>CM057459.1:1150015000-1152515000 GCA_016271365.2 Neoceratodus forsteri | reverse complement strand
AATATCTACAGCAGCCGCCATTTTCCTCACAAATGTAAAATGTGAGCAGAAATCCTCAGATACCCTCAATGGAGACTCAAATTCTTGCTCAGGGGACACCTCAGGCTCAACGGGCTCCCCCTCATCCTTTTCATATTCTTCATATTCCTCTTAATCCACTATCTCAGGGAGTGCGGAAGGAACCGACGCTCCCAGTTGCTGGAACCGAGGATTGAACCAGTGTCTTTGGAACTGGAACCAGTACCATCCTCTGAGAGCCTGGATTACATTAAATGACTGTGCAATGGCCTCAGGTGTAGGCACCTCACTTGTCTCTCCAGAAGTCCCTTGTGTGTTCCAGCAGGGGGTTCTGTGTGTTTAGTTTTCTTTAGCTTTTTGGATGGTACCAGTGTTTCAACTGGTTCACCGGTTCATTTACCTTGAGAAGGTTCACCCTTGTCAGGGGTGGCTGGTTTTGATCCGTCAGTTTTTTTTTTTTTTATTTGGCCAGTCCACCAGTCATATTTTTCGACCCTGGTCACGGCCCCGGGAAGCTTCAGCCACCATCTATGGCTGCCGGGGTTCCCCAGTCACCCCCGGCTTATCCCCCGGAGGGCGGGGCCATGGCCACGTTATTCCGTGGTCACAGAACTGTAACTAGTCGGGGGACCCGCAGCGATGGTAGCCACTCGAGGTCTTCCTGGGATGGCTTCATAGAGACTGTGGCCCTGCCCCGCCTGATTTTCTTTGCTTTTTCCTTCACGGAGGTGGGGACGTGCAATGATGCCTGCGTCCGCCCCACCTCCTGGATATTAAGTGTCGGCAGCGTGAGAGCTCCCGGCCTCCGCCAGGAGTCCTCAGTGCTCCAAACGCTACCCTCACCCTCCCCCTGGAGAAGAAGAGCAGTCCGTAGGACGCGCCATCCTTCTCCCCTGGCCGGCCCTCCAACGACGCGGGTCCATTCCCGAACCCGGGTCGCCGGCGTAGCAAGCGGAAAACCCACCGCTGCGCCAGCGGGCCGGCTTGATCCGTCAGTTTTACCTGCATTCTTAGGGGGAATAGGCTGGTCAGAGCCGCCATCTCCCTGGCCTGTTTCATAGGCCAACTTTTTCTTTAGCTTTTCCATCCTTTTCTTGACAGTTTTTTTTTTGTTTGTATGTAGTTTGTAGTTTTATTTTTTTAGTTTTTCTCCCCGTTCCCATCCCCTTGTCTCATCGGACATGCGCGCCTGGAGGCATGCGCACATTGCACTATGAGACACCCTCCTTCGTGTTGCTCCCTCCACCCGCCAGCATTGGACCTTCACCTGGTGGCCAGCAGAACTATGGAGGGGTGACCACCTCCCGGGAGAGGACAGCTGACGTTAGGCAGCTCAGCCCTGTTCCCCACACCGAACCTGGGTGCGGCGTGGCACAAGGTAAGGCATCCAGCGCCTCAACCCTCAGTGCCACCAGGCCGACTTTCTTGACAGTTTTTGATGGAAAACACTTAAAAATCTCACAATCAGTTGTGAAGTGTGATTCACTAAGACAGACAAGAAACTCATCATGTTTGTCTGCCTTGGCAAACACCTCTCCCCACTGAGTTAAATTTTTGAAACCCGGAGGCCCAGTTTTCTTCTTTGGTTTTTCTGACATTTTTGATTAATGTCGAACCAACAGTAACCGCAATAGTAAAAGGTGTTTTTTTTTTTTTTTTGCAGTTTAGCTCAAATTTGTAACCGTGGTTAATTCCGATCAGGAACTGCGATCGTGAAGAAGCCACCAAAGGGGCAATATCACAAGGGGGCTATATACCCCTATCAAAGGAGCAGAAGAGCCTGAGCGGCTCCCGACCATTGAGTTAGAATGTTCCACAGAGTGTAATTGTCTTGAAGACTGAAAAAGTCTAGACGCAGAAGTGTATGATCCATGGGTGAAGTCTGAAATACTATAGTGGACCCTATCACTGAGGAACTACTGAAAAGATCTTCCATCACGGACTCTGATGATAGAGAGGGCATGTCCTTCAGTATATAAAATGAGTCTTCCGCTGTATTACTGACCAGAAAGACAGGGACAGACTCATCTAGATGCACTTCTACCCTAGAAGACCCCTAAGGGAGGTCTAGGTCAAAGCCACTAGAGCAGTGATACTCAGTCCTGACTGGCTCAGAAGCCACATGAACAGTCACATTAGCCAAGGAGCCACAACATACACTTCCCAGTAAATTTAGACAAATGTACTCCAGTGTAAAAGAAAATATTTCAACTACTAAAAATTCCTTTCATTTCATTTATTTCATTTACTTAACATTAGTTAACAGTTGCACAGTCTGACAGGGTACAGCTTGCAAAAAAATGTGCAATAATCTTTGAAAATAATGCTTTCTGGTATACAGTGCAGTGGTATTATAGGGCATCCTGGTTGGTTAATACTGTATAGTGCAGGAACTATTTGCATCACTTACTGGGAAGAGCCACAGGTGATAAGCTAAAGAGCCACATGAGGCTCTACAGCCACGGTCTGAGGATCACTGCATTAGAGGCTCCGCCACCAGGAAGGATGTCGAGGAGCTTGGCACCACGTAGGGAGCCAAGAAAGTGCTGAGCGGAATGAGAGATTCTGCTGGCAGAACAGTACAAAAGATTTCCATCAGCAGAAAACCGCTGGATGTCACAAGATCCCACGTAGTCCGCCACTCACTAAGATGTGCGGAAAAAATAATCCGTGAACAGGACATGATTCTGTGGAAAACATCCTGTCACAAGTTCTGTGGAGAAGCAGTCTGTAGAAGGAAGATTTGTTACTAGTTCTGCCAGACAGCACATACTAGCAACCCTGTGGCACCAGCATCACTCGTGGCACAGGAGGGCACCAAGTAGTGCCTATGCCAACCTGGGTGACACCAGAGGGCATCCACGGCAGTACCCACGGGCACCTCCGGCACCCATGCAGCAATGGCATCTGAGGGCCCCCCTGACATCCATGGCACCCATAGAACCCAAGGCAAGAATGGCACTCGAGGGCACCAGCGGCACCCATGAATCCATGGCACCCGCGGCACCCATGGGTGTTTGGCACCACCTGTGAGTCTTCGGTGCACCGAGCCATGGCACTGACCAAGGCACCATGGCATGGCGCCAACCACAGCACCCAGCATGGAGCCCACCACGGTACCGACCAAGGCACCGACCCGATGGAAAGTGCCAATGGAAATCCTGAGGAGGGGAGAAGGAAAAAGTTGGTGCCCGTGCTGGCCCCTGCATGGAAAAGGAAGGGGGGGTAGGCACGAGGGGTCGACATGATGGCGAAGGCGAAGGCACCAAGAGGGCACTGTGCTCATCCTGATCCAATTGACCCGGCTTCAGTCCAGCAGCTCCGAGGCCCGGAGGCCCCAAAATCAGGAACACAGCCAGGAAAAAAGGAAGAAGTCAAACCCCCTGCTCCACAGCAGTGGCCCAGCGTGAAACTGCTCACTGGAGCTCCAACGAGGACAAAGATGGAGTCCGGAGTCAAGAATACAGCCATTAGGAGTGGGGCCGAGGGGAACACACCAAAGTCGGGTCAGGTCTATTGCCCATCCCGACGAACAATCCTCATGCAGACGTACCAAAGGGTAACCTCGAGCGGCACCAATTCTTCTTCCCCTAACGAGGAAGAAGAGCTCGAGGTTAAACAGAGCCAGATCCCTGTAATCACTAGATTTGTGCTTCGGTGGACTGTCCTCTCCGAGCACAGGACTATCCGTAGTCAGACTCCCCGCCCCCCCCATTTCTCAAGGAAGCGGAAGTCCGAACAACCTCTCTGCCATAACAACTTTCAAACAAAGTCTTCCTACCGTAACCGCTACTATCTAAGGATGATTCCGTTGATGGCAGGAAAGAATCTCTTTCTTTTCTTCACAATCTTCTTTTCTTGTTCAGTAAAATAAATTACTATTAAAAGCTAAATTAAATGCGAAAAGCTGCTGTTGTATAAACAAAAACTTTGACTCTGGCAGACGAGCGACGTCGACATCCAAGTGCACTCGACAGCGGGAGAAAAGGAACTGAGGCGGTTGGAGGGTCGATGCTGAGATAGCCTACATAGGCATGAGCTAGTTTCGCGGTGCCACGCATGCGTGATCCTGTCTCGGTGCCGACCCTTCTGAAAATGTTTGGCTTCCACTTGGTCCTAGCGCCTCCGGCACTACCCCACTAGTGTGAATGAGCGATGGAGATTTAGTCCAGGAAGATTTTGCACACCAGATGGAGAACTGCTTCCACTTAGCTGTGTAAGTTTTTGGAGTGCTGGCTTGCGTGCAGCTAACAGAATATCTATGACCATTTTTTTTTTCTATGGGCGGAGTCGACGCAGGGCCAGCGCCATCCTTGAGGCCAATGTTCTACGTGGCACTCACGGGTTAGCCGTTATCTGTCATCAACTCTGCCCCAGCCCCAGTTCTGAGATGCCAGAGAGTAAGGAAAGGGAGGTGGGTGGGCAAGGGGTCCAAGGGATAGATAAAGGAAAGAGGTCCAATGCCAGACTACCCTTGATCCCTGTCAGTTCTTGGACTGCAAGCCAGGCCACCTTCCACCCCGGCACTGCAGATGGCACGGAGTCAAGCACGGCACCGCGCCCAACACTACACCCTCCCGGTGCGCGAATGGCACCGAGTCGGGTTCGACATTAGCGTGGCACCGTGCTCCCCCAGCGCAGGAGCCAAGGTCAGTGCCAACTGTAGTGCCACCCCATCCCGCGTACTGGAATGGCGCTGGAGTCGGGGCGGCACCAACTCCAGTCCCAGTGCCACACACGGCACCAGAAACAGAAACAGGCCCAGAAACCACAGAAGCACAACCCCGGCGCCATGGACATCCCCGCACCATGAACGGCACCAGGAGCAACAGTGGCACTGAGAGATGGCCCGGCATTGACTGCGATGCTGCCCTTCAAGCCCCGGCGGCCATGAATGGTACCGGGACCAAGGGTGGCGCCACCAGATGATAACAGGATGGTGCTGGTCCAGACCCGAGGGCCCTGAACACAACAGTGAGGGAGCTTCACCTCCGAAGAGGCAACCGCCATAGCGGTGCCTCCCATCTGTCCTCTCAAGAGAGACGGACTGGGCCTCCTGCACTGTGGAAGGAGCCCTCCCGTGGCAAGGCTGAGAGGCGGAGGCCTCCTCCACAGGCCGTATAGGACTGGGAGGGCCCAGAGGAAGGGGCCGAGAATCCTCGCCTTGGCCTGTCAACTGCGAACCCGTCCCCCGAAAGTCGGCGGCGTACATCTGACTTTAAATGCGTGGATCTTAAGAACTCGATGGTCCACAGAGAAACAGGCATCGCAGTTGTCCATGTCATAGGCCAGGCCAAGGCAGGCGAGGCAACAGTCATGCTTGTCTGTCACGGAATAAAGGCAGCCACAGGGGCACTGACACATATTAGGCCGCCCTGCTTTCGACGATTTTTTTGCCCCCGGGATGAGACATGACAGTATGGCAAAAAATAAACAAAAACAGTACTCATCATCGCTTAAAGTAATGAAATGATCTTACTGGCAGAAGCGACGTCAAGCAAGGTGAAACAGAACCAAGACACACACACAAGGCCGACAGAACTAGGCTGCACACGCAGTTTTGCTAGCAGAGTCTACACATGAAGTCTACACTCAACGGCGGGAGAAGAACTGGGGCTGGGGTGGAGTCAACGACAGATAACAGCCAACCCGTGAGCGCCACGTAGAACATCAGCTTCGAGGGTGGTGCCGGCCCTGCGTTAACTCCGCCCATAGAAAGAAAAAAGTCTCCCGCGGGATCCTAGCTCCGGCACTATACCCACTAGTGATGAATGGTGAAGATTGACACAGATAAGATTATCTGAGATCCTACGTGAAATGTTAAACCTGTTCATCTTGATCTCTTCAAGAGCCAGGCATGGAGGTGAAGGGACTTCAGGTTTGGATGGACCACAGGGCTCTGGGTCAGCAGGTTCGTAAGAAGTGGAAGCTGTCTTGGAGAAGTTTCCGAAAATCTGTTGATTAATGGAAACCAGATCTGATAAGGCCAGAATGAGGTGATGAGGGTCATTCTGTACCCATGCACCTCTAGTTTGAGCAGTACCCTCTGAACTAGGGGAAGAGGACAGAATGCGTACAGAAAGCGTCTTGTACACCGCAGTCTGAATGAATCCTGACAAAAAAATGGCAGGTCCTGGATTTCTGGAGCAGAAGAGAGGCAGTTTTGCATTGAGAGGGGACACAAAAAGGTCCAGGTCTGGAGTTCCCCACTTCTCGAAGAGTGATTGCACGACGTTTGCATTGAGAGACCACTCATGAGGATCTGTCTCTGTTCTGCTGAGATGATCCGCCAGATTGTTCTGTACTCCTGGCAGGTAGACTGCTTGAATCAGTGCTTTGTGCTCCAGGCACCATTCCCACACTCTCATCGCTTCCCTGTATAAGGGGTAAGAGTGTGCTCTGCCCTGCTTGTTGATGTAGTATATCACTGCTTTGCGATCATCTGCTTTGCTGCTGGTCTGCCAGAAGTGGCTTCAGCATAGGTGATGAATAGCTGGTGAACCTCCCCCCAAATTTCCGCTGTCCTCTCCTTAGAATAGGAGAGAGCTCATCTTAGGTCCAGAGTATGGAGCCTGTACTCGGCCTCCGAGGTGTAACTGGGGTAGTACACTGTCAGAGTCAACACCTGGTTATGGTGAAAGTCTGACACCACCTTCGGAAGGAATTTTGGGTGGGGGTGCAGGACAACCTTGTCCCTGTGGAAGACCAGATAAGGGGAGTCCACAGAGAGCACCTGAGCTCCCATGTCCTGGCAGACGTGATAGCCACCAGAAAGGCCGTCTTCCACGACAAGTGTGACAACTCACAATTGTGCACTGGTTCAAATGGCTTGCGCATGAGTTGTACCAAGACCAGCAGTAGATCCCATGGAGGTGGAGGTTCACGCACCGGAAGGGATATGTGATCCAGGCCTTTGAAAAAGCGCCCGACCACTGTCTCCAGTGCCGTCTGCTGACCGGCCCGTACACGGTAAGCAGAGATGGCTGCCAGGTGCACCCTAAGGGTCGATGACCGAAGACCCCCTTTGGAGAGTGACCAAAGGTAATCTAGAATGTTAGCAACTGGCAGGACAAAGAGTCCAGGCCATTGCTCCTGACATCAAATGGAAAACCTTTCCATTTGAAAGCATAACACTTCCTGGTCATCTCCTTCCTGGATGCTTCCACTACCGTAAGTACATCCTCAGAGAAACCCAAAGTCTGGAACTCTAGCCACGCAGGAACCAGGCTGTCAGGTGCAGGGATTGAAGGTCCAGGTGGAGAACCTTTCCCTGATTGACTGAGATCAGGTCCGGGTGTGCTGGAAGCCGCCTCGGGAGCCTGTTGCTGAGGCTGAGGAGATCTGGATACCAGAACTGGCGTGGCCATTCTGGGACTACCAGGATCACCTGTGCCTTGTCCCGCTTCACCTTGAAGAGCACCCTGTGGATCAAGGGAAATGGAGGAAAGGTGTAAAAGACGCCTGGGGTCCACAACCTCGATAAGGCATCCCCCTGAGGGGAGTGGGCATGAAACAGCTTCAGCTTAGTGTTTTCCCTGGAAGCAAACAGGTCCACCATCGGTTTGCCCCAGTGGGAGAACAGGCTGTAAGCTACCTCTGGTTGGAGAGACCACTCGTGGGAAGTCTTGTCTATGTGGCTGAGAGCATCCGCCAGTTGATTTGAGACTCCTGCCACATGGATGGCTAGGAGATCCGCCTCCAGTCGGCTCATGAGTGTCCAGATGCAGAGCGCTTCCCTGCACAGCAGCCAGGAGTGCATGCCGCCCTGCTTGTTGAGGTAGTACATAGTTGTGGTGTTGTCCGCCTGGACTTGAACCACTTGACCCCAGAGCTGAGGAGCGAATGCTGACAGTGCCAGTCTGACTGCTCTGAGCTCCAACAGGTTGATGTGGTAATGGGACTCCTTGGGGGTCCAGAACCCATGGACCCTATTGTCCCCCATGTGGGCTCCCCAGCCAATGAGAGAGGCATCGGTCATCAGGATGACCATCGGCTCAGGGCGAACAAACGGGATCCCTTATTGCAACCGGTCTAGGACGGTCCACCACTGGAGAGCATCCCACAACTTCTGGGTCACAGTGATCAGCTGGTCGAAATGACCTAGGCGCTGAGTCCACTGGGTGGCCAGCTCCCACTGAAGGGGGCACATATGCCACCGGGCCCAGTGGACCATGGAGGTGCAGGCCACCATGTAACCTAGAAGGCGCAGAAAGTCCTGGGCAGGGCACAACTGCCCAACCAGAAATGATTGGGCAAAGGAGAAGAGAACCTCCGCCCTGTCCACTGGGAGCCGGGCTCTGGCTCAGTGAGAGTTGAGCTCTGCCCTGATGAAACACATCACCTGAGAAGACATGAGTTCTGACTTGGCCTCATTGATCAGGAGGCCGAGTTGGGAGCAGGTCTGGAGGGCCAGGTCCCTGGACCTCTCCACCTCCTGTTGGGTGGAACCTGCTAAGAGCCAATCTTCAATGTAGGGGTATATTCTGACCCCCCAACGCCTAAGATGGGCTGCCACCAATGCAATGCATTTGGTGAAGACCAGTGGGGTCAATGACAGGCCAAATGGCATGGCTCGAAAATCGTATAGAGTTCCCTCTGCCCTGAAGCGGAGGAACCGCTGGTGGGATGGATGGATAGGGATGTGAAAGAGCGCATCCTGGAGATCCAGTGAGCAGTACCACATGTTTTGCTCCAGGGATGGTATGATCTGGGACAGAGTTACCATCCGGAAGGTGCGTGGCCTGAGATACTGATTCAGGTCATGCAGATCTAGAATGGGGCACTAGCCCCTTGTCCACTTCGAAACAAGGAAGTACCTGGATACGAACCCTGGGTCTAGTGGAGGATCTGCTACTCAAACTACTGCCTCCTTGAGGAGGAGCTGAGCAATGTTGTCTCAAACAGCCAATTGAGTGCGGGTGAAAACTCTCTCCTCCTGTGGGGCGCGGGCTCGGCTAGGAGGGTACTACTCGAATTCCAGAGGCAGACCCTGGTGACCACTTCTAAGACCAACCTGTCCGTGGTAGCAGTGACCAGGTGGAGAGGAAGAGGGAGCTTATTCCATGGGAGGACCCAGAGCTGGCATTACGGGAATAGGGGTGGCAACCCCTATCCCATCACTGGGCAAGCTTGGAGGAAGAGGGTCCAGGGCTTGAACCCCAACCTCCTTTACGGGCCTGGGATGGTCTGGGCTTGGTGCGGGGTGCCAAGCCTGAGTCTGCTGCTGCTGGCCTCCTGAAAGGAGGGCTGCTGCTGCTGAGCCGCAGGGGAAGAGTGCTGAAAAGGCTTCTTCTCTTCTACTACTGCTTCTTTGGACCAGAAGAACCCTGAGCAGAAGTGGTGTCCAAGGTGGCACTGGACTGCTTGATGCACTGAAGGCGACCGGCCACACCTGGGCTGAAGAGATCAGTGCCTAGAAAAGGCACATCAGCCAGTTTGTGCTGGGTATCCACTGGGAAGGAGGAGAGCCTCAGCCAAGCCCTGCAGCGTGAGGCAACTGCAGCTGCCAACGAACGGCACATGAATCCCAATGTCGAGGGGCGTCCGAGCTGCTGCTAGCAATGGCACGCCTTGGTCTTGGACCTGTTTGGTCCTGGTCTGTAAGTCCGTGGGAGGTGTGGGACGCACTTCGTCCAAGGACCCCAAAAGGGCATGGGAGAAGTGTGCCATGATGATGGCCAAGCTTGCCTGATGGAGGCCTAAGGAAGAGGCAGCATAGACCTTCCTGGCAGAGTGATCCAATTTCTTGGATTCCTTCTCCAGAGGTCTGTCAGTATCAGCAGAACTGCCTGTACATCTGAACACAGAGGCGGTCACAAAGCTCTTGGATGAAGGATGCTCTGTGAACCCCGCTAGGGACCCTGTGGGCACAGCATATTTGTGGCCATCTGGGCAGATGGCGCTGGACAGGAGGCAGGGTGCTGCCAAAGTTCAAGGGCCGGACAATCGATGGCTTTGGCCACAGGAAAGGCTTCCATCGGGGTATCCCCTCTCTTGAGGATATCAGTGAGAGGGTACTCCGCCTTTTTCTGGATAGGTTCCAGAGGCATCCCTGTGGACTCAAAGATGAGGCGGAGAATGCCCTGAAAGGACGAAGGGCCTTCCTCCATCATGAAATCACCAGCCAACTCATCATCACGAGGATCAGAATGGAGGCCAGTGTCATCCGAATCCGTAGTATCCGGATACAGCGGTCAACCGCCCAGATCACCCTCTGCTCACCTAGGTGGTTGGGGGTGATGTCAAGGGAGCCCGGTGTCCGGCCGAGCTTCCTTGGAAGGAGTCCCTCCCACGGGCTGCTTGGGTGGTGGTTCCATCAGAATTGGTGGAGAGACCGGTTTAGGCCAAACCAGAAGAGGTTTTGCTGGGTCCGCGGGCAGGGGAACCAATTTTATCAGTTCCTGGGAAGTCAGCTTCAGCCTGGGAGGCGAAAGCCAAGTAATGGCCGGGGTAGGAGCCAGGGCTGGCTTATGCCCGGACAAAATCAGCTGCTGCCACATGAGGTCCTCGTAGCACTGATGGAGATTCCACTGAAGCCTCTCCTCATCCAAGCAGAATGAGGATGACCAATGGCGTCGCCTCTTTTTGGCACGCTTGTGCACCTTCCTCGGCCTGTCGGTCGAGGAGGTCCAAGACCTCGATTGAGATCAGGCAGGCCGACTCGGTCGCTCAGCTGACACTGATAAAACCGAAGACTTCCGAGGGTCAGGGACCACTTCCTTGGCGGGTTTCCCAGCGGGCTGGTTCTCCTCGTCGGGGAAAGAAAAGACCGGAGTCCGATTGAGGGAGTCATCAACCGGAGTCAACAACAAAGGGTCAATCAGGTCGAGAATAATCTCAACTTTGTCGATCGAAACTTCGGTCGAATGGCCTGATGGCAACACTGAGAAGCCAGCGGCTGAAGAGGCAATTTTGACCGAGGTCAAAATGGCCGGCTCCTGGGACCAAGATCTCTCCTGATCCCAAGAGTGTCTCCATCAAGACAAAGATGGTCCCGGTCCCGCTCCTGCTTATGGGACCAAGAGGAGTGCATGCCCGCAGGACTCTCACCCTTAGTCGGGAGAGAGTGGCGCAACTCTCGGAAGGAACCCAAGAAAGTGGAGCCCAAGTTGAGTGGAACGAGGAAGATTCCGTGGAGCGAGCCACTTCCTCCTCGAAGGCCTGTATATGCTCCAACTGCTCAGCAGATTCTACGGCTGCAGAAACCGCCCACCGGGCCTCCTTAGATTTCACCGGCAGGTTCCGTTTTTTGGGGCTGCCCAATTTAAGGTGTGCGAGATGGTCATTGAGGACATTAGGCTGAAAAGCGAGGCAGCACTCGCAGGTCGTGGTGTCATAGCCAACACCAAGGCAGTAGAGGCACACAGTATATGGGTCTGTACAAGACATCTTCTGGCCGCATGGGCACCGGCAAAATTTGGGGGAAGACTTGCCTTCCATAATCGAGAAGCAAAAGTCGCAATCGCTAATGCGAGTAAGTTTAATTTTTCGGAATAACCGAAGGTTGAGAAGCAAGGGCCTACAGAATGTGACAGCACGATGGAGGCAACCTGAATCTTCCAGCGGAAAGGAAGATCTGGCGTCATGGGGCGGAGCCAAGGGTTATACCACCCGGGTGGGTGAAAGGAGCCAGCTTGAAGACCTTCCGGCAGATTTAAAGGGGAAAGGAACAATGCCAATAAGTGTGGATGAAAAACATATCCACGTCCCTAGAATAGAAATTACTTACCTACCGTAATTCTTGATTCTCTTGGACAAAGTCTCCACCACTCATTCACACTAATGGGAATATGCCAGAGGTGCTAGGGCCAAGCACGAGGCAAATTTTTTCAGGAGGGCCAGCGCCGAGGTGGAGCTGCAAGGGAGTGGCACCGCGAGCTAGGCTCGCGCGGTACAGACTACCTCGGCTTCAACCCTCCAACCGCCTCAGTACCTTTTTCCCCAAGGAGGTGCAGCGTAACCAACCTAAAGAGGACTAACCTAAATATCAGACATAACATAGGTCGAATAACTCGTGTAAGAAGGGTCAAAGAACAAAGTCTTCACAGCCCAACGACTGAAAGAGCGAAGACCATAAACAGAGAAGAGAGCTTGGGGGATGGTGGATGGGCGTGTGAATGAGTGGAGATTTCATCCAAGAAGATCAAGAATTAAGGTAGATACTTAATTTCCATATCTTCCTGGACATAAAGTCTCCACCACTCATTCACACTAATGGGAGAGTACTGAGCTAAAATAATCCCCCAAGACGGGTGGCAGGAGAGAGGAGCTCACTTAGGACAGTAGTCCATTAAGGATTGTCCTTCCTAAGGACTGATGTTGTCTGGCATGGACATCCAAGGTGTAGTGCTTTAAAAACGTATGCACGAATCTCCAAGTGAACACACTGCAGATGTCCGCAGTTGGTATGTTGCAGATTTTGGCCACAGATGCCGCGACTGCTCTGGTAGAGTGAGTATAAACTCTGCCTACCAGCTTGACCTGTGCCATGGAATAGCAGTGGAGAAGGCATGCCACTAACCATGCTGAAATGCACCTGATAGCAACAGGCTCACCCAGCCAGGTCGTGCTGAAGGAGACAAACAGTTGTTGAGCCTTGCGGATCGCCTTTGTCCTGTCCAGGTAGAACCACAAACCTCTCTTTACCTCCAAAGAATGAAGGGTATGCTCTCCATCATTCTGGAAATTTGCAAAGTAGGTCAGAAGGACTAAAGGTTGATTCAAATGACATTCCAAGACAACCTTAGGAAGGAATTTAGGATGAGTCCTAAGAACCACCTTGTCCTTATGAAATACAGAGTATGGAGGGCCTGTGACCAAAGCGTGTATTTCTGGATACTCTACGGGCAGAAGTAATGGCCACCAGGAAGGCCGTCTTCCAAGTTAGAAATTTCAACTCACAAGTGGCTAGAGGCTCAAAGGGATTACGAGTGAGCATGTCTAGCATGAGGTTAATGTCCCAGGCTGCAACTGGATGTCTAATGGGTGGTCTGGTATGCAGAATGCCCTTAAGAAACTGTTTAACTACAGGTAACTGAGCCAAGGACATAGAAAGTACAGGCTCATGGTATGCAGAAATTGTGCAAAGATGAACTCTGACTGTAGAGTACTGTAGACCTGTGTTAGAGAGGTCTAAGAGATGCTCCAGGACTTTACTCAGTGGGAATGAAAAGCAGGGTTTTAAATAATTGATTAGCAGTTTTTTTCTTGAGGTAATACTAACTGTACAGAAAGCATTTATATAGGTTTTCTGGAAGTGTTACATTTGTTAAACACAGTGAGGCAAGTGCTATGCATTTTCACAATGTTTTAGAACTTTTTATGAGAAAACGCTAATCAATTTTTACAGTCAAATAAAACCCTGAAAAGGGGATTCCAAGATGATTTCGCACACCAGATAAACGCTTCCACTTAGCTGTGTACATCTTTCGAGTAGCTGGCTTGCATGCAGCTAAGAGAATATCTGAAACTCTATGAGAAACATTAAACCTCTTCAACTCTATCTCCTCAGGAGCCAGGCGTGGAGGTGAAGGGAACCTCAGGTTGGGATGAACTACAGAGCCCTGGGTAAGAAGGTTAGTCTGGAGTGGAAGCGGTTTTGGGGAGGTTTCCGATAGCCTGTTGATTAGAGGAAACCAGATTTGGTGAAGCCAAAATGGGGCAATGAGAATCAGTCTGCCCCCGTGTCTCCAATTTGAGCAGCACTCTCTGAACTAGGGGAAGATGTGGAAATGCATACAGAAAGCGTTTTGTCCACCGCAGCCTGAATGTATCCTGACAAAAAATGCCATGTCCTGGATTTCTGGAGCAGAAGAGAGGCAGTTTTGTGTTGAGTGGGGACACAAAAAGGTCCAGGTCCGGAGTTCCCCACTCTTTGAAGAGTGACTTGAACGAGGGTTAAGTCAAGAGATCACTCATGAGGATCTGTCTCTGTTCTGCTGAGATGGTCTGCCAGCTCGTTTTGTACTCCTGGCAGGTAGACTGCCTGAATCAGAGCCTTGTGCTCCAGTCACCATTCCCATACTCTCATTGCTTCTCTGCATAATGTGTTAAGAATGTGCACCATGCTGCTTGTTGATGTAATACATCACTGCCTTGTTGTCTGTTTGAAGGAGAATGTTCTTGTGACAAAGCATGTCCTTCAAAGCTCGGACTGCATAGAGGATGGCCCTCACTTCCAGAATGTTTATGTGGAGTTGGGACTCGTTCTGGGTCCATGTGCCCTGGGTGTGGAGATCCTGGCAGTGAGCTTCCCAGCCCAATAAGGATGCATCCATGGTACTGGAGATCTGGGGTTCTAGAGGGGCGAAGGGATATCCTTCCAGAAGGTTGTCCTCCTGAGATCACCAGATGAGTGACCATTTCAACGGTTCTGTCACCTTGGTGTGAAAGGACTGAGGGTGAGTGGTTGGTGACCACTGAGTGCTGATCATCCACTGACAGGTTCTCACGTGGAGACAATCCAGAGGTACAGTGAACACTGAGAAAGCCATGAGACCCAGCATCCACTGTATCGAAAGAGCTCGAACTGAGCTGTTCTCTCTGATGAAGCAGCCCATCTGAAGGATATCGCTCCTTCTGTCTTCCGGAAGGAAGGAAGGCTTTTGCACAGGAGGTATCCAGAAGGGCTCTTACAAAGAAAAGCTTCTGGGAGGGCTGCAGCTGTTACTTTTTCAGGTTGAGCAGAACTCACATGGATGTGAGGAAGTCTGAGGCTGTAGCCATGGCCTCCAGAGTCTCTTGTCTGGAGGGGCTTGCGATAGCCAGTTGTCCAGATATGGGAACACTTGAATTCTGATTTTCCTTAGATGCGCAGCGAGAACTGCACAGCACTTTATAAAGACTCGAGACTCCGAGGATAGCTCGAAGGGCAGGATTCTGAATTGGTAGTGCTGACCCAATTCCACGAACCTTAGGTACTTGTGGTGCTTTGGGTGTATGAGAATGTGTTGGTAGGTGTATTGCATGTTCAGGGAGGCTAGCCAATCATGTTGATGAATCAAAGGTAACAGGGTACCGAGTGATATCATCTTGAACTTTTCCTTGTAGAGGAACTTGTTTAACTTTCTGAGGTTGAGAATAGGATGCATACTGCCTGTTTTCTTTGGAACCAGAAAGCAGTGGGAGTAGAAACCTGTGTTTGCTTAATCCAGCGGGACAGCTTCTACTGCCCTGTTGTTCAGAAGGCCTTGCATCTCGGAAGCAAGAAGGTCTGACTGTGCAGCAGACAGCTTGGCTGCTGCTTGGGAGGTTGATCTGGAGGGTTTCTGACAGGTTGAGAGTACTCGCTGATTATCCTGAGGACCCATTTGTCCGATGTTATCGACTTCCACTGGTCGGACGCCCTCCTACTGCCAAGGAAGAGTCCCCTCAGACAGCTGAAGTGGGACCTGGGCCGGAAATCAGAGTGGCACTGGATGCTTTTGGGCCCTTGCCTTTTGCTACGCTTTTGCGGTTGAGGGGTTTGGTTTCTGTTGAAACCTCCTCTGCTTTGCCACGAAAGGACGGACGGTTATGAAACTGACGCTTATTCCCGCCTCCTCGAGAGGCAGCAGGAGGGTGTCTAGCTGTCTTAATAGCAGACCTAGTTTTCTGAGTGGCCTCTAGTGCTTGCTCCACGTGAGGTCCAAACAGATACATACCATTGAAAGGTAAAGCCATGACCTTTTGTTGGGCATCATTTGTGAAGCCTGAAGTGCGTAACTTAGAATGGCGACAGATGCAAATATCAGCCGCCGCCGCTCTGGAGGCAGTATCAAAAGCGTCCATGGCAGCTTTAATCTGTTGACTGTTGGACTCGATACCTCTAGTAATGGTCTGTAGTAGCTCTGAATGAACTTATTTGGGCAGAGCTTCTACTGTTGCTTTGAGCGAATGCCAGAGCACATACTCGTATTGAGAAAAATAATCCTAGTAGCTAGCAATGCCCATGCCTAGGGTTGAAGCAGCAAAGACTCGTTCACCCAAGGTGTCGATCTTGCAAGATTCTTTGTATATAGGATGAGCTGTGGACTCCAAAGGAAGGACAGCCTTGTCATTCTCTGCTGGGACCACTATGGCATCAGCAAAGGCTTGAAAGGCCAGGATGGGATGATCCTCGGAAGGGGCATATTTCCTATCTATGGACTTTGCCACAGAGGGAATAAGAGCCAAATTGCTCCACACCATCTGGGAAAGGGTCTCGAAAGAGGGCTACACTGGAGGGGTTAAATCCGTAAGGATTTCCGCAACATGCAGATGCCGGAGACGTAAAAGCTTCCCAGGATCGATTTCTGTGGTCTGAAGAGAAAGGGTAGAATTTAAATTCTTCAGCAGAGACTTAAAGGAAAGGTCTTCAACCACAGGCTCTGCAGGAGGATTGATCCACACCCCTAAGATGGACTCAGCATCAAAATCATCACCCAGCCGAAGATCAGGATCAGGCTCAATGTCATCTCCTGACAGTCCAGGAGGGACTATATAGAGAGGAAAGGGATGAAAACTAGGAGGAAGAGGAGGAGAAGACAGAATCGGAGTCTAAAACTTGAAATGTAAGCTGACTACATCCGCTCTCGGGCCACGAAAGAGGACGGCGGCAAGTACAGAGGCGGCACCGACACAAGAGAGCGGCAATGCCGTCAGATGCCACAGCTCCGAGCGTGGCACCAACATCACACCTGGCACCGAAAACAATGATGGCAGTGGATGCGGCACTACACACAGCGCCAACACCACATGGGGCACTGTGAGCACACTTGGCGCCGGAGAATCCAGCTCCGTTTGAGGTGCCAGGAAGGTCGGTACCACAGACTGTGGCATCACAACAGAAGTCTGCAAACTATCATTTGAAGGTAAAGGAGGAAAAATCACAGGAGACAAAAGCATTGGTGAGGATCCCTGCGCCAGAGCCATGTGAGGGGATAGACACTGGAACACGGAGTCAACGGCACTGAAGGAGGCAATAGCATGACTTGGCAGTCTGAACCGCCCCACTTGCCTATCAGAAATTGGACAGACCCGAAGGCCCCGGCGATGGAATAGCTGGTTCGGGCAGTCAGACAACTCTCCACCCACTGCTCCATAAAATCGGCCCAATGGTGAAACTGCTCACCGGAAAACCTTCCAGCGGGTGGGAGGGACTCTGGTGTTGAGGATGCTGGTCATCAGAGACAGAAGCCAGAGGAGACTCTGAAAGAGGCAGAGACCGCTCCAGGCCCCGACAACTGACTGTCTACATGCAGATGTACCAGAGGGAGACCTTGAGTGATGCAGTCTTTTTCATCAGCGGGTCAAGAAGAGCTCGAGGACGAACGTGCTGAGAATGGGACTGTTTCTTTTTGTGTTCCGGGAGACTGTCCCTGTCCCCGATAACTGGACCATCTGTTGTCAGACCTCCCCACGGAGAGGCGGAGGACCAGACCCAGCCTGCTGACTGAACAGCTTTCATGCAAAGTCTCCCCACTGTCCACCTGCCCCACTCATGGTCGCATCAAACCAATGGAGGGCTGAAGACTCTTTCTTGTAGAATAATAAAGTATACTTTTAAAATGTAATTGGTACTTTCATGAAATCTTACAAAACAATAAAACTGAAAACTAGCTGCTAGTTGAAGTTTTGACTCCTGGCAGGTGAGCCGTCATCACTGAAGCGCACTTGATGGCAGGAAAAGAGGAACTGAGGCAGCTGGAGGGTCGATCAGGTATTCTATACCGTATGCAGCCTGCCTCACGGTGCCTCATACTCTACCTCAGCACCGGCCCTCCTGAAAAAGTTTTGCTCCCGCTGGGTCCTAGCACCTCTGACGTACTCCCATTAGTGTGAATGAGTGGTGGAGACTTTATGTCCAGGAAGGTCCCTTGGTTCCCACCAGTCAACTTCTGCAGAATCTGGATCCAGGGGTCAGTCGTGCACCAGACGCCGAAGCCCGGAGGGAGTATCTAGGGATGTCAGGCCCGAAGGAGGGTGAGGCAGAGAACCTAGAGACTCCTGGAGGGCACAATACTGTCTCCTGTAGTCCGCCAGGGCTGGAGAAGGGGCAGATGGAGACTGCCAGGTGTGGATAGATGCCTCCTGGAAGGGGATGGGCCAGGAGGGCACCACCAGATGGTGAGCACTGAATTCACTAAGGAATAAACGCATCTCCCACTCGGTATTGCTCCTCAGAACATGGGAGATGCGAAGCACCTGTACCAGCCTTGAAAGGAACCACTGATATTCCGTGAAATCAGCATCAGAGGACAGGTGGACAGAGTGTTCCTCTCCCTCGGAGGGAGACGAGGAAGGTGAGGAGCTCGAATGATCAGAGGACTCCTGCAGCGGGGGGGACAGGCCGAAGACCCATTCGTCCATGGCCCTAACGTAGGTAGGAAAGGCCACCACAGTGGCTCTGAACATCTCCCAGGTTAAGGGCCCCGTAGGACCCACATGGCCCGGGAGAGGAGGGGTGTCTGCAGAAGGATGGGCGATGGGAACTGCACTGAAGAGTGTCGTGTCTGACCTCTGCCAGGGCTCTGAACCCCAGGGACTGATCCCACCACTCGAGGGGGCCCTGAAGCCATACTGTGTTGCGAAGGTTGATACTGGCAAGGCAAACTCCAGAAGAGCTCTGAAGGGGAGTCTCCCCTGTGACGTGCCTGGGGTTGCATGTGTCCAGAAGGGCAACCCTCTGTGCTGCCCACCAAGGGAGCTTCCGAAACCTTGAGGGAAAGGCGGTGCTCAGCACTGCGACTCCTCCCCCCCCCCCGCAGCGTGGTGGAGAGGGCCGCTGCACCTCACCTCAACCTCTCAACCCCTCAGAATCAGAGGCAGCCCCCTTCCTTGGTCCCAGTGAAATGGGGTGTCCCAATCCCGCAGGTCCCATGAAGGACGTTGCAGAAGCGAGGGCCTCCACCCCACCAAAGGGCCACAGCAGCACCAGAAATGGCAGCTGACTGGGCCTCCCCAGAGGAGGGAATCCTGCACCGAGCCCCCGAGCCACTACTCCCAATGGTTCCACGGCTATCCCCAGCTGAAGGATCCACAAAGGCAGCAGGCTCTAGAGACTCAGGGATAGGGACGCTGGGCCACCTGGTGCCGTGTCCCATGGGACTCTCTGACTCTGAAGAGTCAGGCCTCCAGTCTGGGTCTGCCTCTGAGTCATCCTGCTCCTCCTCCTCTGAAGAGGCACCCAGGCAGACCTCCGCTGGCGCCTGGAGAGCCCCTGGCAGGGGCACCATAAGCAGCACTATGGGGTCATGGCGCAAACCCTTGGCACCATCCCAATCACCTGCACCATGAACAGAGCCAGGATCCCAGGATGGCACTGTGTGGCAGCACTGAAGGTCCGCCAGGCCCAGCAGGTGTGGGCTGCGACACTGGGAGGTGACTGCCAGGGGTGGCGCCAGCAACCGCGACTCTGAGGGGTCCATGCTCCTCTGGTGCCTTGAAGAGGCCTCCTCCTCAGCAAGGTTGGAACTGGAGGAGACCCCTCCTTGCTGGGCCATAGACCTAGGAGGGGACCCAAAAGAAGGGTTTAGAGTCTTAGCCTGTGAGACCCGTGAAATGAAAATTACGTACTCTACCGTAATATTATCTTTCTGTTTATCTTTACCATTCATCACCTTTGGGTTATTGGCTGGGTCATGACCTCATGACCCGTGGAGCTTTTTCGGGGGATGGTGGGAGCCGGCACACCATCGGTGCCGCCCTTGAGGCCGGTATTTAGCTGTGTAGCGCCACGGGTTGGCAGTTAGGTGTTGTTGACTGGGCCTCCCACCAGTTCTGAGTCACCGGAGAGGTGAGGAAAAGGGTTGGGAGGAAGGGACAAGGAAGTCCAAGAGACAGACAAAGGAAAAGATATATAAACCAAAAGGAGAAATGAACGACTGAGAGGACAGAAGAAGAAGAAAGACTAAGGGGATTGGGTAGGGGCCACAATCTCTGGAAAAAGGAGAGAGGAATGATTTAGGATAAGCTTGGGGGGGGGAGAGAGAAGAAAGGTAACAACCATACCCTGGAACCTTGAACCTTGACTTGTCTCTAGATTGTATAGGAACTGCAAGGAGTAGCCAAAAGGCTCACTGTCAGAATTCAAGGCACAGAGTCACTGGCAATAACTCCAAAAGCAGAAAATACAGGTTACTCACCTGTAACAGGAGTTCTAGGAATGGTATATGTTGTTCATCCACACTTATTGGCAGGTTCCTTGCCGCTTTAAATCTTGCCGGAAGGTCTTCAAGCTAGCTCCTCCCACCCACCCGGGTGGTAAAACTCGGCTCCGCCCCATGACGCCAGATCTGCCCGCTGGAAGCTCAGGTTGTGCATCAGCCGGGAGGTCGTAGGATTATAGGATGAACAACATATACCATTCCTAGAACTCCTGTTACAGGTGAGTAACCTGTATTTCTAGGGACATGTATATGTTGTTCATCCACACTTATTGGCAGACTCCTAGCAGTTCTCCGGGAGGAGGGAGGCAAGGCGCACACCCCCAATACACTTACCTGGGGAATAGAGATTGGAGAACCGAGGCCCCAAAACCAGCATCCCGACGTGACTCAAGGTCGATGTGGTAATGGGAAATAAAGGTGTTTGCTGACTTCCAGGTAGCAGCCCTGCAGATTTCCTGGATAGGGACATTCCTGGAAGCAGCCACCGATGCAGCAGTATGGCGGTAGAATGAGCTCTTATCCTCTGGGAGGCTCCATGCCCCGCCAACTCATAGCAGAGATTTATGCAGGAGGTGACCCATCTGCCTATCGTCCACTTGGCTGCAGGTCTGCCAGGTGCGGCTTCAGCACAGGTGACAAACAGCTGGCGAACCTCTCCCCGAATTTCAGCCGTGCACTCCTTATAATAAGCGAGCGCCCTTCTAGGGTCCAGAGTATGAAGCCTATATTCGGCCTCCGAGGTGTGATTGGGGTAGAACACTCGCAGAGTCAACACCTGATTAAGATGAAACTCCGACACCACCTTCGGAAGGAATTTCAGGTGGGGGCGAGGACAACCTTGTCCCTGTGGAAGACCAGGTAAGGAGACCTGACAAGTGCCTGGAGTTCTCCCATCCTTCTGGCTGACGGATAGCCACCAAGAAGAGGGTCTTCCACGACAGGTGGGGAGACCACACCTGTGCATTGGTTCAATGGCTTGCCCATGAGCTTTGCCAGTACCAGCAGTAAATCCACGGAGGTGGGGTTCCCGCACTGAGGGAATTGATTAAGGCCTTTGAAAAGCGCCCACCACTTTTCCTGCGCCACTGACTGCCTGACCGCCCGCCGCCGTAAGCAGAAATGGCTGCCAGGTGCACCTTAAGGGTCGTCGACCTAAGCCCTTGACTAGATAGGGACCATAGATAGTCCAAAATGCTTGCCACCGACACGAGAAAGGGTCCAACCCTTTTTCCCCCGACACCAAATGGAGAACCTCTTCCATTTGAAGGCATAGCACTTTCTGGTCGACTCCTTACAGGACGCCTCAACGACGTTGAGGACCTTGTTGGAAAGACCCAAGGCCTGGAACTCTAGCCGCTCAGGAACCAGGCCGTCAGGTGCAGGGATTGAAGGTCCGGATGGAACACCTTCCCTGATTGACTGAGAGCAGGTCCGGTGAGCTGGAAGCTGCCGCTGAGTCCTGGAGCTGAGACTGAGGAGATCTGGTACCAGAACTGGCGAGGCCAGTCTGGGGCTATCAGAATCACCTGCGCCTTGTCCCTCCTCGCAGCAGGACCCTGTGAATCAGGGAACGGGGAAAGGCGAAAGAGGCCCGGGGTCCATGGCCCGAAGGCATCCTCCGCAGCGAGCCCTGCTGAGGGGGCGGCATGAAACAGCCTCAGCGCTGCCTCCCTGAGGCAAACAGATCCACCAGAGGTGTGCCCCAACGGGAGAACAGGGTCTTGTACTATCTCCGCGGAGAGACCACTCGTGATGCAGCTCCTATCCGCCTCAGGGCATCGGCCAGGGGTGCTGGAGGCTCCTGCCACGTGAATGGCCAGGAGATCCGCCTCCAGGCTGGCGAACTAGTGACCAGATGCGGAGAGCTTCCTTGCATAGAGGCAAGGAGCGTCCCCGCCTGGCGGTTTAGATAGTACATGGTCGCGGTATTGTCCGCCTGACCGGACCACTGACCCCGGAGAAACGGAGCAAAGGCGGTGAGAGCTAGGCGGACCGCATGGAGCTCCAGCAGGTTGATATGGCATCGACTCCGCGACCAGAGGCCATGCGCCGGTGTTCCCCAGATGTGCACCCCAACCCATCAAAGAGGCGGCCGGTCATTAGAGACCGCCGGCTCGGGCGGACAAACGGGATACCCTCCTGCAGATGAGACGGACGTCCACCACTGAGAGCATTCCACATCTCCTGGTCGTCCACACGTGCTGGTCCAGAGGATCGCAACGCTGTGACCACTGACTGGCCAGTCCCCACTGGAGGGCGGCGATGTGCCAGCGTGCCTCAACGGACTACGCTGGTACAGGCTGCCATGAGACCCAGGAGTCGCAGGAAGTCCCGGGCAGCGCGATTGCCCAACCAGAAATGATTGGGCAAAGGAGGAAAGAACTCGGCCCTGTCCGCCAGGAGCCGTGCTCTGGCTCAAGAGAGTCGAGCTCTGCCCCGATGAAAGATATCATCTGCTTCGGCTCGAGTTCCGACTTGGCCTCGTTGACCAGGAGGCCAAGTTGAGAGCAAACCCGGAGGACCAGATCTCTGGACCGCTCCACCTCCAACCTGGAGGGGGCTGATATCAGCCAATCATCCAGGTAAGGGTACACCCGGACCCCCCGGCGCCGCAGGAAGGCTGTCACCGCTGCGATGCTCGAAATCGAGAGGCAGGCCTCTTCCCACCACCTCCAAAATCCACCTGTCCATGGTAACAGCGGACCAGGCGGAAAGGACGTGTCGAAGCCGTCCCCCCATGGGGGGAACCAGGGGCGGAGCGACGGGATGGGGGCGACACTTCATCCCGCTACTTTGCAGGCTTGGAGGAAGGACCGCCGAGGGACCACTAGGGCCTTCTCCTCCTTGCTTCCTATTTGAGGAAGCTGGTGGCTTGGGTTTGGAATACTCCATGGTTCAGCCTGCTGGCCCTGACGCTGTTGTTGGGCCGGACGCTACGAAGGAGCAGAGGGACGAAGGGCTTATAACCTTGTCCTCTGCACGTGATCGCAGACCGAAACCAAGGTGGCATGGACTTCTTTATCCTCTGAGATGGCCTTCCACCCCAGGGCCGAAGAGGTCTGTTCCCAAGAAGGGAACGTCCGCAAGCTTGTGCTGGGTATCCGAAGTGAAAGTGGATATCCTCAGCCACGCCCGCCGACGCATGGCCACAGCGGCCGCCACTGACCGGGCGCAAGAATCTCCGATATCCAAGGCAGTCTGGAGCTGCTGCTTGGCTACTGCTCTGCCCTGGTCCCGCACCTGCTTGACCGTGGTCTGCAGGTCGGCGGGAAGATGAGGGACGACCTCATCCAGGGAGCCCAACAGGGCATGGGAGAAGTGCGCCATGAGGACGGGGTTTAACTGGCCTGACGAAGACCAAGTGAGGAGGCAGCATACACTTTCCGCCCCGCGATAGTCCAACTTCTTGGACTCTTTGTCGGGCAGTTTGTCCACCGCCCTGGCATTGCCGGGTAGCAGCGCTGTCCATAAGCTAACCCTTGCGGCCGAGAGGTGTTCGAAAACCGGACGAGAGCCCGTGGGATCGCATACTTCCTGGCCATCCTGGCCGACGGCGCAGGGCAGGAAGCCGGACGCTGCCATAAATCCAGGGCCGGGCCGACAATGGCTTCGGCCACCGGAAAGGCCTCCGTAGGGGAATCCCCTCGGTCCAGAATTTCCGTGAGGGGATATCTAGCCTGTTTGGAAACGGGTTCAAGCTTCATCCCAGTGGATTCTGAGATGAGCCGAAGAAGTCCGAGGAAGGACGAGGGGCTATCGTCCACTGACTGCCCCCCAGAAGACTCCAAGTCCAAACGCTGGAGAATAGGGAGGAGTCCTCTGAACTGGCGAATCGTCAAGAGCTGCCTGGAGCCTGAGCCACTCTCCACTTGCCGAGGCTTATCAGGCGTGAGAGTGACCGACAGCCTGCGGGGAAGGCCCTGGGCCGGTCGAGAATCCTTCGACTGTGCCCCTGCTGTTGGGTGAGGCGGAGGCGGTTCCGCCAAAATTGGTGGAGCAGCTGGAGTAGGTAGAACAATCGGCCTGGGAACAGGCTCCTCGACCACCACAAGAGGATGATTCGTCGGTGGCAACCATTTGATGGCCGGGGAAGAGGCCTGAGCCGGTTTGTTGCCAGCCAGTAAAAGTTGTTGCCACATGAGATCCTCATATTTCCGGCGCAACTTACGCCGAGCTCTCCTCGTCCCGAGGAGGAGGAAGAGGAGAAGAGCGGCGACGACGCTACCGCGGGGCCGAGACTCAGACCGTGCCTGTCAGACGGGCGGTCGGACTGCCGAAGATGTCCGGGAGATCGAATCTCGGCCAGGCCGAGGTCGGGAGGCGGGAGCCGATCGCAATCCCGCCGGTTCGGACGAAGAAGACCGGGCGGCTCTGGGGCCAGAGGCACAGGTGAGCCGACGGAACTACAGGCCCCGCCGGGGAACCGGTGAGGAGGGTATATCGGCTTCTCCAGTCGACAACCCGTCCAACGGGTCGAGAAAATCTCACCACGCCGGCGGGAGTCTCAGCCACCTGGCCTGACGGGGCACCGTGAAGTTTGCGCCGGTAAAAATCAACCAAGTCGACTGTCGACGAGGGAGGGAGATCTTTCCGCCCCAAGAGCCGCCGACGCACGACTTACCCATACTCTTCTTTGACCGGCGGTCTGTCTCAGAAGAAGGACCTCGCCTTTAGTTGAGAGGGTCAGGCAAAGCTCCTTAAAAGAAGCTGAGTAGGAGGACCCAGAGAAAGCGAACGAAAGCCGAGTCGCGCCCGGCCGCCTTCTTCCTCGAGGGCAACCAACCGTTCAGTTGTTCGTGCGGATCCGCGAGCCGCGAAACCGCCAGTCGAGCCTCCTTGATTTAACCGAGGAAATTCTTCGGGCGCCCGAGTTGAAGACGGGCAGCCGATCCTCGAGGACGACTGAAAGGAGGAGCAAAGATCGCAAGCCTGCGGGTCGGCTCCTGGCCAAGGGCAGTAAACGACGTGGAGGCGGGTCTGTCCAAGACATCTTCTGCCCACAGGACATCTCTGAAATCCGGTGTCGATTTGTCCATCGCAGCCGCGAGGAAGAAGACCAAGAGGTAACTTTATTTCAAGTTTTTTTTTTTTTTTTTTTAGAATTCAAAACCAAGCTTTATTAGGCCCAAAGCTTAATCGCAGAGCTGTTAAGGAGGAACCTGAGCTTCCAAGCGGTAAGGAAGATCTAGCTGCCATGGGGCGAAGCCGAGAGTTTTACCACCCGGGTGGGTGGGAGGAGCTAGCTTGAAGACCTTCCAGCAAGATTTAAAGTGGCAAGGAACCTGCCAATAAGTGTGGATGAACAACATATCCATGTCCCTAGAAATGGCTATTCTGGAAGAAAGACAGGACACAGGGTTATTCTCCCCAGGAAAACATTTTGGTGTAAGAAATTTTGGTTTCTTGAGGAATTAAGGATATGTCCACAGGACAAGGAAATAAGGATTGACGGGACAAGGAAGTGGAGAGAACAGAGGGCAACACAACTCCCACCCCACAGGGTGGAGCCAAAGCACTGGAGAAGGAGTGCCTCCATCCTGACCACCCTCTAAAACATTATCCCATGTGTCCCTGGTCTACCCACCCTGACTAACAGAAAGGATGGGGGTAAGAATGGACACAGTGAGGGAGGGGGACCCAGAGACTGAGGCCCCAGTAGGATGGCAGGTGGGATTGTGATGAATGGTGAAGATGCACAGAAAGATCATAATTACGGTAGGTATTTAATTTTTATATCTTATCTGTGTCAATCTTCACTTTTCATCACCTTTGGGTGAGTGCCGAGCCCCCCCGAAGAGGGTTTTCAACCCTAAGGGACAGAGTTCCTTAGCTCTCAGTGGGTGACACACTAAGAAGGAGAACATTCTGGGCCTGGAGAGGCTAGAGAGTGGGGACAGTGAGACGAGGACCCCCTGGAGGGGGAAGGAAGTTGCCCCGACAGACGCCGTCTCACTCTACGGGAGAAGAGATATGTTCTCTGGTGCATGGAGTCAATCACCCTACGCCGGGCCAAGGATGACAACCGGGAAAGACGCAGCCATGCCATCTGCCTAGTGCAGATCGCTGTCCCTATGACCCTGGTAGTTACCTCATTGGCATCGTATGATGCCCTTGCTTTGTGCATTGCTAGCTCCAGGCTACATGCGGAGAGTGCAATGGCTTGCCTGGTTTGCTCCGTGTCAAGCAATGATGCTAGGAGCTGACCGAGCATGGACCACAGGAACCTATCTTAGGATGCGTAGTGGGCCTGATGTGCTGTGACAGAGAGCAGCAACTGTGCCGAATAGATTGTTCTCCTCCCCCAGAAGTCAAAATCTAAGGAATCTTGATCTGGGGGGGCCGGTCACGGTGGAGGGCGTGAAACTCATCAGGAGTGTCCAGTTGCGTCAATCCTTTTTTTTTTTTTTTTATTTAGTTGTTTAACCAGGTATAGCACACTAACTGAAAGCTTTTTTACAGGAGCGACCTGGGAGCACAAGAAGGTTAAGTGACTTGCCCAGGGTCACACAGTATGCAAGTGGAAGCTGTGGATTCAAACCCAGGTCTGGTCTGCTGGATGGCACCAAATTTGCAGCTCAGAGCCTTAGACCACTGTCGCTATACTGCCTCACTGAGGATGAGGCATGGAACCTAGAGACTGGGCAGAATACTGTTGGCAGAGATCCCTAGGGGAGGCACGCCAGAGAAAAGCCTCTGCCAGGAACACAATGACACCTGCCAAAGGAAGCAGGCCAGGGAGCACCACAAGGGTGTCCTCACTGAAATCGCTTAGAAAGGCGTGTGCAGAGTGCTCTGGATTGCTTTGAGTGGGAGGGGTGATGTGCAGCTCCTCCAACATCCTTACGAGGAATCGCTGATACTCCACAAGATCAGCAGCTGGAGAAATGTGGACACATGGCTCTCTCCCCAGAAGAGGGGGATGAGGAGTCAGAGGACCTCAGATGCTTAGAGGGTGGCTGCTCGGGGAGGTTGAAAACCTGTTCGTCCATGGCCCTGACCTAGCGGGAACCGAGCTGCCACAGCCCTAAACTGCTCCAAGGAGAGAGGCCCGCTTAGGATCAAGAATGCCTGGGAGCGCAGGAGAATGTAGCACAGCGATATGGACAGAGCCGACAAGAGAAATTGACTGACCTCTGCCTGCTAGGAGTGCACCAGAAGCCCCAGAAGATGAAGGTGCTCCAGAAGACTCCACAGCCGACAGCTGAACAACCATACCGAACTGCCTTGGCTGCGCTTGAAGAATCCTCCGTAGAGGTGACCGGGGCCATGTAGGTCCAGAAGGATGGTCCTCTACTCTCTAAAGAACGGGGCCATTTCGAGGAAACCAAAGGGAAGAGTGGAGATCTGCACTATGGCTCCTCCCAGAGTCCAGGTGAGTTTCTGGAAAAAGGCCGCCGGACAGAAACCCAACGCTCCCAACCCCTCGGAATCCAAGAATGCCCTCCTCCTCCTTAAGAGAGAGCCAGCCTAGGCAACTAGCAACCCTGGTCAGCTCCCGAAGGGGCTATCCAGGGAGCAGTACCCTCCCCTCCTGTGGGTGCTCTGATCAGCCCCAAAATTGAGTGATCCAGGCACACCACCCGAGGGGGTACCACCGCAGAGCGGTCAGAGAACCCTCCAAGGCCAGGCTGCAGAGCAATGGTGGCCTGCACCACTGCCCGCTGGTCAGCACCCCTGACCCTAGCCTCGGTAGTCCCTGTCCGCTTCTCAGAGGGGGACTGGCTGTAGCCTGTCGAGGACACTACCAGAGTGTCCACGTGGGCAACTACCTCCAAAGAGCCAGACTGCCTGTCTGACTCAGAGTCCGAAGAGGTGGAGACCGAAGTCCTGTGCCAGACAGTGCATGGACGCTCACTGCCATCTCGACCAAACAGGGTCCCAGGAACAGAGACTGCACCAGAGTCAGTACCAATGCCCCCCACAGCACCACAAATGGTAGCAGAAGAGGAGACGGTTCCAACAAGGGCAGCAGCCTCGGTGCCAGAGCCTGACACAGTGCCATCTGGCCCCACAGTGCCGAGGACAGAGATGGTGCAGACGATGGCTCCAACAGCGCTCTCGGTGCCGAGGACAGAGACGGCGCTGACAACGCCGCCGACAGCACTCTCAGCGCTACGAACGGCACCGAGATCCAAAACCCCAAAAGCACTGTGCCCATGTCCGGAACTGCGAACGGCTCCAGAACTGGACATGGCATTGTGCTCAACCTCGGCGCGAGGCGAGAAAAAGTCAGAGACAGTGCCGTAGACCCTCCTACGGCGCTGCTAGCACCATCAGCACTGCAAACGGCGCCAACAGCAGCCATGACACTGAGCAACAGACCAGCACCGAGGACGGTACCATCAGGGCCCATGAAGCCGCGAATGGTGCCAAGGTCCAAAATGGCACTGACAGACGGCGACGAAGATGGCGCCGACCCAGGCCTTCCAAGCCGCAGGTCCGACACCAGGGGAGCCTTCACCCCCAAAGGGGAGACTGCCAGTGCGGTGCCTCCTGCCCGTCCCCCAGAGGGAACAGACTGGGCCTCCTGCACCATGGGAGGAGCCTCAGCCACAGTTAGGCTTCGAGAGGACGAGGCTCCCTCCTCCTCTGTCCATATAGAACCAGGAGGGGACCCGGAGGAAAGGCCAAGAGAACGCGGCTTGGCCTGACGAGTGCGCGCCCAACCCCCGAAAGTCGGTGTGCTCGCCCCACTTTCCACGTGCGTTATTCGATGGCCCAGAGGTCCATGGAGAAGCAGGCATCGCACAGATTCATGTCGTGAAGTGGGCCAAGACACACAAGGCAACGGTCATGCTGGTCGGTGACGGAGAACCACGCCACCAGGGCACCGTCAGCATGGGGCCGGGCCCTGTCTTGAAGACTTTCCTTGCCTCCCACTGAGACATGACCTACGAAAAAGAAACACTAAAGCAAGACTCAACGTCGCAAAATTAAAATAAAGGAACAATCTTACCAGGATTTGTCGACTGGGCTATCAGAACCGACAGGAGAAAGGTCCGACGAACTGCGGCTTGCAGTTGACATGGTGTCGAACGGTAGGCTAGAAACACAACTGTATAGAAGTAGGCCTGAAATTCAGCTCAAAAGCTTCCCACGAGGTGACCTCGATGGCAGGAGATGAAGAACTGGCGGGAAGGCGGAGTCGACAGCACCTAACGGCCAACCCGTGAGTGCTACGCAGTGCATCGGCCTCTAAGGTGGCGCCGATGGTGTATCGGCTCGCCCATCCAAAAAAAAAAAAAGCTCCCACGGGGTCATGACCTCTAGCCAATAACCCAAAGGTGATGAATGGTGAAGACTGACACAGATAAAGATGAACGTCATCCTCCAGAAGTCGGTGGGGCCCTACCGACTTTAAACACACAGATTTCCAGAACACGGCAGTCCATGAAGAAGCAGGCGTCGCAGTGGTCCATATCGTAGTTGGGTCCCAAGCATCACAGACAAACATCATGCTGGTCTGAAACAGAAAAATGCCAGCCACAGGGGCACCGACGCATGGGGGCATGGCCCACCTCAGACTTTCATTTAGCCCCAGAACCAGACATGATGCGAAAACAACAGTGACTTTAGAAAAAGTTCCCAGCACCGCTCTACAAAAATAAGAAAGAATGGTCTTACCGATCTGCAACGGTGTCGAGAAGCTGAGAACCGGACAGAAACATAGAAACATAATATAGACTTTGGACGGCAAATAAGGACCGCTAGGCCCACCTAGTCTGCCCATTTCCTACCTACAGGATAAGCTGCAGATCCTAGTTAACCAAGAGCCTATTTCTTCCTACCCCCCACAAGAATTGCCTTATGTGTGTACCATGCATTCTTGAATTCTCCCACAGTTTTAGACCCCACAACCTCCTCAGGAAGGCTGTTCCATGCGTCCACCACCCTCTATGCGAAAAAATACTTCCTCTCATTGCCCCTGAACCACCCCCCTCTATTTTTAAATTGTGTCCTCTTGTTCTTGCACATCTCTTTTTCTGAAAGATGCTACCCTCTTGGACTTTACTGATTCCACTGAGGTACTTAAAAGTTTCTATCATGTCCCCCCTCTCCCTCCTTTCCTCAAGGGTATACACATTAATCTCCTTTAGTCTCTCCTCATATGGCTTCTCTTGCAGACCCTACACCATTTTAGATGCCCTCCTCTGGACTGCCTCTATTCTGTCTATGTCCTGGCAGAGATGGGGTCTCCAGAACTGGACGCAGTACTCCAGATGGGGTCTCACCAACTGTCTGTACAGAGGGATAACAACTTCCTGTTTTCTGCTGGTGATGCCTCTTCCTACACATCCCAGTATCCCCCAGCCCTCCCTACTGCCTTCTCACATTGCTTGCTAACCTGAAGAGATGAAGGAGTTGGCTTTGGTGAATGAACGAGAAGGCCTAATGGCGCAGCGAAAACTGTAGACTCACGCAGCAGGTGCTACCTTAACCGCAGGAGAAACAGAACTGGGATGGAGGAGGAGTCTGCAATGCCCAACTCGCGTGCGCTACACTGCTGCATCAGCCACGCAGGTGGCATCGTCAGCGCACCACTCCTACCCCCCCAAAAAGAAAGCTCCCATGGCAGGTACGCACCTCCGGCTTACACCCAACGGTAATGAATGTGAAGACTGACAAGGGGAAGATCAGAACAGATCCCTGCATTCAAACTCTCCATAACAACTGGAACAGGGGCCTACTCAACCCTGTCACAATGGCGACTCATGGCAATGAAGATTTTGGTCAGAGGTTAGAGTTCTGCTGGCCAACGCCCAGGCTGGAGGTGGACAAACTGGCCTCTGCGCCTCATTATGCTGAATATCAGTGGTAATCACCGTAAGAAGGCAGAGTTCCTGTCCAGGGAGATTGCTGCCAGGAAGAACTGACCAACAGTGTTAATTTGACTGTGGACAGGCTGTTAAACCCAGCCTGTCTACAGCCAAAAAGCCTTTTCTGATGCGCTATGTGAAGAGTTTGCTCAATTCTTCCTGGACAGGGTGTCTACCATCCAGCAGGGCATTCCACCAGTGTGCCACACTGTGGCGAAAGTGATCACCTTGACATTCAGAGAGCACTCCCCCGGTTGGGATGAGTTCAAACCAGTGGAGGTGGCTGCTGAGGTCATTGAGGTTGCCCGCAGGCTGAAGCACACATATTGTGAACTGGACCCAGTGCCGACGTGTTTCTTGATGGGATGTGTCGACACTGTTGGCCGGGTGTTCACCTTGATTGTCCGGTGTTCTATCTCAGAGGGGGTCTTCCCAGATGCCTTGAAGGAGGCACTGGTTAGGCCTCTTCTGAAGAAACCATCACTAGATCCTGAAGTCAAGTCGAATTACCGTCCAATCTCCAACCTCCCATTTTTAGGGAAGGCTGTTGAGAAAGTTGTGGCTCAGCAGCTTGAGGAGCACCTCGTGACCTCTGACCTGTAAGAACCCCTCCAGTCGGGGTTTCAGGCGAAGCACAGCATGGAAACCACATTAGTTCAGGTGCACAATGACCTCCTTAGGGCTTGAGATTGAGGAGAAGGGACAATTTACGTTCTCCTCGACCTCTCTTCGGCATTTGACAAGGGAGACCATTCGGTGTTACTTGACCGCCTGAGGGAATTTTGTGGACTCGCTGAGACTGTCATCTGCTGGTTTGAGTCCTATCTCACGAATAGAAGGCAATTGGTAGTAATGGGGAATTTCTCCTCCTCCTCCTCCCCCTAGCCTCCTATCGTGTGGAGTACCTCAGGGTTCAGTCTTGTCATCAATGTTGTTTGCTGTGTATATGCTGCCCACTGGAGAGCTCATTAGGAACTATAGTTTGGGTTTTCATTGCTATGCTCATGATACCCAACTGTATATTTCCTTTGCCCCGGAACATCCAATGCAGTGGAAGTGCTAAACAACTGCCTTGCCGAGATCAACAACTGGAAGTCCTCCAGCTGGTTGTGATTTAACCCTGATAAGACTGAGGTACTGGTGGTAGAGTTGAACAGAAGGCGTAATAGGATGGCCTCTGGCGCAGCAACAGGGTTATTCCTGGGTTCTGTGCCATTAAAGGCCTTCTCTAGGGTGAGTGATCTTGGTGTGACCTTTGACAGTAGATAGACATTTGAATTTCAGGTGTCATCCGTTGTCCGGACCAGTTTTTATCATCTTAGGAATATCATCAGGATCAATCCCCTAGTTCCACCCATGGACCTCCACACCTTGGTACATGCCTTTGTAACGTCCAGGCTTGATTATTGTAAAGCACTCTACTTCGGGATCTCGGGAGGTACCCTCTGCAGACTGCAGCTAATGCAGAACGTAGCTGCCAGACTGTTAACAGAGCAGCCTAAATACTGCCATATCACCGCAGTGCTGCATGAACTGTACTGGCTGCCAGCCAGGTGGAGGATCCTCTTCAATGTGGACTTGCTCACCTTTAAGGCCCTATACGGACTGGGCTCTGGATACTTGTCAGACCTTCTGATGCTTGCTGCTTCAGTCCGCCCCCTCTGCTCTTCCTCTAGGGGCCTCCTTGCAATTCCCAGAGTGAGGCTTAAAATCGCCGGCAACAGAGCATTTAGTGTCGCTGACCCCATCCAGTGGGATTTTCTGACTCCATCTGTAAGGGAGGCCCCTTCAGTTGCAGTATTCAATGCCCACCTCAAAACCCTCCTGTTTAGTCAGGCCTTCTCTGACACTGGTTAGCGTATTTCAGCGGGACAGCCTTTTACTGACTGCTGCTATTTTTAACTGTGTTTAGATGGTTTGTTATTTATCATCATTTTATTTATGTATCTGTTTTATTTAATTGAATAGCTGTATTTTGCGTATGGTGCCCAGAGCCTCTGGGATTGGACACCTGAAAAATAAAACTTGCCTTGTCTCCTCCCCACCCCTCACAGGGTAGTGAAAGAAGGAAAAATTACTCACCTTAGTAATGTTGTTTCTTCTATTAGAGTCTTGCTATATTATGACATATGCAGTGAGTCCCAACCTTCAACTGCTCGGAGGTGAAAGAGTTAACTTTCCATGCCAGGCATGGAACGCTGAGCTCGAGCTCGGTTGAAAACTCTGTCTGTTGTTCTTCAAACTCAAACCGCCAGATCTTTACAAGCTAAACTCACTGAAGTCCTGTGTGGAAGCTAAACCTACACTAGCCAACTGGCTACTAAACATAAGAAATGAAAATTACGTACCTACACCGTGAATTCTTGATCTTCTCTTGTATCTTCACCATTCATTACTTCCTGGGTGTAAGCCACAGGCGCACCCGCCACAGGAGAGTTTTTTTTTTTTTTTTTTTTTTTTTTAAAGCTAGTCTACGGGCGCCGCCTTTGAGACCGACGCTTGCGCCATGCGCGAGGGGCAATGTAGCTACCGACTCCTCCTCCAACTCAGTTCTGTGAGCCGGAGAGGCAAAATTATATTGTGGAAAAGAGAAAGCGAGGCAAGATAGCCAAGGATAGCAAAGGAAGGAAAATAAACTGAAAAAGGAATAAGCCGATGGAGAATAGACAGAGGAGAGAGTATTCCTGCCCTAAGGGATCGTGAGGGCCTCTCAGCGGTGACTCTAGGAGGAACAGATAGAGAAAAGGGAAGGAGAAAGAATGAAGTAGAGAGAAGAAGAAGAAAAATGGGATGTTGAGGAGACAATAATGCCCAACGAGCATAGTTAGCTGAGAGGCTTAAGGCCCGACTTAACAAGGGAGCAAGAACTCCATTGGTAGTGATGAAGAGAAGGTTCACCGAACCCGCTAGACAGACTAAGGAGGGCATAGTCTTTGACCTCAACATGCCATGGTCCTTAATCCAGCTGAGGGCCCCTGGCCTGATTGGAGCAGGACTTCGCTCTGAAGAGCCCGCTAGGAAAAGGTTGATTCCAGGCAGCATGTAAGAGCTGCTCAAAAGGGTATAGAAAGAAACTTAGCCTTTCAAAGGCGGTTTGTAAGAAATATAACGGAACTCAATCGGACTTGCTATGTCAAGGCAGGTAGAGACTTGAAACTGGCAAGATCCGGCCATGGTTGTCACTGCTTTTCCTGCAGCACTGTTCGCAGAAGGGCCCTTGAAAAAGGGGGTCAGAACAGAGCATGACTCACAGGCTTATGAGGAAAAACATGACCTGAGAAGCAAGGGATTGCCTTCAAAGCAGTCGGACAGAGTTCCCTCAGTTTGAGAGAGATTGTATAACCGTACTCATTCCTCTTACTCTGCAAAAAGGGGTTGATTTCTAAGGCTTAGTAATTGATTAGCAGAATATTCCGGGACCAACACTGCACAGACAGAGTCAGGCAAAGTCCCTAGGAGTGCCTCGCCTGAAAACATGGCGGTGAGATAGTCGGCAGCTTCCTCATGACCCAGCACTCCTGCAACAAAAGCCCATGAATCTTAGAGTAATATTCTTGGAACCTTTAAGGAAAAGGCAAGGATAGAGAGATTTTTTTTAAGATTTTTAAAAAAAAAATTTTTTTTTTTTTGCATAAGGGTCAAAGAGGGAGGAACGAGATGGGAGGGAGACGCACAGAAGGAGGCCACTGAGGGGAAGGTGGGAGGGGTCAGTAATGAATGGTGAAGATACAAGAGAAGATCAAGAATTACGGTAGGTACGTAATTTTCATATCTTCCCTTGTCAATCTTCACCATTCATTACTTCCTGGGTGAGTACCAAGCCCTCTTCCCCCAGAAGGGGGAAGGGGTAAAGACCCTGAGGGAACAAGACCCCCAGCCTCCTGTTGGTGAGAAACAGAAGGGGAAGACCCTGGCTAATTCACAGAAAGCCTAAGTGGGAGAAGAGCTAGGAGGTGCCTCCCGAGGACGTGGAGACGGAGATAGCCCCTGCAAAAGTCTCCTAGCTCTGGAGGAAAAGAGACGGGTCCCCCGGAAGGCGGAGCGCATCACCCTACGCCGGGCCAGGGGTGACAACCTTGAAAGACGAAGCCATGCCGTCCGCCTAATGCAGATCGCTGTCCCCGCAAGCCTGGAAGCCACCTCGTTGACGTCATAAGATGCCCTTTGCCTGGTGTCTTGCCAGCTCCAGGCCTATAGCGGAGAGGGCAACAGCTTGTCTGGTTTGCCTGATCAGGCATCGACGCTAGAAGTTGAGAAAGCATCGACACAGGTGCCGATTGTAGGCAGCGTGGTGAGCCTGATGTGATGCTATACAAGCAGCCGCACGAGAAGAAGAAGAAGAAGAGAACACTCTTCGCCCCCAATGGTCGAACTGAAGAGAGTCCGGGTCCGGTGGGCGGTCGTGCGCCTGGCAGCGGCGCCCGGAGGGAGTGTCAAGGTAGACCAAGCCAGAAGGGGGGTTGGGGAGAGTACCTAGAGACTCCGAGGGGGCACAATACCTACGCTGACAGTCAGCCGGGGCTGGAGAAGAAGCGGCTGGTGACTGCCAGGATCGGATAGACGCCTCCTGGAAGGGGATAGGCCAGGAAGGTACCACCAAGTGTTGGGCACTGAATTCCCCAAGGAATTCACGCGTCTCCCGTTCGGCATTGTCTCTTTGAATGTAGGAGATCCGAAGGTCCCTCACCATCCTCGAAAGGAATCGCTGATATTCAGTGAAATCAGCATCGGAGGAGAGATGAGCAGGGGGTTCCTCCCCCTCAGAGGAGGGAGATGAGGATGATGGAGAGCAGGAATGCTCAGAGGACTCCTGCGGCGGTGGGGAGAGTCGAAAGACCCGCTCATGCATACATCTAACGTATGAGGGGAAGGCCGCTGCAGAACCTCTGAACTGCTCCCAGGATAACGGACCCGTAGGACCGACATGGCCTGGGAGTGGGGGTGGTGGAGGCAGAGAGATGGGAGAGGGGCACCTACGAGGAGGCAATTGATCTCTGCCAGGGCTCTGGAATCCGGGGAACGGAGCCCAAGCTGGCGGGGTCCCGGACAACAAACCAGGCCGCAAGACGGAACCCTGAGGAAACGTAGCCTGGAAGAGCCCAGGGGGAGAACCTCCCCTGCGACGAAGTCGGAACTGCATGGATCCAGAAGGGCAGCCCACAACAACGCCACCGGAGGGCACCCTAGAACCCCAGAGGGAAGAGCGGGGTTCAGCGCTACGGCTCCTGGCCACCCCCCCTGAGGTGGCCAGAGAAGACCGAGGTCCTGTCCCCCTGCCCCTCAACCCCTCGGACTCCGAGAGAGCCCTCCTCCTCCTCGCCCGCAGCTGCTCCCACCCCCAGAGGGAGCAACAGCACCCGGGAGGGCTGCTGTCATCGGTCCCCGGGAGGGGAGCCCCTTAGTCACCCCCACGCTCCCCTGGGACTCAAGGCCACCCCAGCCGGACAGGCCTCAGGGAGGACGGAAGGGGGGGATGAGGGCCCGCCTGCGCCGCCTGGTACTCGTGCCACAGGAGACCCAGACCCCGAAGAGTGGGGGTGCCAGGATGGGTCCACGTCTGAATCGTCGGCCTCCGAGGAGGACGAGACCAGCAGGACCTCAATACTGGCTACCCCGGGGGTCCCCGAGGCAACGGCGCCGCGGACGGCACCAGTACCAGAGGTGGCGCAGCCTGACCCCCGAACATCAGCAACAGCCAGGCCCGGTCCCAGCTCCCCCGCGACACCAGCAGGGCCAACGGCACCGCTCCCGGCATCGGAAACCGAGCTGGCGCTGAGGAGGAGAAACTAGGCTCACGGCGCCGCCAACGGGCGCTAATAAAGCGGGCTGTCTTCTGATCACCGGTGCCGGAATGGCACCGGATCCATAACGGCACCGCTAACGGCGCTGTCTTCGACACCGGCACCGCGGAACGCGCTGGGATCCGAACGGCGCCGAAGGCGGCGTCGAGGGTCTCGCTGTGTCCGCCCAGAAATCATGGGCCTGACGCTGGGGAGCCTGCACCTCCGAGGAGGTGATTGCCGAGGCGGTGTTCGACGCCGCGGCCCCAGAGGGACCGCTCACGCCCCCGACAACGTGGAAGGAGCTCTCTCTTCGCAAGATAAGATGAGGAAGCCCTCCTCCGCGGACCGTGATAGGCCCGGAGGGGACCCTGGGAAGGGCCTAAAGACCTACCTGGGAGTCCCGTGGAACGACGCCTGCCCCTGAAAGTCGGGCGGGCCTTGCCGAGCTTGAACACGCTGACTTCGAGGACGCGACGGTCCATGGAGAAGCAGGCGCCGCATCTAATCCATGCCAGCGGTTGGGTCCCAGGCATCAAGACACGCTGCCGCCGTCCGACACGGAGAAATGCCGCCACAGGAGCACCGACGACGGCCGCCTATCTTAGAAAACGCTCGCCCAGAACCGACATAACGCGAAACAATTAAGGAAAACAGTAGGAAAACACCCAACGCAGACTAGATAGAAAAGAACAGTCTTACTGCGGTATGGCGTCGAAAGTAACCTAAAGAGGAGTCGGTCAAACTATTGGCGACTTATCAACGGAACTTCTCGCGTAGGCAGGTGCTGCCTCGACGGCGGGAGAAACAGAACTGAGTTGGAGGAGGAGTCGTAGTTACTGACGCCGCCGCGCATGACGCAAGGCGCCGGTCTCGAGGGCGGGCGCTAGAGCTAGCTTTTAAAAAAAAAAAGCTGCGGTAGTGCGCCTCCGCTTACACCCAGGAAGTAATGAATGGTGAAGATTGACAAGGAAGATCACATTTTTGTTCCCAAAACAAAGACTCAAGTCAGGAGACCCAAAAAATGAAAACAGAACACCAAGTCACCCCAAAAAGGAGGGGTGAAAAACACAAGGTGGGCACCTACTAGGTGCCAACACTGCACTGCCCACCCACATCCCAAAAACAGAGGTTCTGAGAGGGCAAGCAGGGGAGGTCATAATATAGCAAGACTCCAATAGAAGGAACAACATTACTAAGGTGAGTAATTTTTTCTTCAAACAACATGAAGTCTTGCTATATTATGACATATGCAGACTACAAAGCAGTACCTCCATGGAGGAGGGACAGAACCTACTTGGGAAATAGGCTCTGAAGCACAGCCGTGCTAAACAGAGCATCACTCCTAGCCTGGATATCCAGGGAGTAATGCTTGGTAAAAATATGAACTGTTTTCCAGGTAGCTGCTTGACATATCTCTAGAATAGGGATGTCCCTGGCAGCAGCCAGGGAAGCAGCTGTACCTCTGGCAGAGTGAGCCCTCAGGCCTGAGGGTGGAACCTACCCAGTTTTTCATAACAAAATTGATACAAGAGACAATCCACCTGGCAATGGATCTTAGTGGCAGGTTTCTTACCAACCTCGCCATAAGTGAGGAACAGTTGAGGAGTCAAACCTGTGACCCTTGGTACGCTCTATATAGTAGCTAAGGGCTCTTTTGACATCTAACTGTGCAGCCTCCTCCTCGCCAGAGGAGGAATGGTCAGTGAAGTACACAGGAAGAACATAGATTGATTAAGGTGGAAATCTGAAACCACCTTAGGCAAGAACTTCCTGTTAATCCTGAGGACCACCTTATCTCTATGAAAGGAGATAAAATCAGGCTCCACTGACAAAGCTTGTAATTCACTTATGCGCCTTGCAGAAGTGATGGCTACCAGAAACACATTTTCCAAGTCAAGTACTTAAGCCTGCTGAAGACAAAGGCTCAAAAAGGGGTTGCATAAGCTGAGGTAACCCCAATGGCGCTATCCCAGGGGCTACTACCCCTGCCTGATTTGCTACTAACAGGTTGAGGGGCCTGGATCCAATGGCGGGTGCCTCCACCCAGAGGTCAGGGTTTGCAATAGTTAAACTAATCTTGGTCACAGCCCTCTGGGACACTGCAACCCCTTTCTTCCCACTATGTGGCCCACACAATATATCAGAATTACCTTCACAGTATACACTTACCCCAGGACTGGTTCCGCACTGGGACCTCCTGTGAAATGAGATACAGTGCAACAATCACAGTACAGTACTTAACATAGACAAAACCTCAGGCAGTATAACTTTGCTGAAACAAGCAGCTCTGATTTATTTAGGGGATATAACAAGGACAGGGGAAATCAGGTTAATTAGCTTATCACTCTAATAATTCATTTATGGCTCTGTGCACAGGCCTATCCCTATCAGTTACTGTCCCTGGGTCCCAAGCCCTAGTGGCTAGTCCAAACTGTGGCAGCTGGTAGGGCCCTTTCACACAGAGAAAAGGAAAATTAAACAGTCACAGTACAGTAATTCCATTTGGATTTAATGTGGCATCAACAGGAGCCAATTTAATTAGTACTCACGACTCCAAAGAAGATATGGTCCTTCAATGTCAGCAGGGCTACTTTTGATCTCCAAGAGACTCCTACACATTTATATGGTAAAAAGAAAGCACTATACCAGGCAGGCTGCATCTGTATCCCAATCGCAATTACTGCACAATAACCAGGAGAACACACAGCAGATTCAGTTCCTGACAGACCGAGTGTAATTCAACAATTTCTTCAGTCTTCTACAGGGTGAGCCTGGTTTCTACTCTTCAGAGATCCTTGATTCTTTTCACAGGACGGATTCAGTCCTAACAAGCAGTTACACGTTGTAGACCGAACTCTGGGCCTTGCACACGCTTTTTGACTGAAACTGTGCAACTGAAGGACAGGTTTCTTTCCTTCACTTTCAGATCTCAAACTGAAACTCCCAACAGACAAAACCGGCACTTCCCTTTGAGTTCTTCCCAGTTCTTGACTGGATTGGCTGTCACTCACAATAGACTGCTGCTGTTGGTCCAAAAGGCACCAAGTCTAAACTACATCTCCCAGAGTCACTGCCCATACAATCCTCTTGTGGCTGGCTCAGATTATGAGTCCCAAGTTCTGATTCGTCCAAGGCATCATTTTAGAGCTAGTTTACCCACACTGATTGGTCCAGTTCAGCAGTTCAAAACCAGAATGGGGAACTAGGCAGACAGTTCTGACTGCAAAGAAAGCAGGTTAGACAAACTGTAATTTTATTATTACTGTAAATGATTTCTGGCAATCAGTTACATCTTTCAGACAGGTTCCCTTTGCACTCTAGTGACTGCAAAATGGGGTGAATTACAGCAGCTTGAGTGGTACTCAATCAAAGAAACACACAGTCCCATATAACTCAATTATGTCTGCAAGCAGACAGCTCTTAAAGAGACAGTACCAGAGGCTCTAAAACACTCACTGATAAGTGGCTTAAACGCCAAACACCATTCAGGCTTGGAGCATTCAAGCAAGCTCCTGGAAGTCTTTTGGGAACCCCATTTGCAGGGGTTACACCCTTCTGGCCTGGGAAAGCTTGACGTCCGCGTCAAGCAAGTACCCCCCTATAAGTTTTAACTGCAACCATATATATTTGCATTAGGCTCACACATGTAATCATCAGTCAATATATCATTTTACCAAGAATACATTTCTGAAACATTGCAGCACGTGACTCTTTACACAGTATTACACACACATTGTACCATAACTCAAGTTATTACCTCTTGTACATGAAACCTGAAGAGGGGGCCCTTCCCATCAGTTACCTTGGGGCTGGCGGACGGGGCACCATATGGAGGGCAACACAAGTAACTTGGGTTAGCACTGATGCTCAGTTTGGGCAATGAGCTCGGGACACATACACCTTTATGGACAACATTGAGAGGCAAGTCCACAGGCCTCCCAAGTGAATCATAACTGAGGTGCACCACAGGCTTTACTAGTCGACCAGTCTTTCTAGGGGGAACTGTTATAGTCTCTGCACCTGAGCCTCATTTTCAGCATTGTCCTCACTTGTCAGGGAGTCTCCATGGGGTAGAGAGGCTAGAACTTGGGGCACTTTCAGCTCCAGGAGTTACAGTTTCTGAGTCCACAACATTTGCTCGCATGGAGAGCTTTCGACACTGGCAGTGGACTGTCAGGGCACTCAAAATACTCTTCTTGTTCGGTGTATCACCAGTCTGTCTATATCTATCATTTTCCTCCCTGAAAGCTCAAACAGTTCAACCATGCACAATGATTCCATTTCATCTGATCTGATGCTTTGCACTTCACTTTCTGGGAGCATTGGTCCAGGGATGAAGCTGGGGGCTTAGACAGTCAGAAGCCCAGCTTTGTCTCCAGTATTGACTAGGGATTGCCTCGAAACAATTGACTCAGTTCGTAAGAAGGATAGTATTCAAAGTCACTCACTTTCTTCTGATATGGACTGACAGTCATGCTCAACTGGGACTTGTGGAGGGAACACTTTAACTTTGCTTCTGTAGGTGCAGACTTTCTTGATCTTTTCTTAGCAGCAGCTTAGTCACTGGTCCAGAGGGGCATCTTCTGGGGGCTCAGACTCAATCAGGATTTGTCCAATGGGCAGTAAATGATTTCTATGCATTGTTTTTACATCTTTGAATTATTCTCAGGCCTTACTTTGTACACTGGCAGATCATCTAGTTTGCCCACTACAATGTGAGGGAGATGGTGCCATCTGTCAGCAATCTTGTGCTTGCCATGCAGTCCCAGATTTCTTAGCAATACCCGATCTCCCTCCTGAGTTCCTGTGCTTTCACCTTTTATCATACCTTTCTTTGTTGGCCAGATTTCTTTGGCAGCCATGGTTTGAGCCAGTTGGTACATGAGTTAGCTGGGCCTTTAACTTTGCACATACTGTAAATAGTTGTCAGCTTGAACCCCATCAGGAGAGACCCCAAACACACATCTACTGGTAGTCGAGCTTCTTCCAAACATCAGGCGGTAGGGGAGAATCCAGTGGCATCACTTTGGTGCAGTTATAAGCATGTACCAGGGTGCTAATTTGTTGGCTCCATCTAGGCTTGTCCTTTGGGTGCAGGGTGCCTAGCATATCTAGCAAAGTGCGGTTGAAACGCTCAGGCTGTGGGTCCCCTGGGGTGGTAAGGAGTGGTTCTGACTTTCGACTCCCACAGAGAAAGCATCTCTTTGATCAGACGACTTCAAAGTCTCTCCTTGATCAGAATGGATTCTTTGTGGAGCCCCATAGTGAACAAAAAGTTTTCACAAGTACTTTGGCCACAGGGATGCTTTCTGGTCTTGGTGGGAAAGCTTGGGCATATCTCGTGAATGGTCAGTGACCACCAGCACATTACTGATATTTCTTTGATCTGACTCCAAACTCAGAAAATCAATACAGACCAGCTCCATGGGTGCACTGGGTGGTGATGTTAACAAGGGGGCAGCCTCTGGGGCAAAGCTTTCCTCTGTAAGCAGCGATCATAGTTCAATGTGTTGCTCCACATCAGCCCCCATCTTAGGCCAATAGAATCTGGATCTCACCAAGTCAAGTGTTCTGTCTATACCAAGGTGCCCCATGTGGTTGTGCAAGGAACCTCAGTACTGAGTCTCAAAGGCAGTGGGCAGCACTAGTTGTTGTTTGTCTACTTGTCCCCTCTGTCTACTGTTTCTCTGTATAACAGTTTATTGATCAGTTTCAACTTAGGACCTTCTTTGTATAACAGTGCAGTTCTCAAATCAGTGGAGCGTAATTTGGACACATCTTTTCCTGCATAGAGGGCTTCTAAAGCTGCTTTGATCATGGGATCGTGGATTGAGCCCGCCGAATACTGTCATTGTCCAGCTGAGGCAGTGCACCAATGTCTATTGCAGAAAAGTGGCAATAAGCAGCAGGTATGCAATTCTCAGAGGCTCCAAGCAATCCACCATGCAGTCCACTGCCCTGTGGACATTTGTTCCTCCCTGTCAAACTTCCGCAGAGTGCCCAATATCAGGTTCTGCCAATCGGACCCAATCATTCTGGGGAACAGGCCTCCGGGAGAGAGCATCAGCATCTATGTGGTTCAGACCTGCTCGGTATTCTAGAGCATAGTCAATGTAGATAATGCAGAAAGCCACCTTATGGCCAGTGGCATCCAACTTAGCTGGAGGTCTGCACATAGGTCAAAGGATTATTGTCATGTTTACTAGTATTTTAGCCCCATACAAGTACTCATGGAATTGGTCATATAGCCCACTTCAAAGCTAGGAACTCTAACTATGTACAGGATAGTTCTTTTCGGATGGGGTCAGGCTTCACTGGCAAAGGCCACTGGTCTCAGGCCATTCTCGTGCTCTTGGTACAACACAGCCCCCAACCCTTGCAAGCTAGCATCAGTGTGCAGGACGTAAGGTTTTCTGATCGGCATAGGCCAGCACTGGAGCATGGGTAGGTTGATATATGATCTCATGAAAGCAGTCTCACAATCAGAGTCCAGCGGGCTCAAATACTTCACTTGATGAAAATACACTCTTTTCAGTCTTGAGGGACGCTGACTTTTGGTATTTTTGTGGGTTGGGGATACCCTTGAGTAAGGTTAAGTAAAGGCGTGATCACTCTTGAATAATCTTGATGAAGCTACCGATAATAACCACAGAATCCCAGGAATCTTTGCAGTTCTTTAGATTTTGGGCTGTGGCCAGGTGGTCAAGGCCTCAACTTTACTTGGGTTCTGTCTCTATTCCTCGGTGGATACTATGTGTCCCACATACTTTACTGATGTTTGAAAGAATTGACACTTATCAATGGACAGTTTAAGGCCAAAGTCCCAGTCGGTCCAATACCTTAAATAATCTGCTTTCATGTTCCTCCAGTGAGCTGCCAAACACAATAACATCATCTAGGTATACCAGGCACTCTAGTAAGTTCATGTCCCCACTGCACGCCTCCATCAATCGCTGAAAAGTGGCTGGGGCACCTGAAATCCCTTGAGGCATCCTCATGAATTCATAGAAGCCAAGCGGACAGATAAAGGCAGTCTTCTCACGGTCCTCTCAGCCATCGGGATTCTGTAGTACCCACTGCGGAGATCCAGCACAGAGAACCACTCTGTTCTGCTTAGGCAGTCCAGCATCCTGAATGCGGGGCATTGTGTACTGATCAGGATAGTCCTTCGGTTTAAGGTGCAATAATCCACACACATCCTTACTGTTCCATTCTTTTTCCTCACTACCACAATGGGGGAAGCATATGGCTTCTGGATTCTTTGCATTACACCAGCAGCTAACATCTCTTGCAGATGCCGCCTCACATCATCTATGTCAGCAGGTGCCAGGCGTCGAGACCTCTCACGAAATGGTCTTCATTATGCAGCCGGATATTGTGCTCAGCTCCTTGCACGCATCCTGCATCCCATTCTTTAAAGAAAACACCTGGTCTCTCTGGGCAAGCTTCTCACTGATCCTCACTTTCCATTCAGCTGGCAGGGGAGTCGCTAAATCAAACAAGTTGGCGTTACTCTGTCATTCTTCCTTGAACTCTTGCTGCTGGTAGCACTGCAGTGTCTGCACAATGCATATTAGCCAGGATGCAACCTCTGTTTCTCGAATGTCTCTTTCAGACACATTATGAACTTGGACCATTACCCTTCTGGCATAAGCATGGGCTCTAGCGGGCAAAATACTAGGCTTGACCAGCAGTCCCTCTGGCAATTTTCCATCGCCTGGTGCATCCAACATTAATATTTTATTCTTAACATCCTTTCTGATACGGACCTCTCCCTGTAAGGTACACTGGGCATTTGGCGCCAGGATCAGAGACTCAGGATCCTTCTTCCATACAATTCCGACCGGTTCCTCTGGTTCTGTTTTTTTCAGCATCTCTCTGTGCCTCATAGGCCTTCTTAATTAAAGCCGGAACTCTTAAAGCTCTACTAGTCTTTGACCCCTGTTTTTCATAACACAACTGTGCCAGCCTTCCGAACATATGAGCATTTGTTCCAACTCAACAAAGGGACACCATCATACAGTCCAGTGGGGGACACACTAAGGCTAGGGTCTCTACTTGTTCGGCCACTCCAGCCACGGAGGTGGGGAAAGACAGCCAAATTCGGATATACCCGGAATAGGGGTAGGCCTTCTCACTTAACCCCCATACATGCAGTCCTTCTAATGGTTGTAAGGGTACGTCTGACAAATGCTCCTGATACCAATCCTGGAACATAATTGTCACTTGGGAGCCACTGTCTAATACAGCTCTTGTAGACACTCCATTCACCTTTACAGTGGTCTCCATGGAGGGACCCACTATTCTGGACCAGTCTGGAGAGGCGGTAGTGGGGGCCTGGGCAACTGACCTTGCCACAAAGGGGCGTGAATTAGCATTTTGGTGCCCTCACTGGGATCATGTCGTGCACCTCTTAACCACTGATTCTTCTCCAAGCTCTCCTTGTAGCCTATATGCAACTTTGTCAGTGTCTTTTGGGACTGGCATTCCCTTTCATGTGCCCATCTTTCCCACAATTATAGCAAAACATACTTTCTGGAGTTTGAGCTGGCGAGGCGCCACACTGGGAGCCAGGGCGGGGTATTACTAACTGGAAACCTGGGTGCCATCTCTGTCTGCGGCGTGATAAGCATTTGGAGACATCTCGTCAGTTTCTCCACTTCCATGGTCAAGGAATTGAGTTTGGAGCTGTTATCAGCAGGAGATACATGGGTGGGTACCCCACCCCATAGCAGATGCATCGGATATAGGTCAGGGCCCGTACTTGCAGGCGTGGCCTTCATAAAGGGACTGTTTTGAATTCCCGGATCTCTCTCAACAGTTCGCCCCATTGTGGCATATCTTTTTCCTTGTCAGAGCACTCATTGACTGTCAACCTCTGCCCCTGAACTTCACTTGATGGGTCACCCTCAGTCACTCGGGTCGTAGCCACAGCTGTTGGTGCAGGTACCTCCGAGGTCGCCTTTTCTCAACTCCTCGAATTTCTCTCATTAACTCATCATAGGAGGGTGGGGATTCCAGTCGATTTGCCAGGCGTAACTGAAGCAACAGCAGTTCTGAGAAGGGGGCAGACTTAAGGATTCTGTCCAGTCTGGTTCGGTCCAGTTCAATCGCTGGCAAACTACCCTTTCTGAGGCATTCTTGCAACAATTTTTCCAGCCGAGAGACATACACAGACAACAACTCCCCTTGGTACTGTTGTGCATTTCTTACTCTCCACCATAGGTCCTCATCAGAATCTGGGCTCCCATACACATTCTCCAAGGCCTCAAGATAGGCCTGTGCAGTCGCTTCAGGGTTACTGGCCCGTTTAGCACGGATGGTAGCCAGGGCAGGACCTCGGAGGTCTCACTAACCTCTTTCGCTCGCCTTCCGAGCATTGCCATTCTAGCACTTGGGGGCAACATAGTCTATCCAGGTCTCCCAGTCATCCTCCTTGGGGGTGGGGAGGGTGCCAGAGAAGATCCTCAACCTTCGGTAGAGTCGTGACTAATGGCAGGTGCAGAAATAGGAGTCTGCATTGGTTCAGCCACCATTACGGGCACTGGAGCAGGAGAGGGTGTTGGGGAGGAACACCCCAGGTGGCAAGAATAGTTTCTTCAAGTCCTCCACAGTTTTCCCTCTCCCAGCAACCATTCAGCAAATTTCTCCTCAAAGTTTCAGATAGTGGTGGGGCTGAGTTCCCCGGTCTTTACTGTCCTTAGTTATCACTCTCCAAGCAGTGAGGGCTCCCTCTGGGGTAATGGTCTGTGGCACTTTGGAGCTATCTATGGGATCCTTAAACTCTACTAGGGCCAGGAAAGTGTGGGTGAGCAGATTAGCATGCCGACCCACCACCACAGGGTTTTGTAAACCTTCCACCTTGGAAAGTACTCCCTGCACAGTGTCCGTATTGATACCCAGGGGGATGTCCAGGATAAGCATAGCATTTTGGGGGTCGATCTCCTCCCCAGTACACCACTCCACCAGCCGGTGCACAGCCACTTCTGTCGGGGTACCCATTTTTTTCTTAACAGTGGTTCGTAAATATGGCCACTAGAGGACACACAATCCCAGCGGTGAGCCTCCAAGATGTAACCCCTAAATGGCGCTATCCCAGGGGCTACTACCCCTGCCTGATTTGCCACTAACAGGTTGAGGGGCCTGGATCCAATGGCGGGTGCCTCCACCCAGAGGTCAGGGTTTGCAATAGTTAAACTAACTTGGTCACAGCCCTCTGGGACACTGCAACCCCCCTTTCTTCCCACTAGTGGCCCACACAATATATCAGAATTACCTTCACAGTATACACTTACCCCCAGGACTGGTTCCGGCACTGGGACCTCCTGTGAAATGAGATACAGTGCAACAATCACAGTACAGTACTTTAACATAGACAAATACCTCAGGCAGTATAACTTTGCTGAAACAAGCAGCTCTGATTTATTTAGGGGGATATAACAAGGACAGGGGGAAATCAGGTTAATTAGCTTATCACTCTAATAATCTACCTATGGCTCTGTGCACAGGCCTATCCCTATCAGTTACTGTCCCTGGGTACCCAAGCCCTAGTGGCTAGTCCAAACCGTGGCAGCTGGTAGGGGCCTTTCACACAGAGAAAAGGAAAATTAAACAGTCAGCAGTACAGTAATTCCATTTGGATTTAATGTGGCAATTCAACAGGGAGCGAATTCGAATTAGTACTCACGACCTCCAAGAAGATATGGTCCTTCAATGTCAGCAGGGCTACTTTTGATCTCCAAGAGACTCCTCACACATTTATATGGTAAAAAAGAAAGCACTATACCAGGCAGGCTGCATCTGTATCCCAATCGCAATTACTGCACAATAACCAGGAGAACACACAGCAGATTCAGTTCCTGACAGACCGAGTGTAATTCAACAATTTCTTCAGTCTTCACAGGGTGAGCCTGGTTTCTACTCTTCAGAGATCCTTTGATTCTTTTCACAGGACGGATTCAGTCCTAACAAGCAGTTACACAAGTTGCAGACCGAACTCTGGGCCTTGCACACGCTTTTTGACTGAAACTGTGCACTGAAGGAGCACAGGGTTTCTTTCCCTTCACTTTCAGATCTCAAACTGAAACTCCCAACAGACAAAACCGGGCACTTCCTTTGAGTTCTTCCCAGTTCTTGACTGGATTGGCTGTCACTCACAATAGACTGCTGCTGTTGGTCCAAAAAGGCACCGAAGTCTAAACTACATCTCCCAGAGTCACTGCCCATACAATCCTCTTGTGGCTGGCTCAGATTATGAGTCCCAAGTTCTGATTCGTCCAAGGCATCATTTTAGAGCTAGTTTACCCACACTGATTGGTCCAGTTCAGCAGTTCAAAACCAGAATGGGGAACTAGGCAGACAGTTCTGACTGCAAAGAAAGCAGGTTAGACAAACTGTAATTTTATTATTACTGTAAATGATTTCTGGCAATCAGTTACATCTTTCAGACAGGTTCCCTTTGCACTCCTAGTGACTGCAAAATGGGGTGAATTAGCAGCAGCTTGAGTGGTACTCAATCAAAGAAACACACAGTCCCCCCATATAAACTAATTATGTCTGCAAGCAGACAGCTCTTAAAGAGACAGTACCAGAGGCTCTAAAAACACTCACTGATAAGTGGCTTAAACGCCAAACACCATTCAGGCTTGGAGCATTCAAGCAAGCTCCTGAAGTCTTTCGGGAACCCCATTTGCAGGGGTTACATGAGCAATGCAAACATTAAGGTCCCAAGCAGGGCAGGGTCCCTGAATGGAGGGTTGGTGAAGCAATCCCTTGAAAAACTTGGAGAATACAGGGTGAGCCGAAAGAGAAGAGGGCTTACCTGTTGAAATAAAAGCAGCACAGCTGCCAGATGCACTTTTAGGTAGCTGGTCTCAGCCCCAAGCTATTTAAGGGACCATGTAATCCAGGACTGTGGGTAAATCAGCAGATTCTGGGGAAATATGCTTTCAGAGCACCATATGGAAAATCTCTTCCATTTGGAATTATAAGTAGCCCTGTAGAAGGTTTTCTAGAAGCCTTCAGAATATCCATTACACCTTGGGAGAGGTGTAAACCAGCAAACAGCCAGGCCTTGAGATTGAGAGATTTGAGGTTCGGGTACCAAACCCTCCCCTGAGCACAGGTTAACAGGTTGTGATTCCTGGGAAGACAGAGGGGAAGATGGACTGTTAAGGACAGTAGAAGTGGATACCAGGGTTGTCTGGGCCAATCTGGACCATCAGAATCATCTTGCAGGGTTGAGATCTGATTTTGACTAGCACTTTGAACAGAAGAGGGAAATGGGGGAAAGCATAGAGAAATTTCCCTTCCCAATTGAGAACTAAGGCATCCAGAGGGACTGAGCCCAACACTGGTGGCCTGCAGCAAAAAAAAGGGAAGTTGGTGATTGTCTGGGGCTGCAAAAAGATCTATCTGCGGGTGCCCCATCTGGCAAATACCACCTCCAGGATCAGGGGATCCAGTGACCATTCGTGATGGCCCTGGGAAATCCTGCTGAGAGCATCTGCTAGGACATTGTCCTTGCCTGGGAGGTGAACTGCCGTAAGGGAGGTGTTCAGGGAATAAGCCAGAGACCACAACTTCACTGCTTCGGTGCACAAGGCCGTAGACCGAGTGCCCCCTTGCTTGCGGATGTACCACATTGTGGTGGTGTTGTCTGTTCTGACCTGTACAACTTTGATCTGAACAGTATCCATTCCCACCTCTGGAATGGCTCCTCCACTATGGGCAATGGAATGAGGGTGGCTTGAGTTTTCTTGTCGCTTCCCTATTTCTTGGCACCGTGACAAGACCTGCAATACTCCTTCACCTGCTGGGTGAAGTTACACCAGTAGAAATTCGGGACAACTGCTACATAGTGCATGCGATCCCAGATGACCAGACAAGGGAATATCATGTGCAATTTTGAGCAACTGCTCAACATACACCTGGGGAACACAAGCTGCCTGCCTAGCATCCTCCCCTCTGTCTGTACTGCCTGAGTATGCATAAGTCCATTTTCCCAATAAACCTTATGTCTGCCGTCACCTCCCTGTGTGCCGTCCGAGTCTGCCCAAGCCCTCAGCTTCTCTAAACTAGGGTCACCCCTATGAGCAGCTGCAACCCTCACACAGTCCCAAGGCATGTGACAGGTCCCTTCAGTCGCTAAACTAGGGCTCCTAGCACTAGCGCGGGGCCCCCAGGATCACTGTCAATCCCAACCCTCTGACAAGGGGTCACCCCTCCCTCTTCGGAGTAACCCTCTGTAGCTGTGTGGTTACTGGCTACTGGGGAAATTTCTACCCCCTTTTTATCAGTCTCCCCATCTGAAGACACAGGCTGGGGAACCAGCCTCTCAGTGGTTACATAGATACATATATACATAGACAATGTCGGCAGATAAGAGCCTATGACCCACCCAGTCTGCCCATTTGAGTTTGTAACTTCAGTTTATGTTTTCCTAGAACTCTGTTGCCCCTTACCCCTGACCTCCAGAATTCCTTTATGTCTATCCCATGCATTCTTAAATCCCGTGATTGTTTCAGCCCCCACCACTTCCTCATGCCGGGTGTTCCACTTGTCCACCACCCGTTCTGTGAAGAAATTCTTCCTCACATTTCCTCTGACTTGTCCTCCCTCCAACTTCATCCCATGCCCTCTAGTTCTGGAACATCTTTTTCGCTTAAAAATAGTGTATTCTTGCACCCTGTTCCTCCCTGTAAGATACTTGTATATAATAACTGGCTATGGCCAATATCAACTTGTTTTCTCGCTCCTTAAAAAGTCGCATCAACTCGCAGGTTGATATGAAAAAAGTCGTATCAACTTCCACATGCTCGCGACGAGAATCACTGAAAAATCAGCTGACGGGCAGTGCGAGACAGTTCCGTAACGGGAAAAAAAAAAAAACAGACAGTTCATTAACTGTGAAAGCACAAGTTATTTTTAGTTTTAAAAAACGTAGCTAACTAAAGAATAAAACATAAAATCAGGTAAAAGTTGTAAGTTTTCTCCTGCTAATCTTGTAGGTTTATTAATGTTTAGCAGTGTAATGAACTGTGACCTTTCCCTCGTATTTAAAAAATCTCGATACTTCTGCTAGATGAAACCAAGAAACGAAGATAAAAAAAAATAATTTAAATGTTATACAATTCTGTTCAAGTGTCGCTAGAAGGCTATGTCCTGAAGTAATAAACGCTGCATTTGAAGTTATGTGGGGCAGTGTGTGTTTGTTGTACTGATGCGATAGGTTTTAGCACCATAGGCGGATAGTAATCATAGCCTCGTTATTATATAAAATAAAATATATGAAGGGTGAGTTAACATGGAGTTATTACTCGATGTGTGATATTAAAAACTTCGAGCCACGCTCTCAAGTTTTTTTTTATTATCACACATCTTGGGTGTGTAAAAACACTCCATATCAACCACCTGCATATACATTATTCTATATTTCTCTATCATGTCCCCTCTTTCCCTCCTCTCCTCCAGGGAGTACATATTCAATTCCTTCAACCTGTCCTCACAGGACTTGTGATGCAATCCATGTACCATCTTTGTTGCCCTCCTCTGAACCTTCTCTACCCTGTCTATGTCCTTACGTAGGTAAGGTCTCCAGAACTGTACACTATACTCCAGGTGGGGCCTCACTAGTGTCTTGTATAGTGGAATCATGACCTCCCTTTTCCTGCTGGTGATGCCCCTGCCTATGCATCCCAGCATCCTATTTGCTTTACCTGCTGCCTTGTCACACTGTTTCCCTACCTTGAGTTCATCAGAGATGATAACCCCAAGATCCCTTTCCTGCTTGGTGCATGCTATATCCTCACCCCCCCAACTGATATATTGTGCCAGGATTTTTGTGCCCCATATGCATTATCTTGGACTTCTTTGCATTGAATTTCAATTGTCAAACCCCTGACCATTCTTCAAGTTTCTGCAGGTCCCTACTCATTCTGTCTACACCCTCTGGTGTGTCTACTCTGTTACAGAGCTTTGTGTCATCAGTGAACAGTGAAATTCTGCCTTCTAGGTCCTGCGCAATGTCATTGATGAAGATGTTGATTAGGATCGGTCCCAGCACTGATCCCTGTGGTACCCCACTGGTCACTCTTCCCTCTGTGGAGTAACAGCCATTTACCACCACCCTCTGTATCCTGCTGCCCAGCCAGTTACCTACCTACCACACTACTGTCCTGCCCACACCCATATTCCCCAGTTTGTGCAATAGTCTTCTATGTGGCACAGTGTCAAAGGCCTTGCTGAAGTCCAGAAAGGCCATGTCCACTGCCCTCCCCTGATCCACCTCCCCAGTTACCCAGTCAAAAAATTCAACGAGGTTGGTCTGACATGACCTCCCCCTGGTGAAACCATGCTGCCTTGGATCCTGCAGTCCATTGACAAGAAGAAGTTTCACCAAACTCTCCTTCAGTAGTACTTCCATGATCTTCCCCACTACCAAGGTGAGGCTGATTGGTCTGTAGTTCCCCACTTCCTCTTTGTTCCCACTTTTGTATAAGGGGACTATATCTGCTGTCCTCCAGTCTTTGGGTACCACCCCTGTTTCCAGTGATCGGCTAAACAGGATAGCCAGAGGTTCAGCCACCACCTCTCTGCGTTCTTTAAGGACCCTGGGGTGCACCCCATCTGGCCCCACTGCTTTATCAACTCTTATTACTTTCAGTTCCTTCAGGACCCTTTCTTGTGTAAAGGGACTTGTGTCCATTTCTGCACCATTATCACCCCTGTACTCCTTCAGACTCATTACCCTCCTCTCCTCAGTAAAGACTAAGCAGCAATACCTGTTCAGTATGTCAGCTTTACTGTTGTCATCCTCCACTGCCCCCATCCCCCTTCAGTCTCACTATCCTCCCTTGCTCCTTCTTTTTCACTATGTACCTGTAAAATGTTTTGTCCCTCTACCCACTGATTTTGCAATGTGCTCTTCTGTCTGAGCTTTGGCTTCCTTACTGACCTCCCTGCCTCCCTTTGCTTCTCCTGGTACTCTCCCGTCCCCTTCTGCCTGTGTTCTTTTGTATTGCCTGAATGCAAATCTTTTGGCTTTCACTTTTTTGCTACTCTTTGGAAACCATAATGGCCTCCTCTTCCTTTTCCTCTTGCTAACCTGCTTAATGTATAATTCTGTTGCTCTTGTAATCCCCTGCTTTAAATACTGCCCACTGTTCCTCAACCCTGATTCCTGCCCCATTCCCTTAATGCCTCTTTCAAGTATCTCCATTTTCCCAAAGTCTGCCCCTAAAATCCAGTATCGTGTTTTTGTGTGATTTGGTTCTGCTCCTTCTGTGACTTCAAATCACAATGTCTGGTGGTCACTGTTCCCAGGTGCTCCCCACTGTTACTCCCATCACACTGTCCCTGTTTGTGAGCACAAGGTCCAGTATTGTCTTCTGCTGAGTTGGTTCCATGACCAGTTGCTTAAGGAAGGCACCTTGAAGGAGTCCAGGATAAATCTGCTCCTAGTTGATGCTGCTGCTGGTTTCCACACTGGTTTCTGTGGGGTCAGGGAACTACAATTTTCCCTTGCCGCTGGGCTACGGTAACTGCACATACCATCCCCTAGGAGATTGTTACCCAGGATCACATCCACTGCTAATGTTTGGGCCACAGCCACCTGTTGCACAGTTCCTCCTGTTTTACCCCAGTCCAGGAGAACACACCAGTGGCAATGTTTCTCTTCACCCGTGAACCCTTGGACAGTGATGCATTTATTGGGTATAAGCTGACCAGGCTGCACCCCTTTCACCAGTGTCAGGATGCCCTGTGTCTCTTAACCCCTCGCCTGTACACCATTCACCATGACTGGGTGCATGTGTTCCCTCATGTTCACTGGCATGCTTCCAGGGACACACAAACAACCCACTTCTTTTCTAGCACCCAGTTGTGTATTATGGCTCGCCTTTTTAGGACACTGTCTGGCAATATGCCCAGTTTCCTTACACAACCAACATTCAGTTCTTCTCTCAGAGAAATCTTTTCTCTGAAACCTGGGGCTAACTGGTTTCGGTGGAGGCAGTGAGGGTTTTAGCTGCCCTGAAGGCGCGCTTTTCCCTTTCTGTGCTGCCACGCCCGCTCCATTCGCTCTCAGAGCAGGTCTGCACAGCAGAGTGGTCCGAGAGTTCAGCAGCCTCTTGTACTGTTTTTGGATATCAGTCCTCTAGCCAGGTTTTTAGCTCTGCTGGGCATGCCCAATAAAACTGTTCTAATAAAATCACATTTTCATTTTATCAACAGAGTTTGCTTCAATTCCTTCCCACCAACGCTTTCAAAATTGACGTTGTTTCATGGCTAGCTCCTCATAGCTCATATCAGGGCTTCTCCTGAGCTTACGGAATTTAGCGCTGTATGATTCAGCAGTTAATTAAAACTTTTTTAACAGTGCAGCTTTTAGCTTGCTGTAATCATTGCTGTCCTCATTGTCCATTTGACCCAATGCATCCCATGCTTTCCTGGTAAGTAGCAGGGATAGCTGGAAGCTCCAGGACTGTCTCGGAATTTTAGCCTAAACACAAACTTTTTCAAAAGAATTTAAGAAGGCATCCATATCCTCCCCCTCTTTAAACATGGTTATTAATCTGGAGTTCAATTTGTAACCCAGTCCTGCAGTCCCAGTTAAACCCAAGCCACTTACCTGCTCTGGTGCCACTGGTTGGAGTTGTAGCTTCTCCAGTACATGTTGCCACTAGTGCTCTTCTCTCTTCTCCTTTCCAGCTCGCTGGCGCTCACACTCCTCACAGTCTGCCTCCCTCTGTTGTCACTATGCCTCTCACTTTTCCCTCTCTGCCTCTCAGCGTTCTCGCTCTGCCTTCTCTTCTGCAGCTTGCTGGCGCTCACGTTTCTCACGGTCTGCCTCTCGTCTCTCTCGTTTGCTCTTCTCCAAGAACTCCAGCTCCATCCTGCGCAACTATATCTGCAGCCTGAGTATTTCTGGATTCAGGATACTGGTGACCATCCCCTGTTGCTGTGGCCCTTCACTGACAGTGGCCCTTCTGTCCTCCTCACCGGACCTGGACACAGCACTGACCACTAGCCCTGCCACACTCGAGGTTTGGTCCTTTTCAGTCATGGTCGGTGACTCGCTGCTCTGGGTATCTGCTACCATCAGGGCCTCTATGAGGGTCTGCTTTTTGGCCGTCACCGCAAACGTGACTCCTCTGTCCCCGCACAACTGCTTTAAGTATTCTACAGTGTGCCTGCTGTAGTTGGAAGCCATCTTTCCTGACTACTGCTACTCTGACTGGCACTTAGAAAAAAAATAAAATGAGTAGGAACTTAACTGTAAGCCAAGGGATATAGTTCTGTTTCCTTTTGAAATAAAATACTGCCTTTCTTTTTTCCAAGTGAGCTAAACAGTCTCAAGCTGACACACTGAAGAATAAAGCTTATACCACCAAACTTTATATGACACCGCTGCCAACCAATCTGTCACAACCCCACTCAGCAGGTCAGAAGTACCAACCTCTGAGCGTAGAATTGTGAACAGTTAACAGAACAAGGTAATCCTCTTGTCTGTTTTGTGGATTCGAGTCACCTTTGTCCCAAGTTCTGGAGGAATTCAAACTGATAGCCACTTGTTAGCGTACCCAATTGTCAGGCTCAGATAATTCTGTCTTCGGGGGACCAGATATCTTTGCCTACAGGCACCTAATCAGGTATTACAAAATGAACCCTTAGAACTATATGCAAGACCTAGAGAACTCTTATCTGTTTCCCAGTTTGGTACCACAATAAACTCATGCACAGTGTCAACTATAACCATCTAAGCTTCACTTATATAAAAAGAAGTTTCAAGGCACACCAGGCAGTTTCTGCTTTTTTTTTTTTAAATATATATCTTTACTTTAAAATAGGTATAATAGGAAAACAGTAAAATACAGAACAAGATACCCCCACACATACAGTCTTAAAAACAAAACAGGTTTTAAAGTGCAAATCCCTACAATACATACACTCAGACTGGTCTTATCTAAGGTCTCCTTACATCTTAATCTTTCAGTGCTTGTTGATCTTCTTTTCTCAGTCAGAAATAATGTGTCTCTGTGAGGTCTGCTCAGTATCTTAAAAGCAGTCTTGAGCCGGCCTTCTCGCTAAGGTCATCTAACTCTGCCTTGGTGTATTAAAATTTATATTTTATAACACAGGATGTTCTAATAAGATATTTTAACAAAATAGATGACCAATGAATCTCCTCTCCATGTACTCTCCCAGACCAGTGTGTGATCTGCTTCACACAGGCATCAAAGCCTCTTTAATGTAATTCTGGCTTCATAGGCGACACTCCCCAACACATGCATATTGGACTTCTTGAACCAGTCTGCGCGATTTGTTTCCCACAGACATCAAAGACTCTTTGATGTAATTACTAACTATCTTGGGAGATACCCCAACACATGCATTTTCTCCTTCCTTCATGACACCTAGTGCAAATCAAAGGATTTCCCTGAGGATGTCATGAATGAATATTTTATTTCCTGGGCTTCAAAGAAAACTTAAAGTAATTGCAGTTTAGATATCTGCAGTTTAAGCTACCTCCTGTCCTTTGAACTTATCCCTGGGGGTTTGATGTGTCAATTTCAGCAAGACAGTATTTTCTCCTAGCAGACACTCCCTTACATATTTTATATTGCAGAAAAAATATCAAATTGAAATCAGAACCAGCTGTTCACGTGCCACACAGACCTGTTAGCTTGACCTCAGTGGTAGGGAAAATGATGGAATCACTTCTGAAAGAAAAAACTGTTGAGCACCTAGAGGCCAGTGGGGCAAAGGACCCAAGCCAGCATGGATTCACAGCAGGAAGGTCATGTCAGATGAATCTAATAGATTTCTTTGACTGAGTGACCAAAGTAGTAGACCAGGGAGGGCTGTGGACATGGCTTACCTAGACTTTAGCAAGGCCTTTGACACAGTCCCATTCAAAGATTAATAAACAAGTTAGCCAGCCTGGGGGTGGGTCCCAGGGTGGTAGGCTGCGTAAACAATTGGCTGGACAACAGGACACACAGGGGAATAGTAAACAGAGTCCACTCTGAAGAAAGGGGGTTACTAGCGGGTACTGCAGGATTCAGCACTGGGTCCGTCCTTTTAATGTCTCTGTAAGTGACATTGCAGAGGGACTGGAAGGAAAAGTATGCCTCTTTGCAGACGACACAAAGATCTGCAACAGAGTTGATACACAAGGAGGGGGTGGAAAAGATGAAAAGGGACTTGACAAGGCTGGAGGAATTGTAAAAACTATAGCAGCTTAGATTCAATGTAAAGAAGTGCAAAGTAATGCACCTGGGAAACAAAAACCCAGGGGAAGAGTACACAATGGGGGGGGTATTAACAACAACAAAAATGGAAAGGGACCTGGGGGTAGTCATATCAGATGACCTAAAGGTAAGCAAGCAATGTGAGAAGGCAGTAAGGATGGCTGAGGGGATACTGGGATGTATAGGGAGAGGCATCACCAGTAGAAAACAGGAGGTTGTTATCCCTCTGTGCAGACAATTGGTGAGACCCCATCTGGAGTACTGTGTGCAGTTCTGGAGACCCCATCTCCGTAAGGACACAGACAGGATGGAGGCAGTCCAGAGGAGGGCATCTAAAATGGTGCAGGGTCTGCAACAGAAGCCATACAAAGCAAGACTAAAGGAGCATAATATGTATACCCTTGAGGGAAAGAGGGAGAGGGGGAACATGATAGAAACATTCAAGTACCTCAAGTGAATCAACGAAGTTCAAGAGGGTAGCATCTTTCAGAAAAAGAGATGTGCAAGAACAAGGGAACACAATCTGAAGATAGAGGGGGGACGGCTCAGGGTCAATGTGAGGAAGTATTGTTTCACAGAAAAGGTTGAGGACGCATTGAACGGCCTACCTGAGGAGGTTGTGGGGTCAAAAACAATGGGGGAATTCAAGAATGCATGGTACAGACATAAGGCAATTCTGGTGGGGGGTAGGAAGAAGTAGGCTGTTGGTTAACTAGGATCTGCAGATTATCCAAGAAGTAGGGAAATGGGCAGACTAGGTGGGCCAAGCAGTCTTTATCTGCCATCATAGTCTATGTTTCTTTGAGGAGTTGGGCAGCCAGTCCGGATCAGCCAGCGAGTCATCCGCCTCCGAAGAAGAGGAGACCACACAAACTGCCAGATTAGCGACCTCGGGAGCTCTCCTACCAATGGTGCCATGGGACATAGCACCGCCCATAACGCCACTTTAATCACTAGCACCGCAAATGGCGCCAGGATCCTAAATGCCCTGCCAGGTGGCACCAAGGGTCCACCAGTGCTGGGCCCAGCAGTCGTGGGCCGCAACAGTGGGGGAGCCTCACCTCCGAGGAAGTGACTGCCTTAGTGGTGCCCTAGACTCAGCTCTGCAGGGAACTGAGACAATCATCCGGCACCATGAAAGAAACCTCTTCAACAGCAAGCCTGGAATTTGAGAAGGTTTCCTCCTCACCAGGCCATATAAACCCGGGATGGGACCCAGAGGCAGGGTCAAGAGATCTTACCATGACATCCCTAGAACAACGGTGTCCTCCAAAAGTCGGCAGGGCCCTGCCAACTCTAAATGCGCGGATCTCAAGAATGTGGTGGTCCATGGAGAAACAGGTGTCGCAGTTGTCCATACTGTGGTTGGGACCCAGGCAACGCAGACAAACACCTTGTAGGTCCATAACAGAAAAATGCCGGCCACAAGGGCACGGCCCACTTGGATTTTCCCTTAGCCCCGAACCAGACATGACGCGAAATAAATTTACAGAACTTCACAGAAAAAGGACTTGGCACCGTTGGTAGAAATAAAAGAAATGGGCTTACCGGTTTGCAACAGCGTCGGGTGATACAGAACCGGGACGGAGAAGGTAGGAAACAGTGTCGAATGGCTAAGGCCTAGTGATGCAGAAGAAACATTCTGAAAACTCACACAGCAGGTGTGACCTCGATGGTGGTAGAAACAGAACTGGAGTGGAGGAGGAGTCTGTAGCATCCAACAGCCAACCCTCATGTGCTACGCAATGCATCAGCCTCATGGGCAGGTTGTCAACGCAGACTCCTCCCCCCCAAAAAAAGCTCCCATACAGATGTGTGCCTCTGGCTTATACCCAGCAGTAATGAATGGTGACGACTGACAAGGGAAGATCCTGCCTGCCTCAGCGGTAGAACTCCGCAGAGTCCGTGCCCGGAAGATGGTCTCTTGCTATGTGCAGACACTCAGAAGGGGTGTCCAGCCACTCCAGACCTGAGGAACGGTGGGGCAATGACCCCTGGAGACCACTAGGGAGCGCAATATGGTGCCAGCATTCCACAGGGGCTGGGGAAGTGGAGGCGGGTGACTGCCAGGTGCTGTGCGACTCCACCGCAAAGGGCCGAGGCCACGGAGGGATCACTAAAGATTCCTGGCTATATTCTTCAAGGAACACCATAGCTGCATGCGCGGTATTGCATCACAGCACTGGGGTTAAATTGAGCTCCTCCAGCATCGACGCCAGGAACCACTGATACTCCATGAAGTCAGCTTCAAACAACCGATATGATGGGAGAGTCCTCTTCCTCAGAGGAGGAAGCCAACGAAGGAGTCTCCTGAAGGAACAACGTAGCTGTACAAGGAGATGCAAAGACCTGCTCATCCATGGCCCTGTAGAATGTTGGGAAAGCACTCACCATGGCCCTATACTGCTCCCAGGTAAGGGGTCCCAAGGGACCTAAGAGACCTGGGAGAAGGGGGGGGTGCAGGGAGGGGGGTTGCAGGGAGGGTGAGGGCTGGGCAAGATGGTAGCAAACAGACCCCACATGCTGGTCAACCAAGCCAAGGGGAGAAGACCACTGGTGGGGAGACCGGAGCCAGTGAACCCAACAGGGCAGCTCCTGTCTCCACTCGATGCAGGGCTCCATCCCTTGAGGGAGGAAGGGGTGCTCAGACCAGCACTCCTACTTCCCTCCAAAGTGACTGAGGCCACCCAGGCAGAGTGGAGTGTGGACAGGCCCCCCAACCCCCAGGAGAGGAGAGAGACCTGTCCCTCGAGCGAGGTCTCCAAAAGGCGATCGAATCGTCAGGCATTCCTCCTAGCACAAACTGTTAGATGGATGCACCCTCTTACGGCTCTCACCCCACAATGGATCCATATTGAGCTAGATATTACTGAGACAATTCATCCTTCCTCACTTCAGGTTTCCCGTACGGCTCACAAACCCTGCCCCCATTCTGGTCCTAAAACGACTCCCATCTCGCTGACCGCAGAGGCAGCCAGGTCTAACTGGTTTGCCACCCACAAAAGATTGAAGCTGAACCCCCTTCTGCACCCCCCACATCCCTCTGTGGCAAAACCATGATATCACCATTGGTAATAAATGGATCTATTGGAAATCTTGGGCAGAAAGGGGCATCCATTAATTGGATGACTTGACTGACCGGAATCTTAAGGCCCTACATATATTTCAGTCCCTTCAGCAAACCTGGAGTCTCCCTCAGTCAGAATTCTGGAAATACCTCCAACTTTGAGCGGCACTCAGTCATGTTTTTACATCCACCCCCATCCCAATTAAGTACGCCAGACTTACACAGCTGGATACAACATCCTGTAGGTCTAGCAGGGTGTATCTATGCTAAGCTGAGAGATACTCTCCCCTCCCAATCTGAAGGGGCAAAGCACAAATGGGAAAGAATGCTTCAGTCCCCTATTTCTTCTTTGTCCTGGGAACAAGCATGGAAAGACACATATGTCTGACTGAATGATGCCAGATCAAGGCTAATACAAAACAAAATAGCTCACTCCTGGTACAAAACCCTAGCTGTTCTCGCTAAAGCCACACTTCTAGACTCAGACACCTGCTAGAGATGCCAAGGACCAGGGGGAAGACTTACTGCATGTACACTGGTCCTGTCCACGGATACAATCTCTATGGCTAGGTATACAGGATACTGCATCTAAGGTGATAGGAAAATACAGGTTACTCACCTGTAACAGGAGTTCTAGGAATGGTATATGTTGTTCATCCACACTTACTGGCAGGTTTCTTGCCACTTTAAATCTTGCCGGAAAGTCTTCAAGCTGGCTCCTCCCACCCACTCGGGTGGTAAAATTCTCGGCTCCACCCCATGACGCCAGATCTAGCCCATTGGAAGCCAGGTTGTGCGTCAAAGCCGGGGAGGTCGGGAGGGTTGTGTGGATGAACATACAGTATACCATTCTTAGAACTCCTGTTACAGGTGAGTAACCTGTATTTCTAGGGACATGGATATGTTATTCAATCCACACTTACTGGCAGACTCCTAGCAGTTCTCCGGGAGGAGGAAGGCAAGGCGCGCACCCCTTATACTTACTTGGGAAATAAGGACTGGAGAACCGAGATCCCAAAACCAGCATCCCGGCGAGACTCAAGGTCGATGTGGTAGTGGGTAATGAAGGTGTGTGCTGACTTCCATGTAGCAGACCTGCAGATTTCCTGGATAGCGATGTCCCTGGAAGTAGTCACCAATGCAGCGTATGGCGGGTAGAATGAGCTCTGTCCCTTTGAGAGGCTCCACGCCCGCCAACCTGTAGCAGAGATCTGTGCAGTAGGTGACCTACCTGCATATCATCCGCTTGGCTGCAGGTCTACCAGGTGTGGTTTCAGAGTAAGGGACAAACAGCTGGCGAACCTCAGCCGTCCGCTCCTTGTAATAAGAGAGTGCTCTTCTAGGGTCCAAAGTATGGAGCCTATATTCGGCCTCTGAGGAGTGACTGGGGTAGAACACCGGCAGAGTCAACACCTGGTTAAGGTGAAACTCTGACACCACCTTCGGAAGGAATTTCAGGTGGGGGCACAGGACAACCTTGTCCCTGTGGAAGACCAGTTAAGGAGACTCGATGGAAAGCGCCTGGAGCGCTCCCATTCTTCTGGCTGACGTGATAGCCACCAAGAAGGCGGTCTTCCACGACAGGTGGGAGATATCGCACCTGTGCATCGGTTCGAATGGCTTGCCCATAAGCTTAGCCAATACCAGCAGTAGATACCACGGAGGTGGAGGTTCTCGCACCGGAGGGGATATGTGATCAAGGCCTTTGAAAAAGCACCCGACCACCTTTTTCTGCGCCACCGACTGCTTGCTGGCCCGCCTGCTAAGCAGAGATGGCTGCCAGGTGCACCTTATGGGTCGCGATCAAGCCCTAGCTGAGAAAGGGACCATAGGTAGTCCAGAATGCAGGCCAAGGAACAGGAGGAAGGGTCCAACCCCGTATCCTGACACCAAATAGAGAATCTCTTCCATCTGAAGGCATAGCATTTTCTGGTCGACTACTTACGGGATGCCTCAACAATGTTGAGGACCTCGTCGGAAAGACCAAAGGCCTGGATCTCTAGCCGCTCAGGAACCAGGCAATCAGGTGCAGGGACTGAAGGTCTGGGTGGAGTACCTTCCCCTGGTTGACTGAGATCAGGTCCGGGCGGGCTGGAAGCCGCCTCGGGAGCCTGGAGCTGAGGCTGAGGAGATCAGGATACCAGAACTGGCGGGGCCAGTCTGGGGCTACCAGAATCACCTGCGCCTTGCCCTCCTCACCTTGAGAAGCACCTTGTGGATCAAGGGAAATTGGGAAAGGTGTAGAAGAGGCCCGGGGTCCACGGCCTCGAGAAGGCATCCCCCAGCAGCGAGCCCTGCTGAGGGGGGCAGGCATGAAACAGCCTCAGCTTCGCATTCTCCCTGGAGACAAACAGGTCCACCTAAGGTATGCCCCAGTGGGAGAACAGATCGTGTACTACCTCTGGCAGGAGACCACTCATGAGATGCAGCACCTATCCGGCTTAGGGCATCGGCCAGAGTGTTGGAGGCTCCTGCTACATGGATGGCAAGGAGATCCGCCTCCAGTCTGCTCACGAGAGACCAAGTATGGACAGCCTCCTTGCACAGAGGCAAGGAGCGGTCCCACCCTGGCGGTTTAGGTAGTACATGGTTGTGGTGTTGTCCATCTGGACCTGGACCACTTGACCCCTTTGAAACAGAGCGAAGGAGGTGAGGGCGGCTGATGGGCCGCTCGGCTCCAGCACGTTGATGTGGCATCGAGACTCCTAAGGGGACCAGAGGCCGTGCGCTCTGAGCTCCCCCAGATGGGCACCCCAACCCACCAGAGAGGCGTCAGTCTTTAAAGTGACCGTCGGCTCTGGGCGGACAAATGGGATACCCCCCTGCAGATGAGCCGGAACGATCCACCACTGGAGAGCATTCCCCAACTCCTGGGTCACTATCACTGGCTGGTCCAGAGGACTGGAGTGCTGTGACCACTGGCAGGCCAGCCCCCATTGCAGGGGACGCATATGCCAGGCAGACACAACAGACCACGTTGATGCAGGCCGCCATGAGGCCCAGGAGGCACAGGAAGTCCCGGGCAGGGCACAACTGCCCAACCAGAAATAACTGGGCAAAGGAGGAAAGAACCTAGGCCCTGTCCGCCAAGAGCCATGCTCTGGCTCGAAGAGAGTCGAGCTCTGCCCTGATGAACTGAATCACCTGTGTTGACATGAGTTCTGATTTGGCCTTGTTGATGAGGAGGCCAATCTGAGAGCACACCTGGAGGGCCAGATCCCTGGACCACTCCGCCTCCAGCCTGGAGGGGGCTGCAATCAGCCAATCGTCCAGGTAAGGGTAAACCCGGACCCTTTGGCACCGCAGGAATGCTGTCACCACTGCCATGCATTTGGTGAAGACCCTGGGAGCTGGAGAGAGGCTGAAGGGCATGGCCCGGAACTCATAAAGGGATCCCTCTGCCCTGAAGTGGAGGAATCGCTGGTGAGACGGACGGACTGGGATGTGAAAGAACGCATCCTGGAGGTCAGAGAGCAGAAGAAAAATTACTCACCATAGTAATTATGTTTCTTCTAATGGAGTCTTGCTCTATTCTGACAATTGCAGTGATTCCCAACCTTTGAACTGCCCCGAGAACAAATAGTTAACTTTCTATGCAGGGCATAGAATGCTGAACTCGAGCTCAGTTGAAGTCTCTGTCTGGAGTGATTCAAACCTAAACTGTCAGAATCTTACGAGCCCAACTAAACTAAAAATTCTATGTGGAAATTGTAAAAATTCTTACTAGCCTACTGGCTGAAAAAAGTTTTGGATTTCCAAGGAAGACTCAAGTCAGGAAACCCAAAAACAAAACCCAATGCACTATAATTAACAATAATAAATAAGCACCCAAACAAAAAGGAGGAGGGTGCAAGCAAAAAACACCCCTTGGGTGCAACACTGCACCTGCCCACCCACTTCCCAAAAACAGGTTCTGAGAGGGGAGGCAGGTCAGAATACTGCAAGGCTGCATTAGAAGAAACATAATTACTAAGGTGAGTAATTTTTTCTTCAAACAACATGAAGTCTTGTTGTATTCTGACAATTGCAGACTACCAAGCAGTACCTCCAAGAAGGAGGGACAGAGCGTACTTTGGGAATAGGCTCTGAAGTACTGCTGTGCCAAACCGAACATCACTCCTAGCCTGGATATCCAGAGAGTAATGCTTGGTAAAGGTATGGACTGTTTTCCAGGTGGCTGCTTGACAAATTTCTAAGAGAGGGATATCCCTGGCAGCAGCCAGGGAAGCAGCTGTACCTCTTGTGGAATGAGCCCTCAGGCCTGAGGGTGGAGTATTTCCCAGCTTTTCATAGCAGAATTGTATACAAGACACAATCCACCTGGCAATACATCTTTTGGTGGCAGGCTTGCCGTTTCCCACTTCTCCATAAGTGAGGAACAACTGGAGGGAGTCAAACCTGTGACCCTTTGTACGCTCTATGTAGTAACTAAGGGCTCTTTTGACATCTAAACTTAGAAACATAGCAACATAGACTTTGATGGCAGATAAGGACCACTTGGCCCACCCAGTCTGCCCATTTCCCTACCTACTGGATAAGCTGCAGATTCTAGTTAACCAACAGCCTACTTCCTGCAACCCCCCACTATAATTGCCTTGTGTCTGTCCCATGAATGTTTGAATTCCCCCACTGTTTTAGACCCAACGACCTCCTCAGGAAGGCTGTTCCATGTATCCACCACTCTCTCTGTGAAAAAAAATGTCCTCACATTACCCCTGAGCCGTCCCCCCTCTATCTTTAAATTGTGCCCCCTTGTTCTTACACATCTCTTTTTCTGAAAGATGCTACCCTCCTGGACTTTGTTGATTCCCTTGAGGTACTTGAACGTTTCTATCATGTCCCCCCGTCCCTCCTTTCATCAAGAGTATACATATTAAGCTCTCTCAGTCTCTCCTCATATGGTTCCTGCTGCAGACCCTGCACCATTTTAGTTGCCTCCTCTGCTGACTGCTTCCATCCTGTCTATGTCCTTGCATAGATGGGGTCTCCAAACTACACACAGTACTCCAGATGTGGTCTCACGAACTGTCTGTACAGAGGGATAACCACTTCCCTTTTTCTACTTGTGATGCCCCTTCCTATGCATTCCAGTATCCCCCTTGCTCTCCTTACCAACTTTTCACATTGCTTACCCACCTTTAGGTCATCTGATATGACTACCCTCAGGTCCCTTTCCATTTTTGTTGTTGTTAGTACCTCCCCTGCTATTGTGTACTCTTCTCCTGGGTTTTTGTTTCCCAGGTGCATTACTTTGCACTTCTTTGCATTGAATCTAAGTTGCCATATGTCTGACCATTCCTCCAACCTGCTAAGTCTCTTCTCATCTTTTCTACCCCCCCTTGTGTATCAACTCTGTTACAGATCTTTGTGTCATCTGCAAAGAGGCATACCTTTCCCTCCAGACCCTCTGCAATGTTACCTATAAAGATGTTAAAGAGGACTGGACCCAGTACTGAGCCCTGAGGTACTCCACTAGTAACCCCCTTTCTTCGGAATGTGTTCCATTCACTATTACCTTCTGTGTCCTGTTGTGCAGCCAGTTTGCTACCCAGGCTACCACCCTGGGACCCACTCCCAGGCTGGCTAACTTGATTATTAATCTTTTGTGCGGGACTGTGTCAAATGCCTTGCTAAAGTCTAGGTAGGCCATATCCATAGCCCCTCCCTGGTCTATTACTTTGGTCACCCAGTCAAAGAAATCAATTAGATTCGTCTGACATGACCTTCCTGCTGTAAATCAATGCTGCTTTGGGTCCTGTGCCCTGCTGGCCTCTAGGTACTCAACAATTATTTCTTTCAGAAGTGATTCCATCATTTTCCCTACCACTGAGGTCAAACTTACAGGTCTGTAGTTTCCTGCTTTTGCCTTGCTCCCACTTTTGTGAAGGGGAATCACACCTGCACTCCTCCAGTCCTCAGGTACCGCCCCATCCTGCCATGATCTGTTAAAAAGCATGGTCAGTGGTGTCACTAGGTCCTCCCTTAGTTCTTTTAGGATTCTGGGGTGGCAAGACTCCCTTATCGGTTCCTAACCGTGTCATAGGTATTGGACAAAAACGGATCAAAACACGTTTTTTTTTTTAGAACCGATAAGAACCAGTAACCACACACTAAATAAACAAACAAATTTCACTAACAAATGGCCAGTTCGGCCGAACCAAGCCGCACTTTTACAAGTTCCACACAGAAAAACAGAACAATTCCTATCTAGTACTCACGGCACCACAGACAGAGACTGAATCGACTATGCGGATACTTTTTTCGGTTTAAAAACCGACGATAACTGAAAACTTTAACCAACTTTGAAACCAAGCTGAAGGAGAAATCTCCCGAGCGACCGTTCAGTGAGGCGGAGTAAAGAATCTGACAGTTTAGGTTTGAATCACTCCAGACAGAGACTTCAACCGAGCTCTAGCTCAGCATTCTATGCCCTGCATAGAAAGTTGACTATTTGCTCTCCAGGGCAGTTCAAAGGTTGGGAATCACTGCAATTGTCAGAATACAGCAAGACTTCATGTTATTTGAACCACATGCCTCATTCCAAGGAAGGAATGATCTGAGCCAGAGTGACCATCCTGAAGGTACGAGACCTTAGGAACTTGTTCAGGTTGTGTAGGTCTAGAATGGGGCGCCAGCCCCCCATCCATTTTGGGACCAGGAAGTACCTGGACACAAACCCTGGGTCTGGTGGAGGATCCGCCACCTCCCTGATCACCTCCTTCTGGAGGAGCAGGGCAATGCGCTCGATGAGCCGACAGAGAGGCTGTGGACCTCAGAAGCCCCTGCATGCATAGCTTGATAGGGTGGAGACTGCTCAATTCCAGAGGCAGACCTTTCCTACCACTTCCAGCACCCAGCAGTCCGTGGTGATATCGGACCAGGCAGAAAGGAAGTGGCGGAGCTGTCCCCCCGTCCCCCCACGGGGAAACCCAGGGAGGAGTGACGAGGTTGGGGGCAACACCCCTCAACCCATCACTGGGCAGACTTGGAGGAAGGACCAGCCGAGGAGCCTCCTGGACCTTTCCCTCCCGGCTTCCTGTTGGAGGAAGCAGCAGGCTTGGCTTTGGGGTGCCAAGTGCGAGCCTGCTGGCCCTGATGCTGGTGTTGCTGGGCCAGACATGCCGCAGGGCTGAAGGCTGAAAGGGCTTACGCTGCTGCTGGCAGCCTTTGTCCTTCTGGGCAGATGTGACCGAGTCCAAAGTGGCGTTGGACTTCTCGATCCTTTGCATATGACCCTTCACCCCAGGACCGAACAAGTCGGTACCCAAGTAGCGAACGTCTGCCAGCTTGTGCTGGGTATCTGCTGTAAAGGTAGAGATCCGCAGCCAAGCTCTGCGGCGCATGGCCACTGCAGCCGCTACTGACCGGGCACATGAGTCAGCGATGTTCAGGGAGGTCTGGAACTGCTGCTTAACCACCGCCCTTCCCTGATCCTGCACCTGCTTGACCGTCGTCTGAAGGTCAGCCGGGAGATGAGGAATCACCTCATCCAGGGAGCCCAAAAGGGCGTGTGAAAAGTGTGCCATCAGAACAGCATAACTGGCTTGACGAAAGGCCTAGCGAGGCAGCCGCATAGACTTTCCGCCCGGAGTAGTCCAGTTTCTTGGACTCCTTATCGGGTGGCTTGTCCACATCCCGCGTGTTCCCGGAACGCCGGAAAATGCTGTCGGTCACTAGCCCCTCCGCGGAGGGGTGCTCCGAGAAATCAGAGAGTGAACCAGTGGGAACAGCATACTTCCGAGCCATCCTGGCCAAAGGTGCTGGGCAAGAAGCTGGCCATTGCCATAGCTCCAGGGCCAGGCTAACAATGGCTTTGGTCACCAGGAAGGCCTCCGTGGGAGAATCCTCTCAGTCCAGTATCTCTGTAAGGGGATACTTGGCCCATTTTGAAACGGGTTCGAGCTTCATCCCAGTGGACTCTGAGATGAGTCGAAGCATTCCAAGAAACGAGGATGGGCTCTCATCCACTGACTGACCCCTGGTGGACTCCAGGTCAAGCGGCCTGGAGAAAAAGGAGTCGTCGTCAGACTCCAAGGAGTCTGCAAACAGCTGCTGAAGGCCTGAGCCACCCTCCATCTGCCGAGGTAGATCAGGAGTGAGGGTGACCGACAACCGATGGGGCATGCCCTAACCCAACCGAGAATCCTTGGTCGGGGCCCCAGTTTTAGGTTGTGGAGGCAGGGGTTCCACCACAATGGGTGGCGCAGCCTGTTTTGGCCGAACAAACGGGGCCGGATTCGGCTTCTCGACTACAACGAGGGGTTGTTTTGGCCGCTCCAGTGACAGCCACTTAATGGCCGGGGAAGGCGACTGAGTCGGCTTATTCCCGGTCAAAAGGAGCTGCTGCCACATTAGATCCTCGTAGCACCGATGCAATTTGCGCTGGAGCCTATCCTCTGAAGTGGATGAAGACAAGGATGAGCAGCGCCACTGCTTTCCACGGTGCCGAGACCGAGACCACCAATGTCGGCGGGATCGGCTGGACCAGGAAGAGGTCCAAGACCGAGACCTTCGGTGTTTCCGAGGGTGGGTCTGAGAGGGGGCCGGGGAAACCCGCTCCTCCCTCCATTCAGGGATCTTAACCAGAGACTCTGGCACAGGAGGCACAGGCAAGTCCTCGGTTTCACTGGGGAACCGGTGAAGAAGGGTTGTCGGCTTCTCCAATCGACAGCCTGTCTGATGGGTCGAGAAAATCTTGACTGTGTCAATGGGTGTCTTGGCCGGCTGACCTTACAGGACACCGTGAAGCCAGCGACTAGCATAACCTCGGCCAGCCAGTGTAGACTATCTGGGAAGGGGACCTCTCCGCTTCCCACGAAGCGCCGACGTGGGACTTACCTTAGAGTCCTTCTTTTGGACCGAGAGGAATGTCTCAAGGCCCTCTCCCTTGGTAGAGTGGGATTGACAAAGCCCTTGAACAAGCTCGTAGGAGGAGCCCAAGAAGAGTGGGATAAATGCCGCAACAGATGAAGACGATGCTGTGGCCTGGGCTGCTTCCTCCTTGAGGGCGATCATCTGCTCATGCTGTTCAGCTGAGCCCGCAGCCACGGACACCGCCCAATGGGCCTCCTTCAACTTGACCGGAGGATAACGTTTCTCAGGGCACCCAAGTTGCAGGCTGGCAGCACGATACTCTAAGACCGTGGCCGAAAAGGACTTGCACAAATTGCAGGCCTGCGAATCACATTCAAGCCCCAGGCAGTAAATGCACATGGAGTGTGGATCGGTCAGGAACATCATCTGTCCACAGGGGCACCGATGAAATCCAGGAGTCAATTTGTCCATCGCAGCCACGAGGGAAGATAAAGACCGAAGTCTTGCAAATTTTAAAATTAGTTTCGGGTTAACCGAAGAGTTTGGATCCAGGCCTAAAACGCACAGCGCAAAGGAGGGAACCTGAGCTTCCAAGCGGTAAGGAAGATCTGGCATCATGGGGCAGAGCCGAGTTTTACCACCCGGGTGGGTGGGAGGAGCCAGCTTGAAGACTTTACGGCAAGATTTAAAGCGGCAAGGAACCTGCCAGTAAGTGTGGATTGAACAACTTATTCACGTCCTAGAAACAGACCCCTTTCAGTCCCCTTTTTACATTTTGGGTATTCAGGTGACCTTCCAAACTACCCCTCTGAGACCAAGATGGTGACCCTCTTGACTCTTTAAACCAAGAGAGCCCTGCTCTGTAAATAAATCCCCACTGACTCTCACACTGGTAGAAGTTTTGGCATCCCTTTCATCCCTGGCCAAAATGGACAGGATCTCCCATCTCCAGAAATACCAAATGACCAAATTCAGACTATGATGGACCCCTTACCTAAACTTTCTGACTTCTCAGAATCTGGGCGAGCCTCAGGTAGGCATCAGCTGAACTTCCCTATTATCTGTTGGTTAAAGTTAGGCTAGTAAGCCAGTGCTCTGAGTGGGGGGTACAACCCCCATTGGAGACTGCCTTGTCAGTTCACAGAGATTCTGGATACCCAGAATACACAAAGAATATTACTGTCTTCTTCCTCTTGATTTACTCCATTCGATCCGACTATCAGGTCCCCTTTTAGACCTCACCCTCATCCTCTTGGAAGTGTACCCATACCTACCATCTTTCAGGTTTACTGGATCAGGATTAGATGTAAAACAACTGGCCCCATCATGCACTAGATTCTTTTGGATATCTATGTTTATGTTCTAGGTTAATCACGAATCTTGCTGAGCATATATACATGCTTACTCAGCTTTCTCACTGAGGCCTTGAAGAGGGATTTAGCTAGACATAAAACTCCTGCAGGGTGTGCCTATGTACAGCAATACTCCATTGACTGAACTCCCTTGGTGAGTGCAATAGTTTGGCACATTCACAGATGTAATGGAACATGCATGCTTTAATTCTGCAGACTGTATGTAACCTACTAGTGACTTTATCCGAATATAGCTACTTGTACATTTGTCCTGTGTGATTATTCCATTGTGTTTCATTCACTAGGTTGTGGAATCATGGCTCCTACTCCTCCTAAACCCCTCCTTCCCCCTTCCTACTCCCCTCCTTTCTCCCCCAGATTAACTATCTGTACAAATGCTGTTTTGCAACTGGTCTTGACCCTGCTGGTTTCTGAACTTTTATTGTGAAATAAATAAAAAATGTTACAACAAATGGCGATCGATCTCAAGGATGGGGGGGGGGGGAGAAGCCAGTACCAGGTTCAGCCTCTGACTGCATCTCTGCTGAGGCACCCAACAGAGACCCAGCGCTGAGATCCACCTCCTCCACAGAAATGTGCCCTGTTGCAGCACCATCACCGAGGGTGGCACTGAAAATGGCACCGGGGCCAGTTGCGGCACCAACCTCACCACCGTCACCGACCTTGGCGTCAACATCAGAGGTGGCACCAACACTGGGGATGGCACCAACCCCCAAAACAGCACCAACTGTAGCACCAACACCGAGGATGGTACAGACCATGGCGCCATCGCCAGTGCGGCACTGACTGTGGCACCGTCAGACACTGACACCGCTCACAGCACTGTCATGGGCATATGAATTACCAGCAGAAACAGGCCACATGGTCTATTGAGTCTGCTCAATGTGCAGCTAGACCCTCAGCATGCAGCCACCCTACCCTTCCCTCCCTCCCTCCTCTCTGACCCCCCACTCTGTCCCATCCCTCTTGGAAGCAGCCCACCGTCCTACAGAAAACAACCTCCTCTGGTATAGTGGTCCACTTGACTACCACCCTGAAATAATGTCTCCTGATTTCCCGCCTGAATTTACCCCCCTCCAACCTCAATTGATGTCCTCTATTATCCCTCCTCTTCTGATCAAATATCTCACCTGGTTTAGCCTTGTTTATCCCCTTCAGGTACTTAAAAGTCTCGATCATATCCCCGTCCCTCTTCTCCTCCTCCAGCAAATACATGTTAAGCATGTTCAGCCTTTCTTCGTATTAATTCCCCTCAAGCCCTAAATCATCTTTGTCACTCTGCACTGCACCCCTCCAACAGTCTGGTGTCCTCTTCAGAAATGGGTACCAGTACTGTCCATGTATTCCAGGTGTAGTCTGACCAGTGACCTGTACAGGGAAGGATCACCTCACTATGTCTAGAGGAGATCCCCCTCGTTATACAGCCCAGCATGTTATTGGCTTTCACTGCTGCCTTCTTGCACTGAGCCAAGTTGTTCATATTCCCCATTATAAACACCCCAGGTCCTTCTCCTCCTCCTCCTCTGTGCTTCCCAACTGTACCCCTCCCAACTGATAGCGCCTCCTCTGGTTCTTAGCCCTGAAGTGCAGTACCTTGCACTTCTTGGCACTGAACCCCAACTGCCATGTTTCCAACCATTCCTGTAGTTTGGTCAGGTCCCCCTGCAGTCCTCTCCACCCCTCGATGTCATCCACCACAGCTCCCATCTTGGTATTGTCTGCGAACAGACTGATCTTAATCTGGGTCCCGTGCAAGATATTGGCTATGAATATCCCAAACAGCACTGGATCCAGTACTGATCCCTGTGTGGCACCCCACTTGTTACTGCTCTTGGCGATGAGAGTTTCCCCTCCATCACCACCATTTGCTGCCTGCCCTTCAGCCAGTTTGTGATCCATCTGACCATCTTAGTACCCACCCCTGCACCTTCCAGTTTCCTTCCTAGCCTCCCACATGGCACGGAATCGAAGGCCTTGGCTGAAGTCCAAGTATAGGACATCCACTGCATGGCCCTTGTCCAGCTCCCCAGTCACCCAATCATAGTACTCAAGCAGCAATATCTTGGGAGCTGGTGGTTGTCTGGTGAGGCAAAGAGGTCCATCTCTGGGGTCCCCCACCTTTTTGAATACCAATTGTAGTACTTGACTGTTCAGAGACCATTTGTGGTGGCTCTGATGTATTCTGCTCAATGCATCTGCCAAGACATTGTCTTTGCCTGGCAGATCAACAGCTGACAACTGGATATTTAGTGAATAAGCCAGGGACCATGTTCTCATGGCCTCTGCACACAGAGGAGTGGACCTTGTGCCTCCTTGTTTGTTGATGTAGTACACTGTGGTTGTGTTGTCTGTTCTGACCTGTACTCCACTCCCCTGAAGCATGCTGGCAAATGTCCACAATGCTAACAAGACTGCCCTGAGTTCTAGCAGATTGATGTGAAGCAGGGACTCTTGCTTGGACCATGAACAGTGCACAGTATGCTCCTCTAGGTGTGCTCCCCACCCTAGGAGTGATGCATTGTGGTAAGCACCCAGGATGGTTGTACTTGTAGGAAGGGAACTCCCTGTCTGAGGTTCTCTTCTTCTAGCCACCACTGCAGAGCCTGCATGAAGGTTTGGGTTACTGGGACCAGCTTTGACAGTGAATCCTTCTTCTGGAACCAGTATTGTCTTAGATGATATTGAATATCTCTCATCTGTAACCTTATGCCTAGCACTGTAGCTGTTGATGCTGCCATGTGGCCCAACAATTGTAGGAAGTGACTGGCAGGCCTGAGACTATAAGGTTTGAAAGAGTTTGCCAACTGTACCAAGTTGTTTACCCTTTCCTGCGGAAGAAAAGCTTTTCCTTTCACTGAATCCAGTTGAGCCCCTATGAATTCTAGGAGCTGCACTGGTTGCAGTACTGACTTTTTCTGATTTATCAGAAACCCCAGGGACTGCAGGAGACCCTATGTGAGTACCAGGGACTGCTTGACCTGTTGAGGAGTTTGCCCTACGACTAACCAGTCATCTAGGTAGGGAAATACTGCCACTCACTGTCTCCTTAGGTGTGCCACAACTACAGCCAGACATTTTGTGAGCAGCCCTTGGAGCAGAGCGAGACCGAAGGCGTGCCCTGAACTGGTAATAGCCTGAGGGCAGTCTGAACCTGAGAAACTTTCTGTGTGACTGTCTCACTGGGATGTGGAAGTATGCATCCTTGTGGTTTAAGGATCGCCAATCCCTTGCTTTAAAATAGGCAGAATTGTAGAAAGAGTGACCATTTTGAATTTTGGTTTCAGTAAATGCTTGTTTAGATGTCTGAGATCCAATATGGGTCACTCACTCCCCTGTTTCATGATAGTGAGGAAGTACCCTGAATAGAGGCCTTTCCCCCCTCTGTTGCAGGGGAACTGGCTCTACTGCCCCTAGGGACAGAATAGTTAATACTTCCTTCTCTATCAACAGGGTCTCTGCTGGGGAGGAAGGTCGAAAAACTTTTGCCCTTAGCCTTGGTTTTAGTTTGAAACTGAGAGCCAGACCTTGGCCCACTACCTCCAGGACACACTTGTCTGTGGTAATGGATTTCTATTTCTGGAGGTAGTGGGCCAAACTGCCTCCTACTTGTACTGGGGAGATGACCCGAGCAGACCTCTCAGGGTGTCTGCTTAGGTTGGGAAGCTGGCTGAGTGCTAGGGGCTATCTGGTTGCCACCCCTTCTGCCCCTGCCTCTAAAGTAGCCCCTCTGCTGCTGGTACTGCTGGCACTGGGGGGTAAGTTTGGGGCTGAAAGAATGACCTATAAGGCCTGCCTCTGTGACCCCTGGCTTGCTGCTTATAGGGTGTAGAGGGCTTCTCCTTAGCAGCAGCACTCTGATAAGCTATTTTGTACTCATCCATTTTCTTCATGTAAGCCTCTATCTGCTCACCAAAAAGAGACAGAGGCTCACAGGGGAATTCCATTGCTTTGGACTGGGTGTCCTGAGTCAGGTTAGTTGTCCTGAGCCAGGCAAATCTTCTTAAAGATATGGAAGAGGCCATTTGTCTGGCAGCAGTGTCATTACTGTCCACTGCCATATGAAATTGCACTTTAGATGCCTCTATGCCCCTTTTTGCAACTTCTCTTAAATCTGCTGCCATCGGGGCTGGAACACACTTTGTAATTTCCATCACATTGTCCCACAAAGTCCTCTGATACCTCACAACATAGGCCATATAAGAGGCCTGCCTTTTTGCAAGGGAAGACTCCGAATATTGTTTCTTAGCAATGGAGTCTATTCTCCTGGAGTCTTTATCAGGAGGGTGTAATGACAAGGGGATGCCAGCCTTATCACAGGCTGCAGCCTGTACTACTCCCTCTTGGCTAGGGTGCCCAAACAAGAACTCTGCTCCACCCTTAGCTACCCAGTACTTTTTATCCACTTTTCTTTCCAGGGGTGGAATGGAAGTGGGGGTATGCAGTACCTTCAGGATCTGTTTCTTTAGGGATTTATGGATGGCAACAAAACCCTTTTAGAGGTTGGCACATCCATCATCTCTTTGTAAATCTTGTTCTTCCTTCTCATCAGTGGATTCTTGAGTGGGCAGATCCAAGGACTGAGCAACCTGTCTGATAAATTGGAAGCAAGATGTAAAATCTTCAGTTCCCTTATCAGGGGAATCAAGTCTGTGAGGATCTGGGGAGATGGCCAGTTCCATGGGCTCCCCGAGGTCCTCTTCATCGTCAACTTCCTCTTCATATTCCTCTCCATAAGTGTCTAATTTAGGTTCCACTAAACCAGGAAGTGAAGTAGAACTTGTGGTAGATAGACGCGGTTGTTTCTCAACTGAAACCGGACTGCCGTGAAGCGACTGAATTATATGAACAGCATTCACTATTTCCTTAGCAGCTGGAACCGATGCCTTCGGTTGTGGTTCAACCGCGGAGTGTTTTTCTTTCTTTTTCCTTTTGCTGGAATGTGCTGGGTTACTGGCCAGTTAGTCAGGTTTCTTTTTTGTAGTTGAAGAGTCACCCTTGACAGAGGGCTGGTCCTCTGGTTCCTTTTGCGTGTCTGCTACTGGTTCAGCGGTTTTCTCAGACATTTTCTTCTGCAGTGGTTTAAGTCTATCAAGCATCGACTGAGGGGAAATCTTTGCAAATTTCACAGTCTTCCTTGAGGTGGTCAAACCCCAAACAAATAACACAAATTAAATGAGGATCTGCTTTAGCGAACGGTTCCCCACACTCTGTACAATGTTGGAAATCTGTGGGGGCTGTTCGTTTCTTAGGCTGTGACATTTATCGGTTGGTTAGAACTGAATTGAACTGACAATTACCTCAGTAAAATTTACCAAAAAGGTTTAAATAACTAAACCGCCTTACTAGACGGTACCAATGTAAAAATAAGTAAAATCAAATCAAAGTATTGGTTCCTTTCTGGTTGGGAGAACCATGAAGAAAACGATAAAACTTACCAAAATTAACACTATCTAACTAATTCTAACTAATTCTACCTGTGAACCAAAGACAGTGCTTCAAAAATCAAGAAAAATAAACTAAGATTTAAACCAAGAAAAATAACTTCTTCAGTTGAAGTGAAGGAGAGCTCTCCAGAGGTGTCTTACTGAGGTAAGCAGAGTAAAGAATATGACGGTTGCAGGAAGTGCAACCAGGGACAGTAGTTTGAAAACCAAGCTCAAGCCTAACATTCTATCATTAGCATAGGCATTTCAGCTCCAGGGCAGTCCTATGGCGAGACAATACTGCAATTGCCAGAATACAGTAAGATTTCCTGGGGTTTGAATCAGTAATGAATGGTGACAATACAACAGAAGATTAAGAATTACAGTAGGTATGTAATTTTCATATCTTCCCTTGTCAATCTTCATTCATTACTGCTGGGTGAGTGCCAATGCCCCTGGAGGGGACCTGACACTGCTCTGAGGGAACAGATTCCCTCAGCCTCCTGCAGGTGAGGCACAGGAAGGGGAGACCCCATAGTCTTACTAGACCATACATGGCCTAAGGCTGGTCAGGCCAAGCGAGGGGGAAGAAGATGCCCCTGTAAGTTCCTCCTCACCCTGTGGGAGAAAAGACGGGTCCCCCGGAAAGCGGAGGAAATCACCCTGCAATGGGTGACAACCTGGACAGATGAAGCCATGTCGCCCCGCCTGATGCAGATCACTGTCCCTGTCAGTCTGGCGGCTACCTCACTGGCATCATAAGATGCCCTTGCTTGCTGCCTTGCAAGCTCCAGACCCTACGTAGAGAGGGCAATGGCTTGCCTAGATTCCTCCGAATCAGGTAGAGATGCTAGTACCTGCACTAACACTGACTACAGGTGCCTGTTGTAGGCAGCGTGGTGAGCCTGAGGTGAGCTGATACAAAGCAGCACATGAGCCAAAGAGAAAACTCTTCTTCCCTGTGACAGGGTAGAATAGGACCTTGCCCCTTTGTTATGATGAAAATGTTTAAATGCAAGGTTCTTTCCTTTTCTGTCTCTTGCCTATCTGGTTGCACAACCAAATTTTTCTGTGAGACTTTGGACTTGATCAACCAGACAGGCTCGCAGTTCTTTGCCTCTCACTATCTCTCAGTTTTCTCTGCTGTCTGTCTTTTCCTCCCTTGTATATATGCTAATATGAAAATATGTCCAAATCACTGTATGGAAATGTAACTGATATTGGGATCCCTTTTGTTTAGAAAAATATATGGCACTACTGTTGAAATGTATATAATTATAATTTGAAATGACTGCAAAAAGCTGTTGGAAGCCAGCTGTTACCAGAGTTCAATTTTTAAACCTTTTGCAAAAGCTGTGCAAAAGGGGGCCTCAACTCAAGAAGCACACTGTATTTTAGCAGCTCCTGCCTGATATTTACAAAAACAGGATGTTTGCTAAAGATGGGGACTAAAAGGACTTATAAGAGCTAAGCTGCAACTGCAAGAAAGATGATTAGAAGAAAAAGGGACACAGAGACTGAACTAAAACTACTGTTTTTCTCCTCTGTACATAGTTAGTCTGAACAAGTTTATTTTTTTTATGTTGCTGCTACTGTAAATAAATATTTTTGCTAAATTCTACAACTGCTCCTGGTTTTCCCTATGCTTCCTGACCTGTGCCTCAACAACATTCCCCATTGGTTGAACTCGGCGGAATCCGGATCTGGTGGTCAGTCCTGCACCAGGTGTTGAAGCCTGGAAAGAGTATCTAAGGCCATCAGCCCTGAAGGTGGGCGAGGCAGAGAACCAAGAGACTACTGGGGAGCACAATGCCTCCTCCTGCAGTCCACTGGGGCTGGGGATGAGGCGTCTGGTGACTGCCAGGTGCAGACTGACACCTCCTGGAAGGGAACAGGCCAGGATGTTACCACTAGGTGGTGCACACTAAACTTGCTCAGGAAGGAGCACGACTCCTGCTCGGCATTGCGTCTTACCACGTGGGATATATGGAGTTCCTATACCAATCTTGAGAGGAACCACTGATATTCACTGAAATCAGAATCAGATGAAAGGTGGACTGAACGGTCCTCTTTCTCAAAAGAGGAAGCTGAGGAAGTTGGGTGCATAAAGTCCTCCTCCAGCAGAGGAGACAGGCGAAAGACCTGCTTGTTCATGGCTCTAACATACCTAGGGAAGGCCACCGCAGTGGCCCTGAATGCCTCCCAGGTTAAGGGTCCCGTAGGACCCGCATGGCCTGGGACAGGTGGAGATGACTGCAGAGAAGTTGGAGAAGAGCACCTAACTGAAAGTGCCCGGCCTCTGCCAGGGCTCTGAGACCTCCCTGAAGATCCTCTAGCTTGAGGGGATCCAGGGGTCGACCCAGTCAGCATATGCTGTAGATGTGAAAACATCCTGGTTGAGCCCAGCGGGGGAATCTCCCCTGTGGTGCGACTGGGATTGCATGGATCCAGAAGGGCAACCCTCGGTGCCACCCACTACGGGCTCCGCTAAGCACTCTGAGGAGGAGGAGGAGGAGGAGGAGAAGAAAAAATTACTCACCTTAGTAATGTTGTTTCTTCTCATGGAGTCTTGCTATATTCTGACATATGCAGCGAGTCCCAACCTTCGAACTGCCCCGGAGATGAAAGAGTTAACTTTCCATGCCAGGCATGGAATGCTGAGCTCGAGCTTGGTTGAGACTCTGTCTGTTATTCTTCAAACTCAAACCGTCAGATCTTTACGAGCTAAACTCACTAAGGTCCTGTGTGGAAGTTGTAAACCTACACTAGCCAACTGGCTACTAAACATAAAACAGATTTTGGTCCCAAAACAAGACTCAAGTCAGGAGACCCAAAAATGAAAAAACATCACCAACTCACCCCAAGAAGAAAGGTGAAAACAAAAGGTGGGCACCTACTAAGTGCCAACACTGCACTGCCCACCCACATCCCAAAAACAGAGGTTCTGAGAAGGGCAGGCAGGGGGGGAGGTCAGAATATAGAAAGACTCCATGAGAAGAAACAACATTACTAAGGTGAGTAATTTTTTCTTCAAACACCATGAAGTCTTGCTATATTCTGACATATGCAGACTACCAAGCAGTACCTCCATGGAGGAGGGACAGAACCTACTTAGGAAATAGGCTCTGAAGCACAGCTGTGCCAAACCGAGCATCACTCCTAGCCTGGATGTCCAGGGAGTAATGCTTGGTAAAAGTGTGAACTGTTTTCCAGGTAGCTGCTTGACATATCTCTAGAATAGGGATGTCCCTGGCAGCACCAGGGAAGCAGCTGTACCTCTGGTAGAGTGAGCTCTCAGGCCTGAGGAGGGAACCTTACTCAATTTCTCATAGCAAAATTGGATACAAGAGACAATCCACCTGGCAATGGATCTTTTAGTGGCAGGTTTCCCTTTACCAACCTCACCATAAGTGAGGAACAGTTGGAGGGAGTCAAACCTGTGACCCTTAGTACGCTCTATGTAGTAGCTAAGGGCTCTTTTGACATCCAAACTGTGCAGCCTCCTCTCGCCAGAGGAGGAATAGTCAGTGAAGTAAACTGGAAGAGACATAGATTGATTAAGGTGGAAATCTAAAACCACCTTAGGCAAGAAATGGAAATTACGTACTTACCATAATTATTGATCTTCTTGGACGGTCTCCATCACTCATTCACACTAGTGGGATAGGCGCGAGGCGCTAGGATAGCGGAGCCAAAATTTTCAGAAGGGCGAGCGCAAGTAGGACCCACGCCAAGCGTGGCACTGAGAGACTGACCAGCGCCTGTATAGGCTATCTCGGCGTCGACCCTCCAACCGCCTCAGTACCCTTTTGACCAAGGAGGTGCAGCGTAACTAATGAGAATAACTCATTCTGAGTGTCTGGGCCTGAGAGGGCCCAGATGGCCTTTGTAAGAAAGGTCAAAGAACAATGTCTTCACAGTCCAAACCATAGGCCATGAAGACCAGGAAAGAAAAACGAGTGAACCCAGGGGATGGTGGGTGGGCGTGTGAATGAGTAATGGAGACTGTCCAAGAAGATCAATATTACGGTAAGTACGTAATTTCCATATCTTCCTGGACTAAGTCTCCATCACTCATTCACACTAGTGGGAGAGTACCAAGCTAAAATCAACAACCCTGAGTAGGGTGGTAGGAGATAGGGTTCACTTTCGGAAAGGACAGCCAAGGACTGTCCTGTTAATAAAAAGAGCTGTCTTGTAAGAGCATCTATAACATAGTGTCTACAAGATAAACGCTTGAGTTGTAACTCGTCACCTTGCCGACAACTACAATGGGCAAAAAATTAAAGTCTGCCAGGCAGCGCAGACTATTCTAGGAGGCGGCAAGAACCTGGCCTCACAATTTGACCTAGGACCAAAATTAATAGTGTCAAAGACATGCACTAATCTAATGTAAAAGATCTCAGGAGCTGCAAGAGCCGGAGGTAAAGTGTACAGGTTCAGGGTAGTATGACTGTATGTGAATATTTACGAGCTACCTTAGAAAGAACCTACTTGACTAATGGTCAAGAAAGAAGCACGTCATCTGTTAAGCTGGAGCAAACATGGAAGTAGGAATCTAAGTTCGACTTGCTGAACACTTCTGTTGCTGCAAGGCTCTGATCAGGAGAAGAAAGCCTGATTAAAAAAAAAAAGGGGACTAACAGACTGGTTAGATGCCTAGGTTTTGGAAATATCTCGGAATAAGAGAAATTCTCTTAGAGAAAGAGGTGAGCTATACCACGCTGGATCGGACTGCCCCTAGGGATAGAAGAAAACAGGTACCCTTTACTGAGGTTTAGAGGCGACCGCCTCAGGGTTGGCGGAACCTGATCAGATCAAAGCGTGGTATCAGGAAATTCCAACTAGGCCCTGTGCTGTGATAATTCTGACCCCCCCCCTTTTTTTTTTAAATATCATTAGTCCGAGCCTGACAAGGTTGCTGGCTGCTATTTGGCAAGTATTGCCTGATACAGAAATGACAAGGATGTCATCTCTCTGAGGAGCAGGAGGAGCCTGAAGATCCATAACTGAACCCCTGACTGGACTAATAATAGCTAGACAGATGTTAACTACCTGTGGCGAAGCAGCCACCAAAGGGGCAGCATCAAAAAATGGGCTGTATACCCCTATCAAAGGAGCAGGACAGTCTGTGCAGCTCCCGACCATAGAATTAAAATGTTCCAAAGAGTGTAATTGTCTTGACCACTGAAAAAGTATAGACGCAGAGGTATATAGTCCACAGATCCAGTCTGAACACTATGGTGAACCCCATAAATGAGGAACTACTAAAAGAGCTTGCATCACAGACTCTGATGACAGAGAGGGCGTTCAGTATATAAAATGAGTCATCCGCTGTATCACTGACCAGAAGGACAGGGAAAGACTCATCCAGATGCCTTTCTACCACAGAAGGACCCCAAAAGAGGTCTCGGTTAGAGCCAGTAGAGACTCCGCCACCAGGAAGGGTGTCGAGGAGCTTGGCACCACGTATGGGGCTGAGAAAGTGCTGAGCAGAATGAGAGATTCCGCTGACAGAAACAGAACAGAAGAGTCCCATCAGCGGAAAATCACTGGATGAGGAGATCCGATGCAGACCGCCACCCACTAAAATGTGTGGAAATAATCCGCAGAATAGGAATTCATTCCATGGAACATCCCAACACAAGTCCTGCGGAAGAGAGGTCTGCAAACACAGATCTTTCCCTAGTTCTGTCAGACAGCACCAACTGGCACCCCTGCGGCACTAGCATCACTCCTGGCACAGGAAGGCACCAAGCAGTAGCCATGCCAAGCTGAGAGACACCAGAGGGCACCCACGGCAGAACCCGCAGGTATCCTCGATACCAGCGGCAGCAATGGCACGCAAGGGCACCCCCCGACGCCCATGGCACCCATGGTACCATGGCACCCATGGTACCCATGGCACCCGTGGGTGCCAGGTGCCACCCAAGGGTGCCAGGCACCACCCGCAGGTGCTTGGCGTCACCCGCAGCACCCGCGGGTGCCAGGCACCACCCGTGGGCGCTCGGCATCACCTGCGGGTGCCAGGCGCCGCCCGCGGCGCCACCCGCAGGTACACGGCGCCGCCTGTGGCACCCACGGGTGCCCAGCACCGTCCACGGCACCATCCGTGGGTGCACAGCATCGCCCGTGGCACCCGTGGGTCCCCGGCACTGCCCGTGGCACCCACGGGTGCCCAGCACCGCCTGCGGCACCCGCGGGTGCCCGGCGCCACCCGCAGCACCCACGAGTGCCCACGGGCATCAGTGGCACCGTGAGACACCCACAGCACCGCTAGCGGCGCCGACAAAGAAGCACCCACGGTGCCAAGCACGGCGCCGAGCACAGCGTGAGCCACAGAGCCGACCCACGGCACCGAGCATGGCGTCGACTGCAGCACAGAGCACGGTGCCAAAACACGGAGCTGAGCATGGCACCGAGCAAGCCACGGCACCAACTGCAGCACAGAGCACGGTGCCGACCATGGCACCGAGCACGGCACTGAGCCATGGAGCCGAGCATAGCACCAAGCCACGGCGCCGACTGCATCCAGTACAGCGCCAAGCACAGCGCCGAGTCCCGGCACCGACCCAAACACCAGCGGTGCCGCATATGGCACCAATGCCAAACCAGGGGCACGGCACCAGACCTGTGGCGCCACCAAGGTGTTGGACACAACGCCAGGAAAAACACCATGGAAAAGAAGAGAAAGGTGGTGCCCGTGCCGGACCCTGCATGGAAAGGAAGAGGGGGGTAGGCACGAGGGGCTGACAAGATGGCGAAGGCACCAAGAGGGCACCGCGCTCATTCAGATTCAATTGACCCGGCTCCGGTCCAACGGCTCCGAGGCCCGGAGGCCCAGAAACCAGGAACACAACCAGGAAAAAGGAGTCAAACCCCTGCTCCACAGGAGCGCCCAGAGGTGGAACTGCTCACCGGAACTCCAACGAGGACAGAGATGGAGTCCGGAGTCGAAGAAGCAGCCGTTAGGGAGCGGGCCATAAGGGGGAACTCCACGAAGTCGGTTCAGGCCTATCGCCTCTACCAACCCAACAATCCTCTCGCAGACATACCGACGGGCAACTCCCTCGAAGCGGCACCGATTCTTCTTTCCCCAAACGAAGAAGAAGAGCTCGAGGCTAAGCGGAGCCGGATCCCCAGCACCGCCAGATTTGTGCTTCGGTGGACTGTCCTCCCCGACGAGCACAGGACTGTCCGTAGTCAGACCCTCCCCTCGTTACTTAAGGGTGGCGGACCGGGCACAGCCCCTCTGCCATAACAACTTTCAAACGAAGTCTTCCTACCATCACCGCTACCGTCTAAGGACGACTCCATGGATGGCAGGAAAGAATTTCTTCATAATCTTCTTATTCATAAAATAAAAAATGACTACTAAATAGTTAAATTAAAACTTTTAAATTAAACACTAAAAGCTGCTGTCGTATAGACGAAAACTTTGACTCCGGCAGACGAGCGACGTCGACATCCAAGCGCACTCGACGGCGGGAGAAAAGGAACTGAGGCGGTTGGAGGGTCGACGCCGAGATAGCCTATACAGGCGCTGAGTCAGTCTCGCAGGCGCGTGCGTGTCCTACCTCGCCCGGCCCTTCTGAAAATTTTTGGCTCCCGCTTGATCCTAGCGCCTCCGGCGCTATCCCACTAGTGTGAATGAGTGATGGAGACTTAGTCCAGGAAGATCTTCCTGTTAGTCCTGAAGACCACCTTATCTCTATGAAAGGAGATAAAATCAGGCTCCACTGACAAAGCTTGTAATTCACTTATGCGCCTAGCAGAAGTGATGGCTACCAGAAACACAGTCTTCCAAGTTAAGTACTTAAGCTCTGCTGAAGATAAAGGCTCAAAAGGGGGTTGCATAACCTGAGCAATGCAAACATTGAGGTCCCAGGCAGCGGCAGGGTCCCTGAATGGAGGGTTGTGTGAAGCAATCCCTTGAAAAACTTGGAGAATACAGGGTGAGCTGAAAGAGAAGAGGGCTTATCTGCTGAGATAAAAGCAGACACAGCTGCCAGATGCACTTTCAGTGTAGCTGGTCTGAGCCCCAAGCTATTTAAGTGGACCATATAATCAAGGACTGTGGGCAGATCAGCAGATTTTGGGGAAATATGCTCCCCAGAGCAACATATGGAAAATCTTTTCCATTTTGAATTATAAGTAGCCCTGGTGGAAGGTTTTCTAGAAGCCTTCAGGATATCCATTACACCTTGGGAGAGGTGTAAATTAGTAAACTCTAACTCTTCAAGAACCAGGCCTTGAGATTGAGAGATTTGAGGTTCGGGTACCAAACCCTCCCCTGAGCACAGGTTAACAGGTTGCAATTCCTGGGAATGCACAGGGGAAGATGGACTGCTAAGGACAGTAGGAGTGGATACCAGGGCTGTCTGACACAGTCTGGAGCAATCAGGATCATTTTGCATGGCTGAGATCAGATTTTGACTAGCACTTTGAACAGGAGAGGGAAGGGGGGAAAAGCATAGAGAAACTTCCCCTACCAATTGAGAACTAAGGCATCCAGGGGGACTGAGCCCAACACTGGGGGCCTGCAGCAAAAAAGAGGAAGTTGGTGATTGTCTGGGGCTGCAAAAAGAAAAAATTACTCACCTTAGTAATGTTGTTTCTTCTAATGGAGTCTTGCTATATTATGACAATTGCAGTTTGTCCCACCATTAGAACTGCCCCGGAGGAGAAATAGTTAAATTCCATGCCAGGCATGGAACTTGGAGCGCGAGCTCGGTTAGAGAAGCTCTGTCTGTGTAGTTTCAAACTGAAACTGTCAGATCTTTATGAGCAAAAACTCACTAAGGTTCTGTGTGGAAGCTGTAACCTACACTAGCCAACTGGCTACCTAAATATTAACACATATTCCTGGTCCCAACACAAAGACTCAAGTCAAGGTGCCAGAAAATAAGATAAGATAAGGTAAAACAAACACAACACCCCAAAGACCCCCAAGAAAAAGGTGGAAAAATATAAACAGGCATAACCAAGTGCCCACACTGGACAGCCCACCCCATACCCAAGTAGAAGTTCTGAGAGGGGCAGGCTTGGAGGTCATAATATAGCAAGACTCCATTAGAAGAAACAACATTACTAATGTGAGTAATTTTTCTTCAAACAACATGAAGTCTTGCTATATTATGACAATTGCAGACTACACAGCAGTACCTCCATGGAGGAGGGACAGAACCTACTTAGGGAATAGGCTCTGAAGCACGGCTGTGCCAAATCTAACATCCCTCCTGGCATGGACATCCAAGGAGTAATGCTTGGTGAAAGTGTGTACCATTTTCCAAGTAGCTGCTTGACATATCTCTAAGATAGGGATGTCTCTGGCAGCAGCTAGAGACACAGCTGTACCTCTGGTAGAGTGAGCCCTCAGGCCTGAAGGGGGAACCTTCCCCAGTTTTTGATAACAAAATTGGATACAAGAGACAATCCACCTGGCAATGGATCTCTTAGTGGCAGGTTTCCCTTTCCCAACCTCACCATAAGTGAGAAAAAGGTGGAGGGATTCGAACCTGTGACCCTTGGTACGCTCTATATAGTAACTTAGGGCCCTCTTAACATCTAAACTGTGCAACCTCCTCTCACCAGAGGAGGAATGGTCAGTGAAGAACACTGGAAGGGAGATAGATTGATTAAGATGGAAATCTGAAACTACCTTAGGCAAAACTTCCTGTTAGTCCTAAGGACTACCTTATCCCTGTGGAAGGAAATAAAGTCAGTCTCTACTGACAAAGCTTGTAACTCACTTATGCGCCTGGCAGAAGTGATAGCTACTAGGAAAACAGTTTTCCAAGTCAAGTACTTAAGCTCTGCAGAAGACAGAGGTTCAAATGGGGGGTTGCCATCAACTGAGCAATGCAAACATTAAGATCCCAGGCAGAGGCCGGGTCCCTGAAAAGTGGATTAGTATGAAGTAATCCTTTAAAAAACTTGGAGAATACAGGGTGAGCGGAAAGAGAAGAGGGCTTTCCTGCTGAAATAAACGCAGAGACAGCTGCCAAATGTATTTTCAGGGTAACTGGTCTCAGACCCAAAGAATTAAGATGGACCATATAGTCCAAAACAATGGGCAAGTCAGCAGATTCTGGGGAAATATGTTTCCCAGAACACCAGATGGAAAACCTTTTCCATTTAGAGTTATAAGTAGCCCTAGTGGAAGGCTTCCTAGAAGCCTTCAGGATTTCAAGAACACCTTGAGAAAGGTGTAGGTCAGCAAATTCTAACTCCTCAAGAGCCAGGCCTTGAGGTTGAGGGATTTGAGATTCGGATACCAAACTCTCCCCTGGGCACAGGTTAACAGGTTGTGATTCCTGGGGAGACACAGGGGGAAGATGGACTGCTAAAGACAGAAGGAGTGGGTACCAGGGCTGTCTGGCCCAATCTGGAGCAATCAGAATCATCCTGCAAGGCTGGGATCTGATTTTGACTAGCACCTTGAATAGGAGAGGGAAGGGGGGAAGGCGTATAGAAACTTCCCTTCCCAATCTAGGAGCAAGGCATCCAGGGGGACCGAGCCCATCACTGGGTGCCTGCAACAAAACAGTTTAAGTTGGTGATTGTCTGGGGCTGCGAAAAGATCTCTCTGAGGCATGCCCCATCTGGCAAAAACTATCCCCAGTACTTGGGGATCCAGAGACCATTCGTGATGGCCCTGGGAAATCCTGCTGAGAGCATCTGCCAGGACATTGTCCTTTCCTGGGAGGTGAACTGCTATGAGGGAAGTGTTCAGGGAATAAGCCAAAGACCACAACTTCATTGCCTCGGTGCACAAGGCCGAAGACCAAGTGCCCCCTTGTTTGTTGATGTACCACATTGTAGTGGTGGTGTTGTCTGTTCTGACTTGTACCACTTTGTTCTGAACAGATGCAGAAAACACCTGAAGTGCTACAAAAACAGCTCTGAGTTCCAGAAAACTGATGTGGAGCAGAGATTCCTGACAAGACCACACTCCCTGGGTGGAGAGGTCGCCCATGTGAGCTCCCCAACCCAGAAGGGATGCATCTGTAGTAAGGGTCAAGGAGTGAGATAGGGGATGAAGGGACCCCTAGTCTCAAATTGCTCTGATCCTGCCACCACTGAAGGGCCTGGATCAGGGTTCCGAGTCACTGGATCAACTTGGAAGGGGATATTTCCTTTGGGACCAGAAGGCTCTCAAATGAAACTGAATGTCCCTCATCTGAAACCTTGCCTTGCACTACAGCTGTGGAAGCAGCCATGTGTCCTAGTAGCTGTAAGAAGTGCCTTGCTGGTTGATAGACCTGCAGGGTGAAGGAGGAGGCCAGGGCCACTAGGTTCCTTACCCTTTCTAGGGGCAGGAAGGCTCTGGCCTGCTTTGTGTCCAATTCTGCACCTATAAAGGTGAGCACCTGGACAGGTTCCAGAACTGACTTTGGAAGGTTGAGAAGAAAACCCAGAGAGGTGAGCAGCTGCTGGGTAACTTGCAGGTGTGATTTGACCAGGTCTGGAGACTGACCTACAATGAGCCAGTCATCTAGGTAGGGAAAGATGGCAATCTTTTGCCTTCTTAAATGAGCAACTGCTACTGCTAGACATTTTGTAAATACCCTTGGGGCAGAGGTAAGGCCGAAGGGCATTGCTCTGAACTGGTAATGGCCTGAGGGCAGTTCGAATCTGAGGTACTTTCGGTGGGAGCTTCTGATGAGAACATGGAAATAGGCATCCTTGAGGTCCAGGGAAGCTAGCCAGTCCCCTGGCCTTAGAGAAGGTAAAATCATTGCCAGGGTCACCATTTTGAATTTTGGTTTCAAAAGGTGCTTGTTGAGGTATCTTAGGTCCAAGATGGGCCGCCATTCTCCTGTCTTTTTTGGGGTAAGGAAGTACCTGGAGTACAGACCCTTGCCCTGGTGTAGGGGAGAAACCCTTTCTACAGCTCTGAGAGCCAGGAGGGTTGAGACTTCTGTTTCTAAGGCAAAGATCTCTAGAGGGTTTGCAGGTGGAAAAGATCTGATTCTCATCTTTGGAAATTTTTTGAAGCTGAGAACCAGACCCCGGCTTACTACTTCCAGGACGCACTTGTCTGATGTTAGGGACTCCCAGTTCTGAACGAAGTAAGCCAACCTGCCCCCTACAGGTAATGGAGAATCGGCCCTGGGCACCCCATCAGGGTGCCTGTTTGGCAGGGGCTTTAGGCTGCGGGGTGGGAGCAGGCCTGCTTGCACCCCGTCTGCCTCTCCCTCTGAAGAACCCCCTCTGAGCATAAGCAGAGGAGGCCAGGGTTTGGTAAAAAGGCCTGTGAAAAGGCCTACCTCTACCCCTGGGGGTCTGCCTCTGAGGAGTGGCTTGCCGCTCTTTGGCCAGAGTACTCTTATAGGTTGTCCTATATTCATCCATTTTCTTCATATAATTCTCTGTCTGCTCCCCAAACAGAGAATTTCCTACCACAGGAAAATCCATAGCCTTAGTCTGGGTATCCTGTGACAACTAGTACACCTGAGCCAAGCCAACCCTTTGAAAAGCCACAGATGTAGCCATGACTCTAGAGGATACATCATTAAAATCCACAGCAGCATGGAACTGCACCTTGATGCCTCAATACTATCAGCAGCCACCTGTTCCAGCTCCTTAGCAAGCTGGCCAGGGGCCTGTTTTGCCAAAGCCATGACAGTGTCCCATCTAGATTTTGGTATCTTGCCACATAAGCCATGTAATTTGCTTGCCTGAGTCCCAAGGACGCTGCCATGTATTGTTTTTTAGCCATGGCATCAATCTTCCTGGAATCCTTGTCAGGAGGATGTGAAGCCAAGGGAACATTAGCCTTATCACAGGCTGCAGCCTGAACTACTCCAACATAACTGTATTGCTGTGACAGGAATTCTGTATCAGGACCTGATAAAGTGTACCTCCTGTCCATCTTCTTGTCCACAGGAGGCACAGAATTAGGAGCTTTTAAAATTTTTATTGTTTGTTTCTACAAAATCAGGTTCCTCTTGCTCATCCACAGCTTCCTCCAATGGGAGCTGGAGGGTTTCAGCAACCTTTTTATAAAACATAAAGTGAGAAGGGGACTCAGAAAGTGTAGGGAGAGATTCTAAAGGTCTGTCTGGGGAGATGTCCGGTTCAATGGGCACACCCAGACTCTCAAAGTCACATTCATACTGTTCATAATCATCCTCCCCCTCCTCTGGTTCGTAAAACTCTTCTACATCATATTCTTGAACTGGTGGAACCGGCCGAACCGACCTTTTAACAGACAGTGGCGGTTCGGACGGAACCGGAGAAAGTGACTGGACAATTTGTATAGCTCTTGCTATCTCTGCAGCAGTTGGAGAAGGAATTTTAGACTCCAAACCTGCTGATTTCCTAGTTTTCTTTGCTGGAACTGGCTCCTCAGAGTCAGCTTTACGTTTGCCCGAGGAAGTCTCGCCCTGGTCAGAGGGCACTCCCTCCGGTTCAGTTGGCACCGAACCGGGCTGGCCATCCGGGTCAGCGGACATTCTGGCCTCTCGTTCCCTGAGCCTGCCAACTCTCTTATCCAGGGTGGCTGCAGGGAAATTCTTACAAATCTGGCAGTCTGAATTGAGGTGGTCAAACCCCAGACAATATACACATGTGGTATGTGGGTCAGCCTTGGCAAAGGCTTCCCCACAGACACCACAGTGTTGAAACCCAGTGGGCCCGTTTTTCTTTTGGGTTTCTCAGACATAATGCCAGCCTAACCAAAAACTTACCCTTTTAACGCAGTGCCAGGTAAGACAACTTATCGGTTCCCAACCGTATACGGGTCGTGAAAACCGTAATGAAATCCGTTTTTTTTTAGAACCGATAAGAACCGGGAACCGCACTCTAAAAGCTTTTAGATGCTTGATTTTTAAAGTTTTAAAACAACCTGATCGGTTCAAACCGATCCGATAAACATTTACAAGTTCCACACAGAAATATACCTGTCTATTACTTACAATACCACAGACAGAGCTTGAACCGATCGGTTTGTGGTTAAAATAATAATACTCGAGGTTCAATTTAACCGAGAAAACACTGTTTAAACCGAGAAATGAACCAAGCAGTAGGAGAAATCTCCGGAGCGACTGTTCAGTGAGGCGGAGTAAAGAATCTGACAGTTTCAGTTTGAAACTACACAGACAGAGCTTCTCTAACCGAGCTTGCGCTCCAAATTCCATGCCTGGCATGGAATTTAACTATTTCACCTCCGGGGCAGTTCTAATGGTGGGACAAACTGCAATTGTCATAATATAGCAAGACTTCATGTTGTTTGAAGATCTATCTGCGGGGTGCCCCATCTGGAAAATATCACCTCCGAGACCAGGGGGTCCAGTGACCATTCGTGATGGCCCTGGGGAATCCTGCTGAGAGCATCTGCCAGGACATTGTCCTTGCCTGGGAGGTGAACTGCCGTAAGGGAGGTGTTCAGGGAATAAGCCAGAGACCACAACTTCATTGCTTCAGTGCGCAAGGCCGTAGACCGAGTGCCTCCTTGCTTGTCAATGTACCACATTGTGGTGGTGTTGTCTGTTCTGACCTGTACAACTTTGTTCTGAACAGATTTGGAAAAAGCCTGAAGTGCAAGAACTACTGCCCTGAGTTCCAACAGATTGATATGGAGCAGAGATTCCTGCGGGGACCACAACCCCTGGGTGGTGAGGTCGCCCATGTGAGCCCCCCACCCCAGGAGGGAGGCATCTGTAGTAAGGATTAAAGAGTGAGACTGAGTGACAAAGGGAACCCCTTGTCTCAGATTGTTCTGATCCTGCCACCACTGTAGGGCCTGGATCAGGGTTTGAGTTACTGGGATCAATTTGGTCAGAGAGTCCTTCCTTTGAGACCAGAAAGCTCTCAAATGGAACTGAATGTCCCTCATCTGAAATCTTGCTCTCCCTGCACTACTGCTGTAGAAGCAGCCATGTGCCCCAGGAGCTGTAGAAAATGCCTTGCTGGTCGAGACACCTGCAGGGTGAATGAGGAAGCCAGAGAGACCCTGTCTCCAGGGGAAGGAAGGCTCTGGCCTTTACAGTGTCTAGCTCTGCACCTATGAAGGTGAGGAGCTGGACAGGCTCTAGAACTGACTTTGGAAGATTTAGAAGGAAACCCAAAGAAGTGAGCAGTTGCTGAGTTATCTGCAAGTGTAACTTGACTTGGTCTGGGGACTGGCCTACTATGAGCCAGTCGTCCAGGTAAGGGAAAATGGCAATCTTCTGCCTTCTTAGAAAAGTAACTACTACTGCCAGGCATTTTGTGAATACCCTTGGAGCAGAAGTGAGGCCAAAGGGCATTGCTCTGAACTGATAATGGCCTGAGGGCAGCTCGAACCTGAGGTACTTTTGATGGGAGCTTCTGACGAGAACATAGAAGTAGGCATCCTTGAGGTCCAGGGACACTAGCCAGTCCACTGGCCTTACAGAGGGTAGAATAATTCTCAGAGTCACCATTTTGAATTTTGGTTTTAAAAGGTGCTTGTTTAAGTATCTGAGATCCAGGATGGGCCGCCATTCTCCTGTCTTTTTTGGGGTAAGGAAGTACCTGGAATACAACCCTTTGCCCTGGTGTAGGGGTGGTACCCTTTCCACAGCTCTGAGAGCTAGGAGGGAGGAGACCTCTGCCTCTAAGGCAAGTGCCTCTGATGGATTTGCAGGTGGAAAGGATCTGGTTCTCATCTTTGGAAACTTTTTGAAGCTGAGAACCAGTCCCTGGCTTACTACTTCCAGGACCCATTTGCCTGATATCAGAGACTCCCAGTCCTGGACAAAGTAAGCCAGCCTGCCCCCTACAGGCAGCTGAGTATCGGCCCTGGCAACCCCATCAGGGTGCCTGTTTGGCAGGGGCTTTGGGTTGAGGGGTGGAAGCAGGTCTGCTTGTACCCCGTCTGCCTCTCCTCTAAAGAACCCCTCTGGGCATAAGCAGAAGAGAGGCCTGGCTTGTAAAAAGGCCTATGAAAGGGCCTGCCCCTGCCCCTGGGAAGCTGCCTTTGAGGAGTGGCCTGCCTTTCCTTGGCCTATGCACTCCATAAGTGGTCCTATACTCGTCCATTTTCTTCATGTAATTCTCTGTTTGCTCCCCGAACAGAGAATTACCCACAACAGGAAAATCCATGGCCTTAGTCTGGGTATCCTGTGACAGGCTAGTACATCTGAGCCAAGCCATTCTTCGAAGTGCCACAGATGTAGCCATGACTCTAGAAGACACATCATTGGAGTCCACTGCAGCATGGAAATGCACCTTGGATGCCTCAATACCATCAGCAGCCACCTGCTCCAGCTCCTTGGCAAGCTGGCCAGGGACCTGTTTTGCTAGGGCCATAACAGTGTCCCATCTGGATTTTTGATACCTAGCAGTACAGGCCATATAATAGTCTGTCTGAGTCCCAAGGATGCTGCCATGTACTGTTTCTTTGCCATGGCATCAATCCTCCTCGAGTCCTTGTCCGGGGTGTGTGAAGCCAAGGGAATGTTTGCCTTATCACAGGCTGCAGCCTGCACTACCCCAACATGGCTGCATTGTTGTGTAAGGAACTCCGTGTCAGAGCCTGACAATGTATACCTCTTGTCCATTCTCTTATCCACAGGAGGTATAGTGTTAGGAGTCTTCAAAATCTTAGATGTCTGTTTCCCAAAAGATTTGTGCAAGGAATAGACAGCCTCCTAGACTCTGGGATATCCATCATTTCCACATAGTCCGCTCCTCCTGGTCATCCACAGCTTCTTCCATAGGAAGCTGGAGGGTTTCAGCCACTTTTTTATAAAACATGAAATGGGAGGGGGACTCAGAAAGCCTAGGAGGAGAAACCCCTGAAGGTCTGTCTGGGGAGATGTCCGGGTCAATGGGCACATCCAGACTTTCAAATCCACATTCACTTTCCTCGTACTCCTCTTCCTCCGGTTCATAAAACTCCTCTAACTCATACTCTTGAACCGGTTGAACCGGCTGAACCGAGCACCAGCCTGATGGTGCCGGTTCGGTCGGAACCGGGGAAAGCGACTGGACAATTTTGATCACTTTGGCTATCTCTTCAGCGGTTGGAGAGGAAAGTTTTGGCCCCATACCAGCTGATTTTTCTTTTCTAGTTCTTTTAGCCGGAACCGATTCCTCAGAATCGGCTCTCCTTTTGCCCAAAGAAGTCTCGCCTGGTCAGAGGGCACCTTGTGGTTCGGTTGGAACTGAACTGGGCTAGCCATCCGGTTCAGCGGACTTTTTGTCCTCCCTTTCCCTGAACCTATCAGCTCTCTTTTCTAGGGTAGCTGCAGGGAAATTTTTGCAAATCTGGCAGTCTGCATTAAGGTGGTGAAACCCCAGACAATAAACACAGGTGGTGTGGGGGTCAGCCTTGGCAAAGGCTTCCCCACACACACTACAGTGTTGCAACCCAGTGGGTCCGGTTTTTCTTTTGGGTTTCTCAGACATAGTGCCAGTCCTAACCAAACTTACCCTTTTATGGCAATCCGCCAGGCAAGACCCTCTTATCGGTTCCCAACCGTGTCACGGGTCGTGGAAAAAACCGTAATAAAATCCGTCTCTTTTAGAACCGATAAGAACCGGTAACCACACTCTAAAATACACAATTTAAGATTGTAAACAACTTGATCAGTTCTAGCCGAACCGATAAACCGTTTACAAGTTCCACACAGAATAGAATAAAATAAAACCTATCTAGTACTCACAATACCACAGACAGAGACTGAACCGACAGGTTACGGTTTAAATTCGGTCGAAAACCGAGAAAAGCGGTACTTTAACCGACAAACTGAATTGAGCAGCAGGAGAAATCTCCGGAGCGACTGTTCAGTGAGGCGGAGTAAAGAATCTGACGGTTTGAGTCTGAAGAACAACAGACAGAGTCTCAACCGAGCTCGAGCTCAGCATTCCATGCCTGGCATGGAAAGTTAACTCTTTCATCTCCGGGGGCAGTTCGAAGGTTGGGACTCACTGCATATGTCAGAATATAGCAAGACATCATGGTGTTTGAAGCGGGGCTTTGCACTGCGACTCCTCCCTACCCCCCGCAGGGAAGTGGAGGAGGGTCCCCATGCTTCACCCTGGCCCCTCAACCCCTCGGACCCCAAGGCCGCCCTCTTCCTCAACACAAGGGCAAGGGGGACACCTAATCCTGCAGGTCCCCTAATGGAGGCCGCAAGAAGAAGAAGTCCCCATCCCAACCGAAAGGGCCAAAGCAGCACCAGACACGGCAGCTGCCCTGGCCCCCCAAAGTCGAGACCACCACACCATGTCCTCCAGAACTGCTATCCACCATGGGGCCCCAATGCTGGGGGTGGCAAGTTGGCCTGCAGAGACCACAGACTTTGGGGAGCATGGGAGGTGAACACTCGGCTGCCTGCTGCTGCATCCAGGGGGGCTCCCTGACTCTGGGGAGTTCAGACACCAGTCTGGATCGGCCAGCGAGTTGTCCTCCTCCTCAGAAGAGGAGACCACACGTACCACCAGACTAGTGACCCCAGGAGCCCCAGAACCGATGGCACAGAGAATGTCACCACCACAGGACATGGCACCACCTGCGGCGCTGCCCCCACACCCGGCACCGGGATCTGAAAGGGCGCCGGCAGTTGGTGCTGAGGGTCCACCGGTGCTGGGCCCAGCGACCATGGGCCGCAACACAGGGGGAGCCTGCACCTCCGAATAGGTGACTGCCGTGGTGGTGCTCCCACCCTGGCTCACAGGGAACAAGAGCATTCCTCCAGCACCACAAAAGAAACCCCTCAATGGCAAGGCTGGAATCTGAGGAGGTTTCCTCCTCACCGGGCCATATAGAACCGGGAGGGGACCCGGAGGCCACGTCAAGAGATCTTGCCATGGCATCCCTAGAATGTCGTCCTCCGAAAGTTGGCAGGGCTCTGCCAACTTTAAACAAGCAGATTTCCAGAATGCAGCAGTCCATGGAGAAATAGGTATCGGCAGTTTTCCATATCGTGGTTGGGACCCAGGCAGCGCAGATAAACGTCATGCCGGTTTGTCACGAAAAACTGCTGGCCACAGGGGCACCAACGCATGGGGGCACGGCCCACTTTGGATTTTCTCTTAGCACCTGAACCAGACATGATGCTAAAAGAATCCAGTAAAATTCACAGAAAAAGACCTGGCACTGCTGACAATAATAATAAAAGAAATGGTCTTACTGGTATCCAATGGTGTCAGGTGAATCAGAACCAGAATGAAGGAGCAGGAAATGGCGTTGAAATAAGGAACAGGCCTGATGATGCAGCAAGCACTGGAACTCGCGCAGTAGGTGCGACCTTGATGGCAGGAGAAACAGAACTGGGATGGAGGAGGAGTCTGTGGTGCCTAACGGCCAACCCTCATACACCACGCAATGCATCGGACTTGTGGGCAGCACCATTGGCGTCAATTCTCCCTCCCCCAAAAAAGCTCCCGTACAGGTGTGCATCTCTGGCTTACACCCAGCAGTAATGAACAGTGAAGACTGACAAGAGAAGATCAGGTAGTTATGCAGCTTATCCTCCCAAGTATCACTATCCCATAGAGCACCTGTAGTCTCAACAGCGTGAACAGCAGAACTGAAGTAATGCAGGGGACGACGTAGGTTACTGGCCAGCCTGTGAGCAGCATGCAATGTGTCAGCCTCGAGGGCGGTGCCTGCTCTGATGTCGACCCTCCTCCTAGAGCAGTAAAGCTTTTTCTTAGAGCAGAAAAACTTCCCGTGGGGTCATGTGCCTTCGGCTTGAACCCACCAGTGATGAATGGTGAAGAATGAAACAGAGAAGATCTCTAGTGCCCATCAGGTGTGTGTTGCCTCACAAGCATGGACCAACAAGCACGCTGAGCAAGTGTGCTAATTTATAGGTTTTCTCTGCCCATCTAGAAACATAGACAATGATGGCAGAAACAAAGACCAAGGGTCTATCTAATCTGCCTGTAGTTTCCAATCCATCTTGGGAACTACTGTCCATATGGGGTTCTATGCCTCCCTATCCAACCCCTGCTTCCCACTCTACTGTTACCGATCTGAATAACCACCAAACCCTTCACTCTGTCCCAGCCATGCTTGACAGCATTTATGGTCTCGGCACCCACCACATTTGCTGGCAGACAGTTCCACAGCCCCACCACTTTTTCTGTTATTTAGAACGTCCTCACATCCTTCTTAAACCTTCCTCCTGACAGTTTCCACTCATGACCTCAGGTTTGTGAATATTTACTCCTGCTAAACAGTTCCCTGCAGATCACCTTGTGTATTCCCTTCAGGAACTGGAAGATCTCTACCGCTCCCTTGCCTAGTCTCCACTAAGTACATGTTCAGTGCCTGCAGATGATTTTCATAAGATCTGCCCTGTTGGCACTGAATCATCGTTGTCATCCTGGGTTGTACCATCTCCAACCTGTCCCTGTCTTTCTTTAGGTGAGGGCTTCAAAACGGAGCACATTATTCCAGGTGTGGCCTCACCAGTGACCTACATAGAGCAAGTAATACCTCATCTGTCCTGCTGTCAATACCCCTTCCAATATACCTCAGCATCATATTAGCCTTACTATATGCCTTGTTAAACTGGCTTGCTTGATTGAGGGAGTCATTAATCATAACTCCCAGGTCTTTCTTCTGATGAAATGCCTAGTTTTACTCCTTCCATTCAGTACTCTGTCCTAGGGTATTTGTTCTTTAGGTACATAACTTTGCACTTTTTGGCACTGAATTTCAACTGCCAAATCTTAGCCTACATATCTAGCCTTTGTAGAACTGGGCCACTCAAGGGCACAAATGGGACCCAAACATGGAGGGCTACACTATGTTCAGGAAGGACGGGGGGAGGGAAGGGGAGGTAGCACTGATAGTCAAAAATGACATCAGTATAGGAAGGGTGGAGGAGGTGGAAGGGAGCGTGGAGGTGATTTGGGTCACCCTAATGTCGCAGGGTGGTAAGACAGCAAAAATAGGGGCGGTATACAGACCCTCCGCCAGTTTGGTGGCTAGTGCTGCAGGTCACTGTAGATTGGGCAAGGGAAGAGTAGTGGTGATGGGGTACCTAAACATGCCAGGAACAGACTGGGGATTATAACGTCCCCAGTGGCCAAGGAACAGAGGTTGCTGGATGTCTTCCAGAACGCGTTCCTGACCCAGCAGGTGGGGGATCCGACTAGGAAGGCCAGGACACTAGATGTAGTCCTGGTGGACAGTGACCAGATTGGGGCCTGGAGGTGAGGGACCCATTGGCGGGGAGTGACCATGCCACCATCTGGTTTTTCTTGGACTTGGGGGGCAGGAAAGCCGCACAAAGACAGTGGTAACTGACTTTAAGGGTGCAGATTTCAGGGGGATGGGAAGGATCCTTAAGGGTCATTTGGATAGGATAAGGCCAGACATGGATGCTGACAGTAGGTGGGAGATCATTAAGAGGGAGGTACAGGAGGCTACCAGGTCCTGTGCAAGAGAGAGAGAGGCACAAATTCAATAAGGACTGAAAACCCTCTTGGTGGACCCGGGAGGTTCAGGAGGCAGTGAGAGAAAAGAAGAAAAAATTACTCACCTTAGTAATGTTGTTTCTTCTAATGGAGTCTTGCTATATTATGACTATTGCAGTTTGCCCCAGCCTTAGAACTGCTCCGGAGGTGAAAGAGTTAACTTCCATGCAGAGCATGGAGCTTAGGCCTTGAGCTCAGTTCAAACTCTGTTTGGCTGGTTTCAAACCGAAACCGTCAGATCTTTACGAGCAAAAACTCACAAGGTTCTGTGTGGAAGCTGTAACCTCACACTAGCCAACTGGCTACTAATATAGTAACACATTTCACTGGTCCCAACACAAAGACTCAAGTCAGTGGACCAGAAAATTAAGATAAAATAACTAAATAAACACAACACCCAAACATGAAAGAGGGCATCAATAAATGCCAACAGAGGACTACCCACCTCATACCCCAAAGTAGGAGTTCTGAGAGGGGCAGGCTGGGGGGGAGGTCATAATATAGCAAGACTCCATTAGAAGAAACAACATTACTAAGGTGAGTAATTTTTTCTTCAGACAACATGAAGTCTTGCTACATTATGACTATTGCAGACTACACAGCAGTATCTCCATGGAGGAGGGACAGAACCTACTTAGGGAATAGGCTCTGAAGCACGGCTGTGCCAAACCAAGCATCCCTCCTGGCCTGAATATCCAGGGAGTAATGCTTGGTGAAAGTGTGTACTGTCTTCCAAGTAGCTGCCTGACATATCTCCAAGATAGGGATGTCTCTAGCAGCAGCTAGAGATGCAGCTGTACCTCTGGTAGAGTGAGCCCTCAGGCCTGAGGGGGAACCTTACCCAGCTTTTGATAGCAAAATTGGATACAAGAAATGATCCACCTGGCAATGGATCTTTTAGTGGCAGGTCTCCCTTTCCCAACCTCACCATAAGTGAGAAACAGTTGGAGGAGTCAAACCTGTGATCCTTGGTACGCTCTATGTAGTAACTTGAGGCCCTCTTAACATCTAAGCTGTGCAGCCTCCTCTCACCAGAGGAGGAATGGTCAGTGAAGAACACTGGGAGTGAAATAGATTGGTTAAGGTGGAAATCTGAAACCACCTTGAGCAAAAACTTCCTGTTAGTCCGAGGACCACTTTATCCCTGTGAAGGAAATAAAGTCAGTTTCTACTGATAAAGCCTGTAACTCACTTACCGCCTGGCAGTGATGGCTACCAGAAATACAGTGTTCCAAGTCAATACTTAAGCTCTGCCAAGACAGAGGCTCAAGGGGGTTGCATTAGCTGAGCAATGCATACATTAAGATCCCAAGCCGGGCAGGGTCCCTGAATGGAGGATTGTGTGAAGCAATCCTTTAAAAACTTGGAAAATACAGGATGAGCAGAGAGAGAGAGGGCTTCCTGCTGAAATGAAGGCAGAGACAGCAGCCAAGTGCACTTTCAGGGTGGCTGGTCTCAGTCCCAAAGAATTAAGATGGACCATGTAGTCAATACAGTAGGTAGATCAGCATATTCTGGGGACACATGCTTCAGAACACCATATGGAAAACCTTTTCCACTTGGAGTTATAGGTAGCCCTGGTGGAAGGCTTCCTAGCAGCCTTCAGGATTTCGAGAACACTTTGAGAAAGTTGCAAATCGGCAAACTCTAACTGCTCAAGAGCCAAGCCTTGAGGTTGAGGGATTTGAGATTCGGATACCAAACTCTCCCCTGAGCACAGGTTAACAGATTGTGGTTCCTGGGGAGACACAGGGGAAGATGGACTGCTAAGGACAGAAGGAGTGGGTACCAGGGCTGCCTGGCCCAGTCTGGAGCAATCAGGATCATTTTGCAGGGCTGAGACCTGACTTTGACTAGTACTTTGAACAGGAGAGGGGAGGGGGAAGGCATAAAGAAACTTCCCTTCCCAATCGAGGAGAAAGGCATCCAGGGGAACTGAGCCCAACACTGGGGGCCTGCAACAAAACAGTGGAAGTTGATAATTGTCTGGGGCTGCGAAAAGATCTATCTGAGGAGTGCCCCATCTGGCAAACACTATCCCCAGTACTAGGGGATCCAGTGACCATTTGTGATGGCCCTGGGAAATCCTGCTGAGGGCATCTGCCAGGACATTGGCCTTGCCTGGGAGGTGAACTGCTATGAGGGAAGTGTTCAGGGAGTAAGCCAGAGACCACAACTTCATTGCCTCGTTGCACAAGGCCGAAGACCGAGTGCCCCCTTGTTTGTTGATGTACCACATTGTAGTGGTGTTGTCTGTTCTGACCTGTACTACCTTGTTCTGAACAGATGCAGAGAAAACCTGAAGTGCTAGAAAAACAGCTCTGAGTTCCAACAGATTGATGTGGAGCAGAGATTCCTGAGGGGACCATAATCCCTGGGTGGAGAGGTCGCCCATGTGAGCTCCCCATCCCAAAAGGGATGCACCTGTAGTAAGGGTCAAGGAATGGGACAGAGGGATGAAAGGCACCCCCTGTCTCAGATTGCACTGATCCTGCCACCACTGAAGGGCCTGGATCAGGGTTCGAGTCACTGGGATTAACTTGGATAGAGGATTTCTTCTTTGAGACCAGAAAGCTCTCAAATGGAACTGAATGTCCCTCATCTGAAATCTTGCTCCTTGCACCACAGCTGTGGAGGCAGCCATGTGCCCTAGGAGCTGCAGGAAATGCCTTGCTGGTCGAGAAACCTGCAGAGTGAAGGAGGTGGCCAGGGCCACTAAGGTCCTACCCTTTCCAAGGAAGGAAGGCTCTGGCCTGCTTTGTATCCAGTTCTGCGCCTATAAAGGTGAATACCTGGACAGGTTCCAAAACTGACTTTGGAAGATTGAGAAGAAATCCCAGAGAGGTAAGGAGCTGCTGGGTAACTAGCAGGTGTGATTTGACCTGGTCTGGAGACTGACCCACAATGAGCCAGTCGTCCAGGTAGGGAAAAATGGCAATCTTTTGCCTTCTTAGGTGAGCGACTGCTACTGCCAGACACTTTGTGAACACCCTTGGGGCAGAAGTGAGGCCGAAGGGCATTGCTCTGAACTGATAATGGCCTGAGGCAGTTCGAATCTGAGGTACTTTGATGGGAGCTTCTGATAAGAACATGAAAGTAGGCATCTTTGAGGTCCAGGAAGGCTAGCCAGTCCCCTGGCCTTAGGAAGGGTAAAATCATTCCCAGTGTCACCATTTTGAACTTTGGCTTTAAAAGGTGCTTGTTTAGATATCTTAGATCCAGGATAGGCCACCACTCTCCTGTCTTTTTTGGGGTAAGGAAGTACCTGGAGTACAGACCCTTGCCTTGGTGAAGGGGAGAAACCTTTTCTACAGCTCTGAGAGCCAGGAGGGTTGAGACTTCTGTTTCCAAAGCAAGAGTCTCTAAAGGGTTTGTAGGTGGAAAAGATCTGGCTCTCATCTTTGGAAATTTCTTGAAGCTGAGAACCAGACCCTGGCTCACTACTTCCAGGACCCACCTATCTGAAGTTAAAGACTGCCAGTCCTGGACGAAGTGAGCCAACCTGCCCCCTACAGGTAGTGGACAGCCGACCCTGGGCATCCCATCAGGGTGCCTGTTTGGCAGGGGCTTTAGGCTGAGGGGTGGGAGCAGGCCTGCTCGAACCCCGTCTGCCTCTCCCTCTGAAGAACCCCCTCTGTACATAGGCTGAAGAGGAGGGGGCCTGAGTCTGGTAAAAAGGCCTGTGAAAAGGCCTACCCCTACCCTGGGGCTGCCTCTGAGGAGTGGCTTGCCGTTCCTTGGCTTGTGCACTCCTGTAAGTGGTTCTATATTCATCCATTTTCTTCATATAATTCTCTGTCTGCTCCCCAAACAGAGAATTTCCCACAGGAAAATCCATAGCCTTAGACTGGGTATCCTGTGACAAAGAGTACACCTGAGCCAGGCCAATCTGAGCAAGCCACAGATGTAGCCATGACTCTAGAGGATACATCATTAGAATCCACAGCAGCATGGAATTGCACCTTAGATGCCTCAATACCATCAAGGGCCACCTGCTCCAGCTCTCTATGGCTGGCCAGGGAACTGTTTGGCTAAGGCCATGACAGTATCCCATCTAGATTTCTGGTATCTTGCAACATAAGCCATATAGTTAGCTTGTCTGAGTCCCAAGGATGCTGCCATGTATTGTTTTTTGGCCATGGCATCAATCTTCCTGGAATCCTTGTCAGGAGGATGTGAAGCCAGTGGAATATTAGCTTTATCACAGGCTGCAGCCTGAACTACCTCAACATGACTGCATTGCTGTGAAAGAAAATCTGTATCAGGACCTGACAAAGTGTACCTCCTGTCCATCTTTTTATCCACAGGAGGCACAGAATTAGGAGCTTTTAAAATTTTATTGTTTGTTTTCTAGAGGATTTATGTAAAGGGATGGACAACCTCCTGCACTCTGGGATATCCATCATCTCCACATAGTCAGGCTCCTCTTGCTCATCCAAAGCCTCCTCTAAGGGAAGCTGGAGGGCCTCAGCAACTTTTTTATAAAACAAAAAATGAGAAGGGGACTCAGAAAGCCTAGGGCCTCTGGTTCATAGAACTCTTCTATATCATAATCCTGAACCACTGGAACCGACCGAACCGACCTTTTGCCAGACAGTGGCGGTTTGGAGGGAACCGGGGACAGGGACAGGACAATCTGTATTGCCCTGGCTATCTCAGCAGCAGTTGGAGAAGGAATTTTGGACTCCAAACCTGCTGATTTTTTAGATTATAATCCTTCAACCGAACCGATAATACTTTTACAAGTTCCACACAGAAAAAACCCTATCTATTACTTACGATTACCATAGACAGAGCCTGAACTGATCGGTTTTGCGGTTAAAATAATGAAATCGCGGTTAAATTCAACCAAGAAATAGCGCTTTAAACCGAAGAAATGAACCGAGCAACAGGAGGAATCTCCGGAGCGACTGTTCAGTGAGGCGGAGTAAAGAATCTGATGGTTTCGGTTTGAAACCAGCCAAACAGAGCTTCTGAACCGAGCTCGCGCTCTAAGCTCCATGCTCTGCATGGAAGTTAACTCTTTCACCTCCGGAGCAGTTCTAAGGCTGGGGCAAACTGCAATAGTCATAATATAGCAAGACTTCATGTTGTCTGAAGGTGGCCTATAGGTGCTTCAAGCACTCAAGGAGCAAAAGGGATCAGGGGGAGTATGAACTGATGGCCAGGAGGGTCACCAGGGTGCTGAGAGCGGCTAAGGCGAGGTAGGAGCAGAGCTTGGCCAAGGGGATCAGGAGGGGGGACAAGGGGTTCTTTAGATACACTGGGGAAAAAAGGAAGGTGAGGGGGCAGATCAGCAGGATTAGATCATGGTAGGGATGGGCACAGGATGCGGGAGAGCAGGCCAGCGCTAAATGAGTACTTTGCCACAGTTTTTACCAGGGAGGATGGGGGGGCTACATCTTTTGGGGGGAGAAAAAGTGAACTAGTGGGAGGGGTGGGATCCTTAGAGATCGGGAGTCCTGATGTGACTAGGGAGCGTGAAGGGCCAGTACCATCAGGTGGGGGGAGGGCAGTACAGGGAACAAAGGGGAGGATACAGAGGTAGAAATCCCAGCAGAGAGAGTGAGGGAAGCCCTCCGGTCCCTTAGGATGGAGGAAGCACCAGGGCTGGATGAAATACATCCCAGGGTGCTGAGGGAGCTTGTGGATGTCCTGGCGGCCCCCGACGGAGCTTCTCAACATATCTCTGAGGACGGGGTGGGTATCACAAGACTGTAGGTGGCCCATATCGTGCCAATCCACAAGGGTGGATCAAGAAAGGAGGTGGAGAACTACAGGCCCATTAGCGTGACTATGGTGGAGGGCAAGATGATGGAGGATATTGTCAAAGAAAGGATGGGGGGGGTACTGGAGCAAATGGGGTACCTGGATGATAGACAGCATGGCTTCATCCCGGGAAGATCGTGTCAGACAAACCTTGTGGAGTTCTACAACTGGGTGATGAGTGCCCTGGACCAGGGTAGGCTGGTGGACATCTTCTTTCTAGACTTCAGCAAGGCATTTTATTCAGTACTCCACGGTGGCCTGCTGGCTAAGCTGGGGGAAAAGGGGGTTGGGATGCAGATGATCAGATGGATAGCAAACTGGTAATCAGAGCATACTCAGAGGGTGATGGTTGGGGGCCTAGTCTCATCTCCAAGGACAGTCATTAGTGGGATTCCCCAGGGATCGGTGCTAGGGCCTCTTCTGTTTAACGTCTATGTCTCTGACATAAGGGAGGGTATCAGGAGTGAAATGTGTCTCTTTGCGGATGACTCGAAGCTGGGAGCGGTGGTGGATGGGGAGGAAGGGAGAGTGTCCCTGCAGGAGGACCTGGAGGCTCTGGAAAGGTGGTCGAGAAAGTGGAAACTGAGGTTCAATGTAGGGAAATGCAGGGTTCTGCACCTGTGGGCCAGAAATCCGGGCCAAGGGTATACCCTGGGGGGAGACACACTACAAGTCTCGAAGGGCGAGAGGGGTCTGGGGGTGGTGATAGACATCAGAATGAATAACTCTGAGACTTGTAGGAGGGCAGCGGCAAAGGCCAATAGGATGCTGGGATACATCACTAGGGGATAACCTCCAGAAGGGGAGGAAGTAATCCTCCCTCTGTATAACTGCTTGGTCAGGCCACACCTTGGGTACTGTGTGCAGTTTTGGAGACTGCACTTAAAAAGGGACATTGCACTCCTGGAGAGGGTACAAAGAAGGGCAACCAAAATGATCTGGGTCTTGGGGGGACAGGATCTACAGGGAGAGGCTCGAGGAGCTCAACATGTACACCCTGGAGGAGAAGAGGGATGGGGGGACATGATAGAGGTCTTCAAGTACATAAAGAGGATAAATAAGGGAGGCTCAGTCAAGGTGTTCCAAAGGAAAGGGGGGGGCAACTAGAGGACGCGGGTGCAAGCTGGAAGGGGAGGGACTCAGGGGAGAGAGGAGGAGGTGTTACTTCACTGAGAGGGTGGTGGAACCATGGAATGCACTGCCCAAGGGACTGGTGGAGGCAGAGACTGTGGAGGGGGTTCAAGAGGGTCTGGGACAGGTATAGTGGGAGGGTAAGGCTGACGAAGTCCAATACAAGGGGAACATCTTGGGCTGGGGACAGAGAAACCCAAGGGGGTGGGGGGGACGGCAGAGTTGGTGCCCAGTATGGGGGCTCACTATTGAGCAGACACGAAAGACCATTAGGCCGCCTCTGCTGGCATTTTAGTATGTTAGTATGTTAGATCCCTCCGCATCTACCTGATCCCTTTGATATTTACACTGCCATAGAGCTTTGTGTCATCTGTGGGATACATTAGGAAAGTTACTGAACCCTCATTACCTAGGCTACTTTAAACTTAGAGAAAAACAACACAGCTGGTCTCTCTCTCATCCACAAAAAAACTGCACCATACACCAGATTCTAGTGCAGTGACATACTTTTGAGTGACCTGGGGTACAAACAGAATCCTTAGCATGTCACCAAAACATAGACTTACCCTTGGAGATGGTATTTTAGCTCTCTTTCCTATCATGGCCTGATCAATGTCTTCTTGGGACAGGAGGCTGAAAATGAAAATATTGCTATCTGCTCCACAAGTCACCACAAACTGGCCATCATAGCTGCTGCAGACACTTCTAACACAACCATACTGATTGTCATGGATGGGGAGGCTCCAAAATCCATGCATGGAGCCCAGTGAGGGGTCATTGGCCTGAAGGGGGTACACACGCACAGCACCATTTTCCATACCACAGAACATAAGTTGTTTGTTGGAGCTGGAAGTACAAAAAGAGAGAACGAGAGAGAAAGAGTGAGATACTGTTACACATTCTGTGAATTATACAGCAATGAGAGCTCACAAACATTTCAAGACATTTATAGAGAGAGCAATCTCTAGAAACAGACAAAACATACTCTTTATAATGATCGTGTTTCTTCTGGAGGGTGTATTTGTGAGTCATACCAAATGCATGATCTTAGCCCTGAGGCATTTCCCTAAAGATAGAATTTGAATATTAAATTTCAAACTCTGCATTGTGGTCACGCTCCACCTGTACATCCAAAGATGGATTTACAGTTGGAGAGCAAAAGTGAGCAGTAACAATTATATGTTATGTATGAAGAAAATACAGTTACGTAAGAACTTACCATAACAGCAGATCTTCAAGAGAGGCTCTTGCAGTAGGTAATTACTTGTGGGACTGCATCCCCCTGGTGTCAGGACCACACGGAAACTTTTGCTAGCAATGTCTGATGGGGGATCACCCACCCGACATCACGTGACGGATGTCAGTGTGACACTATATAATGGGTGGTCCACATGTCCGCCCTCCAGTTCTCCTGCTGGAGACCTCCAAGAGGTGTGACAGGAGAATGGGAAAGAGGCTCCTGGAGCAAAGAAAGACTCATGGAAAAAGAGCTACAGGCTAAAAATGGGGGAAGGAGGGTGGGAAAAAGGTTGCCTACTGCAAGAGCCTCTCTCGAAGATCTACTGTTATGGTAAGTTCTTACGTAACTGTACTATCTTACTTCAAGAGGGCTCTTGCAGTAGGTAATTACTTGTAGGACTGAGTCCCAAGCAGCAAGAGTTCAAGGGACAGGAAAACATGGGAAGCTGGAACTGAAAAGCTAGTAGGTAGCCAGGAACTTGGGACAAGAGTCCCTGGAGGACCACTAGTCCGAAACCAGCCCTGTGCCTAGAGGCAATGTCCAAACTGTAGTGTTTTGTGAAAGTGTGGATGGAACTCCAAGTAGCAGCAACGCAAATTTCTGCAGCAGATACATTTCTGAAACAGGCTGTTGAGGCAGCCATACCCCTGGTAGAATGTCCTTTAACCTGCTCAGGAAGGACTTTACCATACTTCTGGTAACAAAAAACCTTGGGAAAGGCATTGTTTGCAAACTGCAGTACCTTCCCTCTTTGGTGCAAAAGAAACAAAAAGCTGATCCGTCTTTCAGACATCTTTTGTCCTGTTGGTGTAATAACATAAAATTCTGTGAACGCCTAACGTATGCAGAATGGCCTCCCCCTGAATAGAATGCTCAGGGTATTACACCAGCAGCTGAAGAGACTGATTCAAGGTAGTCTCTGAAACAACTTTAGGAAGAAACTTAGGATTAGTATGCAGAGCCACCTGGTCTCTGTGAAAAATCAAATAAGGCTCCTTACGCATCGGGCCTGAAGCTCGGAAATTCTTCGAGCAGAAGTAACTGCAACTAAAAAGAGCGCTTTCCAGGACAAAAAGCGCATCTCACATGTACTTGCTGGTTCGAAAGGAGGCAAGGTCAATTTCTCTAAAAGAAAATTAAGGTCCCATGGTAGAGCATGATTACACACCATGGGGTTCAGATGCAGAATTCCTTTTAGGAAGGTTTCTGAAACCTCCAACTGAGCCAGAGTTTTGCCCTCCAATAAAACATGGTAGGCAGAAATGGCCACTAGATGCACCTTCAGTGACAAATAGCTCAAGCCCAGGTCAGATAGATGAAGAAGATACTCCATAACCTGAGGAATGGGACACGAAAAAGTATCCCAACTCTTCGAGGTGGCCCAAATGGAAAAACACTTCCACTTCATAGCATTATGTAGTTCTGGTAGAAGGCTTTCTAGCCTCTACCAAAATCTGAGCTACCCTCGGAGAAACCCCAAATCTGGCAGCGACTATGTCTTGAGGCGCCACACATGAAGATGAAGGGACTTCAGTCCCGGATGGACCAGCGTGCCCCCTCCTGAGTCAGGCGATCATAAGAAAGTGGAAGAGGAACGGGGTATTCCACTGCCAGCTGTTGAAGCAGCGGAAACTAAATTTGTCAAGGCCAAAATGGAGCTATCAGAATCATTCATGCTCCTTCTGTTTGAAGCTTGATCAGCACTCTCTGTAAAACTGGAAAGGGAGGGAATGCATACAGAAACCTCCCTATCCAACAAAGCGATAGCGCATCTTGCCAGAAAGCACCATGCACGAGATTGAGCGAGCAAAACTTGGGAAGTTTTGTGTCTGATGGGGCTGCGAACAGATCCACTTCTGCATGACCCCAAAGGTCGAAGATGTGGTCTACTGCTTCTTGCATTAGCTCCCACTTGTGCGCTCTTACATTGGTGCAGCTGAGACTGTCTACGAGAACATTCTGCACGTCTGAAATGCGGACTGCCTGGAGGTAAACCTTGTGCAGAACCGTCCAATTCCAGACCCGCATCACTTCCCTGCAAAGAGGATATGAGTGGGTGCCCCCGTTTGTTGATGTACTACACTATGTACATGTTGTCCAGTTGGATCAACTGTGTATCCTGCTGAAGTATGTGCTGAAAAGCCTGAAGAGCATATAGGACTGCTCTCATTTCTGGCACATTTATGTGCAACTGTAGTTCCACAGGTGACCACAGGCCCTGGGTCCTGTGATGTCCAATATGGGCACCCCATCCCATTCCAGACGCATCTGTGATCAGGATTTAGGCATAAGGAGAGGCCTGAAAATGAACTCCTCATGTCAGGTTGTCAGAGTTCTGCCACCATTGCAGATCTTTCTGCATCGGGCAGGAAACTAGGACACAGCTGTCCAAGTCGTCTGCCCTCTGATCCCCTTGAGGCCTGAGAGTCCACTGCGAGATGCGCATGTGGAATCTGGCCAAGGGAACTATGGGAACAGCCGCTGCCATGAGGCCAAGAAGGCAGGACCACCCTGGCGGAAATGTGTCAGCTGGAGGATACCAGCTTGGCCTGCCTCTCCAGAGTCTCTACCCTGTCCAGCGGGAGAAAGGTCATACCCTGAACTGTGTCCAGAACCACCCCAATAAATTGCAGGCGCTGGAAAGGAGCGAGATGAGATTTGGGGTAGTTGATAGTAACACCCTGTCGCTTGAAAAGATGTAGGGTAGCTGACAGAGAAGCCTCCAACCCCTCCTTCGACGGTGCTGCAAGGAGCCAATTGTCGAGGTAAGGGAAGATGTAGTGCCCCTGACTCCTCAGGGCTCCTGCCACCACCGCAAGGCACTTGGTAAAAACCTGCAGTACGGCAGACTGGCCAAAGGGGAGGGCTCTGAACTTGTAGTGCTCCCCTTGGAAATAAAACCTGAGGAATCTGCAGTGAGGACGGAATTCTGGAATGTGCAGGTATGCATCCTGCATGTCCAGGGCACAAAGCCATTGTCCTTTGGACAAGAGAGGCAGCAGACTTTGCAGAGTCAGCATCCAAAACCTCTAGTATTCTATGAAGAGGTTTAGGGTACTGAGGTCTAATATTGGATGCAGAGTCCCTGTCTTTTTTGGAACCAGAAAGATGTGGGAGTAAGAAGCCCTTTCCGATCTGGTTTCCTGGCACTGGCTCTATTGCTTCCTTTCAAAGAGGAGCTGTGATTTCCTTCCTTAACTAGGGGAATGTGCACCCTTGGATAGTGGGAAAAACCAAGAGGATTGTTTGGCAGAGTTTTCACGAAATTCGAGAGTGTGACCAAGCTTTATTAACTGAAGTACCCAGGCATCAGTTGTGATGAGCTCCCAGTCTTTGAAGAGCCTTGAGAACCTTCCGCCCACCTGTTCCTCCGACACCTGTTCAGCCTACTTAAACATTTTTCCAAAGTGGCCTTGGGAAAGTTTTTACTTACTTGGCAGTCTTCTTTGAGGTGGTCAAACCCCAGACAATAAACACAGACGAGGTGGGGATCAGCCTTAGCAAAGGCCTCCCCACACTCAGCGCAGTGCTGAAACCCAGTGGGACTGGTTTTCTTTTTGGGTTTATCAGCATGCCAGATTAAATAAAGTTACCCTTAACAGCATTCAAGCCAGGCAACTACACACCTATCGGTTCCAACCATGTCAGGGGTCGGTTAAAAAAAACCAAGAAAACTGTCATTTTTTTTTTAGGAACCGATAAGTACCGGAAACCACAATAATAATAAACAGAACACAAGAATTAACAGAGAATTTGTTTCAGTTCCCGACCAGGAGAAAACCAAACAAAAACAAATTTCTACTAAATAAACTCTAACTACCTACTAGCTACACTTACTGTACCATAGACAGAGATCTGAATATCGAATAAAACAAGAAAAAGCAGTTGAAAACTGACCGATTTTATTTAACTGAACCGAAGCGAAGGAGGGAATCTCCAGAGCGACTTCACAGTTAGGTGGAGTAAAGAATCTGACAGTTACACTGAGGAGTACCAGGGACAGAGGTTTGAAAACCGAGCTTGAGCTCAACGTTCAATGCCCTGGCATAGAGTTAACCCTTTACTCTCCAGAGCAGTTCAAGTGCTGGGGCTAACTGCATATAGTCAGAATACAGCAAGACTTCATGTTGTTTGAATAAAATTTCTCTGTATGCGGATGATACTATGATTTATTTAAATAAACCTACATTGTCCTTCCCAATTCTCACCCAAATACTAACCATATATAGTCAGATTTCTGGATTTAAAATCAATACCGATAAAACAGAGGTCCTTCTGGTATGTGGTAGGCACACACCAGCACCGACTCAGCTGATTCCTTTTAAATGGGTAACGACAAGTATTAGATATTTGGGAATTCATATCCCCTGTCATTTGGATCGCCTCTATCAACTCAATTATGTGAAGCTGTTGAAAGAAGTATTTACTGATCTAAAGAGATGGGAAATCCTGCCCCTGACTTTAACAGGCAGAGTAGCTCTTCGTAGGAATGTGCTCCCTCGTTTTTTGTTTTTATTTAGCTCCCTCCCACTACACATTCCCATTCCAGAATGGAAAAAGATCAATACAGCCTGCCACCGCTTTGTACAGCAAGGACAGAAGGCAAGAATAGCTTGGAAAACCTTGTTGCACCCAAAGGCACAGGGAGGACAGGGATTACCCAACCTGAAGAGTTATTATCTGATGGCCCAATTAACACCTTGGGTGATACACCGTTCAGAAGAGGTACAACATGTCTGGAAAGACATGGAAATCCAAAGTGATCCAGGGGCTACCCGTTATTAGATTTTAATAACTCACCAATTAAATTAACAAAATACAAATCACGTAATCCCTGGCTCGAGTAACTATACAGAGTACGGGGCAGAGTCAGAAAAGATCTGAATTTGCACCACTCAATTTCAACCAGAACAGAAATTGCATCATCTCCCCTCTTCACTCCTCCAAGGTTGGATGCATCCTTTGTCAAGAGGAAGCACTATGGATTGATTTATTTTAGACAATTCTGGGTACAAAGCAAAGTAAAAACTTTTCAAGAAATGCAAAATGGATATAAACTGCCCCCCACTCATTTTTTTTTAGATATCTTCAAGTGGTTTCCTTCCTGCACCAAGGAAATAACTTTGAAAAAGTACAACAAAACCCCCATCCTATGGTTGAATTAATTTTAAATGTAGCAGAGAACCTAACAACACCACATGTGATTTCTAGTCTAGTTAAGATATATACGCAATGTACAGTACTCGATGCTCCAAAGTGCCAAGTAACATGGGAACAGAAAGCCGGGATATAGCTAGATCAAAAGACCTGGTAACTTATATGGGAGGGTTTTTTTAGAACCTCAGCTTCCAATGTGTGGAGGGAATATCGCTGGAAAATTGTAAGTAGGTACTTTAACACACCAACCAAAACTAGACACTATAATACTACTCACTCAGATTTGTGCTGGAGAAATTGTGCATTGATAGGCACTCACTATCATGTATTTTGAGATTGCCCAAAATTACATCATTTTTGGACAGAAGTAAGAGATAAATTTGAAACTATAGTTGGTAGTGCAGATTCTCCCACTTTTGAGCATATGATCCTGGGGGTGCCATTTAACTCATTGCCTCCACAGGAGCTCTCTGAAGTTGCACCACTTGTCTCCTGTATGCTGTTAATAGTAAATCCTGGGACTTTCTAAGCAAAATCAAGCTATAGTAAGCATGCCACAAACAAATCCTAATAGCTCAAGAACCGTAAGTGCTAGACACAAAGTATGAGTGGCAAAGTTATTCAGCACAAAATTACATTTTCAGTGGTGGTATGCAAGGAATAATATGTAATTTCATTTTTTTTCTATGCTGCTTGAAACAGCAAAAAAAAAAATGTTTTCACTAAAACAGGCAACATAAGAAATACACACCATATCATAAACAAATATGAATAACTCCTAAAGTATACATGATATACACAAAATATCAGTGGCAAAGTTGTTCAGCACAAAATTATCTTTCAAACGGTGCTATGCAGTCAAATATATACTATATATTTTAATATATAATGTAGCAGAATGTAAGTGACTTCTCCAGATGTTGCCAGGGCACACAGGAAGTCAGTAGCTGACTTCTGTAGGCATCATCAGGACACAACAGTGTATTTTACTGACACCTACAGGCGTCTGCTAGGAGACAATGAGTTAAGAAAAGAATGTCTAAAAGGCAAAAAAGCTTTGCAGGCATCCTACTGGCAGCTGCATGCAAGGCAATCACCAGAAGATGTCTGAACCCTTCCTCACCCACCTTATAGGAATGGGTGAATATTACCAAGGAAATAGGGTAGAAAGAATTACTGCAGAATTGTGCTTACAAACAGACACATTTAACAGCACCTGGTTACCATTTATGCATCTAATAGAAGAAACAGAAGGGGTCTCTATACTTACTCAACAAGCCTCCATGAATTAATGGACAAGATGCAACTGTTTAATTAACTCACAGCCCAATGATTTTCTGTTTTATTTAAAGGAAAGAATTATTTTCTTTTTTCTGAGGCCCCTTTAGGGTCATACCACCTTTGTACTCAAAAGAAATAACCAGCCAACAACTGCTTTAATGTTTATGTTTTTATTGGTTGAAGCCAGTTTATTGCTATATTCATTTTTGTTTAACAATGGACAGGCACAGAAACTGGGACAATAGTTGAATTGATTGGTCAAATAGAGAAGTTAATACTATAGAGACTGAATTTCTAAAAAAAAAAAACGTCATCCTTATATGTAATTCTTCGGACATCTAGATGGAGAAGAGGAAAAAGAGAACTGTTAAATCAAAACCTGTGTAATTTGCCTCTCCTATGTCTTATGATTTAAATAACAACAATGTATTTGGGAAGTTTTGTATGGATCTGTGCAACTAATTAATAAACTTGAGTTTAAAAAAAAGAAAGTCCCTTGCAGGTCTTTTTTTTTTTTGGGGGGGTATCCCGCTGTGAAGGATTGTGCTGTGACTATCACAGATGTAACTCTGGTCTGCAGGACGAAGGCTTCCCCTGAAGGGTGTTTAGCTTTGTTCCTATGAAGTCCAGCAGTTGAAAAGGTTCTGCTTGGGACTTCTGCAGATTTATCAGGAAGTAAGCTCATTGTTGGTCCATTTTCCCTGAGACTAGCCAGCCGTCTAAGCAGGAAAAAACCACCACACCTTGCCTTCTCAAGTATGCTGCCGCCACATCCATGCACTTCGTTAATACCCTTGGTGCTGAGGTGAGGCCAAGTGGAAGAGCAGTGAACTGGTATTGGTAGTTCCCCATCTTGAACCTCAGATATTTTCTGTGGGATAGCCTGACTGTGGGATATTAAAATAAGCATCTTTCAGACCCAGTGATCCTACTAAATCTAGATTTCTTTAATATGTTTGTTCAGACACCTGAGATCTAAAATAGGTTGCCACTCCCCATTTTTCTTGTGGGTCAGAAGCAGCTTGAAGACAGGCCCTTGCCCCACTAAGAGATAGGGACCTTTTTATAGCTTTTGCTAGTAGTAGTTTTTTTTTACATCTAGCTCCAGCACAATTCTTTCTGCGGGAAAGTGAGCAGAAAAGCTTTTCTGTTTCTGCACTTTCGGGAATTTTTTGAACCGCAGAGACAATCCCTGGCCTACTACCTCCAGAACCCACTTATCTGTGGTAATATTTACCTATTCTTGGAGGTACTGAGCCAATCTTCCCCCTGTTGGCAATGACTGGATGATCTGGGCAGAACTGTGAAGGGATTTGCTTTGGCTGGTGCTGCAGTAGCAGCAGTAGTACACTTTGTGCCCTTTCTGCTCCTGACCCTATAGTAGCCTCTTTGTGGTTGATACTTGTAAGATGCATGTGGGTTACAGGCTCTTGGGAAGTAAGAAAAAATTACTCACCTTAGTAATGTTGTTTCTTCTAATGGAGTCTTGCTATATTATGACATATGCAGTTTGTCCCAGCCTTAGAACTGCTCCGGAGGTGAAAGAGTTAACTTTCCATGCCAGGCATGGAATCTTGAGCGCAAGCTCAGTTGAAAACTCTGTCTGTTGTTCTTCAAACTCAAACTGTCAGATCTTTACGAGCAAAACTCACTAAGATTCTGTGTGGAAGCTCTAAACCTACACTAGCCAACTGGCTACTAAAATATTAACACATTTTTTGGTCCCAAAACAAAGACTCAAGTCAGGGGATCCAAAAAATAAAATACAACACCCAAACACCCCAAAAAAGAGGGGTGAAAAACACAAGGTGGGCATCTATTAAGTGCCAACACTGCACTGCCCACCCACATCCCAAGAGCAGAGGTTCTGAGAGGGGCAGGCAGGGGAGGGGGAGGTCATAATATAGCAAGACTCCATTAGAAGAAACAACATTACTAAGGTGAGTAATTTTTTCTTCAAACAACATGAAGTCTTGCTATGTTATGACATATGCAGACTACACAGCAGTACCTCCATGGAGGAGGGACAGAACCTACTTAGGAAATAGGCTCTGAAGCACAGCTGTGTCAAACCGAGCATCACTCCTAGCCTGGATGTCCAGGGAGTAATGCTTGGTGAAAGTGTGAACTGTTTTCCAGGTAGCTGCTTGACATATCTCTAAGATAGGGATGTCCCTGGCCGCAGCTAGGGATGCAGCTGTACCTCTGGTAGAGTGAGCCCTCAGGCCTGAAGGGGGAACCTTACCCAGTTTTTGATAACAAAATTGGATACAAGAGACAATCCACCTGGCAATGGATCTTTTAGTGGCAGGTTTCCCCTTTACCAACCTCACCATAAGTGAGGAACAGTTGGAGGGAGTCAAACCTGTGACCCTTGGTACACTCTATGTAGTAACTAAGGGCTCTCTTTACATCTAAACTGTGCAGCCTCCTCTCGCCAGAGGAGGAATGGTCAGTGAAGTACACTGGAAGAGATATAGATTGATTAAGGTGGAAAACTGAAACCACCTTAGGCAAGAACTTCCTGTTAGTCCTGAGGACCACCTTATCTCTGTGAAAGGAGATAAAATCAGGCTCCGCTGACAAAGCTTGTAATTCACTTATTCATCTGGCAGAAGTGATGGCTACTAGAAACACAGATTTCCAAGTCAAGTACTTAAGCTCTGCTGAAGACAAAGGCTCAAAGTGGGGTTGCATAAGCTGAGCAATGCAAACATTAAGATCCCAGGCAGGAGCAGGGTCCCTGAATGGAGGGTTGGTGTGAAGCAATCCCTTGAAAAACTTGGAGAAAACAGGGTGAGCAGAAAGAGAAGAGGGTTTTTCCTGCTGAAATAAAAGCAGAGACAGCTGCCAAGTGCACTTTCAGGGTAGCTGGCCTCAGCCCCAAAGTATTTAGATGGACCATATAATCCAGGACTGTGGGCAAATCAGCAGATTGAGGGGAAAATATGCACCATATGGAAAACCTTTTCCATTTGGAATTATAAGTAGCCCTGGTGGAAGGCTTCCTAGATATCGAGTACACCTTGAGAAAGGTGTAGGTCAGCAAACTAACTCTTCAAGAGTCAGGCCTTGAGGTTGAGGGATTTGAGATTCGGATACCAAATTCTCCCCTGGGCATAGGTTAACAGATTGTGATTCCTGGGAAGACACAGGGGAAGGTGGACTGCTAAGGACGGAAGGAGTGGATAGCAGGGCTGTCTGGCCCAATCTGGAGCAATCAGAATCACCTTGCAAGGTTGAGATCTGATTTTGACTAGCACTTTGAACAGGAGAGGGAAGGGGGGGAAAGCATAGAGAAACTTCCCTTCCCAATTGAGAACTAAGGCATTCAGAAGGACTGAGCCCAACACTGGGGGCCTGCAGCAAAAAAGGGGAAGTTGCTGATTGTCTGGGGCTGCAAAAAGATCTATTTGCGGAGCGCCCCATCTGGCAAATATTATCTCCAGTACCAGGGGATCCAGTGCCCATTCGTGATGGCCCTGGGAAATCCTGCTGAGAGCATCTGCCAGGACGTTGTCCTTGCCTGGGAGGTGAACTGCCACAAGGGAGGTGTTCAGGGAATAAGCCAGAGACCACAACTTCATTGCCTCGGTGCACAAGGTCAAGACCGAAAAGTGCCCCTTGTTTGTTGATGTACCACATTGTAGTGGTGTTGTCTGTTCTGACCTGTACCACTTTGTTCTGAACAGATGCAGAAAACCTGAAGTGCTAGAAAAACAGCTCTGAGTTCCAACAGATTGATGTGGAGCAGAGATTCCTGAGGGACCACAATCCCTGGGTGGTGAGGTTGCCCATGTGAGCTCCCCATCCCAAGAGGGATGCATCTGTAGTAAGGGTCAAGGAGTGAGATTGAGGGATGAAAGGAACACCCTGTCTCAGATTGCTCTGATCCTGCCACCACTGCAGGGCCTGGATCAGGGTTCGAGTTACTGATATCAATTTGGTTAGAGGATCTCTCCTTTGAGACCAGAAGGCTCTCAAATGGAACTGGATGTCCCTCATCTGAAATCTTGCTCCTTGCACTACAGCTGTGGAGGCAGCCATGTTCCCTAGTAGCTGTAGAAAGTGCCTTGCTGGTCGAGAGACCTGCAGAGTGAAGGAGGAGGCCAGAGCCACCAGGGTCTTTGCTCTTTCTAGAGGAAGAGAAAGCTCTGGCCTGCTTTGTGTCCAGTTCTGCGCCTATGAAGGTGAGTAGCTGAACAGGCTCTAGAACTGACTTGGAAGATTGAGAAGAAAACCTAGAGATGTAAGCAGCTGCTGGGTAACCTGAAGGTGTAATTTGACTTGGTCTGGAGACTGATCCACTATGAGCCAATCGTCCAGGTAAGGAAAGATGGCAATCTTTTGCCTTCTTAAGTGAGCAACTGCTACTGCCAGGCATTTTGTGAATACCCTTGGGACAGAGGTGAGGCCGAAGGGCATTGCTCTGAACTGGTAATGGCCTGAGGGCAGTTCGAATCTGAGGTACTTTCGGTGGGAGCTTCTGATGAGAACATGGAAGTAGGCATCCTTGAGGTCCAGGGACGCTAACCAGTCCCCTGGCCTTAGGGAGGGTAAAATAATTCCCAGAGTCACCATTTTGAATTTTGGTTTTAAAAGGTGCTTGTTTAGGTATCTGAGATCCAGGATGGGCCGCCATTCTCCTGTCTTTTTTGGGGTAAGGAAGTACCTGGAGTACAGTCCCTTGCCCTGGTGTAGGGAAGGAACCCTTTCTACAGCTCTGAGAGCCAGGAGGGTTGAGACTTCTGTTTCCAAAGCGAGAGCCTCTGATGGATTTGCAGGTGGAAAGGATCCGGTTCTCATCTTTGGAAATTTTTTGAAGCTGAGAACCAGTCCCTGGCTTACTACTTCCAGGACCCACTTGTCTGATGTTAAAGACTCCCAGTCCTGGACGAAGTAAGCCAGCCTGCCCCCTACAGGTAATGGAGAATCGGCCCTGGCCATCCCATCAGGGTGCCTGTTTGGCAGGGGCTTTAGGCTGAGGGGTGGGAGCAGGCCTGCTCGTACCCAGTCTGCCTCTCCCTCTGAAGAACCCCCCTCTGGGCATAGGCTGAAGAGGAGGCCTGGGCTTGGTAAAAAGGCCTGTGAAAAGGCCTGCCCCTGCCCCTAGAAAGCTGCCTCTGAGGAGTGGCTTGCCTTTCCTTGGCCTGTGCACTCCTATAAGTGGTCCTATACTCATCCATTTTCTTCATGTAATTCTCTGTCTGCTCCCCAAACAGAGAGTTACCCACAACAGGAAAATCCATGGCCTTAGTCTGGGTATCCTGTGACAGGCTAGTACACCTGAGCCAAGCCATTCTACGAAAAGCCACAGATGTAGCTATGACTCTTGAAGATACATCATTAGAGTCCACTGCAGCATGGAATTGCACCTTGGATGCCTCAATACCATCAGCAGCCACCTGCTCCAGCTCCTTGGCAAGCTGGTCAGGGACCTGTTTCGCTAGAGCCATAACAGTATCCCATCTGGATTTCTGGTATCTTGCAACATGGGCCATATAATTTGCCTGTCTGAGTCCCAAGGATGCTGCCATGTACTGTTTCTAGCCATGGCATCTATCCTCCTGGAGTCCTTTGTCAGGGGGTGAAGCCAAGGGAATATTTGCCTTATCACAGGCTGCAGCCTGCACTTACCTCAACATGGCTGCATTGCTGTGAAAGGAACTCCGTATCAGAGCCTGACAATGTGTACCTCTTGTCCATTTTTTATCCACAGGAGGTATAGTGTGAGGAGCTTTTAAAATTTTTATTGTCTGTTTCCTAAAAGATTTATGTAAAGGAATACACAGTCTCCTAGACTCTGGGATATCCATCATTTTACATAATCAGGCTCCTCCTGTTCATCCACAGCTTCTTCCAAAGGGAGCTGGAGGTTTCAACCACTTTTTTATAAAACATAAAATGAGAAGGGGACTCAGAAAGCCTAGGGGGAAACACTCCTGAAGGTCTGTCTGGGGAGATGTCCGGTTCAATGGGCACATCCAGACTTTCAAAATCACATTCACTCTCTTCATAATCTTCCTCCCCCTTCTCCGGTTCATAAAAATCCTCTATATCATATTCCTGAACCGGTGGAACCGACCGCTTCCCTGATGGTGCCGGTTCGGTCGGAACCGGGGAAAGCAAATGGACAATCTTGATCGCTTTGGCGATCTCTGCAGCGGTTGGAGAAGGAAATTTTGGCTCCACACCTGCTGATTTTCTAGTCCTTTTTGCAAGGACTGACTCCTCCGAGTCAGCTCTCCGTTTGCCCGAGGAAGTCTCGCCCTGGTCAGAGGGCACTCCCTCCGGTTTGGTTGGCACCGAACCGGGCTGGCTATCCGGGTCAGCGGACTTCTTGGCCTCTCGTTCCCTGAGCCTACCAACTCTCTTATCCAGGGTAGCTGCAGGGAAATTCTTGCAAATCTGGCAGTCTGCATTGAGGTGGTCAAACCCCAGACAATAAACACATGTGGTGTGTGGGTCAGCCTTGGCAAAGGCTTCCCACAGACACTACAGTGCTAAGAAACCCAGTGAGCCCGGTTTTCTTTTGGGTTCTCAGACATAATTCTCCAGCCTAACCAAAAACTTGCCGTTCTGACAGATGCCAAGCAAGACACCTTTATCAGTTCCCACCGTCATCACGGGTCGTGGGAAAACGAATGAACTGCGCTTTTAGAACCGATAAGAACCAGGAACTGCACTCTAAATGCAATTTAACAAAGTTTAAACACAACCTGATCGGTTCAAACCGAACCGATAATATCGTTTGCAAGTTCCACAGAGAAATAATGTAAAACCTATCTATTACTTGATACCACAGACAGAGAGCTTGAACCGACCGGTTGCGGTTAAAATAAAACAAAATGCGTTTAAAACCGAGAATTACACTTTTAACCGACAAAATGAACGAGCAGTAGGAGAAATCTCCGGAGCGACTGTTCAGTGAGGCGGAGTAAAGAATCTGACAGTTTGAGTTTGAAGAACAACAGACAGAGTCTTCAACCGAGCTCGCACTCAAGATTCCATGCCTGGCATGGAAAGTTAACTCTTTCACCTCCGGAGCAGTTCTAAGGCTGGGACAAACTAGATATGTCATAATATAGCAAGACTTCATGTTGTTTGAACTCTGCCTCTGCACCTTCTTCCATGAGGCCTGCAGGAGGTAGAGGCCTTTTCCTTCTTACTGTTACTCTCATAAGTGGTTTTGCATTCATACATATTTTTCATGCATGCCTCTCTTTTGCCTTCAAAAAGTGAATTTCCCTCAAAGGAGAAATCCATGGCTTTGGTTTGAGTATACTGGGAAAGGATGATAGTCCTTAACCAGGAAAATCTTAAGGGCACTGCATGAGCTAAAACTCTAGCTGCAGTGTTGTGGAAGAGGTACTTAGTGGTATCTAAGGCTGACTTTGCTGTGGCAATTAAGTCATGTGCCAGTTCATTACCTGCTTTATCAGCAAGTGCCAGAACTGTATTCCGCAATGCTTTCTTGTACTGTGCTATATTTGCTGAATAAGCTGCCTGCATAATGAGCTGAGGTATAAACCTTTCTGGCCATAGCATCCACATTTATGGAGTCCTTTCAGGGAGTTGTGCAGATAGGGTGACTTTTGCTTGCTCGCAAGCAGCAGCCTGGACTACACCTTGATGATCAGGGTGGGCATACAGGTATTCCACCCCCTCTGCCCCCTATATTTTCTTTCAATTTTCTTATCAAAGGCTGCAGCTGAAGTAGGTGCAGACATGATTTTTGATATGGCCATCTTAAGTGATTTATGTATGGAGATTAGCAACCTTCAGCATCTTCTTCATCCTCCTCCATCTCCTGAGAGGGATGTTAAGAGTATCAAGCATTTGTCTTACAAATGAGGAAAAAGAAGTATAGTCTTCATTATGCCTTGCAGGAGAGCTAAAGTCTTGCTTAGGTGCACCCTTTGACTTCATGGGGTCACCTTCTTGTGCATAGCACTCCTCTTCTTCCTCCTCCGCAGACAGATAGGGTTGAGCCTGACCTGAGAAGCAGGGGATGGGGTGGGGGAAGTCATATTATTAAAACTTCCCATAGCCTGGGTGGCCTGGAAACACTGTCACATCTTTGATATATCCTCACATGAGGGCATTTTTTTATGTCATCTCCTCTTTCCTTTCTCCATTCAGAAGGAATGGCAGTGCCATTTTTTTCTTTTAGTTTTTTTTTTTTAGCAGGCACCATTTCCAGTGTCTGCTCAGAGGATCTTTTATTTTTATTTTTGCCATCAATGGATTCCGGGTTCCCGCTTTTGGACACCCTGGTATCAGATCCATCTTTATTCTTTACCACGCCTTTCAAATGGCTGGCTGAGCAGCTTTTTTTTTTTCTTGCAACCTTTACAGTATTTGGTGTTGCTGAGGAACATGAGAAGACATACCCTTCTTGACATGTGCCTTCCACAATTATTGGGAACTCCTTCAGAGTCCTTTTTTATTAAATTTTGCTGAAAATGAGGCAGACTGAGGAGCCACAATTTCTTTTAATTGTTATAACCTTTTCTTTAAGGTTTTAGGGCAAAAAACAATACAAGACTCACAATTAATAAAGTTGTGGTCTGGACCCAGGCACTTTAAATAGAACTCATGGCATTGGCAGCCTGCCTTTGCCACAAACTTGAAAATGGAAATTACGTACCTACCGTAATTCTTGATCTTCTTGGACGGAGTCTCCACCACTCACTCACACTAATGGGAGTACGCCGAAGGTGCTAGGACCCAGCGGGAGCAAACTTTTTCAGGAGGGCTGGCGCCGAGATGGAGCCATGAGGAAGTGGCACCGCGAGACAGGCGCATGTGGTATAGACTATCTTGGCGTCGACCCTGAAACCGCCTCAGTACCATTTTTTCAGAGGAGGTGCAGCGTAACTAACCTAGAGACAATTAACTTAAAAATCGGACATAAGGTAGTCCAAATGACCTGTGTAAGAATGGTCAACAACAACGTCTTCACAGTTTAGCCATTGAGGGAGTGAAGACCAGAAACAGAGAAGTGAGCTTGGGGGATGGAGGGTGGGCGTGTGAATGAGTGGTGGAGACTCCGTCCAAGAAGATCAAGAATTACGGTAGGTACATCATCTCCATATCTTTCTAGACATAAAGTCTCCACCACTCATTCACACTAATGGGAGAGTACCGAGCTAAATAATCCCCTGAGACGAGCGGCAGGAGAGAAAGGAGCTCACTTGCGTAGGGCAGAAGCCCATTAAGGATTGTTCTGCCAAACAACTGATGTCATCTGGCATGGACATCCAAGGCATACTGCTTAACAAACATATGCACGGAGCTCCAGGAAGCCGCATTGCAGATATCTGCAATGGGGACATTACGGATTTCCACCAGAGATGCTGCGACTGCTCTGGCAGAGTGAGCATACACTCTGCCTTCCAGCCTGACCTGTACCATAGAATAGCAGTGGCGAAGGCATGCCACCAGCCAAGCTTTAATGCACCAGATAGCAACGGGTTGACTCAGCTGGGTTGTGCTGAAGGAAAAAAAACAGTTGTTGAGCCTTGTGAAGTTTTTTCATTCCATCGAGATAGAACTGCAATGCTCTCTTTATGTCCAGTGAATGAAGTGTACATTCCCCTTCATTCTGAAAGTTTGCAAAGTAGGTGGGAAGGACTAAAGGTAGACTCAGATGGAATTCTGTGACAATCTTAGGCAGGAACTTAGGATGAGTCCTAAGAACTACTTTGTCCTTGTGAAATACAGTATACGGGGGGTCTGTGACCAGGGCGTGTATTTCAGAAACCCTACGAGCAGAAGTAATGGCCACCAGGAAGGCTGTCTTCCAAGTAAGGAATTTCAATTCGCAAGTAGCTAGAGGCTTGAAAGGTTTACAAGTGAGCATGTCTAGCACAAGGTTAATGTCCCAGGCTGCAACTGGACATCTAATAGGATGTCTAGTATGCAGTATCCCTTTAAGAAACCTCTTAACTACGGGCAACTGAGCCAGTGACATGGAAAGTACCAGCTCATGATATGCCGAAATGGCACAAAGATGAACTTTGACTGTGGAGTATTGCAGACCTGTGTTTGAGAGGTCTAAGAGATACTCCAAGACATTATTCGGTGGGCAGGAAAAAGGATTCCAAGAGGATTTTGCACACCGGATAGAGAAACACTTCCACTTAACTGTGTAGGTTTTTCTGGTGGACAGCTTGAGCGCGGCCAAAAGAATATCTGAAACTCTACGAGAAACATTAAACCTATTCACCTCAATCTCCTCAGGAGCCAAAGGTGAAGCGACCTCAGGTTGGGATGGACCACAGGACCATGGGTCAGAAGGTTCATCTGAAGGGGAAGTGGTTTCGGGGAGGTTTCCGATAGTCTGTTGAGTAGCAAGAACCATATCTGCCGAGGCCGGAAGGGGGTAATGAGAATCATTCTGCCACCCTGGGACTCCAATTTTAGCAGTATCCTCTGAATTAGGGGAAGAGGAGGAAATGCGTATAGAAAGTGTTTTGTCCACCGCAGCCTGAATGCATCCTGACAAAAAATTCCAGGTCCTGGATTTCTGGAGCAGAAGAGAGGCAGTTTTGCGTTGCATGGGGATGCAAAAAGGTCCAGGTCTGGAGTTCCCCCACTCTTTGAAGAGTGACTGAACGACGGCTGAGTCGAGAGCCCACTCGTGAGGATCTGCCTCCGTTCTGCTGAGACGGTCTACCAGCTCTTTTTGTACTCCTGGAAGGTAAACCGCCTGAATCAGAGCCTTGTGCTCCAGGCACCATTCCCACACTCTCACTGCTTCCCTGCATAATGGGTAAGAGTGTGCACCACCCTGTTTATTGATGTAGTACATCAGTGCCTTGTGGTCCATTTGAAGGAGAATGTTCTTGTGACAGAGTATGCCCTTCAAAGCTCAGACTGCAGAGGGACGGCTCTCATTTCCAGGATGTTTATGTGAAGTTAAGACTCGTCTTGAGTCCACATACCCTGGGTGTGGAGATCCCGGCAGTGAGCTCCCCAACCCATCAGGGACGCATCTGTGGTAATGGAGATCTGATGATCCAGAGGGGTGAAGGGATGTCCTTCTAGAAGGTTGTCCTCCTGAGACCACCAAATAAGTCACCTCTTCAGAGGTTCTGTCACCTTGATGAGAAAGGACTGGAGGTGAGTGGTTGGGGACCACTGAGTGCTGAGCATCCACTGAGAGGTTCTTATGTGAAGATGGGCCAAGGGTACAGAGAACATTGAGGATGCCATGAGGCCCAGCATCCGTTGCATCGAGAGAGCTCAAACCGAGCCATGTTCTCTGATGAATCGGGCCATCTGTAAGATATTGCTCCTTCTGTCCTCTGGAAGAAAAGCTTTTGTGCAGGAAGTGTCCAGAAGCATTCCTATGAAGAGAAGCTTCTGGGAGGGCTGCAACTGTGACTTCTTGAGGTTTAGCAGGACTCCCATGGACGTGAGGAAGTCTGAGGCCATGGCCACGGCCTCCAGAGTCTCTTGCCTGGAGGGACTTGCTTAGAAGCCAGTTGTCCAGATATGGGAATACTTGTATCCTGATTTTCCTGAGGTGCGCCGCGATAATTGCACACTTTGTAAAAACTTGAGGGGTCAAGGATAGTCCAAAGAGCAGGACTCTGAACTGATAGTGTTGACCCAATGCCATGAACCTTAGGTATTTGTGGTCCCTTGGGTGTATGAGAATGTGTTGGTAGGCATCCTGCATGTCCAGGGAGGCTAGCCAATCATGCTGATGAATCAAAGGTAGCAGAGTACTGAGTGATATCATCTTGAACTTTTCCTTGTGTAAGAACGTGTTTAACTTTCTGAGATCCAGAATGGGGCACATGCCGCCGGTTTTCTTTGGGACCAGAAAGTAATGGGAATAGAAACCTGTGTTTTATTGATCCAGCAGAACTACTTCTATTGCCCTGTTGTTCAGAAGGCCTTGTACCTCGGAAGCAAGAAGGTCTGACTATGCTGCAGAGAGCCCGGGCTGTCGTTTGGGAGGAGGATCCGGAGGGATTTCCGACAGATTGAGAGAGTACCCCTCATAGATTATCCTGAGGACCCATTTGTCTGATGCTGTATATTTCCACTGGTCGTCGAACTGAGTCAGATGTCCTCCACTGTTGAGGAAGAGTCCCCCTCAGGCAGCTGAGGTGGGACCTTGGCCAGAAACTCAAAAGGTGGCACTGGGCGCTTTTGGGCCTTGTGCCTTTTGCTGCATTTTCTTCTGTGGCTGAGGGCTCTGTTTTTTGTTAAAACCTCCTCTGCCTTTACCCCAAAAGAACTGACGGTTGTGAAACTGACGCTTGTTTCCACCCCCTCGAGAGGGAGCGGGTGGAGGTCTGGCTGTCTTAATGGCAGACCTAGTCTTCCATGTGGCCTCTAGTGCTTGTTCCACCAGAGGCCCAAACAGATACATGCCGTCAAAAGGTAAGGCCATGACTTGCTGTTGGGCGTCATTTGTGAAGCCTGAGGTATGCAGCCAAGAGTAGCAATGGGTGCAAATGCCAGCTGCTGCTGCCCAGGAAGTGGTATTGAAAGGGTACATTGCAGCTATAACCTGTTGGTTACTGGACTCGATACCCCTAGTTATTTATTTATTATTTATTTATTGAAAATGTTTCACCAGGAAAGGCACACTATGCAAAAAGATGCTCGTCTCACAGTGCAACCTGGGGGGAGGGGTTACAGTGGAGGAAGGCATACATACTACAGTTGAAATTAGGAGTAGAGCAATACAGATAATGAACATAGTTGGGTGGGATTACATTTGAACTTGTTACATAAGGAGAACAGTACAGAACATGATCATCAAGGACAGGGTATATGTTCTGTATGATCTGAAGTAGCTTTGAGTTAACCTCCGATTTGGGCAGAGCTTCCACCATTGCTTTGAGTGAATGCCAAAGAACATACTCAAACTGTGAAAATAGCCCTGGTAGCTGACAATATGCATACCCAGGGTTGAGGGAGCAAAGATTCTCTTACCCAAGGTGTCTATCTTGCGAGAGTCTTTGTTTATAGGACGGGCTGTAGATTCCTGAAGGAGGACAGCCTTATCATTCTCTGCCAGGACCACAATGGCATCCGCAAAGGCTTGAGAGGCCAAAATGGGGCAATCCCTGGAAGGGGAATATATCCTGTCTATGGACTTAGCCACAGAAGGAATAAGCGCTGGACTCTTCCACACCATCTGGGAAAGAGTCTCAAAAGAGGGCTGTACCGGAGGGGTTAAATCCACAGGGATTTCCGGAACATGTAGATATTGTAGGCACGGAAACTTCCCAGGATCTATTTCCATGGACTGGAGAGAAAGAATAGAATTTAAATTCTTAAGCAGAGACTTAAAGGAAAGGTCCTAAACAATAGGCTATGCAGGAGGATTGATCCCTGCCCCTAGGGCAGAATTGGCATCAACATCATCACCCTGCCGAAGATCCGAATTGGGCTCAAAATCATCTCCTGACAGTCCAGGGGGGACTGCATGGACAGGAAAGGAGTAAAAACCAGGAGGAGGAAGAAGAGGAGGAGAAAGAATCGGAGTCAAAAACCTCTAGGAACCATGCAGCACCATACATATCCCCGGTGCCACAGAGATAAGCAGCACTGAGGACAACAACAGCGCCGAAACAGAAAACAGCACCGACAGGGCCTGTGGCGCTGCACCAGGTGCTGACACCAACCCCAGCACTGAGGATGGTGCCGAGGAGTAGCACAGCACTGCACATGGCGCCGAAATCTCCTACGGTACCAAGAATGGCACCGACGATGGCGCTGACACCACCTGTGGTGCCAAAAAGGATCTCAGTGCCAAGGAAGCCAGCACCAATGGCGACGGCACCATATCAGGAGCCTGAAAACTGCAACTGGAAGGCAAAAGAAGAAAATTGGCAGGAGATAAAGGCATCGGTGTGGACCCCTGCACCGCAGCCATGTGAGGGGGATAGACACTGGAGCATGGAGTCGACAGCACCGAAGAAGGCGCCATGCGACTAGGAAGTCCTAACTGCTGCGCCTACCACTCCAAAACTGACAGACCCGAAGGCCCCCGCAATGGATTGGCCAGCTAGGGCAATCAAGACAACCACCGAGCCCAGTGCTCCATAAGAGCGGCCCAATGGTGAAACTGCTCATCGGAAGTCCCTCTAATAGGTGGAGAGGGGCTCTGATATTGAAGAGGCCAACTACCAGAAACAGAAAAATGAAAATTACGTACCTACCATAATTCTTGATCTTCTTGGACGAGTCTCCACCACTCATTCACACTATAGGGATCTGCGCCAGAGGCACTAGGACCCATCGGGAGCAAACATTTTGCTGGAGGGTTGGCGCCAGAGATGGCGCCGCGAGGAACGGCGCCGTGAGCCCTAGCTCATGCGGTAATGACTATCTCGGCGACGACCCTCCAACCGCCTCAGTACCTTTTTTACCAAGGAGGTGCAGCGTAACTAACCTAGAAGGGTAGCCTAACCTAAAAACCGGACATAAGATAGTCCGGGTGACCCGTGTAAGAAGGGTCAACAAAGAAGTCTTCACGGCCTAAAGATTTGAGGGAGTGAAGACCCACAAGAAAGGTGAGCTTGGGGGATGGAGGGTAGGCATGTGAATGAGTGGTGGAGACTCGTCCAAGAAGATCAAGAATTACGGTAGGTATGTAATTTTCATATCTTCCTGGACATAAGTCTCCACCACTCATTCACACTATTGGGAGAGAACGGAAATATCAATCCCCCGAGAGGGCTGGCAGGAGAGAACTGAGCTCCACGCTTTCTAGGACAGAAGTCCATTGAGGATGGCTCTGCCAAAGGAAGAATGTCGTCTGGCATGGACATCTAGTGCATAATGTTTAACGAAAGTATGCACTGAGCTCCAGGTGGCCGCATTGCAGATGTCTGCAATAGGCACGTTGCAGATTTCCGCTAGGGATGCCGCGACCGCTCTGGTAGAGTGAGCGTAGACTCTACCCTCCAACTTAACCTGCGCCATGAAATAGCAGTGACGAAGGCACGCCACTAACCATGATGAGATACATCTGATAGCGACAGGTTAACCCAGCCGGGTCTCACGGAAGGAAGCGAACAGTTGCTGAGCTTTGCAAAAATCCTTGGTTCTATCTAGATAGAAACGCAAGGCCCTCTTAACATCAAAGGTGAAGAAGCGTTCCCTTCATTTTGGAAGTCTGCAAAATAAGAGGAAGGACAAAAGGCTGGTTTAGATGAAATTCTGACACAGCCTTAGGAAGAAATTTAGGATAGTCTGAAGAACTACTTTGTCCTTATGGAACACAGTATATGGAGGGTCTGTGACCAGGGCATGTATCTCAGAGACCCTGCGGGCTGAGGTAATGCCCACTAGGAAGGCAGTCTTCCAGGTGAGAAATTTTAGCTCACAGGTAGCCAGAGGTTCGAAAGGTTTCCGAATGAGCATGTCTAGCACAAGATTAATGTCCCAGGCTGTGATTGGACATCTTGTAGGAGGTCTGGTATGCAGAATCCCCTTAAGAAATCTCTTAACCATAGGTAACTGAGCCAGAGTTAAGGAAATAACGGGCTCATGATACGCTGAAATGGCACTAAGATGAACTTTGACTGTAGAGTACTGCAGACCCGAATTTGAGAGGTCCAAAAGGTACTCCAAAACCTTATCTGGTGGACAAGAAAAGGGATTCAAAGAGGACTTTCCGCACCAGAAGGAACAACTTCCACTTGGCTGTGTAGTTTTCCAGTGGCTGGCTTCCGTGCAGACAGAAGAATATCTGAAACTCTTCGAGACATTGAACCGGTTTACTTCGGCCTCTTCAGGAGCCAAGCATGAAGGTGAAGTGATCTCAGGTTGGGATGGACCACCGGTCCCTGAGTCAAAAGGTTCATCTGCAGGGGCGGTCTCGGAGGAACTGCCAACATATTGTTGAGCAGTGGAAATCACAGCTGCCGAGACCAAAAGGGAGCAATGAGAATCATTTTGTCCCCCTGGGATTCGAACTTGAGGAGTACCCTCTGAATTAGAGGAAGAGGCGGAAAAGGCGTAAAGAAAGCGTTTTGTCCACCTAGCCTGAACGCATCCTGACAGAAAATGCCAGGCCCTGGATTTCTGGAGCAGAGAGAGGCAGTTTTGCATTGGTGGGGATGCAAAAGGTCCAGGTCTGGAGTTCCCACTCTTGAATAGTGACTGAACTATGGTTGAGTCGAGAGACCCTCGTGAGGTCTGTCTCTGTTCTGCTGAGACGGTCTGCCAGTTAAGTTCTGAACACCTGGCAGGTACACCGCTGAATTAGAGCCTCGTGCTCCAAGCACCATTCCCATACCCTCATTACTTCTCTGCATAAGGGGTAAGAGTGAGCCTCGCCCTGCTTATTGATGTAATACATCACTGCTTTGTTGTCCGTTTGAAGGAGAATGTTCTTGTGACACAGAATGTCCTTCAAAGCTCAGACCGCATAAAGGATGGCTCTCATTTCTAGGACGTTTATGTGGAGCTGGGACTCGACTTGAGTCCACGCACCTTGAGTGTGGAGAGCCTGACAGTGAGCTCCCCACCCCATTAGGGATGCGTCCGTGGTAATGGAGATCTGATGGTCCAGAGGAGCAAGGATACCCCTCAGGAGATTGCTCTCTTGAGACCACCAGGTGGTGACCTCCTTAAAGGTTCTGTCATCTTGATGAGATAGGGACTCGCGGGTGAGTGGTTGGGGACCACTGAGTACTGAGCATCCACTGGGTGGTTCTCATGTGCAGACGTGCTAGGGGTACAGTGAACACTGAGGATGCCATGAGGCCTAGCATCCGTTGCATCGAGAGAGCTGTGACTGAGCTGTTTTCCCCGATGTGACGGGCCATCTGAAGGATAGGAAAATTACGTACCTACCGTAATTCTTGATCTTCTTGGACGAGTCTCCACCACTCATTCACACTAGTGGGATTGGCGCCGGAGGCACTAAGACCATCGGGGAGCAAACTTTTGCTGGAGGGTACGGTGCGAGAGCAGGCGCCGAGACACGGGCGCGACGCAGAGCAGCGGCTCGAGTGGTAATGACCATCTCGAGCACCCTCCAACCGCCTCAGTACTTTTTTACCAAGGAGGTGCAGCGCTAATTCAACTAAAAAGGGTAAACCCAACATTAAAAACGGACATAAGATAGTCCATTATGACCCGTAAGAAGGGTCAGCAAAGAAGTCCTCACGGCCTAAAGATTTGAGGTAGAAGACCAATACAGCGGTGAGCTCGGGGATGGAGGTGAGGTGGGAATGAGTGGTGGAGACTCGTCCAAGAAGATCAAGAATTACGGTAGATGCGTAATTTTCCTATCTTCCTGGACATAAGTCTCCACCACTCATTACACTAGTGAAGAGAATACCAAGCCGATAATCCCAAAAGGCGAGGAAAGCCAGAGCCACGCCTAAGATAGAAGCCCATTAAGGATAGTTCCACGACGCGGAATGCCGCCTGGCATGAACATCCAGTGCATAGTGCTAATCAGTATGCACTGAGCTCCAGGTAGCGGCGTTGCATATATCTGCAATTGGAACATTGCAATTTCCGCTAGGGATACGCGACCGCCCTAGTAAATGGATACACTCTACCTTCTAATTTAACTTGAGCCATGGAATAGCAATAATGAGGCATGCCACTAACCATGAAGAGATACATCTAATAGCGACAGGTTGACCCAGCGGGTGTCGCTGAAAGAAACCAACAGTTGCTGAGTCTTGCGAACATCCTTGGTTCTATCTAAATAGAACCCTAAGCTCTCTTAACATCCAAGGAATGAAAGCCTGCTCCCTTCATTTTGGAAATTAGCGAAGTAAGCGGAAGTACCAGAGGTTGGTTCAGATGGAATTCTGACACAACCTTGGGAAGAAATTTAGGATGAGTGGAGAACTACCTTGTCCTTATGGAATACAGTATACGGAGGTCCATAACCAGTGCATGTATCTCAGAGACCTGCAGGCTGAGGTAATGGCCACCAGGAGGCAGTCTTCCAGGTAAGAAATTTTAACTCACAGGTAGCTAAGGGTTCGAAGGCTTCAGTGAGCATGTCCAGCACCAGGTTAATGTCCCAGGCTGCAACTGGACGGCTTAACAGGGGGTCTGGTATGGAGAATCCTTAAGAAATCTCTTCACCATAGGTAACTGAGCCAGAGTTAAGGAAGAAACCGGCTCATGGAACGCTGAGATGGCACTAAGGTGAACTTTAACTGTGGTATTGAAGACCCTAAGTTTGATTGGTCCAAAAGATACTCCAGAACCTTGCCAGGAGGACAGGAAAAGGATTCCAAGAGTTTGCACAGAGAAAGCGTTTCCATTTGGATGCGTTTTTCGAGTGGCTGGCTTCGAGCAGCCAGAAGGATGTCTGAGACTCTCGAGGGCGTTGAACCATCTACTTCTATCTCTTCAGGAGCCAAGCATGAAGGTGAAGTGATTTCAGGTTGGATGGACCAACGAACCCTGGAGTCAGAAGACTGATTTGCAAAGGAAGTGGTCCTGGAGGCTGCCAACATACTGTTGAGTAGAGGAACCATAGTTGCCGAGGCCAGGAAGGAGCAATGAGAATCATCTTGGTCCCCTGAGACTCGAACTTGAGGAGTACTCTCTGGATTAGAGGAAGTGGTGGAAAAGGCGTAAAGCGTTTTGTCACGCAGCCTGAACGCATCCTGACAGAAAATGCCAGGCCCTGGTTCTGGAGCAGAAGAGAGGCAGTTTTGCGTTGAGTGGGGATGCAAAAGGTCCAGGTCTGAGTCCCCACTCTTTGAACAGGGACCGAGCTACGGCTGGATCGAGAGACCACTCGTGAGGGTCTGCCTCCGTTCTGCTGAGGTGATCTGCTGGGTCGTTTTGTATACCTGGCAGATAAACCGCTGAATCAGAGACTTGTGCTCCAAGCACCACCCCACACCTCATTGCTTCCCTGCAAAGGGATAAGAATGAGCACCGCTTGCTTGTTGATGTAATACATCACTGCTTTGTTGTCCGTTTGAAGGAGAATGTTCTTGTGACAAAGGACATCCTTCAGAGCTCTCAGTTGCAAGAGGACGCTCTCATCTCCAGGACATTTATGTGGAGATGAGTTTGAACTGAGTCCATACACCTTGAGTGTGGAGGGAGAGACAGTGAGCTCCCATCCCATTAGCGATGCATCTGTGGTGATGGAGATCTGATGATCCGGGGAGCAAAGGGAATCCTTCAGGAGATTGCTCTCTTGAGACCACCAGGTGAGAGACCTTGAAGGGCTCCGTCACCTTGATGGGATAAGACTGGGGTGAGAGGTCGGGGACCACTGAGTGGAGAGCATCCACTGGGTGGTTCTCATGTGCAGTCGGACCAGAGGGACAGTGAAGACCGAGGACATCATGAGACCCAACATGCGTTGCATCGAGAGAGCTGTAACCGATTGGTTCTCCTGATGTAGCAGACCTGTCTGAGAGGATGTCAGTCTTCTGTCCTCTGGAAGGAAAAGCCTTAGCTGAAGGAGTGTCTAGGCGTCCCTATGAAAAGGGCCTCTGGGAGGTTGCAGTTGAGATTTTTCAAATTCAGCAGAACTCCCATGGGCGTGAAGGCGAGTAAGTCGCTTGCACGGCTTCAAAGTCCCTTGGCGGAAGGCTTGCTGAAGCCAATCGTCAGGTAGGGAAACCTCAGTCCGACTTTTCCTGAGATGCGCCGCGAGAACTGCACAACACTTTGTAAAACTGCGCCGAGGGATAGCCAAAGGGCAGGACTCTGAACTGATAATGCTGACCCAAAGCTACAAACCTGAGGAATTTGCGGTGGGTCGGGTGGACGAGGATATGCTGGTAAGCATCCTGCATATCCAGAGGCCAGCCAGTCGTGCTGATGCAGCAAGGGTAACAGGGTACCTAGGAAATCATCTTGAATTTCTCCTGGGGAGGAATTTGTTTAACTTTCTGAGGTCTAGAATGAGAGCATCCCCAGATTTCTTTGGAACCAGAAAGTAATGGGAGTAGAACCCTGTGTTTACGCAGATGCGGGGCACCAGTTCTATGCCCTGTTGTTCAGAAGGCCCTGGATCTCGGGTGAGGAGATCTGACTGAGAGCCGACAACCTGGGTTGTCGTATGGGAGGACAATTGCAGGGGTTCCAAGAAATTGAGAGAGTAACCGCGAATTATCGGCGAAACCCATTGTCTGAGGTTATGGACTTCACTGGTTGGCAAGTACATCAGGCGACCTCCACGGAGGAAAGTTCCACCTCGGGCAGAGAGGATGGAACTTGGGCCAACGACTCATAAGGTAGCGCTGGGGCTTTGGGTCCCTCACGCTTTCTCTGCGTCTTCTTTTGAGGTTGGCAGGTTGGCTTTATGGAGCTTCCCCTGCCTCTGCCTCAGAAAGGACTGACGACTATGAGCAGACGTCTGTTCACATGCCCCGAGGAGGGGCAGGCGGAAGTCTGGCCAACAATGGCGATCTAGTCTTCTGAGTGGCCTCTAGGCTTGCTCCACCTGAGGGCCAAAGAAAGGGCCATCAAAGGCAGCGCCATCACCTGCTGCTGAGCATCATTCGTGAAGCCAGAAATGCGCAGCCAGGAATGGCGCAGTACAATCCATGACTGCTGAGCGAGAAGCAGTGTCGAAAGCATCCATGGCGGCTTTGACCTGTTGGTTATTGGACTCCAATCCTCTAATAACGGTCAAGAAGCTCTGACTTGGAATCCAGTCTGGAAGAGCTTCACATTCTTTTCATAGAGTGCCACAGGATATACTCATACTGAGAAAATAGCCTTGATAACTGTCACGCGATACTAGAGTGGAGGCAGCAAAGACTCTCTTACCTAATGTATCAATCTTCTGAGACTCTTTGTTAATAGGTCGAGCTGTAGTAGTTGAGGAAGAACGACCTTGTCATTCTCTGCCAGGACTACAATAGGATCCATAAGGCTTGGGATGCCAAAATGGGACGATCCTTGGGAGCTGAATACTTCTTATCAATGGATTTAGCCACTGAGGAATAAAACAGGGTTATTCCATACCATTTGAGACAGCGTCTCGAAGGAAGGGCTGAATCGGAGGAGTGCAAATCGTAGGGATCTCCGAAACATGAAGATACTGGAGTCTTAATATCTTCCCAGGATCGATGTCTGTAGTCTGGAGAGAAGAGTGGATCCAGGTTCTTCAACAGAGACTTAAGGACAGGTCCTCGACCACAGGCTCTGTAGCAAAGAAAGATCCTGTTTCCTCCACTTCATCACAACCGAAGGTCTGGGTCAGGCTCAACATCATCTCCTGATGGTCCAGAAAGGACTGTTTGGACAGGAAAGGAGTGAAAATTAGAGAGGAGGAAATGGCAGAAAAAAAAGGAGGTCCCAAGGGCTGCGGCGCGAGGCAGCCAGCGGGCTGAAAGCGGCACCGAGGCGCCACCCGGTGCCGAAGAAGGCGCGGCCCCTGCGCGCCCAGCGCGGCGGGCAGCGCGCGCTGGCAGCCAGCGGCGCCACCGGGCGGCGCGCGAGCAGCGCCAGCGGGCGGCGCCCGCGAGCGGCGCTCGCAGGCAGCGCGCGAGCAGCGCCGCCCGATCAGCAGCACCACCGGCGGCGCGCGAGAAATATAGCGCCACCAGCAGCGCCCGGAGACCATGGCGCCGCCAGCAGGCGCCGCAAGCCTCAGCGGCCCAGCAGCGCCGACACGGCCACAGAACCTGCAGAGAAACGCGGAAAAGCCGGGAACCTGGAAAACAGAGAAAATACCAGGAGATAAGGGCATCGGTGAGCCCCTGCGCGCCGCAGCCATGTGAAGCACCTAAGCACAGAGTCGCTAGCACGAAGAGGCGCCAGCGACTAGGGAAGGTCAACCGCCCTACCTGATGGCCGGAGGGCCGAGGGCTCGAGGTAACCGAGCCAGGCAGAAGAACCAACCTCCGAGCCCGCCGGCTCCATAGGCGGCCACTGATGAAACTGCTCATCACGGGCCCTACCTATAGGCGGGAGGGCTCCGATGTCGGGGGCGGCGATTATCGGGCTGGCGACTCCGAAGAAGGAAGACCGGCAACTAGCGATAACCGACCGTGGACGCGCAGAACACCTAGGCGACCTCGTGATACCTTCTCTTTTTGACCTGTGGGCGAAGAAAGGCTCGAGGCGAGCAGCGCCGAGAATGCGACCGTTTATTTTATGCGGTGAGGACCGCCCATCCCCAGACATCGGACTGACCGTGTCGAGACCCGCGCAGGAGAAGAGGCTGACGGACCCAGCCGGCTGACTGAACAGCTTTCATCGAAGTCTCCCTACCGTCCTGACCTACTCATGGTGAGCTCCGTCCAGTAGGCGAGACTTCTTCAAGTAAGATTAAATTTAAATATTAGAAAAATTTTTACGAAAATAGAATAAAACTAAGCGATACTACTATCGTGATAATGTTACAAAAAACAAACTGAAAACTAATAAACTGGTTGAGTTTGACTCCCGACGCAAGCGGCGGCGTCGTCACTGAGCACTTCGACGAGCGGAAAAAAGAACTAAAAGGCGGTTGGAGGGAATTGGTAGAGATGGTCGTACCGCTCGAGCCGCTGCTCGCAATGCCGATGTCTCGCGGCGCGTCCGTCTCCGCCGACCCTCCAGCAAAGTTTGCTCCCGATGGGTCTTAGTGCCTCCGGCGCCAATCCCACTAGTGTGAATGAGTGGTGGAGACTTATGTCCAGGAAGATATTGTTCCTCCTGTCTTCTGGAAGAAAAGCCTTCGCACAGGAGGTGTCCAGAAGAGTCCCTATAAAAAGGAGCCTCTGGGAGGGCTGCAGTTGCGATTTCTTGAGGTTAAGCAGAACTCCCATGGGCGAGGAAGCCTTGAGGCCATCTCACCAGCGTCAGAGTACCTTGCCTGGAAGGGCTTGCTAGAAGCCAATCATCCAGATAAAGAAACACCTGAATTCCGACCTTTCTGAGGTGCGCTGCAGAACTGCACAACATTTGTAAAACTACACGGTACGAGGATAGCCAAAGGGCAGGACTCTGAACTGATAGTGCTGTCCCAGAGCCACAAACCTCAGGAATTTGTGATGCCTCGGTGAACAGGAATGTGCTGGTAAGCATCCTGCATATCTAGGGAGGCTAACCAGTCGTGTTGGTGGAGCAGAGGTAACAGGGTTCCCAGAGAAATCATTTTGAATTTCTCCTTGGGGAAAAATTTGTTTAGCTTTCTGAGATCTAGAATGGGGCGCATTCCGCTGGACTTCTTTGGAACCAGAAAGTAATGGGAGTAGAACCCCGTGTTTCGTTGGTGCAGTGGCACCACTTCTACTGCCCTGTTGTTCAGAAGGCCCTGAATCTCGGCGAGAAGGTCTGACTGAAGGGTTGACAGCCTGGGCTGTCATTTGAGAGACAATCGGAGGGGTCTCCACAAGATTGAGTGAATACCCTAAACAGTTAGCGGAAGGACCCATTTGTCTGAGGTTATGGACTTCCACTGGTTATAGAAGTGCATCAGATGACCTCCCACCGGAGAGGAAAACTCCACCTCGGGCAGCTGAGATGGAACTTGGGCCGGCAATTCATAAAGTAGCGCTGGGTGCTTTGGGCCCTTGCGCTTTCTGTTGCGCCTTCTTTTGAGGTTGGGCAGGTTGGTTCTTATGGAAACTTCCTCTACCTCTGCCTCTGCCTCGAAAGGACTGGCGATTATGAAACTGTCGTTTACTGGCATGCCCTCGAGAGGGGGCAGGAGGGGCCCGAGCCAACTTAATGGTTGACCTAGTCTTTTGTGTAGCTTCTAGAGCTTGCTCTACCTGAGGACCAAAAGATATGCACCGACAAAGAGCAATGCCATCACCTGCTGCTGCTAGCGTCATTAGTAAAGCCGAAATCGCATCCAGGAATGGCGGTGCCAAATACCAGCAACCCGCTGAATGGGAAGCAGTGTCAAAAGCATCCATGGCTGCTTTAACCTGCTGGTTGATGAGATTCAACCACCTCTGGTAATGGTTTGAAGAAGCTCTGGCTTGAGTCCGACTCGGTGAGACTTCAACCATCTGTTTAATAGAATGCCTGGGGATATACTCATACTACGAAAAATAGCCTTGGTAACTGTGTCAATACATACTAAGAAGAAGCAGAAAGACTCTCTTACCTAAGGTGTCTATCTTACAAGATTCTTTGTTAATAGGTGAGCTGTAGTAGCTTAAGGAAAACGACCTTATCATTCTCTGCAGGACTACAATAGGATCCATAAAGGCTTGAGATGCCAAAATGGAGACGATCCTTGGGGGCTGAATATTTCCTATCAATGGATTTATACCGAAGGGTAAGAGCAGGATTATTCCATACCATTTGAGACAGCGTCTCTATATGAAACCTGAATCGGAGGTCAAATCCGTGAGGGATGTCCGAGGCATGAAGATATTGAGTCTCAACAATTTCCCAGGATCGAGTCTGTAGTCTGGAGAAAGTGTAGAACTCAGATTTTTCAACAGAGACTTAAAGGATAGGTCCTCAACCACAGGCTCTGTAGCAGTAATAGATCCTGCTTCGTCCACTTCATCACCCAACCGAAAGTCTGGGTCAGCTCAACGTCATCTTCTGACAGTCCAGGAGGGACTGTATGAACAGGAAAGGAATGAAATTCAGAAGAGGAGGAAGAAGGAAACAAGTGAAAAGAGGAGTCCCCGAGAGCCACCGGCGCCAAGGAGGAGCACGTCACTGAGAACGACGCCGCGAGGCCACGCGGCGCCAAAAACAACGCAGAGGACGGTGCCGAGAAGCCGCATGGTGCCGAGGACGGCGCCGAGAGGCCACATGACGCCGAGGACGCCGAAAACACTCCCAGACTTTGAAAAACAGGTTTTGAAGGAAGAAGAACAGGAGATAAGGGCATCAGCGTGGCCCCCAGTGCCGCAGCCATGTGAGGGAGGGGAACACCTAAGCGCGGAGTCGACTGCACCGAAGAAGGTGCCGCGCAACCAGGAAGGTCCAACCGCCCTACCTGGTCACCCAGAAACTTAAAGAATTAACCCATTTCTACTGGTTTTCTGGCTCTGGACCCACCAGGCACTCAGCCCGGACTTGCATGCGCTTTGGATACACAGCCCGACTGGCCCGGCTCCCCTGCCGGCCACTTGACTGACGGTCCATTTAAAGAATGAACCCAATTTACTTGTTGTGGCTCCCATCAAACAAGGAGAATTATTTTCCCACGTTGAGGCTCCCCACACACTTAGAGTCTACGACTCCTGAGATTTTCAATTTTGCGTACGTCTGGGTACCTACCTCATCACTGGCCAGGCGATGAGGCAAGTAGCAATCACAGTAGAAATCCGTAGAGGTGGACCTGGTTACTAAAGATGGGGGGTGTTCCCACCTCCAGCTCCCACAGCCCATACCCGGTCATTTCTCTAGACAAACAGAAACTAAAACTTCAAAATGTAGATTAAACGGTGGATGACCTGTAGCACCCCCTCTACAACATTACTTGAATCCATAAAGACTTTAAATTTTGAACCTACTCCATTTGTTTGTCCTAGTACAATAGGCCTCCCAAATAGTAGTTCACATCCCAGCTTTCTTCACATTTTCCAAACTGAAGAAACATATTGTTTGCCCTCTCAAATTAGAGCAAAACACTGACCCTTTCGTTGCAGGTGCCCCACAGGTGAAGTACAACTTCTTTCACTGTTATCAGACCAAACCAGAAACTGTAGAAAAAAGGCAGCTTTCTTCTTGTAGTAGAAATTAGGGGATTGCCCCTGGAATCCACAGAGGAATACTTTACTTTCTCCCCCCCCCCGAGGGAGGAGGGCACTGAGACCTGGACAGCGGTCTCCGCCTCTTAAAACTGGACACTGACCTTCTCCCACAGAAGGTAAACAAAAGACACTTCCTTCCTGCTTGACAGTAAACAGGAGACTTCCTTCTCACAAGGAGGTAAACAGAAAACTCCCTTCCTGCTTGACAGTAAACAGGAGAACTGACTTTGAAAACTCCCAACGTTCTATCTCACTCCCTGTGCTGCAGATTCCAATGTGGCTTATGCAGCTGCGACAGTTCTATGGTGATGTAATCTCTCAGTCTCAGCTGTGACTAAGAACAGAGTGAGACAGTGTGAAACCCATTTAACTGGAGTTTCACAAGCTGCCTTCCCTGCCTACCACTAGGTCTTACCGGGATTCTAGTAACCCCGGGTAACAGGGGGGTTACACTCACCCTTGACCAGGAAAATGACTGTCCCCAGTCATTATGCACCTGGTCTTAGGCCATCCCACCCTATGTGCTACCTGCGGAGGGGGGTGATCAGGCCCCCTCCTACCATGTGCAAGCACAGGCAGGCAACACTCTGGGCCTAGAGGCCTGTAGCTGACATCTCAGCCTCTATTCTATCCACTTACTATGGACACCTAGTGACTCTGGTAGAACCGCCCAGAGCATAGCCCTGATAGATCAGTACTGCAGTCCCTATTGCCACTGAGGACCATAGCCTGTCTATCCCCCTAACCCTCTAGGGAAAACCTATCTGCCTCTAACATAACATCCCAAAACAAAAACAAAACCCGGGGACCTCCTCGACCTTGGGCAACCTGCAACCACACACCATTAAAATACCAATTTACTGCCTCCTCCCTACCCCCACAACCACACCTGTGGAAGGAAAAGGGTTAATACAGTAACAACCATAACAATAACAACACAGTACTTTAAATTCTACACAATAAAGCACTGACGAGGAACTCCGATGAGCCCCTCCTCCTCTTCTTGTCTTCTCTTCTGTCTTCCCAGGAACACCTGTAAGAAAAAGACAAAACAAAACACACTCTAATCTGCATACACAGTCTACCTAAACAACAACCCCTAACACACAAAAACACTGAACAATCCCAAAAAGGATTTTTGAAAAAGGTAGAAAAACAGTATTTACATTGAGAGTACAATAATGACATTATTTACAATACACATTTGGGGGATGGAGTGCTCTAAAAGTCCCAACTAGTGACCACAAGGCCAAGGCTAGTCCAATAAAGAGTCTCTCTGGGCGGACCCCGTGAAGCACAGTTCTAAAGGCCAAAGTCCCAGAGGGAGAGCTTCTGGACAGTTCACATTTTGAAGCCTGTAGTGTAGGGTGTGTACTGCAATGTCATAAAGATAGAAAAGGGTTTCGGACTTACCAGCCATTTGTAGTATACGAACTGCACAAACCTGGTCCACGGCCGAAGACTCTCCCTGGCAGCATTTCTTTTGATACAGCTGGGTGGACATCTTCCGGGAACCACAGGAGGGCACATCTGGAAACAGCTGGGCTGATGTCATCTCTGGAGAAGGAACCTTAGAACAGGAACAAAAAGAAAACAGCTGGTCAGACGTCATCCGATTACCAGGCAATGAACAGGAAACAGCTGGGCTGGTGTCCTCTCTGGATCTGAAGTCATCTGGTGGGCCAGTAGATGGTTGCTGAACAGGACAGTACACTGTAGACTGATGAATGTGGAGCACCTGAGTCTTTGGTTATTCATATTGGCAGATCAATAAGGGAACTTCACAGTCTGGTGTGGCAGTATTGACTACCACTGCTCGGCTCTCCATTTTGTAGGCACGGGCTTAATTACTGGGAGGTCCTTGCACTGAGGCCAATAGTACCGGGGGTCAGGGGCTTGAATTATTACCCCGTCTGGGCGCACATAACTCACACAGTGGGAGATTTCACGTCCCTCTCCGTCCACTATTCTCACTCTGTACATAAACAGTGTCCTGCCTCTCTTCCACTGTGTATACTTTTCGTGGAACAGTCTATTCTTTACATGCTGGTTGGCCCCAGGATGCACATGTTTCATTGCTTCATCCCAGATCCAGGATTTCCTGCAGTCCTCAATCTCCTCCCAGACTCTCCAAGGAAAGGTAGGAAAGGTCATACCATAGATTTCATTGGCCTTTCTACGAACCAGTCTCTCCTCTTCACTTGCTTTGGTCAATCTAAGACCGCTGGCCTGGCTTGGGGGTGGCCAGTCCTGGTTCTGCCAGCTTCGCATCCTCAAAGAAATTAAAAACGGATCCCTGACTTCTTCTTCTTGTAAAGCCAGGGCAGTGGCATCACCACCTTCTTCAACACATTCCTCCGAGGCAAGATATCGAGGCTGTGTACCCGTTCCTTTCTCACAAGGCCACATAGGTTCCCCCTCATCTTCCTCTTCACTGAGGATCTGAGCCCAGGAGTGAGCAGTTGTTCTCACCCGAGACTATCCATTCATCACTAGGAGCGGAGGTCGACACCTCCCATTCAAAGGCCTCCCGCATCTCATCTTCACCTAAGAGACTTGGGCTAGGCCCCCATACCCAGGGGTCTATTGATGCTTTATCTGGACTTTCTTTCTGAGATCCAGCATCCAAAACTTCAACTTCAGGTTCAGTCTCTAATTCTGCACCCTCTAGCTTTGTGCCACACTCCCCCGAACATTCTTCCACAGGCTCCGCCTGATGCTGTGTGCTGCCAACTGCAGATTCCTGAATTTTTGTCCATGTGGGAGCCAAACGAATTGGAGGTGCTTTATACAAGCCATATTTTTGAAGGCATCCAGCACAGTGAGGAATCATGAAGACATCCCTTCCAGCACTTAAGCATATTTGGCATACACGCACTGGATAATTAGGAATTGCCACATCAGGAGGCAGTTGCCCTCCATAGCACCACTTTTCAATATCTCTCAGTCTATTTACTGCTGCTGTTACTGCAACCCGGGCATGATCCGGGTAACGAGCTGGTCCTGAGGCCATAACTGCAGAAAAATAAACAAAAGTTCACTGTAACTGAAAGTCCCACTTTAATGAACACACACTGTAGCTTTAAAATGTCTCCTCTGCTGCTGTGTTTACTTTACTACCCCACCCTGTAATGGCGGCGGCAGCACTCCTGTGCATCAACATTTAGAATCTGGGTCAAGCCACTGTGCACCCGATTTACACCAGCTACTGATAACTTTTACTCAAACTGCACAACTTGCTCTGTTCTGACTTTACACACATTTACAGGATTTTCCTTGGACTTTTCACAAGCTGGCAACACTCATTTATTCACAGTCCCTTAAAAAGCTTCAGGTTTCAGCTCAGGATGGCCTGCATCTACTAGTGTTGCATTTTGCTACAACCCACAGTCTCTCTCTGGCTGCAAACTTTAAACTGAGGCTATTTTACTTCCATGTACACATTCAATGGCTTTACAGACTTGCACTTGCTGGCAGGACTTCACACAGTCATTACTTGCAAAAGCGACTACACTGCTGCACACACATTTTATATGGCATTACTGAAAATCACTGTTTGAGCAGTTATTGAATTGTTTACTCACTGTTATTGCAGCAACTTGCTGCGATGAGGTAAAACGGCCTGCAGCCAGATTTTGAAGGCCTCTGTACGCAAACGGGCGGGCAGTCTCTGCGATCGTCGTTTTCAACACTAAATTCACTATTTCCACGATCGATTTGCGGGTTGAGCCTGATTTTAAACTTAAAAGTCACTTTTTGAATGTTTACAGCGCTTTGAATACCTCGCGACACTCCTCCACTGCCAGTACATGCACTACTCTGTCTCCCTCTCGAATGCTGAGGCAGTCTCAGAAGAGCTGGCTGAGGGGCGGGACTAATGGCAAACTGACCAACCACACGACACGCCATGCAAATGAGCCTCTTCTTCCTCGCGAGGGCTCCTCTCCTCACGGCGATCGTCGAGCAGGCAAATTTAAACTGTAAAATGCACATTTTTTTTTTCAACTGACTCCACGGCGGGAGCCCATTTCAACCATGTAACATTGCCATTAACTCTGCAGTCTCTCCATTTACACAGAAAGCATTTCCAACGTCCAGGGCATAATTTCTCTGTTGCTACCCCTAGTTTTCCCCACTTTCCTTCACAAGAATTCACTTTAAAAGCATTTCAAACGTCCAGGGCATAATTTCTCTGTTGCTACCCCTAGTTTTCCACACTTTTCTTCACAGAATTCACTTTAAAAGCATTTCAGACGTCCAGGGCACAATTTCTCTGTTGCTACCCCTAGTTTTCCACACTTTTCCTCACAGAATTCATTTTAAAAGCTGACAAAACGCTGTAAACAATTTTAATGCAGGACAAGGGCACACTCTTTGGCTTTACAGCTCCTTGGTAAACAGTGGCATTTTTTAAACAGCAGCACAAGATTCACAGCACACAGCAACACACTAGGGAAACTGCTTCAGCTTTTTGGGCTACCCACTGCCAGATAGACAAAACGCTAGCCCCCTTGCCCAAGTACCTTCCTTCCCGAACAAATCCAAAGCGGTGCCTCCATTTTTGTAACCCCTCACCCCTGCCTTTTTACTAAAACGACAGGTGGCATGCTGTTGGCGTTGGCAGCAATACCTGGTGGGGACCTGGGTTCAGGGAGGATGAGGTTACCTGGCACAAGGGGACCTAGGTTTGGCTACTCTGCACAGGTGCACCCAAGTAAATCCGACTACAGGAAGCAATAACTGTAATGTCCAGAACCAGGATTGAGATTTTTCAGTGTGGCCTTTATTCATAACTAGCTGAACATAACAAAGCATAGATGGACCCCCAAGGGGCTACGTATACTGATAATGCAGATTGGAGACTACAAGGAGGTCCACTTAAAGAATTAACCCATTTCTACTGGTTTTCTGGCTCTGGACCCACCAGGCACTCAGCCCGGACTTGCATGCGCTTTGGATACACAGCCCGACTGGCCCGGCTCTCCTGCCGGCCACTTGACTCACGGTCCATTTAAAGAATGAACCCAATTTACTTGTTGTGGCTCCCATCAAACAAGGAAAATTATTTTCCCACGTTGTGGCTCCCCACACCACTTAGAGTCTGCAATTCCTAGACAGATTTTCCAATTTGCGACCCACGTCTGGGTACCTACCTCATCACTGGCCAGGCGCATGAGGCAAGTAGCAATCACAGTAGAAATCCGTAGAGGTGGACCTGGTTACTAAAGATGGGGGGTGTTCCCACCTCCAGCTCCCACAGCCCATACCCAGCCATTTCTCTGGACAAACAGAAACTAAAACTTCAAAATGTAGATTAAGCGGTGGGTGACCTGTAGCACCCCTCTACAACATTACTTGAATCCATAAAGACTTTAAATTTTGAACCTACTCCATTTGTTTGTCCTAGTACAATAGGCCTCCCAAATAGTAGTTCACATCCCAGCTTTCTTCACATTTTCCAAACTGAAGAAACCTATTGTTTGCCCTCTCAAATTAGAGCAAAACACTGACCCTTTCGTTGCAGGTGCCCCACAGGCGAAGTACAACTTCTTTCACTGTTATCAGACCAAACCAGAAACTGTAGAAAAAAGGCAGCTTTCTTCTTGTAGTAGAAATTAGGGGATTGCCCCTGGAATCCACAGAAGGATACTTTACTTTCTCCCCCCACCCCTGGAGAGAGGGGGGTACTGAGACCTGGACAGCGGTCTCCACCACTTAAAACTGGACACTGACTTTCTCCCACAGAAGGTAAACAAAAGACACTTCCTTTCTGCTTGACAGTAAACAGGAGGCTTCCTTCTCACAAGGAGGTAAACAGAAAACTCCCTTCCTGCTTGACAGTAAACAGGAGAACTGACTTTGAAAACTCCCAACGTTCTATCTCACTCCCTGTGCTGCAGATTCCAATGTGGCTTATGCAGCTGCGACAGTTCTATGGTGATGTAATCTCTCAGTCTCAGCTGTGACTGAGAACAGAGTGAGACAGTGTGAAACCCATTTAACTGGAGTTTCACAAGCTGCCTTCCCTGCCTACCACTAGGTCTTACTGGAATTCTAGTAACCCCAGGTAACAAGGGGGTTACATATATATTTCTTTTCTAAGGGTTATGGTTAATTGTATATAGCAATTTGTTTGTTAGCACAAAAGAACACATGTAGTGTTATTAATTGAAGTCTGAGATGAATTTGAAGCATCTGTAGTAGGTGCATTGTGATTTATGATGTAAGACCTTCTCTGTGACGTCATGCATCTACGTGTATTTAAGTGTGTTTTCCTGTTTACTGGTCACACCCCTGAGGAAGGCTCGCGAGGAGTCGAAGCGCTGGGTGACTGTTTAGCGTGTTAGGTGTTACACCTTTGGATTGTTCTTGTCCTTTTGTGACTAAATTAATTTTCAAAAGGCTCAACTAGTGTTCTGTATCACTATTACTAGTGGACTTTGCTGGCACGAGTGCTACATTCTTGTTTGGTCTATTACTACGAGCTGGCTGCTCTGTTGTATGCACCGGGCTGATTAGACTGATTCACGGCACCTTCCTTTTGTTGTCCCTGAAGCACAGCTAGGCCAAAACCTGTTCTGCGTCTAGAAGCAATGTCCAGACTGTAATGCTTTGTAAAAGTGTGGACTGAACTCCAGGTAGCCAGTGCACAGATGTCATCGGCTGACACATTCCTGAAACAAGCAGCAGAGGCAGTCATATTCCTGGTGGAATGCCCCTTAACCTCCCCCGGGAGGGTCTTACCATGTTTCCGGTAACAGAAAATGATGCAGTTTGCCAACCATTTGGATAAACACTATTTGGAGACTGCCGCACCCTCTCTTTTGGGTGCAAAAGAAATGAAAAGCTGATCCATCTTTTGGACAGACTTTATTTATTTATTTATTAGATCATCGGTTCACAGACCTTTGAGTCATAGACTCATTTACAAAGGCACCTCGTTAAGAGAGCAATACATCGCAGCAAACAAACAGTACAGTACAGAACGCTTAGATTAAAAAAGCAACCAGTGTTACTTTGTCCTGTTAGTGTAATAACACAAAATTCTATGAACATCTAAGGTATAAAGAATTGCTTCTCCCCGATTAGAATGCTCAGGGTAATACACTGTAAGTTGAGTTGACTGGTTCAACATAAATTCAGACACCACCCTGGGTAAAAACTTAGGGTTGGTACGAAGAGCCACCCGGTCTCTATGAAAAATTAAATAAGGCTCCTTACAAATCCGGGCCTGAAGCTCAGAGATCCTTTGAGCTGAAGTAACTGCTACTAAAAACAGTGCTTTCCAAGACAAGTAGCGCATGTCACAGGAACCAGCCGGTTCAATAGGAGGCAGGGTCAACTTTTCCAAAGCAAAATTCAAATCCCATGGTGGCACAGGACTGCGCATCGGTGGCTTGAGATGCAGAATCCCCTTCAAGAAAGTTTTTGGAACTTCCAAATGGGCTACTGTCCTGTCGTACACTAGGATATGGTAGGCAGAGATGGCCGCAAAATGGACCTTCAGTAAAAAATACCCCAGGCCCAAATCATAGAAATGCAGGAGATACTCCATGACCAATGGGGCCGGGCACGAGAACAGGTCCCCACCCTTCGCAGTGGCCCAAATGGAAAAACGCTTCTACTTCATGGCATAAATGGTCCTTGTAGATGGCTTTCTGACCTCAACAAAGACCTCTGCCACCCTGGATGATACTCCAAAGTGCAAAGCGGCTATGTCCTGAAGTGCCATATGTGACAGGTGAAGGGATTTCAGCCCTGGATGGACCAGCATGCCATCCTCCTGGGTCAGGAGGTCATTGCAGAGGGGCAGGAGAACTGGAGGCACCACTGCTAACTGCTGAAGCAGAAACCAAACTTGATGAGGCCAAAAGGGGGCAGTCAGAACCATGTGGGCCCCCTCCACCCGTAGCTTGAGCAGCAGCCTCTGCAGAACCGGAAGGGGAGGGAAGCGTACAAGAACCTCCCTGTCCAGCAAAGAGATAGTGCATCATGCCAGAAAGCACTATGCCCTGGAGTAAGCGAGCAAAACTTGGGCAGTTTTGAGCTGTATGGGGAGATGAACAGATTCAGTTCTGGCCGACCCCATAGGTCGAATATGTGGTCGACCACCTCTTGCTTGAGCTCCCACTCATGGGACCATACTCTGGTGTGGCTAAGACTGTCTGTTAGGACATTTTGCACACCCAGAACGTGAACAGCTGTGAGGTGAATTCAATGCAGAACAGCCTAATCCCACACCCGCATTGCCTCCCTGAATAGAGGATACGAGCAGGTGCCTCCTCGCTTGTTGAGATACCAGAAAACGCACATGTTGTCCGACTGGACTAACAGGGTGCTCTGGAGAAGCAAGTGCTGAAAGGCTTGTACAACACTGCTCTCATCTCTAACACACTGATGTGTAGAGAAAGTGCCATCTGGGACCACCTGCCTTGGGTTCTGTGGTCTCCCAGATGCGCGCCCCAACCCATCCCTGATGCATCTGTAGTCAGAGTCTGGGTGGGAGGAGAGGACTGAAAAAGGACCTTCTTGGTGAGATTGGAAAGATCCTGCCACCACAAGAGATCCCTCTGCACGGAACTGGACACCATAACCATCTGGTCCAGGTCGTCCGACCTCTGGTCCCACTGTGCTCTGAGCATCCACTGCAAAATACGCACGTGGAGCTTGGCTAAAGGCACGGTGGGGATGGCCGCTGCCATCAGGTCTAACAGTCGAAGAACTGACCTAGCCGAGACCTTCCTGCTGGAGGCCAACATATAGGCCTGCTTCTGCAAGGTGTCCGCCCTGTTGAGAGGGAGGAAAGCCATATCCTGAACCATGTACAACACTGCCCCAATGAATTGCAGGTGCTGGGAAGGGACAAGCTGGGACTTTGAAAAATTTACAGTGATCCCCACTTGACAAAAAAGGTCCAGGGTCGCAGAGAGGGAGAGTTCCAACTGTTCCCTCAATGGGGCTGACAGAAGCCAGTCATTGAGGTAAAGGAACACACAGTAGCCCTGATGCCTCAGGACTGCTGCCACTACTGCCAGGCACTTCATGAAGACCCAAGGTGCTGAGGATAGGTCGAAAGGTAGGGCCTTGAACTGGTAATGTGCCCCCTGAAAAAAGAATAGACGGTAGCGACGATAGGCCCTGAAAATAGGGATGTGCAGGTAGGCATCTTACATATCCAGAGCAGAGAGTCACTGACCCTTGTGCAGGAAGGGCAGCAAACTCGGGAGGGTCAGCATCCGAAACCTCTTGTACTCTATGTACAGGTTTAGAGCGCTGAGGTCCAGAATGGCACGCAGATCTCCTGTCTTTTTGGGGACCAGGAAGAAGTGGGAGTAAGCATGGAGGCAGTATAGTGCAGCGGGTTAAGGCTCTGAGCTGCAAATCTGGAGACCTGGGTTTGAATCCCACAGCCACCTAGGTGCATACTGTGTGATCCTGAGCAGTCACTTAACTTCCTTGTGCTCCCAGGTTGCATTTGGAAACAAGCTTCGGCTTAGTGTGCTACTCCTAGTTAAACAATGTTCCCTTTCCTTCCTGGTGCACGGGATCAGGTTCTATTGCTTCCTTTTGTAACAGAGCCTGCATTTCCTCTCGGAGAAGAGGAGTGTGCACCTTCGGGTAGTGTGAATGGGCCGGAGGCCTGTCTGGAGGTTTTTCAGTAAACTTCAGAGTATGGCCCTGCTCTATGAGCTGAAGAACCCAAGAGTCAGTTGTCACTGCCCACCACCCTAGCAGATGACAAGCAAATCTTCTGCCTACCTGCTCCCCTGAAAGATCCTGAGGGGAGAGGGCGGATAGCGAGTCATGCGAGGGAGAGGGGGTTAGGGAGAGCTGCACCCGAAGCTCTCTGGGATTTAGCTGGGGGTGCCGCTGAAGCTTGCTGTGCCCGATGTTTGTTCTGACATCAGGCTGTCTGCTGTTGCCTTGGATGCCTTTTCCTTTGGTGGCAAAAAGGCTTCTTCGCCGGAAATTTTGGTTGGTACATGGTTAGTACTGACTGAAGAGCCTTCCTTTGTCCTGCAGGTTGGTCATAATAACCTGTGTGTCACTCACAAAAAAGGATGGATCCCATGAAAGGGGCTTCCTGGATGGCAGACTGTACATCTGGACCAAACCGGACACTTTCAACTGGGAGAAACGCCAGAGGCTAACTGCCGTGGCAGCTCCCTGTGTGGAGCAGTCAACAGCATCATAGGTTGCCCTGAGAGAATGTCTGCAGGGCACCTCAGTGGAATGGATCGAATCCACCAATATGGATTTCAACTCTGAATTCGGAAGGGTTTTAATGGCCGGCTCCAGCTGGGCAAACAAGGATTTCTGGTAGACCAGCATATGGCCTACATAGTTTAGAGCCCTCACGGCCAGTGTGGAGGAAGAGTAAAACTTCCTCCCAAACTGGCCTAGCTGACAAGACTCCTTATCAGGAAGAGAGGTGCTCATATGTCATGGTTTAGAAGACCAGTCGTGCGCTGCCACAATGATGACCGAATCTGCCTTGGGGTGCACACTGTGGTGGTCCTTCCCCTCTGCAGTGCGGTAGGTGTGGTCTGCTTTCTTGGCTACTGCTGGAATAGATGATGGCATCATCCAAATTGTTGATGCCAGGTCCTCATGAGGCTCCAGCCAGGGCGGGGTAAGAACCAGTGTAGATGCCTGCATGTCCAGGTGTTCTACAAGGTGCTGCCTTTTGGGGTCCTGTTCATCTGACTTCCAGTCGTAAACCTCTGTGGTTTTGCGTAGGAGGTCTGTAAAGAAAGGATCCTCCAGGGTGATTTGGGGGATTCTTTGGGCTGTGGCACCTCTATAGGTGGGGTTGGGAAGCCCAACTCTACCGATGAGGAAGAATCCGAGTTGGAGTCTTGGTCTGAGTCTGAAGATCCAGAATCAGGATGAGCCAAATCCCGTGGGCCCAGTCCTAGCTTATGTAGACTCCAGTCCTATGTCGGATATTTTGAAGGGACTGGCGTCGGTTGAGGATTAGGAGACAGAACCTGCCTTGCTGGCTGTGCGTCGGGGCTCCTAGGAGGCTCCCTGGGAGGTTGACGACTGCCCAGCTCCAACACCAATTGAGCCTTGGTCTCCGACCACTAAGACTGCAGGATGGCTCAAAAATCTGCCGGAGTCTGCGGCTGAGGTTGCAGAGGTGGAAAAGCCAGGGGAAGTCAGTGGCAAAGCCCGGTGACGGGAACCCCGGCGCATGGTAATGCATCGACAAGTATGCCGGTGGAGGGTAAGCAGGCGTGTACCCTGGTGCATGGAATATGCTGGGATCCGAGGTGTCAGATAACCCAATGGAGGGCTCAATGGAGGGTAAACCTGATAGGAGGCCCGAAGATGCATGGCCTGACGAAGGGGCCGATGGAGGCAAGCCCGACGGAAGACCTGACTGAGGCGCCATAGGCCCTGATGGGGGACCCTGTGGGATACCAAACCCTAACGGTCCCAGTAGGGTCAGATCTGGTGGGGTGTGTGCTGGAGAAGCCTCCGACGGAGGAGGAAGTTGGGAACCATCCGGGTTAATGCCAGCTCCTAACTCCAAATCCGGAGCTGAGCCTGGGGAGCAGCCACCTAGTGAAAGCCCTTCATCTCCAGTCAATCTGTTAAAAGATGAGGGAGGTGGAGACCCGTCCCATGGCGAGGGGGAGGCCCGATGAGGAGAACCCTCCAGTGAAGGCTGAGAGAGATCCATTAACTGGGTATTGTCGGGGCCATTGCAAGACCCCAATGCCAGGTCAGTCGGGCGAATGTCGTCAGATCCAACGTCTGACTTCTTGGCCAAAATGACCATGTGAACATCGGACCTGCCTACGCTCAGCTTACCAGTCGAAGCCAGGTGGGCTCCAGAGTTCCCGGAGCCTGACGCAACAGCCTGAGCTGTGTGTTCTTCGGATGGGCCGACAAGTGACTTAACGGCTCCTTTCGGCATGGCAGACCCCCCCCCATAGAGATGGATCTGAGCGTGGCCGTGGCCTCAGCTGAAGCAGAGGATCCTGTGGCCGCTAGAACTTATGGCGGCGGGGGGCCTGAGGACTGCTCCTTAGGCGGGGCAGGCTGGGCCACTGTGGCCGACTGCCCAGAGGAAGAAGACCACCTTTCATTGAGGGGACCGTGGATGGCCTCAGACGACAGGGGGACCGCTCCTGGTCCCGATGTTTCTCCTTCTTCTTCTCGTGCCTAGGTTCTGTGGGTGAGGTAGAAGTGCTTCACAATTTCTGGAGCTCTTTCTCCATGGTGGCCATTAGTTGCTTTAAAAGATGAGCCTCGGGGGGCCTGCTGGCAGCGCTTCCGTGTGGCCAGGTTGAAGCTGGCACAGGCCTCACAGACCTTGACCTTGTGCTCTGGGCATAGGTAGAAGAGGCAGAGGGAGTGAGGATCCTTGTGTGGTAGTTGCACACCGCATGAAGAGCACTTATTCTTGTGCTCGACAGTAGACGACATGCACAAAATAAAACAAATGACCGATTTTTAAAGGAAATAAATGGATACTCATCCGAAATTGCAGTTGAACTGCACCATACGATCTCTGCGAGGTCTAACGGTTCAAGTCGATGGTGGGAAAGAACTGGAAGGCAGACATGGGGACCGCCCACTATATACAGTCACGTTGACATCCGTCACATGACGTCGGGTGGGTAGTCCCCCATCAGATACTGCTGGCTAAAGCTTTTCATGGGTCCTGACGCCAGGGGTCGCAGTCCTCAAAGTAATTACCTACTGTAAGAGCTCTCTCGAAGTAAGATACCCTTGTTGCATTCCAGCAGGGGTCTCAGTGTGTTTTGTCTTTTTTTTTTTTTCAATTTCTTGGCAGGAACCGGGGAGTCAGCCGGTTCACTGCCTCTTTTGCCAGAGCCAGAGCTTTCACCCTTATCAGGGGTGGTATGAGAAGTCTTGGCGGTTGGCGGTTTCAACCACAGTTTTTGAAGGTATAGATTGGTCAGAGCCTGGGGCACCCTTTTCCAACGTTTATCAAGCATCGGGGAAAGACTTACAAATTTCACAGTCAGCTGTGATGTGTTGCTGTCCAAGGCAGAAAACACACAAATCATGTTTATCTGCCTTGGTAAATACCTCACTACATTTAATACAATTTTTAAAACCCCAGAGGTCATGTTTTCTTCTTAGGTTTATTTGACATTTTTATGGTAAATCTAAGAAAACAGGAACCGCAAACTGTAAAATGTAACAATAAAGTTAAGAGTTGCGGTTGGTTCCGGAATCGAGAAAACAACAGAATTTCTCAGTTGCGGTTGGTTTCGTGAACTGAGATCTGGGGAGAGGGAACTGATAAGCTCAGTTCCAAATACCCAAATTTTAAATAAAAATAATCAAAATGAACCGGAGCTTTAAATAAAAAGCTCTGGAAAAGCTAAGTCTCAGTTCCCCTCTGGTTTCAGAGAACCGTGAGGAACCTAGAAAATCATAAAATTCACAAGCAAATAATCTGTTTAAGTTAAAAAACAGAAAGTAAAGGCAGCAAATGAAAAAAATATATGAGGAAATATTTATATATTTTTAGTAGACACACATCAGGAATGACTTGAGAGAGAGAGAGAGAGAGAGAGAGAGAGAGAGATCTCCAGGGTGTCGACTTGCAGGCGGGAAAAAGAAATCTGAGCTGTTTAGAATGCAGCAGTTGGTAAGGGCAGCATTTGAATTAGTGCACAAGCTAATGAAAGTTCCATCATTAGCATGCATTTTATCTCCAGCCAGTTCTGTCTTAAAGGGACACTGCAAGAGTTAGCAATATTGGAGAATTCCTGGGGTGAGAGGGGATCTTACCAGCAATCTATACAGAGGCAATACCACCTCCTGCTTTCTGCTGCTGATACCCCTCTCTATACACCACAGCATTGCTGGACTACACTGACTACTTGCACAAGGCACTAGACGAAGGAAAGCTGGTGGGGTCAGTCTTCATAGACCTCACCAAAGCCTTCAACACTGTCAATCACTCTCTCCTCCTGACTCAACTACAGAACCTGGGGGGTTGCAACCAATGCTGTCTGCTGGTTCAAGGATTACCTAACACACAGAAGCCAACATGTCAAAATTGGGCATACAGTATCTTGCTCCAACGAGGTATCTTTAGGGGTCCCACAGAGGTCAATACTGGGGCCCTTACTATTCAGCCTCTTCCTAAATAATCTTCCTGAAGCCTGTGACACTAAACTGATACTTTACGCAGATGACGCTGTGCTTCTCACCAGCAGTTCATCAACAGTCGCCCTCCACTCCGAGCTGCAGGCATCATTCTACAAGCTGGAAGACTGGTTCTGTAGCCATAAACTTCTATTAAACTACAAAAAGCCAAGGTGATGCTCACAGGCAGCCCACAGCACAAAAATAAGCTCCCTTCCCTCACCATCTCCAATAAAGTCAGTGAGCCGCTGGAAAAAGTTCAGACCTTCAAATACCTGGGGGTCACCGTTGATGACTGCCTCACCTTCACCCAACACATCTACACAGTGGTAAAGGCAGTGAACACCAAGCTGGGTGTACTATATAGGCATAAAAAGTATCTCACTCCAGAGGCCCTCCGTCTCTCAGTCTCCAGCTCCATCCTTTCTACTATCGACTATGGACTGGTGGTGGTCTACGGCGCAGCAACAGACACTGCACTAAAAAGGATTCACATTGCCCTCAGCAAGGCATGTAGGCTCACAATGGCTGCAGATTGAAATACCCACACCTGCTCCTTATACGAGGAGATCAATTGGCTGCCACTAAAGAACAGGATTATATTCCAAACATTGTCTCCTTGGAAAAAAGGCACTAATGGGTAAAACCGCCCCATGCATTTCTAGCATTCTAAAACCAAGTGCTACCAGCTATACCACCAGAGGCAGGATGAGGGGGGCCCTATCAACACCTTTCCGTCGAACTGTGCAGGGACAGCATGCTTTCAGCTATAGGGCCCCCCAATGGCTCAATGAAATCCCAGTGCACATTCTAAACTCCCAATGCATCTCGCAATTCAAAAATGGCCTAAGGCAACACCTTCTTACTAAGACAGTTTGTGACTGCCACTAGGACTCCAACACTCATAATGCCCACTCATCCACATTCTCCTTCCCCTTCCTTTAACCCCCACTCTTGCCCTATCCCTCTGTCTTCCTCTCCCCCCTGTGCCTTTTCTACCACTGGATCAACCTTAAAACCAACCTACTACCACTACCTCCCAACCTCCTAGACAAAGCCACTTCTTTTGGCCGCCCACTCTTCCCCCTCCCAGTCTCCCTCCCCCTCACCTTGACTCCTCCTTGGACTCTCACACTAGGTGTCACACCTCTTTATCTCCTTCGCTACATATAAACACTGTCCTTTACCCTAGTTGAATGCTCTTGATGCTGTACTATCACCATTGGTACTATGAATGACATTGTAACCTTATTGTATACTAGCTACCTACTATTCGAGTATTGTATGTAAACTGTAATTGCTGTCATTGTCACTGTTTGACATGGAACCTTTGTAAAAGAGCTCTGCGCTCAAAGATATGATCTGAATCCCTAAATAAATAAATAAATAAATATGCATCCAATTAGCCCTCCCAACTGCCTTATTGCGCTGCTTATCCACCTTTAGGTCATCAGATATGATTACCCCCAGGTCTCTGTCATGCTTGGAGGTTGTCAATACTGCCCCACCCATTCTGTATTCTTCTCCTAGGTTTCTGTGCCTGAAGTGCATTATTTGACACTTTTTCACACTGAAAACCAGCTGCCATATCCTTGACCACTCCTAGAGTTTTCTCAGGTCACTGCTCATCCTTTCCACCACCCCAGGAGTGTCCACCCTATTGCAGATTTTGGTGTCATCTGCAAAAAGGCACACCATCCCTTCCAGCTCCTCTGTAATGTCAATTAGAGGACCAGTCCCAGTACTGATCCCTGAGGCACTCCGCTGGTCACCCTCACTTTTTTGGACTGAACTCCATTTACCACCACTCCCTGCCACCTATCCCCTAATCAGCTTCTTACCCAGTTAACACCTTTGGATCCACTTCTAAGCTACCCAGTTTGCTTACTAGTCTCCTGTGTGGAACGGTGTTGAAAGCTTTACAGAAATCTAGGTAGGCTCCATCCAACACTCCACCCTCATCTAGTTCCTTGGTCACCCAGTCAAAGAACTCTATCAGATTCGTTTGACGTGCCCCCCCCCCCCCGGTCGAATCCATGCTGCCTCAGGGGTTGTAATCCACTGGATTCAAGATATTCCACAATCCTTTCCTTCAGTAGCGATTCTATTTAGGGTTGGGCGGACACGAAAAGGTCTGACCCTTATTATCAGGATCAGGATCCAGGACAAAGTCCTGATAAGTTCTGATTTGAATCAGAACCTTTTGTAAAATGTGATGAAAACTGCAAATCTGCTACATAATTGAATAAAACAACACTGACAGTTGTGACACACACATAGAATTGTAGTCAGCATTTCAGGATGTGAAAACTGTGAGTTTATAGCACTGATGTGCTGGTCAGTTGAATATGGCAGTCATGCAGCTGACCTCTGTCTGTTCCCTGTCTCAGAGTCAGTAGTACTAGTGCTGTAACTGTAAACTGATAACTGACCTGTCTGGCCTCAGAGGAGGAATCCCATTCCCATTTAGCAGCACACACTATACTAATAGACATATCATAGAATTTGATGGCAGATAGGGACCGCTTGGCCCACCCAATCAGCCCATTTCCCTACCTATTGGATAAGCTGCAGGTTTTAGCTAACCAACGGCCTACTTCCTCTTAACAGATATCAGTATGGTATTGTTGTTACAGTTCCTTCTCTGCTCCACTGAAAGTCATGCAGTTATTTTCTATGGCATGGGGTCCCTCCACCCACCCACCCAAACTGATGACACATTTAGGGGACCCCTACCAAAAAAATAACTGCATGTCCTTAGGAATCCAGAGACCTAGCTACTGTGTTGGAAGGGGGAGTGTGGCGGTGAGGTCGAGCCTGTACTGAGTGGGCAGAGAATCCAAAAATGCAAAAATTAGACAAGTCCGTTAGTACAAACTGAAAAACGTGTGCCATCATGTTTAGGCAATCCAGAAATTAAGACATATTGAAAACATTTCTGCCATCAGTCTCAACTACAGGCAGTCCAGAAATTACACAAGTCCATGAGACATGCTGCGAAAAGTGTGCCATCTGGTTCAGGCAGTCCAAAAATTATACAAGTCCATGAGGACATGCTGCAAAAAGTGTGCCATCAGGTTCAGGCAGTCCATAAAATTATACAAGTCCATTAGGACATGCTGCAAAAAGTGTGCCATCAGGTTCAGGCAATCCAATAATTAGCAAAGCACGTGAGGAAGACGTGCTGAAAACATTGTGCCATAAGTCCCAATTTCTGGCGGTCCAAAAATTAAAGAAGTCTATTAGGACAAAATGTGAAATGTGTGCCATCAGGTTCAAGCAATCCAAAAATTAACAGAGTCTGTTAGGACATGCTGAAAACATTGTGCCATCAGGTACAAACATTGTGTAGGCCACATATGGGCTTATTTGAGTATTAATTTATTTTTCTGAAGAAACAGTGATCTTTATACTCTTCCAAGTAGTCATCTTTGAGGTCACAGAGAAATGTATTTGCTGCCTCTGGGTCATAGCTGTAACCAGTCAATGGAAGGTTTATTTTTAAGAATGTTAACTTCTCAACATTTTCTGGTAGTAGCCTAGCTCGTGTATCTGTTACCACATTTCCTGCACAGCTAAAGAGTCGCTCTGAAAATACACTGGTTGGGGGACAGACCATGTACTTCAAGGCTACCTACACAAGTGCAGGCCATACAAGCTCCTTGCTTTGCCAGTACTTAATGGGATCTTCATTCCATTCAATACCTTTTCTGCTAAATAACAGCCAACCATGGCCTGGGCAGAAGCAGTGACATATAGAGAAGGAAGGGTTGATTTTTCCAGGACGACAGCATCCAAGTGACCCCAAAGATGACTGCTGGGTGTAGAACGAATGGCAGCAGCTAACTGTTTTGAAGCCTGCCTGAGAAAAGAGAGCTGTGAAGGTGCAGGAGGAATGGATGAGGGGGCTGCATCTGTTGTCATGTTTTTTTTCCAAAACAAATCTACTTCTTGAATGATTTTCTCTCTGCAGTTTCGGAACACATTTGGGTCATACTGTGAGAGGTGTTTCATCTTGTACCGTGCGTCTAATACTGTTGCAATAATGTAATGTTCTGCCGCGAGCATTTCACCAAGTTTTCTCATCATCTCTGACTTTTTTAATCATTCTATGTACTATGTCTTTTTTTATTCTGGGTGGCAAGTCCCTTTCAGTTGCACTAAAGTCTCCCATCCGAAACTGACTTGTTGTACCTTCTAACTCATCCCTGACTGCATTCAGCTGAAATCTAACAGTCTTGATCAATGAGATTATTTAGCTGAGTGTGGCACTGTTGGAACTCATTTCCCTAGTAATTTCCTCAAAAGGTTGCAGGATCTTTATGAGAAGTTCTAAAACAGCCCACTGCTGAGGATTAATGTACACATCAGCATCCCCTATGCTGTTCTCTAGTGTATACTGTCTTACAGCCTTTTTTGCTCCAGCAGTCGTTGGAACATGTAAAAGGTAGAGTTCCACCTCACTGCAACATCCTGGATGAGCGTATTAGGAGGCAGTCCATGCTCTTCTTGTATGGCCCGAAGACGCTGGCGTGCTTTGCAGGAATGGTTGAAATGTGTGCATATTCATTTTGCCACATATGTGAGAGCCTTTATATCTCTGCCCTCTTCCATAAATGCATGCATAATCAAATTTAGGCAGTGTGCAAAACATCGAATGTGGACAAAACCCCCATCAGACAATGTTTTCTTTATGTTTGAACCATTGTGTAACGTCTCTGCTGTTTCTACCTAACGTCTGCAATCAAGAAATTGTTCTACTTCTCTGCTTGCTTTCTGTGTACACCTTGTACCTGGGTCGCACCTGGAAACAAGCCGTGGCTCTGTGTGCCTTTCCCGGTCACCAATTTTAAATACATAAATAAATAAAACTGTCAGACACAATAAAACCTACAGAAAGCCCTTGTGATGTCAGCCAGTACTGTATCTCTCTATTGAGCTTATCCAGGATGTTTGAAGCTGTGGGATATACTAGATGCGAAGGAAAGCCAGTTTCAGAGGGGAACTGTCAGTGTCACTACAGGGAGTAAATGATACCCAATGCTCAGTCAGTGACATAAATGGTTCTGGCTGGCAGCTTGTCCATATGTCAGCAGTCAGAAGGACAACCCCAGCAACTGCATCTTTTAAAGCATTTTTCAGTTTAGCACTTACTAAATCATGCATCTGAGGCATTGCAACAGTCGAGAAATATTTCCTGGATGGAATACTGTATTGTGGTGACAGGTGATTCAAAAGCCTTTTGACTCCTACATGCTCCACAATTCTGTAAGGCTGTAAGTCCAGTGCTATCATCTCTGAAATTAGTTTTGTTATAGCAAGTGCCTCAGGATGAGTACGCTGGGACTTAGCTTTACGTTCAATTGTTTCTGAAATCGTGAGCTGTCTTCTAGCAGTTAAAGTTTTCAGATGGCCAACATTAGGAGTGCTGGATGATGATAAGGGCAAAAGGGGACTGTTTGTAGTACTTATTCTAGAAGAAGAGTTGACAGTACAACTGAAGCAGCAGGGCTGCTGCTATCACTTGATATAACAGGTGCTGGTGTAGTCTGACTTAACTCTGCCTGCATGTTGTCTTCTTTCTCTCTGACCAAAAAAATCACGCCTGAGACATAATGGGTGACATCTCTCTAAATGTCTGTTTAATGTTGAGGTACCCAAAGCACCTTTTTTGATCCCTCGGCTGATGGTCTTTTTACATATAGATCAAACAGCTCGTAACTCATTACTGGCAGCCAGAGAAAAGTAAGACCACACATAAGATGTTACCTTTTTTGTTTTATTACCAGGCATACTACACTGTCCTATTTGTTACTTCCACTATGTTGTTCTTTCTCAACACCGGGAAGCTGCTCATCATGGCCTTTTTCCATTTCACCATTATCATCATCCAACAGCTCCTCCAGGCCACTAACAGAACCTAAATCTGAATGCACTGCCCCCTCATCCTGTTTCTCTTGCACCTGCACCACACTGTTTGTGTCCAAACTGCCCATTTCATCCAAGTCCAAATCATCACATTCATCCTGCGCCTGTGCAGCTGCCACTTCTACCTCATTCTGGCTTTCCTTTAGTTTCTGCTTTTCTCCCTCCTTGTCTGCATCCTCCATTTCATAATCATTACTCTCATCAGAGCTCGATTTCTCCTCCTCCTCCTCCGTTTCATTTAAATCTGTACTGGTACTACTGTACACATAGGTACCATATCTTGGCTTGCCACTCCTTGTGGTGCTGACTACTCCTTTAGTTTTAATTAAGGTAGTTTGGGCCTTTCCTGTCTGTTTGGACATCATTGTGGAAGAACCACTACTACTACTGGATGAAGTCCCAGGAACTGGTCTTTTACCAGCCAGACTGTGCAGAGTTGTTTGTGCCATATGTTTCCCCATACCTTTCCTCATTTTGGCCTTCTCCTGGCCCTGTCTGGTGCACATTTTCAGCTTTTTTTTTTATTACACAGAAAAATGCTTTTTCCTGTATGTGTTTTCTTTTTTTTAATCTTCTCAGTTGTTTCCAAGTTCCTCTGACAACTCAGTATAAGCTCGGCCTCATAGCCACACTCCCCCTTCCACCACTGTGTCTATTTTTTTTTTTTTTTTTTTTTTTACATACAATGCTTTTTCCTGTAGGAATTTTCTTTAGTCCTCTCACTTGTTCTCAGGTACCTCTATTCTCTCTGGAAGGGCTCAACCTCACATACAGACACCCTCCCCTTTCACCACTGTAGCTATTTTTTTTAATGTAGACATTTTCTTCTTTTTTTACTTCTCTCACTTGTTCTCAAGTTTCTCTGTCCTGTCAAGGCAGGCTCTGCCTCACAGTCACCCCCCCCCACCACCACCAATGTAGCTTTTTCCTTTCTGTAGGTTCTTTTTATTTAGCACGGAGCATGCCACAACGATATAATATTTTTACAACAGCAGCTGGTAAACAAACACAGTCAGTCACACACAGGCGAACTGGCAAGGTTTTTTTTTTTAATTAATGACAAAGTACAGTACTCCAGTAAAGGCAAAGTAGAATCTTGCAGCAATTTCCACCCTACTTCAAAGCTCAGAGGTTCACTTCACTTAAATTGAGACACGCAAGAGGGGGGATAAAACGAACTCACTGATGTTTTTTTTTTTTTTTTTTAAATCGGGTACCAAAAAGCTCAGTTAACTTGAAAAGAAAAAGCAGGAAAGGTAAACTCAGGCACTGAGTGAGCAGGGTGCACTCAAAGCTCCCAAGTTCCAACCTGCCAGGCTGATGGTGCTCTGCTTTTTTCTTTCTCTCTCTCCAGTCCCCTTTTGTTCTTTTCTAGTTTATATACCACTAGTCTGTTTTTGTTTCTTAATACAATTCTTGCACTTAGTTTGCACTGCAGTAGGCTTTATGTTTGCAAATAATCACAGAAAAGATTTGATAAACATGAGGAGATATAGAGTCAGGCTGTCCACTGTGAGTGACGAGCACTCAAAGCCCACTAGGCAGGTTGATCCTTTTTTCTTTTTTAATTCCTTTATTTCCCAGTTTTTCTCTGTAGTTGTTTATTTCACTAAGTAAAAGTCAGTCACTCGCTGGATGCTTTTGGCGAAGGTATTTAAACTGCAACTGATATACACACACACTAAAGACAACTCACTAGCTCTGTCTCATCTGTATCTCTCTCAGCCACGCTCTGAGCAATTCCCGCCACATGCAGTCTTATATACCTTAGTGCCACCTGACCAACATACAGCTAGTCAGGTGGTAGAGGTATGTCATCATCATGGGTGTGTGTGTGTGGTGCAAGCGCAATTAGGAGGACCAGCTGCAAATGTGAACCTGGTAAATGTGTGTAAAAAAAAAAAGTTCCGGTCAACTTACACTGGATGAGTGAGAAGGGGGAATAAAACAGGGATCTTTGGCTGCACATATATGCTCCTAGATGGGTCTTCAGCAAAACACACGTCTGCTGCATTTTTTACAGAAATTCCAACTTTTTTTTTTTTAATCTGCTCACAGATGCTAAACCATCATCCCGTGTTCTGTGTGCAGTGGTGGAGAAAACAAAATGGGTGTAAAAAGCTAAGTACTCTAATTTAATTAAACACATTTAAACCCCCTGCTAGGGCATGCCTGTCTGGTACAAATGCAAATGATTAAATACACTGCTACAAAGGGCGAGGTTACAGCTGCTCCCCAGACCTCTTGGAACTGGTTGCTGCCTTGTGTAAATATGCGGCTACTTTTTTGAAAGGATAAAGTACCTTGGAAACTGATGGCTTGTTGATTGACACCTGTTGGTAAGCAACCTGACGAGTCAGCTTGGGCTACACACACGCAAAACAAATTCAGTCCTCTCGTCCTCATGCCAGTTGGTTCTTTCACATCCCCTGCTGTGCTGTGTGACTATTTGTAAGTCTACTCTCTGAGTTTTGACTTGATTTAACTGCGCTACCCTTTTATGATAATAATGCCATTTCACTTGTACAAGGATAGCTACCCACATGGTTTCATTCTGTGCTCTTTTTTTATTAAACAGCTACTTGCGGCTGACGGACTGGGCCTGGTACAATTAAGAAGTCGGCCCTTATTGATCAGAGTCTGTCAGACTGCATTGGATCCGGGAAGGGTTCCGATTGTCGGTGGGTCGGCCAGCCCATCCCTAATTCTATTAACTTTCCCACCACCAAAGTCAAGCTGACTTGCCTGTAATTGCCAGCCATTTCCCTGCTACCATTTTTAGGAAGTGGGACTACATCTGCCCTCCTCCAGTCCTCTGGAATCACTCCAGTTTCCAATGAGCTGTTAAATAGGACTGTCAGAGGTGCAGCCAGTACCTCCCTGAGCTCCCTCAATACTAGTGTTGCTAAGATAGTGCGTTTGTGGATCCTACCACTATCTGTCAGATAGTGCTGGTATCCTACCAGAAATCCTACCAAAGACAGATGTAGGATCCAGGGTCATATAGTGATGGATCCTAGTTAGGATCCAGGGATCCTACGTCAGATCCAGGGATCCTAGGTCAGATAGTTAGGATCCAGGGTCTGATAGCAATAGATCCTAGTTGTGATCCAGGGATCCTAGGTCAAATAGTTAGGATCTGGGGTCAGATAGTGATGGATCCCAGGGCAGATCCAATGATCCTAGGTCAGATAGTTAGGCTCTGAACTGGATCTGTTGTTAGGATCTACAGGATCCACAATGTTTGTTTCTAGGATCCACAAGATTCACGTTTGTAGTATCCTCCATGCACTGGATCCTAGAATGTAGGATCCATGGTCAGATAGCACTGCTATCCTACCATAGCAAGTATCTGGCCAAATGGGAGGTATCTGCTGGTATCCTAGTTTCTAAGATACTATCTAAGCAGCACTACTCAATACCCTTGGGTGCACCTCATCCAGCCTATTGCTTTGTCCACTTTCAGATTAGCAAGCCCCTACAAGATTCTCCCTTCAAAAAATGGACTAGTGTCCACCTCCCTCCCTCTAATGCTCTTGTTATTTTACTGTGTCCTGTCCCCTCCCCTTTTTCATCCTCTGTGAACACAACAAAAGTATTTGTTCAAGATATCTGCCTTTTCTTGGTTGCCCTCTGTACATTCCCCCTATCCCTTTTTAACCTTACAATCCCACACCTGGTCTTCCTCTTTTCGTTTATATACCTAAGAAATGTCTTGTACCCTTTCATTACCATCTGGGCTATTCTCTCTTCAGTTTGTGCTTTTGTGCTCCTTACTACTCTCTCCCTGTTTCTTTCCATTTCCCCTGATATACCTCCCTATCCTCCTCCCTCTGCATCTGCTTACAACTTTTGAATGATACCCTTTAGCTTTTACCTTTTCTGCCACCTCCCTCAACAATCATAGCAGTCTCAGTTTCCTTTTGTTTTTGATCACTTGCTTGATGCAGAGGTTTCGTGCCTTTAATGCCCTTTTTAGCTTCTCGCACAGTTCCTCCACCACACCTAGGTCAGCTCTCCGCCAGGGCATCCCTGAGGCATTCACCCATCTTCATAAAATCTGCCCTCTTGAAGTCCACAACATTCGCTTTTGAGTGGTTAGAGTCCACAGCTATCCTTATATTGAGCCACACCGTACAGTGATTGCTGGTCCCCAGGTGGCCTCTCACCTTGAAGTCCGATACTGCCCCATCATGAGCGGGTACCCTGACTAGATGCCTGAGGAACCTCTCCCCTGCAGAGAATCTGTGATGTCCTTGCTTCTAGCTGAAGTTGCAGCTGGGAAGCTCCCATGCAAATTATTTTTCTTTGCCTGCTGATTTGAAAGTTGAAACAGCTGACAAATGTATCTTTGAAATGGAAGAGTTTAGCCCTTGGGACCGTAAATATACCAAGTAGTCCAAAACCACTGACAAATCCACAAACACTGTAGTGATCTGATGAGAAGTACACAAGATGCTAAATATTTTTCATTTTGACATGTAAGTTTTTCTGGTTGCAGACTTTCTGGCAAAGTTTAAAACTTCCTGGACCTAATTTGAGTACTCTAGTTATTCACAAACAATAATCTCAAATAAAACATTTTGAGACGCAGGTGACTTACCCTGCCCTAAAACAGAGTCAAGAGATCCTTCCTCAGTAGCAGATTTAGAGACACGTTCTGTGACACTGTTAACAGAAGAGAGTCTCAGGTCTGCCTGGCACAGTCTGCTACTACTAAAATCATTGTTGTTGACTTTCTTCTCAATTTCAACAGGACGCTCTGGATCAAGAGGAAATGGAGGGAATACATACTGAAACTTGCCCCTACAGGGAAGGAAGAGAGCACTCAATGGGATTATCCCCACTAAGGGGGGGGGGTCTACAACAAAAGTGGGGATTCATGAGGTAAGTAGATACTCCTCATCTCAGTAACCCTGAGTTCAGCATCTGTTGATTCAGATACCATCCAAGATGACATGATCCACCCTGTTCAGTGAATATGCTAGTACTTTGTCCTGGCCTGCAAGGTGTACTGCAGATATCCTCACATTCAGTGAGCATAACAGGTTTGATCTCCTTGATGACTCTATACAGAGTTTTGATGAGCTGGTACCTCCCTGTCTGTTTATGAATTACATAGTAGTTGTATTGTCTGTCTTTATCAGAACTGTTTAGCCTTGCAACATGGAGGAGAAAAACATTATGGACAGAAGCTCAGCCCTTAGCCCCAACAGGTTTATGTGCTTTTGTCTGTCCTGAGGATCCTGGACCCCATTTACTGTTTGTCCTCTAGATGCCCTGGCCACCCACAGGAATGATAGATACATCTGTGGTCAGTATCCTTGCAGGTGAGCAATGAAGGAAGGGAATACCCTCTCTAGTAAGAAAGTATGTAAGTAAAAATGTATTTATCAAGCGCCCCATCCCAGAAACTATGGGTACTGTACAGGCAAGTAAAAATAAGAAATAAAAACATACATCAGTACAATAAAATATATCAGAACAACGAGAAGAAAAAAATACTCACCCTAGTAATTGTGTTTCTTCTAATGGAGTCTTGCTGTATTCTGACATATGCAGTTAGCCCCAGCACTTGAACTGCTCCGGAGAGGAAAGAGTTAACTCTATGCTGGAAGCATAGAACATTGAGCATGAGCTCGGTTTCAAACCTCTGTCTGCAACACTTCAAAGTGTAACCGTCAGATTCTTACGAGCTATTACTAATTAACTATACTTCTATAGTGGAAATTGTAAATGAACATAAACCAACAGGCAACAAATTGGGTTCCCCAAAAGACTAAAGTCGAGAACCCAAAATAAATAACCAGGTAGTGAACCAACATATAACTACAAAAAACAACATAACAATAACCCACTCCCCCCTTCTAGAAAGGAGGGGTGCCGAGTACACCCCTGAGGTGCAACACTGTACCTGCCAGCCCACTTCCCAAAAACAGATTCTGAGAGGGGAAGCAGGGAGCGAGGGAGGTCAGAATGCAGCAAGACTCCATTAAAAGAAACACAGTTACTAATTGAGTATTTTTTTCTTCAAACAACATGAAGTCTTGCTGTATTCTGACATATGCAGACTACTAAGCAGTACCCCCATGGAGGGGGGTACAGAATCTATTTTGGGAATAGGCTCTGCAACACTGCTGTTCCAAACTGAGCATTACTCCTAGCCTGGATATCCATAGAGTAATGCTTGGTGAAAGTATGGACAGTTTTCCAGGTGGTTGCTTTGCATATCTCTAGTAAAGGTATATCCCTGGCAGCAGCCAGGGAAGCAGCTGTACCCCTAGTTGTTTGAGCCCTCAGGCCTGACGGAGGTATTTTGCCTAGCTTGTCGTAGCAGAATTGTATACAACAGACAATCCACCTGGCAATAGTTCTCTTAGAAGCAGGCTTACATTTCCCCACTTCACCATAAGTGAGAAACAACTGGGGACATTCATTCCTATGTGGCTTAGTATGCTCAGTGTAGTAGCTAAGTGCCCTCTTAACATCCAGACTATGTAATCTTCTTCTCCTGAAGAAGAATGATCAGTGAAAAACACAGGAAGAGACATGGACTGGTTCAGATGAAAATCTGAGACCACTTTGGGTAAGAACCTCCTATTGGTTCTAAGGACCACCTTATCTCTATGGAATGAGAGAAAATCTGGCTCCACTGACAGAGCTTGTAATTCACTAATACGTCTGGCAGAAGTGATAGCTACCAGGAACACAGTTTTCCAAGTCAAATACTTGAGTTCAGCTGAAGTCAGAGGCTCAAAAGGGGCCTGCATGAGCTGAGCAATGCAAACATTAAGATCCCAAGCAGGGGTAGGGTCCCTAAAGGGAGGTTTGGTATGAACCAAACCTTTAAAGAACTTACAGAAGACAAGGTGAGATGCCAGAGAAGGAACCTTCCCTGCTGACAGGAATGCAGATACAGCTGCTAAATGAACTTTAAAGTAGCTGGTCTGAGGCCTAGGCCATTAAGATCCCTGAACCATGTAATCCAGAATTGTAGCCAGATCAGCAGTATCCGGTAAAATATCCTTATTGGAACACCAAATACTGAATCTCTTCCATTTGGAATTGTAGGTTTTTCTGGTGGCAGGTTTTCGAGAGGCTTTGAGAATATCCAGCACCCCCTGAGACAGGTGAAGACCTGCATACTCTAACTCTTCAAGAGCCAAGCCTTGAGGCTGAGAGACTGAAGGTTGGGGTACCAGATTCTTCCCTGAGAGGAGGTTAGCAGATTGTGCCTCTTGGGTAGAGATAGAAGATGATGGACTGCTAGGGACAACAACAGAGGATACCAAGGCTGTCTGTCCCAGTCTCGGGCAATCAGGATCACCCTGCACGGTTGTCACCTGATCTTGACCAGAACCTTGAATAACAGAGGAAAGGGAGGAAAGGCATAAAGGAATTTGCCCCCCCAATCCAGAACCAGAGCATCCAGGGGAACTGTGCCCAGGACTGGAGGCCTGCAACAGAAAAGAGGAAGTTGATGATTGTCTGGGGCTGCAAAGAGATCTCTGGAGTGCCCCACCTGGAGAAGACTACTTTCAGTATGAAGGGGTCCAGGCCCCATTCGTGGTGGCCCCGAGATATTCTGCTCAGGGCATCTGCTAGCACATTGTCCTTCCCTGGTAGGCGGACTGCTACTAGGGATGCTTGCAGGGCATAAACCAGAGACCATATCTTCATGGCTTCCATGGACAAGGCCATAGACTACGTGCCTCCCTGCTTGTTGATGTACCACATGGTGGTAGTGTTGTCTGTCCTGACCTGAACCACTTTGTTCCTCACCGAGTCTGAGAAAGCTTGGAGGGCCAGGAATACTGCCCTGAGTTCCAGAAGACTGATATGAAGTAGAGACTCCTGAGGAGACCAGAACCTTGTGCTGTAAGGGTTCCCAGGTGGGCTCCCCAGCCCAGGAGAGAGGCATCTGTGGTTAGTACCACTGAATGAGTCTGACTGATGAATGGAACTCCTTGTCTAAGACTGTCCTGATCCAACCACCATTGGAGAGCTTGGACCAGAGTCTGAGTCACTGGAATCAGTTTGGTTAAAGGATCCTTTTTTCTGGGACCTAAAGGACCTCAGGTGGAACTGAATGTCCCTCATTTGAAATCTGTCTCCCTGTACCACCACAGTGGAAGTTGCCATGTGGCCCAGGAGCTGAAGAAAATGTCTTGCTGGTCGAGACACCAGAAGGCGGAAAGAAGAAGCAAGATCTGTAAGGGTCTTCACCCTTGCCAAGGAGAGAAATGCCTTTGCCTGTACAGTATCCAACTCTACCCCATGAAGGTGAGGAGTTACAATGGTTCAAGAACTGACTTTGGCAGATTGAGAAGAAAACCTAGAGAAGTGAGCAGTTGTTGAGTAACTTGTAGGCCTGACTTGATTTGGTCTGGAGACTGCCCCATGATGAGCCAGTCATCCAGGTATGGGAATATGGAGAACCCCTGTCTCCTGAGGAAGGCCACTACTACTGCTAGGCACTTTGTGAACATCCTTGCAGCTGATGTTAGGCCAAAGGGCATTGCTCTGAACTGATAATGGCCTGAAGGCAATTCGAACCTGAGGTACTTTCTGTGGGAGCACCTGACTGGGATATAAAAGTAGGCATCCTTGAGGTCCAAGGAAGCTAGCCAATCCCCTGGCCTTAGAGAGGGAAGAATTACTCCCAGAGTCACCATTTTGAATTTTGGTTTTAAGATGTTCTTGTTTAGATATTTTATGTCTAGGATGGGCCGCCACTCCCCTGTCTTTTTTGGGTAAGAAAATATTTGGAATACAGACCTTTGCTCCTGTGCTGAGTAGGAACTCTTTCTACAGCCCTGAGGGTTAGCAGAGAGGAAACCTCTGCTTCTAAAGCAGTGGTCTCAGAAAGGTTTGCAGGTGGAAAGAATTTAGCCCTCAATTTTGGGAACTTTCCAAAACTGAGGGCCAATCCCTGACCGACTACCTCCAGGACCCACCTGTCTGAGGTAACAGACTTCCAGGCCTGGCAGTAGTAAGCCAGTCTTCCTCCTTCTGGGGTTGGGGAGTCAACCCGGGCTGACACATCAGGGTGTCTGCTTGGCAGGAGCCTTGGACTGAGAGGAGGATGCAGCCCTACTCATCCCCTTCCTACTTCTCCCTCTGAAGAACCCCCTCTGTGGAAAGAAAGAGGAGGCCTGCGCTTGGTAGAAAGGCCTGTGAAAAGGCCTGCCCCTAGACTGCTGTCTCTGAGGAATCGCCTGCCTTTCCTTGGCCTGTGCACTCCTGTAGGTGGTCCGATACTCGACCATTTTCTTCATGTAAATCTCTGTCTGCACCCCAAACAGAGAATTACCCACCACTGGGAAATCCATGGCCTTAGCCTGAGTGTCCTGTGAGAGAACAGTACATCTGAGCCAGGCAAACCTCCTAAGAGACACAGATGTAGCCATGACTCATTGTGCCACATCATTCGAGTCCACAGCAGCATGGATTTGTACTTTGGATGCCTCAATTCCATCAGCAGCCACCTCCTCCAGCCATACCTCTCAACTGTCATTCATTACGAAAGACATCCCTGATTTTACCCCTTAAAATTGCTCTGTCCCTCATCCGTCCCTCATGGAAAAGGTGCTGCCCATGCTGAGAATGTGCTGTAAATTCAGACTTTAAAGCAGAAATTCTTAATATTTTAAACTACTAAATCAAAACTAAACATTGTACAAGTAAACATTATGGTTTTCACGCTGTTCTGAGCTTGTATATTCATGTTTGAGGATGTGTCCCTCAGTTTGAAGGTCTGTGTCCCTCATTTTGAGTGTCCAGAAATGTCCATGTCCCTCATTTCAGTGACAAAAAGGTTGAAAGGTATGCCTCCAGCTCCTTGGCTAGCTGGGGGGAGGCCTGTTTAGCCAGCTCTTGAACAGTATCCAATCTAGACTTCTGGTATCTGGCTGTGTAGGCCATATAATTCAGCTGCCTGAGTCCCAAGCAGGATGCTAAGTACTGTTTTTTAGCCATAGCATCCACCTTCCTAGAGTCTTTATCTAGGAGGTGTGAAGCTAAGAGTATGTTAGCCTTGTCACAGGCTGCAGCCTGCACTACCCCCAACATGGCTGCATTGGTGGAACAAGAACTCTGTACCTGAGCCTGAAAGCATATACCTCCTGTCCATTCTTTTATCCACAGGAGGTAAAGAATTTGGGGTCTGAAGAATTTTCTGTGTCTGTTTCCCAAAGGATTTATGGGGGAATAGACAATCTCTCGGACTCTGGGATGTTCATCACTTCCACAAAATCATGCTCTTCTTGTTCTTCGACAGCTTCAACCAAGAGAAGCTGGAGGGTATCAGCCACTTTCTTGTAGATCAAATAGTGGGATGTAGACTCAGAAAGCCTGGGAGGGGAGATGTCCGATTCAATGGGCTCATCCAGACCTTCATCACCATTATCCTCATCATCATCGTCTTCTTCCCCCTCCCACTCTGGTTCATAAAATTCATCCAGAACATATTCTGGAACTGGGGAAACCGACCGAACCGAGCGCCTACCGAGAGGCGTCGGATCCGACGGAACCGGATGGAGCAATTCCACAATACTTATCGCCCTGGCTATTTATGTGGTTCTGGATCCGAACCTGCCAATTTCCTTTTGCGCTTCAATGGAACCGACCCCTCAGGGTCGGATCTCCTCTTGCCCGAGGGAGTATCAGGCGTTAGTGGGCACTCCCTCAGGTTCGGTAGGAACAGAACCGGCCTGGCCATCCAGATTATCAGACTTCTTGGCCTCCTTTTCCCTGAGCCTACCCAACCACTTTTCTAGGGTGGCCTTTGGGAAATTTTTACAAATTTGGCAGTCTGAATCAAGCTGGTCAAACCCCAGACAATAAACACAAGTGGTATGAAGGTCTGCTTTAACAAAGACATCACCACACTCACCACAGTGTTGAAACTCAGTGGGCCAGGTTTTTTTCTTGGGTTTCTCAGAATGGCCAGGCTACAAACTTACCCTTTACAGCTTATTAGCCAGGTAAGACCCTCCTATTGGTTACCAACCGTGTTACGGGTTGTGGAAAAAAAATGTGTCAAATCGTGGTTTTTTGAAACCGATAGGAACTGGTACCTCACACTAAACAGAAAGAATAAGAAAACCCTAAAACAATCGGTTCCAAACCACACCGATCCACAGGTTCTTACAATTTCCACAGAAATATAACATTCTAACCCTACAGTCCACTACCTACAACACTTACTGTACCGCAGACAGGGATCTGAAGCCGAAAATAACGACAAATCAGTGATTAAACCAATGGATTCTTAACCGACCCAACCGTAGCGAAGGAGCAATCTCCGGAGCGACTGAACAGTTAGGCGGAGTAAAGAATCTGACGGTTACACTTTGAAGTGCTGCAGACAGAGGTCTGAAACCGAACTCGAGCTCAACATTCTATGCTTCCTGCATAAAGTTAACTTTTTCCTCTCCGGAGCAGTTCAAGTGCTGGAGCTAACTGCATATGTCAGAATACAGCAAGACTTCATGTTGTTAGAATGAGCAACAGCAACACCTAAATAAAATCCTTATTTAAAAATAAACAATTCTCGGTGGCTGCTTTCCTCTTTGCACCACTCTAAGGATTGCACCAGCTTGTGTGATACTAGTACTTGTTGTTGCAGTGGTGTACTTTTTAAGTGCCAGTACCTTCTGAGGTGGTACTGAACTAGTCAAGGGGGGAGGCACTGATAAGCAGCAGGAAAATCCCAGCCTATCCCTACAAAACAGGGTATTAAATGAGAAAAAGACCGAGGTAGAAAGCTCAGTGGGGGATGCTGCAACAGAAGGTAAAGCCATCAAAAAATGGAAAGCAATGAGTACCAATGCCCATAGTCTGAGTGAAAAAATTACTCACCTTAGTAATGTTGTTTCTTCTAATGGAGTCTTGCTATATTATAGACATTAGCAGTTTGATCCAGCTCTAGAACTGCCCCGGAGTGAAATAGTTAAAACCATTCCAAAATAGAATTTTGACACGAGAGCAGCTCTATCTGTGTCATTTCAAACTTGAACTGTCAGATCTTTCGAGCCAAACTCACTAAGGTCTGTGTGGAAGCTGTAACCTACACTAGCCAAATGGCTACCTAAATAATAACAACCATTGATGGTCCCAACACCCAAGACTCAAGTCAGGGGACCAGAAATACTAACACCATTCTAATAATATGAAAATGGAACATAAGTATAATAAAACACACACACGCGTACACATACACCCCCAAAGTCCCAAAGGGGACAAAATGCTAACAGGACATAAGTAGTGCCCACACTAAGTTGCCCGCACCCCACCAAGTAGAGGTTCTGAGAGGGGCAGTTTGGGGGGGAGGTCTATAATATAACAAGACTCCATTAGAAGAAACAACATTGCTAAGGTGAGTAATTTTTCTTCAAACAACATGAAGTCTTGCTATATTATAGACATGACAAAGAATACACAGCAGTACCTCCATGGAGGAGGGCAGAACCTACTTAGGGAATAGGCTCTGAAGAACAGCTGTGCCAAACCGAGCATCTCTCCTGGCCCGGACATCCAGGGAGTAATACTTGGTAAAAGTGTGTACCGTTTTCAAGTAGCAGCCTGGCAAATCTCTAATAAAGGGATATCTGGCAGCAGCTAGAGCGCAGCTGTACCCTGGTAGAATGAGCCCTCAGACGGGGGGGCTCTGCCCACTTTCTGATAACAAAACTGGATACAAGAGACTCTCACCTGGCTACTGATCTCTTAGTGGCAGGTTTGCCTTTCCCAACTTCACCATAGGTAAGGAAAAGTTGGAGGGATTCGAACCTGTGTGACCTTTAGTACGCTCTATATAATAACTAAGAGCTCTCTTAACATCCAGGCTGTGCAACCTCCTCTCACCGAAGAGGGTGATCAGTGAAAAATACTGGAAGGAGATAGATTGATTAAGATGGAAATCTGAAACCACCTTAGGCAAAACTTCCTATTAGTCCTAAGGACTACCTTATCCCTGTGGAAAGAAATAAAGTCAGTCTCCACTGACAAGGCTTGCAATTCACTTATGCGTCTGGCAGAAGTGATAGCCACTAGAAAACAGTTTTCCAAGTTAGGTATAGCTCTGCAGAAGACAGAGGTTCAAGGGGTTGCATTAACTGGGCAATGCAAACATTAAGGTCCCAAGCAGGGGTCGGTTCTCAAAGGAGGATTAGTATGGAGTAATCCTTAAAAACTTGGAAAACACAGGATGAGAGGAAAGAGAGGATGACTTTCCTGTTGACACAAAAGCAGACACAGCTGCCAAATGAACTCTCAGGGTAGCTGGTCTGAGACCCAAGGAATTAAGATGTACCATGTAATCTGACAAATGGGCAATTCAGCAGATTCTGGGGAAATATTTTTCCAGCACACCAAATGGAAAACCTTTTCCATTTACAACTATAAGTAGCCCTAGTGGAAGGCTTGAAGCCTTTACGATCTCAGGAACACCCTGAGAGAGGTGTAAATCAGCAAATCTTAACCCTCAAGAGCCAGGCCTTGAGGTTGAGGGATTTGAGGTCCGGATACCAAACCTTCCCTGGGCACAAGTCAACAGATTGTGATTCCTGGGGAGGCACAGGGAAGATGGACTGTCAGAGACAGAAGGAGTGGGTACCAGGGCTGCCTGGCCTAATCCGGGGCAATCAGAATCACCCTGCAAGGCTGAGATCTGATTTTGACTAGTACTTTGAATAGGAGAGGAAAGGGGGGGAAAGCAAGAGGAACTTCCCCTCCCAATCCAGAAGAAGGGCATCCAGGGGAACTGAGCCCAGCACTGGAGGCCTGCAACAGAACAGAGGAAGTTTGTGATTGTCTGGGGCTGAAAAAAGATCTATCTGAGGGATGCCCCACCTGGCAAAAACTATCACCAGCACTTGAGGATCCAGGGACCATTCGTGATGGCCCTGGGAAATCCTGATGAGGGCATCCGCTAGGACATTGTCCTTCCCTGGAGGATGAACTGCATGAGGGAAGTGTTCAGGAAATAGGCAGAGACCACAACTTCATTGCCTCGGTGCACAAGGCCAAGACCGAGTGCCCCCTGTTTGTTGATGTACCACATTGTTGTGGTGTTGTCTCTTCTGACTTGTATCACCTTGTCGTGGACAGATGCAGAAAATGCTTGAAGAGCTAAAAGACAGCTCTGAGTTCCAGCAAATTGATGTGGAGCAGAGATCTCTGGGGACCAAACTCCTGAGTGGAAAGGTCGCCCATGGGCTCCAACCCAGAAGGGAAGCATCTGTAGGAGAGTCAAGTCTGAGAAGGGGAATGAAGGGACCCCCGCCTTAACAATTGCTCTGATCCTACCACCACTGGAGAGCTAGGATCAAGGTTCGAGTCACTGGGACCAACTTGGAAGGGGTCTTCTCTGAGACCAAAGGTTCTCAAGTGAAACTGAATGTCTCATCTGAAATCTGGCTCCCTGCACAACAGCTGTGGATGCAGCCATGTGCCCCAGGAGCTGCAGAGCGCCTTGCTGGTCGAGACCTGCAGAATGAAGGAAGAGGCCAGAGCCACTAAATTCCTTACCCTTTCTGGGGGAAGAAAGACTCTGGCTAGCTTTGTGTCCAATTCTGCCCCTATAAAGGTGAGTACCTGGACTGGTTCCAGAATCAATTTTGGTAGGTTTAGCAGAAAACCCAGGAGGTGAGAAGGTTGCTGGGTGACTTGCAGCTGAGATTTTACCTGTTCTGGGACTGGCCTACAATGAGCCAGTCGTCTAGATAGGGAAACAGCAATCCTCTGCCTCCTTAAGTGGGCCACTGCCACTGCTAGACACTTTGTGAATACCCTTGAGCAGAGGTAAGGTCAAGGGCATTGCTCTGAACTGGTAATGACCTGAGGGCAGTTCGAATCTGAGGTACTTTCGATGGGATCTTCTGATTAGGACATGGAAATAGGCATCCTTGAGGTCCAGGAGGCTAGCCAGTCCCTGGCCTTAGGGAAGGTAAATCATTGCCAGAGTTATTACCATTTTGAACTTTGGTTTCAAAAGATGCTTGTTCAGATATCTGAGATCTAAAATGGGCTGCCACTCTCCTGTCTTTTGGGGTAAGGAAGTATCTGGAAACAGACCCTGCCCTGATGCAGGGAGGAACCTTCTCTGCTCTGAGAGCTAACAGGATGAGACCTCTGTTTCAAAGCGAGGGTCTCTGAAGCACTTGCTAGTAGAAAAGTCTGCTTCTCAACTTGGGAAACTTTTGAAGCTGAGAACCAGACCCTGGCTTACTACTTCCAGAACCCACTTGTCTGAGGTTAAAGAAGCCCAATTCTGACTGAAGTAAGCTAGCCTGCCCCTACTAGTACAGAAGAATCGGCCTGGGCACCCCATCAGGGTGCCTGTTTCATAGGAGCTTTAGGCTGGGGTGGGAGCAGGTCTGCACACCCTCGCCTGCCCTGCCTCTGAAGAAGCCCCTCTGAGCATAGGCAGAGGAGGCCTGAGTCTGGCAGAGAGGCCTGTGAAAAGGCTCTACCCCTACCCCTGGGGGGCTCTTTGAGGAGTGGCTTGCCGCCTCCTAGCCTGGGCACTCTTGTAAGTAGTCCTATATTCATCCATCTTCTTCATGTAGTTCTCTGTCTGCTCTCCAAACAGAGAATTTCCCACCACAGGAAAATCCATAGCCTAGTCTGGGTATCCGAGACAAACTAGTACACCTGAGCCAGGCCAACCTACGAAAAGCTACAGATGTGGCCATGACCCTAGAGGAAACATCAGTAACATCCACAGCAGCATGAAACTGAACTTTAGAGGCTTCAATGCCATCAGCAGCCACCTGTTCAAACACCATGAAATCTTGCTATATTATGACTAATGCAGTTAGCCACTGCACTTGAACTGCCCCGGAGAGGAAACAGTTAACTCCAGGGAGTCTGGAGTTCTACAGCGCGAGAGCGTTTATGCCAAAGCTCTATCTGGGCAGTTTCAAATGAAACTGTCAGATTCTTTACTCCGCTTCACTGAACAGTCGCTCCGGAGATCAGCTCCTTCAGCTCGGTTCATTTCTCGGTTCAGCTTAGTATTTTCGGTTCATTTGAACCGCAAAAGTATTTATTTTACCGATTTCAGTTAAAAGCTCTATCTGGTAAACCGTAAGTACAAAAATTAAAGTCTGTGTGGAAATTAATTATCGGTTCGGTTTTGAACCGATCAGTTTGCTGAAATTAACGCTTTAAAGTGTTGGTTGGTTTTAGAGTGCGGTTCCCGGTTCTTTTCGGTTCTAAAAACCTTGCTTTAAAGTGGGTTTTTCAAATACCGTGACACGGTTGGGAACGATAAGGTGTCTTGCCTGGTACTGCCATCAAAGGGCAAGTTTTTGTTAGGCTGGCATTATGTCTGAGAAACCCAAAAGAAAACTGGCCTACTGGTTTCAACACTGTGATGTCTGTGGGAAGCCATTGCCAAGGCTGACCCACACACCACTTGTGTTTATTGTCTGGGGCTGACCACCTCCTGTCAGACTGTCAGGTGTGTAAATATTTCCCTGCAGCCACCCTGAAAAGAGATTGGGTCGGCCCAGGGAACCAGAGGCCAAAAAGTCCGCTGACCGCGATGGCCAGCCCGTCCAGCACCCACTGGACCAGAGGGAATGCCTCTGACCAGGCTAGACTTCCTCGAGCAAAGGAAGGCTGGTTCAGAGAACCAGTCCCAGTGAAAAGACAAAGAAACAGTAGGTTTGGAGTCCAAAATTGTCTTCCAACTGCTGCAGAAATAGCTGAAGCCATATAGATTGTCCAGTCACTGTCTCAGGGTCCTGTCTAACCACCAACAGTTGGTAAAGGGTTGGTTGCTCAGTTCAGTGGTTCAAGAGTATGATGTTGAGGAATTTTGAACCACGAGGGGGAGGAGGAATTTGATCAACATATATGTTGGGAGGGTCTGACGTGCTCATTGAACTGGACATTTCTCCAGACAGACCTTTAGAATCTCCTCCTATTCTGTCTGAGTCCCTTCTCATTTTATGTTTTACAAAAGGTTGTAGAAACCCTCCAGCTTCCTTTAGAGGAGGCTGTGGATGAGCAAGAGGAGCCTGATTATGTAGAAATGATGGATATACCAGAGTCTAGGAGGTTGTCTATTCCTTTGCATAAGTCGTTAGGAAGCAAACAACAAAGATTTTAAAAATCCTCATTCTGTTCCTCCTGTAGATAAAAATGGACAGAAGGTATGCTTTGTCAGGCTCTGATACAGACTTCCTCACTGAGCAGTGTAGTCATGTAGGTGTGGTTCAAGCTGCAGCCTGTGACAAGATAATATTCCCCTGGCCTCCACATCTCTCCTGATATGGTTCCAGGAAGATTGATGCCATGGCGAAAAAAACAGTATATGGCAGCTTCTTTGGGACTCAGGCAGGCAAATTGTATGGCTTATGTAGCTAGATATCAGAAATCTAGATGAGACACAGTATTAGTAGTTAGCTAAGCATTGCAATAGCTGCTAGTGAGTTGGAACAGGTGGCTGCTGATGGCATTGAAGCCTCTAAAGTTCAATTTCATACTGCTGTGTTATGTGAATGATGTTTCCTCTAGGGTCATGGCCACTTCTGTAGCTTTCCGTAGGTTGGCATGGCTCAGATGCACTAATCTGTCCCAAGATACTCAGTCAAAGGCTATGGATTTTCCTGTAGTGGGTAATTCTCTGTTTGGGGAACAAACAGAAAACTATATGAAAAGATGGATGAATACAGAACTACCTACAAAAGTGCCTAGGCTAAGGAGAGGCATGCCACTCCACAGAGGCACGTCCCAAAGGTAGGGGCAGGCCTTTCCACAGGCCTTGTTGCAATCTCAGGCCTCCTCTGCATTTGCACAGAGGGTTTTTCAGAGGGCAGAAGAGGTGAGACGGGGCTGCGTCGGCAGTCCCCTCCTCAGCCTAAGGCTACTGCCAAGCAGGCACTCTGATGGGGTGCCCAGGGCCGATTCTCCTGGTACAGTGGGGGGGAGGTTGGTTTATTTCAGCCAGAACTGGGTGTCCCTAACTTCAGACAGATGGGTTCTGGAGGTAATAAGCCAGGGTCTGGTTCTCAGCTTCAAACAGTTTCCGAAGATGAGAGCCAGACATTTTCACCTGCAAATCCTACAGAAGCCCTTGCTTTGGAAGCAGAGGTTCTTCTCTCTCTGGACTGCAAAGCAGTAGAAAGGGTCCCTCCTTGCATCAGGGCAAGGGCTGTACTCAAGATACTTTCTTACCCCAAAAGACAGGAGAATGGCGCCCATCCTAGATTTAAGGTACCTGAACAAGCATCTTTTGAAACCAAAGTTCAAAATGTTAACTCTGGCAATGATTTTGCCTTCCCTGAGGCAGAGGACTGGCTGGCTTCCCTGGACCTCAAGGATGCCTCATTTTCATGTTCTGATTCAGGCCTTCTCACCGAAAGCACTCAGGTTCGAACTGCCCCTCAGGCCACTACCAGTTCAGGGCAATGCCCTTCAGCCTTACCTCTGCGCCAAGGGTATTCACAAATGTCTAGCTGTAGTGGCTCATTTAAGAAGGCAAGGATTGCTGTGTTTCCTTACCTGGATGACTGGCTCATAGTGGGTCAGTCCCCAGATCAAGTAAAATCCACTTGCAAGTCACCCAGCAGCTTCTCACTTCCTGGGATTCCTGCTGAATTTACCAAAGTCAGTTCTGGAACCAGTTCAGGTACTAACTTTCATAGGTGCAGAATTGAACACAAAGTTAGCCAGGGCATTTCTTCCCTCGGAGAGGGTAGACAGACTCATTGCCCTGGCATCCTCCTTTACCCCGAGGTTTCTCGACCAGCAAGGCATTTTCTGCAACTCCTAGGGCACATGGCTGCTTCCACAGCGGTAGTGCAAGGAGCAAGATTCCAGATGAGGGACATTCCAGTTCCATTTGAGGGCCTATTGGTTCTAAAAAGGAGGGACCCCTTCCAAATTGGTTCTAGTGACCCAAACTCTGATCCTGGCTCTACACTGGTGGCAGGATCAAAGCAATCTAAAACAAGGGGTTCCTTTCATTCCGTCTCCACTCCTCACCCTACCACGGATGCCTCCCCTGTTAGGGTGGGGAGCTCACTTGGCGACCTGTCCACTCAGGGAGTGTGGTCTCCTCAGGAATCTCTGCTCCACATCAACCTTTGGAACTCAGAGCTGTCTTTCTAGCTCTTCAGGCGTTTCAGCTTCTGTCCAGAACAAAGTAGTTCAAGTCTGGACAGACAACACCACAACAATGTGGTACATCAACAAGCAAGGGCACTCGGTCATCAGCGATGTGCAAGCAATGTAGTTGTGGTCTCTGATTACCCCTGAACACCTCCCTGATAGCAGTTCACCTTCCAGGGAAGGACAATGTCCTGGCGGATGCCCTCAGCAGGATTTCTCAGAGCCATCATGAATGGGCACTGAATCCTCAGGTGCTGGGGTCGGTCTTTGCCAGATGGGGCACCCCTCAGATAGATCTTTTCGCAGCCCCAGACAACCACCAACTTCCTCTGTTTTGTTGCAGGCCTCCAGTGCTGGGCTCAGTCCCCCTGGACGCCTTTCAGTTGGATTGGAAAGGGAAGTTCCTGTATGCCTTTCCCCCCTTTCCTCTTCTTTTCAGGGTACTAGTAAAAATCAGATCTCAGCCCTGCAAAGTGATTTTGATTGCCTCAGATTGGGCCAGACAGCCCTGGTACCCACTGCTTCTGTCCTTGACAGTCCACCCTGCCCTGAGCTTGCCCAGAGTCCACGACTTGCTGGCTTGTGCACAGGGGAGAGTGTGGTATCCGGACCTCAAATCCCTCCATCTCAAGGCATGGCTCTTGAGGAGTTAGAATTTGCTGACTTACACCTTTCTCAAGGTGTTCTGGATATTTTAAAGGCTTCAGGAAGCCTTCCACTAGGGCCACTTACAATTCTAAGTGGAAAGGTTTTCCATCTGGTGCTCTGGAAGCAGATTATCCCAGAATCTGCTGATCTTCCCATTTACTGGACTATTTGGTCCATTTAAATTCCTTAGGCCTTAGGCCAGCTACCATAAAGGTTCATCTGGCAGCTGTCTCTGCTTTTGTGTCAGCAGGAAGCCTGCTTCCTCTTCTACACCCAGTGTTTCCAATTTTTTAGGGTTTGCTTCACTAACCCTCCTTTTCAGAACCAGCCCCCGCCTGGGACCTGAATGTTTGCATTGCTCAGTTAATGCAACCTCCCTTTGAGCCTCTGTCCTCAGCAGAGCTCAAGTTTCTAACTTGGAAAACTGTTTTCCTAGTGGCTATCACTTCTGCCAGACGCATAAGTGAACTACAGGCCCTGTCAGTGGAAGAAGATTTTATCTCTTTCCACAGAGATAACGTAGTCCTCAGGACTAACAGAAAGTTTTTGCCTAAAGTGGTTTCAGATTTCCACCTGAACCAATCCATATCTCTTCCAGTATTTTTCACTGAGCATTCTTCCTCAGGTGAGAGGAGACTGCACAGCTTGGACGTCAAAAGAGCCTTAAGCTACTATATGGAACGCACCAAGGGTCACAGGTTCGAATCCCTCCAACTCTTCCTTACCTATGGTGAGGTTGGCAAAGGGAAACCTGCCACTAAGAGGACAATTGCAAGGTGGATTGTCTCTTGTATGCAATTTTGTTATCAAAAACTAGGTAGAGAACCCCCCTCAGGACTGAGGGCTCACTCCACCAGGGGTACAGCTACATCTCTAGCGGCTGTTAGAGATATTCCCATTCTGGAAATCTGTCAAGCTGCTACTTGGAAAACAGTTCACACTTTTACCAAGCATTATTCCCTGGATATTCAGTCCAGGAGAGATGCTCGTTTTGGCACAGCTGTGCTTCAGAGCCTATTTCCTAAGTAGGTTCTGACCCGCCTCCATGGAGGTACTGCTGTGTAATCTGCATTAGTCATAATATAGCAAGACTTCATGGTGTTTGAAAAAAATTACTCACCTTAGTAATTGCTTTTCTTCTCATGGAGTCTTGCTATATATGACCACCCTCCCTCCTGCCCTCTCAGAACTTCTACTTGGGTAGGGGTGGCAAATTAGTGCAAGTACCGGTGTCATGCCATTGTAGTTTTTTTCCTTACCTTCTTTTATTTAGGGTTAGGGAACTAGGTTATTTTATTTAGGTAATATATTGGTCCCCTTCCTGGACTTGAGTATTTGGGGGAAGGGGGGTCCTAATGGTGCTTGTCAGGGGGGTAACTAATAATACTATTATTCATTGTTATTATTGTTATTTATATTGTTATTTCTACTAGTAGGTAGCCATTTGGCTAGTGTAGAGCTTTCCACACAGACTTGTTGCTTAGTATTAGCTTCGTAAAGATCTGACAGTTTCATTTGAAACTGCCCAGATAGAGCTTTGGCATAAGCGCTCTCGCACTGTAGAACTCCAGACTCCCTGGAGTTAACTCTTTCCTCTCCGGGGCAGTTCAAGTGCAGTGGCTAACTACATTAGTCATAATATAGCAAGACTCCATGAGAAGAAAAGCAATTACTAAGGTGAGTAATTTTTTCTTCTAGTTCACTAGCCAGCTGGCCATGGGCCTGCTTGGCCAATTGCATAACAGTATCCCATCTAGATTTCTGATACCTAGCTACATAAGCCATATAATTTGCTTGCCTGAGTCCCAGAGAGGCTGCCATATACTGTTTTTTTGCCATGGCATCAATCTTCCTGGAATCCTTGTCAGGAGGATGTGAAGCCAAGGGAATATTAGCTTTATCACAGGCAGCAGCCTGAACTACCTCAACATGACTGTATTGCTGAGAAAGGAATTCTGTATCAGGGCTGACAGTGTATACCTTCTGTCCATCTTTTATCTACAGGAGGCACAGAATTAGGAGCTTTTAAAATTTTAATTGTTTGTTTCCTAAAGACTTATGTAAAGGAATAGACAATCTCTAGACTCTGGAATATCCATCATTCTACAAAATCAGGCTCCTCTTGCTCATCCACAGCCTCTTCTAAAGGAAGCTGGAGGGTTTCAGCAACTTTTTTATAAAACATAAAATGAGATGGGGACTCAGACAGCATAGGGGGAGATTCTAAAGGTCTGTCTGGGGAGATGTCCGGTTCAATGGGCACACCCAGACCTTCCCAGCCACTTTCATACTGTTCATAATCCTCCTCCCCCCTCTGGTTCATAAAATTCCTCAATATCATAATCCTGAACCACTGGGACCGGACTAACCGACCTTTACCAGATAGTGGTGGTTCGGACGGACCCTGAGACAGTGACTGGACAATTTGTATGGCTTTTGCTATCTCTGCAGCAGTTGCAGAAGGAATTTTGGACTCCAGACCTGCTGATTTTCTTGTTTTCTTTACTGGAACTGGTTCCTCAGAATCAGCTTTTCTTTTGCCCGAGGAAGTCTGGCCCTGGTCAGAGGGCACTCCCTCTGGTTCGGTTGGCACCGAACCGGGCTGGCCATCCGGGTCAGTGGACTTTTTGGCCTCTCGTTCCCTGAGCCTGCCCAATCTTTTTTCCAGGGTGGCTGCAGGGAAATTCTTACATACCTGGCAGTCTGACTGGAGGTGGTCAAACCCCAGACAATAAACACATGTGGTGTGTGGGTCAGCCTTGGCAAAGACTTCCCCACAAACATCATAGTGTTGAAACCCAGTGGGCCCGGTTTTTCTTTTGGGTTTCTCAGACATAATGCCAGCCTAACCAAAAACTTGCCCTTTTAAAGGCAGTGCCAGGCAAGACACCCTTATCGGTTCCTAACCGTGTCACGGGTATTGGAAAAAAACGTAATAAATCCGTTTTTTAGAACCGATAAGAACCAGAACCGCACTCTAAAATAGTAACTTTTAGTTTTAAATGAATTTTAAACCCACTGATCGGTTCAAAACCAAACCGATAACTTACAAGTTCCACACAGACAAAACCTTCATTTACTTACGGTTACCACAGATAGAGCTTGAACCGAACGGTTTTGACGGTTAAATAAAACTATTCTCGTTAAATCCAACCGAGAAAACACTTTTAAACCGAGAAATGAACCGAGCAGAAGGAGAACTCTCCGGGTTACTGTTCACTGAGGCGGAGTAAAGAATCTGACAGTTCAAGTTTGAAATGACACAGATAGAGCTGCTCTCGTGCCAAAATTCTATTTTGGAATGGTTTTAACCATTTCACTCCGGGGCAGTTCTAGAGCTGGATCAAACTGCTAATGTCTATAATATAGCAAGACTTCATGTTGTTTGAAAACAAGCTTCCTGAATTAGTGGCCTTGATGGAGGAGGAACATCTGGATATCGTGGCAGTCACAGAAACATGGTTCGCACAAAACCATGACTGGGACGTAAACATACCAGGATACACTATCTACAGGAGGGACAGAGAGGGTAACGGAGGAGGAGGAGTAGCTCTTTACATAAGGGAAGGAATCAAAGCAACAGAACAAAAGGGAAAACAGGGAGGAGAAGAAGCACTGGGTAAATCTGGAGACCGGCAATGGCACCACAATCCGCACAGGGGTTGTATACAGACCCCCTTCTCAGGGGGAAGAAATGGACAAGAAAATGATAGAAAGTATACTTAGTATGGCGGAAAAAGGGGAAATATTGCTGATGGGCGATCTGAATATGCCAGATGTTAGCTGGAGTGCAGTTGCAGCAGCCACTTCGAAGAGTGGGGTTATTCTAGATGCCCTACAGGGGGCATGCCTTAGACAACTAGTACTGGAGCCCACTCGAGAGGGAGCAATCTTAGACCTGGTTCTCTCAAATGGAGATGAAGAGAGGATCACAGATGTAGAAGTGGGTAGTCATCTGGGAACTAGCAACCATCGAACAGTATGGTTCACAATAAACACAGCAATAGAGTCAAGCCATACAAAGGCAAAGGTACTGGACTTTAGGAGGGCTGACTTTGCAAAATGGGTGAGTGCCTAAGGAATGCACTAGCAAATGGGCAGGAAGGAGGGGTGGAAGAACAATGGGGAATAATAAAAACTGCCATCACAGAGGTAACGAGCCTTTGTGTGAAGCAAATAAACAAAACTAAACGATGTAAGAAACCACTATGGTTCTCAAAGGAAGTGGCAGTGAAGGTTCAAGAGAAAAAGAAAGCTTTCAGGAAGTACAAGGAATCACAGAAGGAGCAGGACAGAGAAATAGAAATTACGTTCTTACTGTAATTATGATCTTTCTGTGTATCTTCACCATTCATCACAGATGGGTACTGGCCGGAGATCAGGACCCCGGGGTGCCTTTTTTTTTTTTAAAAGGATAGGCAGAGCCGACGCAGCATCGGGGCGCCCCCCGAGGCTGACTTACTACGTGGTGCTTGAGGATTAGCCGTTAAGCTGTGTCGACTCCACCTGCCTACCAGTTCTGAGTCGCCGGAGAGGTAAGAGGAAGGGATGGAGGGTGGGACAAGACAGTCCAAGGGACAGAAAAAGGAAGAGAAACTGAACTAAAAGGAGAAATAACGACTGAGAGGACAGCATAGAAGAAGTAAAAACTAAGGGGATTGGGTAGGGGCCCCAATCTCTGGAAAAGGAAGAAGGGAGGGAGGGGGGAGAGAGAATTTAGGAGAGAGTGAGAGGTGACAAGAATCCAGGACCCTTGTCCGTCACCAGAGTGTATAGGAACTGCAAGGAGTGGCGAAGCTCACCTGCCAGAATTCAAGGCACAGAATAACTGGCAAACCCCAGAAGAGAAGGACAGGGTACAGGGAGTCAGTACACTCTCTGTAAAGACATTTGGTGAAAAAAAGGGATTTCCCCCTTTTTTTTTTTTTTAAAAGGAAGGATAACAGAAGGAGGGCAACCACCAGTTCTCACCCTGTAGGGGTGTAGATAATTAGTAGAGAGGAAGTGCCACTTGAACCGTGCACCCTTTGGGAGAAATTTACCCCCCTGTGTGTCCCAACTTTACCCCGCTCAAAGAGGGAGAGGCACAGAGGGAGGAGGATCCAGAGACTGGAGCCCCAGGAGGATGGCAGGTGGATTATGATGAATGGTGAAGATACAGAAAGATCATAATTCGTAAGAACGTAATTTCTATGTCTTATCTGTGTCAATCTTCACCATTCATCAAGACGGTGAGTACTAAGCACCTCGGAAGGGGTAGACTAAGGCACCCTAAGGGACAGAGTCCCCAGCCCCAGTGGGTGACACACTAAAGGGAACTCTGGGCCTGAAGAGGCCCGACAGTGGGGAAAGCGACACGGGGTCTCCCCGGAGGGGGAAGGAATTTGCCCCGACAGACGTCGTCTCGCCCTACGGGAAAAGAGATAGGTTCCCTGGTGAGCGGAGCAGATCACCCTACGCCGGGCCAAGGGTGACAACCGGGAAAGGCGACGCCACGCCGATCGTCTGGTGCAGATCACCGTCCCTACTACCCTGGTAGCTACCTCGTTGGCGTAGAAGATGCCCTTGCTGCGTGCCTTGCTAGCTCCAGGCCACGTGCAGAGAGAGCGATGGCTTGCCTGGTTTGCTCCGAGTCAGGCAAAGCAGCTAGGAATTGACCCAGCGCTGACCACAAGAACCTGCTGTAGGCTGCATAGTGGGCCTGATGGGCGGAGATGGAGAGAAGCAACCGTGCAGAGTAGAAAGTCCTCCTTCCCCAGAAATCAAAATCTGAAGGGTCCTGATCTGGGGGCCGGTCACGGTGGAGGGCGCGAAGCCCATCAGGAGTGTCCAGGTGTGTCAATCCGGACTGTGGAGGAGGCACAGAACCTGGAGACTCTGGAGGAGTGCAATACTTCTGGCTGAGGTCCCTAGGGGCAGGAACTCCGGAGAAGGGCCTCTGCCAGAAATGCATGGACGCCTCCCGGAAGGGAACAGGCCAGGGGGGCACCACAAGGGTGGCTGCCCTGAAATCACCTAGAAAGGCGTGCGCCGCATGCTCTGGATTGCTCGCAGATAGGGGGAAACGGTGAAGGTCCTCCAACATCCTCGTGAGGAAACGATGATACTCTGAAAGATCAGCGGCAGGAGAGATGTGGACAGATGGTTCCTCTCCCCCAGAAGAGGGGAATGAGGAGCTGGAGGTCACCATATGCTCCGAGGGTGGCTGCTCGGGGGAAGGTTGAAAAACCTGACTGTCCAAGGCCCTAACATAGGCAGGGAACCGAGAAGCCACCGCTCTGAACTGCTCCCAGGTGAGAGGCCCGGTAGGACCAAGAATGCCTGGGAGCGCTGGAGAATGCAGCAGAGGGGTAGGGGCAGAGCCGAGGGAAGGAATCGGCTGACCTCTGTCAGGGCCAGGGAGCGGACCATGGACACCTGGGGAAGGTGTCCCAGAAGACTCCGCAGCCAACAGCTGTACAACCACGTTGGTACTGCCTAAGCTGCACCCAGAATAATCCCCCCCAGTGAGGGGGCCGTATGGGTCCAGAAGGACGGTCCCCTGCCTCCAAAGAATGGGACCCTCTCAAGGATCCGGAAGAAAAAATTACTCACCTTAGTAATGTTGTTTCTTCTAATGGAGTCTTGCTATATTATGACAATTGCAGTTTGTCCCAGCCTTAGAACTGCTCCGGAGGTGAAAGAGTTAACTTCCATGCCATGCATGGAACTTAGAGCGCGAGCTCGGTTAGAAAAGCTCTGTCTGTATTATTTCAAACTGAAACTGTCAGATCTTTACGAGCAAAACTCACTAAGGTTCTGTGTGGGAAGCTGTAACCTACACTAGCCAACTGGATACTTAAGTATTAACACATTTTCCTGGTCCCAACACCAAGACTCAAGTCAGGGGACCAGAAAATAAGATAAGATAAGATAAAATAAAACACAACACCCAAACACCCCAAAAAGAAGGGGTGGAAAACACAAGATGGGCATCAAAAAGTGCCAACACTGGACTGCCCACCCCATCCCTAAAGTAGAAGTTCTGAGAGGGGCAGGCTTGGGGAGGTCAATATAGCAAGACTCCATTAAGAAATTACATAGTGTGGTAATTTTTCTTCAAACAACATGAAGTCTTGCTATATTATGACAATTGCAGACTACACAGCAGTACCTCCAAGGAGGAGGGACAGAACCTACTTAGGAAATAGGCTCTCAATCACAGCTGTGCCAAATCGAGCATCCCTCCTGGACTGAATGTCCAAGGAGTAATGCTTAGTGAAAGTATGTACTGTTTTCCAAGTAGCTGCTTGACATATCTCCAAGATAGGGATGTCCCTGGCCGCAGCTAGGGACGCAGCTGTACCTCTGGTAGAGTGAGCCCTCAGGCCTGAAGGGGAACATTACCCAGTTTCTGATAGCAAATTGGATACAAGAGACAATCCACCTGGCAATGGATCTCTTAGTGGCAGGTTTCCTTTCCCAACCTCACCATAAGTGAGAAAGAGTTGGAGGAGTCAACCTGTGACCCTTGGTACGCTCTATGTAGTAACTAAGGGCCTCTTAACATCTAAGTTGTGCAGCCTCCTCTCACCAGAGAAGGAATGGTCAGTGAAGAACACTGGAAGAGAAATAGATTGATTAAGGTGGAAATCTGAAACCACCTTAGGCAAAAACTTCCTGTTAGTCCTGAGGACTACCTTATCCCTGTGAAAGGAAATAAAGTCAGTATCCACTGACAAAGCTTGCAACTCGCTTATGCGCCTGGCAGAAGTGATGGCTACTAGAAATACAGTTTTCCAAGTCAAGTACTTAAGCTCTGCCGAAGACAGAGATTCAAAGGGGGGTTGCATCAGCTGAGCAATGCAAACATTAAGATCCCAGGCAGGGGCAGGGTCCCTGAATGGTGAATTGGTATGAAGCAATCCCCTGAAAAACTTGGAAAATACAGGGTGAGCAGAGAGAGAAGAGGGCTTCCCTGCTGAAATAAAAGCAGAGACAGCTACCAAATGCACTTTCAGGGTAGCTGGTCTCAGTCCCAAAGAATTAAGATGGACCATATAGTCCAAAACAGTGGGCAAATCAGCAGATTCCGGGGAAATATGCTTCCCAGAGCACCATATGGAAAACCTTTTCCATTTAGAGTTATAAGCAGCCCTTGTGGAAGGCTTCCTAGAAGCTTTCGAAATTTCGAGAACACCTTGAGAAAGGTGTAAGTCAGCAAACTCTAACTCTTCAAGAGCCAGGCCTTGAGGTTGAGGGATTTGAGATTCGGATACCAAACTCTCCCCTGGGCACAGGTTAACAAATTGTGGTTCCTGGGGAGACACAGGGGGAGATGGACTGCTAAGGACAGAAGGAGAGGGTACCAGGGCTGTCTGGCCCAATCTGGAGCAATCAGAATCATCTTGCAGGGCTGAGATCTGATTTTGACTAGCACCTTGAACAGGAGAGGGAAGGGGGGAAAGGCATAGAGACTTCCCTTCCCAATCGAGGAGGAAGGCATCCAGGGGGACTGAGCCCAACACTGGGGCCTGCAACAAAAAGTGGAAGTTGATGATTGTCTGGGGCTGCAAAAAGATCTATCTGAGGGGTGCCCCACCTGGCAAAAACTATCCCCAGTACTCGAGGATCCAATGACCATTCGTGATGGCCCTGGGAAATCCTGCTGAGAACATCTGCCAGGACATTGTCCTTGCCTGGGAGGTGAACTGCTATGAGGGAGGTGTTCAGGTAATAAGCCAGAGACCACAACTTCATTGCCTCGGTGCATAAGGCCGAAGACCGAGTGCCCCCTTGTTTGTTGATGTACCACATTGTAGTGGTGTTGTCTGTTCTGACCTGTACCACTTTGTTCTGAACAGATGCAGAAAAAACATGAAGTGCTAGAAAAACAGCTCTGAGTTCCAACAGATTGATGTGGAGCAGAGATTCCTGAGGGGACCACAATCCCTGGGTGGAGAGGTCGCCCATATGAGCTCCCATCCCAAAAGGGACGCATCTGTAGTAAGGGTCAAGGAGTGAGATAGAGGGATGAAAGGAACCCCTTGTCTCAGATTGCTCTGATCCTGTCACCACTGAAGGGCCTGGATCAGGGTTCGAGTTACTGGGATCAACTTGGATAGGGGATCTCTTCTTTGAGACCAAAAGGCTCTCAAATGGAACTGAATGTCCCTCATCTGAAATCTTGCTCCTTGCACTACGGCTGTGGAAGCAGCCATGTGTCCTAGGAGCTGTAGAAAATGCCTTGCTGGTCGAGAGACCTGCAGGGTGAAGGAGGAGGCCAGGCCCACAAGGTCCTTACCCTTTCTAGGGGAAGGAAGGCTCTGGCCTGCCTTGTGTCCAGTTCTGCGCCTATGAAGGTGAGTACCTGGACAGGTTCTAAAACTGACTTTGGAAGATTGAGAAGAAAGCCTAGAGAGGTAAGCAGCTGCTGGGTAACCTGCAGGTGTGATTTGACCTGGTCTGGAGACTGACCCACAATGAGCCAGTCGTCTAGGTAGGGGAAGATGGCAATCTTTTGCCTTCTTAAATGAGCAACTGCTACCGCCAGGCATTTTGTGAATACCCTTGGGGCAGAGGTAAGGCCGAAGGGCATTGCTCTGAACTGATAATGGCCTGAGGGCAGTTCGAATCTGAGGTGCTTTCGGTGGGAGCTTCTGATAAGAACATGGAAGTAGGCATCCTTGAGGTCCAGGGAAGCTAGCCAGTCCCCTGGCCTTAGAGAGGGTATAATCATTCCCAGAGTCACCATTTTGAATTTTGGTTTTAAAAGGTGCTTGTTCAGATATCTTAGGTCCAGGATGGGCCGCCATTCTCCTGTCTTTTTTGGGGTAAGGAAGTACCTGGAGTACAGTCCCTTGCCCTGGTGTAGGGGAGAAACCCTTTCTACTGCTCTGAGAGCCAGGAGGGTTGAGACTTCTGTTTCCAAAGCAAGAGTCTCTAGAGGATTTGCAGGTGGAAAAGATCTGATTCTCATCTTTGGGAATTTTTTGAAGCTGAGAACCAGACCCTGGCTTACTACTTCCAGGACCCACTTGTCTGAAGTTAAAGACTCCCAGTCCTGGACGAAGTAAGCCAGCCTGCCCCCTACAGGTAATGGAGAATCAGCCCTGGGCATCCCATCAGGGTGCCTATTTGGCAGGGGCTTTAGACTGAGGGGTGGGAGCAGGCCTGCTCATACCCCGTCTGCCTCTCCATCTGAAGAACCCCCTCTGAACGTAAGCTGAAGAGGAGGCCTGGGTTTGGTAAAAAGGTCTGTGAAAAGGCCTGCCTCTACCCCTGGGGGGCTGCCTCTGAGGAGTGGCTTGCCGTTCCTTGGCTTGTGCACTCCTATAAGTGGTTCTATATTCATCTATCTTCTTCATATAATTCTCTGTCTGCTCCCCAAACAGAGGATTTCCCACCACAGGAAAATCCATGGCCTTAGACTGGGTATCCTGTGACAGACTAGTACACCTGAGCCAAGCCAATCTACGAAAAGCCACAGATGTAGCCATGACTCTAGAGGATACATCATTAGAATCCACTGCAGCATGGAATTGCACCTTAGATGCCTCAATACCATCGGCAGCCACCTGTTCCAGCTCCTTGGCAAGCTGACCAGGGGCCTGTTTGGCTAAGGCCATGACAGTATCCCATCTAGATTTCTGGTATCTAGCAACATAGGCCATATAGTTTGCCTGTCTGAGTCCCAAGGACACTGCCATGTATTGTTTTTAGCCATGGCATCAATCTTCCTGGAGTCCTTGTCAGGAGGATGTGAAGCCAGGGGAATATTAGCCTTATCACAGGCTGCAGCCTGAACTACCCCAACATGGCTGCATTGCTGTGAAAGAAATTCTGTATCAGGACCTGACAAGGTGTACCTCCTGTCCATCTTTTTAGCCACAGGAGGCACAGAATTAGGAGCTTTTAAAATTTTTATTGTTTGTTTCCTGAAGGATTTATGTAAAGGAATAGACAATCTCCTGGACTCTGGGATATCCATCATCTCCACAAAGTCAGGCTCCTCTTGCTCATCCACAGCTTCCTCCAAAGGGAACTGGAGGGTTTCAGCAACTTTTTTATAAAACAGAAAATGAGAAGGGGATTCAGAAAGCCTAGGGGGAGACTCTCCTAAAGGTCTGTCTGGGGAGATGTCCGGTTCAATGGGCACATCCAGACTTTCAAAATCACATTCACACTGTTCATAATCATCCTCCCCCTCCTCTGGTTCATAAAACTCCTCTATATCATATTCTTGAAGCGGTGGAACCGGCCGAACCGACCTTTTGCCAGATAGTGGCGGTTCGGACGGAACCGGGGAAAGCGACTGGACAATTTGGATCGCTTTGGCTATCTCTGCAGCAGTTGGAGAAGGAATTTTGGACTCCACACCTGCTGATTTTCTAGTTCTCTTTGCTGGAACTGGCTCCACTGAGTCAGCTTTTCGTTTGCCCGAGGAAGTCTCGCCCTGGTCAGAGGGCACTCCCTCCGGTTCGGTTGGCACCGAACCGAGCTGGCCATCCGGGTCAGCGGACTTTTGGCCTCTCGTTCCCTGAGCCTACCAACTCTCTTATCTAGGGTAGCTGCAGGGAAATTCTTGCAAATCTGGCAGTCTTGCATTGAGTGGTCAAACCCCAGACAATAAACACATGTGGTGTGTGGATCAGCCTTGGCAAAGGCTTCCCCACAGACACTACAGTGTTGAAACCCAGTGGGCCCGGTTTTTCTTTTGGGTTTCTCAGACATAATGCCAGCCTAACCAAAAACTTGTCCTTTTCCGGCAAATGCCAAGCAAGACACCCTTATCGGTTCCCAACCGTGTCACGGGTCGTGGAAAAAAACGTAATAAAATCCGTTTTTTTTAGAACCGATAAGAACCGGGAACCGCACTCTAAATGGCTTTAAATGAATTCAGAAAAAAGTTGAAAAACAACCTGATCGGTTCAAACAGAACCGATAAACATTTACAAGTTCCACACAGAAATAAACCTGTCTATTACTTACAATACCACAGACAGAGCTTGAACCGATCGGTTTGCAGTTAAAATAATTATAATCGCGGTTGAATTTAACCGAGAAAAACACTTTTAAACTGAGAAATGAACTGAGCAGTAGGAGGAATCTCCGGAGCGACTGTTCAGTGAGGCGGAGTAAAGAATCTGACAGTTTCAGTTTGAAATAATCCAGACAGAGCTTTTCTAACCGAGCTCGCGCTCTAAGTTCCATGCATGGCATGGAAGTTAACTCTTTCACCTCCGGAGCAGTTCTAAGGCTGGGACAAACTGCAATTGTCATAATATAGCAAGACTTCATGTTGTTTGAAGGGGAAGGATGGAAGTCCGCACTCCGGCTTCTTCCAGGACCCGAGTGGACCCCAGAGAGAAAGGCCTACGCAGGGACCCCACACCCCTCGAGCCCTCAGAGTCCGAGAGAGTCCTGGTCCTCGGGAGGGTCAGCCTAGGTAGCTGGCAGCCCTGGAATGTCCCCGAGGGGGAAATCCAGGGCGCAGCACCCTCCCCACCCGTAGGCTTCTCGATAGGCCCCAAAGTTGGGCGATCAAGACACACCACGGGAGAGGGTACACCTGCTGAGGGGTCCAGGAACCCCCCCAGGCCAGGTTGCATGGCTATAGTGGCGCGCAACCTAGCCTGCTGGTCAGTGCCACTGACCCCGACCTGGAAGGGAACCTGACGCTCCTCAAGAGGAGGCTGACTCAGACTTGTCGAAGAGACCACTGGTTCAGCCTCCTGTGTAGGCAACCCCGAAGGGTGTGACTGCTCGTCCGACTCTGAGCCCGACTCCGACCCCGAAGAGGTGGAATCCGAGGCCCTAAGCCAGACGGTAGGAGGGCGAAGAAGCGACCTTCGCGAAGGGCCCAGAAGTCGTGGCAGTGGTCGAGGCAGCACCCGCGCCTTCCACGGCCCCGGGGCGGGGCTGGCAGAAGGTGGCAGGACGGCCGGGACCAGAGGTCCGAGGCTAGGGCCAGCCGTGGCGCCGTAAGTCCACCGGCACCGGGGGCAGAAACGGCGCCGGCAGCAGCCCCAGCGGCGGTCCTGGAGTCGCAGACACCGCCAGGCCCCCCGGCGCCGTGAGCGGTGCTGACCACTCCGAGAGCCGTCTCGACGCCAACAACACCGCCCAGCCCCCCGGCGCCAAGTACCAAAGCGGCGCCGACAGCTCCAAAAATGGACCCGGCGCCAAAGACGGCACCGCCAGAGAGCAGAGGCGGCGCCAAGATGGCGCCGACTATCTACCACAAGCCGTGGTCAACCTCGCCCGCAAGACATAACAAAGGCGACGCTGGAAACCAGGGTCGCGCGCCATGAAAGCAGTACCAGCGCTGCAAGCGGGCGCAACAGAGCCCGCGCGCCGAGATGAGACGGCACCGACGTTGCGCCGACAGGGCCCCGGCACCAAGGACAGCGCCCGGAGGCCTCGACGGCACCAACCGACCAGCCGACCGGGCCTCCGAACTGGAGCAACACGGGGGCCTTCACCCCTGAAAGGGGTGATTGCCTAGCGGCGCCTCCCACCGCTCCCGGGAGAGGCGGGACGGGCCTCCTGCGCCGCGGGAGGAGTCTCAACCAAGGCTAGGCTACGGGGGTTGAGACTCCCTCCTCCACAGTCCATATAGAACCGGGAGGGGACCCGGAGGAAACGCCGAGAGAACGCGGCTTGGCCCGACGAGTGCGGATCCTACCTCCAAAGTCGGCGGAGCCTCGCCCAACTTTCCACGCTGTTCAATAACGGCGGTCCATCGAGAAGCAGGCATCGCATCGAATCCATGCCGTGAAGCGGGCCAAGACACGAGAGACACCGTCATGCTGCTCGTCACGGAGAAATTCAGGCTACACGGGCACCGACGACAGGGGCCGCCGCTTAGATAATTTCTTGCCCTCCAACCGCTGACATGACTCAGGAAAAAGAAAAATTACTCACCTAGTAATGTTGTTTCTTCTAATGGAGTCTTGCTATATTATGACAATTGCAGTTTGTCCCACCATTGGAACTGCTCCGAGGTGAAAGAGTTAACTCCATTCTAAGAATGGAACTTGGAGCGAGCTCAGTTGAGAGCTCTGTCTGGGTTGTTTCAAACCTAAACTGTCAGATCTTTATGAGCAAAACTCACTAAGGTCTGTGTGAAACTGTAACCTACACTAGCCAACTGGCTACCTGACTATTAAGACATACTCTGGTCCCAACACAAAGACTCAAGTCAGGGACCAGAAGTAATAATATAATATAAGTAATAATATGTCATAAAATAAAACATCACACCCCAAAACCCCAAGAAGGGTAGAAAACATATAATGGGCATAACTAGCGCCCACACTAGGCTGCCCACCCCATACCCAAGTAGAAGTTCTGAGAGGGCAGGCTGGGGGGGAGGTCATAATATAGCAAGACTCCATTAGAAGAAACAACATTACTAAGGTGAGTAATTTTTTCTTCAAACAACATGAAGTCTTGCTATATTATGACAATTGCAGAATACACAGCAGTACTTCCATGGAGGAGGGACAGAACCTACTTAGGGAATAGGCTCTGAAGCATGGCTATGCAAAACCGAGCATCCCTCCTGGCCTGGACATCCAGGGAGTAATGCTTGGTGAAAGTATGTATCGTTTTCCAGGTAGCTGCTTGACATATCTCTAAGATAGGGATGTCTCTGGCAGCAGCTAGAGACGCAGCTGTACCTCTGGTAGAATGAGCCCTTAGGCCTGAAGGGGAACTTTCCCAGTTTTTGATAACAAAACTGGATACAAGAGACAATCCACCTGGCAATGGATCTCTTAGTGGCAGGTTTCTTTTCCCACCTCACCATAAGTGAGAAAAAGTTGGAGGATTCGAACCTGTGACCCTTGGTACGCTCTATATAGTAACTTAGGGCCTCTTAACATCTAAACTGTGCAATCTCCTCTCACCAGAGGAAGAATGGTCAGTGAAAACACTAGAAGGAGATAGATTGATTAAGATGGAAATCTGAAACCACCTTAGGCAAAAAGGAAAATTACGTACCTACCGTAATTCTTGATCTTCTTGGACGAGTCTCCACCACTCATTCACACTAGTGGGATTGGCGCGGAGGCACTAAGACCCATCGGGAGCAAACTTTTTGCTGGAGGGTCGGTGAGAGAGCAGGCGCCCGCAGGGAACCTGCGCCCATGAGCAGCGTCTCGAGCTAATGACCATCTCGGCGACGACCTCTCCAACCGCCCAGTACCTTTTTACCAAGGAGGTGCAGCGTAACTAACGATAAGGGTAAACCCAACATTAAAACGGACATAAGATAGTCCGTATGACCCGTGTAAGAAGGGTCAGCAAGAAGTCCTCACGGCTAAAGATTTGAGGAGTGAAGACCAATACAGCGTGAGCTCGGGGATGGAGGGTGGGTGTGAATGAGTGGTGGAGACTCGTCCAAGAAGATCAAGAATTACGGTAGGTACGTCATTTTCCTATCTTCCTGGACATAAGTCTCCACCACTCATTCACACTAGTGGGAGAGCACCAAGCTGATAATCCCCCAAAAAGGCGGCAGGAAAGCCAGAGCTCACGCGTCTAAGATAGAAGCCCATTAAGGATAGTTCTGCCGAATGCGGAATGCCGCCTGGCATGAACATCCAGTGCATAGTGCTTAACGAAAGTATGCACTGAGCTCCAGGTAGCGGCGTCGCATATATCTGCAATTGGAACATTGCGAATTTCGCTATAGGGATGCAGATCGCCTCTAGTAGAGGGAGTGACACTCTACCTTCTAATTTAACTTGAGCCATGGAATAGCAATGACGAAGGCATGCCACTAACCATGAAGAGATACATCTAATAGCGACAGGTTGACCCAGCCGGTGTCGCTGAAAGAAACGAACAGTTGCTGAGTCTTGAACATCCTTGGTTCTATCTAAATAGAACCGCAAGCTCTCTTAACATCCAAGGAATGAAGAGCTGTTCCCTTCATTTTGGAAATTAGCGAAGCGGGAGTACCAGAGGTTGGTTCAGATGGAATTCTGACACAACCTTGGGAAGAAATTAGGATGAGTACGGAGAACTACCTTGTCCTTATGGAATACAGTATCGGAGGGTCCGTAATCAGTGCATGTATCTCAGAGACCCTGCGGGCTGAGGTAATGGCCACCAGGAAGGCAGTCTTCCAGGTAAGAAATTTTAACTCACAGGTAGCTAAGGGATCGAAGGCTTCGGTGAGCATGTCCAGCACCAGGTTAATGTCCCAGGCTGCAACTGGACGCTTAACAGGGGTCTGGTATGGAGAATCCTTAAGAAATCTCTTCACCATAGGTAACTGAGCCAGAGTTAAGGAAGAAACCGGCTCATGGAACGCTGAGATGGCACTAAGGTGAACTTTAACTGTGGAGTATTGAAGACCTAAGTTTGATAGGTCCAAAAGATACTCCAGAACCTTGCCAGGAGGACAGGAAAGGATTCCAAGAGGATTTTACACACCGAGAGAAAAACGCTTCCATTTGGAAGCGACTTTTGGTGGCTGGCTTCCGAGCAGCCAGAAGGATGTCTGAGACTCACAGAGACGTTGAACCGATTCACTTCATCTCTTCAGGAGCCAAGCATGAAGGTGAAGTGATTTCAGGTTGGGATGGACCAACGAACCCTGAGTCAGAAGACTGATTTGCAAAGGAAGTGGTCTCGAGAGGCTGCCAACATACTGTTGAGTAGAGGAAACCATAGTTGCCGAGGCCAGGAAGGAGCAATGAGAATCATCTTGGTCCCTGAGACTCGAACTTGAGGAGTACTCTGGATTAGAGGAAGTGGTGGAAAGGGTGAAGAAAGCGTTTGTCCACCGCAGCTGAACGATCCTGACAGAAAATGCCAGGCCCTGGATTTCTGGAGCAGAAGAGAGGCAGTTTTGCGTGAGTGGGATGCAAAGGTCCAGGTCTGGAGTCCCCACTCTTGAACAGGGACCGAGCTACGGCTGGATCGAGAGACCACTGTGAGGGTCTGCCTGCTCTGCTGAGGTGATCTGCTAGGTCGTTTTGTATACCTGGCAGATAAACCGCTTGAATCAGAGACTTGTGCTCCAAGCACCACTCCCACACCCTCATTGCTTCCTGCAAAGGGAGTAAGAATGAGCACCCTTGCTTGTTGATGTAATACATCACTGCTTTGTTGATCCGCTTGAAGGAGAATGTTCTTGTGACAAAGGACATCCTTCAGAGCTCGGATTGCATAGAGGACCGCCTCATCTCCAGGACATTTATGTGGAGATGAGTTTCAACTGAGTCCATACACCTTGGAGGTGGAGGGAGAGACAGTGAGCTCCCATCCCATTAGCGATGCATCTGTGGTGATGGAGATCTGATGATCCGGGGAGCAAAGGGAATCCTTCCAGGAGATTGTTTCTTGAGACCACCAGGTGAGAGACCTTCAAGGCGTCACCTTGATGGGATAAGACTGGGGTGAGAGGTCGGGGACCACTGAGGAGAGCATCCACTGGGTGGTTCTCATGTGCAGTCGGCCAGAGGGACAGTGAAGACCAGGACGCCATGAGACCCAACATGCTTGCATCGAGAGAGCTGTAAACCGATTGGTTCTCCCTGATGTAACGGGCCATATGAAGGGATGTCGAGCTTCTCTGTCCTCTGGAAGGAAAGCCTTCGCTGAAGAGGTGTCTAGAAGGTCCCTATGAAAAGGAGCCTCTGGGAGGTTGCAGTTGAGATTTTTCAAATTCAGCAGAACTCCCATGGACGAGAAGACGGTAGTCGTTTCATGGCTTAGTGTCCTTGGCGGAAGGGGCTTGCTAGAAGCCAATCGTTCAGGTGTTCGAGTCCAGTTCTTTCCTGAGATGCTTCAGCTGAGAACTGCACAACACTTTGTAAAACTCACAGGCTAGATAGCCCAAAGGGCAGGACTCTGAACTGATAATGCTGACCCAAGCTACAAACCTGAGGAATTTGATGTGTGGTCGGGTGGATCGGGATATGTGGTAAGCATCCTGCATATCCAGAGAGGCCAGCCAGTCGTGCTGATGCAGCAAGGTAACAGGGTACCTAGGAAATCATCTTGAATTTCTCCCTGGGAGGAATTTGTTTAACTTTCTGAGGTCTCAGAATGGGCGATCCCCCAGATTTCTTTTGGAACCAGAAAGTAATGGAGTAGAACCCTGTAGTTTCGAGATGCGGGGCACCAGTTCTATTGCCCTGTTGTGTCAGAAGGCCCTGGATCTCCGCGGTGAGGAGATCTGACTGAGAGCACGACAACCTGGGTTGTCGTATGGAGGACACTGGGGGTTCCAAGAAATTGAGAGTAACCTCGCAATTATCCGAAGAACCCATTTGTCTGAGGTTATGGACTTCCACTGGTTGTAGTACATCGACGACCTCCCACCTGAGAGAAAGTTCCACCGCAGAGAGGATGGAACTTGGGCCAACGACTCATAAGGTAGCGCTGGGAGCTTTAGGTCCCTGCGCTTTTGCTGCTGCCTTCTTTGAGGTTGCAGGTTGGCTTTTTGGAAGCTTCCCTGCTCTGCCTCAAAGGACTGACGACTATGAAACTGCGTCTGTTCACATGCCCTGAGAGGGGCAGGCGGAGGTCTGGCCAACTTAATGGCTTATCTAGTCTTCTGAGTGGCCTCAAGGCTTGCTCCACCTGAGGGCCAAAAAGAAAGGAGCCATCAAGGCAGCGCCATCACCTGCCGCTTGAGCATCATTCGTGAAGCCAGAAGTGCGAGCCAGGAATGGCCCGAGTACAAATCCCCCCGCCGTTGAGCTTGGTAGAAGCAGTGTCGAAGCATCCATGGCGTGCTTTGACCTGTTGGTTATTGACTCATTACCTCTAATAACGGTCAGAAGAAGCTCTGACTTGAATCCGAATCTGAAGAGCTTCAACCATTCTTTTCATAGAGTGCCACAGGATATACTCATACTGAGAAAAATAGCCTTGATAACTGGCAACACGCGATACTTAGAGTGGAGGCAGCAAAGACTCTTCACCTAATGTATCAATTCCACGAGACTCCTTTGTTAATAGGTCGAGTTGTAGTAGTTTGAGGAAGAACGACCTTGTGATTGGCTCTCTGCCAGGACTACAATAGGATCCGCAAAGGCTTGGATGCCAAATGGACGATCCTGGGAGCTGAATACTTTATCAATGGATTTAGCCACTGAGGGAATAAGAGCAGGGTTATTCCATACCATTTGAGACAGCGTCTCGAAGGAAGGCTGAATCGGAGGAGTCAAACTGTAGGGATCTCGAAGCATGAAGATACTGAGTCTTAATATCTTCCCAGGATCGATGTCTGTAGTCTGAGAGAAAGAGTGATCCCAGGTTCTTCAACAGAGACTTAAAGGACAGGTCCTCACCACAGGCTCTGTAGCAAAGAAAGATCCTGTTTCTCCACTTCATCACCCAAATCAAGGTCTGGGTCAGGCTCAACATCATCTCCTGATGGTCCAGAAAGGACTGTTTGACAGGAAAGGAGGAAAATTAGGGAGAGGAGGAAATGGCAGAAAACAAGGAGAGTCCCTTGGGGCTGCTGGCGCCGAGACGGCAAACGGGCTGAAGACGGCATCAGGAGGCGACGGCGCCGAAGAGGCACGCGTTCAAGAACGCCGGGCGCGTTGTTGACGACGCCGCTGGACAGCGCGTTCCACGGCGTTATGGCCGATTTACTGCTAACGGGCGCCGGCGACGACGCCGCTAACGTATCACGAGATTTACGCCGCTAACGCGCTGCCTGATCTAACGGGTACTACCGGGCGGCGCTGCGAGATAACGCGGGCGCTACCAACGGCGCCGAAGAGACTACGCTGGCGCTGCTTAACGGCGCCAAGAAGCCCGGGCGGGAGCCGAACGGCGCCGGTTAATCGCCAGACCTGCAGAAGGCGCCGAAAGTTCTGGAACCTGGAAAACAAGAGAAGGAAAAATACCAGGAGATAAGGGCATCGGTGAGGCCCCCTGCGCCGCAGCCATGTGAGGGGGGGAAACACCTAAGCACGGAGTCGCTAGCACCGAAGAAGGCGCCGCGCGACTAGGAAGGTCCAACCGCCCTACCTGATCGCCGGAGGAGCCCGAGGGCTCCGAGGTAACCGAGCCAGGCAGAAGAACCAACCTCCGAGCCCATCGCCCATAAGAGCGCCCACTGATGAAACTGGCCATCAAGCCCTACCCAGAAGCGGAGGGCTCATGTCGAGGACGACGACATCGGAAGCTGACACCAAGAAGGAGACCGCAACTAGCAACGATAACCCACCGCCGACGCAGACATACTGGTAGGGCTACCTCGAAAGTGATGCTCTTCTTTTTGACCTGTGGGTCAAGAAGAGCTGAGGATTTAACGGCACGAATGCTACTCGCTTATTTTTATGCCGGCGGGGGACCGCCATCCTCGGCATCGGACTGACCGTAGTCGGAACCCCGCTGAGGAGAAGGAGGCTGACCGACCCAGCCCGCTGACTGAACAGCTTCATAATGGGTCTCCCTACCGGGTCACCTGACCTGTTTTATGGTCGACCGTCCAGTAGGCCGAGACTTCAACTGTAAGTTAAATTTAAATATTAGAAAAATTCTACGAAAATAGAATAAAACTAAGCGATACTACTATCGTGATAATGTTACAAAACAAACTGAAAACTATGCGCTAGTTTGAGTTTGACTCGACAGGCGAGCGACGCCGTCACTGAAGCTTGACCCATCGTATGGAAAAAGGAACTGAGGCGGTTGGAGGGTCGTCACAACATGGTCATTACCGCCGAGCCCGCTTGTCATGGGCGCCGTGTCTCGTAGGGCCGCTTCTCACACTGACCCTCCAGCAAAAGTTTGCTCTCGATGGGTCTTAGTGCCTCCGCGCCAATCCCACTAGTGTGAATGAGTGGTGGAGACTTATGTCCAGGAAGATCTTCCTGTTAGTCCTGAGGACTACCTTGTCCCTATGGAAAGAAATAAAGTCAGTTTCTACTGACAGGGCTTGCAACTCACTTATGCGCCTGGCAGAAGTGATAGCCACTAGGAAAACAGTTTTCCAAGTTAAGTACTTAAGCTCTGCAGAAGACAGAGGTTCAAAAGGAGGTTGCATTAACTGGGCAATGCAAACATTAAGGTCCTAGGCAGGGGCCGGATCCCTAAAAGGTGGATTAGAATGAAGTAATCCTTTAAAAAACTTGGAAAATACAGGGTGAGCGGAAAGAGAGGAGGGCTTTCCTGCTGAAACAAAAGCAGAGACAGCTGGTCTCAGTCCCAAGGAATTAAGGTGGACCATATAGTCCAAAACAATGGGCAAATCAGCAGATTCCGGGGAAATATGTTTCCCAGAACACCAAATGGAAAACCTTTTCCACGTAGAATTGTAAGTAGCCCTAGTGGAAGGCTTCCTAGAAGCCTTTAGGATTTCAAGAACACCCTGAGAAAGGTGCATGTCAGCAAATTCTAACTCCTCAAGAGCCAGGCCTTGAGATTGAGGGATTTGAAGTTCGGATACCAAACTCTCCCCTGTGCACAGGTTAACAGGTTGTGATTCCTGGGGAGACACAGGGGAAGATGGACTGCTAGTGACAGAAGTAGGGTACCAGGGCTGCCTGGCCCAATCTGGGGCAATCAGAATCATCCTGCAAGGCTGGGATCTGATTTTGACTAGCACCTTGAATAGGAGAGGAAGGGAAAGGCATAAAGAAACTTCCCTTCCCAATCTAGGAGAAAGGCATCCAGGGGATTGAGCCCAACACTGGGGCCTGCAACAGAACAGTGGAAGTTGGTGATTGTCTGGGGCTGAAAAAGATCTATCTGAGGGTGCCCCATCTGGCAAAAAACTATCCCAGTACTTGAGGATCCAGAGACCATTCGTGATGGCCTGGGAATCACTTGCTGAGAGCATCTGCTAGGACAGTGTCCTTTCCTGGAAGGTGAACTGCTATGAGGAAGTGTTCAGGAACAGGCCAGAGACCACAACTTCATTGCCTCGTGCACAAGACCAAAGACCGAGTGCACCCCTGCTTGTTGATGTACCACATTGTTGTGGTGTTGTCTGTTCTGACTTGCACCACTTTGTTCTGAACAGACACAGAAAACACTTGAAGTGCTAAAAAGACAGCTCTGAGTTCCAGCAAATTGATGTGGGGCAGAGATTCCTGAGGGACCACACTCCTGAGTGGAGAGGTCGCCATGTGGGCTCCCACCCCAGGAGGGAAGCATCTGTAGTGAGGGTCAAGGAGTGAGACAGAGGAATGAAGGGACCCCAGTCTTAATTTGCTCTGATCCTGCCACCACTGGAGAGCCTGGATCAGGGTTCGGGTCACTGGGACCAACTTGGAAAGGGGTTTTTCTCTGAGACCAAAAGGCTCTCAAGTGAAACTGAATGTCCCTCATCTGAAATCTTGCCCTTGCACTACAGCTGTGGACGCAACACATGTACCCCAGGAGCTGCAAAAGTGTCTTGCTGGTCGAGAGACCTGCAGAGTGGAAGAGGCCAGAGCCACCAAGTTCCTTACCCTCTAAGGGTAGGAGGTCTGCCTCTGTTTTGTGTCCACCCCTGCACCTATGAAGGTAAGCACCTGAACTGGTTCCAGAACTGATTTTGGAAGATTGACAAGAAGCCCAGGGAGGAGAGCAGCTGCTGGGTAACTTGCAGGTGAGATTCATTTGTTCTGGGACTGGCCTACAATGAGCCAGTCGTCCAGATAGGTAAAGACAGCAATCCTTTGCCTTCTTAAATGAGCCACTGCTACTGCCAGACATTTTGTGAATACCCTTGGGGCAGAGGGAGGTGAGAGGGCATTGCTCTGAACTGGTAGTGACCTGAGGGCAATTCCAATCTGAGGTACTTTCGTGGAGCTTTGATTAGACGTGAAATAGGCATCCTTGAGGTCCAGGGAGGCTAGCCAGTCCCCTGGCCTTAGAGAGGTAAAATCATTGCCAGAGTTACCATTTTGAACTTTGTTTCAAAAGGTGTTTGTTCAGATATCTCAGGTCTAAAATGGGCCATTCTCCTGTCTTTTTGGGGTAAGCAAACATCTGGAGTACAGACCCTTGCCCTGGTGTAGGGAGGAACCCTTTCTACAGCTCTGAGAGCCAGGAGGGTTGAGACCTCTGTTTCTAAAGTAAAGGTCTCTAAAGAGTTTGCAGGTGGGAAAGACCTGATTCTCATCTTTGTGAACTTTTTGAAGCTGAGAACCAGACCCTGGCTTACTACTTCCAGGACCCACTTGTCTGAAGTTAGAGACACCCAGTTCTGAACGAAGTAAGCCAACCTGCCCCCTACAGGTAAAGGAGAATCGGCCCTAGGCACCCCATTAGGTGTCTGTTTGGCAGGTGCTTTAGGCTGAGGGTGGGAGCAGGCCTGCCCACGCCTGCCTGCCTCTCCCTCTGAAGAACCCTCTGAGCATAAGCAGAGGAGACCTGGGTTTGGTAAAAAGACGTGTGAAAAGGCCTCACCTCTACCCCTGGGGGTTGCTCTGAGGAGTGGCTTGCCACTCCTTAGCCTGAGCACTCTTATAGGTAGTCCTATATTCATCCATTTTCTCATATAATTCTCTGTCTGCTCCCCAAACAGAGAATTTCCAACCACAGGAAAATCCATAGCCTTAGTCTGGGTATCCTGTGACAAGCTAGTACACCTGAGCCAGGCCAACCTACGAAAAGCTACAGACGTAGCCATGACTCTAGAGGATACATCATTAAAATCCACAGCAGCATGAAACTGCACCTTAGGTGCCTCAATGCCATCAGCAGCCACCTGTTCCAGCTCACTAGCAAGCTGGCCAGAGGCCTGTTTGGCCAAGGCCATGACAGTGTCCCATCTAGATTTCTGATACCTTGCTACATAAGCCATGTAATTTGCTTGCCTGGGTCCCAAGGACGCTGCCATGTATTGTTTTTTAGCCATAGCATCAATCTTCCTGGAATCCTTGTCAGGAGGATGTGAAGCCAAAGGAATATTAGCTTTATCACAGGCTGCAGCCTGAACCACACCAACGTAGCTGCATTGCTATGAAAGGAATTCTGTATCAGGACCTGACAGAGTGTACCTCCTGTCCATCTTTTTGTCCACAGGAGGCACAGAATTAGGAATTTTTAAAATCTTTATTGTCTGTTTCCTAAATGATTTATGCAAGGGAATAGACAATCTCCTAGACTCTGGAATATCCATCATCTCTACAAAATCAGGTTCCTCTTTGATCATCCACAGCTTCCTCCAATGGAAGCTGGAGGGTTTCAGCCTTTTTTGTAAAACATAAAGTGAGAGGGGACTCAGAAAGCAAAGGGGAGATTCTAAAGGTCTGTCTGGGGAGTTGTCCGTTCAATGGGCACACCCAGACCGTCAAAGTCACATTCATACTGTTCATAATCATCCTCCCCCTCCTCTGGTTCATAAAATTCTTCAACAACATATTCCTGAACCGGTGGAACCGACCTTTTACCAGACAGTGGTGGTTCGGATGGAACCGGAGAAAGTGACTGGACAATCTGAATAGCTCTTGCTATCTCTGCAGCAGCTGGAGAAGGAATTTTGGGCTCCACACCTGCTGATTTTCTTGTTTTGTTTACTGGAACTGGCTCCTCCAAGCCAGCTTTATGTTTGCCCGAGGAAGTCTCGCCCTGGTCAGAGGGCACTCCCTCCGGTTCGGTTGGCACCGAACCGTTCTGGCCATCCGGGTCAGCTGACTTTATGGCCTCTCGTTCCCTGAGCCTGCCAACTCTCTTATCCAGGGTGGCTGCAGGAAATTTTTACAACTAGCAGTCTGAATTGAGGTGGTCAAACCCCAGACAATATACACATGTGGTGTGTGTGTCAGCCTTGCAAAGACTTCCCACAGGCATCACAGTTGAAACCCAGTGGGCCCGGTTTTCTTTGGGTTTTTCAGACATAATGCCAGCCTAACCAAAAACTTGCCCTTTTAAACGGCAGTGCCAGGCAAGACACCCTTATCGGTTCCCAGCCGTGTCACGGGTCTTGGAAAAAACCGTCAATGAAATCCAGTTTTTTTAGAACCAATAAGAACCAGGAACCACACTCTAAAACCCTTCAATTCAAGTTTTAAAACCAGCTGATCGGTTCAAAACCAAACCGATAACATTTACAAGTTCCACACAGAAAATAAACTTAAATTACTTACGATACCACAGACAGAGCTTGAACCGAACGGTTTTGCGGTTAAAATAATAACATTCTCGGTTGATTTGAACTGAGAAAACACTGTTTAAACCGAGAAATGAACCGAGCAGTAGGAGAAATCTCCGGAGCGACTGTTCAGTGAGGCGGAGTAAAGAATCTGACAGTTTAGGTTTGAAATAACCCAGACAGAGCTTATCTAACCGAGCTCACGCTCCAAGTTCCATTCTTAGAATGGGAGTTAACTCTTTCACCTCCGTAGCAGTTCTAATGGTGGGACAAACTGCAATTGTCATAATATAGCAAGACTTCATGTTGTTTGAACATCAAAAATAGACTCGACGTCGCCAAAGTTAAAAATAATGGAAAGATCTTACCAGCGACGTCGAGTAGGGCAGACTAGAACTAGTAGACCGATGAACTATCGATGAATAAGGGCTAAGGCCAAAAATTTTCTTCAAAACACTTCAAGGCTTCCCACGAGGCGACCTCGACGGCGGGAGACGAAGAACTGGTAGGCAGGCGGAGTCGACACAGCGATCGGGTTAATCCCAGCACCACGTGAGTACGTCGGGCCTCGAGGGTGGCGCCGACAAGGCCGGCTTCGCCTATCCTTTTAAATAAAATTTTAAAAAGGTTCATGGGGTCCTGATCTCCGCCAGTACCCATCTGTGATGAATGGTGAAGATTGACAGATAAGATCTGTATCAGTTAAAGCAAAGGAAGCTGGGAAGGCAGTCAGAACAGCAAAGGCCCAAACCGAGGAAAAGATAACCAACTCAGTTAAGAAGGGGGATAAAACCTTATATAGGTACATCAGGAGCGAAGGAAGACTAAGGAGGGATAGTGAGGCTTAATAAAGGGTGGGGGTGGGCAGAGGGTGACTGTGAAAAGGCAGAGATACTAAACAAATATTTTTGCTCAGTATTTACAAAGGAAGAGGGGGAGGTACCTAAAACAAACAGTAGAAACACTCTGGATACAGAAATTGATACCAGCCCATTTACAGAAGAAAGGGTTCTGAAAGAACTCTTAAAACTGAAGGTGGACAAAGCAATGGAACCTGATGGGATTCATCCCAGAATTCTAAAAGAACTAAGGGTAGAATTAGTGACACCACTGATTACCCTGTTTAACAAATCATGGGAGGATGGGGTGGTACCCGAGGACTGGAGGAGGGCAGATGTGATTCCCCTTCACAAAAGTGGGAGCAAGGCAGAAGCAGGAAACTACAGACCTGTTAGTTTAACCTCAGTGGTAGAGAAAATTATGGAATCACTTCTGAAGGAAAGAATTGTCGAGTATCTAGAGGCCAGAGAGGCACAGGACCCAAGGCAGCATGGATTCACAGCAGGAAGGTCATGCCAGACAAATCAGATAGATTTCTTTGACTAGGTGACCAAAGTAGTAGATCAGGGAGGGGCTGTGGACATGGCCTACCTAGACTTTAGCAAAGCATTTGACACAGTCCCACACAAAAGATTAATATACAAGTTAGCTAGCCTGAGAGTGGGTCCCAAGATGACAGCCTGGGTAAAAAACTGGCTGGAGAATAGGACACAGAGGGTAATAGTAAATGGAGTCCACTCTGAAGAAAGGGGGGTTACTAGTGGGGTACCGCATGGTTCAGTATTAGGACGTCCTCTTCAATGTCTTTATAAGCGACATTGCAGAGGGACTGGAAGGAAAGTGTCTCTTGCAGATGACACAAAGATCTGCAACAGAGTTGATGCACAAGGTGGGTGGAAAGGATGAGAAGGGACTTGGCAAGGTTAGAGGAATGGTCAAATGTATGGCAGCTTAGATTCAATGCTAAGAAGTGCAAGGTAATGCACCTGGGAAACAAAAACCCAGGGGAAGAGTACACAATGGGGGGCTAGATACTAGCAACAAAAATGGAAAGGGACCTGGGGTAGTATATCAGATGACCTAAAGGTGGCAAGCAATGCGAGAGGGCAGCAAGGAGGGTTGGGGGGATACTGGGATGCATAGGGAGAGGCATCACCAGTAGAAAACAGGAAGTTATTATCCCTCTGTACAGACAGCTGGTCAGACCCCATCTGGAGTACTGCGTGCAGTTCTGGAGACCCAATCTTCGCAAAGACATAGACAGGATGGAAGCTGTCCAGAAGAGGGCAACTAAAATGGTGCAGGGTCTGCACCGGAAGACATATGAAGAGAGACTTAAGGAGCTTAATATGTATAGCCTTGAGGAGAGGAGGGAGAGGGGACATGACAGAAACGCTCAAGTACCTCAAGGAATCAACAAAGTCCAAGAGGGTAGCATCTTTCAAAAAAAGAGGTGCAAGAACAAGGGGCACAATTTGAAGATAGAGGGGGCGCTCAGAGGTAATTTAAGGAAGTATTTTTCACAGAGAGGGTTGTGGATGCATGGAACGGCTCCAGAGGAGGTCGTGGAGTCAAAAACAGTGGTGGAATTCAAGCATGCATGGGACAGTCATAAGGCAATTCTAGAGGGTGGGGGTAGGAAGAAGTAGGCTGCTGGTTAACTAGGATCTGCAGCTTATCCAGTAGGCAGGGAAATGGGCAGACTGGGTGGGCCAAGCGGTCCTTACCTGCCTTCAAATTCTATGTTTCTATGGACATTTCTCATTTGCAGCCTTGTCCATTGAACCACTGATGTGGTAGAAGCCATGTTGCCTAGTAGTCCTAGAAATCCCTGAACAGTCCTTTTGTGACTCACCAGTAATGTGCTTGCACAGCGGACTAGGGCTTCTGCCTTCAGTAGAGGGAGGTAAGCCCGAACCTATGAACTCCAAAACATGGCTGGGTTCTGGAGGGACTTTCATAAGTTTAGCAGGCATCTCAATCTTTGCTGTTTGAATTGATTTTTGCCGTGCTCGCCTGTCTCTTCCCACATATTAGTCAGTCATCTAGGTAGGGGAAACATTACTATTCGCTGACTAAACAGATCTGCTGCCACCACTGACGGGCACTTTGTAAACATTGTGGGAGCTGAGGTTAGGCCAAAGGGCACTGCTGTGAACTCGTACTGAACACGACCTACTTTAGGTCTTATTGGGATTTGGGAGTAAGCTACCTTCAAATTCAGTGACCCCAGCCAATCTTCTTTCTGCAGGGATGGAATCACTGTTTGTGGTGTTACGGTTTTGACCTTCTTTCTTTAGGTGCCTGTTCAGGAGCCTTAGGTCCAGAATGGGTCACTATTCCCCATTTTTCTGTAGCATAAGACGGTACCTGGAAAAAATCATTTTCCCAGCTATGTAAGAGGAACTTATTCTACTGCAGTAACTTCGCCACTTCCATTTCCAATCTGATTCTGTGCTTTGAAGTTTGGGCTGGAAATACTCTGAGTTAGCTTAACTTTGTAAATTGTGCAGTTTGCAGGGTTATGCCTTGTACTGCAACTTCCAGGACCCACATGGCTATATTACTTTTCCACTACTGGAAGTAATAAGATAGGCACTCTCCTACTGGCAATGAGTCAATGGTGACATGGGTAGAACTGTCTGTGATTGGGCTTCGCCTGGGCTGGAGGAGCTGAGGTAGAATTCTGCCTTGCCCCTCTCCTACCTGACTCTCCATGTGCCCCTCAGAACAGGGTATTTATGGTGCACATAAGGTCTGCTGCTGTATGCTCTTCTCATAGCTCCCCTTCTACAGGATCTTTAGGAATTCAAGTACCTCTCTTTTTCAGAGAGATTTTTAAAAGTTGCCTTTTGCTTATCAACATTTTTCATGCATGCCTTAGTTTTGTTGCCAAATAAAGAGGTACATTCAAAGGGGAAGTCAATTGCTTTACCCTGCATGTCCTGAGACAACCCAGTTGATCTGATCAATGCAAATCTCCTGGCAATTACTGAATCTGACAGAGCCCTAGAAACAGTGTCATACACATCAACAGCCATTTGAAATTGGTATTTTGCAACTCCAAGATCAACTTTCACCATATAAGCAAGGTGCATTTTCTCCTGAAAGGGTAGCCTGTCACTTACAGGGAAGACGACATTCTACAAGCTCTGTTGACAATGTGCAGTATGATTAAGATAGGCTGCCTGCCTCAATAGCAAAGTGAAGCTAGTTTAAACCTTTCTTGCAACATGGCCCAGCTTTCAGGAATTCTTATCAGGAGGTGCAGCTGACAGAGGAGAAAAAAATTACTCACCGTAATAATGTTGTTGTTTCTTCTTTTTTTTTTTTTCCTACCCTCCTCGCTGCACCAGGATCTTCTCTTCTGGGATCCCTAGGTCGTGTGTATGCTCCCGTAGTCTCGCCCCAGGTACCTCCCTCCAGGTACCGGCAAGCCTGTCCCCATCCTGCCTCGGTTTGCCCTCCCGGGCGGGGCGGAGAGGGGGACCCCCATTCCTCTCTTAGTCCTTAAGTCCATGCTTGAAGGCTCACTCACTTTCACGGAGCCTGGTTATGGGTGTTCTTGGTCGACCGTCCAGTCTACGGAGCCTGGTGCAGGATTTTTCCGCTTTTCTTGTCTCCCAGCCTCAGGACGCCGCAGCGCTAGGGAAGCTTTAGGGCGGAGCACGTCCACGACGTGCTGACGCCTCCGCCCCGACAGACATCCTCCCACCCTGCTGTGTGCAGTCTCGCTGCACCTCCACCTGTGGTCACCCAGGTGGCAGTGTCGCAGCGGGACTTGCATCCCACCCCACCCAGAGGAGGAGAGCAGCCACTGGGCACTCAATCCTCCTCCCCCCAGCCGGCCCTCCAGCTGCCCGAGTCCGTCCCTGAACCTGGGTTGCTGGTGCCGCGAGCGGTAGCCCTACCGCTGCGCCGGTGGGCCGGCATGTAATGTTGTTTCTTCTGAGGGATCCCTCACTGTGCTTAACAACTGCAATCATTCCCATGAGAATGAGCTGCCCCGGAGCCTAGAATTTTCTGCTAATTATGGAATCTAGGATGAAATTCAAAACTCTGCTCTGTCGTCAGGCTCACGTCCACCCTCCAACATCAGGTCTATTTCTGAAGCTAAGGTAAGCAGTGTCCACTAAAACTACCTAAATGACTACAAAAAAAAACTGTTAAAAAAAGAAGAGGGTCTAATGAGACTATCAGATTTGCAGAGCAAATTATAATCTGAAAAGTTAGACCACTGAGACTCAATCGTAAGACACTGTAACAAGCAATGCTCAAGCAAACTAAAAAGAGCTGGTTCTTGTGAGAACCTTTTCCAGGTTCTGGAAGGGGAGGTAGGGATAGGATCATTAAGCATAGTGAGGGATCCCTTCAGAAGAAACATTACTATGGTGAGTAATGTTTTCATCAAACCCCAGGAATCTCTTACTATACTCAACAACTACAGACCACAAAGCTGTATTCTGGGAGGCTGGGTACAGAACCTACTTAGGGAAAAGGTTCTGTAAGACAGCAGTGCCAGAACTGGCATCCCTCCTGGACTGCATGTCCAGACAATAATGCTTTGTAAAGGTGTATACTGGTTTCCATGTAGCTGCTTTACAAATTTCCTGCAAGGGAATACCTCTAGAGGTTGCTACTGAGGCAGAAGTGCCATGCATGGAGTGCACCCTGAAGCCCTGGGGAGGCAGCTTGGCAGATTTCCTGTAGCAGAACTGTATGCAAGAGACTATCAAGCAAGAGATTATTCTCTTGGATGCTGGTTTACCTTTACCCACATCACCACAGGTGACAAACAACTGAGTATTGGTGGACCTCTCCTCCTTTGTGTGGTCCAGGTAGTAGCCCATTGCTCTCTTAACATCCAAACTGTGGAGTTTCTGCTCTCCTTTGTTGGACTGAACTAGACAGAACACTCGCAGTGCAATGGACTGGTTCAGGTGAAATTCAGACACAAACTACCTTGTCTCTGTGGAAAATGAGACAAATTAAGTCTGTGCAGAGAGCTTGAAGCTTGCTCACCCTCCCGGCAGAAGTCACGGTGACTGGGAAAACTGCTTTCCAGGTGGCATATTTCAAATTAGCAGACTGCATGGGCTCAAAAGGAGGCTTCATGAGCTAAGTAATGCAGGGATTCCGCTCCATGGTGGAACTGGAACCCAGAATAGGGGATACAGGTGGTTAAGGCATTTAAAGAATTTTTTGAAAATGGACTGAGCAGCCATTGACCTGTCCCTGCCAGCTGAGGAGTAAACTAATACAGCTGCCAGATGCACTTTCAGAGTTGAGGGCCTGAGGCTTAGGGACTGGAATTGGACCAGATAGGTCAGAATTGCAGGGAGGTCTGCCTGGAGTTGGCTGAGCTGCCTAGAGGAACACCACTGTAAAAATGTTTTCCATTTGGAGGCACAGATTTTCCTTGTTGCTGGTTTACTGGACACCTTAAGCACCTCCAAAACTTTTTCAGAAATATTCAGCCCAGAGTACTCTAGCTCTTCAACCACCATGCCCAGAGACAAAAATATCTCGGCTCTGGGAATGTTATCTTGCCCTGAGACAAGGTTAGCAGGTTGCATCTCAGGGGAAGACAGGTAGAGTGCTTGCTGGAGAGGGGAGGAGCAGCGAGTACCAAGTCTGCCTAGTCCAGTCTGGTGCTATTAGGATCATGGTTACAGACTCTCCCCTTACTTTCAGCAACACCCTTAGTAATAGTGGAAATGGGGGAAGGCATAAAGAAATATCCTGTCCAATTTAGGATGAAGGCATCCATTGGGACTGTCCCTACTGAGGGGGGTCTGCAATAGATCACGGGAAGCTGGTGGTTTTCCCACGGTGTGAAGAGATCTATCTTTGGTGTACCCCACCTTCTGAACACTAAGGCCACCACCTGCTTGTTCAGGGTCCATTCATGGTGTCCCTGGCTGATTCAGCTCATGGAATTTGCCAACACATTTTCTTTCCCTGGCAGGCGAACTGCTGACAGCTGCACCCCTAGGGAACAGGCCAGACTCCAAATCTTCATTGCGTCTGTGCACAGCTTTGAAGATCTTGTTCCCCCTGTTTGTTGATATAATATATTGCACTGGTGTTATCTATCCTGATCTGAAAGGACTGGCCTCTGATGTTGGAAGAAAAGGTCTGAACCTTTAGCTCAGGAGGTTTATATGCTCTTGAGGTTCTACAAAGATCAACAACCCACTCATGGTTAAATCCTCCTTATGGTTGCCCCAACCCAGGAGGGAGGCATCTGTGCTAAGCACAACTGTGAGTGGCTGCTGGAGGAAGAGAATCCCTACTATGAGATTGCTTTCTTCCTTCCACCACCTCAGTGCCGTGAACAGGGGCATTGTGATGGGCACCAATTTTGACAGTGGGTCCTGCCTTTGGGACCAATGTTACCCCAAGTGGTACTGGATGGCCCTCATTTGGTGCCTTGCCTCGAGGACTACTGCTGTGGATGCCGACATGTGCTCCAATAGCCAAAGGAAGTCTATTGCAGGTCTGAGTTGCCCCACCTTGAAAGACTCTGTAACCAAAATCAGGCTTGCCATTCTTTCCTGTGGGAGGAATGCCCTTCCCTAGTGCACATCCAGTTCTGCCCCTATAAAGTCCAGAACCTGCACTGGTTCTGTCTGGGACTTTTGGGAATTTATTAGAAACACCAAGCCCTCCTGATTGTCCTGTGTGAGAAGGAGGGAGGACTTGGCCTCCTGGTATTATTTTCCTGTGACCTGCCAGTCATCCACGTAGGGAAAAACCACCACCCCTTGTCTCCTTAGATGTGCTGTCACTATGGCTAGGCACTTCATGAACACTGTGGGGGCTGAGGATAGGCTAAAGGGTAGGGCTGCAAATTGGTAGTGGCAGCTCCCCACCCTAAAGCTGAGGTCCCTTCTGTGCATGGGCCTGACTGGTGTGTGAAAGTAGGCATCTTTCAGATACAGTGACCCCACCCAGTCCCTTGCTGCAGTGATGGAATCACTGATCCCAGTGTTATCATCTTGAACTTTTCATTTTTTAAAGTGTTTGTTCAGGTACCTCTAGTCTAAAATGGGTCACCAATATCCATTTTTCATGTGAGTCAGGAAGCATCTGGAGTAATGACCCTTTCCCCACTGGAGGTGGGGGACTTTCTCCACTGCATTTGCTTGCACCAGCTTCTTTACCTCTTACTCCAACAGGCACTTTTTCTGTTGGTGTAGGAGGAGTGAAGTTTCTGTGAGACTACAGTTTTGGAAATTTTTCAAACTGCAGAGTCAAACCCTGACTCACTATTTCCAGGACTCACCTGTCTGTGGTAATTCTTTTCCACTCCTGGAATACTGAACCAGCCTTCCTCCCACTGGCAATGGTTGGGCGACCTGAACAAAATTGTCAGGGATTCTGTTTTGCTTTGCTCTTGGGTGCTGGAGCAGAGTCCACATGATTGGGACCCCCTCTGCCTCTGAATAATCCCCTCTGTTGGGAATAGTCAAAGGTAACTACCTTCCCTTTGAGAAGGTCTACTGGAAGTGAAGGCCTTCTTCTCAGTGTTGCTTTTGTAGGTGGCCATGTATTCGTCCACCTTCTTTATATAAGCCTCTGTTTTGTCACCAAATAGAGAATTTCCAACACAAAGGAAATCCATAGCCTTTGTCTGTGTGTCCTAAGAGAGGTTCGTGGAATACACCCATGAAAACCTCCTCAGGGATACTGCATGTGCCATGACCTTTGAAGCAGTGTCATTAGCATCTACTGCCATGTGGAACTGGTACTTGGTGTCATATGACAGACTTTGCTGTTTCTACCAGGTCCTGAGCCAAGTCACCCAAGGCCTTTTTGCTCCTAGCCAAAACACAGTTCTAAAGGTCCTTTTGGTACTGAGCAGTGTAAGTCATGTAAGTCGCCTGCCTTAAAAGCAAGGAAGCTGAAGTATAGACTTTCTTGTCTATACTGTCAAGCTTTCTGGAGTTCTTCTCTGGTGCCTGGGAGGAGAGGGGGACTTTGGCCTAGACACAGGCCGCAATCTGGACAACTCCCTCATGGTGAGAGTTGGAATATAGATACTCCATACCCTGCTTGGCAACCTGATACTTCTTTTCTATTTTCTTATCAATCCCAGCAGCTGAAGCTGGTGCTGACAAAACTTTGCAGGTAGCTTTTTTAAGTGATTTGTGAATAGGAAGCAACAACCTCTTAGTGGGAGTTAAGCCCATCCTGTCTAGAAATTCAACCTTGTCCTCATCCTCAGCAGTCTCCTGCATACAGAGGTTGAGGGTATTGACCATTTGCCTCAGGGTCTGTTCACGAAAAAGGATTATCAAAGTGTGACATGAGGGTCACATTTTCAAATTACTTCTAGATTACATTTGTGACGCATTTCAAGATATTATGACCCAAGTATGAAAAAAGAAATATATTGGGACATAAAAGCCTCACTGGTTCCTGAGATAAAAGAACTATATTGTGGCGAGTGTAACAAGTGACACCACATACCATGGTGAATGTAACACCTGACACATGACATTTGTTTTAGTAGTAAAAACTTTAATAAACATAAGTAATGAGCTGTATTAAAACATGAGAAACAAATATTTACAAGAATGACATTACATTAATTGCAAATTTGATGTTTTGCACCATGTACCGTGGTGAATGTAACAAGTGACACCACACTTATGTTTCATTTACTAAAACCGTACTAAACATGCCTAACAACTAATATACTACTGCTACTGACTAACATACTGCTATAAAACTGGAGAAATCTGACAAAAATAACAGTACTGACAGGTGTGATGTCGGACACCACATACTGTGGTGAATGTAACAAGTGATGCCACACATTTGTTTCAGTAGAAAAAAGTTTCCTGAAAATGCCTAATGGCTGACATGCTACTACTAATGACTGACATAGTTCTACAAAACCTGGAGAAATTTGACAATAATAATGTGACTGACAGGTGTGATGTTTGACTTCACATACCATGGTGAGTGCAACACATGACACCACACTTATGTTTGACTTACTAAAACTATACTAAACTTGCCTAACAACTAACATACTACTACTACTGACTGATATACTGCTATAAAACATGAAAAAATTCAACAGTTACATTATTGCCAAGTGTGATGCTTCATACCACACAATGTGGTGAATGTAACAAGTGACACCACACATGTTTCAATTTTAAAAAGTTTACTGAACATGCCTCATGGCTAACATGCTACTACTAACAACTGCCATAGTGCTACAAAACCTGGAGAAATTTGACAATAATAACAGCACTGGCAGATGTGATCTTTGACACCACATAGCATGGTGAATGTAACGAGTGACACCACAAAGAAATCTATTTTAACCCCCCCCCCATATACACAGTATAATCACTTTTATAATTGATGCCCAGCACTTTCCGTAGACATGCAGTTGTCACTGGAATTTGCTCTCTGAAAATTTGCCCCACAATCAGTGAATGATGGCAACTGAAGCCTACCTGTGGTGAATGTAACTGCAGTTCTTGTTGTTGCATGCAATGCTTATCTTCTTGGAATGTAGCCCTACAAAATGGAGGAGCCACATGCAAACAATGGGTTTTAAACCACAACTCAGCTCCTCCCTTCTATGGCTGCTGCTTAGTTCTGAGGGATAGGTTATGACTTTGTAGCTGTCACAGATGGACGGGTAAACACTGGGCCTGACGTGACTCAGAGCAGAGTAAGGATCAAAGGTTGCTCTCCCTTCTGTGAGAGAACTAGATCAGGCAGTAACACAGTCAATTATCACAATGAGGCAAACTTGGAGAGCAGCCAGAAAAATCATTTAAAATGCTAATAGCACAACTACAGATTTGGGGGCCGTGTGTGAATGTAACATGTTGTGACACCAACTGTTACATTCATCACACTAAATACAAAGCTGCACAAATTAAAAAATGGAGCATTACAATGGGCTAAAGAGTACAGATAATAAAAACACAACTCCAGATTAGTAAGCAGATTTACTTTATTATGAGAAAACAGTAAATAAAGCTTGCAAAAACAATTAGTAAAACGTGTTTTTGCATGTCACACTTTTTCAGGTAAAAAAAGCAGCAAAATGGAGTGGGACACCCCATCAAAAAAATATGGATACCCTAGAATCCTATAGTTATGTTACTTATCTGCACATATAGCCAGTTTTCAGATTTAGTCAAAAACATATGACTAACAGCTTTTGATTTTTAAAAATGTGCTATGCACTGTATGGTGGGCATTGGTAACCCTTTTTCATGAACAGACCCCTCACAAAAGAGTAGTGTGAGTAAAACTGTCAGGTGCACATGGAGGAGAACCAAACTCCTGCTCAGGGATCAGGGGAACCATCAGGCTCTATGGGTTCCCCCTTCTTCCTCCTCATCATCATAATAAAACTTAGCCTCCTCCTCCTCCGCAGGCACTGGAAATGAAAAATATGTACTCAACGTAATTCTTGATCTTCCAAGATAACTTCACCATTAATTACTAGAGGGTTCAAGCCAGAGACGCTGGACCCCGTGGGAGCATGTAACTTTAAAAACTCTGAGGAGGGGAGATGACGTTGGGGCTGTGCCACCCTTGAGCGTGACATGGAACGTGGCACTACCGGTCTGACCAATAACTGACACCGACTCCCCTGCCTCCTCGGTTCTGCTCGCTGAAGAGGAAGAATAGGGAAAGGGAAAGGGTGGGGCAAGGAGCCCAAGAGATAGTAAAAGGAAATGATATAAACAAAAAAAAACATTAAGGCTGACCACAGGAGGGAGAGAAGAAAGACCCTAAGTTGGTTTTGGGCAAGGGTGACCAACACTCCTGAGCAGACCAGAGAGAGAGAGAGAAAGTGAGAGAGAAAGAGAAAGAAAGAGAGAGAGAGAATGAGAGTGAGAGAGAGAGAGAGAAAGAGAGAGACAGAGAGGAACTGAGTTCTAACCTCTAAGCAAGGAGGGGATTGCAGCCCCCTTGCTAGAGTAGACAGAGAACTTTCCCATGCAGGAAAAAATATTCTGCTCAGAGAGAAAGAACAGGAAGGCAGGATTAAGCTGGCATACAGGGCAAGGAACAGCAGAAGCAGGCTTGCTCTAGAAGCCCCTAAGACAGGGAGCGACTAGGGACTGCAGACAGAGCTGACCATCTGCCAGAGAGAAGAAACATCTATTCTCCCTTGTTTACCTTCTCTCCCCCCCCCCTTCTTTTTTTGGAAAAGCTCTGCCATAGGGCACGGAAAAAGGATCTCTTCAAAGAGTTTCTCTCCCTCTCTCCCCCTCCGAAGGGGTGAGGAGATCACCCCAAGGCAGAACCCCCATGGACCTAGAGCTGCACCTAGCCCAAAAAAAAAAAAAAAGTGTGAATAAAAAGCCCTCACAACACTAAGAAAAGTGGCGAGGGGGTGGGGATGCCCATACTTTCTAGACATATACCATTGAAACAGTGACGGAAATATCGCAAAGACCATTACAGTGACAAAATCGGCAGTTCGCTGTACTGGTCCGCAGTACACTGACAATGCTTTCTCCAGTGATTTCACCCCCTCCCCGAAACAACTCTGACTCAGAGCTGATTATCTTAATATACAGATGGTGCGGGGGCAGAGCCTCCTGCATGGGGGGTTCAGGGGACAAAGCCCCCTGCAAAAAATACTTTGTTCTACTGATGGCACAGTGCCGACTGTTGGCACTGTGCCATCGCTGTAATGCTGAATGACAAATTTACTGTCAGTGTGGCTTGGTGGAACCCTCTTTAGATATAGAGAGTTGAAGGGCACCCTTGGAAGGCGGGTCCATGGGGTTTCCACCCGGATCAGTAACTCAGACCTCTGGGACACCATGAGAGGAGGAGGAGGAAGAGATTGAGACTATGTTCAGGATAACATGGCTGGAAATGATGAGGACACTGGACAGAAAAAGGCCCCCAGGGGTCAGAAGCTGGGGAGAGCTACTCGAGCCATGCAGAATGGAAAGCTCTGAGAACCACTTGACTCACGGGCTGAAAACTGCCACAGCACGACAAGGATGCTGGTTACAGCTGAGGTGTTGAGACACGCACACCCCCTTAACCCCCAAATGACAGGATCTCTGGCACAGGCAAGCTGAGCCCTGGGGGTCTAATTTTGGAAAGCCAAGAGTCCCTGTTAGCCTTCCCCCGAAGCAACTCCAAGAACTTCAAGGAGACGGGTTAGAGCACTCCAGAGGTGACAAAAGACCCCTGAGAAAGGGGAAGACCAACAGGGAGGCGGCACTGCCGAGAGATCTGGTCACGAGGGGAAGGTGGGTTGGAAGCAGTAAAGAATGATGAAGATATCTTGGAAGATCAAGAATTACTGAGAGTATGTAATTTTTATATCTTCTAGAGATTAATCTTCACCATTCATTACTGGTGGATGAGTACCAAGCCTCCTGAAGAGGCTTTGGCACCTCTCTGAGGGAAGACCAGATCCCTCAGCCTCCTGTGGAGGAAAACACAAGGTGAGGGAGCCTTCATGGGCCTGGCGAGGCCAGAGATTGGTTGGGGACAGATGGAGTCTCCTGAAGCTCAGGAGAGGGAGGATACCCCAAAAGTTATCACCTGGTCCTGTGGAAGAAGAAGAAACAGGCCTCCCGGAAAAGCGAGGCAATCACCCTACGCCGGTCCAAGGGTGATAACCTGGATAGACGAAGCCATGCCATCCACCCAATGCAGACTGATGTTCCTACCAAATTGGATGCTACTGCGTTGACGTCATACCCTTGCCTGGTGTCTTGCTAGCTCTAGAACACTTGTAGAGATGGCAATGGCTCGTCTGGTTGCCTCGCAATCAGGCATGGTCATCAGGATCTGCCCCAGCACAACTCACAGGTGCCTTACATAGGCAACCTGATGTGCCCAATGAGCAGAAATTGAAAGAAGGAGAAGCACTGAGGTGAAAATTCTCCTTTTCAGCAGTCAAACTCCGCAGAGTCAAGACTCTGGGGGACGGTCTTGCAGAGGATGATGACATCCAGCAGGGGTATCCAGCCACTCCAAAGCTGAGGAGGGATGGGACATAGCTCCTGGAGACCCAGGGGGTGCATAATACCTGTGCTGGCAGTCCCATGCAGCTGGAACAGAGGAAGAAGGAAACTGCCAGACAATGTGCGACTCCTCCAGGAGGGGTTGAGGCCATGGAGGGATCACTGTGGATTCTGCGTTGTACTCCCCAAGAAAGGACAGCGGTGCACATGCAGGATTGCAACCTACAAATCGGGAAGATGAAGCTCCTCCAACATCATTGAGAGGAACCGCTGACAGTTAGTAAAATCAGCATCTGAAGAAATATGTGAGGAGGTGTCCTCTTCCTCAGAGTAGGAAGCTGAAGATGTAGTGGAGCTTTGTGCAGGGGAAGGCGGTGCCCAGGAAGGAGGTGCAAAAATGACCTCATCAGCAGACCTAAGGTAGACAGGGAATGTAGCTGCCATTGCCTTGTACTGTTCCCATATTAAGGGACCCAGGGGACCAGAGAACTGGAGGAACTGGTGGTGGGCGGGATGGATAGGGATGTGCAGATAGGCATCCTTCATATCCAAAGTGCAGATCCAGTCCCCTTGCTGTAGAATGGGGAGAATGGTAGCCAGTGTGATCATTCTGAATCTCTTGTATTGGATGAACAGATTTAAATTTCTTAAATCCAGCACCGGACGTAAATCTCCTGTGCATTTGGGCACAAGGAAGAAGTGGGAACAAAACCCTCTGTTGTGTTCCTGAGGGGGAACAAGCGTGATAGCTTATTATTGGAATAATGCAGTGAGTTCCTCTCTGAGAATGGGCAAGTACTCCTCTGGATTCAAGACAGAATGAGGAGGATGGGGTGGAGGGAGGAAAATTCTAGAGTGTAGCCTGTCTGAATTATTTGAAGGACCCATCCGTCTGAGGTGACAGTTTCCCAGGCCTCTAGGTGGAGTGCAAAGCGGCCACCTATAGCTTCTGAGGCCGGCAAAAGGAAGATGTGATGGAGGTTCAGTAGGTCAGAAGGTGGAGGGCTCTCCAGTTCACGCTGTGGGGGGTGGAATGGAAGCCCTTTGTCATAGGGGTAGTAGTTCTGGGCATTTGAGACTGCTGCCTACCCCCAGAGGCTTGCTTGTAGTTGCCCCTTTGTCTACCAGACCTCTGGAATTGGAAGGATTGCTGGTAACATTGTTGGCTGGGGTATTGAGAGGAGTGGTACATGCCATGTACAATCCTCAAGTACTGCCTGAGGCTTGGAAGTCATCCAATATAGTCTGGGTACCTGACCAGAATGAAAAAATTACTCACCTTAGTAATTAAGTTTCTTCTAATGGAGTCTTGCTGTATTCTGACCATTGCAGTTAGCCCCAGCACTCAAACTGCCCCAGAGAGTAGAGGGTTAATTTCTATGCAGAGCACAGAACGTTGAGCTCGAGCTCGGTTCAGACCTCTGTCTGCTGCACTTTGAAGCACAACCGTCAGATTCTTACGAGGTAATACTAACTATTATGTGGAAATTGTAAAATTTTTACTAGCCAAATGGCAGTCAAATATTTTGGATCCCCAAAAGGCTCAAGTCAAGAAATCCAAAATCAAAAACCAGGTAGTGAACAACTTAAGACTGTTAAATTAATAATATAACCCATTCCCCCTCTTAAAAGGAGGGAGTACCCAAATGCACCCCTGGGGTGCAACACTGCACCTGCCAGCCTACTTCCCAAAAACAGGGGAGGCAGGGAAGGAGGTCAGAATACAGCAAGACTCCATTAGAAGAAACATAATTACTAAGGTGAGTAATTTTTTCTTCAAACAACATGAAGTCTTGCTGTATTCTGACAATTGCAGACTACCAAGCAGTACCTCCATGGAGGAGGGAATCGAACCTACCTTGGGAATAGGCTCTGCAGTACTGCTGTACCAAACTGAGCATCACTCCTAGCCTAGATGTCCAGGGAGTAATGCTTGGTAAATGTATGGACTGTTTTCCAGGTGGCTGCTTTACATATCTCTAGTAAAGTAATATCCCAGGCCACAGCCAGGGAAGCAGCTGTACCTCTAGTGTCGAATGAGTCATAAGGCCTGAGTGAGGTATTTTGCCTAGCTTCTCATAGCAGAATTAAATACAAGAGACAATCCACCTGGCAATAGTTCTCTTAGTGGCAGGTTTGCCCTTCCCCACTTCCCCATAAGTGAGAAACAACTGGAGGGAGTCAAACCTGTGAGCCTTAGTACGCTCAATGTAGAAACTAAGGGCTCTTTTAACATCCAAACTGTGTAAACTTCCTTCTCCTGAAGAAGAATGATCAGTGAAGAACACAGGGAGAGACATAGATTGGTTCAAATGAAAATCTGAAACCACTTTAGGTAAAAACTTCCTATTAGTTCTAATGACCACCTTATCCCTATGGAATGAGATAAAATCAGGCTCCACTGACAGAGACAATCCACTTGTACACCTGGCAGAGGTAACAGCTACCAGGAACACAGTTTTCCAAGTCAAGTACTTAAGCTCTGCTGAAGACAAAGGCTCAAAAGGGGGTTGCATAAACTGAGCAATGCAAACATTAAGATCCCAAGCAGGGGTAGGATCCCTAAAGGCAGGACTGGTATGAAGCAATCCCTCGAAAAATTTATGGAATACAAGGTAAGATGACAATGAGGAAGGCTTTCCCACTGACAGAAAAGCAGACACAGCTGACAAATGTACTTTGAGAGTAGCTGGTCTGAGGCCTAGGCCATTATGATGGACCATATAATCCAGAACTGTAGACAATTCAGCAGTGTCTGGGGATATATGCTTCTTGGAACACCAAATGATGAATCTTTTCCATTTGGAGTTATACGTCTTTCTGGTGGCAGACTTTCGAGAGGCTTTGAAAATATCCAGAACCCCCTAAGACAGATGCAAATCTGCATACACTAACTCTTCAAGAGCCAAGCCTTGAAACCGAGAGACCGAAGATTGGGGTACCAAATCCTCCCCTGAGAGGAGGTTAACAGGTTGTAATTTCTGGGAAGAGACAGGGGAAGATGGACTTCTAGGGACAGCAACAGGGGGTACCAAGGCTGCCTGGCCCAGTCTGGAGCAATCAGAATCACTTTGCAAGGTTGTGATCTTACCTTGACCAGAACCTTGAACAGTCGAGGAAATGGAGGGAAGGCAAATAGAAATTTCCCTTCCCAGTTCAGAATCCGAGCATCCAGAGGGACTGAGCCCAAGACTGGGGGTCTGCAACAAAACAGAGTAAGTTGGTGATAGTCTGGGGCTACAAAGAGATCTATCTCTGGAGTGCCTCACCTTGAAAAAATCACTTTCAACACCAGAGGGTCCAGGGACCATTCGTGATGGCCCTGGGAGATCCTGCTCAATGCATCAGCTAGCACATTGTCCTTCCCTGGAAGATGGACTGCTATCTGAGAGGTCTGCAGAGAATAAGCTAGGAACCACAATTTCATGGCTTCCGTGCACAAGGCCATGGACTGAATGCCTCCCTGCTTGTTGATGTACCACATGGTGGTGGTGGTGTCTGTCCTAACCTGAACCATCTTGTTCTGCACTGACTGAGAGAAAGCTTGCAGGGCCAGAAAGACCACCCTGAGTTCCAAGAGATTGATATAAAGAAGGGATTCCTGAGGGGACCACAGTCCCTGGGCTGCGAGAGCCCCCAGATGGGCTCCCCACCCCAACAGAGAAGCATCCGTGGTTAGGACCGCAGAGTGAGACTGAGTGATGAATGGGACTCCTTGCCTGAGGTTGCCCTGATCCTGCCACAACTGGAGAGCCTGGATCAGAGTCTGAGTCACTGAAACTAGTTTGGTTACAGAATATTTCTTCTGAGACCAAAAGGCCCTCGGGTGAAATTGAATGTCCCTCATCTGAAATCTGGCCCCTTGCACCACTGCTGCAGAAGCTGCCATGTGGCCCAGAAGCTGAAGGAAGTGCCTTGCTGGCCGAGAGACCAGAAGGTGGAATGAAGAAGCCAGCTCTACAATAGCCCTTACCCTTTCCAGGGGAAGAAAAGTTCTTGCTTTGACTGTATCCAACTCTGCCCCTATGAAGGTGAGGAGCTGTACAGGCTTGAGAACTGACTTGGGAAGATTGAGAAGGAATCCTAGGAAGTGAGCACTTGCTGAGCTACTTGAAGGTCTGACTTGACTTGGTCTGAGGACTGACCCACAATGAGCCAGTTGTCCAGGTATGGAAATATGAAAATATTTTTCCTTCTTAAAAAGGTCACTACTACTGCTAGGCATTTTGTGAATACCTTTGGAGCTGTTGTCAGGCCGAAGGGCATAGCTTTGAACTGATAATGGCCTGAAGGCAATTAGAACCTGAGGTACTTTCTGTGGGAGCACCTGATGGGAATGTGAAAGTAAGCACCTTTTAAGTCCATGAAGGCTAGCCAGTCCCCTGGCCTTAGAGAGAGAAGGATTATTCCCGGAGTCACCATGTTGAATTTTGGTTTTAAAAGATGTTTGTTCAGGTATCTTAAGTCTAGGATGGGTCGGCACTCCCCTGTCTTTTTTGGGGTAAGGAAGTACCTGGTGATATACCTTGCCCTGTGCAATGTAGAACTCTCTACAGCCTTTAAAGCCAGTAGAGATGAAACCTCTGCCTCTAGGGCAATGGTTTCGGAGATGCTTGCAGGTGGAAAAGATCTGGCCCTCAGCTTTGGAAATTTCTTGAAGCTGAGAACCAGCCCCTGGCTTACTACCTCCAGGACCCCCTTGTCTGAGGTAACAGACATCCAGTCCTGGACTAAGTAACCCAGCCTGCCTCCTACAGGAATGGGGGAGTCGACCTGGGCTGACACATCAGGGGGTCTGCTTGACAGAAGCCTTAGGTTGAGGGATAGATGCAGCCCTGCTCATCCTCCTTCTGCCTCTCCCTCTGAAGAACCCCCTCTGAGGAAATGGAGAAGAGGCCTGTGCTTGGTAGAAAGGCCTATGAAAAAGCCTGCCCCTGCCCCTAGCTTGCTGCTTTTGAGGAGTTGCCTGCCTTTCCTTGGCCTGTGCACTCCTATAGGTGGTCCTATACTCATCCATCTTTTTCATGTAATTCTCCGTCTGCTCCCCAAATAGAGAATTACCCACCACAGAGAAATTCATGGCCTTAGCCTGAGTGTCCTGTGAGAAGCTAGTACATCTGAGCCAAGCCATTCTCCAAAGAGCCACAGATGTAGCCATGACTCTAGATAACACATTACTGGAGTCCACAGCAGCATGGAACTGTACCTTAGATGCCTCAGTCCCATCAGCAGCCACCCCCTCCAGCTCCGAGGCTAGCTGGGGAGAGGCCTGCTTAGCCAGTGCCAGTACAGTGTCCCATCTGGACTTCTGGTACCTGGCTGCATAGATCATATAATTAGCCTGCCTGCGTCCCAAGGTGGATGCCATGTACTATTTTTTTGCCATGGCATACAGCTTCCTAGAGTCTTTATCTGGAGGTGTGAAGTATCATAGGCTGCAGCCTGCACAACCCCAACATGGCTGCATTGTTGATACAAGTACTCTGTACCTGAACCTGATAAGGTGTACCTTTTGTCCATCCTTCTGTCAACAGGAGGTACAGAATTTGGAGTTTTTAAAATCTTTTGTGTCTGTTTCCCAAAAGACTTATGATGGGGAATAGACAGTCTCGTGGACTCTGGGATGTCCATCATCTCTACATAATCAGGTTCTTCTTGTTCCTCTACAGCTTCTTCCACAGGGAGCTGGAGGGTTTCTGCTACTTTCCTGTAAAACATGTAGCGGGAAGGGGACTCAGAAAGCCTAGGAGGGGAAACACCAGAAGGCCTGTCTGGGGAGATGTCCGGTTCAATGGGCTCAATCAGACCTTCCACACCATCGTCATCATCATCTTCATAATCTTCATCCCCCTCCAAATCCGGTTCATAGAAATCTTCGGGGGCATAATCCTGAACTGAAGGAACCGACCGAACTGAGTGCCTGCCAGAAGGTGCTGGATCAGACGGAACTGGGTGAAGTGATTCTAAAATCCTTATCACTTTGGCAATCTCTTCGGTGGTCGGAAAATGGGTCTCTGGATCCAAACCAGCCAATTTTTCTTTTCCTTTCTGTTCTGTAGGAACTGATCCCTCAGGATTGACTCTCCTCTTGCCCGAAGAAGTATCGCCCTGGTCAAAGGACACTCCCTCAGGTTCAGTCGGAACCGAACCAGGCTGACCATCCGGGTCAGCGGACTTCTTGGCCTCCTTATCCCTAAGCCTACCTAATCTTTTTTCCAGGGTAGACTTAGGGAAATTTTTACAGATTTGGCAGTCTGAATCGAGGTGGTCAAACCCCAGACAATAAACACAGGTGGTGTGGGGATCAGTCTTAGCAAAGACCTCTCCACACACACTGCAGTGCTGAAACCCAGTGGGCCCGGTTTTTCTTTTGGGTTTCTGAAACTTGCTAAAAACAATCAGCAAAACCAAGGACTTTAACCGACTTTCGAACTGCGAGCAAAGGAGAAATCTCCGGAGCGACTGCTCAGTTAGATGGAGTAAAGAATCTGACGGTTGTGCTTCAAAGTGCAGCAGACAGAGGTTTGAACCAAGCTCGAGCTCAACGTTCTATACTCTGCATAGAAATTAACCCTCTACTCTCCGGGGCAGTTTGAGTGCTGGGGCTAACTGCAATAGTCAAAATACAGCAAAATTTCACATTGTTTGAAAGTTTTGTACCATTAAAGGGGGCATTTAAGATTTTATGTTGCACATCGGGTGCAAAGCCTGATACCTGGAGCCAAGCATGGCGTCTTAGGGTAATCCCCATGGCAGAGGTTCTGGCTGAGGTGTCTACGGCATCGTACCCTGATCATAAGAGATGCTGGGATAGGGAGATACCCGTGGAGAGAGTGGCTAACAGCTGTTCCTTCTCCAGTGATGGGGGTAGCTTGTTAACCAAGTTCATGGCTGAGGACCATAGTGTTCTTTGGTATTTTACCATGTGTCCCATATTATTGAGTATACAGAGGTTCATAGTACCTACGTGGTAAACTTTCTTGCCACAAAGTCAATTCGTCATGATTCCTTGTCAGGAGGTAATGAGCTAAGATGTTTAGGTTTCTCAGTATGATCTTGAGCGGCAGTAATTACTACCGAATCCACCTCCAGAGCCACTGAAAAGAAAGGGCAGTCAACCGGAGATTGATACAGGTGGTCAGCCTTCCGAGGGACTGCAGGGATGGTGGAAGGTTGGTGCCAAGCAGCCAATACCACATTTGGTAGGTCTGAATCAAAGGTAGAACCATGACAACAGGCTCTCCTGGAAGTTCTAGATAGTCGGCCATATCACGTCTTTGTTTATCTTGTTCGGTTGTAACAAAACCCAGGGCTTTCTGGATTTGCACCACCATGTCGAGGAAGGAAGGGTCATCAGGAGGAGAGGCCGCAGTTTGCCTAGCAGCATCTTCATCTGCTGAGGAGATGGTTGATGCAGTAGAGGGAGGGCGAAGATCATCGTCCAGATCAAAGTAGCCTTCCAGTTCCTCCTCATAATCAGAATAGTAGTCCTCTTCCATGGAGTGTATGGAAGAACCAGGAAAGGTATCTCCATCTGGGAGGAACCTCTTGACAGGAGGAGGAGGAGTAGAGGGAACAAGAATCTTGAGTTCTGCTCCTAGGAGGTGTTTGAATGCCTTGCATTACCTATAACACAGTCTGAACCACAGTCGCAACGTCAACTAAGGAAGACATCAACAAGTGAGGTGGGGACATTTTCTGCGAAGTTAGAGGAATAAGTGAGGGCATAGGCCGAGGTTGAGTAAGGGGCAGAGAGCCCTGGGTGTAGTGATCAGGACCTTTGTCCAGGTGAGCTGTGCCCCTATAGGAGGCTACCTGTGAGGGTGGTGGGAGTTTAGGTAGGACAGTTAGGGAAAAAACATTTTTATTGATGACATAGCCTGAAGTAGTCGTCAATGGCAACTGAAACAGAGAGGAAATAAAGTGCCAAAAGGCAGGAGGTGTTGACGAAGGGATGCTACCCGAGGGAGGATGGGTCAGTGTCGACATGGAGCCAGAGGGTGCAGCACACAGCACTGTGGACACCACTGATAAAGCATCGGGCAACAACGTTGACAACAAGGTAGGTAAAGTCGTTGATGAAGAAAAATATCTAGGCCGGGTGGTTGGCGACGGGTCACTGGAAACAGTGGCCATCAATGAACGCTTACCATCAGAGGATGATGAGGATTTTTGCTTCTCCTTATGCTTGTGTTTGCTGGAGTAGTTGTGAGGGGTCATCGACAAAGATTCCTTTGAGCGGGTGCCCTTCTCCAGAACAGCAAGCTTCTGTTCCATGAGATCAGTTTCTATCTCTTGTAGACGTCGATGCCTAGTAGTCTGGTTGAATTCTTGGCAAAGTTTACAAGTAAGGAGGTCATGGGCAGCCCCTAAGCACTGGACACAAGTGGTGTGATTGTTGTAGTGGTAGATTTTTCTACCACAATGACATTTATGAAATAAAGCCTATGAGTCATCAGACATTCGTCGAAGACAGGTGGGTGCAGTCGATGAAAACCGGTCCCAGTTTGATTTCTCATCAATGATTGCTCGTCGAAATACATAGAGATGTGGAGCTACTTTGTGCAGCGAGTGGAAGGCGGCAGGAAAAAGAACTGAGGAGGCCTGGGGCTGCCCACACCTTTATAGTCACTCAGGTGATGAGGTCACTGGTGTGGGTGGCCCCTAGGCAAACACTGCTGATGAAAGCTAGCATGCACAGGCGTGGCCTCTGGAGAAAACCCAACAGTATTACCTGCTGCAAGAGATACCCTCGAAGAGGATCAGGCACTGCAGTTGAAGGATGTTTTAACTGACGCAAATGTTGCCTTGAGAGATGCAAATGAGGAGCTGTTGGAAGAAAAGGGTAAGAAAAAGAATGCATTGGACAGGGAGATGATGGAAAATTGTGAAGTGTCTGCCATGTATAGAGTTTTGCAAAATCATGTTAGCAAGGGACAGCATGAAGGTGGTAGAAATGAAAATTATGTACCTACCGTAGTTCTTGATTTTCTCTTGTATCTTCACAGTTCATTATTGTTGGGTGTAAGCCGGAGGTGCTCACCCGCCACAGGAATTTTTTTTTTTTTTTTGGAGGGAGGAGTCAGCGCTGATGGTGCCGCCCACATGGCTGATGCACTGTGCGGCGCATGCGGGTTGGCCATTAGGCGCCGTAGACTGCTCTTCCATTCCAGTTCTGTTGAGTCGGAGAGGAGAAACAGTTTTTAGAGAAAGACAGTGAGGCAAGAGAGCCAAGGGATAGACAAATGAAAGGATATAAACTGAAAAAGGCATAAACCAATTAGAGGACAGAAAGAAGAGAATCCTACCCTAAGTGGCCATGGGGCCTCAATCCTCGGGCAGTCTCAGGAAAAGGAGAAGGCAAATCAGCGTCGGAGGACAGGTGGATGGAAGGTTCCTCTCCCTCAGAAAGGGGACGAGGAGGAAGAGGAGCTTGAATGTTGAGAGTCCTCCTGCGGTGGGGGAGACAGGCAAAAAACCCGTTCATCCATGGCCCTGACATAAGTGGGAAAGGCTGCGACAGTGGCTCTGACATCTCCCAGGTTAAGGGCCCCATAGGACGCACATGGCCTGGGAAAGGAGGAGGTGCCTGCAGAAAGATGGAAGATGGGCACCGACTGATAGTGCCCGGCCTCTGCCAGGGCTCTGAGACCCAGAGACTGGTCCCACCGGACGGGGGAACCTTGGAGCCAAACCGGGTTATGAAGTCTGTGCCTGAGATGGCAAACTCTGGAAGAGCCCCGAGGGAGAATCTCCCCTGTGATGCAACTGGGGTTACATGGATCCAGAAGGGCAACCCACCACGCTGCCAACTAAGGATGCCTCCGAGATCTTGAGGGAAAGGCGGGGGTTCAGCACTTCGACTCCTCCCCACTCCCTGCAGGGCAGTGGAGGGGGATGCCTGTGCTTTGCCATGGCTCCTCAACCCCTCGGACTCAGAGGCTGCCCTCTTCCTTGACCCCAGTGAAGTTGGGCCCCCCAATCCCACAGGCCCCCTAAGGGTGACCGCAGAGGAGGGAGTCCCAGTCCCCACCTGGGGGCCACGGCAGCACCAGGAGTGGCAGCTGCCATGGCCTGCCCAGGAGAGGACACCCCACCCTGAGCTCCCAGGCCATTGTCTGCAATGGATCCATACCAGCCGGCCTCAGCCATAGGATCTGCCGGAACTACAGATTCTGGGATAGGGCCCCTGGGTCGCCTGGTAAAGCGTCCCAAGGAGCCGGGGTGCCAGTCTGGATCGGCCTGTGAGTCATCCTCCTCTGAAGAGGAAGTGACCAGGCAGACCTCCAGGCTAACGACCCCGGAAGGGCCCCTGGCTATGGCATCACATCATGGGACATGGCCCTGCCCGCAGCGCTGCCCCGATCACCAGTGCCACTAACACACTGGGATCTGGGACGGTGAGGGAGGTGGCACTGAGGGTCCACAAGTGCCAGGCCCAGCAGCCATGGGCCATGACACTGGGGAAGCCTGCACCTCCGTGAAGGTGACTGCTGGGGCAGAGCCAGCAACGTGACTCTGCAAGGAATCGCACTGCTCCTCCAACACTGCAAAAGAGGCCTCCTCAGGCCTCCTCCTCCTCCTCGGCAAGGCTAGAATTGGAGGCAGCCTCCTCCTCGCCGGGCCATATAGACCTGGGAAGGGACCTGGAGGAAGGGTCAAGTGGCCTGGCCTTGGTGACCCACGAGCGACGCTGCCCTCCAAAAATTGGCAGAGCTCTGCTGACTTTAAACATGTGAAATTCGAGAACACAGCAGTCCATGGAGAAGCAAGCATCACAATGGTCCATATCGTGATTGGGTCCCAGGCAACGTAAGCAAACATCCTGCCGGTCCAAAACGGAAAAATGCTGACCACAGGGGCACCGATGCATGGAGGCGTGGCCTACTTTGGATTTTCTCTTGGCCCCCGAACTTGACATGATGCAAAAACAATACAATCAAACTGTAGAAAAAGAGCCCAGCACCGTCAGAAGAAATAAAAGGAATGGGCTTACCGGATGCCAACGGCATCGGGCAGTTCAGAACCGGGATGAAGAACTGGAGAAACAGCGTCAAACAGCGAAGGCCTATGACGCAGACTAAATCCGGCTTACTCGCACAGCAGGTGCGACCTCGACAGTGGGAGAAACAGAACTAGGATGGAGAAGGAGTATATGGTGCCTAACGGCCAACACGTGTGCGCCATGCACTGCATCAGCCACGTGGGTGGTGCTGTTGGCGCCGACTCCTCCCTCTAGAAAAAAAAATTAAAACCTCCCGTGGTGGGTGCGCACCTCCGGCTTACACCCAACAGTAATGAATGGTGAAGATAGACAAGGGAAGATCAGAACATCCTCTGTGTAGAAAGAAGCTGGCAAAATGACATCATCAGCTGGCAATCCTAAAAGGTCATGTGAAAGCTTTGCCGTATGCCTCGCCTATCGACCTGGTGTCATTGACAGATGACGAAGACGATGACAGAAATTTTGACAAACAAAGGAAGTAGCGTCTTGTCCCAATGTAGTTTGTGGGGAGGGTAAATAGAGAGAAGCGCTATTTCTACTGTTAATTCAATGTTTTCACCAAAGTACCCTGATAGTGCTCCCTGGAGGTCACACCAAAAGGGTGTCAACATGGGACAAAACCAAAATACATGTCCTAAATCCACCAGGCTGCAATTGCAGCCTCTCTAGCAGAATCCGAAAGAGGGTGGTAGATATTTTACAAGAATTGCTGGGGATCGGAAAAAAATGGGAATGGGACTTCCATGCAAACTCCCTCTATGTATTTGAAGCAGTAATTTTAATTGCCTTTAAGGTGGAGTTAGTCCATGCCTCAAAAGGGATATCCAATTGTAAGTCCCTGTTCCAGGCCTTAAGTATGGATAAGGAGGAATCCCCTGCTGCTTCCCTTATTATTCTGTAGAGGTGGCTAAACAATTTATCCCAAAGGTTACCTCTCAGGGTATCTCCTAGTAGTTTCCACAAAGTTAGAAGCGGCGAGGGTAAGTGAGCCTGAGTCTCTCTTTGTCCGAGTATATAATTCTTCACCTGCACATAGCGGAATAGATCTCTTGAAGGGAGGGGGTATTCTATTTGTAATTCGGTGAGAGGGATCACTCTTTTAGTGTTGAGGAATTGCCTGAAAAAATTCAGATCCAGCCTTCTCCATTCTTTAAATGTAGAGTCAAGTGTGGCTGGTAAGAAAAAATTACTCACCTTAGTAATGTTGTTTCTTCTAATGGAGTCTTGCTGTATTCTGACAGTAGCAGCAGTGAGTCCCAACCTTCGAACTGCCCCGGAGATGAAAAAGTTAACTTTCCATGCCAGGCATGGAACGCTGAGCTCGAGCTCGGTTGAGACTCTGTCTGCTGCTGTTTAAACTCAAACCGTCAGATCTTTACGAGCTAAACTCACTAAGGTCCTGTGTGGAAGCTGTAAACATACACTAGCCAACTGGCTACTAAACATAAAACATTTTTTTGGTCCCAAAACAAAGACTCAAGTCAGGAGACCCAAAAAAATGAAAACACAATACCCACTCACCCCAAGAAAAAGGGAGGTGAAAACAACAAGGTGGGCACCTACTGAGTGCCAACACTGCACTGCCCACCCACATCCCAAAAACAGGTTCGAGAGGGCATGGGGAGGTCAGAATACAGCAAGACTCCATTAGAAGAAACAACATTACTAAGGTGAGTAATTTTTCCTTCAAACAACATGAAGTCTTGCTGTATTCTGACAGTAGCAGACTACAAAGCAGTACCTCCATGAAGGAGGGACAGAACCTACTTAGGGAATAGGCTCTGAAGCACAGCTGTGCCAAACCGAGCATCACTCCTAGCCTGGATATCCAGGGAGTAATGCTTGGTAAAAGTGTGAACTGTTTTACAGGTAGCTGCTTGACATATCTCTAGAATAGGGATGTCCCTGGCAGCAGCCAGGGAAGCAGCTGTACCTCTGGTAGAGTGAGCCCTCAGGCCTGAGGGTGGAATCTTACCCAGTTTTTCATAACAAAATTGGAGAGACAATCCACCTGGCAATGGACCTTTTAGTGGCAGGTTTCCCTTTACCAACCTCGCCATAAGTGAGGAACAATTGGAGGGAGTCAAACCTGTGACCTTTGGTACGCTCTATGTAGTAGCTAAGGGCTCTTTTCACATCTAAACTGTGCAGCCTCCTCTTGCCAGAGGTGGAATGGTCAGTGAAGTACACAGGAAGAGACATAGATTGAGTAAGGTGGAAATCTGAAACCACTTTAGGCAAGAACTTCCTGTTAGTCCTGAGGACCACCTTTTCTCTACGAAAGGAGATAAAATCAGGCTCCACTGACAAAGCTTGTAATTCACTTATGCATCTGGCAGAAGTGATGGCTACCAAAAACACAGTTTTCCAAGTCAAGTACTTAAGCTCTGCTGAAGACAAAGGCTCAAAAGGGGTTGCATAAGCTGAGTAATGCAAACATTAAGGTCCCAAGCAGGGCAGGGTCCCTGAATGGAGGGTTGGTGAAGCAATCCCTTGAAAACTTGGAGAATACAGGGTGAGCTGAAAGAGAAGAGGCTTACCTGCTGAAATAGAAGCAGAAACAGCTGCCAGGTGCACCTTCAGTGTAGCTGGTCTCAGCCCCAAGCTATTTAAATGGACCATATAATCAAGGACTGTGGGCAGATCAGCAGACTCTGGGGAAATATAAGCCTCAGAGCACCATATGGAAAATCTTTTTCCATTTGGAATTATAAGTAGCCCTGGTGGAAGGTTTCCTAGAAGCCATCAGAATATCCATTACATCTTGGGACAGGTGTAAATCAGCAAACTCTAACTCTTCAAGAGCCAGGCCTTGAGATTGAGAGATTTGAGATTCAGGTACCAAACCCTTCCCTGAGCACAGGTTAACAGGTTGTAATTCCTGGGAAGACACAGGGGAAGATGGACTGCTAAGGACAGTAGAGTGGATACCAGGGCTATCTGGCCCAGTCTGGAGCAATCAGGATCATCTTGCAGGGTTGAGATCTGATTTTGACTAGCACTTTGAACAGGAGAGGGAAGGGGGGAAAAGCATACAGGAACTTCCCTTCCCAACTGAGAACTAAGGCATCCAGGGGGACTGAGCCCAACACTGGGGGTCTGCAGCAAAAAAGGGGAAGTTGGTGATTGTCTGGGGCTGCAAAAATATCTATCTGCGGGGTGCTCCATCTGGAAAATATCACCTCCAAGACCAGGGGATCCAGTGATCATTCGTGATGGCCCTGGGATATCCTGCTGAGAGCATCTGCCAGGACATTGTCCTTGCCTGGGAGGTGAACTGCCTTGAGGGAGGTGTTCAGGGAGTAAGCCAGAGACCACAACTTCATTGCTTCTGTGCACAAGGCCGTAGACCGAGTGCCTCCTTGCTTGTTGATGTACCACATTGTGGTGGTGTTGTCTGTTCTGACCTGGATAACTTTGTTCTGAACAGATTTGGAAAAAGCTTGAAGTGCTAGAAATACTGCTCTGAGTTCCAACAGACTGATGTGAAGCAGAGATTCCTGAGGGGAACACAACCCCTTGGTGGTCAGGTCGCCCATGTGAGCCTCCCACCCCAAGAGGTAGTAAGGATTAAAGAGTGAGATTGAGTGACAAAGGGAACCCCTTGTCTCAGATTGTTCTGATCCTGCCACCACGTTAGGGCCTGGATCAGGGTTCGAGTTACTGGGATCAATTTGGTCAGAGGGTCCTTCCTTTGAGACCAGAAGGTTCTCAAATGGAAGTGAATGTCCTTCATCTGAAATCTTGCTCCCTGCACTACTGCTGTGGAAGCAGCCATGTGCCCCAGGAGCTGTAGAAAATGTCTTGCTGGTCGGGACACCTGCAGGGTGAATGAGGAGGCCAGAGAGACAAGGGTCCTTGCACTGTCCAGGGGAAGGAAAGCTCTGGCCTTTTCTGTGTCTAGCTCTGCGCCTATGAAGGTGAGGAGCTGGACAGGCTCTAGAACTGACTTTGCAAGATCCAGAAGGAAACCCAAAGAGGTGAGCAGTTGCTGAGTTATCTGTAAGTGTAACTTGACTTGGTCTGGGGACTGGCCTACTATGAGCCAGTCATCCAGGTAAGGGAAGATGGCAATCCTTTGCCTTCTTAGAGAAGCAAGTACCACTACCAGGCATTTTGTGAATACCCTTGGAGCAGAGGTCAGACCAAAGGGCATTGCTCTGAACTGGTAATGGCCTGAGGGCAGCTCGAACCTGAGGTACTTTCGATGGGAGCTTCTGATGAGAATATGGAAGTAGGCATCCTTGAGGTCCAGGGACACTAGCCAGTCCCCTGGCCTTAGAGAGGGTAGAATAATTCCCAGTGTCACCATTTTGAATTTTGGTTTTAAAAGGTGCTTGTTTAAGTATCTGAGATCCAGGATGTGTCGCCATTCTCCTGTCTTTTTTGGGGTAAGGAAGTACCTGGAGTACAACCCTTTGCCCTGGTGTAGGGGTGGAACCCTTTCCACAGCTCTGAGAGCTAGGAGGGAAGAGACCTCTGCCTCTAGGGCAAGTGTCTCTGAGGGAATTGCAGGTGGAAAGGATCTGGTTCTCATCTTTGGAAACTTTTTGAAGCTGAGAACCAGTCCCTGGCTTACATAGAAACATAGAATTTGATGGCAGATAAGGACCGCTTGGCCCACCCAGTCTGCCCATTTCCCTACCTACTGGATAAGCTGCAGATCCTAGTTAAGCAGCAGTCTACTTCTTCCTACCCCCACCCCTATTTGCCTTATGACTGTCCCATGCATGCTTGAATTCCACCACTGATTTTGACTCCACAACCTCCTCCGGAAGGCCGTTCCATGCATCCACAACCCTCTCTGTGAAAAAATACTTCCTTAAATTACCTCTGAGCCGCCCCCCCTCTATCTTCAAATTGTGTCCTCTTGTTCTTGCACACCTCTTTTTTTGAAAGATGCTACCCTCTTGGACTTTGTTAATTCCCTTGAGGTACTTGAACATTTCTATCATGTCCCCCTCTCCTCCTTTCCTCGAGGCTATACATATTAAGCTCCTTTCGTCTCTCTCTTATATGTCTTCCGTTGCAGACCCTGCACACATTTAGTTGCCCTCCTCTGGACAGCTTCCATCCTGTCTATGTCTTTGCGATTAGTCTCCAGAACTGCACACAGTACTCAGATGGGGTCTCACCAGCTGTCTGTACAGAGGATAATAACTTCTGTTTTCACTGGTGATGCCTCTCCCTGTGCATCCCAGTATCCTCCCAGCCCTCCTTGCTGCCCTCTCACATTGCTTGCCCACCTTTAGGTCATCTGATATGACTACCCCCAGGTCCCTTTCCATTTTTGTTGTTGTTAGTATCTCACCCCCACTGTGTACTCTTCCCCTGGGTTTTTGTTTCCCAGGTGCATTACCTTGCACTTCTTAGCACTGAATCTAAGCTGCCATACATTTGACCATTCCTCTAATCTTGCCAAGTCCCTTCTCATCCTTTCCACCCCACCTTGTGCATCAACTCTGTTGCAGATCTTTGTGTCATCTGCAAAGAGACATACTTTTCCTTCCAGTCCTTCTGCAATGTCGTTTATAAAGACATTGAAGAGGACCGGTCCTAATACTGAACCCTGCGGTACCCCACTAGTAACCCTCCTTTCTTCTGAGTGGACTCCATTTACTATTACTCTCTGTGTCCTATTCTCCAGCCAATTCTTTACCCAGGCTGTCATCTTGGGACCCACTCCCAGGCTGGCTAACTTGTATATTAATCTTTTTGTGTGGGACTGTGTCAAATGCCTTGCTAAAGTCTAGGTAGGCCATGTCCACAGCCCTCCTGATCTACTACTTTGGTCACCCAGTCAAAGAAATCTATCTGATTTGTCTGGCATGACCTTCCTGCTGTGAAACCATGCTGCCTTGGGTCCTGTGCCCCTCTGGCCTCTAGATACTCAACAATCTTTCCTTCAGAAGTGATTCCATCATTTTCCCTACCACTGAGGTTAAACTAACAGGTCTGTAGTTTCCTGCTTCTGCCTTGCTCCCATTTTTGTGAAGGGGAATCACATCTGCCCTCCTCCAGTCCTCGGGTACCACCCCATCCTCCCATGATTTGTTAAAAAGGGTAGTCAGTGGTGTCACTAGTTCTACCCTTAGTTCTTTTAGAATTCTGGGATGAATCCCATCAGGCCCCATTGCTTTGTCCACCTTCAGTTTTAAGAGTTCTTTCAGAACCCTTTCTTCTGTAAATGGGCTGGTATCAACTTCTGTATCCAGAGTGTTTCTACTGTTTGTTTTATGTACCTCCCCTCTTCATTTGTAAATACTGAGCAAAAATATTTGTTTAGTATCTCTGCCTTTTCACTGTCTCCTCTGCCCACCCTCCCTCCCTTTATTAAGCCTCACTATCCCTCCTTGGTCTTCCTTCGCTCCCTGATGTACCTATAAAAACCTATACTACCTATAATACTTCCAGGACCCATTTGTCTGATGTCAGAGACTCCCAGTCCTGGATAAAGTAAGCCAGCCTGCCCCCTACAGGTAGTTGAGAATCGGCCCTGGCAACCCCATCAGGGTGCCTGTTTGGCAGGGGCTTTGGGCTGAGGGGTGGAAGCAGGCCTGCTTGTACCCCGTCTGCCTCTCCCTCTAAAGAACCCCCTCTGGGCATAAGCAGAAGAGGAGGCCTGGGCTTGGTAGAAAGGCCTATGGAAAGGCCTGCCCCTGCCCCTGGGATGCTGCCTTTGAGGAGTGGCCTGCCTTTCCTTGGCCTGTGCACTCTATAGGTGGTCCTATATTCGTCCATTTTTTCATGTATTCTTCTGTCTGCTCCCAAACAGAGAATTACCCATAACAGGAAAATCCATGGCCTTAGTCTGGGTATCCCAGACAGGCTAGTACATCTGAGCCAAGCCATTCTTCAAAGTGCCACAGATGTAGCCATGACTCTAGATGACACATCACTGGATCCACTGCAGCATGGAATTGCACCTTGGATGCCTCAATACCATCAGCAGCCACCTGCTCCAGCTCCTTGGCAGCTGGCTAGGGACCTGTTTTGCTAAAGCCATAACAGTGTCCCATCTGGATTTTTGATACCTAGCAGTATAGGCCATATAATTCGCCTGTCTGAGTCCCAAGGATGCTGCCATGTACTGTTTCTTTGCCATGGCATCAGTCCTCCTGGATTCCTTGTCCGGGGGGTGTGAAGCCAAAGGAATATTTGCCTTATCACAGGCTGCAGCCTGCACTACCCCAACATGGCTGCATTGTTGTGTAAGGAACTCCGTATCTGAGCCTGACAATGTATACCTCTTGTCCATTCTTTTATCCACAGGAGGTATAGTGTTAGAGTCTTAAAATCCTAAATGTCTGTTTCCCAAAAGATTTGTGTAAGGAACACAGCCTCTTAGACTCTGGGATATCCATCATTTCTACATAGTCAGGTTCCTCCTGGTCATCCACAGCTTTTTCCATAGGAAGCTGGAGGGTTTCAGCCACTTTTTATAAAACATGAAATGGGAGGGGACTCAGAAAGCCTAGGAGGAGACGCCTCCTGAAGGTCTGTCTGGGGAGATGTCCGGGTCAATAGGCACATCCAGACTTTCAAAACCACATTCACTTTCCTCATACTCCTTCCTCCTCCTCTGGTTCATAAAATTCTCTAAATCATACTCTTGAACCAGTGGAACCGCCGAACCGAGCGCCTGTTTGATGGTGCCGGTTCGGTCGGAACCGGAAAGTGACTGCACAATTTTGATCGCTTTGGCTATTTCTTCAGCGGTTGGAGAGGAAAGTTTTGGCTCCACACCAGCTGATTTTTCTTTTCTAGTTCTCTTAGCCGGAACCGACTCCTCAGAATCGGCTCTCCTTTTCCCCGAAGAGGTCTCGCCCACGGTCAGAGGGTACTTCTTCTGGTTCGGTTTGAACCGAACCAGGCTGGCCATCCGGGTCAGCGGACTTTTTGACCTCCCTTTCCCTGAACCTACAAACTCTCTTTTCCAGGGTAGCTGCAGGGAAATTTTTACAAATCTGGCAGTCTGCATTGAGGTGGTCAAACCCCAGACAATAAACACAGGTGGTGTGGGGGTCAGCCTTAGCAAAGACTTCCCCACACACACTACAGTGATGAAACCCAGTGGGCCCGGTTTTTCTTTTGGGTTTGTCAGACATAGTGCCAGTCCTAACCAAACTTACCCTTTTAATGGCAATCCACCAGGCAAGACCCTCTTATCAGTTCCTGACCGTGTCACGGGTCGTGGAAAAAAACATAATAAAATCCATTTTTTTAGAACCGATAAGAACCGGTAACCACACTCAAAGTACAAATTAAGATTTTGTAACAACTTGATCGGTTCAAACCGAACCGATGAACCGTTTACAAGTTCCACACAGAGTAGAATAAAATTTAACCTATCTAGTACTCACAAATACCACAGACAGAGACTGAACCAACAGGTTACGGTTTAAATTCGGTTGAAAACCGAGAAAAGTGGTACTTTAACCGACAAATTGAACCGAGCAGAAGGAGAAATCTCCGGAGCGACTGTTCAGTGAAGCGGAGTAAAGAATCTGACGGTTTGAGTTTAAACAGCAACAGACAGAGTCTCAACCGAGCTCGAGCTCAGCGTTCCATGCCTGGCATGGAAAGTTAACTCTTTCATCTCCGGGGCAGTTCGAAAGTTGGGACTCACTGCTGCTACTGTCAGAATACAGCAAGACTTCATGTTGTTTGAAAAATGATTCATCGGCAGAAATTAAAGTGAATGAGGATATTATTTGTTTTAAGGGTTTTTTCCATTTTATTATTTGCCAGATCTTTAAAATTTGGGCTGTAAATTGAGAGAAATCACGGAGAGGAGGCGTTCACTCTCGAGAGGCGAACACTATTTTTTCTATATCGTATAGGTCATTAAGGAGGAATTCAATCTCCTTCCAGAGCAAATGAGAGGATGGAGAAAGCCAGATGTTGAGTACCTTTAATAAAGCAGCCAATGCATAGTGTTTTAAATTAGGGAGATTGACACCTCCCCGGTCTATCGGTAATGTCAAAATTGAATTTCTGATCTGGGGTTTCTGACCCTCCCAGATGAAGGTGGATATGATTTTATTCCAGGACCTGAAATAGAATTCTGATGGGAAAATTGGAATATTTTGAAATAAATATAAGAGCCTTGGGAGTATATTCATACGTACGGTTTCTATGCATTGAAAGAAATTTAGTTTCAAGCGCCCCCATCTAGTCAAGTTCTCTTGAATCTGTATAGAAATAGGCTCATAATTTACCATTTCTAAGTGAATCAAATTGAGGGGAATATAGATACCCAGATATTTAATTTTAGTACGCCGCCATCTCCAGGGGAGAAGACTCCTGAGAGAGGTAGATGGGGGAATGGTAAAACGTTAATACTTCTGTTTTGGATATATTTAATTTAAAGTTTGCTAAACGCTCATACTGATTAAGGATTTCCCATGCTACAGGGATAGAGCATTCTGGAGAAAGGAGGGTCAATAAAATATTATCTGCAAATATGGAGATTTTGTAAGTTTTTTGTCCCAGGGGGACTCCCTCTATCTTTGGATCTAAACGAACAGCAGCAGCTAAAGGTTCAATATATAAAGCGAATAGGGCCGGGGAGAGAGGGCAACCCTGTCTGGTACCTTGTGAGAGGGGAAGCGGATGTATAGCCATCTGGCCCAGGGCATTCAGCTAGTTTAAGGACCTTAATATGGGTAAGAATTTCATGTGGTCTAATCGGTGCTTCTAATTGACAATGTTGTGCTTCTGTCAATGTGAGAAGAGATAGTTGAGAGAGGAAAGCCTTCCTATCATTCATCTGGGAGGAGTCTGAGAGTGACGCATAAAGTGATTGGCAGTAGTGAAAGAAAGATGATCGTATATGATCATCTTTGTGTGAGAGATGTTTCGTGATCGGGTGTTTTATTTTAAGGATCGTAGCAGCTTGTTTTCGTTCTCTGAGTTTGTGAGCTAACATTCTTGTACCCCTAGTGCCTCCCTCATAGTCTGATAACTTTAAGAAAATTAAAGTTTATAGGATCCTATGATCCATTATGTTTTGTATGTCTGTTTTATTAATCTAATTTTCCTTTGGAGTATTTTGTCTCCTTCCCTATATAATAGTTGGTAAGACTGCAGTTGTTCAAGTATGTATTTATAGGAGGCCTCCAATTTACGTCTCTTACCCACAGTGAAGGCTATTGTTTCACCTCTGAGAACTGCTTTTAAGGTATCCCATATAATGGGATCTGAAATTTCCTGAGGCGCATTGTCATTTAGTATTTGGGGGATTTTTGTTTTCATTAGCTAAATGTAGTCTGGGTCTTTGAGTAAGATTGGATTAAAACGCCATAGTTTTGAAGTTTTAGTTTCCCCAGATCAATTTTAATAATCATGGGGTGATGATCAGAGAGGATCTGGGAGTCTAAGGCTAAGTCTTGTATCAGAGGGAAATGCTCACAAGAGATAAAAAAAATAGTCTAGACGTGAATATGTTTGGAAACATGGGGAGAAATAGGTGTATCCTGAATTTGTTGGATATAGCTTTCTCCAGACATCCACTACCTGTATACCCAAGTGGGACAGTACCCCCTTTAGATATTTCAACGCACTAGTTGATCAATAAGCTCTCGGGGATGAGGTATCCAGTTGTGGAGACAGAGCCAGGTTAAAATCATCTCCCATTATCAGAGCACCTCGGAGATTATCTAATACCTTTTTCAGGACAAAACTTAGCACAGCTCGAGAGGACTTGGGGGGAGGTATACATTAACCAGGGTGACTTCCTGGGAATATAAGATACCCTGAAGAATTATAAATCGCCCATGTGTGTCTGAGACCATCTCTTTCAGTTCCCAGGGGGTCGTAGTTGGAATGAGAGTAGCCACCCCTCTCCTGCGGCCACTGGGGTGTGAAGAGGCATAAACCCGGTATCTATCCCCACCCACTTTAATTTCTGGTGCTCTACATCTGGGAGGTGAGTCTCCTGTAGATAATACACATTGGAGGCCTGCCTCCTAAAAGACTGCATCATTCTCGCTCTCTTTATGGGACTATGAAGTCCGTTAATGTTCAATGAGTATATTTTAACTGGATTTACTGCCATTTTTTACTGATGAGGTTTCTGTCTCTACAGGGAGAAGAAAAGGAGGAGAAGGAAGGAAGTTACTCTTCGAGTCCCATCCACTCTTATAGCAGATGAGTGGAATTTGTAAACTCTCATAGCACCTCCCTCTCAGATTCCAATAAAGTTTTTCATTACCTAGTGTTTGTGTGTTATTCTTCACCTGTCTTGTTCTGTTTTTTTAACATAAAAAAAAAAACCTATTGAGCCAAACCCTGGCTCGAGAGAAACACCATTGTAGAACATAACTGTAACCATAACTGGCCTCCATAACTCTAGAGGTCTCAAAACAACTTATAACTCTGGTGACTTCCAAGTATGGGGTGTCAGTTCTGGAACACCCCGGGAAGATCCCAACAATACCTCTATAAAAGAGTGTGATGGGAAAGAGGGTTTCCACTGTCCCCCAGGAGGAGGGAGACCACCTTAGGATTAACGGAATACCCCAAAGGGCTAACTCCCAAAATGGGAGAAGTCCCCTATGTGGTTTGGTTCGTGCTCATCTGTGGGTTGACATTACCCATAGGTGAATCCCCCACTCAAAAGTAGGACCGCAGGGTCACCCCTAATGTGTCTTGTAAGAAGGGTAGAAAGGGAGACGTCCAGTTAGCCTGATAGTGGCTGTAGGTTGGTGGGGGAGGGACAGGAAACGGCAGCAAGAAAACAAAATATTAGAGAGAAAGAAAGAAGTAAAGAAAAGAAAAAAAGGTGTGTGTTATGACATCATAGTTCCAATTTAGCCAGTATCAAACTTGCGCTTTAAGAGGAAAGGAAAAAGGGGGATACACGGGGGAGAAGAGAAAGAAAAAGAAAAGTATCTAAGTTCGAATAAACAGTCTCCCACTCCTGGGTTTTAAATGTCAATGGTTAGTTTATCCATCTATTAAGAAAGAGAGGAGAAGAGGGGGACCTCTTCATTTTGACATGTCTTCCCCCCCGAATATCCTCTTCATTGTGGGTAAGGGCCCTTCATCGATCCCATACAGAGCTGGATGTCCTCTACCCTCTATCAGGGCCCAAACTCACAGGCGTGTCCGAGCCCAGGAAGTCCCCATGAATCGAGACCCCAACAACACCAGTAAAGGGAGAGAAAAAAAGAGGGGGGTGGAGAAGAGACCCTCCCCTCCCCTGGGTAGGTGGATGGAGCTCTGAATAGGGAAGGGGTCAAGGAAGGGGAGGGCCCATGTATCAGATGGAACTCTAGAGGCCCACATCGAACATCCAGCCAGAGGAGAACCTCTGTCATCATGTGTTCAGGGGTGCTCAAGATCCAGGAAAAGCTAATCGAGATGCAGAGGGTTATATATGTCTCCACCTCATTATGTCCTGGGCATATGAGCTGACACGAGGACCACCTGAGGACAATCTAGGCCCTAACCCCCCTCTCCTAAGACCCCCAGCCCAGGCAGACAGCACAGAGGAAGCCGATCAAGGGGAGGAGGACAATAGAAGAAACCAGCCGTTGTACTCACAGTCCCATTCGTTTTTAAAAGGTAAAGGTTGGGTTTCTGCACTGGCGAATCTTCTCCAGTATATCTTGAAAGGGGAGATTAAGAACTCGTTTGTCAGCTTCAGCATGGCGGTTATGCTGCGGGAGTCGGGAGGGTGGAATGTAATCTCTCAAGATACCCTTCTATATTAGGTCCACTGTCGCCTCCTGTGCTGTGTTGTATGTTTGTTAAAAAAAATATTTTTGTCCTTTCAGGTCAAAACATCCTTAATCAACAAACCTAAGAAACTCGACAACACCTGGATACCAATTGGTTAAACAAAGTGAGTCTCTACCTTAACTTATATAGGAGAAAGCCCTTGAATTCAGGGATGCAGAGCAACTTCTATAGGTTCTAGTAGGGGAAGCAGGGAAGGTCTTTAATCATAATGAGTGATCCCTTTGAAGAAACTAGATTACTATGGTGAGTAATTTTTTCTTCTAACCCCAGGAATCACTCATTATGATTAAACTGATGCAGACTACCAAGCAGTACCTTTGGAGGTTGGGCAGAGAACCTATTTTGGAAACAAGATCTGCAGTACTGCTGTACCAAATCTAGCATCATCTCTGAATTGCAAGTCCAGGCTGTAATGCTTTGTGAAGGTGTGTACTGTTTTCCATGTAGCTGCTTTGCAGATTTCCAGTAGTGGAATTTCTCTTTAAGCTGCCACTGAAGCAGCTGTGCCCCTGGTGGAGTGTGTTCTCAGGCACAGAGGTACCTGTTTACCTACCTTACTATAACAAAACTGTATGCATGCCACTATCCAGCAAGCAATTGTACGTTTTATTGCAGCTCTGCCCTTACCAACTTCACCATATGTGAGAAAGAGCTGTGATTGACTTGATCTGTGAGACTTAGTTCTGTCAATGCAGTGGCTAAGTGCCCTTTTGACATCAAGGGAGTGAAGCCTCCTTTCTGGAGAACTAGAGTTCTCTGTGAAAAAGACAGGTAGAGTGACAGACTGATTTAAGTGAAAGTCAGATACCACTTTGGGAAGGAATTTTCTATTGGTCCTGAGGACCATCTTATCCCTGTGGAAGAATATGTAGTCTACATCTGTACACAGGACTTATAATTCACTGATCCTTCTGGCTGAAGTAATAGCAACCAGAAAAACAGTTTTCCAAGTGATATACTTCAAATCTGCGGCTGCCATAGGTTCGAGTGGTGCATCCATGAGCTTAGCAATGCATATATTTAAATTCCAGGCCGGGACCAGTTCCCTCAGGGAAGGGTGCAGAAGGGTAAGGCCTTTAAAATATTTTCTGAATACTGGATGAGAGGCCATGGATCTCTCTTTACCAACTGACAGATATGCAGAGACTGAAGCCAAGTGGACCTTGAGGGTCGAAGGCTTCAGGTCTAAGAAATGTAAGTGTGTAAGGTAATCTAGGAGAATAGCCAAATCAGCCCTGGAGGGGTTCACACTCTTACCTGCACACCATATGGAAAACCTCTTCCACTTAGAAGAATATGTTTTCTTAGTAGAAGGCTTCCTGGAACCCCTAAGCACTGTCAGCACCTGCTCTGATAGCTTAAGGTTAGCAAATTCTAAGTCCTCAAGAGCCACACCTTGAGCCTCAGTGATTTGAGATTGGGGTACAGGATCCTGCCCTGAGAAGAGGTTAGCAGGTTGTGCCTCCTGGGCAGATGGATTGGGGAAACTACTGACAGAGTCAGCAGAAGAGAATACCAGTGCTGTCTCGCACAATCCGGAGCCACCAGTATCATTGTTGCTGGTTGGGACCTCAGTTTCAGCAGGGTCCTGAATATCATGGGAAAGGAAGGGAATGCATAAAGAAATTCCCCTGTCCAATCCAGGGATATCGCATCTAGGGGAATTGTGCCCCTTAGAGGAGGCCTGCAACAGTACATTGGTAGCTGGTGGTTTTCTGCAGAGGGAAAGAGATCCACCTCTGGATTGCCCAATCTTCTGAAAATTGTACCGAGTACCTGAGTATTCAGGCATCACTTGCCGTGGTCCTGACTTATCCTGCTGAGAGAGTCTGCCAGTACATTGTCCTTCACTGGAAGGTGTATGGTTGACAAGGATACTCCCATGGAGTATACCAGGGACCACTGTCTCACTGCTTCTGTACACAGTAGGATTGACCTGGTACCCCCTTGCTTGTTGATGTAATACATGGTTGTGGTGTTATCTGTTCTGACTTGCACCACCTTGTTTTGAAGGTAAGGAGCAAATGTCTTTACAGCCAGGTAAATAGCCCTGGGCTCCAAAAGATTTATGTGCAACAGAGACTCTTAGGGGGACCATGTGCCACTTGCTGTGTGCTCTAAAAATGTGTGCCCCCAACCTAGAAGAGAGGCATATGTTGTGAGGATTACTGAGGACTGTTCCCTTATAAAAGGTACACCCCCCCTGAGGTTGTGCTCGTCCAGCTACCATTGCAATGCCTGGACTAAGCTTTTTGTGACTGGAACCAGTTTCGACATAGGATCCGTCCGTTGAGACCAGTACTGTCTGAGGTGGAACCGAATAACTCTCATTTGAAACCTGGAGCCCATTACCACTGCAATGGCAGATGCTATGTGGCCCAGTAGAAATTCTATGGCTGTTTTGGGTCTCCCTGACACGAAGGATCTTGCAATCTGCAGAATGCTTGTCACCCTGTCTGGTGTTTAGTTCTGCTCCAATAAACTCCAGCACGTGAAGTGGCACCTGCTGAGATTTCTCTTCGTTTATAAGAAATCCCAGGGATTCCAGTGTAGATTTTGTTAGTGCCAGCGACTGCACTGCATGCTGCAGAGACTATCCTACTACTAACCAGTCGTTCAGGTAGGGGAAGACGGTTACACCTTGTTTTCTCAAAAACTCTACCACCACTAATAGGCACTTTGTAAAAACCCTTGGAGTCGAAGTTAGTCCAAAAGGGAGAGCTGCAAACTGATAATGGCCTGAAGCCAACCTGAATCTCAAGCATTTTCTGAGATGGTCTGATGGGAATGTGAAAATAAGCATCCCTTAGATCTAGGGAGGCTAGCCAGTCTCCCTTTTGTAATGAAGGAATGATTATTGCAAGAGTTACCATTTTGAACCTTGGTTTCAAAATGTGCTTGTTCAGAAGTCTTAGATCCAAAATAGGTCGCCAATCCTCATTTTTCTTCCTTATGAGGAAGTACCTGGAATAAAAACCTTTGCCCCTGTTTATTAGAGGCACTGTCTCCACTGCTTTGATTGTTAGCAGATGCTTTACCTCTGTTTCCAACAGAATCCTGTCTGCAGATGTCACTGGAACAAAGGTTCTTGTACTCAGCTTTGAGAATGATTTGAAGCTGAGTGCCAGGCCCTGGTTCACTACCTCTAACACCCACTTGTCTGTGGTGATGGAATGCCAAGCGTGAAGGTAGTGAGCCAGCCTGCCACCCACTGGTGGTTCTGCAATAGGGGATGCGACCTGCACTAAACTGTCAGGGATTCTGTGTGGGCTGTGCCTGAACTTGTGATGCAGGAGCCGCTCTTCTCATGGCTCTCCTACCCCTTCCTCTGAAGTAAGCTCTGGCCTGCTATTGAGGCTGAGAGGCCTGCGCTTGAAAAAAAGATTTGGGGTAAAAATCCCTACCCCTGCCTCCCCTACTCTGGGGTTTATAAGAGGTGGAAGGCCTATGTTTGGAATTGCTCCGATCGGTGGATTTATATTCCTCCACCTTCTTCATACATGCTTCAGTCTTATCTCCAAACAAGGAGCTGTTCTCAAGGGGAAAATCCATTGCTTTGGCCTGTATGTGTAAAGTCACGTTAGTGGCTCTAAGCCACGCAAACCTCCTAAGCGAAACAGACAAAGCCATTAACCTGGATGCAATATCATTGGCATTCACTGCCATATGAAATTGGAACCTGGTAGCATCAAGTGCAGCCCTTGCTGCATCCTGCAAATCTACAGCCACTTCACCTGGGACTTAATCAGCCAGAGCTAGAACAGTGTTCCAGAGAGCCTTCTGGTACTGCACTGAATATGCCATGTAATTGGCCTGCCTAACTAATAAAGAGGCAGCCATATACCCTTTCTTTTCCATGGCATCCATTTTCCTAGAGTCTTTGGTGGATGGGTAGCCAAAGGGATCCTGACCTTGTCACAGGTAGCAGCTTGGACTACTCCTTCAGGATCAGGTGAGAAAACAGAAAGTCAGTTATAGTTCTATCCAGCTGGTATTTCTTGTCAGCTTTCTTATCCACACCAGGGACAGAGGTTGGAGTTTTAAAAATCTGTAATGCAGCCTTTTTTAAGGACTTATGCATGGGCAGAAGCAGACGTTTCGTGGAGGTTAACCCCATCATCTCCAAAAAGTCTGCCTCCTCCATATGCTCTTCTGTTTCCTGAAGAGGAAGGTTAAGGGTTTCCACCATGCTCTTAACAAAGGCATAGTGGGAAGAATATTCCTCAGGACCCCTAGGAGGAGACCAAAACTCTTGCTCTGGAGAAACTTCTGGATCTACAGGTTCCCTTTCCAAGTCATCCCCATCTTCCTCCCCATACACTTCCAGCAATTCCTGCCTTGCAGGAGCTGGAGTAGGAACCGGGGCAGCCGGTGTAGAAACCTGGATTGCACCGTGTAGGGCTTGTAAAACCTGTAATGCTTTAGCAATGTCCTCAGCCGAGGAGATAGTATGCTTGTCTGCTGGGAGCTCCTTAACCTTCTAAGCGGGAGGCACAGTGACATGTTTTTCTTTACACTTTTTCTTTAATGGAACAGGTTAAGAGCTTGTTTCCACAGCCCTTTTTGTTTTACCTTGTTCAGATTTTTGTGAACTTCTGTCAGGATCCTTGGCTTTACCTCCATCATTTTTACAGGACGAGGAAGAAGCAGAATTATCCATAATAGAAGCAGAAGCCATCATTTCTAAAATCTTAGACCTTTTCTTGAATGTTTTAGGGCAAAAGGTCTTACAGATATCACAACTGGCAAAGATATGACTTGTACCCAAACAAGAAATACACAGAGAGTGTCTATCTGCTTTTGCTCTAAGTTGCCCACAAAACTCACAACATTTAAAACCCGTGGGTCCTGTGCGTTTTTTAGGTTTATCCAAATGGACCTCTGACACTAGACAAAAAGATTACTTCACAAAACCGTTATTCAAAATACCTCAGAACTGGAGGTTTCTTTTTAAATAACTACTGCTAACTGTCCCAGGAACCGAGCGCTATGTGGTTCCCGAAAGAAAAAGGAACCGAGAAATATACGAAATTTAAACAAAAACTAAGCAGTTCAAGGAACCGACCACTAAATAAATAAATAAATAAATAAATTATATATATATATATATATAACACATATACATATACACATACATATCATAATGAAAACCGAGGTAAACCCCTCAAAACAGACACGGATCTCTCGGTTACAAGGAACCGTGAGGGAACCACAAATAGATATAAAAAACTACTATAACACTAAATAACTATACTAAACACACCTCTCCTTGGACCGAGACCTTGTCATGGTGGAGAGGCTTGTGTGTTCCAATGACCCTCAGGGCTATGTCGTCCAGAGTCTCGTACTCCTGGTAGGGTCACCTGTGGCGAACAGGCCTGAGGCGAGGTCCCAGACTAAATGCGGTCCAACCTCCAAAGTCCTCAGTAGTGGATCAGGCGGAAGTAAATGTTAGGATCTCAATGGCTGTGAAGGTGGATAAAGGCTGCAACAAGATGGGGATCTCCAGTCGTCTTGGACTCTCCTTGCCACTGGGCACTAGATCTCCTGCTTGTCAAGTTTGTGTGGTTGCTGTAGGTGCACCAGCTTCCCCACACTAAAAGAAGTCACGCGCAGGCTTCTACCAAGGGAAACAACATCCCCGCAACCGACCTTCCAAGCCCTGTGGCAACAGACTAGTGGTGACGGGGACAAGACCAATGAATCCGGCAGTCTCTAGCCATGAATCTGCACGTAGGCGGTGGTAGTTTGATGGTCATCTGGCACCTGGACTGGGACAGGGGTGCAATTTGGCAGCTGCTACTGTGACTGTTGCCACTCTTCCGATGATTTTGCCAGTTTATCCAGATCTCTTCTCATTCTGCCCACCCCATCTGGATCATCTACTCTGTTGCAGATCTTGGTGTCATCTGCAAACAGACAAACCTTACCGTCCAGTCCATCTGCAATGTCACTGATGAAGATATTGAAGAGGACTGGTCCCAGGACTGATCCCTGAGGTACCCCACTTGTGACTTGCATCTCTTATGACTGTATACCGTTTACCACCACTCTCTGTTTTCTACCCATCAACCAGTTTGCCACCTAGTTGACCAATTTCTGACCCACTCCGAGCTGACCCAGCTTATTAATCAATCTACTATGTGGAACAGTATTGAAAGCTTTGCTGAAGTCAAGGTAGGTGACATCAACGGCTCCCCCTTGGTCCACCACTCTGGATATCCAGTCAAAGAAATCTATGAGATTAGTTTGACAGGACCTTCCTGTTGTAAATCCATGCTGTCTTGGATCCTGTGCTCCTATGGATTCCAGGTGTCGCACTATCCTTTCCTTAAGTAGTGCCTCCATAATCTTGCCCACTACTGAGGTAAGACTGGCTGGTCTGTAATTCCCTGCCTCCTCCCTGCTACCACTCTTGTGCAGCAGGATCATATGAGCCATTCTCCAGTCTTCTGGGACCTCTTCTGTGCTCAGACTCTCTAAACAGTTCTGATAATGGCTCTGCTAGTTCCACCCTTAGCTCCTTTAGTACCCTGGGATGTATGCCATCAGGTCCCACTGTCTTGTCCACCCTGAGCTTATCGAGCTTTTGTAAGACCCCCTTTTTTTTTGTGAAGGGACTAGTGCACACCTCCCTTCCCCTTGTGTCCATGGTGCTGAGCTGTGGGCCCTGCCCTACCTTCTCTTCAGTAAATACTGAGCAGAAGTATCTATTTAGGATAGATGCTTTTACATGGTCCTCCTCCTCACACGCCTCATCCCCTTTGATCTCAGCAATACCCCCTCTGGACTTTCTCCTTTCACTAATGTTTCTATAGAAGGTCTTGTCCCCTTCTTTTACTGTTTGTGCTAGTGTTTCCTTGGTTTGGGCCTTTGCCTGCCTTACTGCCTTCCCTGCTTCCCTTAGGGAAGTTTGGTATGCTTCCCCATCTTCGTCCCACTGTGTTTCCTTATATTTCCTGAAGGTCAGCCTTTTCTGCTACTGTTTTTGAGAACCAAAGTGGTTTCTTTCTTCTTTTGCACTTCCTTTTCTCTCTAACACAATGGGATGTTGCTTCAAGTATTGCATCCTTAATGCTTGCCTACTTTGCCTGTACCCCCTCACCTGTATTTCTTTTTGCCAGGGCTCTTAACTCTGTTGGCCATCTTATCGAAGTCAGCTCCTCTGAAGTCCCATATTTTTGCCTTGGAATGGGATGATTTAGTTCTAGTGGCCAAATTGAACTATACCATGTGATGGTCGCTAGCCCCCAGGTGACCTTCTACCTGGAGATCTGTGATCCTTTCCCTGTTAGTCAGTACTAGAGTTAGGATAGCCCTGTCTCTTGTGGGTTGTTGTACCAGTTGTCTGAGGCCCTCCCCTGCAGGAAATCTACTATGTGTCTAGTTCTCGCAGATGTTCCTGCTGGTATTGACCAATCTGTATCTGGCATGTTGAAGTCTCCAATTATCAGAACATCCCCTTTAGCTGTCATGTTTTGCATATCTTCTAACAGTAATGTGTCTATGTCCTCCCCCTGGTCTGGAGGCCTGTAGACAACCCCAGTTCGTATGGCTGAATTTCCTGTTTCCAGGGTGACCCAAAGTTCTTCTGGCTCCTTATGTGTATTCTGAATTTCTGTAGCTTTGATATTTTCATTGACATAAAAGCGCCACTCCCCCCACACACACACTTTTGCACCTTGGTCTCTTCTGAACAATACATAGCCAAGTACTAAAGTCTCCCAAGTGTGGTTACTGGTAAACCATGTCTCGCTAATGGCTACTATGTCCAGTTTAACCTCTGTCATTACTGCCTGCATGTCTGGGATCTTGTTTCCCAGACTGCGAGCATTTGTGTACATGATTTTCCACTGGCCAGATTTCGGTGCACTAGTTGTTGGGTGAGGTCTGGCATTTCCCCTGTGTGTCATACTGGAAGCCGGACCATTCTCCTTACCTGGTAATGCAAATGAACTACAGTACAAACATGCTGAACTCCTGTTTGACCACTAGCTGAGGGGGGAAGGGTGTTCTTCCCATTTGACATATACCCTATTGCCTTTGCTTCCCAAATGCTCTCTATGGTAGAGCAGAAGTACTCCCTGTGTGAGAGAAATCTGCTGGCAACCTTCTGGGCTGTCAAACACTTCACCTACATAATAGGGTTCTGCCCTATTATCTTGCACACCAATCATACACACACACCAACTTCCTATTGACAGATAGGATCAAGGACGGCAATGTGTCCAACGCCAGGCTCACGCATTGGTCTCTACACCTGCAGGATAGAGACATCATTGTGTTTCCCTCCAAAATGTCATCCATTTTGGCACACAGCATCCTATACGAAGGAGATCCACATGAGTGTGGCCTAGAGTCACCTGCTCTAACTGAGCCAGGCCCATTCCTGCCAGCCACAGAAAACACTCTGAAAGACCATGCTTTACGTTGCATCTTTACAGATGGAGCTTCCTCATCTCATGAGTACAAACCGCAGGATTTGGGGTCTTGGTCCTGGTTCCAGCAGGCGATGCTTGAGAGGTGTCCAGGAAGTGCATTGTTAAGTCATCTCAGTATGTAGAACTTGCTGCTGTGACCTGTGCCTTAGAGATCATTGATGACAAAAGAGAAGAAGATACCATCCTCTTCTCTGATTAGTCCTGAGTGTGCAATTCTTTGACAGAATTCCTTACTTTCTGGAAGGCCCATGACTTCACCTTTTCAGAAGGTACCCCTGTCAAATGCAGGAAATTGTCTGTCTACATTGTCAGCTTGCTGAGCAATTTATCTTTAGGCTGTACATCCACAAATTCAAGGCCCAATTCAAAGCTGAATCTTTCCATGAATACAATACCGAGCTGGCAGATGGAGCTCGAGAGGATATGGACTATGCCTCCTCCATTGCAACACTAACAGTGGCTGCAAAAAGAAAGCCCAAGTGGTACACTTGGATCAGACTGAGTTACAACTAGCAGATCCAGAGATAAAAGAGGTATATGAATACCTCTCCAAGGAAACAGAGAAAAAAAATGTCTGTAAACAACTAATTCAAAAGACATTTGAATAACCTCCATCTGTCTCAGGATCAGAAATTGGTCTTATATCACTCAGGTAATCAAAAACTTTGGGTGATCCCCAAAACACTTCGATCAGAAGTCATCCATCAGGTACATGATACCCCTACAGGTGGACACTAAGGGGTGGATAAAGTGGTCCAGAGACTGAAAACCATGGGCTGGAGGCCTGGCATAACAGCTGATGTCCAACATTATGTGGACAACTGCATTAGCTGAGCACAGAACAACCCAATTCCAGGCAAGAAAAATGCCAAACTCCATTCCCAGAGGCACTCCAGCCCCTGGGATGACATTCAAATTGATTTAATTGCACCACTGCCCCATACCACCAAAAACAATAAGTATGCACTTCTGATCACTGACCTATTCCCAAAATGGGTTGAGGCCTTCCCACGTATGGCCACAACTCCAAAAATCACTGCCAGAATCCTGATAGAAGAGGTACTTACCAGGTGGGGCCTGCCGCTTAAGGCAGACTCTGATAAAGGGACTATCTTTACAGGAGAACTAATGCAGGAAAGTTTGAAGTTATTGGGAGTCAGCCAAAAGTTTCACATAGCATATCATCCTCAGTCATCAAGACAGGTAGAGAGAGCTAACAGACACATAAAGCTCATGTTATGTAAATTTGCAACTGAAATTGTAAAATCTTGTCATACCCTGTTGCCTTTACTCCTAAAGGCAATTACAGCTACCCTATCTGCATCAAACAGATGTACACCCTTTGAGGTGTTGACTGGTAGACAAATGAGATTACCAGAACATCTGATGATCAATCTCAGTGCCCCTACTGTGGACAGAGTGTCAGTAGATACTTGTATAACACAACTGAGAAACAACATTGTTCAAACAGACCTGTTTGCCACCAATAACTGGGTCAAGCCCAACTGCAGTCCAAACAGTACTTTGATAAAAATGTCAAAGAAGTCGACTGGCAAGTAGGCGGCAAAGTCACAGTACTAAAATTTGCCTCTCCCGAGCATCCATTTGTAAGTAAATGGGCAGGCCCATATGACATCATCAACAAATTGAGTTCAGCTGTTTACCAAGTCCATCTCACTTACAGCAAGAAACCAGTGGACAAGTGGTACCGTGCTAACCAGCTTAAGCTCTACAAAGGACAATAAAAGTCTAGAAAATTATGTATAAATGCTCCTTCCTCCGGCTCAGGGGGGAGGAGACCTGTCTGCCTAATCTTTTTGTTTTCTTTCATTTCAGCTACTGTAAATCCACAATTTTGGTAAACCCAGAAGAGGAATGCCAGGGGAAAACTGATTCTCCTACTACTGTTCCTAGACCTATGGCCAAGAGATATGGTGACACCACACCTGACTCCTCAACAGAAGCTCCAGCACAGCAAGGGGTACTGCCAGAAACTCCAGAAGACCAAGGCATACCAGACCTACATCTGTGCCTTTCTTCACGCCATGAATCCAAATGACCTGGCCTACTTCCCTTTGCCCGACCTTGCTCCTCCCCCTGGTACTGGTATAACAATTTACCTCCTATTTACCAATTTTTCTGTTCAAGAAGGAAAAGATGCCTATTTGAGTGTACTGGTGGTGGCACCACCACATTCTACTTTACAGATTGACTGGAAAACTGATAACCTTGATTTATTTATATAGGTTTTGTTTACCGGGTAAGGTGTCGTAGCCACAAAATGAAAAAATTACTCACCTTAGTAATTATGTTTCTTCTAGTGGAGTCTTGCTGTATCTGACAAGAGCAGTTAGCCCCAGCCTTTATACTGCCCTGGAGAACAATGGGTTAACTTTTCTATGCATGGCATAGAAGAAAAAATTACTCACCTTAGTAATGTTGTTTCTTCTAATGGAGTCTTGCTATATTATGACATATGCAGTATAACCCAAGGTTAGAACTGCTCCGGAGGTGAAAGAGTTAACTTTCCATACAGGGCATGGAATCTTGAGCGCGAGCTCGGTCGAACACTCTGTCTGTTGAAGCTCAAACTTAAACTGTCAGATCTTTACGAGCAAAAACTCACTAAGGTTCTGTGTGGAAGCCGTAAACCTACACTAGCCACTGGCTACTAACTACAAAAACACATTTTTGATCTTGATCCCAAAACAAAGACTCAAGTCAGGGGATTCAAGAAAGAAAAATAAGCATAACACCTAAGCACCCAAAGAAAGGGTGAAAATAAAGTGGGCATCAGTGAAGTGCCAACATTGCAACTGCCCACCCACATCCCAAAAAAGAGGTTCTGAGAGGGGCAGGTTGGGGGGGAGGTCATAATATAGCAAGACTCCATTAGAAGAAACAACATTACTAAGGTGAGTAATTTTTTCTTCAAACAACATGAAGTCTTGCTATATTATGACATATGCAGACTACACAGCAGTACCTCCAAGGAGGAGGGACAGAACCTACTTGGGAAATAGGCTCTGAAGCACAGCTGTGCCAAATCGAGCATCACTCCTAGCCTGGATATCCAGGGAGTAATGCTTAGTAAAAGTGTGAACTATTTGCCAGGTAGCTGCTTGACATATCTCTAGGATAGGGATGTCCCTGGCAGCAGCCAGAGACACAGCTGTACCTCTGGTAGAGTGAGCCCTCAGGCCTGAGGGAGGAACCTTACCCAGTTTTTCATAGCGGAATTGGATACAAGAGACAATCCACCTGACAATGGATCTTTTAGTGGCAGGTTTCCCTTTACCAACCTCACCATAAGTGAGGAACAATTGGAGGGATTCGAACCTGTGACCCTTGGTACGTTCTGTATAGTAACTAAGGGCTCTTTTGACATCTAAACTGTGCAATCTCCTCTCACCAGAGGAGGAATGGTCAGTGAAGTACACAGGAAGATACATGGATTGATTAAGGTGGAAGTCTGAAACCACCTTAGGCAAAAACTTCCTGTTAGTCCTGAGGACCACCTTATCTCTATGAAAGGAGATAAAATCAGGCTCCACTGACAATGCTTGTAGCTCACTTATGCGCCTGGCAGAGGTGATGGCTACCAGAAACACAGTTTACCAAGTCAAGTACATAAGCTCTGCTGAAGACAATGGCTCAAAAGGGGGTTGCATAAGCTGAGCAATGCAAATATTAAGATCCCAAGCAGAGGCAGGGTCCCTGAACGGAGGGTTGGTGTGAAGCAACCCTTTAAAAAAACTTGGAGAACACAGGGTGAGCTGAAAAAGAAGAGGGCTTACCTGCTGATAAGAAGACAGACACAGCTGCCAAGTGCACTTTTAGAGTAGCTGGTCTAAGGCCCAAGGAATTCAAATGCACCAAATAATCCAGGATCGTGAGGCACGCCAGCAGATTCTGGGAAATATGCTTACTAGCACACCATATGGAAAATCTTTTCCATTTTGAATTATAAGTAGCCCCGTGGAAGGCTTCCTAGAGGCCTTCAATATATCCAATACACCTTGGGAAAGGTGTAGGTCAGCAAACTCTAACTCTTCAAGAGCCATGCCTTGAGATTGAGAGATTTGAGGTTTGGATACCAAACTCTCCCCTGGGCACAGGTTAACAGGTTGTGATTCCTGGGAAGACACAGGGGAAGGTGGACTGCTAAGGACATGAGGAGTGGGTACCAGGGCTGCCTGGCCCAGACTGGAGCAATCAAGATCATCTTGCAGGGTTGAGATCTGATTCTGACTAGCACCTTGGAAAGGAGGGGAAGGGGGGAAAAGCACAGAGAAACTTCCCTTCCCAACCGAGTAGGAAGGCATCCAGAGGGACTGAGCCCAACACTGGGGGCCTGCAGCAAAAAAGGGGAAGTTGGTAATTGTCTGGGGCCGCAAAGAGATCTATCTGAGGGGTGCCCCATCTGGCAAATACTGCCTCCAGTACCAGGGGATCCAGTGCCCATTCGTCATGGCCCTGGGAAATCCTGCTGACAGCATCCGCTAGGACATTGTCCTTGCATGGGAGGTGAACAGCCATGAGGGAGGCATTCAGAGAATAAGCCAGAGACCACAACTTCATTGCTTCGGTGCACAAGGCCGTAGACCGAGTGCCCCTTGCTTGTTGATGTACCACATTGTAGTGGTATTGTCTGTTCTGATCTGAACAACCTTGTTCTGAACAGATGTGGAAAAAACCTGGACTACTAGAAAAACTGCTCTGAGTTCCAGCAAATTGATGTGGAGCAGAGATTCCTGAGGGGACCACAGCCCTTGGGTGGAAAGGTCGCCCATGTGAGTTCCCCACCCCAAGAGGGATGCATCTGTAGTAAGGGTCAAGGAGTGAGACTGGGGAGTGAAGGGAAACCCCTGTCTCAGATTGCTCTGATCCTGCCACCACTGAAGGACCTGGATCAGGGTTCGAGTCACTGGGATCAACTTGGTTAGAGGATCTGTCCTTTGAGACCAAAAGGCTCTCAAATGGAACTGGATGTCCCTCATCTGAAATCTTGCTCCCTGTACTACTGCTGTAGAAGCAGCCATGTGCCCCAGGAGCTGTAGAAAATGCCTTGCTGGTCGAGAGACCTGCAGGGTGAAAGAAGAGGCCAGATAGACCAAGGTCCTTGCTCTTTCCAGAGGGAGGAAGGCTCTGGCTTCTTTTGTGTTCAGTTCTGTGCCTATGAAGGTGAGAAGCTGAACAGGCTCCAAAACTGACTTTGGAAGACTGAGAAGGAAACCTAGGGATGTCAACAGTTGCTGTGTTACTTGTAAGTGTAGTTTGACCTGTTCTGGAGACTGGCCTACAATGAGCCAGTCGTCCAGATAAGGAAAGATGGCAATCTTTTGCCTTCTTAAATGAGCAACTGCTACTGCCAGGCATTTTGTGAACACCCTCGGGGCCGAGGTGATGCCGAAGGGCATTGCTCTGAACCGGTAATGGCCTGAGGGGCAGTTAGAATCTGAGGTACTTTCGATGGGAGCTTCTGATGAGAACATGGAAGTAGGCATCCTTGAGGTCCAGGGAGGCTAGCCAGTCCCCTGGCCTTAGAGAGGGTAAAATAATTCCCAGAGTCACCATTTTGAACTTTGGTTTTAAAAGGTGCTTGTTTAGATACCTGAGATCCAGGATGGGCCACCATTCTCCTGTCTTTTTTGGGGGTAAGGAAGTACCTGGAGTACAACCCTTTGCCCTGGAGTATGGGAGGCACCCTTTCCACAGCTCTGAGAGCCAGGAGGGAAGAAACTTCTGCTTCCAGGGCAAGTGCCTCTGATGGGTTTGCAGGTGGAAAAGACCTGGCTCTCATCTTCGGAAATTTTTTGAAGCTGAGAACCAGTCCCTGGCTTACTACTTCCAGGACCCACTTGTCTGATGTTAAAGACTTCCAGTCCTGGACAAAGTAAGCCAGCCTGCCTCCTACCAGTAGTGGAGAATCGGCCCTGGCCACCCCATCAGGGAGCCTGTTTTGCAGGGGCTTGGGTTGAGGGGTAGAAGCAGGCTTACTAGAACCCCTTCTGCCCCTTCCTCTAAAGAACCCCCTCTGGGCATAAGCAGAAGAGGAGGCCTGGGCTTGGTAAAAAGGCCTATGAAAAGGCCTGCCCCTGCCCCTGACATGCTGCCTTTGAGGAGTGGCTTGCCTTTCTTTGGCCTGTGCACTCCTATAGGTGGTCCTATACTCATCCATTTTCTTCATATAATTCTCTGTCTGCTCCTCAAACAGAGAATTGCCCACAACAGGAAAATCCATAGCCTTAGACTGAGTATCCTGTGACAGGCAGTACATCTGAGCCAGGCCATTCTGCGAAGAGACACAGATGTAGCCATGACTCTTGATGAAACATCATTAGAGTCAACTGCAGCATGAAATTGCACCTTGGATGCCTCAATACCATCCGCAGCCACCTGCTCCAGCTTCCTGGCAAGCTGGTCAGGGGCCTGTTTTGCTAGGGCCAGGACAGTATCCCATCTGGATTTCTGGTACCTAGCTGCGTAAGCCATATAATTTGCCTGTCTGAGTCCCAAAGATGCTGCCATGTACTGTTTCTTTGCCATGGCATCCATCCTCCTGGAATCCTTTTCAGGAGGGAGAAGCTAGAGGAATATTAGCCTTGTCACAGGCTGCAGCCCTGCACTACCCCACATGGCTGCACTGCTGGGAGAGGAACTCTGTATCAGAGCCTGATAAAGCATACCTCTTTGTCCATCCTTTTATCCACAGGGAGGATAGAATGAGGAGTTTTCAGAATTTTACTGTCTGTTTCCTAAAAGATTTATGCAAGGGAATAGACAGTCTCCTAGACTCTGGAATATCCATCATTTCCACAAAATCAGGCTCTTCTTGATCATCAACAGCTTCCTCAACAGGGAGTTGCAGAGTCTCAGCAACTTTCTTGTAAAACAAAAAATGAGAAGGGGACTCAGATAGCCTGGGAGGGGACACCTCTGAGGGTCTGTCTGGAGAGATGTCCGGTTCAATGGGCACATCCAGACTTTCAAAATCACACTCACTCTCCTCATACCCCTCCTCCCCTTCCTTCGGTTCATAAAAATCCTCAAAATCATAATCTTGAACCGGGGGAACCGTCCAGACAGCGCTTCCTTAATGTTGTCGGTTCGGACGGAACTGGGGAAAGAGACTGGACAATCTGAATAGCTTTGGCTATTTCCTCAGCGGTTGGAGAAAGAACTTTTGGCCCCAAACTAGCTGACTTTCTAGTCCTTTTAGTTGGAATCGGCTCCTCAGAGCTGGCTCTTCGTTTGCCCGAGGAAGTATCGCCCTGGTCAGAGGGCACTCCCTCAGGTTCAGTTGAAACCGAACCGGGCTGGCCATCCGGGTCAGCGGACTTTTTGGCCTCCCTTTCCCTGAGCCTACCAACTCTCTTTTCCACGGTGGCAGCAGGAAAATTTTTACAAATCTGGCAGTCTGCATTGAAGTGGTCAAACCCCAGACAATATACACAAGTGGTGTGTGGGTCAGCCTTAGCAAAGGCTTCCCCACAGAGGCCACAGTGCTGAAACCCAGTGGGTCCGGTTTTTCTTTTGGGTTTCTCAGACATAGTGCCAGCCTAACCAAAACTTGTCCGTTAATGGCAATCCACCAAGCAAGACTCTCTTATTGGTTCCCAACCGTGTCACGGGTCGTGGAAAAAAACGTAATAAAATCCGTTTTTTTTAGAACCGATAAGAACCGGGAACTGCACTCTAAAGGACTAGAAAGTAATTTTAAACCCAATCTGATCGGTTCAAACCGAACCGAAAAGACGTTTACAAGTTCCACACAGAAGAAAATAAACAAAAGCCTATCTATTACTTACAATACCACAGACAGAGCTTGAACTGACGATTGCGGTTAAATTTTGGTAAAATAAACCGAGAATTACACTTTTAAACCGACAAACGAACCGAGCAGCAGGAGGAATCTCTAGAGCAACTGTTCAGTGAGGCCGAGTAAAGAATCTGACAGTTTAAGTTTGAGCTTCAATAGACAGAGTGTTCAACCGAGCTCGCGCTCAAGATTCCATGCCCTGCATGGAAAGTTAACTCTTTCACCTCCGGAGCAGTTCTAACCTTGGGTTATACTGCATATGTCATAATATAGCAAGACTTCATGTTGTTTGAATGTTCATTTCGAGCTCGTTGATGTTTCTGCCTGTTGTAATTCGAACTGCAACTGTCAGATCTTTACGAGCAAAAATTCACTAGGTGTTCAGTGTGGAAACTGTAAAATTTTTACTAGCCAACTGGCAGAAAAATAATGTTTTGGGTTCTCAAAGGAAGACTCAAGTCAGGAAACCCAAACACAAAACCCACATCCCCAAAAAATCTAGGTTCTGAGAGGGGAGGCAGGGGGGGAGGTCAGAATACAGCAAGACACCACTAGAAGAAACATAATTACTAAGGTGAGTAATTTTTTCTTCAAACAACATGAAGTCTTGCTGTATTCTAACAAGTGCAGACTGCCAAGCAGTACCTCCATGGAGAAGGGACAGAACCTAGTTTGGGAATAGGCTCTGAAGTACTGCTGTGCCAAACCGAGCATCACTCCTTGCCTGGATATCCAGAGAGTAATGCTTGGTAAAAGTATGGACTGTTTTCCAGGTGGCTGCTTGACAAATTTCTAAAGGAGGGATATCCCTGGCAGCAGCCAGGAAAGCAGCTGTACCTCTTGTGGAATGAGCCCTCAGGCCTGAAGGTGGAGTTTTTCCCAGTTTTTCATAGCAGAATTGTATACAAGACACAATCCTCTTGGCAACAGATCTCTTGGTGGCAGGTTTGCCCTTCCCAACTTCTCTGTGAGGAACAACTGGAGGGAGTCAAACCTGTGACCCTTGGTACGCTCTATGTAGTAGCTAAGGGCTCTTGGCTGCCGGAAGATTTAGAACGCATAGATTTTTAGGACAAGATATTATGTCGGCAGCAGCCTAAGGGTTAACATCCAAACTGTGTAGCCTCCTCTCTCCCGAGGAAGAATGATCAGTGAAGAAAACAGTGAGAGACATAGACTGATTCAGGTGGAAATCGGAAACCACTTTAGGCAAGAACTTTCTGTTAGTTCTAAGGACCACTTTATCTCTGTGAAAAGAGATGAAATCAGGTTCCACTGACAGGGCTTGCAATTCACTGATACGTCTAGCAGAAGTAATGGCTACCAAAAAACACAGTTTTCCAAGTCAAGTACTTAAGCTCTGCTGAGGAGAAAGGTTCAAAAGGGGTTGCATAAGCTGAGCAATGCAAACATTAAGATCCCAAGCAGGAGCAGGATCCCTAAAGGGGGGATTGGTGTGAAGCAATCCCTTGAAAAACTTACAGAATACAGGGTGGGATGACAGTGAGGAAGACTTGCCCACTGACAGGGAATGCAGAAACAGCTGACAAGTGTACCTTGAGAGCAGCTGGTCTGAGGCCTAGGCCATTGAGATGGATCATATAATCCAGAACCGTAGGCAATTCAGCAGTGTCTGGAGAAGTACTCTTCTTAGAACACCAAATGCTGAATCTTTTCCATTTGGAGTTGTAAGTCTTTCTGGTGGAGGGCTTTCGAGAAGCCTTAAGGATATCCAGAACCCCATGGGAAAGATGCAGATCTGCAAACTCTAACTCTTCAAGAGCCAAGCCTTGAGATTGAGAGACTGAAGATTGGGGTACCAAATCCTCCCGAGAGGATGTTAACAGGCTGTAATTCTTGGAAAGAGACAGGGGAAGATGGACTGCTAGGGACAGCAACAAGGGATACCATAGCTGCCTGGCCCAGTCTGGAGCAATCAGAATCACTTTGCAAGGTTGTGACCTTAACCATATTCCTCTTCCAACTCTCCCTCCTCCTCAAACTCTGGTTCATAAAATTCTTCCAGGGTATAATCCCGAACCGGGGGAACCGACCAAACCGAGCCCCTGCCAAAAGGTGCCGGATCAGTTGGAACCGGGCGAAGTGATTCCACAATATGAATCGCTTTGGCTATTTCCTCGGCGGTCGGAGTATGAAATTCTGGATCCGAACCGGTCGATTTGTCTTTGCGTTTTCTTTTTGTCGGAACCGATTCCGCAGAATCGGCTCTCCTTTTGCCCGAAGAAGTATCGCCCTGGTCAGAGGGCACTCCTTCTGGTTCAGTCGGAACCAAAGCGGGCTGGCCATCTGGGTCAGCAGACTTCTCAGCCTCCCTTTCCCTCAGTCTACCTAATCTCTTCTCAAGGGTAGATTTGGGAAAATGTTTACAAATTGGGAAATCTAAATCGAGGTGGTCAAACCCCAGACAATAAACACAGGTGCTGGTGGGATCGGCCTTAGCAAAGACCTCCCCACACACACACTGCAGTGCTGAAACCCAGTGGGACCGTTTTTTTTCTTGGGTTTCTCAGACATGGCCAACCTAACCAAACTTACCCTTTTTTCGGCAACCACCAGGCAAGACTCCCCTATCGGTTCCTGACTGTGTCACGGGTCCTGGAAAAAAACGTACTAAAATCTGCTTTTTTAGAACCAATACGGACCAGTAACCACACACTAAAGTAAAATATAAAATTTACCTGAATGATCGGTTCAGCCGAACTGATCCACACTTTTTACAAGTTCCACACAGAAAACAGAACAAAACCTATCTAGTACTCATGGTACCACAGACAGAGACTGGAACCGCCTATGCAGAAACAAAATTTCAGTAGAAAACCGATCGAAAACTGGCACTTCAACCGACTTCGAACCGAGCTGCAGGAGAAATCTCCAGAGCAACTGTTCAGTGAGGTGGAGTAAAGAATCTGACGGTTGCAGTTCGAATTACAACAGGCAGAGATATCAACCAAGCTCGAGATAAACATTCTATGCCATGCATAGAAAAGTTAACCATTGTTCTCCGGGGCAGTTTAAAGGCTGGGGCTAACTGCACTTGTCAGAATACAGCAAGACTTCATGTTATTTGAAATGACTATTTTCAGACACGACCTGGAAGGTTACAATACAAAATTGGCAAACAAAACAAATAACAGGTATAAAAAATGTACAAGATGTTCTGTGACGTAAACAGTATTGTTAATATAACAGAGACAATGGCAGAAAAGAAACAATTACTCACCGAAGTAATATTACTTCTTTCAGGGTATTCTTTAGCATTATTGACAGATGCAGTATGCCAGCTGGGTTCAGAGGCCCCGGAGAGGAGGAGTCAATGCAAATAAGGAAGGCATTGGCCAATCAGAATACAGTTAGAGTAGAGTACTGCCTGCAGTCAGCCTGAGGGACCTCAGAAAGCATTTCAGAGCTAAAAAAGAGCAAAAACTGTGCCCGCTAGGGGCCAAACAACTTTTAGTAATAACCCACCATATATTCTAACCCAGTATAAAGAAAAAATGTATATATTTATTTATTTTTTAATCACAAGAAAGAATGACAGTCATCAAATTTGACTAAATCCCCTAACAAATCCTTTAGACAAGGTTTTCAGGGGAGGAAGGGTGGGAATGTCAATAATGCTAAAGAATACCCTGGAAGAAGTAATATTACTTCGGTGAGTAATTGTTTCTTTTCACCCCAGGAATTCTTTAGCATCTATTGACAGATGCAGACTTCGAAGCAGTGTAGTTGGGAGAAGGGCACAGAAACCTATTGTAGGAAGAGGCTCTGAAGTACCGTCCTGCCAAACTTGGCATCCTATCAGACTACAATTCCAAGAAAAGATCTTATTGAATGTGAGAAGCAAATTTCAAATAAGTGATCTGCACACTTCTAGTAAGGCTATATATAGCCTTGAACACTGCCAAGGAGGCAGCTGTTCTCCAGGAAGTAAGTCCTAAGCACGAGAAGGGCTGAATATCAACCTTGCTGTACCAGACCCAAAATATGGGAAAACACTCTTGGTCACTGGTTTCTCCTTTTCTGTGAAACACAGGAAAGGAAGGGATAATAATGACAGTACCTGAACTGCTAGGACCACTGACACAGACCAGCATGACTAATTCATGACCCATCCGAGCAGCTTGAGATAGCCTAGACAGGACTTGCCTGAGAGCAATACAGACAGGGAAAAAGGGCTGATGAAGGTGGAAATGGTAGACACTTGGGAATAGGATTTCCTATCCATCCAGAGGATAAAATTGTTCTTAAAGGCACTGAGAGGATAAGGTCTGAAAAAAAAACATGAAACTCTGAAAATCCATCTGACAGAGGAAAAGACAAGCAGAAAGATTGTCTTTGATGTTACTCGCTTCAAGACAGAATTGACACAGGTTCAAAGTGACACCCCATGAACTTGAATATAGAGAGGTTTGTGTTCCATGGGAAAAAACTCCGGTCCCTAGAAAGGTTTGTAAGTGAAACGGCCCCTTGTGGAAGTCTCTGAAATGGTCTGAGAAATGACAGATTTCTCTTGCCTGACAGAAAAAGAATCCGAGTAACCGCTAGGTGTACTCCCAAAAAAGAGGCCTACTGACCTACTGTAGATAAGAAAATAAAACCTTTATATTTTTACAGGAAACAAGTCACAAAGACAAGACTAGTTCTGTGTACAAGATAGTAATGCCTGGATATAAACTAAATAATCCAGTCATGAGAGGAAAAAGGGTTGAAAAACTCGAGGCTCTTGTCCTTGTACCCAGGGGAAAAGACATTTCCACTAGGAAACTGAGGTTTTCGTGGTACTAAAACTTTTTTTTTGGTTAGTCGTTCCAGGTCATATTTGGCTACAGGGACTCTAGGAGAGCTAGCCTCTCAAGAACCAGGCCTTGAGGAGAAAAGACTGGGAGCTGAGAAAATACTACTCCTGTGCAAGAAAGGAAGTAGCTTGTGGAAATGAAAGCAGCCAGAAGGCTGTTTAACTAGGCCGGCCCAGTGGCGTTGAGGGTTGAGGCACTGGACGCCACACCTCACGCCACACCGGCGACCCCGGTTCGGGAACGGACTCAGGTTGCCGGGGGTTGGCAGGGGGAAGGGAGGATTGAGCATCCTGTGACAGCTCTCCTTCCTTCAGGGTGGGCAAGGGTCATGCACCGTGCTGTACTGACACCCAGTGGAGGCTGGGTGGTCAGGAGACCGTGGGCATCTACATTGGGAGAAGAGTCGGCGGATGTCTGCACGTTAGTGCATTGACGTCATTGTATGTCCGACTCTTCGGAAGAATTAAAAAACGGGAAAAAATTGGCACCTCTGCCTCTATGAAGCCTTCCTCTGGGCTTCAATTAGCCACTGCCACTGGGGTCCCCCCAACTATTTACTGGTTCAGCGGGGGCTGGATAGGGGGTCCCAGCTCCAAGGCCCTGCCCTCTGGGTGAATAGCCAGAGGTGATCGGGGGGTCCCAGGTGACAGCTGGTGGAAGACCGGGGCCGTGACCAGGGTGGATACCTGTCAGAGGAGCCCCCCCCCCCAAAAAAGAAGGCTGTTTAACTGAAACATTTTTTTATCAGAAAGTACCAAGGTTGTCCAGAGCCACCAGGATCATGGTGACTGATTCCTTAACTAGAAAGGTACTTAGGAAACAAGGGATATGTGGGAGAGAGAGAGAACACTTCTTCGACCAGTCTTGAGATAAGAAAGTCCGTTGGAAGGAACCCCGAGCTGGGGCCTGCAACAGGAAAAATGAAAGAACTAGTGGTTTGGTCTGGAGGTGAAAATTCAGATCTGGACCTGACGTTACCCCCTGAATGATGTGGTTAGGACTTGTGTGCTGAGGGCTCACTTGTGGTGGCCCTGACTAATGCGGCTTAGAGGATCTGCCAAGGGGCCCACTTGCGGTGGCCCTGACTATGCAAAAGTGTTGTCCTTGCCCGACAGATGGATGAGTGACTAAGACACCTCCAAAGAAGCCAGCTAGAGATCAAAACTCGTAGCTATTGAGGAGAGACTGGAACCCTTGTGTCCCAAATGCTTGTTGGTGTGATATAGGGCAGGAATATCATTCAGTCCTCTCTGAACTAAATTACCTCTGGACTGAAATAAAGCAGGCCTGATAGAGATGCTCTGCAATTCCAGGATGAAAGAAGGACTCTCTCAGAAACCATGACCCAATGATGGGACCCCCGAAGGGAAGCGCCCACTGGAAAGATGCCTCTGTACCGAAGATTTGAAGGGGAGAGGTGTGAAGTTCAGTGTTTCCTTACACCAGTCCAGCTTGTAACAGGGTTCGGGCTTCATGAAAAATTCTGTTACTTGGAATCTGACCTAGAGGTCTAGCCCCTGGGACTCTGACACAATTATGCACCATATACAAGGAACAAACTTCCCCTGATAAGAGATGAGCGTTGCCCCTTAAGAATTGCCAAGATTCAGATGGTTAGGGAACTTTTTTCTAGTAGGTATAAAAAAAACCAAGACTGTAGGAAATAACATGTCAGACTTAGGGCTTGAAAACCAAAGTCAAGGAGAATTGGCTAAGGATGGCCAAGCCTCTGAGAAAGGAAAACCAGGAATTTCCTGTCTTCAGGTGAGAACTGCCAACCTACCCAGATACCTGAAGAATAGCCTGAATTTTTACTCCGTATCTGAGAACACTCTGGAGGCATGGAAGAAAACTGGTAGCTGCCTGAGTAAAAACCCCAGGCTAAGGAACTGAGAACATAGAAAATATCGAGGGAAACAACTGCGTTTGCAAAACAAAGACCTGAGTCAAGGAAGCATCCTGACTCCAGGTTGAGGAAGCTGATAATGATTTGCTGCTCCCTAATTTCCTTCAAAATTCAGTTAATAGCCTGGAAAAAAGGTCCAACTCCCAAGGAGAAGGGAACCCTTTCACGACTTTGAACCTCACAAGGTTCTAGTGCTCTAGTTCCCACTGCTGACATACAACTGGAGAAAAACAGAGAATGCAGCACTTGGAGGTAAACTTTAATTATCTATTTACTTACCATTTACATATATCTATATATATATATATATATATATATATATATATATATATTAGATATTTATATGACAATATCTGCATGCATCTATCTCCTTTTATTTATTTTTACACCAACTAAAGAAGGGGTAAAAACCTGAACCACGAAGAAAAGTAACTGAAGAAAAAGGGATTACCAGGAATGAAAAAAGCATTCCTGCCTAAACCCCTGGAAAACTTCACATTTGGAAATTTCCTAATGTGCTGGCATAGGGAAAAAAGGGTTAAAGGGAGAATAATTCCTATCCGAAGTCCCCCATATCCTGAGACTTCTAGGGAAGGAACGCTTATCTTTAACTGAGTACTAGGAGAGTTAAACTCATCCATACATGCCAGTCAGCTTTAGTTTTCCACAAAGACAAACCAAAATTTGCACCAAAGCATAACCCAAAAGGCCGGAACTTTTCAGACAGGCAAGCCTGAGGGAAATGACCTATGCCAAGACTCCAGAAGCTGTAACATTATGACTTAAGACTATGAGAGCACAGCACTATCATATGCCACTTGGGAATTTCAGCAAACCTCCTTGTGAATAGTGTTCCAGAGCTGTCGCACTATGGCAAGGATAGGAAACATCAAAAAACTCTTAATATATATAGCGTATGCTGCAAAGGTAGGAGGCATTACGTAAAATTTCTTACACATGGTATATGATTATCTAGAGTCTATCTCTTGAGGGAAAGCAGACAGTGGCACAAGGCTGAGAAGCAGGCCACTGTCTGCACTAACTCTCTTTAATCTGAAAGTGTACAGCTAAAAACAGCGGAACACTTACCAAGCTGGTATTTCCTCTGAATGCTTCTGTCAAACCTGAAAAAGAAGGAGGGGTTTCCAGAACCTACCTGTAGGAGTCTTCAGAGAGTTGTCAACTTCTTTGGAGAACAGCAACCACCAGATCTACAAAGTCATTGTCCTCCACCTCTTTATCGGTGTCGTCCTGGAGGGAAAAGTCCAGGGAGTCCACCGGTTGAATATAAATGCCTCATGATACCGTATCCTGAATCAACCTCACAGTGACCGACTGGGATTAGTGGGCACCGAGAGGAGTTCATGAAGGAAAATCCTCTCCTAAATTACTAATAGTAATAATAACAATAACATCTTTGGGCGTAAGGATTAACATGGAGAGGAATACTCGGACCTGAAGGAGCTGAGAACACGCCCAGAAATATAAAGTCTGGAATAATTGCCAAGCTCACCAAAATTCAGTTGCTGAGGGCATAATTTTGTCAACCCCTGATGACTCCCTAAGTCCTTCAGGAGGGAGGATCAGAGGAGATTAATCTCTATCTTTGTGCAGGGAAGAGGGCACCCTGCCTATTTTCAAATTAAAGGCTTGGACAGAGAAACAACTACTACAGAACCAGACTTGTAATAATAGAAGTCCCAAGGGGACTTGTAATTTCTTTTGTGTTAACTTGAGGTACCCTCCTCAGCGCTTTTAGAGGACGAGGAGGTAGACTGAAAGCCCAGATAATAATAGTTAGGCCAAAGCTTAAACAAATCAAAATCAACTTTAAGAGATTTTATTTTATTGTATTTTTTTTTCACAATGAGGAAAAAACAGAACCACCTCCACACCTCTTGTCAACAAAGCCCACTGCACAGCAAACAAGAGAGTCTCACCCCAAAAGAGAGGGGATTACCCTTCAAATAGCAATCATTTTGAATTTAACTAGAGAAAAAAGGGTTCCAAGAATTCACACTAATGCGAAATGGAAAAATTGCACACACTCACGAAAAAACAAATCAATGAGTTTAGAGCAAAAGCGTTAAAAACCACCGATAAACGCTAAAAACTAATGACTTAAATAAAAAAGACACAATTTATCGTGCACGAGGGTGAATTTTACTTAAAAAAAAAAAACGCTGAAGCAAGAAAAACACAGAAAAATCCCGCAACTACGCGGAACCCAGCCCAGATGCGGTACAAATAGATCAAATGAAGAAAATATACAAAATACCTTAAAAGCAGCACTCAAACAGAAAGAAAATGGCACAGGAAGATCTCTGAAGAGGAAAGCTCCGAGGCAGTGTTGCCAGTTCAGCGAAGAAAAAGTTCTGAGGTTCCTCAGACTGACTGCAGGCAGCACTCTACTCTAACTGTATCCTAATTGGCCAATGCCTTCCTCATTTGCATTGACTCCTCCTCTCCAGGGCAGCTGAACCCAGTTGGCATACTGCATCTGTCAAGAGATGCTAAAGAATTCCTGGGGTGAGAAATGCACAATAGTACAAAACATAATAAGCATACAATCGTAGTGCAGTAGAGTTTTAACACATAATCCATGGTAAGTGCTACATATAACAGTAACAACGTGTCAGAGCAAAACCGAAACATTTTGAGAGCTGAGGAAGGGGATGTCAAGCACCCTATAGGGGTTTAAAACTGGAACATAGGGCATGTTTGATGAAGAGAGTGTGATGCATCTTTTTAAAAGCAATATGACTAGGTGCAGAAAGAACATTAAGAGGTAGGGAATTCCAATATTTTGGGGCCAGGCAGGAGAAAGCCGAGGTTCCTTTTAGGGTTCTGTACCTAGGGGTATATAGTAGACAGAGTCCAGTAGAGCGGAGGCTATAGGTGGGGGACAGAGGCACCAGCATGCCTACAAGAGAGGTAGGTAGATTAGTTCTAATGATGTTGTCCAGCAGAGTACCAAGGGCAAGCAGTCAATCGGCAGATGGAGAAGGCCATCTGAGGTCTGCATATAGCAAGCAATGGTGCTTCAGACATGGGGAAGCCGAGGCATAATGACAGATACTATTGTACATTGTATCTAACTTACTTAGGGTGGTTTTTGAAGCATTTATGTAGGTGACAGCACCATACGCAAGGGATGGTAGTAGGAGACCCCTAGAAATAGCCAGTCTAGCTGAGGGGATAAGCATCCAACTAGTCCTGTAAGCTATTACGAGTTTGGAATTTACTGACTTGCAGGTGTCAATGATGTGTTGCTCAAAGTTGAGAGTTTCATCAAGCAGGACAACTAAATACTTGAATGAGGTTACTTTCGAAAGGGGGAGCCATTGGCACAGGAGATGTTGAAAAGGTTGCAGTTTGTTCTAAGTTTGGTTGCAGATCCGAAGAGCATGCCCTGAGTTTTACTTATGTTTAGGACAAGCCTTTTGTTGTGGATCCATTCTTTCATTATGAAAAATACAGATGTTAGTAGACTTTTAATTTCTTCTATGTTTGCAGAGGAGGTGTAGAGCACCACATCATCTACATACAAGATTGTTGAGCATCAAAGGGTGTTAGAAGATAAGTCATTTATAAAAATGGAGAAGAGAAGAGGCCCCCAAGATGGAGCCTTGAGGAACACCAACATTGATAGGCACAGAGTCCGACACCGCAGAGTTAAATTTTACCTGTTGTCTTCTATTGCTTAAGTAGTTCTGGAACCAGTTTTTGGCTTCCTCCGAGAAACCAGTGAAGCTAAGGCAATCAAGCAGAAGAGGGTGATCTACAAGATCAAATGCCTTTGAGAGGTCAATGAACACTGCACCAGTCATGAGACCGTGATCCATAGCAGTAAGGGCATCATTTGTAAATTGCATCAGAGCAGTAGAGGTGTTATGGCCCTTGCGGAAACCATGTTGAGCAGGTGACAGGAAGGTATATTTAAAGAGGAACTCGGTGACCTGTATTGCCACTAATTTTCCGAGTATTTTGTTTAGTACTGACAGAATGGGTATGGGCCTATAATTAACTATGTCCTTCTTGTCACCTTTCTTAAAGATTGGGGTGACTTTTGCCAATTTCCATATGTCCAGAACATGACCACGGCAGAGAGACAGTGTAAAGATTTTAGCCAATGGGGCCACAATAAAAGGAGCAGCCAGCTTCAGGAGTTTAGGCTCTGGGTAGTTGATGGACAGCAACTTCCAGTAGCCCGCCTTGCCAAAGGAACTTTAAAAGGCTGGCCCAACACACGTATTTGCCCCAGTAGAACGTTCTGAATACGTCAAGTTACCCCACAACATACAGGCCTTAACAACCTTACAGCAAAGATTAATAAAGATTTTTGCACACATTTTCATTAGGGATGGGCGAACCGGTTCAGTAAAAATACGAACCGACCTGAACATTTATTTAGCTTTTGTTGACCGGGTAAGTGCACTAGACAAATCCTGCCTATTTTCAGGCACGACCCGGGGGAGGGGGATACAGATGAATGCCAACTGACCTTGAACCAGATTAAGCTGTTGGTGGTATTTTTAGTGAATGAGGGAAATTTGGCCAGGACACCGGGGAAATTCCCCTACTCTTTTTTGATAAGTGCCATAGGATCTTTAACATCCACCTGAACTACCACCAATCCAGGCAGATGGGACCTCGGTTTAACGTCTCATCCGAAAGACGGAAACATGCTGAAGTGCTTATAAATGAATGGCTTCTGAACACCTTTGGCTGTTTAGATTAGTTCGGACGTCCGTTGTATCGTGGGAAATGCAGCGTGAGAAGCGCCAGAGCAGGAGGAACACACAGGAGGGACCAGAGATAAGACTCTGTTTCCTCATTGGATGGCTGAGCTGTCCATTTCTCTAAGGTGGCACCTGATTGGGTTGTTGCTCTAGCAACCCACGTGGTCTACCATAGACCTACGCAGGAGATTCAGGATGGAGAAGGAGCAGCAACTTCCATAGGCTGCTCTGTGCTGTGGATTCTGTGTGCTTGTGCAACTTGCGGTTTAATTACTTCTTAGACTTTTTGTCCCCTTGGGCAACAGAGAAAGAAGTCGACTCAAAAAACTGAAAGAAGAATTAAAATGTTTTTATATATATAAAAAAGCACTAAAACAAAACAAGTGAATTAAACTTGTGGAAGTTGGGGGTGGTGAGTAGGGGACTGGGAGTCGGGGACTCAGGAAGGGACTGAGCCAAGGACTAGGTGTGAGAGTTGGGGGTTGGGGTGGGGAGTAGTTATATTATTGAGGAGACTCGGGGAGGTGAAGAGGTAAATGGAGGAGACTGGGGGCAACTTGTTGTGAGAAAGAACTTGAAAACAGACTACAGTGCAGACAAGAAAGAAGAGAATGAGACTGAAGAGAGATTTCATCATAAAGTGACAGAGCCAGACTGCCCATTTGTTTCTTTGGGTAGCAGTCTAGCAGAGGGGGTGAAGTCTATTGAACTGTGCCAGTGTGCCACCCACTACCACACCACTCCCAGTTAGCATTCTTGTTGTTTGCCCAATTGCCCCCCAACAACAATAAGTCACCTCTTAGTTCTCCTGCCTGTGCTCACTCAGTCACTTCAGTGGGGATTTCTATTTATTTATTTAATACAATCTGTGTGTGTGTGTGTGACCGTGTGTAAAATAAAAATATCTGCCAGGCCAGCCAGTTGTCAGTGCACCAGTGCCACTTCTTGCATACTGTGTGGACCCCCCCCCCAACAAAGAAGTCAGTTATCTGTCATCTCCCTTCCTGTGGTCGCTCAGTGGGGTATAAGCTTTGGCTCAGTGGGCAGAGATTTCTGTCACATCACGTGGAATAAATAAATAAAAAAATAAAATTCTTGAAGGGAAAAAGTACTGTGTCGGAGAGGGTTAGGCCAGACAGGGTTCCTGAATCTGTGAGGGTAGCAGTAGTGCCTACAACATCACCCTTAGCATAGGTTGTGTGTGTGTGAAATAAAATCTGCCAGCCAGTTGTCAGTGTACCAGTGCCACTTCTTGCATATTGTGTGACACCCCCCCCCAAGAAGTCAGTCATCTGACATCTTCCTCCCCATACTAGCTCAGTGGGGTATAAGCTTTGGTTCAGTGGGCAGGGCATTCCATCACATCACATGGAATTAAAAAAAATCCTTGAAGGGAAAGTAGTATGTCAGAGAGGGTTAGACCAGTCAGGGTCCCTGAATCTCTGTGGGTAGCAGTAGTGCCGGCAGCATCGCCCTTAGCATAGGTGGTGTGTGAAATAAATTCTGTGTGTATGTGTGTGTGTAATAAAATCTGCCAGCCGTCAATGCACCAGTGCCACTTCTTGCATGCTGTCTGTGTAACCCCTCCCCCATAAGAAGTCAGTCATCCGTCATCAGGAAGTACAGCTGTGGGTATTTCAAAGTTTCAATGGCAGCTGTTTGTGGAAGCTCAGTTCCATCCAGTTTCTAGTGCTCTGAGAAGCGCTGCCAGTGCCAAGTCACGACTCATGTCATGAGACTCACAACGAATCACATTCTTCATGGTCATCACGAATCACACCACTCAAACTTTTTTTGGTGCAACCCCGTTTTTTTTTTTTTAATCTTTGGTTTCATCATGAATCAGGACACCCAGATATCATGACACGTCACTCATGAGACTTGGTCCAGTATGATGCTTCTGTTAGTGTTCACGTTCTGCAGGATGCCCTACTAGCAGATGGACTCTAATCTTTGTCCTCTCAAGCCAGCTGTAATTAATCCAGCAGCTATAATCTGAGATCGAACATTGTATCATATATAATATTATACGTTTGTTTCTGAGTTAGGCAGCTCAGGGAAGTACAGCTGTAGGTATTTCAGATTTTCAATGGTAACTGTTTGTGGAAGCTCAGTTCCATCCAGTTTCTGGTGCTCTGAGAAGTGTTGTCAGTGCCAAGTTCATAACTCACATCACATCACGACAAATCACGTTCATGATCATCATGAAATCACACCACTTCAACTTTTCTTTGGTGCAGCCCTGTTTTTTTTTTTTTTTAAATCTTCGGTTTCATCACAAATCAGGACACCCAGTTATAATGTCACATCACTTATGAGCCTTGGTCTAGTACAATGCTTCTGTTAGTGTTCATGTTCTGCAGGATGCCCTACCTGCTGTGTTCCATACCGAGAGCCATTGCTGAACATAATTGGTGACATATATTACAAACACATTGTCCCCTTCTACTGGGACTTGCCTGCCTTTGGACCATATCATCGTCATCCTGGGGGTGGGTGGGAGGTGTAGCCAGTACATGACATGACTGTACTGGTAGCAACTATGGCAGACAAGTCCCTGATCTCAAACACAGCTACTTTCTCATTCTGAGGAGATCATTTAGCTAAATGCGAAAAATGTTGCTTAGCTCTGTTTTTCACCCTGATGATAGTAGTAGCAGTAGTAGTAGCAATAGTGAAGTGGTGACTTTCAGACTGCCTGGTGCTCTGTCTTTTTTTGCCATGTTGCTTCACATTGTGTTCCATACTGAGAGCCGTTGCTAAACAAAAGTGGTGCCAAACATATCCCCATCTACAAAAAGTCAGACTCAGGATACTGATTAAAAAAAAATAGAGATCTGGGACCTGCCTGCTTTTGGGCCAAATCATCGTCATCCTCCAGTAGGCACATCCACAGTTACATTATTCACTCCTCATCTCATTTCATTACTCATGCTGATTAGCACTACTAAACAGTGGTTTAATTGTTTTTTTCTTTAGATATGCTGATTAAAAGCTGTTTAAATTTTTTTTTCACATACAGTTACCATAAAACCATAAAGGTTATAAAAGGTTTGGATAAGCATCCAAACTTTATTTTGCTTATCAGAGCTTTTTAGAACCTCAGAACCTTTTGAGGTTCTCCCATCCCTAGTTTTCATAACATTACAATATGTAAACTCTGTTTTAACCATATATTTGTTTCAACTGCACTTTTCCTTACAGTGACTCCAACAGCCAAAGATGAACCTCTTCAATGTCCTACTTTGGAGCCTGGCCGTGAATGTGGCCTAGCAGCAACATCAATCCCTGGAACTCTAATAAATAACGTCCAGTACATGCACCATCCCTGTTGTATTAAATCTCATGCACTGGAATATGGCCGAATTTGGTCACTGTTCTTACATTAATGTGTCACGTTTCATTCTTTAATGTTGTTAAATTTAATGACAGCATATCACGCACAAGCATGGGACCCTGTAGCTGGGCATCACACAACTGAACATTGAGGGGTGTTCAGACCTCAATGTCACAAACGTGCATTGGGGGCAGCTACAGTAGCAGGCATAGCTGGCACTGTTATAGGTATATTTGGTTCTGGCATGTCAATTTGGCCAAAATTCAGAGATATAACATTTTCAATTCCAAACTAGCTGAAGATGTGGTAACGCCCATGCTACACAGTATATACAGTATTTCACAGGAAGAAAGGTTCACGGTGTATAACATGCATGATATTGCACGTTTATTTGATGAGACCCAAAACAAACTTAACCAATTGGTTCTTCTAAATAATAAAGTGGTTCAAGAGCAACACATAGGCAGGGAAATCATCTGTCAAGATGATGCCAGTTTTGCACTAAACACTACCACTAATCTTTTCCGAGATCTGGAATTAGGGAGGATTCCTGATTTGATCCAGGATAAATGTAAGGCTAAATGGTATTGCCCCCACTGCAGATCCCTTTCCTGTATAGTAAAGTGTATGGACAAGATAGTATCATTCTCTTTAGCCACTGCACGAAATTTGGGTTACGTTACACCACACCCAAATCAAAAACCTTATTATACTTCACACCACTACAATATTCGGGACACTATGTATGTCACATTCACAGTCTCTCTTCCAGTTTTTGACAAGGATTCTTCAGTCTTTGATAAGCTTGCAACCATCCACTCCATGGGCCATCTGTCTCCTTTGCTGGTGTTTCATCCTCACCTCGACTCCTGGGTTGCCTTACATACTGACTGTTGTGCCAAAAGGGGCTATCACTCTCTCTGCAGATGTGATTTGTTTGATGTAACTGCGCTAGTCTGTGGTTACTCGCCCAATACTATGGACTGGTCATTAGAGTTTCATGATGACCCTCACGATAATAACAATGTCTCTGCAACTCCTTCTCCAAATCAAGCCAGTGTTTTGTTGGATCAAGATCAGCCAAGCCTCGATGCCTCCAGTTGTGCTTCAAGGAATGCACCGCAAGATGACATCCACCTCCACACCAGCCGAATGAAAAAATACCTCCATCACCTGCCCTATCCAGCCCACGAAGTGGTGTCTTCCTCAAGTTCATGTAACATAGAACTCTGATGGACAATACTGTGTTGTGACGAACCACAAGGAAAGGGAAGAGAAGGAAAGGGGAAATTGTTTAACTAGAAAAGACACACTAAGCTGAAGCTTGTTTTAAGGTATGACCTGGGAGCACAAGGAAGTTCAGTGACTTGCTCAGAGTCACACAGTATGCAAGTGGGGACTGTGAAATTCAAACCCAGGTCTCCAGGTTTGCAGCTCAGTGCCCTTAACCACTGCACTATACTGCCTCCTACAAGACTTTTTCCTATGGACCCTTGATGTGTGACATTCCCATGCCAAACATTTGCTTTGTGCCCCATGAGCGCTCTATCATTGGCCATATGGTTATCACCCCAGTGCCCACCCTGGAACATAACGACATCAATAGTGGCCCTAACTATCTATATGCTATAGTACAGTATTTACCAATTTTTAATGTGCATATCAATCCCCTCACCCTGAATTTTAAACCTTATTAAAAAGAAAGGATACACATTTAGTGTGCATCAGTAACAATGTCACAAAGGCAGGCAACTCTCTAAATGTTCTCCTTCATGACAGTGATCTCAGCACTGCTCTGTCTAATACTTGGTAAGAACTGACATTCAAAGGTTTTGTTGTAATTCAAGTATTTTTAATCATTTTTCTAATTATAGTCTTGCTCTGTTTAAGAAACACTCAAAAGCAACATTGTGTGCAATTAAAGTTTTTATAGAAATCTTGTTCAGCGAAGTCATTTACCCTACTAGCCTATTAATGTTGCCTCTTTATCCAGGAAACAAAGATGAAAATATGTAGACCTGCCTGTCCTGCCATCTCTAATGTGGACCAACACTTCCTATCATAGCAGTGGCAAGAGATGTTTATAATGTAACTAGAGTATAATACTGACAGAACTAATGTACACTGAGAATTACTGTTTTAGCCAGATAATACATGTTATGGTCTAGTATGCCATCTACTGACAAATGTTATAATACAAGTCTGATAATCCATTTGTGGTCTTAGCACACCACCTATGGTACGAAGTTATGATGTTATGATCAGCAATATTAGGAGAATCATTCTATTGTTTTATGAAGTTAGTCAGAATAATAATGTATCCAGTGCAAATGCAACATCTTACTGCCGTGGGGTGTGAGACGCCCAATGTATTCACCAATGAGAAGCCCAACACAAGAATGTAATTAGGGCACAAGAGCACGTTACTCTGGTAACGTGACTGTTATCTGCAGTATAAGAAGTAATGTACAGGGTTTAGCCCTAGGGATTCTCAGGAACCTTATGCTTTCACGCCAGGTATATGACTGTTCCGGTTTTCCAGTTGGTACTGTAAGACTTTTATCTAGACTGAACTCTGTATAGTGTTGGGGTAATAAACTCTTATTCTGCATATCTGTCTCCTGTGTGATGTTTTACCATCAGGTCAGAAACTGCCGACTCTACACACTCATGGACTTTGGACTATGAGTGGCTTAAACTGTCTGCCAGGATATTTTGGTCACCGGGAACATGGACGGCCAAGAGTTCCAGGCCGTGGTTGATGGCCCGGTACCAGACTCTCATTGCTTCCCTGCACAGGGGATAGGAATGAGCCCCTCCCCCGCTTGTTTATGTAATAAACTACGCACATGTTGTCCATCTGACCCAAGAGCAGACCCAGGAAGAGCAGAGTCTGAAAGGCCTACAGGGTGAACAGAACTGCTTGATCTCCAGGACATTTATGTTGAGATCCCTTTTTATCTCGGATCATATCCATTCAGTTTGGTGCGTCCCCATGTGGGCTCCCCAACTGAGGCTGGAGGCGTGCATCGTAAGGATCTGTTGAGGGGGCGGTATAGAAAAAGAAATTCCCTGAAAAAGGTTGCTGGGTTCCAGCCACCACAACAGCACCTTCTTGACTGGACTCAACACCAGCACTGGTTCATCCAGGGTGTCAATGTGCTGGGTCCCACTGGACCTGCAGTGTCCATTGAGGGATACGCATATGCAGCCTGGCCAGGGGAACTGTGGCAATGGCTGCAGCCATGAGGCCTAGAAGCCTCAGAAAGAACCTCGGTGGAACGTGACAGCTGGAGTAAAGGAGACGAGCTTGGTCCATCAGACGTTCTGCTCTACCTGGAAGTAAGAAGACCTTCTCCTGGGTGGTGTCCAGCACTGCCTCTATGTACAGGAGGCACTGGCAGGGGGTCAAGAAAGACTCTGAAGGGTTGACAGTAATGCCCAAAGCTTGGAATGGGCTGCAGGTGTGAGAAAGCAGTTGGACACGGTCCCTGGATGGGGCCACTATCAGCCAATCATCCAGGTAGGGGGAAAATGTAGAACCCCTGCCATTTCAAGGCATTTGGTGAAGACCCTGGGGGCTGCAGACAAACCAAAGGGCAGAACTCTGAACTGGTAATGTGTTCCCTGGAAGTGGAAGTGGAGGAAGTGCCGGTGGGAGGAGAATACCTTGATGTGCAAGCAGGCATCCTGCATATCCAGGGAAGAAAGCCAGTCCTTCTGATGTGGCGGGAGCAAAAATCCTGAAGGGTGACCATCCTGAACCATTTGTACTCTATAAACAGGTTCAGCTTGCTTAGGTCCAGGATGGGTTGAAGGTCTCCTGTCCGTTTGGGGACCAGGAATAAGTGGGAGTAGAACCCACTTCCCTGCTGACACCTTGGGACTGGCTCTATAGCCTTTTTTCGAAGTAAGGCCTGGATTTCCTCCTGGATGAGAGGGGTGTGGCCAGGAGGATATTAGGAATTGCTTGGAGGGTTTTCTGGAGGCCACTCTATGAACTCAAGAGTGTGGCTATGCTCGATGAGCTGCAGGAGCAAGCTGGCTGTGGTGTTCTCCTTCTGCCTGTCCAGGGAGAAGCGACCCCTGATTACCACCTCCTGTGGAATGATTGGGGGGGCAGGTCTGGCAAGTCAGGAGGTGGGAGCAGTCGCTGCTGGGGCTGCTGCTGCACCTTGGGTGCTGCAGGTGGCTGCTGAGGAGGGAGTGGAGAGAGCTGCCCCCAACCCTTTGCGTTGCCCTGGGTTTTGGGAAGGGGTCAGGCCTGTCTGTGGGAGGAACGACAAAAAGGAACCCACTGCCCCAACTTCAGCTGGGTATGGAACATAGAATGGATGGATTTGAGTGCCCATCCTGAGGTCTGGAGCCTGGAGATGATATCCTAGACATCTCCCAAAAAAAGTTTGAAGCCCCTGAAGGGGTGCGTTCATTATGTTAGATTGGACATCCTGTGTGAGACCAGGAGTGGCGCCTCATACAGATGCCGATCAACCACATCATAGGCACCCATGAGGATGTGAGTACCAGTGTCTGAGCCCGCTTTGAGGGCCTGTGGGGTCTGCTGCTTGGAGGGGTCATCTGGCATGGCTAGGACAGCCTCCCTGGCCTGGTCCCAGAGCAGGTTCTGGTACTGTACCACATGGGCCAAGTAGCTGATTGCCCAGATGGCCAGAGTGGCAGAGAAGAAGGCATGCTTGCCCATCTGGTCTAGCTGGTGGGAGTCCCTGTATGGAGGAAGGAAGCTTAGGTGCTTTGATCTTTTGGTGCAGTCATGCACTGCACTGATAACTACTGAATCAGCCTTAGGCTGTTCTCAAAAAAATGGCTTCCCAGCTGGGGCATGGTAAAGTCTGTAAGTCTTTTTCAGTACCACCAGTACTGTAGGGGGGCAGTTCCAAGCAGCCCGGGTGATGTGTTCATAGAAGTCAATAATTGGGGGGACCACCAGGGGAGGGGCATCCAGCTGACACAAGTACATGGCAAGCTGATGCCTCTCTGGGTCCTGTTCTTCCATCTCCCACCCCATAGTGGCCTGAATGTGCCCCATGATGGTCATAAACGTGGGGTCATCCGAGGAGGACTTGTGAACATTGCTGGGAGCCACTTCCCCTTCAGAGGAATCTAGGCCAATGGAAGAGGACTCACTGCTGAAGCTCTGGTCAGTTTCATCTGGGTCACTGTCCCCGCTTTCCTTGGGATGGCGATCATTCAAGCGTCCGGCTGCCCCAGCATCAGGCCCATCCCTGGGTATAAGAGGAACACTAGGGCCTGGCCAAACAGGGACCAGGGAGGTGGGTCCTAAGGGAGGTCCCTGAGGGGTGGTCGTCACTGACGCCCTTGGGGCTGGGGCCTGCATTTGAATAAAGGACCACAGGGCTGAGATTAGGCAGTGGTAATCCACAGGGGCTGATAGTGGTCCCACAGATGTCAAATAAGTGGGGACAAGGGATGGGCCCACAGGAGCTGGGTATGGGTAGCCCAGTGTAGGACCTGCCAGTGCCGGGTATGGGGTATACAGGTGCCAGACCAGCAGGAGCCAGCATAGGTACACCCATAGCAGGTTTGAAGGACATGGGTTGCGGCAGGATGGTTGCTAGGAGGATGGGCAACAGGCCCTCAGGCACCAGCTGAGGAAGCGGGGCCGGCACGGGGCCTGCAGACTGCGGCAGAGGAAGAATGGGCACATGCAGAGGGGAGACAGGTGCTGGAGTAGAGGACAATGCCCTGGTGAGGACTGAGGAGAAACCAGGCTCTGGGAGGCACCGGTGTCCTGCAGCATCTGCCCTGAGAAGGAGGGGCAGAGCCAGCGGTGGTCCCAGAGGATGAGACCAGTGTTGGTGGTGCGGGTGACTGGGGGTGGCAGCCAGGATGCTGGCACCAGCTGCACCCACGCCAGCTGAAGAGACTCCAGCCGAGCCACCTGACTGAGAGCCCGCAGAGAAGAAGGTCTGGAACAGCTAGGGCTGAGGGGCAGGATACAGAGAACCCTGTCCTGAACAGCAATTGCCCATTAGGGAAACCTGGGTGGGTGTCAGGGCCACCGGTAGCCCCGTGGAGGTTAGGGCATGCAGGTCTAGGAGGTCGACCCCCCGAGGTCGGGGGGACGGTTTGGAGGGGAAAGATTCCTTGTGTGGTGACCATGAGCAGGAGGCAGGACAGGGTTGGTCCTGGTCCTTGTCCCCATGCTTATGTTTCCCAGAAGATTTGTCCCAGGACATCGAAGATGAAGACCCCGAGGACTGGGCCGGGGAACCGGAGGAGTTCCTGGCCTGCAACTCCCATTCCATTGAGGAGACCTTCTGCCTCAGGAGGTGATTTTTCAGGATCTTCCGGCGATGTCTGCAGATGGCTGGGTTGAATTTCTGGCAGGTCTCGCAGGCTTGGATGTCATGATCTGGGACTAAGCACAGGATGCAGGCAGAATGGCCGTCCTTGTCCAGTATCTGTTTGCTGCAGGCACACTTCATGGAGCAGTTGGAAAATGAGGAAGGTTTTGAAGACATAAACCATCCAGTGAAAAACACCAACATTTTAAAGTTAAACTGAAATAAAAACAAAAAATAATAAAGCACATTTAAATATGGGAAAACTGCAGTCGACTGTAGCTGTGGCGGTATCCGAGGTCCGACATGCGTTGGTCGGTGGCAGGAAAAAGGTGGGGAGGGTGTGGGGGCAATCTGCCTTTATAGGATTGGCTGATATCAGAAGTGGGCAGTCCTCTCTGGTAGACTGCTACTTAGAAAGGTTTCTGTGTGATCCTGGCGCCTGATGGCTTAGTTCTACTGATGGCCTACTGCAAGAGAAACTCTCGGAAGTAAGATCTAAATTGACCAGCATGGTAGCAATGTTTAACCTCTGCAGATGGAGATGTTTACCTGGGTCAGTGGATATAGGCTCAAAATCTAGAGCAGAATGCAAGTTTCTGAGCAAAGCCTGGAAAGATACATCCTTCTGAGGTACAGACGTTGGGCCCGGGTCTGAAGAGTCAAGGCTAAAGAAGGAGTCTTCATCACCACCCTCAGAAATAATGAGTTCGGGGTCAGACTCCTCCCCTTCCACATCCTTCCTGGATGGAAGGTCACAGGGAAGGGTGGCTTGCAGGCCCTTTAATTCAGAACACAACCATGCTGATCTGGACCCAAAAGATGAGAGGCCCATGCCAGAGGTGGTGGTGTAACTGGAACCAAATCAAGGGCATCCCTGGTGTCAAAGGTGGCACTGGAGCAGGCACCGGGCTACACCCCAAAAGGCTTAAACTTGCGGTGCCCAGGGTGGCACCAGAGCCAGAAACAGCACCAGACCAGACCCCAAAAAGGCTTAAACTTGGCACCGACACTGCTGCCAGCCCAGATGGTGATGACACAGCTGGCAAAGCAACTGGCAGTGGTACCGCGACCAGTCCCACCACAGTGGCACTAAGTAGGGGTACCGCTAGTGGGCCAGGAATATGCAGCATGGTTACTGGCAAGGGCCCGGGGACTGTTACTGGAGCCAAATGCTCTACCTGGCTTGAAGGCCTCATCTGCATCTACAGTTCCACCAATCTGAAGGACCAGGGACGAGCTCCGCTGGCATAGGCAAACAGGCTAGACAATGTACCCACCAATTCATAAGAGCTGCCGCCCACCAGAGTCCCTACCTATGGACTGAGAGGGGCTCAGGGCCCATGACCTCATCCTCCTAGTACCAGAGGCCCCAGTGATGCCAAAGGCACTAGTGAGGGACACTGACTCTGGGAGACCAAAGCTCTCACGGCAGACCTCGCAGAGGGTGACCTTGAATGGTAGTGTTTCTTACCTTTCTGACTAGAAGAAGAACTCGAGGCCAAGCAGTGCTGAGAACCCAACCAGTGTCGGAAACAGGCCCATTTCTTTTTGTACTTCTTGGACAACTGCCCTTTTCCCCAGGACAGGACCGCCTTTTGTCAGATCCTTTGCCTGATGGGGAAAGTGGACTGCACACAGCCCTGCTGGAGGAGCAGATTGCCTGAAAAGGCTCCCTACTGTGGTCCTCCATGGCCATCTACCATTGACTTGGTAGGGCTGTGAAAGACTGACTGAAGTATTTTTGTAAAATCCCTAAAGTGAAACAAAATAAACTCTAGCTTTAAACACTAAAACTGAGAAGAACTGAATGTTGCTGCCATGTATACATGAAGTTCTGACTCTCGGTGGGTGAGCGACATCATCACTGATGTACAGTAGGTGGCTGAAGGCTGGTGCTGAGGTAAGCCATGCAGCCCGAGCCAGCCTTGAGGTGCCATGCATGGGCATAGCTTGCCTCAGCGCCAGCCCTCCTGAATAATTCCGGCTCCTGCAGGGTCCTAGTGCCTTCATCTAAGTGCCAATAGTGTGAATTAATAGTGAAGATTGATTCCTGGAAGATCTTTTTTTGTTGTTTTGTTACTTGGTAACCACATAAGGCCCACTAGGCACAAGGCATGTTTACAGGGGCGACCTGGGAGTACTGGGGAAGTTTAAGTAACTTGCTCACTCAGGGCTGACATGACATCACTAACATACTCTTGCTGTTGGAAGCTTTGCTCCAGTGGGGCCCTAGTGCCCCCAGCCCTAAGACTGAAGGGTGGGACTCCATGGAGAAGTAGGAGTCTTGAATGAAAATGATTATGAAAATGCAAGAGTTATATAATGCCGAGTGCTTTGCATGATCCTGAATTTGCTCATGTTCTTGGCACCCTTTGCCTTTCTTGGAGACAGTGTTTCATTACTGCAACACAGTCAGCCTACACCATCTGGGACCTTGGACCCGCGAAGTCGACTCCATGAGTCTGCCAAATGGCACAGAACCAGAAGCACTGTACATTGCCACCATGGAGCCCCACAAACTGCTGGATCAAAGGAAGCATGACTGAATGGTAGAAATGTTATTGAAGATATTTTTTACAGCTTTTGGCCAGGAAAGACACCCTAAGCCCAGGCTTGTTTCCAGGTGGATCGTTGGAGCATGGGGAAGTGACTTGCTCATTTTCACACAGTATGCAAGTGGTGGCTGTGGGATTCAAACTCAGTTCTCCAGATTTGCAGTTCAGTGCTCTTTACCACAATTCTATACTGTCTCCCACTATAGTAGAGGTACTATAGGGAGACAAATTTTTTGAACTGCATGGACAACACCTGACTCACTACTTCCAAAACCCCTTGTCTGTGGTGGCATTTCTTCATTCCTGAAAGTAGTGAGCCAGTGTCCCCCCACTGGCAATGAATGGGCATCCTGGGCACACTTGTCAGGGGTTTCATTTTGGCTGGGGTCTAGGAGCTGGTGCTGCACGTGCACAGCTAGTGCCCCTCTTACCCCTGCCTCTATAGCAGCCCCTTTGTGGAGAGTACGTATAGGACATATAAGCATGAGGGTAGTATCCCCTACCCTACCTCACCTTCCATAAGGCCTGTATGAAGTGGAGGCCTTCTCTTTCTAAGTATTGCTCTTGTATGTGGTTTTTTACTTATCCATCTTTTTCAAGTAAGCCTATGTTTTGTCACCAGACAGTAAATTTCCCTCACAGGGAAAATCTATTGCTTTTGTTTAGGTGTCCAGGGACAGGTTCTGTAGTTCTAAGCCAGGCAAACCTTTTTAAGGGCACTGCATGGGCCATGACCGTATATGCAGTGTCATTTGTGTCCACTGCCATGTAGCACTGGTATTTTGTGGCATCTATGGCTGATCTTGCTGTGTCAGCCGTTTCCTGAGACAAGTCTCCTGTAGTTTTTTCACTCAGTGCCAGTATGGAATTCCATAAGGCACTCTGATACTCGGCTGTGTAGGCTAAATAACCTGCCTACCTCAGGGAAGCAGATGTGCAAGCCTTTTTTCCCCCAATACTATCCAGTTTCCTGGAATTTTTCTCAGGAGACTGGGATGAAAGAGTCACTTTTGCCTCATCACAGGTTCCATTCTTGATCACTTCCTCATGATCAGGATGTGAGTACAGGTACTCAGCACCCTGTTTGTCCACCTGATATTTTTTCTCAGTTTTCTTGTTGGAGCCAAGTGATGACATGACTTTGAAGGTGACTTTCTTGCGGGATTTGTGAATGGGCAGCATTAATCTCCTTATGGGTGCTAAGCCCATCATATCCACAAAGGCTCCCTCCTGATCCTCATCCTCAGTCTCATGGGAGGAGATGTGGAGGGTATTCACCATGTGCCTTACAAAGGTACAGTATAATGTGAGGTATGGTCCTCTGAAGGCCTAGAGGGAGAACCATCCAGTTGAATAGGTTTTCTCTCCTCATCCTCAGAGTAAATATCAGCCTCCTCCTCCACAGGCACTGGGAATGGAACTGGAGCCAGGGGTGGGGGGTGGGGGGCAGGCATATTCATTAAATTCCTCATAGCCTTGAATGCCTGAAGGAATCGCCATGCCTTTGTCATGTCCCTACTGAGGGCATTTGATTATTGTCCACTGGCAGCTCCTTTCCTCCTTCAGGAAGAGGGACAGCAACATGTTTTTCCTTTTGTTTTTTTTCTTGGCAGGTTACCTGTTTCAGTGCCTGTTTAGATGCTCCGTTATTTTTAATGGATTCAGGGTTCCTCCTTTCAGACACCCTGAGTTCTGAACCATCTTTAGCAGCTTTATGTCTCTTTTCTGTCCCATCTGACAGGGACTGCTGTCTATTCTGAGGGACTGGACCCTCCTCTGAGCCTTTTGGTGATGTGAAGGCAGACTGAGAAGCCATAAAATCTTCTAATTTTTAGCCCTTTTCTTTTGTGTTTTAGGGCAAAACTTCATACAAAGATCACAACTGGCCAAATCGGGGTCTGGACCTAGGCATCAACACAGATCATGACAGTCTGCCTTTGCAAGAAGCTGAAAACAAACAGTACAAGTTTTAAAACCTGTAGCTCCTGCCCTTTTTTGGGTCTGTCAGTCATGCCAAACGCTGATGGCCGTGAGAAGACATTTCTGGTTCCCAATAGAAAAAGCCGCAATTGTAAAAGGCCCAAGAAAGGTTATATAGGACTTTAAAGATTATGCGGTTCGGTTTCTTCAGAAAAATGAAACTTCAATATAAATAATACTTCAAAGAAGTTTCTTAAGCAGAAAGAAAAAATTACTCAACATAGTAATGTTTCTTCTAATGGAGTCTTGCTGTATTCTGACAATATGCAGCTAGCCCTAGCACTTGAACTGCCCCGGAGAGGAAAGAGTTAACTCTATGCAGAAGCATAGAACGTTGAGCTCAAGCACGGTTTTCAAACCTCTGTCTCTGGTACTTACCAGTGTAACTGTCAGATTCTTACGAGCAAAACTAAGTAAGTACTAACTATGGAAATTGTTACTAAATAGCCAAAAGGCAACAATTTGGGTCCCAAAAGACTCAAGCTGAGAACCCAAGAAAAAGAGGTAGTGGCTATACATATATATCTATATATATATATATATATATATATATATATAAACATTAAACATAACCAAAGTAACAATAAAACAACTACCCCACCCTTAAGAGGGAGGGTACAAGGTACATACCGTGAGGAGTTTTAAACAAGCTCTTAAATCTTTTTGTATGGGAAAGGACATATGGTTCGACTGTTTATTAATTATTATCCGTGTTTTTAATATTTTCTTATGTCCTTAATTTGTACTTTGTATTTTTTTTTTTTATCATCTTATTGGAATGCGCCTTGATATTCGAAAGGCGCAATATAAATAAAAAATATTATTATATTATTATTAAGTCTCCATTAGAAGAAACAACATTATTATGGTGAGTAATTTTTTCTTCAAACAACATGAAGTCTTACTGTATTCTGACAATATGCAGACTACCAAGCAGTACTCCCAGGAGGAGGGAATGCAGAACCTACTTTGGGAACAGGCTCTGCAGGACTGCTGTGCCAAACCTAGCATCACTCCTAGCCTGGACGTCCAGAGAGTAATGCTTGGTGAATGTATGGACTGTTTTCCAGGTGGCTGCTTTACAGATTTCTAGCAAGGGTGTATCTCTGGCCGCAGCTAGAGTGGCAGCCATACCCCTAGTGGAGTGAGCCCTCAGGCCTGGAGGAGGTGTTTTGCCCAATTTGTCATACTGAATTGTATACAAGAGACAAATCCACTTGGCAATGGTTCTTTTAGTATCAGGCTTACCTTTCCCCACTTCACCATAAGTGAGAAACAATTGAAGACAGTCATGCCTGTGTGCCTTAATATGCTCTATGTAGTAACTAAGAGTCCTTTTAATATCCAAACTGTGTAATCTTCTTTCCCCTGAAGAAGAATGGTCAGTAAAAAAAACCAGGAAGAGACATAGACTGGTTCAGATGAAAATTTGATACCACTTTAGGTAAGAACCTCCTATTGGTTCTTAGGACCACTTTATCCCTATGGAAGGAGATCAAATCAGGTTCGACTGACAGGACCAGTTATTCACTAATCCACCTGGCAGAAGTAATAGCTACCAGGAAATGAAAATTACGTACCTACCGTAATTCTTGATCTTCTTGGACGAGTCTCCACCACTCATTCACACTATTGGGTATAGCGCCGGAGGCACTAGGACCCATGGGAGCAAACTTTTGCTGGAGAGTCGCGCCAGAGATGGCGTCATGAAACGGGCGCCGCGAGCCTACTTCCGCCGGGTAATGACTCGCTACCACCTCCAACCGCCCCTAGTACTCTTTTTACCAAGGAGGTGCAGCGAACTAAACTAAAGATAACCTAACTTTAGGCCCGACATAAGATAGTCCAGGCATCTGCAAGAAGGGTCAACAAAGAAGTCTTCACGGCCTATAGATTTGAGGGAGGAAGACCAACACAGTGGTGAGCTCGGAGGATGGAGGGTGGAATGAGTGGTGGAGACTCGGCCCAAGAAGATCAAGAATTACAGTAGGTAATCGTAATTTTCATATCTTCCTGGACATAAGTCTCCACCACTCATTCACACTATTGGGAGAGTACCAAGCTAATAATCCCCGAGAGGGCTGCAGGATAGACCAAGAGCTCACGTTTAGGACAGGAGTCCATTAGGATAGTTCTGCAAGGTGGAATGTCGCCTGGATGAACATCCAGTGCATAATGCTTAACAAAAGTATGCACTGAGCTCCAGGTGGCGGCATTGCAGATGTCTGCAATAGGCACGCCATGATTCCGCTTAGGATGCCGCGATCATTTGGTAGAGTGAGCGTAGACCCTACCTTCCAATTTAACCTATGCCATGGAATAGCAGTGTCAAGACATGCCACTAGCCATGATGAGATATATCTGATAGCACAGGCTGACCCAGCTGGTCTCACTGAAGGAAACGGTAGTTGTTGGGCTTGCGAAATTCTTGGTTCTATCGAGATAGAAACGTTAAAGTCCTCTTAACATCCAAAGAATGAAGAGAACATTCTCCTTCATTTTGGAAGTTCTAGCAGTGAGGGGAAGGACCAAAGGTTGGTTTAGATGGAATTCTGACACAACCTTGGGAAGAAATTTAGGATGAGTACGAAGAACTACTTTGTCCTTATGGAACACAGTATACGGAGGGTCTGTGACCAGGGCATGCATCTCAGAGACCCTACGGGCTGAGGTAATGGCCACTGGGAAGGCAGTCTTCCAGGTGAGGAATTCTAGCTCACAGGTAGCCAGAGGTTCGAAAGGTTTCCGAGTGAGCATGTCTAACACAAGGTTAATGTCCCAGGCTGCAACTGGACGTCTTATAGGAGGTCTGGTATGCAGAATTCCTTTAAGAAATCTCTTAACCATAGGTAACTGAGCCAGAGACAAAGAAGAGACCAGCTCATGATACGCTGAAATGGCACTAAGGTGAACTTTGACTGTAGAGTACTAAAGACCTGAATTTGAGAGGTCCAAAAGGTACTCTAAAATCTTGTCTGGTGGACAGGAAAAGGGATTCAAAGAGGACTTTGCACACCAGAGCGAAAAACGCTTCCACTTAGATGTGTAAGTTTTCCGAGTGGCTGGCCTCGAGGCCAGAAGAATGTCTGAAACTCTTCGAGAGCGTTGAGCCGGTTCACTCTACCCCTTCAGGAGCCAAGCTGAAGGTGAAGCGATCTCAGGTTGGGATGGACCAGCGGGCCCTGAGTCAACAGGTTCACCTGCAAGGGGAGTGGTCTTGGAGGAACTGCCAACATATTGTTGAGTAGTGGAAACCAGAGTTGTCGAGGCCAAAAGGGAGCAATGAGAATCATCTTGGTCCCCTGAGACTCGAATTTGAGGAGTACTCTCTGAATTAGAGGAAGGGGCGGAAAGGTATAGAAAGCGTTTTGTCCACTGCAGCCGGAACGCATCCTGACAGAAAATGCCAGGCCCTGAATCTGGAGCAGAAGAGAGCAGTTTTATGCTGAGTGGGGATGCGAAAGGTCCAGGTCTGGAGTTCCCCACCTTCAATAATAGTGACTGAACCATGACTGAGTCAGAGACCACTGTGGAGGATCTGCTTTGTTCTGCTGAGACGGTCTGCTAAGTCGCTTTGTACACCTGGCAGGTAAACCGCTTGAATTAGAGCTTGTGTTCCAAGCACCATTCCCACACCTCATCTTCCCTGCATAAGGGGTAAGAGTGCATCACTTCCTGCTTGTTGATGTAGTACATCACTGCTTTGTTGTCCGCTTGAAGGAGAATGGTCTTGGAGACAGAGAATGTCCTTCAACGCCTCGGACCGCATAAAAGGACTGGCTCTCATCTCTAGGACATTTATGTGAAGTTGGGACTCGAGTTGAATCCACACCCCTTGAGTGTGAGAGCGCGAACAGTGAGCTCCCCACCCCATTAGCGATGCGTCCGTGGTAATGGAGATCTGATGATCCAGGGAGCAAGGGAAATCCCTCCAGAGATTGCTCTCCTGAGACCACCAGAGAGGGACTCTGTAAGGGTTCTGTCACCTTGATGGGATAAGAACTGTGGGTGAGTGGTTGGAGACCACTGAGCACTGAGCATCCATTGAGTGGTTCTCATGTGCAGCCGTGCTAGGGTACAGTGAACACTGAGGATGCCATGAGGTTTCAACATACGCTGCATTGAGAGGTAACTGACCTGTTCTCTTCAATGTAACGAGCCATCTGGAGGATATCGCTCCTTCTGTCCTCTGGAAGGAAAGCTTGCACAAGAGGTGTCCAGAAGAGTCCCATGAAAAGGAGTCTCCTGGGAGGGCTGCAACTGAGACTTTTGAGGTTCAGCAGAACTCCCATGGACATAAGAAGGCAAGAGGTCATCTGTACGGGCGTCCAGAGTCCCTTGTCTGGAAAGAGCTTTCATAGGGAGCCAGTCGTCTGTGTAGGGAAACACCTGGATACCGAAGTTTCCTGAGATGCGCTAGATGCAGAACTGCACAACACTTTGTAAAGACTGCCAGGGCCGGTGGGATAGCCCAAAGGGTGGTGACTCTGAACTGATAGTGTTGGACCCAGAGCCACAAACCTCAGGAATTTTGTGATGCCTCGGTGAATAGGAATGTGCTGGTAAGCATCCTGCATGTCCAGGGAGGCTAGCCAGTCGTGTTGATGAAGCAAGGGTAACAGGGTTCCCAGAGAGACTTATTTTGAATTTCTCCTGGGGAGAAATTGTTTAGCTTTCTGAGGTCTAGAATGGGACCTCTCGACTTCTTTGGAACTAGAAAGTAGGGAGAACCCCGTGTTTCGTGCTGATGCAGAGGCACCACTTACCGCCCTGTTGTTTAGAAGGCCCTGAATCTCATGGCAAGAAGGTCTGATTGAAGGGGTTGACAAGCTGGGCTGTCGCTAGGAGAACAATCCGGAGGGGTCTCTCAGAAAATTGAGAGAATACCGCGAATTATCCGGGACCCATTTGTCTGAGGTTATGGACTTCCACTGGCTGTAGAAGTGTATCAGATGCATCTCTCCCACCGGAGAGGAAAAATCCACCTCGGGCAGTTGAGAAAGGACTCTGTGGGCACACTCATAAGGTAGCGCTACGGCTTGGGCCTTGCGCTTTTTGTTGCGCCTTCTTCTTTGAGGTTGGGGCAGGTTGGTTCTTATGGAAACTTGCTCTGCCTCTGCCTCAAAGCACTGACAATTATGAAATTGTTGTCACCAACATGCCCTCGAGAAGGGGCAGGAGGGGGTCGAGCCAGCTTAATGGCTGACCGTAGTTTTTGTGTAGCTTTGAGCTTGCTCTACCTGAGGACCGTAAAAGATAAGAGTCATTGAAGGGCAACGCCATCACCTGCTGTTGCGCATCATTCGTGAAACCGCAAGTACGCAGCCAGGAGTGACGCGGTACAAATACCAGCAGTTGCTGAACGAGAAGTCGGTCGAAGCATCCATGGCTGCTTTGACCTGCTGGTTATTAGATTCAACCTCTGGTAATGGTTTGAAGAAGTTATGGCTTTGAGTCCGAGTCCGAAGAGCCTCAACTATTTGCTTGATAGAATGCCACAGGATATACTCATACTGGGAAAAATAACCCTGGTAACTGGCAATACGATACTTAGAGTGGATTTAGCAGCAAAGACTCTCTTTACCTAATGTATCTATCTTACGAGACTTTGTTGATAGTGTCGAGCTGTAGTAGTTTGAGGAAGAACTACCTGTCATTTTCTGCCAGGACTACATTAGATCCGCAAAGGCTTTGGGATGCCAAGATAGGACTATCTTTGGGAGCTGAGTATTTCCTATCAATGGATTTAACCACCCAAGGGGTAAGAGCAGGATTATTCCATACCATTTGAGACAGCTGCCTCGAAGGAAGGTTGAATCGAGGAGTCAAACTGTAGGGATCTCCTCACATGAAGATATTGGAGTCTTAACAGCTCCCAGGATCGATGTCTGTAGTCTGGAAAGAAAGAGTGAGCCAGATTCTTCAACAGAGACTTAAAGGACAGGTCCTCCACCACAGGCTCTGTAGCAATAAAAGATCCTGTTTCATTCCACTCTCTCACCCAGTCGGGTCTGGGTCTGGCTCAACGTTATCTCCTGACAATCCAGGAGGGACTGTATGGACAGGAAAGGGATGAAAGCTAGAAGAGGAAGGGAGGAAAAGAGACAAAAGGAAAGTCCTGAGAGCCCCCGGCACCGAGGAGGCGGCGGCGCGCCGAGAACAACGCCGAGGAACCGCACAGTGTTAAAAATGGCTACCTGCACCGCAGGACCGCCTCAAGCACGGCCATCACGGGTGCAGCAGGGTGGCGCCGAGAAGATGCATCGCGCCGCGAGGCGATGCCGGGACGGCGTCAGGGGACTCCCAGACACTCAAAACAGGCTTTGAAGGAAAGGAGACAGAGATAAGGGCATCGGTGTGGCCCCGCGCCCGCAGTCATGTGAGGGGGGAAACACCAGACGGAGTCGACGGCACAGTAGCAGGTGCTGCCGCATAACCAGGAAAGTCCAACCGCCTCTACCTCGTCACTTCAGAGAACCCGGCTGCGCTCACATGCGTACATCGAGCCAGGTAGCCGAATCCATCCTCCGAGCCCATTGCTCCAAAAGAGAGCGCCCACTGATGAAACTGCTCATCTGAAGACCTACCAAGGGCGGGTAGGACTCCGATGTCAAAGGCGCCGGGCCATCAGAAGCCGTCGGCGACCGAAGGAGGAGACCGCAACTAGCCCCGATAACCGACACGCCACGCCGCAGACGGATTGAGGGCGCACTGAGTGATGCCTTCTTTAGACTCATGGTAGAAGAAGAGCTCGAGGCCTAATGCGCCGAGAATGCGACCGCTGGCTTTATGCTCGGCTGACCCGCCCATCGCCCTCGGCATTGACTGCCCATTGTCAGACCCCTTCCGAGAAGGCGGCAGACCGGACCCAGCCCGACTGACTGAACAGTTTACACGAAGTCTCCTACCGTCACCTGACCTGCTCATGGTCGACTGCATCAAAGTAGGCCGAGACTCTTTATCGCTTTAATTAAAAATAAGAATAACTTATGCCGATACTGTATCGTGGATAATACTATAAAATAATAAAAACTGAAAACTATGCTGCAGTTTGAAGTTTGACTCCCGACAGGCGAGCTGACGGCCGCCACCGAAGCGCACTGGACGGGCGGAAAAAAGGAACTGGAGGCGGTTGGAGGTCACCGTGAGAGTCATTGCCGCGGGCGAGCTAGGGGCTTGGCGGCGCCATCTCTGGCACCGACCTCCAGCAAAAGTTTGCCCTCGATGGATCCTAGTGCTCCGGCGCCATACCCAATAGTGTGAATGAGTGGTGAGACTTGTGTCCAGGAAGATCTACTTTGTCCTATGGAACACAGTATACGGAGGGTCCATAACCAGGCATGTATCTCTCAGAGACCCCATGGCTGAGGTAATGGCCACTAGGAAGGCCGCCTTCCAGGTGACAAATTTTAGCTCACAGGTAGCCAGAGGTCTGAAGGTTTCCGAGTGAGCATGTCAGCACAAGGTTAATGGTCCCAGGCTGCAACTGACGCCTTATAGGGGGTCTGGTTGGCAGAATTCTTTTAAGAAATCTCTTAACTATAGGTAACTGAGCCAGAGACAAAGAAGAAACCGCCTCATGATACGCTTGAAATGGCACTAGGTGAACTTTGATCGTAGAGTACTGAAGACTTGAATTTGAGAGGTCCAAAAGGTACTCCAAAACCTTGTCTGGTGGACAGGAAAGGGATTCCAAGAGGACTTGGTACACCAGAGTTTAAAAAACGCCCACTTAGACGTGTTTTTCTAAGTAGCTGGCTTCCAGCAGCCAGAAGAATATCTGAAACTCTTCGAGAGACATTGAACCGGTTCACTTTACCTCTTCAGGAGCCAAGCGTGAAGGTGAAGCGATCTCAGTTGGGATGGACCACCGACCCTGAGTCAACAGGTTCATCTGCAGGGGGTGGTCTCGAGGGCTGCCAACATATCGCTGAGTAGTGGAAACTATAGTTGTTTGCGGCCAAGAGGGAGCAATGAGAATCATCTTGGTCCCCTGGGACTCGAATTTGAGAAGTACTTCTGAATTAGGAGGAAGAGGCTAAAAGGCGAAAGAAAGCGCTTGTCCAACCGCAGCCGAACGCATCCTGACAGAAAATGCCAGGCCCTGGATTTCTGGAGCAGAAGAGAGGCAGTTTTATGCTGAGTGGGGATGCAAAAGGTCCAGGTCTGGAGTTCACCACTCTTCTAATAGTGATTGAACTATGGTTGAGTCAGAGACCACCTGTGAGGATCTGCCTCTGTTCTGCTGAGAGGGGTCCGCCAAGTTGTTTTGTACACCTGGCAGGTAGACTGCTTGAATTAGAGATTTGTGTTCCGCAGCACCATTCCCACACCCTCACTGCTTCCCTGATAGGGTAAGAGTGAGCAACCGCCTGCTTGTTGATGTAATACATCACAGCTTTGTTGTCCGTTTGAAGGAGAATGTTCTTGTGACAGAGGATGTCCTTCAAAGCCCGGACTATACAAAGGACGGCTCTCATCTCTAGGACATTTATGCTGGTTGGCCTCGAAAGGAGAGTCCATAATCTTGAGTGTGGAGAGATGACACGAGCTCCCCATCCCATTAGGCGGCGTCTGTGGCAGATGTGACGAGATCCAGAGGAGCAAAGGGAAATCCTTCCAGGAGATTGTTTTCTGAGACCACCAGGTGAGAGACCTCTGTAAGGGTTCTGTCACCTTGATGGGATAAGACTGTGGGTGAGTGGTTGGGGACCACTGAGCACTGAGCATCCAATGGTGGTTCTCATGTGTAGCCGAGCTAGGTACAGTGAACACTGAGGATGCCATGAGGCCTAACATACATTGCATAGAGACTGCTGTAACTGGATCTGTTCTCCCCAATGTAACGGGCCATCTGAAGGATATCGAGCCTTCTGTCCTCTGGAAGGAAAGCCTTCGCACAAGAGGTGTCCAGTAGAGTCCCTATGAAAAGGAGTCTCTGGGAGGGCTGCAACTGTGACTTCTTTAGATTCAGCAGAACTCCCAAGGACGTAAGAAGGCAGAGAGCTATCTGAACGGCTTCCCAGGGTCCCCTGTCTGGAAGGTGCTTGCTAGAGCCAGTCAGTCAGGTAGGGAAACACCTGGATTCCAAGCTTCCCTGAGATGCGCTGCAAGAACTGTACAACACTTTGTAAAGACTCTGCTGGCAAGCGAAGGATAGCTTCAAAGGGCAGGACTTGAACTGATAGTGTTGACTCCAGAGCCACAAACCTCAGGGAATTTGTGATGCCCGGGTGAATAGGAATGTGCTGGTAAGCTGTCCTCATATCCAGGGAGGCTAGCCAGTCGTGTTGATGAAGCAAAGGTAACAGGGTTCCTAGATATTATTCTGAATTCTCCTGGGGAGAAATTGTTTAGCTTGAGGTCTAGAATGGAAGTGATACCCCCGACTTCTTTGGAACCAGAAAGTAGTGTAGAACCTGTGTTTCGCTGATGCAGAGACACCAGTTCTACTGCCCTGTTGTTCAGAAGGCCCTGGATTCGCGAAGTAGAAGGTCTGACTGAAGGATTGACAGCCTGGGTTGTCGCTTGGGAGGACGATTCGAGGGGGTCTCCAGAAAATTGAGAGAATTTTTTTAATTATCCGGGCGACCCATTTGTCTGAGGTTATGACTTCCACTGGTTGTAGAAGTGCACAGACTACTCCTCCCACCGAGAGGAAAAGTCCACCGAGCAGTGGAGATGGAATTTGGACGCAACTCATAGTAGCATCACGCTTTGGGCCCTTGCACTTTCTGTTGCCTCTTCTTTGAGGTTGGGCAGGTTGGTTCTTATGAAACTTCCTCTGCCCCTGCCTCGAAAGGACTGACAATTATGAAACTGACGCCACCGACATGCCTCGAGAGGGAAGAGAGGGGCCTTGCTTGCTTAATGGCTTAACCAGTCTTCTGAGTAGCCCCTAGAGCTTGCTCTACCTGAGGACCAAAAGATACGAGCCGTCAAAGGCAACGCCATCACCTGCTGCTGTGCATCATTCGTGAAGTCTCAAGCACGCAGCCAGAGTGACGGGCGTAGTAAAATACCAGCGGCTGCTGAACGAGTAGCGGTCTAAGCATCCATGGCTGCTTTGACCTGTTGGTTATTAGATTCTGGCTCTGTAATGGTTTCAAGAAGCTATGGCTTTGAGTCCGAGTCCGAGGTTCCTCAAATTATTTGCTTGATAGAATGCCACAGGATATACTTATACTGGGAAAATAACTCTGTAATTGCAATACGATACTTAGAGTGGATGTACAAAGACTCTTTACCTAATGTATCTATCTTACGACTCTTTGTTGATAGGCCAGCTGTAGTAGTTTGAGGAAGAACGGCCTTGTCATTTTCTGCTAGGACTACAATAGGATCTCGTAAAGGTTTGGGATGCCAGGAAAGGACGCATCCTTTGGAGCTGAGTATTTCCTATCAATGGATTTAGCCAATCAAGGGTAAGAGCAGGATTATTCTATACCATTTGAGATAGATAGGCCTCAAGGAAGGTTGAATTGAGGATCAATCAGATCTTCCAGCATGTAATGATATTGGAGTCTTAACGCTTCCCAGGATCGACGCCTGTAGTCTGAGAGAAAGAGTGAGCCTGTGTTCTCAACAGAGACTTCAGGACAGGTCCTCGACTACAGGCTCTGGTAGTGAAAGATCCTGCTTATCCATTTATCACCCAAATCTGGTTCGTTAGGCTCAACGTCATCTCCTGATAGTCCAGGGAGGACTGTTTGACAAGAAAGGAGTGAAATACAGGAGAGGAAGGAAGAATTGAGAGGAAAGAGGAGTCTCGAGAGCTCCCGGCACTGAGGAGGGCAACTGACAAACGGGCGCTGAAGAACAGCGAGCGTCAAGACAGCGCCGAGAAGCTCTGACACTGCGGACGGGCGCCGAGAGTACACACGTGCCGCAGAAGGCGCTGAGAAGTCACCCGCTGACGCCGCTGACGGCGCTGACAAGCCTCACGCCTCGAATCGCGCCGACAAGCCCGCGACGCCGCAAATGGCGTCCGAAGGGCCAGACGGCATCGCGACGGGCGCCAAAGGCACCGGAAGCATCCCAGGACCCTGAAAACAAGGTTGAAGGGAAAATAGCAGGAGATAAGAGCATCGTGTGGCCCTCGCCGCAGCCAGCGTGAGGGGGAAACACTTAAGCGCTGAGTTGTCGGCATCAAGAAGGTGCCGCGTAACCAGGAAAGTCCAACCATCCGATCGTCGTTCATTAAGCCCGGCACGCGGGCAACCGGAGCCAGGTAGCAGAACCAACCTCCTAACCCATTGCTCCATAAGAGTGCTCACTGATGAAACTGTTTCATCTGAAGATTCCTAATAGGGCGGGTAGGACTGATGCCAAGACACTGCCATCGGAAGCAGAAGTTGACGCACCAAGGAGGAGACCGCAACCAGCCACTTATAACAGAGTCGAGGCGCACTTTAGTGATACTCTTCTCTTTAGACCTGTGGCCAAAGAAGAGCTCGAGGCCTAACAGTGCCGAGAATGCTCATCGTTTGTTTTTATGTTCGGGACTTCCATCCCCGGGCATTGGACTGACTGCTGTCGGCCCCCTTCAGGAGAAGGATTCGACCGACGCAGTCCGACTGACTGAATAGTTTCAATGAAGTTCCCACGTCACCTGACCTGTCCGGTTGACTCCGTCTGGTGGCTAGACTTCTTTATTGTATATTAAATAGAATTTAATATATTATCAAGATAATACTACAAAAATAAACTGAAAACTGTGCTGTTATTTTGAAGTTTGACTCGACAGGTGACGACGTTGTTGCAAGTTTTATTTGATGGTGGGAAAAAGAACTGAGCGGTGGAGGGTCGACGCCGAGATAGTCATTGCCGCACGAGCAGTGCTCGTGGCGCCGGCTTCGGGCGCCATCCTGTGTCGACCTCCACAAAGTTTGCCCTGGTGAGTCCTGGTGCTCGGCGCGGATCCCAATAGTGGAATGAGGGTGAGACTTATGTCCAGGAAGATCACAGTTTTCAGGTCAAATATTTAAACCAGCTGAAGCCAGAGGTTCAGTGGGTGGCTGTATAAGCTGGGCAATGTAGACATTAAGATCCCAAGCCGAGTAGGCTCTCGAAGGAGGATTGATATGAACCAGCTTTGAAAATATACTGAAACAAGTTTAGATGCCAGGGAAGAGCCCTTCTGCTGAAAGGAATGCAGAGACAGCTAGGAACCTTCTGAGTTGCAGACCTAAGGCCGACCATTAAGATGAACCAGATAACTATGGCTGGTAGTTCGCAGAATCAGTAATGTCTCTGAGAATACCAAATGCTGAATCTTCATTTGAATTCAGTTTTTCAGTGAAGGTTCTGAAACCTTCAAATATCCAGAACTCCTGAGAAAGATGCAGGCCTGCATTTCTAACTTTCATGAGCCAGTTTGAGGTTGAGAGATTGGGTTACCAAATCCTCCTTTGAGAGACAGGGGATATGACACTGCCAGAGATGGCAGTAGAGGATATCAAGGCTGGGCCGAATCTGGCCACCAGTATCACTGGCAGGGTTGAGACTGATTTTGATCAGACTCTGAACAAGAGGGAAAGGAGGGTGTGAGAACCTGCCCTCCAACCAGAACAGCATCCAGAGTGAAACCCCAGAGAGGAGGTCTGCAACAAAACAGAGGAAGTTGGTATTGTCCGGCTGAAGAGATCCATCTGGAGTGCCCCATCTGTGAAGATGACCTGAAGGATGAGAGGTGGTGACTATCTGATGTCCCTGAGATTCTGTATACCGCCAGTACATTGTCCTTTCCTGGAAGGTGAACTGCTATGTGGAAGTCTGAGGAATAGGCTAGAGACCACAGTTTTATGCCTCTTTGCACAAGGTCTGGACGAGTGCCACCTTTGATGTACCATATTGTGGTGGTGTTGTTGTCCTGACTTACCACCTTGCCCCTGACTGCCTCCAAAAGACCGAAGGGCAGAAAACGTCTGAGTTCGAGAGATTGATATGAAGAAGAGACCTTTGTGATTCGAAACCCTTGAGCGTAAGGGCTCCCAAAAGGTTCGCAGCTTAGAGAAAAGGCCTGTAGTTAGGACTACTGAGGACTTGAGAGAAGGACACTCTGTTTGGTTGTCCTGTCCAACCACCACTGAGAGCTTGGACCAGAGTTGATTATTGAATCACTTTGAGAGACAGTCACTTTCTGAGACCAAAAATCTAGGTGAACTAATGTCCTCATCTTAAATCTGGCTCGCACCACTGCGGAAGCTGCCATGTGTCTGGGAGTTGAAGAATGTCTTAGGGATGAGAGACCAAAGGTCGGTGAGGAAACAGATTGTTAGCTTTTACCTCAGAGGGAGGAAGGCTTGTTCATAGTATCCAGTTCTAATCCGTGAAAGTAAGTAGTTGTGTGTTCAAGAACAGACTTTGGAGGTTGAGAAGAAACCCAGAGAACTGGTAGAGTGAGCGTAGACCCTACCTTCCAATTTAACCTAAGTGCCATGGAATAGCAGTGTCGAAGACATGCCACTAGCCATGATGAGATATATCTGATAGCCACAGGCTGACCCAGCCGGTCTCACTGAAGGAAACGTAAAGTTGTTGGGCCTTGCTAAATTCTCTGGTTCTATCGAGATAGAAACGTAAAGCCCTCTTAACATCCAAAGAATGAAGAGAACATTCTCCTTCATTTTGGAAGTTCGCAAAGTGAGAGGGAAGGACCAAAGGTTGGTTTAGATGGAATTCTGACACAACCTTGGGAAGAAATTTAGGATGAGTACGAAGAACTACTTTGTCCTTATGGAACACAGTATACTGAGGGTCTGTGACCAGGGCATGCATCTCAGAGACCCTACGGGCTGAGGTAATGGCCACTGGGAAGGCAGTCTTCCAGGTGAGGAATTCTAGCTCACAGGTAGCCAGAGGTTCGGAAGGTTTCCGAAAGTGAGCATGTCTAACACAAGGTTAATGTCCCAGGCTGCAACTGGACGTCTTATAGGAGGTCTGTATGCAGAATTCCTTTAAGAAATCTCTTCAACCATAGGTAACTGAGCCAGAGACAAAGAAGAGACCAGCTCATGATACGCTGAAATGGCACTAAGGTGAACTTTGACTGTAGAGTACTAAAGACCTGAATTTGAGAGGTCCAAAAGGTACTCTAAAATCTTGTCTGGTGGACAGGAAAAGGGATTCAAAGAGGACTTTGCACACCAGAGCGAAAAACGCTTCCACTTAGATGTGTAAGTTTTCCGAGTGGCTGGCTTCCGAGTGGCCAGAAGAATGTCTGAAACTCTTCGAGAGACGTTGAGCCGGTTCACTTCTACCTCTTCAGGAGCCAAGCGTGAAGGTGAAGCGATCTCAGGTTGGGATGGACCAGCGGGCCCTGAGTCAACAGGTTCACCTGCAAGGGGAGTGGTCTTGGAGGAACTGCCAACATATTGTTGAGTAGTGGAAACCAGAGTTGTCGAGGCCAAAAGGGAGCAATGAGAATCATCTTGGTCCCCTGAGACTCGAATTTGAGGAGTACTCTCTGAATTAGAGGAAGGGCGGAAAGTTATAGAAAGCGCTTTGTCCACTGCAGCTGAACGCATCCTGACAGAAAATGCCAGGCCCTGGAATTCTGGAGCAGAAGAGAGAGTTTTATGCTGAGTGGGGATGCAAAGGTCCAGGTCTGGAGTTCCCCACCTTCAATAATAGTGACTGAACCATGACTGAGTCGAGAGACCACTCGTGGAGGATCTGCTTCTGTTCTGCTGAGACGGTCTGCTAAGTCGCTTTGTACAATCTGGTAGGTAAACCGCTTGAATTAGAGCTTTGTGTTCCAAGCACCATTCCCACATCCTCATCGCTTCCCTGCATAAGGGGTAAGAGGAGCATCGCCATGCTTGTTGATGTAGTATCACTGCTTTGTTGTCCGTTTGAAGGAGAATGGTCTTGGTGACAGAGAATGTCCTTCAATGCCCTGGACCGCATAAAGGACGGCTCCATCTCTAGGACATTTATGTGAAGTTGGGACTCGAGTTGAATCCACACCCCTTGAGTGTGGAGAGCGCACAGTGAGCTCCCCACCCCATTAGCGATGCGTCCGTGGTAATGGAGATCTGATGATCCAGGGAGCAAGGGAAATCCCTCCAGAGATTGCTCTCCTGAGACCACCAGGAGAGGACTCTGTAGGGTTCTGTCACCTTGATGGATAAGACTGGGGTGAGTGGTTGGAGACCACTGAGCACTGAGCATCCATTGAGTGGTTCTCATGTGCAGCCGTGCTAGGGTACAGTGAACACTGAGGATGCCATGAGGCTTAACATACGCTGCATTGAGAGATTGTAACTGACCTGTTCTCTTCAATGTAACGAGCCATCTGGAGGATATCGCTCCTTCTGTCCTCTGGAAGGAAAGTCTTGCACAAGAGGTGTCAGAAGAGTCCCATGAAAAGGAGTCTCTGGGAGGCTGCAACTGAGACTTTTGAGGTTCAGCAGAACTCCCATGGACATAAGAAGGCAAGAGGTCAGTCTGTACGGCGTCCAGAGTCCCTTGTCTGGAAGAGCTTGCTAGGGCCAGTCGTCAGGTGGAGAAACACCTGGATACCGAGTTTCCTGAGATGCGCTAATGCAGAACTGCACAACACTTTGTAAAAGACTACAAGGCCGATGGTAGCCCAAAGGGTGGGACTCTGAACTGATAGTGTTGGACCCAGAGCCACAAACCTCAGGAATTTTGTGATGCCTCGGTGAATAGGAATGTGCTGGTAAGCATCCTGCATGTCCAGGGAGGCTAGCCAGTCGTGTTGATGAAGCAAGGGTAACAGGGTTCCCAGAGAGAATTCATTTTGAATTTCTCCTGGGGAGAAATTGTTTAGCTTCTGAGGTCTAGAATGGGGCGCATCCTCCGGACTTCTTTGGAACCAGAAAGTAGTGGGGTAGAACCCCTTGTTTCGTGCTGATGCAGAGGCACCACTTACTGCCCTGTTGTTTAGAAGGCCCTGAATCTCATGGCAAGAAGGTCTGATTGAAGGGGTTGACAGCCTGGGCGTCGGCAGAGAACAATCCGGAGGGGTCTCTCAGAAAATTGAGAGAATACCGCGAATTATCCGAGGACCCATTTGTCTGAGGTTATGGACTTCCACTGGCTGTAGAAGTGTATCAGATGCACTCTCCCACCGAGAGGAAAAATCCACCTCGGCAGTTGAGAAAGGACTCTGGGCCGCAATCATAAGGTAGCGCTACGCTCGGGCCTTGCGCTTTTGTTGCGCCTTCTTTTGAGGTTGGGCAGGTTGGTTTTATGGAAACTTGCTCTGCCTCTGCCTCAAAGCACTGGACAATTATGAAATGTTGTCACCAACATGCCCTCGAGAAGGGGCAGGAGGGGGTCGAGCCAGCTTAATGGCTGACCTAGTCTTTGTGTAGCTCTAGAGCTTGCTCTACCTGAGGACCGAAAAAGATAAGAGTCATTGAGGGCAACGCCATCACCTGCTGTTGCGCATCATTCGTGAAACCGCAAGTACGCAGCCAGGAGTGACGACGTAGTACAAATACCAGCAGCTGCTGAACGAGAAGTCGGGTCAAAGCATCCATGGCTGCTTTGACCTGCTGGTTATTAGATCACACTTCTGGTAATGGTTTGAAGAAGTTATGGCTTTGAGTCCGAGTCCGAAGAGTCTCAACTATTTGCTTGATAGAATGCCACAGGATATACTCATACTGGGAAAACTAACCTGGTAACTGGCACATGATACTTAGAGTGGACTTAGCAGCAAAGACCTCTCTTACCTAATGCATCTATCTTACGAGACTTTGTTGATAGGTCGAGCTGTAGTATTTGAGGAAGAACTACCTGTCATTTTCTGCCAGGACTACATTAGATCCGCAAAGGCTTTGGGATGCCAAGATAGGACTATCTTTGGGAGCTGAGTATTTCCTATCAATGGATTTAACCACCCAAGGGGTAAGAGCAGGATTATTCCATACCATTTGAGACAGCTGCCTCGAAGGAAGGTTGAATCGAGGAGTCAAACTGTAGGGATCTCCTCACATGAAGATATTGGAGTCTTAACAGCCCCAGGATCGATGTCTGTAGTCTGAAAGAAAGAGGAGCCAGATTCTTCAACAGAGACTTAAAGGACAGGTCCTCACCACAGGCTCTGTAGCAATAAAAGATCCTGTTTCGTCCACTTCTTCACCCAGCCGAAGGTCTGGGTCAGGCTCAACGTTATCTCCTGACAATCCAGGAGGGACTGTATGGACAGGAAAGGGATGAAAGCTAGAAGAGGAAGGAGGAAAAGAGACAAAAGGAAAGTCCCTGAGAGCCCCCGGCACCGAGGAGGCGCACGGCGCCGAGAACAACGCCGAGGAACCTGACAGTGTATAAAAATGGCTACCGCTGGCACCGCAGGACCGCCCGCACGGCCATCACGTGCAGCAGGTGGCGCCGAGAAGATGCATCGCGCCGCGAGGCGAGCCAGGACGGCGCCATGGAACTCCCAGACACCGAAAACAGGCTTTGAAGGAAAGGAGACAGAGATAAGGGTATCGGTGTGGCCCCGCGCCCGCAAGTCATGGAGGGGGGAAACACCAGACGGAGTCGACGGCACAGTAGCAGGTGCTGCCGCACAACCAGGAAAGCCAACCGCCTCTACCTCGTCACTCAGAGAACCCGGCTGCCTCACATGCGTAATCGAGCCAGGTAGCCGAATCCATCCTCCGAGCCCATTGCTCCAAAAGAGAGCGCCCACCGATGAAACTGCTCATCTGAAGACCTACCCGCGGGCGGGTAGGACTCCGATGTCAAAGGCGCCGGGCCATCAGAAGCCGCTCGGCGACCCAAGGAGGAGACCGCAACTAGCCCCTATAACCGAACAAGCCCACGCCGCAGACGGATCGAGGGCGCACTGAGTGATGCCTTCTTTAGACTCATGGTAGAAGAAGAGCTCGAGGCCTAATGCGCCGAGAATGCGACCGCTGGCTTTATGCTCGGCTGACCCGCCCATCGCCCTCGGCATTGACTGCCCATTGTCAGACCCCTTCCGGAGAAGGCGGCAGACCGGACCCAGCCCGACTGACTGAACAGTTTACACGAAGTCTCCTACCGTCACCTGACCTGCCTGGTGGTCGACTGCATCAAAGTAGGGCCGAGACTTTATCGCTTTAATTAAAAATAAGAATAACTTACGCGATACTGTATCGCGATAATACTATAAAAATAATAAAAACTGAAAACTATGCTGCAGTTTGAAGTTTGACTCCCGACAGGCGAGCTGACGGCCGCCACCGAAGCGCACTGGACGGGCGGAAAAAAGGAACTGGAGGCGGTTGGAGGTCACCCGGTGAGAGTCATTGCCGCGCGAAAGCTAGGGGCTTGGCGGCGCCATCTCTGGCACCGACCTCCAGCAAAAGTTTGCCCTCGATGGATCCTAGTGCTCCGGCGCCATACCCAATAGTGTGAATGAGTGGTGAGACTTATGTCCAGGAAGATCTACTTTGTCCTTATGGAACACAGTATACGGAGGGTCCATAACCAGGGCATGTATCTCAGAGACCCTGCGGGCTGAGGTAATGGCCACTAGGAAGGCCGTCTTCCAGGTGACAAATTTTAGCTCACAGGTAGCCAGAGGTCTGAAAGGTTCTTAGTGAGCATGTCTAGCACAAGGTTAATGTCCCAGGCTGCAACCGACGCCTTATGGGGGTCTGGTATGCAGAATTCCTTTAAGAAATCTCTTAACCATAGGTAACTGAGCCAGAGACAAAGAAGAAACCGCTCATGATACGCTTGAAATGGCACTAAGGTGAACTTTGACTCGTAGAGTACTGAAGACCTGAATTTGAGAGGTCCAAAAGGTACTCCAAACCTTGTCTGGTGGACAGGAAAAGGATTCCAAGAGGACTTTGTACACCAGAGTTTAAAAACGCCCACTTAGACGTGTGTTTTCCGAGTAGCTGGCTTCCGAGCAGCCAGAAGAATATCTGAAACTCTTCGAGAGACATTGAACCGGTTCACTTCTACCTCTTCAGGAGCCAAGCGTGAAGGTGAAGCGATCTCAGGTTGGGATGGACCACCGGACCCTGAGTCAACAGGTTCATCTGCAGGGGAGTGGTCTCGAGGGGCTGCCAACATATCGTTGGAGTAGTGGAAACTATAGTTGTTGAGGCCAAGAGGGAGCAATGAGAATCATCTTGGTCCCCTGGGACTCGAATTTGAGAAGTACTCTCTGAATTAGGAGGAAGAGGCGAAAAGGCGTAAGAAAGCTTTGTCCACCGCAGCCTGAACGCATCCTGACAGAAAATGCCAGGCCCTGGATTTCTGGAGCAGAAGAGAGGCAGTTTTGTGCTGAGTGGGGATGCAAAAGGTCCAGGTCTGGAGTTCACCACCTTCAATAGTGATTGAACTATGGTTGAGTCGAGAGACCACTCGTGAGGATCTGCCTCTGTTCTGCTTGAGACGGGTCCGCCAAGTTGTTTTGTACACCTGGCAGGTAGACTGCTTGAATTAGAGATTTGTGTTCCAAGCACCATTCTACACCCTCACTGCTTCCCTTGCATATAAGAGAGGAGCACCGCCTGCTTGTTGATGTAATACATCACAGCTTTGTTGTCCGTCTTGAAGGAGAATGTTCTTGTGACAGAGGATGTCCTTCAAAGCCCGGACTATAAAAGGACGGCTCTCATCTCTAGGACATTTATGCTGTTGGGCCTCGAGTTGGAGTCCATAACCTTGAGTGTGGAGAGAGGACACGAGCTCCCATCCCATTAGCGGTGCGTCTGTGGTGATGGAGATTTGATGATCCAGAGGAGCAAAGGGAAATCTTCCAGGAGATTGCTTTCTGAGACCACCAGGTGAGAGACCTCTGTAAGGGTTCTGTCACCTTGATGGGATAAGACTGTGGGTGAGTGTTAGACCACTGAGCACTGAGCATCCAATGGTGGTTCCATGTGTAGCCGAGTTTAGGTACAGTGAACACTGAGGATGCCATGAGGCCTAACATACATTGCATAGAGACTGCTGTAACTGATCTGTTCTCCCCCAATGTAACGGGCCATCTGAAGGATATCGAGCCTTCTGTCCTCTGGAAGGAAAGCCTTCGCACAAGAGGTGTCCAGTAGAGTCCCTATGAAAAGGAGTCTCTGGGAGGGCTGCAACTGTGACTTCTTTAGATTCAGCAGAACTCCCAAGGACGTAAGAAGGCGAGAGGCCATCTGAACGGCTTCCAGGGTCCCCTGTCTGGAAGGGCTTGCTAGGAGCCAGTCGTCCAGGTAGGGAAACACTCGGATTCCAAGCTTCCTGAGATGCGCTGCAAGAACTGCACAACACTTTGTAAAGACTCGCGGTGCCAAGGATAGCCCAAAGGGGCAGGACTTGAACTGATAGTGTTGACCCAGAGCCACAAACCTCAGGAATTTGTGATGCCTCGGTGAATAGGAATGTGCTGGAAGCTGTCCTGCATATCCAGGGAGGCTAGCCAGTCGTGTTGATGAAGCAAAGGTAACAGGGTTCCTAGAGAATATTCTGAATTTCTCCTGGGGAGAAATTGTTTAGCTTGAGGTCTAGAATGGAAGCGATACCCCCAGACTTCTTTGGAACCAGAAAGTAGTGAGTAGAACCTGTGTTTCGCTGATGCAGAGACACCAGTTCTACTGCCCTGTTGTTCAGAAGGCCCTGGATCTCGCGAAGTAGAAGGTCTGACTGAAGGATTGACAGCCTGGGTTGTCGCTTGGGGAGGACGATTCGAGGGGTCTCTAGAAAATTGAGAGAATACCTTTCGCAATTATCCAAGGACCCATTTGTCTGAGGTTATGGACTTCCACTGGTTGTAGAAGTGCAACAGACGACCTCCCACCGGAGAGGAAAAGTCCACCTCGAGCAGTGGAGATGGAATTTGGGACGGCAACTCATAAGGTAGCACTGGGCGCTTTGGGCCCTTGCACTTTCTGTTGCCTCTTCTTTTGAGGTTGGGCAGGTTGGTTCTTGTGGAAACTTCCTCTGCCCCTGCCTCGAAAGGACTGACAATTATGAAACTGACGCCACCGACATGCCCTCGAGGGGAAGAGGGGGCCTAGCTAGCTTAATGGCCGACCTAGTCTTCTGAGTAGCTCCCTAGAGCTTGCTCTACCTGGAGGACCAAAAAGATACGAGCCGTCAAAGGGCAACGCCATCACCTGCTGCTGTGCATCATTCGTGAAGCCCGAAGTACGCAGCCAGGAGTGACGGCGAGTACAAATACCAGCGGCTGCTGAACGAGAAGCAGTGTCGAAAGCATCCATGGCTGCTTTGACCTGTTGGTTATTAGATTCAATACCTCTGGTAATGGTTTGAAGAAGCTATGGCTTTGAGTCCGAGTCCGGAAGAGCCTCAACTATTTGCTTGATAGAATGCCACAGGATATACTCATACTGGGAAAAATAACCCTGGTAACTGGCAATACGCATACTTAGAGTGGACGCAGCAAAGACTCTCTTACCTAATGTATCTATCTTACGAGACTCTTTGTTGATAGGTCGAGCTGTAGTAGTTTGAGGAAGAACGACCTTGTCATTTTCGCCAGGACTACAATAGGATCCTCGCAAAGGTTTGGGATGCCAGGAAAGGACGCATCCTTTGGAGCTGAGTATTTCCTTATCAATGGATTTAGCCAATCAAGGGTAAGAGCAGGATTATTCCATACCATTTGAGACAGCGCCTCAAGGAAGGTTGAATTGGAGGAGTCAAATCAGACTTCCAAGCATGAAGATATTGGAGTCTTAATCGCTTCCCAGGATCGACGCCTGTAGTCTGGAGAGAAAGAGTGAGCTCTGTTCTTCAACAGAGACTTACAGGACAGGTCCTCGACTACAGGCTCTGTAGCAGGAAAGATCCTGCTTCATCCACTTCATCACCCAACCGAAGGTCTGGGTCAGGCTCAACGTCATCTCCTGATAGTCCAGGGAGGACTGTTTGGACAAGAAAGGAGTGAAATACAGGAGAGGAAGGAAGAATTGAGAGGAAAGAGGAGTCCTCGAGAGCTCCCGGCACTGAGGAGGCAAACCGGACCGAAAACGGCGCTGAAGAACAGCGCAGCGCCAAGACAGCGCCGAGAAGCTCTGACACTGCGGACGGGCGCCGAGAGTACACACGTGCCGCAGAAGGCGCTGAGAAGCCCGCTGACGCCGCTGGACGGGCGCTGACAAGCTCCCGTAATGCCGAAATCGGCGCCGACAAGCCCTACACGCCGCAAATGGCGCCGAAAGGCCAGACGGCATCAGCGACGGGCGCCAAAGGCACCGAAAGCATCCCAGGACCCTGAAAAACAAGGTTAGAAGGGAAAATAGCAGGAGATAAGAGCATCGGTGTGGCCCCCTTCGCCGCAGCCAGTGTGAGGGGGAAACACCTAAGCGCGGAGTTGTCGGCACCAAGAAGGTGCCGCGCAACCAGGAAAGTCCAACCATCCTACCTGGTCACCCGACAAGCCCGAAGGCCCGCGGGCAACCGAGCCAGGTAGCAGAACCAACCTCCGAACCCATTGCTCCATAAGAGTGGCCCACTGATGAAACTGCTCATCTGAAGACCTACCTATAGGCGGGGTAGGACTCCGATGCCGAAGACACCGGCTACCGGAAGCAGAAGTTGACGACTCCGAAGGAGGAGACCGGCAACTAGCCACGATAACAGAGCGTCGAGGCGCACTTTAGTGATACCTTCTCTTTAGACCTGTGGGCCAAAGAAGAGCTCGAGGCCGAACAGTGCCGAGAATGCGCATCGCTTGTTTTATGCCTTCGGGGACCGCCCATCCCCCGGCATTGGACTGACCGTTGTCGGACCCCCCTTCAGGAGAAGGATTCGGACCGGACCCAGTCCGACTGACTGAACAGCTTTCATACGAAGTCTCCCTACCGTCACCTGACCTGCTCATGGTCGACTCCGTCAAGTAGGCCGAGACTTCTTTATTGTATATTAAAATAGAATAAACTTAAGCGATACTATATCAAGATAATACTACAAAAAAATAAACTGAAAACTATGCTGCTAGTTTGAAGTTTGACTCTCGACAGGCGAGCGACGTTGTTACTGAAGCGCACTTGATGGTGGGAAAAAAGGAACTGAGGCGGTTGGAGGGTCGACGCCGAGATAGTCATTGCCGCACGAGCTAGTGCTCGTGGCGCCGTGCCTCCCGGCGCCATCTCTGGTGTCGACCCTCCAGCAAAAAGTTTGCTCCCGATGAGTCCTAGTGCCTCCGGCGCGGATCCCAATAGTGTGAATGAGTGGTGGAGACTTATGTCCAGGAAGATCACAGTTTTCTAGGTCAAATATTTAAACTCAGCTGAAGCCAGAGGTTCAAAGGGTGGCTGCATAAGCTGGGCAATGCAGACATTAAGATCCCAAGCCGGAGTAGGCTCTCAGAAGGGAGGATTGATATGAACCAGACCTTTGAAAAACATACTGAAAACAAGACGAGATGCCAGGGAAGAGCCCTTCCCTGCTGAAAGGAATGCAGAGACAGCTGCTAGGTGAACCTTCAGAGTTGCAGACCTAAGGCCTAGACCATTAAGATGAACCAGATAATCTAAGGCTGTGGCAATGTCTGCAGAATCAGGTACAATGCCCTTCTGAGAATACCAAATGCTGAATCTTTTCCATTTGGAATTATAAGTTTTTCTAGTGGAAGGTTTCCTGAAAACCTTCAAAATATCCAGAACTCCCTGAGAAAGATGCAGGCCTGCATATTCTAACTCTTCAAGAGCCAAGTTTTGAGGTTGAGAGACTGGAGATTGGGGTACCAAATCCTCCCTTGAGAGACAGGGGACATGACACTGCCAGAGACAGCAGTAGAGGATACCAAGGCTGTCTGGCCCAATCTGGAGCCACCAGTATCACTGTGCAGGGTTGAGATCTGATTTTGATCAGGACTCTGAACAACAGAGGGAAAGGAGGGAAGGCATAGAGAAACCTGCCCTTCCAATCCAGAATGCGAGCATCCAGAGGAACAGTCCCCAGGAGAGGAGGTCTGCAACAAAACAGAGGAAGTTGGTAATTGTCCGGGGCTGCAAAGAGATCCATCTCTGGAGTGCCCCATCTGGTGAAGATGACCTGAAGGATGAGAGGGTGCAGGGACCATTCGTGATGTCCCTGGGAGATTCTGCTCAGAGTATCTGCCAGTACATTGTCCTTTCCTGGAAGGTGAACTGCTATCAGGGAAGTCTGGAGGGAATAGGCTAGAGACCACAGTTTTATAGCCTCTGTGCACAAGGCCGTGGACCGAGTGCCACCCTGCTTTTTGATGTACCATATTGTGGTGGTGTTGTCTGTCCTGACTTGCACCACCTTGCCCCTGACTGACTCCAAAAAGACCTGAAGGGCCAGAAAAACTGCCCTGAGTTCCAGGAGATTGATATGAAGAAGAGACCTTTGTGGAGACCAAACCCCTTGAGCGGTAAGGGCTCCCAAAAGGGCCCCGCAGCCTAGGAGAAAAGCGTCTGTAGTTAGGACTACTGAGGGGACTTGAGAGAGAAATGGGACACCCTGTCTTAGGTTGTCCTGGTCCAACCACCACTGGAGAGCTTGGACCAGAGTTTGAATTACTGGAATCAATTTTGGTGAGACAGTCACTTTTCTGAGACCAAAAGGACCTTAGGTGGAACTGAATGTCCCTCATCTTAAATCTGGCTCCTTGCACCACTGCAGTGGAAGCTGCCATGTGGCCCAGGAGTTGAAGAAACTGTCTTGCTGGACGAGAGACCAAAGGTCGAAAGGAGGAAACAAGATCTGTTAGGGCCTTTACCCTTGCCAGAGGGAGGAAGGCTTTTGCTTGGATAGTATCCAGTTCTAATCCTGTGAAAGTAAGAAGTTGTAGTGGTTCAAGAACAGACTTTGGGAGGTTGAGAAGAAACCCCAGAGAACTGAGCAAGTCTTGAGTGATTTGAAGAGCTGACTTGACCTGGTCGGAGGACTGACTTGCAACTAGCCAGTCATCCAGATATGGGAAGATGGAAATACCCTGTCTTTTGAGAAAGGCAACTATTACTGCAAGGCACTTTGTGAACACCCTTGGAGCTGATGTTAGGCTGAAGGGCATGGCTCTGAACTGATAGTGGCCTGAAGGCAACTCGAACCCGAGGTACTTTCTGTGGGAGCACCTGATAGGAATATGGAAATAGGCATCCTTGAGGTCCAGGGATGCTATCCAATCCCCTGGCCTTAGAGTGGGAAGAATCATTCCCAGAGTCACCATTTTGAATTTTGGTTTTGTAATGTGTTTGTTCAAATACCTTAGGTCTAGGATGGGTCGCCACTCCCTGTCTTTCTGGGGGTAAGGAAGTACCTGGAGTACAGGCCTTTGGCCCTGTGCTGAGTAGGAACTTTCTCTACAGCTCCGAGAGACAAAAGAGAAGAAACCTCTGCCTCTAGGGCAAGGGTCTCTGAGATGGATGCAGGTGGAAAAGACCTGGCTCTCAGTTTTGGGATTTTTTTGAAGCTGAGGCCAGTCGCTGACTTACTACCTCCAGGACCCACTAGTCTGAGTTAACAGACTTCCAGGCCTGGAAGTAGTAAGCCAGCCTGACTCCTACTGGAATGGGGGAGTTGACCCGGGCTGACACATCAGGGTGTCTGCTTGGCAGGAGCCTTGGACTGGGAAGAGGATGCAGCCCTGCTCATCCCCCTCCTGCCCCTCCCTCAAAAGAACTCCCCTCTGTGGAAAGGAAGAGGAAGCCTGAGCTTGGTAGAAAGGCCTGTGGAAAGGCCTGCCCCTGCCCCTAGACTGCTGCTTCTGAGGAGTGGCTTGCCTCTCTTTGGCCTGTGCACTCCTGTAGGTGGTCCTGTAACTCATCCATTTTCTTCATGCAAGCCTCTGTCTGCTCCCCAAATAGAGTTACTCACTACAGGGAAATCTATAGCCTTGGCCTGGGTATCCTGAGAAAGGCTAGTACATCTGAGCCAAGCATGCCTCCTGAAAGACACAGATGTAGTGATGACTCTTGATGCCACATCACTGGAGTCCACAGCAGCATGAAATTTCACTTTGGATGCCTCAGTTCTGTCAGCAGCCACCTCCTCCAGCTCTTTGGCTAGCTGGGAAGAGCCCTGTTTAGCCAGTTCCAGAACCATGTCCCACCTGGACTTCTGGTACCTGGCTGTGTAGGCCATATAGTTAGCCTGCCTGAGTCCAAAAGAATATTCCAAATACTGTTTTTTGGCCATGACATCGACCTTCCTGGAGTCTTTGTCTGGGAATGTGAAGCCAAAGGAATGTTAGCCCTGTCACGGGCTGCAGCCTGCACTACCCCAACATGGCTGCAATGACTGTATAAAAACTCTGAACCTAAGCCTGACAGCATGTACCTCCTGTCCATTCTCTTATCCACAGGAGGTAAGGAGTTAGGTGTCTGTAAAATCTTTTTTGTCCGTTTCCCCAAGGACTTGTGAAGAGGGATAGACAATCTTTTGGACTCTAGGATGTCCATCATTTCGACAAAATCAGGCTCTTCCTCCTCCTCAGCAGCTTCGACCATTGGGAGCTGGAGGGTTTCAGCCACCTTATGTAAAACAAGAAGTGTGAAGGGGACTCAGAAATCCTGGGAAGGGAGACATTGGAGGGTCTGTCTGGGGAGATGTACGGTTCAATGGGCACATCCAGACCTTCAAATTCGTTGTCTTCATTTTCATCCTCGGGATACTCTTCGTCTCCCTCCCACTCCTCATAAAAATCATCTGGATCATAATCCGATGGAGTTGGATCCGATCGAACCGACCACCTAACCGGCTGTACCGGTTCGGATGGAACCGTGCGAATAAACTGAACTATGCTAATCGCTTTGGCTATCTCGTCAGCAGTTGGAGTATACGGTGCTGGATCCAAACCGGCTCACTTATGTTTCCTTGTCAATGGAACCGACCCCTCAGAGTTGGACCTCCTTTTGCCCAAGGAGGTATTGCCTAGGTCATTAGGCACCTCCTCAGGTTCGGCCACAAGTGAACCAGACTGGCCATCCAGATCTACGGACTTCTCGGCCTCCCTTTCCTTCAGCCTACTCAATCTTTTTTCCAGAGTGGCTTTAGGAAAATTCTTGCAAATCCAGCAGTCTGTTTTGAGGTGGTCAAACCCCAGACAGTAAACACAGACGAGGTGGGGGTCAGTCTTGGCAAAGGCCTCCCCACACTCGGTACAATGTTAAAACTCAGTGGGACCATTTTTTCCTGGGTTTCTCAGATATGGCCAAACCTAAACAATTACCCTTAAAAGCTTTCAAGCCAGGTAATAGCTCACCGATCGGTTACAAACTGTGATACGGGTTCTGTAAAAGAACCAGACAAAGTCCGGTTCTTTTGAAACCGATTGGCACCGGAACACCACACTAATCCCAGAAAAACAGAAACAAGCAAGAAAGGTTGGTTCCTAACCAGACCAACCGATGAGAAACCTAACAAAAACAATTTCCACAGAATTAAAATAAAACACAAGTCACTACCTATCTACCACACTACCTGTACCATAGACAGAGGCTGGAAATCCAAAAAAATAGTAAACTGGTTAGAAAAACCGAACGCTGATTCAAACTCTACCGAACTGAGCACAGGAGAAATCTCCAGGCGACTTCACTGTTAGGCGGAGTAAAGAATCTGACAGTTACACTGGTAAGTACCAGAGACAGAGGTCTGAAAACCGAGCTCAAGCTCAACATTCTATGCTTCTGCATAGAGTTAACTCTTTCATCTCTGGGGCAGTTCAAGTGCTGGGGCTAACTGCATATTGTCAGAATACAGCAAGACTTCATGTTGTTTGAATAGTAAATTATCGTCTTGGTTCCCAAAAAACAAGGAACTAAAGATAATCTAAAGTAAAACCACAAAACGGTTTAAGAAAAGTTATATTTTATTCACTTTTAAATGTAAAGTGTAAGAAGTAGCATTTCCTTAAAACCAGGAAACGCACTGAGAATGGCATTCTCTGGTTCCTGGAACCGATCAAGAACTGGAGAAAGGATGAAATTTACACAATAAAATACAAATAACAATAACTAATGCAGAGCACTGGAAAATAAACTAAAACACTTTGAACACTATACAACAGTAAAACAATAAACCGTAAACTATCCAGAAGTGTAGAGAAAACTTTGGGGCGACTGCTCTCTTCAGGTGGAGAAACAAATTTGACAGAGTGCTGGCATGAATGTGACCACTGATAGCAGAGTTTGAATTTAGTTCCAAATGCCATGATTTGCATAAATTCTAAAGCTCTGGGCTGCTCTCATTCAGGGGGAATAACTACTGCTGTTAAACTTAAGTGATGGATTCCTGGGGTTTGAAATTAGAAGCCTATAATGTGGCTACTTTTCTACCTCCATTGGTTCCACCCCTACCCCACCCCCAGCTTTCGTTGTATAACAGTTAACAGGTGCTAATTACATGTTAATAGATGCATCGTTGAACTCTGAAAATGTACACTTATCTAGTGTGCACTTAACAAAAAATATAACATTGCCAAGGTGGGAAGAAAAAATCAGGAAACAGAAAAAGTGTGTGCATCTGCCATAACTTTCTGTGTTTCTATGGAGGACAATGGGAGGCAGGTTGGGGAGGACTAGGACCCTAGAGGGATAGTGGATCCCAGGGTGAAATAGGGAACTCGGGCAGACTGGCTGGACCATGGGTGTTTTTCTGCCGTAATTTTCTGTATTTCTGTTTACATATCCAGAATGTGCACTTAGAAAAGGATGCAATGTGATTGGTCAGGGTGGAAGGTCAGACCCACTTGCATAACCTCTTACAAGCATAGTAAGTTACTCTCTGCAGACTCCAGTTTACCTAAAATGGATACTCCTTATGGGGATGTCATTGGCATTCTCAATGGGCAGGAAAGCAAAAGGTTCGTCACACTGCTTGGAGGAGTCCACTTTGTGATCCTGGTGCTGTGAAAACTGACAGTGGTAAAGCATGCCTGAGTCATGGCCCCCCTAGAATAGTGAGAGAAAAGAACAAAAAGGAATAATTATTCTGGTAGAAAAAGGTGCTTAGACTGTAACTGTAGTTCTTCTAAGTTCAAAAGAATCATTTTATGAACTTGCTTAGGAAGGGCAAATGTACCTATTTTTTTTTTTTTTTTACTTTATTTCTTTATCTCTACTGTCTGCTCTCAGAGCCCACTCCTTCCGTCCACTCATTCCCCCATTCCACCTTCATGGGATCTGCCCCTAGAGTGCCTCCTCTCTCCTCCTGCACAGTGGGGTCTGTCCCTCTTGGTGGTCCGGATGGAACCAGAGTGGCTTTCATCCAGGGCTGCTGAGAGGTGTTTCCTGCTCCCTGGTTTCCCTACCCTCTGGGACGCCGAGCGCTAGGACGATGTCCCGAGTGGTGGCATGCTGACGACGCCAGACCTCTCATGCGCCTGGCGACGCCCTCCCTGGTTCGACGTGAACGGAGCCTACATCCCTTCAATTGTCGGTGCTTCCACCGGCTATTTGTCTCCCACCCCTGAGGGAGGAGAGCATCCGCTGGGATGCTCGATCCTCCCTCTCCCCTGCCGACCCCCGGCCACCCGAGTCCGTTCCCGAACCCGGGTCGCCGGTGTGGCGTCCAGCGCCTCAGCCCTCAGTGCCACCAGGCCGGCTGTACCTATTTTCTTAATCTAGTGGAAAAAAATACCCTGAAAATGTACGTGTCTGCTTAGACTGTTCCTACAGCAAATCATGGTGAATGATGTAGTAATTACAAATAAAGTTAAAATGATACAGATGATTTCAATAGTCACTTCCTTCTGACTGGTGCTGTCTTTGACCAATTCTAGAGCAACCATAAATGAAAATTACGTACTTACCATAATTGTTGATCTTCCAGAATGTCTCCACGGTTGAGTCAGGCTTATGTGTCGATGACTGGAGGCACTAGACCCCCTATGGGAGCTATTTAACTACAGAGAGGGCGCCAACGTCGGCTACAGGCATCACATGCGCACCTGACATGGTGCCACACACACTAGTCAATAACCATTGTCAGATCCCTCACGCACCTCAGTTCTGTTCGCCAAGAGAGGAACAAAGTGGTGAAAAATATAAGAAGGACTAGATGCTTTCTAACCCAAAGGGCTAATAAAAGGATATGGGAAATAAAATAAACAACCAATTAGAACCCAACTACCAACTAAGAGACTAAGGGTTGGGCCTACTAGGTGGCACAAAGGTAGCGGATCTAAAAATGAGCCAGAACCTCTCAACACTAGCCAGACAGAGTGTGGACAGTAATAGGTAAAAGGAACAAAATCTGGCCAGAGCTGATAGGGCTGAAGCCGAGGAATCTGGGGTAAAAATATTAAAAATTACCAAAGTTACGAGTCTATGTTGCAAAATTCAACCTAGGCTCATAACTTTACTGTTTTTTAATATTGTTGCACCAAATTTTCAACATAGCCTTTTAATGACCCCACCACATGAACAAGGGCAGAGAAAATGTTCAACTCCTGCCCTAAAGATGATTTCACGCAGGGACTGTGAAATCACCCTTCAGGACAGACTTTCCTAATGACAGTGCAATTGTTCATGAGGGAGTGTCCCAAAAAAGGCATGCTGAAAATTTGGGCCAAAAAAAGGAAAAAAAAAAATGGCCAATTTAGACCACTAAGTTCAAAACACCACAGAAATACAATGATCCGCATACCTGATTCTTCAGTTTGTGGTTCGGCTTTGAAGAGTGAAGATGTGTCTGCAGTCCAGAGAGGATTATGATGCTGGACCCTCGATGGGTAAGTAAGGGCTTTGGGGGCAGGCAGAGGGGTGGTGGTTGCTGAGTGGGAGGGTCTGGTGGGTGGAGGAGTGCAATGGCCGCAAAATACATTGATAGACTTTTTTTTTTTTTTTATAGATAAGGATTGGGCACCCCCCAGTGCCACTGTTATGTTTCTTGGGGGGGGGGTAGTTGGGTGGTGGGTGATGAGATGAAGGTTCAGGTGGGGATGAGGAAACTATAAATATATATTTTTTTTAATCATAAATAACCGCACATGCGTGGTACTGGACAGGGAAGGTCAGTATGGATTTGTAATTGGGATGCTGGGGATTGGGAACCCACAAGTGCCACTGTTATGCTTCTCAGGGGGAGAGTGGAGTGGTGGATGCTGAGAGGGAGGGTCGGATGTGGGGAGGTAACTGTAAATATATAAAAAAAACAAAGTCACAAATAACCATGCATGCATGGTAGTGGATGGGGGGTGTAAGGATTTGTGATCAGGACACTGAGGATTGGGCACCCCAAGTGTCACTATTATGTTTCTGGGGGGGTGCTGAGAGGGAGGGGGGATATGTATAATTTTAAAGAAAAAGAAATCAGTGGTCACGGTGGAACACAGCACAGTCCGCCATGACCAAGTTGGCCGCCACATTGTATTGCACATGCACTAGTAGTCGCGTATGCACAATACAGTTTGGCAGCCATCTTGGACATGGCGGAGTGTACCGTGTTCCGCTGTGACCACTGACACACAACAAATAGTGCAGTGCTACTCCCAACCGAGACAACGAGCAGAGTGCTCCAGGGATGCAGAGGCGACTGTGGTGCAACTCCAACATGTTGTTCGGTCGGAAGGAATGCACCGAGTCCTTTTTTCATAGCAAGAGGTCAGCAGAACTACACCCACTGCAGCCCTAAAAACTGAGCAGCCCTGATCAAATGGCTCTGGCATAAGTTGGAAAAGGTGAAGCCCAATTGGGACCCAACTGCGAATGAGATGCAAAAAATGCCAAAAATGGAAAACAGACATCTGGACTCCCAAACAGTAATAACTCCATGCCATCAGACAGAACTTGAGTAAACTCAAGTGTAAACCCATAACCCTCAATTCTGTACGGCAGATGGAAAAAAGTAGGGATGAGGAGCATAGGAACTGCAGGACTAGCAGTCCTAGGGAGGCAAGATGTGGCTATCTCCTCTTGCATGTTCCCGGCAGAGAGAAATTACAAGAGTACCTGCCAAAAAATGAAAATTACGTACTCACTGTAATTCTTGATCTTCCAGAAAATCTTCACCATTCATTACTGGTGTGTCTAAACCAGAGGCAGGAGGAACACATGGGAGCAAATGTCTTTAGAAGCTTCAGAGGTAGAGAACCAATGTTGGGGATGGTGCTGCTCATGAGGTGAACGTTATGACATGATGCTCGTGGGCTGGCCAGTAACCGACACTGAGCCCCCTCCCTCCTCAGTCTTGTTCACCAGGAGAGGAAATAACGGGTAAGAAAAAAGAAGGGTTGGGGCAAGGAAGCCCAAGGGATAGACAAAAGGATATAAAAAGAACAAAGGAATAAAATCCGACCACGAAAGAAGGAGAAAGGGTTGGGAGGAGGGTCTTGGCAGTGGCGAAAGGATGACCAGGACAACTCATCAAGAGGGAGGGGGAGAGAGACAGAGAGAGAGAGAGAGTGCAGCGGAGACAGAGGTGTCAGAAGAGTTGGCGTGCTCCCAACTGCAGAAAAGCATTGCTAATGCTCTTCAGAGGCTAGATGAGGTGAAAAGGTCCACAAAATGTCCAAGGCCCAGCCAAGGAAGGGGTAGATTGCAGGGAAATGAGCACCTCCCTGAAGTCTCAGAAACAGGAGTAGAGCTGTGAGTCCTGAAATTGCGTTACCTATAGATGGTTAGAGGCTCAGGTGTCCCGTATGACCAAAACAAAATATGGGAGGAAATACAGAGAAGCTCTGCTCCCGAGAGGCCTAACAATAGCAGAGCTGGGGCTCAAGAAATGCACTACTAGGTCAGGTTTCCAAGCCAAGGAAAGACATCTAGGATCTCAAGAGATAAGGGCACAACCCCTAAGAGGGGTAAAATGACTGAGAGAAGGGGGTCCCCGCTAGAAAGGTAGCTGCCAGGTACTGGAATCCAGAAAAAATAATGATTCCCGTCCTCTGCACTCTCTTTCTCTGACTGCGATTATGCGAAGAACAGAGCATTAAGAGAAAGAGAGATGTAGCAGACCACCTAAAGGGAATGCAGGAGGCAAACTGGAAGGAAAAGAAAGCTGAATCAGATAAGGGAGTTGGGTTACAACTCCCAACATGCTTCTTGTCCCTAGGATGCCTGCTCTCCTGCAAGGCTTTGAACTCAAAATGAAGAGATGAAAGGAAAGCTTACCCAACAGCAAACAACTGTAGGCTTCACCCCATAAAAGGAACAAGCATTGGTCAATGCCAAATGTTTGCCATTTGCACTGGTGTCATGGGGGTGTGTGGTGCCCATTCCAGTGAAAGTGACATTGAAAATTGCTTCAGTGAAGGAATCATTTTACTAACATTTAAGAACACAAAGTACATGTGATTAAGTTGGGAAGTTTAACTTTCTTGTTTGTTAATATTTGTGGCCCAAATTTTCAAGATACCCTTCTTATGACCCCATCTCGTGAACAAGTGCAGAGAAAATGTTCAACTCCTGGCCAAAAGGTGATTTCATGCAACGACTGCAAAATCATCTTTCAGGATGCTAAAACACATTTTGGCCAGGATCTGAAAAATGACAGCTGTCACATTCATGAGGTGCTGGGAAGAAATGGCTATGCTGAAATTTTGGGGTCAAAATATTGAAAATTACCAAAGTTACAAGCCTGTGTTTGTAAATTTCAATGCAGGCTAATAACTTTGTTGTTAGTTAATATTTTTCCCCCAATTTTCAACATAGCCTTCTTATGACCCATCTCATGAACAAGTGCAGAAAACATTTTCAACTCCTGGCTGAAAGGTGATTACGCTTAGCAACTACGAAACCACCTTTTGGGATGCAAAAACACATTTTGGCCAGGATCTGAAAAATGACAGCTGACACATTCATAAGGTGCTGTGAAGAAATAGCTATGTTGAAATTTTGGGGTCAGAATATTGAAAATTACCAAAGTTCAATGCAGGCTCATAATTTTGTTGTTTTTTAATATTTTTACACCAAATTTTCAACAAAGCCTTCTTATGACCCCCCGTGTTCCTGCTCTGTACTGTGGAAAATCTTGTTTTCTCAAACTTGTGATGAATTCTGTAGTTTAACTTGGGCTACAACTTTGCAAATTGCTGTGCTATGTCTGCTTCACAGACTGCTTAGCTGATGTGGGGCTTCAGTGGGATAATTACTCTTATTCATCGAGCACCAGAATCTTGTATTTTGTTAGTACAAGATCCCTGATGTTCCTTATGTGGACTGCTTTATATGACAGTTTTGGCTATGATAGCAGCTTCTACTAGTACAGTAAAAATAGTGAGATTAGTGATGATTAAGAACATGTAATAAAGAGACCAAGAAGAAAATTGAGTCTGGAAAACTATTAAGTGTTTACAGTGTCTGAGCATGAGCAGAACTAAGCAGGCAGCAAGCCAGACATTCCAGGCTGACTTTGGCAGATCAGCTTAGCTTCCCGGGCACCACAGATCAATGGGAATAGCTGATTCCTGATTGGACAGGCTATTCCTTTTTAAGTTTGTGCCCTCTCTACCCACCAAGCTAAAACTCTGTCATAGTAAGCCTGGCTGATGATTGGAGTGACAATGAATTGGCCCTAAAACACTGCTCTGTATTGGACGCACAGTGTCACACCCATTAAAAAGCAGTACTACTGCAATATGTTCGCTTTGTGCTTGCATCATTGGCAAACATAAACAAGATCTGGCAGAGCCACTATGATTGTGAATGCATGAACTAGATAAGGGTGTTTTATGGGCTTAAACACAAACATTTATTTATTTAAAAAATATCAGATTTGCAAACCTTTGTGTCAGAGACACAAAGGCACCTCGTTGAAACTAATACAAAGACAGCACAGTTAACAAGTTAAAAAACAATGGCTCAGAGAGCAGACTGTTATAACAGTCATTCACTGGAGGTGCATGGGTAACAGTAGATAAACAGATTACATAGTTTAGGCACACAGGCACCACATCAAGAAGACCAAAGCAGTTCAAACAATATACTATAGTTAAAGCAAATAGACATTATTGTTGTTATTGCCTGTTATTGTGTAATAACATCACTGTTTCAATGGGTCAGCAGCCAGCTTCTTACATTTTTCCTTGCCATTGTATAATTAAAAATAATGCCACCATCTGTATTACAGTTACCTATATGTTTTGCATTTTATTCTATGCACTGTTATAGCAATCAACTCAACAGAACCAGGCCATCATATACGTGAAGGTACTGTACCCTAACTGAAAACAGTGCTGAGACAACTGTATGTTGTGACAAGGTAGAAGATAAACACAATGTTGAGACACGTTTTTGACGACATTTGATGTGTTTCATTGTTTGTTTTTTTTAGAAACTGATATACAGTTTACACGCAAAAGTCATATAATATACTATAAAAGTGCATATGCCCAAATGTCAATGTAAATTCGACACACTGCATTACAAGCTGGTCTGCTGAAGGAAGATATTACTATATAAGGCCTAAAAGTGGGCATCAGGTAAATGTAAACTGGGGTAGGTGTGTTATTGAGGGTATTGCATAGTTTATCTTTTATTGCTGCTCCACCAGATCAGCAATATTTGCACTAGCTGTGCCCAGTCCAGATTTTACAGCTCTGGCCTGGGTCTGGTGAACTGGGTTTTACCCATACTCCACTGCATGTGGCTTAGTGGTATACTGTACAGATGGCTACAAAGTCTAAGCCATTGGAGGTTGACGTTTCAGAAAACCATTATGCTAAAAATATCAAGACTCATTCCCTCCCTCACTCCCCAGTCACAATCTTCTACCAAAGTCATGCTTAAATAGTGATGCCTCTACATCCAAGCCACTAAGCTTTTAACGCCAACATGCTCCTTCTGCTGCTGTGACCAATTCAATGTGTGATACACGTAACTCTGGCTTTTTAAATGTATTTAATTATTTTTAGAAGGGCTCCTGGTTGTGACCAATATCAAACAAACAACTGAAGTCCAGTGTGCCCCCCACCCCAAACTGCCCAAACAGGCCTGTAATGGAGGATTTTCCATCTTTCATGTCCCAAATAGGGGCTCTTAGTTATCAAACTTTGGCCAAAATGTGAACATGCCAAACCACTACATCAAAGTGGCCCCAATCGGTTTGGTCCTGCACTTTAAATAATGTAAAAAGTACCTTGCTGATCTGAGTTAGAGTCCAGCTGTTTCATTCTCTGTTTGCAAAGACAATACTCCAGCTTCCTTGTCTCACATTTATAAAGTGCAGTCTGCTAGGTGTGGCTGGGAGGAAATCACTAGGAAAGTGATCACAGCTTTCCCCTAATCATAAACCAATTCAATGTGTGATTTGCTCAACCCTGGCTTTATAAATTTATTTAATTATTTTTAGAGGGGCTCCTGGTTGTGACCAATATCAAACAAACAACTGAAGTCCAGTGTGCCCCCCCAGAACTGCCTGCCTGAGAATGATTGCAGTTGGTATATTATTTGGAAAAATGCAAGGCTAGGTCTCTTATTTTGCAGTGTCCAGCAAAGATGGTGTTGTCAAATGGCTTAATGAGGTGCTGTGAGGTGCCTATGAGAACTTGTCATGTAGAAAGTTCCAGGGACACAGTCATAAAAATTGGAATTACAGGTTCTAAGGAGTAATTAACTCAGGAGGAATGTTAGAAAGTCAACTCCACTATAAACTGAGCTGGGAAAAAAGTAAATAGGGCAAGAAAAAAACAGAATTTTGTTTCTAAAATGAGTTGCTAATTGCAACTGGTATTTTTAACGTGTTCAAGTCAACTCCACTTCTCAAACTAAAAAAGAAAAAGACACTTCATCACAGACTGTATTTATCAAGTACTGTGCCCATTTTAGTATATAAATGTTTAAGAAATATCTGAAAGCTGTCTATTTTCCATAGAAGGTGAATCCTTAGTAGTTTCAGACACCAGGTGACTGATAATCATTTGTTCCAAGGGTTTTTAAGTCAGTTTGAAGGCATTAAGTATTTTCTGTTCTCATACTCCTCAAAAAATTCAGGGATTCCACAGAACTCTTGTGTTCCTAGGTCCAGCTCCCAAACTAGTGAATCGTATTTCAACATAATAGATCCACCTCATGCCCCTCCCACATGAATAACAAAAAGGTGGGCTGGATCTTTAGGAGCTTCTTGGGTGGAAGGGGGTTGGATCTTACTTCCCCCAAAAAAACAATGCTGCCTCCCACTACTCAGGTTCCAGTTCTTGTACCACCCATTTAAGAAAGAAAGTAGTACCCTGCAACCATTGAGTAACATGAACGCGTATTTATTTGAGGCCGGAAAACATTTCTTGGAGGAAAGTAAGGTGGAGGAGACTAGTTACACCTTCAGTCAGTTCCATGGACAGAAAACATGACATCACTCCTTTTGTACAAGCAAAACTCCTGTAGGCTCCGCCCACAGTCGTAAAAAGGGAGGGGAATGGGAACATAAAACAAGGGCTTCTTTCACCTTCTTTCTGCTCTACTGCTCTCTGTTTTCTTTTAGTTTTTTTTTTCTTTGTACTAGGAAGAAACTAATGGAGAAAGGCAGACAAGGACCTTAAAATTTTATTTATTTATTGAATTTTGCTGATCAGGTAAGCCCACTTGGCCTCAGAGAGTTCCTTTTTCAGGGGTGTCCCAGAATTAATTACAGAAATAATATATCAGGAATAACAATTACAGAGAAGATTTGGACAATAACAAACACAATGGTAGCAAATTAGGCTAGAGAGACACATTTGTATGAATCAGTAACAATACAATAAGACTCTACACGAGAGTTACATCGGTGTACAAAGAGTTGAAGTTTATATCACAGCATATGCAGGACAAATAAGATGGGCAATTTAGTCACAAGTCATCAATATAGTAGTGCTTTGGCCTAACACCGGTAACAGCTGCACTGATTCTGCTCCAGCAAATAAGCTTTTAAACCCTTCTTAAATCCCCCAAGAGAGCAGTTTTTTTGCAGAGCATTGGGAAGAATGTTCCAGATGGTGGGGACAGAGTTTGCAAAGGACCTATGGCCTGCTAATGTTCTAACTTTAGGGACCTGGAGGAGCGTTCTACCAGAAGACTTAAGGGGACGCCTTTCATGTTTGATATTTATTAGGCCGATTAAGTTTGGGGGTGGTGGGACCTTTCAGTTTGAAGCAAGGCATAGGGATGCATATTCCAGCCTCCCTTGGAGAGAGGGCCATTTAAGGGAATCAAGTGCTCTGCAATGGTGTTCCTTGGATAAGGCACCTAATGCAAAACGAGCTATGGAATGGTATATTGATTTTAGCTTTTCAGATTCAGAGCTTCTAACTGAAAGGAGGACTGGAGAGCCACAGAGAAGGGTGGGGTTGGAGGATTGAGTTAACAATGCAATGCAATGGCAATAATCATTGGAGAGGTAGGTGCTTAGATGGTAAAGCAGACTAATCTTGTGGTGCAGAATTTTCACAAGATTTTCTATGTGGACCTTGAAGGTCATGTCCTGATCAAGTCAAACACCCAAGTAGTTGAGGGAGTCAATGGGTCCCACTTTTTTTTTTTTTTGTTGCTGTTTCATCTTTTTTTTTTTTTTTATAACAACCGGGGGGGTGACTAGAGGGTTAGGGGATAAGGATGGCTCCCAATGAAAAGAGCTGTTTTGTTTAATAAGATTTTTTCTTGAGGGCCACAAAGGGACATGGGATGGGAACAAGATCCCCAAAGAGGTTTGCCCCACATGTTCCTCCCTCTTTTGTTTGTAAGAAAGGAGGCAAAGGTAAGAAAAAACGAAAAAGGGAAAGACTTCCCAGAAGCCTGGTCACTGCGAGGGAAGGTGGGCGGGTTGCAGTAATGAATAGTGAACATATTCTGGAAGATCAAGAATTACGGTAAGTATGTAAGTTTCATATCTTCCAGGAATCAATCTTCACCATTCATTACCGGTGGGTCTGAGTGCCAAGCTTACCACCAAGGGCAGTGTTAGCAAACCCTGGGGGAAATGGTTGTTCCCTCAGCCTCCTGTGGGGGGAGGGGAAGCACAGAGAGGTGTGGGCCCCTCACAGGCCTGGCAAGGCCCAAGACTGGTCAGGGTCAGGCAGAGGCACTCATGTCCTGGGAGCAGAAATGTGCCCCACAAGCTCACACCTGGCCCTGCAGGAGAAGAAGCTGACCCCCTGAAACCGTGAGGTGATCACTCTATGCCAGGCCAAGAGTGACAACTGGAAAAGACACAGCCACGCCAACTGCCTAATACAGACCACAGTTCCCACTAGCCTGGAGGCTACCTCGTTGGAGTTGTAGGACGCCCATTGCCTGGTGTCTCATCAGCTCCAAGCCCTGTGCAGAAAGGTGCATGGCTTGTCTGGTTTGCTCACAGTCTGGCAGGATGCCAGGAGCTCTCCCACCATTGCCCACAGGTGCTTGCCATAGGATGCCTAGTGTACCTGGTGTGAAGAAATGCACAGCATGGTGTGCACCATCAAGAAGACTTTTCGACCCCCAGATTTCAAACTCGACTGAGTCAGATTCTGGAAGACAGTTGTGCACTGGGCACTGATGCCCAGAGAGTGTGTCCAGCAGCTGGACCCCAGAAGTGGGGTATGGCATGGCTCCTGGAGACCCCAAGGGTGCGTAATACCTGTGCTGGATGTCCCTCGGGACTTGGGGGGGGCAGCCAGTCGTCTTTCAATGTCTCCGCAAGAGGCCTGGGCCACAGAGGTATGACTGTGGAGTCATGACTGCACTCCCCAAGGAAGGACAGTGTCAGACACGCAGGATTGTTGCCAGTGAAATGGGACAGTCACAGCTCCCTCAACATCTCAGAAAGGAACTGCTGGTAATGGGTGTATTCAGCATCAGAAGGTAGGTGGAGGGAACAGTCCTTTTCCTCAGAAGAGGAAGACAAAGATGAGGAGGAGCTGGACACAGGGGGCGGCAGTACCAGGGTCCCAGGCTGGAAGATAGCCTGGTCCAGTGCCCTCAGGTCAGTGGGGAAGGCATTCACTGAAGCCATGAATTCCTCCCAAGTCAGTGGCCCCATAGGATCCAAAATGCCTAAGAGAGCAGGAAGAGTCAGCAGAGGAGGAGGAGGAGGAGGAAGGTCATGGCAGATCAGGCCAGGTCCTCTGCCAGGGCTACAAGATCAAACAGGGGATCTCACCCAAGGGGAGTGGCTGTGTAACTCGGCCACCTGTGAACACCCAACTGTACTGGGGCAGTCCAGGTGGTGCCCTTGGGGAGAAATGCCCCAGTGGGGAGATCGGAGCCATAGTGGTCCCACAATGTGGCCCCTATCCCCACCTACTGCAGGTCCAAATGGTTCTGGGGGGGCCCAAAGAACCTGAGTTAATAATGCAATTCCTGCCAGAGCCACCAGCCACTCTAGACATGGAGTATGGTGCCGACTGGAACCTACCAGACCACGCCTCACCGGAATGGAACCTACCCCTTGGGCTAGGCCTAAGGACATCCTCAGCAGGAAGTACCCAAGACGAGGGGCAGTTAACACGCGTGGTGCAATGGAACCCACACTGCACTGTAAAGGGTACCAGAGTAAGATCTGGTGCTGTGGGTGGCACCGGCACTCGACCCAGCACTGACACTGAACCCAAAACAGCACCGCACCTGGCACCAGCCTCTCCTCGGTGCCGGAATCAACACCAAGACCACCCTTGGTGCAGGAGAGAGGTGATGCCATGGCCGGCACTGGACTGAGAAACACCCTGGTACAACACTACAAATGCTAAAGGCCTAGGACTAAGCCCAGAAAGGTCTATTTCCTTGTCAGAGGCTGGAACCCAGTCAGGATCATCCCCCGGATCATTGGACCACTCAGAGGACAAGATCCAGAAGATCTTCAACAGGCCAGCGGCTCCACAGACCTTCCTTCTCCCAGTGCCACAAGTGGCAGCAGGAGGGGACCCAGCCGTGAAGACAGCACCACTCGCCTCAGCAGCACCAGCCTCCGTGCCAGGAGCCTGGCGGGGTCATGTCTTCAAGGGGCCAACGGTGTAGGCCTAGCATACAGCTGGTGATCTCACCACCAAAGGTGTCCAGGACCTCTGAGGCGGTGCCAGACTGGAAGGGGTGTGCAACCGGCCCCTGGGAGGGGACCGACTGTCCCACAGACCCTCCCCCAGGCCTTCCGTCTTGGTGAGACAAGAACAAGAGGAGGCCCGGTCTCCCTCAGTATGTGTAGTATCAGGGAGAGGCTATGGGGAAGAGCCCAGGGACCTTACCTTGCAGTTTCTGCCTCTGAAGGTGGGGGGGGGCAGCTGACCCCACCTCATTGCACAAATGTGTGAACTTCAGCAGTCCATGAAGGCATCGCAATGGCCCATATCATGTTGCACTCCAAGGCAGCTCCAGCAGCAATCATGTCGGTCCCAGATGAACATAGTTCTCCCACAGGGGCACTGTACACTTGGGGGAAGACTCTGTCCTCGGTCAATGACTTCTTTGGTTTCTTTTTTATTTTCTATATGTACTTTATACTCCCCCCCCCCCCATTTTCACCCCATAGTTCCCCGGGCCTCGGCAAGTACAGCAGTGTGTGCAATGTGGAGGCACACACACACTCTGGGCACTGGCTCATCCCCTTCCACCCCACCCCTGGCTATTGCCGGGCACCCCCATAGCCCGAACTGCCATACATCCTCTATCGGTGGCAACCAAGGGCTGGGGAAACTAAACATCCCTTCCCGGAGAGGAGAGCCACTTAATGGCAGCTCAATCCTGCTCCTCACCCTCCCCCCTGTCAAACCTGTGCTTGTTCCCGAACCCAGGTTACTGCCATAGTGTGACAGTGTGCTGTCCAGTGCCTCAACCCTCAGCGACACCGACTTTGCTTGACTTTTCAGGTTTCTGAGGTCCCTGGGATCCAGACATGACTGACTACAGAAATAAAATAAACCAGCAAAAACAGGGTTCGGTGCTGTAAAAGAGATAGAGAAGAAAAAAGGCAGAAGTCTTCACCATTCATTCACACTATTGGGACCATTCTCAGAGGTACTAGGACCCAGTGGGAGCCAGACATCTTCAGGTGGGCTGGTGCCAAGGTAGGACTGCACATGCGGGGCACCACAGCACTGGCTTGTGCCTGTTTAGGCTATCTCGGCATCAACCCTCCAACTGCCTCAGTACCTTTCTGACTGAGGAGGCGCAGCGTAACTAAACCTAGGAAAACCTAACTTAATCCGGGCATAAGATAGCCAAGATGACATGTGTAAGAAGGGTCAATTCAACAATGTTTTAACAGCACACAAAACAAGAAAGAAGAGTCGCTACTCAGTATGTGGTGCTCAATGCAGCAGTGACTACAGCAAGGTAAAAAACATTGGCACACACACACACTTGGACACAGACACCGACCAGGAAGTTCAAAGTGCTTAAGTCCTTCAATCAGTGGCAGAGCCAGTTTTGGGAGCATTTAGGAGCCCGTGGGGAGCCATTCAATGAGTCATGGGCTCCACAATGGGCACTAAACAGTGAATAAAGATAGTGGTGGGGCACCACCACTCACACTGGTGCAGCCAGGAGGGGCGTCCACCCCCCCAGCCCCCCCTCTAGCTCTGCCACTGCCTTCAATATAAATTCAGCTGCTCCACACCATAAAAAGATACGAATAGCCAGAAAAAAACTCAATGTTTCATGCAGGCCCCCCTGCGCTTTGTCAAGAGAATAATGTGCAACTCCATTTGCCCTCTTATATAGTCAATCACTGCACAGGTATTACAAATTTAAACAGACACATACATCATACATCAAATCAATTAACACGCTTATGTACAATAATCACTTTTTTTTTTTTTTTTTTTTACACACTTTTTACATATATACAGTTACAATACATTGCTGCATAATTCCATGCTGAAAAAGTCTATTTCATTTTAGTTTTATTCACAATCAAAAACTAAACTGTGCTAAAGACACTATTTGCTATTGCACTGTTTCAGAGCAGGAAAATGCTATTCATAAATGATGCTGCAGCTCTACTTTGTCATTCAGACCAGGATAATTCATAGCCTGCCTCCACATATGGTCTATAAAAGACCAAAACATTTAAGTGACAAACTTACACGTGGCTATCAGCCTCCTTTTAAGAGTGATAGTTCAGCTCATGTAGCTGGGAATGCTTTTGGTTCTGTTTCATTACTCCCCCCAACATTTGTAGAACATTACTGTTGCAGCATCCACTGCTAATACTAATTGGTTACCTCCCTTACTTAATGGATGCTTTATATGTCAGAGATGTAAATATTGTAAAAACATAAATGCAACAAATTTTTTTTTGCATTCAGTGACAGGTAAAGCCATAGAAATTAAGGACTTCATTAATTGTGACACTTGTAATGTGTAATTTGAAGACAAGAGGGGGGATGGCTTAGAGGTAAGGTTAGAGGAATGGTCAAATGTATGGCAGCTTAGATTCAATGCTAAGAAGTGCAAGGTAATGCACCTGGGAAACAAAAACCCAAGGGAAGAGTACACAATGGGGGGTGAGATACTAACAACAACAAAAATGGAAAGGGACCTAGGGGTAGTCATATCAGATGACCTAAAGGTGGGCAAGCAATGTGAGAGGGCAGCAAGGAGGGCTGAGGGGATACTGGGATGCATAGAGAGAGGCATCACCAGTAGAAAACAAGAAGTTATTATCCCTCTGTACAGACAGCTGGTGAGATCCCATCTGAGTACTGCATGCAGTTCTGGAGACCCAATCTCTGCAAATACATAGACAGGATGGAAGCTGTCCAGAGGAGGGCATCAAATGGTGCAGGGTCTGCACGAAGACATATGAAGAGAGACTTAGGAGCTTAATATGTATAGCCTCGAGGAAAGGAGGGAGAGGGGGACATGATAGAAACTTTCAAGTACCTCAAGGGAATCAATAAAGTCCAAGAAGGTAGCATCTTTCAAAAAAAGAAGTGTACAAGAACAAGGGGGCACAATTTGAAGATGGGGGGCAGCTCAGAGGTAATTTAAGGAAGTATTTTTTCACAGAGAGGGTTGTGGATGCATGGAACGGCCTTCCGGAGGAGGTTGTGGAGTCAAAAACAGTGGTGGAATTCAAGCATGCATGGGACAGTCATAAGGCAATTCTAGGGCGTGGGAGTAGGAAGAAGTAGGCTGCTGGTTAACTAGGATCTACAGCTTATCCATTAGGTAGGGAAATGGGCAGACTGGGTGTGCCAAGCGGTCCTTATCTGCCATCAAATTCTATGTTTCTATGTAATGTTAGAAAGTATTTTTTCACAGAGAGGGTTGTGGATGCATGGAACTGCCTTCCTGAGGAGGTTGTGGAGTCAAGAACAGTGGGAGAATTCAAGAATGCATGGGACAGACATAAAGCAATTCTAGTCGGGGGTAGGAGGAAGTAAGCTGTTCATTAACTAGAATCTGCAGCTTATCCGTCAGGTAGGGAAATGGGCAGACCAGGTGGGCCAAGCGGTCCTTATCTGCCATCAAATTCTATGTTTCTATGCAATTTATTTGGCAACATGCAAATGTGGAGTCTTATGTGGGGAGGACTAAAAGGAAATTTAAGGAAAGGGTGGGGGAACATATAAGGGCAGTAGCTAATAACTTAGAATATGCTACAGCAAATCATATGCATTTTAATGTCAGACCCTGGAAATCACACTTTGCTATTTACAGGAAGAGATAAAGCAAAAATACAGCCACGTGGCGGGAACACTAATAATGTTTTAGCCCACAAGGAAAATTACTGGATATTTAATTTACAGGCTATGAAAAGAGAGAGAGAGAGAGAGAGAGAGGGCCCAGGTCCATTCATATATACTGTGTGTGTAATATATATATATATATATATATATATATATATATAAACTTAAGTAATGCATTATTACGATTCCAGTGACAAAGGTTTGAGATGCAGTGTTAGGGTTTCCAACCCTAACACCCCACCCCGCCACCACGGGGATTTCAACCCTAACGCTCACCCCATTCCATGAGTAAATAAGCTGAGATGGGTACTGTATAGGAGAATGGGGTGAGCATTAGGGCTGACGATCCCAAGGCACACCCCCGGTGCCTGTTGGTGCATGCAGGGTGGGGGTGGGGTGTTAGGACTGGAAACCCAAACACCACATTTCCAAACTTTTTTCGCTGGAACCTGAACTGATGCATTAACAAAGTTTTTTGCAAAGAATGTCGTTATTTTTTGAGATAGTATCATCGTAGCCTTATTTGCTTGTGGGAGCACAGGGCCTAGGGGCCCTGCACTCTCAACCATCCATAATTCTTGAGCGACTGTAATTGTATCCTTATTTCCCTGTGGGAGCGCAGGGCCCACCATCATTCCATAATGCTATCTGTATTTGCATGTGGGACAGCAGGGCCCTCTGGGCCCTTCGCTGCCATCTATAAATAAGGCCCTGTACTACCATCTATCCATAAGGCCTGTGCTCCCATCACTTCATATTTATAGTTGAGTGTGGGAGTACACAGTGCCATTCATTCATAATTTTTTAGATACTGTAATTGTATCCCTGTTTCCCTTTGGGAGTGCAGGGCCCGTGCTATCCTTATTTGCCTGTGGGAGAGCCCTGTGCTCCCATCCCACAGTGTGGGTCACCAAAGAAACACCCCACATTACAATGTTATGCTATAGAAAACACAGGAAAATGTGAAACCTGTGCACTTGACACCAAATGAATATATTTTTGCGAAACCAGCAAAAGGCACATCGGTGGGGCAAGCGCTTTGCACCCTGAAAGTTGCAGAGCAAAATTGCAAACTGTTTCTTTACAGCGTAGTGACAAAGAAATTATGGTTTACACCTTACATTACAATGTTATACTATGGGAAATTAACCAAAATTTAAATCTGCAGAACTTCAGAGCAAAGTAATATTTTTTTCACCAACCAGCAAACAGCACATCTGTGGGGTAAGCCCTTTGTAAACTGAAAATTTCAGACCAAAATTGCCAACCACTTGTGAACTGTGGAGTGACAAAGAAACAGCTGTCTTAAAATTCCTTTTTCATAAATTGCAAAAAAGGGTCCTGTTTTGAGACTTTTTCCCCCCACAATTTGTAAAAAAGGATTTCTGCATGTAAAAAAATACACATTTCTAAATCACTTATCAAAAAACTACCCCCAGAATTGGATTCCATGGTTCCCGATACGGTAAAGACAGCTGTTGATGACTACTAAATTAGTATATATTTTTTAAGTAATTTAATTTTTTTTTTTTTTTTTAATTACTATTTATTCCTCCTCCCCAGCCTGCCACCTCCGACCCTTCAGGGGGGACAACTGGACATCCCACTGCCCGGAACCCTACCCAAGCAGACCCCTAGGCCCCATGGAGCCACGGATTACCCCCCGGGCGGGGACGAGGTGGGGGCTCAGACCCCGTAACTTACATTTCATCGGTCTGAGGTCTGCTGGGCGGGCACAGGCAAATCGTGGGCACGGCCATGGTCCTCCCATCTTCCCGGCTGAGGCAGGCTTGTTTCGCGTTTTCTCCTCCCGAGCAGCAAGTAACCTCCCGACGTCATGACACCGTGCCAGCGTCCATGCTGCTCAATGGCCACCATCCCAAATGGAGCTTGCAGTTCCTCGAGCCTCCGCTCGGGGAGTCAGCCTGAAATGTCGGGCATCGGCCGAATCCTTCCCTGGAGAAGGCGAGCTGTCATTGGGCTGGCTCAGCCCAGCCTATCTCCCCACCGAACCCGAGTCCTCCCTCTCAACCCGGTCAAGTGCAGTGCAAGGTGTGGCATCCAGCCAACCTCAGCGCCATCGGGCCGGCCCCTAAGTAATTTAATTTTGTTGTCACTGCTAACTAAAAACAAGATGGCGGCAGCACTAAAAAAAAGATTCCAAATTTGCAACAAAGGATTCCGCATTTGCAACACAGAATCCTTTTTCGAGGTGAACATCTAACTTTCCCATATAAAATAATGGGAAACTGAAATTTTGAATGGATTAATATTTTTTCACCAATCCTTCAAAAGGCACCACTGTGATCCAAGACCTATATACCCTAAGAATTTCAGACCACAGTTCCACGCCAATTTTGCGCAGCAGCGTGACAAAGAATTTGACAAAAAATGGTCATTTACACATTTTGTGACACTTTGTATCTCCACACCCACACATCTGACTGGAACAAAACTTGCCACCTCAAGAGATCTTTGGACCCTGATGGCGCATGCAAAATGTAATGCAAATCACTTGAACTGTTGTGAAGTTATTAATGTGCAAAATTTTGAGTTTAACATAGAAGTGAAGAATAAATCCTAACTACAGGGGTGTTACAGTGCCCCTATAATATACATATTTTTTAAAGGGAAAAAGGACCAAAAGAAGGTCCATCAAACAACATTTTTTTTTGATGCTTCTGTCTTTTTTTTTTTGTACCAAGGAGTGCCAGAAGGAAAAGGGTGAAGTCTCCCAAAGGGTGTTAATTGCCTTCCCCTAAAAACATTCTCTTTTTGGGGGGGAGCACAAGGTGGCATGCAGAGGGAACAAGTCCCTGAAGGAGTCTGCATCGTGATGCCCCCTTTTTTTAAAACCAGGGAAGACAGTGCCCTTACGTTTTCTTCTCATAACAGTATGGATCATTAGGTCTTGGTATTGAAGGACTTGACACCCTGTGAAATGTTCTCGATTTTCTCATATGGTAATGTTGCACTGTGGGTTGGGTCGGTCTCATCTCTGTGAATAGTGGAGTGGGGTGCCTGTAAATGGTATATGGTACCTAAGCTTCCCTTTTTGGATCCATTTAATAAGTATTTTGTTTTTGTGACGGGAAAGCATGTTAAGATGGTGCCACAGTGTCATAATGGCATGGCTTCAGATACAGTGCCCCCCCTCCCCCCAATGAAGCAGGACACAGACTAATCTTTCTAATGGCAGGCGTTCTGTGACAATTAGCTGTCGACTGTTTGCCTTTACTTTTATTATCTAAGGCAGCTCAGTTTTGGATGTTGGCTTAATTCAATGATTAAAAAGTTAATGTAGTAGTTTATCGTGTTATAATATATTGGATGGACCCCTTACAATCTGTAAACCAATGCTATGTCGCCCCTCTCTTGAGGACAAATGTTACATTTTCTATTTAGGTTCTGAATCTCATGACATCTGCACACTTTTGGAGCAGCTGTAATAGCACGTTTTGTGGTTCCTTTGGACACTACACCAGCAAGTCTGGAACTTTTAAAGGACAGTGATTTTATTGCTGTGGGTGGAGCCTACAGCTATTTTACATTCTCTTACTTAAAATGGCTAATTGTGGCACCTTCCAGTAGACTTTTGGAAGTATCCATCCAAAAGTCCAACAGAGCTTATAACACTCCGCCACAGTCATCCGCTACAGAATAACAGCCATATTATTTTGGTTGTTACTTCTGCAATCCAATGACTGATTCTGCAGAACCATGAGTAAAGGAAGGAAGGAATTGCCCTGCAAAACCTGGGAACTGTATATAGTTTAAGTAAGCCCCCTAGGGCTGGAGGAAAAGCAAAAGAGGAAATGTAGAAAGTTATTTAATTCAAGTAAGCACGCCAACACCAGCTACCAGCTGCACCTCAGGCCTGCATCTTTTAATCTGGGTATCCAGTGACAGGTCACTGGTGTTATTATTGGACTGGGACCCATAGGTCTGAGTTTGAGTACACCTTCAGTAGTTACAGTAGCTAGTTTAGGTATACCTGGTGGCTGCAATGATTGCAATATGGGATTGAATTGAAAGGGAAATGTGATTTTGGGGGAAATGCAGAATCAAAAGCATGCTTAACCTCTATTTGTCTTACCCCATTCCTAAAACCCTCCCCCTGTAAATAAACCGAGATGTTATTGTTTTGCAGCAGAAATGAGTCCAGAGCCTAATTTTAGTGAGCATGCTCTCTGAAATGGAAAATGTAAATGATAACAGAATGTGGAGAGGCATGCACCTGGTAAGTCCATGTCCGGGGTAACTGTTGGGAAGGTGGGTTGGTACGACATCCCAGGGGGTTGTACTGCAGGTAATCAAACCCATTAAATATATACTATGGATAGAGGCACCATCTTTTTATTTTATAAGTTTTGGGAAAGGATCCCCTCTTATCCTTGGTCTGGCCAGCAAGGCAAGGGCAGTGGACCACTCCAGCACGGTGCCAGAGAAGGGCTACAGTAACATTAACAGGTACATGCTGCTGTATCCTGCAGAAATTGTAACTGTTAAATGATGATGTTCTGATCTATATGTACTCACTTACCTACTGGGTTTCACAAATATTGTATTTTGTGCTTTTGGTAAAATGCAATAAAAATGAAGTTAAAAAAAAAAACAGGGAAGAAAGGAAGGGAGGAGAAACTGCCAAGAAGCCTGGCCATTGCGGGGGAAGATGGGCGGGTTGCAGTGATGAATGGTGAATGTATTCTGGAAGATCAAGAATTACCATGATTACGTAATTTTCATATCTTCCAAGAATCAATCACCACCATTCATCACTGGTGGGTCTGAGTACCAAGCCACCACAGAAGGTGATGTTGGCAAACCCTGAGGGAAATGGTTGTTCCATCAGCCTCCTGTGGAGCAGACACAGAGAGGCGGGGGCCTCTCACAGGCTTGGCAAAGCCAGAGACTGTTCAGGGCCAGGCGGAGGCTACCACAGCCTGGGAGCAGGAAGGCACCCCACAAGCTCACACCTGGCCCAGCGGGAGAAGAAATGGCGTTCCTGGTACCGTAGGCAATCACCCTATGCTGAGCCAAGGGTGAGAACTGTGACAGGCAAAGCCGCACCATCCACCTAATACAGATCGCAGTTCCTACCAGTCTGCAGGCTACTTTGTTGGCATTGTAGGATGCCCTAACTTGGTGTCTCACCAATTCCAGACCTTGGGCAGAAAGGTGAATGGCCTGCGTGGTTGCCTCACAATCTGGCAAGGATGCTAGGAGCTAACCCAGCATCGCCCACAGATGCCTGCCATTGGACACCTGGTGTGCCTGATGTACAGCAATGCACATTGTGCACACTGCTGAGAAAACGGTGCGACCCCAGGCATCAAACTCGGCTGAATTGGACTCCAGGGGGATGGTCACACTGTGGGCGATGATGCCCAGAGGGAATATCCAGCAGTTGGACCCCAGAAGTGGGGTGAGCCATGGTTCCTGGAGATCCCTGGTATGCGCAATACCTGCGCTGGCAATCCCTCGGAGCTGGAGAGGGGGTAGAGGGACAAAGCCAGACGTTCCATGACACCTCCGTGAATGGCTGAGGCCATGGAGGTATGACTGTACTCCCCAAGGAATGACAGCTTTGGACGTGCAGGACTGCAGCCTGAAAAATGGGATAGTCGCATCTCCCTTATCACCTCCGACATGAAGAGGTGATAACATGTGAAAGCAGCATCAGAGGAAAGGTAGACCAAGGCATCTAATTCCACGGAAGAGGAAGATGAGCAGATGAGGAGCTGGACTCAGTGGGGGGGTGGTGGTGCCGGGGTTTCAGGCCATTAGATGGCCTGGTCCATTACCCTCAGGTATGTAGGAAAGGTACTTGCCAATGCCTTGAACTGTTCCCAGGTCAGTGGTCTCACAAGACCAGAAATGCCTAGGAGAGAGGGAGGGACAGGAAGAGGAAGAGGAGCCGGATGGTCATGAAGAACCAGGTCAGGTCCTCTGCCAGGGCAGCAAGAGGGTACAGGCGACCTGCCCGGAAGGGAAGAGCAGTGCAACATGCCCACCTGGATACACCCAACTGTAGAGGGGTGATCTGGGTGGTACCCTTGAGGGAACCCCCAGGTGGGGAGATCAGAGCCAATCAGGTCCCAAAGGGCGGCCTCTATCCCACCTACCACAGGTCCAGATGGTTCCGGAAGGGTCAAAGGACCCGAATCAGCACTCCAACTCCTACCAGTGCCAACAGCCACTTTGGTCACAGAGCGTGGCGCTGACTGGGACCTCCCAACCCTCACCTCACCAGGAAAGTCTCTGCCCCTTGGACTAGGCTCAACAGTAACCTTAGGATTAGACAAAAGGGCCGGCCCGCTGGCGCAGTAGTAGAGCTACTGCTTGCGATGCCAGCAACCTAGGTTTGGTAGCGAGCCCGGGTGCTGGACGGCCAGCCGGGGAGGAGGATAGAGTGCCCGGTGGGCTGCTCTCCTTCTCCAGGGAGGATGGGCTGTGTATTCCACTGCAATACCGCCATCTGGGTGACCACAGGTAGAGGTGCAGACAGGAGGGCAGAGGCATCGGAGAGGCAGACATTGGCAGAAGGTCTGGAGTGATGGCACATCTCAGCATGCTTTTGTCTCCTTGGGCCTTTCGTTTGTGCCAGCATCTGCAGCGTTGGGGACCAGAAAACACCCCACGTTGGCTCCTGGAGATGGGCCCCGGCATCGGAGACCAAGATCTGAAGAGAAGTTCTACCATGCGGTATGCCCAGCATTGGATGAACGCTGGAGGGGATAATGGGGGGGGGGTCTCCCTTCCACCCCACTTTGGGGGGGGGGTTATCCAAGGGGACTATGGAGGGAGTCTCACGAGGAGCAGAAGTCTCCAGAACCTTCGGCGAAGCACGATCGGTGCCATGGGACTCCCTGAGGGAAGGAGACAGCATGGAGTAGAAGGGGGCATAAATAGTAAGTAAAAAAAAAGGATCAGAAACAAGGAGTAAGGGGGACCCACCAGCACCACCCCTGGCACCATAAACGGCACCGGAAATGGACACGGCACCGTGGACGGCATCAGAACCAAACCTGGCGCTGGAAGCAGCACTAGACCCCAACTTTGCACTGTGCCCAGCGCCACCATCCCCTTCAGCTCTGGGATCTGCACCAGAGGCATCCTTGGCACCACAACTGGCACCATGGGACGCAGGGGGTGATGTTGCAGCCAGCAATGGGAAGAGAACTCTCAGACCCATGGATGCCGAAGGCCTAGGGCTAGGCCCAGAAAGCTCCCTATCCTCACCAGAACTGGGAAGCCAGTCTGAATCATCCTGGACCTCATCCTCTGGTTCATTCAACCCCTTGGAGGACAAGATCAAGGAGATCTCTGATGTCCCGGCAGCTCCAGGGATCTTTCTTCTCCCAGTGCCACAAACGGCAGCAGGAGGGCACCCAGCTGTGCAGGTGGCACCACCCCACTTACCGGCACCGGCCTCAGTGCCAGGAGCTGAGGCGGCACCAGAATTTGGCCCTGAAGGGATCCACCAGGGAAGGCCCGGCGTATAGCTGCATCGCCACAACCAGGAGTGTCCAGACCCCCAAGGGGGTACTGGACTTGGAGGGGTGTGCAACTGGCCCCTTGTGGGGGAGCCAGCTCTCCCACAAACCCTCTTCCAGGTTTCCTGTCTTGGTGAGACGAGGTCTAGTGGAGGCCTGGTCTCCCTCGGTATGTATAGCACCGGGGAGGGGCTCATGAGAAGAGTCCAGGGACCTCACATAGAATGCCAAGTGAGACGCAGGCCTCCAAATGTGGGGCGCGTCCCCACTTCACTGCATGGGTTCTGAGTGTGCGGAGGTCCATGGAGATGCAGATGTCACAATGATCCATGTCATGGTCTGATCCCAGGTAAGTCTAACATTGGTCATGGTGGTCTCAAATGGAAATATTTCTCTTACAGGGGCACTGAGGCATGTGGGGAGACTCTATTCTCTTTCTAGTCTTCTACTGTTTTTTAGGCCCTTGACTGGACATAACTGAACTTTTTCATGGAAAATAATAAAACATGCAACAATAGAACCCAGTGCCATACTAGATGGAGAGGAAAGTGGCAACAGGGCATCAAATAACTGTATGGTATCAAGTTGCGATAATGAATGGAACTGTGACGCAGTGGAAAATGGCAAAACACTCCTATGGAGTACTTTTCTCAACAGCGGGAAGAACATAACTGAGGAGGAAAGGAGTTCTGCATCAGTTACTGGCCAGTCCACGAGTGCCACATCATATGTCCACCTTGTGGGTGGTACGGTCCCCAACGTCAGCTCCCTTCCTCCCAAACTCTTAAGGGTATAGGCTCTTGCAGGGTCTTATTGCCTCCGGCCTAAGATCCAACACTGATGAATGGTGAAGACTGATTCTTGGAAGATCAGTGATGGAATTCAAGAATGCATGGGATAAGCACAAAGGAATCATAGTTGAAAGGAAGTGAGGAGGGAGAAAGAGCTGTAGGTCAGGCATGGTCTGATGTAATAGTATAAGTAGGGAGACATGGGGAGACTGGATGGGCCAAGCGGTCCTTATCTGCCATCAAATTCTATGTTTCTATGTTTGTATGAACCAGATTTGGCACCAGGCAGGTCCTTGGCACCAAGAGCAGTTCCAGAACTGGCGCCGGATCTGGCATGGGGCACGGTCCCAAAGAGCCCAAATTCAGTACCAGACACGGCACAGGAACCAGCGCTGATGACCCAACTGGCACGGAAGTGATCAGAAATGTTTTCTTGGCTGGTGCCATCCCTACATGGGACAGAGGGTGGGCCACTAGCAGGACAGACGCTGGTGGTGCTGCCCCAGTAAGTACCCTGTTGCCATATGCAAACACTCTACCTGGCCCAGTGGTACCAGCTATGGTACCAGTTCCACCGGCCTTTAAGGGCCAGGGACCGGCTCCACTGGTAATGCCACTTGGGTCAGATGCTACACCCACTGTTCCATAAGAACTAACCTATGGTGGAACTGCTCAGAGTCCCCACTTACAGACAGAGAGGGGCTCCAGCCTGAGACAACAAACACCAAGAGCCAGAGACCCTTGGTAACACTGAAGGTGACGGTTAGGACCACTGACTCTGGTAGCCAGAGTATCTCATGGCAGACCTCACAGAGGGTGACTCTGACCAATGCTGTTTCTTCCCCTTCCAATGGGAAGAGAAAGAAGTTGAGGCCGAGCAGTGCTAGACCCCTGACACCAAGCATGAAAGGGATCCAAACTGCTTCTATTTATGCTTACAGGAGGACTGTCCTTTCTCCTGGGCATTGGACCACCTGTTGTCATAACCCTTCCCCGGAGGGAAAAGTGGACTGGACAGAGTCCCGCTGACACAGCAGTCTGCCTCTTCAGGTTCCCTACCATCTTCCATGGCCTTCGACCACTGATGCTCAGTACGGCTGAGAGAAAATGATGATAAATTTGTGACAAAATACATTAAACTGACACAAAAATAACAAACTCTCACTTTAAACACTAAATCTGAGAAGAACTAAACACTGTTGTTGTATAGATATGATCTTCTGACTCCTGGCAGACGAGCGATGAAGCACTGATGCACACTCGAAGGTGGGAAAAAAGGTACAGAGATGGTTGGGGGCTGGTGCCGATGTAACCACACAGCCACATGCGCTCACTCATGGAGCCATGCATATACACTGCTTACCTTGGCACTGGCCTTCTGAAAAACTTCAGGCTCCCACTGGGTACTAGCACCTTCGGCTCAGACCCACTAGTGGAACTCAATGGTGAGGATTGATTCCTGGAAGATTCTTGGGCACCATTCACCTCATGAAGATGATGCACAGGGTTGAATGAGCTGTTTTAATTCATACAATTAGAATTTGCTTAGTGGAGTCCTATTCCTCTGCAGCAAAGCCCAGCTTGTCCTGCATGAGGTATGGCACAGCCTGTAATGAGGCAACCTCAGCATGAGATTCAGGAGAATATACCATAGTATCTTCCTCTTAAATTACCTTCCCCTACATCTAGGAGGTCTGGATTGTACTCATCCTCTTCCTCCTCCTTAGGTTGATGGGGCCTCAGGAGTCACAGGCTATTTAGGCAGTGGAGGGGTTGGCATAGTGGCAGGGACCGTACCTCCTGAGGCACCCGAAGCTGACATCAAAGAGAAACAATGAAGGTTGTGCCATCGACAGAGTAATCATCAATGGTAGGAAAGGCAACAGACTCAGAAATAATTCCAAGACAGTAACCAGAACAACAGCATTAGTGTTGCTGGTGCAAGCCAGTAGAGTTGACAAAGAAAGCAACGAAGGAACAATGCCCATCCATGATGCGCTGATAATGAGTTACACAGCACTGACAGCAGCTGACCAGAGCCTATGTCCAACCTTGCTGTCCAAACAATAGTCGAGCCAGCAGTGGAGACAGACAAAGCAGCCTGAGACTTCCCCTTATAGGGATTAAATGATGATCTGGAGAAGGAGGGAGACTAAGAATGTATATGGTGACACTCTTTCAAAGAGGAATTTTTTTCTAATCATTGGTAACCAGGTAAGGCCCACTAGGCACAAGACCTGTTTTTAGGGGCAACCTAGGAGCACTGCAGCAGTTAAGTGACTTTCTCAGTGTCACACAGTATGCGAGTGGAGGTTGTGGGAATCAAACCCAGGTTTGCTGGATATAGCAAGCTCACTCACAGCTCATTACTCTAACCGCTAGGCTACTCTTCCCTTCAATAAGTGGAGCTTTCCCACAAAGTCAACAGTATGGCCCCCTCAACATGGAGGTTTTTGGGGTTCTCCATGACAGATTCTTTAGAGTAAGCTGGAGACCCCAGAGTAGATACCCATGCTGCCAACTTGGCATTCTCAGTTTTCTGCAGGACATTTTCTAAAGCCTTCTAGTGAGGGTTTCTCATGGTCCTGACAAAGTCCAGACACAAAGCACAGAATTTCATATAATTCGAAAGACTCTGGCAGCAAACACAAAGTGTGTGAGCACCATCTCTAAATATTTTATGCCACACCAACAAAAGCAAAAAAAGTGGTAGCTTCTTCGAAGAAGTTGATGACAGTATGCAATTACAATAAAAAGCAATTAAAGGAAAAACGGTACTTCAACAACTGAAACTGACAAAGGTGTTTTCCTCTATCTGGCACGCAGGTGATGGTGGGAGAAAAAAATAAGGAGGTATGTGGCCACCCATATTATTTAGGGGGTATCGACATTCACCAATGTGGGCAGCTCCTGACTGGCTAAAGTTTCTTAATTGTCCTAATGCTGACAACTTACAGTTCCAAAGGTGGGGCTCTAGGGAGGAGATGTTATCGAAGAAGATCCTGTTATGTATGCAATTTAGAGGGGTGAATTACCCCTCCCAAAAAATTGTTTAAAATCCTTTGAGAGCAGCAACATTAATCCTGTTTGTGTATAATGAATGATGCTATGAAGAAGCTACTGCAAAAGATACACTTTGATGGCATCTCACCTATCATGCTACAATACAAAATGCATAATATTTGCATAGTCTTGGTAATATTCATTGCAAGGAATCAGATACATGTTGTATAAGTAAAATATATCAGTTACATTAAACACTTACCAAGGAGAGCCAAAACTTTCCTGGGCTCGAATAAAACCCACAAAGGATGGGGCTGGGTTCCTCTGGGACGAAGATCTGTGGGAGGTCCTCTTCTTTCTCAGGTTCTTCCTTTAAGTCCTCCTCCAGGATTTCCTCACCAAGTTCTTTCTTCTTCTGGATCATGGCCTCCTTTTCCTTCTGCTTCATCTCCTTTCTCTTCTGTCGGCGTGCCAGCTCTTCTTCTCGCTTTGGGAAAATAAAAAGAGACAGGGGCAGGCAGGAGTTAGTACCTGTTGTCAGTGCCATACTTGCTGACTGAATCTATGATGCCATAGGTATGAAGGGCACCTGCTTATCACCCAATATCAATATCATACAGTGACAGGGTAATGTCCCCTGTGCTTCACAGAGACAGCACTGTTGATCTGTGCCCCAGTTTTGTTCATTCATTTATTTTGTTAATCATCATTTTATTCAGTTTTCTATAGAATGCATAGAGTACATTCAATTCGATACATAGTACAAAAAAATCATCAAGAATTCTAACAATAATTGGTAATGTACACAATATAACTGGGTTGCCTTCATTCAGTGTGTACAGTTGCATTATTATAGATGATTATGTCATAGTTTCATAAGATTAACTTTGTACTAATAGGAAAATTCATATTCTGTCTGGTGATTACCCTTTGGGAGCAGGGGTGAGCACCACTTCTGGTTCCTTCTTTCACTATACCATCAGCTCGCTCTTCCCTCTTGTCTGAAGGTAGACATCTCATTTTACCCGCTTAGTAAACGTTTATATTTTAGGCGACATACTTGAAATAAATTGGGCTATACATTTCCACCATTACTCTTTTCACTGTCCCTATCAATTTCATAATGGTGGGTTTTTACTCAGATAACCAATGTCTGGTGATACTGTTTAAGGTTGCCATTGTCAATATTCTATGGAGGCATTTATTCTGCGGGGATCTTCTTACATACGAACATACATATGAAGAAGACAGCAGAAGAAGACCATTTAGTCTATCTAGTCTGCTCGTATTGCAGGGTACACAGCTTGAGCTACTGTCCCTGCCCTCCCTCCCCACACCTCCCATCCTCCCTACCCATGATCCTTACCTTTCCCCCTATGCCTATCCCAGCCTCTCTTAAAGATGCCCACTGTCTTCAATGAGATCACCTCTTCCGGCAGCGCATTCCAAGTGTCCACCACTCTCTCTGTGAAAAAGAGCTTCCTGACCTCCCACCTAAACCTTCCATCCTCCAGCTTAAGACTGTGCCCTCTTGTGTTATGGCTGCCACTCAGTTTAAAGAGACTCTCCTTATCCACCTTATTTATCCCTTTCAAGTACCTGACGGTCCCAATCATGTCCCCTCTCTCTCTCTCTCGCTCTCTCTCCTGTCTTCCAGGGAGTACATATTCAGTGCCCTCAACCTCTCCTCATATGCCTTACCCTGCTGACAGCTATCATCTCTGTAGGCCTCCTCTGGCCCTTCTCCAGCAGGTTAATGTCCTTTTTGAGGTGTGGGTACCAGTACTGAACCTCATACTCTAGATGAGACCTTACCAGGGACCTGTACAAGGGCAGTATAACCTCCTCTCTCCTACTACTGATCCCCCTAGATATGTATCCCAGCATCTTGTTTGCCTTTGCTGCTGCTTTCTTGCACTGCATGGAGTGCTTCAGGTCACTAGTGATCATCACTCCCAGGTCCCTCTCCTCCTCTGATGCAGATACTTGGACTCCACTCAGGTAGTACTCTGTCCTGGGATTCTTGGTTCTAATATGCATAACTTTGCATTTCTTGGCATTGAAGCCAAGCTGCCAGATCCTGGACGACCTCCTCAGCTTTTCCAGATCTTCCTGTAGGTCCTGTATCCCTTCAGCTGTGTCCACTATCCCACAGAGCTTGGTGTCATCTATGAATAGGCACATTTTCCTCTTAATGCCATCCTCTATGTCACTGATAAAGACATTGAACAACACTGACCCCAGCACTGAGCCCTTCACCAGGAAGACATACTAAGCATGAAATGCTCATTTCCAGATGTATCCTGGGGGAGGGGAAAAGGGATAATACAGCAAATAGCTGCAATAATGGCAAGTGCAACAACTACAGAGGAGATAGTATACAAGAACAGCAAGGGCACGTCATAGGATTTACATACATGTATCGTAAAGTAACACTCAAATTACATGGAACTAAAGCATAGGTACTGGGGGAATATTTGAACAGGGATTAAAGTTAGAAAATGAAACATGAGAAAGGGGACACAGAAAAAAAATTAGTTGCAGTTGCATGTGGGGGATGTAAATGAGCACAAGAGGGAGGAGAGGGCACAGGACGATGGCGCATTATGAATGTTGATGGTGAGGGTTTCTCATGGTCTTGTCGCTTGTCGTAAAATGATTGTCGCTTACTTTGGCATTTTTTTCTTTAGAACAGGCTTGCTCTTGTCACCGTGGCTGCTGCCGGGTAGGGGGAAGATCACGCACCACGCATGCGCAACCACGTTCTAAGTTGTTATGCTGCACTAGCTACGTAGCTAGTACAGCACAACAAACTAGCTGACATAGCTAGTGCAGCATAACAGCATTTGTGAAGTGATGAATTTCCATCCATAACAACGTTCCAACATACATTATAGCACTATTATGCACAGACATTATGGAAATAGTAAATCAAAACTGTTGGGCCGACAGATAATTCAAGGACCTTTAAGACACCGTTCAGCTAAGACAGTTATGATTGTTCAATATTCTGTAGAGACTGCTGATGTAGGTGGTAGTTTCATTTCCTTCCTTCCTTCCTCTGCCCTCCATACTGGAGTGACCACAGACATGTTTGTTTACATTCCTTGATCAACTCCCACTGAAGCTTTCCTGGAATTAGGAACACCCCCAACACAGTCTAACTACTAATTTTGCAGTGCGAGTAGAGGAGACTATTTTTTTTTTTTTTTGTTATCTATTTTTCCTCCTTGAGCCACCAGACTGCCTACCTGACCGCTTCTGGTATCCCCTTCAGGTCTCCGGCCGCCATTTCCAGGAATCTGGCACTCCTTTTGTGGGTCCCGAGGCTACCCCCGCAGCGGGGTGTAGGGAAGCTTCTCCCCCTGAGCTTAACCCTCCTGAACAGGATCCAGTGCTGCATATCCACTGAGCCGACCGGTCTTCCTCATAAGGGACGACCATCAAGCCGCTGCATCTGGTGCCTGTATTTCCTTGTTCTCCCTCCCATCATTTATGGCATGCAATGACGCCCAAGGACCCGAGCACGCACGTCTGCCCACACCCTGCTCCTGGCATCCTGCCACAGTACAAGCCCCATACATCCTACCCGTGCTCAGTGATCCCCAGCCATCGCCAGGTGCCGCACAAGCACCGGCAGCAGTCCACCCCACTTCCCGGAGAAGGAGAGCAGTCCTATGGACACTCGATCCTTCTTCTCCCCCCCCCCCCGCCGACCCCTGACGGCCTTGGCTCGTTCCCGAACCTGGGTCACCAGCATGGAGCGAGGTGTTGCGCCCAGCGCCTCAACCCTCAGCGCCACTGGGCCGGCTAGTAGAGGAGTCTATGGCATCATGAGTGGCTACACTGTTTGGAGGTGGTTCTAATGCTCAGGAAGTATGCAGTAAGAGCAGGGCAAGGATCAGAAACAAAACAAGGTTGCATAGTAAGTAAGTAATCTTTATTCATAAAGCGCTTTTTAAGTATCAAAGTGCTGTACAGTACCACAGTAAAACTACATAATCAAATGAATAAATAATTAACATAAACATAACAATTAAAATACAGCAAATGAATAAAAAGATTATAAATCGTCAAATTCCTGAAAAAACAACTAAACTCAGTCAAAGAAAAGCTTGTTGAAACAGACAGATTTTTAAATTACTTTAAAAACATTCGACAGTCAGGCATTCTCTCTACCGACGAGGTACAGAATTCCACAGGGTAGGCGGCGCATACGAAAAGGCTCAGGCGCCAGATACAGCTATACATTAGCATGCACTTCAGTTCCACTACACAAGGAGGCAGATAAAACAACCAGACAACATTGATGAATTTTAGAGAAGGTAAGCAATGATAAAATATGGGGTTTTAACTAGAATTATGAAATGGGTAGAAAGAATGCAGGCTCCTGACTGGCCAAGAGGTCCTTTCAGCTGGGCCATTAATCCATCACAAACATCCCAGCTGAAAGCAGCTCAACAAAAATATGTTTAGAAAATATATCCTTGGGGGCCTGTGGAGCCCCTAAGCTACATGGACACTAGAGAAGCAGCTCTGCATCTATATAAAATTAAAATAAGATAAAATCATATTTTTAGGTCTCATCTAACTAAAACAAACGCTTCTACAAGTGGAGGAGATACCGGAGATCAGGATGGGCAATCCTAAAAAGAAAGACCAGAGAGATTGCACCCAAGAAAAAGCTAGCACCTCGACCATGAGATCAAACGGGAGGGCCCTGCCTTCCAACGCTGAGGGAGAGGAAACCCTACAATCACTAGGCCACAAGTTAAAGACGTTGATCTCTTCAGTTACAGCAATGAATACTAAATTAGATGGCCTCGCAGGGCGAATTACACTGGTTGAGTCATCGGTGGAACAAATATCAGGCACGGTGGAAGACTTGCAGCAGCAGGCTACCAAATGTAATGCAATCAACGCTGGCCGACTAAGAGAGACACAACACATGCAAAATCGTTTGGAGCTCCTAGAGAACTAAGTAAGGAGTACGAATATCCGAATGATTGGCTTACTGGAGGGACTGGAAGGGGATCACCCCCTGCTTTTCTTCAAAGACTGGATCTCAGAATAGTTTGTGGGCCAAGGAGTCTTCTCAGACTGGCGATTCCTCAAGGCATATCACATTCGGTCTCGAGGTAAACAGGTGGAGTCAGTCCCTCGGGTCCTCATGATTGTAGCCGATAGCACAGGCACTAGAGACTCTATTTTAGTTTTAGCTAAGCGTTTGGGCCCGCTCAGTGTGCAAGACCACACAGTACATCTCTTTCCAGATCTCTCCTTCTCTACAAGACAACGTTGAAAGAAATTCAATGGATATGGAGAAAACTGCGGGACTTAGATATACCTCACGCTGTACTGTTCCCGGCTAAGCTTCGCATTGTGTTCCAGGACAAGTTATTTGTGTTTACCGACCCAATTGATGCTGGTAAATGGGTCACTCGAATGGAAACTCAGCAAAAAGCTGACTGAAAAAGGCATTCGGATGAGGAATCTCTGGAGGAAACTTGAATGGGACAATTTGGTGACATTTAATTACTTCTTACTTGCCCTAATGAAACAAGTTGCTATTGTTTAGCCTGCAGACATCTAGTTTCACAAAGGCTGTTCTGTCTCGTTTATTATACAGCTTTTGGTTTAAAATTTAGGGTCTTTGACCCTAGGGACATAATCATTTCCTCTTCTCCTCTTAAATTTAGTTTATTAGTCTAGGAATTAATACCTTTGAGCCAGGGCTCTTTTACAAAGGTTCCACGTCACAAAGAACATTTAACAAAGCACGATACACATTACAGGTAAAACCAGACAGGAAAGTTACATCATAAATTTGCTATTAACAGTTTAAGGCAGTAACGTTTTTAAGTTTCATAGAAAAACAAGCTATAACAGGTTCAAGCGGGTAGACAATTTAGAGGTTAAGGAAACTTCCAGGAGAGGTGATCATTAGGCACCAAAGGAGGCTAGAGAGGAGGGAAAGGTGGTGGGGACAGTAAGTGAGAGGGACAGGAAAAAAGGGGGGGAGTGAGTTTGGGTGGGAGACAGGAAGTAGTAGAGGTACCAGAGGGTTCATTAGTCAGGGAGGAAGAGGCCTCAGATGTGAGGATGGACATGAGGAGTAGTAGTCTTTATCTAACGCAATCACAGTTGCTAGTGGTGGTGAGGTGGGCATAGAGCATGGATTTGAAAGCTTCAAGCGAGGTTGAGGATAGAGTAGGTGGACTAAGCGCATTGAACCATGTCGGGGCCCTGTATGCGAAAGATCTTTGTCCCTTAGCAGTCTGGCATCTCGGAACCAGGAAAGGTTAGCTCAGATCTGGTGGAGGGTCGGAGCCAGGATTCAGTCGGAGTAGGTTTTGAATACATAATGGAGTCAGTCCCAAGACAGATTTTTTGCCATTGTTGCAGGTGAGATAAATAAGACGATTTGATAGGTTCAACCAGCCTGATTCATAGTACAGATCACACGTGGGTCAGTCTTTGAGCCCCGTGAGGAGCCGCAGGCCTTATTTACAGTGATTGAGATACGCCTTAGAGCAGTGGAGGTAGCTGAGCCAGAAATAATAAGGCCATAGTCAATGATTGAGATTAGGAACTCTGTATAGCTATTCTCAATGCCGCTTGATTTAGAAATTGACGGTTACGGAATAGTATTCCAAGCGTTGGTTCACTGTTTTCTCAGTGTTGTCAATGTGGGTTGAAGGTGAGCCCTTGGTCAAAAGTGATGCCAAGGTATTTGAAAGTATTTACTTGGTCCAGTGTAATTCCCGCAGAGGTTTGTATGGTGAGTGGAGTATGCCTATTTTTGTTTTGGTGATTGGAGAAGAGCATGGCTTTTGTTTTATTGTGGTTTAGCACAAGTTTACTATCCAGGAACCACCTTTCAACACTAGAGAAAGCAAGTTGCAGGCTTTTCGTAGGGAGTTTGGATCCTTGTGGGAAGAGAGAATTACAGCATCATCAGCGTATAAGATTATTTTCTCCTGGCAGATATCTGGGAGGGAGTTAAGGAACAGGCTAAAGAGGAGCGGTCCAAGAATTGATCCCTGTGGTACACCGAGAGAACTGGTTTGAAGTCGGAGAGTTCATTAGAGATTTTACAGCCTGTGACCGATTGACAGGTAACTTTCTACCAAGCACAAGGACCTTCGCCAGGCCTAGGCTAGAAAGTAGGGAGGTAAGTAGGCCATGATGGACTGTGTCGAAAGCTTTTGTAAGATCGAGTAAAGACTGCACCTGTTTGGCACCCTTTGTCCAGGGCTGAGTGGACTTCTCCAGAGAAATCAAGTAAGGCTGTTGTTGTACTATGTCCTTTCCTAAAGCCGTGCTGTTGATTACAGAGTAGATTGTATTTGTCCAGGTAATCAGAGAGTTGGTCTGCCACTATTCGTTCAAGTGCTTTGGAGAGGGGAAGGAGTATTGATATTGGTTGATAGTTTCCTGTTGAGGTTTTGTCCCCCCCTTTCTGCACCGGCGTAACTATGGCAGATTTCCATTTGTTGGGAAATTGACTTTGGCAAAGTGACAGATTAAGAATTTTTGCAAGGGGGTGAATTACTTCATCCAGGGTGAGAGACAGGATTTTTAGATCTAGCGTGTCACTACTTGTTCTGGATTTGGAGCAGGCCTTTCTTATGTACTTGTGTGCTTGTGTACTTTGATTTTCTTAGTAAAATTGTGGTTTTGTCACGAGGGTGTTTTGTGATACTAGGCTAGGCACAGGTAAGTCCGAGAAGAAATCTGGGGGAGGACCCCACTAAGGTCTGTGAATGTCTTAATAAGCGCATCTGCAATAGACTTTGGGTCAAGAGTGGTGGATCCATCAACTTTCATAATGGTAGGTGTCGATTTTGATTGTTTACCCATTATGTTTGGATGTTGTCCCAAAAGCTCTTCCATCACCCCAGGTGGATTCAAGGGCATTTTTGAAATAAGGCTCTTCATTTGCCTAATTTGTGAGGTACATCTATTTAGTGCCTGCTTGTATTTTAGGGTATCATGAGGTGAGCCTGTGTCTCTGGCAACTGCCCAGAGGTGGTCCCGAACCTTGAGCTCGGCAAGTAGTTTGGCAGTAATCCATGGATTTGATAGCGCTTTGATTTTACGTCTTTTTACTGGGGCATATAAGTCGCATGCAGAGTTGAAAGATTTAATGAAGTATTCTAGTGCGGTATTAATATCATAATAATAATAAATGGGTGAATGTTGAGCCCTATATAAGTTATAAGTCAAAGTTGCAGCATTTAGAGCACCTGGAAGAATCAAGCTGTGTTCTCCCGGAGACTTAATATAGTTTTTAGATAACGGGGTAGATGTGGACTGCTATGGGTCTCTGACATCTTTACAATTTAACAGAATTAATCTTTAGGTATAATGGTGGACCCAATGCTTAGAAAGCAAGGCAATTTTGGAAATTGTTTAGCATAACTTTAAGGTTTAATCCACCTGCTCTTGGGTTACAGCTACACAGAATTTTAGACTTATAGTGTATACCTTAAAACATTGTCTTTTTCCCCTCCAGTGTGTGGAATTTACTTGGAGATACTGCTATCCTGTATAACACAGTAATGTAATTTCCTTGTTGGAATATATAATCATATTGCTGTTTCCAAGATGATATATGTATCTGTATCTGAAAGTACATGTAAACTAATCAACATAAAGTATAAAAAAAGAAAATACATCCAACTTACTGAAAAGGACCCATTTTATAATCGCAACAAGGCACTCCAGGGAGTGCACTATGGTGGGCTAACAGCCCTTCTCTGATGGTGGAAGTACTCAGCTTCGCCTCATGCCTCAACCCACTTAGGTGGGCCATTATCCCACCATAATGCACCCCCTGTCATGCCTTATTGCTTAAATAATATGATGCTAAAAAAGTTGACAGTGTCACTTTAATGCAGCCTTTTTCCCCATCCAATATGCATTTTTTTTTAATTATTTTGCGGTTCTGGAACCCAATGACATCAGTTAAGATGACAGCTACAGTGAAGTGGAACACTGAGACATCAGCTGAACTGATTTATATGGGGCACTAAATAAGAAAACAATAGGACTATTTCAAAACAAACACACAAAACAATACAACGAGGTGATAAAACAGACTTCACGCATGTCCAAGTGTACAATTATGTTAATAAATGTAAACATAGAGAATACTGGGGTGGGCAACTATGCACAACCAGTGTGTTCTGTCATAGAAGGGTTTTGATTCCCTCTGACCTCAAGAGCAAAGCTCGAGAGGTATGTGGGAATCAAAACCCCAAGATGGCAGAACACACTGGTTGTGCATAAAGTTGCTCATCCTGTATTTTTTATAGTGCATAGTATTATAGTATATGGTTAGGGCTTATTATGCATAGAAATGGTGGCTTTCAAAAACTTGTTGTCAGACAGTTTAAAGGTCAAAAAGTTGTTGTACTATCGTTCTGTCGTCACATCGAGCGTACAACAACTTTTCAGCTTTGTCCTGCCACCTGATTGACTCACTCGATGTGGCTCCAATGGGAAAAATAGTGGAAACATGGTGGCGCAATTTAACAAGCGGTGAGCAGTGGATCCAACTAGCGTAGACACGAAGAGCCACACACGGCTTTGTGTGGCAAAAGTAGACTACTTTTTTTGTCATTTTAAAAACAAACAGTGTGACCACAGACAGATGTAACTGCCACACAGGAGTCCTTCAGAGTGGCATGGTCCGACTGAGAAGCTGGAGTGAGCAGGAGTGGGAGAAGCCAGAGCAAGCGGAAGAAGCACCAGACAACACAGAAGGTAACTATAAACTAAAAAAAAAACCACCAACAAATCAAGCCTTAACCATATACTATTTAACACAATGGATGAATGACCATTCACTACTATGGCTGTTTCCATCTCAGGCATGGAGGACAGTATAGAGCTTTGCTCTCGAGGTCTCTATGATGTCATCAACTCCCTCGATGGAAACACTGCCTTGTTGTGGATGGTCACCCATCCACTATTCTATACATGTGAAATGTGCACATGGTGGTTCTTTTGCTTTGAGAATGGAACTGACTTCTGCATTCTCTAGATGTTTCAGAATGCTGTTGTACCACAGAAGAGTACAATCACATTCCATTACCTTTGAACAGAGGTACAACAGCATTTTGAAAGGGATGGAATTCTATGCAGAACAGTGCTGTACTATACACTATAACATTGTTTTTATTCCCTTTAAGATGTTCTTTTATAATAAAATGCAAACAACTTTAACAAAAAAGAGGTATGGGGCTGAGGAAAGTGTTTTAAATACTGTCACTTGTCATATTAAATGTTGTAGATATCTAACCCAGCAGACTCCATATCTGGCTGGTTTCCAAACCCTTACCTTGATTTTGGATTTGACACTGTGGAAGTGGAAGACCTGCTTAGGAAGATCTCGAATCTCAAATGTAGATTTTGTGTCCTGCTTTTCAAGCTTGGGGGCTGGGACCTGCAGCACATATCCATTCTCACAGAGCACCAGCAGTGTGCTCTGCTCCTGGAAAACATTAAGGAAAAAAGCAATGTCAAGTCAATACTAGAAAGCAGTTATGTTAATGGGGTAAATAAGAATGTCCCTCCACCATGGTTAACCCCATTAGTTAAATCACAAATTAAGGAGAAACATAGATGCTATCACTATGCTAAAAAGGTAAATACTGAGGAAAACTGGGCGACATATAAAAAAGTCAAAAATTGGCAAAAAAGGGTATCTTTATAACAAAAAGAAACTATGAGTATACTTTAGCTGCTAGAGTACAAGATAACTATAAATCCTTTTATACCTATATAAACTGTAAAAAAGGAAAAATACATCTATAGGACCCCTTAAAACTAGTGGTGGGGAGAACATAAACGATAATGTGACACTAGCTGAGGAATTTAATAATTACTTCTCCACAGTTATTAATGTCTGTCCACTTTCTGGCCAGGATGTCACTGCCGCAATACAGCAAAATTCCAGCTATAAGATAGATAGAGCTAATGTACTCACAAGACTCAAGCAAGTTAAACAGAATAAGGCGCAGGGACCAGATGGAATCCATCCTAGGATGTCAAAGGAATTAGCGGAGGTCCTGGTGGATCCTGTGATGTACTTGTGTAACCCCCCTGCAAATGGGGGTTCCCAAAAGACTTCCAGGAGCTTGCTTGAATGCTCCAAGCCTGAATGGTGTTTGGCATTTAAGCCATTTATCAGTGAGTGTTTTTAGAACCTCTGGTACTGTCTCTTTAAGAGCTGTCTGCTTGCAGACATAATTAGTTTGTATGGGGGACTGTGTGTTTCTTTGATTGAGTACCACTCAAGCTGCTGCCAATTCACTTCATTTTGCAGTCACTAGGAGTGCAAAGGGAACCTATCTGAAAGATGTAACTGTTTGCCAGAAATTATTTAGAGTAATAATGAAATTACAGTTTGTCTAACCTGCTTTCTTTGCAGTCAGAACTGTGTCTGCTAGTTCCCATTCTAGTTTTGAACTGCTGAACTGGACCAATCAGTGTGGGGTAAGCTAGCTCTAAAATGGTGCCTTGGACTGAATCAGAACTTGGACTCATAATCTGAGCCAGCCACAAGAGGATTGTATGGGCAGTGACTCTGGGAGATGTAGTTTAGACTTCAGTGTTTTGGACCAACAGCAGCAGTCTATTGTGAGTGACAGCCAATCCAGTCAAGAACTGGGCGGAACTCAAAGGAAGTGCCCGGTTTTGTCAGTTGGAGTTTCAGTTGAGCTTTGGCAGTGAAGAAGGAAGGAGCCCTGTGCTTTTTCAGTGTGCAGTTTTAGTCAAAAAACGTTGTAAGGCCCAGAGTTCCGTCTGCAGCTTGTGTAACAGCTTGTTAGGACTGAATCCGTCCTGTGAAAAGAATCAAAGGATCTCTGAAGAGTAGAAACCAGGCTCACCCTGTAGAAGACTGGAGGAATTGCTGAAAATTGCACTCGGTCTGTCAGAACTGAATCTGCTGTGTGTTCTCCGGTATTGTGCAGTAATTGCGATCGGGATACAGATGCAGCCTGCCTGGTATAGTGCTTTATATGGATGTGTGAAGAGGTTTGTGTACCTCAAGTGAGCCCTGCTGACATTGAAGGACCCTATCTTATTTGGAGGTCGTGAGTACTAATTCAGGGTCGCTCCTGTTGAATTGCCACATTAAATCCAAATGGAATTACTGTACTGCTGACTGTTTAATTCTCCTTTTCTCTGTGTGAAAGGGCCCCTACCAGCTGCCACAGTTTGGACTAGCCACTAGGGCTTGGGTACCCAGGGACAGTAACTGATAGGGATAGGCCTGTGCACAGAGCCATAGGTAGATTATTAGAGTGATAAGCTAATTAACCTGATTTCCCCCTGTCCTTGTTATATCCCCCTAAATAAATCAGAGCTGCTTGTTTCAGCAAAGTTATACTGCCTGAGGTATTTGTCTATGTTAAAGTACTGTACTGTGATTGTTGCACTGTATCTCATTTCACAGGAGGTCCCAGTGCCGGAACCAGACCTGGGGGTAAGTGTATACTGTGAAGGTAATTCTGATATATTGTGTGGGCCACTAGTGGGAAGAAAGGGGGGTTGCAGTGTCCCAGAGGGCTGTGACCAAGTTAGTTTAACTATTGCAAACCCTGACCTCTGGGTGGAGGCACCCGCCATTGGATCCAGGCCCCTCAACCTGTTAGTGGCAAATCAGGCAGGGGTAGTAGCCCCTGGGATAGCGCCATCTAGGGGTTACACTTGTTTCAAAAATCTATAGAAACAGGGGAAGTCCCAGATGTGTGGCGCCAAGCAGTAGTAATCCCTATACATAAGAAAGGATCAAGACAAGTGGTGTCCAACTATAGGCCTATAAGCCTGACCTCTGTGTTGGGAAAAATTTTGGAAGGTATAATAAAGGATTTTATTATAGACTTCATTGAAAAACTCAATAAGGAAGAGAGATCCCAGCACGGGTTTAGATAAGGAAGATCATGCCAGACAAATTTATTGGAATTCTACAATAAGGTCACCAAGTCTATTGATAGCAGTATCCCAGTTGATATTATCTATCTCGACTTTGCAAAGGCCTTTGATAAGGTCCCTCACGAGGAGCTTGTTAAAGTTATCTTACAGTTGGAACTTCCAAATTGGACTGCACTATGGATTAGGGCTTGGCTGGCAAATAGAAGCCAGAGGGTATGTGTGAGGGGTGAATTCTCAACCAAATCCTGTGTGACTAGTGGTGTTCCCCGGGGATCTGTGTTGGGACCCTGCCTTTTAAATCTCTATATAACAACAATGCAGGTCGACAAAGAGGTTTGGTTAGCCACATTTGCTGATGATACTAGGCTAGTAAATCCAGTAGCTACAGTAGAGTAGATCCAGTAAATAGTATGGCTGAACATAATATTTTGCAATCAGCCCTTAATAATCTGGAAATATGGGACTCCCAAAAACAATCAGTATTTAATACAGATAAATGCTCTGTTATGCATTTTGGTAACACAAATAAACACTTTAAATACAACTTGGGAGGTACAGTATTAAAGGTCTCACAAGATGACAGAGATCTGGGCATTAACATTAGTAATAACCTGGATTTCGGTACGCACTGTAATAAGATTATGAACAAATCTAGTGGTATTGTACATTGTATAAAAAAAAACATATTAATGGTAAAGAAAAGGAAGTTGTAATCCCTTTATATACTGCACTTGTGAGTCCCCATTTGGAGTATTGTGTCCAGTTTTGGGCACCCTATAAAAGACAGGATGTGGAAGCACTGGAGAGAGTTCAGAGGAGGATCACAAAAACAGTTAGAGGATTGGAAGGACAGAGTTACGATCAGAGGTTGAATTCCTTGGGGCTGTATTCATTGGAGTACCGAAGGATGAGGGCGGATATGTGTTTGATATATAAGGCCCATAAAGACTCTTTTCTTTGGGATAGTATGGGATTGGAGCAAAGGGAACATAGTCATAATACAAGAGCACATATCCATCAACTGATTAAGGAAAGAACAAATACAAATAAGAGGAGATATTGGATTAATAACAGAGTAACTCAAATATGGAATGCATTGCCCTGTGAGGTGGTTGAAAGTAAAACTATATCTGAATTTAAATTAAAGTTGGATCAATATTGTATTGGTAAAGGAATTAAAGGCTATTCGTAGGTTTGAAGTTGCGAGTTTATGGACTTCGGTCTTAAAATGCTCTGTAATGTCAATGAAGTCAATGGATACTGACTGGTGCTCTGTACCTATACTCCTCAGGAAAGAGACGCTTTACACCTCCACGACTCCCACACTCAGACAAAGCTGCTGTTCTTGGTTGTACATGGGATCCTCAGAAATTGTAATTAACCAAATAATCCATCAGCAACACCAGCTTCTCTTTTCAGGTAATTTAAACTACATCTTACCACCTCACACCCACCATACTCTACATCTATTCCCCTACACCCCCCTACAACACAACTACACCAACTCATGTGCATCTTAGAGCTGTGTGAGTAACACATGCTAATTCTTAAAATACCTGGAATAATAGTCCATCAGTATCTGGATCCAACCAATGAATATCCAGCCTGATATTTATTTTTCAGATTTTATTTGGGTCCCACAAGTTAAAAAAAGTATTTTCCACCCTTCCCCAGGTGGTCAGGGCTAGTAAAATAGCCACCATTACCTCCCTCTGTCATCTCTTGTCCCCACTCACTCCCTGGTCCTCCCATTCCATATCAAAATATCTGGGAACTTACCAGCACCACCCCCGCATCACACCATCTTTTAAAAACAACCCCTTTCCTATCCTGACCCCCACCTTATGATGAGCAGGGACAAGACCATTTAATGTCTTCAAACTTCCTCAACCAACAATCCATGATTATTTGGGGGGGGGGGGCACATACGACGTCAAACAGTACTCTGCTTTGTTAAATGTTGATTGGGCAAACTTTGTAATTTATTTGGTGTCTTGCCAGCCTCTCCTCCACTGATGCCATTCTACCCCCCACCACCACCTCCTCAACTAAGTAGATTGCCTGAGGATCGGCAAGGAGATTGCTGATGCATGATGAGCTTTTATTTGATACTCTGTTACAGTCTATCTAGCGTAGACTGCTCCCACCTGACCCCACTCTGCACACCACAGAAGCTGTCAGTGCTGGCTCTGCAGGGAATGGGGACCGACTGAGATTTTGGAATGAATGTCAGCTATCCCCCCACCACCAGTATCATGGATTAGGGGATAGGAGCTCAGGGTCAGGATACAGAGGTGGTGGTCTGGGTTAGAATAGGGTCATGGGGCTGGCTCGACACCACACAAATGATAAAGAACACTACCTAGGAATTTAAGGAGTGGGACCACCATTTGGTGGCCCCTGTCATGGATTGGGTGGTCAAGGATATGACCTTGCCTCTCCTTATTATGAGACTGGGCTGGGGTGGGGGTTGGGTTAGAGAACGGGTGATCTTTAAAAGATGGTATCACGTGGCAGAGGGGCTGGCAGGATGACAGCTAGTTTGTAAAGCACAGTATGAAGGCCAAGCGTGGGGTGGGTGGAGGTGAGAGATAACCGGAGCAGGGTGGCAATGGTACAATCCCTGGCCACCAGAGGGGCTGAAAATTACACTGTGTTGCAGATTTGCAGCAAAACATAGTTTGGGGTGAAGAACAAATATGAAAAGGTTACTCAGCTGTAACTGTTTCTTCTAGCGGTGTTCATCCAGCACCACACCCACTGCATTGTTTTGACTTACAGTAGAGACAGCACCTGAAAACCATCTAATTAGACTAAAACCACAAGTAAGTGATCACACCTACTACTTGTGCATAGTTTCCTTTGGTCATCAGCTCTTTCCTGCTGAAGGGGAGAGCACCATGTAAGTAGTTAAATACTCCTAACTAAGGCCAAACAGCACAGATAGAGGAGGAATGGATGGCAGTGTGTGGCAAAGGATGAATACTATTACAAGAAACAGTTGCAGGTGAATAACCTTTTCTTCCAACAACACAGAATTATCCACAACCCCCCCCACACACACACATGCACACAGTAAAACTCATGAGATTGCTTAAGAAGACAGAAGACCTGGGTGCAGCTAAAGCCTTAGTCAACTGGGTGGGAAATTGATTAGGAGGGAGGCGACAGACGGTGGTGATCAATGGAGTTAATTCAGAGGAGAAGGAGGAAACAAGCGGGGTTCCACAGGGATCTGCCCAGGGTCCAGTCCTCTTCAACATATTTATTAGTGACATTGGTGAAGGAATCCATGGCAGGCTGTGTCTCTTTGCAGATGACACAAAATTGTGTGGGAGGGTGGCTAGTGAGGAAAGGAATAAGGGATATGCAGAAGGACTTACAAAAGCTCAAGGGGTGGTCAAAGGTCTGGCAGTTAAAGTTCAATGTGAAAAGTGAAAGGTAATTCACCTAGGGCAAAAGAACCCCAAGACAGAGTACTGGATGGGAGGGGAGAGACTTAGCATTACAAACTAGGAACAGGATCTATGAGTTATCATCAGTAACTCCCTTAATTCTTAATTTCTTTTATTACTAAAGTTGGAAAACATGTAAAGGGATAGTTTTAGCAAAACTAAAACATCCCTGATGTACCATGTTTACCTTAAGCAAGATTTTATAGTCTGTTTAGGGGAAAATTTGCCAACATTTTCTATTTCACACATTCTCGATCTCGCCTGAGAAATTTCTGGTTCAAACTATTTTTTTTTTGGTTCAAACTAAAAATCGTCTGGTTCATGAACCAGGAAAAGTGGTTCAAACACTCACTCTAGTTCGCGAACCAAAAATTGTGATGCAAACCAAAAATTGTGATGCAAACCAAAAATTTTGGTTCATGAACCAAAACTTGTGGTGTAAACAAAAGAGTTTTTGACTTGCAAACCAAAAATTCTGGTGTGAACCACAAATTGTGGTGCAAACCAAAAATTATGGTGCAAACCAAACATTGTGATATGCAAACCAAAAATTGTGGTGTGAACCAAAAATGTTGCTTTGCAAACCAAAAAATGTGTTGCAAACCAAAAATCTGGATTTGCAAACCAAAAATCTTGGTGCAAACCCCAAAATGTGGTCAAAATCAAAAAGTTCCCTCACCCCTACTGGAGCATGTAATTGCTACCAATGACCAGCTGTCCTTTCTCAAATGAAATTTATGTTCAATGCACTTTACTCATAATGTGAAATAGCCCCTATACCTATGCAGTGTACATTACTGTAGTAGCACATCCTATTTTCAGCTATTAGTATCCTTGTATGTTACCATATCTATTGCATATAAACAGGTTACTCACCTGTAACAGTAGTTCTAAAAGTAGTATATGATGTACGTCCACACTTCTGGCAGCGTTCCTTTCTTTTCTAAGACTTGCCAGAATGTCTTCAAGTTGGCTCCTCCCACCCACCTGGGTGGTAACTCCCTCGGCACCGCCCCGTCACGTCAGATCTTACCCGCTAGAAGCAAGACCGGTGCCACTTGCCAGGGGAAGTTGGGTGGGCCAGTGTGGATGTACAACATATACCATTCCTAGAAAGTACCATTGTGTAAGAAATTACTGTAACAGTAGATCTTCAAGAGTATCTCTCGCAGCAGGTCATAACACATGGGAACCTTCAGCCAGAGGCACTTGTTTCTGGAAGACATTTCAGCAGTCGTACCTGGGGCCCACCCCCTCATGCACCACAATGACCAGGTCTGTGCACTATAAAAGAGAGGGCAGTCCCAATACTCCTCAGTTCTTCTCCTCATTAGCGACCTGATCATGATGTCACCCCAAGGAACCGAGGAGATATATCTATAAAAAAATCACGTGTTTTGGATATAACCAAAATAAATATACAGAAGTATACATATATAGAAATATACAGGAGTTGGAAAGTAAAGACAAGCTTTGGCCCATAGTGTAAACAGAAAAAAGGGGGGGATGGAGGGAGGGGCAGCATGACCTGCTGCAAGAGATACTCTTGAAGATCTACTGTTACGGTAAGTTCTTACACAACTGTACTGTCATCTTTGAGGCAATCTCTTGCAGCAAGTCATAACACATGGGAAGATTCCCAAGCAGTTATGTGTAAATCAGGGTGGCAGGAAAGCCTGTCTTTGTGAAAGCAGACCTTGGAGGGCTGTACGTCCAAAGGTAGTCCTCATGTAAAAAGCCAAGCCCATCAATGGTATGTATAGGGAAGGGACGGATCCTAGAAGCAGGACCCATATCCCCCAGTACAGCAGTTGATACCCCTGTAAACCTACTGTCACGGTAGCCAGTGCTCGTGTGCAATGAGCCTTGACCACAGCCAAGAGAGGCAGTATATATATATAATTTGTCATAACAAAGAAAACAATTTAGATGGCCACCTAAGTTTGGACAGAATCTGTAGTGAAAGAAACAATTACTCACCGTAGTAATCTTCTTTCTTCCATGGTGTCCTTTAGCATCAGTAACTATTGCAGTGATCTGATTAGGTAGTACTGCCCCGGAGGCAGAGATTATGGTAATAAGTTTATGAATTAACCAATCAAATTGAAGCTTCAGGGTGCGCTGATCAGGGAGAGTGAGGAAGACTCCAGAATTGTTTTAAAGTTAGAATGGGCACATGCCCACAAGGAATGAACCAACAGGATTCAAAAATATACATAACAAGAACCAGAATAATAAACCTGAAACTTTGCTCAAAATACAATTTGAAGTTTAAAATGACCAATTTGCTAGTAGGCAAGAGTCAGAGCCCTCTTCTGAAGGTTATCTGGGGAAGAAGGGTGGGAGCTTACTGATGCTAAAGGACACCTTGGAAGAAAGAAGACTACTACAGTGAGTAACTTTTCTTCTTATCCCAGGGGTCCTTTAGCAGCAGTAACTATTGCAGATTAGAAAGTAGTGTAGTTAGGGGGCGGGTAGAGAACCTACTTAGGAAAGAGGCTCTACAACACCGCCTTGCCAAATTTGGCATCAGATCTAGACTGTACATCCAATCAATAGTGCTTGGTGTAAGGGTGCACATTTTTCCAAGAAGCTGCTTTACAGATGTCCAGTAGGGGTATGTCCCTAGCAGCTGCCACGGAAGCAGCAGTGCCCCTAGTAGAGTGGGACCTGAGACCCTCGGGGGCTGTTTAACGGTCTTGTCATAGCAGAATCGAATACATGAGACTATCCAACAAGAGATAGTTTTCTTAGTGGCTGGTTTTCCTCTACCCATCTCCCCACAGGTGAGGAACAACTGTGTGGATGGGCCCCTAAACTGCTTGGTGTGATCCAAATAGTAAAGTAGAGCCCTTTTGACATCCAGACTGTGGAACTTTTGCTCCCCTGTAGTGGATTTCTCAGTGAAAAACACAGGTAACGTAATGGATTGGTTAAGGTGAAACTATGAGACCACCTTAGGCAGGAATTTCTGTTCATCCTGAGCTCAATCGTATCCCTATGGGGATAATGTAGTTGGGCTCGGTGCAGAGAGCCTATAACTCTGAAATCCTTCTTGCAGAGGTAATGGCTACTAGAAATACAGTTTTCCAAGTGACATACTTGAGGTGCGCCAAAGCCATGGGTTCAAAGGGTGGCTTCATGAGCTTGGCAATACAGAGATTCAAGCTACAAGGAGGGACAGGTTCCTTGACTGGACATGGAGGAGACCTCTGGAAAACTGTTTAAACACTGGCTGGGAAAAAATTAAATTTAATCTTCCCAATAGAAAGATAAGCCGAAACAGCAGCCAGATGAAGCTTCAGGTGTGAAGGCCTCAAGCCTGAATCCTGTAAATGCACTAAATAATCCAAAAGGTTAGGAATTGAAGCCTTAAGAGGATTAATGTGCGTCTTCTTGCACCAAAGGGAAAATCTTTTCCATTTGGCTGCATAGGTCTTTTTTATACTAGGCTTTTTGGCCATCATCAGGATCTTTAGAACTGGTGTAACTCCTCAAGAGCCAAACATAGTGGTGAAGAGATTTCAGATTTGGATAGGTCACCCCTATCTGAGGTAAGAGTCAGAAGGGAGTGACTGAGAGGGATACGAATGGGTTTGCTGCAAGAAAGGGTTATCAATAGGAGATACCAGGCTTGTCTTGGCCAGTCTGGTGCCACCAGTATCATTGTTGCAGGCTGAACTTTGAGTTTCAGCAAAACTCTGAAAATCAGGGGAAAAGGAAGGAAGGCATAAAAAAAAAAACTTTCCTGCCCAATCCAAAACTAAGGCATCTGCTGGGAGAGTCCAAAGGGCTGGAGGCCTGCAGCAATACAGAGAAAGTTGATGTTTTAGGTGAGAGGCAAAAAGATTTCTGGTGTGCCCCACCTCCTGAACACTGTAGCCAGCATCCACTTGTTCAGATACCATTTGCTGTGTCCCTGGTTGATGCAGCTGAGAGCGTCTGTCAGGGTGTTGTCCTTGCCTGGAAAATGTATGGCTGATAGGCTGACCCCCAAGGAGTAGGCCAAGCCCCAAATTCTCATGGTTTCCTAGAATGCTGGACCTTGTGCCACCCTGCTTGTTTATGTAGAACATTGCAATGGTGTTGTCTGTTCTGATCTGATCAGGACCATGTGACCCTTTATCTGTAAGGCAAATGCCTTCAGAGCCATATAAATGGCCTTGAGTTCCAGCAGATTGATGTGAGACTGTGATTCTTGTGGAATCCAGGAGACACTGATGGAAGTACTGTCCATGTGAGCTCCCCATTCAAGCAGAGAAGCATCTGTAGTAATGATTCTCGTAAGGGAGGGTGCTTGTAAGGAAATTCCTACTGAGAGGTTGGTAACTTCCTTCCACCAGTTCAGTTACTGAAGGAGTGATTTTGTGACTGGGACCAGTTTTGACAGTGAACTTTTGCTTTGGGACCAGTGAGACCTCAGGTGCTGCTGTATGTCCCTCATTCTGAATCTGACCCCTGGAACCACAGCTGTCATTGATGCCATGTGTCCTAGGAGCCTTAGGAAGTTGCTGGCTGGCCTGGGCTGGCCCAGGAAGAAAGAATTTGCCACTGACAAAAAAAAACTTTCTTTCCAAAGGAAGGAAAGCTCTGCTCTGTATGGTGTTCAACTGTGCTCCTATGAACCCGAGGAGCTGTGTTGGTTCCAGATGGGATTTCTTTGGTTTATAAGAAACCCCAAGGAATTCCGAGTGTCCTCTGTCAGGAAAAGAGCCTTTTCTACTTGTAGAGGGTTTTTTTCCCACTATGAGCCAGTCGTCCAGGTAAGGGTAGATCGAGATCCCCTTTTTTCTTAGACACGTTGTCATTACAGCCAGACATTTGGTAAATACTCTTGGTGCAGATGTCAGGCCAAAGGGTATGGCTGCAAACTGGTAGTGCCCTGAAGGAAGTTTGAACCTCAGAAACTTTCTATGGGACTGTTATATTGGGATGTGAAAATAGGCATCCTTGAGGTCTAGGAAGGCTAACCAGTCTCCCTGCTGTAGGGACTGAATTACCATTTTCTGGGTGACCATTTTGAATTTGGTTTCAGAAGATGATTGTTCAAGTATCTGAGGTCTAAAATAGGTCACCACTCCCAGTTTTTCTTTTGTGCCAGGAAGTATCTGGAGTAGAGACCTTTGCCCCTTTGATAGGCAGGTACTCTACCACCCTTGCTTCAAAAAGATGCTTTACCTCCAGCTCCAACAGGATCCTTTCTGTTGGGGTTAGAGAGTTGGATAGCAGGGTGCCCTTGAGGGCTGGCATCTTTTTGAACTGAAGAGGCAGGCCCTTTTCCACTACCTCCAGGACCCACAAGTCTGTTGTGATAAGGGTCCTGGACTGGAGGTAATGGAAGAGCCTGCCCCCTACAGGCACAGGGGAGGTGATGTGAACTGAGGAGTCAGGGCTTTTGCTGGATAGCAGGGGTAGAGGTAGCTCTTCTCTGATCTCTCTTACCTCTTCCTCTGAAATAACCTCTGAACTGAGAGAGGTTGAACTTAGGAGGAAGGGAATAATAGAGCCTAGGGAAGTATCCCCTGCCTCTATTTCCTCTCTGTTGGGTCTTTTGAGGAACAGAGGACTTCATTTTTGAAGTGCTGCTCTGATAGGTTGTTTTATATTCATCAAACTTTTTCATGTATTCCTCAATTCTGTAATCAAATAACACATTCTTGTCACAGGGGAAGTCCATAGATTTGGACTGAGTGTCCTGCGTCAGATTTGTTGTCCTCAGCTAAGCAAAATGCCTAAGGGAAATAGCCTGGGCCATAACCCTAGAGGCTGCATCATTATTGTCATCTGCCATATGGAACTGGTACTTCATGGCTTCCATGGCAGTTTTAGGCATCTCCACCAAATCCTTTGCCATAGAGTCAGAACCCTGCTTAACTATGGCTAGGACTGAACTTCAAAGAGACTTTTGATACTTAGCTGTATAAGCCATGTGTGAAGCCAAGTGGAGGAGAAGAGAGGCTGAGGTATATGTCTTTCTAGCCATAAAGTGCAGCCTTTTAGAATCCTTTTCAGGAGGGGAACTCCTGCTTTGCCACATGCTGCGCGTTGTACCACTCCCTCATGATTGGGGTGCACAAACAGAAACTCTGTTTCTGTTTTAGACAACTGATAGTTCTTGTCCATTCTCTTCTCAACCCCTGGCAGAGATGGGGGAGTCTAGAGAAGCTCCATCAAGTTCTTTCTGAAAGGCTAATAGATAGGAAGAACTAACTTCTTGGGAGGGGGAAGACTTTTCATTTCTCTCTATAGTCCTGGTCTTCCTCCTCTTCTTGGTTGGACTCTTGAGAGGGGAGGTCAAGAGTGTCCACCATATGCTTTAAGAAAGTGAACATGGAGGAGGTATGCTCCTGGTCTGTAGGGGATGCCACAAAATTGCAGTCAGGTGACATGTCAGTTTCTGGGACCTTACCCTCTGGAATGCCATCTGGAGCATCACAGAAATCATCATTTTCATCCCCCTCATCAGCCCCTGTATCAGAGGCAGCTGCAGAGGGGACCTGCATGGAGAAGGCAGGGGCACCTAAAGAGGACCCCATGCCCTGTATAGTTTGGTAAAGATGCCAGGCTTTTGCTGTATTCTCCATGGAAGGTAAGTCCCCCTGTACATCTTAGGGAATACCCTCCTGGGGTTGTGTTTTTTTTTTTTTTTTACCAGGAGAGACACACTAAGCTGAAAGCTTGTTTACAGGTGTGACCTGGGAGCACAAGAAGTTAAGTGACTTGCTCAGGGTCACACAGTATGCAAGTGGGGGCTGTGTAATTTACACCCAGGTCTCCAGGTTTGCAGCTCAGAGCCTTAAACCACTGCGCTATACTGCCTCCTTAGGTTTTTGGATTTTTCTTTATGTTTTTTTACCAACTGCAGCCTCACCATTAGCACCGCTCGCGCGTGCAGTGGTATTTTTCTCTTTACATAACTTTTTTTTTGCAGCCACTTCATCAGTGACTTGTTCAGGCTTCCTTTTTGAAATAGGCACTTCATCAACACCCTTAGAATTTTTGATTTAGGAACTTCATCAGCCCCTTTTGAAGCCTTATTTTCAGCAGGCACTTCACCAACACCCACTTTTGTGCTCTTTACTTTTAAAGGCACTTCAGCACCTGTAACAGGTTTAGGTTTTAAAGATGCCTCATCAGCATCTTGATTACTATGTTTGTTCTTTGAAGGCCCCTCATTGGTAGCCTTGGGTCTGTGTTTGGGAAGAGAGGAAGACCCTTCTTCAGCCATTTCTCTAAGCTTTTTAGGTCCATTTCTCAAAGTCTTTGAACAAAATTTAGAGCAAAGAACACAGTAATGATCTGGACCTAAACACCTTACACACAGGTCATGGGTATCAGCTTTGGCAAGTATTTTTTGACAATTTAAACAATTTTTAAAACCTGTGGGTCCAGTCCTTTTGTTAGGGATTTCTGACATGCTAATACACAGAAAATTCTGCAATTATAAAGGGCAAATAGTATTTTGAATAGGTATGCGGTCGGTTCCCTTGCGGTAAAGAACCGCGACTTTTCTGAGGTAAAATATAAAGAAAAATACTGGTTCCTGCTTAAAAAAGGGAACCGTGAGTAAAAGAATAAAAGGAGCCATTGAAAACACTATGCGTAATAACTTTTACTATAAAAACAATAAAGAAAAGGAACCGTGGAACCGAATGACAAATGCGGTTCCCAGGAACCGAGGAGAACTGCGAAAACCCAAAAATAACATTTAGCACACTACAAAATAAAATAAAGCAATCTTTTATAGCTACAGTACTAAGTCCTAGGAAAGATTTCCTTGGCCAAGAGAGTGACAGCACCTCAGAAGCAGTGTTGCTCAGTCAGGCAGAGAAAAAATTCTGGAGCCTTCCTCACCCTTTCTGCTCAGCACACCCTCAAGCTTCAATTTGATTGGCTAATTCATAAACTCATTACCATAACTTCCACCTCCAGGGATGTACTACCTAGTCAGCTCACTGCAATAGTTACTAATGCTAAACGACCCGTGGGGTAAGAACAGGGCATTTTCCCTTCACTATCCAGGGGAAACGAAACAAAAGGTGGTACTGTTTTATGCTGTTGCCTCACTTGTTAAGAAAGAAAGGGGCTGTGAACAACCAAGATACGAATTAGAGCCACCTCAGGAGCTTCATGCCCCGCATAAGAGACTGGTAGTTGAATGGTTATTGATGCACAAAAAAAAACTGATACCACCATAGTGAAAAAGGTTGGATCGGGTTATAGAAGGACATCCTTTCCTTAAGAAAGGCAGATAGGGCCCTGTCATCACAAAGGTGACTCTGGAACCAAGAAAGGGATGGGGGACTATAACGGTGTCCTGGGTGGGCATTGATACCCAAACAGACTTGATAGACCATTGGGCCTATTCTGCTGGCTTTTTAGTATGTTAGTAACCAAGCGTGGAGTGGCAGAAAATGCAGAACTGGATTGAAGGAGTGTTTCCAAAATAGAAGGGCAGTGGGGTAGGCATAAAGAGGGAGACGTAGCAGTACCAGAACCCTCAACCGTAGCAGTAGGAACCACACTGGTCCTGACCCCAGAGGTGTCTCCAGGAAAGAGAGAGACAGAATGTCCAGTCAGACCGTGTCCGAGTCTGGCTGTAGGGGGTCAGCAGTGAGACAGTAGGATGTGGAGTGGAGAGACGAACAGATCCCTGTCAGGATGAAAAAAATTACTATAGTAATCTTGTTTCTTCCAAGGGAATCTTACTGTAGTTTAACACATGCAGTTAGCCTTCACCATTGAACTGTCCCGGAGAATTTAAAGAACCGATGCAAATAGTGGAATGCTGATAGACTCGAGCTCGGTTTTGAAACTACTGTCCCTGGTGTCTGTGCTAGCTATTTGGACAAGTACTGTTTAGAAACTGAGGCACCCTCTTTTCCAGAGGCAAACAAAACAAAAAGCTGCGAGAACCTTCTGCACTCCTTTGTATGGTGTGTATAGTATTTGAGTATTCTATGCACATCAAAGGTATGGAGCAATGCTTCCCCTGGATCGGCATTCTCTGGATAATACACTGGGAAGTGGATGGTTTGATTTAAAGTAAACTCAGACACCACCTTTGGCAGAAACTTAGGGTTAGTATGCAAAGACACCATGTCTTTGTGGAAAATCAAATAAGGTGGCTCACACATTAGAGTCTGTAGCTCTGAAACCCTTTGAGCAGAAGTGATTGAAACTAAAAATAATGCTCTCCAAGAGAGAAAGCATAACCCACAACTTGTGACTGGCTCAAAGGAGCCAAAGTCAGCTTTTCCAAAATAAAATTCAGGTCCCAAGCTGGGCAGGGTGTCAGCACAGATTTCAGTATGTTGACCGTCACCTCAGGGCATCAAACATCTGTATGGTTCAAGATAAGGTTTGCAGTAGTTGGTCCCTGGGGTGGGCTTTTAATAGCCAGTTGTCCAGGTAAGGAAAGATATACAGGCCTTCCCTGTGAAGGGCTGCTGCCACTATTGGCAAGCACTTGGTTAAGACCTGAGGCACCGAAGACAAGCCAAAGGGCAACACTCTGAACTGGTAAGGCTTCCCCTCGAACAGGAATCTCAGATACTTTCCGTGAGGTTTTCTGACTTCGATATGGAGATAGGCATCCTTCATATCCAAGAAGCATGTGCAATCCCCTATCTGCAGCAGGGGAAGGTGACTCTGCAGACTGATCATCTGGAACTTCTTGTACTCTATGAAGAAGTTGAGCTCCCGGAGAGCTAGAAAAGGCAGCAGATCTCCTACCCACTTGGGGACTAGAATGTATGTGGAATATAACCCTTTGTGCCTCTGTCTAGGAGGCACAGGTTCTATGGCTCATTTTGCAGCATACTTCTTCTTGCAACAGGGACTGGTGTCATAGTGGATATGTTGTTACAGCTGGTGGATGGTCTGGAGGGCTGTCCAGAAGCTCCAGAGCATGACCGTTCTCTGTACTTTCCAGTACCCATTCAACTGTGGTAACTGCCCTCCACTGATCCAGATGGAGGGAGAAGTGACACCCTACAACTGCCCTTGGATGTAATGGTGGTTGGGGGTGTATGAGGAGTCATGCTGAGCTGGGGGGAAGGGGCAGAGCCACTGGCTCCACCACCTCTTTTGCTTTTGTATGGGCACCTGGTGGTAGGTGGGGCGGACTGGTAAGCCCCCCCCCACCTCTAACTCTACCCTGCTGTCTGTAGGCCTGATGGTTGCCTCTGACAGCAGACAGGCAAAAAATGGAAATTATGTACCTACTGTAATTCTTGATCTTCTTGGATGAAGTCTCCACCACTCATTCACACTACTGGGAGTACACTGGAGGTACTAGGACCCAGCGGGAGCAAACTTTTTCAGGAGGGATGGCGCCTGAGATGGAGCCGCGAAGAAGTGGCACCGCAAGCCTGGTGCATGCGGTAATGACTATCTCGGCGTTGACCCTCCAACCGCCTCAGTACCTTTTTTCCGAGGAAGTGCAGCATAACTAACCTAGAAGGACTAACCTAAAAATCGGACCTAAGATAGTCCGAATGACCCGTGTAAGAAGGGTCAACAATAAAGTCTTCACAGCACAGCCATTGAGGGAGTGAAGACCATAAACAGAGAAGAGAGTTTGGGGGATGGTGGGTGGGCATGTGAATGAGTGGTGGAGACCTCGATCAAGAATTACAGTAGGTATGTAATTTACATATCTTCCTGGACATAAAGTCTCCACCACTCATTCACACTAATGGGAGAGTACCGAGCTAAATAATCCCCCAAGATGGGTGGCAGGAGATAAAGAGTTCATGTACTTAGGACAGAACCCCATTAAGAATGGTCCTGCCAAATGATAGATGTCGTCTGGCATGTACATCCAAGGCGTAGTGCTTAACGAAAGTATGCACGGAGCTCCAAGTAGCCGCATTGCAAATATCTGCATGAGCATGTTACAGATTTCTGCCAGAGATGCCGTGACTGCTCTGGTAAAGTGAGCGTACACTCTGCCTTCCAGCTTGACCTGTGCCATAGAAAAGCAGTGGCAAAGGCATGCCACCAGCCACGCTGAAATGCATCTGATAGCGACAGGTTGACCCAGCCACGTCTCACTGAAGGAAATAAACAGTTATTGAGCCTTGCGAATTTCTTTGATTCTATCTAGATAGAATCGCAATGCTCTCTTAACATCCAGCGAATGAAGGGTATGCTCCCTTTCATTCTGGAAGTTCACAAAGTAGGTAGGAAGGACTAAAGGCAGGTTTATATGGAATTCTGAGACAATCTTAGGGAGGAACTTAGGATGAGTCCTAAGAACTACTTTGTCTTGTGAAATACACTGTATGGGGGGCTGTGACCAGTGCATGTATTTCAGAAACTCTACAGGCCAAAGTAATGGCCACCAGGAAGGTCGTTTTCCAAGTGAGGGACTTCAACTCGCAAGTACCTAGAGGCTCGAAAGGTTTATGAGTGAGCATGTCTAGCACAAGATTAATGTTCCAGGCTGCGACTGGACATCTGATAGGAGATCTCGTATGCAGAATACCACTAAGAAACTTCTTAACTACAGGCAACTGAGCCAGTGACATGGAAAGTACCGGCTCATGATATGCTGAAATGGCACAAAGATGAACTCTGACTGTGGAATATTGCAGACCTGAACTTGAGAAATCTAAAAGATACTCCAAGACTTTATTCGATGGGCAGGAAAAAGGGTTTCAAGAGGATTTTGCACACCAGATAAAGAAACACTTCCATTTAGCTGTGTAGGTTTTTCTAGTGGCCGGCTCACATGCAGCCAAAAGAATATCTGAAACTCTGTGAAAAACATTGAACCTATTCACCTCTATCTCCTCAGGAGCCAAGCATGAAGGTGAAGTGACCTCAGGTTGGGATGGACCATGGGACCCTGGGTCAGAAGGTTCATCTGAAAGGGAAGCGTCTTCGGGGGCAGGGTTCTGAACAGACTGTTGAGTAGCGGGAACTATATCTGCCGAGGCCAGAAAGGGGCAATGAGAATCATTCTGCCACCCTGAGACTCCAATTTGAGTAGTACCCTCTGAATTAAGGGAAGAGGAGGAAAAGCGTATAGAAAGTGTTTTGTCCACTGCAGCCTAAACGCATCCTGACAAAAAATGCCAGGTCCTGGATTTCTGAAGCAGAAGAGAGGCAGTTTTGCATCGAGTTGGGACACAAAAAGGTCCAGATCTGGAGTTCACCACTCTTTGAAGAGTGACTGAATGACAGTTAAGTCAAGAGACCACTCGTGAGGATCTGTCTTTGTTCTGCTGAGACGGTCTGCCAGCTCGTTTTGTACTCCTGGCAGGTAAACCACCTGAATCAGAGCCTTGTGTTCCAGGCACCACTCCCACACTCTCATTGCTTCCCTGCATAATGGGTAAGAGTGTGCATCGCCCTGTTTGTTGATATAGTACATCACTGCCTTGTTGTCCGTTTGAAGGAGAATGTTTTTGTGACAGAGTATGTCCTTCAAGGCTTGGACTGCATAGAGGATGGCTCTCATTTCCAGGATGTTTATGTGAAGTTGAGACCCATCCTCAGTCCACGTACCCTGGAAGCGGAGATCCTGACAATGGGCTTCCCATCCCATCAGGGACGTGTCTGTGGTAATGGAGATCTGATGATCCAGAGGGACAAAGGGATATCCTTCAGAAGATTGTCCTCCTGCAACCACCAGGGAAGTGACCTCTTCAGAGGTTCCGTCACCTTGATGGGAAAGGACTGAGGGTGAGTGGTTGGGGACCACTAAGCACTGAGCATCCACTGAGAGAGTCTCATGTGAAGACAAGCCAAGGGTACAGTGAATACTAAGGATGCCATGAGGCCCAGCATCCCCTGCATCGAGATAGCTCGAACTGAGCTGTGTTCTCTGATGTATTGGGCCATCTGTAAGGTATCACTCCTTCTGTCCTCTGGAAGAAAAGCCTTCACACAGGAGGTGTCCAGAAGAGTTCCTATGAAGAGGAGCTTCTGGGAGGGCTGCAACTGTGATTTGTTGAGGTTCAGCAGGACTCCCATGGAGGTGAGGAAGTCTGAGGCCGTGGCCACAGCCTCCAGAGTCTCTTGTCTGGAGGGACTTGCTTGGAGTCAGTTGTCCAGATATGGGAACACTTGTATTCTGATTTTCCTGAGGTGCACCACGAAAATTGCACAACACTTTGTAAAAACTCGAGGCGCCAAGGATAGCCCAAAGGGCATGACTCTGAACTGATAGTGTTGACCCAACGCCACAAACCTTAGGTATTTGTGATGCTTTGGGTGTAGGAGAATGAGTTGGTAGGCATCCTGCATTTCCAGGGAGGCTAGCCAATCATGTCGATGAATCAAAGGTAGCAGGGTACCTAGTGATATCATCTTTAACTTCTCCTTGTGAAGGAACTTGTTTAATTTTCTGAGGTCCAAAATGGGGCGCATGCCGCCAGTTTTCTTCGGGACCAGAAAGTAATGGGAGTAGAAACCCGTGTTTCGTCGATCCAATGGAACTACTTCTACTGCCCTGTTGTTCAGAAGGCCTTTTACATCGGAAGCAAGAAGGTCTGACTGTACTGCCGACAGCCTGGGTTGTCGTTTGGGAGGAAGATCCGGAAGGGTTTCCGAAACACTGAGAGAGTACCCCTCGCGGATTATCCGGAGGGCCCATTTGTCTGATGTTATAGATTTCCACTGGTTGTAGAACTGAGTCAGACGACCTCCCCCGCTGAGGAGGAGTCCTCTTCAGACAGCTGAGGTGGGACCTGGGCCAGTAACTCAGAAGGTGGCGCTGGGCGCTTTGGGCCCTTGTGCCTTCTGCTGCATTTTCTTTTGTGGCTGAGGGATGTGGTTTTTGTTAAAACCTCCTCTGCCCCGAAAGAACTGACGGTTGTGAAACCTGATGCTTGTTCCCACTTCCTCAGGAGGGGCCAGTGCAGGTCTGGCTGTTTTAATGGTAGACCTAGTCTTCTGCATGGCCTCCAGTGCTTGCTCCACCTGAGGTCTGAAGAGATGAAAAAATTACTCACCATAGTAATCTTGTTTCTTCAAAGGGATCACTCACCATCGAAAGGTAAGGCCATGACCCGCTGCTGGGTGTCATTCATCACGCCTGAAGTATGCAGCCAAGAGTGGCGGCGGGTGCAGATGCCAGCTGCCGACGCCTAGAAAGTGGTATCAAAGGCATCCATTGCAGCTTTAACCTGTTGGTTATTGGACTCGATACCCCTAGTTATGGTTTGAAGTAGCCCTAAGTTAACCTCCAATTCGGGCAGAGTTTCTACCATTGCTTTGAGTGAATGCCAAAGGACATACTCATATTGAGAAAAATAACCCTGGTAGCTGGCAATGCGCATACCCAGGACTAAGGCAGCAAAGACTCTCTTAACTACGGTATCTATCTTGCGAGAATCTTTGTTTAAAGGCTGGGCTGTAGGTCCCTGAGGAAGGACAGCCTTATTATTCTCTGCCAGGACCACTATGGCATCAGCAGAGGCTTGTGAGGCCAAAATGGGGTGATCCTTGGGAAGGGCATACTTTCTATCTATGGACTTGGCCACAGAAGGAATGAGAGCCAGATTCTTCCACACCATCTGTGAAAGGGTCTCGAACGCGAACTGTACCAGAGGGGTTAAATCCATAGGGATCTCCAGGACATGAAGATACTGGAGTCGCAAAAGCTTCCCAGGATCGATTTCTGTAGTCTGGAGAGAAAGAGTAGAATTGAAAAAATTTTGAGCAGAGACTTAAAGGAAAGGTCTTCAACCACAGGCTCTGCAGAAGGATTGATCCCTGCTCCCAGGGCAGTGTCATCAACATCATCACCCAGGTGAAGATCTGGATCAGGCTCAAAATCATCTCCTGACAGTCCAGGGGGGACTGTATAGACAGGAAAGGAGTGAAAATCAGGAGGAAGAACAGAAGAAGAAAGAATCAGAGTTAAGAACCCCTGAAGATTGGACGGCGCCGCACTAATCCCCGGCACCATCAAGGAAAACGGCACCAAGAACAAGGAGGGAGGCGCTATTGGGAGCAGCGCCGCACATGGCGCCGACAGAGCCTACGCAAGTAACGCATTACGCGCCAAAAGAGCCCTCAGCACCACGGACGGTGCCGATAGAGCCTGCGGCACCACGGACAGTACTGACAGAGTCAGTGGTGCCACGGACAGCACCGACAGAGCCCCCAGTGCCGCGGACACCGTCGACAGAGCCCGCAGTGCTGTGGACAGCACTGACAGCGTCACAAGGTTCTGAAAACTGTGATTTGAGGTAAAAGAGGGCAAAATGGCAGGAGATAGAGGCATCAGTGTGGACCCCTGTGCCATAGCCATGTGAGGGGGATAAACACCCGAGCGCAGAGTCGACGGCACCGAAGAAGGTGCTGTGCGACAAGGAAGGCCCAACCACCCTACTCGTCCCTCCAAAACCAAATGGCCCAATGGCCCCAGTGTCAGACTGACTGGCTCAGGCAACTGGACCAACCTATGAGCCCACTGCTCCATAAGAGCAGCCCAGTGGTGAAACTGCTCATCGGAAGCTCCTCCAATAGGCAGGGAGGAGCTCCGGTGTCGAGGAGGTTGGCCACCAGAGACAAAAACCAGCAACTCTGACAGAGGTGGAGACCGGCGCCTCACCCTAATAACTGACCATCTACGCGCAGACGTATCAGAGGGCAATCTCGAGTGATGCCGTTTCTTCTTTGACCTATGTGTCGAAGAAGAACTCAAGGCCGAACGGTGCCAAGAATGGGACAGTTTCCTTTTATGCTTTTGGGGGGACTGCCCATCTCCCTGAGCATTGGACTGTCCATTGTCAGACCCCCGCTCCGGGGAGGGCGGCAGACTGGACCCGGCCCGGCTGACTGAACAGCTTTCATACGAAATCTCCCTATCACCACCTAACCCGCTTATGGTCAACTCCGTCAATGGAGGGCTGAAGACTTCTCTTGTACAAATATTAGAATTAATAATATAAATCGGTACTGATTCAAAATAATCTACAAAACAATAAACTGAACTATTGCTAGTGAAGTTTAACTCCCGGTGGGTGAGCGACGTTGTCACTTAAGCGCACTCGACGGCGGGAAAAAAGGAACTGAGGCAGTTGGAGGGTTGATGCCGAGACAGTCATTATTGGACACACCAGGCTCGCAGTGCCACTTCCTCGCAGCTCCATCTCAGGCACTGGCTCTCCTGAAAAAGTTTGCTCCCGCTGGTGTACTCCCATTAGTGCGAATGAGTGGCGGAGACTTTATGTCCAGGAAGCTCTACCCCTGCCCTTACCTTTACCTTGCGTATGGTACAGGGATTTGACTGACCTCAGAATCTTGCCAGATGACTGATGGTTTTTCAAAGTTTCTCCAGCATCATGGCCAAACAGTTTTTGTCCCCCAAATGGGGCATTGAGAACTGGCTGCTGTACATCAGTGGTGAAACCAGCAAGAGTAGTGCCTTAGACAGATGCCAGAAGCTGCAGCTCTGGCAGAAGCATCAGAGACATCATATGCTGTGTGGCTCAAGTGTTCACCAGCAGCAAGGGTTTTTATTAATTTGTGTTTGGTAGTACCTTCAGGTAAGGCCTGCACAGCAGCCTTAGCCTTCCTCCATTGGGTATTCTGATATTTTATCATATCGGCCTGGTAACTAGCAATATGCAGGCACAGACAGGCAGAGGCTTGGGTATGTCTGCCCAGTACATCCAACCTCCTTGATTCCTTATTGAGAGGTGGGGAACTTGGGTGTCTAGGTGCCCTAGATCTATCATGGGCAACTGTGTTCACCAATGAATCAGTCTCAGGCTAATTAGCATAATAAGGCTTGCCAGAAGGAGCGAAGTACATTTTATCAGCCTTTCTGGGAACAGCTGGTATACTGTTTGGCCTATACCAGGCTACACCAGTAGCATCCTCCAGTGCTAAATACAGGGGAGGAACAATAGCAGAAGGAGATTCTGGCATTTCCAGAAACTCCAACAGGTTCTTTTTTTTTTTTTTTTTTTTGTATCCCTCCTACGTCTCTCCGGAGTCGCATCCTCAGGATGCGTCAATTAAGCCTGACCCTACCACCGCCTTACCTGACTGCTCGGGTCCCCCATCCTGCTGTGGATAGCCCCCCACGCGGGGTCGGGTGGGGCCACCCCCGAACATTTAAATCTCGTCAGGCCCTGAGGCAACTGGGCAGGCAGAGGCAAACCGGGACTCGGCTCGGCGCTTCCATCCCCCCGACTCCGGAGGATGTTTTTCCGTTTTTCTCTTTAGGACGTCACTCGCCCAGACATCAAGGCGCAAGCGCCGATGTCGTGACGTCCTCCCCACAGTTTCATGCATGGTAGCTTATGCCCCAGGCCTCGCCTGGGCCAGCCGCGCCGCCTGCCTCTCCTTACTCTCCCGGAGAAGGGAGCTGTCCATAGGACGCCAACCCTTCTCCCCCAGCTGGCCCTCCAGCTCCCGGCTCATTCCTGAACCCAGGTCACTGGCTTCATGAAGGAAATCCAACCGCTACGCCGGTGGGCCGGCCCTGCAGGTTCTTTTTAATGGAATTCTGCTCATCCGAGGTAAAGCCCATGGCAGCTTGCGCTTGCTGCATCATGGCAAAAACGAGGGATCCTCTGGAGGTGACCTGGGTGTATTCACTACTGAGTCCTCACTGCAGGAAAAGACTGCTGAGCTGGTGCCATACACATATTGGCTGTCCTCAGCATAGTCTTCTTCCTCCTCCTCCTACATTATGAGGTTCAGGACTGTATTTGCATTTGTTGTCATAGGTCTTATCGAGGGGAATGGAGGACCATGCCAGTGACATCGGCAGCTGAAGAGTCTATTCCATACTATATTAGACTGCGGCATCAACGGGGCATTTGTAGAGGTAGTCCCCCTCAACAGGTTCACTGTAAGTGGAGGTAGGCCTGGCAGTAGGTGCCATATCACATTTGAAAATGACAAGTGTACTGCCTGTGCATCACCACCACTTTGTATTTATACTTTTTATTGATTTTGCAAGTAAAATCTTACAAGTCATATATCCACAGGGGATAGCATCATATATGATAAGACGATAATATCACTTACAAAGGATTCATGCAAGACACCCCCTCTATAGGTACATCATAAGGGGAAGTATACATTTAATATTACACAGTGTATAAGACTGCATGCAGACTGCAAGCCCCAAGGGGATTCATAAAAGAAAAAGTGAAAAAGACTTTACCTTATTATCATGGTGACTATAATAGTCTAAGTGAATCCCCCAATACATCCATAAGAAAGATATAATAAAAAGATCTTATAACACAACCTCCCAGGTGTAAGCTACTCAAAATTACATCCCTTACTTGTAAAATTGTGAACAGGCTCTTTGGCATGAGTATAATAATTCTACAAACAGGCATATCAAACCCATCATCTAATTAACTAACAGAGCTACTGACTCAAAAGTTCACAGTCCTGATGTTAATGCTGCAAATCTGTAGCACAATCCATCTGTCCCTAGAAGGAGACTACAGCATGGTGACCCAAATCTATTATTACAGTCTCTATCTATTTGTCCACCAAGTCTTTCGGCCTAAGCCACATAGCCATCACTTAGTGTACTGGACCTCCCCTGCAAATTCAGTCTGCATCCAAGGAATCGACTTCTGCGTTTTCCGTCACCTCTGATTCAATTTTGGCAACCATTTTCTCAGCTTCTCTTACTTCATTAAACAGCTATTGTTTCCCCTGCCAGGCGATAAGGAGTTTAGCTGGTAAAAGTAGCTGGTGTGTGATTTTGAAGCTCCATAGACGGCCCCGTAGTCCACCAAAGGCTTTTCGCTGTAGCCGGGTGCTACAGGAAAGGTCCGGAAATATCTGGAGGGTGTCCTTTCCATACTTCAGGAATCTACGACGTCTCGCTGCATTTAGGACACGATCTCGGTCACCGATGCCAGTGCATACTATCAGGAGAGTTTGTGGCGCCACATGATCTGCTGTTGCATGGCAGGGGGTAATCCGATAGACTTTTTCAAAGTGAAACGGGGGTCTGATTCCTCAAAACCCAAGATATTCAGCAGCATAGATCTGGTAAAAGATAGAGGGTCTTCACCCTCAGCACCCTCCGACAGTCCTAGGATCCGTAAATTCTTTTCCCTCGCTTGGTTTTCAACTGTCTCCAGGCACTGGCGTAAAAGTGAGTTTTCCTTTATTAATTTTGTGGTAACATCAACTGTTTTCAAGACAGAAGCCTCTGATTGTTGTATAGTGGCCTCACATTGGTCTACTCGGGTTTCTAGAGCGGACACCTGGGGCATAAGAGAATCAAGCTTTTTGTCAAGCTCCTGCACTGATTTAACCAACTGGTTCAGGGTAACAAGAATGTTCATCAGGGAGGCCTCCTCCATAGACTCTGGCACTGACTCCGCTGCTGCTCCACGTTGCATAGGCCTCTCCTCCCGATTGTGTCTTTTTGAGTTGAAGAAATCGCCTGCTGCAGTCGCCACTCCCTTATTTTTGCCCATTGCAGCTCTCATCAAGGACAGTTGGTTAGAATTAGTACTCTGATCACGTTTAAGCCGTAATCTTCAGAGTTTAAAAGAGTTAGTTTGATTTAAAGCAATTTTCTCCTGGGAGCTCGGTTTAGTTGCCGTTTCCTGCTAGGCTGCTCAGCAGCACCCCCCGAATCAATGCCACTTTGAATAGTGGTCGTGACAGCACTATTCTATAATGGAGGTTGAATCTCTGGTGACAACAGTGATGTACCAGCCGTAATAGGCCCAGCAACGCCTATGCCAAGCCCTGACCGTTTTGTCTGATCAATGTTTGGGAGGGGGAGGGGCGGAGGGCCCTGCATGTATTTTGAAATGTACCTGCAGTCCACAGCAGCGACCTGGACCTCACTGGGGATGCCCTTTCCTTATCCTAGTGTTTGTGTCTGTGACTCCCTGAGGAGGAGTTGTCCTGGTACTTTAAAGACCATGACTCGGTCAATGGCACAGGCAACGCAGACCTGTCCTGTACCTGCTTTTCGATTGCTGCCAAGGTCTTTTTAAGGAGGAATTTCTCCAGTGCCCATTTCCTGAGTCAGCTGGTAGTGGAAATGAATCTCCAGCAGATCTCACAGGCTTTAATGTTGTGAGAGAGGCCTAGGCAGCACACACTTCACGCACGCTGTCCTTGTCGATTTTCTCACGGCAGTCACAATACCGAAAAAGAGTGGATGGTTCTTTCAGCAGCATGCAGGTCACTGAAAATAACTATGAAAGTGATTACCACTTTATATAGGAAACATAAAGAAAACAGTGTATTTTTACAGTGGCATTTCCAATAGTGGGTCCAACAAGTTTGATCGACAGTGCGAAAAGAACTGAGGAGAGGTGAGACCACCCACGTTTATGTAGACACCGGTGCATGATATCATCGTGGGCAGCCCCTGACTTGCAAAGTTTCCATGTGGTTCTAGCGTTGATGTGGGTACAGTTCCAGAGGTGTGGCCTGATGAAAGAGATATCCTTGAAGAAGATCTCCAGGTTGTTGCCTTCTGTGATATGTGTGCGTTGTTTTCCTATATTTTAAGAATCTTCGGGTACACCTGCAGAGTTGGCAGGGGGATAAATCTGATGGGCCACATAACACTTATTCATCCTAAAAATCTGTATGTTTGCTATACACCCTACCACCACCAGCTCAGTAAGAAAGTGAGGGACCTGAAGTTGCTCAGGAACCCGGGTCTGCTGTGTGGAGGTACTTTGCACTGCTGCTGTATGTAGTCAGTAAGGTACTTGGCATATTACTTTTTTTTTTTTTTTTTAAAGAGACTAGTATGTTTTACACCAATAAAACAAAGATGCAAACAGGACTGAGAATACATTAACTTAACTTCATTCTCACTAAAAATACCACCAACAGCTTAATCTGGATCAAGGTCAGTTGGTATTCATCTGTATCCCCCTCCCCCAGTCGTGTCTGAATATAGGTAGGATTTGTCTAGAGCACTTACCCGGTCAACAAAAAATAAATAAAAAAAAGTAAAATAAATGATTATAGGACAGAAGTCCATATAAAATATTAAATAATGTTTATTATTTCTTTGGTTCTTCCCCAACAAAAAGAAAACATTTCTGGGGACAAGAATTTCTATACATCTGACCATAAAAGATAACAGTTCTGTAAACTGTGTTTTGACTGTGAGGTAATCAGTCTAACCTTGTACATTCAAAGCCCTTTGTATCCCATTTCATATACTAGGGACCTGTTCTATCCAATAAATATCTGAGTGATAGTCTTTTTGCATATTGGAAATTGCAATTGTTTTTACTCTGGAAATTATGTAACTTACATGTTGAAAAGGTGACCATTCCAATCCTACCACAGGCCCTGGGGTGCTGATGAACCCTATTGGCTCATACTTGTCGCCAACAGCAAAGAAAAACACTGTGTTGTCTTGACTCTGTTTAAAACACAATAAACAACAGATAGTATAGCGCATGGTGTCTAGCAGTGAGCTACAAAACATGATTCAAATAATTACTGTCAATTTGATATGCTTTCCTTAGAAAATTTTAGCAGTCATAGCAGGTTTTAATTTTTACTATCTCTATATCTTGAGCACCCCTTTCTGCAGAAGAGGCTAGGACAGGAGTAGCTGGATCCACCACAACCAGGGCTTCTAAATCAATATCTATATGGACTCCTTCAAGGGAGGCTGGGTCTGTGAGCTCTACAAGGCAAGCGCTTCAATGCAAACTGTGACATCTACTGGGGGTGGCTGGGCCTGAAGTTGCTGTGGGTTCCTTCACAACTACTGATACTACACCACTGCCCAAGTGACTGATGCTGGTGGAGGCTGGAGCTGGTATAGCTGTGAGCACCAACCACAGCTAGTGCTCATACATTATTGCCCACTACGGCTTCTGTTGGAGAGCCTGGGACTGTAGTAGTTGTAAGCTCCCCCTACAGCTAGTCCTCTTTAACCAATGACCACAGTAACTCTGCAGGGACAGACTGAGACTGGAGTTGTTGAGCACTCCCCCACAGCTAGTACATCTACATCACTGCCTACAGTGACTCTTGTTGGGAGAGTTTGAGAATGGAGCTGCCGTGAGCTCCCCCCCCCCCCAACTAGAGCTCCTAAATCATTGCCCAAGTGATTCATTGGGGGAGGCTTTGAGTGGAACAGGTGTGAGCTCCCCCAGATTCAGTCCTCCTACATAATTGCTCACAGTGACTCCTGCTGGAGGAGGCTGGGAGTGGTGTGGCGGAGAGCTCCTCCTCACAGTTAATGCTCCAACACACTGTCTACAGTGACTCCTGCTGGGAGAGGGTAAGACTGGAGTAGTTGTAAGCCCCACCCCCCACACTAAATCTTAACTGCTAAAATGCTACCCCCAACTCATGTTCTGTAATTCTAAATAATATTCTCCCTCTGGAATCTGTCTAGTACTTCTTTCAAAGCCTGAACAGTACTAGCATCTACAACCTCACTGGCTCGAGCTTCCTACAGAGAACAGTGCAGCATATTAATAGATACAGGATAATATAATAATTTATGTAGTCATTCCTTGTGGAATAAAAAGAGTACTTGACGAGGCAGCTTTACCCCTGTAGCGAGGATCTCTCCATTCCGTTCATATGCGATCGCACGGACTGGGGCTGTGTGGGGTTTGAATGCTTGCTTCAGTCGCACTTCTGCCTCACCAATACTTGTTCGGCCTGCCACAATGGCCAGACCCTTGGGGTTAAAAACCTCTAGAATGCGAACAACACCATCCTTAAAGCCAACTGCAAACAGACCTCCTTTAGGGTTTACCTAGAGTGATGAAAAAAGAAAACGTTCTGTTTATTCTGAAAGAAACCCATTCAAAGATCAACATCAGAAACAACCTGCAGTGAGTGACCTGAGAATAATGAAAGTTATGCACTTACCATAACTGTTGCTCTTCAGGAATATCTTCACCATTGATTACTAGTTATGGGTCTGAGGCTGGATGTACTAGGGTCTCGTGGGGGGCAAAGTTTTCGTAAGGGAGCAAGTCACAGCTACTGAGTACTGCGTCTGTGCAACCTCATGTGCTGTCGCACACCAGACAATAACCGTTGCTGGCTCCCTCACTAATATCTTTTCAGTTCGCCAAAAGAGAAAAACATGGGGAACATAAGAGAGGGGGAAGAGTTCCTCTACTCCAAAGGGATAGGGAAAGGATATAGGAAGATACATAAAAACAAAGTAAAACCTGACTATCAACCTTTAGATAGAGAAAACGAGCATGCTAGGGGCAGAAAGGGGTTAGTTGGGTATGGAACCACAGCCTTAGACCACTAGCCAGACAGGAGATGGATAGCGATCTTAAAGGCAGCAGCACTGAAACATGTGGCTCTGGCAGAAAAAGCAAAAAGGGGATGTGGAGAACTGGGTCCCCCTTGCAACCGAGATAGCATAGTGTGCCAAACAGGAATGAATAGCATAGACTCCTGGAAAAAAAATGAAAATTACAATTACATACTTAATGTAATTGTTGATCTTCTAGAATATCTACACCATTCATTCACACTTATGGGTCTAAGCCAGAGGTGCTAGGACCCCATGGGAGCAAAGTCTTTTCAGCCGGGAGAGGACCGACGTTGGCTGGTGGCGCCGCCCACGCAGCCCACGTACAGATGTTGTGCATGTGAGTTAGCTAGTAACTGACACCAGACCCCTCCCTGCCTCAGTTCTGTTTGCCAGTAGAAGAAAACAAGTGGGAAAGAAAAGAGAGGGCTATAGACTTCCTAGCTCAAAGAAATAAGAAAAGGATATAGGATATAAAAATAACCAAATAAAACCGGACTACCAACTTAGAAGCTAAGGGTTAGGCCTGATAGGTAGCATAAGGGTGGTGGGTATGAAGAGTCAGAGACAATCAATGCCTACCTGGAAAGAGAAGGTAGTAACCAAGAACATGGGCAGTAGCCCTTGGCATGTGGCTTTGGCATATATACAGGGATCTCCAAATGGGACCCCTGTGTAATACAAATGACAGAATGCCAGCTGGCAAAAATAACTTTCGTACTCCTAAAAGATGATACCAACCAAGAAAACACCTGAAAATCCAATAATGCCAGGAGTCAAGCACAGAAAACCCCACTGCACTTGCCTCTCCCTGCGAACACAGGGATGTACCTCGTGAGAGAGCTGAACACTGCTCCAAGGGCCAAGCACTATCCATGTGTTAGCCATGCTCAGTAGAAGAATGGAGAAGTTGAAGCCTAGGACTGGCTATAGCAACCAGAAGGATATACCATATAGGAGATATACCCCAGGCAAGGAGAGGGAGGAACAAGGAAAAACAGGGGAGAAAATAAGGTCAGACCCCAAGGGATTTTTGTAAAAGCCTCAGGAAATGTCTGGCTGGCCTTGGTTGGGATAGGACAAAAGTTCATCACAGACGGGAAGTTTTGAATCCTGTCTGTTGGTAGAGAGGCCTTGCCCTGCAGGGTGTTCAGTTCCCCTGATGAAGTTAAGCACCTGTGTGGATTCCAGGTGAGACTTCTTTTTGTTGATAAGGAACCCCAAGAATTCCAGAGTGTGTCTTGTGAGGTTGAGAGCCCTTCTGACTTTTTGAGGGATTTTGCCCACCAGCAACCAGTCGTCCAAGTATGGGAAGACTGCTATGTGGTGCTTTCTTAAGTGAGCAGCTACCACTGCCAGGTACTTTGTAAACACTCTGGGAGCCGAGGAAAGACCAAAAGGCACGGCTGCAAACTGGTGATGTCCGGAAGGTAGTCTGAACCTCAAGTACTTTCTGTGGAACTGCCTGACTGGTATGTGAAAACATGCATCCTTCAGATCCAGGGAGTCTAGCCAGTCTCCCTGCTGTAGAGAATGAATCACAGTGGTAAGTAACCATTTTGAATTTTGGTTTCAGAAAGTGCCTGTTCAAGTACCTTAGGTCGAGGATAGGTCGCCAATCCCCATTTTTCTTCAGTGTCAGGAAGTATCTGGAGTGGAGACCTTTTCCCCACTGAGAAAGGGGAACTCTCTCCATTACTTTTGTAGACGGCAATGCCTTGAACTCTAGCTGCAACAGTAATTTTTCTGTTGGGGTCAGAGGGCCTGACATTTTGGGACCCTGAAGGGATGGAAACTTTTTGAAGTGTAAGATGAGGCCCTTGCCCACCACCTCCAAGACCCACTTGTCTGTGGTGATGAGAGCCCAGAGATGGAGGTAATGGGAGAGGCTGATCCTTGCTAGCAGAGGGGAGGAGACCTGGGTGTTAAAATCAGGATTATACTCCCATCCTCTCCTGCCCCTTCCCCTGAAGAATCCTCTCATCTGAGAGAATTCCATGGGCATAGGCATGGGGTAAAAAGGTCTTGGAAAGTACTCCCTTCCACTATTTCATTGTACTGAGGCTTTTGGGAGGTAGAGGCCTTCTCTTTGGCCGCATTACTCTGGTACGTGATCTTACATTCCCTCACCTTTTTCATGTAGGCCTCAGTTTTATTGCCAAAGAGAAAGTTATCTTCACAGGGAAAATCCATGGCCTTGGATTGAGCATCCTGTGAAAGGTTTGTGTTTCTCAACCACACAAAATGCCCTAAGGAAATGACCTGAGCCATGGCCCTGGAGGCAGTGTCGTTATTGTCCACAGCCATGTGGAACTGATACTTGGTTGCTTAAGAGCAGTTTTGATGGTCTCTGTGATGTCTTGCACCATCCTGTCTGGGTTCTGGTGCAGGATGCCCAAAACTGAGCTCCAGAGGGCCTTCTGGTATTTGGCCGAATAGGCCGTGTAAGTGGACAGGCGAAGAAGCAAAGAAGCTGTAGTATAAGACTTCTTGGCCATTGAATCCAGTTTTCTGGATTCCTTCTCTGGAGGTTGTGAAGAAAGGGGTACCTTGGCCTTTTTCACAAGCAATAGCTGTACCACTCCTTCATGGCTAGGATGCACATAAAGAAAATCAGTATCAGCTCTGGCCAGCTGATATTTCTTTTCAATCTTTTTGTCCACTCCAGGAGCAGAAGTGGGGTTCTGGAGCAGCTTCAAAGTAGCCCTTTTGAGAGACTTATGTATGGGCAAAAGAATCTTTCTTGGAAGGGGAAGACCCATCCTCTCCCAGTAGTCTTCATCCTCCTCTTCCTCAGCAGTCTCCTGGATTGAAAGGTCCTGGGTATCTACCATGTGCTGAATAAATGTAAAATGGGAAGAGAAATCTTCCTGACCATTGGGAGAATTACCAAACTCCTGGTCAGGGGACATATCAGGCTCTAAAGGTTGGCCTTCTGCTTCATCGTCATCATCATCATCCCCATAATAATAGCCTGGCTCATAAGGAGGGGCAGGGCTGTGGGGATCACCTGGGGCATTGAAGAATGTGCCCATGCTTTGCAAAGTCTGACAGAGGTGCCAAGTCTTTGTCATTTCCTCAGCAGAGGTCATATCTTTTCCTTTGTCCTTTTCCTTTCCTTTATCTTTTTCTTTATGAGTCACTTTGCTTCTCAGCGGAAGGGGCAGCGATATGTTTTTCTTTGTATTTCTTTTTAGCAGTCACTGGGTCAGTAACCTACTCAGCATGTCTCTTTTTAGCTTGGTCACCATTATTATTGATAGTATTTTTATCAGACTTGTTTCCAGTAGAGTCCCTAGGGGACTTATCTTTAGGCTTATGCTGTGAGGAGGACCCCTCTTCAGTAATTTTGGTAGAGGGGGAAATAGACTGAGAGGCCATGTTTTCCAATCTTTTGGCTCTCTTCTTTATAGTTTTTGAACAGAATTTAGAGCAAAGCTCACAATAATGGTCTGGAAGTTCTAATCGATCGGTTCCTTCGCGGTAAAAAAATGTGAGTTAGGAGGTAAAAATAAATCAAAAGTAGAAGAAAAATGTGGTTCCACAAATAAATAGGAACCGCTAATGTTTTAAAGTATTAGAAATTAAGAAACCAACATTTTTAGTAAGTCACGTTATAAAGAATACCTCAGGAAAAAGCATGGGAACCGTGAGAGGAACTGCAGGTATAGGAAAATTTGCAGTTCCCTGGAACTGAAGGGAACCGAAAAAAACAAAGAAAATATATGAAAAATATAAGTAAACTCACTAAGTCAGCACACAAATGAATAGAAAGTAGAAGAAAATGAAACAGAAATTATCTTCAGCCAGGAATGAGAGAGCCCCTCAGAGGCAGTGTTAATCAGTCAGGCGGAGAAAAAATGATGGTGCCCTCTGGGCAAGATCCAGTAAGCACATCCTCTAACTCTCTTCTGATTGGCTAATTCCTCAAACTCATTACCATAATCTGCACTTCTGAGGCAGCCCAACCTAGTCAGTTTACTGCTAAAGGACTACTGGGGTGAGACATTTATATAAACTCACTAACACTGATACAAAAATAACAAACTCTAGCTTTAAAAACTAAAACTGCAACAAACTAAAAGTGTCTTTCATATAGACATGAAGTTCTGAATCCCGGAGGGTGAGTAACGTCATCACTGAAGTGCACTAGATGGCAGGAAAAAAGGAACTGAGGCGGTTGGGTCCTGGCACCGAGGTAAGCCTGGTGCTGTGAGCCACTCTCGAGGTGCTGTGCATCTGCACAGCTTGCCTCAGCGCCGGCCCTCCTGAAAAGTTCTGGCTCCCAGGGGGTCCTAGTGCCTCTGGCACAGATCCGTTAGTGTGAATAAATGGTGAAGATACATTCCTGGAAGATCAACAGTTAAGGTAAGTACATAACTATCATATAGATAGATAAAATCTTTATTTTTATACAGGCTTAAATGATGTCATTAAGGTTATACAACCTTGTTTTCAAAACAAAACAGATTTTACATTATACAATCACAATTTTACTTACGACATCAAATTACATTTAGTTACATATACTAATGTTTACAAAACTACACACAATAACAATTAGAATATAAAAGAAGGGGGGGACATAAAATCACATTTTTACTCAAAACATTAAAGTTCTATGTGCTAAATTCACCAATTTGTTACTACCTACAAGAACATTAGAAATTATGTAATTTATTTATTTCTTGGGTAAACATCTCATAAAAAGGTGACATTTGAGCTGAGTAAGGCAATACATTCCAGGCATTTGCTGCCTGTGATCTCAAAGTTTTTCTACCATATGTATTTTTGGTCTTAAGCAGTATTATTTTCTTTACATGAACCGTTCTCTTTGAGTCCTTGAAAAAGTTTCTATCCCTATCAAATATTACTTTAGTTAAACAGTATAATGTTCAGGGTAAAAGTTCTGATATTTAAATATTATTTTTAAAAGTCTTTGTGTAGTTTATGTGCCGAGTCTGCCACATCAAAGCAGTCAACATTATACAATGGTGCACATTCATTTTGCATTTTAAGACATACCTAGCAAATCTATATTGAGTTCTATCTAATTTGTCCAACATTTTTTGTTTGCTGTCTGATATACCAATCCTCCATACGTCAAAGTTAGAAAAATTAGTTGCTCAGCCAATTTTTTCTGATCATTCCTATTTAAAAAGGTTGTTGTACGACATAAAGCACCAAGCTTTTTATTTACTTTACCAATTATTGAGTTTATGTGGTTTTCAAAAAGTTATGCATGTGTCAAAAATGACCCCCAAATAACAACAGTTATTTACTAATTCTAAACACTCATTTTGATTTATTTGTATCTTAATCTGGTCAGTATACTTTTTGGGAGCAAAGTGCATCAACTTGTTTTCTTTTACTATTCATTTGCAGTTTTGACCTGGTGAACCACTCCCTCAAGCTGTCAAAATCAGATTGTAACTTTGTTTGGAGGTCCTGGACGCTATTACCAGAGGCAATCAGGATGGTGTCATCTGCATATTGCCTCACCTGGGAGTATCACACTGATTTAGGTAAGTCATTGCTAAACAGTAAGAATAACAGGGGTCCTAACATTCCATGAATCAATCTTCATTACTGAGTCCCACTTATGGGTCAGAGAACCAAGCTTTCCTTTCTTCTGAGGGAGGAGCTAGCTCAGCTGGATGGTAATAAGATACCCCCATACCTCTGCATAGGGGAGAACACCTGAGGGCAGGGGCTCCTTACAGGCCTGACGCAGCCTGAGACTGTCAGGACTAAGTGGGGGCTTCTATAGCACAGAAGCAGGAGGGTTACCCAAGAGTTCCTGCCTGACCCTAGGGGAGAAGAAATAAGCCCCACAGAAGTGTGAGTTAAGCACCATAGACAGGGCCAAATGTGCCCGTCTTGAAAGGCAAAACCACGCCATCCACCGAATGCAGACTGCAGTTCCTGCTAACCTGGAGGCCACCTTGTTGGCATTGTAAGATGCCCTCAACTGGTACAGTGCTGACTCAAGGCCCCAAGCAGAAAGGTCAATGGTCTGCCTGACTGACTCATTCTGTGGCAGTGTAGCTAAGAGGAGGCTTAGCAGTCGACAGTTGTAGGTAGCCATATGTGTCTGGTGTGCAGAGCTGCACATGAGGGCACATGTTGAGGTGAAAGCATTCCTGCTATGGGCATTCATCTGAGTGGAATCTGCCTCTGGAGATCAGTCATGCATGAGGTGTTGAGGCCCCAACGGGGTCTGCAGTACCTTATGCCCTGAGGAGGGGTGAAGTACTTTGCCTGTGAACCCTGTGGGTGTGCGATACCACATGAGAGGGTCCTGTGGATGGCTGGACTGGAAAAGGGATGTCTCCATACTGCACTGGATGCCTCCTCGAAGGCTCTAGGCCATTGAGGAAAAACAACTTAGTTGATATTGGGAACTTCAGGGAGCCCTAACTGCAGGGCTGTCAAATCATGTCTCAGAAAAGCATTCAAGTTAAGCACCAGGAGCATCTCCACCAAGAATCCCAAGTACTGGGCATATTTAGCAGCCAAATGCAGGTGGATAGAAGACTCATTGTTCTGTGAGGAGGACATTGATGGAGATAAGGTGCTGACTCCAGGAACTGTTGGTGCTGGGAAGAAAGTCCTAAACTGGGCCCTATCAGACTCCCTATGCCAAACCTCTAGGGCACCAATGAATTCCGTGTGCACATCCCATGTTAGTGGCCCCTCATGACCTATGAATGAGAGCAACCTCTCAAGGGAGTTGTGAAGCCATGCCAGAGAAGCTGAGAGTCCTGGTCTCAAGGTCCTCAACCTGGGCTGCAGATCCTCCTACATCCAAGGAGTGGCCTGATCAGTGCCCATGGGGGGAACCCCGGGTGATAAGAGCAGAGCTGCACAGGTCCTATAGGGTAACCCCGGTCCTCACCAGTGATGGTGTCATCCAGCAGAAAGCTGCCACTGGGCCACCATCCAACACAAGTCAGTGCCAACACCAGCACATGATGCAGGGTCAATGATAACCTCAGAGACGGGGTCACCCCCCATCTTTGCAGTCAGCACTGCCCTCATTACCATGCAAAGTGTCAGCTTTGACATCCTCCCTTGAGTCATCACTTGCTCCATTGTCACAAATGACACCAGAGTTAGAACTGATGGCAGAGACTACATTGTCACAAAGGACACCAGAGTTAGGACTGACACCAGGGACTACACCATCATCAGTGCCTCACCAAGAGCTGGGCCCAGGACTGACACCAAGGACATTGCCATGGCCAGTGTCACTGTCCTCCTCAGTGTCACTAGCAAAATCATAGAGAGTGACAACTTCCAACTCGGCAACAGCATGACTAACAGCCCTGGTGCCGGTCCCTCTCCTGACAATGTGAACAGTGTCAGAAGGGGGCCCAGCATCATCTCTGGTGCCACCCGCCTTTTTGTCACCATGAACAGTGACAACAGTATGGGTGACACCAGTGGACAACACCGAAGTTCACACCGGTGAAGATCAAGTCTATAGCTGCGCCCTCGCCACCGGAAACATCTACTGCTCAGGGCAGACAGATTGTGTAGGGTTCCCAGCCAGCCATTGAGAAGGAGCTAGCTGTCCCACAGACTCAACCTCCAGGGCCTCCGATGCCTCAGTGCGGTAAGGTTGAGCAAGACCCTATGCTTCTATGGAACCAGAAGTCCCAGGAAGAGGCCATGGAGAAGGCCTAAAGACCTAACCACGGACAAACGTGTGCGACACTTGCCTCTGAAGGTGAGGGTAGGAAGACCCTACACCTCAACGTATGGTTCTCTAGGATGCACTAATCAAGAAGCAGGCACTGCATGCATCCATTTTGTGCTCCAGTCCAAGGAAGGCTGCACATGACTGATGCTGGTCCGAAGAAGCCATGTGTTTCCCACAGAGGCAACAATGCATTACAGGTGGCTGTCATACTTTTTTCATCAGTTTTACCCTTTCTTGTTGGTCTTCAGCATCGTGGAAAAACAACAAACAAAAGCGGCATGGCAAAAGATGGAAAAATAGTGGTGACTAGATGAACTGAGGCACTGTGTTCCCAATGACGGCAGGAACAAAACTGAGGTTAGTGAGAGAGATGGCAACAGTTACTGGCTGGTGCAAGACACCACATGGGGTGCGCAGGTGCCATGATCTCTAGCCATGGCCAGCTCCCTGACACAAGCTTTGTTCCCACAGGGTCCTATTGCCTCTAGCCCCACATCCACTAATGGGAATCAATGGTGAAGATTGATTCTTGGAAGATCTATGAAACCATATTCACTTACCACTCAGCATACCTCATTTCTTTATGCTCAACATATCGTATTCCCTTACCACTCAATGTACTAAGTTCCCTTACCAATCCATGCACCCCATGCCCTTACCATTCGGCATACCCATTCCCTTATCACTCAGTGTACACCATTACCTTATCATTCAGCATACCCCATTCCCTTATCACTAGGGCCATTGTTTTCCAGATATAGAATTATCCCAATTCCAATGGTTAAAAATTGCCAATTTTAGACAATTCCAGATACCATTCAGAATATACAGCAGAAAAACAATTGTAACAGTAGTTACAGGAGTGGTATATGATGTACATCCAAACTTCTGGCAGTGTTTCTTTCACTTTAATTCCCACCGGAATGTCTTCAATCTATCTCCGCCCATCCACCCGGGTGGTAACTCCCTCAGCACCGCCCTGTGATGTCAGATTTTACCCACAGGAAGCAAGAATCTGTGTGCCACTTGCCCTGGCAGGTTGGGTGGGTCAGTGTGGATGTGCACCATATACCACTCCTAGAAGAAAAAATTACTCACCATAGTAATGTTGTTTCTTCTAATGAAGTCTTGCTGTATTCTGACCATATGCAGTTAGCCCCGGCACTTGAACTGCTCTGGAGAGGAAAGGGTTAACTCTATGCAAAGGCATGGAATGTTGAGCTCGAGCTCTGTTTTCAAACCACTGTTCCTGGTACTCCTCAGTGTAACAGTCAGATTCTTACGAGCACTATGCTAACTAACTATTAAATAGAAATTGTTTTAAAATGTTGTGCCAAAGGGCAATAAACAGATTTTTAGGATCCAAAAGACTCAAGTCGAGAACCCCAAAAAGAATACAAATAGGCAGCAACACTTAATAAAATATATTTAAAACAATAACAACAAAAACCTCACCCTAAGAAGAGGTAACCCAGGCACACCTCTGGGATGCAGCACTGCGCCTGCCAACCCACAACCCAAAACAACTAGGTCTAGGAGGGGAGGCAGGGAGGGAGGTCAGAATACAGCAAGACTCCATTAGAAGAAACAACATTACTATGGTGAGTAATTTTTTCTTCAAACAACATGAAGTCTTGCTGTATTCTGACTATATGCAGACTACCAAGCAGTACCCCTTGCAGGAGGGAGTTACAGAACCTATTTTGGAAACAGGCTCTGCAGCACTGCTGTGCCAAACCTAGCATCACTTCTTGACTGGATGTCAAGAGAATAATGCTTGGTAAATGTGTGAACAGTTTTCCAGGCGGCTGCTTTACAGATTTCCACTAAGGGTATGTCTCTAGCTGCTGCAACCGAAGCAACTGTACCTCTGGTGGAATGAGCCTTCAGGCTTGAGGGTGGCTCTTTCCCCAACTTTGAATAGCAGAACTGGATACAGGAGACAATCCACCTGGCAATAGTTCTCTTAGTGACAGGTTTACCTTTACCCACTTCTCCATAAGTGAGAAACAGCTGTGAACAGTCATTTCTATGGGCCCTAGTGTGTTCTATATAATAACTAAGGGCCCTCTTTATATCAGGACTATGTAGTCTTCTCTCCATAGAGGAAGACTGGTCAGTGAAAAATACAAGCAATGACATAGACTGGTTTAAATTAAAGTCTGATACCACCTTGGGGAGGAACGTTCTGTTCGTTCGAAGGACCACCTTATCCTTGTGAAATGAAATGAAATCAGGTTCCACTGATAAAGCCTGTAATTAACTGATTCTCCTAGCAGAGGTATTGGCTACCAGGAACACAGTTTTCCAAGCCAAGTATTTTAGCACAGCTGAAGATAATGGTTCAAAGGGGGGGCTGCATAAGCTGTGCAATACAGATATTCAGATCCCAAGCAGGAGTAGGGTCCCTAAAGGGAAGACTGATATGAACCAGACCTTTGAAACATTTCTTGAAAACTGGATGGGAGGTTAAGAAAGAGCCCTTCCCAGCTGAAAGGAAGGCAGAGATGGCTGCCAAATGCACTTTGAGAGTGGTAGGCAAAAGGCCTAAACTGTTAAGATGCACCAAATAGCCCAAAGCAGTGGCAAAGTCAGCTGAATCTGGCTGAATATGCCTCTGAGTACACCAGAAACCAAATCTCTTCCATTTGGAATTGTAAGTTTTTCTAGTGGAAGGTTTTCTACTAACCTTAAGAATGTCCAAGAGCCGGCCCGGTGGCACTGAGGGTTGAGGCGCTGGATGCCATACCTAGCACCACGCCGGCAACCCGGGTTCGGGAATGAGCCAGGGTTGTTGGGGGTTGGCAGGGGAGGAAACAGATTGGGCGTCCCTGGGACTGCTCTCCGTCTCCGGGGAGGGGGAAGGGGAGGTATGCTGCCTCGGTGTCTTAGTGGCCTCTAGCGATGGCTGGGGGTGATGCAGGGCACTGACACTGCACACCACACACAAAGGGAGAATAGAGGAAAAATGGGTGCCAGCTGCGGCAGCATGATGGCCGTCTTCATGGGGGATTCGCTTGGGAACGGCTCGTGGCACTGGATCCTGATTGGGTGGGTGAGTATAGGGGGGCTCTCCACCTCCCCTCCATGGGGGGTAAGCCGCGAGAGTTCGCTATGGGCCGGAGCTGGGGAATCCTCAAGACGGTGGCCGGATATCTGGAGGATGCCTGGACGTGGATATAAAGTAGGCAGACTGGTCACCAGGGAGAAAAATGTACATCAAAAAAGAATGTCCAAGACTGATTGGAAAAAATGCAGGCTTGCATATTCTAGCTCCTCAAGAGCCAAGATTTGAGTCTGAGAGTCTGAAGGTTGGGATACAGTATCCTCCCCTGCGAGGAGGTGAGGAGATTGTACTGTCTGGGAAGACACAGTGGAATTGTCACTGACATTGCCAATAGTAGGGGGTACCATGGCTGCCTGGCCCAGTCTGGAGCCACTAGGATCACTGTGCAAGGCTGAGATCTGATCTTGACCAGAACTCTAACTATCAGAGGAAAAGGAGGAAAAGCATACAGAAACCCGCTTGTCCAATCCAATAGGTGAGCATCTTGGGGAACAGACCCCAAAAGAGGGGGTCTGCAGCAGAACAGAGCAAGCTGGTGATTGTCCGGGGCTGCAAAGAGGTCTATCTCTGGACTGGCCCACCTCTTGAAAATGATGAAGAATTAGAGATTCAGGGCCCATTTGTGGTGACCTTGAGAAATCCTGCTGAGAGCATCTGCCAGTACATTGTTCTTCCCTGGGAGATGCACAACTATCAGGGAAACCTGAAGGGAATAAGCTAGTGACAATATTTTCATGGCTTAGGTGCACAAGGCCGAGGACCAAGTGCCCCCCGCTTGTTGATGTACCACATGGTTGTGGTGTAATCTGTCCTGATCTGCACCACTTTCCCCTGAATTGTGTTTGAGAATGTCTGAAGTGCTAGAAAGACAGCCCTGAGTTCAAGAAGATTTATGGCAGAAGAGACTCCTGATGAGACCATGTTCCCTGAGCAGTGAGCTGGTCCAGATGGGCTCCCCATCCCACTAGGGAAACATCCATGGTAAGACTCACTACAGGAACCTGACTGAGGAAAGGGACACTTTGCCTTAGATTGACCTCCTCCAGACATCACTATAGAGCCTGAACTAGAGTTTGAGACACTGGAACTAACTTGGAGAGAGGGTCTTTTCCTGAGACCAAAAAGATTTTAGATGAAACTGAATATCTCTCATTTGAAATCTTGCCCCTTGCACTACTGCAGTGGAAGCTGCCATGTGGCCTAGCAACTGTAAGAAGTGCCTGGCTGGTCAAGACACTAGTGGACAAAAAGAGGAAGCTAGCATGATGAGGGACTGTGCCCTTGAAAGAGGAAGAAAGGCCTTTGCCTGGACAGTGTCCAGTTCCACCCCTATAAATGTGAGAAGCTGGGCTGGTTCCAGGAGAGACTTTTCTAGATTTAGGATGAATCCTAAGGAGTCCAGAAGCTTTTGAGTGACCTCTAGAACTGACCTGACTTGGTCTGAGGACTGACCCACTATGAGCCAGTCGTCCAGGTAAGGGAACAGTAAGATGCCTTGTCTCTTGAGAAAGGCCACCACTACTGCCAGACACTTGGTGAACACCACTGGAGCAGATGTTAGGCCGAAAGGCATTGCTCTGAACTGGTAATGAGCTGAGGGCAACTCAAACCTGACTTCTTGTGGGAATGCCTGATAGGTATGTGGAAACAGGCATCCTTGAGATCCAGGGAGGCTAGCCAGTCTCCTGGTCTCAAAGAGGGAACAATTATTCCCAAAGTCACCATCTTGAACTTTGGCTTTAGTATATGTTTGTTCAGGTATCTTAGATCTACGATGGGTCGCCACTCCCCAGTCTTTTTTGGGATAAGGAAGTATTTGGAATACAGTCCTTTGCCCTTGTGACAAAGAGGTACCTTCTCTACTGCTTGTAGAAGTAGTAGAGAGGAGACTTCTGCCTCTAAGGCCTTTGTCTCCAAGGGACAGGGAGGACTGAAAGACTTTGCCCTCATTTTTGGGAACCTTTTGAAACTGAGAGCAAGTCCCTGGCTCACTACTAGTAGGTGACCCTGACTGACACCTCAGGTCTGTTTGGCAGGGGACTTAGACTGAGTGGAGGATGGAGTCCTGGTCATCCCCCTTCTGCCTCTTCCACTAAAGAACCCCCTCTGCTGGAAAGAAGAGGAGGTCTGGGCTTGGTAAAAGGGCCTAGGAAAAGGCCTGCCCCTGTCAGCTCTAGCTAGATTGCTGCTTCTGAGGAGTGACCTGCTTTTCCTTGGCTGCAGCACTCCTGTAGGTGGTCCTGCAGCACTCCTGTAGGTCGTCCTGTATTCGTCCATCTTTTTCATGTAAGCCTCTGTTTGCTCCCCAAACAGAGAATTACCCGTGGCAGGAAAATCCATGGCCTTGGTCTGGGTATCCTGTGATAGACTGGTACACCTGAGCCAAGCAAATCTCCTCAGGAAGACAGATGTAGCCATAACCCTGGAATGTACATCATTCGAGTCAACAGCAGCAGGAAACTGGACCTTTGATGCCTCAATACCATCCACAGCCACCTGCTCCAGCTCCTTGGCCAGCTGGGGAAGGGCATTCTTAGCCAGCTCCAGAACCGTATCCCATATAGATTTCTGGTATCTGGCTGTATATACCATGTAAGAAGCTTGCCTGAGCCCCAAAGAGGATGCCAAGTACTACTTCTTTGCCACGGCATCCACTTTCCTGGACTCCTTATCTGAGGGGTGAGATGCCAGGGGAATGTTAGCCTTGTCACAGGCTGCAGTTTGCACTACCCCAACATGGCTGCAATGATCTGTAAGGAATTCAGTTCCAGGACCTGACAAGGTATACCTCTTGTCCATCTTTTTATCCACAGGGGGTATGGATGTTGGAAACTGAAGAATTTTTTGTGTCTGTTTCCCCAGGGATTTATGCAGTGGGATAGACACCCTTTTGGACTCTGGGACATCCATCATCTCAACATAGTCAGGTTCCTCCTCATCCACTGAAGCTGAAGAGTATTAGCCACTTTCTTGTAGAACAAGAAATGGGAGGGGGACTCAGAAAGTCTGGGAGGAGACACATTAGAAGGCCTGTCTGGGGAGATGTCAGGATCTACTGGCTCATCAAGGCCTTCATAATCCTCTTCTTCATAATCTTCTTTTCCTTCCCAATTGCCCTCATAAAATGCTTCAGGATCATATTCAGAAGCAGAAGCTTCCAACCGAACCGATCGTCTTTGAGTCGGTGTTGGTTCGGTCGGAACCGAGCAAAGCAATTGTACAACAGTAATCGCTTTAACTACAGTATTTCTTCAGCGGTGGGAACATGGGGACTGGGATCTGAACCAGCTGACTTGCGCTTTTTCTTCGACAGAACCAATTCTGCAGAATCGGCTCTCCTTTCGCCCAATGAGGTATCGCCCAGGACAGTGGCCACCCCCTCAGACTCAGTCGGAACCGAACTGGGCTGGCCATCCAGGTCAGCAGACTTCTCTGCCTCCCTTTCCTTCAGCCTACATAAATGTTTATCTAAAGTGGCTTTGGGAAAGTTTTTGCAAATCTGGCAGTCTTCCTTGGGGTGGTCAAACCCCAGACAATAAACACAGACAAGGTGGGGATCAGCCTTAGCAAAGGCCTCCCCACACTCGGTGCAGTGCTGAAACCCAATGGGACCAGTTTTCTTTTTGGGTTTCTCAGACATGCCTATAAAATAATAAGCTACCCTTACCAGGGTTAAAGCCAGGCAACTATGAACCTATCAGTTCCAACCATGTCATGGGTCAGTTAAAAAAAACGAAGAAAACGTCTTTTTTTTTTTTAGGATCCGATAGGCATCAGAACCACAGTACAAAAAGGAAAAATACAAAGAAAAACCAATACAGAATTTGCTTCAGTTCCCAACTGGAAAGAAACTGAACAAAAAACAATTTCTACCAACAAAACTCTTAACTACCTACTAACTACACTTACTGTATCATAGACAGAGATCTGAATACCGAAAAAATAAGAAAACGGTTGATAAACTGACAGATTTTTACTTGAACCAAAGCGAAGAAGAAGATGATCTCCAGAGCAACTTCACAGTTAGGCGGAGTAAAGAATCTGACGGTTACACTTATGAGTACCAGGTACAGAGGTTTGAAAACCGAGCTCGAGCTCAACGTTCTATGCCTTGGCATGGAATTAACCCTTTCCTCTCTGGAGCAGTTCAAGTGCTGGGGCTAACTGCATGTAGTCAGAATACAGCAAGACTTCATGTTGTTTGAACTAATTTAACAGATGAGTAACCTGTTTTTCTAGGGATGTGGATATGATGTATGATCCACACTTTTGGCAGACTCCTAGCAGTTCTCCAGGAAGGCCGGGGCAAGCCGCACATCCCCTACTTAGGGAAGAGAGATTGGAGAACTGAGGTCCCTGTGACAGGGTGAATATGGCCCTGTCCCAGTTGTTATAGAGAAAGAGTTTAAATGCAAGGATCTGTTCTATTCTTTCCTTTTCTGTCTCTTCTCTGTCTGGTTGCGCAACCAGATTTTCTCATGAGACCTAGGACTTGATCACCCTGACGGTCTTGCAGTTCTCTGCCTCTCGCTATCTCGCTACCCTCACTTGCTGTTCTGTCTTTTCTTCCCCCCTTCCATATCTGCGGATATAAAAATATATGTGAATCTTTTTGTGGAAATGTAATTGATACTGTGATCCCTTTGTTTAACACTGTATATAGTTTTACTGTTGAAATGATTGCAAAAAGCTATTTGGAACCCAAGGGGTTACCCTGAAATTCAGTTTTTAAGCCTCTTGTAGAGACGTAAACAAGAGGTCAGTTCTGGGTTACAGTGTTCTTTTTGCTGCACCTGCTGAAACTGACAAGAACACTGTGAGAAGCAGAATGTTCTCTTAACAAGCTCCTGTACAGACTTATAAAAAAAGAGATGCAATGTTTTGCAAGAGACAGAAAAACTGAGATTTGAAATTGAGAAGAAAAATGACTCTGCTTTCTATGTTTGTACTGCCATTATAAATAGTTACTCTGAACAATTTTTTTTATTTTACTGTTAATAATTTTAATACCCATTCACTTATACTCAGTGTACCCCATTCCATTATACTTATTGCACCCATTCCCTTATACTCTGCATAGTCCATTCCCTTATACTCAGTATTCCTCATTCCCTTATACTTAGTTTACTCCATTCCCTTATACTCCGCATACTCCATTCCTTTATACTCAGCATACCCCATTCCCTTATACTCAGCATGCCACATTCTAACATACTCGCTGTACCACATTCCCTTACACTCCGCACACTCTATTCATGTATACTGTGTACACCATTCCCTTTCATTCAGGATACCCTATTCCCTTATACTCTGCATATTCTATTCCCTTATACCCCTTGTACACCATTCCCTTATACTCTGTATACTCATAGATACATAGACAGTGTTGGCAGATAAGGGCCTATGGCCCACCCAGTCTGCCCATTTGAGCTTGTAAGTTCAGTTTATGTTTTCCTAGAAGTCTGTTGCTCCTTACCCCTGACCTCCAGAATTCCTTTATGTCTATCCCATGCATTCTTAAATCCCGTGATTGTTTCAGCCCCCACCACTTCCTCTGGCAGGGTGTTCCACTTGTCCATCACCCGTTCTGTGAAGAAATTCTTCCTCACGTTTCCTCTGAATCGTCCTCCCTCCAACTTCATCCCATGCCCTCTAGTCCTGGAACATCTTTTTCGCTTAAAAATAGTGTATTCCTGCACCCTGTTCCTCCCTGTAAGATACTTGTATGTCTCTATCATATCCCCTCTCTCCCTCCTCTCCTCCAGGGAGTACATGTTCAGTTCCTTCAACCTGTCTTCATAGGACTTGTGATGCAAGCCATGCACCATCTTTGCTGCCCTCCTCTGAACCTTCTCTACCCTGTCTATGTCCTTACGTAGGTATGGTCTCCAGAACTGTACACTGTACTCCAGGTGGGGCCTCACTAGTGTCTTGTATAGTAGAATTATGACCCCTTTTCCTGCTGGTGATGCCCCTGCCTATGCATCCCAGCATCCTATTTGCTTTACCTGCTGCCTTGTCACACTGTTTCCCTACCTTGAGGTCATCAGAGATGATAACCCCAAGATCCCTTTCCTGCTTGGTGCATGCTATATCCTCACCCCCAAACTGATATATTGTGCCAGGGTTTTGTGCCCATATGCATTATCTTGCACTTCTTTGCATTGAATTTCAACTGCCAAACCCTGACCATTCTTCAAGTTTCTGCAGGTCCCTTCTCATTCTGTCTACACCTCTGGTGTGTCTACTCTGTTACAGAGCTTTGTGTCATCAGCGAACAGTGAAATTCTGCCTTCTAGGTCCCAGCGCAATGTCACTGATGAAGATGTTGAATAGGACCGGTCCCAGCACTGATCCCTGTGGTACCCCACTGGTCACTCTTCCTTTTGTGGAGTGACAGCCATTTACCACCACCCTCTGTGTCCTGCCACCCAGCCAGTTACCTACCCACCACACTACTGTCCTGCCCACACCCATATTCCCCAGTTTGTGTAATAGTCTTCTATGTGGCATAGTGTCAAAGGCCTTGCTGAAGTCCAGATAAGCCATGTCCACTGCCCTCCCCGATCCACCTCCCTAGTCACCCAGTCAAAAAATTCAACCAGGTTGGTTCTGACATGACCTCTCCTGGTGAAACCATGCTGCCTTGGGTCCTGTAGTCCATTGACAACCAGATGTTCCACAATCTCCTTCAGTAGTGCTTCCATGATCTTCCCCACTACCGAGGTGAGGCTGACTGGTCTGTAGTTCCTTGCTTCCTCTTTGTTCCACTTTTGTATAAGGGACATCTGCTGTCCTCAGTCTTTGGGTACCTCCGCTGTTTCCAGTGATCGGCTAAACAGGATGGCCAGAGGTTCAGCCACCACTCTCTTAGTTCTTTAAGGGCCTGGGGTGCACCCATCTGGCCCCATTGCTTTATCAACTCTTATTCCTTCCAGTTCCTTCAGGACCCTTTCGTGTAAAGGGACTTGTGTCCATTTCTGCACCATTCTCACCCTTGTACTCCCTTCAGACCCATTACCCTTTCTTCTCAGTAAAGACTGAGCAGAAATACCTGTTCAATATGTCAGCTTTACTGTTGTCATCCTCCACGCGCCCCATCCTCCCCTTCAGTCTCACTATCCCTCCCTTTGCCTTTCTTTTTCACTTATGTACCTGTAAAGGTTCTGTCCCTCTACCCACTGATTTTGCAATGTGTTCTTCTGTCTGAGCTTTGGCTTCCTTACTGACCTCCCTGCCTCCTTTGCTTCTCCTGGTACTTCTCCCTATCCCTTCTGCCTGTGTTTTTGTATTGCCTGAATGCAATCTTTTGGCTTTCACTTTCTCTGCTACTCTTTGGAAAACCATAATGGTCTCCTCTTCCTTTTCCTCTTGCTAACCTGCTTAATGCATAATTCTGTTGTTCTTGTAATCCCCATTTTAAATACTGCCCACTGTTCCTCAACCCCTGATTCCTGTCCCATTCCCTTAATGCCTCTTCAAGTATCTCCCCATTTTCCCAAAGTCTGCCCCTAAAATCCAGGATACGTGTTTTGTGTGGTTTGGTTCTGCTCTTTCTGTGATTTCAAACCACAATGACTGGTGGTCACTGTTCCCCAGGTGCTCCCCCACTGTTACCCCCATCACACTGTCCCTGTTTGTGAGCACAAGGTCCAGTATTGCCTTCTCCTGAGTTGGTTCCATGACCAGTTGCTTGAGGAAGGCACCTTATACTCAGTATACCCCATTCCCTTACACTCTGCATACTCTATTCCCTTATATTCAGTGTACCCATTCCCTTATACTCCACATACCCCAGTCCCTTATACTCAGTGTACCCCATTCCTTTATACTCCACATACCCCATTCCCTTAATAAGAACAAGAGGGTGTGTCATGCAAATAGTTCTAAAATTCTGGAGTTCTCAGTTTAGTTGCCTAAGTCCACTTCACATGCAGGAGTTTCTCTTCTTTTCAACAAAGTAAAACATTTTGAATGTAAATTCAAATTTCACTTTTTTAAACCACAATTTTCAACATGGTTTATGAAGTAATATGCTTACATGTATAGTTCCTGCTTCTCTTGTGGTTATTACAGATCACTGGATTGTCCCTCACCAATTACAGTGCTTCCTTCTGTTGTGCATGAAGTACTCATATTCCCGTAAGGATGTCTCATGTGCTCAGCCACAATAGCGAGCTTCTCGTTGACCACTCATATAGTCAGCATTTTGGTTAAAAAAAGGATTTAAAAGAAATTAGCGACCCATAATAAAGTTATGAGTCCATTTGGAGTGACTCTTACAGATCTAAGAGTCTCAACTCCTGCATCCTTAAGAACACAGAACTGCCCACCTTCCTTCCCAGTCCTCTGGTCCTAAGAACGTGCAAGGCAGCACTCTTGTATCCATAAGAGGCTCTCTGACCAGACCCATAAACTTACATAAGAGTGCATTCTTAAGTTCTATGTGTGCCAGAACGTGTCACCCAAAACTTGAGAATACTGTCTTATAACCACAAGAAACATAACTGTACATGTAAACATATATTACCTTTACATTAGCAGTCTACATACACTATTCCCTTACACTTAGCATACTCCATTACCTTACCACTCAGCATACTCCATTTAATTATACTCAGCATACCCCATTCCCATACCACTCAGCCTACCCAATTTCCTTACCATTTGGCATACCCAACTGACTTATGGCACCACATATCCTATTTATCTACCACTCAGCATACTATATTGCCTTCTACATAGTGCATCCCATTCCCTGAATATTAAGTGTACCCCATTCCCCTAAATACGCAGCATACCCCAGTTTCCTAAGTACTCAGCATACTCCATTGCATACCCACTCACTGTACCACATTCCATTATACATAGGGAACCCCATTCCCTTACCATTCTGCGTACTTCATTCCCTTACCAGTCAGCATACCCTATTCCACTATACATGGCATATCCCATTCTCTTATTTAGAGAATATCCCATTTAATTACCAAGCAGTACACCCTACTTCATTCCCAATCAGCATCAGCAAATCCCATTTTCTTATATTCAGCATTCCCTGTACCCCATCATCTTATTCTCAGCATACCCCACTCCTTTACACACAAAGTATCCCATTTCTTTACTACTTAATGTACCCAATTTCTTTAATACAAACTATACCCCATTCCTCTATCACTTTACTCGTTCAAATATACACAGCATACTCCATTCCCTTATCACTCATCTTACCCCATTCCGTTACCACATTCAGTGTACTCCATTCCCTAGTTTACTCCATTCCCTTACCAGTTGGGTTATCCCATTCCTTTATCACTCAGCATACCCTCTTCCCTTACCAGTCTGGGTGCCCAAGTCAGAGCTTTGCCACCTTGTTTGAACTTCATATCTGTCAGTGGTTGCTTCCCAATGAAGTCATAGATCCTCAATGAGCCTGAAGGGAGGGAATTAAAACAACATTATAATAACAGTGTGGTAAAGCTTCAGGACCAAAACATTCTAGTGCACCTACCATGAGGCACTGCAGTACAGGTGAGAAACAAAAAATGAAAATTACGTACCTACTGTTATTCTTCAACTTCCTGTGTATCTTCACCATTCGTCACTGTTGGGTGACTGGCACCCTGCGGGAGATTTTTTTTTTTTTTTTGAGGGAGGAGCCGGCACCGCCCGCAAGGCCGAAGCACTGCATGGCCCTCATGGGTTAGCCAGTTACAGCCGTTGGATCCTCCCCCACCTCAGTTCTGCATGCCAGACAGACAAAAGGAAAGAAGGCAAAGAGAAAATAAGGGCGGGGCGAGGGAGCCCAAGAGACAGTAAAAGGAAAAAGAGCAACTGAAAAAGAATAAGCTAACAAGAGGACAGAGAAGGAGAGGGGACCAGTTGGTTATGGGCCGAAAGAAAAAAATTACTCACCTTAGTAATTATGTTTCTTCTACTGGAGTCTTGCTGTATTCTGACAATTGCATTGATTCCCAACCTTTGAACTGCCCCGGAGAACAAATAGTTAACTTTCTGTGCAGGGCATAGAATGCTAAGCTTGAGCTCGGTTGAAATCTCTCTCTGGAGTGATTCATACCTAAACCGTCAGATTCTTATGAGCCCAACTAAACTAAAAATTCTATGTGGAAATTGTAAAAATTCTTACTAGCCAACTGGCTGAAAAAAGTTTTGGATTCCCCAGGAAGACTCAAGTCAGGAAACCCAAAAACCAAATCCCAATCATAAATCAGCACCCAAACCAAAAGGAGGAGTGTGCAAGCAAAACGCACCCCTGGGGTGCAACATTGCACCTGCCCACCCACTTCCCAAAAACAGGTTCTGAGAGGGGAGGCAGGGAGGGAGGTCAGAATACAGCAAGACTCCATTAGAAGAAACATAATTACTAAGGTGAGTAATTTTTTCTTCAAACAACATGAAGTCTTGCTGTATTCTGACAATTGCAGACTACCAAGCAGTGCCTCTAAGGAGGAGGGACAGAACCTACTTTGGGAATAGGCTCTGAAGTACTGGTGTGCCAAACCAAGCATTACTCCTAGCCTGGATATCCAGAGAGTAATGCTTAGTAAAGGTGTGGACTGTTTTCCAGGTGGCTGCTTGACAAATTTCTAAGAGAGGGATATCCCTGGCAGCAGCCAAGGAAGCATCTGTACCTCTTGTGGGATGAGCCCTCAGGCCTGAGGGTGGAGTTTTTCCCAGCTTTTCATAGCAGAATTGTATACAAGATACAATCCACCTGGCAATAGATATTTTGGTGGCAGGCTTGCCCTTTCCCACTTCTCCATAAGTGAGGAACAACTGGAGGGAGTCAAACCTCTGACCCTCTGTACGCTCTATGTAGTATCTAAGGGCTCTTCTGACATCTAAACTGTGTAGCCTCCTCTCTCCTGAGGAAGAATGATTAGTTAAGAAAACAGGGAGAGACATAGACTGATTTAAATGGAAGTCTGAAACCAATTTGGGCAAGAACCTTCTATTGGTTCTAAGGACCACTTTATCCCTGTGAAATGAGATAAAATCAGGTTCCACTGACAGGGCTTGCAATTCACTGGTACACCTGGCAGAGGTAATGGCTACCAAGAACACCATTTTCCAAGTCAAGCACTTAAGCTCTGCTGAAGACATGGGCTCAAAGGGGGGTTGCACAAGTTGAGCAATGCAAACATTCAAATCCAGGGCAGGGGCAGGGTCTCTAAAAGGAGGATTGTTGTGAAGCAATCCTTTAAAAAATTTACACAACATAGGATGGGAAGATAGTGAGGAAGACTTCCCCACAGACAAAAAAACACAGAAACAGCTGACAAGTGTACCTTGAGAGTAGCTGGTCTGAGGCCTAGGCCATTAAGATGGACCATATAATCCAGAACCGTAGGCAATTCAGCGGTGTCTGGAGAAACATGCTTCTTAGAATACCAAATGCTGAATCTTTTACATTTGGAGTTGTAAGTCTTTCTGGTGGAGGGCTTTCGAGAAGCCTTGAGGATGTTCAGGACCCGTTGGGAAAGATGCAGATCTGCAAACTCTAACTCTTCAAGAGCCATGCTTTGAGATTGAGAGACTGAAGATTGGGGTACCAAATCCTTCCCTGAGAGGATGTTAACAGGTTGTAATTCCTGGGAGAGACAGGGGAAGATGGACTGCTAGGGACAGCAACAGGTGGTACCAGGGCTGTCTGGCCCAATCTGGAGCAATCAGAATCACCTTGCAAGGTTGAGACCTTATTTTAAACAAAACTTTGAACAGGAGAGGGAAGGGGGGAAAGGCATACAGAAACTTCCCTTCCCAATTCAGGATCAGGGCGTCCAGAGGGACTGAGCCCAGGACTGGAGGTCTGCAACAAAAGAGAGGGAGTTGGTGATTGTCTGGGGCTGCAAAGAGATCTATCTCTGGAGTGCCCCACCTTGAAAAAATCACTTTCAACACCTGAGGGTCCAGGGACCATTCGTGATGGCCCTGAGAAATCCTGCTCAGTGCATCTGCTAGCACATTGTCCTTGCCAGGAAGGTGAACTGCTACAAGAGAGGTTTGCAGGGAATAAGCCAGGGACCACAACTTCATGGCTTCTGTGCACATGGCCGTGGACCGAGTGCCTCCCTACTTGTTAATGTACCACATGGTGGTGGTGTTGTCTGTTCTGACTTGAACCACCTTGTTTTGTACTTACTGTGAGAACGCTTTTAGAGCCAGAAAAACTGCCCTGAGTTCTAGAAGATAGATGTGGAGAAGGGATTCTGGGGGGGGACCACAGCCCCTGGGCAGTAAGGGACCCCAGGTGGGCTCCCCAGCCCAGGAGAGAAGCATCCGTGGTAAGGACCACTGAACAAGGCTGAGCAACAAAGGGAACACCTTGTCCTTAAATTGTCCTGATCCTGCCACCACTGGAGGGCTTGGATCAAGGTCAGAGTCACTAGGATCAGTTTGGTAAGGGAATCCTTTCTCTGAGACCAGAAAGCTCTCAGGTGGAACTGAGTATCCCTCATCTGGAATCTTGCCCCTTGGACCACTGCTGTTGAAGCTGCCATGTGGCCCAAGAGCTGGAGGAAATGCCTTGCTGGTCAAGATACCCGAAGACTGAAGGAAGAAGCTAGTTCCATAAGAACCCTTGCCCTTTCTAGAGGAAGAAAGGCTCTTGCTCTGAGTGTGTCCAATTCTGCCCCTATAAAGGTAAGAAGTTGGACTGGTTCGAGAATTAACTTGGGAAGGTTGAGAAGAAATCCTAGAGAAGTGAGCACTTGCTGGGTCATTTGCAGGTGAGACTTGACTTGGTCTGGAGACTGACCCACTATTAGCCAATCGTCCAGATATGGAAAAATGAAAATCTTTTGCCTTCTTAGAAAGGCAAGTACTACTGCTAGGCACTTTGTGAAAACCCTTGGGGCTGAGGTTAGGCCAAAGGGCATTGCTCTGAACTGATAGTGGCCTGAGGGTAACTCGAACCTGAGGTACTTTCTGTGGGAGCACCTGATGGGAATGTGAAAGTAGGCATCTTTGAGGTACAGGGAGGCTAGCCAGTCCCCTGGCCTTAGAGAGGGAAGGATTATTCCCAGAGTTATCATCTTGAACTTCGGTTTTAAAAGATGTTTGTTTAGATATCTGAGGTCTAGGATGGGTCGCCACTCCCCTGTCTTTCTGGGTGTCAGGAAGTACCTGGAGTACAGTCCTTTGCCCCAGTGTAGGGTAAGTACTCTCTCTATAGCTTTTAAAGCTAGGAGAGTAGAAACCTCTGCCTCTAGGGCAAGGGTTTCTGAGAGATTTGCAGGTGGAAAAGATCTGGCTCTCATCTTTGGAAATTTTTTGAAGCTGAGAACCAGTCCCTGGCTTACTACTTCCAGGACCCACTTGTCTGATGTAATAGACATCCAGTCCTGGACAAAGTAAGCCAGCCTGCCCCCTACTGGAACAGGAGCGTCAACCTGGGCAGGCCCATCACGGTGTTTGCTTGGCAGGGGCTTTAGGCTGAGGAGTGGATGCAGCCCTGATTATCCCCCTTCTGCCTCTCCCTCTGAAGAACCCCCTCTGAGAAAAGGAAGAAGAGGCCTATGCTTGGTAAAAAGGCCTTTGAAAAGGCCTGCCCCTGTCCCTAGACTGCTGCCTTTGAAGAGTTGCCTGCCTTTCCTTGGCCTGAGCACTCCTGTAAGTGGTCCTGTACTCATCCATTTTCTTCATGCAATTCTCTGTCTGCTCCCCAAACAGAGAATTACCCACTAAAGGAAAATCCATGGCCTTAGCCTGGGTGTCCTGCGAGAGGCTAGTACATCTGAGCCAAGCCATCCTCTGAAGAGCCACAGATGTATCCATGACTCTTGATGACACATCATTAGAGTCCACAGCAGCATGAAACTGAACCTTAGATGCCTCAATCCGATCTGCAGCCACTGCTTCCAGCTCCTTGGCTAGCTGGGGGTAGGCCTGTTTAGCCAGTGCCAGTACAGTGTCCCACCTGGACTTCTGGTACCTGGCTATATAAGCCATGTAAATCGCCTGCCTGAGTCCCAAAGAAGATGCCATGTACTGCTTCTTTGCCATGGCATCAATCTTCCTGGAGTCCTTGTCTGGGGGGTGTGAAGCCAAGGGAATATTTGCCTTGTCACAGGCAGCAGCCTGCACTACCCCAACATGGCTGCATTGTTGATATAAGAACTACGTGTCTGAGTCTGAAAGTGTATACCTCTTGTCCATTCTTCTATCCACAGGAAGTATAGTGTTAGGAGACTAAGATTTTTTGTGTGTGTTTCCCAAAAGATTTATGAAGGGGAACAGACAATCTCCTGGACTCTGGGATGTCCATCATCTCTACATAATCAGGCTCCTCTTGATCTTCCACAGCCTCATCCATAGGAAGCTGGAGGGTTTCAGCCACCTTTCTGTAAAACAAAGTGAGAAGGGGACTCAGAAAGCCTGGGAGGGGAAACACCTGAAGGTCTGTCTGGGAGATGTCCGGTTCCACAGGCACATCCAGACCTTCACTTACATCATCATCCTCAAATTCCCCTTCCTCTTCAAATTCCGGTTCATAAAAATCTTCAAGGGTATACTCTTGAACCAGGGAAACCAACCGAACTGAACCCCTGCCAGAAGGAGCTGGATCGGTCAGAACCGGACAGAGCGATTCCACAATCTGAATCACCCTGGCCATCTCTTCAGTGGTTGGAACATGAACCTCTGGATCCGAACCGCTCAATTTATCTTTGCGTTTTCTTTCTGTCGGAACCGATCGCTTGGAATCGGCTCTCCTTTTGCCCAAAGAAGTATCGCCCTGGTCAGAGGGCGCTCCTTCTGGTTCGGTCGCAACCGAACCGGGCTGGCCATCCGGGTCAGCGGACTTCTTGGCCTCCTTTTCCCTCAGTCTACCTAATCTCTTCTCAAGGGTAGATTTGGGAAAGTTTTTACATATTTGGCAGTCTGAATCGAGGTGGTCAAATCCCAGACAATAAACACAGGTGGTGTGGGGATCGGCCTTAGCAAAGACCTCCCAACACTCACTGCAGTGTTGAAACCCAGTGGGCCTGTTTTTTTTCTTGGGTTTCTCAGGCATGGCCAACCTAACCAAACTTACCCTTTTTCGGCAACCGCCAGGCAAGACTCCCTTATTGGTTCCTAACCGTGTCACGGGTATTGGAAAAAAAACACGTTTTTTTTAGAACCGATAAGAACCGGTAACCACACACTAAGTAAACAAACAAATTTCACTAACAAATGGCCCGTTCAGCCGAAATGAGACGCACTTTTACAAGTTCCACACAGAAAAACAGAAAATTCCTATCTAGTACTCATGGCACCACAGACAGAGACTGAACCGACTATGTGGATACTTTTTTCAGTTTAAAAACCGACGAAAACTGAAAACTTTAACTGACTTTTGAACCGAGCTGAAGGAGAAATCTCCGGAGCGACCGTTCAGTGAGGTGGAGTAAAGAATCTGACGGTTTAGGTTTGAATCACTCCAGACAGAGACTTCAACCGAGCTCGAGCTCAGCATTCTATGCCCTGCATAGAAAGTTAACTATTTGTTCTCTGGGGCAGTTCAAAGGTTGGGAATCACTGCAACTGTCAGAATACAGCAAGACTTCATGTTGTTTGAAAGACCCCAGTCCCTGGACGACCAAAGGTAGAAAGGGAGAAGAGAGACTGGGAAAGAAAAAAAGAGATGTTTGAGGAAGAGCGGGACAAGGGAGGGAGGCCAAGACCCATCAAGACAAGGACAGATCAGAGATCACTAAGAGATGGATTCAAGGGAGGCTCTGAAGATTCGGATAGTCCCGATGGGTAAAGCTCTCCCTAGCCTTGATCCCAACTTCCTAAGGAAAATCCTGCCCTGCTCTCCCCCCTGCAATTAACGTAAGGAGAAAACCAAGTTTTCGAGGGGGGGAGGGTTGAGAAGGGATCCCCAAGATAATACCATCCCCACAGGGGAAGGTACGAGAGAGAAAGCAACAAGGGGCAAGGGAGTTTTGGCCAGCCCCAAAACCACCTCATCTTGGAGTCTGAGAGTTGGAACTCATGGGATGGGCGCATCCCACAAAGCAGTTCAGGATAGAGGAAGGACCCACCAGAAGACCCTAAGAAAAAAAAAAACTAAAGGAGCCCCACTCGCCTCTTTCCAATACCCCCACATTGGCCTCCTGACAGCCTTCCAGAAAGGAGGGGAAGAATTCAAAGGGGAAGGGGGCAAGTAGGAAGGCGGGACGGCTCAGGGACTGAGGTCCTGTGAGTGGAAGGTGGGAGGGATTCAGTGATGAATGGTGGAGATACACAGGAAGATCAAGAATTACGGTAGGTACATAATTTTCATGTCTTACCTGTGTCAGTCTTCCATTCATCACTATTGAGTAATGCAGGCTCCCCGGGGCCCGAAGTCCTGAAGGAATAATATCTCGTCCTACCCGAGGGGAAGAACGGGGGACTCCACCACAGCTCAGTTAGGGCTGGACTGGTCGGGATGAGGCGGGGTCCCTAGATCCTAGGGAAGGGCGCCCCTGTAGTTCCGTCTCGCCTGCAGGAGAAGAGATGGGTCCCATGGAAGGAGGAGGCCACTACCCTACGCTGGACCAAAGGTGGCAACCTGGAAAGGTTAAGCCATGCCATCCGCCTAATGCAGATCACTATCCCCACAAGCCATGAAGTGACCTCATTGGTGTCATCGTAAGATGCCCTTGACTGTTGCCTCGTCAAGGAGAGGAGGGGGAGACAGGGGCTATGATAGAGACATACAAGTATCTTAAAGGGAGGAACAGGGTGCAGGAATACACTATTTTTAAGTGAAAAAGATGTTCCAGGACTAGAGGGCATGGGATGAAGTTGGAGGGAGGACGATTCAGAGGAAACGTGAGGAAGAACTTCTTTCCAGAATGGGTGGTGGACAAGTGGAAAACCCTACCAGAGGAAGTGGTGGGAGCTGAAACAATCACAGGATTTAAGAATGCATGGGCTAGACATAAAGGAATTTTGGAGGTCAGGGTTAAGGGGCAACAGACTTCTAGGAAAACATAAAGTAAACTTACAAGCTCAAATGGGCAGACTGGGTGGGCCATAGGCCCTTATCTGCCGACACTGTCTATGTCTCTATGTCAACTCCAGGCCTATCGCGGAGAGGGCTATGGCTTGCTGGGTAGCCTCCAAATCGAGCAACGATGCTAATGCTTGGCCCAACATCATCCACAGATGACTGTTGTAGGCAACGTGGTGTGCCTGATGTGAGATGATAACAAGCATCTTCCACGAAGAGGAAAAAACTCTTTGCTCCAGCTGATCAAACTCCTGAGAGTCTGCATCAAGGGGCTGGTCATGGACCGGGCTTCTAGGCCCAGATGGGGTGTCTAGATGCATTAGTCCAGAAGGTGGATGAGGCAAAGAGCCTGGAGACCCCCGGGTTGCACGATACCACCTGCGACAGTCCATAGGGGCTGGTTCTGAGGAGTATGGAAGCTGCCAGGCACTGTACAATGCCTGCCGGAAATGAAGCAGCCAGGAAGGGACCACCGAATGATGTGCCCCGTATTCACCTAGAAAGGCTTGCATCGCACGCTCAGTATTGTCTCAAGTATAATGAGAGATGTACAAGTCCCTGACCAGCCTCGAATGGAAGCACTGATACTGGGTCTGATCAACATCTGAGAACAGATGGACAGAGGGCTCCTCTTACCCTGTGGAGAAAGATGAGGAGGTCGAGGAACTTGTAGAGTCAGACTTTGGCCGTGGAGGAGGAACTGATTGGAAGACCTGCTCATCCATGGCCCTAACATACTGAGGGAAAAACGCAGCCCGAGATCTGAACTGGTCCCAGGTCAAAGGTTCCAGAGGACCCACATGGCCTGGGAGAAGGGGAGCTGGACGCAGAGACACGAGCAAACCTGCCATCTCACATGATGTGTCTCTGCCAAGGCTAGAAGAATCTACAGGAAAACCTGGCATCAGAGGGAATCTGCAGGTCTGTAAATTCACTGACCTGTCAAGGAACACAAATTGGTTGCGACTAAACCATGTAGGGTGAACTACCCTATGAGGGGACCGGGGTCAAATGGATCTAGAAGAGCGGTCCCCAGCCCCACCCAATGAGATCTTCCTAGAAGAGGACGAAGGAAGGAGACCAGGCTCAGCACTACAGCTCCTGTCCTGACCCTGGAGGGCCACGGGAGTGCGCAAATGTCCTTCACCCTGCCCACTCAACCCAGTCAACTCTGAGGAAACTCTCTTTCTCGCACCCTGTGCCAAAGAGCCTCCCAATTCAGGTGACCCCCCCGAGGGAGGTCGCAGAAGGGGGGCTCGATCTTGATTCTGAGAGGGGGGACAGCACCAGGGACGGTAGCTACCCCCTCGCTCAGGAATCTGATCGCCACACTCGCAGCACTGGGACCACCAGCTTGCAGCTGACTCCTCTGAGCCACCATCAGCCCAAGAGTCAGCACTAGCCACAGTCACCGGAGCTGAGAAGGGGGCACGTGGAGAGGCGCAAGGGTGCTAGGCCATGGGGAATCCTCTGACTCCAAAGAGTCAGGCCTCCAGTCCAGATCAGCCTCCGAATCGTCTGACTCAGAAGAGGAGTCAATCAAGAAGTGCTCCAGACCAGTGGCCCCGGGAGTTCCCCTAGTCACAGTGCCACAAGTGGCCCCACATTCCTCGCCGTGCTGTCCTGATCCCTGGCACTACGAACGGCCCCAGGATCCAAGATGGTGCCATCTGGCGGTGGCGAGAAACGCACTGCACTGGGACCTGCAGGTGTGGGCCCAGACAACAGGGGAGCCTGCACCTCCGAAGAGGTGACTGCCAGAGCGGTGCTCCCGACCCAACCCAGAATGGAGCTGGACTGGACCTCCGGCACTGCGATAGGAATTTCCTCTATGGCAAAGCATGAAGAAGAGGAGGCCCCCTCTTCACCAGACCGTGTAGGCCTGGAAAGGGAACCGGAGGAAGGGCCGAGTGTCCTACGCTTGGACCGCCGACACCCCCTGAAAGTTGGCAAAGCCCTGCCAACTTTCAACATGTGGGGCTTCAGAACTCAGCATTCCATAGAGAAGCAGGCATTGCAGGAATCCATGTCATGTTGAGTCCAAGGCAGGAAAGAAACTTCATGCTGGTCGGTAATGGAGATCTGTCAACCGCAGGGACACCGACGCATGGGAGGCCGACCCGTTTTGTTCAGTTGTTTCTTATCCTGAGGACCAGGCATGATACATACTGCAACTTAAAAAAGAAAAACTCAGAAAAGATTTGGCGCCATAAAATAACAGGAAAGATCTTACCGGTCTTGAACTATGTTGAGTAGTTTTTCTGCAGCAGAACTGAGGCAGAGTCACCGGGAAAGAACAGCATTGAGGGCTTAGAGTCGTCAACGAATACTAGGCTGCGCAGAGAACTCTCGAGCGAGGGTGCTGTCTCGATGGCGGGAGAAGCAGAACTGAGGTGGAGGAGGATCCAATGGCTGTTACTGGCCAACCCGTGAGCACCACGCGATACGTCGCCCTCGTGAGTGGTGCCAATGCAGCCAACTCCTCCCTCTAAACAAAAAAAACCCTGTCTCCGGACAGTCACCCAACAGTGATGAATGATGAAGATTGACACAAGTAAGATTTAGTGTTGCAGTAGATGGTACACTGTAATTTTACTAAAGGAGAAATGGATTCCCAGCAAAATGTGCTACAGTATATTATGGTGTGGTGAAATTATATTAGTATCAGAACCAAATAATGCACTTACACAGTACCATGTGATAGCATGAGGGGGTCACATCAGCATAGTGTGCTATAGTTACACTAGTTCAGCATGGTTGCATGGTGTGTAAATTTACTACCATGGAATGGAAAGGTGTTTGTGCCAGCCCAGGCCCTACGCAATTGAACACTACAGTAAAATGTTACCCTCCCAAAGCACTACAGTATATGACGCATGGTACTGTACTCCAGGGCAAGTGGTCTCCAAAAATATGTTTAAAAGATTTAGTTGTCACCTCTAACAATCAGAAAACAATGTTGAAATTGTTCCATTGGGAAAGGTGCACTGCAACCCTTTATTACCCCATTAATGTAATGGCACTCTGGAAACAGATGGCAGCCTATGCTGTTAAATCCTCACATCTCATTTATTATTGTTTGGTTCCTCTATTTATATAGTTCCCCACCCCGCATACCTGCACATTTATAGGGATGTTTTTTTTGTTTTGTTTGTTTTTTTACTTTCGGCCCTGAAAATTAAGTTTTAACCCTGAATATTCTACACCTTCATGAAATTAAGGTTAAGTACCTACCATAACTGTTGATCATCCAGAATACCTTTACCACTGATTACCACTTATTTATTTTAGTTTTATTGACCAGGTAAGCACACTAGACAATTACATGCCTATTTTCAGGTACAACTCTGGAGGTTGCAATAGAGTAATACAGATAAATCACAATACAAGATTAAAAAACATAGGAACAAATTTACAGTAGTACACAGGAACAGTATAGTACAATAGTTACACAAAAGAGCATAAAACAGAGTAGATGAATGAAAAAACAGTACAGTTAGAATAAAATATATCCAGGGGAATAGATACAAGACACAACAGATGGTCTCTGATTGATGGAGAGGCCAATCACCCAGGGCAAATGCAGGCAGATTAGTCCTTCAAGTAGTTCTAAAGGCATTTTTATGTTGCTTGCATGCATGTGCAAGAAACACAGTGCCATCATCCGAGTTTTCGGAGGTGTGGCAGCCCTCTTCCAATTCAGTCAGTGTGTTTGCAGGCATGGCCGCAGTTCTCCAATGGCTGCTGGAGCTGTCTATGACAGCAGTCGAAAATGCAGTGGAGTACAGTTGAAAGGGGGAGCTACGCTTCAGTGAGCAGCGATAAGATGTCGCCTGCTCATGCAGCTCCCCTACACACACACACACACGCATACATACTGCGTGCTCGCCACCACACACACACCTGTGTAGCCGAGCAGGGTGCCCAATCCCCGCTGGCTGTGTTGCGCTCCCCAAGTTCCACATGCCCGCTGGGTGCCACCCCAGCGTGGCTACCATCGTATAACCGACGGTGGTGCCCAATCCCGTCCACCCACCCCCCAGAGAGTACAGGGTGCCATGCTGGAGCCCACCCCAGCATGGCAACAGATCTTATCACTGTGAAGTGCCCAATCCCCGTCGGCTCCGCCCCAACAGCTGTCCTTGTGCCATGCTGAGGCCCACCCCAGCGTGGCCAAGCGTCCATCATAGTCCGTCCTTTTTAAAAAAAAAAAAAACTTGAAACACAAAAACGGTCCTCACTGTCTCTGCCCCCACCCGCACACCACCCACTACGCACCGCCTCCCCACACACCTCCACCCCATACCTACATCCGGACTTGTGCGACGATCTTGGTGGACCGGGAACACATCTGCACTCTTCAAAGCCAACGCGAACTGAGAAAATGCTGGTAAGCTGTATAATGTAATAAATAGGGTTTTTCAGCCAGCCCAGTGGTACCGAGGGTTGAGGCGCTGGATGCCACACCTCGCGCTCACGCCCGGCGACCCGGGTTCGATAACGGACCTGGGGGCGAGGGCAGGGGGAGGAGGATTAGCGCTACGGATGCTCTCTCCCTCAGGGGTGGGATACCGGGACGCGAAGTTCATTATTTCATAAAGGAATTCGTGACACCGACCTTGAAAGGGACGCCACCTTGTAGGGGGTCGGAGGGGGAGGCGTCGCACGGGCGCATGAGAGGTGTGTGTATCAGCATCGTTACCTCGGGACGTAGTCCAGCGCCGGCGTACCTAGGGATGAAGCAGTGAAAATCACCTCGCGGTCCTGGATGACGGCCCTCGCTCAGACCGCCACACCAAGACAAGACCCCACTGTGCAGGAGGAAGGAGAGGAGGCACTCTAGGGGCAGATCTAGGGGACGGCAAAAGAGCATTGAGAGGCCCGAAGGAGTAGGACCAAGAGGGTAGGAAATACCAGGAGGGAGAAAAAAAAAGAAAGTATAAAAAAAAAAAAAAATAGGGTTTTTTCAACTTTGCTGTATATCTCAGGCATTTTTTGGAATTTTTGCACCAAATTTTCAACATGGGCTTTTTGGGACCCTTCTCATGAGATGCTCTCACTGTCAGCGTTAATCGGGCCGAAGGGTGATTTCGCAGTCACTGCACAAAATCACCTTTTGGCACTGATTAATGGAACGACACTGCCAGTGTTCAAAGGGTGGGCTCTCAAAAAGCCTATGTTGAAAATTTGGTGGAAAAATTCCTAAAAATGACTGTTTTACAAGCGTGAGTTGAGCAGTTCCTAAGCACACTCGTAAGTCTGTGAATTTTCAATATTTTCACTCCAGATTTTCAATATCGTCATTTTACCACACTTCCTTATGAGCAGTACAGCTGTCATTTTTTACATCTCGCCCAAAACGTGTTTCCGCCCATGAAGAGCACAATGGCGGAGTCAGTGTGCAAAATCACTGTATGGGACACAGTAAGAAAATCACAGTGACACTGTTCATGAGCAGAGGTCTTAAAATGGCTATGTTGAAAATTTGGTGAAAAAAATCCTAAAAATGACTGTTTTACAAGCCTGCGTTGCGCAGTTCCTATGCACGCTCGAAAGTTCACGAATTTTCAATATTTTCACTCCAGATTTTCAACACTGACATTTTCCACACCTCCTTATAAGCAGTACAGCTGTCATTTTTCACATCTCACCCAAAACGTGTTTCCGCCCATGTAGGGCACAGTGGCACAGTCGGTGTGCGAAATCACTGTATGGGACACATTAAGAAAATCACAGTGACACTATTCATGAGCAGAGGTCTTAAAATGGCTATGTTGAAAATTTGGTGACAAACTTCCTTAAAATTACTGTTTTATGAGCATGCATTGCGTCGTTCCTACGCAAGCTTGTAAGTTTGCAAATTTTCAATATTTGCACTCCACTGACTTCCAAATACCTACACAGCACATACAAGCAAGCAACATTTGGCACTGACAAATGCTTGTTTAAAGAGGTGGAGAGAGAAGGCACAACCAACGATACAGGGAGGCAGTTCCACATCCTAGGGACACAAATTGTAAAAGCCTGATTACCCATGGTAGTCCGAGTTTTAGGGACCGCAAGCAGGGACTGAGTAGTAGATCTTAGGGGCTAGCCAATTAGCAACCTTTAAGTTCTCAGTAAGGTGGGAGTGGCAGTCAGGAGTAGCTTATTTACAAAACACCCCAGCACAAAGTCACGGGCTTTAGGGGGGGATGGCCAACTAAGTTTGCTGTAAAGCTCACAGTGATGAGTGAGGTGAGTAGCTGAGACAGCAAAATTACTATGTTATTATAGACTACATCCCACATAGACAAGAGGGATTTGGCTGCATTGGTGTAGGTTATTAGTTCGTAGTTAAGGAAGGGAAGAAGCACTCCCTTTAGCAATGACCAGATGGATGGCAGGGGTAAGGAAGTGTTTGGCTCCGTAAGCCCTACACAGCTTCCAGTTTGCAGCCCTGCATACATTAGAGATATGCAAGGTAAAGTCCATTTGGGGGTCAAAGATGACACCAAGGTACTTAAAGGAAGAGGGAGCAGTCAACAGCAAGCCATCTGGACAGGACTAATTTTAGCACCAGAGCCAAAAAGCATTGTTTGGGTTTTCTTTATGTTGAGGACCAACTTATTAGCAGATGGCCAGGAATGAATTAGGTGGAAGTCCTTTTTTAATTAGGAGTTTTAATACCCTTAATAAGAGAGCTTGATAAGAGCACCGGATCATCTGCATGTAGGGTGGAGCTGCAGTGTAATGGTAAGCTGGGAAGGCAATTTACAAACAAACAGAAGAAAATGGGACCAAGGATTGAGCTTTGGTGTAATCCAATGGAAAGAGGTGCCAGTTCAGAGGCTTTGTTAAATTTGGCCAACATCTGCCCTATACACAAGGAGGCGTGGAAAGGATGAGAAGGGACTTGGCAAGGTTGGAGGAATGGTCAGAAGTATGGCAGCTTGGATTCAATGCAAAGAAGTGCAAAGTAATGCACCTGGGAAAAAAAAACCCAGGGGAAGATTACACAATGTGGGGGGAGGTAGTAACAACAACAAAAATGGCAAGGGACCTGGGGGTAATCATATCAGATGACCTTAAGGTCGGCAAGCAATGTGAGAAGGTGGTAGGGAGGGCTGGGGGCATACTGGAATGGATAGGGAGAGGCATCACCAGCAGAAAACAGGAAGTTGTTATCCCCCTGTACAGACAGTTGGTGAGACCCCATCTGGAATACATGCGTCCAGTTCTGGAGACCCCATCTCCGCAAGGACATAGACAGGATGGAGGCATTTCAGAGGAGGGCAACTAAAATGGTGTAGGGTCTGCAAGAGAAGCCATATGAGGAGAGGCTAAAGGAGCTTAATATGTATACCCTGAGGAAAGGAGGGAGAGGAGGGACGATAGAAACGTTTAAGTACCTCAGTGGAATCGACAAAGTCCAAGAGGGTAGCATCTTTCAGAAAAAGGGATGTGCAAGAACAAGGGGACACAATTTGAAGATTGGGGGGGAGCTCAGGGGCAATGTGAGGAAGTATTTTTTCACAGAGAGGGTGATGGACGCATGGAACAGCCTTCATGAGGAGGTTGTGGGGTCTAAAACTGTGGGAGAATTCAAGAAAGCATGGGACACACATAAGGCAATTTTTGTGGGGGGTAGGAAAAAATAGGCTGTTGGTTAAATAGGATCTGTAGCTTATCCTCTAGGTAGGGAAATGGGCAGACTAAGTGGGCCAAGCGGTCCTTATCTGCCGTCAAAGTCTATGTTTCTATGTTTCTACTCTAAAAGAATATAGCTTCATACAGAGAAGACTGTGACCCACCAAATCAAAAGCTTTGGATAGATCAACAAAAACCACTCCAGTAAGTTTACCCTGATCCATGGCCATCCTAATGTCAGAAGTGACCTGGGTAAAAGCAGTAGAGGTAGAATGCCCTTGCCGGAACCACGTTAAACTGGATATATTAAGTCATGGGTATAAAGATACTTGTTGAGTTGGGATGCCACCATTTTCTCTAGAAGCTTACCAAGAACATGTAAGGTAGCTATAGGGTGATAGTTTACACTGCATTTTGGGTCACCTTGATTAAAGACTGGAACTACTCGAGCAACCTTCCAGACTTTGGGTACATTACCAGTAAGTAAGGATTTACTGAATGTATGTGTGATGGGTAGTAGCAGAGATGGAGCACCAAGGCAAAGGAGCTTAGGTTCCAGGTTGTCATGACCTGGATTAGAGTGGGTATAGGGAGAGGCCAATAATCTACAAACCTCGCTGGTTGTCACTGTAGTAAGGTAAAAGATGGGGTACCAATGATGAGGTGGGGGAGTGCTCTGTCTCCTCCTTGGACACAGGATCGAAGAACAGGGAGGTGAAGGCAGAGAGGTCCAAGAACTGTTTATTGAAGGCATTCGTTATAGCGGCAGGGTTGTTACAATTGACTCCATCAAGGAGCATATCATTGATTTGGAAATTTAAAGACCCACCCCAATAAATAAAAATGTCATACTCACCGTAATTCTTGATCTTCTTGGACCATCTTCACCACTGAGTCACATTGATGGGTTCTCAGCCAGAGCTGTTAGGACCCTGCAGGAGCAAAAAATCTTCAGGAGGGCTGGTGCCAAGGTAGGCTGCCTGCATGAACAGCACCGAGAGAGCTAGTCTCATGCTGCATAGCCTATCTCAGCAATGGCACCCAACTGCTTCAGTACTTTTTTTACCAAGGAGCAGTGTAGTGTAATTATGTAAACACCTAATCTAACAAGGGCATAAGATAGCACTTGGGACCCATGAAAAAAGGGTCAACAACAATAATATCTTCACAGCCCTACCAAACGGGGAGGGAAGTGAAGACCAATAACAGAGAAGAGTGAGCTTAGGGGATGGTGGGTGGGCGTGAGAATCAATGGTGAAGATGTCCAAGAAGATCAACAATTATGGTGAGTACATAATTTTTATATCGTCCTGGACAATATCATCACCATTGATTCACACTGGTGGGTTGAGTACCAAGTTCAGACAATAAAATTGCCATACAGGGCGGTGGGAACTGGAGTTCATTCAGGACAAGAGTCTGTGACAGGGACCTCCTGTCACTCTTGAGGACTGACCTTTTCCTAAATCTGTTGCAACAGTTCTTCCATTTCTTAGCCTAATCTATCCTTTACAATTTCTAGTCCATAAGGTTGGCCACCTATGAGCACCCCCTTCCCTTTCTTGACAATGCTACAGTGTCCTCTTTAATTTTCCTTTTCCCTCTCAGGTCCTTGTGCAGGGAGGTTATTGTGGTGACCTCCAAATGCATGTAAAACAGGTTGTGTTTAATGTTGTTGGATTTAGTATGTAATAGCACTATGTCATAAAATACGTTGATGTATATACTTTATGTTTATGAAACCTGTAAATGTTGAAACTACCATGGCACTAGGTGTTTTTGATAATGGTAAAAAGTACTGGGTGACTATTATAGAAATTAAGTTAGCTGTGCTATTTAAAATACATGTAAATTGTTGTAAACTAAACAAGTCTGAAATTCCATGGTGATTTGCATATATCCCATGATACTTTGCATTATGGAAGTATGTATGATGTTGTATTTTCCGCATTGGGTTCTTTATTGTTAGCTTGTTTTTAATTTTAATTTTTTATTTTTGAGCCCCCACTATTCAAGCAAACGGGGCTCACATAGGGATGAAGGGTTTTCACTGCAAAGTGGTGAGATCAGAGATCAGTGTCAGTAGGTGCTGGCTAAGTGCAGAGAAAGGACATTCATAGTCTGCTGCTGAAAACTGATGTACTGAAGAAGAAATATGCTATTGCTGAAGCTTATTTCCTGTATTCTGAATAAACACTACACGGAGATTGTGTGTTGAACCAGAAGTTTGGTGTCTGGTCCATCTGTTATCCCACAATCCCTCCACAGACTTGATGTTAGCAGTGGGATAACTTGCTGGAAGCATCTGGACTGGCTGAAGAGGGACATTTTCTGGTGGATATTGCCCAGGTATCCTAGGTGAACTGATGCACCAGGAGTTGCCAGAGGAGAACCCGGAGAAGAAAGTCTGTGGAGTTCTGACCAGAACCATGGCTGACAGATGGAGAGAAGCTGCTGCCTGGACTGGACCTGGGAGCTCAGAGGAAGGCAAAGCCTGAAGACTATGAAGAGATGCAGGTCAAGGCAGACAGAAGCTGCGAGCGACAACACCCAGGAGGTGGAAACCCTGATGAGGATAATCCACTGGATGAGTGGACAATGGCCGGAGGCAAACCGACTACACAGAGAGGTGCTCGAGAGGTCCCTGCTGGAGAGTCCGGATAAAGAGTCAGAGGAGGATTTTTCGTGGACTCAGTTTGAGGAGGACCCCCTGACTGAGCAGGATATTCCTTTGTTTCCTATGTTCCCAGGATGTTACCTGTTGGAAGTCGGAGATGCAAGTATGGAACTTGAATGTGAGACCCCAGGTAAGACTGTGCCTACTCATACAGTGCTGGGGTTGAAGACTCTAAGCAAGCAAGCAAGAAGAAGCTTATGCGGCTGAAGGGACTTTTTCTTGTATTGATGCAGCTAAATCTATTAATAGTATTGACTGGGGGTATACTGCAGGCTAAAGATGCTAATATTGCCAGAATGTTACAATATGTTAAGATCAAGGAGATGGTACATGTGTTTTATTTTGTTAATGAAAAACCTACAAAGGAGGAGGTGGGTGGAAAATGGATTGGAACCTGTGTTGGGGTAACACCGGAAGAGTGTCTACCCTCAGGTGTCTGTATCTGTAGCAAGTGAAATCAATCAAGAGACATAGTGGGTTTATGTAGAGGGGTTGAACCTAGGACTGGGCCCCTGCTTAAAACTGACATGTCTGGTGGGGTTGGAGTAGGTAATTACTCACCCCAGAGAAATTGTTTCTGTGGTACTGGACTTTACAGCCATCCAGCTTTTTTGGTTAAGAAAGATGACGTGCTTTCCCTAAAAGGACATAGTTCAGGAAAGGTACAGTTAGTCTCTGTTGAGAAATGTGTTAATGTCTCAGGGTAAAAAATGATATCCACTATGTTTATGATAGAATGTTTATCATTAATAGGGACCCTGAGACAGAGCTTCTGAAGATGGATGGGTGGAAGCTCCATCCCTTCCTGGGACAGGAAGGTGGTAAGCAGTCTGCAATAACTGCTTCCCTCTTAAGGTGGAGGACATGTGACAGGGAGCTCCTGCCACTCTTGAGGACCAACCTTATCCTAAATCTGCTGCAACAGTTCTTCTATTTCTTAGGCTAATCTATCCTCTACAATTTCTAGTCCATAAGGTTTGCCACCTATGGGCGCCCCCTTCCCTTTCTAGACTATGCTATAGTGTCCTCTTTAATTTTCCTTTTCCCTCTCAGGTCCTTGTACAGTGAGGTTATTATGGTGACCTCCAAACGTATGTAAAACAGGTTGTGTTTAATGTTGTTGGATTTAGTATGTAATAGCACTATGTCATAAAATACCTTTATGTATACACTTCATGTTTATGACACCTGTAAATGTTGAAAATACCATGGCGCTAGGTGTTTTTGATAATGGTAAAATGTACTAGGTGACCATTACAGAAATTTAGTTAGTTGTGCTGTTTCAAATGAATGCACATTGCTGTGAACTGAACAAGTCTGAAATTCCATGATGATCTGCATATATGCCATGATGCTTTGCATTATGGAAGTATGTATGATGTTGTATTTCTTTGAAACTTGATTTGTTGCCAGTGCTCTTTGGGGTCACTCTTCTTTCAGTGATTCTGCATTGGGTTCTTTGTTTTTAGCTTGTTGTTTTTTTTTTGCTTTTTGAGCCCCCACTACTCAAGCAAACGGGGTCCACATAGGGATGAAAGGTTTTCACTGAAAAGTGGTTAGATCAGAGATCAGTGTCAGTAGGTGCTAAGTGCAGAGAAGAAAAAATTACTCACCTTAGTAATGTTGTTTCTTCTAATGGAGTCTTGCTATATTATAGACATTAGCAGTTTGATCCAGCTCTAGAACTGCCCCGAGTGAAATGGTTAAAACCATTCCAAAATAGAATTTTGTCACGAGCAGCTCTATCTGTGTCATTTCAAACTTGAACTGTCAGATCTTTACGAGCCAAACTCACTAAGGTCTGTGTGGAAGCTGTAACCTACACTAGCCAAATGGCTACCTAAATAATAACAACCATTGATGGTCCCAACACCCAAGACTCAAGTCAGGGGACCAGAAATACTAACACCATTCTAATAATATGAAAATGGAACATAAGTATAATAAAACACACACACGGTACAATACACACCCCAAAGTCCCAAAGGGGACAAAATGCTAACAGGACATAAGTAGTGCCCACACTAAGTTGCCCGCACCCACAAGTAGAGGTTCTGAGAGGGGCAGGTTGGGGGAGGTCTATAATATAGCAAGACTCCATTAGAAGAAACAACATTACTAAGGTGAGTAATTTTTCTTCAAACACATCAGTCTTGCTATATTATGATTTGATGTGAAGACTCTACAAGCAGTACCTCCATGGAGGAGGGCAGAACCTACTTAGGAATAGGCTCTGAGAGAACAGCTGATGCCCAAACAGGCATCTCTCCTGGCCTGGACATCCAGGAGTAATGCTTGGTAAAAGTGTGTACCATTTTCAGTAGCAGCCTGGCAAATCTCTAATAAAGGGATATCTCTGGCAGCAGCTAGAGGCATAGCTGTACCCTGGTAGAATGAGCCCTCAAACCCCGGGGGGCTCTGCCCACTTTCTGATAACAAAGTGGATACAAGAGACAATCCACCTGGCTATTGATCTCTTAGTGGCGGAGTTTGCCTTTCAACTACCATGGTAAGGAAAAGTTGGAGGGATTCCGAACCTGTGACCTTTAGTGCATCTATAATAACTAAGGCTCTCTTAACATCCAGGCTGTGCAACCTCCTCTCACCAGAAGAGGAGTGATCAATGAAAAAATACTGGAAGGAGATAGATTGATTAAGATGGAAATCTGAAACCACCTTAAGCAAAAACTTCCTATTAGTCCTAAGGACTACCTTATCCCTGTGGAAAGAAATAAAAGTCAGTCTCCACTGACAAGGCTTCAATTCACTCATGCGTCTGGCAGAAGTGATAGCCACTAGAAAAACAGTTTTCCAAGTTAGGTACTCTAAGCTCTGCAGAAGACAGAGGTTCAAAAGGGGTTGCATTAACTGGGCAATGAAAACATTAAGGTCCCAAGCAGGGCCGGTTCCAAGGAGGATGATATATGAATAATCCCTTAAAAACTTGGAAAACACAGGATGAGAGGAAAGAGGGATGACTTTCCTGCTGACACAAAAGCAGATACAGCTGCCAAATGAACTCTCAGGGTAGCTGGTCTGAGACCAAGGAATTAAGATGTACCATGTAATCTAACAAAATGGGCAATTCAGCAGATTCCGGGAAATATTTTTCCAAGCACACCAAATGGAAAACCTTTTCCATTTAGAACTATAAGTAGCCTAGTGGAAGGCTTTCTAGAAGCCTTTAGGATCTCAAGAACACCTGGAGAGGTGTAAATCAGCAAACTCTAACTCCTCAAGAGCCAGGCCTTGAGGTTGAGGATTGAGGTCCGGATACCAAGCCCTTCCCTGGGCACAAGTCAACAGATTGTGATTCCTAGGGAGGCACAGGGAAGATGGACTGTCAGAGACAGAAGGAGTGGGTACCAGGGCTGCCTTGACCAATCCGGGCAATCAGAATCACCCTGCAAGGCTGAGATCTGATTTTGACTAGTACTTTGAATAGGAGAGAAGGGGGAAGCATAGAGGAACTTCCCTCCCAATCCAGAAGAAGGGCATCCAGGGGACTGAGCCCAGCACTGGAGGCCTGCAACAGAACAGAGGAAGTTTGTGATTGTCTGGGGCTGCAAAAGATCTATCTGAGGGATGCCCACCTGGCAAAAACTATCCCAGCACTTGAGGATCCAGGGACCATTAGTGATGGCCCTGGGAAATCCTGATGAGGGCATCCGCTAGACATTGTCCTTCCTGGAAGATGAACTGCTATGAGGGAAGTGTTCAGGAATAGGCCGAGACCACAACTTCATTGCCTCGGTGCACAAGACCCGAAGACCGAGTACCCCCTGTTTGTTGATGTACCACATTGTTGTGGTGTTGTCTGTTCTGACTTGTATCACCTTGTCGTGGACAGATGCAGAAAAAGCTTGAAGAGCTAAAAGACAGCTCTGGGTTCCAGCAAATTGATGTGAACAGAGATTCCTGGGGACCAAACTCCCTAAGGTGGAAAGGTCGCCCATGTGGGCTCCCCAACCCAGAAGGAAGCATCTGTAGTGAGTCAAGTTGTGAGAAGGAAATGAAGGGGACCCACTCTTAAATTGCTCTGATCCTGCCACCACTGGAGAGCTAGGATCACGGTTCAAGTCACTGGGACCAACTTGGAAAGGAGGTCTCTTCTCTGAGACAAAAGGTTCTCAAGTGAAACTGAATGTCTCATCTGAAATCTGGCTCCCTGCACAACAGCTGTGGATGCAGCCATGTGCCCCAGGGCTGCAGAAAGTGTCTTGCTGGTGAGAGACCTGCAGAGTGAAGGAAAAGGCCAGAGCCACTAAATTCCTTACCCTTTCTGGGAAGAAAGGCTCTGGCTAACTTTGTGTCAATTCTTCCCTATAAGGTGAGTACCTGGACTGGTTCCAGAACCGACTTTGGTAGGTTAGCAGAAAACCCAGGAGGTGAGAAGCTGCTGGGTGACCTGCAGGTGAATTTTATCTGTTCTGAGGACTGGCCTACAATGAGCCAGTCGTCTAGATAAGGGAAAAACAGCAATCCTCTGCCTCCTTAAGTGGGCCACTGCCACTGCTAGACACTTTGTGAATACCCTTGGAGCAGAGGTAAGGCCGAAGGGCATTGCTCTGAACTGGTAATGACCTGAGGGCAGTTAGATCTGAGGTACTTTCGATGGGATCTTCTGATTAGGACATGGAAATAGGCATCCTTGAGGTCAGGAGGCTAGCCAGTCCCTGGCCTTAGGGAAAAGTAAAATCATTGCCAGAGTTACCATTTTGAACTTTGGTTTCAAAAGATGCTTGTTCAGATATCTGAGATCTAAAATGGGCGCCATTCTCCTGTCTTTTGGGGTAAGGAAGTATCTGGAATACAGACCCCTGCCCTGATGCAGGAGAGAACCCTTTCTACTGCTCTGAGAGCTAACAAGATGAGACCTCTGTTTCCAGGCGAGGTCTCTGAAGCACTTGCAGGTAGAAAAAGTCTGCTTCTCAACTTGGGAAACTTTTTGAAGCTGAGGACAGACCCTGGCCTTACTGCTTCAGAACCCACTTGTCTGGGGTTAAAAAGCAATTCTGACTGAGAGTAAGCCAGCCTGCCCCCACTGGTACAGGAGAATCGGCCCTGGGCACCCCATCAGAGCGCCTATTTGAGAGCTTTAGGCTGGGGGGGAGCAGGTCTGCCCACCCCTCGTCTGCCCCCTGCCTCTGAAGAAGCCCCTCTGATATAGGCAAAGGAGGCCCTGAGTCTGTAGAAGCATGTGAAAAGGCCTACCCCCACCCCTGGGGGCATGCCTTTGAGGAGTGGCTTGCCGCTCCTTAGCCTGGGCACTCTTGTAAGTAGTCCTATATTTATCCATCTTCTTCATGTAATTCTCTGTCTGCTCTCCAAACAGAGAATTTCCCACCCAGAAAAATCCATAGCCTTAGTCTGGGTATCCTGTGACAAACTAGTACACCTGAGCCAGGCCAACCTACAGCTACAGATGTGGCCATGACCCTAGAGGAAACATCATTAACATCCACAGCAGCATGAAACTGAACTTAGAGGCTTCAATGCCATCAGCAGCCACCTGTTCTAGTTCACTAGCCAGCTGGCATGGCCTGCTTAGCTAATGCATAACAATATCCCATCTAGATTTCTGATACCTAGCTACATAAGCCATATAATTTGCTTGTCTGAGTCCCAGAAGGCTGCCATATACTGTTTTTTGCCATGGCATCAATCTTCCTGGAATCCTTGTCAGGAGGATGTGAAGCCAAAGGGAATATAGCTTTATCACAGGCAGCAGCCTGAACTACTAACATGACTGCATTGCTGAGAAAGGAATTCTGTATCAGGGCCTGACAATGTATACCTTCTGTCCATCTTTTATCTAGAGGAGGCACAGAATTAGGAGCTTTTAAAATTTTAATTGTTTGTTTCCTAAAAGACTTATGTAAAGGAATAGACAATCTCCTAGACTCTGAAATATCCATCATTTCTACAAAATCAGGCTCCTCTTGCTCATCCACAGCCTCTTCTAAAGGAAGCTGGAGGTTTCTAACAACTTTTATAAAACATAAAATGAGATGGGGACTCAGACAGCATGGGGAGATTCTAAAGGTCTGTCTGGGAGATGTCCGGTTCAATGGGCACACCAGACCTTCCAACCACATTCATACTGTTCATAATCCTCCTCCCCTCCTCTGGTTCATAAAATTCCTCAATATCATAATCCTGAACCACTGGGACCGGACGAACCGACCTTTTACCAGATAGTGGTGGTTGGGACAGACCCTGAGACAGTGACTGGACAATTTGTTTGGCTTTTTATCTCTGCAGCAGTTGGAGAAGAATTTTGGACTCCAGACCTGCTGATTTTCTTGTTTTCTTTACTGGAATTCGTTCCTCAGAACCAGCTTTTCTTTGCCCGAGGAAGTCTGGCCCTGGTCAGGGCACTCTCTCTGATTCGGTTGGCACCGAGCAGGACGGGCTGGCCATCGGGTCAGCGGACTTTTGGCCTCTCGTTCCCTGAGCCTGCAATCTTTTTTCCAGGGTGGCTGCAGGGAAATTCTTATACCTGGCAGTCTGACTGGAGGTGGTCAAACCCAGACAATAAACACATGTGGTGTGTGGGTCAGCCTTAGCAAAGAACTTCACAAACATCACAGTGTTGAACAATGGGCCGGTTTTTCTTTTGGGTTTCTCAGACATAATGCAAGCCCTAACCAAAAACTTGCCCTTTTAGCAGCAGTGCCAGAGCAGAACACCCATATCGGTTCCTAACCGTGTCACGGGTATTGGAAAAAGCGTAATAAATCCGGTTTTTAGAACCGATAAGAACCAGGAACCGACTCTAAAATAGTAATTTTAGTTTTAAATGAGTTTAAACCCACTGATCGGTTCAAAAGCGAACCGATAACACAAGTTCCACACAGACAAAACCTTCATTTACTTACGGTTACCACAGATAGAGCTTGAACCGAACGGTTTTGAGTTAAAATAAAACTATTCTCAGTTAAATCCAACTGAGAAAACACTTTTAAACCGAGAAATGAACCAAGCAGAAGGAGAAATCTCGGAGGCGACTGTTCACTAGTAGATAAAGAATCAGACAGTTCAAGTTTGAAATAGCACAGATAGAGCTGCTCTCGTGCCAAAATTCTATTTTGGAATGGTTTTAACCATTTCACTCCGGGGCAGTTCTAGAGCTGGATCAAACTGCTAATGTCTATAATATAGCAAGACTTCATGTTGTTTGAAAGGACATTCATAGTCTGTTGCTGCAAACTGATGTACTGAAGAAGAAATATGCTATTGCTGAAGCTTATTTCCTGTATTCTGAATAAACACCATGCAGAGATTGTGTGTTGAACCAGAAGTTTGGTATCTGGTCCATCTGTTATGCCGCAACCCCTCCACAGAGTCCATTCAGGATTCTGCTGCTAAAAGAGGCATGCTGCCTGGCATGGACGTCCAGGTTGTTGTGCTAAACAAAAGTGTGCACTGTGCCCAGGTAGCAACTCTGCAAATCTTAGCAAGGGGGGATAGAACTGATCTCTGCTAGAGATGTAGCAACCACTCTTGTGAAATGGGCATGTACTTGCCCTTCCAGCTTGACCTGTGCCATAGAATAACACTGCCGAAGGCAAGTGACTAACCACACGGAGATGCATTTAATCGTAACTGGCTGACCTGGCCAGTTCGGGGTGAAAGAGATGAAGAGCTAGACTGGACTGATGGGTGTCCCTGGTTCTATCCGTGTAGAACCTAAAGGCTCGTTTGACATCCAGAGAGTGAAGAGCATGCTCTCCTCATTCTGGAAGTTGGAGAAGTACGTGGGAAGCACCAGGGTTTGGTTCTGATGGAACTCCCGAGACAACCTTAGGCAAAAACTTGGGGTGCATATGAAGAAGCACCTTGTCTTTATGGAAGACAGCATATGGGGGTCTGTGATCAGAGCATGTATCTCAGAGACCCTTCATGCAGCAGTGATAGCCACTAAAAATGTAGTTTTCCAAGTCAGGAATTTGAGATAACAAGTAGCCAGAGGTTCAAACGGCTTACGAGTGAGCATGTCCAACACAAGGTTAATGTCCCAGGCAGAGACAGGTTTTCATACTGGGGGCCTAGTGTGCAAAATACCTTTCAAAAATCTCTTGAAAAGAGGTATTTGAGCCTGAGTAAGGTTCAGGACAGGCTCATGATATGCCGGAAGAGCACACAAATGGACCTTGACTGAGGATTATTTTAAACCTGCATCTGAGAGGTCCAGTAAATATTCCCAACACCTTGTCAGGTGAACATTGTAAAGGGTCTAAATGAGATTTGACACACCATTCTGAAAACCAACTCCATTTGGTGGTGAAAGTCTTTCTGGTAGGGAGCTTTCATATAGCCCGGAGAATCTTGGAGACCCTCTGGCAGACTTTAAATGTGTTCATCTCTATCTCTTCAGGAGTCAGGCATGGAGGAGGTGAAGGGACACAGCAGGTTGGGATGAACCAGGGACCCCTGTGTCAGAAGGTCTGTCCACAGGATAGAGGTCTTGGAGGGACAACTGACAAGTTGTTGAGCAGAGGAAACCATATCTGCCAAGGCCATTATGGTGCAATGAGAATCATTTCACCTCCGTGGGTCTCCAGTTTGAACAGTAGTCTCTGAATTAGAGGAACAGGTGGAAATGCATACAGAAAACAATTTGTCCACTTCAGCCTGAATGTATCCTGACAAAAAAATGCCATGTTCTGGATTTATGGAGAAGAATTGAGACAGTTTTGTGTTGAGTGGGGATGCAAAAAGGTCTACTTGTGGGGTTCCCCAATTGTCAAAAAGCTTTTTGCAATCATCTCAAATTATAATTATATACATTTCAACAGTAATGCTATATATTTTCCAAACAATAGGATCCCAATATGTTACATTTCCATACAATGATTTGCACATATTTTTATATTAGCAGATATGCAAGGGAGAAAGACAGCAATAGAAAACTGAGAGACAGTGACAGGCAAAGAACTGCGAGCATGTCGAGTAGTCTGAAGTTTCATAGGAAAATTGGGTTGTGCAACCAGACAAAGAGACAGAAAAGTAAAGAACAGATCCCTGCATTCAGACACTTTTTCCATAACAACTGGGACAGGGTCCTATTCTACCATGACACATGCACCCCCCTCCTTAAGAGGGAACCTGTTTTATCACACAGGTTTCCAAAACTTTTTATTAATTCTCTACTAACAATTACTGCTAACTTTCATAAATTAAGCACGTGTACATTATCAGTTTTTATTTTAACAGTACAACAAGCAGTAAAGTTTAAACTCATACATTTGTTTTTCAACCTTCAGAACCCTTCCTTAAGTCCTTATCAATATCTTGACAGAAAATCAGCATTGCTATTCTCTTTACCAGATTTGTGCATCACCGTGCATTTAAATGGCTATAGTGCCAGGTACCACCTTGCGATTCTGGAATTTTTATCTATCATCTGGTTAAGCCAGCAGAGAGGATTGTGATCAGTTACAAGAACAAAGTCAGTTCCTAGCAAATAAAGCTTCAGGGACTCCATGGCCCACTTTGCTGCTAAATATTCCTTTTCTATAGTGGAGTACCTTTTCCCTCTGTCATGCAGCTTCCTACTTATGTACAGAATAGGATGTTCTGTCCCGTCTACATTTTGACTTAGGACTGCACCTAGACCTACCTCAGATGCATCTGTTTGTAGCAAAAATGGTTTCTCAAAGTCTGGGCTTTTAAAAACAGGGGCAGAACATAATGCAGCCTTTATGGTTTGAAAAGCTTCATCACACACTGGGGTCCATTTCACATTATTTGGGCACTGTTTTTTCATGAGTTCAGTGAGGGGAGTAGCTAACTCTGCAAAGTTGGAAACAAATCTCCGATAATAACCAGCCAGCCCTAAAAATGACCTGACATGTTTCTTTGTTTTAGGTAAAGGGCTGTTTGCTACAGCTTCTATTTTAGAACCCTCTGGCTTGACTTCTCCATTTCCTAACATATAGCCCAAATATCTGGTTTCCTGCATGTCCAATGCACATTTGGTAGGATTAATAGTCAGACCTGCATTTTTGATAGTTTGGATAACTGCTCATAGGTGTTCCAGGTGGCTTTTCTGGTCTGGACTGTACACCACATCATCCAGGTATACAGCACAATAAACAGTGTGAGGGAATAAAATGACATCCATGTACCACTGGAATGTAGCTGGAGCACCATGCAAACCAAATGGCATGGTGGTGAACTGATAGAATCCTATAGGGGTGGCAAATGCAGTTCTGTCTCTGGATTCTTTAGCTAAAGGTATTTGCCAGTAACCCTTGGTGAGATCAAGGGTACTGATATACTTTGCACTTCCCAGTCTGTCCACCAAATCATCTATTCTGAGCATAGGATAACTGTCAAATTCTGACACTTGATTAAGTTTCCTAAAATCAAGGCAGATTCTAACACCCCCTTCTTTTTTGTTTACAATTACCATGGGAGATGACCAAGCACTCCTCGACTCCTCTATGATACCCAACTCTTTAATTTTTTTGTATTTCCTTAACCACATCAGCTCTTAACCGCTCTGGCAACCTGTATGTCTTTTCCCTAACAGGACGAGCATTCCTTGTCACTATTATGTGTCAACCCCTTTTGCTCAGCCTGGTACCGTGGTAAAAGTGCTGTTAAATGTCTTTAGTACATTACGAATGTCTGCAGTTTGTCCTGAGGTTAAGGAAACATTCATCTTTACAGCATCAGCATTTACAGTTTGTTCCAGGCTATCACAAGCTACATCAATATCTTCCTTATCGGTTTCTGGTAAAACTAGCAAGGCAGCTTTTGGCATTTTTTTCAACCCATTTCTTGAAGAGGTTAGCATGGTATATCTTTGTAGGATTTTTCCTGTCAGGGGTCTCAATCTCATAGTTATCAGTGCCAGTACGTCTAAGAACCTTATATGGCCCTTGCCACTTCATTAACAATTTATTTTCTGTTGTGGGCAACAGTAACAAAACCTTTTCACCAGGCTCGAAAACGTTTTCTTTTACCCCATGGTCATAAAATACCTTCTGATGGTTTGGGGCCTCTTCCTGATTACTATGGGCAATTTCAACATATTTTGCCAACTTATTTCTTCAGGAACGCATATAAGAAGTTATCGATCATTTCTGAGTGGGGTTATCGTCCCACATTTCTTTTATTACATCCAGTGGCCCTCTTGGCTGCCTATCATGCAGCATTTCAAATGGTGAAAACCCTGTTGATGCCTGTGGCACTTCTCTGTAAGCAAAAAGTAGGTAAGGCAAGTATTGGTCCCAGTTTTTCCCTTACCCTTTTACAAACCTTTTTAACATATGTTTTAGGGTTTGGTTAAAACGCTCAACAAGACCATCTGTCTGAGGGTGATAAGGGCAGGTTCTTATGGCAGTGATACCTAGTAGTCTGTGCAGCTCCTTAAGTAATGCAGCACCAAAATTACTACCCTGAACAGTAATAATTTCTTTAGGTATGCCCACTCTGCTGAAAATTTTGGCAAGCTCTGCTGCAACTTTTGGGGCTGTAACAGAACACATTGGAACAGCCTCTGGGTATCGAGTAGCATAGTCACATACTTCCAGGATAAATCTATTACCCATTTTACTTTTGTCTAAAGGATCAACCACATCCATTGCAATTCTCTCAAAAGGAACGTCTATCAAGGGTAGGGGCACCTTGTCTTTTCTAGTGACTGCGGCTACTTTCTGACACTCAGCACAGGAATTACAATAGGTAGCAACATCTTCATGAATTCCAGGCCAGTAAAATCTATACAGCAATCTGGCAAGGGTGCGATCTCTCCCTGAGTAACCAGCCATAGGACGAGCATGTGCTATCTGTAACAATTTGGTTCTATACTTCTGGGGTATAAACAATTGTTCTGTCTGTTCCTGTGTCAGAGGTTTAACCCAAACTCTGTACAGTAACCCATTACATTTTTTAAACATTGATCCACCCTGTTTTGTTTTCATCCCCAGCTGTTTAAAATAACCCTGGAGAGAAACATCGTTAGCTTGTTCTGAAAGAAAATCACGATTAGTTATCAATTTAGTTTCAGCATTTTCATATTTTATCCCTTCATGTCCATCAGTCATTTGCTGCCATAGTTTCTTTGGGTTTCATCTTTCTTTTTTGGATTTCTGGATCTTGGAGCTGTGCTCAAACAAGTCCGAATCAAAATCACTGAAAGGAAAAGTGTCCCCACTATCTGAAATTTTCTTTGCCTGAGCTCTTGTCACCACAGTTACTGAAACATCAGGATTTACTCCCTCTTTGATCAACTCAGTAAATCCTGGAAAATCATTTCCAATAATCACAGGTAGAGGTAACTTAGGTACTACCCCACTTTCATTTGGTGCAACACACCTTTAACGTTCAGAGTCACCTGGGTGGTGGGATAGTATCAAGTGCCCCTGTGGGTGCAGATGACATCAGTACCTTTGCACAGTATTTTCCCAGCACTTTAACATGCACTAGGGTCTGTCTGCTTCCTGAATCAATGAGTCCCTTCACAGTCTTATTCCACATCTTCACATCTGTTATGTACTTACCCCAATTTGCCAAGGATAAATCTGCTCCAATGCCACTCTCCTTACTATGGCAGTTTCTTGCAAAATGGCCTGGCTTACTACAGTTACAGTAGATAACGTCTTTGGGCATACATTTGTTACCCCCACCAGAGTTCTTATCAGGCTTGGAATTTATATGGGGAAAAAGAGTGTCTTACTAGTGCTTGGCTGTTACCTCGCTGCTGTGGTGTCTGTCTGGCCATTTGGTAGTCCTCAGCCAAAGAAACAGCCTTTTCCCCAGTCTCTGGTTGGTGTTCCTTTACCTACAGCTGCACATCTGTAGGCAAGATGTTGATGAATTGCTCCATGGCAAATGTGTCGATGATTTGTGGGACTGTTTTGCTCTCTGGATGGATCGATTTTATGAAGAGTTCTCTGAGTCGGGTGAAGGCTTCTCAAGGATTGTCAACTGAGTTGTACCTCAGAGATCGAAATCTCTGCCTGTAGGTCTCTCCAGAGATGTCATACCTTTTCAGGATTTTGCTTTTCACTAGGTCATAGTTTTCTGACTGTGCAGTGTCCATACTGCTGTAGGCAAGTTGGGCTTTCCCTGTCAGGTAGGGTACCAGTCTGATTGTCCATTGCTGCTTTGGCCACTGGCAGGCTGTGGCAACTCTTTCAAAAGGTGTCAGGTATGCCTATATATCATCTGAGGGACACAACTTAGTAAGTTTAATGGCTTTTAAGTTGCTTGCATTTTGTTGCTCGTCTGGATCTGTGATGGATCCTCTGCATTTGATAGCTTGCAAGGCATCCAGCCATTGCTGCTCCCGTTGGTGCATGTCTTCTCTCATCTGCTGCTTCTGTCACTGCATCTCTTCTTTTCTCTGTGTTTCTAAAGGTTGAAGCTCTTTTTCTCTCTGCTTCTCCGTATCTTTTTGTTGTACAGCCCACCATTTGAAAAAGTCCATCAGGCTTTCAGGTTCTGTCACTGCCTGTTCTTTTTCCATAATTTGTGCTGGCTGTACAATATTAGACTAGACTTCTGTCTCTGCTAGTTTGGCTGCCATTCTCCTGGTGACCACTCCTGGACTTGATACTGGAGAAGCCATACCTTTGTCTGTGCTTCCCTGGTACTAGGTCCAGTACCCATGCACAAAACTCCTGTCTTAGGGTATGCATGACTTAAATTCCACTTTGGCTGACACCATCTGTCATCAAGGCACAGGTCAGGAAGCATAGGAAAAACCAGGAGCAGTTGTAGAATTCACCAAAAATATTTATTTACAGTAGCAGTAACATAAAAAAAAATAAACTTGTTTAGTATAACTGTAACCCTCTTGTAAATGGGGGGTTCGTGAACACTTTCTCGGAGCTTGTTTTATGCTCCATGCCTGGTCAGTAATCGGCATAAATGCCGTTTAAATGGGGAACAGCTGAGCGCTCCTAAAAGCCTCCGTAAGCTGTCACTCTAAGGGCTGCCTGTTGCAGCCATAAGTAACAAAAATGGAGGGAGACTGTGTGTTTGTATACCCGAGTCCCGCCCGGGACACCGAAAAAATTAAATCACGTCTGCCATCGCTAGTGGTGCAGAGGGAGTTCTGATCAGGGGATGTATTGTTGCTGGAAATAACGTACAATAATACTGATAATGTTGTTGTTCTAACCTGCCTTTCTTTGCGGTACAGACTGTTTCGATTGTCTCCTCCATTTTGGTCCAGAACTGCTGAATTGGACCAATCAGTACCTCGGGACCCCACAGAGTCAACTGACCAATAGAGGAACTGTTTGTATTTGGGAAAGGTATTATGGGCTATGGCACTTTTTCACACCACTGAGAGCTGGAGGAAGTGACTGGCAGGTTCAGCCAGCCAATGGAAGCGGGTAGGGCCCGAACTGAAAGAAGAGCCCCTTGCTGCTGGGGGGCAGGTGCGTTGTGGCTTAGGAGAGGATAGGAGCTCTGTGCTTCTGCGCTGGAGTGGTGTTCGCGTGGGAAGCGCGTGAAGGCCTGCGGTGGCCGTTTTTCTGCCTTGTGAAAGATTCGGATGAAATCCACTGGCGTGCGGTCGGAGGAGGCTGGTGCCAGCCCAGCTACCTACCAGGCTCGACCTGAGAGGACTGGAGAGAATTGCTGAAGTGCGCTCGGTCCATCCATGATGTTGAAGCTGCAGTTTGTTGCCTGAGTTTCTGCAAGTGGGTAAACGTCTGAAAGCTGCTGCCTGGTATGGTACCCCTCTGTTGTTTGCCATATAAATGTGTGAGAAGGCTGGTGAAGTTCAGGCTCCATCCTGGTAGCATTGAAGGAATCGTTATTTGCTGGGGTTGCGAGTACTGATTCAGGGTAGCTCCCTGCAAAGTGTTTACACAGTGGTTTCAGTGCATTATTATACTGCTGACTGCCTAATTAAACTTTCCTCCTATTCTGACCTGCTCAGGACTGTAATGTTTACCTGTGTTAAGGGCCCCAACCAGCTGCCACGTTTGGACTAGCTGTTAGGGCTTGGGTACCCAGGGACAGTAAACCTTAGGGTTAGGCCTGTGCACAGAGCCCTAGGTAGATCATTACAGTATAAGCTAATTAACCTGATTTTCCCTCCTTTTCCTTGTTATCCCCCCCCTTTTAATAAATCAGATTATCGTGTTGCAACTACATCCTGGCTGGTTTGTGCATCCCTGCTGAACTGCTGCGTAGTGACTGTGATATAACTGTACCTTACTTCACAGGGGGTTCCCGGAGTGAGCTGAGAGATACTACCCGGGGGGTAAGTGTACTGGTGAAAAGAACTGTTGGTACCCAGTGTAAGCCACTAGTGGGACAAAAAGAAAAGGGGGGTTGCAGTAACTCAGAGGGCTGTGACCGAGGCGGTCTCGACCATATTAACCCCAACCTCTGGGTGGAGGCACCCGTCAACGGATCTGGGCCCCTCACCCTGTCTCAGTGGAGGCAGGCAGGGGTAGTAGCCCTAAGGGTAGCGCCCCCTAGGGGTTACATAACTATTTACAAATGCAAAATAAAATAGTGTTTTCTTTCAGTCTCAGTATCACTTTTTTCACTAACTTCTCTTGCAGTTGCAGCTTAGCTCTTATACGTCCTTTCAAGCCCCATCCTTAGCAAACATCCTGTTTTTGTAAATATCAGTCAGGAGCTGCTTGAACACAGTATGCTTCTTGAGTTGAGGCCCCTTTTGCACAGCTTTTGCAAAAAGCTTAAAAATTGAACTCCGGTAACCTCTAGCTTCCAACAGCTTTTTGCAATCATCTCAAATTATAATTATATACTTTTCAACAGTAATGTTATATAATTCATAAACAAAAGGATCCCAATATCAGTTACTTTTCCATACAATGATTTGCACATATTTTTATATCAGCAGATATGAAAGGGAGAAAAATAAACAACAGAAAACTGAGACAGTGAGAGGCACAGAACTGCGAGCCTGTCAGATTGATCAAGTCCGAAGTTTCACGGGAAAATTGGGTTCCACAACCAGACAAAGAAGAGACAGAAAAGGAAAGAATAGATCCCTGCATTCAGACACTTTCTCCATAACAACTAGGACATGGTCCTATTCTACCCTGTCACACTTGCCTAGTCTGACTGAGCTGGTCTGCTAGAATGTTTTGATCCCCTGGCAAATAGATCACCTGGATCAGAGTGTTGTGTTCTAGACACCATTCCCACACTCTCATAGCTTCCCTGCAGAGGGGATAAGAGAGTGTTCCACCCTGCATATTGATGCACTATATTACATGATTTGTTGTCCATTTGCAAACGGATTACCTGGTTGCAGACATAGTCTACTAGGGCCTGGAGAGTATACATGACTGCTCAAATCTCCAAGACACTGATGTAAAGAAGAGATTCCACAGGGCTCCAGACTTACTGAGTATGGTTGCCAAGACAATGGGCTCCCCACCCTAAAAGAGACGCATCCATGATGAGGGTTATCTAGAACTCTGGGGTGCAAAAGGAAGACCTTGGAGGAGACTGTCCTCCTGAGCCCACTATGTAAGCAACTGGAGCAGAGGTCTTATCACTTTGATATGCTAAGACTGAGGATGCGCTGTTGGAGACCACTGAGTGCTGAATATCCACTGAGTTGTCCTTATGTGCAGTCATGCTAGAGGCACTATGAAGACTGAGAAGGCCATGAGGCCTATCGTCCACTGCATGGAGAGAGCCCTGACGGAGTTGTTCTCCATGATAAGGCACACCATCTACAGGATGTTCATTCTCATGTCCTCTGGGAGAAAAGCCCTTGCTTTGGTTGAGTCCAATAGGGCTCCAATGAAAAGGAGTTGCTGAGAGGGTTGAATCTGCGACTTCTCCATGTTCAGCAGAATGCCGTGCTGTAGAATTGACTAGTTCTGCACCCTGTTTGGACAGGCTGGCTAGGAGCCAGTCACCCAGATAAGGAAACACCTGAAGCTTGAGCTTTCAAAGGTGTGCTGCAAGAATGTCGAAGCACTTTGTAAAGACTCGAGGCACTAAGAATAGCCTACAGGGCAGGACTCAGAATTCATAACGCTAGCCCAGGACCATGACGAGAAGAATCCTGTGGGGACTGGGGTTCACTAGAATAAGCTGGTAGATGTCTTGCATGTCCAGGGAGGCCAACCAGCTCTGAGACTTAAGAAGTGGTAGTAAGGTCCCCAGAGAGATCGTTTTGAACTTCTTCCAGAGGATGAATTTGTTCAGCTGTCTGAGGTCTAGTATGGGGTGCATGCCCCATGACTTTTTCAGAATGAGAAAGTAGTTGGAGCTCTGGCTAACCTCCCATCAGCTTTTCCTCAATGCCAAGAAAACAGTCTCCATGACCTTTGGCACTAGGCAGAGATTCTCTAGGCTACCTAAATTGCACTTCTTCAACACCCTCAATGGTACTATTCTAGAGGATACCATCTCCTTTAGGTATCTTGAGGTCTGGCTAGACCAACACCTCAACTTTTCTGGGCACACTGACTCTATTCTGAAAAAACTGCACCCCAAATTAGGTGCCCTATACAGAAACCGAAGCTGCCTACCCCTCCCAGGAGGTATGAGTTGGTCCAGAAAATTATTCTACCCATCTTTGACTATTGCAATGTAGTATATAGTGCTGCACCACCATCTTCTCTAAGTAGATTGGATTCCCTCTTTAATGCCTTCTGTTGCTTTGCCCTAGACGATCCTCCACTCACTCACCACTGTTCCCTCTATTGAGCCCTTGGCTTTCCCTCTCTGTCTGACACATGTCTAGCCCACTATATGAAATTACCTGAAAATTCTGGTTTGCCTCCCTTCCCTCTTACCTATCCACTACTTTGGCCCCTCAATCACAAGGACCTTTTTCCCTCTGATCTAGTGACTCGCGTACTGTACCTTGGCTATCCCACACCGGTCCATTTCTATAGGCCAATCAGCCTTCTCTCACAGATTCCCTAAGTTATGGAACTCCCTACCCCTTCAAATCAGGCACTCCTCCCACCTTGGTCCATCTCGACCACCCTCAAAAACTTCCTCTATCCTATCTGCAGCTGCTCCTAGCCCCCCCACACGCTCTCCTGCCCCAGTGCCATTCAGCACTTGGCTCAAATTGTATGTAAGTTCCTAGCTGCTATGTTGTATGTTGAAATCAGTTATTAAGTAAAGGTTGTGCTGACAGTGACTGTGCTCTCTTGTCAGTGCTTCTAGTCTTTGCTCATTGTAAGCTCACTCAATGTTATACTCTAATTGGACTTCATGTATTTGTTATTTTGTTATTTCGCTTACATTTATGTTGTAATTTTGTCATGGTATTTTACTGAGGCCTGCTATGCATATCCCAAATGTATTAAGTATTCTACTGATGTATGTATTGTTAAGACAATTGCACTCCCATGTCCCTTCTCCCCAGGACGGTCTGTGAGATGAGCAATTTAATATTGTTCAGTGTGCTTTTCCTGGTGAAACTTTTCAATAAATAAATAGAAGAAAAAATCACTCGCCTTAGTAATCTTGTTTCTTCCACGGTATTCTTCAATATTCATAACTCTTGCAGTCAGCCTACGGAGTAGAACTACCCGGAGAATGGAACGTATGTAAATGATGGAACCCATCACTGCCTTGTGCCACTATTCAAATGCTGCCCTTACTAACTGCTCTGTTGTGTAACACCTGAGATTTCATAGAGAGCCTGCAAGGAAAGGCCCATCCTAAAATCTAGTCTAACGACTTACACTTACAACCCTATACTCCTAGATAAAGAAAACAGCAAAATAATTATATCTTAAACACTAGCCTTAACAAGCCCCCATAGAGAAAAACCCTTCAAAATGTCAGAATAACTTGAAGAAGGAAACAATGCCCAACAGGTCTCAAAAAATATAACTAGACCAGTGTGTGGCACTCTTTCATACAGTAATGTAGTTTGAGATGCAGAGGCCACTGGTCCTGGAAGGGGAGGCAGGGTGAGAGAGTTATGAATATTGAAGCATACCGTGGAAGAAGAAAAAATTACTCACCTTAGTAATGTTGTTTCTTCTAATGGAGCCTTGCTGTATTCTGATAGTAGCAGTGAGTCCCAACCTTCGAACTGCCCCGGAGATGAAGAGTTAACTTTACAAGCCAGGCATGGAACGCTGAGCTGGAGCTCGGTTGAGACTCTGTCTGTTGCTGTTTAAACTCAAACCGTCAGATCTTTACGAGCTAAACTCACTAAGGTCCTGTGTGGAAGGTGTAAACCTACACTAGCCAACTGCATACTAAACATAAAACACATTTTTTGGTCCTAAAACAAAGACTCAAGTCAGGAGACCCAAAAAATGAAAAACACAACACCCACTCACCCCAAGAAAAAGGAGGTGAAAACAACAAGGTGGGCATCTACTGAGTGCCAACACTGTACTGCCCACCCACATCCCAAAAACAGAGGTTCTGAGAGGGGCAGGCAGGGGGGGAGGTCAGAATACAGCAAGACTCCATTAGAAGAAACAACATTACTAAGGTGAGTAATTTTTTCTTCAAACAACATGAAGTCTTGCTGTATTCTGACAGTAGCAGACTACAAAGCAGTACCTCCATGGAGGAGGGAAAGAACCTACTTAGGGAATAGGCTCTGAAGCACAGCTGTGCCAAACCGAGCATCACTCCTAGCCTGGATATCCAGGGAGTAATGCTTGGTAAAAGTGTGAACTGTTTTACAGGTAGCTGCTTGACATATCTCTAGAATAGGGAGGTCCCAGGCAGCAGCCAGGGAAGCAGCTGTACCTCTGGTAGAGTGAGCCCTCAGGCCTGAGGGTGGAACCTTACCCAGTTTTTCATAACAAAATTGGATACAAGAGACAATCCACCTGGCAATGGATCTTTTAGTGGCAGGTTTCCCTTTACCAACCTCGCCATAAGTGAGGAACAGTTGGAGGGAGTCAAACCTGTGACCCTCGGTACGCTCTATGTAGTAGCTAAGGGCTCTTTTCACATCTAAACTGTGCAGCCTCCTCTCGCCAGAGGAGAAATAGTCAGTGAAGTACACAGGAAGAGACATAGATTGATTAAGGTGGAAATCAGAACCACCTTAGGCAAGAACTTCCTGTTAGTCCTGAGGACCACCTTATCTCTATGAAAGGAGATAAAATCAGGCTCCACTGACAAAGCTTGTAATTCACTTATGCGTCTGGCAGAAGTGATGGCTACCAGAAACACAGTTTTCCAAGTCAAGTACTTAAGCTCTGCTGAAGACAAAGGCTCAAAAGGGAGTTGCATAAGCTGAGCAATGCAAACATTAAGGTCCCAATCAGGGGCAGGGTCCCTGAATGGAGGGTTGGTGTGAAGCAATCCCTTGAAAAACTTGGAGAATACAGGGTGAGCTGAAAGAGAAGAGGGCTTACCTGCTGAAACAAAAGCAGAAACAGCTGCCAGGTGCACCTTCAGTGTAGCTGGTCTCAGCCCCAAGCTATTTAAATGGACCATATAATCAAGGACTGTGGGCAGATCAGCAGACTCTGGGGAAATATGTTTCCCAGAGCACCATATGGAAAATCTTTTCCATTTGGAATTATAAGTAGCCCTGGTGGAAGGTTTCCTAGAAGCCTTCAGAATATCCATTACACCTTGGGAGAGGTGTAAATCAGCAAACTCTAACTCTTCAAGAGCCAGGCCTTGTGATTGAGAGATTTGAGATTCGGGAACCAAACCCTCCCCTGAGCACAGGTTAACAGGTTGTAATTCCTGGGAAGACACAGGGGAAGATTGACTGCTAAGGACAGTAGGAGTGGATACCAGGGCTGTCTGGCCCAATCTGGAGCAACCAGGATCATCTTGCATGGCCGAGATCTGATTTTGACTAGCACTTTGAACAGGAGAGGGAAGGGGGGAAAAGCATACAGGAACTTCCCTTCCCAACTAAAAAATAAGGCATCCAGGGGGACTGAGCCCAACACTGGGGGCCTGCAGCAAAAAAGGGAAAGTTGGTGATTGTCTGGGGCTGCAAAAAGATCTATCTGCGGGGTGCCCCATCTGGAAAATATCACCTCCAAGACCAGGGGATCCAGTGACCATTCGTGATGGCCCTGGGATATCCTGCTGAGAGCATCTGCCAGGACATTGTCCTTGCCTGGGAGGTGAATTGCCGTGAGGGAGGTGTTCGGGGAGTAAGCCAGAGACCACAACTTCATTGCTTCTGTGCACAAGGCCGTAGACCGAGTGCCTCCTTGCTTGCTGATGTACCACATTGTGGTGATGTTGTCTGTTCTGACCTGGATAACTTTGTTCTGAACAGATTTGGAAAAAGCTTGAAGTGCTAGAAATACTGCTCTGAGTTCTAACAGATTGATGTGAAGCAGAGATTCCTGAGGGGACCACAACCCCTGGGTGGTCAGGTCGCCCATGTGAGCTCCCCACCCCAAGAGGGAGGCATCTGTAGTAAGGATTAAAGAGTGAGACTGAGAGACAAAGGGAACCCCCTTGTCTCAGATTGTTCTGATTTTGCCACCACTGTAGGGCCTGGATCAGGGTTCGAGTTACTGGGATCAATTTGGTCAGAGGGTCCTTCCTTTGAGACCAGAAGGCTCTCAAATGGAACTGAATGTCCCTCATCTGAAATCTTGCTCCCTGCACTACTGCTGTGGAAGCAGCCATGTGCCCCAGGAGCTGTAGAAAATGCCTTGCTGATCGAGACACCTGCAGGGTAAATGAGGAGGCCAGAGAGACAAGGGTCCTTGCCCTGTCCAGGGGGAAGGAAAGCTCTGGCCTTTTCTGTGTCTAGCTCTGTGCCTATGAAGGTAAGGAGCTGGACAGGCTCTAGAACTGACTTTGAAAGATTCAGAAGGAAACCCAAAGAGGTGAGCAGTTGCTGAGTTATCTGTAAGTGTAACTTGACTTGGTCTGGGGACTGGCCTACTATGAGCCAGTTGTCCAGGTAAGGGAAGATGGCAATCTTTTGCCTTCTTAGAGAAGCAACTACCACTGCCAGGCATTTTGTGAATACCCTTGGAGCAGAGGTCAGACCAAAGGGCATTGCTCTGAACTGGTAATGGCCTGAGGGCAGCTCGAACCTGAGGTACTTTCGATGGGAGCTTCTGATGAGAATATGGAAGTAGGCATCCTTGAGGTCCAGGGACACTAGCCAGTCCCCTGGCCTTAGAGAGGGGTAGAATAATTCCCAGAGTCACCATTTTGAATTTTGGTTTTAAAAGGTGCTTGTTTAAGTATCTGAGATCCAGGATGGGCCGCCATTCTCCTGTCTTTTTTGGGGTAAGGAAGTACCTGGAGTACAACCCTTTGCCCTGGTGTAGGGGTGGAATCCTTTCCACAGCTCTGAGAGCTAGGAGGGAAGAGACCTCTGCCTCTAGGGCAAGTCTCTGAGGGATTTGCAGGTGGAAAGGATCTGGTTCTCATCTTTGGAAACTTTTTGAAGCTGAGAACCAGTCCCTGGCTTACTTCTTCCAAGACCCATTTGTCTGATGTCAGAGACTCCCAGTCCTGGACAAAGTAAGCCAGCCTGCCTGCCCCCTACAGGTAGTTGAGAATCGGCCCTGGCAACCCCATCAGTGTGCCTGTTTGGCAGGGGCTTTGGGCTGAGGGGTGGAAGCAGGCCTGCTTGTACCCCATCTGCCTCTCCCTCTAAAGAACGCCCTCTGGGCATAAGCAGAAGAGGAGGGCTGGGCTTGGTAGAAAGGCCTATGGAAAGGCCTGCCCCTGCCCCTGGGATGCTGCCTTTGAGGAGTGGCCTGCCTTTCCTTGGCCTGTGCACTCCTATAGGTGGTCCTATATTCGTCCATTTTCTTCATGTAATTCTCTGGCCACTCCCCAAACAGAGAATTACCCACAACAGGAAAATCCATGACCTTAGTCTGGGTATCCTGTGACAGGCTAGTACATCTGAGCCAAGCCATTCTTCGAAGTGCTACAGATGTAGCCATGACTCTAGATGACACATCACTGGAGTCCACTGCAGCATGGAATTGCACCTTGGATGCCTCAATACCATCAGCAGCCACTTGCTCCAGCTCCTTGGCAAGCTGGTCAGGGACCTGTTTTGCTAAAGCCATAACAGTGTCCCATCTGGATTTTTGATACCTAGCAGTATAGGCCATATAATTGGCCTGTCTGAGTCCCAAGGATGCTGCCATGTACTGTTTCTTTGCCATGGCATCAATCCTCCTGGAGTCCTTGTCCGGGAGGTGTGAAGCCAAGGGAATATTTGCCTTATCACAGGCTACAGCCTGCACTACCCCAACATGGCTGCATTGTTGTGTAAGGAACTCCGTATCTGAGCCTGACAATGTATACCTCTTGTCCATTCTTTTATCCACAGGAGGTATAGTGTTAGGAGTCTTTAAAATATTAAATGTCTGTTTCTCAAAAGATTTGTGAAAGGGAATAGACAGCCTCCTAAACTCTGGGATATCCATCATTTCTACATAGTCAGGCTCCTCCTGGTCATCCACAGCTTCTTCCATAGGAAGCTGGAGGGTTTCAGCCACTTTTTTATAAAACATGAAATGGGAGGGGGACTCAGAAAGCCTAGGAGGAGACACTCCGAAGGTCTGTCTGGGAGATGTCCAGGTCAATAGGCACATCCAGACTTTCAAACCACATTCACTTTCCTTATACTCCTCTTCCTCCTCCTCGGTTCATAAAATTCCTCTAAATCATACTCTTGAACGGTGGAACCGCTGAACCAGCTTCAGTTTAATGGTGCCGGTTCGGTCGAACTGGGAAAGCGATCGTACCATTTTTGATCGCTGCATATTTCTTCAGCGGTTGGAGGAAAGTTTTGGCTCCACACCAGCTGATTTTTCTTTTTCTAGTTCTCTTAGCCGGAACCGACCCTCAGAATCAGCTCTCCTTTTGCCCGAAGAAGTCTCGCCCCGGTCAGAGGGCACTCCTTCTGGTTCGGTTTGAACCAAACCGGGCTGGCCATCCGGTTCAGTGGACTTTTTGGCCTCTCTTTCCCTGAGCCTACCAACTCTCTTTTCCAGGGTAGCTGCAGGGCAATTTTTACAAATCTGGCAGTCTGCATTGAGGTGGTCAAACCCCAGACAATAAACACAGGTGGTGTGGGGGTCAGCCTTAGCAAAGACTTCCCCACACACACTACAGTGTTGAAACCCAGTGGGCCGGTTTTTCTTTTGGGTTTCTCAGACATTGTGCCAGCCTAACCAAACTTACCCTTTAATGGCAATCCGCCAGGCAAGACCCTCTTATCGGTTCCTGACCGTGTCACGGGTCGTGGAAAAAAACGTAATAAAATCCGTTTTTTTTTAGAACCGATAAGAACCGGTAACCACACTCTAAAAGTACAAATTAAGATTTTTAACAACTTGATCGGTTCAAACCGAACCGATGAATTTACAAGTTCCACACAGAATAGAATAAAATATAACCTATCTAGTACTCACAAATACCACAGACAGAGACTGAACCGACAGGTTACGGTTTAAATTCAGTCGAAAACCGAGAAAAGCAGTACTTTAACCGACAAACTGAACCGAGCAGAAGGAGAAATCTCTGGAGCGACTGTTCAGTGAGGCGGAGTAAAGAATCCGACGGTTTGAGTTTAAACAGCAACAGACAGAGTCTCAACCGAGCTCGAGCTCAGCGTTCCATGCCTGGCATGGAAAGTTAACTCTTTCATTTCCGGGGCAGTTCGAAGGTTGGGACTCACTGCTACTGTCAGAATACAGCAAGACTTCATGTTGTTTGAAACAAGATTACTAAGGTGAGTAATTTTTTCTTCTAACCCCAGGCATTCTTCAATATTTCTAAATCTTGCAGACTATGAAGCAGTACATTTGGAGGTGGGCACAGAACCTATTTTGGAAACAGAATCTATAGAACTGCTGAGCCAAACCTGGCAACACTCCTGGACTAGATGTCCAAACAGTAATGTTTTGTGAAAGTGTATACTGTTCTCCATGTAGCTGATTTGCAGATTTCCTGTAATGGGACATCCCTGGCAGCTGCTATAGTAGCGGCCATGCCCCTTGTGGAATGGGCCCTTAGTCTCACTGAGGGCTCCTTTCCAGTTTTTGAGTAACAGAATTGAATGCATTGGACTATCCAGTGAGAGACAGTTCTTTTAGATGCTGGTTTACCTTTACCCACATCCCCATAAGTCAGGAACAGTTGCTGTGTATCCTGCCTATCTTCCTTAGTGTGAGTCATGTAGTAGCTCAAAGCCCTCTTGCCATCAAGGCTATGAAGTCTGCATTCACCCGAACTAGAGTGCTCAGTGAAAAAGACCGGTAAAGTAATAAACTGGTTCAGGTGGAAATCAGAGCCACTTTAGGACGGAATTTCCTATTGGTTCTAAGGACTACCTTGTCCCTATGAAATGAAATGCAGTCCTGCTCAATGCACAAGGCCTAAAGCTCACTAATTCTTCTGGCTGAAGTGATGGCCACCAAGAACACTGTTTTCCAGGTAACACATTTCAGGTAGGCCGAAACCATTTGCTCAAATGGGGGTCCCATGAGCTTAGCAATGCATACATTAAGGTCCCATGCAGACACCAGTTCCCTATGAGGTGGGTGCATATGGGTCATCCCCTTGAAAAACCTTTTAAAAATGGGATTAGAAGCTCTGGATACACCCTTGCCAGCTGCGATATATGCTGAGACAGAAGCCAAATGTACCTTTAGAGTAGTGGGCTATAACCCTAAAGAATGCAAGTGAATAAGGTAGTCCAGCAAGGCTGGTACCCCTGCCTGTGAGGGTACTACATCCTTAGCAGAACACCATGTAGAAAATATCTTCCACTGAGAAGCACAGGTCTTTTTAGTGGAGAGTTTCCTGCACCCCCTCAGAACATTTAGGACACTTTCAGAGAGATGCAAATCTGAATACTCTAACTCTTAAAGAGCCAGGCCTTGAGCCTGAGGGATCTGAGGTCCAGGTACAGGATCCTCCCTTGGGAGGAGGTTAACAGATTGTGCCTCCGAGGGAGGTGTATTGGTGATGCCACAGACATGGACAGCAGCAGAGAGTACCATGGCTGCCTGGCCCAGTCTGGTGCTATCAGTGTCATTGATGCTGGCTAGGATCTGAGTTTGATTAGAACTCTGGGAATCAGGGGGATAGGAGGGAAGGCATACAGCTGTTTTCCTGACCAAGCCAGGGTCAGGGCATCCAGAGATATTGTGCCCCTGGCTGGTGGTCTGCAACAGAACTGTGGCAGCTGGTGTTTTCATGGGATACAAAGAGATCTATCTCTGGAGTGCCCCGCCTTCTGCACACCACTTCCAGTATCTGCCTGTTAAGAGTCCATTCATGATGGTCCTGATTGACTCGGCTTAGGGCATCTGCCAGGGCATTTTCCTTCCCTGGCAAATGAATGGCCACCAGTGAGGCCTGAAGTGAGTAGACAAGACTCCATACCCTCATCGCTTCTATGCACAGAAGCTTGGACCTTGTTGCTCCCTGCTTGTTTATGTAGTACATTATAGTGGTATGGTCTGTTCTGACCTGCACCACCTTGCCCAGACATTCTTCAATATTCCTAACTCTTGCAGACTACGAAGCAGTACCTCTGGAGGTGGGCACAGAACCTATTTTGGAAACAGAATCTGTATGCAAAGACCTGCAGGGCTAGGAACACTGCTCTCAGTTCCAGCAAGTTTATGTGCTGGTGAGACTCCACACTTACCAAGTGCCATGTATTGTATGATCCTCCCCGTTGAGCTCCCCAATCTAGGAGGGATGCATCCGTTGTGAGGACCACTGATGGGGACTCACTGGAAAGGAACACCCTCTCTGAGGCATTCCCTTACATGCTACGACTGGAGAGCTTACAGTAATGTCCCTGTTACTAGAACCAATTTTGAAAGTGGGTCTCTCCTTTGGCACTAATGTGCCCTGAGGTGGAACTGTATGCCTCTCATTTAAAAACCTGGAACCTAAGACTGTAGCTGTTGCTGCAGTCATGTGTCCCAGGAGCTGCAGAAATTGCTTTGTTGGCTTTGGTCTATTTAGCCTGAATGACCCAGCAATTTGTAGAATGTTGGTTACCCTTTCCTGAGATACATAAACCCTTCCCCTTAGTGTATCTAGCTCTGCTCTTATGAAGTGCAACACCTGCACTGGTTGTAGGACAGACCTTTTGAGATTTATCAGGAATCCTAGAGACTCCAGAAGGTCCCGAGTCTCCCTTAGGTGGTCTCTGACCTGTTGAGAAGACTTTCCTACTACCAGCCTATCATCCAGGTAGGGAAATACTGCGACTCCCTGCCTTCTTAGGTGTGTCACCACCACTGCCAAACACTGTGAACACTCTTGGAGCTGAAGTGAGGCCGAATGGTAGTGCTGAGAACTAGTAGTGACCTGATGTGAGTCTGAACCCGAGATATTTTCTGTAAGACTCCCTTATGGGGATGTGGAATTAAGCACCTTTTAAATCCAGGGATGCCAACCAGTCAACTTTTTGGGGGGTTCTCAGAATCATGGCTAAAGTAGCCATTTTGAATTCTGGCTTTGCCCAATGTCTCTTCAATAACCTTAGGTTGAGAATAGGCCGCCACTCCCCATTTTTCTTTGTGGTGAGGAAGTATCTTGAGTAGAAACGTTTTCCCCTTTGCTATGGAGGAACTGGTTCTACTGCCCTTGATAGTAGTAGATTTGCCACTTCCTCTTCTAGCAGCTTCCCTTCTGAGTTTGAAGCTGGTCTGAATATACAGGTTACTCACCTGTAACAGGAGTTCTAGGAGTGGTATATGTTGTTCATCCACACTTATTGGCAGGTTCCTTGCCACTTTAAATCTTGCCGGAAGGTCTTCAAGCTGGCTCCTCCCACCCACCCGGGTGGTAAAACTCTCGGCTCCGCCCCATGACACCAGATCTAGCCTGCTGGAAGCCAGGTTGTGCGTTGAAGCCGGGAGGCCGGGTGGGTCGGTGGATGAACAACATGAAAAATTACTCACCTTAGTAATTGCTTTTCTTCTCATGGAGTCTTGCTATATTATAACATTAGCAGTCAGCCACTGCAGCTGAACTGCCCCGGAGAGGAAGGAGTTAACTCAGAGAATCTGAGTTCTACAGCGAGGGCGCTGTGCCCTAAAGTTTCATCTGGCAGTTTCAAATGAAACTGTCAGATCTTTACGAAGCTAACATCAAAGAACAGAAAGTCTGTGGAAAACTACACTAGCCCATGGCTATCTACTAGTAGTAGTAACAACAATATAAACAACAAAGAAACACCCAGAACCATAATAACAAAATTGATGGTATTATGGTTCGTTTTACCACCCTGACAAGCATTATTATGAACTCCCCTTCCCCAAGACTCAAGTCCAGGAAGGGGCAATATAAATAACCTAAATGAAAGCAACCAGATCCCTAACCCAAAGGAAAGAGGGTAAGGGATAACTACAATGGATGACACAGTGCTTGCACAATTCGCCACCCCTACCCAAGTAGAGGTTCTGAGAGGGCAGGAGGAGGGTGGTTATAATAGCAAGACTCCATGAGAAGAAAAGCAATTACTAAGGTGAGTAATTTTTTCTTCAAACACCATAAGTCTTGCTATATTATAACATTATCAGATTACACAGCAGTACCCTCCATGGAGGAGGGTCAGAACCTACTTAGAAATAGGGCTCGAGCTAGCTGTGCCAAACCGAGCATCTCTCCTGGACTGGACATCCAGGGAATAATGCTTGGTAAAGGTGTGAACTGTCTTCCAGGTAGCAGCTTGACAAATCTCCAGAATGGGAATGTCCCTAGCAGCCGCTAGAGACGCAGCTGTAATCCCTGGTGGAGTGGGCCTCAATCCTGAGGGGTACTCTACCCTGTTTCTGATAACAGAATTGGATACAAGAAACAATCCACCTTGCAATTGTTCTCTTAGTGGCAGGTTTTCCTTGCCAACCCTCGCCATAGGTAAGAAACAGTTGGAGGATTCAACCTATGACCTCTGGTGCGCCTAAATAGTAGCTTAAGGCTCTTTTGACATCCAAGCTGTGTAGTCTCCTCTCACCTGAGGAAGAATGCTCAGTGAAAAATACTGGGAGAGAGATAGATTGATTCAGGTGGAAATCAGAAACCACCTTAGGCAAAACTTTCTATTAGTCCTAAGGACTACTCTTATCTCTGTGGAAAGAGATAAAATCTTCTTCCACTGACAGGGCCTGTAACTCACTTATGCGTCTGGCAGAGGTGATAGCTACTAGGAAAACGGTTTTCCAAGTTAAATACTTGAGCTCTGCTGAAGACAGAGGCTCAGCGGGGTTGCATTAACTGAGCAATGCAAATATTCAGGTCCCAGGCGGGAGCTGTTCCGAAAAGGAGGGTTAGTATGAAGTAACCCTTTAAAAACTTGGAGAACACAGGGTGAGAAGAAAGGAGGCAGGCTTCCTGCTGACACAAAAGCAGAGATAGCTGCCAGATGAACCTTCAGGTAGCTGGTCTAAGGCCTAGGGAATTCAGATGGACCAAATATTCCAGAAGAATGGGAAGATCAGCAGATTCTGGGATAATCTGCCTCTCAGAGCACCAGATGGAAAACCTCTTCCACTTAGAATTATAAGTGGCCCTAGTGGAAGGCTTCCTGAAGCCTTTAAAATATCCATGACACCTTGAGAAAGGTGTAAGTCAGCAAATTCTAGCTCCTCAAGAGCCAAGCCTTGAGGTGGAGGGATTTGAGGTCCGGATACCACACTCTCCCTGTGCACAGGCCAGTAAGTCGTGGACTCTGGGTAGGCTCAGGGCAGGGTGGACTGCCAAGGACAGAAGCAGAGGTACCAGGGCTGTCTGGCCCAATCTGGGGCAATCAGAATCACTCTGCAAGGTTGAGATCTGATTTTACTAGTACCCTGAAAAGAAGAGGAAGGCATACAGGAACTTCCCTTTCCAGTCCAACAGAAAGGCGTCCAGAGGGACTGGAGCCCAGTACTGGAGGCCTGCAACAGAAAAGAGGAAGTTGATGGTTGTCTGGGGCTGCGAAAAGATCTATCTGAGGAGTGCCCCATCTGGCAAAGACGGACCCCAGCACTTGTGGTTCAGAGCCCATTCGTGATGGCCCTGAGAAATTCTGCTGAGGGCGTCCGCTAGGACATTGTCCTTCCTGGGAGGTGAACCGCTATCAGGGAGGGTGTTCAGGAGTAGGCCAGAGACCACAACTTCATTGCTTCGGTGCACAAGGCTGAAGACCGAAAGTCCCTTTGCTTGTTGATGTACCACATTGTGGTGGTATTGTCTGTCCTGACTTGAACCACTTTGTTCTGGACAGAATCTGAAAACACCGAAGAGCTAAAAAGACAGCTCTGAGTTCCAACAGATTGATGTGGAGCAGAGATTCCTGAGGAGACCACACCCCTGGGTGGCAAGATCGCCTAGGTGAGCCCCCACCCTAACAGGGAGGCATCCGTGGTGAGGGTGAGGTTTGAGAAATGGGAATGAAGGGAACCCCCTGTCTTAAATTGCTCTGGACCTGCCACCAGTGGAGGGCTAGGATCAGAGTTTGAGTAACTGGAACCAACTTGGTTAGGGGGTCCTTCCTTTGAGACCAATAGGCCCTCAAATGGAACTGAATGTCCCTCATCTGGAATCTTGCTCCCTGCACGACAGCTGTGGAAGCAGCCATGTGCCCAAGGAGCTGCAGAAAATGCCTTGCTGGTCGAGAGACCTGCAGGGTAAAGGAGGATGCCAGGCGATGAGTCTGTCCACCCTTTCCGAGGGAAGAAAAGCCCTGGCTAACCTTGTGTTCAATTCTCTGCGCCTATGAAAGTTAGGACCTGAACCGTTCCAGAACTGACTTTGTAAGTTTAGCAGGAATCCCAGGAAGTGAGAAGCTGCTGGGTGACTTGCAAATGGGTTTTCACCTGACCTGAGACTGACCCGCAATGAGCCAGTCGTCCAGGTAGGAAACACAGCAACCCCTTGCCTTCTTAAGTGAGCCACTACTACAGCGAGACATTTTGTGAATACCCTTGGCGCAGAGGTCAGGCCGAAGGGCATTGCCCTGAACTGGTAGTGGCCTGAGGGCAGTTCGAACCTGAGGTACTTTCGGTGAGAAGGCCTGATCAGAACATGAAAATAGGCATCCTTGAGGTCCAGGGAAGCTAGCCAGTCCCCTGGCCTTAGGGAAGGCAATATCATTGCCAGAGTCAACATTTTGAACTTTGGTTTCAAAAGATGCTTGTTCAGGTACCTTAAATCTAGAATGGGCCTCCATTCTCCTGTCTTTTTTGGGGTAAGAAAGTATCTTGAATAAAGCCCCTTGCCCTGATGGCAAGGAGGAACCCTTTCCACTGCTTTGCAGTCCAGAAGATAAGAAACCTCTGCTTCCAAAGCAAGGGCTTCTGAAAGATTTGCAGGTGGAAAATGTCTGACTCTCATCTTTGGAAAGTGTTTGAAGCTGAGAATTAGACCCTGGCCTATTACCTCCAGAACCCATCTGTCCAGAGTTAGGGACAGCCAGTTCGGCTGAAATAGGCCAACCTGCCCCCACTGGTACAGGAGACCGCCCTGGGCACCCCATCAGGGTGCCTGCTTAGCAGCAGCCTTAGGTTGAGGGAGGGGACGGTCTGCTTGTGCTGGCCTACCCTGCCTCTGAAGAAACTCCTCTGCGAGACAGCAGAGGAGGCTTGAAATTGGTAAAAGGCTCTGGAAAAGGCCTGCCTCACTCTCTGGGAGCATGCCTTGTGGCATGGCATGCTTCTCCTTAGCCTGGGCACTTTTGTAGGTAGTTCTGTATTCATCCATCTTTTTCATATAGTTTTCTGTTTGCTCCCTTAAACAGAGAATTTCCCTACAGGAAAATCCATAGCCTTTGACTGGGTATCTTGGGACAGATTAGTGCATCTGAGCCATGCCAACCTTAGAAAGCTACAGAAGTGGCTATGACCCTAGAGGAAACATCATTAACATCAACAGCAGTATGAAATTGAACTTTAGAGGCTTCAATGCCATCAGCAGCCACCTGTTCCAACTCACTAGCCAGCTGGCCATGGGCCTGCTTGGCTAACTGCAATCTGTGTCCCACCTAGATTTCCTGATATCTAGCCACATAAGCCATATAATTGCCTGCCTGAGTCCCAAAGAAGCTGCCATATACTGTTTCTTCGCCATGGCATCAATCTTCCTGGAATCCTTATCAGGAGGATGTGAGGCCAGAGGAATATAGCCTTGTCACAGGCTGCAGCTTGTACCACACCTACATGACCACACTGTTCAGTAAGGAAGTCTGTATCCGAGCTGACAAAGTATACCTTCTGTCCATTTTTTATCTACAGGAGGGACAGAATGAGGATTTTTAAAATCTTTGTTGTTTGCTTCCTAAATGACTTATGCAAAGGAATAGACAACCTCCTAGACTCTGGAATATCCATCATTTCCACATAATCAGGCTCCTCTTGCTCATCCACAGCCTCCTCTAAAGGAAGCTGGAGGGTTTCTGCAACCTTTTTGTAAAAAATAAAGAAAGAAGGGGACTCAGACAGAATAGGGGGAGATTCTAAAGGTCTGTCTGGAGAAATGCCCGGTTCAATGGGCACGTCCAGACCCTCCCAGCCACACATATATTGATCAAATTCCTCCTCCCCCTCCTGTGGTTCATAAAAATCCTCAACTTCAAAATCCTGAACCACTGGGACTGAACGAACCAACCTTTTACTAACTGTTGGTGGTTCTACAGATCCCTGAGACAGTGACTGGACAATCTGAATGGCTTTAGTTATCTCTGCAGCAGTTGGAGACGAATTCGGACTCCAAACCTCCTGATTTCTTTGTCTTTTACTTGGGACTGGTTCCTCTGAACCAGTCTTCCTTTGCCCGAGGAAGTCTCGCCCTGGTCAGAGGGCACTCCTCTGGTCCAGTGGGTACTGAACCGGCTGGCCATCCGGGTCAGCGGACTTTTGGCTTCTCGCCCTGAGCCGGCCCAATCTCTTCTCCAGGGTGGCTGCAGGGAAATTTTTCACACCTGGCAGTCTGACAGGGAGGTGGTCAGCCCCAGACAATGAACACAAGTGGTGTGTGGGTCAGCCTTGGCAAAGCGTCCCCTGAACATCACAGTGTTGAAACCCAGTGGGCGGTTTTTCTTTGGGTTTCTCAGACATAATGCCAGCCTAACCAAAACTTGCCCTTTGATGGCAGTGCCAGGCAAGACACCCTTATCGGTTCCTAACTGTGTCACGGGTATTTGAAAAACCGTAATAATTTCGTTTTTTAGAACCGATAAGAACGGGAACCGCACTCTAAAACCCACAGTACAGTTTTAAAAGGCAGAAAACAAGCGATCGGGTTCAAAACCGAACCGATAATTAATTTTCCACACAGACTTGAATTTTTGTACTCATGGTTACCAGATAGAGCTTTGGAACCGAAATGCGGTAAAAATAATGACTTTGCGGTTCAAATGAACCGAAAACTACTCTCTTGAACCGAGCTGAAGGAGCTGATCTCCGGAGCGACTGTTCAGTGAAGCTGAGTAAAGAATCTGACAGTTTCATTTGAAACTGCCAGATGAAAGTTTGGGCACAGCGCCCTCGCGCTGTAGAACTCCAGATTCTCTGGAGTTAACTCCTTCCTCTCCGGGGCAGTTCAGCTGCAGTGGCTGACTGCTAATGTTATAATATAGCAAGACTTCATGGTGTTTGAAATACCATTCCTAGAACTCCTGTTACAGATGAGTAACCTGTATTTCTAGGGACATGGATATGTTGTTCATCCACACTTATTGGCAGACTCCTAGCAGTTCTCCGGGAGGAGGGAGGCAAGGCGCACACCCCTACTTAGGTAGAAAGACTGAAGAACCGAGGCCCCGGCCAGCACCCCGGCGTGACCCAAGGTCGATGTGGAAGGGGAACGGTAAAGCCTGCTTCCGGGCAGAAGCCCTGCAGATATCCTGGATGGAGTGTCCTTGGAAGCAGCCACCGATGCAGTGGAAGGACGGGTAAAATGAGCGCTTATCCCTCTGGGAGGCTCCATGCCCGCCCGCCTATAGTGGAGACCTTTTCAGGGGTGACCCGCCCGCTTGTCGTCCACTGAGCTGCAAATCTGCCAGATGCGGCTTCAGCAAAGATGATGAACAGCTGGCGAACCTCCTCGATCTCTTTAGCTTTATCCCAAGAGGTGAAGGCAAACCGTTCCTGCGGAACCTGAATGGCCTCCGGAGGTGTGAATGGAGATAAACCACGGCAGAGGCAATACCCCCGAAGGGAAGACTCCGCCACCACCTTCGGAAGGACTTCGGGTGGGGCGCAGGACAACCTAGTCCCTGTGGAAGACCGGATAGGGAGGTTAAAGGAGCGCCTGGAACTCTCCCTGCCTTCTGGATGGCAGAGTGGCCCCAAGAAGGTGTTCTTCCACAACAGGTGGGGGAAACTCGCACCTGTGCAAAAGGTTCGGATGGCTTGCTCATGAGCTAAGCCCATACCAGCAAGGATCCCACAGAAACGGGGATACTCTCCCCAAAAGGGGAGGCATGATCGAGGCCTAGAAGTGCCAGACCACCTTCTCCGCACCACCAGCTGCCTCCCGGCTTGTGCCCGGAAGACAGGGGTGACCTGCAGAAGCACCTAGAGGGTCGTCGGCCGAAGTCCTGGTTTAAGGATGGACCGCAGATGGTCCGGAATGCTCGCCCAGGGACGGGGGAGGGCACGGCCCTATCCCATCAATAAAAAAGGGAGAACTTCTCCCAGAGAACGAGCATCTTGGCCGATTTCTTGGCAGAACACCTCGAAGGTCGAGGACCTTGCCGAAAGACCCTAGGCTGGCCCCTAGCTGCACAGGGGTGGCCCACAGTGCAGGGATTGAAGGTCCAGATGGATAACCTTCCCTGAAAAGGAAAGACAGGACCGGCGGACTGGAGGCCGCCCGGGAGCCTGAGGCTGAGACTGAGGAGAGCTGGATACCAGAACTGGCAATCCAGTCTGGGGCTACCAGCATCACCTGCGCCAAGTCCCTCCTCGCCTTGCCCATAGGTCAAGGGAAATGGGGGAGAGGCACAGAGGGGCCCCGGGTCCGAGGCCCCTATGGCATCCCCTGCAGCAGACCTTGCTGAGGGGCGGGCAAAAAAACAGTCTCGGCCTCGTATTCTCCCCAGAGGGAAGAGGGAGAAGATCCTGTGCTACCTCCGGCAGGGGATACCACTCATGAGGCGCAGCCTATGCCTGGCTCAGGGCAGCAGCCAGGGAATCGGGGCTCCTGCCATCAAATGGCTGGGAACCCTCGACTGCGCAACAACCCAATGCGGAGAACCTCCTTGCACCGAGACAAGGGGATCAACCGAACCTGGCGGAGTAGGTAGCACATGGTCTTGGTGTTGTCCTACTTGGACTTAGACCTGTAGACCCCGTACAAGCGGAGCGAGCAGTGCAGGCTAAGCAGACCGTCTGTCTCCAGCAAGCAGGAAGGACATCGGGACTCACGAGAGGACCAGAGGTGAAGCACTCTGTATTCCCCAAGATGGGCACCCCACCCATCCGAGAAGCATCGGTCGGAGAAGACCGCCGACTCAGGGCGAACAAGCAGGATGTTCTCCTGCCGAGGTTGGAACGGTCCAAGGGAGCGTTCTCTTAACTCCTGGGCTGTAAGTCACGAACTGGTCCAAGGGACGCAACGCTGTGACCTCTGGCTGGCCCTCCCACTAAGGGAAGGCCTCCTGAGGCCCAGGAGGAGCAGGAGGTCCTGGCAGGACGTAATTTCCGCCAACCCGACCGGCAAAGGAGGAAGAACCTCAGCCCTGTTCGGCTCGAGCCAAGCTCGGACTCAAAAGTCGAGCTTAGTCCTGAAGAAGCTTCACCGCTAAGCTACGAGTTCTCACTTGGCTCCTGAAAACGGGAGACCAGTCTGCCTTCCGGGTGGGGTGACATCCGGACCTTTCAGTGCCGCAGAGACTGCTGAGCAAAGAAATGCTAGGAACTCATAAGGAGCTCCCTGCAAGAAGGGGTGGAGCCTCCCAAGAAATGGACGGAACGAGGGGTAGGTACATCCTGGAGACCCAGGAAACAGCTACATGCCACGTTCTGAGGATGGGATATCTGAAGTAGAGAGACCATCCAGGCGTGTGGGAGAATGGGCGGAAGCCCCCGTCCGTTTGAGACCAGGAATACCTGGACACGAACCCAGGGTTGAATGGGGGAATCCACAGTCTTCCTGATCACCTCTAACTAGAGAGCCAGGCATGTCGGAACGACCGACACAGGGGCAGTGAACTCATGATCCCCATGGGGCAATGGCTCAGAAAGGGGAACCGCTCGCAACCTGCGACAGGATCCACCCTTAAATACCTCCAGAACGAGGTGCGGCGCAGTCCCCCCATGGCGAAACCCGGGCTGGGACAACGGGCCAGGGCAATGCCCCTTGGCCCGCCACTGAGCAGGCTTAGAGGAGGGGAAGGAGCAGCCCTCGGTTTCCCTGCCTCCCTGCTTCCTTGGAGGAAGACGCTGGACTGGCAACAGGCCGCCCAGCGCATGCCTGCTGGCCCCTATGCTGGGCCGGGGGCCCCAGGGCTCAGGGGGCAAGGCTGACGGCTGCCCTTGACCCTCCGGGCGAGAGTGACCGAGTCCAGAGTGGCATCGGACTTCTCGGGCCCATGGATGTATCCCTCCACTCCAGGGCCGAAAAGGTCAGTCCCCAAGAAGGGGATGTCTGCCAACTCGTGCTGGGTTTCCAAAGAGAAGGAGGATAACCTCAGCCACGCCCTGCGGTGCATGGCCACTGTGGCCGCCACCGATCTGGCACAGGAGTTGCCTAGATCCAGAGCTGTCTGGAGCTGCTGCTTCGCCACCATCCTACCCTGGTCCCGCACCTGCCGAACCATGGTCCGCAGGTCATCTGGGAGATGAGGGAGAACCTCGTCCAGGGAGCCCAAAAGGGTGTGGGAGAAATGTGCCATCAGTGCAACCGAGCTTGCCTGACGGAGGCCTAGGGAGGACGCAGCGTAAACCTTATGCCCGACATAGTCCATCCTTCTGGACTCCTTGTCGGGGGGTCTGTCCACATCCCCAGCATTTCCAAGACATTGGAAAATGTCGTCGGTGACTACCCCTTCAGCCAAGGGGTGCTCCGAGAAACCGGGCAGAGAACCGACAGGGACAGGGTACCTTCGAACCACCCTGGCCGAAGGCGCAGGGCAGGAAGTAGGCCGCCGCCATAGCTCCAAGGCTGGGCACACGATAGCCTCAGCCACTGGGAAGGCCTCCGAGGAAGAACCCCCTTGATCCAGAATCTCCGTAAGGGGGTAAGGTGCCCGATTGGAGACGGGCTCGAGCTGCATCCCAGTGAATTCTGAAATGAGCTGAAGTAGACCCTTCGAAGACGATGGGCTGTCATCTACTGGATGTTCCTGGGAAGACCCCGGGTCATCCCTGTTAGGAAACATGGCAGAGCCTGCTTCAGGCTCCAAAGGATCTGCAAAAAGCTGCCGCAGGCCCGAGGCACTCTTCGTCCGCCGGGGGCCGGCAGGAGTGAGGGGACCGAGTGACCTGAAGAACAGGTCATGGCCTGGCCTGAACTCCGCCAAAGGTGGAGGGGCAGCGAGGGTCGGATAAGCAACCGGCCCTGGAGAAGGCTCCTCAACCAATTCGAATGGCTGCCGACCAAGCGGCGGCTGCTTGCTATCCGGAGAATGAATCGGGGTCAATTGAAACCCAGACAACAACTGCTGTCGCCACATAAGTTCCTCGTAACACCGACGCCAACGGCATTGAAACCGCTCCTCATCCGAGGAGGGGGACGAGGAAGAATGGCAAGCTACTTAACTCGGTGCTCGACCGAGAACACCGAGATCGGGCGTGGAGCGGCTAGACCGAGAGGTTGACCGACACCGACCCAAATCCTCAGGGGGACCAGGCGGCCTGGGAAGAAGCGGGGCGCACCCGCTCCTCCCTCGGCTCAGAAGAAAGGACCGAGGGCTGTCGACCCGAAGGGGAGGACAGAGCCTCAGCCTCCGCCAAAGGCAGAGGGAAGACGGCACCAGTAGACCCCCCAAAAGACGGGTCGAGAGACTCGACAACGTCGACGGGGAGCCTGACAGGCTGACCTGACGGGGATACCGTGAGGCCAGTGGCCGAAGCCGAATCCTCGACTGAAGTCGAGCATCGGCCGATGAGGGAGGGGAGAGATCCTGCCCCACCGACTAAGAGATCCTGCTCATGCCCTTAGCCATAGGCCGAGCTCATTAGGTTTCAGGTTCCTCTCCCTTGGAGGAGAGGGATCGACGGCTCCTGAACGGCTGCATGAGATGAATCCAAGGAGAGCGGATAAGCTCCGCAACCGAGGGGGGGGGGGACCGCCCCTTCCCCGGCAGGATCAGACTGCAGAGAAACAATCGAAGCGGACACCTGCTGGTCCGATGGAATCTCCGGAGCGGAAAAAACTACCGGATGTCCGAGCCCCGAACGGGCCGCACGGTCCTCCAGAGAGCTGACTGAAAGGGCAGAACAAAAACTGCAAGCCTGAGGATCGTGATCCAAGTCCAGACAAAAAAACGCACGTGGAGTGTGAGTCCCTCCTGGAGGAACTAACCGTGTGCCTCTCGGGGCCGGAAAAAGCCATCGCCGTAGCAAAGAAGAAAAGATCGAAGATTCAAGGACACTTCAATAAATTCGAAGACCGAAATTTTCAGGAACCAGTCGAAAACGCAGAGCAATAAGGAGAGAACCTGAGCTTCCAAGCGGTAAGGAAGATCTGGCATCATGGGACGGAGCCGAGAGTTTTACCACCCGGGTGGGTGGGAGGAGCCAGCTTGAAGACCTTCCGGCAAGATTTAAAGTGGCAAGGAACCTGCCAATAAGTGTGGATGAACAACATATCCATGTCCCTAGAAACTCTTTTATTGATGAAAAGGATTTGAAACTGAGGGACAAACCCCAACTCACTTCCTCCAGGACCCATTTGTCCGTGGTGGTGTTCTTCCAAGCCTGGGAGTAGTGAGCCAGTCTGCCCCGTACTGGAATGTGGGCGGCAGCCTTCACAACTAAGTCAGGGGTTCTGCTTAGATTGGGGCTGAGACTACTCTGTGACCCACATCTTGACCCCCTTCTGCCTTTACCCCTGAAGTACCCTGTCTGCTGGGGATCCTGCTGATACTGCTGAACAGCCAGACCTTGAAAGAAAGGTCTGGTGTAGCCAGACCTGCCCCTGCCCCCCTTCCACAAGGCCTGTTGGAAGGTGAAGGTTTCTCCTTGGCTGAATCGCTCTTGTAGGTGCCTTTATACTCATCCACCTTCTTCCTGTAGTTAGTTAAAAGCTTTATTTTTTGACAGGATAGAACTTTAGGTTCTATAGGACCTATCTACAAAGTTGTCCTGTGTATATAAAATTCAGACAGTTAACAATACAAATCATACAAACATTTTCGGACAGCTGTTAACAAGTTACAATAAACAGTACAAACATACATAAATTAAGTCAAAAACAGACACATTCTTATTGGTAAAAAATGTTAATAGCTGACTTAAAGGCAGTTAATCTATGTTGGTTCCAATTGATGGAGGTATTCGATTCCATAGGACAGCAGTTGAATAATGAAAAGTCATTTGTCCGAATCTTGTTCATATTTTGGGAATGATTAAGCCTCGGTAGGCTACGTCTCTTAACATATAGCGATGTTCTTCATTTACTAATGGAACAGTTAGGTTGCCCTTTATGAGGCCCTCCTTAAGTTTGAACATTAGCTTGTTGCTTTTTCAGGCGAGTAGCCAAACTGTCTCATTCTAATTTTTCACACATTATTCAATGGTGTGTGTGAAATGGACATTTCTGTACAAACCTTGCAAGTCGATTATATGTAACATCTAGCTTCCCTAACAGTTTAATTTCTGCAAAGCTGTAGGCTAAGTTCCCATACTCCAAGACTGGGAGAATCAGTTGCATAGTGATTGTTTTGCGTATTTGAAAGGACACACTTGATGACGATCTACGTAGTGCCCCTATCCTCATGTTAACCTTCTTTGTACCATAGTTTATGTGCTCTCCAAAAGACAGTTGGTTATCAATTATGACACCTAAGTATTTATAGCTAATTGTATTTGTTAGTATCTGTCCATTTTTGGTGAAAATTTCTATTTAAGATGCTACTTTCTTATTATTTCTGGTGTTTTAAAAAAGCACATAACCTGAGTTTTTTTAGCACTCAACCCTAGTCTTTAACTGTCAAACCAGTCTTGGAGTATGTCGAAGTCAGCCAGAAGCGTTGCTACCATTTAGTTATGGGTATTCACTGACGCAGGTAGTACAGTGTCGTCTGCGTAAAGTCTTATCTGGGTACTTAGAAAGTTATCAGGCAGGTCATTTACATAAATCAAAAACAATAACAGCCCCAGGATTGAACCCTGGGGCACGCCTCTGGTCAAAAGACCTGAGGACGACATTTGGCCTGCAACTTCCACCTGCTGAATTTGCTGCCCCAGATAAAATTGAAACCACTTTAATGGACCTGAGGCCAATCCAATTCTTTCCAGTCTCTCACAGAGGATGGAGTGATATACCATGTCGAAGGCCTTAGACAAGTCGATGAACACCGCACCCGCGGACTCCCTGGCATCCATAGCAAGTCCCCAAACAGAGAATTACTTTCGGAAGGGAAATCCACGGCCTTTATCTGGGTATCCCGTGTGAGACTGGTGGCTCTGAGCCATGCAAACCTCGTGAGGGCCATCCATCTAGCAGCAGTATCACTGGCATCAGCTGCCATTTGAAATTGGTATTTAGAGGCCTCCAAGCCAAACCTAACAGTTTCACCCAGATCAGCTGATAGGCCAGATGGTGCCTTATCAGCCATGGCCAAAACTGACTGCCACAGAGATTTCTGATACTGGGCAGAATAGGCCAGATAATTAGCTTGCCTAATAGACAAAAAAGCTGACAGATAGCCCTTCTTAGCCATGCTGTCAATCTTCCTGGAATCCTTGTCTGGAGGGTGAGATGCCAAGGACAGCCTTGCCCTATCACAGGCTGCAGTCTGCACAACACCCTGATAATCAAGGTGAGATAATAAGAATTCTGCCCCTTCCCTGTCCAATTGATATTCCTTATCAGCCCTTTTGTCAAGGGGTGGTACAGTGTTAGGGGTCTGTAATATTTTTAAACTATCCTGTTTGAATAATTTATTTATGGGAAGCAAAAGCTTCTTTGTTGGTGTAAGACCCATGAGTTCAAGGTATTCCACATCCTCCTCATCTTCTACCACTTCATTAATGGCAATATCTAGAGCATCCAACATTTTCCGCACAAATGTAAAATGTGAGCAGAAATCCTCAGGTACCTTCGTTGGAGACTCAAATTCTTGTTCAGGGGACACCTCAGGCTCAATGGATTTCCCCTCATGCTCATCGTATTCTCTCAGTGAGTGAGGAAGGAACCGGTGCTAATGGTTGCGGAACCGAGGATTGAACCAGTGTCTGTGGAACCGGAACTGGTACCATCCCCTTGAGAGCCTGGATTACCTTAAATGCCTGAGCGATGGCCTCAGGTGTAGGCATCTCATTTCTCTCACCAGAAGTCCCCTTGTGCTTTCCAGCAGGAGTTCTGTATGTTTAGTTTTCTTTTTTTTTTTTTTTTGCCAGAACCAGTGTCTCAACCGGTTCACTGGTTCGTTTACCTTGCAAAGGTGCACCCTTGTCAGGGGTAGCTGGTTTTGATCTGGCGGTTTCACCCGCATTCTTAGAGGGAGTAGGCTGTTCAGAGCCATTATCTCACCGGCCTGTTTCATGGGCCAACTTCTTCTTTAGTCTTTCCATCCTTTTCTCGACAGTTTTTGATGGAAAAGGCTTATAAATCTCACAATCAGTTGTGAAGTGTGATTTACCAAGACAGACAAGACACTGATCCTGTTTGTCTGCCTTGACAAGCACCGATCCATATTGAGTGCAGTTTTTGAAACCTGGAGGCCCAGTTTTCTTCTATGGTTTTTCTGACATTTTTGATTAAATGGCGAACCAACAGTAACCGCAATACTTAAAAGTTTTTTTTTGTGGTTTAGCTCAGTTTCATGACCACAGTTAATTCTGATCAGGAACTGCAATCATGAACACAAAAACATCTGAGGATATCAGTTCTAACAAAAAAACAAACTAAGCAATAATCTAGGCTAAATTAAATAAAAAAGGTAGCAGAAAGCCTATAAAAGATAACGGAAACGTCAGTTCCTCAGCAGTTATCATGAACCTAGAAGAACCGCTAAAACTAAGTGTTTTTTTAAACTAAATAACTAGCGCTAACTCTAAAAACCGAAAATAAAGCCAGTAAATAACATAAACTTAAGGAATACTTATTTTCTTGAAGTAACCACGAAAAAGCACTGTTGAAATCAAGACTGTGAGGAGAGATCTCCGGGATGTCTTGACTTCGCAGGCAGAGAATGAAATCTGAGGTGTTATAGAACACAGCAGTTAGTATGGGCAGCGTTTGAATAGTGGCATAAGCCAATGATGGGTTCCATCATTTACATATGTTCCATCCTCTGGGCAGTTTTACTCAGAAGGCTGACTGCAAGAGTTAGGAATACTGAAGAATACCTGGGGTTAGAAGCCTGTGTTTTGCTCTGACTCCAAGACTAGTTCCACTGCCCTGTTGCTCAAAAGGCCCACTAGAAACATAGAAACATAGAATTTGACAGCAGATAAGGACCGCTTGGCCCACATAATCTGCCCATTTCCCTACCTAACAGATAAGCTGCAGATCCTAGTTAACCAACAGCCTACTTCCGCCTACCCTTCATTAGAACTGCCTTATGTCTGTCCCATGCATTCTTGAATTCCTCCACTTTTTGATTCCACGATCTCCTCAGGAAGGCTGTTCCATGCATCCACAACCCTCTCTGTGAAGAAATACTTCCTCACATTACCTCTGTGCCGTCCCCCCTCTATCTTCAAATTGTGCCCCCTTGCTCTTGCACATCTCTTTTTTTGAAAGATGCTACCCTCTTGGACTTTGTTGATTCTCTTGAGGTATTTGAAAGTTTCAATCATGTCCCCCCACTCCCTCCTTTCCTCGAGGCTATACATCTTAAGCTCCTTTAGTCTTTCTTCATATGTCTTCTGGTGCAGACCCTGCACCATTTTGGTTGCCCTCCTCTGGACAGCCTCCACCCTGTCTATATCTTTGTGGAGATGGGGTCTCCAGAACTGTACACAGTACTCCAGATGTGGTCTTACCAATTGTCTGTACAGAGGGCCAACTTCCTGTTTTCTACTGGTGATGCCTCTCCCTATGCATCCCAGTATCCCCCCAGCCCTCCTTACTGCCTTCTCACACTGCTGACCCACCTGTAGGTCATCTGATATGACTACCCCCAGGTCCCTTTCCATTTTTGTTGTTGTCAGTATCTCACCCCCACATTGTGTACTCTTCCCCTGGGTTTTTGTTTGCCAGGTGCATTACTTTGCACTTCTTTGCGTTGAATCTAAGCGGCCATACATTTGACCATTCCTCCAACCTTGCTAAGTCCTTTTTTTTTTTTTTTTTTAACTTCAGATGATTACTTGATATCTCAGATATACGAAACAGTTAATAATTCCCCATAAGGGGAAACATGGTCAGCAGATACTGTTTCTCATGAGCTCTAACACAATAAGATATATCATTACAATGGTAGTTTCAACTTAACTATAGTTTCCATTTTGTAAGGCTGTTTCCAGGCCTGGCAAAAAATATCTACCAAGACACACACTGTTTAGGGCCCTAGGCCTCTGGAGGATGGGTACAGTCTTGCAGTGTGAACCTGGTCTCCGTTCCAGTCGCACTCAATAGATATACACATATAAGAAAGTAACTATCTGTTGCAACTGCTTTCTTAGAACTAAAAATTGCCTTACTTAAGAAAATCAGGTTAACAAACAAAAGGAATAAACATAACATGTATAAGCACAGCGGTATTATTTCTTATATATAGTATTCAAAGTTCTATGGCATTTGGCAAGTACCTTTACCTTCTCCCCCAAGAATTTATATGTTTAAGGTCAACTATTGTGGCTTTTTCTTTTTTCCTTTCCCTTTCTTTCCCTTCTTCCCCCTTCCCCTTCTCTTCCCTCACTTAGATGGTCTGCTGTCCCCTCTCTGAATCTACCTCTCCCCCAGGCTTCCATCCACAACTGCCAAGGCCGCCATAACTCTAGGAACCTTTCCTTCCTTAAATGTATCATATAGGTAATGTTTGCTAAACGCTCTATCTCCTCTATCTTAGAAACCCATTGTCCCAAGGATGGAGGGTCTGTAGTTAACCATTGGATCGTGATGCATTTTAAAGCTGCAACCCTCATTATCTGACATAGTTCTGTTATTTTCCATTTCTTAGAGGACAGGGTGGGGAGACCCAGTACCAGATCCTGAAAAGTAAAAGGAAGGGGATAGCACTCACCTGTATTAAAGTATCATGAATATGGTGCCAGAACTGTTGTAATTTACTACACCCCCAAAAGATATGATAATGTGTTCCTTTGGATTCCCCACACCCACGCCAGCAGGCCGCCGTGGCTTGTGGGTTGAAATGTTAGGTAATCACTGGGGACCTAAAGTCGCGCACCAAAATTTTCCAATTAAACTCCCGCCAAACCATTGCTGATGTTACCTGCCAACCCCTTTGGAGTCTACAAGCCCAATCTTTCCCTGAGATGCCTTCATTGCTCTCTGAGTCCCACCTTTCTCTAATCTTTTCCATCATCTGGGCCCCTAGGCAGGAGGTAAGGATTTTATACAGAATGGATAATTATCTCAATTTATCCCTAATTCTTATAGCATCCCACCAGTATGTCTCTAATTGTGTTAGTTCCCTGCTGATCATCTGAAAGTTATCTCCCATGTTTATAAAGTGTCGTGTTTGAAGATATCTATAGAAATCTTCTCTGTGGAGTGTGTAACGCTTCTTAAGGGCAGCATAGGGGAGGCATCCTGTTCTGTCCGTCATTTGTTTAAAGGTGGTAAGGCCTTTAATCTACCAAAAGGCATATCCCTGATCCATTCTGGGTGGGAAAAAGCTATCCGCATGTCTAATCACAGAGAGCGGGCCTAATGTGTTCGGAGTATGTGTTACTTTCCTTAATTTTAAGAGAATGCGTATGGAATGCTTAACCCAATGGTTAGAGATGGTGGGCCAAATCTGAGGACTCATGGCTCCTGTGGTCAATGCCCATAATTTAAAATTTCCCCCCACTGCCTCAGCCTCAATTAAGTACCAGCAGGAGTCTATGCGTTGTTTAGCCCAGGTAATTAGTTGTGCACCTTGGGCAGCTAAATAGTAATTGTATATATGGGGGAGTCCCAGGCCGCCATCTCCCCTGGACCTCATCAGGATATGAAGGGGTAATCTAGGATGTTGCCCCCCTCACAAATTTGGAAATGTCCCTAGACAGTTGGGTCTAAAAATATAGTGGAATGGAGATTGGAAGAGTTTGGAATAAAAATAACAATCTAGGCAATATATTCATCTTTATCACCTGGATTCGTCCATATATGGTGAGGGGTAACAGTTTCCAGCGGGCAAAGTCTGTTTGCAGTGTTTGGTATAACTTAATTAAGTTATTTTTAAATATTCTGGTAGTATCTACTGAGATTTGAATCCCCAGGTACTGGAAAGTATTTCTCTGAGCCCAATTGAAGGGAAAGGTTTCTTTAAATTGCCTTAGAAGAGTTCCACTCAGCACTACTGCTTCAGATTTATTTAGGTTAATTTTATAACCTGCTAATAGACCAAATTTCTCCAGGGTTTCTAACAAGTAAGGCAATGAGGTCTGAGGATCTTTTAAGAAAAAGAGTGAATCGTCCGCATAAAATGCCACTTTCTGTTCCGCTCTGCCTGTCTGGATTCCCGTAATGTTTGGATTGTTACATATCTCTATGGCCAGGGGCTCTAACAATAGTGCAAAAATTAGCGGTGAGAGAGGGCAACCTTGCCCGGTACTCCTCTTCAGGAGAAAGCGATCAGAGAGCAACCGTTGACCCAGACTCTAGCCTCTGGTCTATGATATAAGGCCGCTATTGCTGACACAAAATGTTCCCCCAACCTGAACTTTGACAGGGTGGCTGACAAAGTGCCAATCCACCCTGTCAAAGGCCTTCTCAGCATCCATACTGATCACCAATTGCAAGGAAGTGGAACTCTTCTGGGCCGTAATAAGGTTTAATAATCTGCGGATATTGTCTTGAAGAAATCTCCCCGAGATGAATCCCATTTGATCATGGTGAATAAGAGTCGCTATACACTTCTGTAGTTTATCTGCCAATATCCCTGTGAAAATTTTTAAATCTACAGGTAATAAAGATATTGGGCGACAGGAGCCACAGGCTTCAGGATTTTTACCTGGTTTCAGAATCACTGATTTTTGAGCCAAATTCCAAGAGGGTGGGACTGCTACTTTACTAATCAAAACCTCATTGCAGGTGGTAACCAACTGATCAAGTAATTGGGAAGTGAAGCCCTTATAAAATTCAACTGGATAGCCGTCCAGCCCTGGGACCTTACCATTCTTCATCTTTTTAATCTTAGCTAATACTTCCCGAGGGGTGATTGGGGCATTAAGGGTTGCTCTATCTGCTTCTGTTAGGGTAGGTATCGGAAGACCTTCCAAAAAGGATTGAACAGCTGTCTGATGACCGGGGAGGTTCTCAGCCTCGTAGAAGGTGGCATAAAATGTTTTAAATCTCCAAAGTATTTCAGTGGGAGAAGTTGAGGTTTGCGCCCCCTCCTCTCCCTGTAGGCGCAACACCGCTCTGCTAGCTATTTCTTGGCGAAGTTGCCATGCCAACAGCTTCCCGGCCCAATTGCCCTGTTCAAAGTATTTTTGTCGAGCATATCTTAGCTGTCCTTCAATATGGAGGTCCAGAATTTGATTTAATTCATGTCTTGCTTTATCTAGGTCATTTTTGACCTGAGGGTCCTGATGAATCTGGTGAGAAGTCTCTAATTGTGCTATGGTTTGCTCCAACTGTACTCTCTTAAGGGCGCGTTCTTTTTTAAGCCTAGCTGAATACTTCATTAGTTCTCCCCTAAGGCAGCATTTAAAGAGTGTCCCACCTTATCCCTTCTCCTGCATCTCCTTTGGGGTTGTCTAGTTCAAATCTTTGGATCGTGCCCATGATCATTTCTTGAAAATCTTCTCTTGTGAGAAGGCTCACATTCAGTCTCCAACTTGATTGTGGAGGAGTCGGAGTAGTAAACAGTTTAAGGGTTACTGGGGCGTGATCTGAAATGGTGATAGAGCCTAGATCACATCGATCTATTTTCTGTACCCAGTTAGTAGATATTAGAAAGTAATCTATTCTGGAATACCCCCCATGACAGGGGGAATAATAAGTGTAATCTCTCTCCCTGGGGTGCATAAATCGCCAACATTCTGTTAAGCCCAATTCCTGATTAAGGCATAGAATAAGCTTCCCCATTCTTGAGGGTCCTCCCTGGTTTCTCCCCGATCTATCCACTCCTGGGTATATGACCTCGTTGAAGTCCCCTCCAATAATTACCATACTGTGCGGGTCAGTGACTGCCTCTTTAACAATTTTTTCTATAAAAGAAAGCCGAGGGGTTTCTTCATTTGGAGCATACACATTTACCAGAATACATGATTGGCCTCTATAAGAACCCCAGAGCCGAATGAAACATCCTTCCGGGTCTGTTCTGACCCTCGAGACTTCTAAGGGGGAAATCCCTTTTTATCAAAATTGCCACTCCTCTGCGGTGTGGATTAGTTTCAAACTGAGAGGAATACACACTTCCCATCCAAGATCTTTTTAACTTCTTATGTTCTGCTGCAGTCAGATGTGTTTCTTGTAAAAAAAACTGTTGTAGCTCCTTGCCTGCGCAGATCTTGTAATACTCTGGCTCTTTTAATCGGACTATTAATCCCACGCAGGTTAAGCATGACTACGTTAAGGTCAGCCATTACTGCTGGGGTTGTACCAACTCTCGATCTGAAGGGGGGGGTGATACATGCCACTCTATATCTATGTGCTCTACAACACTGTGCATTTCATATAACATTACCAACAACTGCTTATAACAGTAAACTTCATGACATAACTGGAACATGAATAACTGTGTAACCCAACAAAACATGGTTGTCTTCAAGGTGTTCTTACCCTATGGCCACCCTCTTTAAGATCTCACTTTTTAGAGAAGTGGTTGGAGAGTCCCAACTCAGTGAACCCTCCTTCTGGCTCAGGGTATGAAACAGCCTGATAGCCAGAAGGGCACTTTGTTAACACCACCCCTAAAGGCACTAGATAACTTTAACTTTGTATCTGGTAAAAAAAAAAAAAACAGTCTAGCTTTAGAAGGATCTCGCCCCGCCAGTTCTTCCTTCTCACTCAAATAAAATATCCCTTACATCTGTGTGTCTGAGGTAATGATCTGTCCGAAACAATGAGAGAACTATAAACCTTCCCCCAGACTCTTTATTCCAGTAATGGCAGGGAGGAGTATGAAAACATAGTGGGTTCCGGCCTGCCCAGCACCCCCCCCCCCTTCACAACCATCTAAGGGGTGGGCAGAGGGATCCTTCTGAAGACCAATAGCAGCAGATCCCTTATGACCGTATGCTGTCTGTTGAAACCAACTGATAGAGGCCGGATAGCAGACCCAACGCACTCTGAGTGTAATGGCGCACCTTCCTGTTGGCTTAACGCTTGTTAGGGCCACAATACAGGGAGAAATGCTTTACCACAAGGGCCTGCTTGTTTTTATTATTTTTATTTCCTCACCAGTGGTTCTCTCTGAAGGACAGACCAATCTGGCCTCTGGGATTTGAACATAACTAAAGCTTCCCCTTGGGGATATATTAAGATAAAGCCCATCGCTAGTGCCAGCATTTATCTGCCAGAATGTAGCCTCCTGAGCTATTTAAAAGGGTTATATCTGGAACATAGTCCTAATAATAAGTCACAGGGGCTCACTCTGACCTTCGATCATTCTGCTCAGTCTCCGACATTTCCAACTAGGATCGCACTCCGGTCTCCTCAGATCTACCGCCCCCCCCCCGGGGACCTCCACACCTCCCGCTTTAATCAATTATTAAAGGGCACTTTAACTGCTTCCACCTTAAAATTAAACAAATCAACAAGGTTTTATGTAATCAGTCCCTTCCTCTCTGCTGCTCTAGCAGGGTACATGCTGAAGGTGCTACTGATGCTAGCACACATCATTGTTCTCCATAAAAGAGGCACTCACAGTTCCTTGCACTGAAGAATCGTCTAAGCTTGATAAAGATTCTTCAAGTCAACTGGTCTTCCGTCGCATTTTCCTTATCTCCCTCGAGGATACTCCTTCACCACTGGACACGGTACTTGATGAGGTTGGACTGGCGTTGAGGTCTTTGCGTAGGTCTACTGCTTCCCACAAACCGGAAATGCCCAGGCGGTCATGTAACTCCTTTCTCTTGGTTCCCACCTTCTGCCAGGCCCTATCATTTAGTCAATCCCTTCGTAGTTGTACAGCATCGTGGGGGATCTCCACATCTAATGAAGATAGGAATTCCTTAGCTGCCATCAGGTCAGGAAATCTTCTAAAGCCATTTTCTGTAGATATTTTTAATTTTGCCAGGTATTCAACAAATGCCTTTATTCCTTTTTGCTGGAGAGTGCAGACAACAGCCAACACTTTTCTACGCTGGATGAGCAATTGAGGCGTGTAGTCTTGCTCAAAAGAGAGTCTGGTATCACCGAAAATTACCTCCTTCTTGGACCAAGCTAATTTTAAAATTTCCTCCTTAGTACAAAAATCTAGGAAGGCTATCACCAGTGACTGGGGGTGGGCTTTAGGGACTTTCAGTTTGAGTACCAAGTAGCGGTGTGCCCTAATAATTTGTAGCGGTTTATCGACTGGCCATCCCAAAATTTCAAGGAGGAATGACTCCAGGAAAGTAGGGACTGGACCTGATTCAGTGCCTTCAGGTAACCCATGTATACGAATATTACTGTGCCTATTACGGTTCTCTAGCTCCTCTAGCCTGATTTCTAATTGTTTCTCTCTTTGGTGCAGGTCTAGGAGGGCCGTGTTGTGAATATCTGTGGTAGTAGAATACTCATTTAGCCCTCTTTCTAGCTGTTCCGTTTTTGGGGCTGTGAGGTCTAGTTTCTGGCCATCTTCCGTAGCCCTAGTCTCCAGTCGTTCCAGAGTTGCACTAATTTTCTGGAGAGTTGCACATAGCTGTTTGGATGTTATTGTGCACTCCTGTTCATCTTCTTCCTCTACAGTGGGTGAAGGGCATGGCAAAGCTGCGGTTGTGCAGGCCGGAGTAGACTGGACGAAATCAAACAACGTTTTATGTTGTTTCGTCTGCTGAGTGCCCAATTTCTCCTTCGGTTTAAGTCTTGAGGACATCATTGCTTTATTCTCCTATTGTTGTTGGTCAGGATGGGTCAGTTAGCTGAACGATTGCAGTGGATTAATCAGTGGCGGGGCAGAGCTTCCAAACCAGGCTGCCATTAGGTTGGTGCGCTCACCGGAAGTCTGCCAAGTCCCTTTTCATCCTTTCCACCCCACCTTGCTTATCAACCCTGTTGCAGATCTTTGTGTCACCTGCAAAGAAACATACTTTCCCTTCCAGTCCCTCTGCAATGTCACTTAAAAACATTAAAAAGGACTGGCCCCAGTACTGAACCCTGCAGTACACCACTAGTAACCCTCCTTTCTTCACTGTGGACTCCATTTACTATTACCCGCTGTGTCCTGTTGTCCAGCCAGTGTTTTACCCAGGCTACCACCCTGGGACCCACTCCCAGGGTGGCTAAACTGTTTATTAATCTTTTGTGTGGGACTGTGTCAAATGCCTTGCTAAAGTCTAGGTAGGCCATGTCCACAGCCCCTTCCTGGTCTACTACTTTGGTCGTCCTGTCAAAGAAATCAATTAGATTTGTCTGACATGACCTTCCCGCTGTGAATCTATCCTGCCTTGGGTCCTGTGCCCCAATGGCCTCTAGGTACTCAACAATTCTTTCTGTCAGAAGTGATTATATCACTTTCCCTACCACAGAGGTCAAACTGACAGGTCTGTAGTTTCCTGCCTCTGTCTTGCTCCCACTTTTGTGAAGGGGAATCACATCCGCCCTCCTCCAGTCTTCAGATACCATACCATCCTCCCATGATTTATTAAAAAGGGTAGTCAGTGGTGTTACTAGTTCTTCCCTTAGTTCTTTTAGAATTCTGGGGTGAATCCCATCAGGCCCCATTGCTTTATCCACCTTCAGTTTTAAGAGTTCTTTCAGAACCCTTTCTTCTGTGAAAGGACTAATATCAACCCCCCTATCCAGAGTGCTTCTATTGACTGGATAAGGTATCTCCCCATGCTTTTCCACTGTGAATACTGAGCAGAAGTATTCGTTCGGTATCCCTGCTTTTTCACTGTTGCTCTCTGCCCAACCACTTTCCTCTTTATTCAGCCTCAGTATCCCTGCCTTAGTCTTTCTTTGCTCCCTAATGTACCTATAAAAGGTTTTATCCACCTTCTTAACTGAGTTGGCTATCTTTTCCTCAGTTTGGGCCTTGGCTATTCTGACTGCCTTCACCGCTTCCTTCTGCTTTAACTGGTACAATTCTCTGTCCTGCTCCTTCTGTGTTTCCTTATACTTCCTGAATGCTATCTTTTTCTCCCTTACCTTCCCCACCACTTCTTTTGAGAACCATAGTGGTTCTTTCTTTTGTTTTGATTTATCTGCTTCACACAAAGGCTTGTTGCCTCTGTGATGGCGGTTTTGATGTTTCCCCATTGTTGCTCCACCCCACCTTCTTGCCTGTTTGCTTGTGCTTTTTTGAGGCACTCTCCCATTTTGACAAAATCAGCCCTCCTGAAGTCCAGTACCTTCACTTTTGTGTGGCTTGACTGTACAGCTAAGTTTATTGTGAACCACACTGTTTGGTGGACACTTGTTCCAAGATGGCTACCCACTTCAATATCAGAGATCCTCTCTCCATCCCCATTTGAGAGTACCAGGTCTAAGATTGCTCCCTCCCGAGTGGGTTCCAAAACTAGCTGTCTAGGCATACCCCCTGTAGGACATCGGGAATGGCCCTGCTCTTGGATGTGTCTTCAGCAAAGGTGCTCCAGTTAACATCTGGCATATTCAGATCCCCCATCAGCAATATCTCCCCTTTCTCTGCCATTCCAAGGATGCCTTCTATCATTTCCTTGTCCATTTCCTCCCCCTGACACGGGGGTCTGTATACAACCCCTGTGCGGATTGTGGAGCCATTTCCAGTCTCCAGGGTGACCCACAGTGCCTCCTCTCCTCCCTGTTTACCGTTTAGTTCTGTTGCTTTGATACCTTCCCTTACATAGAGAGCTATTCATCCTCCTCTTCTTCCCTCCCTGTCCCTCCTGTATTCCGACACTATAGAAACATAGAAGTTGATGGCAGGAAAAAAAAACTACGCACCTTAGTAATTGTGTTTCTTCTAATGGAGTCTTGCTGTATATATTCTGACATTATGCAGTTAGCCCCAACACTTGAACTGCTCCGGAGAGGAAAGAGTTAATTCTATCCTAAAGCATAGAACACTGAGATTGAGCTCGGTTCAAACCTCTGTCTGCTGCACTTTGAAGTGTAACCGTCAGATTCTTATGAGCAAACACTAACTAACTACCCCTACTATGTGGAAATTGTAAAATTTACTAGCCAAAAAAGCAACCAAATATTTTGGATCCCCCAAAAGACTCAAGTCGAGAAATCCAAAACAAAAACTAGGTAGTGAACAAATATAATTATCAAAACATATAAATAACCCACTCCCCCTGTCTAAAAAAGGGGAGCATGCCAAGTACACCCAGAGGTGCAACACTGCATCTGCCAGCCCACTTCCCAAAAAACAGGTTCTGAGAGGGGAGGCAGGGAAGGAGGTCAGAATACAGCAAGACTCCATTAGAAGAAACACAGTTACTAAGGTGAGTAATTTTTTCTTCAAACAACACGAAGCTTTGCTGTATTCTGACATTATGCAGACTACCAAGCAGTACCTCAATGGAGGAGGGTATCAAACCTATTTTGGGAATAGGCTCTGCAGTACTGCTGTACCAAACCTAGCATCACTCCTAGCCTGGCTATCCAGAGAGTAATGCTTGGTGAATGTATGGACCGTTTTCCAGGTGGCTGCTTTGCACATCTCTAATAAGGGTATATCTCTGGCAGCAGCCAGAGAAGCAGCTGAACCTCTAGTTAAATGAGCCCTCAGGCCTGAGGAGGGTACTTTGCCTAGCTTTTCATAGCAGAATTGTATACAAGAGACACTCCACCTGGCAATAGTTCTCTTAGTAGCAGGTTTACCCTTCCCCACTTCACCATAAGTGAGGAATAACTGGAGGGAGTCAAACCTAAGTGCCTTAGTATGCTCAATGTAGTAGCTAAGAGCCCTTTTAACATCCAAACTGTGTAATCTTCTCTCTCCTGAAGAAGAATGATCAGTGAAGAACACAGGAAGAGACATGGATTGGTTCAGATGAAAATCTGAAACCACTTTGGGTAAGAACTTCCTGTTGGTTCTAAGGACCACCTTATCTCTATGAATGACATAAACTCAGGCTCCACTGACAGAGCTTGCAATTCACTGATACGCCTGGCAGAGGTAATAGCTATCAGGAACACAGTTTTCCAAGTCAAGTACTTAAGTTCTGCTGAGGCCAAAGGCTCAAAAGGGGGTTGCATAAGCTGAGCGATGCAAATGTTAAGATCCCAAGCAGGAGTAGGATCCCTAAAGGGGGTATAGATATGAAGCAATCCATTAAAGAATTTCCAGTAAACAGGGTGAAATGCCAGTGAGGAGGGCTTTCCCACTGACAGAAATGCAGAAACAGCTGACAGGAGTACTTTGAGGGTAGCTGGTCTGAGGCCTAAGCCATTAAGATGAACCATGTAATCCAGAACTGTAGACAAGTCAGCAGTATCTGGGGATATGTGCTTATTGGAACACCAAATGCTGAATCTTTTCCATTTGGAGTTATAAGTTTTTCTGGTGGCAGGTTTTCGAGAGGCTTTGAGAATGTCCAGAACCCCCTGAGACAGATGCAAATTTGCATATTCTAGCTCTTCAAGAGCCATGCCCTGAGATTGAGAGACCGAAGGTTGGGGTGCCAGATCCTCCACTGAGAGGAGGTTAACAGGTTGTGACTCCTGAGGAGAGATGGGGAAGATGGACTGCTAGGGACAGCAACAGGGGATACCAAGGCTGTCTGGTCCAGTCTGGACCAATCAGGATCACTTTGTAAGAGTATGACCATATCTTGACCAGGACTTTGAAAAGTAGAGGAAAAGGAGGAAAGGCATACAGAAATGTCCCCTTCCTATCCAGAATTAGAGCATCAGGGGGACTGAACCCAAGACTGGGGGTCTGCAACACAAGAGGGGAAGTTGGTGATTGTCTGGAGCTGCAAATAGATCTATCTCTGGAGTGCCCCACCTTGAAAAGATCACTTTTAACACTAGGGGATCCAGGGACCATTCGTGATGGCCCTGGGAAATCTTGCTCAATGCATCTGCTAGCACATTGTCCTTCCCTGGAAGGTGGACTGCTACCAGAGAGGTCTGTAGAGAATAAGCCAGGGACCATAATTTCAAGGCTTCCTTGCACAAGGCCATAGACCGAGTGCCTCCCTGCTTGCTGATGTACTACATGGTGGTGGTGTTGTCTGACCTGACCTGAACCACCTTGTTCTGTACTGAGTCCGAGAAGGCTTGTAGAGCCAGGTATACTGCCCTGAGCTCCAGAAGATTGATGTGGAGAAGAGACTCCTGAGAGGACCACACTCCCTGAGCTGTGAGGGCTCCCAGGTGAGCTCCCCACCCCATGAGAGAAGCATCTGTGGTTAGAACCACAAAATGAGACCGAGTGATGAATGGGACCCCTTGCATGAGGTTGTCCTGATCCAACCACCATTGGAGAGCCTGGATCAGAGTCTGAGTCACTGGAATTAGTTTGGTTAGAGGATCTTTTTTCTGAGAGCAAAAAGCCCTCAAATGGAACTGGATGTCTCTCATTTGAAATCTGGCCCCTTGGACCACTGCAGTGGAAGCTGCCACGTGGCCCAGGAGTTGAAGGAAATGCCTTGCTGGTCGAGACACCAGAAGGTGGAAAGAAGAAGCCAGCTCTATAAGGACCTTTACCCTTGTCAGAGGGAGAAAGGCTCTTGCTTTGACAGTATCCATCTCTACCCCTATGAAGGTCAAGAGTTGCACTGGTTCGAGAACTGATTTTGGAAGACTGAGGAGAAATCCTAGAGAATTGAGCACTTGCTGGGTCACTTGCAAATTTGACTTGACTTGGTCTGGAGACTGACCCACAATGAGCCAGTCGTACAGGTATGGGAATATGGAAATGTTTTGTCTCCTTAGAAAGGCCACTACTACTGCTAGGCATTTTGTGAACACCCTTGGAGCTGATGTTAGGCCAAAGGACATTGCTTTGAACTGATAATGTCCTGAAGGCAGTTCGTACCTGAGGTACTTTTTGTGGGAGCACCTGATGGGAATGTGACAATAGGCATCCTTTAAGTCCAGGGAGGCTAGCCAATCCCCTGGCCTTAGAGAGGGAAGAATTACTCCCAGAGTCACCATTTTGAATTTTGACTTTACTAGGTGCTTAAGTATCTTAAATCTAGGATGGGCCGCCACTCCCGTTTTTTTCAGGATAAGGAAGTATCTGGAGTACAGACCTTTGCACCTGTGAGGTGTAGGAACTTTCTCTATGGCTCTGAGAGCCAGCAGAGAGGAAACCTCTGCCTCTAGAGTAATGGTTTTGGAGATGCTTGCAGGTGGAAAGGACCTGACCCTCAGCTTTGGAAATTTTTTGAAGCTGAGAGCCAGTCCCTGGCTTACTACCTCAAGGACCCACTTGTCTGAGGTAACAGACTTCCAGTCCTGGAAGTAGTAAGCCAGCCTGCCTCCTACAGGGAATTGGGGAGTTGACCCAGGCTGACACATCAGGGTGTCTGCTTGGCAGAAGCCTTAGACTGAGAGAAGGATGCAGCCCTGCTCATTCCATTTATGCCTCTCCCATTGAAGAACCCCCTCTGAAGAAAAGAAGAGAAGGCCTTTGCCTGGTAGAAAGACCTGTGAAGGGGCCTGCCCCTGCCCCTAGATTGCTGCTTCTGAGGAGTTGCCTGCCTTTCCTTGGTCTGTGCATTCTTGTAGGTGGTCCTGTATTCATCAATTTATTCATGTAATTTTCTATCTGCTCCCCAGAGAATTCTTGATGACAGAGAAATCCATGACCTTAGTCTGGGTGTCCTCTGATAGGCTAGTACATCTGAGCCAAGTCAGTCTCTGAAGAGCTACAGATGTAGCCATGACTCGTGATGACACATCACTGGAGTACACAGCAGCATGAAACTGGATTTTTGATGCCTCAATCCCATCAGCAGCCACCTCCTCCAGCTCCTTGGCATGGTAGGGGGAAGCCTGTTTAGCCAGTTCCAGAACAGTATCCCATCTGGACTTCTGGTATCTGGCTATATAGGCCATATAGTTAGCCTGCCTGAGTCCCAAGGAAGATGCCATGTACTGTTTTTTAGCCATGGCATCCAACTTCCTGGAGTCTTTATCTGGGGGGTGTGAAGCCAAGGGTATGCTAGCCTTATCACAGACTGCAGCCTGCACGACCCCAACATGGCTGCATTGGTGATACAAGTACTCCGTACCTGGGCCTGACAACATATATCTCTTGTCCATTCACTATCCACAGGAGGTAAAGAATTTGGAGTTTTTAGTAACTTCTGTGTCTGTTTCCCAAAATATTTGTGAAGGGGAACAGACAATCTCTTGGACTCTGGGATGTCCATCATCTCCACATAGTCAGGCCCCTCTTGCTTCTCAACAGCTTCATCTAATGGTAGCTGGAGGGTTTCTGCCATTTTTTTGTAGAACATAAAGTAGGAAGGGGACTCAAAAAGCCTAGGAGGGGAAACACCAGAAAGTCTGTCTGGGGAGATGTCCGGTTCTATGGGCTCATCCAGACCTTCCACACCATCATCATCATCAACATAATCTTCATCCCCCTCCAAATCCAGTTCATAATAGTCTTCTGGGGAATAATCCGGCACCGGGGAAACTGAACGCCTACCAGGAGGCGTCGGATCAGCCGGAACCGAATGGAGCGATTCAACTATACTAATCGCTCTGGCAATTTCCTCAGTGGTTCGACGATGTGGTTCTGGATCCGAGATGGCCGATTCCTCTTTTTTCCTTCTTTTTGCCGGAACCGACCCCTCAGGATCGGCTCTCCTTTTGCCCGAGGGAGTCTCGCCCAGGTCAGTGGGCACTCCCTCAGGTTCGGTCAGAATCGAACTAGGCTGGCCATCCGCATCAACGGACTTCTCGGCCTCCTTTTCCTTAAGCCTGCCCAATCTTTTATCCAGCGTGGCCTTAGGAAAATTTTTACATATTTGGCAGTCTGAATCAAGGTGGTCAAAACTCAGACAATAAACACAGGTGGTGAGGGGGGGGGAATCAGCCTTAGCAAAGGTCTCCCCACACTCACTGCAGTGTTGAAACCCAGTGGGCCCGGTTTTTCTCTTGGGTTTCACAGATGAAGCCATCCTACAAACGTACCCTTTTTTCGGCAACAGCCAGGCAAGACCCCCTTATCGGTTCCTAACCGTGTCATGGGTGTTGGAAAAAAACATTTAAATATTTTTTTTTTTTAGAACTGATAAGGACCAGTACCTCACACTAAATTCAGAAATCAAAGTAAAACTCAAGAAAAATAACAGACAACTGGTTCAGTCGAACTGATTGAAAATATTACTTTTACAATTTCCACAAATTTAGCACTAGTCCACTACCTAAAGTACTTACTGTACCGCAGACAAGGATCTGAACCGAAAATAAAATGAAAATAGCGGTTTAATAATAAGTTTATTTGATATAGCGCCTTTCACATTTCAAGGCGCTGCACAGTAAGATAAAAACAATAAAAGAGAAAACAGTAAAATCAAAGGAATTCAGGATATGCTTTTCCCCACAAAAAGGTCTTCAGTGCCTGCTTAAAGCACCCCACTGTCCTGCACTCTCGTAGCTGACGGGGCAGAGAATTCCAGAGGGTAGGTGCAACAAACCCAAGGCACGAGCACCAGATGACTTTAAACTTACCCTCGAAATCTCCAGCAACCCCTCGACAGCCGAGTGGAGCTGTCGCAGAGGGGTATAGGGAACCAGGAGCTCTTCCAAGTAATCAGGACCCTGTCCGTGTAGGGCTTTGTAGGTCAAAAGACCTACCTTAAAGGTGATCCACCACTGGATAGGCAGCCAATGCAGATCGCGCGGCACTGGGGTAATATGAGTTCTTCTCGAAACCCCAGTCAACAAACATTCTACAGCGTTCTGCACTAGCTGCAAGCAGTGGATATCAACCCCCGGAAGCCCTAAGTAAAGGGAGTTGCAGTAGTCAAGGCATGATGTCACAAATGCATGGACCAAGACAGGCAGATCGCTGGACGGAACAAGGTGCTTGATCCTAGCAATGTTCCTAAGATGGTAAAAGGCCAGCTTGACGACTGCCGACACCTGATGACGAAGGGTCAGGCTATCGTCAAGCACCACTCCTATGTCACGCACCCATTCGGAGGTGAGAATCTGTGCCCCCCCCAGGACTAAACCAAAGGGGAGCCTAGTCCTCAACCCCTCTATCCTGTAACCCGAGTCTACTACCAAGACCTCCGTCTTTCCTGGGTTCAACTTTAAACCATTGATACTCATCTGGTCTTGGATTTCTACGAGGCAGCTGTTCAGTACTGAAACAGCACTAACCTGGGCAGGGGCAAAAGACAGGTAGAGCTGGGTATCATCAGCATAGCAGTGAAACCTCAGCCCATACTGTCTTACAATGTCTCCGAGGGGCAGCATATACACTGCAAATAACATGGGGGACAGCACCGAGTCCGGAGGCACCCTGCAAGGCAGAGAGTAAGTCTTGGAAGAAAAAATACCCGAGACCACTCTCTGCATTCTACCAGTGAGGAAAGATGTAAACCATCTGAGAACTGACCCTGACAGCCCACAGATGAACCTCAAATGCTCAAGCAGAACCCCATGATCTACAGTGTCAAAGGCTGATGATAAATATGGAAAGTACATACTTACTGTAATTATTGATCTTCTTGGACAGTCTCCATCACTCATTCACACTAGTGGGGATAGCACCAGAGGTGCTAGGACCAAGCAGGAGCCTAACATTTTCAGAAGGGTTGGTGCCGAGACAGGAACACGCTTGCATGGCACTGCAAGACTAGCTCGCGCCTGTGTAGGCTATCTCGGCATCAACCCTCCAACCGCCTCAGTACCTTTTCGACCGAGGAGGTGCAGCGTAACTAATGAGAATAACTCATCCTGAGTTTCTGGGCCTGAGAGGGCCCAGATGGCCTTTGCAAGAAAGGTCAAAGAACAATGTCTTCAGAGTTTGAACCATAGGACCATGAAGATCAGGAAAGAAAACAAGTGAACCCAGGGGATGGTGGGTGGGCGTGTGAATGTGGGCGCAATGCTACTAGATTTCTCACCCTGCTGCTTCTCTTGTCAGGGGATACTGAAGCTAACCCTGGCCCTCTATCAAATCACAACCATGCGCTTCCTCCGAAGGGACTTAGCCTACTCCATCTGAACATCCGCAGCCTCCTAAAAAAAATATCTGAGCTGCAAGTCACCATTCAAACTCTCAAGCCTGACATCTGCATCATATCCGAGACCTGGCTTAAACCTCACCATGCGGATGCCGCAATAGCTATCCCGGGGTATACTGTAACCAGGCAGGACCGCCTAGGCCCTAAGAAAGGAGGAGGCATAGCCATGTATATGTCATCCAGCCTTAATTACAGCCCTGTCCATATCAATGGCCCGCCCCCCCAAATTGAAACTAAGCTGATTAAACTTCTGCTGCCACACTCCTCCCCGGTATATGTGGCTGGCATCTATTCCGCCCCAGCTACTTCTGGCGACACCATCATCAATCATCTAGCTGCCCTAAAAACCCTGGCTGCCTCAGGCTAACTCCACATCCTAGGCGATGTAAACCACAACTGGCTTGCACCGCTTGCGTGAAAATACGTGGTAGTGTCAAAGCCTCAACCTTTCCCAACTAATTGATCAGCCCACGCCTAAACCCCACAACAAGTAACCACTCCCTCCTGACTGGGCCTCACCACACCCCTCACAGAATAATTCATGGGCATCCTTCCAGACTCCCTGAGCATCACCACATGATCTATATATCTAGGAAAGTGCACAGACCTACAAACCACCACCTCCCTCCTAGGCAGATCCTTACGAAAGCCTACAAATCTCTCTGCCTCCAATCACTCTTAAACGATATAGCGCTTGATGACTGGTCCTTTATCAATCTAGCGCCCTCAATCGACCACGTCTTTGATAAGTTCAGTAAGCAACTCCTTCACATATGGCACTATCACGCCTCACTAAGGAAAAAAAGAGTTAGGGCTTACCACCTCCCCTGGATATCTGCTGATATAATTAGCAAATGCATAGCTAGGGAACAGGCCTGGAAAAGTCACAGGAAACTACAATCCCCCTCATCTCTGCAGCACTACCGGACCCTCTGAAACAATTGCACCAAAGCCATAAGACAGGCAAAAAATCACTATTTCCGTGACGCCCTCACCAAAAATCTTAATCATCCCACCAAATTCTGGAAAACCGTCAAAACCTTGTTCTCTCCGCCGGCCCAACCCCTACCCCTACCCTAAACCTCCTGGGCAATGTCTTATCAACCCTAGCGAGTTGCATCAGCATTCAACTCCTTTTTCTCGACTAGTGCCAAATCTCTCATAGACAACCAGCAACCTTGACCCCCGCCAACAACCACCGTGCCATTCCCTGACGCCCTCAAACACACCCACTCTCTGCCACATCCCAGCCATCATCACACGCCACTTTCTCCTTCCGGCCGGTCTCCCCAGCAGAAGTCCTTTGTGTACTATGCCCCTTGACCCTAACAAGCAAGTGCCCCGCAAGGCCTGGACACCAAACTCCTCTTCCTATCAGCCCCTGCGATAGCCTCCCCAGCTGACCTACTAAACCGCTCTTCGCCATCGGGCACAAATTCCAGCCACCTGGAAGGAAGCTATAATCATCCTCTACCTAGCAAGGGGTGACCTATCAGTGCCGGGCAACTACCGCCTCTATCTCTTTCCTACATCGGCATTCGGCCAAGCTGCAAGAGCAGCTCAGATCACCCAACTAACACAATTCCTCACTCCACCTCTTCTTCACTCCATTCCAGTCGGCTGCAAAATCATTCCACCGTCACAGCTCTGCTAAGGCTCACTAACGATATCTCTTTGGGGATGGACAAGGGCCTTGTCACCTCTGCTATTTTTATTGACTTGGCCAAAGCCTTTGACACTGTGTCCCATTCTAATCTCCTCTCAAAACTGCAACAAGCAGGCCTCTACCCGCCCGCCTTGAACTGGTTCCAAGCCTACCTGTCAGGCAGAACGCAGGCTGTAAAAATTGGCCCACACGTCTCATCCCTGCTCCCAGTGAACATGGGGGTACCCCAGGGCTCGGTCCTGGGCCCCCTGCTCTTCTCTATTCTCTTAAATGATCTGCCACTAGTCTGCGCCAACTCAGCGTTGCAAATGTACGCTGATGACACAGTGCTGTACACCTCTGGCCCCTCTACCACTGACTCAATGCTATCTCTCCACGGATTTCGATGTTGCTCAAACTTGGCTCAGGTCCAACCAGCTGGTCCTAAACGCCAAGAAAACAGTCTCCATAACCTTCGCACCCATCCTAAGATATCCCGGCTGGCTGCCCCTGTCTTCCACACCCTGGATGGCTCCAACCTTGACTCCTGCACCTCCTTCCGTACCTCGGGTTTGGCTCGATCAACACCTTGATTTCCATGCCCACATCGAATCTCTACAGAAAACTCCACCCTAAATTAGGGCATTGCACCACACAAAGGTTCCTTCCCACCTCTATTAGGAGGGAGCTAGTCCTCAAAATGATCCTCCCCATTTTTGACTACGGCGACGTGGTCTACAGCAGCTGCCCTCCATCTACCCTGGCCAGACTGGACCCCTCTATCATTCTGTTCTGTCGCTACGTACTTGACTGCCCTCCCTCCACCCATCACTGTGACCTATACAGAGCCCTCTCCTTCCCATCTCTAGAATCTCGGCGTAAATTATACTGTACTAATCTTATTTACAAATACTGGTCGAATACCCTCCCCCTGTACCTCAGATGTGCCCTATCAACCCAACCACACCCCGTCTACCCCCTCAGAGCTTCTGATCCTAAACAACTCCATGTACCCTTCATGCACACCTCAAAGGGCCAAACGGCCTTTATGCATCGACTCCCGAAACTATGGAATGAGCTACCTGCAGACATCAGGCTCTCAGACTCCCACTGGGCCCTCAAACCACGGCTGAGGTCCCACTACTCTGTTGCATGTAACTGCCACCCGCAGATTTAGCTTACATATATAATAAGGTCTTATACCTGATGCCGGGCGGCTAATCACACTGTGTACTGTGACTACTGCTAACTACTCTAGACCTATGTAACACTACTGTACTGTGACTTTACTGTATCTATTCTTTGACCTATGTAACCCCAGGTCGCATCTGGAAACGAGTGGGCCCCGCTCAGAATGCTTATCTGGTAAATCTCTTAAATAAATAAATAAATAAATAAAAATAAATAAATGAGTGATGGAGACTGTCCAAGAACATCAATAATTACGGTAATTCGTAATTTCCATATCTTCCTGGACTAAGTCTAAATCACTCTTTCACACTAGTGGGAGAGTACCAAGCTAAAACCAACAACCCTGAGTAGGGTGGTAGGAGATAGGGTTCATTCAGAAAGGACGGCCGAGGACTGTGCTGCTAATAAAAAGAGCTGTCTTGTAAAGAGCATCTAGAACATAGTGCTTACAAGATAAGCGCTTCAAGTTGTAATTCACCACTTTGCAGATGACTGCAATGGGCACAAAACTGAAAGTCTGCCAGGAAGCCACAACCACTCAATGAGAGTGGCAAGAACCTGGCCTCACAATATGGTCTAGGACCAAAAGTAATAGTGTCAAAGACATGTACTAATGTAACGTAAAGGGACCTCAGGAACTGAAAGAGTCGGAGGTGAAGTCTACTGGTTCAGGGTAGACCAGAAAGTGCAGATGGAAACCCCCAGTATCAAGTATGACTGACCTGTGAACAACAGGTCCAGGAGCACTTGAACCCCTTACTTGGAGAGCAGAGGGGGTCCAGGTGGGGTTAGCCCATCAAGGAGAATAGTCTCTACTTAGTCACTGGAACCCTCCTGATGGAAGGCCAAGCACGACTTAGAAGCCTCTTGAGGTGGTCTAGTAGACCCAGATCCTACCCACTGCATATTCCAAAAGGAACCATCCTGCCCTTGTATGTACAACTGTAGTAGCAGTCTCTGAACTCAGGGAAGAAAGGAAAAATGTACAAGAGGATATGTCCACGGTGGAAAAAAAACAGTCCGACAGAAAAAAATAGGGGCTGGATTTCTAAGGTAAATAGAGGCAGATGAGCGTCGAGGAGGGGCACGGTAGGACCAAGTTAGTGCTAACCCATTTGTTGAAAGTGACTAGAAGTGGCAGTGACTCAATGCGGTGAGGCACTACTCACTCTGGCCTCCCTGAAGGAAGTAGGAAAGGATGCTAGTTTGTTTGCTGAAAAACAAACATCACAACTCCATCATGCACTTGGAGAGGATAGCTTCATGAGTGACTGGCATGGAACCAGTGCGCCGGAACCAAAAGTGTGAATGTTTGAGAAGCTACCTCATAAAAGAGACCTACTTGACCTTCAGTCAAGAAGGAGTATATTGCCTGTTAAGTTAAAGCAAGCAAGGAAGTAGGAACCCGAGTTCTGACTCAGTGGAGAGTCGCTTCTGTTGCTGCAAGGCTCTGCTCAAGAGAAGAAAGCCTGATAAAAAGAAAGGGTAATTAACAGACTAGGCAGTCACCTAGGTCTAGGAAATGTCTCTGAATGAGAGAAATCTCTCTTGGAGAAAGAGATGACCCATACCACCGCTGGATCAGACTCCCCCTAGGGGAAGAAGGAGTCAGGTACTCTTTATCGTACTCTGGAGACTAGGGCCTCAGGGGCTGAGGTGGAACCTGACCAGATCCAAAAAGGGGATATCGGATAATTTTGGCTAGGCCCTGTGCTGTAATAAAAATTTATTTATTTTTTTTTTTTTTATTCCGAGCCTAACAAGGTTTTCAGGCTGCTATTTCGCAAGGATTGTTTTGATACAAAATGACGAAGATTTTCTTCATCTGAGTGCAGAAGGAGCCTGAGCGACCATACTGAAATCATGACCAGACTAATAATCACAGCTGGAGAGATGTTAACCACCTGTGCCGAAGGAGCCACTGAAGGGGCAATATCACAAGGGGGCCATATACCCCTATCAAAGGAGCGGAAGAGCCTGAGCGGCTCCCAGCATTAAATTAGAATGTTCCACAGTCTTGACGACCGAAAAAGTCTAGACACAGAAGCGTATGGTCCACAGACACAGTCTGAAATACTACAGTGGACCCCATTCCTGAGAAACTACTGAAAAGATCTTCCGTCACGGACTCTGATGATAGATTGTATTACTGACCAGAAAGACAGGGAAAGACCCATCCAGATGCACTTCTACCCCAGAAGGACCTATAAGGGAGGTCTAGGTCAGAGCCACTAGAGACTCCGCCATCAGGAAAGATGTCAAGGAGCTAGGTACCACGTAGGGAGCCGAGAAAGTGCTGAGTGGAATGAGAGATTCCACAGGCAGAGCAGTACAGCAGAGTTCCATCAGCAGAAAACCGCTGGAGACTCAAGATCCCACATACACCGTCACTCACTAAGATATGCGGAAAAATAATCCGCAGAACAGGACTTCATTCTGTGGAAAACATCCCAGCACAAGTTCTGTGGAGAAGGAAGTCTGAGGAGGAAGGTTTGTTACTAGTTCTGCCAGGAAGCACCCACTAGCACCCCTGTGGCACTAGCATCACTCGTGGCACAGGAGGGCACCAAGTAGTGCCTATGTCAACCTGGGCGACACCAGAGGGCACCCGAGGCAGTACCCATAGGCACCCCCGGCACCCATGCAGCAATGGTATCCGAGGGCACCCCCAACACCCATGGTACCATGGCACCCATGGAACCCAAGGCAAGAATAGCACTCGAGGGCACCACTGGCACCCATGAATCCGTGGCACCCAGGAGTGCCTGCGGTGCTACCCAAGGCACCCATGGGTGCTCGGCGCCACCGCAGCACGCCAGTGCTCACACGCCTCTGGTACCGAAGCCATCCGCGGGTCTGGAGACACCCACAGCCCAGCAGAACCGACAACCAATGGTATCTGCCGCGCCAGAGCGATGGCGCTGACCAATGGCGCCAACCAAAAGTGCCAACCACGGCACCGAGCCATGGCACCGACCAAGGCACTGAGGCAGGGCACCGACCAAGGCACCGAGGCACGGCGCCGACTATGGCACTAACCACGGAGCCCAGCCCTGCACCGACCATGGCACCCACCATGGTACCCAGCATGGCACCGACCACAGCGCCCAACACGGTGCCAACCACAGCGCCCAGCATGGCGCTGACCATGGCGCCCAGCACGGCGACGACCATGGTGCCCAGCACGACGCCGACCGTGGTGCCCACCATGGCGCCAATCACGGCGACGACCAAGGCACCAAGCCACGGCCCCAAAGGGAAATGCCAAAGGAATTCCTGAGAGGGAGGGGAGAAAGAAAAAGGTGGTGCCCATACCAGCCCCTGCATGGAAAAGGAAGAGGGGAGTAGGCATGAGGGGTCAACGTGATGGCGAGGGCACCAAGAAGGCATCATGCTCATCCTAATCCAATCGACCCATCCCCGGTCCAGTGGCTCCCAGGCCCGGAGGCCCCAAAATCAGGAACACATCCAGGAAAAAAGGAAGAAGTCAAACCCCCTGCTCCACAGGAGCGGCCCAGAGGTGAAACTGCTCACCGGAGCTCCAACGAGGACAGAGATGGAGTCCGGAGTCGAGAATGCGGCCGTCAGGAGCGGAGCCAAGGGGAACCCACCAAAGTCAGGTTCAGGCCTACTGCCCCTCCCAACGAACAGTCCTCATGCAGATGTACCAAAGGGCAACCTCGAGCGGCACAGATTCTTCTTCCCCAACGAGGAAGAAGAGCTCGAGGTTAAGTGGAGCCGATCCCCAGAACTGCTAGATTTGTGCCTCGTGGACCATCTCCCCCAACGAGCACAGGACTGAATTTAGTTGGCCCCTCGTTAATTAAGGGCGGTGGACCAGACACAGCCCCTCTGCCATAAACACTTTCAAACGAAGTTCTCCTACCGTCACCGTTACCATCTAAGGATGACTCGGTTGATGGCAGGAAAGAATTTCTTTTTCTTCATAATCTTCTTTTCTTGTTTGTAAAATAAGAAAGTACTACTTAAAATATTAAACGCTAAAAGCTGCTGTCGTATAGAAGAAAACTTAGACTCCGGCAGACGAGTGACGTTGACATTCAAGCGCACTCGACGGTGGGAGAAAAGGAACTGAGGCGGTTGGAGGGTCGACGCCGAGATAGCCTACACAGGCACGAGCTAGTCTCGCAGTGCCGTGCACGCGTGGTCCTGTCTCGGCACCGACCCTTTTGAAAATATTAGGCTCCCACTTGGTCTTAGCGCCTCCGCCGGTATCCCCACTAGTGTGAATGAGTTATGGAGACTTAGTCCAGAAAGATCAAGGAGAACCAAGATGGAATGGTGTCTCCAATCTCTCGCCATCAGGAGATCATTGAGTACCCGAACCAGAGCAGTCTCAGTACTATGCCTCTTACGAAAACCCGATTGGAGAGGTTCGTATAAATTATGGATGGTTAAATGGTTCTCCAGTTGAGCTGCCACAACTTTCTCAATAACCTTCCCCACAAAAGGAAGGTTAGTGATGGGCCTGTAGTTTGCTAGGTTTTCCAGGTCTAAAGAAGCTTTCTTCAGGAGGGGTATCACCACCCCCTCCTTCAGGGAGCTAGTAAACTCACCCGAGTACAAAGCGCACTGGACAATCCGAGCTAAGACCGGGCCGATGATGTCGCTACAACCTAAAATCAGGGAAGTAGGGCCCGGATCTAACATACAGAAAGTGGGACGCTTCCCCTGGATAATCCTCATAATATCCACGAACTCCAGCAGATCAAAGGTACTCCAGGCTCTGTGACAAGATACCGACCAACAGCATCCCACATAGAGTGAGGTTGGCGGCACTCCTGCCTGATGTCAGCCACCTTATTTGCAAAGAAACGAGCAATCTCATCACACTCCTCTTGTGAAAAGACTCGACGGAACTGCTGACAGGCTGGGTTGCACAGCCTGTTAACTGTTCTGAAGAGCTGAGCCGGATGGTTCCGTGCCACAGCAATTTCCCTGGACAGGAATTCTGCCTTCTTATGGAAATTGCTGTTTGATGGAGTTTATAATGCTCCAACAAAATAAGGTGGTCGGCATCTAAGGCTGTCCTCCGCCAACAATGCTCTAACCTACGCCCCTATCTCCACAACTCCCTGAGAGTCCCATCAAACCATGGGGCCCCAGGGTGACGTGGGAAGGGGTGAACTTGGGCAGGAGCAATCAGATCGAGAGCAGAAGAAACGGTCCTATTATAGGCCGTGACCAACTGCTCAGGATCTGTGCTGGTCTCGCCCAACAGCAAGAGGTCCATCACCGCCATCAGGTCTTCAGGGAACACATCCCGCAAAGGGCGATAACTGACCAAATCCACGGGGGTCGACCTACCCGGGGGGCCCAAAAATTGAACCCAACAGTGAAGTGGTCGGACGAACCGACTGGTTCCACCACCAAGTCGGAGGCCTCAATCCCCAGGAGGAAGACCAAATCAAGGGTGTGCCCACTATTGTGAGTAGTTGAGGAAACAACCTGTGTGAAGCCCAGAGATGTCATCACCTGGAGGAAGTGTTGACCAAAAAGCGAGTATTTGTCGTTGACCCAGGCATTGAAGTCGCCCAGAACCATCAGTCCGGGCAACTCCAATACCATGTCGGCGGCGAAATCCACTACCTCCTGCAGGAACAGCTTCCCATCACCTGGTGGACAGTAGATGAGAACAATCCTGCACCCCACACCAGCTACCACAGTGCACTCAAACGACCAGACCTCCTCAAATGGAACACCAGTTAGGCCAATTCGGTCTTGAAACAGACAGAGCCCCCCGCGGTCCAATCTCGGGCAGTGTATAACAGAGTACCCGGTATGGATAGCTGCCACCAAAACAGGGGCAGTATTCTCATCTAACCAGGTCTCGGTAATGCAAACCAGATCTGCTGTAGCCACAAAATCTGCAATAAGAGCAGTTTTGTTGCAAACAGATCTGGCATTGCATAACAGCGCCCGAGTTGGATGAGGTTGGCGAGCCTTCCCAACTACTTGCCCTCCCAAAACGAAGGTGCCCTTCGGTATGGGAACCAGAACAGGATCACCACATTCCATGTACCATTTTGCCTCAGGGCATCTTCTGGTCCCAACCACCCCAATGGGAGAGTGCCACTCATTCGGGCTCCACTGTCTGCAACCCCACACCCACCCCTGTGAGCAATCCCCAGTGCTCGACAGCACTGATAAACAAAAGCAGACGGGGGGGAAGAGAACGGGCGAAGGGCATGGACAGCGGAGGCCGAATAGCACAGGACGGGGCAAGCAGGCAATATTCCACCAATAATTATAGCCAAACAATAGAAAAGCACACCAAACCCTAAATTCTTAAAACAAAATCCAAACAATTAAAATCTTGAAACCCCCAAAACCATAATCCCAACCCAGCAAAACATATAAAACTACCCTCCTCCCACAACTGGATAGAATTCAAACCCAAAGACAAAATAAAAAATATATAAAATCCTCTCACAGGATAAAAATACACAGACAAACATAAATCCCCCGCAGCCCTCTCACAGCCAAGGGAAGGAAAATTCTGGGCACTCCCACTACCCAGAATACACAAAATAATCAAACAAAAACTAAAATAAACATAAACATCAAACACTAAATAAAATAAAAATAAATTTGGACACCCTGGTCCTCTCACCAACCAGGAGACGATAAACAAATTAAAAAAGTCTGGGAAGGAAGTCAACCAACAGTAGAAGTCGTAATAAATCCAACAGAAACTTCTAATACTCCAACATAAGTTTTAGATCCGAAAGTCATAAGAGGTTGGGCAGCAGCAGCAACAATTTAGGAATCTAAGTTCCCAATACGTGCAACAAAACTTCCTGGTAACAGCAGTCCAGCCCTTACAGTTCTCATTTCGGCACTTATCCAGCAAAGTGAACGTAAAGGAGGTGAATTACTCCCGGTTCAGATAAAGCCAAAACCCAACCAACCCAGGGCAGGTCACGTTATATGCAACCGATCATCCCCACTTGGAGCGCCAGAGAAAGCCCAACCTCTGCCAGGCAACTCTGGCGACTCCTAGAAGCTCCGAGAACACCAACCCTCTGGCAAGCACTCCTCACCCTCCCAGGGACAAACAGCTACACCCCGAATCCACCTCTAGATCAGCTGGGCTGGCTGAATCTCTCCACTTCGTCCTCCCCCGAAACTCCACAGCACAACGTCAGTGCCTTACTATGTTGGGGCCAATAATCCAGGCTGTTCTCGATCACCAAACCAAATCCAAGCAGTCAATCGCTCAGTTGTTCCAGACCAGCTCCCACGACCGGATTAACTCCACACGCAGAGCACCTTCCCTGAGACCGCACAAGTCCTCCAAGCAACAGCAACCGGTAGGTAAATCCAATACCAGCACTAACGATAGCCCAATATCTTTAGAGCAAATAATTTGGAGGCTCCAGCGATTCCAGCATACAAAAAACCAGTAGAAAAACAAGTGGCAATAAGTGGCTGCGCTCCAAGCAACTTTCCGCCAGTTATAGTCTCAGAATATTATGCCAGACAATGGAAAGATTTAACAGAATCTACAGTGCTGCACCGCAGACCGCCGGATCCCCAACCCCAGAAAATAACTAAACATAGTAGGGAAAAATGTAGCAGGGAAAAAAGTACAACAGAGGGCTAAAAAATATAAAACTGCAAAAAACTGCAGAGCTGTATTCAAGGCTAGCCCAGCGTGGCAGCCATCTTGAGTAAGTACATTTTTACTGGACTGAACCGATAGCGAAGAGAGATCTCTGGACCGACTGTTCAGTTAGGCGGAATAAAGAATCTGACGGTTACACTTCAATGTGCAGCAGACAGAGGTTTGAACCGAGCTCGAGCTCAACGTTCTATGCTTTGGCATAGAATTAACGCTTTCTTCTCTGGAGCAGTTCAAGTGCTGGGGCTACCTGCATAATGTCAGAATACAGCAAGACTTCAAGTTGTTTGAAATAAGGACTGCAAGACCCATCCAGTCTGCCCATTTTTTCTACCTTATGAATGTGCTATAGGCATGTACTCTGTCAATGGTTTATCTATTCATACTCATCTTTATTGCACCCTTATGCCTGTCCCATGCCTGTTTGAAGCCCTGCACTGTATTCATGTCCACCACTTCCTGAGGTAGGCCGTTTCAAGCATCCACCACCCTTTCTGTGAAAAAGAACTTCCTCAAATCCCCCCTTAATCGGCCTCCCTCTAATCTCATGCTGTGTCCTCTTGTCCTGCTATTTTTTTTATATTGAAACATGTTAGACTCTTTCACCTTGTTAATACCCTTAAGATGTTTGAATGCTGCAATCACATCACCTCTCTCTCTTGCCTTTGCTCTAGGGTATACATATTCTAGGGTATACATATTGAGCTCTGTTAATCTGTCCTTATATGTTTTCTGATGCAGTCACTGCACCATTTTAGTTGCCCTTGTCTGGACTGCCTCCATTTTGTTAATGTTCTTGTGCAGGTGCGGCCTCCAGTACTGCATGCAGTACTCCAGATGGGGCCTAACCAGTGTCTTGTAAAGAGGGATTATTACCTCTCTTTTTTACGACTTTCGATACCCCCCTACTAATACACCCCAACATCCCTGTAGCCTTACCTACTGCTTTAGTGGTCTGCTTGGATGATTTCACGTTATCTGTGATGATGATGATGATGATGCCCAAGTCTCTTTCTTCCCTTGTGATTGCCAGCAATTCCCCTCCCAACCTATACGTGGCTTCAGGGTTTCTCTTCCCTATGTGCATGATCTTGCACTTCTTCCGACCATTTTGCCAGTTCATCCAGATCTATTCTCATTCTGCCCACCCCATTTGGATCATCTACTCTGTTGCAAATCTTGGTGTCATCTGCAAACAGACAAACCTTACTCTCCGGTCCATCTGCAATGTCACTTATGAAGATATTGAAGAGGACTGGCCCCAGGACTGATCCCTGAGGTACCCCACTTGTGACTTGCATCTCTTCTGACTGTATACCATTTACCACTACTCTCTGTTTTCTGCCCACCATTTTACCACCCAGTTGACCAACATCTGACCCACCCCGAGCCTACCCAGCTTATTAATCAATCTTCTATGTGGAACAGTATCAAAAGCTTTGCTGAAGTCAAGGTAGGCGACAGCAACTGCTCCCCCTTGGTCCACCACTCTGGTTACCCAGTCAAAGACATCTACGTGATTAGTTTGACAGGACCTTCCTGTTGTAAACCCATGCTGTCTTGGATCCTGTGCTCCTATGGATTCCAGATGCTGCACTATCCTTTCCTTAAGGAGTGCCTCCATAATACTGCCCACTACTGAGGTAAGACTGACTGGTCTGTAGTTCCCTGCCTCCTCCCTACCATCATTCTTGTGGAGCGGGATCACATGCACCCTTCTCCAGTCTTCTGGGACCTCTCCTGTGCTCAGAGACTCACTAAACAGTTCCGATAATGGCTCTGCTAGTTCCACTCTTAGCTCCTTTAGTACCCTGGGATGTATGCCATCAGGTCCCATTGCCTTGTCCACCCTGAGCTTAGCGAGCTCTTGTAGGACCCTTTCTTTAGTGAAGGGACTAGTGCACACCTCCCTTCCCCCTGTGTCCATGGTGCTGAGCTGTGGGCCCTGCCCTACCTTCTCCTCAGTAAATACTGAGCAGAAGTAACTATTTAGGATAGATGCTTTTCTTTGGTCCTCCTCCTCCTCACACTCCCCCTTATCCCCTTTAATCTTAGCAATATCCCCTCTGGACTTTCTCCTTTCACTAATGTATCTATAGAAGGTCTTGTCCCCTTCTTTTAATGTTCATGCTAGTGTTTTCTCGGTTTGGGCCTTTGCCTGCCTTACTGCCTTCCCTGCTTCCCTTAGGGAAGTTTGGTATGCTTCCCTATCTTCATCCCACCGTGTTCCCTTATAATTCCTGAAGGCCAGCCTTTTTGCTCTGACCTTTACTGATACTGTTTTTGAGAACCAAAGTGGTTTTCTTCTTCTTTTGCTCTTGCTTGTCTCTCTAACACAATGGGATGTTGCTTCAAGTATTGCATTCTTCATGCTGCCCACTTCGCCTGTACCCTCTCACCTGTATTTCTTCTTGCCAGGGCTAGCTTAACTCTGTTGGCCATCTTATCAAAGTCATCTCCTCTGAAGTCCCATATTTTTGCCTTGGAATGGGATGATTTAGTTCTAGTGGCCAAATTGAACCATATCATGTGATGGTCACTGGCCCCCAGGTGACCTTCTACTTGGAGATCTGTGATCCTTTCCCCATTAGTCAGTACGAGATCTAGGACAGCCCTGTCTCTTGTGGGTTGTTCTACCAGTTGTTTGAGGCCCTCCCCCTGCAGGGAATCCACCATGTGTCTAGTTCTGGCAGATGTTCCTGCTGGTATTGACCAAGCTGTATCTGGTATGTTGAAGTCTCCCATTATCAGTACCTCCCCTTTAGCTGTCATGTTTTGTATATCTTCTAACAGTAATGTGTCTGTGTCCTCCCCCTGGCCTGGAGGCCAGTAGACAACCCCAGTTCATATGGCTGTCCCATTTCCTGTTTCCAGGGTGACCTACAGTTCTTCTGGCTCCTTATGTGTATTCTGAATTTCTGTAGTTTTGATATTTTCATTGACATAAAGGCCCCCCCACCCTTTTTTGTACCTCGGTCTCTTCTGAATAGTACACAGCCTGCTACTGAAGTCTCCCAAGTGTGGTTACTGGTGAACCATGTCTCGCTAAAGGCTACTATGTCCAGTTTAGCCTCTGTCATTGTTGCCTGTAGGTCTGGGATCTTGTTTCCCAGACTGTGAGCATTTGTGTACATGATTTTCCACTGGACAGATTTCGATATGTTAGTTGTTGGACGAGCTCCGGTGTTTCCCCTGTGTGTCGCATGGGGAGCTGGACCTTTTTCCTTACCTGGTGATGCAAATGAACTACAAACATGCTGAACTCTTGTTTGATCACTAGCTGAGGGGGAGGGGTGTTCTTCCCCTTCGACGTATTGGGTGCTGCACCCCTCTCCCCATTTGCTAGTTTATATATTCTGCAAAGACATCAAATTTCTGACCCAATGCACTGACTCCCTCCTTAGTCAGATGTAGCCCATCAAATATAAAGAACTTTCACTCCCAAAACTGTTGCCAGTTACCTACAAATTGGTGTCCTTTTTCCTGGCACCAGCCCTTGAGCCACATGTTTAGCTCCCCTAGCTCCCCTTCTCTGATTAAATTACTTGTGCCCCTGTAAATGAGGTCACTGTGTGGATACCCCTCTGATTCTCCCTTTCCTGCTTTGCTACAGGAAATGTCACATCTGTGCTACCCTATAAAAGGATTGTAGCATGGGGTGGTTGGGGATGGGGATGGGTGGCTGGGCCCTTTCCCTGCTGAAAAAGAAGAACCATGGACAAAAGCATGAAGGAGGTAAGAGCAGAAACAATCAACCAACAACAAATGCAGTAGCCCTGAAAGCTTAGCCTAATGATGGATAAAACTGTAAAACCTGTATAGCACCACGTGTAATAATTTCACAGAAGACATACCCTGTAAAAAACACTTTGCTACAGAGAAAAATAAAGCAGTAACAGAAGACATACCTTGCAAAAAACTATTTGAATCAGAAGATTACAGCAGTAATCTGTAAGCACAAACCTGTAGGCACACCCTGTAATAATGCAGGAGAAAGTATACCCTGCAACAATTATTTAAATCAGAGAAAAAATAAAGCAGTAAAATGTTAGCCACAAACAGTAAGAACCCCTGTGAGTACAAAAGAAAATAACACAGTAAATCTACCTATCCAAAAGAAGCCTTACTGTTTTTCCTTGCTCTGATAAGGTTCCTTGCTCTGTCCTTACAAGCAACCTAGAAGAAAAACTCTCTGAAGGTAGGTCAGACCTGGCAGTGGATAAGGGCTGCTGTCTCTTGGGTGGGTTGTCCGGGGGGGGTTCTACAAAGTTCAGCAAGTAGCCCTCCCAGATGATCTGCAGGACCTACTTGTCAGTAGTGACAGATTTCCACTGGCTGGAAAACTGGGTCAGACACCATCCTACTGGAGTGGAGAGGTATGCCCTGGGCAGTTGGAGCAGAGCCAGAGCCAGAAATGAAAATTACGTACCTACCGTAATTATTGATCTTTCTGTGTATCTTCACCATTCATCACTATTGGGTTATAGCACCAGAGCAAGGACCCTGCGGGAGACTTTTTTTTTTTTTTGGTATGTGGGCGGAGTCGACAGAGGGCTGGTGCTGCCCTCGAGACCGATGTTCTATGTGGCGCTTGAGGGTTGGCAGTTATGCGACGTCGACTCTGCCCCAACTCCAGTTCTGCAACGCCGGAGAGTGTAAGGAAGGGAGGGTGGGATGAGGCAAGAGAGCCTAAGGGATAGATAAAAGGAAAAGAAGAATGAACTAAAAGGAGAAATAAATGACTGAGGCGACAGAGCAGGAAACTTTTAGAAAGGAAATTGGGGAGAAGGAGAGGGGCCCCAATCTCTGGAAGGAGAAGAAGGATAAGAGAAGCAAGGGAAAAGAAGAGAGGGAGAAAAGGGGGAAGGATGAGTAACACAACCTCAGAATGCACCATGTCTTAGTTAGTTTTACAGGCGTGACCTGGAGCACAGGGAGTTAAGAGAGCTGCTCAGGGCCACACAGCCCAAGAGAAAACTGCGGGGCCCAAACCCAGGTCTGAACTGCTGGATTTCACCAGATTTGCAGTTCAGAGTCCAAAACCACTGAGTTATAGTGTCTCCGTTTTCAGGCATAAGGTCTAGGCCTGGAAAAGAAACCGGCTGCAAGAAAAAACCTACAGCGAGGATTGGAGACCACGTGGAGAATAGAGGCTGAGGCTGTGTCCCAACCCCTCCCCCCTTCCCATCAATTTAAGTTTTTTTTTTTTTTTTTTTAAACAAACAGAGGTTCCAAAAAAAAATTTAGAGGGTGCCTTAAATTGAGGTCACTAAAGAAAAACTCATAAAAATACAAGGGGGGAGAAACATGACCCTCTTCATACTCCACAAATAGGGTTACCACCTTTTCAGAAGCCCAAAGTGGGACTTTTTTACTGAAATTGGATTTTTCATAGGACAATATGTCATCTCGACCAATGCAACATACATGTTTTCTCTAAATAATCAGAATTAAGACTAAGTGATGTAGTTTTTTAGTTGTTTCTTGTGTTTTTTTATTATTTTAAGGTATGTTAGTTAAGGTATCATAGTTTTTATGCAACATTTAGAGGAAAATCAAAAAATATTTTTTCTACTATAATGTCAGGACATTTAGTATTTTTCATGTTTTTCTGCAGGACACAGCTGCCCAAATCAGGACTGTCCTGTGAAAATAGGGACAGGTGGTAACCCTATCCACAACCCCTTTGGAGAGGAAAGATATGAAGGGTTCTTTCCAAAATCAGAAATACAGAGGATTACCCCCATGTGTCCTCACAACCCCCTCCCGTCTACATATCAGGAGAGGAGAAGGAGGGGAAGACACACGGGGAGAGGGGAGGAGTCCAGAGACTGAGGTCCCGGGGGAAGGAGGGTGGGATTTAGTGATGAATGGTGAAGATACACAGAAAGATCAATAATTATGGTAGGTACATAATTTTCATATCTTATCTGTGTCAATCTTCACCATTCATCACTGTTGGGTTGAGTACAAAGCCCCATCCCCAAACAAAAGGGGGGCTACTCAAACCCTAAGGGACTAAGTCCCTTAGCTTCCAGTGGGTGAAGCACTGGAAGGAAGAACCCTTACAGACCTGGCGAGGCCTGAGACTGATCCAGGTGAGATGGACATCCCCCCAGTGGAGGAACAAGTGTGTCCCAAAAGTCGCCGTCTCACCCGACAGGAGAAGAGATGGGTTCTCCAGTAGGCGGAGTAAATCACCCTACGCCAGGCCAAGGATGACAACCAGGATAGGCGAAGCCATGCCGTCCGCCGAAGGCAGATCGCTGTCCCTACCACTCTGGAAGCTACCTCATTGGCATCATAAGATGCCCTTGCTTGGTGCCCTGTGAGCTCCAGGCCCCATGCAGAGAGAGCGATGGCTTGCCTGGTTTGCTCCGAATCAGGCATCGAGGCTAGGAGTTGTCCTATCCCTAGACCACAAGAACCTATCATAGGCTGCATAGTGGGCCTGATGTGCTGCAATAGACAGAGAGATCCATGCCGAGTAGAACACTTGTCTCCCCCAGAAATAGAAATCCACAGAATCTGGATCCGGAGGGCGGTCACGGTATACGGCGCGAGACCCAGAAGGAGTATCCAGGGAGGTCAAACCCGAGGCTGGGTGAGGCAGAGCGCCTGGAGACTCTCCGGGGGAGCGCAATACCGCTGGCTTAAGTCTCCAGGGGCTGGTACTATGGAGAAGGGATGAAGCCAGAGACAATGTGATGCTTCCTGAAAAGGAAGAAGCCAGGCAGGAGCCACCAAGGGGGCCACACTGAACTCACCTAAAAAGGCGCGGGTCACATGCTCGGGATTGCTTAAGGGAACGGGGGTCAAATGAAGCTCGTCCAACATCCTCATCAGGAAGCATTGATAAGAAGACAAATCAGATGCTGGGGAAAGGTGGACCGAAGGTTCCTCTCCCTCGGAAGAGGGAGAAGAGGAAGAGGACAAGCTGCCAGGTTCAGGGGCCTGCTGCACAGGGGCATGGTGAACACCTGCTGGTCCAGGGCGTGGAGGTAGGAGGGGAAATGAGCAGCAGAGCCCCTGAATTGTTCCCAGGTAAGAGGTCCGCGAGGGCCTAGGATACCTGGGACTACAGGGGATGGAGACAAAGGCTCAATGGACAGGCTCCTGGAAGCAGGACAGCGGTCTCTATCAGGGCAAGGGGGCCAACAGGATCCCCTACGAGAGGGAGGGGAGGCCAAGGCTGCCACAGCTAACAGCGTTCAGCTGGATCGGAATGGATGGAGCTGTGCCCTGTGGAAGAAAACCCCCTTGAGGTGACCGGGACTGTGCAAGTCCAGAAGGATGGCCCCTGACCTCTGGAGAAGTGGTCCTTCTGGCAGACTCTGAAAAGCAAAGACAGGGGCCAGTGCTATGGCTCCTGTCAGAGCCCGGCTGGGCCACAGAAGGAGCTCGCCGTGCCACACCCCTATCTCTCAACCCTTCTGAGTCGGAGAAAGACCTCGTCCTTGTAACCACTAACCTAGGCAACTGGCAAGCTGAAGTGGGCCCCGAGGAGTCCACCCAGGGAACCGTGCCCTCCCCCTCCTGGTGCGCCCCAGGCTGCCCCAAACTTGGGCTGTCCAAACACACCAAGGGGGGGTACCCCAACTGAGGAAGCAGCCTCCCTGGTGGCCCCAGACTGCACAGCAGTGGCCACAGGGGCTCCTGCTGACTGGTCAGACCCTCCGACCCTGAAGACCGCCTGAGGAGGCTGTGCCCCAGAAGGGGAGAAGAGTGGGGGCGGAGGTGCAAGAGATGGAAAGATCCGAAGATCTAGAAGAACCCGAGAGCCAGTCCGGGTCCGACCCAGAATCCTCCTCCTCTGAAGAGGAAGAAACCAAGGCCCAGTGCCAGACCACCCTACGGGACCCTCCAGTTCCTGGACCCCGAGGTCGGGCACTCTGGGATTCAAAGTCCCCAGAAGCAGCAGCAGAGGAGACTAGGGGCCCCAGCCCAACGCCGATACCCTCCTTGATGCCGCGAATGGTGTCGGAGTCAGGCGCGGCACCAGGCACGACCCCAGACCTCTCCCCGGCACTGCGGAGAACCGAATTGGGTATGGCACCGTACTCGACACCGACAGTGACCCCGGCATCGCGAGCGACACCGGAGTCTGGCACGGCACCTAGCATAACACCGCGCACCGCTGCAGTGCCGGCCACGGCACTGGAGGCAGGATCGACATTGAACTCGACACCAACATCATCCCCGGCGCTGGAGGTGGTGCCAGTAACAGAAACGGCATCGGACTCCATCCCGGCACCTCAAGCGATGCTGGGGACAGAATTAGGCCCAGAAACCCCCAGCACCCTCCCCGATGCCGCCGAGAGCTACGATGCCACAAGCGGAGTTAGGGGCAACGGCAGCACTGAGAAAGGGCCCAGACGCAGACCGCGGCATCACTTTCCAAGCTCACGGCACTGCGAACGGCGTCTGGAGCAAGAGCGACACCGATGGAGAGAACTGAAGACAGTGCCGGTCCAGTCCCAAGGGACCCGGAGCACGACACAGAGGGATCCTTCGCTACCAGAGTAGCGACTGCCAGAACGGTGCCTCCCGACTGACCCCCAAGAGGGTCAGCCTGGGCCTCCTGCACCATGGAAGAAACCCCCACCGTGGCAAGGCTGTAAGAGGCGGAGATTCCCTCCTCCTCGGGCTGTATAGGACCAGGAGAGGACCCGGAGGAAGGGCCTAGAGTCTTTACCTTGGCCTTGCGTGAACAAATCCGTCCTCCAAAAGTCGGGGGAGCATCTCCGACTTTCCACGCCATGAATTTCGAGGACACGGCGGTCCATGGAAAAGCAGATGTCACAACTGTCCATATCGTGACTAGGGCCGAGGCAGGAGAGGCAACAATCATGCTGGTCCGTAATGGAATAAAGGCGGCCACAGGAGCAACGACACATTGGGGGCCGCCCCGCTTTCGACGACTTTTTGCCAGGACAAGACATGATCGAATGAAAAAATAACCAAAAACAGTACTCAACACCGCTAAAGAATAAGGAAAGGTCTTACCGGTATCAAGCGATGTCAAGCAAAGGCGAAGCAGAACCGAGCAACTCATTAACTGACGGACTAGGCTGCAAAATCAGAGCCAGCACAAGCAGGGTCCACACTCAATGGCGGGGGAAAAAGGACTGGAGTTGGGGCGGAGTCGACGTCGGATAACTGCCAACCCTCGAGGGCCACGTAGAACATCGGTCTCGAGGGCCGCGCCAGCCCTCTGTTGATTCCGACCACGAAAAAAAAAAAGTCTCCCGCGGGGTCCTAGCTACGGTGCTATAACCCAATAGCGATGAATGGTGAAGACTGACACAGATAAGATCTTCAGAGAGTGGCAATAGTCGCTTTCAGCACCTGTGCCTTCTGGTGCATTTTCTTCTGCTGTTGAGGTGGATGGGGTTTGACTTGGTGTCCCTTACCCCTGCCATGAAAGGATTGTTTATTATGGTAGAAAACCCTACCTAGCCCCCTCTGAGGATGAGCTGAGGTGGGTCTAGCAGACGTAATGGCAGTATGGATCTTCTGAGAGGCCTCAAGGGATTGCTCCTCTTGCTGACCAAACAAGTACGGGCCATCAAAAGGAACATTCATGACCTACTGCTGTGCGTCAATGGGAAAACCAGACGTCTGAAGCCAAGAATGTCTCCTAATGCAGATACCAGCCACAGCAGCATGGGAAGCAGTATCACATGCATCATGCCACGAAAGGATTGTTTATTATGGTAGAAAACCCTCCCTAGCCCCCTCTGAGGATGAGCTGAGGTGAGTCTAGCAGACGTAATGGCAGTATGGATCTTCTGAGAGGCCTCAAGGGATTGCTCCTCTTGCTGACCAAACAAGTACGGGCCATCAAAAGGAACATTCATGACCTGCTGCTGTGCGTCAATGGGAAAACCGGACGTCTGAAGCCAAGAATGTCTCCTAATGCAGATACCAGCCACAGTAGCATGGGAAGCAGTATCACATGCATCCATGGCCGCATTCAGTTGGTGACTGTTAAGACTCTATACCATGGTAACGGTCTGCAGGATCTTCTGCTTAGTGTCTGACTCTGGCAAGATCTCAGCAAAAGTCTTGAGGGAAGTCCAGAGGGCATACTACATTATATTGATTCTTTAACAGCCCCATTCTCACCACCCTGGCTGCCACTCTTCAGGGGCTCCTATGCTGTGGATCCCTCTGTTCCACCCCAGGTAACTCCGCCCCTGGACCCCGCCAGACTGACCCCCATCCAGCCATGGTTTGCCCCCATAGGCGGGGAGTGAAGGGGAACCCATACCTTCACAGTCCGTAAGTGTGCATTGGGTGGTCTGGGTGATCCATCAGGGAACCTTGTTCTGGAGACTAGGGGCAGTTGGGTCTCATCTACCAGCAGCCAGAGCACGGTTTTCCTTGTTCGTGAGAGCGTCGGCACTCAAGGGAATCCAAGGAGGTGGGGCGTGCTGAGACGGGCCAATGCCTCCGAACTCCATCTACTGCCCCCCCTCTCCCGTATCTATGTTCCTGCTGCACCTCCACCCGTGGTCACCAAAGAGATGGTAAAGCAACAGGATGCACATTCCACCCTCCCCAGAGGACAGCAGCCCTCTGAGTGCTCGATCCTCCTCCCCCTGGCCGGTCCTCCAGCATCCCGAGGTCGCTTCCAGCCCCAGGTTGCTGGCTTCATAAGCGGTAGCGCTACCACTGCACTGGTGAGCTAGCTCCAGAGAGCATACTATATTGAAAGAAATATCCTTGGTAGTTAGCTACATGTATACCCAAAGTAGCCACAGCAAAGGCTCTCTTACCCACTGTATCAATCTTATGAGAGTCTTTATTAATGAGGTGAGCTCTAACCTCTTGAGGATGGATGGCCTTATCATTCTCAGCTAAAATTACAAGTTTTTCAGCAATAGGCTGATAAGCTAGAATAGGTCTTTCCTCAAGAGCAATGTATTTTCGGTCTCTCTGCTTAGAGACACACAGAATGGTAGCAGGCCTGGTCCACACTGCCTCTGAAAGAGTTTCAAAGGCTGGAGGTACAGGAGGTGTGAGGCTAACTGGAATATTAGGCATATGAAGCCACTCAAAATGTAACTTATATCTGGATCTAGGGCAGAGGTCTCCAATGCTAGGGTAGCATGTTATGAATCAAAGTTTGAAAACAGAGGTTCTCCTACAGGAGGGGCACCTGAATTAGAGAAATTAGGGGCACCCGAATTAGAGAAATCCAGGGTGTAGAAGGATTCATCATCACCACCCTCAGAGATAATGAAGTCAGGGTCAGACTACTCCTCCTTCAACTCCTCTAAGGGAAGAGGAGCAGACCTTGAGACATCTATCCCAATCCTCGGAGTTGGGTAAACAGGTGACACTGGCACCTGCACCGGAATCGGCACCAGTATCAAGGGAGCCGGCACCGGGCCAACTCCCAGAGTGACTGGCACCAGAGTTGGTGCCGGTAGAAAAGGAGCCGGCACTGGGCCCACTCCTAAGGGTGTTGGCATTGGCACAGAGTTCAAGGAAAGGGAATGTGGCATCAAGGAAATCCCCATCACCGCAGGCATCGCTGGATGCAGTGCTGCAGATGGTGCCAGAACAGGTCTAAGAAAGACCAAACCGGACACAGAACCCTGAGCTGCATCCAACCAAAGCCTAGCCAGTAACAAAGCGACCAGCAGAGGTACCTGGACCGGCCCCTGTGGAGAGACAGATTGATGGGGGAATGACCAATGGAATAGGTGGCAGTGCTGTCACCATCAAGAGATCATGATCCGTTGGCACAGTCAAACACTCCACCTGGCCTGAAAACCATTTTCAATCGTGGAGTACTTTTTCTCTCTGTCATGCAGTTTCGTACTGATATACAGAATGGTATGATCTTCCTGGACTATATCTTCACCATTGATTCACACTGATGGTTTCTCAGCTGGAGGTGCTAGGACCCTGCGGGAGTCAAAAATCTTCAGGAGGGCTGGAACCAAGGTAGGCTGCACACATGTGTGTCACTGCGAGAGTTGGTCTCGCTGCATAGCTTATCTCGTCAATGGCCCCCAACCACCTCAGTTCCTTTTTCCAACCATGGAGTGCACTTCAGTATGGCATCAATTGCCTGTTGGAAGTCAGATCTTCATGTCTGTATGACACAGCAATCAGTTTCGTCTCATTTTTAGTTTTAGTTTAGTTTTAGTGTTTGTTATTTAAAAAAAAAAGAGAGAGAAGAAGAAACATTTCAGCCCTACCAAACAACGGCCTATGACCATGGATGGCGATGGTGACGGTACACCAGTATGAACGGGTAAAGCAGTAGAGGTAGCTTTGCCTATCGGAACAGACTGGGATCTATTTGTGAGGTAGCTGCTGAACCAAGCAGTGGCATCTGGGGAGCAGCCAAGGTTTAGCAGGGTAGAAATGAGAAGGTGATGTTCGACAAGGTCAAAGGCTTTTGATAGGTCCACAAACACCACACCCGTGGCCATACCCATGTCCATGTTTCTAAGGACGTGGTTAGAGAAAAGGGCCAAGGCAGAGGAGGTGCATTGTTGTTCGTGGAAGCTGTATTGGAGTGGGCTCAGGAGGTTGTAATTTTCAAGATACTCGGATAGTTGGTGGTGAATGATTTTTTCTAATAGTTTGCTTAGACGTGGGAGGAGAGAGATGGGACGGTAGTTTTCAGTGGCAGCAGGATGGCCAGATTTGAAAATAGGCACCACATGTGCATGTTTCCATGAGTCAGGCATGGTAGATGATGACAGGGCAAGATTAAATATGGTGGGTCAGTGGCCTAACAAGGGCTGGGGAGAGGATTTTCAAAAAGGTGGGATACAGGCCTTCACTGCCTGAGCTGCCACTGGTGGTAGCTTTTTTAGGAGTTTGCTAGTGACCCTATGGTCAATAGTTCTTAAGCAGAAGACTGGGCGAGTTGGATGAGGATGGCATGACTGTTTTTTCTGGGCAGAGGGAGGTTCTGGAGGGATTTTGCTGGTGTAGGAGGTAAGGTTAGTGAACATTCTATTGAAGGTATCAGCAATCTCACCTGGATCAGTGGTGGGAACAGAGGGAGAGGCAAGTTCAGTTATTTGTTAATTTGATTTGGGGTTTAGGAGGGTGTTAACTGAGGCCCAGAAACTGCGAGAGTTTCTAAGAGACTTATTTTGCAGATTGGTATAATATTTACATTTAAGTTATTTCACTGCCTGCTTGTAGGAGTTTCGGAGTTGCCCATAAGCATTCCATAGTTGGGGGTGCCTTGAAAGCTCTCCATGTTTTGTCCCTTACTTTTATTTGGGCCAGAAGTTCGCGTGATAACCAACTAGTGCTGCCACCTCTAACCCTCCTGGTGGTGAATATTTGTCCTGGAGGGAGCGAAGAGTTTCCGTAAATCTGTTAATAAGCTGAGAGGTGTACCCTCGCTGCAGTCTCTTTCCCCTTCCTCTGGCTGCCTCCTCAATATCAGGTCTATTTCCTCCTTAAGCTTATCCCCCCTAGGCATGTCTCCTCTTGTGTTATCTCTAACTCCTCTTGGGCTACCTATGACCTTACTCATTGTGCTATACTTCCCCCTCCTCACATTCACTCCTGCTCTGCCTTCTACTATGCCAGTCCCTCCCTCCCTATGCTCTCCACCCCTGTTTATAAACTCGCGGTGACCGCTTCACATGTCCTCACTACTTGGAAACACTACCCCTTCAGGCCCTGTGCCTCCCTCCTACTTACACCATCTTATCTCACCTTGATTCATTTGCTGAAATTCCATCCTCCTACCTCCCACCCCCACTCCTCCCCCAACTAGTTCTCCGCCCTGGTTTAAAAGTGTTAAATTTCACTTCTTAATCATTGCACTCTTGCTGTTATCCTCAGGGGACATAAACCCAAACCCTGGGCCATGCCCTCTAAACACCTCCATATCCACACCTATCACTGCTGTCCCTCTCCTATTAAACTCCACTGCCAAACTCCGTGTTCTAAAAATACTACACCTAAATATCCACAGTCTCCTCCCTACATTAGACCTTCTCCAGCCACTAGCTGTCTCTCTTGGCCCTAATATTATCATTCTCTCCAAAATGTGGCTAAACAGCAAAGTGGGTGACCCCTCCCTCTCTGTTCCTGGGTTCACTTTATGCCAGTAAGATAGTTCCACTAGGGGAGGTGGAGTGGCTATCTATGTCTCCTCAAACATACAATTCACCAGCATCCTTGCCACGTCCATCCCTAAAGCATACAAGGTTCTCATCCTAAAATTAACCCTCCCTTTCTCTGCACCCATCTACATTGCTGGTGCCTACTGTCACCCTGGTCTCCCACCCTCCACTGTCACTGAGCTCATTAGCTGTATAGTCTCTCATACTCCCTCGGGTGAAGTATATATAATGGGTGACTTCAACCAAAACTGGATTTCCCCCTCCCTCAGTAAAACATGTAATGACATCAATGCCCATAACTTGTCCCAGCTCATTCAGGAAATAATCCATATGAATCTAAAAACTGGAAATCACTCACTAATTGACTAGGCCCTCACCTCCCACCGCCACAGCATTGTTAAATTTGGACTTTTAACTGATGCCCTAAGTGATCACTACATGACCTACATTGTACGCAAAATTCATAGGACTAAGGCCCCCTCTAAAACTGTATATTACCACTCGTACAAATCACTGAACCTCGCTCCCTTCCTGCAAGAACTGGCTCAAATAAACTGGGAGCCCATCACCTCAGCTTATACCATTGATGATGCTAACGGTTATTATCAGACTACATTTTTGGCGTGTTGGAACGAACATGCCCCACTGCAGCGTTCCAGGGTCGGGGTAACCACCTCCCTTGGATCTCCCCTGAATGCCTGGTCTGTCAAACAGCCCAGGATCAAGCCTAGAAAAAGCATAAAGCTACAAGTCTGCCACATGACTATGACACCTACCACTCACTGCGCAATAAGTGCAATAAAGCCACTTGCTTAGCCAAATCTGAATATTTCTGCTGTATCTTCCAGACCAATATTAACAGGCCATCCAAATTCTGGAAAGTGATACACTGCCTCTTCACCCCCACTCCTCTCTTCCACCCCTCTCCTCAAGATTAACAACACTCAGGTTGCTGATCATCTAAAGGTTACTACTGAATTTAATTCATATTTCACCTCCTGTGCTTCAGCTGCCTTTCCTCCTTACCGTCTCCCCTACCAGCTGACCCCCCAAGACATTCCATCTCACCATTCTCCTTCACCTTCTGAATATCTCACCCTCTGACACTTTACAAGCACTTTATGCTCTCAACCCCTCTAAAGGCAGCTCACCTGATGGTCTGGACCCTAAGCTACTGTACCTATCAGCTCCAGCTATCGCGACTCCACTATCAGTACTCCTCAACCTTTCCTTCACTACAGCTACCATCCCTTCTGTGTGAAAACATGTCACTGTAATCCCGCTGCCCAAGGATAGCGACCCCACCATTAGTTCTATCACCCTATCTCTCTCCTGCCTACCCTTGCTAAGTTCCAAGAGCATCTGGCACTATCACAGCTCTCGTCTTACCTTTATGACTCTAATTTTCTCACCCCATACCAGCCTGGCTTCCAGAAGAACCATTCCACCACCACCTCCCTGATTAGGCTTATGGACCCCATCCACTTGGGGATGGATGGTGGCCAAAACACTTCAGCCATTTTTGTCGACCTTGCAAAGGCTTTTGACACTGTCTCCCATCTCCTACTCTTTGATGCACTCTCCTTGGCTGGCCTAACTGAATCTACCACAAACTGGTTTAAGGCTTACTTAGTAGGTCGGACCCAGTCAGAAAGAACTGCTGACTCTACTTCCCTGCCTCTCCCCATCAATACTGGTGTACCCCAGGGGTCCGTACTGGACACATTTTATTTTCCATGTTCCTAAATGACCTTCTCCTCAGCCTGCTCATCCACTTCTATCCATATGTACGCCGATGACAGTCATCTTCACATCTTGCCAGTCCCCTGTTGATGCTGCATCCAGATTACAGCTCAACTTCAACAATGTTCAGCTCTGATTTAGCTCCCATCAACTTTCTCTCAATGCCAAGAAGATAGTCTCCATGACCTTTGGCACCAGGCAGAGACTCTCTAGGCTCCCCTCCCTGCCCTCCTTCCATACCCCTGACGGGACAGTCCTTGAGGATACATCTTCCTTCAGGTACTTGGGGGTTTGGCTTGACTGACACCTCAACTTCTCTGGACACGTGGACACCATCCTGAAGAAACTGCGCCCCAAGCTTGGAGCATTATACAGGAACCGTTGCTGCCTTCCACTATCGGCAAGGCATGAACTTGTCCAAAAGATGATCCTACCTATTTTCGACTACTGCAATGTAGTCTACAGTGCCACTTACAAGTCTTCCCTAGCCAGATTGGACACCCTCTACAACTCATTCTGTCACTTCACTGTGGACCCCCCCTCTTCCACCCATCACTGTACCCTCTATCACTCTCTGTCCCTGTTTTCCCTATAAAATCGCTGCCTTCTCCTCTGTGCCAAATTTGAGGCAAATGCTTGGTTTATGACTCTCCCACCTTATCTCTCTTCCTTATTATCCACTCTGTCTCCCCCGGACTGTTGCCTTAGATCGTACGATCCTCGACTACTGGTAATTCCTCGTCGCTCAACTACTGTAGGCTAGTCAGCCTTCTCGCATCACTTCCCTAAGCTGTGGAACACCCTGCCCCCTCAAGCCTGCTTATCATCCTCCTCCTACTCCATATCTTTAGCCCTAAACACCTTCCTCTCGGTAAACTGTACCTACGGCTAATCACTCTGCCATTTCCCTTTCACCTGCCCTGTACCACCCTCCACCAATTCTCCTTAGCCCTCTCAACTAAGCTGACATTCTAACGGGCTGAACTAATCTGTTCCCTCAAGTTATCAATGAATCTACTTCCCTAATTTTACTTACTGAACACTGCTTTATGTATAGTTCTTTATGTAACCTATTCTGAAGTCCCTATGTATTGCTTCACAGTTTAAACTGAATTATGCTAGTGGTCATATGTATTTGAAGTTATTGAACATTGCCTTATGTACAATACATTATGTAACCTGTTATGTTATTTACCATGTCTCACATTAGCGTTTAATTGTATTAATGGTAGTCAATTGTATGTTGTTCATGTATGTACATTTTTTTCCTCTACTACCCTTCCCCCAGGACGCACCGTGAGATGAGCAACTTGTTTTCAGTGTACCCTTCCTGGTGAAACTTTTCAATAAATAAATAAATAAATGTAGTTGCAGACAGTTTTTTTTTCCATAGGAGAAACAAAGAGAAAGCTCAAACAACGCATTGGAGAACATCCTATAGCACTAGATAAAGGTGATACAGACAATGCACGGGCCTGCCACGTAGTTAAAAATGATAACTTACATCTTTTCAAATGCCAGGGTGTTGAAGAAGTATTCTTAGGTCCTTGTGGTGGTAATCCAGATAATAAATTATTATTTATTTATTTGAATTTTGATGACCGGGTAGGCCCACTGAGACAAGACAGTCCCTTTTTAAGTGGCGACCCGGGGAATCTAAGCATTTCTCAGATGACACACATTATGCCAGGAAACATTTTGGCAACACAAGTTGGGAGGTCTCAAGAAATCAGGATTGAATGAAAATGTTCATTTAATGCCTTTTCTAATACAACTCTGGTGTTTTGGACAGATAAGCAGATATGTCTTTTTTAAGAGTATGTTGCTTTTTAAGAGTATCTGATGAAACCACAGTTAAGCCTCTTTAAGTGGTTCTCTATGTACATAATTTTAATATTTATTGCTTTTTAGAGAGACTGGTGAAAATGATTTTTATTAATGTATGCATAGGTGTGCCATCATACAGTGGGTTTACAATCAAATGACCTTTATGAATACATATTTGTTTTGCACATAAATGATTTGTGAAAGGGAACACTTAGTACTAAGAACCCCACACCCAAGTGTGGGGTGGTCCCAATTAGCAGTTTATGTGCAAATTGTATTTTTTTTTTTACATAGTGTTTACTGGGATGTATTAGACTATATCTGGCTGATCTTACTGACTCTGACCCAGATATATGCTGGAACCAGGAATTCCAGAATCCTCTGCAGCTACCATCTGAGCTAGGCTGCAGCTCTGGAAGATTCAACAGTGTGATGTTGATGGTTATAGCTGAAGTGGGTGCAGCCATGATTTTTGCTATGGCCTTTTTAGGTGGTTTATGTATGGAAAGTAATATCATTCTTGGTAGAACTACTCCCAACATATCTTTAAAATCAGCACCCTCTTCATCATCCTCCTCTGTTTCTAGTGGGGGAATGTTGAGGATATCAATCATTTGTCTGACAAATTAGGAAAAAGACAAGTAGTCCTCAATTTGCCTTGGAAGAGGTTTGAAATCTTGCTGTGTTGTGCCCTCTAATTCCATGGGGTCATATTCCAAATTCTAAAATTTACATAGATTCTATCTCCAAGGCATCACTCTCAGCTGAGATAACTGTATAAAGTATAAACATTCAGTCAGTGATTCCTGGGGTAAGGAGTACATGTTGGAGTTTCTATAAGCTCTGATCTTTTGTTCACTGGTCCTACTGTCTTCCCAGGGCTAAGAACGGTCACAGAGGATTGTACATGGCCCCATGAGAACAGCGGGACCAGCAAACAGCTGATTAGAGTGTATAAAGGCTCTGTCATGCACTGCAGGCTATTTAATCTCCTGTGGCTGTAGCCCAGCTCTGGTATCAGCTGAGAGGAATTCAAGGTTTCTAGCTACAGCAAATGTCAGCTTGGCAGTCAGCAGGATCAACCAGATGCAATCTACTATAAATAGAATAACAGATGGGTTAGTGTGCATTACAAGTCAGTAATTCCATAGAGAGGTTCCCTGTCCCCAGAACCGTTTAAGAAGTCAGGGTCGGGGTCTGTCTGCTCCTCTGATTCTGCAGCCTTTCTTGCTGTATTGCACCTGGACGTGCCTGGATGGGTCCTCCCTGACCTGAGGGGCCCGGTCTGGGGTTGGGTGCATCCGCTGGGATGTACTGCGGGAAATCAGGGCTCAGAATCTCACTGAGGAGCAATAAGAGAGATTTTCACAATTCTGCTTTGCCACTGCCAAGAGACGGACCAGAAGCCCCTCTCCCCATCTCTGAGGACCGGCTGGGGGGAACCATGAGAGACATATTAGGAAGGAGGCAGTATAGCGCAGTGGTTTAAGGCTCTGTGCTGTAAACCTGGAGACCTGGGTTTGAATCCCACAGCACCCACTTGCATACTGTGTGACCCTGAGTAAGTCACTTAACTTCCTTGTGCTCCCACGACACACCAGTAAACAAGCTTTCAGCTTAGTGTCTCTGTCCTGATTAAAAGAAAAAAAAATACATATATATATATATATATATATATATATATATATATATTATGCTGAGCAACACAGTGAAGGCAGTATGTACCTATGGGGAAGGGCCTCATCATCCTTCTGCAGGTCTTACATCATTTCATAATTAATGGTCTCCTGTAAGCCATGGTGCCAATCAGAGAGAAATCTGCCAGGAAAAACTCCAGGTTAAAATGTGTTAGTGTTTGTTTACTACCAATCAACCAAATCAACAGCCAAATTGATCCAGCGTGCTCAAAAAATGCTAAACTGAGCGTGCATACACCCACTGGGCACGCAGGAGCATTAGTCCGCTTGCACAAGCATGCCCACACTTGCAAAATGTGTGAGCGCACTTGCGCAATATGTTTCAATAGCAGTGATGCTGCAGAAACGTGTTTAGCGCTGCACACACACGCGCACCATGGGCACAAGCTCTAGACACTGATGGGAAGCCCAACTGATGAAGGAGCACGCGCTCAGTCCTAATGGCGGCCACACAAATGGGAAAAATGGAGGCTGAGGTGTAAATCACCAAAACACCTCAGAATTACACAAAAATCACGAAATAGCTGTAAAATACTGTCAAACACAAAACCTCAAGGTTGGGGCAATGCCAAAGTCAAGTGACCTCCCAGAGACCCTACACTTCCAATAAGTAAATTTGTACCTATCTGTGGCACAGTTTTTCTTTTTCTTTTTTTTTTTTTGAATGGAGAACATTAAAACACCCTAGCAAAGCAAAAGTGGCTCCCAATTCACATAGGGAATGAGAAAAAAGCAGGGTATTCAATTCTAAAGCCACAGCTTAACAGGCACGATTTAAATTTAGGAGTGCTCCCTGAAACAGGTAGTCCCAACCTACAGAGCAGAACTGCTGCTCCAACTGAAGTCTTGAATCTTGAAATTCTTGAGAGAAGAGAAAAGCAGCTCTATCCCATTTGAATGGCACAGCTTAACTGGGGAGTTGCTGCTGCTGTTGCATGGAATCTTGATATGCCCAGCATTCTAAAGCCTAGGCTGTGCCATTCCCCTGGTAGGGGTGCACTACACCCAGTTGTTTCGATTACCCACTGACAAATATGGAGCGCTACAGAACAAAGAATGAGGATCCCAGGGCTCCTCAACCAAGGAGAGGGACTCGAGATGTCAGGGGTAGCCCTTGAAAACTCAAGGAACACAAGGTAGCTTTTCATGGGGAGGTATAGGACACCCATCAGAGATGGGGAAAAAACTCTTGGCCCATCTGTTACCTCTGAAACAAGTCCTGCATCCAAGGCCATCCGGAGCCCTGGGAAGACCACGACAAGGGAAAAGGCCTCCCTGATTACCTTCTTCCCCAGATGCCCTGAAGCACAGCTTGGGGTGCCAGGAAGTGCCAGAAGAGGTCTCCCCGAAGAATAAGGCACCACCCAGCAGTTTGGCCATGAGGGGATGGTTGGAAAGGTATCAGTAATGAATGATGAAGATATCTAGGAAGATCAAGACTTATGGTGAGTACGTAATTTTCATATCTTCCTAAGATCAGTCTTCGCCATTCATTACTGTTGGGTGAGTACCAAGCACCATGACTGTGGCATTGGCACCTGACTGAGGCTGAAAATTCCCTCAGCATCCTGTTGGGGGGGGGGACAAGAGAGGAGGGGGCCCCTCATGAGCCTGCTGAGGCCCAAGACTGGTCAGGATGAGGCGGAGACCACCGATGTATGGAAGAAGGAAGGCTAACTCTCGACTCACCCTGCAGGAGAAAAAATGGGCCCCATGGAAGGGAGAGGCAGTCACCCTACGCCAGGCCAGGGGCGATAACCTGGAAAGAAGCCACGCTGTCCGCCTAATGCAGACTACAGTTCCTGCCAGTCTGGAAGTTACCTCATTGGCGTCATAGGATATCCTTGCTTGGTGCCTCACTAGATCCGGACCATGGACAGAAAGGCTAATGGCCTGCCTGGTCACCTCTGAGTCAGGTAAAGGTACCAGGAGTTGACCCAGCATCATCCACAAGTGCCTAGCATAGGCAGCCTGGTGTGCCTGGTGAGCTGAGATGCAAAGAAGAAGGAAAGCTGCTGAGAAGACCCTTCTATCGGAGCAGTCCAACTCAGCTGAGATGGACTCTGGGGGGCAGTCGTGCCTTGAGCGACAGTGCCCAGAGGCGGTGTCCAGGAGCTCCTCTCTCTAGGAGGACTGGGGCATAGCACCTGGAGACCCTAGAAGTGCACAAAATCTGTGCTGACAGTTCCTCAGGCTGGAGAACGGGCAAAGGGATGATGCCAGACCCTATGCAACGCCTCCACGAAGGGACGAGACCACGGAGGGATGACAAGATTCTCTGCGTTAAACTCCCAAGGAAAGTGTGTGTCAAATGGGCAGGATTGTGGCTGGCGAAACAGGAGAGATGGAGCCTCCCTGACAGGAACTGCTGATAGTTGGTGAGATCAGCATCTGAGGACAGGTGGATGGAAGGATCCTCTTCCTCAGAGGAGGAAGACAAGGAGGCTGAGGAGCCCGGTTCAGAAGAAAAAATTACTCACCTTAGTAATGTTGTTTCTTCTAATGGAGTCTTGCTATATTATGACATATGCAGTGAGTCCCAACCTTCGAACTGCTCCGGAGGTGAAAGAGTTAACTTTCCATGCCAGGCATGGAACGCTGGGCTCGAGCTCGGTTGAAAACTCTGTCTGTTGTTCTTCAAACTCAAACTGTCAGATCTTTACGAGCTAAACTCACTATGTCCTGTGTGGAAGCTGTAAACCTACACTAGCCAACTGGCTACTAAATATAAGAACACATTTTTTGGTCCCAAAACAAAGACTCAAGTCAGGAGACCCAAAAAATGAAAAACACAACACCCAGTCACCCCAAAAAAGGGAGGGGAGAAAAACAAGGTGGGCATCTACCAAGTGCCAACACTGCACTGCCCACCCACATCCCAAAAACAGAGGTTCTGAGAGGAGCAGGCAGGGTGGGAGGTCATAATATAGCAAGACTCCATTAAAAGAAACAACATTACTAAGGTGAGTAATTTTTTCTTCAAACAACATGAAGTCTTGCTATATTATGACATATGCAAACTACACAGCAGTACCTCCATGGAGGAGGGACAGAACCTACTTAGGAAATGGGCTCTGAAGCACAGCTATGCCAAACCGAGCATCACTCCTAGCCTGGGTGTCCAGAGAGTAATGCATGGTATAAGTGTGAACTGTTTTCCAGGTAGCTGCTTGACAAATCTCTAGAATGGGGATGTCCCTGGCAGCAGCCAGGGAAGCAGCTGTACCTCTTGTAGAGTGAGCCCTCAGGCCTGAGGGAGGAACCTTACCCAGCTTTTCATAACAGAATTGGATACAAGAGACAATCCACCTGGCAATGGATCTTTTAGTGGCAGGTTTCCCTGTACCAACCTCACCATAAGTGAGGAACAGTTGGAGGGAGTCAAACCTGTGACCTTTGGTACACTCTATGTAGTAGCTAAGGGCTCTTTTCACATCTAAACTGTGCAGCCTCCTCTTGTCAGAGGTGGAATGGTCAGTGAAGTACACAGGAAGAGACACAGATTGATTAAGGTGGAAATCTGAAACCACCTTAGGCAAGAACTTCCTGTTAGTCCTGAGGACCACCTTTTCTCTATGAAAGGAGATAAAATCAGGTTCCACTGACAAAGCTTGTAATTCACTTATGCGTCTGGCAGAAGTGATGGCTACCAAAAACACAGTTTTCCAAGTCAAGTACTTAAGCTCTGCTGAAGACAAAGGCTCAAAAGGGGGTTGCATAAGCTGAGCAATGCAAACATTAAGGTCCCAAGCAGGGGCAGGGTCCCTGAATGGAGGGTTGGTGTGAAGAAATCCCTTAAAAAACTTAGAGAATACAGGATGAGCTGAAAGAGAAGAGGGTTTACCTGCTGAAATGAAAGCAGACACCGCTGCCAAATGCATCTTTAGGGTAGCTGGTCTAAGCCCCAAAGTGTTTAAATGGACCATATAATCCAGGACTGTGGGTAAATCAGCAGATTCTGGGGAAATATGCTTCCCAGAGCACCATATGGAAAACCTCTTCCATTTGGAATTGTAAGTAGCCCTGGTGGAAGCCTTCCTAGAAGCCTTCAATATATATCCATTACACCTTGGGAGAGGTGTAGATCAGCAAACTCTAACTCTTCAAGAGCAAGGCCTTGAGATTGAGAGATTTGAGGTTCGGGCACCAAACCGCTCCCTGAGCACAGGTTAACAGATGTGATTCCTGGAAGACACAGGGAAGATGGACTGCTAAGGACAGTAGGAGTGGATACCAGGGTTGTCTGGCCAATCTGGAGCAATCAGAATCACTTTGCAGGATTGAGATCTGATTTTGACTAGCACTTTGAACAGAAGAGGGAAGGGGGGAAAAGCATAGAGAAACTTCCCTTCCCAATTGAGAACCAAGGCATCCAGAGGGACTGAGCCCAACACTGGGGGCCTGCAGCAAAAAAGGGGAAGTTGGCAATTGTCTGGGGCTGCAAAAAGATCTATCTGCGGGGTGCCCCATCTGGCAAATATTATCTCCAAGACCAGGGGATCCAGTGACCATTCGTGATGGCCCTGGGAAATCCTGCTGAGAGCATCTGCCAGGACATTGTCCTTGCCTGGGAGGTGAACTGCCGTAAGGGAGGTGTTCAGGGAGTAAGCCAGAGACCACAACTTCACTGCTTCGTGCACAAGGCCGTAGACCAAGTGCCTCCTTGCTTGTTGATGTACCACATTGTAGTGGTGTTGTCTGTTCTGACCTGTACGACTTTGTTCTGAACAGATTTGGAAAAGCTTGAAGTGCTAGAAAAACTGCTCTGCGCCCAACAGGTTGATGTGGAGCAGAGATTCCTGAGGGACCACAGTCCCTGCAGTGAGGTCGCCCATGTGAGCTCTCCACCCCAAGAGGGATGCATCTGTAGTAAGGATTAAAGAGTGAGACTGAGTGACAAAGGGAACCCTTGTCTCAGATTGCTCTGATCCTGCCACCACTGTAGGGCTTGGATCAGGGTTCGAGTCACTGGGATCAACTTGGTTAGAGGGTCCTTTCTTTGAGACCAGAAGGCTCTCAAATGGAACTGGATGTCCCTCATCTGAAATCTTGCTCCTTGCACTACTGCTGTAGAAGCAGCCATGTGCCCCACGAGCTGTAGAAAATGCCTTGCTGGTCGAGAGACCTGCAGGGTGAATGAGGAGACCAGAGAGACCAGGGTCCTTGCCCTGTCCAAAGGAAGGAAGGCTCTGGCTTCCTCTGTGTTCAGTTCTGCGCCTATGAAGGTAAGGAGCTGGACAGGCTCTAGAACTGACTTTGGAAGATTCAGAAGGAAACCTAGAGAGGTAAGCAGTTGCTGAGTTATCTGAAGATGTAACTTGACTTGGTCTGGAGACTGGCCTACTATGAGCCAGTCATCCAGGTAAGGAAGATGGCAATTTTTTGCCTTCTTAGGTAGGCAACTGCTACTGCCAGGCATTTTGTGAATACCCTTGGAGCAGAGGTGAGGCCAAAGGGCATTGCTCAGAACTGGTAATGGCCTGAGGGCAGCTCGAACCTGAGGTACTTTCGATGGGAGCTTCTGATGAGAATGTGGAAGTAGGCATCCTTGAGGTCCAGGGACGCTAGCCAGTCACCTGGCCTTAGAGAGGGTAGAATAATTCCCAGAGTCACCATTTTGAATTTTAGTTTTAAAAGGTGCTTGTTTAAGTATCTGAGATCCAGGATGGGCCGCCATTCTCCTGTCTTTTTTGGGGTAAGGAAGTACCTGGAGTACAATCCTTTGCCCTGGTGTAGGGGTGGAACCCTTTCCACGGCTCTGAGAACCAGAAGGGTAGAGACTTCTGCCTCTAGGGCAAGTGCCTCTGATGGATTTGCAGGTGGAAAGGATCTGGTTCTCATCTTTGGAAATTTTTTGAAGCTGAGAACCAGTTCCTGGCTTACTACTTCCAGGACCCACTTGTCTGATGTCAGAGACTTCCAGTCCTGGACAAAGTAAGCCAGCCTGCCCCCTACAGGTAGTTGAGAATCGGCCCTGGCCACCCCATCAGGTGCCTGCTTGGCAGGGCTTTAGGCTGAGGGGTGGAAGCAGGCCTGCTTGTACCCGTCTGCCACTCCCTCTAAAGAACCCCTCTGGGCGTAAGCTGAAGAGGTAGGCCTGGGCTTGTAAAAGGGCTCATGAAAAGGCTCGGCCCTCGCCCCTGAAGGCTGCCTTGAGGAGTGGCCTGCCTTTCTTTGGCCTGTGCACTCCTATAGGTGGTCCTATACTCATCCATTTTTTCTCATGTAATTCTCTGCCTGCTCCCCAAACAGAGAATTACCCACAACAGAAAAATCCATGGCCTTAGTCTGGGTATCCCTGTGACAGGCTAGTACATCTGAGCCAAGCCATTCTGCGAAGTGCCACAGATGTAGCCATGACTCTTGATGACACATCATTAAGTCCACTGCAGCATGGAATTGCACCTTAGATGCCTCAATACCATCAGCAGCCACCTGCTCCAGCTCCTTGGCAAGCTGGCCAGGGACCTGTTTTGCTAGAGCCATAACAGTATCCCATCTGGATTTCTGGTATCTAGCAACATAAGCCATATAATTTGCCTGTCTGAGTCCCAAGGATGCTGCCATGTACTGTTTCTTTGCCATGGCATCAATCCTCCTGGAGTCCTTGTCAGGGGTTGTGAAGCCAAGGGAATATTTGCCTTGTCACAGGCTGCAGCCTGCACTACCCCAACATGGCTGCATTGTTGGGTAAGGAACTCCGTATCAGAGTCTGACAATGTGAACCTCTTGTCCATTCTCTTATCAACAGGAGGTATAGTGTGAGGACTTTTAGAATTTTTACTGTCTGTTTCCCAAAAGATTTATGCAAAGGAATAGACAGTCTCCTAGACTCTGGGATATCCATCATTTCCACATAGTCAGGCTCCTCTTGATCATCCACAGCTTCCTCCATAGGGAGCTGGAGGGTTTCAGCCACTTTTTTATAAAACATAAAATGAGAAGGGGACTCAGAAAGCCTAGGAGGAGACACTCCTGAAGGTCTGTCTGGGGAGATGTCCGGTTCAATGGGCACATCCAGACTTTCAAATCCACATTCACTCTCCTCATACTCCTCTTCCCCCTCCTCCGGTTCATAAAATTCCTCTAAATCATACTCTTGAACTGGTGGAACCGGCCGAACCGTACGCTATTTGATGGCGCGTTCGGTCGGAACCGAGAAAAGCGACTGGACAATTTTAATCGCTTTGGCTATTTCTTCAGCGGTTGGAGAGGAAAGTTTTGGCTCCACACCAGCTGATTTCCTAGTCCTTTTTGCTGGAACCAACTCCTCCGAGTCGGCTCTCCTTTTGCCTGAGGAAGTCTCGCCCTGGTCAGAGGGCACTTCCTCCGGTTCGGTTGGAACCGAACCGGGCTGGCCATACGGGTCAGCGGACTTCTTGGCCTCCCTTTCCCTGAGCCTGCCAACTGTCTTTTCCAGGGTAGCTGCAGGAACATTTTTACAAATCTGGCAGTCTGCATTGAGGTGGTCAAACCCCAGACAATAAACACAGGTGGTGTGGGGGTCAGCCTTGGCAAAGACTTCCCCACAGACACTGCAGTGTTGAAACCCAGTGGGCCCGGTTTTTCTTTTGGGTTTCTCAGACATAGTGCCAGTCCTAACCAAACTTGCCCGTTTATGGCAATCCGCCAAGCAAGACCCTCTTATCGGTTCCCAACCGTGTCACGGGTCGTGGAAAAACGTAATAAAATCTGTTTTTAGAACCGATAAGAACCGGTAACCACACTCTAAAAGACAGATTAATGTATTTAAAACAACCTGATCAGTTCAAGCTCGAACCGATAACCTGCCATAAGTTCCACACAGAAGAAATAAATGTAAACCTATCTAGTACTCACAATACCACAGACAGAGCTTGAACCGACCGGTTGCGGTTTAAATTCGGTCAAAAAACCGAGAAAATAATACTTTAACCGACAAAATGAACTGAGCAGAAGGAGAAAATTTCCGGAGCGACTGTTCAGTGAGGTGGAGTAAAGAATCTGACAGTTTGAGTTTGAAGAACAACAGACAGAGTTTTCAACCGAGCTCGAGCTCAGCGTTCCATGTCTGGCATGGAAAGTTAACTCTTTCACCTCCGGAGCAGTTCGAAGGTTGGGACTCACTGCATATGTCATAATATAGCAAGACTTCATGTTGTTTGAAACTGGAGCAGCTGGAGGTTCAGGTCTAAAAATGACCTTGTCCAGGACTCTAAGGTAGCAGGGAAAGCAGCCGCCGATGCTCTGAATTGTTCCCAGGTAATGGGCCCCAAAGGGCCATAGAGGCCTGAGACGAGTAGTAGTAGGAGGATAAGAGCTCTGATAAGCCAGAGCACGACCTCTGCTAGGGCTAGGAGACCACACTGTAGACCCTTCCTAGGGGAGAGGGCTGCACAACTCGTCCACTGCAGGGTGCACAACTATATAGGGGCATCCACGGTAGTGCCCTTGGGGGATAACCCCAAAATGGAGTGATCTGAGCCGATCTGGCCCTTGCAGGTGGCCCCTGACCCCACCTGCTGCAGACCCTAACAGTTCCAAAGAGGAGAGGAGGGAAGGGTCGGCACTGTGACTCCTCCCAGAGCCACCAGCTGCCCTGGAAAATGGCCTGCATGCTGACATTGACCTCCCTACCCCCACCTCACCAGCTAGTGACCTGCTCCTCGGAGGACCTCTAGTACTGGAGGGTAGGGTTTCCAAGACCACTCCGACACCAGAAATGGTACCAGAATCCACCTGAAAACCCATTCTGGTGCCGGTGTCTGACCCAGCACCGCGAACGGCACTGGAATTAGACCAGGCACTGGAGTTGGTGCCAGACCCCAACCCAGCACCGACCTCCTCCCTGGTGCCTCAAGTGGCAGTGGAGGAGGCAGCTCCAAGAGTGGCATCAGGAAGGGCAGCAGTGGACTCTGAAGTACCAGAGACCCTAAGGCTGGGTGGAGGAAAGCTCCGGGGCTCCAGAGAGCTGGGCAGCCAATCAGGATCATCCTGATCCTCTTCCTCTGACGAAGAAGAGATCAAGGAGATCCCCAAAGAAGCCACCCCAGGAATTCTCCCTCTCCTGGTATTGCAAATGGCACCAGAAGGGGACCTAGCACTGACACCAGCACCGCATCACTCACGGCACCAAGGGCAGTGTCGGGAGTTGAAGCAGCACCAGCAGGCAGCATTGAGGGCTCCACCGGCTTGGGCACAGAGTTTATTTGTATTTGCCTCTGAGGAGGCATCAGACTGTGAGGGGTACTCAGTCAACCCCCCTGGAAGAGGCGGATTGTCCCACTGACCCCTCACACAGGCCTCCGTGTTATTCATCTGAATGGCCTGGAATGGGTGTTTCTGATGTCATAGAATGTTCAGGTAGTATTAAAACAGAGAGAAGCAACTGCTGAGCAGAGAGAGATTCAGGGTAGTTACAAAGGTGACAAAATTAGATTATTAATTTAACAAGAAAGGTCAAAAACATATCAAAATAGTGGGTAGCCAAAAAGGAAAAATTACTCACCCTAGTAATGTTGTTTCTTCTAATGGAGCCTTGCTGTATTCTGACATATGCAGTTAGGTCCTGCCTTTCAACTGCCCCGGAGAACAAAGAGATAAACTTTCCACGGCCAGCATGGAATGTTCACCGCGAGCTCGGCTGAAGCCCCTGTCTGCAGCTGTTTAAACTCCAACCGTCAGACCTTTATGAGCAATACTCACTAGAAGTTCTGTGTGGAAACCCTCCCCCCTCAGCTAGTGGTCAAACAGGAATTCAGCGTGTTTGCCGTTCATTTGCATCACCAGGTAAGAAAAAAGGTTTGTCTCCCCATATGATGCACAGGGGTAATGCCAAACTTCACCCAACAACTAACACACCAAAATCTGGCCAATGGAAAATCATGTACACAAATGCTCACAGCCTGGGAAATAAGATCCCAGACCTGCAGGCAATAATGTCAGAGGCTAAACTGGACATAGTAGCAATTAGTGAGACATGGTTTACCAGTAACCACATAGGAGACTTCAGTACCTGGCTATGTACTGTTCAGAAGAGACCGAGGTGCAAAAAGGGGAGGAGTGGCCCTGTATGTTAATGAAAATATCAAAGCTACAGAAATTCAGAATACACATAAGGAGCCAGAAGAACTGTGGGTCACCCTGAAACAGGAAATGGGACAGCCATAAGAACTGGGGTTGTTACAGGCCCCAGACCAGGGGAGGACATAGACACATTACTGTTAGAAGATATACAAAACATGACAGCTAAAGGGAGGTTCTGATAATGGGAGACTTCAACATGCCAGATACAGATTGGTCAATACCAGCAGGAACATCTGCCAGAACTAGACTCATAGTGGATTCCTGCAGGAGGGCCTCAAACAACTGGTACAGCAACCCACAAGAGACAGGGCTATCCTAGATCTAGTACTGACTAACAAAGAAGGGATCACAGATCTCCAGGTAGAAGGTCACCTGAGGGCCAGTGACCATCACATGGTATGGTTCAATTTGGCTACTACATCTAAATCATCCCATTCCAAGGCAAAAATATGGGACTTCAGAGGAGCTGACTTTGATAAGATGGCCAACAGAGTTAAGCTAGCCCTGGCAAAAAGAAACACAGGTGAGGAGGTACAGGCAAAGTGGGCAAGCATTAAGGATGCAATACTTGAAGCAGCATCCCACTGTGTTAGACAGAAAAGGAAGTGCAAAAGAAGAAGGAAACCACTTTGGTTCTCAAATACAGTAGCAGAAAAGGTCAGAGCCAAAAGGCTGGCCTTCAGGAAATATAAGGGAACACAGCGGGATGAAGATAGGGAGGCATACCAAACTGCCCTAAGGGAAGCAAGTAAGGCAGGCAAAGTCCCAAACTGAGGAAACACTAGCACGAACAGTAAAAGAAGGTGACAAGACTTTCTATAGATACATTAGTGAAAGGAGAAAGTCCAGAGGGTATTGCTAAGCTTAATGGAGAAAAGGAGCAAGTGAGGAGGAGGACCCTGTAAAGGTATCTATCCTAAATAGATACTTTGCTCAGTATTTACTGAAGAGAAGGTAGGGCAGGGCCCACAGCTCCAGCATCATGGACACAGGGGGAGGAGGTGAGCACTACTCCTCTCACAAAAGAAAGGGTCCTACAAGAGCTTGCTAAGCTCAGGGTGGATAAGGCAATGGGACCTGATGGCATACATCCCAGGGTACTTAAGGAGCTAAAGGAGGAACTAGCAGAGCCATTAGCAGAATTGTTTAGTGAGTCTCTGAGCACAGGAGAGGTCCCAGAAGACTGGAGAAGGGTCTTAGTGATCCCCGCCCACAAGAGTGGTAGCAGGGAGGAGGCGGGGAACTACAGACCGGGTCAGTCTACCTCAGTAGTGGGCAAGATTATGGAGGCACTTAAGAAAGGATAGTGCAACACCTGGAACCATAGGGGCACAGGATCCAAGACAGCATGGGTTTACAAAGGAAGGTCCTGTCAAACTAATCTCATAGATTTCTTTGACTGGGTAACCAGAGTGGTGGACCAAGGGGGAGCAGTTGATGTCGCCTACCTTGACTTCAGCAAAGCTTTGACACTGTTCCACATAGAAGATTGATAAATAAGCTTAGGTAGGCTCGGGTGGGTCAGAAGTTGGTCAACTGGGTGGCAAATTGGTTGACTGGCAGAAACAGAGAGTGGTGGTAAATGGTATACAGTCAGAAGAGATGCAAGTCACAAGTGGGTACTCAGGGATCAGTCCTGGGGCCAGTCCTATTCAACATCTTCATTAGTGACCTCGAGATGGACTAGAGGGTAAGGCTTGTCTGTTTGCAGATGACACCAAGATCTGCAACAGAGTAGATGATCCAGATGGGGTGGGCAGAATGAGAAGAGATCTGGATAAACTAGCAGAATGGTCAGAACAGTGGCAACTGGATTTAATGCAAAGAAGTGCAAAATCATGCACATAGGGAAGAGAAACCCTGAAGCCACTTATAGGCTGGGAGGGAGTCTAGCAGTCACAAAGGAAGAAAGAGACTTGGGCATCATCATCACTGATGACCTGAAATCATCCAAGCAGACCTCTAAAGCAGTAGGTAAGGCTAGGGGGTGTTGGGGTGTATTAGCAGGGGTATCACAAGTCGTAAGAGGGAGGTAATAATCCTCTGTACAAGACATTGGTTAGGCCCCATCTGAGTACTGCGTGACAGTATTGGAGGCCACACCTTCACAAGGACATTAACAAATTGAGGCAGTCCAGAGAAGGGCAACCAAAATGGTGCAGGGACTGCATCAGAAGACATATTGAGGACAATTAACGGAGCCCAATACGTATACCCTTGAGCAAAGGAGGAGAGAGGTGATATGATCGAGGCATTCAAACACCTTAAGGGCATAAACAAGGTGAAAGAGTCTAACATGTTTAAATATAAGAAAATAGCAGGACAAGAGGACACAGCATGAGATTAGGGAGGAGGCCGATTAAGGGGAATGTGGAGAAATTCTTTTCACAGAAGGGTGGTAGATGCATGGAATGGCTTACCACAAGAAGTGGTGGCTATGAATACAGTGCAGGGCTTCAAACAGGCATGGGATAGGCATAAGGGAGCAATACAAATGACTATGAATAGATAGGTCACTGACAGAGCAAAGGCCAATGGCACATTTATAAGGTAGAAAAAAGAAATGGGCAGACTGGATGGGCCTTGCGGTCCTTATCTGCTGTCAACTTCTATGTTTCTATGAAACTGTAAAACTAAAAACTAGCCAACTGGCAACTATATCTATATAAAAGGGTTTTTTGGTTTCAAAGAAAAGACTCAAGTCAGGAAACCCAAAGAAAAAATTATTCACCTTAGTAATGTTGTTTCTTCTAATGGAGTCTTGCTGTATTCTGACTATTGCAGTGATATCCAACCTTTGAACTGCCCCCGGAGAGGAAAGAGTTAACTTTCCAAGCAAGGCATGGAACACTGAGCTCGAGCTCGGTTGAGACTCTGTCTGTTGTTTGAACCCAAACCGCCAGATCTTTACGAGCTATACCCACTGGGCGTCCTGTGTGGAAACTGTAAATTCACACTAGCCAACTGGCAACTAAATTTAATAAAAAGATTTTTTGGTTCCAAGGCAAAGACTCAAGTCAGGAAACCCAAAAAACAAAACACAACACATACCCAAAAATAAGAGGGTGAGAAAAAGGGGGCACCTCTAGGGTGCCAACACTGTTCCTGTCCACCCACATCCCAAAACCCAGGTTCTGAGAGGGGAGGGGGGGAGGTCAGAATACAGCAAGACTCCATTAGAAGAAACAACATTACTAAGGTGAGTCATTTTTTCTTCAAACAACATGAAGTCTTGCTGTATTCTGACTATTGCAGACTACCAAGCAGTACCTCCATGGAGGAGGGACAGAACCTACTTTGGGAACAGGCTCTGAAGCACTGCTGTGCCAAACTGAGCATCACTCCTAGCCTGGATATCCAGAGAGTAATGCTTGGTGAAAGTATGTACTGTTTTCCAGGTGGCTGCTTGACAAATCTCTAAGATAGGAATATCCCTGGCAGCAGCCAGGGAAGCAGCTGTACCTCTAGTAGAGTGAGCCCTCAGGCCTGAGGGTGGGATTATACCTAATTTTTCATAGCAGAATTGTATACAAGAGACAATCCACCTGGCAATAGATCTCTTAGTGGCAGGTTTTCCCTTACCAACCTCACCATAAGTGAGGAATGATTGGAAGGAGTCAAACCTGAGACCCTTGGTGCGCCTGTGTAGTAGCTAAGGGCCCTTTTCACATCCAGGTTGTGTAGCGTCCCTCCCAGAGGAGGAATGGTCAGTGAAGAAAACAGGAAGAGACATAGACTGATTAAGGTGGAAATCTGAAACCACCTTAGGCAAAACTTCCTACTAGTCCTGAGGACCACCTTATCTCTATGGAAAGAGATAAAATCAGGCTCCACTGACAGGGCCTGTAACTCACTTATGTCTGGCAGAAGTAATGGCTACCAAGAACACAGTTTTCCAAGTCAAGTACTTAAGCTCTGCTGAGGACAAAGGCTCAAAAGGGGGTTGCATAAGCTGAGCAATGCAAACATTAAGGTCCCAAGCAGGGGCAGGGTCCCTGAAGGGAGGATTGGTATGCAGTAATCCCTTGAAGAATTTACAGAATACAGGATGAGCTGAAAGGGAAGAAGGCTTGCCTGCTGACAAGAAGGCAGAGACAGCAGCCAGATGCACTCTAAGTGTAGCTGGTTTGAGTCTCAAGCTATTGAGATGAACCATATAGTCCAGGACTGTAGGCAACCCAGCAGACTCTGGAGAAATATGCTTACCAGAGCACCAAATAGTAAACCTTTTCCATTTGGAGTTGTAAGTCTTTCTGGTGGAAGGCTTTCGAGAAGCCTTTAGAATATCCAGAACACCTTGAGAGAGATGCAAATCAGCAAACTGTAACTCTTCAAGAGCCAGGCCTTGAGATTGAGAGATTTGAGATTCGGATACCAAACCCTCCCCTGAGAACATGTTAACAGGTTGTAATTCCTGGGAAGAGACAGGGGAAGGTGGACTGCTAAGGACAGCAAGAGAAGGTACCAGGGCTGTCTGGCCCAGTCTGGAGCAATCAGAATCACTTTGCAGGGTTGAGACCTGATTTTGACTAGTACCTTGAACAGAAGAGGGAAGGGGGGAAAAGCATACAGGAATTTCCCTTCCCAATTGAGAACTAGAGCATCCGTGGGACTGAGCCCAACATTGGGGCTCTGCAGCAAAAGAGAGGAAGTTGGTGATTGTCTGGGGCTGCAAAAAGATCTATCTGTGGAGTGCTCCATCTGGAGCCAGGGACCATTTGTGATGGCCCTGAGATATCCTGCTGAGAGCATCTGCCAGGACATTGTCCTTCCCTGGGAGGTGCACTGCTATCAGAGAGGTATTCAGGGAATAGGCCAGAGACCACAACTTCATTGCTTCTGTGCACAAAGGCCGTAGACCGAGTGCCCCCCTTGTTTGTTGATGTACCACATTGTGGTGGTATTGTCTGTCCTGATCTGAACTAGTTTGTTCTGAACAGACTTGGAGAAAACTTGAAGTGCTAGAAACACTGCTCTGAGTTCTAAGAGATTGATGTGAAGCAGAGATTCTTGAGGTGACCACAACCCTTGGGTGGTAAGATCCCCCAAGTGGGCTCCCCAGCCCAAGAGGGAGGGATCTGTGGTAAGGATTAGAGAATGAGATTGAGTGACAAAGGGAACTCCTTGCCTTAGGTTGTCCTGCTCCTGCCACCATTGCAAAGCCTGGATCAGGGTTCAAGTCACTGGGATTAGCTTGGTCAGAGAATCCTTTCTCTGGGACCAGAAGGCTCTTAAGTGAAACTGAATGTCCCTCATCTGAAATCTTGCTCCTTGGACCACTGCCATAGAGGCAGCCATGTGGCCCAGGAGCTGCAGAAAATGCCTTATTGGTCGAGACACCTGAAGGGTGAATGAAGAGGCCAGTGTCACAAGGGTCCTTGCCCTGTCCAGGGGAAGAAGGCTCTTGCCCTTATTGTATCCGGCTCCGCCCCTATGAAGGTGAGGAGCTGCACTGGCTCTAGAAAGCACAGTTACGTAAGAACTTACCGTAACAGTAGATCTTCGAGAGAGGCTCTTGCAGTAGGTAATTACATATGGACTGACGTGCGGCCGGCAGAAGGACCCTACGGAAAAATTTCTAGCTAGCAGTCCCTGGTAGGGACCGCCTCATCATTAGGTGACCGCGACACGACGTCGTATAAAAGGGCGGTCCCAGACGCCCGCCCAGTTCTTTTCGCCACAGGCCCGGAAGGCCCAGACGAGAGAGAGCAGATATTTCTCAATGGAAAAGGAGCTGAAAAGCCTAGGGGGATGGAGGGCAGAAAGACATTTCATTGTGTGGAAGAGCCTCTCTCGAAGATCTACTATTACGGTAAGTTCTTACGTAACTGTACTATCTTACTTCGAGAGGGCTCTTGCAGTAGGTAATTACATATAGGACAGAATCCCAAGCAGTCTGGAACAAATGAAAAGGCACCGGGAGGAGGAACTACTCTAAAAAGTAGCAAATAATCTAGCAGGTCTCAAGAAAGGAGGCCTTGCAAGACAGCTAACCTGAAGCCTGCTCTACGGCGAGAGGCAATGTCCAAACTGTAGTGTTTAGTGAAGGTATGGATGGAAGTCCAAGTGGCGGCAGCACAGATGTCTGCCGCAGACACGTTCTTGAAACAAGCCGCAGAGGTGGCAACTCCATGAGTGGAGTGGCCTCTGACTTGACCCAGGAGGGTCCTGTTGTACTTGTCATAACAGAAAGTGAGGCAATGGGCCAACCATTTTGATAGGCATTGCTTAGAAACAGCATTGCCTTCTCTTTTGTGAGCAAAGGAGACAAACAACTGATCAGTCTTTCTGAGATCCTTTGTCCTATCAGTGTAGTATCTCAGAATCCTGTGAACATCCATGGTATGGAGCAGGTATTCTCCTTGATTGGAGTACTGAGTGAAGAAAGCAGGTAATTCAATAGACTGATTCAAGGTAGATTCCGCTACCACCTTCGAAGAAACTTAGATTCGTATGAAGAGTTACTGCTCTTTGTGAAAAATCAAATAAGGGATTTTGCACATCAGGGCCTGGAGCTCGGAAATTCTACGAGCAGAAGTAATGGCCACCAAGAAGAGCATCTTCCACGATAAAAACTTCAAGTCTGCGGAAGCCGCAGGCTCCAAAGGAGGAAGGGTAAGTTTCTCGAGGACAAAGTTTAAGTCCCAAGGCGGAGTTGGGGTTCGGACAGGGGGCCTGAGATGAAGGACCCCTCTAAGGAACGTTTTGGAGACCTCCAGCTGGGCAAATGCCTTATCAGCGAAAGGGACATGGTAGGCTGAGATAGCCATATGGACTTTCAAAGAGGAGGACTGAGACCCAGGTCTAAAAGATGACGATGTACTCAAGCAGAATGGTCGCAGGACAGGAAAAGGGCTCCACGTTCCTGGACGCAGCCCAGAAAGAAAATCTCTTCCATTTCATGGCGTAGGTGGACCTAGTGGAGGGTTTCCTAGCCTCCACCAGAATTTGGGCCACCTTAGGAGAGACGCCAAAACAAGATTGAGCTAGGTCTGCAGAAGCCATGCATGAAGTTGAAGGGACTTGATTCCCGGATGGACCAGGGTCCCCTGATCCTGGGTCAGCAATCCTGGAGATAAAGGAAGAGGAAGAGGAGGAACCTCTGAGTATTGTTGTAGAAGAGAGAACCAGATTTGCCTGGGCCAAAAAGGAGTGATCAGAATCATTCTCGCTCCTTCCAAAGCAAGCTTCTGCAGCACACGAGGTACCAGAGGAATTGGGGGAAAAGCATAGACGAATCTGTCCTTCCAGCTTAGAGATAGAGCATTGCTCCAGAAAGCGTCTCGCTCTGGAGCGAGCGAGCAAAAGATTGGAAGTTTTGCGTTTTGGGAGCAGGCGAACAGGTCTATCTGAGAAGTTCCCCAAATCTGGAAGATACTTTTTAGAACTTTTTCGTCCAACTTTCACTCATGTGGTAGAGCCGACGAGCGACTTAGTCTGTCTGCCAGGACATTGTTGACTCCCGGAACGTGGATCGCCGTGAGGTGAAGGTTGTGAAGCGTTGCCCAATCCCAAACCCTCATCGCTTCCCTGCACAGCGGGTAGGACCGAGTTCCTCCCTGCTTGTTGATGTACCACACCACGCACATGTTGTCCGTTTGGACAGCTAGGTGACCGGGAAGGATGTATTGGTGAAGGCCTGGAGAGCATACAGCACTGCTCGAAGCTCGAGCACATTGATGTGGAGGACTATCTCCAGCTTTGACCATAGGCCCTGGGTTCGGTGAGGACCCAGATGGGCCCCCCAACCTTCGCCTGAAGCATCCGTGGTCAGAGTCTGATCGGGGGGAGGATGAAAAAAGGGGACCCCCCGGAATAGGTTCTCTCGAACCATCCACCATTGTAAGTCTCTTGCCATCAGTGAGGAGATCAGGACCAGATGATCTAGGTCGTCTACCCGTTGATCCCACTGAGATCGGAGAGTCCACTGAGAGATTCTCATGTGGAGGCGTGCGTCCGGAACCGTTGGGATGGCCGCCGCCATAAGCCCCAGTAGACGGAGCACCGACCTCGTTGGAACCCTCCTGTGTTCCGATAGGAGGGAAATCTGGGACTGGAGGGAGGCTCCCCCTGTCTGGAGGCAGGAAGGCCTTGCACAATGTTGTGTCGAGGATTGCCCCGATGAACTGGAGCCTCTGTGAAGGAACCAGGTGAGACTTGGAATGGTTGATGGTAATACCCAGGCCAGTGAAAACCTGCTGGGTGAGGGAGAGAAAATACAGGAGTTCCTCCCTGGACAGGGCCGCCAGGAGCCAGTCGTCCAGGTAGCGAAAAACCTGAGCTCCCAAAGAACGTAGGTGGGCCGCTACCACCGCCAGGCATTTGGTAAAGACTCTGGGAGCCAAGGAAAGACCAAATGGGAGCACCCTGAATTGGTAGTGGTCCCCCTGGAACGCAAACCTGAGGTACTTTCGGTGCGAAGGGCGAATGGGGATGTGCAGGTACGCATCCTGCATATCCAGTGCACAAAGCCATTGGCCCGGCCGAAGCAGGGGCAAGAGGGTTTGAAGGGAGAGCATCCTGAATCTCTTGTATTCCACATATAGGTTCAGGGAGCTGAGATAGAGAATGGGTCTGAGATCTCCCGTCTTCTTTGGTACGAGGAAGAAATGGGAATAGTAACCTGTCCCATGGAGCTGAGGGGGGACGGGCTCTATAGCCTGTTTCGCAAGGAGAGCAGAGATTTCTTCCCTGACCAAAGGAAGATGGTCCCTTGAGTAAGAGGAGTTCAGAGGGGGGTGACGTGGAGGTTTCTGTAGAAACTCTATGGAGTGCCCCTCTGCTATGATCTGAAGCACCCATGAATCTGTCGTTATCCTCTCCCAACCCGGAAGGTGGAGGGAGAACCTCCCTCCTACCAGTTCCTCCGGGGTGTCCGGAGGCGGTGGGAGAGGGAAGGAGTCAGGTGGTATGAGGCAGCGCCGCAGCTGGGGCACCTGTTGCTTTTTTGGGCGGCGGGGGCCTGGCAGCTGTGGGGGCCCGACGCTTAGTGGCCCGCCTTCCCTGAGGTTTCGTGGGAGGCCACGCCTGTGCAAAAGGGACGCGCGCTGTGGGGGATGAGGACGGTACATTGAATCAACAGATTTAAAGCCGTTCCTTCTTCCTGCTAATCAGTGATGATGTCCTTGACATCACCACCAAAAAGCACAGAACCCCTGGATCGCTGACTGCACCTCCAGGACCAGATCTGACACACGGAGCCATGCATGACGCCGAAGACTTACGGCGAATGCAGAGCTCCGTCCTGCGGTGTCCACTGCATCGTAGGTCGTCCTCAAAATATGATGACTGGCCGAGCGAGCAGAACGGACCAGGTCGGCTAACTCCTGCTTGACTTGGGAGTCAGGCAAAGAGTCAATCTTAGGTTCCGCCTGGGTAAGGACAGCCTTCTGGTAATCCCCCATATGTGCTACATAATTCAGGGCCCTAATCCCCAGTGTGGAAGAAGCGTAGATCTTCCTTCCATACTGATCCAGAAGGCAGGATTCCTTATCCGGGGGAGACGAGCTCAAGTGTTTCGGGTGTGCTGACTGGCCGTGAGCGGCGCTAATCACAACCGAGTCTGCACGGGGGTGAGAGTCTAAGAAGTCTACACCCTCTGGAGCCTGGTATAGCCTGTTTGACTTCCTGGGAAGTGGGGCTAAAGCCGACGGTTGCTTCCAAATAGTGAAAACAAGGTGGGCGTGAGGCTCGATCCAGGGTGGCACAAGAGTAGGAGCCGTAAGGGGCAAGTCCAGATGTTCGGCGAGTTTAACCCGTTGAGGATCTGGCTCTAAGGAATGCCACTGATTGGACTTCCTGGATCTTCCTGAGCAACTCCGTGAAGGAAGGATCCTCCGGAGGAGACTTCGGAGGAGTCCTCGGCCGGGGCTTGGACGGAGAGTGCGGCTCGTCGTCTTTCTCGGAACAGCCATCGGAAGCTTCCGAGGAGTCTGAGAGAGAAGAGGAAGAAGAATCTGAAGCAGAGTAAGACTCCCTAGCTCGTCTAGGGGGAGGAGCGGGTTCCTTATGGGTAATCCCAGAACGCATGTCCTGCCCTGTCTGGATCCCGAGGGCAAAGCCTGGGAATCCGGAGGTGGAGAGGGAGTGTGCCGTCTGGGGCGTATGGGAGCCGGGGGTGGCACCATCGCCGTAAGACGGCTCTCGACTTCCTTGGTGAGCTGAGCCTTGGCCTCAGCCCACCAGGAGGCAAGAGTCTCCTGAAGATCCACCGGCAGCCTAGGGGGCGGCGGAGGAGGAGGAGGGGGATAGTTGTACGGAGGAAATCCGTGGTGAGAGTATCTGTAACCCGGCTGTGGATATACCGGAGCTGGGTACTGCGGCGTCGGGTACTGCGGCGTCGAAGGAGTCGGCGCCGGGTACTGCGGCGCGGGATACTGTGGACCTGGGAAAACCGGTGTCGGATAGAACGGCAGATACCCAGGCACTGGAGGAGCTGCCGGAGCAGACGGCCCAGCCGGGTACTCCACGGGCGGATCAGCCGGGATAGGCCCGTGGGGTGGAGGGCCCGATGGAAGAGGAATATCCCCTGCCGGTGTCGGAACAGGCGTCGGCGGGGTCGGTGTCGGGGCCAGCATCGGAGCCGGCGTCAGGGAAGCCGACGTCAGATCTGGCTCTTCGGGAAGAGGATCGGATGTAGCCCAGGATCCCGAGTCTCGTCCAGGGACGGAGGGGAAAAATCCCCGGGGTCGGGCAGGGAGGACTGGGGCTCCCCTGATGGCAGCAAAGACTGCGGGGAGCCTGGTACGACAGACGAAGAAGGGTCTGCCGTAGGCTCCGAGGCCCGGTGCACGTCGGAGGAGCCGACGTGTGGCTTAGGGGCCGAATCCCGGCGGACGCCAGAGGAGCCGGCGTCCGACTTCGGGGGTTCCTCGTCGGAGACGGGCCAAGGGTGAGAAGAGGCCCGGTCACACTGCCATGTGCCGCCCTGAAGGGTCGAGCGTCGTAGCGGCCTTCTCCCAGCGTACATCGGAGGAGACAACGTCCGGCTTAAGGGAGGTGCCCGCACCAGCGGCGGTACTGGGGGCTGGAGCCTCCTTTTGCCCGGAGGCACCCAGCGGGCTCGAATGCAAACCCGACGGGCGGGCCGACGCCTCCTCCAAAGCCTTGGAGGCTGCCGTCGGGCGATCCCCCGGAGGGGATGTTACCTTGCCCGTTACTCCAGCCGGAGTCGCGGAGGAGGAGGCCTTCTCCCAGTGCCTTTCCTTGTCCCGCTTCCTGTGCCCTTCAGGGGAGGTCGACGCCTGCCGAAGTTTCTTTAACTCCTTCTCCATCGCGGACATCTTCTTTTTGAGGAGATGGGCTTCGAGGGACTGCTGGCGTCGTCTGCGGGTGGCCACGTTGAAACGAAGGCAGTGTGGACACTTATCGACCGCGTGGTCGGGGCCTAAACATAAAGGCAGAGGGAGTGACCGTCTTTGTGAGGCAGTTGGGCGCCGCACGAGTCGCACTTATTCTTTGAAGGGGACGACATATACCAACGTTCACCTGACGACAGAAGTATAAAATACAATACTGAAAACTTTTTCGGAAAAACCGACGAAGTAACAGGACTGAGCGATATGAACTTAACCGTGAGGCGCTACAAGCTGACAGCGGGAAAAAACTGGAAAGCGGGCGTCTGGGACACGCCCCTTTATACCGCGTCGTGTGGCGCGGTCACCTGACCTGGGGCGTTCCGCCAGGGACTGCTAGCTAGAAATTTTTCCGTGGGGTCCTGCCACCGGCCGCGTCAGTCCTATATGTAATTACCTACTGCAAGAGCCCTCTCGAAGTAAGATCTGACTTTATAGATACATAGACAGTGTCAGCAGATAAGGGCCTATGGCCCACCCAGTCTGCCCATTTGAGCTTGTAAGTTCAGTTTATGTTTTCCTAGAAGACTGTTGCTCCTTACCCCTGACCTCCAGAATTCCTTTATGTCTATCTCATGCATTCTTAAATCCCGTGATTGTTTCAGCCCCTACCACTTCCTCTGGCAGGGTGTTCCACTTGTCCACCACCCGTTCTGTGACTGAGAGAAAGCTTACAGGGCCAGAAAAACTGCCCAGAGTTACCATCTTGAACTTTGGTTTTAAAAGGGAGGAACAGGGTGCAGGAATACACTATTTTTAAGCGAAAAAGATGTTCCAGGACTAGAGGGCATGGGATGAAGTTGGAGGGAGGACGATTCAGAGGAAACATGAGGAAGATGTTTGTTCAGGTATCTTAGGTCTAGGATGGGTTGCCACTCCCCTGTCTTTTTTGGGGTAAGGAAGTACATGGAGTACAACCCTTTGCCCTGGTGTAGGGTAGGAACTCTCTCTATGGCTCTTAAGGCCAGAAGAGATGAAACCTCTGCCTCTTGGGCAAGGATTTCTGAGAGACCTGCAGGTGGAAAAGATCTGGCTCTCATCTTCGGAAATTTTTTGAAGCTGAGAACCAGTATCTGGCTTACTAGTTCCAGGACCCACTTGTCTGAGGTAATAGACATCCAGTCCTGGACAAAGTAAGCCAGCCTGCCCCCTACTGGAATAGGAGAGTCGACCCGGGCAGGCCCATCAGGCTGTCTGCTTGGCAGGGGCTTTAGGCTGAGGGGTGGATGCAGGCCTGCTCATCCCCCTTCTGCCTCCCACTGAAGAACCCCCTCTGTGAAAAGGAGAAGAGGCCTGTGCTTGGTAAAAGGCCTATGAAAGGCCTGCCCTGCCCTAGACTGCTGCCTTTGAGGAGTTGTCTGCCTCTCCTTGGCCTGAGCACTCCTATAAGTGGTCCTGTATTTGTCCATTTTTTCATGTAATTCTCTGTTTGCTCCTGAACAGAGAATTACCCACTACAGGAAAATCCATGGCCTTAGCCTGGGTGTCCTGTGAGAGGCTAGTACATCTGAGCCAAGCCATTCTCTGAAGAGCCACAGATGTAGCCATGACTCTTGATTACACATCACTGGAGTCCACAGCAGCATGAAACTGTACTTTGATGCCTCAATCCCATCAGCAGCCACCTCCTCCAGCTCCCTGGCCAGCTGGGGGAGGCCTGTTTAGCCAGTTCCAGTACAGTGTCCCACCTGGACTTCTGGTACCTGGCTGCACAGGCCATATAGTTTGCCTGCCTGAGTCCCAAGGAAGATGCCATGTACTGCTTTTTTAAAATGGCATCGATCTTCCTGGAGTCTTTGTCTGGGGGGTGTGAAGCCAAAAGAATATTTGTCTTGTCACAGGCAGCAGCCTGCACTACCCTAACATGGCTGCATTGCTGGTATAAAAACTCCATATCTGAGCCTGATAGTGTGTACCTCTGGTCCATCCTTCTGTCAACAGGTGGTACAGTATTAGGAGACTTTAAGATGTTGAGTGTCTGCTTCCCAAAGGATTTGTGGAGGGGAATAGACAGTCTCCTGGACTCTGGAATGTCCATCATTTCTACATAATCAGGCTCCTCTTGATCCTCCATGGCCTCCTCCATAGGGAGCTGGAGGGGGACAGGATCAGTTGTGTTCCAGGACAGTAGCTGCTGCTTGTTGTTTTTACAGGGTTCTTGTGGATTTTACTTGGTAGAAGGTTATTTCTTTGCTTTCTTATTTCTAAGGGGCTAGCAGGGTATTGTTGTGGGGGCTGTTGGAAGTTTGAAAACTGGTTTGGTGGCTGTAAGTGGGCTCATTTGTTGGATGTTTCACTGTGTAACAGGCTGCGCTGCTGGAGGCCTGTTTCTTCTGATTTAAAACCTATTTGGTGGGATTTGCTTGGGCCTGGGTATTTGGCTGCTGGGCTTGGAAGGGAGACACAGGGCTGATACACTCTCTCTCTCTCTCTCGAGTCAGGTGTCTGCCCAAGATCCACCCTTCCCCACCCCTCCCTCCCCAGAGTTCTGCTAATTTATAGGGGAACACCTGCCCTGCAATTGGAGGAAAAGGCTGCAGGTGCAGTTCATGTAGTTCTAGCCGCTGGGGTTGGATTTAAAGGCCGGGAGAGAGGAGCTTAGGAAGTTGTTCATTTCCCTTATAAGTTTACTGTGTTGTACTGCACCTAGTAACAGGGTTACTGGTGCACTGTGGGACTGTATCTAAGATTAGTGGGTGACCTGATTAGGCAGTAGGGGTGTATCTTGGACTGGGGGGAACCTGGGGGCTCACCCAAGGAAACCTACTTGGAAGGGGTTGGAACCACATGGCATTAGGGCCGGCATCTTTGGGAGGGTGGTGGGGTGCACAGGGTGTGGAGCAGCCATGATACTGGACTGGGCTTGGAAGTTTGGTGGTTGCCCAGTGTGCTATCAGCTGGCACAGCTTAGGGAGGAGTTTGCGGGGATTAGGAGACAGCTGGGGGAAGGGGGTAGGTATGGTTGGGGAAGGGGGCAGGGGATCTCCCACAGGGTTGCACCAAGCACTGGGGGCAGCGACACAGGGAAAGGAGTGCAGAAGAATACTCAGGGGTCACATAGGGACCCTGGAAGAGAGAGTCCAAAAGGACACTACCAAGGAAGCAGGCAGGTAACTGGGGACCCTCACAAAGGAGGGACAGAGGGACAACATTCTCAGGGAAGTAGGCAGATGGCCAGGGCTGGACAGAAGGAAGCAAGGCGGGGAGGTGGATCAGATCTTACACTCAGTAACCGCTTCAATTCTCTTCTTCTGCTCGAGGATGAGGGGAGTGATGTAGCCATGACAGGGTGGTTAGAAATGGAAAGGGGTGGGGGCAGGAGGCAGGGGCCAGATAGCAGGAAGAACAGGGGAACCTGGAATGCAGGAAAATGGGGGAGCAGTGAATCAGAGCAGGAGGGGCAGGGGAAGAGGGAGGAAAGCACAAGGAGAAGGACCAGTTGGGAGGAAAGGTAAGAGGAGAAGGACCAGAAGTACAGGAGGATTTAGTAAAGGGGCGAGGGTTTAGGCCAGGGAGCACAACAAGCAAGGAGGGACTAAATGGAGACAGCAAGGAAGGGAGGACGAGCCAGGCTAGTTTAGCAGATGGGGGAGAAGGACCAGTTGTGAGCAGTGAGGGGAAGTTAGCAAGGTACAGAAGGACACTCAGGAGGAGGAGAGGCATAGGATTGGAGGGGAAGGGGTGGTCAGGGTAAATAAGGAAGGGGTGGCATGTGGCACCCAGATAGGGGGAGGAACAAGGAGCCGGCTGGGTGGAGGGGCCGGTAGAAAGGATGAGGGACATGGAAGGGGGGGAAATGGAGGAAAAGGAGTGGTCAGAGTGCTCAAGTTCAAGTTCAGGTTCAAGTGCAGGTTTATTGCAGGAAAACTCCATTGAGCAAGCTCATTCACAAGGAGGTCCTGTGACATAAACACTTAAAGTACAAACACAGATAGGTAATAACAATATATACATGAAATGCACGTTACATGATACAGGCTGGATATACATACAAGGGTACCACATAGGGTGACCGCAGGTGGTAAACATTGATATGAGACAGGGAAGCGACTTACAGGTTGCATACTGATAAATGAAACATGATGATTGGTATGTGCAATACATATATGTTGGCAGCTAGAACAAACAACAGACTACAACTGGTATGGGGGGGGGGAGGAGTGATTTGATAGAGTAGCAGTGGAGCGTGAGCAAAGATAAAGCCAGGAGTAGAAGGGGAAGGGAAAGCAGTTAATATGACAAATCAATTATACCTTACCAGTGGATAAATATGGCACACTTGGGGAAGGAAGAGACTTAATGACAGTTACAGGTGTCTTTTATTTGGCTGAACTTAGCGATTTGTAGAAGTTTATTGAAACTGTGCTAGTTAGTTTCAGTATGGTTTGTAATTGGTTCCAAATGGAGGGAAGGGCATATGCAATATACGTTTACCAAAGGAAGTCCGCGTCCTTGGTATGTCAAGCATAATAAAGTCAGATTTTCTTAACGAATATGCACTATGTGAGATACTAATAAGGGAAGAGATAGCTTGGCAATTTCTGCAGGAGCAGTTTAAGAGTCCATAGCCCAGCATGGAGCAGACGTCCTAGTAGTAAGGGATGTCCAACCAACAGCTGCGAGTAAGTCACAGTGGTGTGAACGGTAAGGGAGTTGGTACATGAACCGTAACGCAGTGATAAAGGATGTCAGTTTACTTAGATTTGCAAGAGTGGTGGAGGAATAGATTACGCCATAGTTTCGAGTAGGGAGAAAAGTGGCCTGTACAAGCTTGTTTCGAGTTTCAAGGGAAAAGGGGCCTATTTCTGTAGAAGAAACCTAACCTTGCTTTTAACCTTCTAGAGACATCTTCGACGTGGTCACTGAAAGATAATTTATTGTCGCTCCAGATACCCAGATATTTAAATTTGGTTACAACTTCCAGAGGCTCGTTTAGCGTGGTGACAATAAAGTCTTGGGCAAAGGGTATTGGGGGCTGTGCCAGCACACTGCGGGGAGAATATCATCGCTTTGTCTTCTTAGCATTGAGCACAAGCTTTTGCCTTTATTAGATTATGCTCAAGTTGTGCGGAGTCCGCTGAAGCACCCTTGACTTCAGATAATGATGAGCCAGAAGTATAACACAGTATCATCTGCAAAAAAGTGCAGATTGGACGTAGATATGTTAGCATCTAAGTCATTAATGTACAAAGAAAACAAGATAGGGCCTAAGATGGATCCTTGGGGGACTCCTCTTGCAACTGACAAGGCAGCAGAAAAAAAGCCTTCCGCCTTTACTTTTTGGAATCTTCCAGTTAGGTAGCTAGAGAACCACTGGGTGGTATGGTATGTGGCACCCAACTCTGCAAGGCAATTGACTAATAGTTTGTGATCAACAGCATCAAAAGCTTTGCTGAGGTCCAAAAAGACTGCACCAGTTACCTTCTTAGCATCTACAGCAGAGATCCAATCATTGGTTACTTTTGCTAGTGCAGTGATTGTGCTATGATTAGCCCGGAAGCCGGATTGAGCTGGGTTAATGAGACAGAAGGTTTCCAAATGAGATTTTAACTGAATATGGATCAGTTTTTCGAGAACTTTAGAAAGGATAGGCAATATGGAGATAGGCTATAGTTTACATCGCATGGGTCACCAGATTTAAATAGAGGATATATGCTGATTTCCAGCACTGCACAGTAGCAGATGTAATGGAAAGACTGAAGATGTGGAGAATTGGGCAGTGAGATGGGCGAGCCTGACCTTAGAAAAGGGTTCCAAGCCACGCCCCCGCGCTTTTTTGGTGTCTAAGTTAAGAAGAATCTTCACTTTATAAGTTATCTCACAGGCTGGAAGGGCTGGGTGCAGGACTAGATGGGGAGGTATGCTGGCTCACCGCAGCACCAGCATAAGGTGACGAGTCAAAAGCTAATCCAGCTGTGGCAAAGTAGGAGTTAAATTCCTCCAGGATTAGGGACTTGTTTTCCACAATCTTGCCACTTGCAACTATCTTTGTTGGGACAGAGGGGCCATGGTCATTCTTCTATAGCTTTGATAGTCTTCCATATTTTATGAGGGTTACCTTTAGCTTTGTTCGAGAGTAGAAATATAATAGTTAGCTTTAGCAGAGCTAATTTTTTTCACACAGTTATTCCTGGCTGTTCTAAAGGCCTGCCAATCTGAAGATTCTTTGGAATGTCTAGCTTTAGCCCAGAGTTTATCTCGAGCTATAAGGGCTGCCTTAAGATCCGAGGTGAACCAGGGGTTGGACTTGTTCTGTACCCTTACTTTGATGAAAGGGGCATGCTTATTTATTATTTTAGTAAGTTTGTCATTAAGGATGTAAGCTGCCTTGTTGACATCTTTGGCTAGGTAGAGATCTTGCCATCTGATCATGCTCAGGTCAGATAGGAAGTTTACTGCACTGAATTTGCGAAAGGATCTTTTTGTTATAAAGATGGGTTGAGGCTGGGCCTTAATTTGCTCCTGTTGGGGGATTCTATGATCAGGGATATCAAATGGGATAGGGAGGGAGAAGCCTGGCCAGTTAGAACAAAATGCTTCCCTGGACTAACGGTGCACAGGGCTAAGCACGAGGTATATCAGCTGGCAAAGGATTGTGGGGGTTTCCCGGACATACTGGTCCACCTGGGTACAAATGACATTGAGGGAAATAACGAGCTAGAGATACAGACAAGATTCAGGGAGCTTGCCTGGGTCTGTCATGACATAGGATGCACAGTTTCCTTCTCAGAAATCCTGCTGGTGCCAAGGGCTAGTGGGGAACACAAAAGGAAGATTAGGGAGATAGACCAGTGGCTCAGGGAGTGGTGTGAGGCCAGAGGGTATGGGTTGATGGGGGATTGGGGGGAGACCTGGGAGGATAAGGAGCTGTATGCTAGAGATAGACTCCATCTCAATTTGGAGGGGGAATCCTTAAGTTGAAAATAGAGGGGTTCATTGGTGAAAAGTGGGGTTTAAACTTGTGAAGGGGGGAAGGATGGGAGAAAAGGCTGTCAAGGGGGTGCCGATAAAGGAGGGACTCTGTCTCCACCTCCCCTGGGGAGCTGGAGGATTGCGGGAAAAGGCCGACTGGTAAAGTGCAGACCAGGGGAAAACAGAATCCCCATGGGAACACGAGCAGGGGAAATGGAAGTATAGGGAAAGGGTGGAAGGTAGTCCTGCTAAATGCCAGGAGCTTGGGAAATAAAATGCCTGAGCTCCAGGCGATGCTAACTGAGGGAGCAGTGGATGTGGCAGCAGTCACTGAGACCTGGGCCACTGCAGGACACGACTGGGACCTGAACCTGGAGGGTTACACTATGTTCAGGAAGGACAGGGGAGGGAAGGGAGGAGGGGTAGCAATGATAGTCAAAAACTGCATTGGCATTGGGGAGTAGAGAAGGAACCGTGGAGCTAATTTGGGTCACCTTGATAACAAGGGGGGCAAGAGAGTAAAATAGGAGTGGTGTATAGACCCCTGCCTGGCGGAGGAGCTGGAGGAGTCTGGTGGCAGATGTTGGGAGACACTGCAGACTGGGCAGAGGAAGGTGGTGGTGTTGGGGACTTAAACATGCCAGGAACAGACTGGGAGACTATGACATCTTCTGTGACCAGGGAACAGAGGTTGTTGGATGTCTTTCCAGATGCTCCTAACTCAGCAGGTGGGGAACCGACCAGGGAGGTGTGGGTACTGGATGTGGTCCTGGCAGACAGTGACCAGATTAGGGGCCTGGAGGTAAGGGACCCGTTGGCGGGGAGTGACCATGCCACGGTCTGGTTCTGCCTGGACCTAGGAGGGCTAGAAAGCTGCACAAAGATGGAGGTAACTGACTTCAGGGGAACGGATTTTAAGGAAATGGAAAGGATCCTTAAGGAGCATTTGGATGGGATTGGTTCAGACATGGACACTGATAGTAGGTGGGAAATCATCAGGAGAGGGGTGCAGGATGCTACCAACACCTGTGCAAGAGTAAGACGAAAATGCGGTAGGGCCCGAAAACTTGCTGGTGGACCAGGGAGGTCCAGGAGGTGGTGCAGGAAAGAAGGCAGCCTATAGGCAATTCAAGTGCTCAAGGAGTGAAAGGGATCGAGGAGTATGAGCTGATGGCTAGAAGGGCCACTAGGGTGGTGAGGGGGCTAAGGCAAGGAAGGAGCAGAACCTGGCCAGGGAATCAGAGGGAACAAGGGTTCTTTAGATACATTGGGGAAAAACGAAGGGTGAAGGGGCAGATTAACAGGATTAAATCAGGGAAGAGATGGGCACAAGACCTGGGGAGCAGGTTGAGGTACTAAATGAGTACTTCACCTCAGTTTTCACCAAGGAAAATGGGGTGCTGCATCACATGGGAGGAGACAGAGATACTGAGGAGGAGAGGGGACCTCACCGATCGGTGGGTCTGGGAGAGGGAGGCATCATTGGCAGGAGGGGAGGCTAAGCAGGAGAAGAGGTACTGGAAGTGAAATCACAGCAGAGAGAGTGAGGAAGCCTCAGCTCCTTAAGACAGAGAAAGCACTGGGCCGGATAAATTACATCCCACAGTGCTGAAGGAACTTATGGATGTCCTGGGCGAAACCCCTGGCGGGAGCTTTCACCATCTCTCTGAGGACAGGGTGGGTGCCCCAGGACTGGAAGGTGGCGATATAGTGCCTATCCACAAGGGGGGATCAAGGAGGCAGAGAACTACAGGCCTGTCAGCCTGACATCGGTGGTGGGCAAGGTGATGGAGGGCATTGTCAAGGAGAGGCAAGGGGGGACCTGGAAAAGTCAGGGTGCCTGGACGATAGACAGCATGGATTTGTCTCGGGGAAATCGTGTCAGACAAATCTTGTGGAGTTCTATGACTGGGTGACGAGTGCCTTGGACCTTGGTAGACCAGTGGACGTCCTCTTTCTAGACTTCAGCAAGGCATTTGACTCCGTTCCTCACATGGACCTGTTGGATAAGCTGGGAGAAATGGGGGTGGGGAACCAGATGATCAGATGGATAGGCAATTGGCTCCAGGACCGGACCCAGAGGGTCGTGGTTGGTGGGATAGTCTCATCCCCAAAGAGGGTCATTAGTGGGGTCCCACAGGGATCAGTCCTTGGGCCCCTCCTGTTCAACGCCTACGTCTCTGACATAAGGACATGAATCAGGAGTGAGATGAGTCTCTTTGCGGATGACTCAAAACTGGGGGCGGTGGTGGATGGGGAGAAGGGGAGGGTGGCCCTACAGGGGGACCTGGAGGCTCTGGAAAGATGGTCTAGAAAGTGAAAGCTGAGGTTCAATGCAGGGAAATGCAAGGTACTCCACCTAGGGGCCAGAAACCCGGGCCAAGTGTACACCCTGGGGGGGAAATGCTACAAGTCTCGATGGCTGAGAGGGACCTGGGGGTGGTGTTGGATGTCAAAATGAACAACTCGGAGACTTGTAGGAGGGCAGCAGCCAAGGCCAACAGGATGCTGGGATGCATCGCTAGGGGGATCACCTCCAGAAGGAGGGAAGTGATGCTCCCTCTGTATAACTGCTTGGTGAGGCCACACCTTGAGTACTGCGTGCAGTTTTGGAGGCCACACTTAAAGAGGGACATTAAACTCCTGGAGAGGGTCCAGAGGAGGGCAACCAAAATGATTTGGGGCTTGGGGACAGGACCTATGAAGAGGCTCAAGAGCTAAATATGTACACATTGGAAAGAGAGAAGGGACTGGGGGAACATGATAGAGGTCTTCAAGTACATGAAGAGGGTAAATGGGGAGGAACAGTCAGGGTGCTTGAAGGAAGGAGGAGCCACTGAGGGCATGGGTGGAAGCTGGAGGAGGAAGATTCAGGGGAGAAAGGAGGTGCTACTTCACTGAGAGGGTGGTGGAGCCATGGAATGCACTGCCTAGGGGGCTGGTGACGGCAGAGACAGTGGAGGGGTTCAAGAGGGGCTGGGACAGGTACAGGGGACGGGTTCTGGAAGCAAAATCCAATGCAGCAAAAATATCCGGAACTGGGAAGGGAGAAGCCAGAGAAGGCGGGGGGGGCAGCAAGGTCATCACCCAGGGTAGGGGCTGACCAATCGAGCAGACTCGAAAGACCGTTAGGCCTATTCTGCTGGCATTTTAGTATGTTAGTATGTTTCAGCCACCTTTCTGTAAAACAGAAAGTGGGGAAGGGAAACACCATCAGGTCTGTCTAGGGAGATGTCCGGTTCCACAGGCACATCCAGACTTTCACCATCGTCACCATCATCCTCGAACTCCCCCTCCTCCTCAAACTCCGGTTCATAAAAATCTTCAGGGGTATAATCTTGAACTGGGGGAACCGACCGAACCAAGCCCCTGCCAAATGGTGCCGGATCGGACGGAACCGGGAGAAGCGATTCCACAATCCGAATCGCTCTGGCTATTTCTTTGACAGTAGGAACATGGACCTCTGGATTCGAACCAGTCGATTTCTCTTTGCGTTTCCTTTTTGTAGGAATCGACCCCTCAGGATCGGCTCTCCTTTTGCCTGAAGAATTATCACCCTGGTCAGAGGGCACTCCTTCTGGTTCGGTCGGAACCGAACCGGGCTGGCCATCCTGGTCAGCGGACTTCTCGGACTCCTTTTCCCTCAGTCTACCTAATCTCTTTTCAAGGGTAGATCTAGGAAAATTTTTACAAATTTGGCTGTCTGTATCGGTGTTCAAACCCCAGACAGTAAACACAGTCAGGTGTGGGGATCGCTCTTAGTCAAAGACCTCCCACACTCACTGCAGTGCTGAAACCCAGTGGCCCGGTTTTCTTCTTGGGTTTCTCAGACATGGCCAACCTAACCAAACTTACTCTTTTTATGGCAACCGCCAGGCAAGACTCCCTTATCGGTTCCTAACCGTGTCACAGGTGTTGAAAAAAACATTCAAAACACGTTTTTTTTTTAGAACCGATAAGGACCGGTAACCACATTCTAAAGTAAAAGACAGAAATTCACTAAAAGTGATCGGTTCAGCCGAACCGATCAAACAAGCTTACAATTTCCACACAGAAATAGGTAAAACCTATCTAGTACTCACGGTACCGCAGACAGAGGCTGAACCGACTAAGCGGAACAAATTCTGCTTAAAACCGACACTTTAACTGACTTTTCGAACCGAACTGAAGGAGAAATCTCCAGAGCAACTGTTCAGTGAGGCAGAGTAAAGAATCTGACGGTTGGATTTCAAAGGACTGCAGACAGAGACCTCAACCGAGCTCGAGCTCAGCATTCTATGCTCTGCATAGAAAGTTAACCCTTTGTTCTCCAGGGCAGTTTAAAGGCTGGAGCTAACTGCAATAGTCAGAATACAGCAAGACTTAATGTTGTTTGAAAAGGGGTTTGCGGCGGCATATTCTATAGTACCGTTAGAACTTAAAAGCATTGACATGGGCTTGCCTTTTCACTTTCAGAATTTCTGGCAGATGTACTAAATTCTGCTGAAACAAATGTGAATTATCTAATGACCACATTATATGAAATAGCCAATGACCACATTATATGTGATATCGAATGACCACATTATATGGCATATACAATTTATGCCTACAGTATATGAGACATCGAATGACCACATTATATTAAAAATACAATAGAAACCCACATTATATGATGTATTGAATTATCAGATTATATAAAATATACAATAAATACCCGCATTATGCTGCCAAGTTTAAGAGTTTACACATTCAATGTTTCATCAGTGAGGAATTTTCCCACTTTTGCAGAGTCCTTGCATGAATAGTCCTTTAAAATATACCTGATTAATTGTATTCATATGAACTTGTCAACTTCACAATTCCTGCTAATTCAATCTATCAGCAGAGGAACAGGTCTGCCTTGTGGGGCTTTAGGTTTAAAAGAGTCGGAGGAGACTTACAAGACACATTTGGCATAATCTGAACATTCAAGTCACTGAAATCAAAACAGTATTTTGTTGCACTATGTGAAACCAACTCCACTCACACTCTGTTTTAATAATAACAGTACCATTGACTGCATCTTTAAAGTATGTCAGTCACAACAAATCGTATACGAACTGGATCTTGTTGGCTTTCCACAAAACAGTTTGCTGTGTGGATGAGTTATGGAACACCTATGAAATCAGTTTTGCTTATTTGCCCCTCCAGCCCAGGACACTCCTTTCTCGAGAACTTAGCGAGCAAGACAATAGTGCATCGGGGGGAGGGGGCAAAAGAAATCACATTTTAGTGAATGGGGGGGAGGCGGACAGATTTGCAGGAAGTTGTGCTTCAATTCCACTCCCTCGTAACAACACAGCTGTGTTGCATTAGGAATTCTGGTCAGACCCCGTCTTCTGATAGCAATACATCAGCACAGTGTCATAACACAATGCCGCCATAAAAATGAAGGACCAGCCTAGTGGGGGTTGCAAGAAAAGAAGTACTTCCCTGAGGTAAGGAATAAGAGAAAAGCCTATGAGCCCTGCACAAAACATAGCCAACCCTTGTCCTTCGAGAAGAAGGACTACAAGGGACCAAGGTTTAAGAGTCCCGTGTGACCAAAAAATAATATAGAAGCAAACTTGATTGTGAAGGTCTGAAGAGCTGGCCAGGGTTAAGAGTGGCTAAAGCAAACTCAGTTTGTAAGAAAACAAAAAAACAACAAAAGAAGCTACTCCTAAGGGCAAAGACTGAGAACAGGGGCCCTCACAAGGACAAGGGCAGGATAGGGATTTCAAGGAAGAATCCCTTTTCTGGAAACAAGAGGCTACAGGAGAATCCCAAAAACAAGGGATTAAGAGAAAAAAAGGTGGGTGAACTGGAAGAGAAGTCAGTTACTGTCCAAAAATTAGTAAGCCCACAAAGTACCATGTTCTCCTATTGAGCACTGTCCCTCGAGGGATCAGAAGAGATGATCCAACAGCAAAAACATAGACCCATCATCACTACAAGATGCAGGGAAGGGAGGCTACTACAACCTGCTCAGAAGGGGAGTCTCTACTCAGTCTCTCTCTCAGAAAAAAAGAACCTTTTTTTTTTTAAAAAGAAAAAGAAACAAGAACAAAAGGAAGGCCCGTTAACAACAAGAATATAAATATATACTTTCTCTTTTTTATTTTGTACCTTTTTTCTTTTTTTTTTTTTTTAGCACTACGTAGTTGCTAAGAGAGGCAAGTTGTCCAAAGGCAGAAAATAGCCTTTCCCCTACAAAAACCAAGGACCAAGAGAAGGGTCCATGAACAACATTTTTTTTTGGGGGGGGGGACACAAGTGGCCCAGAAAGGGAACAAGTCCCCTGTAGGTGTTTGCCTCCTGATACCTATCCCCCCTGAAGGCAGAAGGAAAGAGAGGAGAAATTGCCCAGAAGCCTGGCCATTGTAGGGGAAGGTGGACAGGATGCAGTGATGAATGGTGAAGAAAATCTGCAAGATCAAGAATTACGGTGAGTACATAATTTTTATATCTTCCAAAAATCAATCTTCACCATTCAGCACTGGTGAGTCAGAGTACCAAGCCACCACCAGATGGTGGTGCTGGCAAACCCTGAGGGAAACTGTTGTTCCCTCAGGCTCTTGTGGGGGAGACACAGAGAGGTGGGGGACCCTCACGAGCCTAGAGAGGCCCAAGACTCGTCAGGGACAGATAGAGGCTCACATGGACTGGGAGCAGGAAGGCACCCCACAAGGTCATGCCTGGCCCTGTGGGAGAAGAAATGCCCCCCTGGTACCATGAGGCAATCGCCCTATGCCAGGCCAAGGGTTATAACTGGGAAAGATGAAGCTACACTGACTGACTAATGCAGCCTGCAGTTCCTACCAGTCTGGAGGCTACCTTGTTGGAGTCGCAGGAAGCACTTGCCTGGTGTCTCACCAGCTCCAGACCCTGGGCAGAAAGGCGAATGGCCTGTCTGGTCACCTCACAATCCAGCGTGAAGCTCGAGAGTGCGGAGGTCCATGCTGAAGTAGATGTCGCAATGTTCCATGTCGTGGTCTGATCCCAGGCTGGTCCAACACTGGTCATGGTGGCCCAGAATGGACATATTTCTCCCACAGGGGCACCGGCGCATGGCGACAAACTCCATTCTTTTCCAGTCTTCTTAGGCCGCTGAACGGACATGACCAAACTTTAGCGAAAAACAGTAAAACTAGCGAAAAAAGGACCCAGTGCCACAGTAGAAAGATAGGAGAAAAGAACTAATAGAAACTACTGGGAACTAATGATATCAGTAAACAAGAGGAAAATTAGATTATAAATGACTTCAAAAGCATGAAAATGTTCTGCAGGATATGAAATGCATACCATCTTTTCAGAAATCCTGCCTGTGCCAAGAGCTGTAAGGAGATGCAATAACAAGATAAAGAATATTAACAATTGGCTGCAAAAATGGACATTAGAGGAGGGGTGACCTGCCTTACACACTGGGAAGTGTTTAGTAACATCCCTCAGTTCTAGTGCTATGGTGGCCTCCATTTGAGCAGACAAGGAAGCAGGGTGCTAGGTAATAATATCAAAGTACAAATAGATAAACTAGTTTCCAAGGGGGATCAGGAAACAGATTTAATGCATTCAAACAGAGTAACAGGGTAATAAACAGAGGGACAGTGTATAAGGCAATGGAAGGACTTAAAACAATATTAGTAAATGCTACAATTAAGAAATCAGAACCAGAACTATTACAGGCAACAGATAACATTGATATATGTGCCATAATGGAGACATGGTGTGATGGTCAATCGCTTTGGAACACAAATATTAACGGATACAAGCTATATCATAAGGACAGATGTGAGAAGAAGGGAGGGGGTGTTGCACTATGCATAAAAAATGATATTGACAGGGCTGAATACAAGGATATTTTCATGGACAAAAATCATGAATCAGTATGGACACACATAACATTAAAAGTAACAAAATGCTATGCTTTGGTGTATACTATAGATCCCCAAATATATACTACAGACCAGCAGTTTATCGATGCCCTAATAAACACTGGGCTACAGCAATTAATAAACAAAGCAACTAGAGGTAGCAACATACTGAATCTAATTATAACAAACAAATCAGAGAAAATTAAAAAGTCAAAATAAAGGAGACTTTAGGGAATAGCAAACATAATATGACTGAATTTACTATTTCAACCAAGTCACAAAGAGACATAGGTAATACAATAATTAAAAATTATAATAAAGCCAATTACAAATGGTATTATACATGAACTAAGGAATTGGGATTGGAGGAAGCAGTTAATAGGTAAAGGTGTGGATGAAGTATGGACCTTATTCAAGAAAAAACTGATTAATTTGGAAAACATATACAGTATATACCAAATAAAAGAATTTATAATAAAAATGGTAAGATGCCCATGGTGTGCACCAGAAGAGTTTTAAAACAAATTAACAGAAATAAAAGTGGCATATAAGGCATTGAAAAACAATGGGAATGACAACAATATAGCAAAATATAAACTAAAGTTAAAAACATTTAAAAATCTAATTAAAATGGAAAGGAAGAAATCAGAATTTAAAATACCCATTTCTAAAGATAATGCTAAAAGTTTCTACTCCTGTATCAACAACCATAGGGGATCAGACATGACAATAGGGCCAATATAAGAAAATGATCAGGAAATCCGAATTCCAGTCGAAGTGGCACATTTGTTTAATAATGACTTCTGCTCAGTGATTATTAAGAATTCACTTGTGGGCAAAATATCTAGTTTAACTAAATCATTCCTGAACCAACATGATCCATTTAGCACTGAGGAAGTGCTGAAATTATTATTACAACTGAAGTCAAATAAGTCTGCAGGTCCAGATATGTTGCATCCAAAATTATTAGAAGATTTGAAAAATCATACTATTGAACCCCTAACAGAAATATATAATGCATCTTTCAACACTGGTGAGGTCCCAAAAGACTGGACTATGGCCACTGTGGTGTCCATTTTCAAGAAGGGGGATAGATCTATAACCTCAAACTATAGACTCATAAGTTTGCCATCAATTATCAGAAAATTAATAGAAAGTTTGATAAAATCTAAATTAGAAAACCTCCTACAGAACACAAAATAGAATTAAACTAGTAATGGTCTAAAAAATATACAACAATGGGCTATAAATAACAAAATGCTATTTAATGTGGATAAATAAATCACTATACACTTAGGGAAATATAACCAACAACATAACTATTATATAAATACCAGCATCCTAAAGAAAGTTGAATCAGAGAATGATCTTGGTGTATTAATAAATAAAGACCTGGAATTCAGTGACCATTGTACAAGTTTGGTCCTAACACCAAATAGAATACTAAACTGCATTAAAAAATCCATTATAAATAGAAATGAACATTGCATGATTTCTTTCTACAAATCACATATTAGACAGCACGTGGACTATTGCTCATAGCTATGGACACTACACTTAATAAAAGACATAGATAATATTGAGAAGTTTCAACATAGGGTTACTAAGATAATTTCTGGATTACAACATAAGCCATCTGAAGAAAGACTATTTCAGTTGGGACTTTATAGCTTAGAGACAAGATGCATAAGAGAAGATCTATTATTGATGTATAAAATAATGAATGACAATGATTTAAGATTACAGATGGGCATTGAGTATCAGAGCAGAAAATTTAGCTTAAGATCACATAGCCTTCAAATTAAATTAGAAAATACAACAAAGAATGGGAGACTGAACTCATTTACACAAAGGGCAGGTAGATTATGGAATAGCCTACCACAGGAACTAGTACAAAGTGAGACCTTAACATTATTCAAAAATAATTGGACAAATACATTCTGCAGTATAGAAAGTTATGGACCCACTGATACGGGAGACAAACTTGATGGGCAACCTGCCTTCTTCTGTATCTAACAAAGTATAATACAAATATATAAGTATAAAAGCGGCAACGGTAACGTTAAGTAATGGCGATGAACAGAACTGTTGCACACTTGAAATGGTAGAATGCTCCCACAAGATCTTTCCTCTACAATGGCCCAGAGGCACTGGAGGTTAAGGCACTGGTCGCTACACCTCCCACCACGCCGGCGACACAGGTTCGGGAATGAGCCCGGGTCGCCAGTGGTCAAGCAGTGGGAGAGAGTTGGCGTCGGAGGACTGCTCTCCTCTTTGGAGAGGTTTCACATTGTCCCACTCACTGAGTGCCCTCTGGTAGTGACTGGGAGGGCAATGCGAGTCGGGAGACACACTCTGCTGTAACCACGTCAGTGGGGGCGAGATGGAAAAATTAGCCTAGCAGGGCTCCATGATGGTCCACTGTGCCAAGGGCCGACTCCGGGTTCTGGATTGGGTCTCCAGGGAGAGGGCACCCCCTTCCCTGCCCCGCCATAAGGGGCAAGCCATTGGGGAGATACCAGGGTTGACTAAAATGCAGTGCAGCAGGGCCTGAGAGTTCCTACCTCGGAGGAGCACAGCCCCTGCCAGGGCTCAGGAGGAGGATAAAATCTGAATGAAAAAAAAAAAAAAAAAGATCCTTCCTCTACAGTGGGAAATGAAAATTACATACCTACCGTAATTCTTGATCTCACTGTATATCTCCACCATTCATCACTGGTGGGTACTACACCGGAGGCACTGGGACCTCGCGGGAAGCTTTTTAGCATAAAAAGCTTTTCTCCTGGAGAGGGCACCCCCCTCGACATTGGCGCATTATGTGGCACTCGCAAGTTGGCCAGCAACCATCGGCGTCCCCTCCATTACCTCAGTTCTGCTCACTGGAGAGGAAACAGGCATAGAGAAAAAGAAGGGTGGAAGGTGGGACAAGAGAATCCAAGAGACAGCAAAACGAAAGGATAAAAACTAAAAAGGAATAAGCTGACTAGATAAGGAAAAAAGGTTGGAACCTAGTTAATTCTGGGAGGAGGGCCCCAACCTCGGGAGAGAGGAGGAGGAGGAGGAGAAGAAAAAAAGAAGAAGGGAGGAAGAAGAAGAAGAGAAGGAGAAGAGGTGGGAGGATGATCCTGTGGACCAAGGGAGACAAATTCCGCTGTCTACATCCTCTTGTTAAGGTGGAAAAATGTCCCCTTTTTTGGGGGGAAGGGAAGAGCCTGAGACAAGGTGGTAGTCTAGAGAGCAGGACGTTTCCAAAAGGAGCGGGAAATCTAAACCCCCACCAGCAAGAGGGATCAGACAGGAGAAATGCTTGACAGGTCAAGCTAACCCCCAGGTCCACTAGGGAAAGAACATTTGGAGACATATGCTCCTTCTTCCCCTTCTCTTAAGCTGGAGGATGGGAGAAAACCAGTCTTCCCGTTGGAGTTTACCTTGGCACCCAAGGGGAAAGTCCTGCAGTGAAAGAGGGTAAAACCCTATATTTAGCACCACCAGGGAGGTGAAGTTAATAGGAAAAGGCGACCTCAAGGAGGTTTCTGATTCTTGAAGTCTGAAGGGACTGTGAATGAACAAGGGACCCAGGAGAGGGTCTCTTGCAATTTGGAGAAAGAAGAAAAATAAAACAGAGAGAGTCCCCAGCATCGTAATCTCAGCAGAGAGGTTTAGACGAATGTGGGACCCACAAGGGTAGCCTGAGGCAGAACTCACAGGCAGGAGGCCGGAAGATCTCTCCTACCGAGAAGAGGGGCCCGGGGAGCCAAGGAAAAAGAGGGCAAGAGCTCCTACCTGTCCTCCACCCCATGGTGGGACCTGGTACTTCAAAGTAGCAGGGGCTGAGAGGCCACCAGTGGAACTTCACTCACAATTGGCCTCAACTGGGGGGAGGCAAGCAAGGAGGAAGCACTGCCCAGAAGCTGAGGCCCAAGAGGTGATGGTGGGCAGCAAGCAGTGATGAATGGTGAAGATATAAAGTAAGATCAAGAATTACGGTAGGTATGTAATTTTTATATCTTAACTGTATCAGTCTTTACCATTTATCACTGGTGGGTGAGTACCAAGCCCACAAAGTGGTACTGGTACTTCCCTGAAGGCTGGACAGCCTTCAGCCCCTCATGGGTAACTCACGAGGGGAGAGGGCTCTTCATGGGTCTGGCCAGGCCCGCTACTGTTTTAAAGCCGGGACTGGGCTCCTGACCTGCAGGAGAGGGAGGGCACCTCAATATTTTCTGCCTGGCTCTTTGGGAGAAAACCACCCCCCCGGAATGGTGAGGCAGTCACCCTACACTGGGCCAAGGGTGACAACCGGGAGATGTGAAAACATGCCGTCTGCCTAATGCAGACTGCCGATCTCGTAACCCTGGAGGCCATCGCGTCGGTGCCAAAAGATGCCCACACCTGGAGTCTCGCTAGCTCCAGAACTCTTGAGGAAATGGCAATGGCTTGCCTGGTTGCCTCTCAATCAGGCAAGTCCACTAGGATTTCCACCAGCGTTGCCCACAGGCGCCTCTCAGAGGCCACCATGTGTGCTTGATGAGCAGCAATGGACAATAGGAGACACACCTAGGCAAAAACTCTCCTGCCCCAGCGGTCGAACTCCACAGAATCCGCATCTGGAGGACGGTCCTTTGTCAGGTGCTAATGTCCAGAAGGGCTGTCCAGCCCCTCCAAGCTCGATGTAGGTTGGGCAAAGTTTCTGGTGACCCTGGGGGAGCACAATACCTGTGCTGGCAGTCCCCAGGGGCTGGGTAAGTGGAAGCGGGTGACTGCTAGACATTGTACAAGTCCTCCATAAGGGGCCAAGGCCATGGAGGGATCACCAAGGATTCCTGGCTGCACTCCTTAATAAACACCATAGTCACACGAGCAGAATTCCGTTGAGACCCTGGGATAAAAATGATCTGTTCCAACACTGTCAACAGGAGGAGTCCTCTTCCTCGGAGAAGGAAGCTGACAAAGTGGAAGGGCACTGTATAGGAATGACAATGCACGAAGAGGACGAGCGAGCACCATCTCATCCATGGCTGTAAAACATGGGGAAAGCACTTGTCGTGGCCCTATACTGCTTTTAGGTGAGAGGCCATAATGGCCCAGAAGAAGAGGGGGAAGGGGAGGAGGAGGCAGAGAGGAAGAAGGATGGGCCAAATGGTCCCAGGAGACTGGGCCCCCTCTGCCACTGCTATGGAAACCAGCAGAGAACCCCTCTGAGGCAAGGGGGATGTGCTGCCCAGATCGCACTTGCTACTCAAATCTCCCCGAGCCAGCAGGGGGAAACCCATAGGGAGAAGACCCCTGGTGGGGAGACTGGAGCCGAGCAAACCCAGCAGGGTGACCCCTGTCCCCACCTGTAGCAGGACTCTGTCCCCAGAGGAAGAGAAGGTGCCCAGCCCAGCACTCTGACTCTGGCCCAGAGTGACCAAGGTCACCTGATCAGAGCAGGAGACAGACCGGGCCCCCGACCCCCCACAGAGGACTGAGACCTGCCCCTCGAGTGAGGTCCTACTATGGCAACTGGCCTTAAGGAAGGGGGGAGAGAAGACCCGGCACCAGGGTCAACCTCTAACTCCCCCTCCAACTCTGTGCCAGAACCGAAAGTGACCCGGCAACAAAATCGGCCTCTTCTACAGAAACGGCACTCAAAGCGGTGCTGTCACTGAGGCGGTCCTGACCATGGCACCAGAGCCAGCCATGGCACCGATGCCATCCCTAGAAGTGGTGCCACCATCGACACTGACGTAGAATTTGCCGTTGACTCGAGGGGCGGCACCGACCTCAGGGACAGCAGAGCCCCCTGAACAGTGCCAACAGAACGCATGGCACCGACAGCGGTGCCATCACCAGAAGCAGCACCAACTGTGATGCCTTCATTGACTGCGGCACCATCCACAGCACCGTCACAGGAGATGGCGCCACCGGCGGCACTGGAGTCCCCATGGCACCGACGGAGGAAAGGGCGGCATCGCGAACAGTCATATCTAAGGCCAGAATCCACAGACTTCAAGTGGATCCTGGGGAGACCATTCCTCCTGAGAGCTTGGTTGCCAATCTGGATCAGCCTGATCATCCACGAATCTGAGGAGGAGAGCACGGAGATCTCGAGAGAGGCAACCATGGCACTCTTCCTGTCCTGGCACCAACAGTGATGTCAGAGGGGACTCCACGGCACCGGAGGGCCAGCTCCGCTCACCGACACTGGACTGCTGTCAGAAGCCAAGGCCGCACCCTCTGAAACCCTCGAAGGGACCGCCGATGCAGGTGAGGCCTCGACAATGGGGTTGGCTGGTTCCACCAAGGGGAACAGGGCCTTGAGTGATCCACGGCCGGCCCCCCAGAGGAAGCCGACCATTCCCCCCAACCGCTCAACCAGGCTCAGTGAGCCCTGAGCCAACGGAGACCTGCTCTCCCCTGGTGCATAAAGCAGCAGGAGGAGGCCAAGGGGATGGAACTAAGGACCTTACCTTAGCGGAAAAGAAGAAAGAGACTCAATGCTGAACAACCGCAAGAAAAAATAAAACGATGCCAAACACGGCGACAAGAAGTGTGGCATCGAATATTCGGTAGACGAGCAGAAAACGGTAGTTGAGGAGTGTTGTGTAGACTTCTTCTTGTCCCACATAGTCCGAGCTGCAGCTTCGACGGCAGGAAAAACAGAACTGTGGTAGTGGAGGGGACAACGATGGTTACTGGCCAATCTGTGAGCACCACGCAATGCGCCAGCCTCAAGGGCAGCACCATCCTCGATGTCACCTTTCCTCCAAGGAGAAAAGCTTTTTAAGCAAAAAAGTTTCCCGTGCGATCCTAGTGCCTCTGGCATAGCACCCACCAGTGATGAGTGGCGAAGACTGATACAGTTAAGATAAACTGAACTGAGGAGGAGGCGGGGCTGGCACTGGTTACTGGCCAGTCCATGAGCACCACGTCATATGTCTGTCTGATAGGCAGCAGCGTCCCTGACACTGGCTCCATTCCTCCAAAACTTTTTAAAGGCATACGTTCCCGCAGGGTCCTAGTGCCTCTGTTCTAAGACCCACCAGTGATGAATACCGAAGACCTTCTTCGAAGATCTGGTGTTGCAAGGTGCAGAGTCGGAGGATGACACCAAGGGTGGTGGTAGGAGCAATGCTTGAAACATAGAAACAGAAAAGTGACAGCAGAAGGGGACCATACGATCCATCTAGTCTGCTCGATTTAGACTAACCCCTGATAACCCTTGAAGCTATCTGCTTACTGTGCAGAGCCTAGCTGACTTGCTGTAGTGTGGACAGTGAACTGAATCCAGGTTGGTAGAAACTCCATTGTTGACTCAGCGTCAACAGGCCCAAAGAAATGAACTAGTCCCTTTTGGCTCTGGAACAGAAACTGAGGGGGAAAGGCTTACCTCAGAAGTTTTCCTTCATCCCTTCCCAAGAAAGGTGCATAACATGAGAGCCATTAGGCCGAGGGTTGAAGTCCTCTGTAAACCATGAAGAAGGAAACACTGAAAGAAGAAACTTGAAGGAAAACCCAAAACTTGAAAAATAAAATAAAATTTAAATGTGGAGGTAATGCTGAAACAAAACTTAAAAGAAAAATGGCATTGGAACACTGCAGTAACTGAATCAAAAAAAACGACATGGAGTGGATCTTGGTGTGACCAATTTCTTAGCAGAAAATAAACCTCTGATGGAAAAAAACATGCAAGATAAACAGAAGCAGTCACATGGTTACAGTTTGAATATAATTGGAAGGTTTTAGGCTCCTCAAGCTAGAATTATGCAATGTACGTAGCTATAGGGAAATACGCACCGTTAAAAATCTTACTCTAGGACAACAAAATTGAAAGATTTGGTATCTGTGAGACAAATTGGAAGTGCATGACTACTAGTTCTTTTTAAAGAAGTCCAAGTGCTTTTCTGTGCCACGCAAGGTGGGTTCTGTAACTTACAGTCAAGGGCAGTAGTGGCCATGAGGTGTGTAGTTGGGGAAACATCCATTCCCTGGATCTCTCCAGAGTGGAAGGAGAAGAGACATTCTGGATCCTGGGTCTAGAGGAATGCAGAAAGAGACATTAGTTTACTAAACACTCTGGGTCTGTTTTTTCTAAATTGTTATTTTTATAAGAAACACTCACAAACATGTGTTATGACTGGTACATAGCACAATTTGATTACAACAAGCTTACATTAGGATACTTTCTATAACGATCCCTGAAGAATAAACATCTTATTGAACATAAGCAATTACGGAACAAGTGTAAAAAAAAGGTTAACTGAGAAAAATCACAATATTACTGTAACCTACAGTCTAACACTCTAAAGAAAGGTGTAAATGACCTTCTTGGTAAATAAACAAAAGCCTCACCTAAAACAATGGTTATTGATAGTGCCTTCTGTTCTGACCCTGTTCCGATAGCTGGACATTTCTGCCCACATATTCAAAGGAGATGCATGGCTCAAAATGTAGATGCATGCGCATCCCAGAAAATGCGTGGAAGCACAATATTCAAAAGGGGGAAATGTGTCTGGCATTGCCGAATGAGCGATCATGCAGAAATAATGCATGTTGTGCAAAAAAGGGGGCGGGCACCTGAATATGCCACACAAGTGTATATACCACTAGAAATAGTGGTGAGTTTTTTCTATAGGTCCATGACCTCCAAACTCATATTACTTCTATGAATCTATATTCAGAAAAAATGTGCAGTGCATGTGTGGCGCATCACAAAAATGGAAAGTACGTACTTACTGTAATTATTGATCTTCTTGGACAGTCTCCATCACTCATTCACACTAATGAGATAGCACCAGAGGTGCTAGGACCACGTGGGAGCCAAAACTTTTCAGAAGGGTCGGCGCTGAGACAGGACCACGTATGCGCGGTACCGCAAGACTAGCTCGCGCCTGTGTAGGCTATCTTGGCGTCAACCCTCCAACCGCCTCAGTACCCTTTCAACCGAGGAGGTGCAGCGTAACTAATGAAAATAACTTAAGTTTCTGGGCCTGAGAAGGCCCAGATGGCCCTTGCAAGAAAGGTCAAAGAACAATGTCATCACAGCCTAAATCATAGGATCATGAAGACCAGGAAAGAGAACGGGTGAACCCAGGGGATGGTGGATGGGCGTGTAAATGAGTGATGGAGGCTATCCAAGAAGATCAATAATTACAGTAAGTATGTAATTTTCATATCTTCCTGGACTAAGTCTCCATCACTCATTCACACTAGTGGGAGAGTACTGAGCTCAAACCAACAACCCTGAGTAGGGTGGCGGAGATAGGGTTCACTCAGAAAGAACAGCCAAGGACTGTCCTGCTAACAAAAACAGCTGTCTTGGAAAGAGCATCTAGAATATAGTGCTTACAAGATAAGTGCTTGAGTTGTAACTCACCACTTTGCAGAAGACTGCAATGGACACAAAATTGAAACTCTGCCAGGAAACCGCAACCACTCTAGGAGAGCGACGAGAACCCGGCCTCACAATTTGGTATAGGACCAAAATTAATAGTGTCAAAGACATGTACTGATCTAACATAAAGGACGTTAGGAGCTGAAAAAGCCAGAGGTAAAGTCTACTGGTTCAGGGTAGACCAAAAAGCGCAGATGAAAACCCCCACTACCAAGTATGGCTGACCTGCAAGCAAGAGGTCCAGGAGCACTTGAACCCCTTTCTTGGTGAGCAAAAAGGTCCAGGTGGGGTTAGCCCATCAAGGAGAAAGGTTTTCACTTAGTCACTGAAACCTTCCTGATGGAAGCCCAAAGCATGACTTAGAAGCCTCTTGTGGTGGTCTAGCAGAACCAGATCCTACCCACTTTATATTCCAAAAAGGAATGATCCTGCCCCTGTGTGTACAACTGTAGTAGCAGTCTCTGAACTCAGGGAAGAGAGGAAAAGTGTACAGGAGGACGTGTCCACTGCCGAAAAACATTCCAACAGAAAAAAACAGGGGCTGGATTTCTAAGGCAAATGTGCATCGAGGAGGGACGCAGCAGAACCAAGTTAAGGCTAACCCATTCGTTGAAAGTGACTGAATAGCGGCAGAAGTGACTCAATGCGATGAGGCACTACTCACTCCAGCCTCCCTGAAGGGAGTAGGAAAGGACTGTAGTTTGTTTGCTGAAAAAAAAACATCACAGGTCCGTCACACACTAGGAGAGGATAGCTTCATGAGTGACTGGCACGGAACCAGTGCATAGGAACCGAAGGTGCGAATATTTGAGAAGCCACCTCCGAAAAAAGACCTACTTGACCTTCGGTCAAGAAAGGAGTATGTCGTGTAATAAGTTGAAGCAAGCAGGGAAGTAGGAACCTGAGTTCCGACTCGCTGGAGAGTCGCTTCTGTTGCAGTGAGGTTCTGCTCAAGAGAAGAAAGCCTGATAAAAAAAGGGGGATTAACAGACTGGGCAGTCACCAAGGTCTAGGAAATGTCTCTGAACAGGAGAAATATCTCTTGGAGAAAGAGATGACCCACACCGCCACTGGATCGGACTCCCCGTAGGGGTAGAAGAAGTCAGGTACTCTACCATGTTCTGGAGATGAGAGCGTCAGGGGGCTGAGGCGGAACCTGACCTGATCCAAAAGGGTGGTATCGGATAATTTCGGCTAGGCCCTGTACTGTGATAAATTTTTTTTTTTTACCATTAGTCCAAGCCTAACAAAGCTTTCAGGCTGCTATTTCGCAAGGATTGCCTGATACAAAAATGATGAAGATGTCCTCCATCTGGCCTGTGCCAAGGAAGCCACCGAAGGGGCAATATCACAAGGGGGCTATATAACCCTATCAAAGGAGCGGAAGAGTCTGAGTGGCTCCCAACCATTGAATTAGAATGTTCCACATGGTGTAATTGTCTTGATGACTGAAAGAGTCTAGACGCAGAAGTGTATGGTCCATGAATACAGTCTGAAATACTATAGTGGACCCCATCACTGAGGAACTACTGAAAAGATCTTCCATCACGGACTCTGATGATAGAGAGGGCATGCCCCTCTGTATATAAAATGAGTCATCCGCTGTATTACTGACCAGAAGGACAGGGAGGGACTCATCTAGATGCACTTCTACCCCAGAAGGACTCCTAAGGGATGTCTAGGTCAGAGCCACTAGAGACTCCGCCACCAGGAAGGATGTTGAGAAGCTTGGCACCACATAGGGAGCAGAGAAAGTGCTGAGCGGAATGAGAGATTCTGCTGGCAGAACAGTGCAGAAGAGTTCCATCAGAGGAAAACCACTGGATGTCACAAGATCCCACGTAAACCTCCACTCACTAAGATGTGTGGAAAAAAATAATCCGCAGAACAGGACTTCATTCTGTGGAAAACATCCTGCCACAAGTTCTGCGGAGAAGAAGTCTATAGTATATGGTTAGGGTTTGTTGTGGATGGAAAACAATGGTTTTCCAAATCCTGTTGTAGGACAGTTCAAAGGTCAAAAAAGTTGTTGTACTATCGTTCTGACATCACATCGATAGTACAACAACTTTTAAGACACGTCCTGCAATTTGACTGGTGCAATCTATGCTCTCACAGAAAAAAATGAAAAAACATAGTGATGCGATTTAGCGAGTGCTGAGCTGCACACTGCCGTAGTTCAGACATGGTTGGGAACCCTCACATTTATAAAAATAAAGTAAACCTGTTTTTTTCTCATAAAAAAAAAAAAAAATGAAGAGAGCAGCCACAGGCGTTCGTAACCGCCGCACAACAGTTCTTCTCCCTGACACGGTCGGAGTCTCTGCAAGCCATACCGAGAGGGATAGATTGGAGAGGCTGGAGTGGGAGTGAGCATGACCGAGAGCATCAGCAGAAAAATGCCGAAGGTAAAAAAAAAAATGGACAACCATATGCTATATAAAATAGTAGATGGGTGACCATCCACAACGAAGGCAATGTTTCCATCTCGGCAGTTGATGACATCATACACACCTCTCGAGCTTCGCTCTCGAGGTCTGTATGATGTCATCAACTACCTCGAGGGAAACACAGCCTTGTTTTGGATGGTCACCCATCCACTATTCTATATGTAGAAGGAAATAGTCACTAGTTCAGCCAGACAGCACCCACTAGCACCCCTGTGGCACCAGCATCACTCGTGGCACAGGAAGGCACCAAGCAGTGCCTATGCCAACCTGGGCAACACCCGAAGGCACCTGCAGCGGTACCTGCAGGCACCCTCGGCACCCATGCAGCAATGGCACCCGAGGGCACCCCCGACACCCAAGGTACCATGGCACCCATGGAACCCATGGCAAGAATGGCACCCGAGGGCACCAGTGGCACCCATGACCCCATGGCACTCATGAAACCCATGGCACCCATGGTACTCATGGCACTTATGGGTGTCCACAGCACCTGCGGGTGCTCAGCACCACCCGTGGCACCACCAGCAGCGCCAGCAACCAACAGCAGCAACAACAGCACTTGCAGCACCGCACAGAGTGACGGCACCGAGCCACGGCGCTAACCAAGGCACCAAGCCACTGCGCCGGCCATGGCACCAAGGTATGGCACCAACCCAGGCACCGAGCTATGGTGCCGACCCATGGTGCCAACCCAAACACCAGCGGTGCCACCTATGGCACTGATGCCAAGACCAGCGGCTGCCATGGCGCCGATCCACGGTGCCGGACCTGCAGCGGCACCCATGGCATTGGACAAAGCACCAGGACAAACACCACCGTGGAAAATGCCAATGGAAAATCCTGAGAAGAAGGAGAGAAGGAAAAAGTTGGTGCCCGTGCCGGCCCCTGCATGGAAAAAGGGGGGGTAGGCACGAGGGGTTGACATGATGGCGAAGGCACCAAGAGGGCACCGTGCTCATCCTGATCCAATCGACCCAGCTCCAGTCCAGCGGCTCTGAGGCCCAAAGGCCCCGAATTCAGGAACACAGGCTAGGAAAACTGGAAGAAGTCGAAACCCCTGCTCCACAGGAGCGGCCAAGAGGTGAAACTGCTCACCGGAGCTCCAATGAGGACAGAGATTGAGTCCGGAGTTCAGAATGTGGCTGTTAGGAGCAGGGCCAAGGGGAACCTACCAAAGTCGGTTCAGGTCTATCACCCCTCCCGACGAACAATCCCCATGCAGACGCACCAGAGGGCAACCTCGAGCGGCACCAATTTTTCTTCCCCTAACGAGGAAGAAGAGCTGGAGGTTAAGCGGAGCCAGATCCATGGAACTGCTAGATTCATGCTTCGGTGGACTGTCCCCCCCCCCCGTTTATCAAGGGCGGCAGACCAGACATAGCCCCTCTGCCATAACAACTTTCAAACAAAGTCCTCCTACCATCACTGCTACCATCTAAGGATGATGGCAGGTGAGAATTTCTTTTTATTCTTCTTCATAATCTTCTTTTCTTGTTCGTACTACTAAAATGTTAAATTAAACCCTAAAAGCTGCTGTCGTATAGTGCAAACTTTGACTCCGGCAGACGAGTAACGTCGACATCCAAGCGCACGCGACAGCGGGAGAAAAGGAACTGAGGCAGTTGGAGGGTCGACGCAGAGATAGCCTACACAGGCAAGAGCTAGTCTCATGGTGCTGCGCATGCGTGGTCCTGTCTCAACGCAGACACTTCTGAAAATGTTTGGCTCCCGCTTGGTCCTAGTGCCTCCAGTGCTATCCCACTAGTGTGAATGAGTGATGGTGACTTAGTCCAGGAAGATCTGTGCTGCACACAGTTAGGTATGTAAGGGGATGGCCTAAATCGGCCAGCCATCCATAGGCAGGCTGTAGAACTGCAGACAGATGACCCTGTGACAGCCCTCAGAGGTGCACCAGGATGTGTTCCAGGTGCCCATACACAGCAGTCATGCCAGGACAGTAGTACCTAAAGTTACAGTCGCGTTATGCCAGCTCGCTGGGCACCTGCTGGGTGCCACAGGGTGACACCTCTGGAATTGCTCAGTCAGCCAACCCCCTCACCACATCCAGGTTGGGGATGCCCAGCTGCCACATGCTAGTAAGGTGCTCCCCCAGCACATCAGTGGAGCAGATAGCTACAATGCGGCACATGTACCAGGTGCCATGGCCTGCACCCATGTGGCTGTCAGAGTGCAATCCAGTGGAGGCTTGCACACATAGTGGCATCTGGGACAATAGTGAGCAGGATGCAAGGTGGTAATGGTGGCAGCATGGCATGGGTCAGGGACAGGCAAGTGGCACACCATAGGTGCACACAGCACACCCCGTGCCAGACCCACACCACCAAAGAACCACATACATGTCACCGATGCCATCTCTGCAATGTGGCAATGCCACAGGGGCCCTGGGTTCAAGTCACTGTGGTGTATTGGTGGTGGACAGTGCACAACTGTGTGCCGTACAGGGCAGGGGTGGCACCACCTGCAGCCCGGGAGCAGCAGGGGCATGCCCCAAGAACACTGGATCCTTCCAGTGTTGTGCATGCCACCACTTAGGGCATGGACATGACCAAGGGTAGCAGCACTGCAAACCTCTCCACTGTCACACAGTATGGGGTATGGCACCCATGTTATCACTCAGACACCCTCCGACCCACATAGAGTGGGTGACATTACACACCGACCACTGGGACTGTTATGCAGACTTGTATGATAATATGAGATGCTAGGTATCAGCACACTGTAGCAACATTGGTGCACTAATTTCCACAGTCTTCCAAGCTGCACTGTCATGTTTGCTGCTGTGTCACACATTCTAACCAGTTGTCACACACCTTGGCACACATTTGGATGCAAAGGGGTTGGGAGTCTGTAGCACTGTACTCAGGTCAGTGCAGTCCACCCACAAACAACCATGCATTCTCACCTGCCTGCTAGGCTGCAGTACCTCCTGATCACCTTTGTGGAGTGGTGGTGCTACCCTGTAATGCTGGAACACAGAATGCCAATAGTATGCAAATGGCCTGAATACATTCCAGTAATGAGATGCAAATTTGCTGTTTGGGGCGCTGACTGTGCAATGAGTCCATTTGCATATCATGGCTGAATACTGCAAATCTAAACACCACGCAAGTGGCTTTGCATTGTGCACTTCCATATGTTCTGCACTGGGCTCTGGGCACCTGGCGTGCCGTGCATCTCCCAGTGCACAATCGCGCATGTTTGGGATATTCAGCCGCAGATGTGTGATCACATCTTACGGTGCAACTTCTGAATATACCGTTATTTTGTGCCAGTGCAACTGAGTTGCATAGTACAAGCACTTGCGCGATGCAGCCTGCCACTTTTTGAATATGGGGCCCCTCAACTGATAATTTACTGGAGCAACTGAAAAGACAGCAGCTGCTTTACTAGATTTGGAGGATATTGATGGGACAAATGGAACTGGGGCAAGGACTATTCCCAGTCCCTTTTTTACCTGTCTGCAGTATTTAAAAATGTTTAAGGCTAAGACTTGTTTGGAACCAGATGGGATAGATACAAAACTTTTTATGATGGCAATGAATGAACTGGCTGTACAAATAATCAAACTGTTTAACTCTGCATTATCCTTCCAAGAAGTACCTTCCGCTTCAAAACATGCTCATGTTACACCAGAGTACAAAGGGGAACTAATAGAAGAAGTTAGTAATTTTAGACCTACTGTATCTCTGTATTCTCCCCATTATCCAAAGCCTTAGACAGGATAATACGTTACCAAGCTATGTAGCATTTAAGCAAGTATAACATCTAAGTGACTGAACACAGGTTCAGAAAGTATCACAGCACAACAAGAAGTCTGGCTGAATTTACTGTGTTCATGAGGCTTTCAATGATGCTTCTGGCAGTGAAGAAATAATACCTTAGTAATTGTGTTTCTTCTAATGAAGTCTTGCTGTATTCTGACAATCTGCAGTTAGCAACAGCCTTTGAACTGCCCTGGAGTATAGAGGGTTAATTTTCTATGTAGTGCATAGAACGTTGAGCTGGAGCTAGGTTGAGGTTTCTGTCTGCAGCACTTTGAAACCCAACTGTCAGATTCTTACGAGCAAACACTCACTATGTGGAAATTGTAAAATTTTTTAACTAGCCAACTGGCAACAGAAAGTTTTGGATTCCCAAAGGAAGACTCAAGCCAGGAAACCCAAAACCTATCCAAAAATAAAACATTATAATACAAAGCACCCAGATAAAGTGTAGGGTGTGCTTGAAGCACCACTGGGGTGCAACACTGCACCTGCCCACCCACTTCCCCAAAAACAGGTTCTGAGAGGGGAGGCAGGGAGGGTGGTCAGAATACAGCAAGACTCCATTAGAAGAAACACAATTACTAAGATGAGTAATTTTTTCTTCAAACAACATGAAGTCTTGCTGTATTCTGACAATCTGCTGACTACCAAGCAGTACCTCCATGGAGGAGGGGACAGAACCTACTTTGGGAATAGGCTCTGAAGTACTGCTAAGCCAAACCGAGCATCACTCTTAGCCTGGATATCCAGAGAGTAATGCTTGGTAAAGGTATGGACTGTTTTCCAGGTGGCTGCTTGGTAAATTTCTAACAGAGGGATATCCCTGGCAGCAGCTGTACCTCTTGTGGAATGAGCTTTCAGGCCTGAGGGTGGAATTTTTCCCAGTTTCTCATAGCAGAACTGTATACAAGAAACAATCCACCTGGCAATAGTTCTCTTGGTGGCAGTTTGCCTGTTCCCACTTCCCCATAAGTGAGGAACAACTGGAGGGAATCAAACCTGTGACCCTTTGTACGCTCTATGTAGTAGCTAAGGGTTCTTTTAACATCTAAACTGTGTAGCCTCCTCTCTCCTGAGGAAGAATGATCAGTAAAGAACACGGGGAGACATAGACTGATTCAAATGGAAGTCCGAAACCACTTTGGGCAGGAACCTCCTATTGGTTCTAAGGACCACTTTGTCTCTATGAAAGGAGATAAAATCAGGTTCCACTGACAGGGCTTGCAATTCACTGATATGTCTGGCAGAGGTAATGGCTACCAAAAACACAGTTTTCCAAGTCAAGTACTTAAGCTGTGCTGAGGACATAGGCTCAAAAAGGGGTTGCATAAGTTGAGCAATGCAAACATTTAAGTCCCAGGCAGGGGTAGATTCCCTAAAGGGAGGATTGGTATGAAGCAATCCCTTGAAAAATGTACAGAATACAGGGTGAGAGGACAGTGAGGAAGGCTTTCCCACTGACAGAAAAGCAGAAACAGCTGACAAGTGTACCTTGAGAGTAGCTAGTATGAGGCCTAGGCCATTAAGATGGACCATATAATCCAGAACTGTAGGCAATTCAGCAGTGTCTGGAGATGTATGCTTCTTGGAACACCAAATGCTGAATCTTTTCCATTTGGAGTCATAAGTCTTTCTGGTGTCAGGCTTTCGAGAGGCTTTGAGAATATCCAGAACCCCTTGGGCAAGATGCAAATCTGCATACTCTAACTCTTCAAGAGCCATGCCTTGAGATTGAGAGACCAAAGACTGGGGTACCAAATCCTCCCCTAAGAGGAGGTTAACAAGTTGTAATTCCTGGGAAGAGACAGGCGAAGATGGACTGCTAGGAACAGTAGGAGGGGGTACCAGGGCTGCCTGGCCCAATCTGGAGCAATCAGAATCACTTTGCAGGGTTGTGACCTTACCTTGACCAGAACCTTGAACAGTAGAGGAAAGGGAGGGAAGGCATAGAGAAATTTCCCTTCCCAGTTCAACATCAGAGCATCCAGAGGGACTGAGCTCAAGACTGGTGGTCTGCAACAAAACAGAGGAAGTTGGTGATTGTCTAGGGCTGCAAAGAGATCTATCTCTGGAGTGCCCCACCTTGAAAAAAGCACATTCAACACCAGAGGGTCCAGGGACCATTCCTGATGGCCCTGGGAGATCCTGCTCAGTGCATCTGCTGGCACATTGTCCTTCCCTGGAAGATGGCCTGCTATCAGAGAGGTCTGCAGAGAGTAAGCCAGGGACCACAATTTCATGGCTTCCGTACACAAGGCCGTGGACCGAGTGCCTCCCTGGTTGTTGATGTACCACATGTGGTGGTGTTGTCTGTTCGGACCTGAACATCCTTGTTCCACACGGACTGAGAGAAAGCTTGCAGGGCCAGAAAAACTGCCCTGAGTTCCAGGAGATTGATATGAAGAAGGGATTCCTGAGGGGACCACAGTCCCTGGGCTGTGAGAGCCACCAGATGGGCTCTCCACCCCAAAAGGGAAGCATCCGTGGTAAGGACCACCGAATGAGACTGAGTGACAAATGGGACTCCTTGCCTTAAATTGTCCTGATCCTGCCACCAATGAAGAGCTTGGATCAGTGTCCGAGTCACTGGAATCAGTTTGGTAAGGGATCCTTCTTTTGGGACCAAAAGGCCCTCAGATGAAACTGAATGTCCCTCATCTGAAATCTTGCACCTTGGACCACTGCTGTAGAAGCTGCCATGTGGCCCAAAAGCTGAAGGAAGTGCCTTGCTGGTCGGGACACCTAAAGGCTGAAGGAAGAAGCCAGTTCTATAAGAACTCTTGCACTTTCCAGGGGAAGAAAGGCTCTTGCTTTGACAGTATCTAGCTCTGCCCCTATAAAGGTAAGAAGCTTCACTGGTTCAAGAACTGACTTGGGGAGGTTGAGAAGAAATCCCAGGGAAGTGAGCACTTGCTGAGTCACTTGCAGGTCTGACTTGACTTGGTCTGGCGACTGACCCACTATGAGCCAGTCGTCCAGATATGGAAAAATGGAAATCTTTTGCCTTCTTAGAAAGGCAACTACTACTGCCAGGCACTTTGTGAAAACCCTTGAAGCTGATGTTAGACCAAAGGGCATTGCTTTGAATTGATAATGGCCTGAGGGCAACATGAACCTGAGGTACTTTCTGTGGGAGCACCTGATAGGGATGTAAAAGTAGGCATCTTTGAGGTCCAGGGAGGCTAGCCAGTCCCCTGGCCTTAGGGAGGGAAGAATTATTGCCATAGTCACTATCTTGAACCTTGGTTTTAAAAGATGTTTGTTCAGGTATCTTAGATCTAGGATGGGTCGCCACTCCCGAGGAAGTACCTGGAGTACAGACCTTTGCCCCGGTGTAGGTAGGAACTCTCTATGGCTCTTAAGGCCAGAAGAGATGAAACCTCTGCCTCTAGGGCAAGGGTTTCGAGAGACTTGCAGGTAGAAAAGATCTGTCTCTCATCTTCAGAAATTTTTGAAGCTGAGAACAGTCCCTGGCTTACTACTTCCAGGACCCACTTGTCTGAAGTAACAGACATCCAGTCCTGCACAAAGTAAGCCAGTCTGCCCTACAGGGATAGGAGAGTCGACCCAGGCAGACCCATCAGGGTTTCTTTTGGCAGGGCCTTAGGCTTAGGAGTGGATGCAGCCCTGCTCATCCTCCTTCTCCTCTCCCTCCGAAGAATCCTCTCTGTGAAGAGGGAGAAGAGGCCTGTGCTTGGTAGAAAGGCCATGAAAAAGGCCTGCCCTGCCTCTAGATTGCTGCCTTTGAGGAGTTGCCTGCCTCTCCTTGGCCTGTGCACTCCTACAAGTGGTCTATATTCCTCTGTCATTTTCATGTAATTCTCTGTCTGCTCCTCAAACAGAGAATTACCTTCCACAGGGAAATCCACGGCCTTAGCCTGGGTGTCCTGTGAGAGGCTAGTACATCTGAGCCAAGCCATTCTCTGAAAAGCCACAGATGTAGCCATGACTCTTGATGACACATCACTGGAGTCCATAGCAGCATGAAATTGTACCTTAGATGACTCAGTCCCGTCAGTAGCCACCTCCTCCAGCTCCTTGGCCAGCTGGGGGAGGCCTGTTTAGCCAGTGCCAGTACAGTGTCCCACACCTGGATTTCTGGTACCTGGCTGTATAGGCCATATAATTAGCCTGCCTGAGTCCCAAAGAGGATGCCAAGTACTGTTTCTTTGCCAAGGCATCCATCCTCCTGGAGTCTTTATCTGGTGGGTGTGAAGCCAAGGGAACATTAGCCCTGTCACAGGCTGCAGCCTGCATGACCCCACCCTGGCTGCATTGTTGACAGAAAAACTCTGTGTCTGAGCCTGATAAGATATATATCTTGTCCATTCTTTTATCAACAGTAGGTACAGAATTTGGAGACTTTAAAATGTTTGTGTCCGTTTCCCAAAAGATTTGTGTGGGGAATAGACAGCCTCCTGGACTTGTCCATCATTTCAACAAAATCAGGCTCCTCTGGATCCTCTGTAGCCTCCTCCATAGGGAGCTGGAGGGTTTCAGCCACTTTTCTGTAGAACAGATGGTGGGAGGGACTCAGAGAGCCTAGGAGGGAAACACCAGAAGGTCTGTCTGAGGAGATGTCCAGTTCAATGGGCACATCCAGACTTTCTGCTCCATCATACTCATCATCTTGCTCATAATCCCTCTCCTCCTCGAATTCCGGTTCATAAAAATCTTCAGGGGTATAATCCTGAACCGGAGGAACCGACCGAACCGAACCCCCAGCTAACGGAGCCGGATCAGAAGGAACCGGGCGAAGCGATTCAACAATCCGAATCGCTCGGGCAAGCTCATCAGCGGTCGGAACATGAACCTCCGGATTCGAACCGGCTGATTTTCCTTTATGTTTCCTTTTTGTAGGAACCGATCCCTCGGGATCGGCTGTCCTCTTGCAGAAGAAGTATCACCCTAGTCAGAGGGCACTCCTTCTGGTTCAGTCGGAACCGAACCGGGCTGGCCATCCTGGTCAGCGGACTTCTCGGACTCCTTTTCCCTCAGTCTACCTAATCTTTTTTCCAGGGTAGACTTAGGAAAGTTTTTACATATTTGGCTGTCTATATCGAGGTGGTCAAACCCCAGACAGTAAACACAGGTGGTGTGGGGATCGGCCTTAGCAAACACCTCCCGACACTCACTGCAGTTTTGAAACCCAGTGGGCCCAGTTTATTTCTTGGGTTTCTCAGACAAGGCCAACCTAACCAAACGTACCCTTTTTTCAGCAACCGCCAGGCAAAACTCCCTTATCGGTTTCTAACCGTGTTACGGGTATTGGAAAAAAACATTAAAACACGTTGTTTTTTTTTTAAACTGATAAGGACCGGTAAACACACACTACAGGAAAACACACAGATTTCAAATATGTTAGATTGGTTCAGCCGAACTGATCGAGAAAAGTTTTTACAATTTCCACAAATAACCCAGAACTATTATCTAAAGTACTTACTGTACCGCAGACAGAGCCCTGAACCGTAATACTACGGAAGTTGAGCGGAAAAACCAGCACTTTAACCGACTTTGAACCGAGCAGAAGGAGAAATCTCCGGAGCGACTGTTCAGTGAGGCAGAGTAAAGAATCTGACGGTTGGGTTTCAAAGTGCTGCAGACAGAGACCTCAACCGAGCTCAAGCTCAACGTTCTATGCACTGCATAGAAAATTAACCCTCTACATTCCGGGGCAGTTCAAAGGCTGGAGCTAACTGCAGATTGTCAGCAAGACTTCATGTTGTCCGAAGAAAGCAATCACCTGAAATTGGCTTGCTCCGAATTTACCCTTAGTGAAAGGCTGGAGAAACACAATCCAACATATACATGATAGAATGGTTAACTTATTCTGTTAAAACCATTTACCTCAGTTCGAGGCAGTTTGGCAGTGGTGGGTTCTGCATCAATGAACATCTCTGGCTTTGCCCGTAGAGGATCTCCCTTGCCTGCCCTTTGTTCTCTCTGTCTGTTTTTCCCCCCCTTTCTTCTGACTATTCCTTCTCCAATTATCTCTTCTTAACTTTTGTTTTACCCACAAATACTTAAAGGCATAGGTTTCACCTTACTATGAAAACCAGTTAATCAGCTCAACTGTTGCTATCTTACAAAACTCAGTACTGTATAGCATAGAATAATTTTGTTCAGCTTCTAGATGGAATAAGACTGGGACCCACTGGCTGTGCAAAAATTAACCCTTAACACTAATATACTGTAGCTTTCTTCTGAAAGAAGAACCAACCAACTAGCGATCAACGCAAGTAGTAGCTGGGCTTATTCTATGTTAGGGCTCTCAACTGGAGTACATAACTATAAAGGATTAGTATAGCTATTCAACAGAAAAGGACATGTGAATATAGTCTGATAATTGGTACTTCACTGGTAACCCAGATGAATGTTTGCACTCTATGTTTAAGTCAACTCAGAATGTCTTTATCCTGTATCATATCAACTATGCATGTAATCCTTGTTCGGCTGTGTTCTGATAAAATTCAATAAAATCTAAGTGAAAAACAAACTTTCAGTCTTTTCCTTGCACTAGTGAAGAAAAGTCTGGAAAGGCTGGGTTTCTAAATCACTTTTAGGGTGTGTTCTGCAACCACTTTGAAGGTTGTGTTCTGCAAGTAAAAATTCCAGATAAATATTGAACAGTTCTTCCTGTGAAGTTTGGTGTTTCCCTGGGGTTTATTTTAGGGCCCCTGTTATTTTGTCTATTTTTAAATGACCTTCCAGTAGTTGCAGAGTCAGCATGCTTTCTTGTTGTTCACAGACAATGCTGTGTTATTTGCTAGGGGCAAGAACACACCTTCAATAATTGATAAATTACAGGTAGACTGATAATGTAGAGCTGGTGGTTTAATAACAAAAAGCTCTATTTGAATGTGAAAAACAACAAAATCTATGATATTTACAACAAAAGGCAAACTTTAGGGATTCTTCACCGAAAATCAGAACCTACGATGGATCATTCAGTATTAGAACAGGTTGATGCTTATCGATACCTTGAGGTTATTCTTGATTGCAATTCGTCCTATGTCTTTCATATACAGTAGATAACCTTGTAAAAGTTGTAAATAAAAACATGTGGCGTTCTCTAGTGTAACAAACCTAGTTTTTCCTTTGAAGCCAGAAAACATGTAATTCTGTCATACATCATTCCTACCATTGAGCATGGGTTAACAATCTATTCGTCAGCTAGCAAAAATGGTCTGCAGTGAGTAGACCTGCTGTTGAATACAGCATGTAGATTTGCATTTAATCTTAACTATCAAGTATCACATCCGTTCTCCTTACGCAGCATCAAACTGACCCAATTTTTTGTTTATCTTTGCTTTTTATCCCCTGGCCACCACTGATACCTCAGCTCCCTCACCCAGTCCCAGGACTTACTAGCACGCACTGGAGTGCTACCTGGATTACCTCCCAGGGCAGAGCCATCGAGGGGCCCTCCCCATAGCCCTCCAAGTGGTGCCCATTGAGATCCAGTAGTGCCGTGCCACGGGCAGCTGTGCGTAGCTCGGCGAAAGAGGTGGCGTCATTCTGCGGTCAGGTTTTTCTTCACTGTGTTGTTGCTGGGAGGTGGGTCCGATGGATGCTGCAATGCACCCACATCATGCATCTGACCTGCCCCCTGGTGAGACACTAGACGGCGCTCCAGTGAACAGTGTATCCTGTGGTCACTCAGGAACACCAAACTGGAGACACACAACCCCCTCCTGACACCTCCCCAGGAGAGGAGAGCTGCCATACGGCGGCTCAGTCCAGCTCCTTCCCCCCTGACCCTGATGACCCGTTCCCGAACCCAGGTTGCCGGCGCAGCATGAGGTGTGGCATCCAGTGCCTCAACCCTCAGTGGCACCGGGCCGGCAAACTGACCCAATTTAATCCAGAGGATGCTTTGGGTACTTTGGCCTGAAACTGTTATATGGGAGTGTCCTGTACCACTTGCGAACACAAGTAACACTCGCTAAAAATGATTCAGTTGTCACTAGATCTGTAGTGAAAGCCTAATGTTACCACACCGTAGAGTTAATGTTGGCCAGGGCTTATTCTATTTTAGATTTGGTAGTTTCTGGAATTCCCTTCCCAATGGACTTACTATAGAAATAGCAGTTACGAAAGAACTTCCCGTAACAGTAGATCTTAGAGAGAAGTTCCTGCAGTAGGTCTTCACAGATAGGACTGCACAGCAAACTTCCAGCTAGCAATACATAGTGGGGGGACCGCGCCCGGTGTCACATGATGGGACGTCAGCGTGACAGTACATAGGGGTGGTCCCCACACCCGCCCTCCAGTTCTCCCGCCTGAAGATCCCTGTAAGAGTGACGGAGAAAGGAGCATAACTCCTACAGCTTGGAGCTGCTGGTAGTTGCCCTGAAAAGGGATAGGAAAACAGGAGCTGGGGAAAGGTGGGAGGGAAAATGTGACCTACTGCAGGAACCTCTCTCTCGAAGATCTACTGTTACGGTAAGGTCTTACGTAATTGCCGTGATTCAACGAGAGGGTTCCTGCAGAGTCTTACAGATGGACTGAATATCAAGCAGTCAAGAAAAGCAAGTCGGAGACTAAGGTCCAGGAGGTGGAATGTCTACCAACTAGAAACCCTTTTATGATAAGAGACCTTGCAGGACAGCAAGTCCAAAACCAGCCCTACACCTCGAGGCAATGTCCAGACTGTAATGCTTGGTGAGAGTATGGACTGAAGACCAAGTGGCAGTGGCACAAATATCTGAAGTGGACATGTTCCGTAAGAAGACCATCAAAGCAACCATGCCACAGGTCGAGTGGCCTTTCACTTCCCTGGAAGGGCTTTCGTATTTGATAGATGAACGAGATGCAGTTAGCCAACCATTTGGACAGGCCCTGTTTAGAGATGGCGTACCTGACATCTGGGTGTGACAGCAACAGGCAACTGGTCAGACTTGTGCACCTCCTTAGTCCAAGAGATATAGTATCTCAGATCCTGTGCACATCTAACGTGTGCAAAAGGTATTCCCCCTACTGGAATACTCAGGAAAATAAACCGCAGTTAGACATCTTGGTTCAACATAAATTCCAATACCACTTTCGAAGAAAAGAAGGGTTGATCCGCAGAGCTACCCGGTCTCTGTGGAAAATTAAATAAGGCTCCTTGCAAATGAGGGCCTGAAGCTCTGAAATCCTTTGAGCTGAGGTAATAGCAACTAAAAGAGCGCTTTCCAGGACAAACAGCGCATGTCACAACTGGCTGCCCCTGCAAGGGGCAAAGTAAGTTTCTCTAAAATAAAATGCAAGTCCCAGGGAAACTGGACTACGGACTGGAGGTTTTAAGTGGAGGATCCCTTGAGGAAGGTTTCTGAGACCTCCAACTGCGCAAAGGTTTTGCCATGCACCGGAAGGTGGTAGGCGGAACCGCTGAAAGATGGACCTTCAGAGATGAGCAACTGAGGCCTGAATCAGACGAGTGCAAGAGGTACTCAAGGACCTGGGGTGCCGAGCAAGAAAAGGAGTCCAGGCCCTTGGCTGTGGCCCAAATAGAGAATCTCTTCCACTTCATGGCATATGTAGATCTAATGGATGGTTTTCTGGCCTCCACTAAGACCTGGGTGACCTGCAAGGAGATGCCAACTCATGAGACAACTATGCCCAAAGGTGCCATGCATGCAAGTGGAGAGACTTGAGGCTCAGATGCACCAGGCTGCCCTGCTCCTGAGACAGAAGGTCATGGAGGAGAGGAAGAGGTACTGTGGGTTCCAATGTCAACTGCTGTAGCAGGGGAAACCAGTTCTGCCAAGGGCAGAGGGGAGCTATGAGAATCATGTGAGTGCCCTCTGCTTGAATCTTCAGCAGAGCCGCCTGCAGAACTGGAAAGGGAGGGAAAGCATACAGAAACCTCCCTGTCCAACAAAGAGACAGCACGCCTCACCAAGAAACACCATGCCCAGGAACAGGCGAGCAAAAGCTGGGTAGTTTTGCATTGGATGGGAAGGCAAATAGATCTATTTCTGGCCATCCCCACTGATCGAAGAGATCTTCCACTACCTCCTGCTTTAGTTCCCACCTGTGCCCGCATGATGGTGCAGCTGAGACTGTCCGCCAGGACGTTGCGAACTCCCGGGACATGGACTGCTGTCAGAGACAGGCTATGCTGAACTGCCCAGTACCACACCCACATCGCCTCCCTAAAGAGGGGGTACGATCAGATGCCTCCCTGTTTGTTTATGCACTGGACCGTGGCAGTGTTCTCAGTCTGGATTAGGAGTGTTCCCGGTTATAAGAGGGATTGAAATGCCTAGAGAGTGTAGAGTACAGCTCTCAACTGTAGAACGTTTATGTGCAAGTGTTCCTCTTGTGGAGACCATCTCCCTCGAGTTCAATGGTCTCCTAGGTGGGCTCCCCAACCTTGACCAGAGGTGTCCGTTGTGAGGGTCGTGGAAGGAGACGGGGGAGGAAAGGTGGCCCCTGAGGAGAGGTTGGATGGCTCCTGCCACCAGAGAAGATCCCTCTTCATACTGCTGGAGACCAGGACCCTGTGGTCCAGGTCATCCAAGCGCTGGTCCCACTTGACTCTGATGGTCCACTGGGTCACCCTCATATGCAGTCTGGCCAATCGAACTGTGGGAAGGGCCACCACCATTAGACCCAAAAGGCAAAGGACGGAGCGTGCTGTGGGCCAACGAGAGTTGGACACAGACGAAGCTTGTTGAGTCAGAGTTTCCGCCCTGTCCAAAGGCAAGAAGGCCCTGCCCTGGACCGTATCCAGCACCGCTCCAATGAACTGGAGACACTGAGAGGATGAAAGCGAAGACTTGGGATAGTTCACAGTGATGCCAAGCTGGGAAAAGAGGTCCAGGGTGGTGGAGAGAGACTCCATCAGACTGTCCTGAGATGGAGCAGACAACAGCCATTCGTCCAGGTATGGGGACACGTAAATCCCCTTGCGGCACAGGGCCGCAGCCACCACTGCCAGGCACTTGGTAAAAACCTGCGGTGCCAAAGAAAGGCCAAAAGGAAGGGCCTTGAATTGATAGTGGTTCTCCTGAAAGGTGAACCGAAGGAAACGGCGGTGGGCCTGGAGGATAGGGATGTGCAGGTAAGCATCCAGCATGTCCGGCGAACACAGCCATTAGTTCTGTTGGAGCAGGGGTAAGAGTCCTTGGAAGGTTAGCATGTGGAACCTCTTGTATTCCATGAAGAGACTGAGCAGGCTGAGGTGCAGGATGGGCCTCAGATCGCCCGTCTTTTTCGGCACCAGGGAAAAATGGGAGTAATATCCCCTTCCTGTCTGCCTGAGAGGAACCGGCTTTTTGGCAGATTTTTATAATAGAGCCTGGATTTCCTGCTGAATGAGGTGTAGATGGCCTGAGGGGTAGTGAGACCTGTCCAGAGAATTGTCCGGGGGTCTGTCCAGAAACTCGATTAAGTGCCCTCTTGCAATCAGTTGAAGGACCCAAGCGTCTTCAGTTATCGCATCCCACCAATCTAGGTGGAGGGTGAACCTTCCCCCCACCTGCTCCACTGGAAAAAAACAGGAGAAGGTGGAGGGGACCCCCTCGAGTCAGGAGGTGGAGGGGAAGGTTGCTTTACTGCCTCCAGCAGCCTTTTGGGCTTTTGCCTGAGGGATCTGGGCACCAATGAGTGGTGCAGCACTTACCCTCGTGTCTGTTCTGGTTCTGTGTATTCCATCTTTTCTGCTGGCGATGAAAAGGCTGCTTGGGTCTTTGACTGGAGCGATACAAGGAGCGGACATCTCGCAGGGATCTTCCGCCTCCTGTAGCTCTGTAAATATATCCCACGCTGTCGAACAGGACGGAACCCTGAAGGGCATCCAGGAGAGTGGTTTGGACGTCTTGTACCAGTCCTGTAAGATGGAGCCATGCCAGATGTCTCAGGCAAGCATCCGAAATGGTGCATCGGGAAACCGAGTCCACTGAGTCATAGGTGGCACGCAATGCGTGGCGGCAAGAAGACTTGTTAAGTCTCACCTTGTCCAACAGCTTGTTCCCATGTTCCTCATCTGGGATAGACTATAGCTCTTTCTCCAAATCGGTCAAAGCTGACTTATGGAAAGAGATCATGTGGGCCACATAATAAAGAGACCTGATAGCGCAGGTGGAGAAAGCATAGACTTGCGGCTGTACTGGTGCATCTGCTTGGACTCTTTGTTCAAAGGTGAGGCACTCAGATGCTTCGGCTGAGCCAATCAATCGTGGGCCGCTGTGATGACTACTGAGTCGGTCTTAGGTTGGCTCTTGAGATGGCTTGCCCCTTCTGGGGAATGATAAGTCCTGTCGGCCTTTTTAGAGACCGAAGGAACTGAGGATGGTTGTTGCCATATTATTTATTTTATTTATTTATTCAGTTCTCAGATTAATACATTTGAGTTATAAGCTCATTTACAAAGGTTCCACATCAACAGCAAACAACACAAATAGAACAAAACAATACAGACAGTGGTTACAACATTACATTGGATACAAAAATGAATGTTCAACTCTTTTTTAACTAAAATTACAAAATTCAATCACATTAAGAAATAAGTACGTTGCGAGGCATGAACAGAATGGAAAGGTAGCTTGCTAAGGAGAGAGAAACTGGTAGCAACAGAGGCTGGGTGCTGAGAGAGTGCCGTGTAGGTGAGAAGGATATAAGAGAGAATAGTTAGAGAAAACAGGAGTAGCCATAGAGCCTTGTCATATTGTGGACATTAGGTCCTTGTGTGGCCTCGTCCAAGGTGGAATGGGTAGGCAGTCCACATTGCTCAAATCCAGGTGCTCCGTGAGCCTCTTCCTTTTTGGATCCATCTCCAGGGATGCCCAGCCACAAGTCTGCTGCATGGATCTAAGGAGTTCCTAAATGACGGGTCCTCCGGTAGAGATTTGGGAGACTCTGGCAATGTGGTTCCATAGGAGAATGAGGCCTGAGTGAGCTGCAGAGTTGAGTTAGTATCTGAGTCGGAAGACTCCCGGCCTGCTAGGTAGAAAACTATATCCGGAACTCCTCCATGACCCTGATGCCTGAGAGGGCCCCACTGGGGTGTCTGCTAGAGTCCCTATCTGACGACTGATGACCCACCAGGATGGGCCCGTGAACTACTCCTGTGGGCCGGGTGTGGAAACACGACCAGATGGGGTGTCCCAGCCCTGCAGGAACTGCACTCTGGGCATCCTTCCACCAGGCCGGAACTGTCTCCTTTGGTTCCAGCTGAGACAGAGGAGGTGGTGGAGGCTGACAGCCTGGAAACCCGAGGGAGAATATGGAGGGGAACTAGGAGCCTGGTACCAATAGAGGTAAGGCTGATGGTACCCCTGGTACATATGGCCCGGCGTTGGGTACTCTGGTGTCTGCACATGCGGCCGGTAACCCGCGATGGCCCCCTGGCACTGGATAAAGGGGAACTGTGGTGGCTGGTATCCAGGTTCATGCCTGTAGGACCAGATGACAGAGGGGCCGAAGGCCCAGAAGGCGGCAGGGCCGAGGGACCATCTTCATCTTCTTGGACGAAGTCTCCAGCACTCATTCACACTAATGGGACTATGTTGGAAGCGCTAAGGCCCCGTGGGAGCCAAAAACCTTCAGGAGGGCCGGCACTGGGATAGGATCGCACATGCACGACACCGTGAGACTAGCTCACGCCCTATAGGCTATCTTGGCGTCGACCCTCCAACCACCTCAGTACCTTTTCGACCGAGGAGGTGCAGCATAAACTAACAAAAGAAAACCTAACTCTAACTTCCGGGATACGAAGGTCCGGATGACCCATGTAAGAAGGATCATTCAACAATGTCTTCACAACTCGAACAACAAGGAAGTGAAGACCAAAAACAGAACGAGTGAGCTGCGATAGGTAGACGGTGTATAAGCGGCGGAGATTTCATTCAAGAAGATCAAGAATTACGGTAAGTAAGTAATTTCCATATCTTCCAGGACTAAAAGTCTCCACCACTCATTCACACTAATGGGAGAGTACCAAGTTAAAAATCACTTCTGAGTAGGGTGGTAGGAGACAGAGCTCACTCAGGACGGAACCATAAGGACTGTCCTGCCAAAAAGTGATCTCTCTGGCACGGGCATCCAGAACATAGTGCTTTTACAAAGGTATGCACTGAGTCTAACTCCGCCTTGCAGAAGTCTGCAACGGGTACATTACAAATCTCCGCTTAGAAAGCTGCAACCACTCCGTAGAGTGGTGGAACCCGTGCCTTCCAACCTGACCTGTGCCATAGACTAGTAGTGTCAAGACATGCTACTAACCAAGCCAAAATATATCGGTGGCAACAGGCTGACCCAGCTGAGGCATGTTGGCAGATAAAATAGTTGCTCGGATGCGTATCTCTTCATTCTGTCGATGAAGAATCGCAGAACCCTTTAACATCTAGAGAAAATGAAGGGAGCACTCTCCATTCTGAGTTTATGAAGTACTGTAAGTAGGAAGAAGTAAAAACTTGACTGATCGGTAACTGAGCCAGTCACATGCTGTCTACTGGCTCAAGATAGACCAAAAACACGCAGCGTGTACCTTCACTGTCAGTAATGCAGACCTGTGGATCGACAGGTCCAAGAGGTGCCCTAACACCTTACTTGGTAGGTACCGATGGGTCCAGATGGGACTTGCACACCAGATGGAGAAGGGTTTCCACTTAGCCGCGTAAGCCCTCCTGATGGAAGGCCTATGCGCGGCTTAGATGCTAATCATTTCCAGAAATACATAGCAGCAGACTGCTACTCATTTTTCAAGTGGGTGCATGACACAGTAGACAACATTAATGAAACTACACATATTTTTACAATTTTGCTAATCATTCTGTGATAGCTGCTATGCATTATTACAGCTGATTAGCACTTTCACGCGCATAACTGCTGATCAATTTTTGAGGCTTATTTAAAACCCTGTGTTGATCAATACAAATCATATCTGCCGAGGCCAATCTAAGATGATGAGAATCACTCTGTTTCCCCTGTGCCTACAACTTGTGCAGCACCCTCTGAATTAAGGGAAGAGGAGGAAAACGTACAGGGAGCTTCTTGTCTACTGCAGTGAATACATCCTGACAGGAAAACCAGGGTCTGGATTTCTGAAGCAGGACAGAGGCAGTTTTGTGTTGAGAGGAGATGCAAAACGGAGCAGGTCCGAACTGCTCCACTCGCCAAAAGCGACTGCATGAAATCTGAACTGACACATCATGCTAGAGGTACCACTCTCACAAACTCGCGGCCTTCCTGCAGAGAGGGTAGGAGGGCACCCCACCCTGCTTGCTGATGCAATACATCACAACTCTGTCATCCATCTGAAGTAGGGTCACTTCGTGGCAGAGGGCATCCTTCAGGACTTTGCTTATAAGATAGCTCTCATCTCTAAGAATTTTATGAAAAAGATGAGGTTCCTCCTGGCTCCACACCTGAGTATGGAGGTCTTGACAGTGAGCTCTCCATGAGAGGTTTTGTCCGAGGCTGTCAATTTGTATGGAAGATTGCAGATGTGTGGTCGGAGACCACTGCTTGCTGCGAGGGATGCCCTGAGACCCAGCACCTACTTCACCGAAAGGGGTCTGAATAGAGTCGTTTTCCATGATGTAACAAGCCATCTGAAAATGTCATTTTTCCCATCCTCTGGAATAAAAACCGATGCCCTGGAGGTATCCAGGAGGGTTCCTAAGAAGAGGGGCTGTTGGGAAGATGAAACTGGCACCATCCCCAAATCAGAAAAAAAACCTGGAGAGAACAACTGAGAAGCTGCAGCAACTGTCTCCTGTGTCTCTTGCCCAGATGGGCTAGCTAGGAGCCAAATGTCCAGGAAGTGAAGAACTGAATGCAGAGGTTTCAGTGAACTCCTCCCTGAACAGGTACTTGTTTAGCCTTACAAGGCCGACAAATGGCACAGGCCACCTGTTATCTTGGAACCAGAAGCAATGGAAATAGGACCTGTGCTCCGTTTCGTTGTGGAACAACTTCTACTGCCCATTTCCATAGAGGCCCTGTATCACAGAAGCAAGAGAGTATGACTAAGAGGCGGACAGACTGGGCTGCCATCTGGGTGGAAAGTCTGGGAAAATCTGTGAAATGGGAGAGTATCCCTCTCGGACAATCCTGATGACCCATATGTCCGCTATAATGGACTTCCACTGCCTGTAAAACTGAATTAGATGCCCCTCCTACCACCGAGAGGCATCCCCCTCAGACAGCTGAGATGAGACCTGAGCTGGATCCTCAGAGGTTGGTACAGGGTGCTTTGGGGCCTGTGCCCTCTACTGGGTTGGTTCCTAATAAAGGCACCTAGGCTTTGCCTCGAAGGACTGCCTGTTACGAGAATGTTGAAGGTCCCATTCCTCTGAGAGGCAGCAGGCGCCTGTTTAAATGGCAGTCATATTGTTTTGAGTGGCCTCCAGAACTCAACCTGAGGGCCAAACAAATAAGCACTGTAAAGAAGACGTTAACCACCTGCTGCCAGCAGGAGCTGCCCTAGAGGCAGAGTCATATTTGTCCATAAAAGCTTTCAGCTGAATATTGGGCTATAAGCCCCTAGCAATGCAGCGTTGGATTCCGGAAGGCTCTCAACCATTGCACTGAATGTGTTGCACAGGGTGTACTTGTACTGAGAAATGTAGGAACTCAAGACGTAGAAGACTGCTTTGGTCTACAGATGAAGACTGAAATGTTATGGTGGACCCCATATCCCTGAGCAAAAAGAACCGGAAAAAAAATCTTCCATCACATTGATACAGAAGGCTTGCATTCCAGCCCATAAAATGAGTCATCCGCTGCACCTTCAACAAAGTACACTAGGGAGAGACTCATCCAGATCTACTTCTACCTCAGAATAACCTCCAAAAGGCAGGTCTAGACCAGGAACATGGAAGACGCCACCACCTGGATTGGCGAAGAGCTCAGCGCCATCTGCAATGCTGGCACCATATCACGGTGCCACACTGCACCAGACCTGGCACCAGATCTGGTGCCAGACCCAGCACCACATCCTGCACCAGCACCACATGGCACCACGTACGGTGCCAGACCTGGCACCACACCCGGCGCTGGCAACAAACACGGCAATGGCAACAAACACAGTGCTGGCACCACTACTGGACCTAGACCTGAAGAAAGGGGGAGAAGGAAAGCGGTACTCATGCCGGCCCTTGCAGGCAAAGGGAGAGGGGGTTAGGCACAAGGAGTCAGCATCGATGGCGTTGGCACTGGAGAGGGCACTGCGCACATCCTGACCCAACCAACCCGGCTGAGGCCCGTAGGCCCCGGAACCAGATCCACTGACCAGGACAAAAGGGCAGACGCCGTACCCCCTGCTCTAAAAGAGCAACCCAGAGGTGAAACTGCTCACTGGAACCCCAATGAGGACAGAGACAGGATCCGGTGTCAAAGATCGCGGCCGTTATGAACGAAGCCACAGAGGAACCTACTGGAGTTGGTTCGGGGTCAACTGTAGCCGAGTTCACCGTGAGGTCTGACATATACAAGTCTACATTGGGAAAGAACTGGAGGGCGGGCGTGGGGACCGCCCCCTATATACTGTCACGCTGACGTCCCATCATGTGACACTGGGGGCAGTCCCCCGCTATGTATTGCTAGCTAGAAGTTTGCCATGCGGTCCTGACGCCAGAGGGTGCAGTCCTATCTGTGAAGACCTACTGCAGGAACCCTCTCGAAGTAAGACCTGTCATATTCTCAGTTTGTACTTCTGTTGAAATCAGATCTACTGAATGTGTATCACTGAACATGTTTTAAATGATTTGTTACATGTTTAATGTTTGAATGGAGGTATTGGATTTCTTGTCATTGCCTATGAAAATGTGCTATTATGTCCATAGGCTTTTGTTATCAAGAAATCAAATTAAGTGAACAGTTCTGGTTGCAACTACATATGAGGCTCTATTTCAGGTTAATAAAAAGCACTAGACAGCTACTACTCAAACCTGCAAATGCCACAACAAGATAGACACCTTACCATAAAAAACAGCATTAACACACAGGTTCACAAGCCATATTAAAACCAGCTATTTTGGACTAGTAAATCTAGGATAACCATTTCCACATAGATAGTTACTGCAGACCCCAAGCAGCCTCTCTCAGAAACATCCAAACAGTACTGGCAATCCAGCTACACATAAAAAGAAAGGTGATTTCCACAAACCCTTACAGAATGCAAAAACCCATACAGTGAACAGTATGAAGTCACAACCTTTGAAAGAAAAAAAATGAAAATTACATACACACCATAATTCCTCATATTCTAGGAATATCTTCACCATTGGTTCACACTAGTGGGTCCAAGCCAGAGGTGCTAGGACCCCATGAGAGCCAGGACATTTCATGAGGGTTGGCACAGAGGGAAGCTGTGCACATGCATGGCACTCTTACACTGGCATGCTCTGCATGGCTTACCTCAGCATAAACCCTCAACCACCTTAGTACCTTTTTACCAAGGAGGTGCAGCATAACCTAATGAGTACTTATGCACTTAACCTAAGGGCATAAGACAGCCCTGGTAACCCATAAAAGAACAGTCACTAAATCAGTAATACAGTGCCTCACAGCCCAAACCAAGAACAAGAGGTGAAGACCGATAAAACATACTGGAGTGAGCCCGAGGGATGGCAGCTGGGTGTGTGAATCAATTAAGAAGATATTCCTAGAAGATCAGGAATTAAGGAAAGTATGTAATCATCATATCTTCCACGAATCAACCCTTGCCATTGATTCACACTAGTAGGTCAGAGTACCAAGGTCAGACAAAATTCCCTGGACTGGGGCAGTAGAAGCCAAGGGCTCTCTCAGGATAGAAGTCCATTCAAGACTGTCCTGCCAAAGGTGGCATGCTACTTGGCATGGACATCTAGGGCATAGTACTTAACAAAGGTGTGGCTCAAAGTTGCAGCTCTGCAGACTTAACAAAATTAAAAAATGTGGTGTTCTTTATTGTCAACAACAAAAACAATTGGTGTTCTTCATTGTAACAAACCTAATTTTACATTTGAAGCTAGAAAACATGAAATTCTGTCACACATCATTGCTATCATTGAGTACAAATAGGTACAGAGCAAATCTCTGCCAGAGATGTTGCAACTGCTCTGGTGGAGTGGGCATATACAGGCTTAAAGAGCAGCTTCCTAGTAGCTGCCTGCCCCAGCCCGTTCGATTCCTTACCTGACTGGAATCGAGCTACTGACATTTGGCATAAAAACTCCATATATTCACAAAGTTATATCCCTCGTAATTTTGGAAATCATGATGCTGCTGAAAAAAAGACTGACTTCCCAGTTAGACAAACACGCCCCCACGTCGTCCCTCGCAGCATTGTTTTGTGATGTCACAAAACGAAGGCTGCGGGAGTGCACCCCATTCAGTTCTATGGGGCTGGTATTTTCTAATATATTTAATCCCTTTACTGTTGGGATTTTTTCATATCAAAATGATCGATCGACTAATAGGGTCCCTATTAGTGATCAATCACTGATATGAAAAATCAACAAGGATTTAAATATGAAAATACCAACCATAAACTGAATGAGAACTCCGAGCCTTGTTTTGTGACATCCTAAAGAAACTGTGTGGGCGGCGTTGAGATATTTGTCTAGCGAGAATCGGTCTTTTCAGCAGCATCATGATTTCAAAATTGAGAAGATATAAACTTCGAATATATGGAGTTTTTATGCCAAACATCAGTAGCTCAATTCCAGTCAGGTAAGGAATCGAATGGGCTGGGGGACAGTAGCACTGCTGAAAGTAGGAACCCGCTCTTTAACCTGAGCCATGCCATAGCAATGGCGTAGACAGCTCACAATCCAGGCAGAAATCGACTTGATTGTAACACGCTGTCCCTTCTGATTAGGATCGAAGTAGTCCAGTAGCTGTTTGGATTACCTGAAGTCCTTGGTTCTGTCCAGGTAAAACCTAAGGACCCTTTCAACATCCAGAGAATGGAGAGTGCACTCGACTTCATTCTGGAAGTTGGTAAAATAGGTAGGCACAGTGACGGATTCAAATGGAACTCTGACACCACTTTAGGAAGAAACCTAGGGTGCACGCGAGAAAAAATTGCTTACCATAGTAGTCTTGTTTCTTCCAAGGAAATCTTACTGTATTCTGACTTGACGTATGGTCTCACCATAAGACTGCCCCAGAGCTGAAAGCAGTTAATGGAATCTATGCTAATCATGGAATTGGTTCTATGTGATAACGGTGACTGGCAAAAGGGCACTGGGGACTTGCATTTTTATGTTTAGAATTCTCAACTCCAGGGGTGCATGTTGGGTGGGACAAAATGTAAAAAAAAAAAAAAAAAAAATTCGGGCTGGGCGCAACAAAAACGAACCTCGCCGGATCTGAACCCAGCACCCAAGCCACCAAGCCGCAGGCAGGCCCGCTACACCATGGGGGCAGCTTGGCAGCCTACACAGCTCTACCCCTCAAATACCATCCCACCCTCGCTGGGCGTACTTGCTCCACCCCCCATGTGCATACCTGTAGCGTGCTCGCTCCCAACCCCACACATGTACCTGTAGTGCACTTCCTGTCGCTACAGTCGCCAATCCACACCATCCGTCGCTGTAGCTGCCCGGTAGCTGCTGCAGCCACAATGGAGCCGCCCCTCGGAGGTCGCCAATCGCGTCCAGACATCACGTTATACCATGGAATGTTAGGGCTCGAAGCACTATTCAATCCACTGTCCCTGGTAAACAGACTGCAACCGTCAGATTCTTTTTTTTTTTTTAATTATTTTTCCCTCCTGTCACAGCCTGCAGAGCCTCTCTCAGGCATCCTGCCTGTTCCTGCCCACCTGAGGTTCTCTCGACCCTAAGCCTACTCTCTTCCCCCCCCCCTCCTACAGCCAGTACCCCCAGTTTAACCCCTCTGGGGTGGGGCCTCCCCTCCTCTTTGGGTGCTCTTTCAAGTCAGACCCTGGCTGTAGGTGAAGGCCTGGGCTGAGGAACTGGAAGGCCGGGCGAGACGAATCCGGCAGTGGGCATGGGGTCAGGTGCGTCGCCTACCCCACACAGCCAGGCTTTTCCATGTTGTGGTGTTCTCCCCCATCAGTGGGCACCCCGGCCATGGTGCATGGCAGCCCTGCGATATCAGGCAAGCTGGCAATGTGCTGTCTGCGTGCTGCAGCTCCTGATCTCCACCAGGAGCCACTGGTACACTGAACAAACCTCATCCCTCCCCTGGGGGAGGAGGGCAACCCTCTGAGCGCTCAATCCTGCCCGTCCTGCCATTTGGCGCCTGGAGCTCGCTCCCAAGCTCAGGTTGCCAGTGTGGCGGAGGTGTGGCGTCCAGCGCCTCATCCCTCAGCGCCACCGGGCCGGCATCCACCAGATTTTTATGGATAAACTATCTAAACTATACTAATAATTAAATAACCAATTTACAACACCCAACACAGAATAATCCCCCTTTATTCAAAATTGTGGGCAACACTAAGACTCAAGTCACTAAGCCCAATAAAGAAATACTCACAGGTTTGAAACAGCATGGACAGCTGTGCTGCAGTGCCCATAGGTTCTAGCAGGGGAGGTAGGGTGGGAGCTCAGAATACAGTAAGATTCCCTTGGAAGGAACAAGATTACTATGGTAAGTAATTTTTTCTTCAAACCCCAGGACATCTTACTGTATTCTGACTCCTGCAAACTACCCAAGCAGTACCTTTGGAGGAGGGTAGAGAACCTATTTAGGAAACAAGCTCTGCAGTACTGCTGTGCTAAACCTGACATCACTCCTTGCCTGAGTATCCAGGCTGTAGTGCTTGGTAAAGGTGTGAACTGTTTTCCAGGTAGCTGTTTCACAGATCTCTAGCAAAGGGATATCTCTCGCAGCTGCTACAGAAGCAGCTGTACCCATTGTAGAGTGGGCCCTGAGGCCTACAGGAGGCTCTTTCCCACTTTGCTGTAGCAAAATTGGATATAGGCACAAACAATCCAGCTAGCAATGGTCCTCATTGAGGCAGGTTTGCCCTTCTCCACTTCTCCATAGGTCAAGAAGAGCTGGGTTCTATCCTGTCTGTGTCCCTTCATGTGATCCAAGTAGTAGCTTATAATTCTCTTGACATCAAGACTATGCAGTCTTTATTCCCTGAGCTGGAATGATCAGTCAAAAGACGGTACAGTCATGGACTGATTAAGGTGGAAGACTGAGACCACCATAGGAGGAATTTCCTATTGGTCCTAAGGGCCACTTTGTCCCTGTGGACTGCTATGTAATCTAGCTCAGTGACAAGGCCTGTAGCTCACTGATCCTCCTGGCTGAGGTGATGGCTACCAGGAACACTGTTTCCATGTCACATACTTAAGCTCTGCTGAGGACATGGGTTCGAGCGGTGGTTGCATTAACTGGTTAATGCATATGTTAAGGTCCCATGCAGGAGTGGGTTCCTGAGGGGGTGCAAGTGCAGTAGGACCTTGAAGAACTTTCTGAATACTTGGCTGGTGGCCAGGGATGCCCCTTTTCCAGCAGAGAGGTATGCAGAGACCGCTGCTAGGTGTACTTTAAGGGTGGAAGGCCGAAGGACAAGGGAATGCAAGTGTGCCAGATAGTCAAAACTACTGATAAGCCAGCCTGGCGGTGGTCTATCTGTCTCTGCTGGTGCCAAACAGAAAACCTCTTCCATTTAGAAGAGTAAAAATTTCTGGTGGAGGGTTTTCTAGATACCCTGAGGATCTCTAGTACCCCTTCCGAGAGGAGCAGGTCAGCATATTCTAAGTCCTCAAGAGCCAAGCTCTGAGTCTGAGGGATTGGAAATTGGGGTGCAGGGCCCTGCCCTGAGAGGAGGTCAGTAGGTTGTGCCTCCTGGGCAGGAAGACTGGTTTGAATATTGACAGGGTCAGCAGCAAGGAATACCAAGGCTGCCTGGCCCAGTCCAGAGCAATGAGAATCACTGTTGTTAGCTGATCCCTGAGCTTGTTCAGTACTCTGAGCAGCAGGGGAAATGGGGGAAGCGTTCAAAAACTTCCCTGTCCAGTCCAACAGAAGTGCATTCAGAGGCACTGTGCCCAGTGTAGGAGGCCTAAAACAGAACAGTGGCAGTTGGTGATTGTCTGGGTCTGCAAAGAGGTCTACCTCTGGGTGCCGCACCTTCTGAACACCATTTGCATGATCTGCCTGTTTAGTGACCACTCATGGTGGTTATGGTTGATCCTGCTAAGGGCATCTGCGAGGACGTTGTCCTTCCCTGGGAGATGGAACTCTTGAGAGGGAGTTCCCTAGGGAAAAAGCCAGGTTCCATACATTCATAGCTTCTGTGCATGGGGTGGGGGGGGGGACCTTGTGCCCCCTTGCTTGTTGATGTAGTACATTGTGGTTGTATTGTCTGTCCTGACTTGAACCACTTTGCCCTGCAGCACTGAAGCGAAGGACTGAATACCCAGATAAACTGCCCTGAGTTCCAACAGGTTTATGTGAAGCAGAGACTCCTGCTGGAGCCAGGTACTGTGTGCAGTATGCTCCCCTAGGTCGGCACCCCATCCTAGGAGGAAGGCATCCTTTGTCAAGACTGTTGCTGGTGGCAGCTCTAGGAAAGTCACACTTTCCCTGAGGTTGTCCTTTTCCTGCCACCATTGCAGAGCTTGAAGCAGGGTTCCTGTGACTGGTACCATCTTTGACAGGGAATTTCTTTTCTTAGACCAGTGAGACCTGAGGTGGAACTGAATGTCCCTCATCTGGAATCTTGACCTGACACTGTTGCTGTTGATGCAGCCATGTGACCTAAAAGCTGGAGAAAATGTCTTGCTGGTCTGGGGGTATGCAGTTGGAAGGAGTCTGCCAGCTGCACCAGGATGTCTACCCTTTCCTGAGGGAGGAAGGTTCTTCCTCTCAGGTGTCTAATTCGCCCTATGAACTCCAGGAGTTGAACTGCTGTCAGCACTGACTTTTCTGGTTTACCAGGAAGGCCAGTGTACACAGGATATCCTGAGTGATGGTCAGTGCCTCTCTTACCTGTTGCGGCTACTGCCCTACCACTAGCCAGTTGTCCAGGTATGGGAAGACTGTAAACCCCTTGTCTCCTTAGGTATGTCACCACCACTGCTAGGCACTTGCTGAACACCCTTGGAGCAGATGTCAGGCCGAAAGGCACGGCCTTGAACTGGTAATGGCCTGATGGCAATCTGAACCTGAGGTACTTTCTGTGTGATTGTCTGATGGGAATATGGAAGTAAGTATTGTTTAAGTCCAGAGATGCCAGCCAATCTCCTTTCCTGAGTGTAGGGAGAATGGCAGCCAGGGTGATCATTTTGAACTTTGGTTTTGTCAAATGTCTGTTTAAATGTCTGAGATCCAGTATGAGACACCACTCTGTTTTCTTTAGAGTGAGGAAGTATCTTGAGTAGAGACCCTTTCCCCTTTGGGCCAAGGGAACAGACTACTGCTTTGTCCTGAATTAGTTTTGCTACTTCCACCTCCAACAGAGTTTGTTCTGATAGGCTGGCAGGTCCGAAAAGTCTTCCCCCAGTTTGGAAAGAACCTTGAAACTGAGGGCAAGCCCCTGGCCCACTACCTCTAGGACCCACTTGTCTGGAGTGATGGATCCCCAAGCCTAGAGATAGTGGGAAAGCATGCCTCCTACTGGAAGTGGGGAGGGACCCTGGCAGACCCCTCAGGGGGTCTGCTTAGTTTGCGCACTTGGCTGAGTGCTGGGGCCAGTGCGGCTGCTGCCCCTTCTGCCTCTGAAGTATCCCTCTGAGGCTGGTAGGCTGGTGATGCCAGATCAGCAAAAAATACTGCACTGCTCACAGACAGTTCAAAACTGTTTATACATATTTTAAAACAGGCACACCAAGCTCCTGCAAGCACTGATTGGAGTATTTTTGCTAGCAGTCAGTGTGGCTTGCAGGAGCTTGGTGTGCCTGTTTTAAAACTATTTAAATAAAGTTTTTGAACTGTTCAGAGTGGTGCAGTACCTTTTGTCCCGATTGTTCTATCTTCTACACGCATGTTCATGCAGCTGCCTTGTTTGCATTTTTACTGGTGATGCTTGAGCCTGGAAGAAGGGCCCGTAATAAGATCTACCCTGCCCTTTGCCTTGGTACTTCTGTGGTGTTGCTACCTTCTCCTTTGCAGCAGCACTCTTATATACTACTTATATTCAGCCATCTTCTTCTTGTAAGCCTCTGTTTGCTCACTAAAGAGAGATGTAGGCTCACAAGGAAAATCCATTGCCTTTGTTTGTGTGTCCTGGGACAGGTTAGTGGCCTTAGCCAAAATCTCCTCAGAGATACTGAATTTGCCATTTGCCTGGCTATAATATCATTTGCATCCACTGCCATCCAAAACTGGCATTTAGAAACTTCTATTCCCATTTTCGCATCGGACAAATCTGATGCCATGGGACCAGGGCATACTTTGGCTCTCTCTAAAACAGTGTTTCGGAGGCTCTTTTGGTATCTGGACACATAAGCCATGTAAGTTGCTTGTCTGATTGCCAAAGAGGCCCTCAAATAGAACTTCTTGGCCATAGAATCCATTTTTCTAGAATCCTTCTCAGGTGGATGTGATGCCAGGGAATCCCTGCTGTGTCACATGCAGCAGCCTGCACCACCCCTTTGTGGCTGGGGTATCCAAAAAGGAACTCTGCTCCAGACTTGGCCATCCAGTACTTCCTGTCCATCCTTTTATCCACTGGGGGAATGGAAGTGGGGGTTTGCAAAATCTTGGAAGCCTGTCTCTTTAAGGACTTATGGATGGGCAACAACCTTTCAGTTGCTGGCACATCCATCATTTTCATATGGTCTGGTTCCTCTTCCTCCTCTGTGGATTCTTGAGTGGAGAGGTCCAGTGTTTGTGCCACTTGTTTCATAAAGACAAAGTGGGAGGAAAAATCCTCAGCTCCCTTCTCAGGGTAGTCAGGACGGGGGGATAAGGTTCAAGAGGTTCCCCAAAATTCTCATCCTCCCCTTCCACATAAACCTTAGCAAACCATTCAAGTGAACTGGGAACTAAGGTGGAACCCAGGTCCTGAACCGAGGTCTGTGAACCGGGCCACTGAACCAGAACATCAGTATCAGGTTACAGTGCATGAAGCAGACTTAAAACGTTAGCTATTGCTTCTGTGATTGGAACCGATGGATTTATTGGTTGCGGTTCCTTAACCAAGTGTTTTCCTTCCTCTTTTCTTGGTGGAACTTGCGTTCAACGGCAGTGTCGGTTCTCTTCTTACCTGAGGAACCATCACCCTGGTCAGAGGGTTGTTCAACAGTTCTTTAGGTTTCTCCTTCTGGGAGGAGGAGGAGGAAGGTTTATCTGGAGCTGGGACAGCAACCTTCTTGGACATTTTTTCTTCAGTTGGTTCAAATGCCTATCAAGCGTTGACTGAGGAAAATTCTTACAGATTTCACAATCTGCCTTTAGGTGGTCAAACCTGCAGACAACACAAACCAAGTGAGGATCTGCTTTAGCAAATGGTTCCCCACACTCTGTACAATGCTGAAAACCTGTTGGGCGGTTCTTTTCTTGGGTAGTGACATGACCAGTAAAACCCTTAAAAATGTTTTTCTGCAAGCCAGATTCACATACATAAACAAAGGTCTCTCTTTTCTTTTTTGCAGTCGGTTTAGTGACTGACGAGGGAACTGAGAGTTATCACAGTTTCTCTCAAAAGACCAAAATGAGATAACCGTCCCAAGGAAATTTTAAAGACAGAAATTTAACTTTAAAGAATAACTAAGCGTTCAGTTACCTCACAGTTAAACGAACCAAGAAACTTACGAAATAAAACAAAATCTAGACTAATATACCTGTAAACTCAAGGATATTACTTTAAAGCGAACAGAAATAAATTTACTTCAAAAACAGAAAATACAATTTTCAAGAAAGATGAAGGAGGGCTCTCAGAGGCGTCTGTACTAGGCAACTGGAGTAAAGAATCTGATGATTGTAGAATGTTTACCAGAGACAGTGGTTTGAAAGCTTAGCTTGAGCCTAACAGTCCATGATTGGCATAAGTTCTATTAGCTATTTCAGCTCCGGGCAGTCTTATGGTGAGACCATTCTGCCAAAGTCAGAATACAGTAAGATTTCCTAGGGTTTGAAATGAAAATAAGCATGCTTACTGTAATTCTTGATCTTCTAGGAATATCTTTACCACTGATTCTCACTAATAAGTTCTGAGCCTACGTACTTTTTTACAGAGGAGGCGCAGCATAACTTAACTTGTACTTGTACTTATGTACAAAGTCTATAAGCATAAGATAGCCCTGGTAACCCAGGTAAGAAGGGTCAACAAATCAGTAACATAGTGTCTTCACAGCCCAAATCAAGAACAAGGGTTGAAGACCAATAAACTGACTGGAGTGAGCCTGGGGGATGGCAGGTGGGTGTGTGAATCAATAGTGAAGATATTCCTAGAAGATCAAGAATTACGGTATATAATTTTCATATCTTCCAAGAATCAATCTTTACAATTGATTCACTCTAACTGGTCAGAGTACCAAGCTCAGACAAAATCCCCCAGACTAGGATAGTAGGAGTTGAGGGCTCACTCAGGACAGAAGTCCATTCAGGATGGTCCTACCAAAAGAGGCATGCTACCTGGCATGGATGTCCAAGGACTAGTGCTTACCAAAGTGTGCACTGTACTCCAAGCTGCAGCTCTGCAAATATCACTGATAGGCACAGTGCGACTCTCTGCCAGGGGCGCAGTAACTGCTCTGGTGGAGTGGGCACATACCTGACCTTCTATCCTGACCAGCACCATAGCATAGCAATGGCGTAGACAGCTCACTATCCAGGCAAAAATGCACTTGACTGTAACATGTTATCGCTATTGATTAGGACCGAAGGAAACAAAGGATGTTTGGATTGCCTTAGTTCTATTGAACTAAAATGTAATGACTCCCTTAACATCCAGAGAATGAAGAGTGTATTCGCCTTCATTCTGAAAGTTAGCAAAATAGGTAAGCAGCACAACTGGCTGGTTCAGATGGAACTCCAACACAATTTTGGGAAGGAACTTAGGGTGTGTATGTAGAACTACCTTATCTTTGTGGAAAACAGTATATGGGGGATCTGTTACCAAGGCATGATTTTAAGACTCTCTGCAAGCAGAAGTGATAGCAACTGCAAAAGCTGCTTTCCAAGTTAAGAACTTTAGCTCACAGGTTGCAAGAGGCTTTAAGGATTTGCGAGTGAGTATGTCCAGCAGAAGGCTGATATCCCAGCCAGCCACTGGCTTTCTGACAGGAGGCCTTGTGTGTAAGATGTCCTTAAGGAACCTCTTGAATAGTAGCAGATGCATCTGGTAGAAGTACCGACAGGCTCATGGTATGCAGATGCACACAGGTCAACCTTGACTGTGGAATACTAAGGGCCAGCATTGGAGCGGTCAAGCAAATTCCAGAACCTTGTCAGGTGGGCACCCAAAGAGGTATGTGTGGATTTTAGAGCACCAGATGGAAAACCTTTTCCATTTGGCTGTGTAAGTCTTCCTAGTGGAAAAGTTTATGGTCAGCCAAAAGTATTTCAGAGACCCTCTAAGATACCTTGTACCTGTTCACTTCTATCTCTTCTGAAGCCAGTCCTGCAGGTGAAGGGAATGCAGGTTGGAATAGACCAGGTGACCCCGAGTCAGTAAGTCTGTCCTGAGTGGAAGAATCCTTGGTTTGCTGACAAACAGTCTGTTCAAAAGAGGAAACCATATTTGTCGAGGCCAGCTGGGGTGATTAGTATTATCTTGCCCCCCATGTGCCTCCAGTTTTAGCAATACCCTCTGCACTAGGAGGACTGGAGGAACACATATAGAAGCAGATTTTGCCATTCAGTTTGAATGCATCAAAACTGATGTCCTGGACTCTGGAGCAGAATAAAGGCAGTTTGGCATTTAGTAGGGACACAAAAGGTCTACATCTGGGGTGCCTCTCTACGAACAGAGATCTCAGGACATCTGGAACCAATCACCACTCATGAGGATCGGATTTTTTTTTTTTTTTTCAATTGTTTAACTAGGAGAGACAGCTAGCTGAAAGCTTTTTCACGTCAGACCTGGGAGCACAGGGAATTTAAGTGACTTGCTCAGGGTCACATAGTATGCAAGTGGAGGCTGTGGGATTCAAACCCAGGTCTCCAGATTTGCAGCTCAGAGCCTTAAACCACTGAGCTATACTGCCTCCCAAATTCGGTTTCTGTTTGACTAGGCTGCGTCTTCCAGAGTGGTCAAGACTCTGGCAGGCAAATGACTTGGAGCAGGACCTCTTGGACAGCCAGGAGATAGGAATGCCTTCTCATACAGATACCTGCTGCAACTGAGTGGGAGGCAGTATCAAAGCATTACAGAAAACTCAGCTGGGAAAACATCACATACCTTCAAGCATTTTAGGTTAATGCAGGTTAAAGTTCCAAAGTTTATTGTAGTACAAACAGACACACTGCCTCCACAAGTAAACCCAAAGTTTTACCCAGCAACTTTGTATGTTGTCATGGGTATACTGGCCCCATGGAGTATCTCTTATATAGCATACATTTAAAATGACACAGTGCAAAAAGTGCAATCACAGTGCAGACATGTGCATGTGCAGACATGGTAGACAAATTTAAAACATGAACTTCACATATCAAATAGATATCTTAGTCTGTATTGAATTATACAGTACCAATAGAGAGCCTGTATAGATATATTTATAAAATGAGTAGGAAATTGCTTGTGATTTATTGGATCTTGAGCATCACATGACTGTGCGTATACAGCGGAACCGCACACCTGCACTTTGCCCCTTCCAGAACAATTTCACATTTTATAAGATAGATAAACTACTCTGAGTGTGCAGTCAGCTCTGATATACGCATTTTCTGCGGTTGACGACACTGCGCATGTATGTCAGAGCACCTAATCGACACCTTAGAGTGGTTTATCTATTCCATATATATATATATATATATATATATATATACATACACACACATATGACGCCATAGCGCCACTATAGTTAGGGTTGAGCAGGGGTTTCACGTGAAACCTCAAACTTTGTACTCGGATGTGTACGAAACTTTGCATGTGCAGTCTTGTGTGGTAGATCTCTTGACATGCCAAGTTTCATTTTGGTCAGGTCTGTGGATTCCGAGCTGCAAATAGTGCTAAAACGTTAAAAATCGCCATTTTTAGTCCTTTTTTTTGTCATCTCGCTGCACCCAAACTGTTTGGAATTTTGGTCTGACATTTACAGGGTAGAAAGGGTTTGCCTCACTAAAATGCCTTTCACTGGTTTGGTGAAAAATATTTATCCATGTCAAAGTTATTTAATTTTAACGTTTTGAGTTCTGAGCACGCTCAGTTCAGTCTTGTGGATAGCTTCCTGGAATGGCAAACAAATTTGGTCTCACGAATAATGATTCTTTGTTGTAAGGCCAATCCTTTTTGTGAGAAAAAAATCCTTTTTCATGAGATGCCATCTTTGCACTTTAATATCTTCGCAACCATACAATGGATTTGCACGAAGTGTTGCATGCATGGTCTCAGAGGGTTGCTCTCTTGACTTGCCAAGTTTCCTTAGTTCTGGCTGCATGTGTGTATTCTGAGAGCCAGATAGTAAAAATATCATCATTTTGTGCTGGATTTTTGTCATCATCTTGTGCCCAGATGGCTGGAATTTGGTCTGAAATTTTCAGGGTAGAAAGGGCCTGGCCCACCAATGTGCCTTTCACTGGTTTGGTGAAGAAATATTAATCCATTGCCAAGTTAAAAGGATTTGAAATTCTGGTTCTGAGCATGCTCAGTAGGGACTTTTGGACAGATGTCCGATACCCTACTGAGCATGCTCAGAACCAAAATTTCAAATGTTTAAACCTTGGGAATGGATTAAATACAGGTTACTCACCTGTAACAGGAGTTCTAGGAATGGTATATGTTGTTCATCCACACTCATTGGCAGGTATCCTTGCCGCTTTAAATCTTGCCGGAAGGTCTTCAAGCTCGCTCCTCCCACCCACCGGGTGGTATAACTCGGCTCCGCCTGGCCAGATCTGGCCCGCTGGAAGCTCAGGTTGTGCGTCGAAGCGGGGAGGTCGGGTGGAGTCGTGTGGATGAACAACATATACCATTCTAGAACTCCTGTTACAGGTGAGTAACCTGTATTTCTAGGGACATGGATATGTTGTTCATCCACACTCATTGGCAGACTCCTAGCAGTTCTCCGGGAGGAGGAGGCAAGACGCACACCCCAATACTTACTTGGGAAAGAGAGACTGAGAACCGAGGCCCCAAAACCAGCATCCCGCGTGACTCAAGGTCGATGTGGTAATGGGTAATAAAGGTGTTTGCTGACTTCCAGGTAGCAGCCCTGCAGATTTCCTGGATAGGGCGTCCCTGGAAGCAGCCACCGTTGCAGCAGTATGGCGGGTAGAATGAGCTCTTATCCCTCTGGGAGGCTCCATGCCCGCTAACTTATAGCAGAGATCTATGCAGGAGGTTACCCACCTGCTTATCGTCCGCTTGGCTGCAGGTCTGCAGATATGCTTCAGCGTAGGTGACAAACAGCTGGCGAACCTCTCTCGAATTTCAGCCGGCGCCTCCTTATAATAAGCGAGCGCCTCTTCAGGGTCCAGAGTATGGAGCCTATATTCGGCCTCCGAGGTGTGATTGGGGTAGAACACCGCAGAGTCAACACCTGGTTAAGGTGAAACTCCACACCACCTTCGAAGGAATTTCGGTGGGGAGCAGGGACAACCTTGTCCCTGTGGAAGACCAGGTAAGGAGACTCGATGGAAAGCGCCTGAGCTCTCCCATCCTTCTGGCTGACGGATAGCCACCAAGAAGGCGGTCTTCCACGACAGGTGAGAGAGAGCACACCTGTGCATTGGTTGAATGGTTTGCCCATGAGCTTTGCCAGTACCAGCAGTAGATCCCACGGAGTGGGGGGTTCCCGTGACTGAGGGAATGTGATCAAGGCCTTTGAAAAAGCGCCCAGACCACCTTCCTCATGCCACCGACTGCTTCCCGCCCGCGCCTCGGTAAGCAGAGATGGCTGCCAGGTGCACCCTTAGGGTCACGACCTAAGCCCTTGACTAGAAAGGGACCATAAATAGTCCAAGATGCTTGCCAAGGAACAGGAGGAAGGGTCCAAGCCCTTGCCCTGACACCAAATGTGGAAAACCTTTTCCATTTGAAGGCATAGTATTTTCTGGTCGACCTCACGGGACGCCTAACTACATTGAGGACCTCGCTGAAAGACCCAAGGCCTGGAACTCTAGCCGCCAGGAACCAGGCAGTCAGGGTGCAGGGATTGAAGGTCCGGATGGAACACCTTCCCCTGATTGACTGAGAGCAGGTCCGGGCGAGCTGGAAGCTGCCGCGGAGTCCTGGAGCTGAGACTGAGGAGATCTGGGTACCAGAACTGGCGAGGCCAGTCTGGGGCTATCAGAATCACCTGCGCCTTGTCCCTCCTCGCCTTGAGAAGCACCTTGTGGATCAAGGGAAATGGGGGAAAGGCGTAAAAGAGGCCCGGGGTCCATTGCCTCGAGAAGGCATCCCCCTGCAGCGAGCCCTGCTGAGGCGGGCATGGAACAGACTCAGCTTCGCGTTCTCCATGGAGGCAAACAGGTCCACCTGAGGTGTGCCCCAAAGGGAGAACAGATGCTGTACTACCTCCGGCAGGAGAGACCACTCGTGGGATGCAGCCCCTATCCGGCTCAGGGCATCGGCCAGGGTGTTGGAGGCTCCTGCCACGTGAATGGCTAGGAGATCCGCCTCCAGGCTGCGCCGAGTGACCAAATGCGGAGAGCTTCCTTGCATAGAAGCATGGAGCGCGTCCGCCCCTGGCGGTTTAGATAGTACATGGTCGTGGTATTGTCCGTCTGGACTCGGACCACTTGACCCCGGAGGAACGGAGCAAAGGCGGTGAGAGCTAGGCGGACCGCCCGGAGCTCCAGCAGGTTGATGTGGCATCGGGACTCCCGCGGGGACCAGAGGCCATGAGCCCGGTGTTCCCCAGATGGGCACCCCAACCCATCAGAGAGGCATCGGTCGATAGAGAGACCGCCGGCTCGGGCGGACGAACGGGATGCCTCCTGCAAATGATCTGGAACGGTCCACCACTGGAGAGCGCCCACATCCCTGTGTCACCGGCACAAGCTGGTCCAAGGGATCGCAGAGCCAGGACCACTGGCTGGCCAGTCCCCACTGAAGGGGACGATGTTCCAGCGGGCCCAACGGACCACGCTGGTGCAGGCCGCCATGAGACCCAGGAGGCGAGGAAGTCCCGGCAGGGCGCAATTGCCCAACCAGAAATGATCGGGCAAAGGAGGAAAGAACCTCGGCCCTGTCCGCCGGGAGCCGCCTGGCTCGAAGAGAGTCGAGCTGCGCCTGATGAATAGAATCACCTGCTTCGCTCGAGTTCCGACTTGGCCTCGCTGATAAGGAGGCCCAGTTGAGAGCAGACCTGGAGGGCCAGATCTCTGGACCACTCCGCCTCCTTCCTGGAGGGAGCTGCTATCAGCCAGTCGTCCAGGTAAGGGTACACCCGGACCCCTCGGCGCCGCAGGAATGCTGTCACCACTGCCATGCATTTGGTGAAGACCCTGGGAGCTGGAGACAAGCCGAAGGGCATGGCTTGGAACTCGAAGAGGGATCCTTCCGCTCGGAAGCGAAGGAATCTCTGGTGAGACGGACAGATAGGGACGTGAAAAAACGCGTCCTGCAAGTCCAGAGAGCAGAACCACACGCCGCGTTCCAAGGATGGTATTATCTGAGCCAGAGTGACCATCCTGAAGGTTCGAGACCTTAGGAACTTGTTTAGGTCGTGTAGGTCGAGAATGGGGCGCCAGCCCCCCGTCCGTTTCGGAACCAGGAAGTACCTGGACACAAACCCTGGGTCTGAAGGAGGGTCCACCACCTCTCTTACCACCTCCTTCTGGAGGAGGAGAGCGATGTCGGCTCGACGAGCCGCCAGTGAGGCTGGGGATCCCGAAGCCCCCCGAGGGGCGACGGCTCTGAAGGGTGGTGCCTGCTCGAATTCCAGAGGCAGGCCTCTTCCCACCACCTCCAAGACCCACCTGTCCGTGGTAACAGCGGACCAGGCGGAACGGAAGTGCCGGAGCCGTCCCCCCACGGGGGGACCCAGGGGTAAGGTGACGGGGATGGGGGCGACACCCCTCAGCCCGTCACTGGGCAGGCTTGGAGGAGGGACCGGCCGAGGGACCTCCTGGGCCCTTTCCTCCCTGCCTCCTGTTAGAGGAAGCCGGCGGCTTGGGTTTGGGATGCCAAGGCCGAGCCTGCTGGCCCTGACGTTGCTGGGCCGGGCGCGCCGGGGGCACAGAAGGACGAAAGGGCTTAGGCTGTGGTTTGCGGCCTTTGTCCTTCTGAGCGGAAGAGACCGAGTCAAGGTGGCATTGGACTTCTCGATCCTGCAGGTGACCTTCCACCCCAGGGGTCAAGAGGTCAGTCCCAAAAGGAACATCCGCCAACTTGTGCTGGTATCCGAGTAAAGGTGGATATCCTCAGCCAAGCCCACCGACGATAGCCACTCGCGCCGCCACCGATCTGGCACATGAGTCCCCTATATCCAAAGCAGTCTGGAGCTGCTGTTTGGCCACTGCCCTGCCCTGGTCCCGCACCTGCTTAACCGTAGTCTGCAGATCGGCGGGAAGATGAGGATGACCTCATCCAGGGAGCCCAACAGGGCATGAGAAAAATGTGCCATGAGGACGGCGAACTGGCCTGATGAGGCCGAGAGGACGCAGCGTAGACTTTTCGCCCGACATAGTCCAATTTCTTGGACTCCTTGTCAGGAGGTTTGTCCACATCCCTGGCGTTGCCGGCGCGCCGGAAAACGCTGTCGGTAACCAACCCCTCAGCGGAGGGGTGTTCCGAAAAACCGGACAAGGAACCGGTAGGGACCGCATACTTCCTGGCCATCCTGGCCGAAGGCGCAGGGCAGGAAGCAGGGCGCTGCCAAAGCTCCAGTGCGGACCCACTATGGCCTCGCCACCGGAAAGCCTCCGGCCGGAGAATCCCTCGGTCCAGAATCTCCGTGAGGGGATACCTGGCCCGCTTGGAACGGGTTCGAGCTCCATCCCGTAGACCCGAGATGAGCCGAAGCAGTCCTAGGAAGGACGACGGGCTATCGCCCATTGACTGACCTCCTGAAGACTCCAAGTCCAGTCGCTTGGAGAAAAGGAGGAATCATCTTGGACTCCGGAAGAGTCCTCGAAGAGCTGCCTCTGGCCTGAGCCACCCTTCACCTGCCGAGGTCGGTCGGGAGTGAGGGTAACTGACAGCCGATGGGGTAGACCCTTAGCCGACCGAGAATCCTTGGTCGGAGCCCAATTGGTGGCTGTGGAGGCGGAGGTTCCACCGGAATCGGTGGAGCAGCTGGTTTTGGCCGAACAACGGCCTGAACAAACTCCTCGGATAAGTCGAGGGTTGTGTCGGCCGTCCGGTGACAAGCCACTTAATGGCGGGAAGGCGACGGGTCGGCTTATTCCGCCAGGGAGGAGTTGTTAGAACATAAGGTCCTCGTACCATCGACGTAATTTACGCCGAAGCCTCCCCTCATCCGAGGAGGAGGACGAGGACGAGCGGCGACGCCGCTCACCGCGGTGCCGAGACCGAGACCGCCTATGACGGTGGGATCGGCTGGACCGCGAAGAGGTCCGAGACCGAGACCGAGAGTCCCGGAATTTCCGAGGTCGGTGCGGGGAGGTGTCGGCCGGAACCGGCACTCCCTTCGGCTCGGATGGTCCATCCGAGGGCTCCGGAACCGGAGGCACAGGCGAGCCCACGGGATCCTCAACTCCTCCCGGGGGAACCGGGGAGAGGGGAATCTCGGCTGCTAAAGGCGACAGCCCGTCCAATGGGTCGAGAAAAATCTCGACTTCATCGGTGGGAGTCTCGGTCAACTGACCTGACGGGGACACCGTGAGGCCAGTGGCCGAAGCCGAGCGGTCGACCGAAGCCGACGGTCGACGGCCCGGGGAGAGGGAACTTTCCCGCTCCCAAGAGCATCGACGGAGGGACTTACCCCTGTCCCTCTTTTTGGACCGAGAATAAGGTCCAGCAGACGCAGGCCCTTCTCCTTTAGTGGAGAGGGACAGACAAAGCTCCTTAAAAGAAGCCGTGTAGGAAGAACCCAGAGAGAGCGGGATAAATGCCGCGGCCGAGGAAGATACGGCCCGCGCCGCCTCCTCTTCGAGGGCGACCATCCGCTCGAGCTGATCCGCCGAGCCCGCCGCCGCGGACACCGCCAACCGGGCCTCCTTGGACTTCACCGGAGGGAAACGCTTCTCGGGACGGCCCAGTTGCAATCGGGCAGCACGGTCTTCGAGGACGTAGGCCGAGAAAGATGAGCACAGGTCGCAAGCCTGCGGGTCGTGCTCAAGGCCTAAGCAGTAGACACACGTGGAGTGTGGATCCGTCCGAGACATCTTCTGCCCGCATGGGCATCTCCGAAATCCGGGAGTCGATTTGTCCATCGCAGCCGCGAGGGATAGAAGACTGAAGTCTTTTTGCAAAATTTATTTTTAAATCCGCAAACGGAGAAATAGGAACCAGTCACAAACGCAGAGCGTTAAGGAGGGAACCTGAGCTTCCACGCGGTAAGGAAGATCTGGCGTCATGGGGCGGAGCCGAGAGTTATACCACCCGGGTGGGTGGGAGGAGCGAGCTTGAAGACCTTCCGGCAAGATTTAAAGCGGCAAGGATACCTGCCAACGAGTGTGGATGAACAACATATCCATGTCCCTAGAATATTTTTTTTCACCAAACCAATGAAAGGCACCATTCTATGGCATACACTTCCTACACTGAAAATTTCAGATCAAAATTCCAAACCATCTGTGCTGTAGGTGATGACTCAAAAAAAAAAAAAAAAAAGGCAAACAAAACAATTTTTCCTAAAATGTACTATCCGGATCTTGGAATCTTTACATCCAACTGAACGAAACTTGGCAGATCAAGACACTCCCCCAGACTGTGCATGCAAACTTAGTGCAATTCTGTTGAACGGGGTGAAGCTATTAATATATTTATATAATGTGTACATCTATATACAGTGGGCCAGATATTCAAACTGCGCTATTTTGTAGGCAAGCCCTTGCAGCTGCACAAAATAGTTGCGTGAGGTGTGGCAAGTGATATTCAAAGGAGTTGCGCCCTTGAGCAACTCCTTTGAATATCACCCTACCACAACCACTGTGCAAGGCGCATGTGGAACTTGCGCCACCGCAAGTGGCCAGAGTGGAGCATTTAACTTGCGGTGGCGCAAGTACCATTGCGCCATGCGCCAAACTCCGATATTCAAAAGGTGACATGCAAATGGGGCCATAATTCATGCAAGGCGCAGGGGGCCATTTGCATCTGATTATGGCCCCATTTGCATGCCATTAGCATGCAGGTGCGCCGATCCCCGAGGATTTGCGCCTGGCGCCCTGCCAGGGAGCAGCCGTTGGGGACCAACGCACCCTGCAGCCAGATAGCGGGCAAAACAGTGTAAATCCCCACCATGACCCTCACTGGCCCGATCACGGGCATAGTTTAATCCCCAACCAGCCCGATCGCGGGCAGCAGTATCTCCCCAATACATCCCTGGTGGTCCAGTGGACCGAAAAGCCCAATCACGGGCTGTAGTAGTTTAAAACAACCCCTCCTCCTCCTGAACACATCCCTGGTGGTCCAGTGGACTGAAAAGCCCGATCGCGGGCTGTAGTAGTTAAAACAAACTCCCCTCCGAATACATCCATGGTGGTCCAGTGGCAAATCCCGATCGCGGGATGTAAAACTTGAACAAACCTTCCCCGAACATAGTGTCCCCACCCCACCCACCCGAAGCCCCACCACCCGCTCCCCGGCGGCAGGCATCCCACCAGTCTGCCGCCCGCCTCGCCGACTGACTGCCGGTAGACTCTACGCCCATTGGTGCAGAGCAGAGCCAATGGGCGTGCATCACTCTACAAGACAGTCCAGTTTTGTGAATGAATGAATGTATTCATTCACAAATCTGGACTGTCTTGTACTAGTATGGGCTGCACGCCCATTGGCTCTGCTCTGCACCAATGGGCGGCAGCCTTACCGGCAGTCGGTGGGTGGGTGGGATGCTGCCGCCAGCCGGCTGCCGGGGAGCGGGTGGTGGGGCTTCGTGGGTGGGTGGGGTGGGGACACCAGCCACAAGGGCTATATTCGGGGTTTGTTCAAGTTTTACATCCCGCGATCGGATTTGCCACTGGACCACCATGGATGTATTCAGGAAGGGGGTTGTTTTAAACTACTACAGCCCGCGATCGACTTTTCGGTCCACTGACCACCAGGGATGTATTCGTGGGGGGTTGTTTTAAACTACTACAGCCCGCGATCAGGCTTTTCGTCCACTGGACCACCAGGGCTATGTTGGGGACACATTGTTGCCTGCGATCGGGCCAGTGGGGGGTGGTGGGGGATTTACAGTCTTTTGCCCACGATCGGGCTGCAGGGGGGCACAGGGAGTGGGTTGGGGGCCAGCCACAGGTGGCAGCTGCTGTGTTGCGCCCTGCAATGCAGCAGCTCACCTGTGGGTGGCCCTCGACTTGAGCCTTTTTTTTGGCTCAAAGTTGTGCAGGCGCAGGTTGGGGGTTGCGCCTGCACAACTCTGCACAGCCTGGCTGAATATCGGGCTGTGCAGTTTATGCATGGTTCCTCCCCCTCCAGTTCAGCATGCATTCATTTGCATTGCGCTGTTGCTCAGCATGTTTTCTGTGGCGCAACTTCCTCCTGCTGAATATCGCAGAATGGAGCAAGTTCGGACTTGCGCAGGCGCAACCCTATTGAGCATGGTGCTTTGGACACTGAAATGCACAATCCTTACACCAAACACATTAGACCTGAAACAATCAGCATCCACCAGATAATGTGCATCAGACCCTGGATTTACTTCCACATCTCCAGCAAGCAGTAATATAAATATCCCACAAACAGAAGCACATACAAATGGCTGCCACTTGAAAATCAGACCCCATTGTTTCTGCAGGCTATTACCAATACTGTATCCCATTTGCTTATACATAGTGCCTAAAACATGTCCTTGGTGAATTTTAAATTTGTATACCATGTCAGGTGCTGCTGACTCAGTGCTCTGTTTACTGAATTCATTGTAAGCCAAGCTGATTTTACCAAATGCAACATCTGAACATAGAACACAAACAATATAAAGCATCCCCAGTACAATACCACCTCCCGCCATTGCCAGTTACAGTTATTCCCAACAGACACATGAAGTTCTTATCTTGCAGCATTCCTCGCCCTGGTCGTGATCCGGTCAGACTCTTTTCGTATTCACTTGGCCTCCCCACTTAGCCGCTGCCATGCCCACAACAGGTAGGCTTTTTAAACTGTAATGCCTCCTCCTCTCCCTGATGCTGCCACCAACAGGATTCGAGGGCTGATAAAGATGAAAACAGCTTCAGGTGTGGTTGGTTAAGAGCAGACCGCAGACCGCACAATATGTACAGTTGCTAAGGGCAACAGATCATCACTGTACACAACAGTGCTCTGTTTCAGAAACATGTGCAAACGTCAAACAGCAGTTCAAGAAGCAGTTCACTTCAGTAATAAGCAGCACAAGGAAATAACAGGTCAGAAAATAACAGAGCAGGCAGAAAGCAGCAGTACTATGCATAGAATCGTTCATTCAGGATCCTTTCATTTAACTTAGCAGGCACTGCTTCAAAAACAGTTCTTTGGCATCAGCAGGCTACTTCAGTGCACAAGAATACTTGCCCAGAGGATTCTGGTTCTGAGCATGCTCAGTCAGCACTTCAAAATAACTATGAAGTTTTTGTATGGGAACCTTTTTCGGATAGATATTTGATATCCTACTGAGCATGCTCAGAACCAAAATTTCAAATGCTTATAACTTGGGAACAGACTCACTTTTTTTACCAAATCAATGAAAGGAGCCATTCTAAGGTATACCCTTTGTGCCCTGAAAATTTCAGATCAAAATTTCAAACCATCTGGGCTGTAGGTGATGACCCAAAAAAAAAAAAATTTTTCCCAAAAACACACTGTCCAGATCTTGGAATTCTCACATCCGACTGGAACGAAACTTGGCAAATCAAGACACCTTGTCCCCTAAACTGAGCATGCAAAATTTAGTGCAATTCCACTGAACGGGGATGAAGCTATTAATTATAGTGACACGGTAGCACCACTATAGTTAGGGTTGAGCAGTGGTTTCTAAGTTAAACTTCAAATGTTGCACTTTAACATTTTTGCAACTGTTCAATGGATTTGCACAAAATTTTGCATGCACAGTCTTGTGCAGTAGAGATGACTAACAGGAGAAAGGATCACAGATCTCCAAGTAGAAGGTCACCTGGGGGGCCAGTGACCATCACATGGTATGGTTCAATTTGGCCACTAGAACTAAATCATCCCATTCCAAGGCAAAAATATGGGACTTCAGATGAGCTGACTTTGATAAGATGGCCAACAGAGTTAAGCTAGCCCTGGCAAAAAGAAATACAGGAGAGGGAGTACAGGCAAAGTGGGCAAGCATTAAGGATGCAATACTTGAAGCAACATCCCATTGTGTTAGAGAGACAAGGAAGTGCAAAAGGAAAAGGAAACCACTTTGGTTCTCAAAAACAGTAGCAGAAATGGTCAGAGCCAAAAGGCTGACCTTCGGGAAATATAAAGGAATGCAGCGGGATGAAGATAGGGAGGCATACCAAACTTCCCTAAGGGAAGCAGGGAAGGCAGTAAGGCAGGCAAAGGTCCAAACCAAGGAAACACTAGCACAAACAATAAAAGAAGGTAACAAGACTTTCTATAGGTACATTAATGAAAGGAGAATGCCCAGAAGGGGTATTGCTACGATCAAAGGAGATAAGGGGGTGTGCGAAGAGGAGGATCACATAAAAGCATCTATCCTAAATAGATACTTCTGCTCAGTATTTACTGAAGAGAAGGCAGGGTAGGGCCCACAGCTCAGCACCATGGACACAGGGGGGAGGGAGATGTGCACTAGTCCCTTCACAAAAGAAAGGGTCCTACAAGAGCGCACTAAGCTCAGGGTGGACAAGACAATGGGACCTGATGGCATTCATCCCAGGATACTAAATGAGCTAAGGGTGGAACTAGCAGAGCCATTATCAGAACTGTTTAGTGAGTCTCTGAGCACAGAAGAGGTCCCAGAAGACTGGAGAAGGGCTCAAGTGATCCCGCTCCACAAGAGTGGTAGCAGGGAGGAGGCAGGGAACTACAGACCAGGCAGTCTTACATCAGCAGTGGGCAAGATTATGGAGGCATTCCTTAAGGAAGGGATTGTGCAACACCTGGAATCCATAGGAGCACAGGATCCAAGACAGCATGGGTTTACAACAGGAAGGTCCTGTCAAACTAACCTCATAGATTTCTTTGGCTGGGTAACCAGAGTGGTGGGTCAAGGGGGAGCAGTTGCTGTCGCCTACCTCGACTTCAGCAAAGCTTTCGATACTGTTCCACATAGAAGATTCATTAATAAGCTGGGTAGGCTTGGAGTAGGTCAGAAGTTGGTCACCTGGGTGGCAAACTGGTTGACGGGCAGAAAACAGAGAGTGGTGGTACACGGTATACAGTAAGAAGAGATGCAAGTCACAAGTGGGGTACCTCAGGGATCAGTCCTGGGGCCAGTCCTCTTCAATATCTTCATCAGTGTCATAGAAGAGGGACTGGAAGGTAAGGTCTGTCTGTTTGCAGATCTGCAACAGAGTAGATGATCCAGATGGGGTGGGCAGAATGAGAAGAGATCTGGATAAACTGGCAAAATGGTCAGAAGAGTGGCAACTGGGGTTTAATGCAAAGGAGTGCAAGATCATGCACATAGGGAAGAGAAATTCTGAAGCCACCTATAGGCTGGGAGGGGAGTTGCTGGCAGTCACGAGGGAAGAAAGAGACTTGAGCATCATTATCATCACCGATGACCTGAAATCATCCAAGCAGACCACTAAAGCAGTAGGTAAAGCTAGGGGGATGTTGGGGTGTATTAGTAGGGGGTATCACAAGCTGGAAGAGGGAGGTAATGATCCCTCTTTACAAGACACTGGTTAGGCCCTCATCTGGAGTACTGCGCAAGTAATGGAGGTCACACCTTCACAAGGACATTAACCAAACTGAGGCAGTCCAGAGAAGGACAACCAAATGGTGCGGGGACTGCATCAGAAAACATATGAGGACAGATTAACGGAGCTCAATATGCATACCCTAGAGCAAAGGAGGGAGAGAGAGGTGATATGATCAAAACATTCAAACACCTTAAGGGCATTAACAAGGTGAAAGAGTCTAACATGTTTCAATATAAGAAAAATAGCAGGACAAGAGGACACAGCATGAGATTAGAGGGAGGCCAATTAAGGGGTAATGTGAGGAAGTTCTTTTTCACATAAAGGGTGGTGGATTCACGGAACAGCCTACCTCAGGAAGTGGTGGATATGAATACAGTGCAGGGCTTCAAACAGGCATGGGATAGGCATAAGGGAGCAATACAGATGAGTAAGAATAGATAGGCCATTGACAGAGCAAAGGCCGATGGTACATTTATAAGGCAGAAAAAGAAACAGGCAGACTGGATGGGCCATGCGGTCCTTATCTTCCATCAACTTCTGTGTTTCTATGTTTCTATCTCTTGATGTGCCAAGTTTCGTTCCAGTTGGATGTGTGGATTCTGGGATGTGGCTAGCAAACAAATGTGAAAGAAATTGCATTTTTTTTCATCGCCTTGCACCCAGACGGTTTAGAATTTTGGTCTGAAATGTTCAGGATATAAAGGGCTTGGCTCACAGATGTGACTTTTGCTGATTTAGTGAAAAAATATTAATCCATTCTAAAGTTATTAAATTTAAAACACTGTGGTTCTGAGCATGCTTTGTCAGCACTTCAAAATAACTATGAAGTTTCTGTATGGGAACCCTTTTACGTATGGTTTTAATTTGTGTTTTGGTGGCCACCATCTTGTTTTCTGTTTTCCTTAAAATTCTAATTTGGAAAACCACAAAATGACATTGTGCAGAGTGACCAACACATAAAGCCTCATAGATCTGGTGTGATTCCAAGACCACCGCAATGTCATTCCATGCTATAGGCGAAAAAGACAGTTTTGCCAAGTTTTGAAAAATGACAGTTGTGACATTGATGAGGTGGTGTAAAATATGTCTATGTTGAAAATTTGGTGTTAAAATATTGAAAATTACCAGAGTTACGAGCAAGCGTAGCAAAATTTCAAATGTCCAGCCCTAACACTCACCCCATTCTCTTATACTGTAAACATCTCAGCTCATTTACTCATGGAATGGGGTGAGTGATAGGGTTAACATAACCCAAGGCACACCCACACCTGTTGTTGCTTATAGGGTTGGGGTGGAGTGCTAGGGTTGGAAACTCTAATGCCACATTTCCTTACTTTTGTCACTTTAACATATGGGATATGTAATATATAGAGGGTCAGTATACCTTTGAAAAAGCCCAGAGTAGTTGGATAAAATGTTGGGTTTACTTGTGGAGGATGTGTGTCTGTTTGTACCAAAATAAACTTTGGAATTTTAACCTGCATTAACCTAAATTGCTTGACACACAGAGCTTACGGCATTCTCCTGACTGGTGATCGGGATTTTCAATCCTAAGAGCCAAATGCCACAAGTTAGACAAAGTTTTCTGTGGTCTAACTTGTGCCATTTGAGGGACCCCTTTTACAGGGCTTGAACCAAATCTTTGGTATAAGCTGCTGTAAAATGAGGAAACTGTTGCAACTGCGCCCATTGTACAAAAATTGGGTGCAGTTGCAGCAAAGGAGTTTGGAGCAGCTACACCAAAAAACAGGTCTGATACAGGGCTTAATGCAAGCCCTGCGTCACCCTTTGAAAATCTAGTTCATGGAGGTATGTGATATTTGCCCAGCTCAGACTTTTATACGGGTGTATTTTTTTTTTACCGCGTGTACCACCAGATCGGAGCAGCCCTTCAGCTTGAGTATTAAAGCCATTCAGAGCAGCTTTGAGCTGATGACTGTTAGACTCAACTCAAAGTGTGGCAGTCTGCAGAATCTTTTGTTTAGTTTCAGAATCTGGCAGGGACTCTTGTCAGACTTAAGTAAACTACAAAGGGTATACTCATATTTGGAAAAATTCCCTTGGTAGCTTGCAATCCACATGCTAAGAGTACCTGCAGTGAAAGCCAGCTTGTCCATAGCTTCAATCTTGCATGACTCTTGTTAATAGAGTGTGCAGTGATCTCTTGGGAATAATGGTTTTGTCATTCTCAGCAACAATAACAATGGCATTCGCTATAGGTTGAGAAGCATACACTGATCTATCCTTAGGGTCTGTGTATTTCCTGCCTATCTGCTTGTAGACAGAAGGGACAGAGGCAGTGGGTCAATAAGGTCCTTTATACGGATTGACTCTGGGGTTCATTGTGTAGCTTATCTAAAGTAAACGCTCCCCTAGTTACAAGTTAATGTTGCTTATGAATCTCAAAGCATAGCCATGATGTTAATGCTTAAATGATATGTTTAACATATCCTAACCATCTATGAAACCATGTTCTTTGGGAGCATCTAGCTCCACTCAGTTCGTGTACTTCAGAGTATCCTGGTTAGGTTCTGTTTCCCTGTTAGCTATTAGAGGCAGCTATTGCAGGGGTGCATTATTTAACTTAATTGAGTCCAGACAATCATTCTAATTTCCTTTTGGTTCCTAGCTGGTAGGTACAGCCCCATACATTTTATTTTAATCTTATGATTGACAAGAAATGTCAGTGAATTAACCTACTAATAAATGCATAGGTGAGAGTGGTCTCTCCTATGAGATTATCTTGTTGGATTATGACTCCTGTAAATTAATGTACAGTTCTATTAGAACAACAATGAACACATACTTTTATGTAACCTATAGTATAAATCCTGTACACTGTTTCTGTGGTACCGTAATCACCATGATTGTGTGTATTTATTGAATATAGCATCCACTATGCAACATAAAATGCCATAAATAAAAATTAAAAAAAAAAAATGAAGGGACAGAGGCAGGTCTATTCCAGACCACATCTGACAAGGACACAAATGTGGGCAGAGTAGGAAGAACTAAACTGACTGGCATGGTAGAAATGTTTAATCGACGTAGACAGAGATGTTTACCTGGGTTAATGGCTGAAGGCTCAAAATCAAGTGTAGAATGCATATTCCTGAGCAAAGCCTAGAAAGTGAGATCCTCCTGTAGAACAGAAGAAGAGCCTGGGTCCAAAGAGTCCAGGCTAAAGAAAGAGTCTCCTTCGCTGCCCTCAGAAATGATGAGGGTGGGGTCAGACTTTTCCCCTTCCACTTCCTCCCTGGAGGGTCACAGAGGGAGTGGATCATAGGCCCTCCGATCCAGAATGTGGCTTTAGCAACACCAGTGACACCGCTCCAAGGGATGAGGGGTTGGTGCCAGACACAGTGCCATAACTAAAACTAAAACAAACTCTAGCTAGAACATTAAAACTGAGAGAACTGAACACTGCTGTCATATAGACATGAGTTCAGACTCCCGATGAGCAAACAAAGACATCACTGATGTACCTCGATGGCGGGAAAGAAGGAATTGGGGGCAGTTGAGGGCTTGTGCCGAGAAAGCATGCAGCACAAGCCAGGCTCGTGTGCAACAGCTCACGCATGTGCATCTTACCTCAGTGCCAGCCTCCTGAAAAGTTCTTGCTCCCACGGGGTCCTAACACCTCCAGCTAGGATCCACTAGTCTGAATCAATGGTGAAGACGATTCCTAGAAGATCAATCCTACCTTAATACACAGGAAATGAAGGTTACTCACCTGTAGCTGTAGTTCTAGGACTGGTATATGGTTCACATCCACACTTCTGCAGTCTCCCTTTAGAGCTGATTCGCCAGACTGTCTTTAAGAGAAGCTCTTTCCACCACCATGTAGTATATCTCTAAGCTCTGCCACGTGACATCAAGCCTGCATGCTGGAAGCAGGGATCTATGTGCCACTTGCCAGGGAAGGTCAGGTGGGTCATGTGGCTGTGAACCATATACCACTCCTAAAAGAAAAAAATACTCACCTTAGTAATCTTGTTTCTTCCAATGTATTCTTCTATATTCATAACTTTCTGCAGTCTGCCTCCTAAGTAGAACTGCCCAAAGCAAATGGAACTTTATGCAAATGATGGATCTATCATTGGCTCGTGACACTTATTCAAACTGCTGCCCTCATCTGTTGTTCCATCAACGTCTCAGATTTCTAAGAAGCCTACAAGGCAACCTATGCTATACTACTGAACTACACCTGTACAGGGAGACTACTAAAGCGGTCTAGGACAGCATAAACTATATAATAGCAACAATAATGATAATAATAATAACTATATTAACAAGATCCCTTTCTGAAGTGCCAGAATCACCTGGAAAAAGAAAAGACAATTCAATTCCCACCAGGATTAAAACATGTATGCCTGTGTTTGGGATTAGTAAACCAAAAAGACTCGGGTAGGAATGCAGAGGCTCTGGTTCTGGAAGGGTAGGCAGAAAGGGAGAGTTATGGATATAGAAGAATAGATTGGAAGAAAAAAGATTACTAATGTATGTCTTTTCTTCTGACCCCATGTATTCTTTTATATTCCTAACTCTCTGCAGATTTCAAAGCAGTACCTTTGGAGTGGACAGAGAACCTGTTTAGGAAAGAGGCTCTGCAGGACTGCTGTCCAAACCTGGCATCACTCCTGGACTGTATGACCAAACTGTAATGTTTAGTAAAGGTGTGTACTGTTCTTCGAGTAGCTGCTTTACAGTTCTCCACTAAGGGAATATCTCTTGAGGCTGCTATAGAAGCAGCTGTACCTCTAGTTGAATGGGCACTCAGGCCTGCTGGGGCATGTTTTCCAGATTTTGAATAGCAAAACTGAATGCATTGGACTATCCAGCGAGAGACTGATCTCTTGGAAGCTAGGGTGCCTTTCCCCACATCCCCATAAGTGATAAAAAGCTGTTGCTTATCACTTCTATGGTCCATGTTGTGGGCTCATAGTAGCTTAATGCCCTTTTTACATCCAGACTATGGAGTATGCGCTCACCTGAGCTGGCATGTTCAGTAAAGAACATTGGCTGTCATGGATTGATTTAAGTGGAAATCAGAAACCACCTTAGGAAGAAACCTCCTGTTTGTTTGAAGCACTACCTTGTCATTATGGAAGGAAAAGTAGTCCTTCTCTATACATAGTGCTTGTAACTCACTTGTACTTCTGGCAGAAGTGATTGCAACCAGAAACACAGTTTTCCATGTGACACTGTATATGAGCAGAAGACATAGGCTCAAAGGGAGGCTTCATGAGCTGTGAAATACATATGTTCAGATCCCACATCGGGACTGGTTCCTTAATAGGAGGGCGCACATGGCACAAACCCTTGAAGAACTTTTTGAAAATGGGATTAGCTGCTATGGAAACATTTTTCCCAGCAGAAATGTAAGCTGAAATTGATGCCAAATGTACTTTTAAAGATATGCATTTTAGCCCTTGGGGAATGTAGAAATGTGAGGTATTCCAATAACATTGGGATTTCTGCCAGAGAAGAAGAAAGCTGCTTGGCATCACACCAAATAGAAAACCTTTTCCAACCCGGCCTGTCGGCGCAGCAGTTAAGTTTCCGCCTGCGGCTGGCGACCTGGAGTTCGAGGAACATTTCCTGCAGGTCATGGAGGGCCGACTGGGGGAGGATCGAGCATCCCACAAACTGCTCTCCTTCTCTGGGGGGAGGGTGCAGTGTGTGATCAGTGCTTGAGGGACCCCTGCCAGAGGCCAGGGGCACCACAGCGACCGGCACTTACCAGAATCTGAGGGGCAGGACAGATGCAGGCGTCACTGCATGCTCTCACTCCTACTTACAGTGGAAGAAAATCCTGCCTTCCCACCACCTTAATGATGCCCACCCCGGCTGCACTGGCTCCCAGGCCAACTCCAGTAATATCCCGTCGATCATGGCACCCTTCAGAGGGGTTTGGATGCCGTGACCCCAGCTTGGGAGGCAAGCCTGGGGGTACTGGGAGGGCGGCAAAATGTGGGAAGCCACAGCCAAGGGTCTGTGACTGGGCACATGGTGCCAGCAGTGGGAGGCACCAAAAATAGTAAAAAAAAAAATAGATTTTCCATTTTGCAGAGTAGGTTTTCTTAGTGGAAGACTTCCTGTATCCTTTCAGGATATCCAGCTTGGAAAGAGGTTTAGATTTGAAAATTCTAGGTCCTCAAGAATCAGGCCATTAGCCTGAGAGACTAGAGGTTCGGTATAAGATTTTGTCCTGATGGGAGGTCAAGAGATTGTGCCGTCTGGGAAGATGTCGGTCTGGGCACCCGACATGGACAGCAGTTGGGTACCATGGCAGTCTAGCCCAGTCTGGTGCTATTAGGATCATAGATGCAGGTTGTGACCTGAGCTTGAACAGTACTCTGAAGATGAGAGGAAAAGGAGGAAGACATACAGGTGCCTTCCTGACCAGTCTAAACCAGGGCATCCAGTGGGATTGTACCCTTGGTTGGTGGTCTGCAACAGAATTGGGGCAGTAGGTGGTTCGTGGGAAGATCCCCTAAAACCCCAGTCCAAACTCTCCTCTGGACCCCTAGTGGTAAAGCCTGGAAAAGAAACATAAGCCTGGGTAGCACGTTCATTTTTATTATTTCCACTTTGCCTCCCAAGGAGAGTGGAATAAGCTTCCATCTTATAATATCAGCAAAGATTTCTCTCAGATCCTCCATAATTCAACTCAAACAGGGCAGACAGGTGTGGAGTAATTTTGATTCCTAAATATCTCACCTAGATAGCTCTGGCCCATTTGTAAGGGAACTTCTCCATCACCCTCTCAGGAACCGCCCTCCAAACCGTATGGCCTCAGATTTATCGTAATTTATTTTATATCTCAGTACCCTTCCATAGGTCTCTAATTCCTACTCTAATGCCATGAGAGATGTATCCGAGGAGGTGATATAAAAAAGGGAATCATCGGCATAGAGAGATATTTTATATTCTCTGTCCCCCACCCTGATACCCCTGATGTCTTGTGCTGATCTAATTCTCACTGCCTGTGGTTCTATGCACAGCGCAAATAATAGAGGTGACAAGGGGCATCCCTGCCTCGTCCCCTTTGTAAGGTGACAAGACGCTTTCTAATATGCCTTCCCTCCTCTTCCCCTGATTCAGAGGGTACTTTTCAAATTTGAGTCTTGGGGGCAGAATGATTCTCATTGTCCCCTTCTGGCCTCGACAGATATGGTTCCCGCTGCTCAACAGTCTGTCGGAAACCCCCCTGAAGATGCTTTCCCTTCAGACAAACCTTTTGACCCAGGGTCCCATGGTCCATCCCAATCTGAGGTCACTTCATCTTTATGCTTCTCATTACCCCTTCCGGCCTCGCAGATATGGTTCTCGCTACTCAACAGACTGTCGGAAACCTCCCTGAAACCACTTCCCCTTCAGACGAACCTTCTGACCCATGGTCCTGTGGTCCATCCCAACCTGAGGTCGCTTCACCTTCGGCTCCTGAAGAGATAGAGGTGAATAGGTTCAATGTTTCTTGTAGAGTTTCAGATATTCTTTTGGCTGCGCATAAGCCAGCCACTAGAAAAACCTACACAGCCAAATGGAAGCGTTTCTCTGTCTGGTGTGCAAAATCCTCTTGGAACCCTTTTTCCTGCCCAATGAATAAAGTTTTGGAGTATCTTTTAGACCTCTCAAATACAGGTCTACAGTACTCCACAGTCAAAGTTCATCTTTGTGCCATTTCGGGAATATCATGAGCTGGTACTTTCCATGTCACTGTCTCAGTTACCTGTAGTTAAGAGGTTTCTTAAGGGTATTCTGCATACTAGGCCTCCTATCAGACGTCCAGTTGCAGTCTGGGACATTAACCTTGTGCTAGACATGCTCACTCGTAAACCTTTCGAGCCTCTAGCTACTTGCGACTTGAAGTTCCTCACTTGGAAAACGGCCTTCCTGGTGGCCATCACCTCGGCCCGGAGAGTTTCTGAAATACATACACTGGTCACAGACCCCCCTTACACTGTATTTCACAAAGACAAAGTAGTTCTTAGGACTCATCCTAAGTTACTCCCTTAGGTTGTCTCAGAATTCCATCTAAAACAGCCATTAGTCCTTCCTACCTACTTTCTGAACTTCCAGAATGGATGGGAGCATACCCTTTATTCACTGGATGTTAAGAGAGTGCTGCAGTTTTGTCTAGATAGAACAAAAGAATTTCTCAAGACTCAACAATTGTTTGTTTCATTCAGCAAAATCCGGCTGGGTCAGCCTGTCGCTATTAGATGCATTTCAGCGTGGCTGGTGGCATGCCTATGCCACTGCTATTCTATGGCACAAGTCAAGCTGGAAGGCAGAGTGTCTGTCCACTCTGCCAGAGCAGTTAAGCATCTCTGGCAGGAAATCCACAATGTGCCCATTGCAGATATTTGCAATCACGGCTACTTGGAGCTAAGTGCATACTTTCGTTAAGCACTACTCCTTGGATGTCCATGCCAGACGACATCTGTTGTTTGGCAGGACCATTCTTAATGGACTTCTGTCCTAAGTATGTGAGCTCTTTATCTCCTGCCGCCCATTTCGGGGGATTATTAGCTCGGTACTCTCCCATTAGTGTGAATGAGTGGTGGAGACTTCGTCCAAGAAGATCAAGAATTACGGTAGGTACGTAATTTCCATGTATAGTTCAGAATTAAGCTGTGATTAGAGGTGCCTTCTTTTTTATGTCTTCTCTCTGGTTGTTTTTTTATCAGCACCAGGCATATTGTTTGTGCACATGACATGTCAATATCTGGTTTATAGGGGGTGCTGTATAGAATTATAGAAGACTGTCGGCAGAAAATTACACTATTGCCCATCGAGTCTGTCCCGATACACATCTCCCCCGCACTCATGGAGATGATCTTCAACATCTACCAGCTCCCAGCATAGGCTGAAGGATAGGTTGAAAGGGGTGGTGTTATCATGCATGCTTTTTGTGATGGGGTATTTTATATGGTCTCATATTGGCTATCTTTTTCTTCAGCATTGAAAATGCAAAGCAGAAGGCAGAGTATGACCGAATGATGAAGCTGGCTGAAAAGAAGAAGCGAGGAAGAGGAAGGAGCTGTACTCACTGCGCAATGAGTTTAAACAACTTTACAGAGGAATGTGGATCTCCTGAGCACATGCAATTGGACCGGGCGGTACACTGCTCTTGTATTCTCCTACTTTTCTCGCTTCTCATGTCTATATACTTCTTCTTGTTCTCACTCTCGATAATAAAACCATTTTGTTGCTGTGCCATTTCAGGCTGTACAAAGAATAGCAGTCTCCAGCACCAAATAACCCTCTCCCATTATACCCAAACACACTCATTCACTCCTATTCTCTGTCCCACAGAGGGTTTGTGACAGCTTTCAAGGCTGCACCCAGCCTAACAGTGTTCCACACCCAAGGCCCTCTCACTGTCACTAAACCCATTCACTCACCCATTTTCTGTTCCACAGTAGGTTTGTGGCAGATTCACTGCAGGCTGTACCCAGACATATCAAGAATGCTGTTCACCATACAACATTGTGTACTGTTCTCCATAGCTTTGAGTGTTGATCGGCATGCAGAATATGTTAGTGTTGGCTCAGTAACATGGCAACTGCGCATCTACTTGCCATGCTGGTGATCCTGGTTCATGCCCCAATCCTAGAAAGTAACCCCATATTTTAACTTATGATTTTATTTTGTTCTTGTTCTATATTTATTGGTCTCTAGGAGTTTGAGCTGGACCCCAGAATCCGTAAGGAGACAGAGAGAGGCAGACAGCAGAGAGTGCAGCTGGTCCGTGAGGAGCTTGCCTGGGAGCAGGAGAAGCACCGGATTGGCCTACAGAAGCTACAGGCGAGGTGTTACTATCTCAGCTGGACTTGACAAAACTTTGTGAAGAAGGTTTTCCAAAATAATTGTAGTTAACCAAGAGATTGTTGTAAAGATGATTCTCCCTAGTTTTGATTATGGTGACAGTTTATAATGTAGCTCCTAAATCCTCCTTGCCAGACTGAACCCCCGCCCCCAACTCTTTTTGTTGTTTTTGCTTTAGCTTGTTCACCTCGCACCATTGCTCACTTTACTCTGCTGTTTCACCCCTCTTGATGCCTGTATGCCTTTCCCATTGTGCTTCCTTATATCTAAATTCTGGTTTGGCTCCCTTCCTTGCTACCTACCATCCATTTTATCCTCTCCCTCAGCTTTCCACTACCCTCTGTAATAACACTTCCATTCCCTTAACTATTCCTTCTAGAAAATCTACTGTTGGTCAGTCTGCTTTCTCATACTGCTTTCCTAAACTCTGGTCATCCCTTGCCTTGTCAATTCACTCTGCTTCTTCTGCTTTCTCTTTTTTTTGAAATTAGAAATTATTATGATTTTTCCACAGAGTACAGGACATGATCAAGAAATCACATACAAGACATCATATTCGTAATACACTGTATCATGTCCCCCTACCTGGACCCCCACTGATAACACCACCTCCCTATCCTTCCCCCGAGTCAGCCTCCTCAATGTTGCATGGGTTCATACTGAATGAACGTGGGGAACTAACTAAATCACCCAAGGAGCAAAAAAGGGGTTACCATTATAGGGGCTCCAGCTGAGATGCCATCAAGGCAAAAGGGATCCTGTTTGAATTAAGTATAAAGTGTGCATTTTCTCCCAATTATTTTTATACCTAGGAATAGTTCCTGTTAGACTGGCACTAAGCTGCTCGTCTCGTAAGTTAAACAGCATTCCTTATAGCCATTTTGTTTAGGAAATTGGGAGCCCATCCAGCCAGTGACGTAGGACAACTTTCTTGAGGGATATGGAGATCATGGCCATGTAAAATCTTCTTTGATGAACCCCTCACTCATATAGAAACATAGAATTTGACGGCAGATAAGGACCGCTTGGCCCACCCAGTCTGCCCATTTCCTACTATTGGATAAGCTGCAGGTCCTAGTTAACCAGCAGCTACTTCTTCCCTACCCCACCCCCGAAATGACTTATGACTATCCCATGCATGCTTGAATTCCACCACTGATTTTGACTCCACAACTCTTCTCCTGAAGGCCGCTCCATGTATCTACAACCTCTCTGTGAAAAATACTTTTAAATTACCTCTGAGCCGCCCCCCATCTTCAAATTGTGCCCTCTTGTTCTTGCACACCTCTTTTTGAAAGATGCTACCCTCTTGGACTTTGTTGATTCCCTTGAGGTACTTGAAAGTTTCTATCATGTCCCCCTCTCCTCCTTTCCTCGAGGCTATACATATTAAGCTCCTAAGTCTCTTCATGTTCTCCGTGCAGACCCTGCACCATTTTAGTTGCCCTCCTCTGGACAGCTTCCATCCTGTCTATGTCTTTGCAGATTAGGTCTCCAGAACTGCACACAGTACTCCAGATGGGGTCTCACCAGCTGTCTGTACAGAGGGATAATAACTTCCTGTTTTCTACTGGTGATGCCTCTCCTGTGCATCCCAGTATCCCCCAGCCCTCCTTGCTGCCCTCTCACATTGCTTGCCCATCTTTAGGTCATCTGATATGACTACCCCCAGGTCCCTCTCCATTTTGTTGTTGTTAGTATCTCACCCCCATTATGTACTCTTCCCCTGGGTTTTTGTTTCCCAAGTGCATTACCTTGCACTTCTTAGCATTGAATCTAAGCTGCCATACATTTGACCATTCCTCTAACCTTGCCAAGTCCCTTCTCATCCTTTCCACCCCACCTGTGCATCAACTCTGTTTTAGATCTTGGTGTCATCTGCAAAGAGACATACTTTTCCTTCAGTCCTTCTGCAATGTCGCTATAAAGACATTGAAGAGGAGCGGTCCTAATACTGAACCTCATGGGTACCCCACTAGTAACCCTCCTTCTTCTGGAGTGGACCTCCATTTACTATTACTCTCTGTGTCCTATTCCCAGCCAACTCTTTACCCTGGCTGTCATCTTGGGACCCACACCCAGGCTGGCTAACTTGTATATTAATCTTTTGTGTGGGACTGTGTCAAATGCCTTGCTAAAGTCTATATAGTTCCCTATTAAGCAAACATCCGGGATAAAGTGCCCTTCAATACCAAGCAAAGGGTCAGCCTTGGTCTTCATAGTATGCCAAAGAGATTTAATAGTTGGGCATTCCCAAAAGATATGCAAGAGGGTACCTTCCTCTTGATGGCACCTATTACAGTTTGGGAGGGGAATCCTACCTATCTCTCACAATTTACTCAGGGTCCAATACATATTATTTAAAAACTGGAACTGCATCAACCTAAGCCTGTCTTGTGTAATATATTTGTAAGTGTCTTGCCACACTTTAGACCATTGTCCCTCGAAATCCGTAAAGTGGGTTGCTCAATAATGTGGAACTCCTTTCAGGCCTGCAAATGCCTTGTCAAAGAGGGAGCTATATACTTTAGAGATAGCATGTGGTAGGCTGGTAACTAGGGCTAGTGTGTCAAAATAATCTGCAGTCGTGTCACCTTCAGTCAGCAAATCTTTTTTCTGTATAAGCATGTGTTGTATTTGAAAGACTTTAAAACCTGACTATGACTGATCTTGTACTTGTTCAGGATATTTTCTACTGAGCTACAGCCTCCATCTATTAGGAGCTCTTTAATCCTTATTCCTTGCATTCAAACACCATGAAGTCTTGCTATATTAGGACTTATTGCAGTTAGCCACTGCACCGAACTGCCCGGAGAGGAAAGAGTTAACCAGAGAATCTGAGTTCTAAAGCCAGGCGTCTATACCAAAGCTCTATCTGGGCAGTTTCAAATGAAACTGTCAGATTCTTTACTCCGCTTCACTGAACAGTCGCTCCGGAGATCAGCTCCTTCAGCTCGGTTTATTTCTCGGTCAAGCGAGTATTTTCAGTTCATTTGAACCGCCAAAAAGTAATTATTTTACCGCATTTCGGTTAAAGCTCTATCTGGTAAACCGTAAGTACAAAATGAAGTCTGTGTGGAAATTTAGTTATCGGTTCGGTTTTGAACCGATCGGTTTGCTTATTTTAACGTTTTAACGTTTTGGGTTTCTAGAGTGCGGTACCCGGTTCTTATCGGTTCTAAAAAAAACCTTGATTTTAAATAGGGTTTTTTCAAATACCCGTGAAACGGTTAGGAACCGATAAGGGTGTCTTGCCTGGCACGGCCATAAAAAGGGCAAGTTTTTGGTTAGGCTGGCATTATGTCTGGGAAACCCAAAAAGAAAAACCGGGCCCACTGGGTTTCAACACTGTGATGCTGTGGGGAAGCCTTTGCCGAGGCTGTCCCACACACCACTTGTGTTTATTGTCTGGGGGCTGACCACCTCTGTCAGACTGCCAGGTGTTTAAAATTCTCTGCAGCCACCCTGAAAGAGATAGGCCGGCTCAGGGAACTATTGGCCAAAAGTCCGCTGACCGGATGGCCAGCCGGTCCAGTACCCACTGGACCAGAGGGAGTGCCTCTGACCAGGGCTAGACTTCCTCGGCAAAAGGATGGTTCAGAGGAACCAGTTTAAAAAAAAATAAATAAATAAGAATATGACAGAGAAATCAGTAGGTTTGGAGTCCAAGATTGTCTCTCCAACTGCTGCAGAAGTAGTTAGCTTTACAAGATTGTCCAGTCACTGTTTCTAGGTCTTGTCGAACCATCTACAGTTGGTAAAAGGTGGCTCGTTCAGTTCCAGTGGTTCAGGTTTATGATGTTGAGGAATTGTTATGAACCACAGGAGTGGGAGGAGGAAAATTGATCAATACATGTGTGGCTGGTAGGGTCTGGACGTGCCCACTTGCGGACATTTCTCCAGACAGACTTTTAGAATCTCCTCCTATTCTGTCTGAGTCCCTTTCTCATTTTATGTTTTACAAAAGCTTGCAGAATCCCCCAGCTTCCTTTAGAGGAGGCTATGGATGAGTAAAGGGAGCCTGATTATGTAGGAATGATGGGCTAGGAGGTTGTCTTTCCTTTGCATAAGTCATTTAGGAAGTAAACAACTAAGATTTTATAAGATTCTTCTTTCTGTCCCTCCTGTAAGATAAAAAATGGACAGAAGGTGTATTTCGCAGGCTCTGTTACAGACTTCCTCACTGAGCAGTGTAGTCATGTAGGTGGTACAAGCTGCAGCCTGTGTCAAGTTAGTTCCCTGGTCTCACATCCTCCTGAATAGGATTCCAGGAGGATTGATGCCATGGCAAGAAAACAGTATATGGCAGCTCTGTGGGACTCAGACAGGCAAGTTGTATGGCTTATGGCTAGATTTCGGAAATCTAGGTGGGACGAGTATTGCAGTTAGCCAAGCAGGCCCATGGCCAGCTGGCTAGCGGTTGGAACAGGTGGCTGCTAATGGCACTGAAGCCTCTAAGTTCAAGTTCATACTGCTGTTGGTGTTAATCTTGTTTCTCTAGGGTCATGACCACTTCTGTAGCTTTCCGTGGGTTGGCATGGCTCAGATGCACTAATCTGTCCCAAGATACTCTGTCAAAGTCTATGGATTTGTTTCTTGTTGTGGTAATTCTCTGTTTGAGGAACAAACAGAAAGCTATATGAAAAACATGGATGATTACCTACAAAAGTGCCCAGGTAGAGGCTCAGGCCTCCTCTGCTTTCGCCAGAGGGGTCTCTTCAGAGGCAGAGATAGACGGGGCACAAGTAAACCGTCCCCCTCCCCTTAGCCTAAGACTGTTGCCAAGCAGGCACTCTGATGGGGTGCCCAGGGCCGATTCTCCTATACCAGTGGGCAGGTTGGTTTTTTATTTCAGCCAGAACTGTGTGTCCCTAACTCGGACAAGTGGGTTCTGGAAGTAATAGGTCTGGTTCTCAGCTTCAAACAGTTTCCAAAGATGAGAGCCAGACAGGTCCACCTGCAAATCCTTTGGAATCCCTTGCTTTGGGAGCAGAGGTTTCTTCTCCTCTGAACTGCAAAGCAGTAGAAAGGGTCCCTCCTTGCCACCGGGGCAAGGGGCTGTGCTCATGATACTTTCTTAACCTATAGAAGGCAGGAGATTACGGCCCATCTCAGATTTAAGGTACCTGAACAAGCATCTTTGGAAACAAAGTTAAAATGTTAACTCTGGCTGAGGCCAGGGGACTGGCTAACTTTCCTGGACCTCAAGGATGCCTATTTTTTCATGTCTTGATCAGGCCTTCTCACAGAAAGTACCTCAGGTTACCCTCAGGCCACTACCAGTTCAGGGCAATGCCCTTCGACCTTACCTCTGCGCCAAGGGTATTCAAGAAATTCTAGCTGTGGTAGTGGCTCTTTAAGAAGGCAAGGATTGCTTTGTTTCCTTTCCTGGATGACTGGCTCTTAGTGGGTCAGTCTCCAGATCAAGTAAAATCCCACTTGCAAGTCACCCAGCAGCTTCTCACCTTTCTGGGATTCCTGCTGAATTTACCAAAGTCAGTTCTCGAACCAGTTCGGGTACTAACTTTCATAGGTGCAGAGTTGAATACAGTTAGCCAGGGCATTTCTCCCTCTAAAGGGTAGGCAGTCTCTTGCCCTGGCATCTTCCATTACTCTGCAGTCTCTTGACCAGCAAAGCATTTGCTACAACTACTAGGGCACATGGCTGCTTCCACAGCTGTAGTGCAGGGAGCAAGATTCCAGATGAGGGACATTCAGTTCCATCTGAGGGCCTATTGGTCCCAAAGGAGGGATTCCCTTTCCAAATTGGTTCTAGTGACCCAATCCCTGATCCTGGCCTTACACTGTGGCAGGATCAAAGCAATCTAAAACTAGGGGTCCTCTTCATTCCCTCACCATGGATGCTCCTGTGTTAGGGTGAGGAGCCTCGCTAAGCGACCTGTCCACTAGGGGAGTGTGGTCTCCTAGGAATCTCTGCTCCACATCAATTTTTGGAACTCAGAGCTGTCTTTAGCTCTTAGGAGTTTTCAGCTTCTGTCCAGAACAAGGTAGTTCAAGTCAGGACAGACAACACCACAATAATGTGGTACATCAACAGGCAGGGGGGCACTCGGTCATCAGCCTTGTGCACCAAAGCAATGAAGTGGTGGTCTCTGGCTTACTCCCTGAATACCTCCCTGATAGCAGTTCACCTCCCAGGGAAGGACAATGCCCTGGCAGATGCCCTCAACAGGATTCTCAGGGCCATCACGATTGGGCTCTGAATCCTCAGGTGCTGGGTTCAGTCCTTGCCAGATGGGGGCTCATTTTCAGATAGATCTTTTCGCAGCCCCAGATAACCACTAACTTCTCTGTTTTGTTGAGGCTCCAGTGCTGGGATCAGCCCCTGGACGTTTTTCACTTGGATTGGAAAGGGAGTTTCTGTTCACCTTTCCTCCTTTTTCCTTTCTTTCAGGGTCCTAGTAAAAATCAGATCTCAGCCCTGCAAAGCGATTCTGATTGTTCCAAGCTGGCCAGACAGCCCTGGTACCCATTGTCTCTGTCCTTGACAGTCCACCCACCCTGAGCTTGCCCAGAGTCCACAACTTACTGGCCTTTGCACAAGGGAGAGTGTGGTATCCGAACCTCAAATTCCTCCTTCTCAAGGCAGCTCTTGAGGAGTTAGAATTTGCTGATTTACACCTTTTTCAAGGTGTCAGTGGATATTTTAAAGGCTTCAAGGAAGCTTTTTCACTGGCGCCACTTACAATTCTAAGTGGAACAGGTTTTCAGTCTGAGTGCGCTGAGAAGCAGATTATACCACAGTCTGCTTATCTGCCCATTTTCTGGACTTTTGGTCCATTTTAAATTTTTAGGTCTTAGGCCAGCTACCTTAAGGGTTCCTTTGGCAGCTGTCTCTGTTTTTTTCTGCAAGCAGGGAAGCCTGCTTCCTTTTCTTCTCAACCTGTGTTTTCCAAGTTTTTAAGGGGTTGCTTCACACCAACCCTCCTTTTTCGGGAACCAGCTCCTGCATGGAGCCTGAATGTTTGCATTGCTCAGTTAATGCAAACCCCTTTGGACCTCTGTCTCCAGCAGAGCTCAAGCTTCTCACTTGGAAAATGTTTTTTTCTGGTGGTTTCACTTCTGCCAGGCGCATAAGTGAACTACAGGCCCTGGCAGTGGAAGAAGATTTTTCTCTCCCCACAGGGATAAGACAGTCCCTAGGACTAACACAGGGTTTGTCCTAAGTGGTTTCAGGTTTCCACCTGAACCAATCCATCTCTCTCCCAGGATTTTTCACTGAGCATTCTTCCTCAGGTGAGAGGAGATTGCACAGCTTGGACGTCCAAAAGAGCCTTATGCTACTATTTGTAACGCACAAGGGTCACAGGTTTGAATCCCTCCAACTCTTCCTTACCTAGGGCGAGGTTGGCAAAGGAACCTGCCACTAAGAGGACAATTGCAAGGTGGATTGTCTCTTGTATCCATTTTGTTATCAAAGACTAGGTAGGAGAGCCCCTCAGGACTGAGGGCTCACTCCACCAGTGTATAGCTGCATCTCTAGCGGCTGCTAGAGATATTCCCATTCTGGAAATCTGTCGAGCTGTTACTTGGAAGACAGTTCACACTTTTACCAAGCATTATTCCCTGGATTTCAGTCCAGGAGAGATGCTCATTTTTGGCACAGCTGTGCTTCAGAGCCTATTTCCTAAGTAGGTTCTGACCCTCCTCCATGGAGGTACTGCTGTGTAATCTGCAATAAGTCCTAATATAGCAAGACTTCATGGTGTTTGAAGAAAAAATTACTCACCTTAGTAATTGCTTTTCTTCTCATGGAGTCTTGCTATATTAGGACCACCCCCCCAACCTGCCCCTCTCAGAACTTCTACTGGGGTGGGGGTGGCAAATTAGTGCAAGCACTGTGTCATGCCATTGTAGTTCTTCCCTTCACCCTCTTTTATTTAGGGTTAGGGAACTAGGGTTTTCTGGTTGAGTGATTTGTTGGCCCCCTTCCTGGACTTGAGTCTTTGGGGGAAGGGGGGGTTCCTAATAGTGCTTGTCAGGGGGGAAAACTAATAATACCATTATTCATTGTTATTGTTGTTTCTATTGTTGTTATTACTACTAGTAGGTAGCCATTTGCCTAGTGTAGAGCTTTCCACACAGACTTGTTGCTTAGTGTTAGCTTCGTAAAGATCTGACAGTTTCATTTGAAACTGCCCAGATAGAGCTTTGGTATAGCGCCCTCGCGCTTTAGAACTCCAGATTCTCTGGAGTTAACTCTTTCCTCTCCGGGGCAGTTCAAGTGCAGTGGCTAACTGCAATAAGTCCTAATATAGCAAGACTCCATGAGAAGAAAAGCAATTACTAAGGTGAGTAATTTTTTCTTTGAGGGAGCCAGTGTATTGCTAAAGTGTGACCACCTATTATAAGGTTCGGGTTTCCAAAAAGGGGTTGGGAAGTGTCCTTTGTATTCTCATATTTAAGGAATGCACATAATTGCACATGGATTCTAAGTGATGTTGCTATGGGGTGGAAACTAATCTGCAAGAGAGGTGTTTAGGTGGATTATAAATGAGGGCAGTTGGAGAAAGACCTACATTTGAGATCAGTTCCATTTCCAGATTTAGCCACGAAGGAGTATATGGTAAGGACAAGGAGTTCATCTCAGTCTGATATGCAAGCCACCTTAGGTACTTACATGCATGACTAGCCCAATAGTATAGCCCAAAATGCAGCAACCTCAGGCCTCCTGTTTCTTAGAGCAGCCACCTTATGATATGCTCGTCTAGGGGCTTACCCTGCCAAATAAACTCCATTATCACTGAGTGAACCTTTTGAACCATTTTAGGGTGCTATGAATTTTAACATGTTGAGGGATAAAACGATCTTGGCAATATTTTCATTTTAACTAAATTAATCCTTCCATAACGAGAGTGGGATGCCTTTCCATTGAGAAAGATCCTGCTGGACACTATGTAGAAGAGTATGTACATTAGATTTTATAATTTTGGCTTCACTCTGAGATAGGATGATGCCCAAATATTTCAAATTCTGTGGGCTCCACTGCAGGCCCAGATCTATAATGTCTTGCTTTAAACATCTATTATTTAGAGGGAATACTGTCATTTTTTCCTAAGTTGATTTTGTTATTAGACAGTTGGCTGAATACTTTAATGGTCTCTAAAACAGCAGTGAAGAGACTTCCGGCGATGCACTGTGCCATGTAACAGGTTCCCTATACAGCTCCAGCCACCCGCTCCAATAATATTAATTTAATCCACTAAATCACGCTACCTGAGCATCACAGCACACTCATCTACAAGTTGGAACATCATCGGAGCACTCGGGGATATATTCCGAGAACCAGAATAGAGGTGGATACGAAAAAAAGTCCACCTAAACGCACGCCACCTGTGACGCCGGAAAAGGCCCCAAAGAAGCTGCAGGCCGCTAGTCTCAACCTCGGCACCAGTCCTTCCTATGTAGACAGTGAACCGCTTACCTTGCAATGGTTCCTGGAGGAATTTAAGCCATTCAGGGATGATCTCCACACTCTGGCCTCCGAAGTCAGCTCTCTTAATTCAAAACTGGAGGAAGTTTCGCAAAGAGCCTCAGACAACTTAGCTAGGCTATTCTCCCTCGAGAAATGTCATGATAAGCTTAACCCCGAACTTGCCACCTACAGACAACGCCTGGCCAAACTTGAATTAAAAGTGGAGGACCTTGAAGGACGTAGTAGGAGAAATAATGTCATCACTGGTCTCCCTGAAGGAGAAGAAGGGCATGACACGATTATGTATATTCAGAAATTGGTGGAGAAGTTGGTGGTTCCCTCTCCCTTTGGTGCTAAGTACATCATAGAAAGAGCGCATAGAGCGCTGCGCCCAAAACCAGCGCCTGACGCCGCTCCTCGCACTGTTATTTTCCCTTCCTCAACTTCTTGGAAAAACAGCACTTCTTACATAAAATTAAGGAGCTTCAAGAAGTAAGTTGGGAAGGGAAATGCCTGAGGATAGCCCAGGATCTCCCAGCGCAGTCCGCTTTAAAAGAAAGGCCTTCCATCCAGTGGTAGTCAAGCTAATTGCTGCTGGCATTAAGTTTCAGATGGTGTATCCAGCAAAACTGAATGTCCTAATCACAGGAGCTTGGACCGCCTTTGAAGACCCTGAATCTGCTTCTACACATCTGAAATCTGCCTTTCCTGATTTATTCAAGAACCCCTGACTGTAACGTCATCATGACATGGTTTTGTGCAGGTCAAATGAGGGCTGTTTTTCTTTGATTATGGGCTGTAAGTCCGGATTTACTTCTAGCAAGTCTTACTAGCCTCTGGCTTAGTAGATACCTCTGCTGGTCATGTTCATTGGACTACTGACTCTCTCATTTGTCCGGCACCTTTCCAACTTCTCCAACATGGAGATATGTGCCTAGGCAAAGCTACGGTGCAATTTTTACATCAGTGAAGAATCGCCCCAGTGTAGGATTCTCCATTGGCATTTCCACACTATCACTACTAGATGGGACTCGGCTTACAAATACAAGCTCTCCAGCTTAATTGCAGCTGGCTTACCGAACTGTTTTGATGCATATTGTCCGTTTAGTCTTTCCCAGCCTCAGAGACATGTCAGCGAATTGTATCTTTTCACCATCAGGCAGGACCTTCATTTACATTGTAGATAAGTACTGCTTATTTTCTAAACAGTCCTGCTTATTTTATTTTATTTTGTTAACAAGGTGGACTAAAGATCTGGGAAAACTGAGTGCTACATTTGGCTCTTGGTTATTGGGGCATATGTTAATTTTCTCGGTTGCGATGTATTACTAGCACTACCTACTTTTCTTTTCTTTTGCCTTGTAGATTGGGAACTGCTTCCTTTAATGTTAGAATTAACTGCTGAGATGTATAAAGCAGCCAAAGCTTATTTCTTTTTTTTTTTTCCTCTTAGATCAGCCTAGATCGTCATGTTATATGAGTGGGTTAACTCTACCAGTAGTCTTAGTAATTTGCTGGCCTTTTTGGTTTATTTACTTTGATATATAAATGTATTCATTGATTGGAGAATTATTTCTTGACTAATAATCTTATACCTTCAACCTCCCCGGTTAAGGTAACTTACTCTATTAGTTTATTGGTATGTAGATGTTAATTAGCGCTAATTGTTATCTTTACAACTCTATATAGTTAGATTTTGTTAGGTGGCTGGAGCAGAGGGAAAAGTTTTGGGGCGTGATGCAGAAGTTAGATGTTTGCTAATACTTGACCAGTCTATAACTTACCATGGCTGGGACACTGAAAATAATTACTTGGACTGTGCGGGGCCAGACATAAAGTTAAACAGTATCAGATACTGAAGCACCTAAATCTCCTGACTGTGGACATTGTATTTGTCCAGAATCCCACTTATAATTCTGACCATGAAATTCGTAGACAGCAGATGGGTCAATACTTCACGGCAGAGGGCAGCATCCAAAGCCACGGAGTCCTGATCCTTTTGCGAAGATCCATACCATTTTCCCCTAGCCAAACTATAGCAGACTCTGAAGGGCGATATATTTTTGTAAGGGGTATGCTCTACACCAGAGAAATTATCTTGGGTAGTATCTATGGCCCCAATATTGACACACCCAGCTTTTTCATGCATATTCTTAATTTCCACTCACCATTTTTACATATTCCCCTCATCATAGGAGGCGATCTCAACTTAGTTTTCGACCCACAAATAGACCACTCAGGCAATCCACGCAAAGGGCTTTCCCTCGCACAGCGGGCACTCTGAGATTTGTTAGATGGCGTTGGATTGACAGATATTTGGTGTATCCTTCATCCCCTAGAGAGAAAATTACTTTTTACATCCCTGGTACATCATTCATCCTCCCGTATTGATTATCTGCTTATTTCCCAATCCTTAATCCCTGGAGTCTTAGACTCCACCATTCTCTCGGGCCCACTTTCTGATCATTCACCAGTTTCTTGTTTGATCTGTCTCTTACATCTCTTCCCAAGGCAGGTGGGAGATGGAAGATTAACAACCAACTGCTGAAGATCCCGGACCACGTGACATATATATCCGATCATATTACTCTCTTTACTGACGTTAATGTTGGCTTTACTGGAAAACCAGACATTGAATGGTGCTCCTTAAAAACATATCTCAGGGGCCTGCTGATTGGTCTGGCAGCCAAAAAAAAAGAACTCAGGACGAACGGCTGAAATAATTGTTATCCCAAATTCGCGTCATGGAGCATGACTTATTCCCCTTAATCCTCAAACCAAACTAGGGAAAACCTAGTGAAACTCAAAGACTCATATTCAGATCTATGAAGGGAAAAGTTGAATTTACCATTTTGAAAACTCAGTGTCTTCACGTAGATCAGAGGGAAAAGGCGGGCCGCCTCTTGGCACTCAAACTCAAACAACTAGAATCTCATAGACTAATTGTGGCAGTTCGTTCCCAAGATGATAATACCCTAAAGATCTCCCCGTCGGACATAATTGCCGAATTTAGGAGTTACTATGCAAAATTATATAGCCCCATGGATGATCCCCCATCTTTGCCGCAACTAAATTCCTATCTAGAATGCTCTTCTTTACCTTCGCTTTCAGACTCGCAGAAAACTTCTCTAGTTGCTCCCATCACTTTAGAAGAGATACTCAGAGTTATCCAAGACTTGCCCTTGGACAAGACACCTGGTCCGGATGGATTTTCCTCTAATTTTTATAAAATCTTTGCTCAACAACTAGCGCCATCCCTTCTTTCCCTCTTTCATCATATTCTGTTTGGACAGGCCTCGAATGGATCCTTATTCAAAGCCCTAATTACCTTAATACTCAAGGAAGGTAAACCCTCCGATAGAGTCCAAAGTTATAGACCGATTTCCCTTTTGAATCAGGACCTTAAAATCTTATGAAACTCCTAGTGAGCTGTCTGAACCCTGTCTTGTTAGATATTATAGGCCCGAACAAGTAGGCTTCATGCAAGGTAAATTCTCAGTTGATCATCCAGAGCCCTTTGCATGTCTTCTCGCTTCCAGGGATGCTGATTTCCCTGCTGTTTTGCTCTCTGGATGCCAAGAAGGCATTTGATAGGGTCAATTGGAATTTTTTGTTCCAATCACTGGCAGCATTTGGATTTCCCCCCCATTTATAAAATGGATAGGAGTATTATATAAATCTCCTACAGCACAGGTTGTTTGCAATGGACTGCTGTCTGATTCTTTTACACTCCATACCGGAACTATACAAGGCTGTCCATTATCTCCCCTGCTGTTTAACATTTATTTAGAACCTCTTATTTGGAGGATCACAGCGAGTCCTGACGTTCAAGGTATAAACATCCATCAGCAAACTGTTAGTCTCGGCATACGCAGATGACTTGCTTCTTCAATTATCCCAGCCCAATACTTCTATACCTGCCTTACTTACCATCCTGGACAAATTTAGTTCCATGTCCAACTATAAATTAAATAGGGACAAGATGGTGGTTTTCCCCTTGAATCATAAAGTACTAAAACCAGTTGCCTCCACGCTGGGTCTTTTTTGGCAAACCAACTCATTAAAATACCTGGGGATAAATCTGTCTAGAGACCCGAATAAATTTGCAAAATTAAATCTCAACCCATTAATCTCCACTATTAATCAGGACTTAAAGAGATGGGCATCACTTCCTCTTTCCCTCTGGGGAAAAATTAATATTATCAAAATAAATATTTTCCCATGGTTATTCTATCCATTAAATCTTTCGAATGTCTGGTTGCCTTTGGCATGGTTTAAAAAGATACATCAAATGCTTTCAGCCTTTATTTGGGCCCATAAGAAACCCTGGATAGCCTATGATAAGCTTTTGGCACTGAAATCGAAAGGGGGACTTCGTTTACCACACTTAGGTCTTTACTACTGGGCTAGCCATGCAGATAAATATTTAAGATGGTTGTCGTCAGAACAGTTCTCACCGCCGCACCCCTTTACGCCAGTATGGCATAAAATAGAACATATTTTAATACAAATTCATGGACTATCTCCGACCGCACTATTGCATGTTAATATAAGTTCTTTACTGCCGGCATTGAAAAATACCCCCTGGCATTATCTATTAGAATTCACTCCCAAATTTGCTCCTTTTTAAGATATAAACATACCATGGATCTATCCCAACCCTGGTGGGGAAACCCTAACCTCAAAATTGATGGCAAGCCGCTTCAAAGGAGATGGATCTCTCAATTAGAGGATGGCCTCCTCTCCTTCTTTTTGAAGGCGGATGGCTCGTGGTTAACCTCTCCCGAAATTTTAAAGAATGCCCATATCCCGAATTTGGCTATTTAAAAAATATTCCAATTATGACATTTAATAATAGAATTCTTTGGAGCAGTCCCATCCGGTATCCCCAAATCTTTCCCGCTTGACAGACTTAGTCCCCCTTGCAAGTCTTCCCCATGCTGTCTCTAGAATGTATGAAGTACTTCACAACTGGAAATGGCCTGACAGCCTTGGCCCAACTCACTTTTGGATCCCTTTTTTTCCCAATCAAGAATGTTTTTGGCCCTTTTTATGGAAGAGCTGTCATAAGTTTGTGATATAAGACAGGCTGCGATTAATGCAATTTAAAATCTTGCATAACCTTTATTATTCACCTCAGAAGATGGCTAAATTAGGTCTTCTCCTTCACCTACATGTACTCGATGTCTGCAGGGTGAGGGTAACCTATTTCATATATTTTGGACATGTCTCAAGATAGTTCCTCTGGACTGTCATCAAACAGAGAATTGACCCCTTTGGGTTTATCAGATCTATTTACTCTTGAAATTTGTATCCTGGGGAGCTTTCCTCTATTGGTGTTACCTATAGAAAGTATCACATTACCCTTATTGCCATGTCGGTTAAAAACTGATCTTGAGGCATTGGAAGATATGGTTGATATTTTTATAATGAATGGTTACAGGAACTGTTGGCCAATCTCCGCCTGGAAGAGACAATTGCCAGTTTACATAATCATTGTCAGAAATTTCTCAAGAGATGGGGCCCTCTCGTTACTCTGTATTCTCTTCAGAGACCCTGAGGGTTAGTCATTTTTCTTAGATAGCTTTCCACTATATAGTTGTGCTCTGTGTGAATGGGGGAGAGTTGATCTGATTTCATAACTATGTACAGTATAGTTGTATGTTTCATACATGTGTGTAACAGCAGATCTTCTCTCTGTAATTGTGAAAAATTTAATAAACTTTGAATTGGAAAAAATAAAACAGCAGTGAATGATTTCTGAGGGTGGGCTAAATGGAGTAACACATCATCTGCATAGGCTGATAATTTAAGCTCCTAGGACCCAATTGTAATACCCTATATTTGTGTGATGACTCTTAATTTGGTGAGAAGAGGTTCTAGATAGATGTTAAACCGGAGAGGCGACAGTGGACATCTCTGCCTGGTGCCCGAGTATAGTGAAAAAGAAGAAAAGAACAACACTCCTTTGCAGTATAGTCGAGCACTGGGGTTAGTATACAGGGTAGATACTAATTTAATTAAAGTGGGAGGGAAGCCAAATTTTTGCATGGAACAAAATAGAAACTGCCAGTCTTCCCTGTCAAAATCTTTCTCTGCATCCAGGGACAACAACCCATATGGAGTATCTGAGTCCCTGGATGCAGAGAAAATATGGGACAGTTTACGCAGGTGGTCAGATGATATTCTGTCCTTCATAAAGCCTACTTGATCTCTATGAATTATGGAAGGCAGAATCCCAGTCACCCTGTTAGCCAACAGTTTGGCTAGTATTTTGACATCATAATTTAACAAAAAATGGATCTGTAACTGGTCACCCTTTCTTCCTCTTCCAGGTTTATGAACAACTATTATAAGGGCTTCCAGTAGATTCTTATCAATCATCTGAAGTCGTGATCCCTTAAAAAAGTTTCCCAAGCCAGTGGGTTAATATTCTGGTGAAGCACTTATAAAAATTAGGGGAAAACCCATCTGGGCCTGGGGATTTATCCAGGGGTAGGGACATAATAACTGATAGTATCTCAGCATCGCCTATAGGAGTGATGAGACCTATTTTTCTAGGGACATGGATATGTTGTTCATCCACACTTATTGGCAGGTTCCTTGCCGCTTTAAATCTTGCCGAAAGGTCTTCAAGCTGGCTCCTCCCACCCAACCGGGTGGTAAAACTCTCTGCTCCGCCCCATGATGCCAGATCTTCCTTACCGCTTGGAAGCTCAGGTTCCCTCCTTAGCGCTCTGCGTTTTTGACTGGTTCCTGAAATATCTTCCTGGACATAAGTCTCCACCACTCATTCACACTATTGGGATCTGCGCCCGGAGGCACTAGGACCCATCGAGGCAAACTTTTTGCTGGAGGTTCGGCGCCAGAGATGGCGCCGTGAGCTCTAACTCGTGCTGTACCGACTATCTCGGCGTCCAACCTTCCAAACGCCTTCAGTTCCTTTTTTCCCGCTGTCGAGTGCACTTCAGTGACGACGCCGCCATGTCGAGTCAAACTTCAAACTAGCAGCATAGTTTTCAGTTTTTATTATTTTGTAGTATTATCTCGATTCAGTATCGCTTTAAATTTATTCTTATTTTTGAAATAAATACAATAAAGAAGTCTCAGCCTACCTTGGCCGGATCGACCATGAAACAGGTCAGGTGACGGTAGGAGACTTAGTGTGAAAGCTGTTCAGTCAGTCGGGCTGGGTCCGTCCACCCTTTCTCGGAGGGAGGGTCTGACAATGGTCAGTCCAATGCCCGAGGGATGGGCGGCTCCCGAAGCATAAAAATAAACGGTCGCACTCTCGGCACTGTTCGGCCTCGAGCTCTTCTTCTGCCCACAGGTCTAAAAAGAGAAGGCATCACTCGAGGTCGCCCTCTGATATGTCTGCGCGGAGACGCTCAGTTATCCTTCTTCGGAGTCGCCAACCTCTGCTTCTGGTAGCCGATGGCTTCGACATCGGAGCCCTACCCTGCCCGCAGGCAGGTCTTCAGATGAGCAGTTTCATCAGTGGGCCGCTCTTATGGAGCAATGGGCTCGGAGGTTGGTTCGGCTACCTGGCTTGGTCGCTCGTGGGCCTTCGGGCTCTCTGGGCGACCAGGTGAGCAGTTGGACCTTCCTGGGTCGCTGGCACCTTCTTCGGTGCCGCGACCCACGCCAGGTGTTTCCACATGGCTGCGCGCGAGGGGCCACACAATGCCCTTATCTCCTGCTCTTCTTCCTTCAAAACCTGTTTTCAAGTCTGGAGCGCTTGGCGCCCGCATCATGTGGCCTCTTGGCGGCGTCCTCGGTGTCGGTGCTGCATCGGGCGCCGTCCCCGCGCCGTGCAGCTCGGCACCGTCCTCGGCGCCTGCAGCTCGGGCGCCATCCTTGGCACCGCAGGCTTTTCGCGCTGTTTCGTGCCACGTGGCCTCACGGTGTCGCTCTGGGCCATGCACCTCCTCAGCCTCGGTACCGGGACTCTTTTTTTTTGCTTCCTTCTTCCTCCTCTTCTGAATTTCATTCCTTTCCTGTCCATCACAGTCCCTCCTGGACTGTCAGGAGATGACTTTGAGCCTGACCAGACCTTCGGTTGGGTGATGAAGTGGATGAAGCAGGATCTATTACTGCTGCAGAGCCTGTGGTCGAGGACCTATCCTTTAAGTCTCTGTTGAAAATCTGAGTTCCACCTTTCTCTCCAGACTACTGACATCGATCCTGGAAAATTGTTGAGACTCCAATATCTTCATGCCTTGAGATCCCTACTGATTTGACTCCTCCGATTCAGTTTCCTTCCTTGAGACGCTTGTCTCAAATGGTATGAATAATCCTGCTCTTTCCCTTCGTGGCTAAATCCATTGATAGGAAATATTCAGCCCCAAGGATCGTCCCATTTTGGCATCTCAAGCCTTTGGATCCTATTGTAGTCCTGGCAGAGAATGATAAGGTCGCCTTCCTCAAGCTACTACAGCTCGACCTATTAACAAAGAATCTTGTAAGATAGACACCTTAGGTAAGAGAGTCTTTGCTGCTTCTACTCTAAGTATGCGTATTGCCAGTTACCAAGGCTATTTTTCTCAGTATGAGTATATCCTGTGGCATTCTATTAAACAGATGGTTGAAGCCCTGCCAGAGTTGGATTCAAAGCCAGAGCTTCTTCAAGCCATTACCAGAGGTATTGAATCTAATAACCAGCAGGCTAAAACAGCCATGGATGCTTTTGACACTGCTTCCCATTCAGCGGCTGCTGGTATTTGCACCTGGCGTCATTCCTGGCTGCGTACTTCGGGCTTTACGAATGATGTGCAGCAGCAGGTGATGGCATTGCGCATTGACGGTGCATATCTTTTTGGTTCTCGGGTAGAGCAAGCTCCAGAAGCTACACAAAAGACTAGGTCAGCCATTAAGTTGGCTCGACCCCCTCCTGCCCCCTCTCAAGGGCATGCCAGTAAACGACAGTTTCATAATCGCTAGTCCTTTCGAGGCAGAGGAAGTTTCCATAAGAATCAACCTGCCCAGCCTCAAAAGAGGGTGCAACAGAAAGCCAAGGGCCCAAAGTGCCCAGCGCTACCTTATGAATTGCCGGCCCAAGTTCCATCTCAGCTGCCCGAGGTGGACTTTTCCTCTCCGGTGGGAGGTTGTCTGATGCACTTCTACAACCAGTGGAAGTCCATAACCAGACAAATGGGTCCTTCGGATAAATCGGGGGTATTCACTCAATCTTGTGGAGACCCCCGGATCATCCCCAAGCGGCAGCCCAAGCTGTCAACCCTTCAGTCAGACCTTCTCGCCGCCGAGATTCAGGGCCTTCTGAACAACAGGGCAGTAGAAGTGGTGCCAACGCACCAACGAAACATGGGGTTCTACTCCCATTACTTTCTGGTTCCGAAGAAGTCCGTCAGTATGCGCCTCATTCTAGATCTCAGAAAGCTAAACAAATTTCTCCCCAAAGAGAAATTCAAAATTATTTCTCTGGGAACCCTGTTACCTCTGCTCCACCAACACGACTGGTTAGCCTTCCTAGATATGCAGGACGCTTACCAGCACATTCCTGTTCACCCAAGGCATCACAAATTCCTGAGGTTTGTGGCTCTGGGACAGCACTATCAGTTCAGAGTCCTGCCCTTTGGGCTATCCTCGGCGCCGCAAGTTTTTACAAAATGTTGTGCAGTTCTCGCAGCACCTCAGAAAGGTCGGAATTCAGGTGTTTCCTTATCTGGACGATTGGCTTCTAGCAAGCCTTCCAGGCAAGGGACTCTGGACGCCATGGAGACGGCCTTGCGCTCCTTATGTCCATGGGAGTTCTGCTCAACCTCAAGAAATGAACTGCAGCCCTCCCAGAGGCTCCTTTTATAGGGACTCTCTGGACACCTCCTGTGTGAAGGCTTTTCTTCCAGAAGACAGGAGGAACGATATCCTTCAGATGGCCGCCACATCGGGAAAAACAGCTCAGTCTCAGCTCTCTCGATGCAATGAATGCTAGGTCTCATGGCATCCTCAGTGTTCACTGTACCCCTAGTACGTCTGCACATGAGAACCACCCAGTGGATGCTCAGTATTCAGTGGTCCCCAACCACTCACCCGCAGTCCTATCTCATCAAGGTGACAGAGCCCTTAAGGAGGTCACTCACCTGGTGGTCTCAAAGAGAGCAATCTCCTGGAGGGTATCCCTTGCTCCTCTCTGACCATCAGATCTCCATTACCACGGACGCATCCCTAATGGGGTGGGAGCTCACTGTCAGGCTCTCCACACTCAAGGTGCGTGGACTCAAGTCAAGTCCCAGCTCCACATAAACGTCCCTAGAAATGAGAGCTGTCCTTTATGCGGTCCGAGCTTTGAAGGACATTCTGTGTCACAAGAACATTCTCCTTCAAACGGACAACAAAGCAGTGATGTATTACATCAACAAGCAGGGCGGTGCTCACTTCACCCTTATGCAGAGAAGCAATGAGGGTATGGGAATGGTGCTTGGAGCACGAGGCTCTAATTCAGGTGGTCTACCTGCCAGGTGTTCAGAACGAACTGGCGGACCGTCTCAGCAGAACAGAGACAGACCCTCACGAGTGGTCTCTCGACTCAACCATAGTTCAGTCACTATTCGAAGAATGGGGAACTCCAGACCTGGACCTTTTTGCATCCCCACTCAACGCAAAACTGCCTCTCTTCTGCTCCAGAAATCCAGGGCCTGGCATTTTCTGTCAGGATGCGTTCAGGCTGCGGTGGACAAAACGCTTTCTTTACACCTTTCCGCCTCTTCCTCTAATTCAGAGGGTACTCCTCAAGTTCGAATCCCAGGGGGACAAAATGATTCTCATTGCTCCCTTTTGGCCTTGGCAGCTGTGGTTTCCACTACTCAACAATATGTTGGCAGTTCCTCCGAGACCACTTCCCCTGCAGATGAACCTTTTGACTCAGGGACCGGTGGTCCATCCCAACCTGAGATCACTTCACCTTCATGCTTGGCTCCTGAAGAGGTCGAAGTAAACCGGTTCAATGTCTCTCGAAGAGTTTCAGATATTCTTCTGGCTGCATGGAAGCCAGCCACTCGGAAAACTTACACTGCCAAGTGAAAGCGTTTTTCGCTCTGGTGTGCAAAGTCCTCTTTAAATCCTTTTCCTGTCCACCAGATAAGGTTTTGGAGTTCCTTTGGACCTTTCAAATTGGGTCTGCAGTACTCTACAGTCAAAGTTCATCTTAGTGCCATTTCAGTGTATCATAGAGCCCGTTATTTCCTTAACTCTGGCTCAGTTACCTATGGTTAAGAGATTTCTTAAGGGATTCTGCATACCAGACCCCACAAGACGCCCAGCCCAGCCTGGGACATTAATTCAGTTAAGACATGCTCACCGAAACCTTTCAACCTCTGGCTACCTGTGAGCTAAAATTTCTCACCTGGAAGACTGCCTTCCTAGTGGCCATTACCTCGGCCCGCAGGGTCTCTGAGATACATGCCCTGGTCACAGACCCTCCGTATACTGTGTTCCATAAGGACAAAGTAGTTCTTCGCATCATCCTAAATTTCTTCCTAAGGTTGTGTCAGAATTTCATGTAAACCAACCTTTGGTCCTTCCCTCTTATTTTGCGGACTTCCAAAATGAAGGGGAACGTTCTCTTCATTCTTTGGATGTTAAGAGGGTCTTGCGTTTCTATCTAGATAGAACCAAGGATTTTCGCAAAGCTCAGCAACTGTTCATTTCCTTCAGTGAGACCCGGCTGGGTCAACCTGTCGCTATCAGATGTATCTCATCATGGTTAGTGGCATGCCTTCGTCACTGCTATTCCATGGCGCAGGTTAAGTTCGTTTCCTTCACTGAGACCCGGCTGGGTCAATCTGTCGCTATCAGATGTATCTCATCATGGCTAGTGGCGTGCCTTCGTCACTGCTGTTCCATGGCGCAGGTTAAGTTGGAGGGTAGAGTTTACGCTCACTCTACCAGAGCGGTCGCGGCATCCCTAGCGGAAATCCGCAATGTGCCCATCACAGACATCTGCAATGCGGCCACCTGGAGCTCAGTACATACTTTCGTTAAACATTATGCACTGGATGTCCATGCCAGATGGCATTCTTCCTTTGGCCGAGCCATCCTCAATGGACTTCTGTCCTAGAAACGTGAGCTCTTGGTCTCTCCTGCCGCCCTCTCGGGGATTATTAGCTCAGTACTCGCCCATAGTGTGAATGAGTGGTGGAGACTTTGTGTCCAGAAGATATGAAATTTCGCACCTACCAGAATTTTGATCTTCTTGGACGAGTCTCACCCACTCATTCACACGCCCACCCTCCATCCCCTGAGCTCACCTTTCTTGTTGGTCTCGCCCTCAAATCTTTTAGGCCGTGAAGACTTCTTTGTTGACCCTTCTTACGGGTTGCCGGACTATCTTATGTCCTTGGTAAAAAGGTACTGAGAGCGGATTTGAGAGGTCGGCCTTGAGATAGTCTGCCGACCGAGCTAGAGTCTCCTTGGCGCCGTTCCTCGCAGCACCATCTCTGGCGCCGACCCTCCAGCAAAAAAGTTTGCTCCTTATGGGTCCTAGTGCCTCCGGCGCAGATCCCAATAGTGTGAATGAGTGGTGGAGACTCGTCCAAGAAGATCAAGAATTACGGTAGGTACGTAATTTTCATTTTCGGTCTCTCCGAATTTAATTGGAAGTTTTTCTAAACTTCGATCTTCTTCTCTCGCTGCGGCGATGAATCATTTGTTTTCCGGCTCCCGGAAGCGCCCGGATAATTCCTCCAGGAAAGTCCCGCACTCCACGTGCGTCTACTGCCGCGACTTGGATCATGATCCGCAAGTTTGCGATTTTTGCTGTGCCCTTTCGACCAGCTCACTGGAGGATCGTGCGGACCGTTCGGTGCTCGGGCGACCTGAAACCTTTTCTGCTCCGGAAAATTCCTCGGAGAATCGTTGGGCAGTGTCCGTGTCGGCTGTCTCGGCTGAGCAGCTCGATCTTCTTTCCTCCAGGGAGGGGGCGGCTGCTCCCCCCTCCTCCTCGGTCGCGGCGCTTATCCCGCTTTCCTTGAGTTCTCCTCATTCAGCTTCTTTCAAGGAGCTTCGCTAGTCCCTTTCCTCAAAAGGAGAGGGACCTTCGGGACCTGCCTCTCGGCCCAAGTCCAAGGAGTCGCAGGCTAAGTCCCATCATCGGCGCTGGAGGGAGCGAGAGAGTTCCCCCTCCCCTGCCAGCCGACATTCGACTTTGGTCGAGGGTGCGGCTCAGGTCTCTGGCCTCACGGTGTTCCCGTCAGGTCAGCCGGCCAGGACTCCCGTCGATGTTGTTGAGTCTCTCGACCCGTCATCTGGGCTGTCTTCTGCTGGAGCCGCCATCCCTCCGCCGGTTCCCTCGGGGGAGGCTGAGGTTCTGCCTGTTCCTTCGGGTCGACAGACCTCGGCCCTTTCTTCCGAGCCGAGGGAGGAGCGGGGGCACTCTGCTCCTTCCGAGGCCCGCCCTTGGTTCCCCCAAGGATTCGGGTCTCGGTCATCCTCTCGGTCAAGCCACTCCGGCGTTCTCGGTCAGGGCACCGAGTTAAGTGGCGTTACCGTTCTTGCTCGTCTCCCTCCTCGGATGAGGAGTGCCCATGGCCTGAGGCGTCGCGCATTCTGAGAATTCATGTGGCAGCAGTTGTTGTTGTCTGGGAATCAATCACTCTTGATTCATTCCCCATCCAGTAGCAGCTGCCGCCCGATCGGTCGACTCAACCGCTTCGCTGCAGTCCAGAGGTGCCCACCCAGGGCAGGTTGTTTAAGTCCGATCTCATACCGCACCCGCCCTCGGTGGAACCCTCGGTCGGGTCACGACCTGTCCCGGCAGGTTGTCTGTCCCTCACTCCCGCTACCGGCGGACCAAGAGTATCACTCAGGCCTGAGGCAGCTTTTTATGACCCCTCGAGTCCAAAGTCGACTCCTCTATGTTCCCCAGTCGGGAGGACCCGGGGTCCTCTTCGAGCGATCTGTGGATGACAGCCCATCGTCCTTCATGGGTCTGCTTCAGCTTATCTCGGAATTCACCAGGATGCAGCTCGAGCCTGTGTCCAAACGGGCCCCTTATCCCCTTACGGAGATTCTAGGCTGAAGGGGTTCACCCTTGGAGGCCTTCCCAGTGGCCGAGGACATCATGGGCCCGGCCTTGGAGCTCTGGCGGCGGCCTACTTCCTGCCCTGCGCCCTCGGCCAGGATGGCCAGGAAGTACTCTCTCCCTGTCGGTTCTTTGCCCGGTTTCTCGGAGCACCCCTCCGCTGAGGGGTTAGTTACCGACAATGTTTTCCAGTGTTCTGGGAACGCTCGGGATGTGGATAGGCCCCCTGACAAGGAGTCCAAAAGGATGGACTACATCTGGCGCAAGGTTCACGCTGCATCCTCCCTAGGCCTGCGACAGGCCAGCTTGGCTGCACTGATAGCATATTTCTCCCACGCCCTTTTGGGCTCCCTGGACGAGGTGCTCCCTTATCTCCCGGTCGACCTGTGGACCTCCGTCCAGCGGGTGCAGGACCAGGGTAGGGCGGTGGCTAAGCAGCAGCTTCAGATTGCTCTGGACTTAGGTGATTCCTGTGCCAGGTTGGTGGCGGCCGCAGTGGCCATGCGCCGCAAGGCGTGGCTGAGGTTATCCTCTTTCTCACTGGAAACCCAGCACAAGTTGGCGGACATCCCCTTCTTGGGGACTGACGTTTTCGGCCCTGGAGTGGAGGGACACCTCCAGGGGACCGAGAAGTCTGATGCCACTCCGGACTCGGTCACTCCCGCCCATAGGAACAAGGCAGCCAGCATCCTTTGGCGTAGCCCTTTGCCGCCTGCCCCTGCAGTTTTCACTGCACCCAGCACGAGGGCCAACAGGCTCGCCGCCAAGCGTCCTGACTCCAAACCAGCATCTTCCTCTAAAAGGAAGCAGAGGCAAGGTCCAGGAGCTCCCTCAGCCAATTCCTTCTCCGAGCCTGCCCAGTGACGGGCTAGGGGCGCTGTCCCCGGCCCCGTCGCTCCTACCCGGGTTCCCCCTTGGGGAGACGGCTCCGCCTCTCCTCCACCTGGTCCGCTTCCCGGACCTTTGAGTGTTGGAGGTGCTAGGGGAAGGCCCTGCCTCGGGATTGTGAGCAGGCACCACCCTTTCGAGCCGTTTCCCCACTGGGGTCTTGGGGTCCACAGCCTAGTTGTCGGCCCGCTGAGCCGACTTGCCTGACCCTCTAATTAGAGGTGATCGGGAAGGTTGCGGACCCTCCTTCAGACCCTGGGTTCATGTCCAGGTATTCCTGGTCCCAAATGGATGGGGGGCTTGCACCCCATTTTTTTCCGCAGTCCGGATAGTCTCTCTGCCTCAGATATGCCATCCTTAGAACGAGGCTTCTTCCTGGACCTCCAGGACGTATGTACCTTCGTTCCATCCGTTTCTTGGGAGACTCCTCCCTTTCTTAAGCAGGGGATTTCTTTACGAGTTCCAGGCCAGGCCCTTCGGTCTCTGCCCAGCAGCTTCTGCGGCATCGAGGGGTCCGGCATAACCTCACCAGATGGCGGCCTGACTGCAACCCTTCCGACGGAAGGGGACGATCCAGTTCTGGCTCTCAGACTGGTCTCCTTTTATCGAGCCGCGTTGGAACTCGTGATTTAGCGGGTGATCCTTCTTGAGCGAGACTCGACTCTTGAGTCGGAGCTCGGCTCCTGGCGGACAGGGCTGAGGTTCTTCCTCCCTTACCTAGTCGGGTCTGACTGGGCAGTCGCGCCCTGCCGGGACCTTCTGCACCTCCTGGGCCTCGCAGCGGCCGGCTCCAGCGTGGTCTGTTGAACCCGCCAGTTCATGCATCCCCCTCGCGGGGACTGGCCAGCCAGCGGTCACGGTGCTGCATTCCTTCGGACCAGTTCGTGACTACAGCCCAGGAGTTAGGGGAACGCTCTCCCTCGGACCGTTCCAGCTCTTGCAGGAGAACATCCTGTTTGTCTGCCCTGAGTCTACGGTCTTCTCCGACTGATGCTTCTCGGATGGGTGGGGGTGCTCATCTAGGAGATTACAGAGTGCTCCACCTCTGGTCCTCTCGGGAGTCCCGATGTCTTTCCTACCCGCTGGAGCTCTAGGCGGTCTACTCGCTTGCACTGCTCGCTCCGTTTGTGCGGGGTCTAATGGTTTCAGTCCAGGCGGACTACACCATGACCATGTGCTACCTAACCCACCAGGGTCGGATGAGCCCCTTGCCTCTGTGTAAGGAGGTTCTCCGCATTGGGTCTTTTCGCGCAGCCGGGAGGCGGCTTCCTAGCTATTTCGATGGTAGGAGCCTCCGGCACCCTGGCCGATGCCCTAAGCCGGACAAGGGCTGCGCCTCATGAGTGGTCTCCCTGCCGGAGGTAGCACAAGATCTTCTCCCTCTAGGTCACACCTCGGGTGGACCTTTGTTTTTCCCTTCAGGTAGATTTCGAGGCCGAGACTGTCTCATACCCGCCCCCTCAGCATGGTTCGCTGTAGGGGATGCCTTTGAGGCCGTGGACCCTGGGCCTCTTCTATGCCTCTCCCTCATTTCCCTTGACCCACAGGCAAGGCGAGGAGGGACTAGGCGCAGGTGATTCTGGTAGCCCCAGACTGGTGTGCCAGCTCTGGTATCCAGCTCTCCTCAGTCTCTGCCCCAGGCTCCTGAGGCAACTTCTAGCCCGCCCGGCCCTGATCTCTGTTTTCAGGGGAAGGGTTTCCATTTGGACCTTCAATCCCTGCACCCGAAGGCCTGGTCCCTGTGCTGAGAAATAGGCCTGGGGTCCTCGCAAGGTCCCGACTTCTTCGAGGCGCCGCCAGGTTTTCGCCAAACATCTCGCTCGAATGGATGAGTTCTCCATCTGGTGTTGGATAGGGCCTGGGGCCTCTTTCCCATCCTCGGAGAGCATTCCGGACCATCTGCGGTCCGTTCTTTGAAATTAGGGCTTGACCATGACCTCTAGGTGCTTCTGTTGGTCACCCCTGTCTTCGGTGCGGGCCGGAAGGCAGTCGGTGGTGCAGAAAAGGTGGTCTGGCGCTTTTCTAGGCCTCGATCACACCTCCCCTTCGGGGAGAGTATCCCCATTTCTGTGGGATCTTCGCTGGTATGGGCTTAGCCCACGGGCAAGCCGTTCGAATCTTTGCACAGGTGCGAGTTTCCCCACCTGCTGTGGAAGTACACCTCCTTGGGGCTTCTCTGCCATCCAGAAGGAGGGGAGAGTTCCAGGCGCTCCTTCAAACCTCCCTATCTGGCCTTCCACAGGGACAAGGTTGTCCTGCACCCCACCGGAAGTTCCTTCCGTAGGCGGTGGCGGAGTCTTTCCCTATCCGGGTATTGTCTCTGCCGGGGTTCAACCCCATTCACGCCTCAGAGGCCGTATTTAGGATCCATCGGGACCCTATTTAACGCTCACCTACCCAGGGAGCGTAGGGCTGAAATTCGGGAGAGGTTCGCCAGCTGTTTGTCATCTACGCTGAGCGCACCTGAGACCTGTAGCCAAGCGGACTGACCCAATGGTGGTCACCTCCTGCGCCAGGTCTCCACTATGGGTGGGCGGCATGGAGCCTCCCAGAGGATAAGTGCTCATTTTACCAGCCCTTCCGCTGCATGGTGGCTGCTTCGAGGATATTCCTGTCCAGGATATCTGCAGGGCTTCTACCTGGAAGCAGGCATATTCCGATTGCCCTTTTCCACATCGACCTTGGGTCACACCAGGATGTTGGTCGGGGCCTCGGTTCTCCAGTCTTCATACCTAAGTAGGGGGTGTGCGCCTTGCCTCCCTCCTCCCGGAGAACTGCTAGGAGTCTGCCAATAAGTGTGGATGAACAACATATCCATGTCCCTAGAAATACAGGTTACTCACCTGTAACAGGAGTTCTAGGATTGGTATTTCAAACAACATGAAGTCTTGCTATATTATGACAGATGCAGTTTGTCCCACCATTAGAACTGCTCCGGAGGTGAAAGAGTTAACTTCCATGCAGAGCATGGAACTTAGAGCGCGAGCTCGGTTAGAGAAGCTTCTGTTAGGGTGGTTTCAAACCGAAACCGTCAGATTCTTTACTCCGCCTCACTGAACAGTCGCTCCGGAGATTCCTCCTGCTGCTCGGTTCATTTCCTGGTTTAGCATCTTTTCTCGGTTAAATTTAACCGCGATATTCTTTATTTTAACCGCAAACCGATCGGTTCAAGCTCTGTCTATGGTATTGTAAGTAATAGATAGGTTTTCTACGTGGAACTTGTAAATGTTTATCGGTTCGGTTTGAACCGATCAAATTGTATTTAAACTTGGTTTTGAAGCCTTTTAAGGCTTGTTAGAGTGCGGTTCCCGGTTCTTATCGGTTCTAAAAAAACCGGATTTCATTACAGTTTTTCCCACGACCCGTGACACGGTTGGGAACCGATAAGGGTGTCTTGCCTGGCACTGCCATCAAAAGGGCAAGTTTTTGGTTAGGCTGGCATTATGTCTAAGAAACCCAAAGAAAAACCGGGCCCACTGGGTTTCAACACTGTAGTGTCTGTGGGGAAGCCTTTGCCAAGGCTGACCCACACCACATGTGTTTATTGTCTGGGGTTTGACCACCTCAATGCAGACTGCCAGATTTGCAAGAATTTCCTGCAGCCACCCTAAATAAGAGAGTTGGCAGGCTCAGGGAACGAGAGGCCAAAAAGTCCGCTGACCCGGATGGCCAGCCCAGTTCGGTGCCAGCCGAACCGGAGGGAGTGCCCTCTGACCAGGGCCAGACTTCCTCGGGCAAACGTAAAGCTGACTCTGAGGAGCCAGTTCCAGCAAAGAGAACTAGAAAGTCAGCAGGTGTGGAGCCCAAAATTCCTTCTCCAACTGCTGAAGAGATAGCCAGGGCAATACAGATTGTCCAGTCACTTTCCCCGGTTCCCTCCGAACCACCACTATCTGGCAAAAGGTCGGTTCGGTCGGTTCCACCGGTTCAAGAATATGATATAGAAGAGTTTTCTGAACCAGAGGAGGGGGAGGATGATTATGATCAGTGTGAATGTGACTTTGAAAGTCTGGATGTGCCCATTGAACCGGACATCTCCCCAGACAGACCTTTAGGTGAATCTCCCCCTAGGCTTGCTGAGCCCCTTCTCATTTTTTTTTTTATAAAAAAGTTGCTGAGACCCTCCAGCTTCCTTTAGAGGAGGCTTTGGATGAGCAAGAGGAGCCTGACTATGTAGAGATGATGGATATCCCAGAGTCCAGGAGATTGTCCATCCCTTTACATAAATCTTTTAGGAAACAAACAATAAAAATTTTAAAAGCTCCTAATTCTGTGCCTCCTGTAGATAAAAAGATGGATAGAAGGTACACTTTGTCAGGTCCTGATACAGATTTTCTTTCACAGCAATGCAGTCATGTTAGTAGTTCAGGCTGCAGCCTGTGATAAAGCTAATATTCCCTGGCTTCACATCCTCCTGACAAGGACTCCAGGAAGATTGACGCCATGGCCAAAAACAATACATGGCAGCATCTTTGGGACTCAGACAAGCAAACTATATGGCTTATGTTGGAGATACTAGAAATCTAGATGGGATACTGTCATGGCCTTAGCCAAACAGGTCCCTGGCCAGCTTGCAAAGGAGCTGGAGCAGGTGGCTGTTGATGGTATTGAGGCATCTAAGGTGCAATTCCATGCTGCAGTGGATTCTAATGATGTATCCTCTAGAGTCATGGCTACATCTGTGGCTTTTCGTAGATTGGCCTTGCTCAGGTGTACTGCTTTGTCACAGGATACCCAGTCTAAGGCTATGGATTTTCCTGTGGTGGGAAATTCTCTGTTTGGAGAGCAGACAGAGAATTATATGAAGAAAATGGATGAATTTAGAACCACTTATAGGAGTGCACAAGCCAAGGAACGGCAAGCCACTCCTCAGAGGCAGCCCCCTAGGGGTAGGGGCAGGCCTTTTCACAGGCCTTTTTACCAGACCCAGGCCTCCTTTTCAGCCTATGCTCAGAGGGGGTTCTTCAGAGGGAGAGGCAGACGGGCTACGAGCAGGCCTGCTCCCACCCCTCAGCCCAAAGCCCCTGCCAAACAGGCACCCTGATGGGATGCCCAGGGTCGGCTCTCCATTACCTGTGGGCAGGCTGGCATTACTGTCCAGGACTGGGAGTCTTTAACATCAGACAAGTGGGTCCTGGAAGTAGTGAGCCAGGGTCTGTTCTCAGCTTCAAAAATTTCCAAAGATGAGAGCCAGATCTTTTCCACCTGCAAACCCTTTAGAGACTCTTGCTTTGGAAACAGAAGTCTCAACCTCCTGGCTCTCAGAGCTATAGAAAGGGTTTCTCCCACACCAGGGCAAGGGTCTGTACTCCAGGTACTTCCTTACTCCCAAAAAGACAGGAGAGTGGCGCCTATCCTGGATCTAAGATATCTGAACAAGCACCTTTAAAACCAAAATTCAAAATGGTGACTCTGGGAATGATTTTACCCTCCCTAAGGCCAGGGACTGGCTAGCTTCCCTGGACCTCAAGGGTGCCTACTTCCATGTTCTTATCAGAAGCTCCCATCGAAGTACCTCAGATTCGAACTGCCCTCAGGCCATTATCAGTTCAGAGCAATGCCCTTCGGCCTCACCTCTGCCCCAAGGGTGTTCACAAAATGTCTGGCAGTAGCAGTTGCTCATCTAAGAAGGCAAATGATTGCCATTTTTCCCTACCTGGACGACTGGCTCATTATGGGTCAGTCTCCAGACCAGGTCAAATCACACCTGCTAGTTACCCAGCAGCTGCCTCTCTGGGCTTTCTTCTCAATCTTCCAAAGTCAGTTTTGGAACCTGTCCAGGTACTCACCTTATAGGCGCAGAACTGGACACAAAGCAGGCCAGAGCCTTCCTTCCTATGGAAAGGGTAAGGGACCTTGGTGGCTCTGGCCTCGTCCTTCACTTGCAGGTCTCTCGACCAGCAAGGCATTTCCTGCAGCTCCTAGGACACATGGCTGCTTCCCACAACTGTAGTGCAAGGAGCAAGATTTCAGATGAGGGACATTCAGTTCCATTTGAGAGCTTTCTTTCTCAAAGAAGAGATTCCCTATCCAAGTTAATCCCAGTGACTCGAACCTGATCCAGGCCCTTCAGTGGTGGCAGGATGAGAGCAATCTGAGACAAGGGTGCTTTCATCCCCTGTCCCACTCCTTGACCCTTACTACAGATGCGTCCCTCTTGGGATGGGAGCTCACATGGGCGACTCTCCACCCAGGGTTATGGTCCTCAGGAATCTCTGCTCCACATCAAGCTGTTGGAACTCAGAGCTGTTTTTCTAGCACTTCAGGTTTTTTCACATCTGTTCAGAACAAGGTGGTACAGGTCAGAAGAGACAACACCACTACAATGTGTACATCAACAAACAAGGAGCACTCGGTCTTCGCCTTGTGCACCGAGGGCGATGCAGTTGTGGTCTCTGGCTTATTCCCTGAACACTTCCCTCATAGCAGTTCACCTCCCAGGCAAGGACAATGTCCTGGCAGATGCTCTCAGCAGGATTTCCCAGGGCCATCACGAATGGTCACTGGATCCCCTAGTACTGGGGATAGTTTTTGCCAGATGGGGCACTCCTCAGATAGATCTTTTTGCAGCCCCAGACAATCATCAACTTCCACTTTTTTGTTGCAGGCCCCCAGTGTTGGGCTCAGTCCCCCTGGATGCCTTTCTCCTCGATTGGGAAGGGAAGTTCCTCTATGCCTTTCCCCGCTTCCCTCTCCTGTTCAAGGCACTAGTCAAAATCAGGTCTCAGCCCTGCAAGATGATCCTGATTGCTCCAGACTGGGCCAGGCAGCCCTGGTACCCACTCCTTCTGTCCTTAGCAGTCTATCTTCCCCTGTGTCTCCCCAGGAACCACAATCTGTTAACCTGTGCTCAGGGGAGAGTTTGGTATTCGAATCTCAAATCCCTCAACCTCAAGGCCTGGCTCTTGAGCAGTTTGAGTTTGCTGATCTGCAACTTTCTCAAAGTGTTCTCGAAATCTTGAAAGCTGCTAGGAAGCCTTCCACCAGGGCTACTTATAACTCCAAATGGAAAAGGTTTTCCATATGGTGTTCTGGGAACATATTTCCCGGAATCTGCTGATTTAACCACTGTATTGGATTATATGGTCCATCTTAATTCTCTGGGACTGAGACCAGCTACCCTGAAAGTGCACTTGGCAGCTGTCTCTGCTTTCATTTCAGCAGGAAGCCCTCTTCTTTCTGCTCACCCTGTATTTTCCAAGTTTTTAGGGATTGTTTATACTAATCCTCCATTCAGGGACCCTGCCCTGTTGGGATCTTATTGTTTGCATTGCTCAGCTGATGCACCCCTTGAGCCTCTGTCTTCGGCCAGAGCTAAGTATTTGACTTGGAAAACTGTATTCTAGTAGCCATCACTTCTGCCAGGCGCATAAGTGAGTTACAGGCTTTATCAGTGGAGACTGACTTTATTTCCTTTCACAGGGATAAGGTAGTCCTCAGGACTAACAGGAAGTTTTTGCCTAAGGTGGTTTCGGATTTCCACCTTAACCAATCTATTTCACTTCCAGTGTTCTTCACTGACCATTCCTCCTCTGGTGAGAGGAGGCTGCACAGCTTAGATGTTAAGAGGGCCCTAAGTTACTACATAGAGCGTACCTAGGGTCATAGGTTTGACTCCCTCCAACTGTTTCTCACTTATGGTGAGGATGGGAAAGGGAGACTTGCCACTAAGAGATCCATTGCCAGGTGGATCATCTCTTGTATCCAATTTTGCTATCAAAACTGGGTAAGGTTCCCCCTCAGGCCTGAGGGCTCACTCTACCAGAGGTACAGCTGCATCTCTAGCTGCTGCTAGAGACATCCCTATCTTGGAGATATGTCAAGCAGCTACTTGGAAAAAGCAGTACACACTTTCACCAACATTACTCCCTGGATATCCAAGCCAGAAGGGATGCTGGGTTTGGACTAGCCGCTGCTTATGTTTGGCTCCTAAGTAGGTTCTGTCCTCCTCCATGGAGGTACTGTTGTAGCCCAATCTCAGTCATAATATAGCAAGACTTCATGTTGTTTGAAGAAAAATTACTCACCTTAGTAATGTTGTTTCTTCTAATGGAGTCTTGTTATATTATGACCTCCCCCAGCCTGCCCCTCTCAGAACTTCTACTGGTATGGTGGGCAGTCCACTGTTGGCACTTATTGATGCCCCTTTATGTTTGGGTGTTGTGTTTTATTTAGTTATTTTATCTTATTTTTCTGGTCCCCTGACTTGAGTCTTGGTGTTGGGGCCAGGAAAATGTGTGAATATTTTAGTAGCCAGTTGGCTAGTGTAGGTTACAGCTTCCACACAGAGCCTTTGTAAGTTTTGCTCTTAAAGATCTGACGGTTTCGGTTTGAAACCACCCTAATACAGCTTCTCTAACTGAGCTCGCCGCTCTAAGTTCCATGCTCTGCATGGAAGTTAACTCTTTCACCTCCGGAGCAGTTCTAATGGTGGGACAAACTGCATCTGTCATAATATAGCAAGACTCCATTAGAAGAAACAACATTACTAAGGTGAGTAATTTTTTCATGTTGTTCATCCACACAACCCACCCGGCCTCCCCGGCTTCGACGCACAACCTGGCTTCCAGCGGGCTAGATCTGGCGTCATGGGGTGGAGCCGAGAGTTTTACCACCCGGGTGGGTGGGAGGAGCCAGCTTGAAGACCTTCCGGCAAGATTTAAAGCAGCAAGGAACCTGCCAATAAGTGTGGATGAACAACATATACCATTCTTAGAACTCCTGTTACAGGTGAGTAACCTGTATTGTGTTCTTCGGACAGTGCTGGTAATGGTATGGAGTACTGGTATTTTTCCACCCTTTCTTTTCCTGTGGGACTGTCATAGAGCTGTAGAGCTCTTGATAGTACATTTCAAATTCCTTGACTATATCTTTGGGGTGCAGCTTGATGGACTGGTCAATAAGGGAGCGTATACTTTTGATAATTCTGGAAGATTCTTGATTTTTAAGCCGAAGGGCAAGTAAACTGCTAGCCTTTTTGCCCTGGTCTATGTACTTTGATCTGGTCTTTAGAATAGCATACTCTGCCTTCTCCCTTAAAATCTCATTATATTGATCTCTATATCCTACCAATTGATTCCTATCTGTCTCAGTGGTGTTAGACGAGAGGTTGGTTTCCAAATTGCATATGTGAGTTGAAAGGTCTAGGGCTTTCTGTTCCCTTTCCCTTTTTCTCTTAGCTGCAATTCGTATCAGTTCTCCCCTAATAACACATTTTAGTGCCCCCCACTCCATTTCTATTCTCCCAGTGGGAATGTAGGTTTTTTCTTTTATCTGGACATTTTGTCTTGGGGAAACTGCTTAGTTAATAGGGGTAGAGGCGAAGATCACAACCTTGGAGGTTCGGACTGGCTGATGGCTGAAAGACCTGGAACTCTGACTGGAGCAGTTATGGTTTATTTACTTCTTGTGAACCGAGACTTGTTAGAGTGACTCCTCACATTTTTATTAACTTATCCTCAGTGCTGGATCCCTTGTGACATTTTATTTACTTATTAAAAACAATTAATTCCACTGATAAAGTTAAGTTCAGGGGAGGAGGAGCACAAAGATGCAAACAGACTGGTTTTCTCTGGTTCCCTCATCTCCCATGAGGAGACCTTGTACAAATGCAGACTGTTATGGACCTTTGTTTGTTCTGTCTCAGCTGTTTACCTCTACTGTTAGTTTGATGTTAGAATGTGTTTAACAATGTTGTGTTCTTTGCTTCGCCCCTGGGGTAGATTTTAAGGAAGGGATGAGTGAATTAATACTCGGGTGGATTGGGAACCCACATCCACATCCCTATATCTGGGATGAGAAGTTTTGGTTCTACTGGAGGCATATGTGTTTGGAGGCACCAAGGGAGGTCGACAGTGAAATTGCCGACCTCCCTCACAGCGATGGCACAATACCGAAACAGGTATTGTGCCGTTGGAACAACGAGTATTTTTTGTGGGGTCTGTGCCCCACATCCTATGCAGGGGGCTGTGCCCCCCCCCACCCCTCGGACTTTAAGATTGTCAGCTTCAGATCAGAGTTGTTCCGGGGAAGGGGCAGAACACTTATGGGATGGCTACACTCGAAATCGGACCATTACAGTGACTACTGCTGCAATGATCTTTTTTCGAGTGCAGCTGTCGCGGTGTCGAGCTGGAGGGGGGCACCATATGTGTTCAGGGCCCTATAGTGTAAATGTTTATTTTTTCTCAAATCAGGGACATATGGAAGCAACTAACACAGGAGGATTCAACACATGGGGCCTGATAAAGACAATTACTTTCTATAAGGGGGGGGCAAGGGGCAGGGAGAGAGTTTGCTGCGGAAAGGTTCCATCACGCACCAGATGTGCATTGAGTTGGAGGTTGGGGGGTTGTATTAACTATGCTGCTGTCAGTACTGGTTTTTATTAATAGGACATCTGAGAAGGGAAAATTGGGAATGTGTTTTTTTGTTGGGATTTGTACAGGGTTATTTACATGGGTTGGGATTTGGGGAAGGGGTATAGGGGAAGTACTGGCCTTGCTAGGGTTCTTATTCTGGGGAAAATGGTACCATGCTGGCTTATGGCACTTGTGGAGCATAAGAGGGGACTGTTATGCAGGCATTTGATTCCTTTTCAAGATAATTAGGGATTGTGATAATGGCGAACAATAGGAAATTTATTGCATGGAATGTCAGGGGGCTCGGAATAAAGCCAAGAGATACAAGATTTTGAGGCACTTGCAGATCCTCAAAGCGAACATTTTATTTTTGCAGGAAAAACATTTTACTTGAATCAGAGGCTAATTCATTCAGAAGGCAATATGTGGGACAGATGTTCACAGCAGGTAATAGCACAAGAAGTAGAGGGGTGGCCATGCTACACTCTAGAAGCACTCCCTTTGTCTGTGAACTTTGCACATGAGGCCCTGCAGGACGTTACAGTTTACTAAAGGGGATCTTGGACTGGACAAAAGTGGTTCTGGGTAGCATATACAGACCTAATGTAGACTCCCCAAGTTTCTTTATTGAATTGTTGAATGTCCTCGCACCCTTTACCACTCTCCTCATCAATCTTGGAGGAGATTGGAATTTACCATTCTCTCTGGATCTGGACAAATCAAACAAGAAATGGAGGGGCCTCGCTCTAGTGCAGAGAGCAATCTGAGACATGATAGACCACTACAGGCTATGTGACCCCTGGTGGACACTCTTCCCACAGGCTAGAGAATATACTTTTATGTCTGTGGTGCACGGATTGCTGTCCAAAATAGATTATTTCCTGGTCAGCCAGGTACTGTTACCTGGGGTGTTAGAATGTCAGATAAATCTGGGAGTATTCTCAGACCACTCAGTGGTGTGGTGTCACCAGAGTCTTTCCCCTAACTTGCCCAGAGAAACAATCTGGAAAATTAATAATCAGCCACTAAAGGATGTTAAGGTAGTAGAGCACATTTCACAGGTAGTAGAACAATATACCACAGATAACAATAAACTACAGTGCCAGAGAACTCCTACTTGTCCCAATATGTTGGTACAGTAGATAATATTTTACTGATCACTGCACAGCGATCTAGAGCTGAAACCATGCTTCAGTATAGTTCCTTCAGCAGTTTTAAAAGCTCAGGAACTCATCCTTTAAAGCGTCTTCTGCAGTCTTTGGGTCCTTGTAGGTGATCCACATCCCTCTAATCAGCACCTGGAACCTACTTGGGGGTAACCTATCCGAGAGGTTAAAATTCAGGCGGGGTGAGTTTGGCGTTCAGTTTGAGCTGTTACTCGGCTGGCTGCATCACGTGGTCTCCCTGCTTTCTCCTTAAACTCTCTCCTTCCTGCAACTGTCCAAGACTCTCTTTCCCTGCCCTCTCTACTAGTTTTGCCCTGGCAATCTGTTTCCTTCATTACCTGTTCATTGTTCTGTAAGAGTAGTTCCAGAACTTAGTTTATCTCAGAATTTTTTTATTACTCATATCTGTTATACTAAATTGTCTTGATTTTGATTATGCACCTTGTTATATTATATTTACTGTATAAGATTTTTCCACATCCTCTACCCTCAGGATGCATCTGGAAACAAGTTGTTAGCAGCTCTGTACGTCTTTCCTGATGAAACTTTTTGAAATAAATAAAATAAAGTCTGTAGGGGGGATATGACTGAAACATTCAAGTATTTGAAGGGGAGAAACAAAGCCAGTACTGACAGGTTGTTCAAGCTGAGCAAAGGTAAGGACACAAGGGGGCACTAGCTAGGATTAGAGGGAGAAAGATTTAGAAGATAGAGGAGGAGACGTTTCTTCATGGAAAGGGTGGTGTCGAAGTGGAATGCCCTACCAAAGAGGGTATATCATGTAAGATGATGGGAAGTTTTAAAAGGGCATGGGACAGGGAACCAGGGAGGGTGTGGATGCATAGTGCTGAGAATGGGGGAATAGTACTGAGAATATTCTGAAGATGGGGGGGGGCTGGGGCAGCTGCAATCTAGGGTGCTAGCTGCACACTCGAGCTGACTTTGATAGACCATGAGGTCTGTTTCTGCTGGCAGTTTCATATGTTCAAAATAAATAATAAACTTAAGGCCATAAAACTAATTCTGCCAGTTACCTGTGCTCTAACTCAAACATGGGTCTGGAGTGTGAAGCTGCTGTGTTATTCTCTAGTAACTGAACAGATATCCACAAGCCTCAGTAACTGGTGGTTAGAACTCTGACTTGAACCCAGGTCTCCAGCTGTAATGGATCAGTGAAGGACACTGAGTAAGAAACACAACTCTCTGTTTACTTGTGTCTTTACTTGTGTCTTGTGTAACAACAAAAACCCAGGTCATCAGCAGTGAGGAGTCACTGAATAGGGGCTACCACTCTCATGTTATTTGTGTCCTGTATAACAACTAGAACCAAGGTATTCAACAGTAAGGAGGGTCTGAGCAGGGCAAGGCAAGACAAATGTATTCTTTAGGTGCCCATCCCAATGGTTGTGGACACTGACAGAAATGACAGAATTCAGATTACAACAAAGTCAGAGAATCAGAAGAAACAGCGATAACAAATATAAAAGCTGGTTTGGTACCTATTCAGATGAACCTAAAAGCAAGATTAAAAATAAGATTTTAGACAAAGCCTTAAAAACACTTCTTTCAAAAATCAGTCTTCTCCATAGATTCCCATTAATGTGTCTGATCTGGAGACACTAGGATCCTGCAGGAGCCAGAACTGTTCTGTAGGGTTAATGCTATGAATAGGCCCCATCTGGGTGCCACTGCAGTCATCTGCTGGTATGCAGCGGCACCAGCCCCAACTACCTCACATCTTCCAGGAATCAATCTTCACCATTAATTTTACATAGTGGGTCTCACATGGAGGCAATAGGACCGCATGGGAACCGGAACTTTTCAGGAGGGCTGTCGCTGAGGCAAGCTGTGCACATGCACGGCACCGTGAGAGTGGCTTGTGGCACAAAGCTTACCCTGGCACCACGCATCAACTGCTTCAGTCCTTTTCCCCCCACTAATGAGTACACTTCAGTGATGGCATTGCTCGCCCACCAAGAGTCAGAACTTGATGTCTATATGATAACAGTGGTCAGTAGGGAGCTTTTCAGGCTGGCTGTATCTTGCCCACTACCTCCATTGTGGAAGGGTTCTGACCTTGGGCAGTCCTGTGATTGGGAGGAAGGACGGCCCTACTGAAAGCACAAAAGGGTGGGCTTCTTCCTGATTCTGGTCGGGTTCTCAGTGCCGCTCTGCCTCTAGTTCTTCCTTTTCCCTTCAGAAGGGGAACGAACAGTACCACTCGAGGTCACCATCTAGGAGATCTGCCATGAGATCGATGGTCTCCTTGGGCCATAAGCCCTTGCTGGCACCACTGGAGTCACTGGGGGCCTCTGGTACTAGGATGTTGAGGTCTCAGGCCCGGAGTCCACTTCTGTCTTATAGCTGGAGACCCCAGGGGCAGTTCCACCCTTGAGCAGCTTCGGGAGTAGGGGTGCAGAAGCAGGCTTTGTGTCTTGCCCACAGATGTGGCCCCTGGCCCTTAGGGGTCAGTGGGACTGGAGCTGTGGAGGGGGCCCTCAATCTGGGTAGAGTGTTTGGCTCTGGCAACAGCCATTGGCCCTTGCTGATGGCTGCACAGCTGACTTTTGTCCTACTGGCTGCACCCCCACCATCTGTCACTTGGTGGGACCAGTTGGGTACAATTGCCGATCTCTTCAGTGCCAGCTGGATCATAGGTGCATAGGTTCATAGGAAGGATATGAGTTAGTAGGCCAAGGCCTTTAAAACTCGCCACCTGATTAGATGGAGTCAAGGTACTCAATTTTTTTTGTTACTCATTAGTAAATCAAGCCCTGTTTTGAATATTGTTATATTTTCACTATTAACTATTGATGAGGGTAATGAATTCCATGGTGTTATGACTCTTTGATTATACCAATCATTTCTTTTTTTTGTTCTATTTACATCGACTCTTAATTTCTGATTATGGGTTCTAGTGTTTTTAGACTTCTATTTCTCTTTAACCCAACTGCATTAAATAGAAAATTGTTTTGAATTTCATTGAATGTAAAACATAAATCCCCTCTTAACTGCCTATAATGCGTAGAATATAGCCCAAGTTGATCTAACCTGTCCCCATAGGGGAGAGTTTATACTGACCATATGTTTCTAGTAATTCTTCTCTGTACATCTTCTACTAACTTTTTGAAGCCAGTGGTCATGGAAGCACAGAAGGGTGCACAGTAGTCAAGATGTAGCCGTACAGGGGTTGTATAAAGGGGTATAAGAACTTCAGCTTCAAACAACATGAAGTCTTGCTATATTATGACATATGCAGTATAACCCAGGTTAGAACTGCTCCGGAGGTGAAAGAGTTAACTTCCATGCAGGGCATGGAATCTTGAGCGAAGCTCGGTTAAACACCTGTCTGTTGAAGCTCAAACTTAAACTGTCAGATTCTTTACTCTGCCTCACTGAACAGTCGCCCGGAGATTCCTCCTGCTGCTCGGTTTGTTTGTCGGTTTTAAGTGTAATTCTCGGTTTATTTTACCGAAATGTAAATCGAATCTTGAGCGCGAGCTCGGTTAAACACTCTGTCTGTTGAAGCTCAAACTTAAACTGTCAGATTCTTTACTCCGCCTCACTGAACAGTCGCTCCGGAGATTCCTCCTGCTGCTCGGTTTGTTTGTCGGTTTTAAAGTGTAATTCTTGGTTTATTTTACCAAAATGTAACCGCAATCGTCGGTTCAAGCTCTGTCTGTGGTATTGTAAGTAATAGATAGGCTTACTTTTTTATTTTCTTCTGTGTGGAACTTGTAAACGTCTTTTTCGGTTCGGTTTGAACCGATCAGAGGGGTTTAAAAATTATTTTCTAGCCCTTTAGAGTGCGGTTCCTGGTTCTTATCGGTTCTAAAAAAAACAGATTTAATTACGTTTTTTTCCACGACCCGTGACATGGTTGGGAACCGATAAGAGAGTCTTGCTTGGTGGATTGCCGTTAATGGTCAAGTTTTGGTTAGGCTGGCACTATGTCTGAGAAACCCAAAAGAAAAACTGGACCCACTGGGTTTCAGCACTGTGGCCTCTGTGGGGAAGCCTTTGCCAAGGCTGACCCACACACCATATGTGTATATTGTCTGGGGTTTGACCACCTCAATGCAGACTGCCAGATTTGTAAAAATTTTCCTGCTGTCACCATGGAAAAAAGAGTTGGTAGGCTCAGGGAAAGGGAGGCCAAAAAGTCCGTTGACCCGGATGGCCAGCCCGGTTCGGTCCCGACCGAACCTGAGGGAGTGCCCTCTGACCAGGGCAATGCTTCCTCTGGCAAACGAAGAGCCAGCTCTGAGGAGCCGGTTCCAACTAAAAGGGCTAGAAGGTCAGCTAGTTTGGGGCCAAAAGTTCTTTCTCCAACCGCTGAGGAAATAGCCAAAGCTATTCAGATTGTCCAGTCTCTTTCCCCAGTTCCGTCCGAACCGGCACCATTGGGTAAGCGCCCCGTTCGGTCGGTTCCTCTGTTCAAGATTATGATTTTGAAGATTTTATGAACCAGGGAAGGGAGGAGGGGCCAAGAGAGTGAGTGTGATTTTGACAGTCTGGATGTGCCCATTGAACCAGACATCTCTCCAGACAGACCTTCAGGTGTATCCTCCCAGGCTATCTGAGTCCCTTCTCATTTTTTGTTTTACAAGAAAGCTGCTGACACTCTGCAGCTCCCTGTTGAGGAAGCTGTGGATGATTTAGAAGAGCCTGATTTTGTGGAAATGATGGATATTCCAGAGTCTAGGAGACTGTCTATTCCCTTGCATAAATCTTTTAGGAAACAGACAGTTAAAATTCTGAAAACTCCTCATTCTATCCTCCCTGTGAATAAGAGGTATGCTTTATCAGGCTCTGATACGGAGTTTCTATCTCAGCAGTGCAGCCATGTGGGGGTAGTGCAGGCTGCAGCCTGTGACAAGGCTAATATTCCTCTAGCCTCTCACCCTCCTGAAAAGGATTCCAGGAGAATAGATGCCATGGCAAAAAAGCAGTACATGGCAGCATCTTTGGGACTCAGACAGGCAAATTATATGGCTTACGCAGCTAGGTACCAGAAATCCAGGTGGGATACTGTCTTGGCCCTAGCAAAACAGGCCCCTGAACAGCTTGCCAGGGAGCTGGAGCAGGTGGCTGCGGATGGATTGAGGCATCCAAGGTGCAATTTCATGCTGCTGTAGACTCTAATGATGTTTCATCTAGAGTTATGGCTACATCTGTGTCTCTTTGCAGAATGGCCTGGCTCAGATGTACTGCCCTGTCACAGGATACCCAGTCTAAGGCTATGGATTTTCCTGTTGGGAAATTCTCTGTTTGGGGAGCAGACAGAGAATTATATGAAGAAAATGGATGAGTATAGACCACCTATAGGAGTGCACAGGCCAAAGAAAGGCAAGTCACTCCTCAAAGGCAGCATGTCAGGGGCAGGGGCAGGCCTTTTCATAGGCCATTTTACCAAGCCCAGGCCTCCTCCTCTGCTTATGCCCAGAGGGGGTTCTTTAGAGGAAGGGGCAGAAGGGTTCTAGTGAGCCTGCTTCTACCCCTCAACCCAAAGCCCCTGCAAAACGACCCCTGATGGGGTAGCTAGGGCCGATTCTCCCACTACCAGTAGGGGGCAGGCTGGCTTACTTTGTCCAGGACTGGAAGTCTTTAACATCAGACAAGTGGGTCCTGGAGGTAGTAAGCCAGGGACTGGTTCTCAGCTTCAAAAAATTTCCGAAGATGAGAGCCAGATCTTTTCCACCTGCAAACCCATCAGAGGCACTTGCCCTGGAAGCAGAAGTTTCTACCCTCCTGGCTCTCAGAGCCGTGGAAAGGGTTCTACCCATACACCAGGGCAAAGGGAGTGGGAGCAAGGCAGAAGCAGGAAACTATAGACCTGTTAGTTTAACCTCAGTGATAGTGAAAATGATGGAATCACTTCTAAAGGAAAGAATTGTCGAGTATCTAGAGGCCAGAGGGGCACAGGACCCTAGGCAGCATGGATTCACAGCGGGAAGGTCATGCCAGACGAATCTGATAGATTTCTTTGACTGGGTGACCAAAGTAGTAGATCAGGGAGGGGCTGTGGACATGGCCTACCTAGACTTGAGCAAGGCATTTGACACAGTCCCACACAAAAGATTAATATACAAGTTAGCCTGGGTGTGGGTCCCAAGATGACAGCCTGGGTAAAGAATTGGCTGGAGAATAGGACACAGAGAGTAATAGTAAATGGAGTCCACTCAGAAGAAAGGAGGGTTACTAGTGGGGTACACGTGAGGTTCAGATATTAGGACGGTCCTCTTCAATGTCTTTATAGCGACATTGCAGAAGGACTGGAAGGAAAGTATGTCTCTTTGCAGATGACACTAAGATCTGCAACAGAGTTGATGCACAGGGTGGGGTGGAAAGGATGAGAAAAGACTTGGCAAGGTTAGAGGAATGGTCAAATGTATGGCAGCTTAGATTCAATGCTAAGAAGTGCAAGGTAATGCACTTGGGAAACAAAACCAGGGAAGAGTACATAATGGGGGGTGAGATACTAACAACAACAAAAATGGAGAGGGACCTGGGGGTAATTATATCAGATGACCTAAAGATGGGCAAGCAATGAGAGGGCAGCAAGGAGGGTTGGGGGATACTGGGATGCATAGGAGAGGCATCACCAGTAGAAAACAGGAAGTTATTATCCCTCTGTACAGACAGCTGGTGAGACCCCATCTGGAGTACTGTGTGCAGTTCTGAGACCCAATCTCCAGAAGACATAGACAGGATGGAAGCTGTCCAGAGGAGGGCAACTAAAATGGTGCAGGGTCTGCACGGAAGACATATGAAGAGAGACTTAAGAGCTTAATATGTATAGCCTCGAGGAAAGGAGGGAGAGGGGGGACATGATAGAAACTTTCAAGTACCTCAAGGGAATCAACAAAGTCCAAGAGGGTAGCATCTTTCAAAAAAAGAGGTGTGCAAGAACAAGGGGCACAATTTGAAGATGGGGGGCGGTTCAGAGGTAATTTAAGGAAGTATTTTTTCACAGAGAGGGTTGTGGATGCATGGAATGGCCTTCCGGAGGAGGTTGTAGAGTCAAAATCAGTGGTGGAATTCAAGCATGCATGGGATAGTCATAAGGCAGTTCTGGGGTGTGGGGGTAGGAAGAAGTAAGCTGCTGGTTAACTAGGATCTGCAGCTTATCCAGTAGGTAGGGAAATGGGCAGACTGGGTGGGACAAGCGGTCCTTATCTGCCGTCAAATTCTATGTTTCTATGTTTCCTTACCCCAAAAAAGGCAGGAGAATGGCGGCCCATTCTGGATCTCAGGTATCTAAACAAGCACCTTTTAAAACCAAAGTTCAAAATGGTGACCCTGGGGATTATTTTACCATCTCTAAGGCCAGGGTACTGGCTAGCCTCCCTGGACCTCAAGGATGCCTATTTCCATGTTCTCATCAGAAGCTCCCATCGAAAGTATCTCAGATTCGAACTGCCCTCAGGCCATTACCAGTTCAGAGCAATGCCCTTCGGCCTCTCCTCGGCTCCAAGGGTGTTCACAAAATGCCTGGCAGTAGCAGTTGCTCATTTAAGAAGGCAAAAGATTGCCGTCTTTCCTTATCTGGACAACTGGCTTATTGTAGGCCAGTCTCCAGAACAGGTCAAACTTCATTTGCAAGTAACCCAGCAGCTGCTGACATCTCTAGGTTTCCTTCTCAATCTTCCAAAGTCAGTTCTGGAGCATGTCCAGCTTCTCACCTTCATAGGCGCAGATCTGAACACGAAAGAAGCCAGAGCCTTCCTTCCTTCCTCTGGAGAGAGCAAGGACCCTGGTGTCTCTGGCCTCCTCTTTCACCCTGCAGGTCTCTTGACCAGCAAGGCATTTCCTACAGCTCCTGGGGCACATGGCTGCTTCTACAGCAGTAGTACAGGGAGCAAGATTTCAGATGAGGGACATTCAGTTCCATTTGAGAGCCTTTTGGTCTCAAAGGACGGATCCCCTTAACCAAATTGATTCCAGTGACTTGAACCCTGGTCCAGGCCCTTCAGTGGTGGCAGGATCAGAACAATCTGAGACAGGGGGTTCCCTTCGTCCCCCAGTCTCATTCCTTGACCCTTACTACAGATGCATCCCTCCTGGGGTGGGGAGCTCACATGGGCGACCTTTCTACCCGAGGGCTGTGGTCCCCTCAGGAATCCCTGCTCCACATCAATTTGCTGGAGCACAGAGCAGTTTTTCTAGCACTTCAGGTTTTCTCCACATCTGTCCAGAACAAGGTAGTTCAGGTCAGGACAGACAATACCACTACAATGTGGTACATCAACAAGCAAGGGGGCACTCGGTCTACGGCCTTGTGCACAGAAGCAATGAAGTTGTGGTCTCTGGCTTACTCTCTGAACGCCTCCCTTACGGCAGTTCACCTCCCAGGCAAGGACAATGTCCTAGCGGATGCTCTCAGCAGGATTTCCCAGGGCCATCACGAATGGGCACTGGATCCCCTGGTACTGGAGATAATATTTGCCAGATGGGGCACTCCGCAAATAGATCTCTTTGCAGCCCCAGACAGTCACCAACTTCCCCTTTTTTGCTGCAGGCCCACAGTGTTGGGCTCAGTCCCTCTGGATGCCTTCCTCCTCAGTTGGGAAGGGAAGTTTCTCTATGCTTTCCCCCTTCCTCTTCTTTTCAAAGTGCTAGTCAGAATCAGATCTCAATCCTGCAAGATGATCCTGATTGCTGCAGATTGGGCCAGGCAGCCCTGGTACCCACTCCTCATGTCCTTAGCAGTCCACCCTCCCCTATGCCTTCCCAGGAATCACAACCTGTTAACCTGTGCCCAGGGGAGAGTTTGGTATCCGAACCTCAAATCTCTCAATCTCAAGGCTTGGCTCTTGAAGAGTTAGAGTTTGCTGACCTACACCTTTCTCAAGGTGTATTGGATATCTTGAAGGCCTCTAGGAAGCCTTCCACCAGGGCTACCTATAATTCAAAATGGAAAAGATTTTCCATATGGTGTGCTGGTAATCATATTCCCCCCAGAATCTGCTGGTGTGCCCACGATCCTGGATTATTTGGTGCATTTGAATTCCTTGGGGCTGAGACCAGCTACCCTAAAAGTGCACTTGGTATCTGTGTCTGTCTTCTTGTCAGCAGGTAAGCCCTCTTATCAGCTCACCCTGTGTTCTCCAAGTTTTTTAAAGGGTTGCTTCACACCAATCCCCCGTTCAGGGATCCTGCCCCTGCTTGGGATCTTAATATTTGCATCGCTCAGCTTATGCAACCCCTTTTTGAACCATTGTCTTCAGCAGAGCTGAAGTACTTGACTTGGGAAAACTGTGTTTCTGGTAGCCATCACCTCTGCCAGGCGCATAAGTGAGCTACAAGCCTTGTCAGTGGAGCCTGACTTCATCTCCTTTCATAGAGATAAGGTAGTCCTCAGGACTAACAGGAGGTTTTTGCCTAAGGTGGTTTCAGACTTTCACCTTAATCAATCCATGTCTCTCCCTGTGTACTTCACTGACCATTCCTCCTCTGGTGAGAGGAGATTGCACAGTTTAGATGTCAAAAGAGCCCTTAGTTACTATATAGAGCGTACCAAGGGTCACAGGTTCGAATCCCTCCAATTGTTCCTCGCCTATGGTGAGGTTGGTAAAAGCAAACCTGCCACTAAAAGATCCATTACCAGGTGGATTGTCTCTTGTATCCAATTCTGTTACGAAAAACTGGGTAAGGTTCCTCCCTCAGGCCTGAGGGCTCACTCTACCAGGGGTACAGCTGCATCTCTGGCTGCTGCCAGGGACATTCTATCCTAGAGATATGTCGCAAGCTACCTGGAAAACAGTTCACACTTTTACTAAACATTACTCCTTGGATATCCAGGCTAGGAGTGATGCTCGATTTGGTACAGCTGCGCTTCAGAGCCTATTTCCCAAGTAGGTTCTGTCCCTCCTCCATGGAGGTACTGTTGTGTAGTTCTGTATATATAACATAATATAGCAAGACTTCTATGTTGTTTGAAGAAAAAATTACTCACCTTAGTAATGTTGTTTCTTCTAATGGAGTCTTGCTATATTATGACCTCCCCAGCCCGCCCCTCTCAGAACCTCTGTTTTTGGGATGTGGGTGGGCAGTGCAATGTTGGCACTTCTTTGGTGCCCACTTCTTTTCACCTTTCTAGGGTGCTTAGGTGTTATGCTTAAGTTCTTCTTGAATCCCCCGACTTGAGTCTTTGTTTTGGGATCAAGATCAAAAAGGTGTTTTTGTAGTTAGTAGCCAGTGGCTAGTGTAGGTTTACGGCTTCCACACAGAACCTTTAGTGAGTTTTTGCTCGTAAAGATCTGACAGTTTAAGTTTGAACTTCAACAGACAGAGTGTTTAACCGAGCTCGCTCTCAAGATTCCATGCCCTGCATGGAAGTTAACTCTTTCACCTCCGGAGCAGTTCTAACCTGGGGTTATACTGCATATGTCATAATATAGCAAGACTCCATTAGAAGAAACAACATTACTAAGGTGAGTAATTTTTTTCTTCTCTGCTTTTAATGTTTTTAAGAATATACCTTATTAACCCATGACATTTTTTAACTGTAGTGGGTGTCAAAGGTTAATTTATTGTCGACAGTTACTCCCAGATCCCCTTCATCTGTTGTCTTGTGGAGTGTAACATTATACAATTTATATGAGTACATTGGATTATTACGTCCAGGGTGCATTATCTTACACTTGGTTGCATTGAAGCTCAAGTTGCTTGCAGAAGCCCAGAATTCCAATGAACCAAGGTTCTCCTGGAGGTGTTTTGCAGCCTCAACATTGGGCACTATGCTGCCTAGTTTACATTCGTCTGCGTACTTTGCCATCCAGACACTACTGGAGGTTTGCATTGATGATATGAATATATTATAAAGGGCTGGGCCCAGGACAGAGCCTTGAGGTACACCACTAGTGACTGGGGCCCAAGCTGACATGTATCCCCATATTGCCATTCTCTGTTTTCTATTGGTTAACCAAGATAAAATCCACTTTATAATATATATCGGAAATTTGAGAACTGATCATTTGTTCATGTAGTATTTTGTGAGAGATTTTATCAAAGGCCTTAGAAATCCAAGAACATTACATCTGCAGGAAGGCCTTTATCTAGTACTGCACTTACGGACTCAAAAAAGCAAAGCAGGTTACTTAAGCATGATTTACCTTGTGAAAACCATGTTGGGTTACATCGATTAGGTTATTTTGGTTAATGTGAATAGTATTCGTGCCTGTACCAATTTCTCTAATAATTTTCCCACAACTGGCGTCAATCTGATTGGTCTGTAATTAGCCATTTGATGTCTATTTCCAGCCTTCTAAATCAGGGTTACAGTTGCCTCATTCCACTCCTGGATTGCGAGGCCCTCATTCAAGGAGGCATTAAATAACGTCATAAGCGGACCTGTTAGTTCATTGAGAGTTCCTTCAAAAATAAAAGATGAATTCCATCTGGGCCCGGGGAGCTAGTTGGTTTAAGATTTTGAAGCACTTCCCTTACTTCACTAATTGTAACTTCATCAGGTTTTTCAAGAATGGATTGGCTAATATTGGGTACAAGTTCATTTGAGTTAGACACTTAAGAATTATATTTTGAATTCTGTAACCATCTTAGCCTCATCAGTAATAATTCCTGCATTTGTATACAAAGGACCAACTACTTGATTGCCACCCTTGAGAGATCCAACATAATTACAAAACTTTTTGATTATTTTTAGTGTCAATAGCTAACTTAAGCTCAAGCTTTTGTTTGGTCTTATGTATTGCTGTTCTAACAGTATTAGACATTTTTTAATGCCATCAAATTCAGGGTTTCTTTAACTCCAAAAATTGATTAGCATTTTGCTCATAAAAGGGCTAAAACATTCTGAAAATACATAGCACTTGCCTCACTGTGTTTAACAAAATAACACTTCTAGAAAACCTATTTAAATCCTTTCTGTACAGTTAGCATTGTCCCAAGAAAAACTGCTAATCAATTATTTAAAACCCTGAAATTTGTGTTTGATGGTAGTTTATGATATTTTTATATAATTGCTTTTTTATTAATTATTTTTGATATGTCTGTTGAACCATAATGGAACCCTGAAAGCATTTTTATATTTTGATCTCAATGGTACCCATGTGTTTATCAAGTATGATATTTTCGGCTTGATAATGTCCCATGTTTGAGGCAAGGTTTGTCATGTAATTCTTCCTCCCAGTTCCATGCTATCAGAAGTTGTTTAATAGCACCAGAGTTAGCTCTGCAGAAGTCCCTTACCTGTGTAGTACCCTTATTGTAGGCAATTGATAGGCTTAGTTCTAGTCCTACCATCATGTGGTCACTGTTCCCTAAAGGATGCATTACTGTTATAGTGGTTAAACTTTTTCAGTGTTAGTGAGGATGAGGTCCAAGATGTCATTTTCTTTGTGCCTTCTGTTACTAATTGCTCTAAGTCATGTTGTGTTGTGGATTCAATAAACTTGTTTTCAGCAACCCCAGAGCCCCGTGAAGTGGGCCAGTCAATGATAGAAAAGTTAAAATCTCCCATTAGAATGTAATCCTGTGTTGTTTGGACACTAATATCATAAGCAATTCATCACTGCCTACTTTGTCAAGATTTGATGCTCGATAGCACAGCCCTAGTAATAAATGTCTGGTAGACAATGTAATATCCACCCATACAGTTTATGTATCAGGGTTTGTTGTAACAGGTGGTACCACCTGATGTGAGTTATACTTGTCAGATATATATAAGGCTATCCCACCAACAGTTCTGTATTGGCGGTTTTTGGAAATTCTGTTGTATCCAGGAATTTCCATATTCCAATCATTATCCTGAAACCAAGTTTCAGTAACCCCACATGCTACTGTATTTTGTTCAACTAAGACAACCTTGAGTTCATCCATTTTGTTAGACAGGCTTACTGTTATTATCTTTTTTTGTGCTGTTTTTGATCCATTTTGTGTTGTTATGTTTATTTATGTGTGAGTTTTTATAATCCCTTAGCGTTGCATTTTACTAAGTGTGTCAAGAGAACTTGTTGGTTTAGGCTGTCTCCCCAGTCTTTAGTTTAAATAGTTAGAAAGTAGAAATTTGCTTTCCCAGAAGAGTACTTCCTTTCCTGCTGAGATGAAGTCCATCCCACAATATAACTCGGATGATTGACATATTCTTCCTAGTGTGTTATACATTTGATTCCTTGTCTAAGGGTCCATTTCTCATCCATTCGCTCGTGTTTTTAATAATATTGTGCTGATAGGCAGTTGCCTTAGAGATGGCAGGATCTCAGACAGTGCTACCGCACCCCAAATCTATGAGTTTGTTAGGCTAAAGTCTTGCTTAATACTTAACTCCGCATCTCTAAACACATTATTGGCACCAACATGCACAGTTACCAGGGGCCTACCACCAGCATTATGAAGAATATTATTGGACATCGAGTAATATCTGCAACCCTGGCCCGCAAAAACAGGATATCTTTCTATTTGCCTTATCAGGGTTGCACATAGCCCTGTCTAAATATTTAACGATAGAGTCCCCCAAGGCATAAATAAGTGGTGATTTGTTTTTATCTTGCTGAAAAACATTACCAGGATTATTTATAAAAGTAGATTGAGGATTTAGTGTACCACTGCCAGAAGGAGTACTGTTTTGCTCTGGGGGTAGTTTATTGATGGTAACATTTCCTTGACTATTCATATTGAGTAAAGTGCATGGTTGTTCTATGTCTCGTATTATGAGAGCATCACTGGCTCTGATAGGCTCAATGACAGATTCACCCAATACCTGTTCAGCTGATTCAAGTTCTGTCAGTTGATTGAGGTGTTCAAAGCGACTATTTAGTGGTATGGAGAAAACATCTGCCTTACAACCCCCTTTTGCAGCCTTTGCTCTCTGAACCATGTACCACTCATTATCAGCACAAACCTCGTGTCAGCTTCCTTACTCTTTTCCTATTAGTGATTGGTGCGATATTTGGGACGAGGCAGAAGCTTCCTCTGAGTAGTGTTCATAGGTAAGTTGTTATTAGGAACTCTTATAGGGACGCTTGGGGTTTGGGAGATAGTGCTTATGGTACACTTATTACTTAAATACAGACATTCACAGTGGCTCATTTGTAATCTTACTGCCATTTCCCTCTGACTTGTTTCTAGGGCAACCATTCTCGAGTTAAACAGATTGATTTCTCTGGCAAAGTTATCATTTTGTTCACATTTCAAGCATATGTAAATGTCCTTCGGTAGAGACTTAACATGCTTGAACATATCACATGACTTGCATTTAATGCCCAGCTCCCCTTCCAATGCCATAATAGTGTCAGACATTGTTGTTTGTAGACCTAAAGTACAGGTCAAAGGCTATACTGGGAGATACTTCAGCACAATAAAACATACGGCCTAATAGTGTCTAGACTTGTAGCGGTAAATATACAGTTCGGTAGTATCTTTTTGTAAATAGTAACTGAGGCCCTAACAAACCACTCAGTAATCCCTGGTTGTATTCAAACTCAATATGCTTACCTTACAGGGTTATCTGTTAAGGCAGATCCACTGAGACAACTTTACAAAACACACTAAAACACACGCTGCATGTATGTGTCTTTGCACGTGTCTTTGCGTGCATGACATGCGCTCGCCCTGCTCGCAGCAGGGCAAGTTAAATGGGTCCTGAAGACCCAGAAGTACCCAGGAGGTCAGGCAATGACACCGAAACAATTAAAAACTCCACAGGCTTAGTAAAATTGGGCGAGAGCCACTTATGCGTGATTCTGGTCACAAAGTATTAAAATCATGCCTTCACACAAATATTTATCTACAGTAATGTCCGAGTTGTAGTTCCCCATAGCAGCAGAGGACTACAACTCACTCTTCCTGCTTCTGTGTGTAGCAGGGCTCCAGATGCCAATACGCATAACAATTTGCACAGTGTGCACTGCTGTGTGCATGGAGATTGCTATTGTGCAGCTTCAAACTAATAAAATATTTCGCAGCAGCAGCATTTCTTGCTGTTTCTATCTTTTCTTCCCTTGCTTATCTGTGGATCATGGACGCTTGGTCTGGTTGCAGCACAGAGTTTTGGTCCTTCGGAGCCTGGCACTGATTCTGATGCTAGTCCCACTGCCACGCCTGTGCGGAGTTGTTGCTGTATCAGCCAGAGATCTCCTGGTGCCATATTCAGATCTTATTTGTGTAAGTCTTCACCATTCATCACATATGGGTACTTGGCTGGAGGCTAGGACCCCACGGGAGCTTTTATTTTATTTATTTATTTTTTTGGTAGGTGGAGCCGACACGCTCTTGGTAATGCCCTCGAGGCCGATGTTCCATGTGGCGCTTGCGGGTTGGACGTTAGGCGCCATCAACTCCGCCTGCCTGCCAGTTCTTCATCTCCTGTCATCGAGGTTACCTCGAGGGAAGCTTCTCTCTGCTGACTTGGCCTACCTTGTAATTCATTTCAAAAACTGATTTAGACGAAAAGTCTGTCGGTTCCTGCTGGTTCTGCTAGCCACTCGACGTTTGCCGGTATGACCTTTCTATTTTTTCTTCTTCCAGCGACGTCGAGTCTTGTTTGTATTTCTTTCCGAAGGTCATGTCTAGGTCAGAGGGCAAGAAGACTTCAAAGACAGCTCAGCCCCCCATTGCGACGGTGCCCATGCAGCGGAAAATTTTCCGTCACCAACCAGCACTGCCGTTGCCTTTCGTGTCTTGACCCGCTTCATGACATGAATTCGTGCGATGCCTGCTTCTCCATGGACCGCTGTGTCATCGAACAGCGCATGTGGAAAGTGGGGCAAGCTCCGCCCGACTTTGAGGTTGAGTGCGCTTTCGTCTGGCCAAACCACGTTCTCTCTGCCTTTCCTCGGTTCCCTCAGTTTCTATACAGGTCGAGGAGGAAGGCCTCAGCTTCTAGTAGCCTAGCCATGGCCAAGGCTCCTCCCGGTGCAGGAGAGCCCAGTCCGTTGCAACCGGTGGGCAGGCGGAGGCACCGTCTTGCAATCACCATTCGGGGTAAAGCTCCCCGGTGTTGAACCCATGGTTCACAAGGCCCGGAGTTGGCGCTAGTCCTCGGCCGCTGTCGGTTGGCGCCGTTGGAGCCCTCAGCACTGTTACAACCCGTGGGCCCTGGTGGTGTCGTCTTCAGCGCCCGGTCTGTTGTGTGGTGCCATGGCTGCTGTCGGCGCCATTCACGGCGCTGATACTACTGTCGGCGCCGTGGGGAGTTGCTACAGGCGCCATCTTTTTCTCATCTCCTTGGCATTGGTTGAGCTCGGTGCAGTGTCCAGTTCTGGAGCCGTCAGCACCGGAACAGGGGTATGGGGCTGTGAGGGATTCAGAAGCGCCCATGGGGTTTCTGGCTTCAGCACTGCCCTGCCCTCGGCGCCAGGCGCCATGGGATGGCCACCGGTGACAGGTCCCAACTCCGGTGGCTGTTCGGCAAGAACCATCTTCTTCTTCGCCACTGCACATGGTGCTGGGGAGGGCACTGGCACCGGCTTGGGTGTGGTCTCCATTTCTGGCACCCTGTTTGGAAAGGATGGCAAAAGGCACCCACCTACAGTTTGGCACAGGGCCTCGGCCTCCACTTCTTTGGAGGAGGAGTCAGGCTCTGAGTCAGATGAGCAGTTTGGCTCCCTGGGACTAGCTGCTAGTGTGGGTAGCCTAGTGGTGTCTTCGACAGACCGGAGTCAGCCCCCCTCTGAGGAGCAGCCGGCAACTTCTGAGGCTGGGGTCAGGGGTGCTGACCAGCGGGCAGTGGTGCAGGCCACCATTGCACTGCAGCCCGGCCTTGGAGGATTCGCTGACCCCTCAGCGGTGGTACCCCCTCAGGTGGTGTGCCTGGATCGCCCAACTTTGGGGCCGACCAGAGCACCTACGAGAGGGGAGGGTACTGTGCCTTGGATAGATCCTTTGGGTGCTGACCAGGGCTGTCAGCTACCTAGGCTGGCCATCTGAAGGAGGAGGGGGCACTCAGATTCTGAGGGGTCGAGGGGCATGGGGTCTGCATGGAGGCCTTTTCTGGAGGCCCATCCGGGCTCTGGAAGAAGCCGCAGTGTGGATCTCCGCTCTTCCCCTTTGCTGTCTTTGAGAGAGCCCCATTTTTTTGAGGTAGGGGACCGTCCTTCTGGACCTCTACGTCCCCGGTCACACAGGGGGATTCCTTCCGGCACAGCCAAGGCAGTTCCGAATAGTTGTTCAGCTGTTGGCTGTGAGTCTCCAGGGCACCTTCATCCTCTGGTGCTCCTGATCCTCTCCGTCCCAGGCGGAGGTCTGCCACTTCTCTTCTCGGCTCTGTCCCCATCCCTGTGCCGCACTCTCCTGTGCTTCCAGGCATCCTTGGTCCTAACGGGCCTCTCTCCTGGGAGCAGTTTAGAGCTGTGGCTGCTCGTTTTCCTGTTTATGTCAGGGCCATGGACAGGCAGGTTTTTCAACCTGCCCCCGAGCAGCCGCCCTCAGAACAGCTGAGGTCCTCTAACTCCTCATCCCCCTCTTCTAGGGGAGAGGAACCTTCTGTCCACATCTCTCCAGCTGCTGATCTCGTAGAGTATCAGTGATTCCTCGTGAGGATGTTGGAGGACCTGCATCTCTCCCCTGCCACTCAGAGCAATCCAGAGCACTCGGCGCTCACCTTTTTGGGCGATTTCAGTGAGGACACCCTTGTGGTACCCCCCTGACCTGCTCCTTTTAGGGAGGCGTCGTTGTGTTCCTGGCAGAGACCCTTCTCAGGAGTCCCTGCCCCTAGGGATCTTTGCCAGCGGTATTGCACCCCCCACCGGAGTCTCCAGGTTCCATGCCTCATCCTCAGTCGGGATTGATGCAGCTGGACACTCCTGATGGGTTTTGTGCCCTCCACCGTGACCAGCCCCCAGATCAAGACTCCTCGGATTCTGACTTCTGGGGTAGGAGGACTTTCTACTCGGCACGGTTGCTGCTTTCTATTTCTGCACATCAGGCCCACTATGCAGCCTTTGATAGGTTCTTGCGGTCCAGTCTGGGTCAACTCCTAGCCTCTTTGCCTGACACAGAGCAAACCAGACAAGCCATTGCTCTCTCTGCACATGGCCTGGAGCTTGCAAAGGTACTAAGCAAGGGCATCGTGTAATGCCAGTGAGGTAGCTACTAGGGTCATCGGGACAGCAATCTGCACTAGGCGGCGGCATGGCTATGTCTTTCCCGGTTATCACCCTTGGCCCGGTGTAGGGTGATTAACTCTGCACACTAGTGGACCTATCTGTTTTCCTGTAGGGTGAGGCGGTGTTTGTCGGGGCAACTTCCTTCCCCCTCTGGGGTTCCCCGTCTCATTCTCCCCACTCTCAGGCCTCTCCAGGCATGGAAGGTCCTCCCTCTTAGTGTGTCACCCACTGAAAGCTAAGGGACGTTGTCCTTTAGGGTTTTGAAAGCCCCCTTCGGGGGGGCTCGGCACTCACCCATATGTGATGAATGGTGAAGATTGACACAGACAAGATATGGAAATGACGTACCTACTGTAATTATGATCTTTCTGTGTATCTTCACCAGTCATCACAACCCCACCTGCCATCCCCCTGGGGCCTCAGTCTCTGGATCCCCCTCCGTCTCTGTGCCTTCCTTGCCCCGCTTCCCTGTCTTTGTCAGGGGGGGAGTGATCTGGGGCACAGTGTGGGATTGTATGACTGGGGTGGGAGAGTGGTCAGGATGGGGCTGCATTTCCTTTTCGGTGCTCTGCTTCACTCCTTTGGAGTGAGAGAGGTTAGGTGCCCTCCATCCTCGCCTCCTTCTTTCTCTTTTTCAAAATTTTAGTTTTCGTGTCCTCTGGACAAGTCCTTAAGTTCATTTATCCCAACTAAGAATTTTCATTGTTACATATGAGAGGGGGCAGAACCTCTGTTCCTGTCCTCTAAAAACAGCCGTTTTCTGCCTTAAAGGAGTTTCTTTGCCAGTGATTCTGTGCCTTGAATTCTGGTAATTAAGCCTCTTGGCTGTTCCTTTCAGTTCCTATAAAATCTAGAGACAGGACAGAATTCAGCATGTTCTGACTTTCTGTTCCCCCTCTCATGTCAAACATTTATATCTCAAAATTTCCTATCCTTCCCTAACTCCCAGCCTTTTCTGTTTTCCAGAGATTGGGACCCCCTTCCCAATCTCCCTAGTTTTAGTTTCTCTCTTGCTCTGTACTCTCAGTCATTTATTTCTCCTTTTGATTTTTATATCTTTCCTTTTTCTGTCCCTTGGACTCTCTTGTCCCACCCTCCAGCCCTCCTGTTTTCCTCACCTCTCCGGTGACTCAGAACTGGCAGGCAGGTGGAGTTAATGGCACCTAACGCCACGTGGGACGTCGGCCTCAAGGGCAGTGCCGAGAGCATGTCGGCTCCACCTACCCAAAAAAAAAAAGCTCCCGCAGGGTCCTAGCCTCCGGCCGAGTACCAATATGTGATGAATGGTGAAGATACACAGAAAGATCATAATTACAGTAGGTAAATAATTTTCATTTCTCGCTTCACCTTTGGAGCCTGGCCTGGTGCTTTTTATTGTGCTGGTCCTGATACTGAGTGGCATCATCGACAGTGCTAGGTGGCATCATGGATGGCACTGGGTGGTGCCATGGACATTGTCAGGTGGTGTCATGGACAGTGCCGGGTGGTGTCATGGATGGCTCTGCGTGGTGCCATGGATGGCACCAGGTGGTATCTTGTTGGCACCAGGTGGCACCATGGACTCCACAGGGTGGTGTCATGGATGGTAGTGGGGGCCCTTCTGGCACCAGATTCAATCTGGTCCTGGTGCCACCTCTGGCACAGGACCCTTCTCTGTGGGGACATTGTTATCACTGTTGCCAGGGCTGTGTTTCTGGATTAGAGGGCCTGCGATCCACCCTGTTTTCACCCATCCCCCTGAGGAGGATTTGGAGAGGAATGAGTCTGATCCCAACCTCATCTTCTCTGAGGGCAGTGATGATGACTTCTTAGCCTGGACTCTTCGAACCCAGACCCTACAGCTCTGACTCAGGAGCATCCAACTTTCAAAGCTTTGCTCAGAGACATGCTTCTCCACTTAATTCTGAGCCTACAGCCATTGATCAATGGGTAGCGTTTCTTCCATGCCGGTCAATTTATTTCCTCCTATTCCACCCACATTTAGAACTCTGTCTGATGCAGTCTGGAGTAGGTCTGTTTCAATCCCATCCCTTGGCAAGCAGATAGATAAAAAAAAAAAAACACCTGTCCCTAGATAGTAATGCAAACCAGCACATTTTTATACATCCCAGCCACCTTAGATGCCTCTGATTCTCGTGCTGGTGCAGCTTAACAGGTCAAGAGTCCTGCGCTTTGGGCTCTCCTCAGCACCGCAAGTCTTTGCAAAAGGCCTTGCAGTACTCACAGCACACCTAAGAAAGTTGGAACTCCAGGTTTACCTTTACCTGGATGATTGACTGGTAGCCAGTCCATCCAGTCATGATATGGAACAAACAGTGGCCACAGCCTCTCAATTCCTTTCCACCATAGGAGTTCCACTAAATCTAGAAGTCTCAGCTCCAATCTTCACAGTAGCTGCTGCTCATAGGAGCTCTTCTGGATACAACTAATGCCCAGCCTTGCTTCCTGAGAGCAGAGTACAGTTTGTCCTGCAAATAGCATGCTACAGTATGGAGTGCAAAATGTTTAATCCCACTTCATGCGATGCATTCTAGGTCTGATAGCCTCCTCAGTGTTCACAGTGCCCAGTCCATAGTAACACAGGAGAATGATTCAGTGAAAGCTCAGTGCACAATGGTCACAAGCATCATGTCCTCAGACCTACCCCTTCAAACAACATGAAGTCTTGCTATATTGACAATGTGCAGTATGACCTGAGGTTAGAACTGCTCGGTGAAATAGTTAACTTCCATGAGGCATATGATCTTAATGAGCTCGGTTAGGAAACTCTGTCTACTTACTTTCAAACCAAAACCGTCAGATTCTTTACTCCGCCTCACTGAACAGTCGCTCCAGATTTCTCCTTTTGCTTGGTTCATTTCGCGGTTTAAAACAGTTTAAAAATATTAAATTCGTCTTAATTTAACAGCAACCGTTCGGTTCAAGCTCTGTCTGTGGTAACGTAAGTAATAGGTTTTACATACGATTTCTGTGTGGAACTTGTAAGACATTTATCGGTTCGGTCTGAACCGATTAGGTTGCATTTTTCAATTGCTAGTCCTTTTTTAGAGTGCAGTTCCCGGTTCCCATCGGTTCTAAAAAAAACGGATTTTATTACGTTTTTTTCCACAGCCTGTGACACGGTTGGGAACCGATAGGAGAGTCTTGCTTGACGGATTGCCATAAACGGGCAAGTTTTTGGTTAGGCTGGCATAATGTCTGAGAAACCCAAAAGAAAAACCGGGCCCACTGGGTTTCAGCACTGCGATATCTGTGGGGAAGCCTTTGCCAAGGCTGACCCTCACACCACCTGTGTTTATTGCCTGGGGTTTGACCACCTCGATTCAGACTGCCAGATTTTGAGAATTTCCTGCTGCCACCGTTGAAAGAGAGTGGGTAGGCTCAGGGAAAGAGAGGCCAAAAGTCCGCTGACCGGATGGCGGCCCGGTTCACTGCCAACCGAACCTGAGGGAGTGCCCTCTGACCAGGGCCAGACTTCCTGGCAAGCGAAGAGCTGGCTCCGATGAGCCAGTTCCTACAAAAGGACTAGAAAATCTGCTGCTGTGGAAAAGTCCTTTCCCCAACAGCTGAAGAGATAGCCAAAGCAATCCAAATTGTCCAGTCTCTTTCCTGGTTCCTGAACCGACCCCATCTGGGAGGCGTTTGGTTCACCAAGTCCTACGGTTCAGGATTATGATTTTGTGAACCGTGAGGGAAGAGAGTATGAAAAGTAATTATGGTCTGGAAGATCTGGACGCTCCTATTGAGCCAGACAGACCTTTAGGGTCTCCCCTAGGCTTTCTGAGTCCCCTGCTCATTTCATCTTTTACAAGAAGGTTGCTGAAACTCTTCAGCTTCCTGTTGTGGAAGCTGTGGATGATCAGGAAGAACCTGATTATGTAGAAATGATGGATATTCGAATCTAAGAGACTGTCTATTCCCTTCATAAATCTTTCAGGAAACAGACAGTAAAAGTTTGTCCACCATTAGAACTGCTCGGAGGTGAAATAGTTAACTCCATTCCATGAATGGAACTTAGAAACGAGCTCTAAGAGAAGCTCTGTCTGTGTAGTTTCAAACCTGAACTGTCAGATCTTTACAAGCAAAACTCACTAAGGTCTGTGTGGAAGCTGTAACCTACACTAGCCAACTAGCTACCTAAATACTAACACCCATTGCTGGTCCCAACATAAAAGACTCAAGTCAGGGACCAGAATTAATAATATAATTTAACAATATGAGAGAAATATAAGGAAAAAATGAAAACACCACACCCCAAACCCCAAGAAGAGGTGAAAACACATAAAAAGGGCATAAAATAGTGCCACACTAGGCTGCCCACCCCATACCCAAGTAGAAGTTCTGAGAGGGCAGGCTGGGAGGTCATAATATAGCAAGACTCCATTAGAAGAAACAACATTACTAAGGTGAGTAATTTTCTTCAAACAACATGAAGTCTTGCTATATTATGACAATTGCGAGACTACACAGCAGTACACTCCATGGAGGAGGACAGAACCTACTTGAGAGATAGGCTCTGAAGCACAGCTGTGCCAGGCCGAGCATCTCCTAGCCTGGACATCCAGGGAGTAATGCTTGGTGAAAGTGTGTACCGTTTTCCAAGTAGCAGCCTGACATATCTCCAATATAGGGATGTCTCTGGCAGCAGCTAGAGACGCGGCTGTACCTCTGGTAGAATGAGCCCTCAAGCCAGAGGGGGGATCTCTGCCCAGTTTCTGATAACAAAATTGGATACAAGAGACAATCCACCTGGCAATTGATCTCTTAGTGGCAGGTTTCCCATTACCAACCTCACCATAAGTGAGAAAAAGTTGGTGGGATTCGAACCTGTGACCCTTGGTACATTCTATATAGTAACTAAGGGCCCTCTTAACATCCAAACTGTGCAATCTCCTCTCACCAGAAGAGGAATGTTCAGTGAAAAACACTGGAAGGGAGATAGATTGGTTAAGATGGAAATCTGAAACCACCTTAGGCAAAAACTTCCGGTTAGTCCTGAGGACTACCTTATCCCTATGGAAAGAAATAAAGTCAGTTTCTACTGACAAGGCTTGCAACTCACTTGTCGTCTAGCAGAGTGATAGCCACTAGGAAAACAGTTTCCAAGTTAGATACTTGAGCTCTGTGAAAACAGAGGTTCAAAGGGGTTGCATTAACTGGGCAATGCAAACATTAAGGTCCCAGGCAGGGGCGGATCCGAAAAGGTGGATTAGTATGAAGTAATCCCTTAAAAAACTTGGAAAATACAGGGTGAGCGGAAGAGAGGATGGCTTTCCTGCTGAAACAAAAGCAGAGACAGCTGCCAAATGAACTCTCAGGGTAGCTGGTCTCAGGCCCAAAGAATTAAGATGGACCATGTAATCTAACACAATGGGCAAATCAGCAGATTCTGGGGAAATATGCTTCCCAGAACACCAAATGGAGAACCTTTTCCACTTAGAATTATAAGTAGTCTAGTGGAAGGCTTTCTAGAAGCCTTTAGGATTTCAAGAACACCCTGAGAGAGGTGTAGGTCAGCAAATTCTAACTCCTCAAGAGCCAAGCCTTGAGGCTGAGGTTTGAGGTTTGGATACCAAACTGTCCCCTGGGCACAGGTTAATAGGTTGTGATTCCTGGGGAGACACAGGGAGATGGACTGTCAGGGACAGAAGGAGTGGGTACCAGGGCTGCCTGACCTAATCTGGGGCAATCAGAATCACCTGCAGGCTGGGATCTGATTTTACTAACACCTTGAATAGGAGAGGGAAGGGGAAAGCATAAAGATACTTCCTTCCCAATCCAGAAGAAGGCGTCCAGGGGACTGAGCCCAACACTGGGGCCTGCAGCAGAACAGTGGAAGTTGGTGATTGTCTGGGGCTGCAAAAGATCTATCTGAGGGTGCCCCATCTGGCAAAGACTGTCCCCAGTACTTGAGGATCCAGAGACCATTCGTGATGGCCCTGAGAAATCCTGCTGAGAGCATCTGCTGGACATTGTCCTTTCCTGGAAGGTGAACTGCTATGAGTGAAGTGTTCAGGGAATAGGCCAGAGACCACAACTTCATTGCCTCGGTGCACAAGGCCGAAGACCGAGTGCCCCCTGTTGATGATGTACCACATTGTTGTGGTATTGTCTGTTCTGACTTGTACCACTTTGTTCTGGACAGAAGCAGAAAACGCTTGAAGTGCTAAAAGACAGCTCTGAGTTCCAGCAAATTGATGTGGAGCAGAGATTCCTGGGGACCACACTCCTGAGTGGAGAGGTCGCCCATGTGGCTCCCACCCCAGAGGAAGCATCCATAGTGAGGGTCAAAGTGTGAGAAAGGGGAATGAAGGGACCCCCAGTCTTAAATTGCTCTGATCCTGCCACCACTGGAGGGCCTGGATCAAGGTTCGTCACTGGGACCAACTTAGAAAGGGGTCTCTTCTCTGAGACCAATAGGCTCTCAAGTGAAACTGAATGTCTCTCATCTGAAATCTTGCTCCCTGCACTACAGCTGTGGCGCAGCCATGTGCCCCAGGAGCTGCAAAAAGTGTCTTGCTGGTCGAGAGACCTGCAGAGTGAAGGAGGAGGCCAGAGCCACCAAGTTCCTTACCCTTTCTAAGGGAAGAAAAGCTCTGGCCAGATTTGTGTCCAATTCTGCACCTATGAAGGTGAGTACCTGAACTGGTTCTAGAACCGACTTTGGTAGATTTAGCAGGAAGCCCAGGGAGGTGAGAAGCTACTGGGTGACTTGCAGGTGAGATTTTACCTGTTCTGGGGACTGGCCTACAAAGAGCCAGTCGTCCAGATAGGGAAAAACAGCAATCCTTTGCCTCCTCAAGTGAGCCACTGCTACTGCCAGACATTTTGTGAATACCCTTGGGGCAGAGGTAAGGCCGAAGGGCATTGCTCTGAACTGGTAATGACCTGAGGGCAGTTCGAATCTGAGGTACTTTCGGTGGGAGCTTCTGATTAGGACGTGAAAATAGGCATCCTTGAGGTCCAGGGAAGCTAGCCAGTCCCCTGGCCTTAGAGAGGGTAAAATCATTGCCAGAGTTACCATTCTGAACTTTGGTTTCAAAAGATGCTTGTTCAGATATCTGAGGTCTAAAATGGGCCGCCATTCTCCTGTCTTTTTTGGGGTAAGGAAGTATCTGGAGTACAGACCCTTGCCCTGGTGTAGGGGAGGAACCCTTTCTACCGCTCTGAGAGCTAACAGGGTTGAGACCTCTGCTTCTAGAGTAAAGGTCTCTAAAGAGCTTGCAGGTAAAAGGCCTGATTCTCATCTTTGGGAACATTTGAGCTGAGAACCAGACCCTGGCTTACTACTTCCAGAACCCACTTGTCTGAAGTTAAAGACACCCAGTTCTGACTGAAGTAAGCCAACCTGCCCCTACTGGTAAAGGAGACTGGCCCTGGGCACCCCATCAGGTGCCTGCTTGGCAGGTGCTTTAGGCTGAGGGGTGGGGGCAGGCCTGCCCACGCCCCGTCTGCCTCTGCCTCTGAAGAACCCCCTCTGAGCATAAGCAGAGGAGGCCTGGGTTTGGTAAAAAGGCCTGTGGAAAGGCCTACCCCTACCCCTGGGGGTGTGCCTCTGGGGAGTGGCTTGCCGCTCCTTGGCTTGGGCACTTTTATAGGTAGTCCTATATTCAATTGTCATAATATAGCAAGACTCCATTAGAAGAAACAACATTACTAAGGTGAGTAATTTTTTCTTCTATACCTCCTGTGGATAAAAGGATGGACAGAAGGTATACTTTATCAGGTTCTGACATAGAATTTCTCACACAGCAATGCAGCCATGTGGGTGTAGTGCAGGCTGCAGCCTGTGGCAAGGCAAATATCCCCCTAGCTTCACATCTTCCTGAAAAGGACTCCAGGAAGATTGTTGCTATATTGAAAGAAACAGTACATGGCAGCATCCTTGGGGCTCAGACAAACAAATTACATGGCATGCCACTTGGATACCAGAATCCAGATGGGATATAACGCTGGCTCTAGTCAAACAACTCCTGACAAGTTTGCCAGGATCTGGAACTGGTAGCTTTAGATGGTATCGAGGCATCAAAAATGCAATTCAGAGAACATGAAGTCTTGCTATATTATGACAATTGCAGTATGAGCACAGGTTAGAACTGCTCCAGAGGTGAAATAGTTAACTTTTCCATGCAGGCATGGAACTTAGAGTGTGAGCTCGGTTGAAAACTCTGTCTGTTGTGCTTCAAAGGTAAACTGTCAGATTCTTTACTCCGCCTCACTGAATGGTCGCTCTGGAGATTTCTCCTTCTGCTCGGTTCATTTTGTCGGTTTAAAAGTATTATTTTTCGGTTTTTAGCCGAAATTAAACCGCAACCGGTCGGTTCAAGCTCTGTCTGTGGTAATGTATGTAAGAGATAGGTTTTACATTAGTTTCTCTGTGTGGAACTTGTAATTTGTTATCGGTTCGGTTTGACCGATCAGGTTTATTTAAATCTGCTAGCCCTTTTTGAAGTGCGGTTCCGGTTCTTATCGGTTCTAAAAAACGGATTTCACACGCTGCTCACCCACTCCGTGACATGCTGGGGAACCCATAAGGGTGTCTGCTTGGTGATTGCCACAATGGGCAAGTTGGTTGCTTGGCATTATGTCTGAGAAACCCAAAAGAAAACCGGACCACTGGGTTTCAACACTGTAGTGTCTGTGGGGAAGCTTTTATAAGGCTGACCCACACCACATGTCTATTGTCTGGGTTTGACCACCTCAATTCAGACTGCCAGATTTGTCACAATTTCCTGCTGCCACCATAGATAAGAGAGTTGGTAAGCTCAGGAAAGGGAGGCCAAAAAAGTCCGCTGACGGATGGCCCAGCCAGTTCGGTACTAACGAATCGGAGGGTGCCCTCTGACCAGGGCGATACTTCCGCAGACAAGCGAGGCGGTTCTGAGGGGTTCCATCAAAAGGGCTAGAAAGTCAGCTAGTTTAGAGCCAAAAGTTCTCTCCCCAACTACTGAGGAAATAGCTAAAGCAATTAAAATTGTCCAGTCTCTCTCTCGCCTCGACCGAACCGACACGTTCTGGTAGCGCTCGTTCGACTGGTTCCACCGGTTCAAGATTATGATTTTGAGAATTTTTATGAACCGGGGAGGGGAAGGAATATGAGGAGAGTGAATATGGTTTTGAAGATCTGGATGTGCTCATTGATCCGGACATCTCTCCAGATAGACCCCTAGGGGTTTCTCCTCCAAGACTTTCTGAGTCCCCTTCTCATTTCATGTTTTATAAAAAAAGTTGATGAAACTCTCCAGCTCCCTGTTGAGGAAGCTGTTGATGACCAGGAGGAGCCAGACTATGTAGAAATGATGGATATTCCAGAGTCTAGGAGACTGTCTATTCCTTTGCATAAATCTTTTCGGAAACAGTAAAAGTTTAAAAAACTCCTCACACTATACCTCCTGTGGATAAAAGGATGGACAAGAGGTATACCTTATCAGGCTCCGACACTGATTTCCTCACTCAGCAATGCAGCCATGTGGGGGTAGTGCAGGCTGCAGCCTGTGACAAAGCTAATATTCCCCTAGCTTCACACCACCTTGAGAAGGACTCCAGAAAGATTGATGCTATGGCAAAGAAACAATACATGGCAGCATCTTTGGGGCTCAGACAAGCAAATTATATGGTATATGCTGCTAGGTACCAGAAATCCAGATGGGATACTGTGCTGGCCCTAGCAAAACAAGTCCCTTACCAGCTTGCCAGGGGCTGGAGCAGGTGGCTATGGATGGTATTGAGGCATCCAAGGTGCAATTTCATGCTGCAGTGGACTCTAATGATGTTTCTTCAAGAGTAATGGCTACATCTGTGGCACTTCGCAGGATGGCTTGGCTCAGATGTACTACCCTGTCTCAGGAGACCCAGTCCAAGGCCATGGATTTTCCTGTTGTGGAGAATTCTCTGTTTGAGGAGCAAACAGAGAATTACATGAAGAAATGGATGAATAGGACCACCTATAGGAGTGCACAGGCCAAGGAAAGGCAGGCCACTCCTCAAAAGCAGCTTCCTAGAGGCAGGGGCAGGCCTTTTCATAGGCCTTTTACCAAGCTCAAGCTTCCTCCTCCTCCGCTATGCTCAGAGGGGTTCTTTAGAGGAAGAGGCAGGACGAGGTGCAAGCAGGTCTGCTTCAACCCTCAGCCCAAAGCCCCTGCCAAACAGGCACTCTGGGATTGCCAGGGCCGATTCTCCTCTACCTGTAGGGCAGGCTGGCTTACTTTGTCCAGGACTGGAAGTCTTTAACATCAGACAAGTGCGTCCTGGAAGTAGTAAGCCAGGGACTGGTTCTCAGTTTCAAAAAATTTCCAAAGCTGAGAACCAGATCTTCTTCTGCAACTCCATCAGAGGCTCTTGCCTTAGAGGCAGAGGTCTCTACCCTCCTGGCTCTCAGGCTGTGGAAAGGGTTCCTCCCTACACCAGGGCAAGGTTTGTACTCCAGGTACTTCCTTACCCAAAAAGACAGGAGAATGGCGGCCATCCTGGATCTCAGATATTTAAACAAGTACCTTTAAAGCCAAAGTTCAAAATGGTGACTCTGGGAATTATCCTACCCTCTCTAAGGCCAGGGGACTGGTTAGCTTCCCTGGACCTCAAGGATGCCTACTTCCATATTCCCATCAGAGGCTCCCATCGAAAGTACCTCAGGTTGAGCTGCCCTCAGACCACTATCAGTTCAGAGCAATGCCCTTGACCTCACTTCTGCCCCAAGGGTATTTACCAAATGTCTGGCAGTAGCAGTTGCCTACCTAAGAAGGCAAAAGATTGCCATCTTTCCTTACCTGGACGATTGGCTCATAGTAGGCCAGTCCCAGACCAGGTCAAATTACATCTCCAGATAACGCAGCAACTGCTTGTCTCTCAGGTTTCCTTCTGAAACTCTCAAAGTCAGTTCTGGAGCCTGTCCAGCTTCTTACCTTCGTGGCGCCAGAGCTGACACACAGGAAGCCAGGGCTTTCCTTCCCTAGACAGGCGAAGACCCTGGTCTCCTGGCCTCCTAATTTACCCTGCAGGTCTCCGCCAGCAAGGCATTTTCTGCAGCTCCTAGGGCACATGGCTGCTTCCACAGCGGTTGTGCAGGGAGCAAGATTTCAGATGAGGGACATCCAGTTCCATTTGAGAGCCTTTTGGTCTCAAAGAAAGGATCCTCTTACCAAGTTGATCCCAGTAACTCAAACCCTGATCCAAGCCCTTCAGTGGTGGCAGGATCAGACCAACCTGAGACAAGGGGTTCCTTTTGTCACTCAGTCTCATTCTCTAATCCTTACTACAGATGCATCCCTCTTGGGCTGGGGAGCTCACATGGGCGATCTCACCACCCAGGGTCTGTGGTCTCCCCAGGAATCCCTGCTCCACATCAACCTGTTGGAGCTCAGAGCAGTTTTTCTAGCACTTCAAGTTTTTCCAAGTCTGTTCAGAACAAGAGTATTCAGGTCAGAACAGACAACACCACTACAATGTGGTACATCAACGAGCAAGGGCACTTCGGTCTACGGCCTTGTGCACTGAAAGCAATGAGATTGTGGTCTCTGGCTTACTCCCTGAACACCTCTCTTACGCAGTTCACCTCCCAGGCAAGGACAATGTCTGGCAGATGCTCTCAGCAGGATTTCCCAGGGCCACCATGAATGGTCACTGGATCCCCTGGTCTTGGGAGTAGTATTTGCCAGATGGGGCACCCCGCAGATAGATCTTTTTGCAGCCCCAGACAATCACCAACTTCCTCTTTTTTGCTGCAGGCCCCCAGTGTTGGGCTCTCTCCCGCTGGATGCCTTAGCCCTCAATTGGGAGGGGAAGTTTCTCTATGCCTTTCCCCCCTTTCCTCTCCTTCAAAGTGCTAGTCAAAATCAGATCCCAATCCTGCAAAGTCATTCTAATAGCTCCGGATTGGGCCAGGCAGCCCTGGTATCCACTCCTGCTGTCCTTAGCAGTCCATCCTCCCCTGTGCCTTCCCAAGAATCACAATCTGTTAACCTGTGCCCAGGGAAGGGTCTGGTACCCGAATCTCAAATCTCTCAATCTCAAGGCTTGGTTCTTGAAGAGTTAGAGTTTGCTGATTTACACCTTTCCCAAGGTGTAATGGATATATTGAGGCCTCAAGGAAGCCTTCCAACAGGGCTACTTACAATTCCAAATGGAAAGGTTTTCCATATGGTGCTCGAAAAACATATTTCCCCAGTCTCTGCTGATCTACCCACAGTCCTGGATTATATGGTCCACCTGAATTCTTTGGGGCTGAGACCAGCTACCCTCAAGGTGCACTTGGCAGCTGTGTCTGCTTTTATTTCAGCAGGTAAATCCTCTTCTCTTTCAGCTCATCCCGTATTTTCCAAGTTTTTATGGGGTTGTTGCACACCAACCCTCCATTCAGAGATCCTGCCCCTGCCTGGGATCTTAATGTTTGCATTGCTCAGCTTATGCAACCCCTTTCGAGCCCTTGTCTTCAGCTGAGCTCAAGTACTTGACTTGGAAAACTGTGTTTCTGGTAGCCATCACCTCTGCCAGGCGCGCAGTGAATTACAAGCGTTGTCAGTGGAGCAGGAGTTTATCTCTTTTCACAGAGATAAGGTGGTCCTTGGACTAACAGAAAGTTCCTGCTAAGGTGGTTTCAGATTTCCACCTTAATCAATCTATTTCTCTTCCAGTGTACTTCACTGACCACTTCTCCTCCTCTGGGGAGAGGAGGCTGCACAACCTAGATGTGAAGAGAGCCCTTAGTTACTACATAGAGTGTACCAAGGGTCATAGGTTTGACTCCTCAACTGTTCCTTACCTATGGCGAAGTTGGGGAAAGGAAGCCAGCCACTAAAGATCCATTGCCAGGTGGATTGTCCCTTGTATCAATTCTGCTACGAGAAGTTGGGTAAAGTTCCTCCCTCAGGCCTGAGGACTCACTCTACCAGAGGTACAGCTGCTTCTCTGGCTGCTGCCAGAGACATCCCTATTCTAGAAATATGTCAAGCAGCTACCGGAAAACAGTTCACACTTTTACCAAGCATTACTCCTTGGACATCCAGGCTAGGAGTGATGCTCGAGTTTAACACAAGCTGTGCTAGAGCCTATTTCCTAAGTAGGTTCTGTCCCTCCTCGTGGGGGTACTGCTGTGTAGTCTGCAATTGTCATAATATAGCAAGACTTCATGTTATTTGAAGAAAAATACTCACCTTAGTAATGTTGTTTCTTCTAATGGAGTCTTCTATATTATGAACACCCTCCTGCCTGCCCCTCTCAGAACCTCTGAGTCTTCCTGGACATAAGTCTCCACCACTCATTCACACTAGTGGGATTAGCGCGGAGGCACTAGGACCCATCAGGAGCAAACTTTTGCTGGAGGTCGGTGAGATAACGCCGCGAGGAGCAGGCGCCTAAGAGCAGCGGCTCGAGCGGCAATGACTATCTCGGCGACGACCCTCCAACCGCCTCAGTTCCTTTTTTCCCGCCGAGTGCGCTTCAGTGACAACGTCGCTCGCCTGTCGGGAGTCAAACTTCAAACTAGCGCATAGTTTTCAGTTTATTTTTTTGTAACATTATCACGATAGTAGTATCGCTTAGTTTTATTCTATTTTCGTTAAATTTTTCTAATATTTTAAATTTAACTTACTTGAAGAAGTCTCTACTGGATGGAGTCGACCATGAGCAGGTCAGGTGACAGTATGGAGACTTCATGTAAACTGTTCAGTCAGCGGACTGGGTCGGTCAGCCTCCTTCTCCTCAGCGGGGTTCCGACAGCGGTCAGTCCGATGCCGGGGATGGGCGGTCCCCGTCGGCATAAAAATAAGCGTCGCATTCTGGCACCATTGGCCTCGAGCTCTTCTTGACCCTCAAGTCAAAAGAGGCATCACTCGAGTGCAGCCCTCTGGTATGTCTGGGCGCTGGTCGACGGTCGGTTATCATTGTTATTGTTGTCCTCCTTCGAGATCGCCATGTTCCGGTAACTGTTGCGTCCTCGACATCGGAGCCCTCCGCCTGTGGTAGGGCTCCAGATGAGTAGTTTCATCAGTGGGCGCTCTTATGGGCGATGGGCTCGGGGTTGGTTCTTCTGCCTGGCTCAGTTGCCACGGGCCCTCGGGCTCCTCGGCGATCAGGTAGGCGGTTGGACCTTCCCTGGTCGCCGCGGCGCTTCTTCCGGTGCCAGCGACTCCGCGCCAGTGTTCCCCCTCACATGGCTGCGGGCGCGGGGCCACACCGATGCCCTTATCTCCTGGTTTTCCTTCTCTAGCTTTCCAGGTTCCTGGGGCGTTCTGGCGCCCTCCGCGGGGTCTGTTGGTTCGTCGGCGCCGTTTTCGGTGCCGCTGGGCCTTGCAGTGTCGTCCGCGGCACCGCGTGGTCTCGCGGCGCCGCCTGCGGCGCCGTTGGGTCTGGCGGTGCCACTTGGTTTGGCGGCGCCGCTTGGTCTGGCGGCACCGTCGGCGGTTCTGCTTGGTCTGGCGGTGCCATCGGCGGCGCCGCTTGGTCTGGCGGCGCCGTCGGCTGCGCTGTGCGCTCTCGTGGCATCGCGTGCCTGTTCGGCGCCGTGCCCCTCCACGGTGCCGTTTTCAACCTGTTTTGCCTTCTCGGCGCCGGGGGCCCTCGGGGACTCTCCTTGTTTCTCAGCTATTTCCTCCTCTCCTAATTTTCACTCCTTTCCTGTCAAACAGTCCTTCCTGGACCATCAGGAGATGATGTTGAGCCTGACCCAGACCTTCGGTTGGGTGATGAAGTGGAGGAAACAGGATCTTTCTTTGCTACAGAGCCTGTGGTGAGGACCTGTCCTTTAAGTCTCTGTTGAGGAACCTGAGATCCTCTTTCTCTCAGACTACAGACATCGATCCTGGGAAGATATTAAGACTCCAGTATCTTCATGCCTTGAGATCCCTCGGATTTGATTCCTCCGATCCAGCCTTCCTTGAGGCGCTGTCTCAAATGGTATGGAATAATCCTGCTCTTATTCCTCAGTGGCTAAATCCATTGATAGAAGTATTCAGCTCCCAAGGATCGTCCCATTTGGCATCCCAAGCCTCTACGGATCCTATTGTAGTCCTGGCAGAGAATGACAAAGGTCGTTCTTCCTCAAACTACTACAGCTCGACCTATTAACAAAGAGTCTCGTAAGATTGATACATTAGGTGAAGTCTTTGCTGCCTTCACTCTAAGTATGCGTGTTGCCAGTTATCAAGGCTATTTTTCTCAGTATGAGTATATCCTGTGGCACTCTATCAAAAGAATGGTTGGAGCTCTTCCAGATTTGGACTCCGAGTCAGAGCTTCTTCTGACCGTTATTAGAGGTATTGAGTCCAATAACCAACAGGTCAAAGCCGCCATGGACGCTTTCGACACTGCTTCTCGCTCAGCGGCCACAGGTATTTGTACTCGGCGCCATTCCTGGCTGCGTACTTCTGGCTTCACGAATGATGCTCAGCAGCAGGTAATGGCGCTGCCTTTTGATGGCTCCTATCTTTTTGACCCTCGGGCCGAGGGTGGAACTTTTCCTCCGGTGGGAGGTCGTCTGATGTACTTCTACAACCAGTGGAAGTCCATAACCCGGACAAATGGGTCCGCCGGATAATTCGCGAGGTTATTCTCTCAATTTCTTGAAACCCCAATTGTCCTCCCAGGCGACAACCCAGGTTGTCGGCCTCTCAATCAGACCTCCTCACCGCCGAGATCCAGGGCCTTCTAAACAACAGGGCAATGGGAACCGGTGCCCCGCATCTCGAAACACAGGGTTCTACCCTTTACTTTCTAGTTCAAAAGAAATCTGGGGATCGCCTCATTCTAGACCTCAGAAAGTTAAACAAATTTCTCCCCAGGGAGAAATTCAAAATATTTCCTAGGTACCCTGTTGCCCTTGCTGCATCAACACGACTGGCTGGCCTCCTGGATATGCAGGGCGCTTACCAGCATATCCCCATCACCGACCCACTAAGTTCCTCAGGTTTGTAGCTTTGGGTCAGCATTATCAGTTCAGAGTCCTGCCCTTTGGGCTATCCTCGGCCTTGTGAGTTTTACAAAGTGTTGTGCAGTTCTCGCGGTGCATCTCTGGAAGATCGGACTCCAGTGTTTCCCTACCTGGCCGATTTGCTTCTAGCAAGCCCTTACAGCCAAGGGACTTTGGAAGCCGTGCAAAGCGACTTCTTGCTTCTTCGTCCATGGGAGTTCTGCTGAATTTAAAAAATCACAACTGCAGCCCTCCCAGAGGCTCCTTTTCATAAGGGCCTTCTAGACACCTCTTCCATGAAGGCTTTCCTTCAAGAGGACAGAAGCTCGACATCCTTGGATGGCCATTATCAGGGAGAACCAATTGGTTACAGCTCTCGATACAGCGCATGTTGGAGTCTCATGCGTCCTCGGTGTTCACTGTACCCTAGCCCGGTTGCACATGAGAACCACCAATGAATGCTCTCCACTCAGTGGTCTCCGACCTCTCACCCACAGTCTTATCCCATCAAGGTGGCGGAGCCCTTCAAAGGTCTCTCACCTGGTGGTCTCAAAAGCAATCTCCTGGAAGGATTCCCCTTTGCTCCCCAGATCATCAGATCTCCATCACCACAAGCGCATTGCTAATGGGATGGGGAGCTCACTGTCACTCCCTCAACACTCAAGGTGTGGACTCAGTTGAAACTCATCTCACATAAATGTCCTGGAGATGACAGCGGTCCTCTATCGATCCGAGCTCTGAAGGATGTCCTTTGTCACAAGAACATTCTCCTTCAAGCGGACAACAAAGCTGTGATGTATTACATCAACAAGCAAGGCGGTGCTCATTCTTATCCCCTTTGCAGGAAGCAATGAGGGTGTGGGAGTGGTGCTTGGGCACAAGTCTCCTGATTCAAGCGGTTTATCTGCCAGGTATACAAAACAACCTAGCAGATCACCTCAGCAGAACAGAGGCAGACCCTCACTGAGTGGTCTCTCGATCCAGCCGTGGCTCGGTCACTGTTGAAGAGTGGGGAACTCAGACCTGGACCTTTTGCATCCCCACTCAACGCAAAACTGCTCTCTTCTGCTCCAGAAATCCAGGGCCTGGCATTTTCTGTCAGGATGCGTTCAGGCTGCGGTGGACAAAGCGCTTCTCTTCTTTCCACCTTCCCTAATCCAGAGTACTCCTCAAGTTCGAGTCTCAGGGACCAAAATGATTCTCATTGCTCCCTCCTGGCCTCGGCAACTATGGTTTCCTCTACTCAACAGTATGTTGGCAGCCTCTCCGAGACCACTTCCCTTGCAAATCAATCTTTTGACTCAGGGTTCGTTGGTCCATCCCAACCTGAAATCACTTCATCTTCATGCTTGGCTCCTGAAGAGGTAGAAGTGAATCGGTTCAACGTCTCTCGTAGAGTCTCAGACATCCTTCTGGCTGCTCAGAAGCCAGCCACCCAACGTACGCTTCCAAATGGAAATGTTTTTCTCTCTGGTGTGCAAAGTCCTCTTGGAATCCCTTTTCCTGTCCTCCTGACAAGATTCTGGAGTATCTTTTGGACCTATCAAACTCAGGTCTCCAGTACTCCACAGTTAAAGTTCACCTTAGTGCCATCTCAGCGTTCCATGAGCCGGTTTCTTCCTTGACTCGGCTCAGTTACCTATAGTGAAAGATTTCTTAAGGAATTCTTCATACCAGACCCCTGTTAAGCGTCAGTTGCAGCCTGGGACATTAACCTGGTGCTGGACATGCTCACTCGGAGCCTTTCGAACCCTAGCTACCTGTGAGCTAAAATTTCTACCTGGAAGACTGCCTTCCTGGTGCCATTACCTCAGCCTGCAGGGTCTCTGAGATACATGCCCTGGTTACGGACCCTCCAGTATACTGTATTCCATAAAGACAAGGTAGTTCTCCATTACTCATCCTAAATTTCTCCAAGGTTGTGTCAGAATTCCATCTAAACCAACCTCTGGTACTTCCCTCTTGCTAGCTAATTTCCAAAATGAAGAGACGATCTCTTCATTCCTTGGATATTAAGAGCCTTGCAGTTCTATTTAGATAGAACCAAGAATTTTCACAAGACTCAGCAACTGTTTGTTTCTTTCAGCGACACCCGGCTGGGTCAACCTGTCGCTATCAGATGCATCTCATCATGGTTAGTGGCATGCCTTGACATTGCTATTCCATGGCTCAAGTTAAATTAGAAGGTAGAGTGTCGCTCACTCTACTAGAGTGATCAGTGACATCCTAAGCGAAGTGCTCAATGTTCCAAGTTGCAGATATCTGCTAGCCGCCACCTGGAGCTCAGTGCATACCTTTGTTAAGCTTATGCACTAGATGTTCATACCAGGTGGCATTCCGCATTCGGAGAACTATCATTAATGGACTTCTATCTTAGCTCATGAGCTCTGGCTCTCCTGCGCCTTTTTGGGGGATTATCAGCTTGGTACTCTCCACTAGTGTAGATGAGTGGTGGAGACTTGTATCCAGGAAGATATGAAAAGTGCAGTACCTCCGTAATTCTTGATCTTCTTGGACAGTCTCCACCACTCATCGCCCTCCCTCCATCCTCCAGCTCACGCTGTTGGTCTTCACTCCTCAAATCTTTGGGCGTGAAGACTTCTTTGCCTGACCCTTCTTACACGGGTCGTGCGGACTATCTTATGTCCGTTTTTAAGAGTTAGATTTACTCTTCGTTATGTTCGCTGCACCTCCTTGGTAAAAAGGTACTAAGGCGGTTGGAGGTCATCGACGAGATAGTCATTGCAGCTCGAGCGCTGCGCAGCGGCTTTCATGACGCACCCGTTGCCTCGGCGCCGACCCTCCAGCAAAAAGTTTGCTTCCGATGGGTCCTAGTGCCTCCGGCGCTAATCCCACTAGTGTGAATGAGTGGTGGAGACTCGTCCAAGAAGATCAAGAATTACGGTAGGTACGTAATTTTCATTTTTGGGATGTGGGTGGGCAGTACAGGGTTGGCACTTTTTTGATGTCCACCTTGTTGTTTTCATCTTCCTTTTTGGGTGAATTGGTGTTGTGTTTTTGCATTTTTTGTGTCTCATGACTTGAGTCTTTGTTTTAGACCAAAAAATGAGTGTTTATTTTAGTAGCCAGTTGGCTAGTGTAGGTTTACAGCTTCCACACAGAACCTTAGTGAGTTTTAGCTTGTAAAGATCTGACAGTTTACCTTTGAAGCGCAACAGACAGAGTTTTCAACCGAGCTCACGCTCTAAGTTCCATGCCTGCATGGAAAAGTTAACTATTTCACCTCCGGAGCAGTTCTAACCTGCGGTCATACTGGAATTGTCATAATATAGCAAGACTCCATTAGAAGAAACAACATTACTAAGGTGAGTAATTTTTTCTTTCATGCTGCGGTGGACTCTAATGATGTATCTTCTAGAGTTATGGCTACTTCTGTGGCTCTTCGCAGAATGGCCTGGCTCAGATGCACCACATTGTCACAGGATACCCAGTCAAAAACCATTGATTTTCCTGTGATTGGCAATTCTTTGTTTGGGGAGCAAACAGAGAATTATTTGAAGAAAATGGATGAATACAGGACCACCTATCGGGTGCGAGGCCAAGGAAGGCAGGCCACTCCTGAAGCAACCCCAGGGGCAGAGGCAGGCCTTTTCATAGGCCTTTTTATCAGGGCTAAGCCTCCTTCCTCCCTTTGTGCAGAGGTTCCTTAGAGGAAGGGCAGGAGGGTTCAAGCAGGCCTGCTTCCTCTCCTCAGCCCAAAGCCCTGCCAAGCTGGCACCAGATGGGGTAGCCAGGCCACCTCTCCTCCCGGTGTAGGGCAGGCTGGCTTACTTTGTCCAGGACTGAGTCTCTCACATCAGACAAGTGGGTCCTGGAAGTAGTAAGCCAGGTACTGATCCTCAACTACATAAAATTTCCGAAGCTGAGGACCAGATCTTCCTCCTGCATCTCCTCCGGAGGCACTCGCTCTTAGAGTCAGAGGTTTCCACCCTCCTCGCTCTCAGAGCCGTGGAAAGGTTCCACCCCTACATCAGGGAAAGGGTTTGTACTCCAGGTACTTACCCCCAAAAAGACAGGAGAATGGCGGCCTTCCTGGATCTAGGATACCTAAACAAGCACCTTTAAAACCAAAGTTCAAATGGTGACTCTGGCAATATTTTACCTTCCCTAAGGCCAGGAACTGGCTAGCATCCCTGGACCTCAAGGATTTCCTACTTCCATATTCTCATCAGAAGCTCCTGAAAGCACCTCAGGTTCAGGCTGCCCTCAGGCCATTACCAGTTCAGAACAATGCCCTTTCAGACTCCCTCGGCTCCAAGGGTATTTACAAGTGCTCAGCAGTAGCTTGCCCTAAGGAGGCAAAGATTGCCATCTTTCCTATTTGAGACGATTGGCTCATAGTGGGACAATCCCCAGATCAGTCAACCTCATCTTCAGATAACCCAGCAACTGCTTACATCACTAGGTTTCCTTCTGATCTCAAAGTCGGTGCTGGAGTCTGTCCAGCTTCTAACCTTCATAGGCACAGGGCTGAACACCCAGAAGCCAGAGGCCTTCCTCCCTCCAGACAGGGCAAATGCCCTTATCTCCTAGCCTCTTCATTCACCTGCAGGTCTCTCGACCAGCAAGGCATTTTCTGCAGCTCCTAGGGCATGGCTACTTCCACTGCAGTAGTGCAGGAGCAAGATTTCAAATGAGGACATTCAGTTCCATCTGAGACACTTTTGAATGTCACAAAAAGGATCCTCTTACCAAACTGATCCCAGTAACTCAAGCCCTGATCCAAGCCCTTCAGTGGTGGCGGGATCAAAGCACAGCCTGGACAAGGGTTCCTTTGTCACTCAGCCTCACTCATTAATCCTTACACAGATGCATCCCTCTTGGGGGGGGGCCCATCAAGTGATCTCACTACCAGGACATCAGGTCCCCACAGGAATCTCTGCTCCCACATCAACCTGTTGGAGCTCAGAGCAGTTTTCTAGCACTTCAAGCTTTCTCAAAATCTGTTCAGAACAAGACTGTGCAGGTCAGAACAGACAACACCACTACAATGTGGTACATCAACAAGCAGGGGGGCACTCGGTCTACGGCCTTGTGCACCAAAGCCATGAAGTTGTGGTCTCTAGCGTACTCCCTGAACACTTCCCTTATGGCAGTTCACCTCCCAGGCAAAGACAATGTCCTGGCAGATCCTCTCAGCAGGGTCTCTCAGGGCCATCACGAGTGGTCCCTGGATCTCCTGGTTCTGGGAGTGGTATTTGCCAAATGAGGGCACCCATAAATGAGATCTCTTTGCAGCTCCAGACAATCATCAACTTCCTCTGTTTTGCTGCAGGCCCCAGTCTTGGGCTCAGTCTCTCTGGGCGCCTTAGCCTGCCTTCAGCTAAGAAGGAAGTTTCTCTATCTTCCCTCCTTCTCCCTTTTCTGTTCAAAGTGCTAGTCAAAATCAGAGCCCAATCCTGCAGGGTCATTCTGATTGCCCTGGATTGGGCCAAGCAACCTGTATCCTCTCCTCCTGTCGCAAGCAGTCCATCCCCCCTGTGCCTTCCAGGAATCACAATCTGTTAACATGTGCCCAGGAAGAGTTTGGTACCTGAATCTCAAGTATCTCAATCTCAAGGCCTGGTTCTTGAAGAGCTAGAGTTTGCTGGCCTACACCTCTCAAGGTGTAATGGATATACTCAGGGCTACAGGAAGCCTTCTACCAGGGTTACTTATAACTCCAAATGGAAAAGATTTTCCATATGGTGCTGGAAAAGAATATTTCCCCAGACACTGCTAGTTACCACAGTTCTAGATTATATGGTCCATCTAAATACTTTAGGGGCTGAGACCAGCTACCCTGAAGGTGCATTTGGCAGCTGTCTCTGCTTTTCTTTCAGCAGGTAAACTCTCTCCTCTTCCTCTCACCCTGTATGTACCAAGTTTTTAAGGTTTGCTTCACACTAACCCTCCATTCAGGGACCCTGCCCCTGCCTGGGATCTCAATGTTTGCATTGCTCAGCTCATGCAACCTCCTTTCGAGCCCTTGTCTTCAGCTGAGCTTAAGTTCCTGACTTGGAAAACTGTGTTTTTGGTAGCTATCACCTCTGCCAGACGCATAAGTGAATTACAAGCATTGTCAGTGGAGCCTGACTTTATCTCCTTTCACAGAGATAAGGTAGTCCTTCCAGCTAATAGAAAGTTCCTGCCTAAGGTGGTTTCGGATTTCCACCTTAATCAATCTATTTCTCTCCCTGTTTGCTTCACTGATCATTCTTCCTCTGGTGAGAGGAGGCTGCACAGCTTAGATGTAAAGAGGGCCCTTAGCTACTACATAGAGCGTACCAAGGGTCACAGGTTTGACTCCCTCCAACTGTTCCTCACTTATGGTGCAAGGCTGGAAAGGAAACCTGCACTAAAGATCCATTGCAGGTGGATTGTCTCTTATCAATTCTGTTATGAAAAGTTAGGTAAGACTCCCACTCAGGCCTGAGACTCACTCTACCAGAGGTACAGCTGCTTCTCTGGCTGCCAGAGAGAACATCCCATTCTAGAGATATGTCAAGCAGCTACCTGGAAAACAGTTCACACTTTTACAAGCATTATTCCTTGGACATTCAAGCTAGGAGTGATGCTCGGTTTTGCATCAACTGTCATGAGCCTATTCCCTAAGTAGGTTCTGTCCCTCCTCCGTGGGGTACTGCTGTGTAGTCTGCAATTGTCATAATATAGCAAGACTTCATGTTGTTTGAAGAAAAAATTACTCACCTTAGTAATATTGTTTCTTCTAATGAGTCTTGCTTATAATATAACCTCCTCCTGCCTGCCTCTCAGAACCTCGTTTTTGCGCTTTGGGTGGGCATCACAGTGTTAGCACTCTGTTTTTTGCCACTTTGTTGTTTGTCTCACCCTCCCTAGGGTGAGTGTGTTTTATTTCATTATTGGGTCTCTTGACTTGAGTCTTTTTCGAGACCAACAAATGTGTTTGTTAGGGTAGTAGTCAGTTGGCTGAGTGTGAGTTTACAGCTTCCACACAGAACATTAGTAGTTTTAGCTCATAAAGATCTAGCGGTTTTGGTTTGAGTAAGCAGACAGAGCTTTCTTCGAGCTCGTGCTCAAGATTCCATGCCTTGCATGAAGTTAACTATTTCACCTCCGGGCAGTTCTAACCTGCGGTTATACTGCAATTGTCATAATATATGAGAGACTCCATTAGAAGAAACAACATTACTAAGGTGAGTAATATTTTTCTTTCAGGTGACCAATACTTGACAGGGGTTGAATAAGACCCTATCCTATTTGTTATGCAGAAAGAGTTAAAAAGCAAGGATCTGTTCAAACAACATGAAGTCTTGCTGTATTCTGACAATTGCAGTGATTCCCAACCTTTGAACTGCCCTGGAGAACTAAGGGTTAACTTTCCATGCAGAGCATTGAACGCTGAGCTCGAACTCGGTTGAAGTCTCTGTCTGGAGTGTTTTGAACCTAAACCGTCAGATTCTTTACTTCGCCTCACTGAACGGTCGCTCCGGAGATTTCTCCTTCAGCTCGGTTCGAAGTCGGTTAAAGTTTTCAGTTTTTCATCGGTTTAAACCGGAAAAAGGGTATCCGCATAGTCGATTCAGTCTCTGCCTGTGGTGCCGTGAGTACTAGATAGGAATTGTTCTATTTTTTCTGTGTGGAACTTATAAAAGTGCGGTCGGTTCAGCTGAACTGATGATTTGATTGTGAATTTTGCTATATTTAGTGTGTGGTTATCGGTTCTAAAAAATCCGTGTTTTAACTGTTTTTTTTTTGCAATACCTGTGACACGGTTAGGAACCGATAAGGGAGTCTTGCCTGGCGGTTGTTGAAAAAATGGTAAGTTTGGTTAGGTTGGCCATGTCTGAGAAACCCCCCCCAAAAAACCCTGCCCCCTGAGTTTCAACACTGCAGTGAGTGTGGGAGGTCTTTGCCAAGGCCGATTCCCGCCACCTGTATGTTGATGTCTGGGTTTGACCACCGATTCAGACTGCCAATATGTAAACATTTTCCCAAATCTACCCTCGAGAAGAGATTACGCAGACTGAGCGGAAAGGAGGTCGAGAATCCTGACCGGATGGCCAGCCCGGTTTGATTTCGACCGAACCAGAAGGAGTACCCTCCTGACCGGGGCGATGCTAGCCCGGGCAAAGAGCCGATTCCGAGGGATCGGTTCTGACAAAGAAAGTACAAAAGATAAATCGACGGTTCGGATCAGAGGTTCATGTTCCAACCACCGAAGAGATAGCCAAGGCGATTCAAATTGTGGAATCTCTCTGTCGGTTCAGACCGATCCGACTCCCTTCTGGCTGAGGTTCAGTTCAGTTTAGTTCCCCCAGTTCAAGAGTATACCCTTGAAATTTTATGAACTGGAATTTGAAGGAAGGGAATTTGAGGATTATGATGCAAGTGAAGGTCTGGATGTGCCTGAGGCAGACATCTCCCCAGACAGTCCATCAGGTGTTTCCCCTTCTAGGCTTTCTGAGTCTCCTTCCCATTTTCTGTTTTACAGGAACGTGGCTGAAACCCTCCAGCTTCCTATGGAAGAGGCTGTGGAAGATCAAGAAGAGCCTGATTATGTAGAGATGATGGATATCCCAGAGTCCAGGAGACTGTCTATTCCCCTCCATAAATCTTTTGGGAAAAGGGCACAAAAAATCTTAGTCTCTAACACTATACCTCCTGTGGAATAAAGAATGGACAAGAAGGTATACACTCTCAGGCTCAGACACTGAGTTATTATATCACAATGCAGCCATGTTGGGGTGGTGCAGGCTGCTGCCTGCTGTGACAAGGCAAGTATTCCCCAGCTACACCCCTGACAAGGACTCCAGGAAGATTGATGCCATGGCAAAGAAGCAGTACATGGCATCCTCTTTGGGACTCAGGCAGGCGAATTACATGGCCTGTTACAGCCAGATACCAGAAGTCCAGGTGGGACATGTACTGGCACTGGCTAAACCAGGCCTCCCCAGCTAGCCAAGGAGCTGGGCGGTGGCTGCAGATGGGATTAAGGCATCTAAAGTGCAATTTCATGATGCTGTGGACTCTAATGATGTCTCATCAAGAGTCAATGGCTACATCTGTGGCTCTTCAGAGGATGGCTTGGCTTAGATATACAAGCCTCTCGCAGGACACCCAGACTAAGGCTATGGATTTTCCTGTAGTGGGTAATTCTCTGTTTGGGGAGCAGACAGAGAATTACATGAAGAAAATGGACGAGTACAGGACCACTTACAGGAGTGCTCAGGCCAAGGAAAGGCAGGCAACTCCTCAAAGGCAGCAGTCTAGGGGCAGGTGCAGGGGTAGTCCTTTTCAAAGACCTTTTTACCAAACACAGGCCTCTTCTTCTTCATTTTTGCAGAGGGGGTTCTTCAGAGGGAGAGGCAGAAGGGAGATGAGCAGGCCTGCATCCATCCCTCAACCTAAGGCCCCTGCCAAGCAGACACCCTGATGGGTCTGCCGGGTCGACTCTCCTATTCCAGTAGGGGCAGGCTGGCTTATTTTGTCCAGGACTGGATGTCTGTTACATCAGACAAGTGGGTCCTGTAAGTAGTAAACCAAGGGACTGGTTCTCAGCTTCAAAAATTTTCCCAAAGATGAGAGCCAGATCTTTTCCACCTGCAAATCTTTCGGAAACCCTTGCTCTAGAGGCAGAGGTTTCTTCTCTTCTAGCTTTAAGAGCTATAGAGAGAGTACCTACCCTACACTGGGGCAAAGGACTGTACACCAGGTACTTCCTGACCCTCAAAAAGATAGGGGAGTGGCAACCCATCCTAGACCTCAGATATCTGAACAAACATCTTTTAAAACCAAAGTTCAAGATGATAACTCTGGAAATAATCCTTCCTTCTCTAAGGCCAGGGGACTGGCTAGCCTCCCTGGACCTCAAAGATGCCTATGTTCACATTCCCATCAGGTGCTCCCACAGAAAGTACCTCAGGTTCGAGTTACCCTCAGGCCACTATCAGTTCAGAGCATTGCCCTTTGGCCTAACCTCAGCTCCAAGGGTTTTCACAAAGTGCCTGGCAGTAGTAGTTGCCTTTCTAAGAAGGCAAAAGATTTCCGTATTTCCTTATCTGGATGATTGGCTATTAGTGGGTCAGTCTCCAGACCAAATCAAGTCTCACCTGCAAGTGACCCAGCAAGTGCTCACTTCCCTAGGATTTCTTCCCAACCTTCCCAAGTCAGTTCTCGAACCAGTCCAGCTCCTTACCTTTATAGGGGCCGAACTGGACACACTCAGAGCAAGAGCCTTTTTTCCTCTAGAAAGGGCAAGGGCTCTTATGGAACTAGCTTGTTCCTTCAGCCTTCAGGTACTGTATCTCGACTAGCAAGGCATTTCATCCAGCTCTTGGGCCACATGGCAGCTTCAACAGCAGTGGTCCAAGGGCCAAGATTCCAGATGAGGGATATTCAGTTCCACCTGAGAGCGTACTGGTCTCAGAGAAAGGACTCCCTTACCAAACTGATTCCAGTGACTCCGACCTTGATCCAGGCCCTCCAGTGGTGGCAGGATCAGGAAAATTTAAGGCACGGTGTTCCTTTTGTTGCTCAGCCTTGTTCAGTGGTCCTTACCATGGATGCTTCTCCTCTGGGCTGGGGAGCCTGGAGTCCATCACTGCTCAGGGCCTGTGGTCCCCACGAGAATCCCTTCTACACATCAGTCTTCTAGAGCGCAGGGCAGTTTTTCTAGCTCTAAAAGCGTTCTCACTGTCAGTTCAGAGCAAGGTGGTTCAAGTCAGAACAGACAACACTACCACCATGTGGTACATCAACAAGCAGGGAGGCACTCGGTCCATGGCCTTGTGCACAGAAGCCATGAAGTTGTGGTCCCTGGCTTATTCCCTGCAAGCCTCTCTTGTAGCAGTTCACCTTCCAGGCAAGGACAATGTGCTAGCAGATGCACTGAGCAGGATTTCTCGGGGCCATCACGAATGGTCCCTGGACCCTCAGGTGTTGAAAGTGATTTTTTCAAGGTGGGGCGCTCCAAAGATAGATCTCTTTGCAGCTCCAGACAGTCACCAACTTCCTCACTTTTGTTGCAGACCTCCAGTCTTGGGCTCAGTCCCCTTGGGTGCCCTGATTCTGAATTGGGAAGGGAAGTTTCTGTATGCCTTTCCCCCCTTCCCACTTCTGTTCAAAGTTTTAGTCAAAATAAGGTCTCAGCCTTGCAAGGTGATTCTGGTTGCTCCAGATTGGACCAGACAACCCTGGTACCCTCTGTTGATGTCCCTGGCAGTCCATCTCCCCCTGTCTCTTCCCAGGAATTACAACCTGTTAACATCCTCTCAGGGGAGGATTTGGTACCCCAATCTTCAGTCCCTCAATCTCAAGGCATGGCTCTTGAAGAGTTAGAGTTTGCAGATCTGCATCATTCCCAAGGGGTTCTGGACATCCTCAAGGCTTCTTGAAAGCCCTCCACCAGAAAGACTTACAACTCCCAATGGAAAAGATCAGCATTTGGTGTTCTAAGAAGAATATTTCTCCAGACACTGCTGAATTGCCTACAGTTGTGGATTATATGGTCCATCTTAATGGCCTAGGCCTCAGACCAGCTACTCTCAAGGTACATTTGTCAGCTGTTTCTGCATTTTTGTCTGTGGTGAAGCCTTCCTCACTATCTTCCCATCCTATGTTCCGTAAATTTTTTAAAGGATTGTTTTACACCAATCCCCTTTAGAGACCCCGCCCCTGCCTCTGCCTGAGATTTGAATGTTTGCATTGCTCAGCTTATGCAACCCCCCCTTTGAGCCTATGTCTTCAGCAGAGCTTAAGTACTTGACTTAGAAAACTATGTTCTTGGTAGCCATTACCTCTGCCAGGTGTATCAGTGAATTGCAAGCCCTGTCAGTGGAACCTGATTTTATCTCCTTTCATAGGGATAAAGTGGTCCTTAGAGCACAAGGCTCTAATTCAAGCGTTCTACCTGCTGGGAGTGCAGAACGCACTGGCACACTGTCTCAGCAGAACAGAGACAGATCCTCACGAATGGTCTCTCGACTCAACCGTAGTTCAGTCACTATTCACAGAGTGGGGAACTCCAGACCTGGACCTTTTTGCATCCCCACTAAACACAGAACTGCCTCTCTTCTACTCCAGAAATCCAGGGCATGGCATTTTCTGTCAGGATGCGTTCAGGCTGCAGTGGACAAAATGCTTTCAAACAACATGAAGTCTTGCTATATCATGACAATTGCAGTATGACCGCAGGTTAGAACTGCTCCGGAGGTGAAATAGTTAACTTTCCATGCAGGCATGGAACTTAGAGCGCGAGCTCGGTTGAAAACTCTATCTGTTGTGCTTCAAAGGTAAACTGTCAGATTCTTTACTCCGCCTCACTGAACAGTCGCTCCGGAGATTTCTTCTTCTGCTCGGTTCATTTTGTTGGTTTCAAAGTGTTATTTTCGGTTTTAGCTGAAATTAAACACGCAGCCGGTCGTTCAAGCTCTGTCTGTAGTAATGTAAGTAATAGATAGGTTTTACATTCGTTTTTCTGTGTGGAACTTGTAATTTGTTATCGGTTCGGTTTGAACCGATCAGAGTTATATTTAAATCTGCTAGCCCTTTTTGATGCGGTTCCGGTTCTTATCGGTTCTAAAAAGCATTTCATTACGGTTTTCCACGACCTGTGACACGATTTGGGAACCGATAAAGGGTGTTGCTAGTGGATTGCCATAAGCGGGCAAGTTGGTTAGGCTGGCATTATGTCTGAGAAACCCAAAAGAAAACCGGACCCACTGGGTTTCAACACTGTAGTGTTTGTGGAAGCTTTTGCTAAGGCTGACCCACACCACTGATGTCTATTGTCTGGGTTTGACCACCTCAATTCAGACACCTAGATTTGTCACAATTTCCTGCTGCCACCATAGATGAGAGTTGGTAGGCTCAGGAAAGGGAAGCAAAAGTCCAGCTGACCGGATGGCCAGCCGGTTGGTACCAACCGAACCGGAGGAAATCCCTCTGACCAAGTGATGCTTCTCAGGCAAGCGAGCCGGTTCTGAGGGCGGTTCCATCAAAAAGGGCTAGAAAGTCAGCTAGTTTAGAGCCAAAAGTTCTCTCCCCAACTGCTGAGGAAATAGCTAAAGCAATTAAAATTGTCCAGTCTCTCTCTCCGGTTCCGACCAAACCGACAGCTTCTGGTAAGCGTTCGGTTTGGCCGGTTCCACCGGTTCAAGAATTTTTATGAACCGGGGGAGGGGGAAGAGGAATATGAGGAGAGTGAATATGGTTTTGAAGATCTGGATGTGCCCATTGATCCAGACATGTCTCCAGATAGACCCCTAGGGGTTTCTCCTCCAAGACTTTCTGAGTCCCCTTCTCATTTCATGTTTTATAAAAAAGTTGCTGAAACTCTCCAGCTCCCTGTTGAAGAAGCTGTTGATGACCAGGAGGAGCCAGACTATGTAGAAATGATGGATATTCCAGAGTCTAGGAGACTGTCTATTCCTTTATAAATCTTTTGAAACAGACAGTTAAAGTTTAAAAACTCCTCACTATACCTCCTGTGGATAAAAGGATGGACAAGAGGTATACTTTATCAGGCTCCGACACTGATTTCCTCACTCAGCAATGCAGCCATGTGGGGGTAGTGCAGGCTGCAGCCTGTGACAAGGCTAATATTCCCCTAGCTTCACACCCCTCTGAGGACGACTCCAGGAAGATTGATGCTATGGCAAAGAAACAGTACATGGCAGCATCTTTGGGGCTCAGACATGCAAATTATATGGCTTATTCTGCTAGGTACCAGAAATCCAGATGGGATACTGTGCTGGCCCTAGCAAAACAAGTCCCTGACCAGCTTGCCAGGGAGCTGGAACAGGTGGCTATGGATGGTATTAAGGCATCCAAGGTGCAATTTCATGCTGCAGTGGACTCTAATGATGTTTCATCAAGAGTCATGGCTACATCTGTGGCACTTCACAGGATGGCTTGGCTCAGATGTACTACCCTGTCTCAGGACATCCAGTCCAAGGCCATGGATTTTCCTGTTGTGGGAAATTCTCTGTTTGGGGAGCAAACAGAGAATTACATGAAGAAAATGGATAAATATAGGACCACCTATAGGAGTGCACAGACCAAGGAAAGGCAGGCCACTCCTCAAAAGCAGCTTCCTAGAGGCAGGGGCAGGCCTTTTCATAGGCCTTTTACCAAGCCCAAGCTTCCTCCTCCTCCGCCTATGCTCAGAGGGGTTCTTTAGAGAAAGAGGCAGGCGGGTACAAGCAGGTCTGCTTCCACCCCTCAGCCCAAGCCCCTGCCAAACAGGCACCCTGATGGGATTGCCAGGGCCGATTCTCCTCTACCTGTAGGGGGCAGGCTGGCTTACTTTGTCCAGGACTGGAAGTCTTTAACATCAGACAAGTGGGTCCTGGAAGTAGTAAAAATTCCAAAGCTGAGAACCAGATCTTTTCCACCTGCAACTCCATCAGAGGCTCTTGCCTTAGAGGCAGAGGTCTCTACCCTCCTGGCTCTCAGAGCTGTGGAAAGGGTTCCTCCCCTACTCCAGGGCAAAGGTTTGTACTCCAGGTACTTCCTTACCCCAAAAAAGACAGGAGAATGGCGGTCCATCCTGGATCTCAGATATTTAAACAAGCACCTTTTAAAGCCAAAGTTCAAAATGGTGACTCTGGGAATTATCCTGCCCTCTCTAAGACCAGGGGACTGGCTAGCTTCCCTGGACCTCAAGGATGCCTACTTCCATATTCCCATCAGAGGCTCCCATCGAAAGTACCTCAGGTTCGAGCTGCCCTCAGGCCACTACCAGTTCAGAGCAATGCCCTTCGGCCTCACTTCTGCCCCAAGGGTATTTACCAAATGTCTGGCAGTTGCCTACCTAAGAAGGCAAAAGATTGCCATCTTTCCTTACCTGGACGATTGGCTCATAGTAGGCCAGTCCCCAGACCAGGTCAAATTACATCTCCAGATAACGCAGCAACTGCTTACCTCTCTAGGTTTCCTTCTGAATCTCTCAAAGTCAGTTCTGGAGCCTGTCCAGCTTCTTACCTTCATAGGCGCAGAGCTGAACACACAGGAAGCCAGGGCTTTCCTTCCCCTAGACAGGGCAAAGACCCTGGTCTCCCTGGCCTCCTCATTTACCCTGCAGGTCTCCGGCCAGCAAGACACTTTCTGCAGCTCCTAGGCACATGGCTGCTTCCACAGCGGTTGTGCAGGGAGCAAGATTTCAGATGAGGACATCCAGTTCCATTTGAGAGCTTTTTGGTCTCAAAGAAAGGATCCTCTTACCAAGTTGATCCCAGTAACTCGAACCCTGATCCAAGCCCTTCAGTGGTGGCAGGATCAGACCAACCTGAGACAAGGGTTCCTTTTGTCACTCAGTCTCATTCTCTAATCCTTACTACAGATCGTCCCTCTTGGGCGGGGAGCTCACATGGGCGACCTCACCACCCAGGGTCTGTGGTCTCCCAGGAATCCCTGCTCCACATCAACCTGTTGGAGCTCAGAGCAGTTTTTCTAGCACTTCAAGTTTTTTCCAAATCTGTTCAGAACAAGAGTATTCAGGTCAGAACAGACAACACCACTACAATGTGGTACATCAACAAGCAAGGGGGCACTCGGTCTACGGCCTTGTGCACCGAAGCGATGAGATTGTGGTCTCTGGCTTACTCCCTGAACACCTCTCTTACGGCAGTTCACCTCCCAGGCAAGGACAATGTCCTGGCAGATGCTCTCAGCAGGATTTCCCAGGGCCACCACGAATGGTCACTGGATCCCCTGGTCTTGGGAGTAGTATTTGCCAGATGGGGCACCCCGCAGATAGATCTTTTTGCAGCCCCAGACAATCACCAACTTCCTCTTTTTTGCTGCACTGGCTCTCTCCCGCTGGATGCCTTAGTCCTCAATTGGAAGGGGAAGTTTCTCTCTGCCTTTCCCCCCTTTCCTCTCCTGTTCAAAGTGCTGGTCAAAATCAGATCCCAATCCTGCAGGGTCATTCTGATAGCTCTGGATTGGACCAGATAGCCCTGGTATCCACTCCTGCTGTCCTTCGAAGTCCATCCTCCCCTGTGCCTTCCCAAGAATCACAATCTGTTAACCTGTGCCCAGGGAAGGGTCTGGTACCCGAATCTCAAATCTCTCAATCTCAAGGCTTGGTTCTTGAAGAGTTAGAGTTGCTGATTACACCTTTCCCAAGGTGTAATGGATATATTGAAGGCCTCAGGAAGCCTTCCACAGGGCTACCTACAATTCCAAATGGAAAGGTTTTCCATATGGTGCTCGGGAAAAGCATATTTCCACAGTCTCTGCTGATCTACCCACAGTCCTGGATTATATGGTCACCTGAATTCTTTGGGGCTGAGACCAGCTACCCTCAAGGTGCACTTGGCAGCTGTGTCTGCTTTTATTTCAGCAGGTAAATCCTCTTCTCTTTCAGCTCATCCCGTATTTTCCAAGTTTTGTAGGGTTGTTGCATCAGCCCTCCATTCAGAGATCCTGCCCCTGCCTGGGATCTTAATGTTTGCATTGCTCAGCTATACAACCCCTTCGAGCCCTTGTCTTCAGCTGAGCTCAAGTACTTGACTTGAAAACTGTGTTTCTGGTAGCCATCACCTCTGCCAGATGCATAAGTGAATTACCAAGCGTTGTCAGTGGAGCAGGAGTTTATCTCTTTCCACAGAGATAAGGTGGTCCTTCGGACTAACAGAAAGTTCCTGCCTAAGGTGGTTTCAGATTTCCACCTTAATCAATCTATTTCTCTTTCAGTGTACTTCACTGACCACTCCTCCTCTGGGGAAAGGAGGCTGCACAGCCTAGATGTGAAGAGAGCCCTTAGTTACTACATAGAGTGTACCAAGGGTCATAGGTTTGACTCCCTCCAACTGTTCCTTACCTATGGCGAAGTTGGGAAAGGAAGCCAGCCACTAAAAGATCCATTGCCAGGTGGATTGTCTCTTGTATCAATTCTGCTATGAAAGTTGGGTAAAGTTCCTCCTCAGGCCTGAGGGCTCACTCTACCAGAGGTACAGCTGCTTCTCTGGCTGCTGCCAGAGACATTCCTATTCTAGAAATATGTCAAGCAGCTACCTGGAAAACAGTTCACACTTTTACCAAGCATTACTCCTTGGATATCCAGGCTAGGGTGATGCTCGGTTTGCACTAGCCGTGCTTGAAGAGCCTATTTCCTAAGTAGGTTCTGTTCCTCCTCCATGGGGGTACTGCTGTGTAGTCTGCAATTGTCATAATATAGCAAGACTTCATGTTGTTTGAAGAAAAAATTACTCACCTTAGTAATGTTGTTTCTTCTAATGGAGTCTTGCTATATTATGACCTCCCTCCTGCCTGCCCTCTCGAACCTCTGTTTTGGGATGTGGGTGGGCAGTACAGAGTTAGCACTTTTTGATGCCCACCTTGTTGTTTTCACCTATTTTTTGGGTGAATTGGTGTTGTGTTTTTGCATTTTTGGGTCTCTGACTTGAGTCTTTGTTTTAGACCAAAAATGAGTGTTTATATTAGTAGCCAGTTGGCTAGTGTAGGTTTACAGCTTCCACACAGAACCTTAGTGAGTTTTAGCTTGTAAAGATCTCACAGTTTACCTTTGAAGCACAACAGACAGAGTTTTCAACCGAGCTCGCGCTCTAAGTTCCATGTCTGCATGGAAAATTAACTATTTCACTTCCGGAGCAGTTCTAACCTGTGGTCATACTGCAATTGTCATAATATAGCAAGACTCCATTAGAAGAAACAACATTACTAAGGTGAGTAATTTTTTCTTCTATGCGCCTTTCCGTCTCTTCCTCTAATTCAGAGGTTACTTCTCAAGATCGAGTCCCAGGGGGACAAAATGATCCTCATTGCTCCCTTCTGGCCTTGACAGACATGATTTCCGTTACTCAACAGTATGTCGGAAACCCCTCCAAAAGTGCTTCCCCTTCAGATGAACCTTCTGACTCAGGGGCCTGTGGTCCTTCCCAATCTGAGATCGCTTCACCTTTGGCTCCTGAAGAGATAGAAGTGAACAGCGTCTCTCGGAGAGTTTCAGATATTCTTCTGGCTGCACGCAAGCCAGCCACTAGGAAAACTTACAGAGCCAAATAGAAGCATTTTCCACTCTGGTGTGCAAAATCCTCTTTGAATCCTTTTTCCTGCCCACCAAATAAAGTTCTAGAGTACCTTTTAGACCTCTCAAATTCAGGTCTGCAATACTCTACAGTCAAGGTTCACCTTTGTGCCATTTCAGCTTATCATGAGCCGGTACTTTCCTTGTCACTGGCTAATTTTCCTGTGGTTAAGAGGTTTCTTAAGGGAATTCTGCATACCAGACCTCCTATCAGACATTCAGTTGCAGCCTGGGACATTAATCTTGTGCTAGTCATGCTCACTCGAAAATCTTTTCGAGCCTCTAGCTACCTGTTACTTGAAATTTCTCACTTGGAAAATGGCCTTCCTGGTAGCCATCTCCTCGGCCCTCAGGGTCTCTGAGATCCATGCCTTGGTCACAGACCCTCCATATACTGTGTTTCATAAAGACAAAGTAGTTCTTAGGACACATCCGTAGTTTCTCCCTAAGGTTGTTTCAGAATTCCATCTAAACCAACCTTTGGTCCTTCCTACTAACTTTATGAACTTCCAAAATGAAGGGGAGCATTCTCTTCATTCTTTGGACGTTAAAAGAGCTTTGTGTTTCTATTAGATAGAACAAAAGAATTTCGCAAAGCTCAACAACTGCTTCGGGTCAACCTGTCGCTATCAAATGCATCTGGTTTTCTGCATGCCAAATGCACATTTGGTAGGATTAATAGTCAGACCTGCATTTTTGATAGCTTGGATGACTGCTCAAAGGTGTTCCAAGTGGCTTTTCCAGTCTGGACTGTACACCACAACATCATCCAGGTACGAAGCACAATGACCAGTGTGAGGTGATAAAATTACATCCATGTACCGCTGGAATGTAGCTGGCACATCATGTAAACCAAATGGCATGGTGGTGAACTGATAGAATCCAGCAGGAGTGGCAAATGCAGTTTTGTCTCTGGATTCTTTGGCTAAAGGGATTTGCCAGTAACCCTTGGTGAGATCAAGGGTACTGATATACTTTACACTCCCAGTCTGTCCACCAAATTATTTATTCCGGGCATAGGATAACTGTCAAATTCTGACACTTAATAAAGTTTCCTAAAATCAAGGCAGATTGCTAACACCCCTTCTTTTTGTTTACAATTACCATTGGAGATGACCAAGCACTCCTCGACTCTTCTGTGATACCCAGTTCTTTCATTTTTGTATTTTCTTAACCACGTCAGCACTTAACCATTCTGGTAACCTGTATGTCTTTTGCCTAATAGGCGAGCATTCCTTGGCACTATTATGTGCTCAACCCTTTTGTTGGCCTGGCACTTAAATTTCTATCGGTTTGTTCTGGGGTTAAGGAAACATTTACCTTTATATCATCAGCCATTACAGTTTGTTCCAGTCTATCATAAGCTATATCAATATCTTCTTTATTAGTTTCTGGTAAAACTAACAAAGCAGCTGTTGGCATTTTAACCCATTTCTTGAGGAGGTTAGCATAGAAACATAGACTTTGACGGCAGATAAGGACTATTTGGCCCATCTAGTCTGCCCATTTCCCTACCTACAGGATAGGCCGCAGATCCTAGCATGGTATATCTTAGTAAAATTTTTCCTGTCAGGGGTCTCAGTCTCGTAGTTAATGGTGCCAGTACATCTAAGCAGTCTGTAAGGCCCTTGCCACTTCATTAACAGTTTATTTTTGGATGTGGGTAACAGCAGCAAAACCTTTTCACGTGGCTCAAAACCTTTTTGTTTTACCCCATGGTCATAATATACCTTCTGTTGGTTTGGGACTCTTCCTGATTACTATGGGCAATTTCAACATTATTTTGCCAGCTTCCTTCTTAGGACACACATGTAAGATGTTATAGATTGTTTCTGAGTGGAGTTATCTTCCCATGTTTCTTTTATCACATCCAGCGACCCTCTTGGCTGTCTACCATACAGCATTTCAAATGGTGAAAACCCTTTTGATGCCTGTGGCACTTCTCTGTAAACAAAAAGTAGGTAAGGCAAGTATTGGTCCCAAACTTTCCCTTCCCCTTTTATAGACCTTTTTAACATGCATTTTAGGGTTTGGGTAAAACGCTCAACAAGACTGTCTGTCTGAGGGTGATAGGGGGAGGTTCATATGGCAGTGATACCTAGTAATCTGTACAGCTCCTTAAGTAATGCAGCAACAAAATGACTACCCTGATCAGTAATAATTTCTTTAGGTATGCCCACTCTACTGAAAATTTTTGCAAGCTCTGCTGCCACTTTTGAAGCTGTGAGAGTATGCATTGGAACTGCTTCTGGGTATTGAGTAGCATAGTCGCATACTACCAGGATAAATGTATTACGGTTTTTACTTTTGCCTAAAGGACCAACCACATCCATTTCAATTCTCTCAAAAGGCACATCTATCAAGGATGGGGCACCAGGGCACCCTCGTCTTCTCTAGTGACTGGGATACTTTCTAACACTCAACACATGAATTACAATAGGTAGCAACATCTTCATGAATTCCACACCAGTAAAATCTGTACAGCAATCTAGCAAGGGTGCGATCCCTCCTGAGTGACCAGCCAATAGGAGTATAATGTGCTATCTGTAACAACTATGTTCTGTACTTCTGCAGTATTACTAATTGTTCTGTTTGTTCCTGTGTCTGAGGTTTAGCCCAAACTCTCTACACTAACCCATTACATTTTTAAAACATTGGTTCACCCTGTTTTGGTTTCACCCCCAGCTGCTTAAAATAACCATGGAAAGAAACATTGTTAGCTTGTTCTGAAGGAAAATCACAATCAGTTTCTCAGTTTAATTTCAGCATTTTCATATGTTAACCCCTTATGTCCATCAGTCATTTATTGACATAGTTTTTTCAGGCATTGTCTTTCTTTCCTGGATTTCTGGATCTTGGAGCTGTGCTCAAACAAGTTTGAATCAAAATCAGTGAAAGGAAAAGAGTCCCCACCATCTGAAATTTTCTTTGCCTGATCTCTTGTCACCACAGCTGCTGAAACATCAGGATTTACTCCCTCTTTGATTAACTCAGTAAATCCTGGAAAGTAATTTCCAATAATTACAGGTAACTTGGGTACTACCCCCACTTTCATTTGGTGTGACACCCCATTAATAGTCAGTCACTTGGGTGGTGGGATAGTCCAGTGTCCCCATTGATGCAGATGACACCAGTACCTGGTCCTTTTGTACAGTGTTTTCCCAGCACCTCGTCATGCACTAGGGTCTGTCTGCTTCCAAGAATGAGTCCCTTTACAGTCTTATCCTCCACCTTCACATCTGTTAAGTACTTGTCCCAATTTGCTAAAGAGAAATATGCTCCAGTGTCACTCTTCTTATGGCAATTTCTTGTAAGATGACCTGACTTATTACAGTTATAGCAATAACGTCTTTAGGCTCACATTTGCTACCCCCACCAGAGTTCTTATCAGACTTGGAGTTTAATTGGAAAAAAGAGTGTCTTACCGGTGCTTGGCTGTAACCTCACTGCTGTGGCATCTGTCTGGCCATTTGGTAGTCTTCGGCCAAAGAAACAGCCTTTTCCCCACTTTCTGGTCAGTGTTCCTTTACCCAAAGCTGCACATCTGTAGGAAGGATGTTGATGGAATTGCAAATGTGTCCGTGATCTGTAGGACTGTTTTGCCCTCTGGTTGAAGCCATTTTATCAGGAGTTCTCTGAGTTGGGTGAAGGCTTCTTGAGGATTTTCAGCTGAGTTGTACTTCAGAGATCAAAATCTCTGCCTGTAGATCTCTCCTGAGATGTCATTCCTTTTCAGGATTTCTCTTTCACCAGGTCATAGTTTTCTGACTGTGCAGTGTCCATATTGCTGTAGGCAAGTTGGGCTTTCCGTGTCAGATAGGGTACCAGTCTGCTTGTCCATTGCTGCTTTGGCCATTGGCAGATTGTGGCAACTCTTTCAAAAGTTGTCAGGTATGTCTCGATATCATCCGAGGGACACAACTTTGTAAGTTTAATGGCTTAACGCTGCTCGTGTTTTGTTGCTTGTTTGGATCTGTGCCAGATCCTCTGCCTTTGATAGTTTGTAGGTATCCAGCCATCACTGCACCTTGACGCTGCATCTCTTCTCTCATCTGCTGCTTCTCTTCTCTCCTCTGCTGCTCCTGTCACTGCATCTCTTCTCTCCTCTGTGCTTCTAAATATTAAATCTGTTTTTCTCTCTGCTTCTCCATCATTTTTTGTTGTATAGCCCACCATTTGAAAAAGTCCATCAGGCTTTCAGGTTCTGTCACTGCCTGTTCTTTTTCCATAACTTGTGCTGGCAGTGCAGTCTCATCTTGGACTTCTGTCTTTGCTAGTTTGGTGGCCATTCTCCTGGTAGCCACTCATGGACTTGCTGCTGCAGAATCCATACCTTTCTGTATGCTTCCTTGGTACTAGGTCCTCACGCACAAAACTCCTGGCTTAGAGTATGCATGGTGTAAATTCCATTTTGGCTGACATCATCTGTCATTGAGGCACAGGTCAGGAAGCATGGGAAAAACCAGGAGCAGTTGTAAAATTCACAAAAAGTAGCTTTTTGCAATCATCTCAAACTATAATTATACACATTTCAACAATAACACTATATCATTTCTAAACAAAGGGATCCCAATATCAGTTACATTTCCTCCTAATGATTTGCATATATTTTTATACCAGCAGGTATGCAAGGGAGGAAAAGACAGAAATAGCAAGGGAAGACTGAGAGACAGTGAAAGGCAAAGAATTGAAAGACTGTCAGGGTGATCAAATCCTAGGTCTCACAGGAACATTTGGTTGCGCAACCAGACAGACAAGAGACAGGAAAGGAAAGAACAGAACAGATCCCTGCATTCAAACTCTCTGTAACAACTGTGATAGGGTCTATTTAACCCTATCACAATCCCCTCCGGAGTTGGGAATCTATAATTCCATGGTGTGTGGGGGCAAATCCCCAAACAATAAATGACTACAGCACTGTTGAGTCTGTTGACACTTCTCAGGTGATGTGATAGCCATTGGCAATGTGATATCGCTGTAAAGTCCTTAGACAACTTTGTTGGAAACTCGCCCACTGCAGCCTTAAAAAGGCAAGATACCCCTGGTGCCCCTACCCTTGATAGGTGAGCCTTTTGAGAGGATGGCAATGCATGTGGTTGGCCCCTTAGACAAAAGTAAAAAGGGTAATTGATTACTTTTTGTAGTATGTGACTATACTACTCAATACCCAGAAGCAATTCCAATGCGTACTGTCACCGCCCCAAAAGTGTCAACAAAGCTTGCCAAAATGTTCATCTTGGTGGGCATACCTAAAGAGGTTATTACTGATCAGGGCAGTAATTTTGGTGCTGCATTACTGAAGGAGTTGTACTGATTACTAGTTATCACTGCCATAAAAACCTCCCCTTTTCACTAAGCGTTTTAACCAAACTTTAAAACACATGTTAAAAAGGTTTGTACAAGTGGAAGGGAAAGATTGGGACAAATACTTTCCTTACTAGCTTTTTGCTTACAGAGAAGTGCCACAAGCCTCAACAGGTGTTTCACCATTTGAAATGCTGTATGATAGACAACCTAGAAGGCCACTAGATACAATAAAAGAAACATGGGAAGATAACCCCGCTCAAAAAAACAAAATCGTGTACATTTTATATGTATGCCCTGAGAAAGAAATTGGAAAAATATGTTGAAACTGCCCAAAGTCATCAGGAGGAAGCCCAAAAGCAGCAGAAGGTGTATTATTAGCATGGGGCAAAAGAAAACGTTTTTGAGCAAGGTGAAAAAGTCTTGCTACTATTACCCACTACAGACAATTAACTGTTAATGAAGTGGCAAAGGCCTTATAAGGTGCTTAGATGTACTGGCACAGTTAGCAATGAGATTGAGACCCCTGATAGGAAAAATCATCCAAGATATACCATGCTAACCTCCAGAAGAAATGGGTTGAAAAAACACCAAAGACTGCATTGTTAGTTTTACTAGAAACCTCTACTGAAGACATTGATATAGTTTATGACAGACTGGAACAAACTGTGACTGCTGATACTGTGAAGGTGAATGTTTCCTTAACCTCTGAACAAACCACAAAAATTCATATCTTGGTCAAGACTTTTAACAGAACTTTTACCACAGTGCCAGGCTGGGCAAAAGGGGTCGAGCAGGTAATAGTGACAGGTTATGCACACCCTATCAGACAAAAGACATACAGATTACCAGAGCGGTTAACAGCATACATGGTTAACAAAATACAAAATATGAAAGAGTTGGGTACAATAGAAGAGTTGAGAAGTGCTCGATTATCAATGGTGATTGTAAATAAAAAAGAAAGGGGAGTAAGAATCTGCCTTAATTTTAGGAAACGTAATCAAGTGTTAGAATTTGACAGTTATCCTATGCCCAGGATAGATGATTTGATAGACAGATTGGGGAGTGCCAAGTACATCAGCACCATCAAACTCACCAAGGGTTACTGGCAAATTCCCCTAGCTAAAGACTCCAGGGAACAAAACTGCATTTGCCACTCCTGTTGGGTTCTATCAGTTCACCATCATGCCGTTTGGTTTACATGGCGTGACCACTATATTCCAGTCATACGCAGATGTAATTTTAGCTACTCACACTGGTTATTGTGCTGTTTGCCTGAATGATGTAGTTGTGTACAGTCCAGACTGGAAAAGCCACCTGAACACCTACGAGCAGTTATCCAATCTATTAAAAAGGCAGGCCTGACCATTAATCCTACCAAATGTGCATTGGGCATGCAGGAAACCAGATACTTGGGATATATTCCCTAAACTCACCTCTGAGACTAGAGTATCGAAAGGCTGTGGGTTCCATCCCTACAGCAAGAACTTGGGTTGACTCCCAGTACTGACACTGTAGTGCATCATGAGGGGGATGCTGCACTCCTGAGGTGCCATCTTTCAGATGAGTCATTAAACCGGGGTCTCATCTGCCTGTTCTGGTGGTTGTTCAGGTGGATGTTAAAGATCCCATGGCACTTCTCGAAAAGAGATGGGAATTTTTATTTTAAAATAAAAAAAATAAAATAAAATGGGATTACAGAAATAAAAAGGGTAAGGGAAAACACAACCAACATGCATAAGATCTCAGGAATATTTACAGAAAGTATAAGCAATATAACCAAAACCAAACTTTCAAAAAACTTCCTTTAGCAATTAGTTCTTCTAAAGTAATTCTAGGAACCCATCACTTGCTCCATCCCTTCTCGAGGCTTAAAAATAAAATACAATATGCCCAAAATTTGGCCAAAGTGCCTTTTACTACCTTTGGCAGTCCTTCCTATAAACTTCCTTTAAAACTGCATCCACCGCCCAGTGGAGCTGAGGGCTGAGGCTCTGGATGCCTTACCTAGCACCCCCTGACCACCCATGTTCAGGAATGAGCACCTGCCGCTGGGAGGCAGGGGAGAGCCACTCTCCCTTCTCCGGAGGTTACTTGCACACTCCCGCCGCAATACTGACACCTAGTGGCGCCCGAGTGAAGGTGCAATAGGAGGGAGTAGCAGCATCGGGATAGGGTAGACATCGGCAGAGGGGCGGAGCAGGAGGCACGTCTCAGTGTGCCTTCGGGCTCCTTAGCCCTCTTTGCATGCCAACGCCAGGGAAAGAACAGGGAAAAACACTCTCTCTCTCTTGTAGGTGACAACTCCTCACTCTGTATGTGGATCCTCAGGCTCGTTGGGCAGACTCCACTGTACAAGCAGTCCACGTCGTAAATTGTAAGGTTCGGAGGGGGTAAAAGTGGGGTATGCCTCCTCACCCTTCCCGGCGGTTATCTGGACACCTAGGTTAGTGGACTGTGTACTCTAGGGGCAGACTTTGACAAGGAAAGGGATAACACACAAAGGCAGAGGTAGTCTGAAAAAGTGGAGAGAGGGGGCAGTTAGGTGGAGCAAAAATACAATAGTTAAAAAAAAAAAAAATGCATCCACCATAGAAACAACAGACACATATGACATCCTACTTTGCTGTAGCACCATTTTGCAGCTAGCTTGCCACAGATAAAATTTTAGGCAGGCCATCAACACTCTCAAAGTGCCCCCTCAACCCCTCTTATCTAATCAGTCTATCTGTTAATATTTACTAATTTGATGTGCATAAGTTAAAATGTTACTATTACTGCCCGTGTATATGCCTCAATGTTTTTTCTCTTGTTTTTTTCTTCTCTGTAAACCTTGGCCCAGATATTGCGCCATGCAGAACCCACTGATGTGCCCGGTGCGATATTCAAAGGGAAAGAATTGCGCGCACAAATCGATGCGCGGGCGCATCAGTAATGTATGCAGGCACAGGTAGGGGGGAGCGTGTCCATGCATAACCTGCACAGCCCGATATTCAGCCCGGGATGTGCAGAGTCATGCATGCGCAACCCCTACCTGCGCCTGCACAAAGTTAAACCAAAAAAAAAGGAACAAATGATGGCCACCCACAGGTGAGCTGCCGCATTGCAGGGCGCAACACAGCAGCTGCCACCTGTGGGTGGCCACCCGAGTTCCTGCTGCACCTGGTGGCGCCCCCATGCCCCATCGCGGGCATCCGTAGAACTAAATCCCCCGCCAATATCCCTGGTGGTCCAGTGGATTGCTTGTGCCCGATCGCGGGCATCGGTATAGTAACCCCCGTCCAATATCCCTGGTGGTCCAGTAGACCACCAGGGTAATAAGATATTTTATGATTTACAGATGCCCGCGATCGGGCAGTGATCGGTCCACTGGACCACCAGGATACTGGACGGGGATTACTACACCGATGCCCGCGATAGTACATAGCGTCCACTGACCACCAGGGATATTGGATGGGGGTTCTTTAGACGAATGCCCGCGATCGACTGCAGGGGCGCCGGTCCCGACGGCTGCTGCCTGGCAGGGCTTGCGCTAAGTTGTCGGATCGGCGCACCCGCATGCTAATGGCATGCAAATGGGCCTAATGACATGCAAATTGCCCCATGTGTGCCTTTGCATAAATTATGGCCACATTTACATGTCCCCTTTGAATATCGTAGGTGCTGTGCATGGCGCAATGGCACTTGCACTAGTGCAACTCCATGCTCCACTCTGGCCACTTGCGCTGGCGCAGTGCCACTGTGCCATGCACAGTGGGGGTGGCCAGGGTGCAATATTCAAAGCTGCTGCGCCATAGCGCAGCTCCGTTGAATATCACCCAGGCCACACCCCTGCGCAACAAAGCTGAGCTGCGCCCAGGCTTGCGCCACAGCCTGGCACTGTTTGAATATCCGGGCCCATGTATTTTGTAATGTTTGTTCAACACTGACGTGGAACCTTTGAAAATGGGTCCTTGACTCAAAGGTGTTAATCCCAAACTGAAATAAATAAATAAGTAAATATAAATATGCTATTTCCGTAATTTAGGTGGAAAGTTCCCTAGAAACAGACACTCATAGGAAAGTCTTTTCAACCATGGTAAATTCCTGTGTTGTGCAGCATAATGCCAAAACCCTTAACTAAATGTACAGTGAAGATAAAAATGTTCCATTGATTCTACTTCTGCCTTACATTCAGGAAATGGACACAAACGTTCTGAGATGGCCTTTTGCTTATGGTTACCCCTAATGTTGATTCTGCCATAAGCACAAAGCCACACCACATTCCACGTACTCTCAGGAATTCTATGGTCCACTAACTGATCAATAACCAATTGGGTTCTATACTGAGGACAGTTTTTAAAGCCAGGTTCCTGTAAACAAATCTTCCCTAATACTGTGAAATACAGCTGTTTTCTTGGCAAAGTCAACACCTGTGATTTCCCCAAATTCCACCTAACTTTTCCACAGAAGATTTTAAAAAAGTGGAATTTTAAACATTTTTGAAAATTTGGGAGGGGCTTCATTCCAACATCAAAAATACTTTCCTAAGAAATATTTCAACCAAACATTTTGCTGTGAAACCTCATCCTGTAGTGCTACTACAAAAGTATGGAACCAGAATAAGGTATGAAAAAAGATAATAAGGTGAGGCAGATCAACACCACCCTTATTTTTGGGAAATATGGAAAATCCCTTTTATCGGATTAAAGCGGTAGCCCCAAACGTTGAAAGAAAATGTTGTACAGGTGGTTTCCAACTGTACTGGTAATGGAAATACATAACTCACATATAACAGAATTGGCAATATTTCTAACCCAGTAATACTCACAATATTCATAACTTTGTGCAGTCAGACTGGTGGGTTGGACTGCCTGGAGAGATGGAACACATGCAAATGGTGGAATTCTTTGCACGACAGCATCTTTCAAATACTGCCTCTACCAACTGTAGTGTTCTAAGCCCTTCAGATTTTTCTCTCCGCCTGAAAGTCTGGTCACTCGGAGTCTCTGTCGCCCTCTTTCGCGTGAAGAAGAAAGAAAAAATCAAAAACCATAAATATATTTAGTTTCTTTTACTGTCTCTATTAATTGTTAGTTTACATTTAGTTTATTATTGTTTAAATAATTGTTTTCTCGGCTCCTCGTGGTTCGGCATAACCGTGAGGGATCCGAGTTAGTTTTAACTTTATTTTGGTTCTCTAACTAAAGAACCTATTCATTATCGCTAAATTTTGGTCCTTAAAAACTTTAGTTGTAACCGCTTTTTATCGGTTACAGAACCGCTGAACTGGTTCATATTTCATCTCCTCTCTTGGTTCCATCGGTTCCCTATCGGTTCCAGAACCGACCGCAAAAAAAAAAAGAGGAAAACCCTTTTTAAGCTGTTTAAATAACCGCAGTAGCATTTGGCATTTAGCAGTTGGGGTTTTTCACTTTATCTTTCACCATGACTGAGAAACTTAAGAAGAGAACCGGGGAGCCCAGTTATAAAAACTGTTTAAAGTGTGGAGATGTGTTTGCCAAGGCAGACAAGCACACTTTATGTGTAGCTTGTCTGGGTTTTGAACATTTGGACCAGGAATGTGAGATATGTAAAACATTCCCAGAAAAAACTGTTGAAAAGCGCCTTGAAAGGCTTAATAAAAAGTTTCCTAGGGGTCCCTCAGGCTCTGACCAGCTGACACCCCAGTCTGTTGTGGTTGAATTAACCAGTACTTCTACCCCTGCCCCTGATACGGGCGAAAAAGGGGCAAAAAGAGGGAAAGAACTGGCTGACTCCTGGTTCCCTCAAAGAAATTAAAGAAGCTCAAACATGCAGAACCCTCTCCTGCTAAACCAGGGACTTCTGCGCAGCGCCTGTAATGCCTTCAGCTCAGGACATAGCCCAGGCATTTAAAATTATTCAGGCTCTGCAGAGCATCATCCCTCAGCCTCCTGCCCCTTCCCAGGGCCCCCAGGTTGCTGCTACTGTGTTGCCCCCTGCTCCGGAGCAACACTATTTCGAAGAGGATGAGGAGCCTTATGAGGAGGACGAACCTATCCCCAGAGGTGTCCCTGAGCAGGAATTTGGCTTGCCTTCCAGAGTGTCTGAGGATTTTTCTTCATTTTTTGTAAGGAAAATGGCAGATGCTCTGGATATTGCCACAACAGAATAAGTGGAAGATGAGGAGGAGATTGAGTACCTCAGTATGATGGGTTTAACACCCACAAGGCCCTCCTCCTCCCAGTATATAAATTCTTCAAGAAGGATGCTATGAAGCTCCTGCAGACCCCAAATTCTATTCCTCCAATTGACAAGCAAATAGATAAAAAGTACCAGCTGGACAGGGAGGGAGCTGACTTCCTCTTCTCCCATCCTGATCATCAAGGAGTAATACAGCAAGCTGCCTGTGATAAAGCTAAAGTCCCTCTGTCCTCACACCCACCAGACAAGGAATTCAGAAAATTAGACAGTATGGCCAAAAAGGGCTATTTGTCAGCCTCATTGGCCATGAGACAGGTTACTTTTCAAGCTTATGCTGCCCAGTATCAGAAATCCCTGTGGCAGTTGGTACTGGCAGTGTCCATGAAGGACACCTCACCCTTGTCAGATGACCTGGCGGAAACTGCCAGGTTTGGGCTAGAGGAGGCCAAGTACCAGTTCCAAATGGCTGCTGATCTAAATGACACTGCAGCCAGATGGATGGCTAATACAATGGCTCAGAGGAGGTTTGCTTGGCTTAGGGCTACAAACCTCACTCAGGATACCCAGTCAAAGGCCCTGGATTTCCCATTAGAAGGAAATACGCTTTTTGGGGAGTCCACAGTGGCCTATATGAAAAAGGTGGTTGAATATAAGGCTACTTATAGAAGTAACTCTGCTAGAGACAGAGCTTCTTCATCCATGGAAGGGGGGCTAGGGGGCATTCCTTCTTGTCAAGACCCTTTTTCCAACCAGTAGCCATGCCCCAATACCAGCAGTACCCCCACAGGGCTACTCAAGGGGTAGGGGTAGAAGGGGCTCTAGGCGAGGGGCTCAGCCACAACCTCAACCCCAGCCTAAACAGAACCCCTGAGATGCAGGCCGCCTCCTCCCTACCTGTTGGAGGCAGACTGTCCCATTTCCTCCCCCTCTGGTCAACCATCACCACAGACAAGTGGGTGTTGGAGGTAGTGGGCAAAGGTCTGTCTCTGCAGTTCAAATTTCTTCCTCAAAAACCCCAGGATTTCCACTCCCCACCCCTAGCACAAATCTCGTTGCTAGAGGCAGAGTTCAAGCTGCTTCAGCTCAAAGCAGTGGAACTAGTCCCTGCAACCCTGAGAGGAAGAGGTTTTTACTCCAGATACTTCCTAACAACAAAGAAAAATGGGGAGTGGCGGCCAATTTTGGATCTCAGAGCTTTAAACAAGCACCTGAAAAAGCCAAAGTTAAAAATGGTCACTTTGGCTCGGATTCTGCCAACAATCCAAAAAGGGGACTGGCTGGCATCTCTGGACTTACAGGACGCTTATTTCCACATCCCCATAAAAGAATCTTTCAGGAAATATCTCAGATTCAGACTCCCATCAGGTCATTATCAGTTTGCAACCCTGCCCTTGAGCCTTTCCCGGCACCAAGGGTGTTTACAAAATGCCTAGCAGCTGTGGTGGCATTTCTTGAAGACAGGGAGTGACTGTCTTCCCATACCTGGACGACTGGCTGGTGGTGGGCAAATCACCAGAACAAGTCACAACCTCTCTAAAGCTCGCTACAGGATCTTTTGGAGTCCTTGGGTTTCATAGTAAACCAGAAAAATCTGTCTTCTCCCCTACACAGACTTTACAGTTCATAGGGGCAGAGATCAGTACTCTACAGGCCAGGGCCTTTTTACCACTAGACAGGGTGCAAAGCCTTCAGGCCATAGCAAACTCCTTCAAGTTGCACGGTCAAAAAACAGCCAGGCAATTCCTGCAGCTCTTGGGTCATATGGCTGCATCCACAGGCACAGTGCAGGGTTCCAGGTTTCACATGACAGACATCCAGTTTCACCTCAGGACTCATTGGAGTCAGAAAAAGATCCCTTTTCAAAACTCATTCCAGTGACAAGGCCTCTGTTACAAGCCCTCTTGTGGTGGAAAAAGGAATCCAACCTAAGGCAGGGAGTCCCCTTCCAGAAGGAGGATCCTTCACTAGTCCTCACAACAGATGCATCCCTTCTGGGCTGGGGTGCCCATCTAGGGAGTACACAACTCAGGTACCTGGTCAGGGGCAAAGTTCCTCCAGCATATAAATTTGCTGGAACTCAGAGCAGTGCGGCTAGCACTAAAAGTTTCTCTACACTGGTCATGGGCAAGGTGGTACAAGTCAGGACGGACAATACCACCACTATGTATTACATAAACAAGCAGGATGGCACCAGATCAGGTCCCCTATGCACAGAAGCCATGAGAATTTGGACTGTGGCATATTCTGTAAAGGTGTCCCTGCAAGCCATCCATCTGCCAGGAAAGGACAATATCTTGGCAGACACACTGAGTCGGATCAATCAGTCCCATCACTAATGGACACTGAACAAGCAGGTGGTGCAGGTAATTTTCAGCAGGTGGGGCATTCCAGAGATAGACTTGTTCACATTCCACCAGAACCACCAGTTGCCTCAGTATTGTTGCAGGCCACCAACCAGGGCACAATCCCTCTGGGCGCCTGGTACTGGATTGGTCAGGCAAGTTTCTCTATGCCTTTCCCCCTTTTCCTCTAGTTTTCAGGGTACTGCTGAAGCTCAGATCCCTCTCAGCTTCTCTGATATTGATAGCTTCAGATTGGCCCAGGCAGCCATGGTACTCTCTTCTGCTCTCCATGTCAGTGAGCAAGCCAATAAGCTTGCCTCTCATGCACAATCTTCTAACCTCCAATCAGGGAACATTGCTGTCCCAAATCTCAAGTCCCTCCACCTCAAGGCATGGCTCTTAAGGAATTAGAGTATGCAGGCTTGAACCTTTCTGAAGCTGTATTAAACATCTTGAAAGGTTATAGGAAGCCTTCCACTAAGAAAACGTATTCTGCTAAGTGGAAAAGATTCTCTTTCTGGTGCTCTGGTAGAAACTTCACCCCAAATGATGCAGGGGTCTCAGTGGTGTTGGATTATCTGACTCACTTACATTCACAAGGTCTGCAACCCAGTTCTTTAAGAGTTCACCTTGCAGCAGTATCTGCATACCTTTCTGCTAGGACAAAGGTGTCTGTAGCATCAGATCCCATTTTCGAAAGATTTTTTAAAGGTCTGATGCATTTGCACCCTCCTCACAGGGCACCAGTGCCCGCTTGGGATCTTAATGTATGTATAGCCAGATTGATGCGGGCTCCTTTTGAGCCCATGGCTACAGCCCATTTAAAGTATGTTACCTGGAAAACAGTTTTCCTGGTAGCAATTACCTCAGCAAGAAGAATCAGTGAGCTTCAGGCTCTGTGTGTTGAGCAGGAATACATTTCCTTCCACAGGGATAAGGTAGTCCTCAGAACAAATTGACAATTCCTTCCCAAGGTTGTTTCAGATTTCCGTCTGAACCAATCAGTCACTCTGCCTGTCTTCTTCACAGACCATACAAGCTCTGGTGAAGAAGGCTTCACAGTCGGATGTGAAAAGAGCTCTCAGCTACTACATGACAGCTACTAAAGGCCATAGATAAGACAAGAAACAACTTTTCCTTACATATGGGGATGCTGGAATAGGCAAACCAGCCTCAAAAGATCAATTTCTCTGTGGATTGTCCAGTGTATTCAATTCTGCTACACTAAAGCAGGTAGGGAGTCCCCAGCTGGGCTGAGGGCTCACTCAACAAGAGGAACAGCTGCCACTATTGCAAAACTGCTAGGGAGGTGCCATTATTGGACATTTGTAAAGCAGCTACTTGGAAATCAGTACACACCTTTACAAAGCATTATAACTTGGATAATTTGTCCAGAAGTGATGCCAGGTTTGGCACAGCAGTCCTGCAAAGTCTGTTTCCAAAATAAGTTCTGTGCCCACTGCCAGGGGGTACCGCTTGGTAGTCTGGACAAAGTTATGAATATTCTGAGCATTACTGGGGTTAGAAGAAAAAATTACTTACCATAGTAATCTTCTTTCTTCCCAGTGATGCTCAGACATTCATAACTCCCTCCCATCCTCCCCTTCCAGAACTTCAGCCTCTGCATTCCGCATGCTAGTGCCACATAGCCATACCCTTCTGGGTACACTTCTCTATGCTAGAAAGATTTTAACAGAGTTTTCTGTCTGTCTTAACTCACTGCCTCCACAGGAGCTCTCTGAAGTTGCACCACTTGTCTCCTGTATACTGTTAACAGTAAATCCTGGGCCTTTCTAAGCAAAAGCAAGCTATAGTCAGCATGCCACAAACAAATCCTAATTGCTCAAGAACCATACGTGCTAGACATAAAGTACGAGTGGCAAAGTTATTCAGCACAAAATTACCTTTCCAATGGTGGCATGCAAATAATAATATGGAATTTTTTTTTTCTATGCTGGTTGAAACAGAAAAAAAAAAAATAGTTTTTCACCAAAACAGGCAACATAAACCATACCATAAACAAATGTGAATAACTCCTAAAATATACATGATATACACAAAATATCAGCGGCAAAGTTGTTCAGCACAAAATTACCCTTCCAATGGTGGTATGCAAATAATAATATGGAATTTTTTTTTATGCTGGTTGAACCAGCAAAAAAAATATTTTAGTTACTAAAACAGGCAACATAAGCACACCATACCATAAACAAATGCAAATAACTCCTAAAGTATACATGATATACACAAAATATCAATGACAAAGTTGTTCAGCATAAAATTATCTTTCCAACGGTGCTATGCAGTCAAATATACATTATATTCTGTTACACTATATATTCAAATATACAAGTGCCTTCTCCAGACGTTGCAAGGGCACACTGGAGTCAGTAGCCAACTTCTGCATCGTCCTTAGGACACAGCAGTGTATTTACTAGCGACTACAGGCGTTTGCTAGGAGGCAATGAGTTATTAATAGTTTTCTCACTGTATGGTGAACACCATTATTATATATATATATATAGTCCCTCCCTTGGAGGTTTTTTGAAGTAAGTTGTTTTATTAGGCTAATCCTAAAAAATGTTTTAATTAATTAGTTGTCGGATTTTTTCATGTTGCCTGACTTCCAGGCTTCTTACAAATCTGAAGGGCTTAGAACACTACAGTTGGTAGAGGCAGTATTTGAAAGATGCTCACGTGCAAAGAATTCTATCATTTGCATGTGTTCCATCTCTCCGGGCAGTCCAACCCACCAGGCTGACTGCACAAAGTTATGAATATCTGAGCATCACTGGGAAAAAAGAAGATTACTATGGTAAGTAATTTTTTCAAATTGCTTAAGGATCCAAACTCGTTTAAGCTTTGAAAAAGGACAATTTTTCCACATTTGTACCTTCTGAATACATATAGCTATTTTTTCAGACCGGTTTAAAAAAGCTAAATCCCCTCTCCCAAATTTAATTCCCAAAATGTTAATGGGCTCAGTAGATACAGAGATACCACCTACCATAGTACCCTCCCTACCACCATCATCCTCTCATCCTTGCAGTCTATAGGCTTGGACTCTCTTTCCCGTTGGTGGTTTACAAATTAACTTACTAACCATTTACAGCAAGTCAAAGCAAAATGTGAACTCTCATCTATTAAACCCCTACTAAGTGGAGTGCCCCAGGGATCTATTTTAGGTCCCATTCTGTTCGATTTACATCAATAACATCAGTGACAGTGTAACTAAGCCTAACGTCCACCTATTCGCGGATGATCCGGTGCTTTACTTAAGCCGCCCATCACCTCAAGCTGCATGTAGCGACCTTCAATCTGAATTTAACCTACTTCAAAAACAGCTGCTAAATAAAAAGCTCTTACTTAACACAAAGAACACTAAAGCGATGCTCCTCTCTCCTTATATACTGTACATGTAGCTATTCCAGCAACTACAGGAACAGTATTGTAGATCTCTACAATTCTAGAGGAAAACCTAGAATTTGTTACAAAGTTCAAGTACCTAGGAGTCTGGCTAGACCATAAACTATCCTTTATTGAGCATATTGAGGATTTGCTGAAAAGACTTTGCCAGAGAATTGGTCTCTACTTCAGGATCAGTTACCTACTCTGGCGATGCAAAGATGAGGTTGGTGCAAGCTGCATTTCTCTCACTAGTAGATTACGCATGACTTTCTTTACAGCCACTGTCCTACCTCTTACCTAAAAAAACTGGATATGCTCTACCATAGAGCTCTTAGATTTATTACCGGTATCCCCTTCAGTACGCACCACTGTTTATTATATGCAGCCATAGAATGGACCTCCCTCCAGTTTAGGTGGGGAAAAAATGCCGCTTTATGGACCTACAGAGCTATCTCAAAAAAACATCCACAATACATCTCGGACTGCCTCCTGCTAAGCTCAGTAAGCACCTATGCCCTGAGAAGTCACTCTTATATCTCATTAAAAATTCCTAAAGTCTACTCTCGCCAAGGCAGAACAGCCATCAGCGTTGTGCTGCCCTCCCTGTGGAACAATTTACAGAAAACCGTAAAACTGAATACATTCATCAGCATTGGTTCATTCAAGACCTTATACTCTCATCTTATTAGGGAATCGTGCAACTGCTTTTCTCGCCATTAATCGGACCTAATAACCACAATATCACCATACTGGCTGTCTTTAACCTGTCCTCTTTTACATACATTTCCTTAATCCTTCCTCTTCTCATGCTCTGTCCTCCATCTGCTGCTTTCCACTGTCATCTGTTGATTTACTTATCCTATCTCCATCTAAGCTACCTATTAATAATTATGTTTTATTCTGGCCATGCCTTATGATACATTCCCCTACCACCTGGCTTCTTACTTCTAGGTCTACCGTAGTCCCTTCCTCTACTGTTACCTAACTAACCCAAATTAGCATACTGTCACTTAAATCTGAGATATCCCCAATGTGTCACTTGCAGATGATAATGCTGCAACATTGTTTGTTCTATACTATTGGCTCATGTCTTGTATGCTATGACCTATATGTATCAAATTGTCCCATTGTCATTAGATATGTATCCTCATCTTTGTATTTTGTCTGAGATTTGATTACAACCAGGTTCATCTTGCAAATGAGCTCTGCTCAATGATGTTCACCTGGATAAATAAAGATTTTGATTGATTGATTGATGTAGTGGGATGCCAATATTTTTCTGAGGTTCAAAGATGCCCTGCAAATTTAGAAAATTCTGAAAAAATCTGCACTAGAGCAGTCCCAATATTAGCATTCTGCAAAAAAAAAAAAGCAGATATCATCTGCACAAGCTAGTATCTTCAAGGTCGAGTCACCATTAGACCAAGGCAGACCCTGTATTTCTGGAGAATCTGTTACTTTCCTAATAAGGGGGGTCTAAAAAAACACATAAAGGAGTGGGCTAAGTGGACAGCCCTGTCTCACCCCTTCAGTTACATTAGTCTCTGAACCCCAAATTCCCTTGTTATAAGACACCATATATGCAAACTTACACAAAGTAGCTATCCATTTTACAAATTCAAGTGGGATGCAATATTTTAATAAACTAAGAAACAAAAAATTATTGACATAAAATGTCAAAGGCCCGAGACTGATCCAGGGACAACGCAAAACCTACACTCTGCTGTTCCTAATAATATACTAGCACATCCCTAATGATTCTCAAATTATCCCTAATATTCTTGCCAGGGTGGAACAAGTTTGGGCAGGATGGATAACTGATAGCGCCACAGTCTAGATTGTTTGGGTTGAATGTAGCCAAGGCAATTGGTTTTGAATCCCTGCCACGTTACAGGTATGCTGCTCCTTTGTAGCTGAACCTTTAGCGCTTATCTTTAATCTATCCTGTTCTTGTAGTGAATTTCCTGAGGGTTGGAAGGTCGCAAGAGTAAAACCTAGTTTTAAGTCTGGTGATGGGGTGAACTGGGCAATTATAGGCCCATCTCGCTCCTACCACAGATTTCTAAGATTTTTGAGAGAATTGTCTCTAATCAATTAAGGAAGTTCTTGGACTCAGGAAGGTGTCCATGTATCACTCTGGTTTTCGACCTTTACATAATACTCAAGCTGCTTTAGTTAAAGTGGTCAACGATCTCCAGCTGAGCCTGGACAGGAGGGCCATGGTTGGAGCTATGTTTATAGATCTTTCTAAGGCATTTGATACCCTGAACCATTGGGTGCTCCTGTCCAGACTCAGCCGGATAGGTTTGTCCATTCAGGCTGTTAATTGGTTTTCTTCCTATCTGAATTAAAGAAAGCAGTTTGTAGAAACTGGTCCATTTAAGTCTAAATTAATGGATATTATTAAAAGGGTCTCAGAAATGATGCAATCTGATTGGCTGTTAGGATTCCAACAGCCTTACATTAATCCCTGATAAACTGTCAAGTACAGCCTGATCACCATGGCACATAGATTCTTCCTGTCAGCATTCCGTCCTCTAGCATCGCTGAATGACTGGAATGATGCATTCTGATTCTGAACCAGCATTTGAAACTGTTGGTGGAAGAACTATTTTATTAAAAATCTACCTCTAAATGAGGAAAACATTCAAAAATATATTTTAACAATTTTCTTTTGGAATAATTTTTATAATACCAATAAGGCACTCAGGAGTTAGATTAACAGTCACATCACCCCTAGCACATGGCACTTGGCTGCACCTCATGCCACATTACACCCCTAGTACTCATTGTGACTGTTAGTCTAATTCCTTGTCATGCCTTATTGCTTAATTACTTCTGGTGTCCCACAAGGGTCAGTTTTAGGGCCCTTATTATTTAATATCTATATTAACGAGCTTAAAGTTGATTTTCCTGACACAAAAATACCATGGCGGGATATTCAGAAGGGTTGCACATGGCGCAACAGCTGGTGTGCGCCATGCGCAACCCACTGATGCGCCCTGGCGCGATATTCAAACGGGATTGAGCCTGAGACAAATCCTGATGCAACCGGAGCGCATCAGTAATGCATGCGTGTGGTGGGGCGTGCTCAGGCATACCCGCGACATCCCGATATTCAGCCCGGATGTGCTGAGCCCATGCATGTGTAACCCCTACCTGTGCTGTACACAGGTGAGTCAAAAAAGGAGCAACAGCTGGCCACCCACAGGTGAGCTGCCTCGTGTTGCAGGGGCGCAACACAGCAGCCACCACCTGTGGGTGGCCATCCGAGCTCCAGCTGCACCCTTCTGGTGGCGCCTCCATGCCCAATCACGGGCATATGTATACAAATAAGAGTCCTAAATCCTGGTGGTCCAGTGGAATGCTGTGACCACTCGATCAAGGGCATAAGTTGTAATAAAATGTGTCCTAAATCCCTGGTGGTCCAGTGGACTGCTCGTAGCCCGATTGCAGGAATAAGTTGTAATAAAATGTGTCCTAAATCCCTGGTGGTCCAGTGGACTGCTCGCAGCCCAATCGCGGGTGTCAGTAAAAAACTAATGCCACACCAATCCAACCCTTTCTTGCAGCCTACAGGAGTTTAAAAGCCTCCTTGATCCTTGCCGCAGCAGTTGGTAGCTGTTTTTTAAATTTACAAGCATCTATTACAGGCACAGTGTTGGTACACGGAGACTCCACACCCTTATCCATTACTCCCACAACACTTATCTCTGGAGATGTAAACACAACTGGGTCAACCTCTTCTTCCATCATGGAACCATCCGAGGTCTCAGAGTCCGTTTCCAGGTGAGTGTCACCCTCAGTAACAGTATGAGTATCCATTAGTTCCTCCTCCAAACTTCCATGTGTTGCACAATTTCTGAATTGGTGCTCTCTGTTTCTAACATCACGGGCACTGAGGTGGAGAGTATTCTCTCAGTCCACTCCCAACCATCTTCCTCCTCCTCCACCACAGGGGTGTCCACCATTTTGGATTGAGAACCACCAGCACCCCCTTCCAGGAGTAGGGGAATTTTTATTGCAATACAAAAATAAACATAACTGGTACAGATATCATACAGGAGATAAAGAAACCATAAAAAAAAAAAAAAACACAATACATAAATCAGATTTTAGTACCGACAAAGACTTTGGTTAAAAGAAACAAACTATGCCATATACTGTATACCACTTACTGATGAAAAAAAAATCTAAACACCCAGTGACCACTATACTCAGTTTTACTCCTCTCTCCCCTCTGGTGATAACACAAAATTGTGACATTCTGACCTTCAACCCAGATTCTGTAATGCAATCCCCTTCCACCTTTTCTTCCACTGTTCCCATGCTATCCAATCTTTATCGAATTGTGCTTGTACCTTGATTTCCTTCTCAATCAGCCCAACCAGCACTTGCGGTGAGATCATTTTCTTTTGGAGAACAGACTTACAACGTACCTGCCACATAAAAAAATTTATACATGTAAAGAGTAAACGAACACTACTGGGATCTATCATCTGTGTTAATTGTACCGTTCCAGTAGTCACATTTTCATATTTTACATTTTGCCATCCAACATCTCCCCATCGAGTTGCAAGAGCCTTCCATACTTCTTGTGCATATGGTGGCTGTATATGAAATGCTCTAAAGTCTCTACTTGTTGTATACATAACTCCTTGGGGCACAACCGTTCTTCCACCCTCTTATGTTTAGCATTGCCTTTAACTCCCAATCTCCCATGGGTACATAGCCATATCACATCCCACATCCCGGCCGGGGTCCTTTTATCCACAAGGTATGCTTCAATATCTGGATGACAAACAGGTCTAATGTCCTTATATTCTATAGGAATCTGAAAGCAATTCTCTTGTGTCGTCTTATATAAAACTTTCCTATTTTGAACTGATACCTGCGCCTTTGTAACAGACCATTTTCTTATCTTTTCCAGTGAGGACGCCATAAACCCTGGCCAAATATTCATTTTTTTCCAAACCAAAGTCCCCAGTTCCCATCTCTCTAACAAAGGAATAATCCATAGTGCTGCCACCCTCTTCCATTCAGCTACTCCTGGTTTCAGGAAGGCGGAAAAGGTTGTGAAAAGAAAAATATTATGGCAATAACTAATTGGATTAATTAACTGTAAACCACCATACTTAATTTCTCTATATGATACCTCCCGCTTTATAGGGTTGAGTCTACTACCCCAAACTAGTTGAAAGGCTTGGCTTAAAATTGAGACATCACACGTGCTTGGGGCGGAAATATGGCACTCAGATATGAGTGCTGTGGTAAATAAAAAGTATGCACTAATGACACCTTCTTTCTTTTTGACTGCTGCCAATTCTTCCGCACCTGGATTTTTTGATTACACTGTTCCAATCTGTACATCCAGTTCAGCCTAGCCGTATCTGGATCACCAAAGGACACCCCCAAAATTGTGAGAACTCTATTGGTCATAAAGATATTCTGAATCTCTGCTACCGGATTAGTATGTGCACTCAGCACATAACCCCCACATTTATGAATATTCAAAGTTGATCCTGTTAACCTAGAAAATTGCTGAACAGTATCCAACGCTCTTTCCGCTGACATTTCATCCGCCACCAGTAGGCACACATCATCAGCATACGCCAAAGTTTTTGTGAGGCCACTGACACCTCGTATATGTACAGGTGTCCTGGTAAAATTTCCCCCATTCACTAAATAATACCAGCAACAGCTTAATCTGGCTCAGCTTCAGCTGGTTTCCGTCAGTATCTTCCCTTTTCTGGGACAGAACTGAAAATAGGCAGAGTTGTCTAGCCCTCCTTTCCTGGTCAACAAAAACTAAATAAAAATAAATAAATATTTTTGGGAAATGGAGAAGTAAAGCCAGAGATTTCTAAGACAGAAGCTGTAGCTGACAGACCTATACCTAAGACAAAGAAACATGTCAAGTAATTTTTAGGGCTGGCTTGTTACTATTGGAGATTCATTCTCAGCTTTGCCCAATTAGCTACCTCCCTCCCATAACTCCTGAAGAAACGGTGCCTGAATAAAAAATAATAATAATAGTAATGTTTATTTATATAGTGCAATTCAAAGCTTATCAATGTGCTGTACAATAAGACAATAAAAACAGGATATAATACAATAAAACATACATTAATAGAGTATACATTCAGCAATAATTCTTAAACTTAATCCCCAAAAGCATAATAAAGCAAGTCAGTAATGTGAATTTGTCCCCAGTGTTTGATGAGCTTTTCGGGCCACCAAGACTGCATTATTTTTGGAAATCAAACTTTATTGAGTTTTACCAACATGCAATACAAAAAATACATCAAAAGGCCCTCAATCAGAAACAAACAAAGTGAGGATCAGTATCCAAAAGATGTCATACAAGGGCCAAACAGTCATTTCCAAATGCCGTATACAAATTTAAGCGTAGCCACCATCAAAATGTAAAATAAAGATTTAGCCCCTTTACCCCAGACCCCGGGAGGGCCACCCCCAAAATCCAAATCTAAAAGTGGAGTGGGATAGCAGTCCCCAACATTTGACCCACCACCCCAGCTATCCTCTGCCAAAAAGGTTAAAGGCGTGGACAATCCAAAAAATATAGATCTGAGTCCCTGAACCCCACAACCCCTCCAACAGGTCTGAACGGTGCAGCCCATATTGTTTAACTGTAGCAGGAGTATGAAAATACCTTACAACTATGCGCTAACAGAATTCCCTCCATGAGGGGAAAGATGTGGTACAGTGAACACCCTGCCAAATCTGAACCCACTCTGCCTCTGAGAGAGGAACCCCAGTCTCTGCCTTCCATCGTTATTCAACGGAAGCTGAATAATCTGTTTCCAGATACCTAAGTTGTTTGTAAAATTTAGAAACTAGGCGTGATCTTTTGGGTTGTGTGGCCAAAGAAAGCAAAAATACTTACAGAAGATTGACTCCGCCTCGTGGACAACCAGCATTAGGCGTCCATTAGGTAATGGCATATCTGCAAATAATGGAAAAATCAAGAGGAGATAAACTAAATTCTTTTAATTGAGAGAAGGCTTTAAACTCCCATCAAAGTACTGGTCCACTTGACATAAACCCAGACCTGCCCAGTACTGAAAACATGGGTCCAAACAAAGGGTGATGAATCCAAACAAGAACAATTGGGAGTTTCTGGCACACACCCAGGTTGAGATGATACCCAGTATAAACCTCTCGCCAAATCTTCACCATAAGTACCACCCATGGATTAGCTATCCCCAAAGAGTGCAAGTTAACATCCTCCATAAAAGGAATATCAGACAACTGTATGGGGTACAAGGAGGCAGACTCCAAAGTCACCCAACTGAGGGGCTCCTGAGCTGACAAGTAAGTAACTAAATGGCAGAGTTGGGTGGCCCAGTAATATGCCTGGAAGTGCGGAATTGCTACACCACCTTTAGCTTTTGGGGCCAAAAGGTCAGACCACTTAAGCCTGGATCTCTGACACCTTCCCCCCCCCATATATGAACTTAGATAAAGTACGTTTTAAGGAAAGCTAGAAAGAGGCTAGAATTGGTAAGGGCCAAAAAAAGTAAAAGAAACCAAGGGAGAATATTCATATGAGCGGTTTCCACCCTACCAGCCACTGATAAGGGGTAATTCCTTATATCAGCGACAGTTCTCTTGAACATCTTGCAAAAGCTTAAGGTAGTTAGTAGAAAACAATTTGGTGATATCCTGGGGTACCCAGGCTCCCAAACAATGAAACCCTTCCTTAACTCATTTAAACCTGCAACTATTGGGGGGGGGACGCCATCTGATCGGGAACCCAAAAAAAGGATCTCCGTTTTTGTTTCATTAATCTTAAACCCAGAATACTGCCCATAATGGGAAAACAACTCCTTAACTACTGGGAGGATGTGAGAGGGATCAGACAGATATACAAGCAGTAACACATGAGGAGGTGTGGGTTATCTCTTGATAAGAGCATGCCTAGGTGTGTTATAAGGTGTGCTCTTATCATCAGGAAATAACCCACACCTCCAAGTGTGTTGTTGTGCTTATCAAATGGGCCTCTCAGTAAAGAAGTTACACACAGAAGGTTTATATAAAGACAGTAAAAAATAGGGTGATATCAGTAGAGAGCACAAAAAGTAGTCATTGTCTTGCCTTGTAGCTATTTAATTAAGAGTCACTGTAGGGGTTGATGTCTGTCTGTGCACTTCTCATCTACCCAGGCACACACACACTAAGACAAAAAAATGTTGTAGGATTTTCCTTTTTTAATTTTTTTCTTCATATTTCTTAGTTCCTCTGTGTCCAGAGTATCTGACTGCCCACTCTTTTTGTTACAGCGAGCAGGAATGAGCTTTTCCGATGTTGGCTGCTATGTGATGTCTCCTGCACACACCCCCCCCCCACCACCACCACCACCACCACCACCACACAAAGGTACACTAATCGCATTCCTTCAACTTACCGACTATGCAGACCTTCTCTATAGTCACTGCCAAAAGCTATCCTTGCGAAACTGCATGTCTTATACCATAGGGCTCTAAAGTTCGTAACTGACTCTCCATTCAAAACACATCACTATTCACTCTATAGCCAGCTAGGCTGGATGTCACTGGCTACCAGGAGGTGGCCCAATGCCTCTATCTGGACATTTAAAGCCCCCATCAATAAACTTCCTTCTTACATTGCCAACCTTTTTCAGTTCACCCCTTGTGCTTACTCTCTCAGGAGGTACACGTTCATCTTGCTTGATACCCCCAGGCCAGGTCTCTCTTTGCACTTCATCTATTAGACATGCTTACCGGTGATGTGGTTAATAGTCAGACCTGCATTTTTGATAGCTTGGATGACTGCTCAAAGGTGTTCCAAGTGGCTTTTCCAGTCTGGACTGTACACCACAACATCATCCAGGTACGAAGCACAATGACCAGTGTGAGGTGATAAATTACATCCATGTACCGCTGGAATGTAGCTGGCACATCATGTAAACCAAATGGCATGGTGGTGAACTGATAGAATCCAGCAGGAGTGGCAAATGCAGTTTTGTCTCTGGATTCTTTGGCTAAAGGGATTTGCCAGTAACCCTTGGTGAGATCAAGGGTACTGATATACTTTACACTCCCCAGTCTGTCCACCAAATTATTTATTCCGGGCATAGGATAACTGTCAAATTCTGACACTTAATAAAGTTTCCTAAAATCAAGGCAGATTGTAACACCCCCTTCTTTTTTGTTTACAATTACCATTGGAGATGACCAAGCACTCCTCGACTCTTCTGTGATACCCAGTTCTTTCATTTTTTGTATTTTCTTAACCACGTCAGCACTTAACCATTCTGGTAACCTGTATGTCTTTTGCCTAATAGGGCGAGCATTCCTTGGCACTATTATGTGCTCAACCCCTTTTGTTCGGCCTGGCACTTACGAATTTCTACGGTTTGTTCTGGGGTTAAGGAAACATTTACCTTTATATCATCAGCCATTACAGTTTGTTCCAGTCTATCATAAGCTATATCAATATCTTCTTTATTAGTTTCTGGTAAAACTAACAAAGCAGCTGTTGGCATTTTTTTAACCCATTTCTTGAGGAGGTTAGCATAGAAACATAGACTTTGACGGCAGATAAGGACTATTTGGCCCATCTAGTCTGCCCATTTCCCTACCTACAGGATAGGCCGCAGATCCTAGCATGGTATATCTTAGTAAAATTTTTCCTGTCAGGGGTCTCAGTCTCGTAGTTAATGGTGCCAGTACATCTAAGCAGTCTGTAAGGCCCTTGCCACTTCATTAACAGTTTATTTTTGGATGTGGGTAACAGCAGCAAAACCTTTTCACGTGGCTCAAAACCTTTTTGTTTTACCCCATGGTCATAATATACCTTCTGTTGGTTTGGGACTCTTCCTGATTACTATGGGCAATTTCAACATTATTTTGCCAGCTTCCTTCTTAGGACACACATGTAAGATGTTATAGATTGTTTCTGAGTGGAGTTATCTTCCCATGTTTCTTTTATCACATCCAGCGACCCTCTTGGCTGTCTACCATACAGCATTTCAAATGGTGAAAACCCTTTTGATGCCTGTGGCACTTCTCTGTAAACAAAAAGTAGGTAAGGCAAGTATTGGTCCCAAACTTTCCCTTCCCCTTTTATAGACCTTTTTAACATGCATTTTAGGGTTTGGGTAAAACGCTCAACAAGACTGTCTGTCTGAGGGTGATAGGGGGAGGTTCATATGGCAGTGATACCTAGTAATCTGTACAGCTCCTTAAGTAATGCAGCAACAAAATGACTACCCTGATCAGTAATAATTTCTTTAGGTATGCCCACTCTACTGAAAATTTTTGCAAGCTCTGCTGCCACTTTTGAAGCTGTGAGAGTATGCATTGGAACTGCTTCTGGGTATTGAGTAGCATAGTCGCATACTACCAGGATAAATGTATTACCGGTTTTACTTTTGCCTAAAGGACCAACCACATCCATTGCAATTCTCTCAAAAGGCACATCTATCAAGGATGGGGGCACCAGGGGCACCTCGTCTTCTCTAGTGACTGGGGATACTTTCTAACACTCAACACATGAATTACAATAGGTAGCAACATCTTCATGAATTCCACACCAGTAAAATCTGTACAGCAATCTAGCAAGGGTGCGATCCCTCCCTGAGTGACCAGCCAATAGGAGTATAATGTGCTATCTGTAACAACTATGTTCTGTACTTCTGCAGTATTACTAATTGTTCTGTTTGTTCCTGTGTCTGAGGTTTAGCCCAAACTCTCTACACTAACCCATTACATTTTTAAACATTGGTTCACCCTGTTTTGGTTTCACCCCAGCTGCTTAAAATATCCATGGAAAGAAACATTGTTAGCTTGTTCTGAAGGAAAATCACAATCAGTTTCTCAGTTTAATTTCAGCATTTTCATATATTAACCCTTATGTCCATCAGTCATTTATTGACATAGTTTTTCAGGCATTGTCTTTCTTTCCTGATTTCTGGATCTTGGGCTGTGCTCAAACAAGTTTGAATCAAAATCAGTGAAAGGAAAAGAGTCCCCACCATCTGAAATTTTCTTTGCCTGATCTCTTGTCACCACAGCTGCTGAAACATCAGGATTTACTCCCTCTTTGATTAACTCAGTAAATCCTGGAAAGTAATTTCCAATAATTACAGGTAACTTGGGTACTACCCCCACTTTCATTTGGTGTGACACCCCATTAATAGTCAGTCACTTGGGTGGTGGGATAGTACCGAGTGTCCCCATTGATGCAGATGACACCAGTACCTGGTCCTTTTGTACAGTGTTTTCCCAGCACCTCGTCATGCACTAGGGTCTGTCTGCTTCCCGAAGCAATGAGTCCCTTTACAGTCTTATCCTCCACCTTCACATCTGTTAAGTACTTGTCCCAATTTGCTAAAGAGAAATATGCTCCAGTGTCACTCTTCTTATGGCAATTTCTTGCAAGATGACCTGGCTTATTACAGTTATAGCAAATAACGTCTTTGGGCACACATTTGCTACCCCCACCAGAGTTCTTATCAGACTTGGAGTTTAATTGGAAAAAAGAGTGTCTTACCGGTGCTTGGCTGTAACCTCACTGCTGTGGCATCTGTCTGCCCATTTGGTAGTCTTCGGCCAAAGAAACAGCCTTTTCCCCACTTTCTGGTCAGTGTTCCTTTACCCAAAGCTGCACATCTGTAGGAAGGATGTTGATGGAATTGCAAATGTGTCCGTGATCTGTAGGACTGTTTTGCCTCTGGTTGAAGCCATTTTATCAGGAGTTCTCTGAGTTGGGTGAAGGCTTCTTGAGGATTTTCAGCTGAGTTGTACTTCAGAGATCAAAATTTCTGCCTGTAGATCTCTCCTGAGATGTCATTCCTTTCAGGATTTCTCTTTCACCAGGTCATAGTTTTCTGACTGTGCAGTGTCCATATTGCTGTAGGCAAGTTGGGCTTTCCGTGTCAGATAGGGTACCAGTCTGCTTGTCCATTGCTGCTTTGGCCATTGGCAGATTGTGGCAACTCTTTCAAAAGTTGTCAGGTATGTCTCGATATCATCCGAGGGACACAACTTTGTAAGTTTAATGGCTTTAACGCTGCTCGTGTTTTGTTGCTTGTTTGGATCTGTGCCAGATCCTCTGCCTTTGATAGCTTGCAGGGCATCCAGCCATCACTGCACCTTGACGCTGCATCTCTTCTCTCATCTGCTGCTTCTCTTCTCTCCTCTGCTGCTCCTGTCACTGCATCTCTTCTCTCCTCTGTGCTTCTAAATATTAAATCTGTTTTTCTCTCTGCTTCTCCATCATTTTTTGTTGTATAGCCCACCATTTGAAAAAGTCCATCAGGCTTTCAGGTTCTGTTCACTGCCTGTTCTTTTTCCATAACTTGTGCTGGCAGTGCAGTCTCATCTTGGACTTCTGTCTTTGCTAGTTTGGTGGCCATTCTCCTGGTAGCCACTCATGGACTTGCTGCTGCAGAATCCATACCTTTCTGTATGCTTCCTTGGTACTAGGTCCTCACGCACAAAACTCCCAGCTTAGAGTATGCATGGTGTAAATTCCATTTTGGCTGACATCATCTGTCATTGAGGCACAGGTCAGGAAGCATGGGAAAAACCAGGAGCAGTTGTAAAATTCACAAAAAGTAGCTTTTTGCAATCATCTCAAACTATAATTATACACATTTCAACAATAACACTATATCATTTCTAAACAAAGGGATCCCAATATCAGTTACATTTCCTCCTAATGATTTGCATATATTTTTATACCAGCAGGTATGCAAGGGAGGAAAAGACAGAAATAGCAAGGGAAGACTGAGAGACAGTGAAAGGCAAAGAATTGAAAGACTGTCAGGGTGATCAAATCCTAGGTCTCACAGGAACATTTGGTTGCGCAACCAGACAGACAAGAGACAGGAAAGGAAAGAACAGAACAGATCCCTGCATTCAAACTCTCTGTAACAACTGTGATAGGGTCCTATTTAACCCTATCACAATCCCCCGCCCCCCCCCCGGAGTTGGGAATCTATAATTCCATGGGTGTGTGGGGGGGCAAATCCCCCCCCAAACAATAAATGACTACAGCACTGTTGAGTCTGTTGACACTTTGCCGCGGTGATGTGATAGCCATTGGCAATGTGATATCGCTGTAAAGTCCTTAGACAACTTTGTTGGAAACTCGCCCACTGCAGCCTTAAAAAGGCAAGATACCCCTGGTGCCCCTACCCTTGATAGGTGAGCCTTTTGAGAGGATGGCAATGCATGTGGTTGGCCCCTTAGACAAAAGTAAAAAGGGTAATTGATTACTTTTTGTAGTATGTGACTATACTACTCAATACCCAGAAGCAATTCCAATGCGTACTGTCACCGCCCCAAAAGTGTCAACAAAGCTTGCCAAAATGTTCATCTTGGTGGGCATACCTAAAGAGGTTATTACTGATCAGGGCAGTAATTTTGGTGCTGCATTACTGAAGGAGTTGTACTGATTACTAGTTATCACTGCCATAAAAACCTCCCTTTTCACTAAGCGTTTTAACCAAACTTTAAAACACATGTTAAAAGGTTTGTACAAGTGGAAGGGAAAGATTGGACAAATACTTTCCTTACTAGCTTTTGCTTACAGAGAAGTGCCACAAGCCTCAACAGGTGTTTCACCATTTGAAATGCTGTATGATAGACAACCTAGAAGGCCACTGATACAATAAAGAAACATGGGAAGATAACCCCGCTCAAAAAACAAAATCGTGTACATTTTATATGTATGCCCTGAGAAAGAAATTGGAAAAATATGTTGAAACTGCCCAAAGTCATCAGGAGGAAGCCCAAAAGCAGCAGAAGGTGTATTATTAGCATGGGGCAAAAGAAAACGTTTTGAGCAAGGTGAAAAGTCTTGCTACTATTACCCACTACAGACAATTAACTGTTAATGAAGTGGCAAAGGCCTTATAAGGTGCTTAGATGTACTGGCACAGTTAGCAATGAGATTGAGACCCCTGATAGGAAAAATCATCCAAGATATACCATGCTAACCTCCAGAAGAAATGGGTTGAAAACACCAAAGACTGCATTGTTAGTTTTACTAGAAACCTCTACTGAAGACATTGATATAGTTTATGACAGACTGGAACAAACTGTGACTGCTGATACTGTGAAGGTGAATGTTTCTTAACCTCTGAACAAACCACAAAAATTCATATCTTGGTCAAGACTTTTAACAGAACTTTTACCACAGTGCCAGGCTGGGCAAAAGGGGTCGAGCAGGTAATAGTGACAGGTTATGCACACCCTATCAGACAAAAGACATACAGATTACCAGAGCGGTTAACAGCATACATGGTTAACAAAATACAAAATATGAAAGAGTTGGGTACAATAGAAGAGTTGAGAAGTGCTCGATTATCAATGGTGATTGTAAATAAAAAGAAAGGGGAGTAAGAATCTGCCTTAATTTTAGGAAACGTAATCAAGTGTTAGAATTTGACAGTTATCCTATGCCCAGGATAGATGATTTGATAGACAGATTGGGGAGTGCCAAGTACATCAGCACCATCAAACTCACCAAGGGTTACTGGCAAATTCCCCTAGCTAAAGACTCCAGGGAACAAAACTGCATTTGCCACTCCTGTTGGGTTCTATCAGTTCACCATCATGCCGTTTGGTTTACATGGCGTGACCACTATATTCCAGTCATACGCAGATGTAATTTTAGCTACTCACACTGGTTATTGTGCTGTTTGCCTGAATGATGTAGTTGTGTACAGTCCAGACTGGAAAAGCCACCTGAACACCTACGAGCAGTTATCCAATCTATTAAAAAGGCAGGCCTGACCATTAATCCTACCAAATGTGCATTGGGCATGCAGGAAACCAGATACTTGGGATATATTCCCTAAACTCACCTCTGAGACTAGAGTATCGAAAGGCTGTGGGTTCCATCCCTACAGCAAGAACTTGGGTTGACTCCCAGTACTGACACTGTAGTGCATCATGAGGGGGATGCTGCACTCCTGAGGTGCCGTCTTTCAGATGAGTCATTAAACCGGGGTCTCATCTGCCTGTTCTGGTGGTTGTTCAGGTGGATGTTAAAGATCCCATGGCACTTCTCGAAAAGAGATGGGGAATTTTTTAATTTTAAAATAAAAAAAAATAAAATAAAATGGGATTACAGAAATAAAAAAGGGGTAAGGGAAAACACAACCAACATGCATAAGATCTCAGGGAATATTTACAGAAAGTATAAGCAATATAACCAAAACCAAACTTTCAAAAAAACTTCCTTTTTAGCAATTAGTTCTTCTAAAGTAATTCTAGGAACCCATCACTTGCTCCATCCCTTCTACGGAGGCTTAAAAATAAAATACAATATGCCCAAAATTTGGCCAAAGTGCCTTTTGCTACCTTTTGGCAGTCCTTCCTATAAACTTCCTTTAAAACTGCATCCACCGGCCCAGTGGAGCTGAGGGCTGAGGCTCTGGATGCCTTACCTAGCACCACGCCGGCCACCCATGTTCAGGAATGAGCACCTGCCGCTGGGGAAGGCAGGGGAGGAAGCCACTCTCCTTCTCCGGGGGGGGGGTTACTTGCACACTCCCGCCGCAATACTGACACCTAGTGGCGCCCGAGTGAAGGTGCAATAGGAGGGAGTAGCAGCATCGGGATAGGGTAGACATCGGCAGAGGGGCGGAGCAGGAGGCACGTCTCAGTGTGCCTTCGGGCTCCTTAGCCCTCTTTGCATGCCAACGCCAGGGAAAGAACAGGGAAAAACACTCTCTCTCTCTTGTAGGTGACAACTCCTCACTCTGTATGTGGATCCTCAGGCTGTTGGGCAGACTCCACTGTACAAGCTTGCACGTGTACATGGTAAGGTTGGAGGGGTAAAGTGGGTATGCCTCCTCACCCTTCCCGGCGGTTATCTGGACACCTAGGTTAGTGGACTGTGTACTCTAGGGGCAGACTTTGACAAGGAAAGGGATAACACACAAAGGCAGAGGTAGTCTGAAAAAGTGGAGAGAGGGGGCAGTTAGGTGGAGCAAAAATACAATAGTTAAAAAAAAAAAAAATGCATCCACCATAGAAACAACAGACACATATGACATCCTACTTTGCTGTAGCACCATTTTGCAGCTAGCTTGCCACAGATAAAATTTTAGGCAGGCCATCAACACTCTCAAAGTGCCCCCTCAACCCCCTCTTATCTAATCAGTCTATCTGTTAATATTTACTAATTTGATGTGCATAAGTTAAAATGTTACTATTACTGCCCGTGTATATGCCTCAATGTTTTTTCTCTTGTTTTTTTCTTCTCTGTAAACCTTGGCCCAGATATTGCGCCATGCAGAACCCACTGATGTGCCCCGGTGCGATATTCAAAAGGGAAAGTTGCGCCGCACAAACTCGATGCGCGCGGAGCGAGTAATGGGATGCAGGCACAGGGAGCGGTCGTACGATAACCTGCACAGCCCGACATTCAGCCCGGATGTGCAGAGTCATGCATGCGCAACCCCTACCCGCGCCTGCACAAAGTTAAACCAAAAAAGGAACAAATGATGGCCACCCACAGGTGAGCTGCCGCATTGCAGGCGCACTTACAGCAGCTGCCACCTGTGGGTAGCCGCAGTTCCTGCTGCACCTGGTGAGCCCCCCTTGCCCCATCGCGGGCATCCGTGTAACTAAATCCCCCCGTCCAATATCCCTGGTGGTCCAGTGGATCGCTTAGTGCCCGATCGCGGCATCGGTATAGTAACCGTCAACATCCCGGTGGTCCAGTAGACCACCAGGGTAATAGGAGTATTTTATGATTTCAGATGCCCGCGATCGGCAGTGATCGGTCCACTGGACCACCAGGGATACTGGACGGGATTACTACACCGATGCCCGCGATCAGGACATAGCGTCCACTGACCACCAGGGATATTGGATGGGGGTTCTTTTAGACGAATGCCCGCGATCGGAATGCAGGGGGCGTCGGTCCCTGACGGCTGCTGCCTGGCAGGGCGCCAGGCGCAAGTTGTCGGGGATCGGCGCACCTGCATGCTAATGGCATGCAAATGGGGTCATAATGACATGCAAATTGCCCCATGTGTGCCTTGCATAAATTATGGCCACATTTACATGTCCCCTTTTGAATATCGCAGGTGCTGTGCATGGCGCAATGGCACTTGCACTAGTGCAACTCCATGCTCCACTCTGGCCACTTGCGCTGGCGCAGTGCCACTGTGCCATGCACAGTGGGGGTGGCCAGGGTGCAATATTCAAAGCTGCTGCGCCATAGCGCAGCTCCGTTGAATATCACCCAGGCCACACCCCTGCGCAACAAAGCTGAGCTGCGCCCAGGCTTGCGCCACAGCCTGGCACTGTTTGAATATCCGGGCCCATGTATTTTTGTAATGTTTGTTCAACACTGACGTGGAACCTTTGAAAATGGGTCCTTGACTCAAAGGTGTTAATCCCAAACTGAAATAAATAAATAAGTAAATATAAATATGCTATTTCCGTAATTTAGGTGGAAAGTTCCCTAGAAACAGACACTCATAGGAAAGTCTTTTCAACCATGGTAAATTCCTGTGTTGTGCAGCATAATGCCAAAACCCTTAACTAAATGTACAGTGAAGATAAAATGTTCCATTGATTCTACTTCTGCCTTACATTCAGGAAATGGACACAAACGTTCTGAGATGGCCTTTTGCTTATGGTTACCCCTAATGTTGATTCTGCCATAAGCACAAAGCCACACCACATTCCACGTACTCTCAGGAATTCTATGGTCCACTAACTGATCAATAACCAATTGGGTTCTATACTGAGGACAGTTTTTAAAGCCAGGTTCCTGTAAACAAATCTTCCCTAATACTGTGAAATACAGCTGTTTTCTTGGCAAAGTCAACACCTGTGATTTCCCCAAATTCCACCTAACTTTTCCACAGAAGATTTTAAAAAAGTGGAATTTTAAACATTTTTGAAAATTTTGAGGGGCTTCATTCCAACATCAAAATACTTTCCTAAGAAATATTTCAACCAAACATTTTGCTGTGAAACCTCATCCTGTAGTGCTACTACAAAAGTATGGAACCAGAATAAGGTATGAAAAAAGATAATAAGGTGAGGCAGATCAACACCACCCTTATTTTTTGGGAAATATGGAAAATCCCTTTTTATCGGATTAAGGCGGTAGCCCCAAAACGTTTGAAAGAAAATGTTGTACACGGTGGTTTCCAACTGTACTGGTAATGGAAATACATAACTCACATATAACAGAATTGGCAATATTTCTAACCCCAGTAATACTCACAATATTCATAACTTTGTGCAGTCAGACTGGTGGGTTGGACTGCCTGGAGAGATGGAACACATGCAAATGGTGGAATTCTTTGCACGACAGCATCTTTCAAATACTGCCTCTACCAACTGTAGTGTTCTAAGCCCTTCAGATTTTTCTCTCCGCCTGAAAGTCTGGTCACTCGGAGTCTCTGTCGCCCTCTTTCGCGTGAAGAAGAAAGAAAAAAATTAAAAACCATAAATATATTTAGTTTCTTTTACTGTCTCTATTAATTGTTAGTTTACATTTAGTTTATTATTGTTTAAATAATTGTTTTTCTCGGCTCCTCGTGGTTCGGCATAACCGTGAGGGATCCGAGTTAGTTTTAACTTTATTTTGGTTCTCTAACTAAAGAACCTATTCATTATCGCTAAATTTTGGTCCTTAAAACTTTAGTTGTAACCGCTTTTTATCGGTTACAGAACAGCTGAACTGGTTCATATTTCATCTCCTCTCTTGGTTCCATCGGTTCCCTATCGGTTCCAGAACCGACCGAAAAAAAAAAGAGGAAAACCCTTTTTAAGCTGTTTAAATAACCGCAGTAGCATTTGGCATTTAGCAGTTGGGGTTTTTCACTTTATCTTTCACCATGACTGAGAAACTTAAGAAGAGAACCGGGGAGCCCAGTTATAAAAACTGTTTAAAGTGTGGAGATGTGTTTGCCAAGGCAGACAAGCACACTTTATGTGAAGCATGTCTGGGTTTTGAACATTTGGACCAGGAATGTGAGATATGTAAAACATTCCCAGAAAAATTGTTGAAAAGCGCCTTGAAAGGCTTAAAAAGTTTCCTAGGGGTCCCTCAGGCTCTGACCAGCTGACACCCCAGTCTGTTGTGGTTGAATTAACCAGTACTTCTACCCCTGCCCTGATACGGCGAAAAAGGGCAAAAGAGGGAAAGAACTGGCTGACTCCCTGGTTCCCTCAAAGAAATTAAAGAAGCTCAAACATGCAGAACCCTCTCCTGCTAAACCAGGGACTTCTGCGTAGCGCCTGTAATGCCTTCAGCTCAGGACATAGCCCAGGCATTTAAAATTATTCAGGCTCTGCAGAGCATCATCCCTCAGCCTCCTGCCCCTTCCCAGGGCCCCCAGGTTGCTGCTACTGTGTTGGCCCCTGCTCCGGAGCAACACTATTTCGAAGAGGATGAGGAGCCTTATGAGGAGGACGAACCTATCCCCCCAGAGGTGTCCCCTGAGCAGGAATTTGGCTTGCCTTCCAGAGTGTCTGAGGATTTTTCTTCCCATTTTTTTTTGTAAGGAAAATGGCAGATGCTCTGGATATTGCCACAACAGAATAAGTGGAAGATGAGGAGGAGATTGAGTACCTCAGTATGATGGGTTTAACACCCACAAAGGCCCTCCTCCTCCCAGTATATAAATTCTTCAAGAAGGATGCTATGAAGCTCCTGCAGACCCCAAATTCTATTCCTCCAATTGACAAGCGAATAGATAAAAAATACCAGCTGGACAGGGAGGGAGCTGACTTCCTCTTCTCCCATCCTGATCATCAAGGAGTAATACAGCAAGCTCCCTGTGATAAAGCTAAAGTCCCTCTGTCCTCACACCCACCAGACAAGGAATTCAGAAAATTAGACAGTATGGCCAAAAAGGGCTATTTGTCAGCCTCATTGGCCATGAGACAGGTTACTTTTCAAGCTTATGCTGCCCAGTATCAGAAATCCCTGTGGCAGTTGGTACTGGCAGTGTCCATGAAGGACACCTCACCCTTGTCAGATGACCTGGCGGAAACTGCCAGGTTTGGGCTAGAGGCGGCCAAGTACCAGTTCCAAATGGCTGCTGATCTAAATGACACTGCAGCCAGATGGATGGCTAATACAATGGCTCAGAGGAGGTTTGCTTGGCTTAGGGCTACAAACCTCACTCAGGATACCCAGTCAAAGGCCCTGGATTTCCCATTAGAAGGAAATACGCTTTTTGGGGAGTCCACAGTGGCCTATATGAAAAAGGTGGTTGAATATAAGGCTACTTATAGAAGTAACTCTGCTAGAGACAGAGCTTCTTCATCCATGGAAGGGGGGCTAGGGGGCATTCCTTCTTGTCAAGACCCTTTTTCCAACCAGTAGCCATGCCCCAATACCAGCAGTACCCCCCACAGGGCTACTCAAGGGGTAGGGGTAGAAGGGGCTCTAGGCGAGGGGCTCAGCCACAACCTCAACCCCAGCCTAAACAGAACCCCTGAGATGCAGGCCGCCTCCTCCCTACCTGTTGGAGGCAGACTGTCCCATTTCCTCCCCCTCTGGTCAACCATCACCACAGACAAGTGGGTGTTGGAGGTAGTGGGCAAAGGTCTGTCTCTGCAGTTCAAATTTCTTCCTCAAAAAAACCCCAGGATTTCCACTTCCCCACCCCTAGCACAAATCTCGTTGCTAGAGGCAGAGGTTCAGAAGCTGCTTCAGCTCAAAGCAGTGGAACTAGTCCCTGCAACCCTGAGAGGAAGAGGTTTTTACTCCAGATACTTCCTAACAACAAAGAAAAATGGGGAGTGGCGGCCAATTTTGGATCTCAGAGCTTTAAACAAGCACCTGAAAAAGCCAAAGTTAAAAATGGTCACTTTGGCTCGGATTCTGCCAACAATCCAAAAAGGGGACCGGCTGGCATCTCTGGACTTACAGGATGCTTATTTCCACATCCCCATAAAAGAATCTTTCAGGAAATATCTCAGATTCAGACTCCCATCAGGTCATTATCAGTTTGCAACCCTGCCCTTCGGCCTTTCCCCGGCACCAAGGGTGTTTACAAAATGCCTAGCAGCTGTGGTGGCATTTCTTCGAAGACAGGGAGTGACTGTCTTCCCATACCTGGACGACTGGCTGGTGGTGGGCAAATCACCAGAACAAGTCACAACCTCTCTAAAGCTCGCACAGGATCTTTTGGAGTCCTTGGGTTTCATAGTAAACCAGAAAAATCTGTCTTCTCCCCTACACAGACTTTACAGTTCATAGGGGCAGAGATCAGTACTCTACAGGCCAGGGCCTTTTTACCACTAGACAGGGTGCAAAGCCTTCAGGCCATAGCAAACTCCTTCAAGTTGCACGGTCAAAAAACAGCCAGGCAATTCCTGCAGCTCTTGGGTCATATGGCTGCATCCACAGGCACAGTGCAGGGTTCCAGGTTTCACATGACAGACATCCAGTTTCACCTCAGGACTCATTGGAGTCAGAAAAAAGATCCTTTTCAAAACTCATTCCAGTGACAAGGCCTCTGTTACAAGCCCTCTTGTGGTGGAAAAAGGAATCCAACCTAAGGCAGGGAGTCCCCTTCCAGAAGGAGGATCCTTCACTAGTCCTCACAACAGATGCATCCCTTCTGGGCTGGGGTGCCCATCTAGGGGAGTACACAACTCAGGGTACCTGGTCAGGGGCAAAGTTCCTCCAGCATATAAATTTGCTGGAACTCAGAGCAGTGCGGCTAGCACTAAAAGTTTTCTCTACACTGGTCATGGGCAAGGTGGTACAAGTCAGGACGGACAATACCACCACTATGTATTACATAAACAAGCAGGATGGCACCAGATCAGGTCCCCTATGCACAGAAGCCATGAGAATTTGGACTGTGGCATATTCTGTAAAGGTGTCCCTGCAAGCCATCCATCTGCCAGGAAAGGACAATATCTTGGCAGACACACTGAGTCGGATCAATCAGTCCCATCACTAATGGACACTGAACAAGCAGGTGGTGCAGGTAATTTTCAGCAGGTGGGGCATTCCAGAGATAGACTTGTTCACATTCCACCAGAACCACCAGTTGCCTCAGTATTGTTGCAGGCCACCAACCCAGGGCACAATCCCTCTGGACGCCCTGGTACTGGATTGGTCAGGCAAGTTTCTCTATGCCTTTCCCCCCTTTTCCTCTAGTTTTCAGGGTACTGCTGAAGCTCAGATCCCTCTCAGCTTCTCTGATATTGATAGCTTCAGATTGGCCCAGGCAGCCATGGTACTCTCTCTTCTGCTCTCCATGTCAGTGAGCAAGCCAATAAGCTTGCCTCTCATGCACAATCTTCTAACCTCCAATCAGGGAACATTGCTGTCCCAAATCTCAAGTCCCTCCACCTCAAGGCATGGCTCTTAAGGAATTAGAGTATGCAGGCTTGAACCTTTCTGAAGCTGTATTAAACATCTTGAAAGGTTATAGGAAGCCTTCCACTAAGAAAACGTATTCTGCTAAGTGGAAAAGATTCTCTTTCTGGTGCTCTGGTAGAAACTTCACCCCAAATGATGCAGGGGTCTCAGCGGTGTTGGATTATCTGACTCACTTACATTCACAAGGTCTGCAACCCAGTTCTTTAAGAGTTCACCTTGCAGCAGTATCTGCATACCTTTCTGCTAGGACAAAGGTGTCTGTAGCATCAGATCCCATTTTCAAAAGATTTTTAAAGGCCTGATGCATTTGCACCCTCCTCACAGGGCACCAGTGCCCGCTTGGGATCTTAATGTATGTATAGCCAGATTGATGCGGGCTCCTTTTGAGCCCATGGCTACAGCCCATTTAAAGTATGTTACCTGGAAAACAGTTTTCCTGGTAGCAATTACCTCAGCAAGAAGAATCAGTGAGCTTCAGGCTCTGTGTGTTGAGCAGGAATACATTTCCTTCCACAGGGATAAGGTAGTCCTCAGAACAAATTGACAATTCCTTCCCAAGGTTGTTTCAGATTTCCGTCTGAACCAATCAGTCACTCTGCCTGTCTTCTTCACAGACCATACAAGCTCTGGTGAAGAAGGCTTCACAGTCCGGATGTGAAAAGAGCTCTCAGCTACTACATGACAGCTACTAAAGGCCATAGATAAGACAAGAAACAACTTTTCCTTACATATGGGGATGCTGGAATAGGCAAACCAGCCTCAAAAAGATCAATTTCTCTGTGGATTGTCCAGTGTATTCAATTCTGCTACACTAAAGCAGGTAGGGAGTCCCCAGCTGGGCTGAGGGCTCACTCAACAAGAGGAACAGCTGCCACTATTGCAAAACTGCTAGGAGGTGCCATTATTGGACATTTGTAAAGCAGCTACTTGGAAATCAGTACACACCTTTACAAAGCATTATAACTTGATAATTTGTCCAGAAGTGATGCCAGGTTTGGCACAGCAGTCCTGCAAAGTCTGTTTCCAAAATAAGTTCTGTGCCCACTGCCAGGGGGTACTGCTTGGTAGTCTGGACAAAGTTATGAATATTCTGAGCATTACTGGGGTTAGAAGAAAAAATTACTTACCATAGTAATCTTCTTTCTTCCCAGTGATGCTCAGACATTCATAACTCCCTCCCATCCTCCCCTTCCAGAACTTCAGCCTCTGCATTCCGCATGCTAGTGCCACATAGCCATACCCTTCTGGGTACACTTCTCTATGCTAGAAAGATTTTAACAGAGTTTTCTGTCTGTCTTAACTCACTGCCTCCACAGGAGCTCTCTGAAGTTGCACCACTTGTCTCCTGTATACTGTTAACAGTAAATCCTGGGCCTTTCTAAGCAAAATCAAGCTATAGTCAGCATGCCACAAACAAATCCTAATAGCTCAAGAACCATACGTGCTAGACACAAAGTACGAGTGGCAAAGTTATTCAGCACAAAATTACCTTTCCAATGGTGGCATGCAAATAATAATATGGAATTTTTTTTCTATGCTGGTTGAAACAGAAAAAAAAATAGTTTTTCACCAAAACAGGCAAATATAAACCATACCATAAACAAATGTGAATAACTCCTAAAATATACATGATATACACAAAATATCAGCGGCAAAGTTGTTCAGCACAAAATTACCCTTCCAATGGTGGTATGCAAATAATAATATGGAATTTTTTTTTATGCTGGTTGAACCAGCAAAAAAAATATTTTTGTTACTAAAACAGGCAACATAAGCACACCATACCATAAACAAATGCAAATAACTCCTAAAGTATACATGATATACACAAAATATCAATGACAAAGTTGTTCAGCATAAAATTATCTTTCCAACGGTGCTATGCAGTCAAATATACATTATATTCTGTTACACTATATATTCAAATATACAAGTGCCTTCTCCAGACGTTGCAAGGGCACACTGGGAGTCAGTAGCCAACTTCTGCATACGTCCTTAGGACACAGCAGTGTATTTTACTGACGACTACAGGCGTTTGCTAGGAGGCAATGAGTTATTAATAGTTTTTCTCACTGTATGGTGAACACCATTATTATATATATATATATAGTCCCTCCCCTTGGAGGTTTTTTGAAGTAAGTTGTTTTATTAGGCTAATCCTAAAAAATGTTTTAATTAATTAGTTGTCGGATTTTTTTATGTTGCCTGACTTCCAGGCTTCTTACAAATCTGAAGGGCTTAGAACACTACAGTTGGTAGAGGCAGTATTTGAAAGATGCTCACGTGCAAAGAATTCTATCATTTGCATGTGTTCCATCTCTCCGGGCAGTCCAACCCACCAGGCTGACTGCACAAAGTTATGAATATCTGAGCATCACTGGGAAAAAAGAAGATTACTATGGTAAGTAATTTTTTCAAATTGCTTAAGGATCCAAACTCGTTTAAGCTTTGAAAAAGGACAATTTTTCCACATTTGTACCTTCTGAATACATATAGCTATTTTTTCAGACCGGTTTAAAAAAGCTAAATCCCCCTCTCCCAAATTTAATTCCCAAAATGTTAATGGGCTCAGTAGATACAGAGATACCACCTACCATAGTACCCTCCCTACCACCATCATCCTCTCATCCTTGCAGTCTATAGGCTTGGACTCTCTTTCCCGTTGGTGGTTTACAAATTAACTTACTAACCATTTACAGCAAGTCAAAGCAAAATGTGAACTCTCATCTATTAAACCCCTACTAAGTGGAGTGCCCCAGGGATCTATTTTAGGTCCCATTCTGTTTGCGATTTACATCAATAACATCAGTGACAGTGTAACTAAGCCTAACGTCCACCTATTCGCGGATGATCCGGTGCTTTACTTAAGCCGCCCATCACCTCAAGCTGCATGTAGCGACCTTCAATCTGAATTTAACCTACTTCAAAACAGCTGCTAAATAAAAGCTCTACTTAACACAAAGAACACTAAAGCGATGCTCCTCTCTCCTTATATACTGTACATGTAGCTATTCCAGCAACTACAGGAACAGTATTGTAGATCTCTACAATTCTAGAGGAAAACCTAGAATTTGTTACAAAGTTCAAGTACCTAGGAGTCTGGCTAGACCATAAACTATCCTTTATTGAGCATATTGAGGATTTGCTGAAAAGACTTTGCCAGAGAATTGGTCTCTACTTCAGGATCAGTTACCTACTCACAAGCGATGCAAAGATGAGGTTGGTGCAAGCTGCATTTCTCTCACTAGTAGATTACGCAGACTTTCTTTACAGCCACTGTCCTACCTCTTACCTAAAAAAACTGGATATGCTCTACCATAGAGCTCTTAGATTTATTACCGGTATCCCCTTCAGTACGCACCACTGTTTATTATATGCAGCCATAGAATGGACCTCCCTCCAGTTTAGGTGGGGAAAAAATGCCGCTTTATGGACCTACAGAGCTATCTCAAAAAAACATCCACAATACATCTCGGACTGCCTCCTGCTAAGCTCAGTAAGCACCTATGCCCTGAGAAGTCACTCTTATATCTCATTAAAAATTCCTAAAGTCTACTCTCGCCAAGGCAGAACAGCCATCAGCGTTGTGCTGCCCTCCCTGTGGAACAATTTACAGAAAACCGTAAAACTGAATACATTCATCAGCATTGGTTCATTCAAGACCTTATACTCTCATCTTATTAGGGAATCGTGCAACTGCTTTTCTCGCCATTAATCGGACCCAATAACCACAATATCACCATACTGGCTGTCTTTAACCTGTCCTCTTTTACATACATTTCCCCTTAATCCTTCCTCTTCTCATGCTCTGTCCTCCATCTGCTGCTTTCCACTGTCATCTGTTGATTTACTTATCCTATCTCCATCTAAGCTACCTATTAATAATTATGTTTTATTCTGGCCATGCCTTATGATACATTCCCCCTACCACCTGGCTTCTTACTTCTAGGTCTACCGTAGTCCCTTCCTCTACTGTTACCTAACTAACCCAAATTAGCATACTGTCACTTAAATCTGAGATATCCCCAATGTGTCACTTGCAGATGATAATGCTGCAACATTGTTTGTTCTATACTATTGGCTCATGTCTTGTATGCTATGACCTATATGTATCAAATTGTCCCATTGTCATTAGATATGTATCCTCATCTTTTGTATTTTGTCTGAGATTTTATCATAACCAGGTTCATCTTGCAAATGAGCTCTGCTCAATGATGTTCACCTGGATAAATAAAGATTTTGATTGATTGATTGATGTAGTGGGATGCCAATATTTTTTCTGAGGTTCAAAGATGCCCCTGCAAATTTAGAAAATTCTGAAAAAATCTGCACTAGAGCAGTCCCAATATTAGCATTCTGCAAAAAAAAAAAAGCAGATATCATCTGCACAAGCTAGTATCTTCAAGGTCGAGTCACCATTAGACCAAGGCAGACCCTGTATTTCTGGAGAATCTGTTACTTTCCTAATAAGGGGGGTCTAAAAAAACACATAAAGGAGGGGCTAAGTGGACAGCCCTGTCTCACCCTTCAGTTACATTAGTCTCTGAACCCCAAATTCCCTTGTTATAAGACACCATATATGCAAACTTACACAAAGTAGCTATCCATTTTACAAATTCAAGTGGGATGCAATATTTTAATAAACTAAGAAACAAAAAATTATTGACATAAAATGTCAAAGGCCCGAGACTGATCCAGGGACAACGCAAAACCTACACTCTGCTGTTCCTAATAATATACTAGCACATCCCTAATGATTCCCAAATTATCCCTAATATTCTTGCCAGGGGTGGAACAAGTTTGGGCAGGATGGATAACTGATAGCGCCACAGTCTAGATTGTTTGGGTTGAATGTAGCCAAGGCAATTGGTTTTTGAATCCCTGCCACGTTACTGAGGTATGCTGCTCCCTTTGTAGCTGAACCTTTAGCGTTTATCTTTAATCTATCCTGTTCTTGTAGTGAATTTCCTGAGGGTTGGAAGGTCGCAAGAGTAAAACCTAGTTTTAAGTCTGGTGATGGGGTGAACTGGGCAATTATAGGCCCATCTCGCTCCTACCACAGATTTCTAAGATTTTTGAGAGAATTGTCTCTAATCAATTAAGGAAGTTCTTGGACCTCAGGAAGGTGTCCATGTATCACTCTGGTTTTCGACCTTTACATAATACTCAAGCTGCTTTAGTTAAAGTGGTCAACGATCTTCCAGCTGAGCCTGGACAGGAGGGCCATGGTTGGAGCTATGTTTATAGATCTTTCTAAGGCATTTGATACCCTGAACCATTGGGTGCTCCTGTCCAGACTCAGCCGGATAGGTTTGTCCATTCAGGCTGTTAATTGGTTTTCTTCCTATCTGAATTAAAGAAAGCAGTTTGTAGAAACTGGTCCATTTAAGTCTAAATTAATGGATATTATTAAAAGGGTCTCAGAAATGATGCAATCTGATTGGCTGTTAGGATTCCAACAGCCTTACATTAATCCCTGATAAACTGTCAAGTACAGCCTGATCACCATGGCACATAGATTCTTCCTGTCAGCATTCCGTCCTCTAGCATCGCTGAATGACTGGAATGATGCATTCTGATTCTGAACCAGCATTTGAAACTGTTGGTGGAAGAACTATTTTATTAAAAATCTACCTCTAAATGAGGAAAACATTCAAAAAATATATTTTTAACAATTTTCTTTTGGAATAATTTTTTATAATACCAATAAGGCACTCAGGAGTTAGATTAACAGTCAGTTAATCACCCCCTAGGGGCAATATGGCACTTGGCTGCACCTCATGCCACATTACACCCCTAGGGGTAATTAATAGACTGTTAGTCTAATTCCTTGTCATGCCTTATTGCTTAATTACTTCTGGTGTCCCACAAGGGTCAGTTTTAGGGCCCTTATTATTTAATATCTATATTAACGAGCTTAAAGTTGATTTTCCTGACACAAAATACCATGGCCGGGATATTCAGAAGGGTTGCACATGGCGCAACACAGTTGCGCCATGCGCAACCCACTGATGCGCCCTGGCGCGATATTCAAACGGGATTGAGCCTGAGACAAATCCTGATGCAACCGGAGCGCATCAGTAATGCATGCGTGTGGTGGGGCGTGCTCAGGCATACCCGCGACATCCCGATATTCAGCCCGGGATGTGCTGAGCCCATGCATGTGCAACCCCTACCTGTGCTGTACACAGGTGAGCCAAAAAAAAAGGAGCAACAGCTGGCCACCCACAGGTGAGCTGCCGTGTTGCAGGGCGCAACACAGCAGCCACCACCTGTGGGTGGCCATCCGAGCTCCAGCTGCACCTTCTGGTGGCGCCCCTCCATGCCCAATCACGGGCATATGTATACAAATAAGAGTCCTAAATCCCTGGTGGTCCAGTGGAATGCTCGCAGCCCGATCGCGGGCATAAGTTGTAATAAAATGTGTCCTAAATCCCTGGTGGTCCAGTGGACTGCTCGTAGCCCGATTGCAGGAATAAGTTGTAATAAAATGTGTCCTAAATCCCTGGTGGTCCAGTGGACTGCTCGCAGCCCAATCGCGGGTGTCAGTAAAAAACTAATGCCACACCAATCCAACCCTTTCTTGCAGCCTACAGGAGTTTAAAAGCCTCCTTGATCCTTGCCGCAGCAGTTGGTAGCTGTTTTTTAAATTTACAAGCATCTATTACAGGCACAGTGTTGGTACACGGAGACTCCACACCCTTATCCATTACTCCCACAACACTTATCTCTGGAGATGTAAACACAACTGGGTCAACCTCTTCTTCCATCATGGAACCATCCGAGGTCTCAGAGTCCGTTTCAGGTGAGTGTCACCCTCAGTAACAGTATAGAGTATCCATTAGTTCCTCCTCCAAACTTCCATGTGTTGCACAATTTCTGAATTGGTGCTCTGTTTCTAACATCACGGGCACTGAGGTGGAGAGTATTCTCTCAGTCCACTCCCAACCATCTTCCTCCTCCTCCACCACAGGGGTGTCCACCATTTTGGATTGAGAACCACCAGCACCCCCTTCCAGGAGTAGGGAATTTTTATTGCAATACAAAAAATAAACATAACTGGTACAGATATCATACAGGAGATAAAGAAACCATAAAAAAAACACAATACATAAATCAGATTTTAGTACCGATAAAGACTTTGGTTAAAAGAAACAAACTATGCCATATACTGTATACCACTTACTGATGAAAAAAAAATCTAAACACCCAGTGACCACTATACTCAGTTTTACTCCTCTCTCCCCTCTGGTGATAACACAAAATTGTGACATTCTGACCTTCAACCCAGATTCTGTAATGCAATCCCCTTCCACCTTTTCTTCCACTGTTCCCATGCTATCCAATCTTTATCGAATTGTGCTTGTACCTTGATTTCCTTCTCAATCAGCCCAACCAGCACTTGCGGTGAGATCATTTTCTTTTGGAGAACAGACTTACAACGTACCTGCCACACAAAAAAATTTATACATGTAAAGAGTAAACGAACACTACTGGGATCTATCATCTGTGTTAATTGTACCGTTCCAGTAGTCACATTTTCATATTTTACATTTTGCCATCCAACATCTCCCCATCGAAAGGTAAGAGCCTTCCATACTTCTTGTGCATATGATGGTGTATATGAAATGCTCTAAAGTTCTACTTGTTGTATACATAACTCCTGGGCACAACCGCTTCTTCCACCCTCTTATGTTTAGCATTGCCTTTAACTCCCAATTCCCATGGGTACATAGCCATATCACATCCCACATCCCGCCGGGTCCTTTTATCCACAAGGTATGCTTCAATATCTGGATGACAAACAGGTCTAATGTCCTTATATTCTATAGGAATCTGAAAGCAATTCTCTTGTTGCCTTTATATAAAACTTTCCTATTTTGAACTGATACCTGCGCCTTTGTAACAGACCATTTTCTTATCTTTTCCAGTGAGGACGCCTATAAACCCTGGCCAAATATTCATTTTTTCCAAACCAAAGTCCCCAGTTCCCATCTCTAACAAAGGAATAATCCATAGTGCTGCCACCCTCTTCCATTCAGCTACTCCTGGTTTCAGGAAGGCGGAAAAGGTTGTGAAAAGAAAATATTATGGCAATAACTAATTGGATTAATTAACTGTAAACCACCATACTTAATTTTCTATATGATACCTCCCGCTTTATAGGGTTGAGTCTACTACCCCAAACTAGTTGAAAGGCTTGGCTTAAAATTGAGACATCACACGTGCTTGGGGGAAATATGGCACTCAGATATGAGTGCTGTGGTAAAAAAAAGTATGCACTAATGACACCTTCTTTTCTTTGACTGCTGCCAATTCTTCCGCACCTGGATTTTTGATTACACTGTTCCAATCTGTACATCCAGTTCAGCCTAGCCAGACCTGGATCACCAAAGGACACCCCCAAAATTGTGAGAACCTATTGGTCATAAAGATATTCTGAATCTCTGCTACCGGATTAGTATGTGCACTCAGCACATAACCCCCACATTTATGAATATTCAAAGTTGATCCTGTTAACCTAGAAAATTGCTGAACAGTATCCAACGCTCTTTCCGCTGACATTTCATCCGCCACCAGTAGGCACACATCATCAGCATACGCCAAAGTTTTTGTGAGGCCACTGACACCTCGTATATGTACAGGTGTCCTGGTAAAATTTCCCCCATTCACTAAATAATACCAGCAACAGCTTAATCTGGCTCAGCTTCAGCTGGTTTCCGTCAGTATCTTCCCTTTTCTGGGACAGAACTGAAAATAGGCAGAGTTGTCTAGCCCTCCTTTCCTGGTCAACAAAAACTAAATAAAAATAAATAAATATTTTTGGGAAATGGAGAAGTAAAGCCAGAGATTTCTAAGACAGAAGCTGTAGCTGACAGACCTATACCTAAGACAAAGAAACATGTCAAGTAATTTTTAGGGCTGGCTTGTTACTATTGGAGATTCATTCTCAGCTTTGCCCAATTAGCTACCTCCCTCCCATAACTCCTGAAGAAACGGTGCCTGAATAAAAAATAATAATAATAGTAATGTTTATTTATATAGTGCAATTCAAAGCTTATCAATGCTGTACAATAAGACAATAAAACAGGATATAATACAATAAAACATACATTAATAGAGTATACATTCAGCAATAATTCTTAAACTTAATCCCCAAAAGCATAATAAAGCAAGTCAGTAATGTGAATTTGTCCCAGTGTTTGATGAGCTTTTCGGGCCACCAAGACTCATTATTATTTTGGAAATCAAACTTTATTGAGTTTTACCAACATGCAATACAAAAAAATACATCAAAAGGCCCTCAATCAGAAACAAACAAAGTGAGGATCAGTATCCAAAAGATGTCATACAAGGGCCAAACAGTCATTTCCAAATGCCGTATACAAATTTAAGCGTAGCCACCATCAAAATGTAAAATAAAGATTTAGCCCCTTTACCCCAGACCCCGGGAGGGCCACCCCCAAAATCCAAATCTAAAAGTGGAGTGGGATAGCAGTCCCCAACATTTGACCCACCACCCCAGCTATCCTCTGCCAAAAAGGTTAAAGGCGTGGACAATCCAAAAAATATAGATCTGAGTCCCTGAACCCCACAACCCTCCAACAGGTCTGAAGGTGCAGCCCATATTGTTTAACTGTAGCAGGAGTATGAAAATACCTTAACAACTATGCGCTAACAGAATTCCCTCCATGGAGGGAAAGATGTGGTACAGTGAACACCCTGCCAAATCTGAACCCACTCTGCCTCTGAGAGAGGAACCCCAGTCTCTGCCTTCCATCGTTATTCAACCGAAGCTGAATAATCTGTTTCCAGATACCTAAGTTGTTTGTAAAATTTAGAAACTAGGCGTGATCTTTTGGGTTGTGTGGCCAAAGAAAGCAAAAATACTTACAGAAGATTGACTCCCGCCCGGTGGACAACCAGCATTGGGGCGTCCATTAGGTAATGGCATATCTGCAAATAATGGAAAAAATCAAGAGGAGATAAACTAAATTCTTCTTTTAATTGAGAGAAGGCTTTAAAACCTCCCCATCAAAGTACTGGTCCACTTGACATAAACCCAGACCTGCCCAGTACTGAAAACATGGGTCCAAACAAAGGGTGATGAAATCCAAACAAGAACGAATTGGGAGTTTCTGTGCACACACCCAGGTTGAGATGATACCCAGTATAAACCTCTCGCCAAATCTTCACCATAAGTACCACCCATGGATTAGCTATCCCCAAAGAGTGCAAGTTAACATCCTCCATAAAAGGAATATCAGACAACTGTATGGGGTACAAGGAGGCAGACTCCAAAGTCACCCAACTGAGGGGCTCCTGAGCTGACAAGTAAGTAACTAAATGGCAGAGTTGGGTGGCCCAGTAATATGCCTGGAAGTGCGGGAATTGCTTAACCACCTTTAGCTTTTGGGGCCAAAAGGTCAGACCACTTTGCTCGGATCTCTGACACACCCCCATATATGAACTTAGATAAAGTACGTTTTAAGGAAAGCTAGAAAGAGGCTAGAATTGGTAAGGGCCAAAAAAAGTAAAAGAAACCAAGGGAGAATATTCATATGAACGGTTTCCACCCTACCAGCCACTGATAAGGGGTAATTCCTTATATCAGCGACAGTTCTCTTGAACATCTTGCAAAAGCTTAAGGTAGTTAGTAGAAAACAATTTGGTGATATCCTGGGGTACCCAGGCTCCCAAACAATGAAACCCTTCCTTAACTCATTTAAACCTGCAACTATTGGGGGGGGGACGCCATCTGATCGGGAACCCAAAAAAAGGATCTCCGTTTTTGTTTCATTAATCTTAAACCCAGAATACTGCCCATAATGGGAAAACAACTCCTTAACTACTGGGAGGATGTAGAGGGATCAGACAGATATACAAGCAGTAACACATGAGGAGGTGTGGGTTATCTCTTGATAAGAGCATGCCTAGGTGTGTTATAAGGTGTGCTCTTATCATCAGGAAATAACCCACACCTCCAAGTGTGTTGTTGTGCTTATCAAATGGCCTCTCAGTAAAGAAGTTACACAGAAGGTTTATATAAAGACAGTAAAAATAGGTGATATCAGTAGAGAGCACAAAAGTAGTCATTGTCTTGCCTTGTAGCTATTTAATTAAGAGTCACTGTAGGGGTTGATGTCTGTCTGTGCACTTCTCATCTACCCAGGCACACACACACTAAGACAAAAAATGTTGTAGGATTTTCCTTTTTATTTTTTCTTCATATTTCTTAGTTCCTCTGTGTCCAGAGTATCTGACTGCCCACTCTTTTGTTACAGCGAGCAGGAATGAGCTTTTCGATGTTGGCTGCTATGTGATGTCTCCTGCACACACCCCCACCACCACCACCACACCACCACCACCACACAAAGGTACACTAATCGCATTCCTTCAATCTCACCGACTATGCAGACCTTCTCTATAGTCACTGCCAAAAGCTATCCTTGCGAAACTGCATGTCTTATACCATAGGGCTCTAAAGTTCAATAACTGACTCTCCATTCAAAACACATCACTATTCACTCTATAGCCAGCTAGGCTGGATGTCACTGGCTACCAGGAGGTGGCCCAATGCCTCTATCTGGACATTTAAAGCCCCCATCAATAAACTTCCTTCTTACATTGCCAACCTTTTTCAGTTCACCCCTTGTGCTTACTCTCTCAGGAGGTACACGTTCATCTTGCTTGATACCCCCAGGCCAGGTCTCTCTCTTTTGCACTTCATCTATTAGACATGCTTTACCGGTGATGTGGAATTCCCTGCAAAGTAGCCTAAAACTCACGCAACTTGTGAGCCTATCTGCCTTTAAAATGCTTCTAAAGCCCCTGCTGATAGAAAAATGCAAATGTAACTGTTAGTGTATCCACCCTCCAGCAAGAGCCTTGCACAGACAGCACTTATGCCTCAGCACTTGCCCCTTAGCCCCCTCCTGTCTACCCCCTCCTAACCTCCGTTTGTCTCTGCCCCATCTTCCGTCTTCCCAATCTCCCTTAACAATTATCTTCCCCTCTCCTCTTCTCCTATATCCTAGCCTATCCCTACCACACAACCCCCTGCCAAATCCTACCCTGTACCTTTCTACTCAACCACTTATGTATCCACCCTGTCACATTAGCAAATGTGTAGACCGTCCTTAGGTGTATATGATCTATATATCTACTATGTGTGTACCCACCCTGAACTGTACAAACCTCCTTGCATTACTGTATATATCTTGTGTGTCCCTCCAGGACCATCTTGTAAATGAGTACCTCAATGGTGAGCTTCCTGGTAAAAAATAAAATTGAATTGAATTAATCACATTTTCCTTTTAGGTTTTTTCCTCTTAATTTTTATGTCTTTTATTAATTTACAGTGTGTTTCTTTTACAGCACCGCTTGAGTCCGAATGAGCTTATCCCTTTGGGGCCGACGAACAGTCATTTACTTGTTTGCACTTTTTTACTGTGACTGTTCCTCCACAGTTCCGTTATAGATTTGGGGTTTCTAATTTTGTTTCCTACTGTTTACATCAACTAATAGAAGAGCGGGTGTGTGCTGAGCGGTTTTATTTATTTTTTTTGCGGTTGGTGTAATTCATTATGTTGAAGAGAATGCAACAGAGAAGTGGGTGTGTGGAGAGCATAGGAGAATGCACTCGTCCACGGTAAAATAAAAGTGAGACCTTTTTTGAAAATGATTTTATAGTATGGAATCATGCTGTGGACTGTTAAGGAAATACAGTTTCTCTGTGTGTTAGGGGCATGGGTGTGTGTGTGTGGGGGGCTGTTCTCCTCATTGTTGTTGTTTGCTGACTACCATATTTTTCTGATGGCTGCTGAGGCTGGCAAATTGATATGGTTGTATTGTGGGACTCAGGCTGGCACTGGTAGTGCGCGGTTGCAAGATTATGTCCTGATAAGGACACGGCTGGAAGAGAGTTTCATCCAATCAGGATTCTGGAAATTGGTTGCCCATTTTATAAAATAAAGTCTCATTCACATACAAAGACACTCTCAACTCCTCTCCCACAAGATGTATACCTTGATACCACACCAACTGCTGAGTCATCACTGTCAAAGGCTCTAAGCTAAGGACGAACAGTGTTGGGGGAGGGCAGACCTGCTTGGTGCCATGCTCTGTCCAAAACCTGGGAGAAGCAAACCATTTACCCAAACACGTGCCTGTGGAGTAGTATACAGGTTTCGAAGCTGATTACAAAATTTTTGACCAAGTTGAAACTTATGCAGGGTGCCTTCCAGAAACATCCAGTCAAGGTGATTGAATGCCTTCTTGGCATCAATCGACACAACAGCCCACAAAGTATTTCGGGACCCAGCCTGAGCTGCCGACAAAACATTCAATAATCTCCTAATGTTATCTTGCAGAAATCTTCCCAGGATAAACCCAATCTGATCTGGATGGATAAGTAATGGAATCATCCTTTGTGACTGTAGCTCAATAGCTTTAGTGAAAATTTTTACGTCGTAATTTAACAGTGAAATAGGGCAAAAGTTGGCACATCGGACCAGATCCTTCCCAAGTTTCGGTAACACTGTAATTATGGCATCATCCCAGGCATCAAGCAGGGCTCTGGGTTCATGAGCACAGTTACAAAGCTTTAACACCGGAAGTATCTCTGGAGCAAATATTTTATAAAATTTGAGAATAAACCCATCTCGACCCAAAGTTTTTCCTGATTTCAAAGTCTTAATTATCTTCTCCAGCTCAACCTCCGTAAAAGGAGCCTCCAAACTGTCCCGATGGACCTGGGAAATAGTAGGAAGATGGAGCCCACTTAAGAAACTTTCCACTCGAACAGCATGATCTGGTCCTTAGCATAAAGACACACATAATATTCATGAAAATCTTGGACAATCTGTTGTGAATAAACATGAGTAAGTCAAAGTGCTGGGCGGGTACTTTTTTTCCTAGTCATATAATAAATGTAGTCCTGGGGCTGGTGGCAAAAAAGACTGTTAATCACATAAATAGACCAGCCACACACCACAAATCTTCCAAAATTTGTTAAGTCTTTTATTGTTTGATTCTGTAGCAAAAGATCCCCATAACCCAACATTTTACCCATAGGGCTTCCTCAGGGGAGCGGATCTGTGTGTAAACAAGATGACAAATATTTACAAACTGTATATTATATACATAAATTAAATAAATTATGAACTTTCTTATATCTTCAGTGCCACATATCGGGCAGTATCCTGCTGATACTAGTTCTGTCTACACTATCATATGTATTCAGGCATCCTTATATATTGGAATGTCTGTAAAAAGCTATCACCACAATTAGAGAGCTGTACTTCATATTGTTAAATCAATTATTTCAAAGTTTACATATGTTCATATTTATTTCGTCTACACTTAATTTTTTCAATATACGCATAGTTCTATCTCATTGTTTCACCAGTAAAATACTTATGACACCTCAATGGTTCCCTGAGTTTTATATCATAAAGTTAATTATATTTTAGAACATATGAGGTTCAAAGAGAATTTTGTACCGTATCTATGCTTCTCTCGGTACGGCGTAATGAATTTCCAACATTACACATAACTGGTTTGTTACTATAGTTACAAAGGAGTTAGTCAATAAACAAACATTCCTATCCTGATGCCTAGGTATAAGCACATTGTTTGAAAACATCACTATGCACTCAACAATGTATATAAATAAAGATCCTGCAGTCTTTACTGGACTAAAGTCAGATTCAAACTTATTCTTATGTTTCTCTGATACATTCCAACTAAGACAAACTCTAGCCAGAGCCGATATGGCTGTGACGAGCTGCCAAATGACCAAAGTTACAGGTGTGCATAGAAAATTTTAAACGGCCGGGTGTAACTCGCCCATTTTTTGGAGTCGTTTCACCAAATTTTCAACATGGCCTTTTTGGGACCCCACCTCATGAAGAGTGCCACTGTCATTTCGTTCACTTGTCCCGAAAGGTGCTTTTGCAGAGCGACTGCGCCATTTTGTGCCACAGGTGTAAAACCCAAGTTTCAGGCAGGATGTGAAAAATGACAGCTGTACTGTTAATAAGGAGGTGTGCAAAAATGGCAGTGTTGAAAATCTGGAGTGAAAAATATAAAAAATTGGCATAGCTAGGAGCATGCGTAGAAACTGTGCAATGCAGGCTCCTAACACAGTAATTTATTCAAATTTTGTCACCAAATATGCAACATCGGCTTTTTGGGACCCCACCTCATGAACAGTGGCACTGTCTTTTTTCATTAATCGGTCCCGAAAAGTGATACTGCGCAGCGACCATGAAATCCCCTTTCAGGGCCGATTAACGAAATGACAGTAACAGTGTTCACGAGGAGGGGTTCCAAGAACCCCATGCTGAAAATTTGGGGCCAGAATTCAAAAAAATGGCTGATATATCAACATAAGTTAAAAACCCCATTGACTGCCATTATACCACACTTACCTTTGATTCTTCAGTTTGCGGTTTGGCTTTGAAGAGTGCAGACGTGTCCCAGTCCAGAGATGATGACAGCGCCGACCTCTGTAGGTAAGTATGGTGTAAGGGGGGGTGCGGGGGAGGTGGGTACTCAGTGGGAGGGTGGGAATGGGGGAGGGGGACTGGGGCAATGACAAGGGACCGTTTCTTTTTACAGGTAAAAACAAAAGGTGTCGGGACGGTTTTCTTTATTTACGGGAAAAAACTCCAAAAGCATACATTTGGGACACTGGGTGGGCTCCCACTGTAACACATGGTTGGGGGGTACATGGTGCCAACACAGGATTGGGCACCCCAGTGTTAGGCGGCAGGGGAGCATACATTTGGGCACACTGGGGTGGGCTTCCAGTGTGCCACATGAGTTGGGGCATGATGCCGACATTGAATTGGGCCTCCGATGTCGGTGCGGGAAGATACAAAAATAGAGTTGAGCACACTGGGTTGGGCTCCCAGTGTGCCACATGAGTTGGGGGGGTACATAATGCCGACATGGGGATTGGGAACGGAGGGAGCGGGGAGGACAGCAGCAGTGGGAGGGAGCAGGAGGGTTTTATTTGCTGCCGGTGCTTAGAGGGAACAAAGGGAGGACAGGACCAGTAGTAGGGTGCGGGAGGAGTGCCATCTGCAAGATGGCGGTGATGCAACTGTGCATGCATGGCCCTCACGCATGCATAGTTGTGGTGAGTGGCAGTCTGACATTCACAAGATGGCGGCACCAGCAGAACTGCGCATGCGGGCAAGGTGCGCATGCGCAGTTCTTGTTCTAGAATATGGAAGTAACAGCCAAAATAGTGTGGCTGTTACTCCATAGTAGTCCATCGTGGCAGAGTGTTGCAAGCTCCATTGGACTTTTGGAAGGATACTTCCAAAAGTCCAATGGAAGGTGCCTCGATTGCCCGTTTTAAGGCAACAGATCGATCCCAAAACGGCTGTAGGCTGTGCCCACAGCTGTAAAAAGGGGAACCCTTACCTTAAGTTTTTCAGTATTAGTTATTTTCGTTTTTGACAGTATTGGTATCCTGTAAGATGGAAAATACAAACAGGTCTCAGTTCTGATTTCACTGTTTAGAACCTTACTGTCCATGCTACTATCTGTTGTGGTTTAATTCACCAGAGAATCAAAGCTTTCTCATCTGACAGTCAGGGTGAACTTTGTAAAAACAGTCAACCTGGAAGGTGTAAAGTATGGCCTTTAAGACCATTAAGAGTTGCTTAACCTAATCTTTTCCACACTGCATCTTAAAGCAGCACAGCAGTAAAGTTGGGCAAAAAGTCTGACCCTACCGTTTGCAACAGCAAAAGATTCAGTTATCTTCCACTTTCATTTACTGGTAAACTTTTCTAGCTCTAACTGAATGTAAGCATTTTTAAATGTTTTAAATTAGTCGTTTTGTTCCTCTAAAAAAACAAAGTATGATCACTTCTTTTGGCTTTGAAATAATACTGTGGACATGAAAAGGAACTGGATCCACAAAAAATATATAAAGTACACATACGAAGCAATTTATTATATATTATTGTATACTATTTACAGTATTTTTCTTGTCACCCCCAGATTATATCTGTAAATGACATTTCCTTCATCTCTGCATGGCTAACTGGTAAAACAATTTCAATAACTAAGTAACCAACTAACTAACTAGTTAAATACATTAATAACTAGGAAGAAACTAGAAAAGCAAATTTAACAGATATAGCATGTCAACATTTTTATTGAACCGCTGCTTTAACCCTTAGGCTGCCGACAGAATTAGAACGAATAGAAATTTTGGACTGATATATCAGTCCGCAGCCCTGCAAGGGTTTAGTGTTGTCTTGGGAGTGGGTCACAATGTGGTAAACTGGGTTAGGAACTGGTTGAGTGATAAAAGACAGAGGGTTGTGGTAAATGGTGCTCAATCTGTGGAAAGGAAGGTGACCAGCGGGGTGCCACAGGGATCAGTCCTGGGCCCAGTCCTGTTTAATGTCTTCATAAGTGACATTGCAGAGGGGCTGAATCAGAAAGTGTGCCTCTTTGCGAATGACATTAAGATCTGCAACAGGGTGGACACTACGGGAGGGATGGAAAAATGAGGAGGGACCTAGGTAAACTGGAGAAATGGTCCAGAATGTGGCAGCTGAGATTTAATGTGAAAAAGTGCAAAATCATGCATCTGGGGCACAAGAACCCAGGAGAGGATTGCGTGATTGGGGGAAGGTGGGTGAAACTGATGAAACGTAGAAACACAGAATCTGTCAGCAGATAAGGACCATACGGCCTACCTAGTCTGCCCATTTCCCTACTCACTGCTACAGCCCCAGATCCTATTTGATGTCCTGCTCTGCACATCTCCAGGGTACCCTTATGTCTATGTCATGCACTCTTGAACCCCCGTATTGTTTTCATCCCCACCACTTCTGCTGGAAGGCTGTGCCACAGCTCCACCACCCTTTCAGTGAAAAAGTACTTCCTAACATTACCACTGAGCCTTCCACACTTCAGTCTCATATCATGCTCCTTGTTCTTGTGCAAAGTTTTCTCTGAAATATGCTTTCCACCTGTGCCTTGTTTATTCCCCTAAGGTACTTGAAAGTCTCTATCATATCTCCCCTTTCCCTTCTTTCTTCCAATGAATAGATATTAAGGTCTTAAGTCTTTCCTAGTAGGGCTTCTGGTGCAATCCATGTATCATCTTCATTGCCCTTCTCTGGACTGCCTCTGTTATGTCAGTGTCCTTCCGGAGATGTGATCTCCAGAACTGGACACGGTACTCCAGGAGAGGCCTCACCAGTGATCTGTACAGTGGCATCCCCACCTCTTTCATCCTGCTTGTTATGCCCCTCCCTATGCACTCCAATATTTTGTTTGCTCTCCCCACCACTTTTTCACACTGTTTGGTCACCAGATTTGATAACCCCCAGGTCTCTGTCCTGACTTGTTGTGGCCAGAATTTCCTCACCCATCCTGTACTCCTCCCTTGGATTCCTGTGACTCAGGTGCATGTTCAAACAACATGAAGTCTTGCTATATTATAGACATTAGCAGTTTGATCCAGCAACCATTCCAAAATAGAATTTTGGCACGAGAGCAGCTCTATCTGTGTCATTTCAAACTTGAACTGTCAGATTCTTTACTCCGCCTCAGTGAACAGTCGCTCCGGAGATTTCTCCTTCTGCTCGGTTCATTTCTCGGTTTAAAAAGTGTTTTCTCGATTGGATTTAACCGAGAATAGTTTTATTTTAACCGCAAAACCGTTCGGTTCAAGCTCTATCTGTGGTAACCGTAAGTAAATGAAGGTTTTGTCTGTGTGGAACTTGTAAGTTATCGGTTTGGTTTTGAACCGATCAGTGGGTTTAAAACTCATTTAAAACTAAAAGTTACTATTTTAGAGTGTGCGGTTCCCGGTTCTTATCGGTTCTAAAAAAAACGGATTTATTACGTTTTTTTCCAATACCCGTGACACGGTTAGGAACCGATAAGGGTGTCTTGCCTGGCACTGCCGTTAAAAGGGCAAGTTTTTGGTTAGGCTGGCATTATGTCTGAGAAACCCAAAAGAAAAACCGGGCCCACTGGGTTTCAACACTGTGATGTTTGTGGGGAAGTCTTTGCCAAGGCTAACCCACACACCACATGTGTTTATTGTCTGGGGTTTGACCACCTCCAGTCAGACTGCCAGGTATGTAAGAATTTCCCTGCAGCCACCCTGGAAAAAAGATTGGGCAGGCTCAGGGAACGAGAGGCCAAAAAGTCCGCTGACCCGGATGGCCAGCCCGGTTCGGTGCCAACCGAACCAGAGGGAGTGCCCTCTGACCAGGGCCAGACTTCCTCGGGCAAAGAAAAGCCGGTCTGAGGAACCAATTCAGTAAAGAAAACAAGAAAATCAGCAGGTCTGGAGTCCAAAATTCTTCTCCAACTGCTGCAGAGATAGCAAAGCCATACAAATTGTCCAGTCACTGTCTCAGGGTCCGTCCGAACCACCACTATCTGGTAAAAGGTCGGTTCGTCCGGTCCCAGTGGTTCAGGATTATGATATTGAGGAATTTTATGAACCAGAGGAGGGGGAGGAGGATTATGAACAGTATGAATGGGGCTGGGAAGGTCTGGGTGTGCCCATTGAACCGGACATCTCCCCAGACAGACCTTTAGAATCTCCCCCTATGCTGTCTGAGTCCCCATCTCATTTTATGTTTTATAAAAAAGTTGCTGAAACCCTCCAGCTTCCTTTAGAAGAGGCCGGATGAGCAAGAGGAGCCTGATTTTGTAGAAATGATGGATATTCCAGAGTCTAGGAGATTGTCTATTCCTTTACATAAGTCTTTTAGGAAACAAACAATTAAAATTTTAAAGCTCCTAATTCTGTGCCTCCTGTAGATAAAAAGATGGACAGAAGGTATACATTGTCAGGCCCTGATACAGAATTCCTTTCTCAGCAATGCAGTCATGTTAGGGTAGTTCAGGCTGCTGCCTGTGATAAAGCTAATATTCCCTTGGCTTCATCCTCCTGACAAGGATTCCAGGAAGATTGATGCCATGGCAAAAAACAGTATATGGCAGCCTCTCTGGGACTCAGGCAAGCAAATTATATGGCTTATGTAGCTAGGTATCAGAAATCTAGATGGGATACTGTTATGCAATTGGCAAGCAGGCCCATGGCCAGCTGGCTAGTGAACTAGAACAGGTGGCTGCTGATGGCATTGAAGCCTCTAAGGTTCAGTTTCATGCTGCTGTGGATGTTAATGATGTTTCCTCTAGGGTCATGGCCACATCTGTAGCTTTTAGATGGTTGGCCTGGCTCAGGTGTACTAGTTTGTCACAGGATACCCAGACTAAGGCTATGGATTTTCCTGTGGTGGGAAATTCTCTGTTTGGAGAGCAGACAGAGAATTACATGAAGATGGATGAATATAGGACTACTTACAAGGTGCCCAGGCTAAGGGCGGCAAGCCACTCCTCAAAGGCATGCCCCCAGGGGTAGGGGTGAGGCCTTTCACAGGCCTTTCTACCAGACTCAGGCCTCCTCTGCCTATGCTCAGAGGGCTTTCAGAGGCAGGGGCAGACGAGGGGTGGGCAGACCTGCTCCCACCCCAGCCTAAAGCTCCATGGAACAGGCACCCTGATGGGGTGCCCAGGGCCGATCTCCTGTACCAGTGGGGGCAGGCTGGCTTACTTCAGTCAGAATTGGGCTTCTTTAACCTCAGACAAGTGGGTTCTGGAAGTAGTCAGGTCTGGTTCTCAGCTTCAAAAAGTTTCCCAAGTTGAGAAGCAGACTTTTCTACCTGCAAGTGCTTCAGAGACCCTCGCTCTGGAAACAGAGGTCTCATCCATGTTAGCTCTCAGAGCAGTAGAAGGGTTCCTCCCTGCATCAGGGCAGGGTCTGTATTCAGATACTTCCTTACCCCAAAAAGACAGGAGAATAGCGGCCCATTTTAGATCTCAGATATCTGAACAAGCATCTTTTGAAACCAAAGTTCAAAATGGTATCTCTGGCAATGATTTTACCTTCCCTAAGGCCAGGGGACTAGCTAGCCTCCCTGGACCTCAAGGATGCCTATTTCCATGTCCTAATCAGAAGATCCCATCGAAAGTACCTCAGATTCGAACTGCCCTCAGGTCATTACCAGTTCAGAGCAATGCCCTTCTGCCTTACCTCTGCTCCAAGGGTATTCACAAAGTGTCTAGCAGTGGCAGTGGCCCACTTAAGGAGGCAGAGGATTGCTGTTTTTCCCTATCTAGACGACTGGCTCATTGTAGGCCAGTCCCCAGAACAGGTAAAATCTCACCTGCAGGTCACCCAGCAGCTTCTCACCTCCTGGGTTTTCTGCTAAACCTACAAAGTCGGTTCTGGAACCAGTCCAGGTACTCACCTTTATAGGGGCAGAATTGGACACAAAGCTAGCCAGAGCCTTTCTTCCCCCAGAAAGGGTAAGGAATTTAGTGGCTCTGGCCTCTTCCTTCACTCTGCAGGTCTCTCGACCAGCAAGACACTTTCTGCAGCTCCTGGGGCACGTGGCTGCATCCACAGCTGTTGTGCAGGGAGCCAGATTTCAGATGAGAGACATTCAGTTTCACTTGAGAACCTTTTGGTCTCAGAGAAGAGACCCCCTTTCCAAGTTGGTCCCAGTGACTCGAACCTTGATCCTAGCTCTCCAGTGGTGGCAGGATCAGAGCAATTTAAGGGCGGGGGTCCCCTTCATTTCCCCTTCTCACGACTTGACTCTCCCTACAGATGCTTCCCTTCTGGTTTGGGGAGCCCACATGGGCGACCTTTCCACTCAGAGAGTTTGGTCCCCCCAGGAATCTCTGCTCCACATCAATTTGCTGGAACTCAGAGCTGTCTTTTTAGCTCTTCAAGCTTTTTCTGCATCTGTCCACGACAAGGTGATACAAGTCAGAACAGACAACACCACAACAATGTGGTACATCAACAAACAGGGGGGCACTCGGTCTTCGGCCTTGTGCACCGAGGCAATGAAGTTGTGGTTTCTGGCCTATTCCCTGAACACTTCCCTCATAGCAGTTCATCTTCCAGGGAAGGACAATGTCCTAGCGGATGCCCTCAGCAGGATTTCCCAGGGCCATCACGAATGGTCCCTGGATCCTCAAGTGCTGGGGATAGTTTTGCCAGGTGGGGCATCCTCAGATAGATCTTTTGCAGCCCCAGACAATCACAAACTTCCTCTGTTCTGTTGCAGGCCTCCAGTGCTGGGCTCAGTTCCCCTGGATGCCCTTCTTCTGGATTGGGAGGGGAAGTTCCTCTATGCTTTCCGCCCCTTTCCTCTCCTATTTAAAGTATTAGTCAAAATCAGATCTCAGCCTTGCAGGGTGATTCTGATTGCCCCGGATTGGGCCAGGCAGCCCTGGTACCCACTCCTTCTGTCTCTGACAGTCCATCTTCCCCTGTGCCTCCCCAGGAATCACAGTCTGTTGACTTGTGCCCAGGAAGGGTTTGGTATCCGGACCTCAAATCCCTCAACCTCAAGGCCTGGCTCTTGAGGAGTTAGAGTTTGCTGATTTACACCTCTCTCAGGGTGTTCTTGAGATCCTAAAGGCTTCCAGAAAGCCTTCCACTAGGGCTACTTATAGTTCTAAATGGAAAAGGTTTTCCATTTGGTGTGCTGGAAAAAATATTTCCACAGAATCTGCTGAATTGCCCATTTTGTTAGATTACATGGTACATCTTAATTCCTTGGGTCTCAGACCAACTACCCTGAGAGTTCATTTGGCAGCTGTGTCTGCTTTTGTGTCAGCAGGAAAGTCATCCCCTCTTTCCTCTCATCCTGTGTTTTCCAAGTTTTTTAAGGGATTACTCCATAGTAATCCTCCCTTTCGGGAACCGGCCCCTGCTTGGGACCTTAATGTTTGCATTGCCCAGTTAATGCAACCCCCTTTTGAACCTCTGTCTTCTGCAGAGCTTAAGTACCTAACTTGGAAAACTGTTTTTCTAGTGGCTATCACTTCTGCCAGACGCATAAGTGAATTGCAAGCCTTGTCAGTGGAGACTGACTTTATTTCTTTCCACAGGGATAAGGTAGTCCTTAGGACTAATAGGAAGTTTTTGCCTAAGGTGGTTTCATATTTCCATCTTAATCAATCTATCTCCCTTCCAGTATTTTTCACTGATCACTCCTCTTCGGGTGAGAGGAGGTTGCACAGCCTGGATGTTAAGAGAGCTCTTAGTTATTATATAGAGCGTACCAAAGGTCACAGGTTCGAATCCCTCCAACTTTTCCTTACCTATGGTGAAGTTGGGAAAGGCAAACCTGCCACTAAGAGATCAATAGCCAGGTGGATTGTCTCTTGTATCCAATTTTTTATCAGAAAGTGGGCAGAGCCCCCGGTTTGAGGACTCATTCTACCAGGGTACAGCTGCGTCTCTAGCTGCTGCCAGAGATATCCCTTTATTAGAGATTAGCCAGGCTGCTACTTGGAAACGGTACACACTTTTACCAAGCATTACTCCCTGGATGTCCAGGCCAGGAGAGATGCTCGGTTTGGCACAGCTGTTCTTCAGAGCCTATTCCTGAGTAGGTTCTGCCCTCCCTCCATGGAGGTACTGCTGTGTATTCTGCTAATGTCTATAATATAGCAAGACTTCATGTTGTTTGAAGAAAAAATTACTCACCTTAGTAATGTTGTTTCTTCTAATGGAGTCTTGCTATATTATAGACCTCCCCCCCAACCTGCCCCTCTCAGAACCTCTACTTGGTGGGAGTGGGCAACTTAGTGTGGGCACTACTTATGTCCTGTTAGCATTTTGTCCCCTTTGGGGTGTGTATGTGTACGCGTGTGTGTGTTTTATTATACTTATGTTCCATTTTCATATTATTAGAATGGTGTTAGTATTTCTGGTCCCCTGACTTGAGTCTTGGGTGTTGGGACCATCAATGGTTGTTATTATTTAGGTAGCCATTTGGCTAGTGTAGGTTACAGCTTCCACACAGACCTTAGTGAGTTTGGCTCGTAAAGATCTGACAGTTCAAGTTTGAAATGACACAGATAGAGCTGCTCTCGTGCCAAAATTCTATTTTGGAATGGTTGCTGGATCAAACTGCTAATGTCTATAATATAGCAAGACTCCATTAGAAGAAACAACATTACTAAGGTGAGTAATTTTTTCATCTTGCACTTTTTAGCATTGAAACTCAACTGCCAGACACCCGACCACTCCTCTAATAGGCTTAGGTCCTTTCTCATTTTTTCCACCCCCTCTGGTATGTCTACTCTGTTGCAGAGCTTGGTATCATCTGTAAAGAGGCACACTTTCCCTCCAGTCGCTCTGCAATGTCGATAATGAAGACATTGAATAGGACTGGCCCCAGCACCGACCTCTTTGAACCTGCTAGTCACCTCCCTCTCCTCAGATTTCATGTCATTTACCACCACTCCCTGAGTCCTGTCCCTTAACCAGTTCCCAACCCACTTTACCACCATAGGACCCACTCTCAGGCTCCCCAATTTATTTAGCAATCTCTTGTGATGGACGGTGTCGAAGGCCTTGCTGAAATCCAGGTAGGCCACATCCACCGCCCCTCCCTGATCTACCACCCTGGTTACTCAGTCAAAGAAATCTATGAGATTAATCTGACAGGACTTTCCCACTGAGAATCCATTCTGCCTTGGATCCTGTGCCCTGCTATCCTCCAGAAACTGTACAGTCCTCTAGTTAAGTAATGACTCCGTCTCCATTAGTTTCCCCACTACTGAGGTCAGGCTTACAGGCCTCTAATTGCCTGCCTCTTCTCTGCTTCCACTCTTGTGGAGAGGGTCCACATCTGCCCTCCTCCAGTCCTCAGGTACCTCCCCTGTCTCTAGTGATGCATTGAAAAGGGCAGCCAGTGGTTCTGCCAGCACTTCCCTGAGTTCCTTTAGTACAATGGGGTGGATCGCACCTGGGCCCATGCCTTATCTAATTTTATTTTCTGAGTTCTTCTAGGACTTTTTCCACCATGAATGGGCTGGTGTCTACTTTCCTCTCCTGAATAGCCCTCTTAACAAGTCTTGGTCTCTCACTCTCCCCTTCCCTGGTGAATACTGAGCAAAAGTACTTGTTCTGTATCTCCGCCTTTTCAAGGTCATCCTCCATCCTTTCTCCTCTTTCCTTCTTCAGCCTAATGATCCCATTTCTGGTCTTTTTCCTCTTGCTAAGTTTGATGGTCGCCAAACAGGAAAGGGATTTGGGGTAATCATATCTGATGACCTAAAGGTGGCCAAACAATGTGCCAAGGCTGTGGGGAGAGCCGATGCGGTTCTGGGGTGCATAGGGAGAGGTATCATCAGCAGAAGGAAGGCGGTGGTGATGCCACTGTACAGATCATTGGTGAGGCCTCATTTGGAATACAGTATCCAGTTCTGGAGGCCGCATCTCTGGAAGGACATAGACAGGGTGACGCAGTTCAGAGAAGGGTAATGAAGATGGTGCAGGGCCTGCACCAAAAGTCATATGAGGAGAGACTGGGAGACCTCAGTATGTATACCCTGGAGGACAGGAGAGGTGGGAGATATGACAGAAACACAAATATCAAAAAGGCATAAATAGGGTGCTGGAGGGCAGCGTCTTTCAGAAAAGGAGATGTCCAGGAATGAGGGGGATAACATGAAGTTGGAAGGGGGTAGACTAAGGGGTAGCGTGAGGAAGTATTTCTTCACAGAAAGAGTGGTGGATGCATGGAATAAACTCCCAGCAGAGGAGGTGGAGACAAACACAGTGGGGGAATTCAAGCATGCATGGGACAGGCATTGCATAGGGGAACCCTAGAATAGGAACGAAGAGGTAAAGCCAGAGATCAAGTAGGGTCTGTGGCTTTTAAGGAAGGCAGGAAAAATTGGCGGACTAGATGGGCCTAGCGGTCCTTATCTGTTGTCAGTTTCTATGTTCGTGTGTCTTTCATAGTGCCCTTAAAGTCTTCACTGACAGTAAAGTCTTCATCGACATAACAAATGGCTTTGGATGTGGAGCAATGCACTATCAGTCATTAAAAGGGATGGGGCTATGGGCGAAGTTTAGGGTGTGGTTTAGTGTCTGGTTTTTGCCTCTTCCAAAGGTGGCAACCCTAGTTTTATTGTGTTTATTATTCTGTATCCTATATTTTTTTCCTGACCCTTTGGGCTAGGAGTTTATAGTCCTCTCTCTTTCTTTTTTTCAAACAACATGAAGTCTTGCTGTATTCTGACATATGCAGTGATCCCCAACCTTTAAACTGCCCCGAGAACAAAGACTTAACTTTCTATGCAGAGCATAGAATGCTGAGCTCGAGCTCGGTTGGAGTCTCTGTCTGGAGTGTTTCAAACTCAAACCGTCAGATTCTTTACTGCGCCTCACTGAACGGTCGCTCCGGAGATTTCTCCTTCAGCTTGGTTCAAAAGTCGTTAAAGTCTCAGTTTTCGACGGTTTTTAAACTGAAAAAGTTATCCGCATAGTCGGTTCAGTCTCTGTCTGTTGTGACGTGAGCACTAGATAGGAATTGTTCTGTTTTTCTGTGTGGAACTTGTAAAAGTGCAGGTCGGTTCTGCTGAACCGACTATTTGATAGTGAAATGTTGTGTTTTACTTAGTGTGTGGTTACCGGTTCTTATCGGTTCTAAAAAAAACGTGTTTTACTACGTTTTTTTCCAATACCCATGACACGGTTAGGAACCGATAAGGGTGTCTTGCCTGGCGATTGCCATAAAAAGGGTAAGTTGGTTAGGTTGACCATGTCTGAGAAACACTGCAGTGAGTGTGGGGAGGTCTTTGCTAAGGCCGATCCCTACACCACCTGTGTTTATTGTCTGGGGTTTGACCACCTCAATTCAGACTGCCAAATATGTAAAAATTTTCCAAAATCTACCCTTGAGAAAAGATTAGGTAGACTGAGGGAAAAGGAGGCAGAGAAGTCCGCTGACCCGGATGGCCAGCCCGTTTCGGTTCCGACCGAACCAGAAGGAGTGCCCTCTGACCAGGGCGATACTTCTTCGGGCAAAAGGAGAGCCGATTCCGAGGGATTGGTTCTGACAAAAAGAAAGCGCAAAAGAAAATCATCCAGTTCGGTATCCAGAGGTTCATAATCTGGATCAGATAGCCAAAGCGATTCGGATTGTGGAATCGCTCGCTCGTTCCACCGATCCGCACCTTCTGGCAGGGGTTCGTTTGGTGGTTCCCCCGGTTCAAAATTATACCCTTGAAGATTTTTATGAACCGGAGTTTGAAGAGGAAGGGGAATTTGAGGATGATGATGGTGAAAGTGAGGGTCTGGATGTGCCTGTGGCACCGGACATCTCCCCAGACAGACCTTCAGGTGTTTCCCCTCCTAGGCTCCCATTCTCACTTTATGTTCTACAGAAAGGTGGCTGAAACCCTCCAGCTTCCTAAGTAGGAGGCATTGGAGGACCAAGAGGAGCCTGATTAGGTAGAAATGATGGACATCCCAGAGTCCAGGAGACTGCCTATTCCCCTCCACAAATCCTTTAGGAAGTAGACACAAAAAATTCTAAAGTCTCCTAACACTATACCGCCTGTGGATAGAAGAAATGGACAAGAGGTATACACTTTCAGGCTCAGATACGGAGTTCTTATACCAGCAATGCAGCCATGTTGGGGTAGTGCAGGCTGCTGCCTGTGACAAGGCAAATATTCCCTTGGCTTCACACCCCCCAGACAAGGACTCCAGGAAGATTGATACCATGGCAAAGAAACAGTACATGGCATCCTGTTTGGGATTCAGGCAGGAGAATTATATGGCCTATACAGCCAGGTACCAGAAGTCCAGGTGGGACACCGTACTGGCACTGGCTAAACAGGCCTCCTCCCAGCTAGCCAAGGAGCTGGAGCAGGTGGCTGCAGATGGGATTGAGACATCAAAAATACAGTTTCATGCTGCTGTGGACTCCAATGATGTGTCATCAAGAGTTATGGCTACATCTGTGGCTCTTCGGAGAATGGCTTGGCTCAGATGTACTAGCCTCTCACAGGATACCCAAGCTAAGGCCATGGATTTTCCTGTAGTGGGTAATTCTCTGTTTGGGGAGCAGACAGCGAATTACATGAAGAAAATGGATGCGTACAGGACCACTTGTAGGAGTGCTCAGGCCAAGGAAAGGCAGGCAGCTCCTCAAAGGCAGCAGCCTAGGGGCAGGGGCAGGCCTTTTCATAGGCCTTTTTACCAAGCACAGGCCTCTTCTCCTTTTTCACAGAGGGGGTTCTTCAGAGGGAGAGGCAGAAGGGGGATGAGCAGAGCTGCATCCATTCCTCAGCCTAAGGCCCCTGCCAAGCAGACACCCTGATGTGTCTACCGGGGTCGACTCTCCTATTCCAGTAGGGGGCAGGCTGGCTTACTTTGTCCAGGACTGGAGGCCTATTACATCAGACAAGTGGGTCCTGGAAGTAGTAATCCAGGGACTGTTTCTCAGCTTCAAAAAATTTCCGAAGATGAGAGCCAGATCTTTTCCACCTGCAGGTCTCTCAGAAACCCTTGCCCTAGAGGCAGAGGTTTAATTTCTTCTGGCCTTAAGAGCCATAGAGAGAGTTCCTACCCTACACAGGGGCAAAGGTCTGTACTCCAGGTACTTCCTTACCGCAAAAAAAGACAGGGGAGTGGCGACCCATCCTAGACCTAAGATACCTGAACAAACATCTTTTAAAACCATAGTTCAAGATGGTAACTCTGGAAATAATTCTTCCCTCTCTAAGACCAGGGGACTGGCTAGCCTCCCTGGACCTCAGAGATGCCTATTTTCACATTCCCATCAGGTGCTCCCACAGAAAGTACCTCAGGTTCGAGTTGCCCTCAGGCCACTATCAGTTCAAAGCAATGCCCTTTGGTCTAACATCAGCCCCAAAGGTTTTCACAAAGTGCTTGGCAGTAGTCGTTGCCTTTCTAAGAAGGCAAAAGATTTCCATTTTTCCATATCTGGATGACTGGCTCATAGTGGGCCAGTCTCCAGACCAAGTCAAGTCAGACCTGCAAGTGACCCAGCAAGTGCTCAGTTCTCTAGGGTTTCTTCTCAACCTTCCCAAGTCAGTTCTCGAGCCAGTGCAGCTCCTTACCTTTATAGGGGCAGAGCTGGATACTGTCAAAGCAAGAGCCTTTCTTACCCTGGAAAGGGCAAGAGTTATTATAGAACTGGCTTCTTCCTTCAGCCTTCAGGTGTCTCAACCAGCAAGGCATTTCCTCCAGCTCTTGGGCCACATGGCAGCTTCTACAGCAGTGGTCCAAGGGGCAAGATTCCAGATGAGGGATATTCAGTTCCATCTGAGGGCCTTTTGGTCCCAAAGGAAGGATTCCCTTACCAAACTGATTCCTGTGACTCGGACCCTGATCCAAGCCCTTCAATGGTGGCAGGATCAGGACAACTTAAGGCACGGGGTCCCATTTGCCACTCAGTCTCATTCAGTGGTCCTTACCACAGATGCTTCTCTTCTGGGCTGGGGGGCCCATCTGGGGGCCCTCACTGCCCAGGGACTGTGGTCCCCTCAGGAATCCCTTCTCCATATCGATCTCCTAGAACTCAGGGCAGTTTTTCTAGCCCTGAAAGCTTTCTCTCAGTCAGTGGAGAACAATTTGGTTCAAGTCAGAACAGACAACACCACCACCATGTGGTACATCAACAAGCAGGGAGTCACTTGGTCTACGGCCTTGTGCACAGAAGCCATGAAGTTGTGGTCCCTGGCTTATTCCCTGCAGGCCTCTCTGATAGCGGTTCACCTTCCAGGGAAGGACAATGTGCTAGCAGATGCACTGAGCAGGATCTCTCAGGGCCATCACGAATGGTCCCTAGACCCTCAGGTGTTGAAAGTGATTTTTTCAAGGTGGGGCACTCCAGAGATAGATCTCTTTGCAGCCCCAGACAATCACCAGCTTCCTCTCTTTTGTTGCAGACCCCCAGTCTTGGGCTCAGTCCCCCTGGATGCTCTGATTCTGAATTGGGAAGGGAAATTTCTGTATGCCCTCCCTTCCTTCCCACTCCTGTTCAAGTTTCTAGTCAAGATAAGGTCTCAACCTTGCAAAGAGATTTTAATTGCTCCAGATTGGGCCAGACAGCCTTGGTACCCCCTGTTGTTGTCCCTAGCAGTCCATCTTCCCCTGTCTTTTCCCAGGAATTACAACCTGTTAACATCCTCTCAGGGGAGGATTTGCTACCCCAATCTACAGTCTCTCAATCTCAAGGCATGGCTCTTGAAGAGTTAGAGTTTGCAGACTTGCATCTTTGTCAGGGGTTCTGGATATTCTCAAAGCTGCTCGAAAGCCCTCCACCAGAAAGATTTAGAATTCCAAATGGAAGAGATTCAGCATTTGGTGTTCCAAGAAGCATATTTCTCCAGACACTGCTGAATTGCCTACGTTTCTGGATTATATGGTCCATGTTAATGGCCTAGGCCTCAGACCAGCTACTCTCAAGGTACACTTGTCAGCTGTTTCTGCTTTTCTGTCAGTCGGAAAGTCTTCCTCACTATCATCTCATCCTGTGTTCTGTAAATTTTTTAAAGGATTGCTTCACACCAGTCCTCCCTTTAGAGACCCTGCCCCTGCCTGGGATTTGAATGTTTGCATTGCTCAGTTTATGCAACCTCCTTTTGAGCCTATGTCCTCAGCAGAGCTTAAGTACTTGACTTGGAAAACTGTGTTCTTGGTAGCCATTACCTCTGCCAGGCGTATCAGTGAATTGCAGGCCCTGTCAGTGGAACCTGATTTTATCTCCTTTCACAGGGATAAACTGGTCCTTAGAACCAATAGAAGGTTCTTGCCCAAAGTGATTTCAGACTTCCATTTGAATCAGTCTGTGTCTCTCCCTGTTTTCTTCACTGATCATTCTTCCTCAGGTGAGAGGAGGCTACACGGTTTAGATGTTAAAAGAGCCCTTAGTTACTACATAGAGCATACCAAGGGTCACATGTTTGACTCCCTCCTATTGTTCCTCACTTATGGAGAAGTGGGAAAGGGCAAACCTGCCACTAAGAGAACTATTGCTAGGTGGATTGTATCTGTATACAATTCTGCTATGAAAAACTGGGAAAGATTCCTCCCTCAGGCCTGAGGGCTCACTCCACCAGAGGTACAGCTGCTTCCCTGGCTGCTGCCAGGATATTCCTCTCTTAGAAATTTGTCAAGCAGCCACCTGGAAAACAGTCCATACCTTTACCAAGCATTATTCTCTGGATATCCAGGCTAGGAGTGATGCTCTGTTTGCACAGCAGTACTTCAGAGCCTATTCCCAAGTAGGTTCTGTCCCTCCTCCATGGAGGTACTGCTTGGTAGTCAGCATAAGTCAGAATACAGCAAGACTTCATGTTGTTTGAAGAAAAAATTACTCACCTAGTAATTGTGTTTCTTCTAATGGAGTCTTGCTGTATTCTGACCTCCTCCTGCCTCCCTCTCAGAACCTGTTTTTGGGAAGTGGGTGGCAGGTGCAGTGTTGCACCCAGGGTGCTCCTTGTTTACACCTTCTCCTTTTGTTTGGGTGTTTTACTATTATTTGGATTAGATTGTTTTTTGGTTTTTGGGTTTCCTGACTTGAGTCTTCCTTTGGGAATCCAAAACGTTTACTGCCAGTTGGCTAGTAGGAATTTTACAATTTCCACATAGAATTTTTAGTTAGTGGGCTCGTAAGAATCTGACGGTTTGAGTTTGAAACACTCCAGACAGGGACTGCAACCGAGCTTGAGCTCAGCATTCTATGCTCTGCATAGAAAGTTAACTCTTTGTTCTCCGGGGCAGTTTAAAGGTTGGGGATCACTGCATATGTCAGAATACAGCAAGACTCCATTAGAAGAAACACAATTACTAAGGTGAGTAATTTTTTCTTCTCTCCCATTTGATCTTCCTGGACTAAGTCTCCATCACTCATTCACACTAATGGGGATAGCTCCGGAGGTGCTAGGACCGAAGTGGAGACAACATTTTCAGAGGGTTGGCACTGAGACAGGACCACGTGTCTCGGCGGCACGCGGAACTAGCTTACGCGCTGTGTAGGCTTGCTTGACGCCGACCCACCAATCGTTCAGTTTCTTTTCTCCCTGTTGAGTGCGCTTTGATGTCGATGTTGCCATCTGCCGGAGTCAAAGTTTTCATCTATACGACAGCAGCTTTTAGTGTTTAATTTAATATTTTAATAGTAGTAATTTCTTATTTTACGAACAAGAAAAGAAGATTATGAAGAAGAAAAAGAAATTCTCACCTGCCATCAACGGAGTCATCCTTGGACGGTAGTGGTGACGGTAGGAAGACTTCGTTTGAAAGTTGTTATGGCAGAGGGCTGTGTCCGATCCACCACCCTTTGATGATGGGGGGGAAGGGGGTCTGACTATGGACAGTCCTGTGCTCGGGGGGGGGGGTGCAGTCCACCGAAGCATGAATTAACGGTTCTGGCTCTGCTTAACCTCAAGCTTTTCTTCCTCGCTGGGGGAAGAAGAATTGGTGCCACTTGAGGTTGCCCTCTGGTATGTCTGCATGAGGATTGTTCATCGGAAGGGGTGATAGGCCTGAACCAACTTTGGTGGGTTCCCCCTAGTCCCGCTCCTAACGTCCGCATTCTTTGACTCCGGGCTCCAGCTCTGTCATTGTTGGAGCACCGGTGAGCAGTTTCACATCGGGGCTGCTCCTGTGGAGCAGGGGGTTCGATTTATTCAGTTTTCCTTGCCAGTGTTCCTGATTTCGGGGCCTCCGGGCCTTGGAGCCGTTGGACCAGAGTTGGGTCGATTGGTTCATGATGGGCGTGGTGCCCTCTTGGTGCCTTCGCCATCGTGTCAACCCCTCATGCCTACCCCCCCTCTTTCCATGCAGGGGCCGGCACAGGCACCACGTTTTTCCTTCTCACCTTCTTCTCAGGATTCTCCATTGGCATACTGGCACAGTGCCCGACGCCTTGGGTGGCGCCGCAGATCCAGCACCATGGCTGCTGGCTTTGGCATCAGTGCTGTGAGTGGCACTGCTGGTGTTTGGGTCGGCGCCATGGTCAACACCGTGGCTCAATGCATGGTCGGCGCCGTCAGCTCTGTGCGGCAGTGTGGCTCAGCGCTATTGGCTCTGTGCGGTGCCGTGGGTGCTGTGGTTGCTGCCTTGGTTGCCGCACTCTAAGCGGTGCTGTGGGTGTCTTCTATGTGCCGAGATGCTCATGGGCACCTGTGGTGCCACAGGCAGCACCGGGCACCCACGGGTGCTGCTTTGGGCACCCATGGGTGCCATGAGTATCTTTGATGCCATGAGTCCATGGGGTGCCACGTGCCATTGCTGCCATGGGTGTCATGGGTGCATGGTACCATAGATGTCATGTGTGCCATGGGTGTCAGGGTGCCATTGCTGCCATGGGTGCCAGGGGTGCCTGCAGGTACCGCCGCAGGTGCTCTCGGGTGTCACCCAGGTTGGCATAGGCACTGCTTGGTGTCTTCCTGTGCCACAAGTGACGCTGGTGCCACGGGGGTGCCAGTTGCTGCTGTCCGGCAGAACTATTGATGGATTTCCTTCTGCAGACCTCTTCTTCTGCTGGACTTGTGGCAGGATGTTTCCACAGAATAAAGTCCTGTTCTACAGATTATTTTTTTCACACATTTTGTGGGTGGCGCTCTGCATGGGATCCTGTGACATCCAGTGGTTGTTTGCTGATGGAACTCTTCTGTTCTGTTCTGCCAGCAGAATCTCTCATTCCGCTCAGCCTCCCTACATGGTGCCAACCTCCTCGACATCCTTCCTGGTGGCGGAGTCTCTAGTGGCTCTGACCTAGACCTCCCTTAGGGGTCCTTCTGGAGTAGAAGTGCATCTAGATGAGTCTCTCCCTGTCCTTCTGGTCAGTGATACAGCCAATGACTCATCTTATATACTGAAGAGCACGCCCTCTCTATCATCAGAGTCCGTGATGGAAGCCCTTTTCAGTAGTTCCTCAGTAATGGGGTCCACCATAGTATTCAGACTGCATCCGTGGACCATACACCTCTGCGTCTAGACTCTTTCAGTCGTCAAGACAATTACACTCTGTGGAACATTCAAATTCAGTGGTCGGGAGCCGCACAGACTCTTCTGCTCCTTTGATAGGGGTATATAGTCCCCTTCTGATACTGCCCCTTCGGTGGCTTCTTCAGCACAGGTGGTTAACATCTGTTCAGCTGTTGTTATTAGTCCGGTCACAATTTCAGTTATGGATGCTCAGGCTCCTCCTGCCCCTCAGAGGGATGACAGCTTCGTCATTTTTGTATTAGGCAATCCTTGCGAAATAGCAGCCTGAAACCTTGTTAAGCTCGGACTAATGGTAAAAGAAAAAAAAAGTTAGAATTATCACAGCACAGGGCCTAGTCAAAATTACCCGATACCACGCTTTTGGATCTGGTCAGGTTCTGCCTCAGCTCCTGAGGCAGTCGTCTCTAAAACTACGGTAAAGAGTACCTGGTTTCTTCCACCCCTAGGGGCAGTCCGATCCAGCAGAGGTATGGGTCATCTCTTTTCTCTAAGAGAGATTTCTCTCATTACGATATATTTCCTAGACCTAGGCAACTGCCCAGTCTGTTGGTCCCCCTTTTTTTAATCAAGCTTTCTTCTCTTGATCAGAGCCTCGCAGCAACAGAAGTGACTCTCCAGCAAGTCGGAACTCAGGTTCCTGCATTCTTGCTTGCTTCAGCTTAACAGATGACATGCTCCTTTCCTGACCATAATTCATATAGGTCTTTTTCCGAGATGGCTTCTCAAATATTCACATGTTCTGTTCCTGCACACTGGTTTCATGCCAGTCGCTCATGAAGCTATCCTCTCTGAGTGCGTGACGGAGCTGTGAGGTTTGTTTTTGCTGCAAAGCAAAGTAAAATCATTCCTACTCCCTTCAGGGAGGCTGGAGTACTGTAGAACTTGAAAGTATTACTGTAAAAAAAATATTGCTGCTATTGCGCTGTACCTTTAATGCGCGACATTATGTTTACCGCACTCAGTGATATTCACTAAGCGACCACGTGGTGCTGTTGTAACTTGGCAACAAGAACCTCAATTCAAAAACAACATGGACGCGAGTGCTTACTTTTAGTTTTTTATTTGTCTTGCCACACAAACAATCACCTAAAACCTAAACCCTAAATCACCCGAATTCTACCACCCTAATACTGGTACATTGCTACAGTAACTTCTGTAGCCTCGAGTCCCGAAATATTATCCGACGCCTATCGCTGTCATCATCAGCGTTGTTACCAGGTACAGCAGTCTGTAAAAAACAAAATGAAAGATTGTTTAGTCTCTGAATAGTGCTATAAGTGTGTTCAAAAAGTGTAGGTTTGATTTGTTTACTTCAGTTCTCCATGACTGTGCCGGTAGTGGTCTCATGAATCTCCCCAGTGTTCTTGTTGTCAGCCTGTGCGTTCTGTTAGGGAGAAAGGTCAGTGAGTGGCAGTTAACAGGTACATTTTAGATACAGTAATTACAGTAGTTGGCAAAAGAACATCAAAATGATATTTACTGTACTGTCGAGGCAGTTGTTGTGTGCTTGCAGTATGCCTGCCTGCTGGAAACCCTGGATACACTCGTCAGTTCGTGTGTAAGGCTAGCCATGCTTGTCACCAGCCACTGTGCGTGACGAGACTTTAATGCTGCGGATCTCAGGTCTACCTTAATCTGCGAACTGCTGCTCCCGACCTGAAGTTGGTCAGAGATTTGTTGTGCATACCAGTCAGTGAATTGTATTTTGAGCAAATCTTTAAATATTTTATTTGTGGATATGTCCAAAGGTTGTAATAGGTCAGTGCAAGATGCAGGTACGAAAATTGGAATAATGTTCTTTGCCTCGAAGTTTGCAAGTACATCTGCAGCTGTATGGCCTCTAAACAGATCTAAAATCAGTACTGTGCGCTACTCATCAGGGAGATTCATTTGTGCTTTTACTTTATTGATGTATGGGAGAATCACTTGGTTTGTGTATAGCACAGTGGTGTTTGAATTAGCCCAATGATTTTCAGTATGGGTAATGCTCCAATTAGCAGGGAATGAGAAATGTGAGTGGCACTGATCAGTTTTCCCCTGGTAAATTACCTGTGGAGGAAGGTAATGACCAGACAGGGAAACGCATAACACCACAGTGACTTGTTGTTTGTCACCGAGACCAGACACTTCAATTTGCTTCTTACCGACACTGTCCATTGTCCATTGGGAACACGGCATCAAGTTTACACCTGTTTCATCTAGGTTAAGAATAAGTTCTTTTGGGACAAGTTCTTGCATTGCTGCTGTTGCAATTCGCTTCAAGAATTGTGCCTTTAGGTCTGGGAAGTCAGTAGGGGTTTTTCGGGCTGCTTTTGTGCCCTTTCTGAACCCCAAGCGGTTAAGAAATAACCAGGACCACTGCCGAGAAAATGTAACGGTGCCACCATTTTCAACGAGCATATGTGGGTGTGTAGTTTTTACAGTGCCAGTCGCTATTGCAGCCAAAACACGACCATTTACTACAGCACCCTCTGCTCGGAGAGACTTAATGATCGCTCTCAATTCCTTTTCCACGTCCTCCATAAGGAGTGGTGGGCGCACTGGGTTTAATGGGGACTTTTCTCTAATGTCTGGGGTCAGGGTTTTCTTTTTTAGCTTCAGCAGGTAGTCTCGTGTTAAAACTTCTTACAGTACTTTCATTGATTTTAGATTTGTACTTAGTGTCATAACATCGTACTGCATTCATTACCCCATGCTGAACTGCATATTGGCCAACCTCAAAATGGACCTCAGGGGATATACACAGCGGACCATTTTCCTTTTCTTTGGAGGGAGATGCATTAGCAAGCTCCTCCGTGACATTCTGCCATGAGCCTCGAGGGCATACAGCAGTAACACTCAGCAACTCAAGCGTCAATGCTATCTGTATGCAGTGCTGAGTAGTCACGCTTTGTTTTTTCTTATCGGGATGTGTAACCACTTGAAGAGCGACATGATGCTGGTCAGTAATCCAAATGAACGGGCAACAAACAGAGCAATGCTGACCACAACATACTTTAAGTACTGTATAAGACACCTATCTGATGTAAGCTAGCTGTCGGCCAGTAGCAGAGCGTGATGGTAATTTGACATGCTACTGCACAAGATAGTCAGATCGCAATATAAACTTGATGCGATATTAAATAGTTTTACAGTAATTAGTGCCTCACTGCGCTGAGTCACTTCTGCCACTATTTCAGTCACTTTTGACGAATGGGTTAGCCCTAACTTGGTCCTGCTGTGTCCCTCCTCGACGCACATTTGCCTCTATTTGCCTTAGAAATCCAACTCCTGTTTTTTTCTGTCGGAATGTTTTTCCACAGCGGGCACATCCTCCTGTACACTTTTCCTTTCTTCCCTGAGTTCAGAGACTGCTACTTCAGTTGTGCACACAGGGGCAGGATGATTCCTTTTTGGAATATGAAGTAGGTAGGATCTGGTTCTACTAGACCACCACAAGATGCTTTTAAGTTGAGCTTGGCCTTCCATCAGGAAGGTTTCAGTGACTAAGTGGAAACCATTCTCCTTGATGGGCTAACCCCACCTGGACCCCCTTTTGCTCACCAAGTAAGGGGTGCAAGTGCTCTTTTCGGTCTACCCTGCACCAGTAAACTTTACCTCCAGCTCTTTCAGCTCCTGACGCCCTTTTGCATTAGATTAGTACATGTCTTTGACTTTATTACTTTTGGTCCTATACCAAATTGTGAGGCCAGGTTTTTGCCGCTCTCCTATAGTGGTTGTGGCTTCCTGGCAGAGTTTCATTTTGTGCCATTGCAGTCATCTGTCAAGTGGTGAGTTACAACTCAAGCACTCATCTTGTAAGCACTATGTTCTAGATGCTCTTTCCAAGACACCTCTTTTTATTAGCAGGACAGTCCTTGGTTGTCCTTTCTGAGTGAACCCTATCTCCTCCACCCTACTCAGGGTTGTTGGTTTTAGCTCATTACTCTCCCATTAGTGTGAATAAGTGATGGAGACTTAGTCCAGGAAGATATGGAAATTACGTACTTCCTGTAATTATCGATCTTCTTGGACAGTCTCCATCACTCATTCACACGCCCACCCACCATCCCCTTGGTTCACTCGTTTTCTTTCCTGGTCTTCATGATCCTATGGTTCAGTCTGTAAAGACATTGTTTCTTGACCCTTCTTGCAAGGGCCATCTGGGCCCTCTCAGGCCCAGAAACTCAGGATAAGTTATTTTCATTAGTTACGCTGCACCTCCTCAGTCGGAAAGGTACTGAGGTGGTTGGAGGGTTGAAGCCGAGATAGCCTACACAGGCGCAAGCTAGTCTCGCAGTGCTGCGCATGTGTGGTCCTGTCTTGGTGCAGACCCCTCTGAAAAATGTTGGCTCCCGCGTGGTCCTAGCGCCTCTGGCGCTATCCCCATTAGTGTGAATGAGTGATGGAGACTGTTCAAGAAGATCAATAATTACGGTAAGTACGTAATTTCCATTTTTCTCTCCTGGCAAACAGAACTGAGGAAGGGAGGGGGCTGGCATCAGTTACTGGCCAGCCCACATGCACAGTGTCACTACTTCTGCCTCTGGGTGGTGCCAGCACTGACATCAGTCCCCTTCCTAAGCTGCAAAAGACTTTGCTCCCCCAGGGTCCTAGCACCTCTGACTTAGACCCATCAATGTGAATGAATAGTGAAGATACCCTGGAAAAACAAGAATTACAGTGAGTACGTAATTTTCATTTCCTTCTGTAGGCTTTATTGGCATAAAGTAAATATCACGCCCCTGATATGCCACGTGTGTTTCCTGACCACCCTGGTCACTTCTGTAAAGTTGACAGGAAAGCATTTATTTGAAATGCCAAGCCTTGCTGTGTTTGGAACCCACAGAAGGGAAGACATTTCCAACTAAAATATAAACGCACATGTGCCTTTTGTTACTTGTCTCAGGTTCCGAGATGAAGTGGAGTTTGACACTACAGTAGTTCATGCCATTGAAAGTGACCACCAGGTTTCCACCTATCGCCTTCTGTCTCTGTCCAAAGAGTACTACAAGCTGAGAAAGCAGATGGAGCTAAGGAACCAAGCCAAAGCAGAGTTGCAGAACAAAGAGGAAGAAAATGGAAAGGAACACAGAGAAGCAGGTAGGCCCAGGCTGGTCTCCCATGCCACGCATGCCGTGCACACACACACACATGTTTCTATCATCTAATAAGATATTGAAATTTGCATTAAACGCATGGTGGGATGACGATGTGAGATACAATGGACTGTATTTTCAAAAGTTGACGTAGGGCTTGCGTCAGACCCTTATATTGCCACAGCTATGCCAAGGTCAAATGCCACAACTGGACCCACTTTTATAATTTGAGGTGCAGTTATGACAGTTAACCTTTTTTACGGTAGCTTGCGGCAAAGTTAGGCCACAGGCTGGGTGTTGGAGGTCCCAGAATCAACGCACACTAGACCAACAAAAGTTGGTCTAGAGAGTGTCAGTTTGATGCATGGGATACAAAATCCCATTCTTTTGCCACAAACATGGTATGCCACATACTTGATGCACCTAGGGCTTGCAGCAAAATTGAGGCTTTGAAATCTGACCTAATCTCATTCTAACAAAGTGAGAGTTTAATCTTGTCCCCACTACTGCAGATAGCCCATGCCTGCCAGCTGCCCTGAAATGTTTGTAATGTTTATAGAAACATTGAATTTGTCAGCAGAAAAGGACCAGCAAGCCCATCCAGTTTGCCCAATTTTTCCCTGCCAAATCTTCCAGGAATCAGTCTTCACTATTCATTCACATTGATGGGCCTTTTTTCCTTTTTTGTATTTATACTTTCTCCGCCTCCACGGAGCTGGCAGGTGGCTCCGGCCTTCCATAGGAGGGCTCGTCCTCCGAGCCTAACCGTCCCCCACTCAGCTGTACTCCGTAGTTCTCCCACAGATTGCTCCCATGATGGGGCTGGGGTGAGGAGCGTCCACTTACTCCCCCATGGAGCATAATCCAGAAGTCAGGGCGGCTTGTTGCGGTGGGTGCATTGAGCCATCATGGAGCCTGCCAGCTCCTGTTTTTCCACCTGCTTTACTCTCCAGGCCCAAGAACATGCAATAGGCAGAGCGGCTGGGCTCCATCTCCACAGAGGCAGCCTAAACCCTGGATGTGGGGTCCCTCCCCATTCTGGCAGCGTGCATGTGCTGACACTCAGCCACCGCTGGGTGTCAGGCAAACAGCACGCCACACCATCCCCCCCCTCCTTGAGTAAGGAGAGCTGTCTGTGGACACTCAGTCCTTCCTCACCCCTTCCAGTCTCCGGGTGACCTGAGACTGTTCCAGAACCTGGGTTGCCGGCATAACGTGTGGTGTGGCGTCCAGCGTCTCAACCTTCAGCACCACCGGGCCAGCCCACATTGATGGGTCTTAACCAGAGGTGCTAGGACTCCTCAGGAGCAAAGTCTTTTGCGGCTTAGGGAGGGGACCACCATTGGTGCTGGCACCACCCTTAAGGCCGACGTACTGATGTTGTGCATGTGAGCCAGCCAGTAACAGAGGCCCGACCCCTCCCTTCCTCAGTTCTGTTTTTCCCCACCATTGAGTGTGCACCATGGGAGCAACTCAAATCCAAAACTACTGTACTATCAGTGTTTTTTTCTCAGTTTGATGCTGCTTACCTTCTTTTTTGATGCCAAATGCCTTCTGCCATCTTTTCAGCACTGTTGTTCTCCACGGTTCTGTTTCAGTTCAGTTCCACACCAAATTCTTTTCTTCTCATTTTATTTTATTGCTTTCTTCCGTCAATATGCCACATTCAAAGAGTCAGTATTATGCAGTGGTTTAAGGCTCTGAGCTGAAAACCTGGAGACCTGGGTTTGAATCTCACAGCCCCCACTTGCTTGCTGTGTGGCCCTGAACAAGTCACTTAACTTCCTTGTGCTCCCAGGTCGCACCAGTAAACAAGCTTCAGCTTAGTGTGTCTCTCCTGGTAAAAAAAAAAAAAAAAAAAAAAAGGAAGGAAGGCTGTGCCCCTGTGCATCAGTGCCCCATGGGGATCATCTCACAGCATTGGACCAGCGTCTGAAGAGCCAGGCCTACTTTGGACTGGACCATGACATGGGTAGTTGTGATGCCACTTTCAGAGGCAGGCATCGCACCAGAGTTGCCAAGATATGGTCTCTGAGCCTTTTCCCTATGCCTTTTCCCAGTATATCTGGTAATGAGGAAGACCAGGAGCATCCCTGTGCTTGCCTCGCTGAGACATCAGAGGTCCAGAGGGGGGATCTGGTAGCCAGTCGGCTGAGCACACCCTCCCAGTCTATCTGTCCTCTGGGGCACTGGACGCCCCCAGTGGTAAGACCAAAGCTATGCACCCAGTCTATACCAGTGGGCACCTCAGTGTCACAGCCTGGTGCTGTCTAGGGTATAGAGATGCCATCTGAAATAAATAAATGGTAAAATTAATTAAACTCTAATTTTTAAGAAAAATAAAATAATTATGCCCAGAAAAGTGGAATATAATAATGCGTAGACCTGTTGAAAGACTAGACCTGTTAAATAAATGATTGCACCATACACATTTTTGCCAGGGTTATTGATTACATATTGTCATTGGTTGATAGAATCACCTAAAGTTATTGAGAAATGTTGCGTGAAGGGCCAGCTTTTGGGCCAGAGGGTAGCATGTTGTGTTCCTGTGCCGGCAACTAAGGTTCAGAGATGAACTCTGGGAGCTGGCTGGGCAGCACAAGGATTGGGGGAATACATCACTGTTCTGAGCCTGGGAAGGTATGGTGCAGTGTTCTGTCACATGGGGGACACATTGTGATGGGCTGGAGAGCTTTATCTCTCAATGGGTTCACATGCATGTCATGGCCTGATGGTGTGTCAGGGGAAGCAGGTTGGCATGAACAGTGAGTTTTGCAACATCTCCTCTATTCTGTTTATTCCATTTCTAAAGGGACCTGTATGAATGAGGATTCAATTTCATGGACAGTAAAAAAAAGATATATATATGCATACAGTATATCTCACTATATATATATATATATATATATATATATATACACACACACGGACATGCACAAACACATATTTGTATGTATGTTACAAACTATATCAGTGTATAAGTGATGCACAGTGGGGACCTCATGAGTGGTGTAGACAGCACATATAAATATATAAGTGATACACAGTGGGGACTTCATGAGTGGTATAGACAGCATGAGTATAGAAATACCTTTTCAAACAACATGAAGTCTTGATATATTATGACAGTAGCAGTTTGATCCAGCACTAGAACTGCTCCGGAGGTGAAATGGTTAATACCATTCCAAAATAGAACTTTGAGCACGAGCTCTAAGAAGCAGCTCTATCTGTGTAATTTCAAACCTGAACTGTCAGATTCTTTACTCCGCCTCAGTGAACAGTCGCCCGGAGATTTCTCCTACTGCTCGGTTCATTTCTCGTTTAAATAGTGTTTTCTCGGTCCGATTCAACCGAGAATAGTTTTATTTTAACCGCAAAACCGCTCGTTCAAGCTCTGTCTGTGGTAATCAAGTAATTAAAAGGTTTTGTCTGTGTGGAACTTGTAAGTTTATCGGTTCGGTTTTGAACCGATCAGCTGGGTTTAAAACTCATTAATTTTAAAGTTTAACATTTTAGAGTGCGGTTCCCGGTTCTTATCGGTTCTAAAAAAAACGGATTTTATTACGGTTTTCCAATACCCGTGACACGGTTGGGAACCGATAAGGGTGTCTTGCCTGGCACTGCCGTTTAAAGGGCAAGTTTTCTGGTTAGGCTGGCATTATGTCTGAGAAACCCAAAAGAAAAACCGGCCCACTGGGTTTCAACACTGTGATGTCTGTGGGGAAGCCTTTGCCAAGGCTGACCTACACACCACATGTGTTCATTGTCTGGGGTTTGACCACCTCCAGTCAGACTGCCAGATATGTAAGAATTTCCTGCAGCCACCCTGAAAAGAGATTGGGCAGGCTCAGGGAACGAGAGGCTAAAAAGTCCGCTGACCCGATGACAGTTCCCGTGCCAACCGAACCGGAGGGAGTGCCCTCTGACCAGGGCGAGACTTCCTCGGGCCAAAGAAAAGCTGGTTCTGAGGAACCAGTTCCAGTAAAGAAAGTCAGCAGGTTTGGAGTCCAAAATCCCTTCTCCAACTGCTGCAGAGATAGCAAAAGCCATACAAATTGTCCAGTCGCTGTCTCAGGTTCCATCCGAACTGCCACTATCTGGCAAAAGGTCAGTTCGTCTGGTTCCAGTGGTTCAGGAATATGATGTTGAGGAGTTTTATGAACCAGAGGAGGGGGAGGATGATTATGAACAGTATGAATGTGGCTGGGAAGGTCTGGGTGTGCCCATTGAACCGGACATTTCCCCAGACAGACCTTTAGAATCTCCCCCTATGCTATCTGAGTCCCCATCTCATTTTATGTTTTACAAAAAAGTTGCTGAAACCCTCCAGCTTCCTTGAAGAAGCTCTGATGAGCAAGAGGAGCCTGATTTTGTAGAAATGATGGATATTCCAGAGTCTAGGAGATTGTCTATTCCTTTGCATAAGTCTTTAGGAAGCAAACAATAAAATTTTAAAAGCTCCTAATTCTGTGCCTCCTGTAGATAAAAAGATGGACAGAAGGTACACATTGTCAGGTCCTGATACAGAATTCTTTCTCAGCAATGCAGTCATGTTAGTAGTTCAGGCTGCAGCCTGTGATAAAGCTAATATTCCCTGGCTTCACATCCTCCTGACAAGGATTCCAGGAAGATTGATGCCATGGCGTAAAAACAGTATATGGCAGCCTCTCTGGGACTCAGGCAAGCAAATTATATGGCTTATGTAGCTAGGTATCAGAAATCTAGATGGGATACTGTTATGGAATTAGCCAAGCAAGCCATGGCCAGCTGGCTAGCGAACTAGAACAGGTGGCTGCTGATGGCATTGAGGCTTCTAAGGTACAGTTTCATGCTGCTGTGGATGTTAATGATGTTTCCTCTAGGGTCATGGCCACATCTGTAGCTTTTCATAGGTTGGCCTGGCTCAGGTGTACTAGCCTGTCACAGGATACCCAGACTAAGGCTATGGATTTTCCTTGTAGGGAAATTTCTGTTTGGGGAGCAGACAGAGAATTACATGAAAAGATGGATGAATATAGAACTACTTACAAAGTGCTCAAGCTAAGGAGCGCAAGCCACTCCCCAGAGGCATACCCCCAGGGGTAGGGGTAGGCCTTTTCACAGGCCTTTTTATCAGACTCAGGCCTCCTCTGCCTATGCTCAGAGGGGCTTCTTCAGAGGCAGAGGCAGACGAGGGGTGGGCAGGCCTGCTCCCACCCCTCAGCCTAAAGCACCTGCTAAGCAGGCACCCTGATGGGGTGCCCAGGGCCGATTCTCCCTTACCGGGAGGGGGCAGGCTAGCTTACTTCAGTCAGAACTGGGCTTCTTTAACCTCAGACAAGTGGGTTCTGGAAGTAGTAAGCCAGGGGCTGGTTCTCAGCTTCAAAAAGTTTCCCAAGTTGAGAGCCAGATTTTTTCTACCTGCAAGTGCTTCAGAGACCCTTGCTGTAGAAGCAGAGGTCTCAACCCTGTTGGCTGTCAGAGCAGTGGAAAGGGTTCCTCCCCTGCACCAGGGCAGGGGTCTGTATTCCAGATACTTCCTTACCCCAAAAAAGACAGGAGAATGGCGGCCCATATTAGACCTCAGATATCTGAACAAGCATCTTTTGAAACCAAAGTTCAAAATGGTAACTCTGGCAATGATTTTACCCTCCCTAAGGCCAGGGGACTGGTTAGCCTCCCTGGACCTCAAGGATGCCTATTTCCACGTCCTAATCAGAAGCTCCCATCGAAAGTACCTCAGATCTCGAACTACCCTCAGGTCATTACCAGTTCAGAGCAATGCCCTTCGCCTCACCTCTGCCCCAAGGGTATTCACAAAGTGTCTGGCAGTGGCAGTGGTTCACTTAAGGAGGCAAAGGATTGCTGTTTTTCCCTATCTAGACGGATTGGCTCATTGTAGGCCAGTCCCCAGAACAGGTAAAATCTCACCTGCAAGTCACCCAGCAGCTTCTCACCTCCCTGCTTTCTGCTAAATCTGCCAAAGTTGGTTCTGGAACCAGTCCAGGTACTCACCTTTATAGGGGCAGAGTTGGACACAATGCTAGCCAGAGCTTTTCTTCCCTCAGAAAGGGTGACGAATTTAGTGGCTCTGACCTCCTCCTTCACTCTGCAGATCTCTCGACCAGCAAGACACTTTCTGCAGCTCCTGGGGCACATGGCTGCATCCACAGCTGTTGTGCAGGGAGCAAGATTTCAGATGAGAGACATTCAGTTTCACTTGAGAACCTATTGGTCTCAGAGGAGAGACCCTTTCCAAGTTGGTCCCAGTGACTGAACCTTGATCCAGGCCCTCCAGTGGTGGCAGGATCAGAGCATTTAAGATTGGGGGTCCCTTCATTCCCCTGCTCACAATTTGACTTCTCACTACAGATGCTTCCTTCTGGGTTGGGAGCCTACATGGGCGACCTTTCCACTCAGGGAGTGTGGTCCCCCCAGGAATCTCTGCTCCACATCAATTTTCTGGAACTCAGAGCTGTCTTTTTAGCTCTTCAAGCATTTTCTGCATCTGTCAACAGCAAGGTGATACAAGTCAGAACAGACAACACCACAACAATGTGGTACATCAACAAACAGGGGGGCACTCGGTCTTCGGCCTTGTGCACCGAGGCAATGAAGTTGTGGTCTCTGGCCTATTCCCTGAACACTTCCCTCATAGCAGTTCATCTGCCAGGGAAGGACAATGTCCTAGCAGATGCTCTCAGCAGGATTTCCCAGGGCCATCACGAATGGTCCCTGGATCCTCAAGTGCTGGGGATAGTCTTTGCCAGATGGGGCACCCCTCAGATAGATCTTTTTGCAGCCCCAGACAATCACCAACTTCCTCTGTTCTGTTGCAGGCCTCCAGTGTTGGGCTCAGTCCCCCTGGATGCCCTTCTCCTGGATTGGGATGGGAAGTTTCTTTATGCTTTCCCCTTCCCTCTCCTATTCAAAGTATTAGTCAAAATCAGATCTCAGCCTTGCAGGGTGATTCTGATTGCCCGGATTGGGCCAGGCAGCCCTGGTACCCACTCCTTCTGTCACTGACAATCCATCTTCCCTTTGCCTCCCCAGGATTCACAACCATTAACTTGTGCCCAGGGAAGGGTTTGGTATCCGGACCTCAAATCCCTCAACCTCAAGGCCTGGCTCTTGAGGAGTTAGAGTTTGCTGATTTACACCTCTCTCAGGGTGTTCTTGAAATCCTAAAGGCTTCCAGAAAGCCTTCCACTAGGGCTACTTATAGTTCTAAATGGAAAAGGTTTTCCATTTGGTGTGCTGGAAAAATATTTCCCAGAATCTGCTGATTTGCCCATTGTATTAGATTACATGGTCCATCTTAATTCCTTGGGTCTCAGACCAGCTACCCTGAGAGTCCATTTGGCAGCTGTATCTGCTTTTGTTTCAGCAGGAAAGTCATCCCCCTCTTTCCACTCACCCTGTGTTTTCCAAGTTTTTTAAGGGATTACTCCATACTAATCCACCCTTTCGGGAACCGGCCCCTGCCTGGGACCTTAATGTTTGTATTGCCCAGTTAATGCAACCCTTTTTGAACCTCTGTTTTCTGCAGAGCTTAAGTATCTAACTTGGAAAACTGTTTTTCTGGTGGCTATCACTTCTGCTAGGCGATAAGTGAGTTGCAAGCCTTGTCAGTAGAAACTGACTTTATTTCTTTCCACAGGATAAGGTAGTCCTTAGGACTAATAGGAAGTTTTTACCTAAGGTGGTTTCAGATTTCCATCTTAACCAATCTATCTCCCTTCCAGTATTTTTCACTGATCACTCCTCTTCTGGTGAGAGGAGGTTGCACAGCCTGGATGTTAAGAGAGCTCTTAGTTACTGTATAGAGCGTACCAAAGGTCACAGGTTCGAATCCCTCCAACTTTTCCTTACCTATGGTGAAGTTGGGAAAGGCAAACCTGCCACTAAGAGATCAATTGCCAGGTGGATTGTCTCTTGTATCCAATTTTGTTATCAGAAAGTGGGCAGAGATCCCCTCTGGCTTGAGGGCTCACTCTACCAGGGTACAGCCATGCTCTAGCTGCTGCCAGAGACATCCTATATTGGAGATATGCCAGGCTGTTACTTGGAAAGCGGTACACTTTCACCAAGCATTACTCCCTGGATGTCCAGGCCAGGAGAGATGCTCGGTTTAGCACAGCTGTTCTTCAGAGCCTATTCCCTAAGTAGGTTCTGCCCTCCTCCATGGAGGCACTGCTGTGTAGTCTGCTACTGTCATAATATAGCAAGACTTCATGTTGTTTGAAGAAAAATTACTCACCTTAGTAATGTTGTTTCTTCTAATGGAGTCTATATTATGACCTCCCCAGCCTGCCCTCTCAGAACTTCTACTTGGGTGGTAAGGGCACTTAGTGTGGGCACTATTTTGTGCCCTTTTAGCTTTCTCCCTTTTTGGGGTTTGGGGTGTGTTTTATTATACTGTTGTTTTATTCTCATGTTGTTAGAATTGTATTAGTAGTTCTGGTCCCCTGACTTGAGTCTTGGGTGTTGGGACCAGCCATGGTTGTTAGTATTTAGGTAGCCAATTGGCTAGTGTAGGTTACAGCTTCCACACAGACCTTAGTGAGTTTTTGCTCGTAAAGATCTGACAGTTCAGGTTTGAAATTACACAGATAGAGCTGCTTCTTAGAGCTCGTGCTCAAAGTTCTATTTTGGAATGGTATTAACTATTTCACCTCCGGAGCAGTTCTAGTGCTGGATCAAACTGCTACTGTCATAATATAGCAAGACTCCATTAGAAGAAACAACATTACTAAGGTGAGTAATTTTTTCATTTGTCACATAAGGTCCCCTCTGCATATTTCATTTAATAATAATAATAATAAAATTAATTTAATTGAGCACCTTTCAAAATTTCAAGTCGCTGCACAGCAAATACAAACACAAAAACATATTCGAATACATTCAATATAAAATCAAATATAAACACATAATCAAATAAATTCAATATAAAATCAGATTAAAATAGGAAATGCCTTTTCCCATAAAAAAGTCTTTAGTGCCTGCTTAAAACTCCTCACTGTCCTGCACTCCCAGAGCTGATGGGGCAGAGAATTCCAGTGGGTAGGTGCAGCAAAACCAAATGCACGAGCACCAGGTTACTTCAGATTTACCCTCGGAATCTCCAGCAACCCCTCGTCAGCTGAGCGGAGCTGTCGCAGAGGGGTGTAGGGCACCAGGAGCTCTTTCAAGTAATCGGGACCCAAACCGTGTAGGGCTTTGTAGGTCAAAAGACCCACTTTAAAGGTGATCCGCCACTGTATTGGCAGCCAGTGCAGAGTGCGCAGCACAGGGGCGATGTGTGATCTTCTAGAAGCCCCAGACAACAAACGTGCTGCCGCGTTCTGCACTAGCTGCAAGCGGCGGATATCAACCCCAGGAAGCCCTAGGTAAAGGGAGTTACAGTAGTCAAGGCACGATGTCACAAAGGCATTGTCCAAAACAGGCAGCTCACTGGGTGGAACAAGGTGCCTAATCCTGGCAATGTTCCTAAGATGGAAAAAGGCCAGCTTGACGACTGCAGACACCTGATGTCGAAGGGTCAAACCGACGTCAAGCTCCACTCCCAGGTTACGCACCCGTTCAGAGGTGAGGATCTGGTCCTCCCTAGGATTAAACCAGAGGGAAGCCCAGTCCTCAATCCCTCTACCTTATGACCCGGGTCCACAACCATAACCTTAGTGTGTCCTGGGTTCAACCTTAGACCGCTGGAATTCATCCAGTCTTGGATTTCTGCGAGGCAGTTGTTCAGTACCGAGATAGCACCAACCTGGTCAGGTGCGAAAGACAGGTAGAGCTGGGTATCATCAGCATAGCAGTGAAACCTCAGCTCATACCGTCTTACAATGTCTCTGAGGGGTAGCATATATACTGCAAATAACATGGGGGACAGCACTGAGCCCTGAGGCACCCCACATGGCAGAGAGAAGGCCCCGGATGAAAACAAGCCTGAGACCACTCTCTGCGTTCTCCCTGTGAGGAAAGATGAAAACCATCTGAGGACTGTACCCGACAGCCCACAAATGGACCTCAGGCATTTGAGCAGAACCCCATGATCCACAGTATCAAAAGCTGATGACAGATCAAGGAGAACCAAGATAGAACGGTGTCTCCGATCTCTTGCCATCAGGAGATCATTGAGCACCCGAACCAGAGCAGTCTCAGCACTATGCCTCTTACGAAAACCAGACTATAAACTATGGATGGTCAAATGGTTATCCAATTGAGCAGCCACAACTTTCCCAATAACCTTCCCCACGAAAGGGAGGTTAGAGATTGGCCTGTAGTTTGCTAGGTTATCCTGGTCTAGAGAAGCTTTCTTCAGAAGGGGGATCACCACCCCCCTCCTTCAGAGAGCTAGGAAACACTCCCATATCTAAAGAGCACCAGATAATCCGAGCTAAAACCGGGCCGATGATCTCACTACAACCCAAAATCAGGAAAGTAGGGCCAGGGTCTAAACTACAGCACGTGGGGCGCATCTCCTAGACAATCCTCATAGTATCTACGAGATCCGGCAGGTCAAAGGCACTCCAGGAAACTCCAGGCTCTACGACAGGGCACCGATCAAGAGCAACACCCTTAGAATGAAGTTGGAGGCACTCCCTCCTGATGTCTTCAACCTTATTCGCAAAGAATCGAGCGATCTCCTCACAGTCAGTTTGAGTAAAAACTCGAAGGATCTGCTGACAGGCTGGGTTGCACAATCTGTCAACAGTTGTGAAGAGCTGGGCCGGTCAATTCTGTGTGACAGAAATTTCCCTGGACAGGAGTTCTGCCTTCTTATGGGAAATTTCTGTTTGGTAGAGTTTATAATGCTCTAACAAAATAAGGTGGTCGGCATCAGTGGTCGTCTTCCTCCAATGACACTCTAACCTATGCCCCGTCCTCCGCAACCCTCTCAGAGCTCCATCAAACCATGGAGCACCGGGATGACGCGGAAGGGGGCAAACACAGACTGGCGCAATCTGATCAAGGGCTACCGATATGGCCCTATTATAGGCCACTACCAACTGCTCAGGATCAGTGCAGAACTCGTCCAACAATGAGAGGTCAATAACCGCCATCAGGTCTTCAGGGACCACGTCCCGCAATGGGCGGTATCTGACCAACTCCACAGAGGCCGACCTACCCAGGGGGGCCTCAAAATTGAACCCAACTGAGTAATGATCGGACCAACCGACTGGTTCCACCACCAAATCGGAGGCTTTGATCCCCAGGAGGGAGACCAGGTCAAGAGAGTGACCTCCCTTGTGTGTAGCTGAGGAAACAACCTGTGTAAAGCCTAGAGATGTCATCTCCTGGAGGAAATGTTGACCAAAAAGCGAAGATTCTTTGTCGACCCAAGCATTGAAGTTGCCCAGAACCATCAGTCTGGGAGACTCCAAGGCCATGTCGGCAGCGAAATCTGCTATTTCCTGCAGAAAAAGCTTCTCATCACCTGGTGGATGATAGATGAGGGCAATCCTGCACCCTTCACCAGCTACCACAGTACACTCAAATGACCTGGCCTCTTCAACTGGTACACCAGTTAGGCCCAATTCGGTCTTGAAACAGACCGCCACCCATTTATGCACAACATTTATGCAATAGATATTTTTTTTTTGCTTTTTAGGCATGAAAGTATTTCTATAAGTCTGTTATTTTTATGTTTGCTTGCACGCATGTGCAAGAAACATAGTGCCATCATCCGAGTTTTTGGAGGTGTGGCAGCCCTCTTCCAATTCAGTCAGTGTGTTTGCAGGAGCGGCCGCAGTTCTCCAATGGCTGCTGGAGCTGTCTATGACAGCAGTCGAAAATGCAGTGGAGTACAGTTGAAAGGGGGAGCTACGCTTCAGTGAGCAGCGATAAGATATTGCCTACTCATGCGCGCTCCCCGTACCCACACACACACACACGCATGCATTTTCTTCTCAGGGAGCACAGCCAGTAGGAACGCCTGAGCTCTTCAACCCTTTAAACTACAAGCTGTGACCGTTGGGTGGAAGACTTACAGTGCACTCGTCTTAATAACTCCTCGTTTAAACAACTCTACAAGGGCAGCTTTCAAGCTCACATACTCTGTTGGCACGGTTTTCTGGTTTTTTTTAATTACTGTTGAGAGGCAGAGAGAGAAAGGGAGTGACTGAACCGGACCACCCTCCCTCCCTCCGTACACTGTGCGTTGTTCTTTTATCAGCACCCTATATCGCAGGGTGCAGTGGGTGAAGCTGGAAAAGCTGCTTTTTATCAGTGCCGGTTGCATGGCTTCTTTGTGTACAGCAGCTGCTCCTGAATGCATGGCAAACACTGCGGCTTGGCATTGAGCATTTAAAAATAACAGCCCAAAGAACTGGAGAGCGGGAGAAACGGAAAGAAAGATACCTATCCTAAAAGGGATTGCAACTACTGTACGCCAAGTACTTCAGGGTTACAACTGGCCTCAAACTGCCCGTGAATGTTAATGTGGCTCTGAGAATCACAAAGGTGTACTGGAGTCCACTCGTCAGCCTAAAGGCCATGGATGTAAGGTTTTATCCAGCCGGTGCTGGCAGCACTATTCCTGGTGATCCTTCCAACCTGGACTTTTCCCAGTGTTTGGGCTACTACAGCTATAACAAGGTGATTAATATGTATTTCTATAGTAAAGATCTTAACTCTGTGTGTGTGTGTGTGTGTGTGTGTGTGTGTGTGTGTGTGTGTGTGTGGTGGGATGTACGAAAGCAATATCCATTCTAAACACGTGAACTGCCATATAAAATTTAATCAGTGTGACGGATGGTGCAAACAGTGGGTTTGGAAAACTTTAAGCCATGAGTTTACTCCTTTATCCAAGGGTAAAGGCATATGAATAATTAATTCACATCTCGGTTAATGCATGCATTTTTTGACAGATGCGGGATTTTGGTAGAGTCCTTGCTTGCTGATTACAACAGAGTTCACGTGGTGGAAGTTTCCTTTCCTAAAGTGATTTTTTGTTGTTGTTGTTAGGTATGGGTCACTAATATTTAACTTTGTTAGTTACTGATAGTAATATTTCACTTTGTTCATATTGTCAATTTTCTTAACCAGGTCTAACAGTTTATGGAGTCTGTTTTTGTAGTTTTGCCTGCACTTAACTGTAGTGAGAAAGGAATAATTTGACCTACTGGGGATTGAACACAAGGCCCTGGAATACCGTCCCGGTGCTCTAACCACAGACACATCACCAGTGGTAACTGTTAAATCTGTGAGCTAGTATTTAAATTTTTCATGCGCTGAGATTTCTGTTTCCACTTTGTAATGAGACATGCATGCAGTGCGAGACAATATCTAAAGAGACATTTGCAGAGATTTAAAATCACTGGAAGGTGAGTCAATTCCATCCCAGAGGGCACGTTCACAACTCTCACTACTAAGGGAAGTAATATGTATTGCTTTTCTTGCTAGCTGGAACTGAACGCAACTGTTTACCAGAAGGTTCTGTGAGTCCATCTTTGTTTAGCTTGGAGGATGACGTTACTGGCGCTGTAGTGAAACAACTGAGTAACTTGTAACCTTGGAGTCTTGTCAAACAGCCAGCGTGATGTTCCCAGTCTTTTCATTTCCTACTGTAACCCCCCTGCAAATGGGGGTTCCCAAAAGACTTCCAGGAGCTTGCTTGAATGCTCCAAGCCTGAATGGTGTTTGGCATTTAAGCCATTTATCAGTGAGTGTTTTTAGAGCCTCTGGTACTGTCTCTTTAAGAGCTGTCTGCTTGCAGACATAATTAGTTTGTATGGGGGGACTGTGTGCTTCTCTGAGTACCACTCGAGCTGCTGCCAATTCACTTCATTTTGCAGTCACTAGGAGTGCAAAGGAACCTATCTGAAAGATGTAACTGTTTGCCAGAAATTATTTAGAGTAATAATGAAATTACAGTTTGTCTAACCTGCTTTCTTTGCAGTCAGAACTGTGTCTGCTAGTTCCCCATTCTAGTTTTGAACTGCTGAACTGGACCAATCAGTGTGGGGTAAGCTAGCTCTAAAATGATGCCTTTGATGAATCAGAACTTGGACTCATAATCTGAGCCAGCCACAAGAGGATTGTATGGGCAGTGACTCTGGGAGATGTAGTTTAGACTTCAGTGCCTTTTGGACCAACAGCAGCAGTCTATTGTGAGTGACAGCCAATCCAGTCAAGAACTGGGAGGAACTCAAAGGAAGTGCCCGGTTTCGCCAGTTGGAGTTCAGTTGAGCTTTGGCAGTGAAGAAGGAAGGAGCCCTGTGCTTTTTCAGTGTGCAGTTTTAGTCAAAAAGTGTGTAAGGCCCAGAGTTCCGTCTGCAGCTTGTGTAACAGCTTGTTAGGACTGAATCCGTCCTGTGAAAAGAATCAAAGGATCTCTGAAGAGTAGAAACCAGGCTCACCCTGTAGAAGACTGGAAGAATTGCTGAAAATTGCACTTTCGGTCTGTCAGGAACTGAATCTGCTGTGTGTTCTCCCGGTATTGTGCAGTAATTGCGATCGGGATACAGATGCAGCCTGCCGTATAGTACTTTCTTTATATGGATGTGTGAAGAGGTTTGTGTACCTCAAGTGAGCCCTGCTGACATTGAAGGACCCTATCTTATTTGGAGGTCGTGAGTACTAATTCAGGGTTGCTCCTGTTGAATTGCCACATTAAATCCAAATGGAATTACTGTACTGCTGACTGTTTAATTCTCCTTTTTCTGTGTGAAAGGGCCCCTACCAGCTGCCACGGTTTGGACTAGCCACTAGGGCTTGGATACCCAGGGACAGTAATTGATAGGGATAGGCCTGTACAGAGCCATAGGTAGATTATTAGAGTGATAAGCTAATTAACCTGATTTCCCTGTCCTTGTTATATCCCCTAAATAAATCAGAGCTGCTTGTTTCAGCAAAGTTATACTGCCTGAGGTATTTGTCTATGTTAAAGTACTGTACTGTGATTGTTGCACTGTATCTCATTTCACAGGAGGTCCCAGTGCCGGAACCAGACCTGGGGTAAGTGTATACTGTGAAGGTAATTCTGATATATTGTGTGGGCCACTAGTGGGAAGAAAGGGGTTGCAGTGTCCCAGAGGGCTGTGACCAAGTTAGTCTTAACTATTGCAAACCCTGACCTCTGGGTGGAGGCACCGCCATTGGATCCAGGCCCCTCAACCTGTTAGTGGCAAATCAGGCAGGGGTAGTAGCCCTGGGATAGCGCCATCTAGGGTTACATCTTGGAGGCTCACCGCTGGGATTGTGTGTCCTCTAGTGGCCATATTTACGAACCACTGTTAAGAAAAAATGGGTACCTCGACAGAAGTGGCTGTGCACCGCTGGTGGAGTGGTGTACTGGGAGGAGATCGACCCTCAAAATGCTATGCTTATCCTGGACATCCCTCTGGGTATCAATACGGACACTGTGCAGGGAGTACTTTCCAAGGTGGAAGGTTTACAAACCCTGTGGTGGTGGGTCGGCATGCTAATCTGCTCACCCACACTTTCCTGGCCCTAGTAGAGTTTAAGGATCCCATAGATAGCTCCAAAGTGCCACAGACCATTACCCCAGAGGGAGCCCTCACTGCTTGGAGAGTGATAACTAAGGACAGTAAAGACCGGGGAATCAGCCCCACCACTATCTGAAACTTTTGAGGAGAAATTTGCTGAATGGTTGCTGGGAGAGGGAAAACTGTGGAGGACTTGAAGAAACTATTCTTGCCACCTGGGGTGTTCCTCCCAACACCCTCTCCTGCTCCAGTGCCCGTAATGGTGGCTGAACCAATGCAGACTCCTATTTCTGCACCTGCCATTAGTCACGACTCACCGAAGGTTGAGGATCTTCTCTGGCACCCTCCCCACCCCCAAGGGGAGGATGACTGGGAGACCTGGATAGACTATGTTGCCCCCAAGTGCTAGGAATGGCAATGCTCGGAAGGTGAAAAGCTTAAAGAGGGTTAGTGAGAGCCTCAGAGGTCCTGCCCTGGCTACCATCCGTGCTAAACGGGCCAGTAACCCTGAAGCGACTGCACAGGCCTATCTTGAGGCCTTGAGAATGTGTATGGGAGCCCAGATTCTGATGAGGACCTATGGTGGAGAGTAAGAGATGCACAACAGTACCAAGGGAGTTGTTGTCTGTGTATGTATCTCGGCTGGAAAAATTGTTGCAAGAATGCCTCAGAAAAGGTAGTTTGCCAGCGATTGAACTGGACCGAACCAGGCTGGACAGGATCCTAAGTCTGCCCCTTCTCAGAACTGCTGTTGCTTCAGTTACACCTGGCAGATCGACTGGAATCCCCACCCTCCTATGATGAGTTAATGAGAGAAATCTTGAGGAGTTGAGAAAAGATGACCCTGGGAGGGACCTGCACCAATAGCTGCGGCCACGACCTCAGTGACTGAGGGTGACCCATCAAGGAAGTTCAGGGCAGAGGTTGGCAGTCAATGAGTGCTCTGACAAGGAAAAAGATATGTCACAATGGAATGAACTGTTGGAGAGAGATCCGGAATTCAAAACAGTCCCTTTATGAAGGCCACGCCTGAGCACGGGCTCCTGACCTATATCCGACTGCATCTGCTATGGGGTGGGGTACCTCACCATGTATCTCCTGCTGATAACAGCTCCGAACTCGATTCCTTGACCATGGAAGTGGAGAAACTGACGAGATGTCTCCAAATGCTTATCACGCCGCAGACAGAGATGGCACCAAGGTTTCAGTTAGTAATACCCCGCCCTGGCTCCCAGTGTGGCGCCTCGGCCAGCTCAAACTCCAGAAAGTATGTTTTGCTATAATTGTGGGAAAGATGGGCACATGAAAAGGAATGCCAGTCCCCAAAAGACACTGACAAAGTTGCATATAGGCTACAAGGAGAGCTTCGAGAAGAAATCAGTGGTTAAGAGGTGCACGACATGATCCCAGTGAGGGCACCAAAATGCTAATTCACGCCCTTTGTGGCAAGGTCAGTTGCCCAGGCCCCCACTACCGCCTCTCCAGACTGGTCCAGAATAGTGGGTCCCTCCATGGAGACCACTGTAAAGGCGAACGGAGTGTCTACAAGAGCTATATTAGACAGTGGCTCCCAAGTGACAATTATGTTCCAAGATTGGTATCAGAAGCATTTGTCAGACGTACCCTTACAACCATTAGAAGGACTGCATGTATGGGGGTTAAGTGAGAAGGCCTACCCCTATTCCGGGTATATCCGAATTTGGCTGTCTTTCCCCACCTCCGTGGCTGGAGTGGCCGAACAAGTAGAGACCCTAGCCTTAGTGTGTCCCCCACTGGACTGTATGATGGTGTCCTTTGTTGATTGGAACAAATGCTCATATGTTCGGAAGGCTGGCACAGTTGTGTTATGAAAACAGGGTCAAAGACTGTAGAGCTTTAAGAGTTCCGCTTTAATTAAGAAGGCCTATGAGGCACAGAGAGATGCTGAAAAACAGAACCAGAGGAACCAGTCGGAATTGTATGGAAGAAGGATCCTGAGTCTCTGATCCTGGCGCAAATGCCCAGTGTACCTTACAGGAGAGGTCCGTATCAGAAGGATGTTAAGAATAAAATATTAATGTTGGATGCACCAGGCGATGGAAAATTGCCAGAGGGACTGCTGGTCAAGCTTAGTATTTTGCCCGCTAGAGCCCATGCTTATGCCAGAAGGGTAATGGTCCAAGTTCATAATGTGTCTGAAAGAGACATTCGAGTAAACAGAGGTTGCATCCTGGCTAATGTGCATTGTGCAGACACTGCAGTGCTACCCAGCAGCAAGAGTTCAAGGAAGAATGACAGAGTAACGCCTGACTTGTTTGATTTCGACATCCGCTGCCAGCTGAATGGAAAGTGAAGATCAGTGAGAAGCTTGCCCAGAGAGACCAGTGTTTTCTTTAAAGGAATGGGATGTAGGATGCGTGCAAGGAGCTGGAGCACAATATCCGGGTGCATGACGAAAGACCATTTCGTGAGAGGTCTCGACGCCTGGCACCTGCTGACATAGATGATGTGAGACGGCATCTGCAAGAGATGTTAGCTGCTGGTGTAATACAAGAATCCAGAAGCCCTTATGCTTCCCCATTGTGGTAGTGAGGAAAAGAATGGAACAGTAAGGATGTGTGGATTATCGCACCTAAACCGGCGGACTATCCCTGATCAGTACACAATGCCCCGCATTCAGGATGCTTTGGACTGCCTAACGGGAGCAAGTGGTTCTCTGTGCTGGATCTCCGCAGTGGTACTATCAGATCCCGATGGCCCCAGAGGACCGTGAAAAGACAGCCTTTATCTGTCCGCTTGGCTTCTATGAATTCATGAGGATGCCTCAAGGATTTCAGGTGCCCCAGCCACTTTCAACGATTGATGGAGCGTGCAGTGGGGACATGAACTTACTAGAGTGCCTGGTATACCTAGATGTTATTGTGTTTGGCAGCTCACTGGAGGAACATGAGAGCAGATTATTTAAGGTATTGGACCGACTGGAGGACTTTGGCCTTAAACTGTCCATTGATAAGTGTCAATTTTTCAAACATCAGTAAAGTATGTGGGACACATAGTATCCACCGAGGAATAGAGACCGACCCAAGTAAAGTTGAGGCCTTGACCACCTGGCCACAGCCCAAAAATCTAAAAGAACTGCAAAGATTCCTGGGATTCTGTGGTTATTATCGGCGCTTCATCAAGGACTATTCAAGAGTGATCCGCCCTTTACTTAACCTTACTCAAGGGTATCCCCAACCCACAAAAATACCAAAAGTCAGCATCCTCAAGACTGAAAGATGTATTTTCATCCGAGTGAAGTATTTGGGGCCGCTGGACTCCTGATTGTGAGACTGCTTTTCATGAGATCATATATCAACTTACCCATGCTCCAGTGCTGGCCTATGCCGATCCAAGAAAACCTTACGTCCTGCACACTGATGCTAGCTTGCAAGGGTTGGGGGCTGTGTTGTACCAAGAGCACGAGAATGGCCTGAGACCAGTGGCCTTTGCCAGTAGAAGCCTGACCCCATCCGAAAAGAACTATCCTGTACATAAGTTAGAGTTCCTAGCTTTGAAGTGGGCTATTGTTGACCAATTCCATGAGTACTTGTATGGGGCTAAAATACTAGTAAAAACTGACAATAATCCTTTGACCTATGTGCAGACCTCAGCTAAGTTGGATGCCACTGGCCATAGGTGGCTTTCTGCATTATCTACATATGACTATGCTCTCGAATACCGAGCAGGTCTGAACCACATAGATGCTGATGCTCTCTCCCGGAGGCCTGTTCCCCAGAATGATTGGGTCCGAATGGCAGAACCTGACATTCGGGCACTCTGTGGGAAGTTTGACAGGGAGGAACAAATGTCCACGGACGCAGTGGACTGCATGGTGGATTGCTTGGGAGCCTCTGAGAATTGCATACCTGCTGCTTATTGCCACTTTTCTGCAATAGACATTGGTGCACTGCCTCAGCTGGACAATGACAGTATTGCAGGCTCAATCCCGCGATCCCATGATCAAAGCAGCTTTAGAAGCCCTCTATGCAGGAAAAGATGTGTCCAAATTACGCTCCACTGATTTGAGAACTGCACTGTTATACAAAGAAGGTCCTAAGTTGAAACTGATCAATAAACTGTTATACAGAGAAACAGTAGACAGAGGGGGACAAGTAGACAAACAACAACTAGTGCTGCCCACTGCCTTTCGAGACTCAGTATTGAGGTCCTTGCACAACCACATGGGGCACCTTGGTATAGACAGAACACTTGACTTGGTGAGATCCAGATTCTATTGGCCTAAGATGGGGCTGATGTGGAGCAACACATTCGAACTTGTAATCGCTGCTTACAGAGGAAAGCTTTTCCCAGAGGGCTGCCCCCTTGTTAACATAACCACCAGTGCACCCATGGAGCTGGTCTGTATTGATTTTCTAAGTTTGGAGTCAGATCAAAGAAATATCAGTAATGTGCTGGTGGTCACTGACCATTTCACGAGATATGCCCAAGCTTTCCCACCAAAGACCAGAAAGCATCCACTGTAGCCAAAGTACTTGTAGAAAACTTTTTGTTCACTATGGGGCTCTCACAAAGAATCCATTCTGATCAAGGGAGAGACTTTGAGAGTCGTCTGATCAAAGAGATGCTTTCTCTGTGGGGAGTCGAAGTCCAGAACCACTCCTTACCACCCCAGGGGACCCACAGCCTGAACGTTTCAACCGCACTTTGCTAGATATGCTAGGCACCCTGCACCCAAAGGACAAGCCTTAGATGGAGCTAACAAATTAGCACCCTGGTACATGCTTATAACTGCACCAAAAGTGATGCCACTGGATTCTCCCCTACCGCCTGATGTTTGGAAGAAGCTCGACTACCAGTAGATGTGTGTTTGGGGTCTCCTGATGGGGTTCAAGCTGACAACTATTTACAGTATGTGCAAAAGTTAAAGGCCCAGCTAACTCATGCGTACCAACTGGCTCAAACCATGGCTGCCAAAAGAAATCTGGCCAACAAAGAAAGGTATGATAAAAGGTGAAAGCACAGGAACTCCAGGAGGAGATCGGGTATTGCTAAGAAATCTGGGACTGCATGGCAAGCACAAGATTGCTGACAGATGGCACCATCTCCCTCACATTGTAGTGGGCAAACTAGATGATCTGCCAGTGTACAAAGTAAGGCCTGAGAATAATTCAAAAGATGTAAAAACAATGCATAGAAATCATTTACTGCCCATTGGACAAATCTTAATTGAGTCTGAGCCCCTAGAAGATGCCCCCTCTGGACCAGTGACTAGAGCTGCTGCTAAGAAAAGATCAAGAAAGTCTGCACCTACAGAAGCAAAGTTAAAGTGTTCCCCTCCACAAGTCCCAGTTGAGCATGACTGTCAGTCCATATCGGAAGAAAGTGAGAGTGACTTTGAATACTATCCTTCTTACGAACTGAGTCAATTGTTTCGGGGCAATCCCCTAGTCAATACTGGAGACAAAGCTGGGCCTTCTGGACTGTCTAAGCCCCCAGCTTCATCCCTGGAGCCAATGCTCCCAGAAAGTGAAGTGCAAAGCATCAGATCAGATGAAATGGAATCATTGTGCATGGTTGAACTGTTTGAGCTTTCAGGGGAGGAAAATGATAGATTGGGGCAGACTGGTGATACACCCGAACAAGAAGAGTATTTTGAGTGCCCTGACAGTCCACTGCCAGTGTCCGAAAGCTCTCCATGCGAGCCAAATGTTGTGGACTCAGAAACTGTAACTCCTGGAGCTGAAAGTGCCCCAAGTTCTAGCCTCTCTACCCCCATGGAGACTCCTGACAAGTGAGGACAATGCTGAAAATGAGGCTCAGAGTGCAGAGACTATAACAGTTCCCCCTAGAAAGACTGGTCGAGCTGTAAAGCCTGTGGTGCACCTCAGTTATGATTCACTTGGGAGGCCTGTGGACTTGCCTCTAATGTTGTCCATAAAGGAGTGTATGTGTCCCAGCTCATTGCCCAAACTGAGCATCAGTGCTAACTCCAAGTTACTTGTGTTGCCTCAAGTATGGTGCCTTGCCCCATCCAGCCCCAAGGTAACTGATAGGAAGGGCCCCTCTCTTCAGGTTTCATGTACAAGAGGTAATAACTTGAGTTATGGTACAATGTGTATGTAATACTGTAAGAGTGACGTACTGCAATGTTTCAGAAATGTGTTCTTGGTAAAATGATATATTGACTGATGATTACATGTGCAGCCTAATGCAAATGTATATGGTTGCAGTTGAAACTTAATGGGGTACTTGCTTGACGCGACGCCAAGCTTTCCCAGGCCAGGAAGGGTGTAACCCCTGCAAATGGGGGTTCCCAAAAGACTTCCAGGAGCTTGCTTGAATGCTCCAAGCCTGAATGGTGTTTGGCATTTAAGCCATTTATCAGTGAGTGTTTTAGAGCCTCTGGTACTGTCTTTAAGAGCTGTCTGCTTGCAGACATAATTAGTTTGTATGGGGGACTGTGTGCTTCTCTGAGTACCACTCGAGCTGCTGCCAATTCACTTCATTTTTGCAGTCACTAGGAGTGCAAAGGGAACCTATCTGAAAGATGTAACTGTTTGCCAGAAATTATTTAGAGTAATAATGAAATTACAGTTTGTCTAACCTGCTTTCTTTGCAGTCAGAACTGTGTCTGCTAGTTCCCCATTCTAGTTTTGAACTGCTGAACTGGACCAATCAGTGTGGGGTAAGCTAGCTCTAAAATGATGCCTTGGATGAATCAGAACTTGGACTCATAATCTGGAGCCAGCCACAAGAGGATTGTATGGGCAGTGACTCTGGGAGATGTAGTTTAGACTTCAGTGCCTTTTGGACCAACAGCAGCAGTCTATTGTGAGTGACAGCCAATCCAGTCAAGAACTGGGAGGAACTCAAAGGAAGTGCCAGTTTCGTCAGTTGGAGTTCAGTTGAGCTTTGGCAGTGAAGAAGGAAGGAGCCCTGTGCTTTTTCAGTGTGCAGTTTTAGTCAAAAACGTGTGTAAGGCCCAGAGTTCAGTCTGCAGCTTGTGTAACAGCTTGTTAGGACTGAATCTGTCCCTGTGAAAAGAATCAAAGGATCTCTGAAGAGTAGAAACCAGGCTCACCCTGTAGAAGACTGGAAGAATTGCTGAAAATTGCACTTCGGTCTGTCAGGAACTGAATCTGCTGTGTGTTCTCCCGGTATTGTGCAGTAATTGCGATCGGGATACAGATGCAGCCTGCCTGGTATAGTACTTTCTTTTATATGGATGTGTGAAGAGGTTTGTGTACCTCAAGTGAGCCCTGCTGACATTGAAGGACCCTATCTTATTTGGAGGTCGTGAGTACTAATTCAGGGTTGCTCCCTGTTGAATTGCCACATTAAATCAAAATGGAATTACTGTACTGCTGACTGTTTAATTCTCCTTTTCTCTGTGTGAAAGGGCCCTCACCAGCTGCCACGGTTTGGACTAGCCACTAGGGCTTGGGTACCCAGGACAGTAACTGATAGGGATAGGCCTGTGCACAGAGCCATAGGTAGATTATTAGAGTGATAAGCTAATTAACCTGATTTCCCCTGTCCTTGTTATATCCCCTAAATAAATCAGAGCTGCTTGTTTCAGCAAAGTTATACTGCCTGAGGTATTTGTTATGTTAAAGTACTGTACTGTGATTGTTGCACTGTATCTCATTTCACAGGAGGTCCCAGTGCCGGAACCAGACCTGGGGTAAGTGTATACTGTGAAGGTAATTCTGATATATTGTGTGGGCCACTAGTGGGAAGAAAGGGGGGTTGCAGTGTCCCAGAGGGCTGTGACCAAGTTAGTTTAACTATTGCAAACCCTGACCTCTGGGTGGAGGCACCCGCCATTGGATCCAGGCCCCTCAACCTGTTAGTGGCAAATCAGGCAGGGGTAGTAGCCCCTGGGATAGCGCCATCTAGGGGTTACACTACCATTTCTTGACCTGGTTACTTTCGAGTCACCATCGGCTACTTACATATTAGCAAAGCAACTTATTTGTTGAATATGAGTCAAACAGACCAGCAGAGTATCAGACAAGTGAAGAAATTTACTGGATTTATCAAGGATAAAGGAAGCTGAAGATGTAGTAAATCAGTGTTATAGTATGGAAAGATCCCAATTGTACATACAGTACTGTATACAGTACACTACAGTGTCATTTACTGAATTATCTATTGGTGAAAATCAACGTTTCATCATTCAACTTGGGTTTCTTTATCCATATTGCAAGTGAGGGCTTAAACAAGATTTTTCATATCTTAAAAGTAAGGACTTCGTTGCTGTGCCTAAAGCTTAAGCGACTGGATTGCTTTATATTATAAGAAATGTACGTCTAATAAACGCAGACTGTATTGTTTTTATATTAATTTAATTTGTGGATTGCATATTAATTTACATGGTTATTCATTCTTTTGGAAACAACACTGCGTCCTTTGACTGATGAGCTTTATCAACGGTCATGTCAAAGACTAATTATGTTTCTTCTTTTAGTCTTAAGCATTACTGGCAAATTTTCTGAACTTGTTTGTCCCATGTAATCAACCTATCCATCTGCGTATTTTAAGTTTGTGATGCATTTTGGCGCTACTCTAGATGCATGTTATCCTGTACTGCACATTACATATTGCAAGAGGGTGGATCACAGGTCACCTCCCCCCCCCCCCCGGGAAAAAGCTTACCTTATTTGTTAAAGAGAGAGGGAGAACAAGTCTCCCTCAGGTTTAGATTGCTATTTTGTCCTATTAGACCTGGCAACATGCCTGTCATATTCTCAGAAATTAAACTCTCGTTTTTTATGTTTGCTTGCACGCATGTGCAAGAAACATAGTGCCATCATCTGAGTTTTTGGAGGTGTGGCAACCCTCTTCCAATTCAGTCAGTGTGTTTGCAGGCGCGGCCGCAGTTTTCCAATGGCTGCTGGAGCTGTCTATGACAGCAGTCGAAAATGCAGTGGAGTACAGTTGAAAGGGGGAGCTACATTTCAGTGAGCAGCAATAAGATATCGCCTGCTCATGCGCGCTCCCCTTACACACACACACACACACACACACACACACACACGCATACTGCGTGCTTGCCCCCCCCACGCACACGCTGTATAGCCGGCGGAAGTGCCCAATCCCCCTCGGCTGTGCTCGCTCCCCAAAACAGGTTCCACATCCTGCGCTGGGTGCCCACCCCAGCGTGGCTACACTGTATAGCCGACAGGGTGCCCAGTCTCCGTGGCTCCGCCTGTCCCCCTCCCCGAGTACAGGGTGCCGCGGAGCCCACCCCAGCGTGGCAACTTAGGCCTCTGCCTCGCCCGGCGGGGATGCCCAATCCCAGTCGGCTCCACCCCAAAACAGCCATCCTTGTGCTATGCTGGGAGCCCACCCAGCGTGGCAAATGTCCTGTCGTCAGCCCATTTAAAAACAAAAACCCTGAAACACAGAAACGGGTCCTCGCTGTCTCTGCCCCCACCCGCACTCCACCCACTGCACACCCTGCCTCCCTACACCCTCACCCCATACTTACCTCCTCGGACTCGCAAGACGCGATCTTCGTGGACTGGAACACGTCTGCACTCTTCAAAGCCGACCACGAACTGAAGAAATGCCGGTAAGCTGTATAATGGGATAGATAGGGTTTTTTCAACTTTGCTGCATATCTCAGGCATTTTTTGGAATTTTTGCACCAAATTTTCAACATGGGGTTTTTGGGACCCCTTCTCATGAATGCTCTCACTGTCATGGCGTTAATTGGGTCCGAAGGGTGATTTCGCAGTCACTGCGCGAAATCACCTTTTGGGACCGAGTAATGAAACGACACTGCCACTGTTCATAAGGTGGGCTCTCAAAAAGCCTATGTTGAAAATTTGGTGGAAAAATTCTTAACAATGCCCTGTTTCTGGCGATGCGTGCATGTGCAGTTCCTCATGCAGCTAGTAAGTTTAGAATTTTCAATATTTTCACTCCAGATTTTCAACATTGCCATTTTACCACACCTCCTTATGAGCAGTAATAGCTGTCATTTTCAAGCATCTTGGCCCAAATGTGTCACCATGTAGCTTACAATGCACAGGCGTAAAGCGAAATCAATGTATTGGACACATTAAGAAAATCACCAGTGACACTGTTAATGAGCAGAGGTCTTAAAATGGCTATGTTGAAAATGTAGTGAAAAAAATTCTAAAATGACTGTTTTACAAGCGTGCGTTGCGCAGTTCTATACGCTTCGTAAGTTTGCAATTTTCAATATTTTCCTCCAGATTTTCAACATTGCCATTTTATTACACTTCCTATGAACAATACAGCTGCCATTTTTCATACGCGTTTGAAATGTGTTTCCGCATACGTAGCACACAATGGTGCAGTCTGTGTGAAAGCAATGTTTGGGACAGATTAAGAAAATCATAGTTACACTATTCATGAGCAGAGGTTTTAAAATGGCTATGTTGAAAATTTGGTGACAAAAGTCCATAAAATGACTGTGTTACGAGTGAGCATTGCGCAGTTTCCACGCACCCTCGGAAGTTCACGACGCACGACTTTGTAATATTTTCAGTCCAGACTTCCACCAGTGGCATTTTTCCACACTTCCTTATGAACAGTACAGTTGTCATTTTTCACAACATGGCCGAAATGTGTTTTCACACTTTCAGCGCAGAGATGTGTGGTCGCTGTGGGAAATCATTGTTCAGGACAGATAAAGAAAATCACAATGACACTGTTCATGATTGGAGGCCCCAAAATGCCTGTGTTGACAATCTGCTGTAAAAAGTCCCCAAACTAATTACATTACGGGTGTGCGTTGCACAGTTTCTATGTACGCTCGTGACTTCACCAGTTTTTTTAAGATTTTTACTGCAGATTTGCAACATTGCCATTTTTTACACTTCCCCATGAACAGTACAGCTGTCATTTTTCACATCCTGTTCAGAATGTGTTTTTGCACCTGTGGTGCTAAATGCCGTAATCAATGTGCATAAGCATCTAACAAACTGATATTGCCACTGTTCATGAGGTGGGGGTCACAAAAAAAACATTTTGAAAATTTGGAGTGAAAATACCAATGAATGCCTGAGGTGTTAGGGTTTCCAACCATAATGCCCCACCATGTAGAGAATGACAGGCATCAGGGGTGTGACTTGGGATTCTTGCCTGTAATGCTCATACCATTCCACACCCTGCAGCTAGTGAGAGGCATCGAGGTATGCCTTGGACTCTTCGCCCCCAAAGTTCACCCCATTCTCTATACGCACCCATCTCACCGTATTTCCTGATGGAATGGGTGTGCATAAGGGCCAAAGACCCCAAGGCACACCGTGACACTTGTCAGTGTCTGCAGGGTAGGGTGTGGTGATGACCCAAAGGCACACCCCAATGCCTGTCACTCTCTGCAGGGTGGTGGTGGGGTTGGCTTCGGTTCAATACTTCACTGCCATTTCTATTGTGCAGCTCTGTAACTTCTACACTACCAATGCCAGCAAGCAAACATTCGGCATTGACAAATGCTTGTTTGAACTAGTGTTACTGTGCTTTCCCCCATCCTGATTGCTATAACCGCTGCCATGGAAGTAAGTCGGGATGACAAGCTGACACTGTGATGTGGTAGTTCGTTAGTGCCACAGAGCTTCCACAGAAATTAAAAACCACCGCTGCAGAAGTTCTGCAGCAAATGGTAATCTTGCCGAAGAACTTGGTCCCAATGTGCCACAGAAAAGTAGGGGCATTGGCAATAATGGAATCAACCCTTTTCCCTGTTCCGAACCTGACATTGGTGACAGTATCACCCAGAAGGGTCATCCCTGGGCCTGGTGCCAGGGACAGTGCAAGGGCTGATTCTGGTACAGAGGCAGTTCTGGTACTGACTCTGGCTCTGGTGTAGGGCTTGGCTTGGGGGGGCAGCACCAGTGTTGGTGAGGGACCCACTACTGGACCTGCTGCTGACCCTGTGACTAGTGCTAGAGGCAGCACTGGCCAGGATATCAGTGGTGGTGCAGAGTTTCGGTTCTCCCCAAAACCAACTGACATTGTCACTGGTGAGGACTGGAGCTGATCTGTGGAATATGTACGGCTCCACTCTCCTCACTAGGGGGTCTCCCCCCAAGGGTAATATCTGGGTCATACTGTTGATATTGGCTGATTCTACTTGAGTAAGTTTGTCAGATCATCCCCCCCCCCCCCTTGGGAGAGGTCCCGTGAGCACTCCTGCAGCCCTGACAGAGAACCTGGAATATCCGGCTTCTGCATCCCTCCCAGTCCTCTGCCGCCCTCCCTGAACTCTCAGGTATTATGAGTCCTCTTGAGCCCATGACCTGGCATCAGTACGGAAGAGTGTCCGGTGTCTTCCACCATTATCATCAGCATTCTTACCAGGCCCAGTTCATACCCGTGGCCCTAGCACCTCAGATCTCCAAGTCCAGCTCCTCCTCTCATACTGTAGTTCTCTGAGGAGGAGGATTTTTCCATCCACGTTTCTACAGATGCTGAGTACACTGCATACCAGTGGTTTCTTATGGACATGCAGCTTAACGTGGGATCTTTGATAGGTCACAGTCTGCTACCCTGTTGCTGAGATTCCTTGGGAAGTTCAGTGATGACTCTTTTGTCATCCCTCCATTGCCTCAGGCTTTTGAGGAGGCATCCACCTCAGATATTTTGGTACTACAGACCCCCACTGGGCCTAAGCACCCTGTGAGGAACCATTCTCCTGAGGCTGATTCTGCAGAGGTAAATGCCTGGAGGAGAAGGGTTTTTACCATGGCATGCACCATTGTGTGTATTGCTGCACACCAGGTGCATCAGGCAACTTACAAGCACCTGTGGTCGAAGTTAGGTCAGGTCCTAGCTTCAATGCCTGACCGCAAATCAACCCAGCAGGCCATTCATCTTTTTGCCCGGGACCTGGAGCTGGCAAGGCACTAATCAAGGGCATTGTACAACACCAATGAGGTAGCTTCCAGGGAAGTAGAACAACAGTATGCATTTTGTGGATGGCATGGCATCTTCTTTCCAGACGGGCATGTCTGGTCCAGTGTAAGGTCCACAACTCGCATTTCCAGGGGACTCATTTCTTTTCCAACAGTGTCAAATGTGAGTTGTTGATGTGCCCTACTGCTCCCCAGCCTCTACCTGCCCCTGACCAGTCTCGAGTGCCCCATACCCATAAGGAGTCCCTGCCCTTAGATTGTTCTCGCCCACACAGAAGACTTAGGTATATCTTCTCTCAGCCTGAGCCAACTCCTCCCTTGTTTTGAGGAAAGCTCAGTACTCTGACCCATCAGTGTGAATGACGGTGAAGATTGATCCCAGGAAGATATGAAAATTATGTACTCACTGTAGTTGTTGATCTTCCAAAATATCTTCACTGTTCATTCACATGCCCGCCCCCCATCCTCCACTCAGGTAAGAGCCAGGGCTTCTGGGCATCTCACTCTGTTGTGCTCAGCACACCTGCATCCTTCTTGCCACTCCCTTTTGGGAGATGTTTTTTCCCCTCTTGAGGGTAAAACTTCATTTTCCATTTCATAAACGCAGAATTGGGATGCGAGTCCCCATACCCTCTTTCTAGCAAAAAAAAAAAACCTAGGGGTATATTTTTCTCCTCTTTTGTCTTTAAGAGCTCTTCCTCACCCCACTAAGGAATATCTCTTAGGGTATATCCCTGTTGCTGCTGTTGCAATATTGGATCCACCTTGTTCAGGCCACAAAGCTTCTGCCATGTGGCAGTATCTGGCACTTGGAACAAGGTACAGGATCTTCCTGGACTTAAGTTTTCACCATTTATTCATACTGCTGGGTTTCAAGCCGGAGGCACTGGGAACCTGCAGGATCCAGAAATCTTCAGGAGGGCCAGTGCCGAGGTAGGGCCACGCATGCATGGCACTGAGAGACTGGCTCGCACTGTATAGGTTGTCTCGGCGTCGATCCTCAAACCATTTCAGTTCCTTTTTTCCTGCCATCGAGTGTGCTTCAGTGACAACATTGCTCAACTGCTGGGAGTCAGATCATCACGTCTATACAACAACAGCATTTAGTTTCATTCAGTTTAGCTAGTGTTTTTTTTATTTTCCTTAGGAAAAAAATATATATTCTCTAACTTCAGTTTTGTCAGATCTTCAGCCCTACTGAACAGTGGAGTCAGCTGTGGACGGTGATGGTAGGGAGTCTCTTTTGGAGGGCTGCTGTGGCAGTTGTGCTGAGTCCAGTCCCACACCCTCTCCTGGAGAGGAGAGGGCTGACCACCGGTGTTTGGGAGGGGGGACAGTCCTCCCGTAAACGCAAAAAAAACAGGCCCATTCCCAATCCAGGTTAGGGACCCGGCACCGCTTGACATCGGGTTCTTCCTCTTCCTGTCGGAAGGGGAAGAAATGGTACCACTCGAGGTCACCCCCAGTACATCTGCCAAGAGGTCTTCAGTGTCCATGAGCAGCAGACCTTCGCTGACACCATCAGTTTCCCTGATGGCTTCTGCTCATGATTGTTCGAGGTCTCGAGCCCTTACCTGTCCGCTTGTGGGGCCTCCAGGGAGCAGTTTCACCATTGGGCAGCTCTTATGGAACAGTGGGTACAGTGTCTGGCCTGGTTGCCCCTTCTTGCGGATCTGGTAGCAGGGCCCTCAGGCCTAGGTGCTGCAGGGCTGAGGTTGCGGCCTTCAGACCAGGTAGAGCGTTTGTCTCTGTCAATGGATCCTGATCCCTTGACGGTGACCGTGCCTCCGACACCGGTTCCACGTGTCACCCTCCCTCACTCTGTGTCTTCACAGGGACCGGCACTGGTACTTTCTCCAGTAACTTCGGTGCCGGTTATACCTCCTAGGCCTGGTTTGGGTTCTCGGGCAGTACCGCCTCTAGCGTCGGTGCCTGGTCTGGTGCCAATGCCACAGGGCACAGTGCTGCTTCTGGTGCCAGCTCCTTCGGGGCTGGCACCGGTTCTGATGCCAATTCCTGTTCCAGTTCTGGTGTCACTCATCTATCCAGTCCCTAGGTCTTGACTTGGGCTTGCTGGGTCCACACTTCTTCCAGTTTCCCCTTCCAAGAAGGATCTGGAAGGGGACGAGTCTGACCCTGACCTCATTATTTCTGAGGATGGTGAGGATGGCTCTTTTTATAGCCTGGAGAATCATCCTCCAGTTCCTACACCTGTCCCTCAGTAGGTCCTCATCCTTTTGACATTACTCAGAAACATGCAGGCAACTCTGGCTCTCAAGACTTCTGCCCTTGATCTGAGTAAGCGAATGCATCTTGAGTGGCTCCACGTTCGGCGCCACCTGCAGCGCTGAGGTTTTCTATTCTGATTCACGGAGCACCTCCTCTTTTTGCTCCTTTTTCTATTTATCCTATCCCTCTGGGGCTAGTAGGAGATGATATTGAGCCTGATCTTGATCTTTGATTAGGAGACAACTTTGACAATGACTCTTCTCTCAAAGTGGCAAATAAACCCTCTCCTTCGGCAAAGCCTCTGGTCGAGGACCTTTCCTTTAAGTCTGTGCTAAAGAACATGAATTCCACTCTCTCTCTCTCTCTCTCTCTCTCTCTCTCCAGACTTCAGCAATTGATTTGGGGAAATTGCTGCGTCTGCAGTATTTGCATGTTCTGGACATTCCTGTGGAACTGACTCCTCCGGTGTAGCCCTCTTTTGAGACACTGTCACAAATGGTGTGGGATAATCCAGCGCTTGTTCCTTCTATGGCCAAATCCATAGACAGGAATTACACCCCCATCAAGGATCAACCTATCTTGGCCTCTCAGGCCGTTGCTGATGCCATAGTTGTCTTGGCAGAGAATGGCAAAGCCATCTTTCCTCAGGAATCTACGGCACATCCGGTAAACAAGGAATCTCATAAGACTGACACCTTGGTTGAAGCGAGTTTTCACTGCCTCTACCCTGGGTGTGCGCATTGCTAGCTACCAGGGTTATTTCTCTCAGTATGCGTATACCCTCTGGCATTTGCTTAGAACCACTGTGGAAGCTCTTCCGGAGTCTGACGTAGCTCAGAGCTTCTCCAGACCATTGCTAGAGGCATTGAGTCCAACAATCAGCAACTAAAATCTGCTATGGATGCCTTTGACACTGCTTCCAGGGCAGCAGCAGCTGGTATTTGCACCCAACACCACTCATGGTTACGAACATCGGGATTCACAAATAATGCCCGACAGCGAGTTATGAGTTTACCATGTGACGGAACTTATCTGTTTGGCCCTCAAGTCAAGCAGGCACTGGAAGCACACAGAAAACTGGAATGGCTGTCAAAACGGCCAGGCCGCCCTCTGCTGCCCCTCAACTGCAGTTTCATAACTATCGGGGACTTCAACAAAAATCAAGCCCACAGTTACAAAAGAAAATGCAGCATAAGGCACAGGACTCAAAAGCGCCTAATGCCACCCTCTGAGATTCTGGCCCAAGTCTCCCCTCTGCTGTCCGAGGGGGACGCTTCTTCTGCAGTAGGAGTGGATCTGACTCAGTTTTACAACCAGTGGAAGTCAGTCACATATCAGAGAAATGGATGCTCAGAATAATCCGCAAGGGTTACTCTCTAAATCTTTCAGAAACCCCTGTGGATCATCCACCCAAACAGCAGCCCAAGCTGTCTGTCTTTCAGTCAGACCTTCTTTCTTCTGAGATTCAAGGGCTTCTGAACAACAGGGCAGTAGAAGTAGTTCTGTTGGATCAACAAAACACAGGTTTCTACACCCATTACTTCCTAGTTCCAAAGAAAACAGGTGACATGCACCCTATTCTCAATCTAAGGAAGTTAAACAACTTCATTTACAAGGAGAAATTCAAGATGATATCACTCAGCACTTTTATATCGCTCATTCATCAAAATGATTGGTTGGCTTCCCTGGACATGCAGGATGCCTACCAACATGTTCCCATACAACCAAACCACCACAGATATCTCCAATTTGTGGCATTGGGTCAGCTCTACCAATTCAGGGCTATCCTCAGCGCCTCAAGTCTTTACAAAGTGCTTTGCAGTTCTCACAGCGCATCTCAGAAAACTCGGAATTTAAGTGTTCCTATATCTGGACAACTGGCTACTAGCAAGCCCCTCCAGACAAGAGACTCCAGAAGCCATGGCTATGGCTTCCAAGTTCCTCACGTCCATGGGAGTTCTGCTGAATTTAGGAAAATCACTACTACAACCCTCCCGATGGCTCTCCTTCATAGGAGCCCTTCTGGATACCTCCAACGCAAAAGCCTTTCTTCCAGAGGACAGAAGGAATGACATCCTTCAGATGGCCCACTTCATCAGAGAGAATGACTCAGTTCGAGCCCTCTCGATGCAGTGGAAGCTGGGTCTTATGGCATCCCTCAGTGGTCACTGTGCCTCTGGTTCATCCTCACATGAGGAATACTCAGTGGATGCTCAGCACTCAGTGGTCCCTGACCACACATCCCCACTCCTTTCACATCAAAGTGAAGGAACCTCTAAAACAGTTACTCACCTGGTGGGCTCAAGAGGACAACCTTCTGAAAGGGTTTTCCTTTGCCCCACCGGAATCTCAGATCTCTATCACCACGGATGCATCCCTACTCAGATGGGGAGCTCACTGTCGAGATCTCCACACCCAAGGTCGATGGAATCAGGATGAGTCTCAACTCCACGTAAATATCCTAGAAATTAGCGCTGTCCTGTACGCAGTCCTAGCTCTGAAGGACATTCTCTGTCACAAGATCACCCTCCTTCAAACGGACAACAAAGCGATGATGTACTACATCAACAAATAGGGTGGAGCACACTCTTACCCCCGGTGCAGGGAAGCGATGAGAATGTGGGAGTGGTGCCTGGAGCACAAAGCCCTGATCCAAGCGGTTTACCTGCTGGGAGCATAGAACGATCTAGCAGATTGTCTTAGCAGAATGGAAATGGATCCTCATGATTGGTCTCTCGACACAAGCAATTACTCTTCCAAGAGTGGGGAACACCGGACCTGGACCTTTTTGCACTCCCACTCAACACAAAACTGCCTCTATTCTGCTCGAGAAATCCAGAACCTGGCGCTTTCTGTCAGGATGCATTCAGACTGCGGTGGACAAGATGCTTTCTGTACGCATTTCCTTCTCTTCCCTTTGTTCAGAGGGTACTGCTCAAGCTGGAAGCACAAGGGGACAGAATGATCCTCATTACCCCATTCTGATTAGATCTGATTTCCATTAATGAATAGATTATCAGATACTTCACTGAGACAGCTTCCACTTCAAACGGATCTGCTGACTAAGGGCCCAGTGGTCCATCCCAACCCAAGATCCCTTCACCTCCACACATGGCTCCTGAGGAGATAGAAGTGAGTAGGTCTCACGTTTCACGTAGGGTCTCAGACATTCTCCTAGCAGCATGCAAGCCGGCTACTAGGAAAACTTATACGGCAAAGTGGAAGCGGTTCTCCATCTGGTGTGCAAAGTCCTCCCTGGAACCCTTCTCCTGCTCACCTAACAAAGTCCTGGAGTATCTTCTGGACCTGTCAAATATAAGACTGCAATACTCAACCATGAAGGTTCACCTCTACGTGATCTCAGCATACCACAAGCCTGTGCACTTCATGTCTCTGGCTCAATTACCTTTGGTCAAGAGGTTCCTTAACATAGACGTAGAAACATAGACTTTGACAGCAGATAAGGACCGCTAGGCCCATCTAGTCTGCCCATTTCCCTACCTACAGGATAGGCCGCAGATCCCAGTTAACCAACAGCCTATATCTTCCTGCCCCCCACAAGAATTGCCTTATGTCTGTCCCATGCATTCTTGAATTCTCCCACAGTTTTAGACCCCACAACTTCCTCAGGAAGGCTGTTCCATGCATCCACTACCTCTCTGAAATAATACTTCCTCACATTGCCCCTGAACCGCCCTCCTTCTATCTTTAAATTGTGTCCCCTTGTTCTTGCAAGCTCTTTTTCTGAAAGATGCTACCCTCTTGGACTTTGTTGATTCCACTGAGGTACTTAAAAGTTTCTATCATGTCCCCTCTCCCTTCTTTCCTCAAGGGTATACATATTAAGCTCCTTTAGTCTCTCCTCATACGGCTTCTCTTGCAGACCCTGCACCATTTTAGTTGCCCTCCTCTGGACTGCCTCTATCCTGTCTATGTCCTTGCGGAGATGGGGTCTCCAGAACTGGACACAGTATTCCAGATGGGGTCTCACCAACTGTCTGTACAGAGGGATAACAACTTCCTGTTTTCTGCTGCTGATGCCTCTCCCTATACATCCCAGTATACCCCCGGCCCTCCCTACTGCCTTCTCACATTGCTTGCTAACCTTAAGGTCATCTGATATGATTACCCCAGGTCCCTTTCCTGTTTTTGTTGTTACTACCTCCTACCCATTGTGTATTCTTCCCTGGGTTTTTGTTTCCAAGGTGCATTATTTTGCACTTTTGCATTGAATCCTAGCTGCCATACGTCTGACCATTCCTCCAACCTTGCCAAGTCCCTTTTCATCCTTTCCACGCCTCCTTGTGTATCAACCCTGTTGCAGATCTTTGTGTCATCTGCAAAAAGGCATACTTTCCTTCCAGTCCCTCTGTAATGTCACTGATGAAGACATTAAAAGGACTGGACCAATACTGAACCCTGCGGTACCTCACTAGTAACCGCCTCTTTCTTCAGAGTGGACTCCATTTACAATTACCTTCTGTGTCCTGTTGTCCAGCCAATGTTTTATCCAGGCTACCACCCCGGACCCACTCCCAGGCTGGTTAATTTGACTAATAATCTTTTGTGTGGGACTGTGTCAAATGCCTTGCTAAAGTCTAGGTAGGCCATGTCCACAGCCCTCCTGGTCTACTACTTTGGTCACCCAGTCAAAGAAATCTATTAGATCTGGTCTGACATGACCTTCCCGCCAGAACCCATGCTGCCTTGGATCCTGTGCTCCACTGACCTCTAGGTACTCAACTATTCTTTCCTTCAGAAGTGACTCCATCACTTTCCCTACCACAGAGGTCAGACTGACAGGTCTGTAGTTTCCTGCCTCTGTCTTGGTCCCACTTTTGTGAAGGGGAATCACATCCGCCTTCCTCCAGTCCTCGGGTACCACACCATCCTCCCATGATTTGTTAAAAAGAGTAGCCAGTGGTTTCACTAGTTCCTTCCTTAATTCTTTTAGAATTCTGGGGTGAATTCCATCAGGACCCATTGCTTTGTCCACCTTCAGTTTTAGGAGTTCTTGCAGAACCCTTTCTTCTGTGAAAGGACTGGGATCGACCCCCTATCAAGAGTGCTTCTGTTAATTGGATTAGGCACTTCCCCCTCCTTTTGTGAATACTGAGCAGAAATATTCGTTCAGTATTCCTGCTTTTTCACTGTCCCCCTCTGCCCACCCACATCGCTCATTCTATTCAGCCTCACTATCCCTCCTTTGTCTTTTCACGCCGCTGATGTACCTATAAAAGGTTTTATCCCCTTCTTAACTGAGTTGGCTATCTTTTCCTCAGTTTGGGCCTTTGCTATTCTGACTTCCCTCCTGCTTCTTTCTGCCTTAACTGGTACAGCTCTCTGTCCTGCTCCTTCTGTGTTTCCTTATACTTCGGAATGCTATCTTTTTCTTCCTGACTTTCACAGCCACCTCTGTTGAGAACCATAGTGGCTTTTTCTTTTGTTTTGATTTGTTTATTTACTTCACACAAGGCTTGTTGCCTCTGTGATGGCAGTTTTGATAATTCCCATTGTTGCTCCACACCTCCTTCTAGCCTGTTTGCTAGTGCTTTTCTGAGGCACTCTCCCATCTTGCCAAAGTCAGCCCTCCTAAAGTCCAGTACCCTCACTTTTGTATGGCTTGACTCTGTAGCTGAGTTTAACGTGAACCACACTGTTTGATGGTCACTTGTCCCAGATGGCAACCCACTTCTAAATCTGAGATCCTCTCACTGCCCTCGTTTGAGAGTACGAGGTCTAAGATTGCTCCCTCACAAGTGGGTTCCAACCAGCTGTCTAATGCCTGCCACCTGTAGGGCATCAAGAATGGCCCTGCTCTTGGATGTGGCTGCAGCAAATGTGCTCCAGTTAACATCTGGCATATTCAGGTCTCCCATCAACAGTATCTCCCTTTCTCTGCCATTCTAAGAATGCCTTCCATCATATCCTTGTCCATTCCTTCCCTTGACCTGGGGTCTGTACACAACCCCTGTGCGGATTGTGGTGCCCTTTCCAGTCTCCAAGGTGACCCACAGTGCCTCCTCTCCTCCCTGTTTACTCTTTTGTTCAGTTGCTTTTATCCCTTCCTTTACATAGAGAGCTACTCCTCCCCCTCTTCTCCGCTGCCTGTCTCTCCTGTAGGTTATGTACCCTGGTATGTTAACATCCCAGTCATGGTTTTCTGTGACTGCTACGATATCCAGGCATCCCTCTTCCATTAAGGCCACCAGCTCAGGGAGCTTGTTGCCCAGACTACGGGCATTGGTACTCATTACCCTCCATTTCCTGATGGCCTTACCCCCTTTTGCCCCATCCCTGTCCTTCTTGCCTTTGTCACTTTCTCCATTTACCCTGCCCTTCTCCTATCGACACCTCCATGTTGGTGTTTGCCACACTTACTCCGTGATTGTTTGGGGGCTAGGATTTTCCGTCCTTTCCAGTGCCTCCCCTTGGCTAGTTTAAAAGCTTGCCAATGAAGCATTTAAACCTATCACCTAGGATCCTGGTTCCCTCCTGGACAGATGCAGCCCATCATGCCAGTATAGGCTTGCATCACCCAGGTGGATCCCAGTCCCCATGAAGCCAAATCCTGAGCTCCACACCAGTTTTCAACCACTGATTGAATCCCATGGTATGGAACACCCTAGCCTCTCCATGCCATAGATGGGTAGCACCTCCAGAAGGTTACCGCGTGCTAACTTGACTAAGGCCCCTCCCCAATTCCACAAACTCTTCCTGCACTTCTCTAATCCTTTCTTAGCTAGGTCATTTGTCCCTAGGTGGACAATGACATCCAGCTCCCTCCCCTGTGCAGCTGCTCCGGCAATCCTGAGGATTCGCTCCCTGTCCCTCCAAGCCATGGCGCCAGGCAGGCACCTTACCTCCCTCTCCCCTTCCTTGCCCAGTTCTACCTTCCTAACAATGGAGTCCCCCACCAGGAGTTGTTTCCTTCCCCTGCAGGGTCCCCTGCCACCCTCCTGTGGGTCTCCTTTGTAGAGGTTCCCAGCATCCTCCTTGGTCTCCACTGTGGGTGCCTCCATAGAGGAACCACACTTTGCCAGAATGGCATAGGAATTGTGGAGAGGTACAACTGGAGGGATGCGCCTCTGTTCCACCACCCTCACCCTCCCTGAGCCCACTGTGGTCCAACCACTCCTCTTTCTTGGCAACCTCTGAGGCAACGGCAGTGGCACTGGTGGTCCCTGGATGGAAGAGGAGGTCCCACAAATCCTGGCCAACTCAGCCTGGAGATGAGCAACCTCCTCCCTCAGCCCAGAGAGGTGCCTGCAGATGGGACAACACCGTATCCTCCAGAACATCTCCTGGAAGACTGCTGCTCCACAGCCACTGCACTGCACCACTCCAATCATGTCTTATTTCTGGCCCCTTAACTGTTTGCAATCCTTACTCTTTCCTCCCTTTTTTTTCTCTCTCTCCTTACTTTCTGCCTGTGTGCCCTTTAAGCTCCTGATTGTCCTGTTCTGAGACAAGAATATCCTATATTTCTCAGTAGACCACTTACTTGTTCAGAGGCAGACCTCCAGCAGCTAGCCTAAAAGGAGCCAGCCCGGTGGTGCTGAGGGTTGAGGCATTGGACGCCACACCTCACGCCACGCTGGCGACCCGGGTTCGGGAATGAGTCCGTAGCGCTGTGGGTCGGCAGGGGAAAGATAGGATCGAGCATCTGGAGGACTGTGCTTCTCTCTCGGGGAGGGATCCAGGGTAGCCAGGCGCAGCAGCGGCCCTTGGTGGAGACCGGCAGCACTGCGATGCACAGGGGCTTGGAAAATGGGGAAGACGTAGGCGGCTGTCTTCCAGACGTGAGTGGGAACACCCACATTGTGGGCTGAACAGCATTGCAAATCCTACATCTGGGGCATAACTAAGGGAAGATAACACCCCTTCCGCCGGATAGGTGACGGCTCCTCCAGTACCAACACCGCCACACGACCAACGCTGGTTCCTCACCACTGCCCCCTCTACCTCGCTGGAGGTTGTAGCTCCTCCCGAGCCTCCGAGAGGGTCGTAATTAACTTGAAGATGGCGGGGAACACAGCAGCCAGTAGAGCGTTAACGGCGAGAGAGGCAGCCCGAGAGAGTTCTGGCTGGGAAGGCAAGGAAAAAGAGTTAGAAAAAAAAAAAAGAGGTTCCTTAAAGGTATACTTCACACTAGGCCACCAGTCAGAAGAACGGTAGCCACCTGGGATATTAACCTTGTGCTAGACATGCTCACCCATAAACCTTTCGAGCCCCTAGCAACTTGTGAGCTGAAGTTCCTGACCTGGAAGACGGCCTTCCTTGTAGCCATTACCTCCACTCGCAGAGTGTCTGAAATACATGCATTGGTTACAGATCCCGTGAATACTGTATTTCACAAAGACAAGGTGGTTCTTAGGACTCACCCTAAGTTTCTCCCTAAAGTAGTCTTGGAATTCCATCTGAACCAGCCCTTGGTGCTTCCAACGTACTTCACGAACTTCCAGAATGAGGGAGAGCATACCCTACATTCTCTGGATGTTGAAAGGGTTTTACAGTTCTACGTAGACAGAAGTAAAGAGATCCTCAACTATAATCAACTGTTTGTCTCTTTCAGCATGGCCCAGCTGGGTCAGCCTGTTGCTATCAGATGTATTTGGGCGTGGCTAGTGGCATGTCTTCGCCAGTGCTACTCCATGGCACAGGTTAAACTGGAAGGCAGAGTATATGCTCATTCTACCAAGGCAGTCGCGGTATCTCTGGCAGATATTCAAAAAGTTCCCATTGCAGACATCTGCAGTGCAACTACTTGGAGCTCCGTGCATGCTTTTGTGAAGCACTGTGCTTTTGATGTCTATGCCAGACAGCATCAATCCTTTGGCAGGACAATCGTTAATGGACTCCTGTACTAAGTGAGCTCCTCTCTCCTGATGTCCTTCTCGGGGGATTATTTTAGCTTGGTACTCTCCCATTAGTGTGAATGAGTGGTGGAGACTTTATGTCCAGGAAGAGATGAAAATTGCGTACCTACTGTAATTCTTGATCTTCTTGGATGAAGTCTCCACCACTCATTCACACGCCCACCCTCCATCCCCCGAGCTCACTTATCTGTTTTTGGTCTCCACTCCCTCGATGGCTGGGCAATGAAGACTCTGTTGCGTTGACCCTTCTTATATGGGTTGTTTGGACTTTCTTATGTCAGGCATAGGTTAGTTCACCAGGTTAAGTTTACGCTACATCTCCTTGGTAAAAAAGGTACTGACGCGGTTGGAGGGTTGCTGCTGAGGTAGCCTATACGGCACAAGCTAGGCTTGCAGCACCAATTCCTTGCAGCCCTACCTTGGTGCCATCCCTCCTGAAGATTTTTGGTTCCCACTGGGTCCTAGCGCCTCCGGCGTAGTCCCAGTAGTGTGAATGAGTGGTGGAGACTTTGTCGAAGAAGATCAAGAATTACGGTAGGTACGTAATTTTCATTTCTGGTCACTTCTCTGGTAAACACAGGAGGACAACCTTCTTCAAGGTCTCCTCTTCACTCCACTAGAATCTCAGATAACTCTTACCACAAACGCATCCCTACTGGGGTGGGGAGCCCATTGCCTGGGCCATCACATCCAGGGAGTTTGGACTCAGGCAGAATCTCATCTTCATTTCAGTGTTCTGGAGATGAGGGCGGTACTTTACGCCCTTCAAGCCCTAGTGAACTTTGTCAATCACAAGGTAATCCTTCTGCAGACAGACAGCAAGTCCGTGGTGTACTACATCAACAAACAAGGCAGACCACACTCCTATCCACTCTGCAGTGAAACTATGATTGTATGGAAATGGTGTCTGGAACAGAATACTCTGATTAAAACAGTCTACCTGCCAGGGACTCAGAACAATCTGGCAGACCTACTCAGCCAGACAGAAGAGGATCTGCATGAGTGGCCTTAGCTCCAGACATTCAATCTCCTTTCAATGAGTGGGGAACCCGAGGTTGGCCTTTTTGCATCACCACTAAACACCAAATTGCCTCAATTCTGCTCCAGAAATCCAGAACCTGGCATTTTCTGTCAGGTTGCATTCAGGCTGTGGTGGACAAATTGCTTTCTGTATGCATTTCCTCCTCCTCCTCCTCCTCCTCCTCTAGTTCAGAGGGTGCTGCACAGGTTAGAGGCCCACAGTGGCAAAATGATTCTGATTGCTCCATTCTGGCCACGTCAAATTTGACTTCCATTAATAAACAACTTATCAGTGGCCCCTCTGAGGCCCCTTCCTCAGTGGATGGACCTTCTGACACAGGGATCCCCGGTCCATCCCAGCCTGCGCTTCCATCATCTTCACACCTGGCTCCTGAAGAGATAGAGGTGAGCAGGTTCAAAGTTTCTCAGAGGGTCTTGGAGATTTTCTTGGCTGCATGTAAACCTTCCACTAGGAAAACTTGCACAGCCAAATGGAAGCACTTCTTGGAATGGTGTGCCAAGATCCATATGGACCCATTCCGGTGTCCACCAGACAAGGCTTTAGAGTACTTTAGACCTTGCAGTTACTGGACTGCAATACTCCTCTGTAGAGATCCACCTCTGTGCAGTTTCGGCCTATCACAAGGGCATTCTGCACATGAGTCCCCCAATCAGGAAACTGGTTGACCCCTGGGATATTAACCTTGTGCTGGACATTCTCACTCATAAACCCTTTCATCCTCTGGCTATGTGTGATCTCAAGTTCCTGACCTGGAAAACAGCTTTTCTAGTGCCCATCACCTCTGCTTGCATGGTCTCGGAGATACATGCTTTGATCACAGATCCTCCATATACTGTCTTCCATAAAGACAAGGTTGTTCTTCATATACACACCAAGTTTCTACCCAATGTGGTTTCGGAGTTCCATTTGAACCAGCCTTTGGTATTGCCCACTTACTTTCCTTACTTCCAGAATGAAGGTGAATGCACCTTTCACTCCATGGATTTTAAAAGAGCCCTTCAATTCTACATTGGTATAATTAAGGACACCAGACAATCCAAGCAGCTCTGTCTCCTTTACTGGTGCCTGACTGGGTCAGCCAGTAACCATTAAAGAGATTCACCCAAGTTAAATAGATAGGCATATGCACCACATACATTGGTGCCTTACCTCCTAAGAATGCATTCTATTCCTGTGTGCCTCATAAATGTTATGTAGTTTTGCTGCAGTTTCACTCGTAATTTGATCTTCACCAGGATACTTTCACTTTCCAGACTTTAGAGCTGCCCCTGCGCAGTCCCGCATTCAGGGACTTGTTAGTCACCCGGTGCCCTCGTTTAATCACCACATAATCACTGTAACATATAAAATTGGTTTTAAAGGTACCCTCATAGACTATAATATAGCATGTCCCCCTCGCTCTCCCTGCCACCACGTCATAAACTTGGCTGAGCGTGGGGTGGCGTGGGGCGGATCTAAAGTCCAGGAAGTGAAAGTATCCCGGTGAAGATAAAATTACGAGTGAAACTGCAGCAAAACTACATAACATTTATGAGGCACATAGGAATAGAATGCATTCTTAGGAGGTAAGGCACCGATATATATGTGGTGCATATGCCTATCTTGGTTAATTTCTTTAAGTGTATGTCCGCTTGGACAGTGGCTTGCCTTCACCACTGCTGCTCTGTGCGGCAGGTCAAATTGTAAGGCCAAGTTCATGCCCACTCTACCAGAGTGGTGGCTATGTCCTTGGTGAAAATCCACTCTGTCCCCATTGCTGAAATTTGCAGAGTGGCCGCTTGGAGCACAGTGCACACATTTGTCAAGCATTATGCCCTAGATAACCATGCCAGACAGCATGCCTCTTTCAGCAGGACAGTCCTTAATGGGCTTCTATCCTGAGTGAGCTCAATCTCATGCCTCCCTGCTCAGGGGAATTTTGTCTGAGCTTGGTACTTGAACTCGCAGTATGAATAAATGGTGAAGACTTAAGTTCAGGAAGATATGAAAATTATGTACTCACCATAATTCTTCTAGGACAAGTCTTCACCATTTATTCATACGCCCACCCACCATCCCTTGAGCTCACTTAGTCTGTTCTTGGTCTCTAAAGGCAATGTTTCTCAGTTGACCCTTCTTATACAGGTCAGAAGGGCTATCTTATGCCCTTGTTAGGTTAGGTGTTGCATAGTTATATTACTCAGCACATCCTTTTCATAAAGGGTACTAAGGCGGTTGGAGAGTTGACGACGAGATAGCCTGTTTGGCACCAGCCAGTCTCGCGGTGCTGCACATGCATGGACCTACCTTGGCGCTGACCCTCCTTAGGATTTTTGGCTCTTGCAGGGTCCCAACACCTCTGGCTTGAAACCCGGCAATATGAATAAATGGTGAAGACTTGTCCAAGAAGATCAAGAACTACGGTGAGTACGTAATTTTAATTTTTTCCCCTTTTTCCTGTTTTGCAGGGAGAAGCAGATGAAGTAGGATTTTCTGCACTATACTCCTCAGCTTGTTGGGCTGGGTGCTTATATTTCACACACAGCTGTTGGAATTCACATTTTCATGTTTTCAACGTCCATGTTTTCATGTTGTTTATCTCCTTTTTCTTCACTTCTTTTGGAGTGGCAAGAAGATAATAGTTGTGCTCCTGGACTCTGTCTGATCACACCAGGTATCTACCTCTCTTGAGGAGTTCTAGGGGTTTTATCCTACTAAATTCTTTGTCCTCTTGAGAGTACAAGGGCTATTTAGTTAAGCTGGCATTCTGCCATCTTAACTGCACAGAGGTCCCCTAGGCCTGTGTTCCAGCTAGAGTTGTATGCCAGAGCTGCTGCCTTTCTTTCTCTCCACCTTCCTGTCCAGGTGGCTGAAATAGGCTCTGACTCATACCTGCCACCCTTACACCCAATCCTTAGTTCTACTAAGTTGGTAGTTGGATTTTATGGTGGTGTTATTTTTCTATGCTCTGTTCTTTTCCTATCCCTTTGGGCTAGGAGTCTATAGCCCTCTCTGTTTTTCTCTCCCACATTTCCTTTCTCTGGCAAACAGAATTGAGGAAGGGAAGGGGCCCGTGTTGCTGAGGCACAGGTCAGGAAGCAAAGGAAAAACAGGAGCAGTTATAAAATTTGCAAGTAGCATTTTATTATTATCAATAACAGTAAAATAAAAAAAATAAAAATTGTTCAGTATAACTATTTGCAAAAGTAGTACAAACAGAGAAAACAAAGTCCTTCATCTGAGAGTATCTCTAATTCCAAGTTTCAGTCTCTCTCTCAGCCAAAAATATTGCTGCTCTTTTTATAACAAGTCTTTGGCAGGTAATTAACTTCTTCATCCTGAGCCCATTAAGGAGACATCCTGTTTTCAACAAAATGTTCTTGTCAGTTTATATGCAGGTGCAACAAATAGAACATGGTGACCCAGAACTGACCTCTTGTTGACAACTCTGCATAAGTTTGCAAACAAGCCTGAGAGGAACTTAAACTGCATCGCAGGTTAACCCCCTAAATTCCAAATAGCTTTTTGTAATCATTTCAACAGTATAACTATATACATTTTCAAACAAAGGGATCCCGGTATCACTTACAGTTTCACACAAAGATTCACATATATTTTTATACCCACAGTTATACAAGGAGGAAGAAAAGACAGAAACAGCAAGTGAAGCAAGAGAGATAGCGAGAGGCGGAGAATTGCAAGACTATCAGAGGGATCAGTTTCTAGGTCTCACGAGAACATTTGGTTGCGCAGCCAGACAAACAAGAGACAGAAAAGGAGAGGCTAGAACAGATCCTTGCATTTAACTCTCTCTGCATAACAAACAATACAGGGCTTTATTCAACCTTGTCACATACCCCCCATTTAAAAGGGAACCTGTTTTAAAAAAGGGAACAACCTAGTTATAGAGAAGCTTGAAGAAGCTAAATATGTGCACAATTGGGCATACTACAGTAGGTGGGCTGTAGACCCTTAGCTGCCGTCAACATCTATATATCTATGTAAACATTATATTGATTATCTTCTAAAATTAGTTTATAACCTGTACAGTACAGTACATATGTAGTATAGCAAACAGAGAAGTTTAAACTCACACATTTTGTTTTCTCAACCTACAAAATTCTCAGTTCCTTATCCATATCTTGACAGAAAATCAGCATTGACATTCTCTTTCCCAGATTTGTGTATCGCTTTAAATTTAAATGGCTATAGTACCAGCTACTGCCATGTGATTCTGGAATTTTTATCCTTCATTTGGTTAAGCCAACAGAGAGGATTATGATCTGTTATAAGTACAAAGTCAGCTACTAGCAAATAAAACTTAAGTGACTCCATGGCCCACTTTGCTACAAGGCATTCCTTTTCAATGGTGGACCTCTTCTCTCTGTCATGCAACTTCTTACTAATACTATACAGTCCCACCACTTGTAATGGGCAGTTTTGTGCTTAGATCATCTGCCCGTTATATGCACTGGATGGTAAAACGCCAATAACCATGTTTAGTCGTGAAATGGGGGGTTAACGGTTAAAACTCATACTTTATTGAATCAGCATTAAAACACGTATGAAAAAACAAATGATACTGTACTGGATAAATGGTTTCCCTCACTATAGCCTGCCCCCAAAATAGCCCCAAATCAGAAGTAATTACAGTACTTTACTGAGATGGTTTGGCTTGTCCTTCTTGGACACCGAAGAACTCAGTAATTCTTGTCTGCACCTTTCGGATCTCACAGTATAGTTTCCAAACCCTTTCTACCTTTGAAAGTGTGTCCCAGTCTGGTTTCATACTGGGATGTTGCTCCATTGCCCTCTGCAGTGTTAAAACTGCGGCATGAACATCACCCGACACCATACGCTTCTTCCTTACTGAGATCTTGTTCGTCGTCATCTTTGTCAGCATCTGCATCTGCAGGCAGGATGACGTTCATGACCTCTCCTATGTCATCCCCTGCACCGGGCTGCTCCTCACTGTTGCCGAGGTTACACAGTTTGGCAAACTCTTCAGGAGACTTGCCTTCTGGTGCGGGCAGGGTGTCTTACTCCTCTTGCGTCTCTTGTTCTGTGGCAATCTGTGTGCCAGAAATTTGGAATCCACTTTTCCGAAAGCAGTGCTGGATGGTAAGTTCTGATGCAGAATCCCAAGCCTGTTTTAGCATTCTCATAGCATCTAGGAGATTCAGTTTTTTAGCGCACTGCAGGGCATTTAACTCTGGGCTAGTGTCAAGATCGGACAGCACTGGCTCTCTCTCTTTGCCCGAACATAGTGCTGTTTCATGCAATAGATTATGCCCTAATCAAGGGGCTGGATGAGGTATGTAGTGTTCAGGGACAAAAAAATCAGATTAATATTTCTGAGGTCAGTCATGTGTGGCTGCCCAGAGAAATTGTCTAACAAAAGGGCAATCTTTCGACCGCATAGTTTTCGGTCCCAGTTGCACACCCATTCAGAAAAAGTATTGCTAGTCATCCAAGATGATCTGTTAGCTTTGTACAGCACTGGCAGATGGTTAATGCCTCTGAAACATCTTAGATTCTGTGATTTGCCTAACACAACCAGGTCACATTTTTCTGACCTGTCCATATTACAACATTCCATCACAGACATGTGCTCCTTGGCACGCTTATTGCCCTGGACACTCTTTGTCTTAAATGCCAAAGTCTCAAAGTCGATGCACCTAAAAACAATCCGGGTTCATTGGCATTGAAGATGTTCCGTGGTTCATATCTGCTGAGGAGCTCAGGCAGGACAGTAGTCAGCCATCTGTCAGCACTTGCAGCATCTGCATTTAGTTTTTCACCATGCCCGTGATGAAAATCTGTGTTGTTCCTGGTTTTCCATCGCTGTAACCAGCTTTCAGATAGGTTGAAATCTGACTTACCAAGGGCTTCCGAAAGCTGCTTAGCCTTTTGCATTAAGATGGGGCCACTTACTAGAGCATCTCTTCCCTGTGCATTCTGGAACCACCGAAGAAGGGCGTCCTCTATTTCCCCATCTTTGCCCTCTCTTTTCCGTTTGCGATCAGGGTTGAAATTTTGGTGCCACTCAGCCATCAGCTGATCTCGCTGCTTTTGAAGATCAGCTACTGTGGATTTAGCGAGCCCCAGTTGCGCCACAGTCTCCCACTGGCTCATCTTGTGCAGCTGAGCCATCTTATTCAGCAACTCAACTTTTTCTGAAAGGCTCAAAGCTTTGTGTTTGGCAGACATTGTGGCAGCGTCTATGGTGTGAGAAAAGTGTTAGGTGTGATGCTGTGTGCTGCTTATCTGCACCTAGCAATTAACACCTAGACACCGTACATGTGAAAAATGACGCACCTAGCAATCCACTTTGAACCGCTAAAACAAAATACTTGACAAATCGTTAGTAGATTACCATTCAGTTGCTCACAGATGCTTTGACAGTGTTCACAAAATGCCTGAAATAAACCACGACTAATGACCGCAATATCCAGTGATTTTATTACAGAGGTAAATGGTTTCACAAAATTGCCCGCAGTACCCGACTGCCCACATTAAACGTGGTCGGTATAAATCATGGGGACTGTATATAGAATGAGATGTTCCTTCCCATCTATATGCTGACTCAAGACTGCAGCTAGACCTACCTCTGATGCATGTCTGTGTAACAAAAATTGTTTCTTAAAACAGGGGCTGAACATAATGCAGCCTTGATGGCCCGAAAAGCTTCATCACACTGTAGGGTCCATTTCACATTATCCGGGAACCGTTTCTTGGTGAGTTCAGTGAGGGGAGTAGCTAATTGGGCAAAGTTAGGAACAAATCTCCGACAGTAACCAGCCAGCCCTAAAAATTACCTGACATGTTTCTATGTTTAGGGACAGGACTGTTAGTTATAGCTTCTCTCTCTTAGAAATTTCTGGCTTTACTTATCCAATTCCCAAAACATAGCTCAAATATCTAGTTTCTCACCCCAGGAATACTCCAATATTTCTAACTCTTCTGCAGTGTGCCTTTAAGGTCAGAATGCCCGGAGATGGAATGCTATGCAAATGGTGGAATCATTGGCATGAGCCGCTTTTCAAATGTTGCCACCTATCAACTGCCTACATGCTAACCCTCAGATTTCTCTTTCCGCCTGTCAAGACCAGACGCCTGGAGATTTCCTCCTCAACATCTAGTCTCAAGAAGCCTTGATGTTCATAAATACTTAAGTACCTCTTGATTATTTTCATTTGCTGCCTCTTATCTTATGTTTTTTCTATAACCGTTAGTTTATTTAGCTAGTTAGTATAGTTTTTCCGGTTCCTCTCGGTTCGGGATAACCGCTGAGGAACCGAGGTATTTTACGCTAATTTTAGTCTTTTTCTATTAAGTATATTTTGACTGTTTAAACTTCATTGTTTAGAACTGCTAACTTCGGTTCTGAACCGCTAATCTCGGTTCAAATGTTATCGGTTCTCGGTTCCGCTCGGTTTCTCCGATCAGTTCCTGAACCGACCGCAAGCGATAGAGTAAAAAATTTAAGAGGTTTAAAATTTAAAAGGTTTTTATTATTGAGGTTGTGGTTTTTCTTCATTATGTCAGAAAAACCTAAAAAGAGAACCGGTGAACCCGGTTTTAAGAACTGTTTTGAGTGTGGTGAAGTCTTTGCCAAAGCAGACAAACACTCTGTTTATATTTTCTGCTTGGGTTTTGACCATTTAAAGTCTGACTGTGCTATCTGTAAATCTTTCCCAGACAAGACTTTAGAAAGACGTCTCGACAGACTAAATAAAAGGTTTAAGGATCCCTCTGCCTCTGATCAGCCGAAACCCTCAGGGTCTGTGGGTGACACCACAACTTCTGTTATTTCTACCCCTGACACTGGTAAAAAGAAACCCTCTGAACCAGCTAGCTCCCTGGTTCCTGTTAAAAAACAGAAAAAGACAAAGCACACTGAACCCCCTGTGGAAAAGGGGACTTCTGTGGTGCCTGCCACTGTGCCTTCTCCTGCTGAGACTGCACAAGCAATACAAATTATACAAACATTGCATGGTCTGCTGCCTGTGGTTTCACAGTCCCCAGTCCAGACTTCTGCACCCTCCATCCCACTCTGTTTTCCTGTACAGCGTGAGGGAGAGGAGGAGGAGGAGGAGGAAGAAGATAAAGGTGAGCCTATAGAGCCTGAGGTCTCCCCTGAACAGGAGTTTGGCTCTCCTCCCAGGACCACTGAAGATTATTCTTCACATTTTTCCTTTATTAGGAAAATTGCTGATGCCTTAGACATCCCTACTACTGAAGCTGTAGAGGATGAGGAAGAGGCTGAGTATTTTGACATGATGTGATTGACTTCTACAAAGAAGCTTTCACTTCCCATCAATAAATTCTTCAGAAGATATATTTTTAAACTCCTCCAAGCTCCTGGGTCTGTCCCTCATGTGGACAAGAGAGTGGACAGAAAGTATCAGCTTGATAGAACAGGGCTGAATTCTTATTTTCACACCCTGACCACCAGGTAGTGGTGCATGCTGCAGCTTGTGATTAGGCAAAGGTCCCTCTGGCCTCTCATCCTCCAGAGAAGGGCTCTAGGAAAATTGAAAGCATGGCCAAGAAAGGTTATTTGTCAGCCTCTCTGGCCATTAGGCAAGCAAATTATCAGGCCTATGCAGCACAGTACCAGAAGACTCTTTGGCAGTCTGTCCTGGACATGGCTGAAAAAGCATCTCCTCCTCTTTCCGCAGACCTAGCTGAAATAGTTAGGTTTTGCCTGGAAGCTGCCAAATACCAGTTCCAGATGGCAGCAGACAGCAATGAGACTGCTGCAAGGTGGATGGCAAATACCATCGCACAGAGAAGGTTTGCTTGGGTAAGAGCCACAAAGCTAACACAGGATACCCAGAATAAGACTCTGGATTTTCCTATGGAGGGCAATTCTTTATTTGGCAGCCATACAGAGGCCTATATGAAGAAGGTGGATGAGTATAAGGCCACCTTCCGTAGTAATTCTACAAAAGAAAGACCCTCCACTTCCTCTAGACCATTCAGCAGGGGAGGTAGGGGCAGACAATTTCATACCAGGCCTTTTTACCAGGCCATGGTACTTCCTCAAGCGCCCCAATACCCACAGCAAGGGTACTTTAGGGGTAGGGGCAGAAGAGGTGCCAGGCGTGGTACCCAGTCTCAGTCCCAGACTAAATAGGATCCTTGACTCCTTCGTTCAGGCTGCCTCTCCCTTACCAGTAGGGGCCAGGCTGACTCTTTTTTTTCCACAACTGAAAAACCATCACCACAGACAAGTGGGTTCTGGAGATAGTGGGTCATGGCCTGTCCCTAAACTTCAAGTCCTCCCCTGTTCAAAGAAACAGAGCTTTCAAACCAGCTTCCCACCTAGAAGGCAGAAGGCTGGAAGAAGAAGTGAAACACCTTCTTTCTCTGAAGGCAGTGGAACCAGTGCCACTGAATCAAAGGGGGAAAGGACTTTACTCAAGGTATTTTCTTACACCAAAGAAAAATGGAGAGCTGCAGCCTATCCTGATTCTCGGGGTCCTCAACAAATTCCTAACAAAACCAAAGTTCAAAATGGTAACTTTGTCTCTGATTCTGCCAGCAATCCAAAAAGGGGATTGGTTGGCATCATTGGACCTAAAAGATGCATATTTCCACATTCCCATAAGGGAGTCTCACAGAAAGTTTCTCAGGTTCAGACTCCAATCAGGACACTATCAGTTCTCAGCTCTTCCTTTCGGTCTCACTTCAGCACCAAGAGTGTTCACAAAGTGTCTGGCTGTGGTAGTGGCACACTTACGAAGACAAGGTGTCTCAGTATTACCTTACTTAGACGACTGGCTAGTGGTGGGGGATTCACCACAACAGCTAACAGAGCACCTCCAACTCACTCAACATTTGCTGGAGTCTCTGGGGTTCATTTGAAACCTGGAAAAATCAGTTCTGATTCATTCTCAAATTCTGCAGTTCATAGGAGCAAAAGTGGGCAGAGCATTCTTGCCAGAGACAGGGCAAAAAGCATCTTACAGTTGGCAGCCTCTTTTCAGGCTCAATGTCCCAAGACCAGCAAGGCAGTTTCTGCAACTCCTGAGCCACATGGCTGCTACAACAGGTACAGTGCTGGGATCCAGGTTTCAGATGAGGGTCATCCAATTTCACTTAAGAACTCGTTGGTGCCAATGGAAGGAGTCCCCGACAAAGCTTGTTCCTGTAACAAAACATTTATTCAAGCTCTTCAGTGGTGGAAAGAGGAAATCAACCTCAGAGAAGGGATTCCTTTTCAAAAAGAGCTCCCTTCAGCGATTCTCACAACAGATGCATCCCTCCTGGGCTGGGGAGCTCATCTAGCAGAGCACACTGCCCAGGGCACTTAGTCAAGTGCAGAAACTCTCCTGCACATAAACCTGTTGGAGCTCAGAGCAGTGTTTCTGGCAATGCATGCTTTCAAACCACTGATACAGGGAAAGGTAGTGCAAGTCAGGACAGACAACACTACAACCATGTACTACATAAACAAGCAAGGAGGAACAAGATCAAACCTCCTTTGCACGGAGGCTATGAAAGTCTGGACCCTGGCTTATTCACTGTGCTCCTCCCTACAAGCCGTTCATCTGCCAGGCAAAGGCAATGTTCTGGCAGATACTCTGAGTCGAATCAGTCAGGACCATCACGAATGGTACCTGAACAGGCAAGTGGTACAGACTCTATTCAGGAGGTGGGGCACTCCGGAAAAAGATCTCTTTGCCTCTCATCACAGCCATCACGTGCCTCAGTTCTGTTGTAGACCTCCAGTAGTGGGCACAATTCCTCTAGATGCCCTTGCCCTGGATTGGTCAGGGGAATTCCTGTATGCATTCCCCCCATTTCCCCTGGTATACAGGGTGCTGTTGAAACTCAGGTCTCAGCCAGCAACAATGATCCTGATAGCCCCAGACTGGTTCAGGCAGCCATGGTACTCCCTTTTGCTGTCCATGTCAGTGGAGCAACCAATACACCTTCCCAGGAGGCTAAATCTTCTGACCTTCAATCAGGGCAGACTCCTGTATCTGAACCTCAGGTCACTCAGGCTCAAAGCCTGGCTCTTGAGGACCTAGAGTATGCTGGTTTACATCTCTCTGAGTCAGTTATGGATGTTTTAAGAGGATATAGAAAGTCCTCTACTAAGAAAACATATGCTAATTGTGCTAATTCTATGTAATCTAATCCTCCACTTGTATTTGCCTGATGTTCATGCATGTAGCTTGTAATGTACCTTGTAATCTCCCGGGTCGCATCTGAAAATGGGCACTTGGCTGTGTAATGTGCTTACCTGGTAAACAAAAGCAAATAAATAAATAAATAAATGCTGCAAAATGGAAGAGGTTTTCCATTTGGTGCTCTAACAGGAGTATAGTGCCAACCCAGGTAGGAGTGCCAGGGTTGCTGGACTACCTAGTCTACACTCCTTAGGTTTACAGCCTGCTACACTGAAAGTTCATTTAGCAGCAGTTTCTGCCTATGCTTCAGCAGGTAAGTCTGTTTCCTTAGCATCAAATCCAATTTTTAAAAAGTTTTTCAAAGGCCTCTCACGTTATGTACCCACCGGTAAGAGAACCGGTGCCAGCTTGGGACCTTAATATTTGCATTGCTCAGCTCATGGCTCGCCCTTTTGAGCCTATGTTCTCAGCACCTTTGAAGTATGTCACTTGGAAAACAGCGTTTCTAGTGGCCATCACTTCCGCTAGAAGAATTAGTGAGCTTCAGGCCTTATGTATTGAAAAGGACTACATTGCTTTCCACAGGGATAAGGTAGTCCTTCAAATAAACAGGAAATTCCTTCCCAAAGTGGTTTCAGACTTCCATTTGAACCAGTCCATTATCTTGCCAGTGTTTTTCACTGACCACTCATCTACTGTGGAGCATAGGCTACATAGCCTGGATGTCAAGAGAGCATTGAGCTACTACATGACAGCCACTGAGCCCCATAGGCAGAATGGAACTCAGCTTTTCCTCACTTATTGGGATGTGGGAAAGGGTAACCCAGCATCTAAAAGATCTATTTCTCACTGGATTGTTCAGTGCATCCAATTTTGTTATTCTAAGGTGGGCAAGGAAGCCCCAGCAGGGCTTAGAGCCCATTCCACAAGGGGTACAGCTGCAACATTGGCAGCTGCAAGGGAAGTACAGTACCCTTGGTGGATATTTGTAAAGCAGCAACCTGGTGAACAGTACACACATTTGTCAAGCATTACAGCTTGGATATGCAGGCAAGGGCTGATGCCAGGTTTGGTACAGCTGTACTGCAGAGCTTGTTTCCAAAATAGGTTCTTCCTGCCTCCAAAGGTACTGCTTTCTAGCCTGCAGAAGAGTTAGGAATATTGGAGTATTCCTGGGGTGAGAAGAAAAAGTTGCTTGCCATAGTAACCTTGTTTCTTCCAGGGGATACTCCAATATTCATAACTCTCCCTCCCTCCTCCCTGTCTTAAGAACCAGTGGACTCTGTATTCCATGCTGTACTGTAGTGTTTGCATGCCACACTTTTACTTTTATTAAAACTTGTTTGCCTTTTCTCCTTTTTCAGGTGATTCTGACATAAGGAGTGTGTGGGGAATTGTTTTCATAATGATAAGTTTTTATTTTTCATGTCTTCCTCCAGTTGGGTTTTTTTTAGGTAGGGAATTTTAAAATTAAAATTTGCTATAGTTAAATTTTGGGCCCTGTCTTGCAGGCATCCACGAAATCTGAGGGTTAGAATGTAGGCAGTTGATAGGTGGCAGCATTTGAAAAGTGGTGGCTCATGCCAATGATTCCATCATTTGCATAGCATTCCATCTCTGGGCATTCTGACCTTAAAGGCACACTGCAGAAGAGTTATGAATATTGGAGTATCCCCTGGGAGAAACAAGGTTACTATGGTAAGTAACGTTTGCTTCTCTAGCTCCTGTACATAGGGGCATACCTCAGGGGTCCATATTGGGCCACTCAATGTTTTTGGTCTACATGAATGGTCTCCCTCGATTCATCCTCTACTCCCAAATAACATTATACGCTGATGACATGGTAATTGTCGCAGAGGGCTCTGATCCTAAAGAAGTGGAGATTAAACTTCAGGCGGACTTCGATAGGTTAGAACAGTGGTTTGAATCTGGGGCTCTACTCATGAGCCTAAAGAAGACATAATGTATGCTTTTCAGCCTGGACAGGAGAAGTAAATTAAATTCTCAAACTACACTTGAGATCTGAACCAGAAATGGCTGGCTCCTAACTCAGGTACCGAATTATAGATACCTGGGTGTGGAATTCAACCAATATCTGAGTTTTGAGACTTCTATTGATGCTCTAGTAAAAAAAGTGGGAAATAAACTGGGAGCCATGAGATGGATATCCCACTGTTTGACTAGGAAAGATCGAACACTAGTGGCTAACCAACTGTTAGTCCCTCTCTTGGACTATGGTAGCCACATCTTTAATAACAGCATAAAAAGACAATTGAAGCAGTAGGATGTGATATATCACAAAATCGCTAGGTTTGCTCTTAAATGTTGCTTTGATGTCCACCATTGCACACTCTATTGCGAATTAGCCTGGCTCCCTCTTCAGCAAAAAAGAGACCATAAATGGGCTTTGATACGTTTTGAAAGTCTGAGGTCTGGGGAGCCCCACAGATTGGTAAACTCAATTGAATGGTTAAGCCACAATTATTCTTTGAGAGAAAATACCCTACGAATAACAATTCTGAGGGTAAGAGACAGAGCAGGGGAAATGTCCTTTAAATATAAGGCTGCGAGGCTCTGGAATAGTCGCCCCAGCCAGGGGAGGGATTTGTCATTGTCTGTTGACCATTTTAAACAACTTGTCAGACTGAAAATGCATGTTTGCTGTTGCTATAAAGGGGTTTGAGGGTGAATAATGTTCATGTTTTGTATTTATGTTGTTATTTATATTATTGTTAGTCATTAATCTTCCTGGACATAAGTCTCCACCACTCATTCACACTATTGGGAACTGCAGCGGAGGCACTAGGACCCATCGGGAGCAAACTTTTTGGTGGAGGGTCGGCGCCGCGAGGAACGGCGCCGTGAGCCCAGCTCGTGTGGTAATGACTATCTCGCGCCGACTCTCCAACCGCCTGTCTTTTTTTCCTACTGGCCGAGTGCACTTCAGTGATGACGCCGTCATTGTCGGGAGCAAACTTCAAAACAGCAGATAGTTTTCAGTTTTATTATTTTGTAGTATTATCTCGATACAGTATCGCTTAAATTTATTCTTATTTTTAAAAATTAATACAATAAAGAAGTCTCAGCCTACCTTGATGGAGTTGACCATGAGCAGGTCAGGTGACGGTAGGGAGACTTCGGATGAAAGCTGTTCAGTCAGTCGGGCTGGGTCCGGTCTGCCGCCTTCTCCGGAGGGAGGGTCTGACGATGGTCAGTCCATTGCCCGTGGGATGGGCGGTCCCCACGGAAGCATAAAAATAAATGGTCGCACTCTGCACCGTTCGGCCTCGAGCTCTTCTTCGGCCCGCAGGTCTAAAAAGAGAAGGCATCACTCGAGGTCGCCCTCTGATATGTCTGCGCGTAGATGCTCGGTTATCGGGGCTAGTTGCCGGTCTCCTCCTCCGGAGTCACCAACCTCTGCTTCTGGTAGCTGACAGCTTCGACATCGGAGCCCTACCCCGCCCGCAGGTAGGTCTTCGGATGAGCAGTTTCATCAGTGGGCCGCTCTTATGGAGCAGTGGGCTCGGAGGTTGGTTCGGCTACCTGGCTCAGTCGCTCATGGGCCTTTGGGCCCTCTGGGCGACCAGGTAGGGCGGTTGGACCTTCCTGGTCGCGCAGCACCTTCTTCGGTGCCGTCGACTCCGCTCTTAGGTGTTTCCCCCCCTCACATGGCTGCGGCACAGGGGGCCACACCGATGCCCTTATCTCCTGCTCTTCTTCCTTCAAATCCTGTTTTTTGAGTTGGATAGCTTGCGCCTCGGTTCAGGGTTTTCGTGGCTCCGTGTTCGGGGTTGTGTTTGGCGCCGCCTCTGGCGCTGTGCGGCCGGGTGTTGCGGTGCCGGGCGCTCTGCACCGCGGTCCTGAGGCTCAAGCGCCTGTCTGCAGCTCTCGGCGCCATGGCTCTCGGTATTCCTTTCACTTGCTCTCTTCCTCCTCTCTGAATTTCAATTCCTTTCCTGTCCATACAGTCCTGGGCTGTCAGGAGATGACGTTGAGCCTGACCTAGACCTTCGGTTGGGTGTGAAGTGAACGGCAGGACCATATTTGCTACAGAGCCTGTGGTCGAGGACCCATCCTTTAAGTCTCTGTTGAAAAATCTGAGTTCTACTTTCTCCAGACTAATACACATCCCTGGAAATTGTTGAGACCATTATTTCATGCTCGAGATCTTTACGATTTGACCTCTGATTCAGCTCTTCATTCGGAGCTGTCTCAAATGGTATGGAATTGCCTTTTCCTTTCGTATAAATCCATTGATAGAAAATCTTCAGCCCCTAAGGATCATCCCCTTGGCATCTCAAGCCTTATGGATCCTATTGTAGTCCTGGCAGAGAATGATAATGTTTCTTCCTCTACTGCTAGCTCGACTTATTAACAAAGAATTTCAAGACAGACACCTTAGTAAGAGAGTCTTTGCTGCTTTTCTCTAAGTATGACAGTTAACAAGTTATTTTTCTCAGTATGAGTATATCCTGTGGCATTCTATTAAATAGATGGTTGGAGCCCTACTGAGTCGGATTCTTTTCAGAGCTTTCAAACCATTACCAGAGGTATTAATCTAATAACCACAGGTTAAAGCAGCCATGGATGCTTTACACTGCTTCCCCTTCAGCTGCTGGTGTTTGCACCTGCCATTCCTGGCCATGCACTTCAGGCTTTACTAGACGCTACAGCAGGTGGTGGTGGTATTGCCCTTTGACGCATATCTTTTGTCCTCAGGTAGAGCAAGCCCAGAAGCTGCACAAAGACTAGGTCAGCTATTGTTGGCTCTACTCTCCTGCCCCTCCTCGAGGGCATGCAGTAAATCCACAGTTTCATAATTCAGTCCTTTCGAGGCAGAGGAAGTTTCATAAGAACCAACCTGCTCAACCTCAAAAGAAGGCTAAGAAGTGCAGGCTCAGGCCCAGCGTTTGCCACCTTTGAATGCTCAAGTTCCATCTCAGCTGCCCAGTGACTTTTCTGGTGGAGGTCATCTGATGCACTTCTACAACCAGGAAGTCCATAACCTCAGACAAATGGGTCCTTTGATCATTCGCGAGGATACTACTCAATTTTGGAGACCTCTGATCGCCCCAAATGGCAGCACAGGCTGTCAACCTTCAATCAGACCTTCACCGCGATTCAGGGCCTGGAACAACAGGGTTAGTAGAAGTGGTGCCAGGCACCAACGAACACGGGTTCTACTCCATTACTTTCTGGTTCCAGTTAGTCCTCGGAATGCCTCATTCTAGATTCAGAGTTAACAATTTCTCCTCAAGGAGAAATTAAATGATTTTGGGAACCCTGTTACCCTGCTCCATCAGCACGACTGTTAGCCTCCCTAGATATGCAGGACTACCAGCACATTCCTGTTCACCCGAGGCATCCAAATTCCTGAGGTTTGTGGCCTGGGACAGCACCATCGTTCAGAGTCCTGTCTTTGGTATCCTCGGCTGCCGTGAGTTTTACAAATGTTGTGCAGTTTCAGCGCCCTCAGAAAGGTCAGAATTCAGGTGTTCTTTATCTGACGATTGGCTTTAGCAGCCCTTCCAGGCAAGGGACTCTGGACACCGTGAGATGGCCTCGCGCTTCCTTACGCTCTATGGGAGTTCTGCTCACCTCAAGAAATTGCAACTGCACCTCCCAGAGGCTCATGGACTCTGGACACCTCTGTGCTAAGGCTTTTCTCCAGAAGACAGGGAGGAACGATATCCTTCAGATGGTCTGGCCACATGGGGAAAATAGCTCAGTCATTTCCTCTCGATAATGGATGCTACTATGGCATCCCCAGTGTTCACTGTACCCTAGCACTTGCATGAGAACCATCCAGTGGATGTTTCAGTACTGTGGTCCCCAACCACTCACCACAGTCCTCGTCTCATCAAGGTGACAGAACCTTAAGGAGGTCACCACCTGTGGTCTCAAGAGCATCTCCTGTATCCCTGCTCCTCGATCATCAGATTCCATTACTATGGACGTCCTAATGGGTGGGAGCCACTGTCAGGCTCTCCACACTCAAGGTGCGTGACCTGTCAGTCCCAGTCACATAAACGTCCTGTAGAGAGTGTTCTTTATGGGTCCGAGAAGGATATTCTGTGTCACAAGAACATTTCCTTCAAACGGACAAGGCAGTGATGTACATCAACAAGCAGGGGTGTCATTCTTGCGCAGGGAGAAGCAATGGTGGTGTGGGAATGGTGCTTGGAACACGAGGCCTTATTTGAAGGGTCTACCTGCCAGGTGTTCGAACGATCTGCAGACTGTCTTAGCAGAACAGAGACAGACCTCACGAGTGGTCTTCGATTCAACCATAGTTCAGTTATCTTCAAGAGTGGGAACCCAGACCTGACCTTTACATCACCACCAACGAAACTGCCTCTTTGCTCCAGAAACCAGGTCCTGGCATTTTCTGTCAGGATGCTCAGGTGCGGTTTGACAAAATGCTTTCTTCCGCTTCTTCCGCCTCTAATTCAGAGGGTACCTCAAGTTTGAACCTAGGGGACAGAATGACTCATTGCCCCTTTGGCCTCGCAGCTGTGGTTTCCACTGCTCAACAATATGTTGGCAGTCCTCCGGGACCACTTCTGCAGATGAACCTTGGGACCGTATCCCAACCTGAGATCACTTCACCTTCACGCTTTTCTGAAGAGGTGGTAAACCGGTTCAATGTCTCTAAGGGTTTAGATATTCTTCTGGCTGCACGGAAGCCAGCTACTCGGAAAACTTGCACAGCCAAGTGGAAGTTTCCGCTGTGTCAAAGTCCTCTTGAATCTCTTTCCTGTCCACCAGATAAGGTTTTGGAGTACCTTTTGACCTCTCAGATTCGGGTCTGCAGTACTCTATAGTCAAAGTTCATCTTAGTGCCATTTCAGCATATCATGAGCCCGTTATTTCCTTAACTCTAGCTCAGTTACCTATGGTTAAGAGGTTTCTTAAGGGGATTCTGCATACCAGACCTCCTACAAGACGTCCAGTTGCAGCCTGGGACATTAATCTTGTGCTAGACATGCTCACTCAGAAACCTTTCGAACCCCTGGCTACCTGTGAGCTAAAATTTCTCACCTGGAAGACTGCCTTCCTAGTGGCCATTACCTCAGCCCGCAGGGTCTCTGAGATACATGCCCTGGTCACAGACCCTCCGTATACTGTGTTCCATAAGGACAAAGTAGTTCTTCGTACTCATCCTAAATTTCTTCCTAAGGTTGTGTCAGATTTTCATCTAAACCAACCTTTGGTCCTTCCTCTTATTTTATGGACTTCCAAAATGAAGGGGAACGTTTCTTCATTCTTTGATGTTAAGAGGGTTTCATGCTTCTATCTAGATAGAACCAAGGATTTTCGCAAGCTCAGCAACTGTTGCTTCTTCAGTGAGACCCGCTGGGTCAACCTGTTGCTATCAGATGTCTCTCATCATGGCTAGTGGCGTTCTTCATCACTGCTATTCCATAGGCGCAGGTTGTTGGAGGTAGAGTCTACGCCACTCTACCAGAGCGATCAGGCATCCTAGCAGAAATCCGCAATGTGCCCATTGCAGACATGTGCAGTGGTGCCACCTGGAGCTCAGTACATACTTTCATTAAACATTATGCACTAGATGTCCATGCCAGACGACATTCTTCGTTTGGCAGAGCCATCCTCAATGGACTTCTGTCCTAGAAACGTGAGCTCTTGGTCTCTCCTGCCGCCCTCTCGGGGGATTATTAGCTCGGTACTCTCCCAATAGTGTAAATGAGTGGTGGAGACTTATGTCAGGGAGATGATGCATTACCTACCGTAGTTCTTGATCTTCTTGGACGAGTCTCCCCACTCATTCACACGCCCACCCTCCATCCCCGAGCTCACCTTTTGTTGGTCTTCACTCCCTCAAACCTTTAGGCCGTGAAGATTTCTTTATTGACCCTTCTTACACGGGTCACCCGGACTATATTATGTCCGGTTTTTAGGTTAGGCTACCCTTCTAGGTTAGTTACGCTGCACCTCCTTGGTAAAAAAGGTACTGAGGCGGTTGGAGGGTCGACGCCGAGATAGTCATTACCGCACGAGCTAGGGCTTGCGGCGCCGTTCCTCGCTGCGCCATCTCTGGCACCGACCCTCCAGCAAAAAGTTTGCTCCCGATGGGTCCTAGTGCCTCCAGCGCAGATCCCAATAGTGTGAATGAGTGGTGGAGACTCGTCCAAGAAGATCAAGAATTACGGTAGGTACGTAATTTTCATTTTTGAAGTATTATGTATTTTAGTTACTTCCCTGTGCTGAAACTGTAACTAATTATGTAGCAAACAGGACTGCCATGAAACAGGGCTTTTTAGGCTCTATGGTAAACAATTGCTTGTATAAATAAAGTTGTTTTACTGCTACTACTACATAAACCCTCTCTTCAAACAACATGAAGTCTTGCTGTATTCAGACATAATGCAGTTAGCCCCAGCACTTGAACTGCCCCGGAGAGGAAAGAGTTAACTCTATGCAGAAGCATAGAACGTTGAGCTCGAGCTCGGTTTTCAAACCTTTGTCTGTGGTACTTCCCAGTGTAACCGTCAGATTCTTTACTCCGCCTAACAGTGAAGTCGCTCCGGAGATTTCCTCTGCTCGGTTCGGTAAAAGTAAAGCGTTTGGTTAAAACCAATTCTTTTTATTGTTTTTTGGATTTCCAGCCTCTGTCTACAGTACAGGTAGTGTTGTAGATAGGTAGTGACTGTGTTTAATTTTAAAAACTCTGTGGAAATTGTTTGTTTCTTCGGTTTCTTTTCGGTCGGTCCGGTTGGAAAAGACCTTGTTTTTTCTTCTGTCTTAAATTAATATTTTCTGGGATTAGAGTGGTGTTCTGGTACCGATTGGTTTCAAAAGAACCGGGCCTTTTCCTGGTTCTTTTTCAAAACCCGTGACAAGGTTTGTTACCGATCGGTTGTTATTACCTGGCTTGAAAGCTGCTATAGGGTAATTTTGGTAGGTTGGCCATGTCTGAGAAACCCAAGAAGAAAACCAGTCCCACTGGGTTTCAACACTGTACTGTGTGTGGGGAGGCCTTTGCCAAGGCCGACCCCCACCTCATCTGTGTTTATTGTCTGGGGTTTGGCCACCTCCAATCATACTGCCAAATTTGTAAAAACTTTCCCAAAACCACTCTAGAAAAGAGATTGAGTAGGTTGAAGGAAAGGGAGGCCGAAAAGTCAGTGGATCTGGATGGCCAGCCCGGTTCGGTTACGGCCGAAACTGAGGGGGTGCCTACTGACCTAGGCAATACCTCCTTGGGCAAAAGGAGAGCTGACTCTGAGGGGTCGGTTCCATCGAAAAAGAAACGAAAGTCTGCCAGTTCGGATCCTGTATCGCACTCTCCAACTGCGGACGAAATAGTCAAAGCGATTAGCATTGTTCAGTCGCTTAGACCGGTTCTGTCCGAACCGGTACCGCTGGTTCAGTCGGGTCTGTCTCCTCCAGATTATGATCCAGATGTTTATTATGAGGAGTGGATGGGAGACGAAGACTATCCTGGTGATGATGGCGATGATGATGATGAGGGGGGTCTGGATGTGCCCATTGAAACGGACATCTCCCCAGACAGGCCCTCAGGTGTCTCTCCTCCCAGGGTCTCTGAGTCCTCGTCACATTTTTTGTTCTACAAAAAGGTGGCAGAAACCCTGCAGCTTCCCTTGGTTGAAGCCGCAGAGGAGGATGAAGAGCCTGATTTTTGTGGAAATGATGGACATCCCAGAGTCCAAAAGGCTGTCTATCCCTCTTCATAAATCCTTGGGGAAACAGGCACACAACATTTTACAAACTCCTAATTCAATACCTCCTGTGGATGAGAGAAAATGCACAGGAGGTATTTGTTATCGGGCTCAGCTGCGGAGTCCCTTTATAATCATTACAGCCATGTTGGGGTGGTGAAGGCTGCAGCCTGTGACAGGGCTAACATTCCTTTGGTTTCTCACACCCTGGATAAGGACTCCAGGAAAGTGGATGCCATGGCCAGAAAACAGTATTTGGCATCCTCTTTGGGACTCAGGCAGGCTACTCATATGGACTACACAGCCAGGTACCAGAACCAGATGGATACAGTTCTGAACTGGCTAAACAGGCCTCTCCCAGCTAGCCAAGGAGCTGGAGGAGGTGGCTGCTGATGGAATTGAGGCATCCAAAATGCAATTTCATGCTGCTGTGGACTCCAGTGATGTGGCATCTAGAGTCATGGCTACATCTGTGTCTCTCAGAAGACATGCTTGGCTCAGATGTACTAGCCTTTCACAGGATACACAGACTAAGGCTATGAATTTTCCTGTAGTGGGTAATTCTCTGTTTGGGGAGCAGACAGAGGCTTACATGAAGAAAATGGATGAATACAGGACCATGTACAGGAGTGCACAGGCCAAGGAAAGGCAAGCCACTCCACACAAGCAGCAGTCTAGGGGCAGGGGCAGGCCCTTTCAAAGGCCTTTTTACCAAACCCAGGCCTCCTTTCCCTTTCCACAGAGGGGGTTCTTCAGAGGGAGGGGCAGGAGGGGGATGAGCAGGGCGGCTCCCTCCTCCTCCTCCTCCTCTCAGTCTAAGGCTCCTGCCAAACAGACACCCTGATGTGTCAGCCCGGGTTGACTCCCCATTTCCAGTAGGAGGTAGGCTGGCTTACTACTTCCAGGCCTGGAAGTCTGTGACTTCAGACAGGTGGGTCCTGGAGGTAGTAAACCTGGGACTGGCCCTCAGCTTCAAAAAGTTCCCAAAAAAGAGGGCCAAGTCTTTTCCTCCTGCATCAGCCTCAGAGACCATTGCCCTAAAGGCAGAAGTTTCCTCTCTTCTAGCTCTCAGAGCTGTAGAAAGGGTTCCTGTTCAGCACAAGGGGAAAGGACTGTACTCCAGGTACTTCCTTACCCCAAAGAAAACAGGGGAGTGGCGACCCATCCTAGACTTAAGGTATTTGAACAAGCACATTGTAAAGCAAAAATTCAAATGGCAACTCTGGGAATAATCCTTCCCTCTCTAAGGCCAGGGGATTGGCTAGCATCTCTGGACCTCAAGGATGCCTACTTCCATATTCCTATCAGGTGCTCCCACAGAAAATACCTCAGGTTCGAGTTGTCTTCAGGCCATTACCAATTCAGAGCCATGCCATTCAGCCTAACATCAGCTCCAAGGGTGTTCACAAAGTGCCTTGCAGTAGTGGTGGCTTACCTCTGAAGACAGGGTATCACCATCTTCCCGTATCTGGACGACTGGCTCTTAGTGGGTCTGTCATCTTTACAGGTCAAATCAGCGCTCTTCAAACTACCCAGGACCTCCTCAGTTCCCTGGGGTTTCTTCTTAATCTTCCAAAGTCTGTCCTCGAACCAGTTCAACTTCTCACCTTTATAGGCATAGAGTTGGACACTTTACAAGCAAAAGCCTTCCTTCCCCTGGGAAGGGTGAAGGCCCTAGTGGATCTCGCTTCCTCCTTTTGACCTCAGGTCTCCCGCCCAGCAAGACAGTTACTCCAGCTCCTGGGCCACATGGCAGCTTCCACGGCAGTGGTGCAGGGAGCAAGGTTTCAGATGAGGGACATTCAGTTTCATCTAAGGTCTTTTTGGTCTCAAAAGAAGGACTCACTTACCAAACTGATTCCAGTGACTCAGACTCTGGTCTAAGCTCTCCAGTGGTGGCTAGACCAGGACAACCTCAGACAAGGGGTTCCATTTCTCCCTCAAGTCCCATCAGTAGTTCTAACTCTGGATGCTTCTCTCCTAGGGTGGGTAGCCCACCTGGGAACCCTGACAGCTCAAGCGGTATGGTCTCCACAGGAGTCCCTCCTTCATATCAATCTCCTGGAACTCAGGGCAGTTTTCCTAGCCCTGCAGAGCTTCTCAGATTCAGTCAAGGGCAAGGTGGTCCAAGTCAGAATGGACAACACTACCACAATGTAGTACATCAACAAGCAGGGAGGCACTCGGTCTTCGGCCTTGTGCACAGAAGCCATGAAGCTCTGGTCTCTGGCCTATTCTTTTCAGACTTCTCTGGTAGCAGTTCACCTTCCAGGGAAGGACAACGTACTAGCAGATGCTCTGAGCAGAATTTCACAGGGACATCACGAATGGTCCCTGGACCCTCACATCCTGAAGGTCATCTTCTCCAGATGGGGCACTCCAGAGATAGATCTCTTTGCAGCACCGGACAATCATCAACTTCCTCTGTTTTGTTGCAGACCTCCAGTCCTGGGATCGGTTCCCCAGGATGATCTCATTTTGGACTGGAAGGGCAGGTTTCTCTATGCCTTCCCTCCCTTCCCTCTGCTGTTCAGAGTTCTGATCAAGATCAGGACTCAACCCTGCACAGTGATACTGGTGGTTCCAGATTGGGCCAGACAGCCTTGGTATCCTTTACTGCTGTCCTTGTCAGTGTCACGTCCCCTGTCTCTGCCCAGGACATATAATCGCCTGTCCTCTTCCCAGGGCGGATCTGGTACCCCAATCTCCAGTCTCTCAATCTCAAGGCCTGGCTCTTGAAGAGTTAGAATATGCAGCACTACATCTCTGTCAGGGAGTTCTGGATATTCTGAAGGTCTCCAGGAAACCTTCCACTAGAAAAACTTACAACTCCAAATGGAAAAGGTTCAGTATTTTGTGCTCTCAGAAAGGCATCCTGCCTGATTCTGCAGACATTTCCACAACCTTAGACTATCTAGTTCACCTGAATGGTCTAGGCCTTAGGCCTGCCACTCTGAAGGTTCATCTAGCAGCTGTCTCTGCATTCCTCTCAGCAGGGAAGGGCTCTTCCCTGGCATCTCATCCTGTCTTCAGAAAGTTTTTCAAAGGTCTGGTTCACATTAACCCTCCCTTTAGGGAGCCCATTCTGCCTTGGGATCTTAATATCTGCATAGTTCAGCTTATGCAGCCACCCTTTGAACCTCTGGCTTCAGCCGAATTGAAGTTCTTGACCTGGAAAACTGTGCCTGGTAGCTATTACTTCTGCCAGGCGGATTAGTGAGTTACAGGCTCTGTCAGTTGAACCTGACTTCATCTCTTTCCATAAGGACGAAGTGGTCCTAAGAACCAATAGGAGATTCTTGCCGAAAGTGGTATCGGATTTTCATCTGAACCAGTCTGTATCTCTCCCTATGTTTTTCACTGACCATTCTTCTTCAGGTGAAAGGCGGTTACACAGTTTGGATGTTAAGAGGGCCGTTAGCTACTACATTGAGCATACTAAGGCACATAGAAATTACTGTCTTCAATTGTTTCTCACTTCTGGTGAAGTGGGGAAAGGTATGCCTGCCACTAAAAGAACTATTGCCAGGTGGATTATTTCTTGTATACAATTCTGTTATGACAAGTTGGGTAGAACGCCCCCTTCTGTCCTGAGGGCTCACTCAACTAGGGTACAGCTGCTTCTCTAGCAGCCAGAGATATACCTTTGTTAGAGATCTGTAAAGCAGCCACCTGGAAAACAGTACATACTTTCACCAAGCATTACTCCCTGGACATCCAGGCTAGGGTGATGCTAGGTTTGTTACAGCAGTACTGAGAGCCTCTTCCCAAAGTAGGTTCTGCATTTTCCTCCATAGGGAACTGCTTGTAGTCTGCATTATGTCTGAATACAGCAAGACTTCATGTTGTTTGAAGAAAAAATTACTCGCCATAGTAATGTTGTTTCTCCTAATGGAGTCTTGCTGTATTCAGACCTCCCCCCGCCTCCCCTCTCAGAACCTGGTTTTTGGGAAGTGGGCTGGCAGGTACAGCGTTGCACCTCAGGGGTCTACCTTGTACCCTCCCTCTTGGGTGGGATAGATGTTATTGTTCTGGTGTTTTATACTTAAATATTGTTACTACCTTTCCTTCTTGGGTTCTCGACTTGAGTCTTTTTGGTCCAAAATGAATATTTTGCCCTTTGGCTATATGTTTGAACAATTTCCATACTATAGTATATTAGTTAGTTTGCTCGTAAGAATCTGACAGTTACACTGGGAAGTACCACAGACAGGTTTGAAAACCGAGCTCGAGCTCAACAGTCTATGCTTCTGCATAGAGTTAACTCTTTCCTGTCCGAGGCAGTTCAAGTGCTGGGGCTAACTGCATTATGTCTGAATACAGCAAGACTCCATTAGAAGAAACAACATTACTATGGTGACTAATTTTTTCTTCCAGCAGAGTGTCTGGTCAAGGACCATTCCTTTAAGTCTCTGCTTAAGAACATGAAAACCACTCTCTCTCTCTCTCTCTCTCTCTCTCTAGACTTCAGAGATTGATCCTGGGAAATTGCTGCGTCTGCAGTGTCTGCACGTCCCGGATATTCCTGTGTAATTGACTCCTCCCGTGCAACCCTCTTTTGAGACTCTCTCACAAATGGTGTGGGATAATCTGGCACTTATTCCTTCTGTGGCCAAATCCATAGATGGGAAATACGCCTCTCCCAAGGATCGTCCTGTTCTGGCCTTGCAAGCCTTTGCTGATTCCATAGTTGTCTTGGCAGAGAATGACAAAGCCATCCTTCCTCAAGAATCTATGGCACGTTCAGTGAACAAGGAATCTCATAAGATTGACACTTTGGGGAAGCGAGTTTTCACTGCCTCCACCCTGGGTATGCGCATTGCTAGCTACCAGGGTTATTTCTCTCAGTATGAGTATACAGTACTCTCTGGCATTCGCTCAAAGCCACTGTAGAAGCTCTTCCAGAGTCTGATGTTAACACAGAGCTTCTCCAGACCATTACTAAAGGCATTGATTTGAACAATCAGCAGCTTAAAGCTGCTATGGATGCCTTCAACACTGTTTCCAGGGCAGCAACAGTGGGTGTATGTACCTGACGCCACTCGTGGTTACGGACATCGGGATTCACAAATGATACCCAACAGAGAGTTATGAGTTTGCCATTCGACGGAACTCATCTGTTTGGTCCTCAGGTCGGGCAGGCACTAGAGACCACACAGAAAACTAGAATGGCTATCAAAACGGCCAGACCGTCATCTACTGCCCCTCAGCGGGGCCGGTACCGGTGGCAGTTTTATAACCGTCAGTCCTTTCGTGGCAAAGGCAGAGGAGGCTTTTCCAAAAATCAATCCCCCCAGCCACAAAAGAAAACGCCACAGAAGGCACAGAACCCAAAAGTGCCTAGTGCCACCCTCTGAGATTCCGGCCCAAGTCCCACCTCAGCTGCCCGAGGGGAACTCTTCCTCGGCAGTAGGAGGACATCTGACTCAGTTTTACAACCAATGGAAGTCAGTCACTTCAGACAAATGGGTGCTCAGGATATTCCATGAGGGCTACTCTCTAAATCTTTCAGAAACCCCTCTGGATCATCCACCCAAACGACAGCCCACGCTGTCTGCCTGTCTTGCTGTCTGTCAGCCCGTCTTGCTTCCGAGATTCAAGGCCTTCTGAACAACAGGGCAGTAGAAGTAGTTCCGTTAAATCAACGAAACACAGGTTTCTACTCCCATTACTTCCTAGTTCCAAAGAAAACAGGCAGCATGCGCCCTGTTCGTGATCTAAGGAAGTTAAACAAATTCCTTTACAAGGAGAAATTCAAGATGATATCACTCGGCACTGCGTTACGTCTGATTCATCAAAACGACTGTCTGGCCTCCGTGGACATACAGGATGCCTACCACCATGTTCTCATACACACAAACCACCACGAGTATCCCAGATTTGTGGCGTTGGGTCAACACTACTAATTCAGAGTCCTGCCCTTTGGGCTATCCTTGGCACCTCGAGTCTTTACAAAGTGCTTTGCAGTTCTTGCAGCACATCTCAGGAAGCTCGGAATTCAAGTGTTCCCATACCTGGATGACTGGCTTCTAGCAAGTCCCTCCAGACAGGAGACTACTACGGCTTCCAAATTTCTTGTATTCATGGGAGTTCTGTTGAATCTAGAAAAGTCACAGCTACATCCCTCCCAACAGCTCCTCTTCATAGGAGCCCTTCTGGACACCTCCAGCACAAAAGCTTTTCTTCCAGGAGACAGGAGGAGTGACATCCTCCAGATGGCCCACTTCATCAGAGAGAATGACTCAGTTCAAGCCCTCTTGATGCTGTGGATGCTGGGTCTCATGGCATCCTCAGTGTTCACTGTGCCTCTGGCTCGCCTCCACATGAGGACCACTCGGTGGATGCTCAGTACTCAGTGGTCCCTGACCACACATCCCCAGTCCTTTCACATCAAGGTGACGGAACCTCTAAAACAGTCACTCACCTGGTGGATGCAAGAGGACAACCTTCAAAAGGGGTTCCTCTTTGCCCCACTTGAATCTCAGATCACCATCACCACGGACGCATCCCTACTTGGATGGGGAGCTCACTGTCTAGATCTCTACACCCAGGGTCGATGGAATCAGGACAAGTCTCAACTCCACATAAATATCTTGGAAATGAGAGCTGTCCTGTATGCAGTCCGTGCTCTGAAGGACATTCTCTGTCACAAGATCATTCTCCTTCAAATGGACAACAAAACAGTGATGTACTACATCAACAAACATGGTGGAGCACACTCTTACCCCCTGTGCAGGGAAGCAGTGAGAGTGTGGGAATGGTGCCTGGAGCACACAGCCTTGATCCAAAGCAGCTTATCTTCCAGGAGAGTAGAACGGAAACCGATCCTCGTGAGTGATCTCTTGACACAAACGTCGTGCAATCACTCTTCGAAGAGTGGGGGACACGGGACCTTCACCTTTTTGCGTCCCACTCAACACAAAACTGCCTTTATTATGCTCCAGAAATCCAGAACCTGGCACTTTATGTCAGGATGCATTCAGACTGCGGTGGACAAGACACTTTCTGCACACATTTCCGCCTCTTCCCCTAGTTCAGAGGGTACTGCTCAAGCTGGAGGCTCAGGGAGGCAGAATGATCCTCATCGCCCCATTCTGACCTCGTCAGATGGTTTCCATTAATCAGCTGGTTATTGAAAACTTCACTGAAACAGCTTCCATCTCAGATGGACTTGCTGACTCAGGGCCCAGTGGTCCATCCCAACCTGCGATCCCTTCACCTCCACGCTTGGCTCCTGAGGAGATAGAATGGGTAGGTCTGCCATCTCACTTAAGGTCTCAGGCATTCTCCGAGCGTCACGCAAACCGGATACTAGGAAAACTTATACAGCAAAGTGGAAACGGTTCTCCGGTGTACAGAATCCTCCCTGGATCCCTTCTGTTGCCCACCTAACAAAGTCCTGGAATATCTTCTAGACCAGTCTAATACAGGACTGCAATACTCAACAGTGAAGGTTCACCTTTGCATGATTTCAGCATACCACAAACCTGTACACTCCATGTCTCTGGCTCAGTTGCCTCTGGTTAAGAGGTTCCTAAAGGGTATAGTACACACTCAGCCACCAGTCAGAAGACTGGTAGCCGCATCGGACATCAACCTTGTGCTAGACATGCTCACCCAAAACCTTTCAAGCCCCTAGTAACTTTTGAGCTGAAGTTCCTGACCTGGAAGACCTCCTTCCTGGTAGCCATTACCTCCGCTTGCAGGGTTTCTGAAATACATGCATTGGTCACAGATCCCCATATATTGTATTTCACAAAGACAAGGTGGTTCTTTGAACTCACCCCAAGTTTCTCCCTAAAGTACTCTCAGAATTCTATCTGAAGCAGCCCTTGGTTCTTCTGACCTACCTCGAAAACTTCCAGAATGAAGTGGAGCGTACCCTACATTCTCTGGACATTAAGGGAGTTTTGAGGTTCTACTTAGACAGAACCAAAGAGATCCGCAAATCTAAACAACTATTTGTCTCCTTCAGTTTGGCCCAGCTGGGTCAGCCTGTTGCGATCAGATGTATTTTGGCGTGGCTAGTGGCATGTCTTCACCAGTGCTACTCCATGGCACAGGTTAAACTGGAAGGTAGAATATGCGCTCATTCTACCAAGGCAGTCGCGGCATCACTGGCAGAATTACGGAACGTACTCATTGCAGACATCTGCAATGCAGCTAGTTGGAGCTCCGTGCACACTTTTGTGAAGCACTATGCTTTGGATGTCCATGCCAGATAGCATCAATCCTTTGGCAGGACAATCCTGAATGGACTTCTGTCCTAATAAACTCCTCTTTCTACTGCTGCTCTTCTTGGGAGATTATTTTAGCTCTGTACTCTCCCATTAGTGTAAATGAGTGTTGGAGACTTTATGTCCAGGAAGATATGAAAATTAAGTACCTACTGTAATTCTTGATCTTCTTGAACAAAGTCTCCACACTCATTCACACGCCCACCCTCCATCCCCGAGCTCACTTATCTGTTTTTGGTCTTCACTCCCTCGATGGTTGGGCTGCGAAGACTCTTGTGTTGACCCTTCTTATACGGGTCATTCAGACTATCTTATGTCCGACATAGGTTAGTTTCACTAGGTTAGTTTACGCTGCATCTCCTCAGTAAAAAAAGTTACAGAGTTTGGAGGGACGGCCTTGAGGTAGCCTATACGGTGCGAGCTGGGCTCGCGGTGCGCTTCCTCATGGCCCTACCTTGGTGCCAGCCCTCCTGAAGATTTTTGACTCCTGCTTGGTCCTAGTGCCTTCGGAGTAGTCCCATTAGTGTGAATGAGTGGTGGAGACTTCGTCCAAGAAGATCAAGAATTGGGGTAAGTACATAATTTTCATTGCCTGCCTGTCACTGTTTGGTACTCATTCCCACGGTGTTACCTGATGACTGAAATACCCCCCGATGAAGATAGAACAGTTATGTAAGTACTTACCATAATAGTAGATCTTCGAGGGGATCTTGGTCATCAGGTACGCTTTTCCCCACCGTCCCCCTTCTTGGGGCTCCAGTTCAGGACCTGGCTATCTGTTGTTTCCATCCTTTTATCTAGAGCTGGATCTCTCTGTCTCTCCTCAGTTCCCCAGGGCATGAGCCTTGCTCCTTCGTCTCTTGGGGAATGAACTGAGGGAGGAGCGGGCTGCTCTATGCCTATATGGGGTTCTTTGACATCCAGCGAGGCGTTGACCTTGGTGTGATTGTACTGCTGAAAATCTTCCATTTGGATTCCCATCCACCAGTGGTGAAGTTCCTATGGTGGTACCTGATGACTGAGATCCCCTTGAAGATCTATTGTTACAGTAATTTCTTACATAACTGTTCTTTTCTTGAGGTATTTGGGCTGTGTGACAGTCATGCACAGAATGGCATCAAACAGCAATGCTCCTTATTGATCATAATGCCCACTGCACCGCTGTCACTGAGTCCCCATGGATGAGCTCACATAGACACTTTTCCTGATGGCAGGAGCTAGGGGAGCAAACATAACGAACAAGAAGATAAAGACTCTTCCCAGTTCCTCCGCCATGTGGTCGACCACTATTTTGCCCTCCCTGGAAACTCATAGAATGCATGGAACAGGAAGTAGAACAGAACACCCCACTTCAAACAGTTTGTCTGATTCATTCAGTATTGGGTATCCTCTTAATAATGTGCTCAATTTAAGGTAACAGTGTTTACAAACCCATTGTACCTGTCCGGTTTAACACTGGGCCAGTCCCTTGAGATAACCTCCCCCCATAATTACTGTACCTCATCATTGTAGGCAGTATTATTCACTGGTGCCAATCAAAAGCAATGGTTGAGAGGGTGGATGAGAAGGTTCACTTTACTGTAGCCATGTATAGATGGGATATAGATGGGTTGTGGACACAAACCAGATGATCACAATGATACTGAGCCCAAAGGTAACAAACTTTTAGATTTTGCTGGTATCAGGCATCTGCTGACTTTTGCTTCAGGACGCATTTTGCTGTTTGGGCCTCAGTGAAGGTATATGAGGCTCTCTCATGTTGAATGTGTAGAATGGCCAGGTACATGAATGAGGATTACATGCCTTTACTGTGGATCAGATCCATCACTGGGCCAAGGCTCTGCTGATCTTCCAAGAATCAGTCTTCACCATTCATTACCAGTGGGTCTGTGCCGGAGGCACTAAGACCTAATAGGAGCAACCTCAAGAGCTGTCAGCTAGGGGACTGATACATGACGTGGTGCTCATGAACTGGCCAGTAACCGATGCTGGCCCCCTAATTATGTCAGTTCTGTTTTTCCTGCCATCGAGGCTGCAGCTTCATGGGAGCGATTCTCAACTTTGCTGCATCACTCAGTTTGTCGCCATTCAGCTTGATGCCACAACATTTTTCCTCATTATTGTCAGCACTATCTCTGTAGCTCTGTCTCCTTTTTCAGCACTGGACTCTTTTTTATTTTTTTTATGGAAGTGGGGTATTTTCCATTTTTGCAGTCACATCATGTTCCCAGGGTCCTAAGAAGAAGGGCAAGTCCAAGAACAAGAAGGACATCCCCCTTGCATTGGTGCCCCTGTGGGAGGCCTATGTTTGTTTGGGACCATCATGACACTTGCTGGACCTTCATCGGAGATGACCATGACATGGACCACTGTGATGCCTCTTTTTCCATGGATTACCACACTCTTCAACTCTGCGTGATGAGGTGGGGTCAGTCAACCCCCAACTTTGGTGGCAGGTGACGCATGAGGGATTCCAAGGTAAGGTCCTCTGGCTCTTCCCTGGGCCCCTCCACAGTGTTACATGTATTGAAGGAGACCATGCCTCTCCTAGTCCTCATCTCACTGGGATGGAGAGCCTGGGAGAGGGTTCTGTGGGACAGTTGGCCTCCCTAGGGGGCTGGTCGCACACCTCTCCCAGTCCATGGCCCTTTTGGGGCAATGGATGCCCCTGGTGCTGAGGTCTTAGCTGTACGCTGGGCCTACACCGGTGGGCTTCGGCTCATGACACTAAGACTGGTGCCGGTGAATGGGGAAGCACCGACCCAAGACTGGTCCCCTCCTGGACCTAGTTCTAGGCCCAAGTTGTGTTCCATGCCACCATCAGGAGCTCCCTCTCCGTCTGGTGCCAGTCATGGCACCATCCCCCTTTCATCTTCCAGCACTGGCTGCAGTGCAAGGGACAGTCCCAGTGCCAATTCCGGTGCCAGAAAGAGGTCAGTGCTGGCCATGGCACTGGGTAGGGTTCCGGCATCACCCACGGTGCCGAGGAGGGTTTCGGTACCATTCCTGGTGCCGCCTATTTTTCAGCTCTGATGATTGGCATGGAGCCTGGCTTTGGGGCCTAGCCGAAGGGGCAGAGTCTTGTGAGGTGAGGGGTGGCAAGTCTCATTCGGCAGCTCACTCCATGCCCAAGGTAAGTGGTAGCTCTGGCAGGAGTCATAGCACCGACTCAAATCCTCAGGCCATACCAGAACTGTCTAGGCCTGTTGTTGATGGGGACAGCCACCCTGTGGGATCTTTACATCTCCAGCCTCCCCACCAGTGTGATCCCCTCCAAGAGCACCACCATTACCTTTCCCATTTGGTTCAGCACTCTACAGTGGGTAAGTTTGTCAGGCATGCCCCTTCGTCAAGGTCCCCGTATGCTCTCACAGCCCTGGCAGAGGACGTTGCCTGGTCTGCCACAGTCCTCTTCCTTTTCTGACTCTGCCACCCACTCTTCCTAGCATTATTGGTCCTTTGGGGGACCTTACCTGGAACAGTTCAGGGCATCGGTGAGTGCTTTCCCCACATACCTAAGATCACTAGATCAGGCCATCTTCCAGTCTGCTACCACTGTCCCCCTGACTCCCCTCTTTGTCTTCCTCCTCTGGGGAAGAGGATACCTCCTGGCACATCTCCGCTGATGCTGAGTCCGCCAGGTACTAGCACTTCTCATTATAGATGATGAGAGAGCTGTGAATTTTTTAGGCTGAAATTCTGTAAGTCTAACGCTGTCCTTCCTTGGGGAGTTAAATCATGACTCCACAGTCATACCTCCATGGCCTAGGCCTTTTGTAGAGGCATCTAAAGATGTCTGACTCACCACAGGTATTGCGCACTCCTGGGGTCACTAGAAGCCATGCCACACCCCTCCTCTGGGATCCATCTCCTTGACACCCCTTCTGAGCATAGGTGCCTAGAGCATGACCATCCCCCAAAGTTGGACTCTCTGGAGTTTGACGCCAGGGGTCGTAGAGTTTCTTGACGGCATGCACCATGTTGTGCATCTTGGCACACCAGGTGACCTATGGCAGGCACCTCTGGTTGATGCTCAGTCAGCTCCTAGCATCTCTGCCAAATTGTGAGGCAACCAGACAAGCTATTCGTCTTTCTGCCCAGGGCCTGGCGTTCACGAGGGACCAAGCAAAGGCATCTTATGATGCCAATGAGGTAACCTCCAAGTTGGTGGGAACTTCAGTCTGCAATAGGCGGAAATCGTGGCTCCATCTTTCCTGGTTGTCACCCTTGGCCCAACGCAGGGTGATTGCCTCATGTTTCCAGGGGACCCACTTCTTCTCCCAGAGGGCCAGGCACAAGCTTGTGGGGCACCGTCCTGCTCTCAGTCCACGGGAGCCTGTACCTGACCTGATCACTCTCGGGCTTGCCAGGCCGATAAGAGGCCCCTTTCTTCTTGTGGTTATCTCCCACAGGAGGCTGAGGGAATAACCATTTTCCTCAGAGTAAGCCAGCACCACTGTTTGGGTGGTAAGCTTGGTACTCTGACCCACTGGTAAAGGCTGATTCTTGGAAGATATGAAAATTATGTACTCTCCATAATCTTGATCTTCCAAAATATCTTCACCATTCATTACCACAACCCTCCCACCATCTCCCACAATGACCAGGCATCTGGGTAGCTTACTCTGCCTATTTTTCTCTTTCTGTTTCTTTCTCTGCCTTTCCTTGTTTTACCCCCTTGCTCCTCCTTCGTTTGGTGCTTTGGGCACAAAAAATAAATGGATAAAATAGGAAATGTTTTTGGATGTCTTCAGTTTGCCTCTGGGCTTCCTCAAAACAAAAAAAAATCTGGGGGTTTTGACATCAATTTTCTCTTGAGCAGAGTATCTACAAAATTTGTGATCTTCCCTGTGTCAGTCTTCACATTCATCACTGGTGGGTGTCAGCTGAAGTCGCAGAATCCCGCGGGAGCTTTTTCCTTTTGCATTCACCTCAAGAGGAGGAGTGGGCACCATGGTACTGCCCATGAGGCAGACACATGGCGAAGCGCTAGCGGGTTGGCTATAACTGGCGCTGGCTCCTCCCCTGCCTCAGTTCTGCTTCTCCTGCCGTTGAGAGTGCAGCACCCCACTAGCTTGTGCTCCAGAAGTGCATCATTGCAGCCTACCATATCTTACCCATGTCAGTCTTCACCATTCATCACCTTTGGGTTATTGGCTGGAATCATGACCTGAGCGCTTTTTTGGGGAGCTAAGCAGAGCTAACGCACATCGGGCGCCACCTCAAGCTTCCGATGCATTGTATAGCTTGTGGGTCGGCCGTTATGTGCTGTTGACTCCACCCTCCCACCAGTTCTTTGTCTCCTGCCATTAAGGTCACCTTGTGGGAAGCTTCTAAGAGCAATTTTGAAGCCTGCCGGTACACAGTTTGTTTCTTCATTTTTCGACTCTGTCGACTCTGAGCCATAGTTCGTCGGCCCCATTCTCCTGCCGGTTCTGATAGCTTACTCAATGTTGCCTGGTAAGATTGTTGCTTTATTTGTTTAATTTGCGACATCAAGTCTTGTTTTGGTGTTTCTTTTCATAGGTCATGTCTCGGTCGGAGGGCAAGAAATCTTCGAAGATGGGATGGCCCCCCCATGCAACGGTGTCCTTGTGGCCGTAAGTTCTCCATCACCGACCAACACGACCGTTGCCTCGCGTGTCTTAGCCCGCTTCATGACATGGATGCTTGTGGCGCCTGCTTCTCCATGGACGCGGGTCATTGAATAACGCCTGCGATGGAAAGTGGGGCAGCTCCGTCGGGTGTCGAGGCGTGCTGCGTCGGGCCAAGCCGCATTCTCTCGGCCTTTCCTCCAGGTCCCCTCCCGGTTCTACGTGGAACGAGGAGGAGGGAGCCTCGACCTCTTGTAGCCTAGCCGTAGCCGAGGCTCCTCCCACGGTGCAGGAGACCCAGTCTGTTCCCTCTGGGGGACGGGCGGGAGGCACCGCATTGGCAATCGCCCCTTCAGGGGCGAAGGCTCCCCTGGTGTCAGACCCGTGGCTCGGAAGGCCCAGGTCAGCAGCATCCTCGATGCTGTCTGTTGGCACTTTTTGGATCTCGGCACCGTTCACAGTGCCGTGGGTCCTGATGGCGCCGCGTAGCTGCTGTTGGCACCGTTCGCAGAGCCAATGATGTTAGCGATGCCGTCTCTGACCTTTTCTCACCTCGGCACCATCCGTGGCACCGAGGTTGAGCATGGCGCTGTGTCCAGCTCTGGAGCCGTTCGTGGTTCTGGGCATGGGCACGGCGCTGTGAGGGTTTCAGATCTCGGCACCGCTTGCGGTACTGAGAGTGCTGTCGGAGCCATTGTTGGCACCATCTCTGTCCTCGGTGCCGCGAGCGGCGTCGTAGGGTGGGACGGCATCATGTCAGGTTCTGGCTCTGAGACTGCTGCCCTTATTGGAGCTGTGTCCTCTTCTGCCACTGTTTGTGGTGCTGCGGAGGATGCTGGTACCAACTCTGGTGTGGTCTCTGCTTCTGGTACCCTATATGGTCGGGATGGCAGTAGGTGCCCACCAACTGTTTGGCACAGGGCTTCGATTTCCACCTCTTCAGAGGAGTCGGACTCTGAGTCAGACAGGCAGTCTGGCTATGTGGAGTTAGCTGCTGGCGTGGCTACCCTCATAGTGTCCTTGACAGGCTGGAGTCAGACCCCCTTTGAGGAGCGGACAGTGACTGCCGGGGCCAGGGTCAGGGGTTCTGACCAGCAGGCAGTGGTGCAGGCCACCATTGCGCTGCAGCCTGGCTTCGGCGGGTTCTCTGACCCCTCATTGGTGGTACCCCCTCAGGTGGTGTGCCTAGATCGCCCAACTTTGGGGCCGATCATAGCACCCACGGGAGGGGAGGGTGCTGCGCCCTGGATAGCTCCTTTGGGGGCCAACCAGGGCTGTCAGTTGCCTAGGCTGGCTTTCTTGAGGAGGAGGGCATGCTCAGATTCCGAGTGGTCAAGGGGCATGGGGTCTGTGCGTCGACCTTTTTCTGGAACCCACCCAGGCTCTGGAAGAAGCCATAGCATGGATCTCCGCTCTTCCCCCTCGGTTTTCTTGAGAGGGCCCTGTTCTTTGGATGTAGGAGACCATCCTTCTGGACCTACACGGCCCCAGTCACCTCATGGGGGATTCTTCTGGGCGCAGCCAAGGCAGTTCCGGTATGTTGTTCAGCTGTCGGCTGTGGAGTCTTCCGGAGCACCTTCATCTTCTGGGGCTCTTGGTGCACTCCCTAGCCCAGGCGGAGGTCAGTTAATTTCTCTTGTCAGCTCTGTCCCTATCCCTCTGCCACATTCTCCTGTGCTCCCAGGCATCCTTGGTCCTAGTGGGCCTCTCTCCTGGGAGCAGTTCAGGGCCGTGGCTGCTCGGTTCCTCGCTTACATCAGGGCCATGGACAGACAGGTTTTTCAACCTCCCCCCGAGCAGCCACCCTCTGAGCATTTGAGGTCCTCTGACTCCTCATTCCCGTCTTCTGGGGGAGAGGAGCCATCTGTCCACATCTCTATAGCTGCTGATCTTGCAGAGTATCAGCGATTCCTCGTGAGGATGTTGGAGGATCTGCACATCACCCCTCCCACTCAGAGCAATCCAGAGCACTCAGCGCATGCCTTTCTAGGCGATTTCAGTGAGGACACCCTTGTGGTGCCCCCCTGGCCTGCTCCCTTTTGGGAGGCGTTGTTGCGTTCCTGGCAGAGGCTTTTCTCCGGTTCCTGCCCCTAGGGATCTCTGCCAGCGGTATTGCGCTCCCCCCCCCCAGAGTCTCCAGGTTCCATGCCTCATCCTCAGTCAGAAGTGACAGAACTGGACACTCCTGATGGGCTTCACGCCCTCCACCGTGACTGGCCCCCAGATCAAGATTCCTTGGATTTTGACTTCGGTGGGGGGACATTCTACTCGGCATGGTTGCTGCCCTCTATCGCAGCACATCAGGCCCACTACGCACCCTATGATAGGTTCCTGTGGTCCAGGCTAGGTCAGCTCCTAACCTCATTGCCTGAAACGGAGCAAACCAGACAAGCCATTTTACTCTCTGCACATGGTCTGGAGCTAGCAAGGCACCAAGCAAAGGCATTGTACGATGCCAATGAGGTAACTACCAGGGTCGTAGGGACAGTGATCTGCACTAGGCGGATGGCATGGCTATGTCTTTCCTGGTTGTCACCCTTGGCCCAGCGTAGGGTGATTAACTTTGCTCACCAGAGAACCTATCTCTTCTCCAGTAGAGTGAGACGGCGGCTGCTGGGGCAATTTCCTTCCCCCTCCGGGGGGTCTCAGTCTCACTCTCCCCAGTCATGGGCCTCTCCAGGCCCAGAAGGTTCTCCCTCTTAGTGTGTCACCCACTGAGAGATAAGGGACTCTGTCCCTTAGGGTTGAAAACCCCCTTTGGGGGGCTCGGCACTCACCCAAAGGTGATGAATGGTGAAGATTGACACAGATTAGCTATGAAAATTACGTACCTACCATAATTATGATCTTTCTGTGTATCATCACTATTCATCACAATCCCACCTGCCATCCCCCTGGAGCCTCAGTCTCTGGGTCCCCCTCCCTCTCTGTGTCCTTTCTCGGCCCCCTCCTTTCTGTTAGTCAGGGGTGGGGTAAGGCCGGGACACATAGGGGGATAATGTTTTAGAGGGAGTAGTCAGGATGGGGGGGCACTCCTTCTCCAGTGCTTTGGCTTCACCCCTGTGAGGTGGGAGTTGATAGCTGCCCTCTGTTCTCTCCACTTCCTTGTCCCGTCAATCCTTAGTTCCCTTGTCCTGTGGACATATCCTTAATTTCCTCAAGAAACCAACATTTCTTACACCAAAAATGTGTTTTTCCCCTGAGAAGGGGAAGAATAACCCTGTGTCCTATCTTTCTTCCAGAATGCCATTTTCTGCTTTTGGAGTTATTTTCAGTGATTCTGTGCCTTGAATTCTGACAGCCTCTTGGCTACTCCTTGCAGTTCCTATACAATCTGGAGATAAGTCAACATTCAAGGTTCCAGGGTATGGTTGTTACCTTTCTCCCCCTCTCTCAAGCTTATCCTAAATCCTTCCTCTCTCCTTTTTCTTATTTCCCAAGATTAGGGCCCCTACCCAATCCCCTTAGTCTTCCTCTTCTTCTGTCCTCTCAGTCGTTTATTTCGCCTTTTGGTGTATATATCTTTTCCTTTGTCTGTCCCTTGGACTTCCTTGTCCCACCCTCCCAACCCTTTTCCTCACCTCTCTGCGACTCAGAACTGGCGGGAGGTGGAGTCGACAGTGCCTAACGGCCAACCTGTGAGCGCTATGCATTGTGTCAGCCTCGAGGGCAGCGCCGATGGTGCGTCGACTATGCCCATCCAAAAAAAAACAGCTCCCGCGTGATCATGACCTCCGACCAATAACCCAAAGGTGATGAATGATGAAGATACACAGAAAGATCATAATTACAGTAGGTACGTAATTTTCATTTCTCGTTGCTGAACTTCGATGACGCTGTCTCAGTTCTTCCGTCTACTGAACTAAGTGGCGCCGTTTTACGGATTACCGGTAAGATCTTTCCTTTACTTTAAAGCAGAGCCAGGTCTTTTCTGTAAATTATTTTTGGTTGCCATCGATCGTGTCTGGTCCGTCCGGGGACAAGAAGAAGTGTTCTAAAGTGGGTCGGGCCCCTATGCATCGGTGTCCCTGCAGCCAACAGATGTCCACTATGGCTTGATATGACCATTGCTTACCCTGCCTGGGTCTCCAACATGATATGGACTGGTGCAATGTGCGCTTCTCGATGGACTGTAGAGTTTGATGGGCCACGGAGGAGGGGGCCTTCACCCTTTCCAGCCTTGTCACATCGGGGGCTCCTTCCACGATGCTGGAGGGTCGTTCTGGCCCTTTTCAGGGCCGAGCCAAAAGAACTGCATTAGCATTCACATCCTTGGAGGTGAAGGCTTCACCTGTGTCATGGCCCACAGCTGCTGGGCCCTGCATGGGTGGCTCCTCAGTGCCACCCACCAGCACTGTCTCAGATCCTGGTACTGTTCCTGGCACCACTGATCAAGACAGTGCCACGAGCAGCACCGGGCCTGCCTGTGGGGATGCTTGCAGCGCCATGGGTGTGAGGGGCCCCCCAGGGTTGCCTGGGTGGAGGTCTACTGGATCTCCAGCTCTCCAGAGCCAGATGATCAGGAGGCTGATCCTGACTGGCAGCCTGACTCTTTGGAGTCAGAGGGCCCACCCATGCTTGGAGCCACCGCGCCCTCCCAGGTTCCCCCCCATTGGTTGCGGTTGGCTCTGGGCTCAGCACAGGGGTAGGTGCCGGGTCTCCAGGGGCCAGTGGCGACTCCAAGGCCATAGGGGTGGTGGTCCCGACCTTGGAGTCCCAGGCGGATGCCGACTCTGAACAGGGTTGAGGGAGCGGGGTGCAGGGTGACAGTTCCCCTGTGGGGCCCTTCAGGGCTCGGGGCGGAGCCGAAGCCTTGAGCCCAGTTTCTCTCTCTTGTCTCCTTTGGGGGGACCTCATTGGGTGGGGCTAGGGTCAGTCCTTCTGGACCTATGCGGCCCTGGCCTCCTCACAGAGGAGCATCCCCTTCAGGGCTCAGCCCTGACTGCTTCGAGCTGCTTGGGTGGCTGGCAGCTGTGCAGACTCGCGGACCTCCAAGAGGTGTGAGTTCACCTGTTTGGTCTCCAAGCCCTGACAGAGGTTGTGTACAAATATTCCTTTCCCCCTTGCCTCTGCATTCCCCCTTGGCTCCTAGGTCACATTGGCCCTACAAGGCCTTTGACTTGGGAACAGTTCAGGGCCACTGCCTTTCCCCGTTATGTGCATGCCATGGACAGAGAGTCTTCCACCTGTGTCCCCCACAGCAGTCGGATTCTGGATCTTCGGACTCATCTGCCTCATCGCCTTCCTTCCCTGAAGAACAGGAATCTATGGTCCATCTGTCTCTGACGCTGACCAGATGGGGTATCAGCGCTTCCTTGCGAGGCTGGTGGACGAGCTTTACCTATCCCATTTGGATAGACACAATCCTGAGTGGACAACTCAGGCATTCCTGAGTTAATTCAGTGCAGACCACCTCGTGGTCCACCCTTGGCCAGTGCCTTTCCGGGAAGAGTCATTCTGCACCTGACAGTGTCCATCCTCCCCAGATCTTGCCCCCAGAGCCTGCCAGTGCAGGTATTGCGCACCCCAGGGATCTCCAGGAACTATGTTTCACCCTCCTTCAGGAGTTCAGATCCTGGATACTCCCTCTGGGCATGGATGCCCAATGCACAACTGACCCCCAGATGTGGACTCTGCAGAGTTCGACAGCTGGGGATGGAGAATCTTCTACTCAGTGTGCATTGTGCATCTCCTCACATCAGGCACACCAGACTGCCTATAACAGGCATTTGTGGTCACTGCTCGGCCAGGTGCTGGCATGGCTGCCTGATTTGGAGGCGACCAGACAAGCCATTGCCCTCTCTGGTCAGGGTCTGGAGCTTGCAAAGCACCAAGCAAGGGCATCTTACAACGCCAATGAGGTAGCCTTCAGACTTGAAGGGACAGCGATCTGCATCACCCTTGGCCTGGTATAGGGTGTTTATCTCTGCTTTCCGGGGGACCTGCCTGTTTTCCTGCAGGGCAAGGAGGGCACTTCAAGGGTACCTTCCTTCTCCCAGCCATCAGGTGACCCTTCCTTGCCCTGACCAGTCGAAGGTCTAAATGGCCTGTGAGAGTCCTCTCCCCTCTGTTGTCTTCCCCTATGGGGGGGCTGAGGGACTCACTTCCCTCGAGGAAATGCTTGACCCCCTTCAGGGGGGGCTTGGTACTCACCCACCAGTGATGAATGATGAAGAGTGACACAGGGAAGATATGAAAATTACGTACCTACCGTAATTCTTCATCTTCCTATATATCTTCACCATTCATCATTGAATCCCGCCCTCCTTCCCCTCAAGGCCTCAGTCCCTGGGCAGTCCTCCTCCCCTTTCACCCTTCTCCCTTCCTGCTGGGTTGGGCTAAGTCTTCCCCGTCCGGGCCCTTCCAGGGAAATGAGGGGCCCATGCTGGGAGGAGGGCGAATGAGGTCTGTGCCCTGGCCTTAGGGGGTCTCCCCCTGTAACCTCCCCCACACACTTTTTCCCCTGCCTCATGGCGGGGTTCCCCCACAGGCTCAACCTGGACCCACTGGGTTGGGCCCGACCTCTTGTGGGGGGGAGCTCTGCTGGAGCGGGTGGGGGTGCACAGGGATTCCACCTTCTATAGCTGTCCTTTCTTCACCTCTGTTTCCCTACTCCCCGGTGGGGGGGAACGGAGATGTGGTCCGTTTGATAGTGCCCCCTCCTCTTCTTCCTCCTTGAGTCTCGGGTGAGACGGCAACTGGGGGGTAGCCCTGTCCAAGGGTATCTTCTCCTTACCATATAGGGAGGAGGGGGGACCCTGGCGATGCCTAAAATTCTAATTCAGCTGCAGCTGATCTCCTGAGCAGAGTTTCTGAAAGGGTCTGAGGCTCATACCACTGGTGTAGTTGGGCCGGTTACACTGTGTCAGACACCTTGGCCTGGATCTCCTAGGCTCCCCTGAGCAGGAGGGGCAGGGCACCATGCTGTGGTCTTCCCCTTGGCTCCTCCATCTTTCTCTTCTCACTTTTCCTTTCAGTGCTCTGGTTGGCTGTCCAGGGGCTGGGGTCAGCTCCACACCCACAGGTCCCCCTCTGCCTCTGTCCTCCAGCCGGAATACTCCTTTTTAAGTTCATGCCTTTCCTTTTTCTGTCCCTTGGGCTCCCTTGCCCCAGCCTTCACTTTCTCTATCACTTTTTTCTCTGACCAGTATGCAGAACAGACATGGGGAGGAGCTAGTACCAGTTATAGCCAACCTGCAAGCGCGACGCCATACTTCTGCCTCGTGGGTGGCACTGTGGTGCCGACTCCTCCCATTTAAGATGAATGAACAGAAGAAGAAAAAAAGCTCCCATGGGGTGCTGCACCTCCAGCTGACACCCACCAGTGATGGATGGTGAAGATGCACTGGAAGATTAAGAATTAAAGTAGGTATGTAATTTTCCTTTCTTGCCGTAGGGTTTCCTATTCATTAAAAAAAAGGGAGGGTGGGGGAGAAAAGGGAAAGTCTTCTTCAGATGGAAGAGGAGTCAGTTGTGCTCCTTTCCTAGTGAATGTTTCCCTTCTTTTCTTTTACATCCAGCTGGTCTCCCCTACCTTTTGCCTTTTCAGCCAGTTTGGCTCCAGTATCTTCCTCCTCCTTTCCCTTTAAATAGCCCTCTGGGAAATAGGGAATTTTCCATTGTTTCCCATAATAAAGGAAAAAAAAGAGGGAGGAGCAAGCTCCTTCCACTTTTTCAGGTTCTTCCTTCACTCCTAACCTAGCGGGGATCAGCTCCTCTTAGTCCATGCACTTCCCTTGTGGGTACCAAACTTGTGTTCCTCTACATCCATAAGAACCCTTTCCACCTCCGTTTCCAGAGGCTTCTTTCCTGGAGGCACAACAGGGCTGCTGGCAGCATACAGATCCCTGTTATTCTTTTTCCCTTGCAGGGGGAGCTTCCTTTCCAACCTGGCCAGATTATCCTGGTCACCTTCTTATCCTGCTACCTAGGCCCTCCCTCCCATCTTCTCTTCTTCTTCTTCCTTCCGGTAGCTGGATTTGTATTGTTTTGTTCCTTTTATATCCTTTATTCTTTTTTCTATCCTTTGGGAAGTCGTGCCCCTCCTCTTTTTTCTCCCACTTTCATCCTCATCTGGCGAACAGAACTGAGATAATCAGGGGACCAGCATCGGTTACTGGCCAGTCCATGAGCTGAGTCCACCTCATGCATCAGCCTCGTGGGTAGTACCGTCATTGACATCGGCCCCCTAGCTGAAAGCTCTTGAAGTTTCTCCCATGGGGTCCTAGTGCCTCCATCACAGACCCAGTGGTAATGAATGGTGAAGATATTCTGGAAGATCAAGAATTACAGTGAGTATGCAATTTTCATTTTTTTCTGTACGCTGTGGGAAAAGTCTTGGAACACCTAGGTCTGGTTCTCCTTGTACATGAGCTTTTTCTTTTGTTGGTAGGCTTAAAGTATATGCTGCTTGTTGGTGTCATTGTGTAAGTGTCTTCTAGGGCTAGCATCAGAGCCAAAACTCTAAGTGCTTGGTCCAGTTTTATTTTTGCCCTCTTGTAATCTAAGCTCAGTAACTCAAATGGGAGTTGTTTTTTTTTCTTTAAACTCCATTGGATCTTCTCCTTCTCTGCCTTCAGGGGGACCTTTGAGTCACACATTGTTTTGCTGAACCACATTCTCTTGCTGGTCCAACACCTCTTGCAGCCCCTCTGCCTCCTTCTCAAGGCATGCAGATTTATCTGGAACCACTGCCTCTGTATCTTCTAGCACCAACATCCTGCTGTCTGCCTCACCTAAGCGATTGCTGTGTCCAGCAGACTCTTGTGTTAGTACTTCCAGTTTGTAGTAATAAGACCAGATCTGTTTATAAGGCACCCTGCTCCGAAGGCTCAGGGCACCAAATAGAAATGACAGGCAGTTAGCATCAGACTCAGTACTGTCCGTCACACCTATCTGCTGACAGAATACGCCATTGCTCGGCAGATCCCTTTGACCCTGTTAAGCCTGGATGCCTAGAAGGCATTCGACAGGTTGGACTGGACCTTCCTCTGGTCTGCCCTGTTGGGCTTTGGAATCCCAGATCAGGTGATCCAGATCCTGCAGGATATCTGTGCTGCTCCTCAAGCATAGTTACAAGTTAACGGCACCCTCATAGCCCCTTTTCCTCTGATCCAAGGGACACGTCAGGGTTGTCTCTTATCCTCATTACTGTTTGCTCACTATCTGGAACCACTAGCAATAGCTATCCAAGCAGACCCTATGATTCAGGGGTTACCAGTGGGAGGGAAAGACTTCAGACTCTTTTTATTTGCAGATGACCTGCTTCTAATCTTAAACTCACCTGAAGAATCCACCCACGCATTCTGGGATATGCTCAGCCGCTTTTCAGAAATTGCAGGCTAAAAATTATACAAACAACAAAGGTTCTTTTATATAACTTCTCCCCCTTGGTGGCTTAAATGGCAGATTTCCATTCACATGGAATAAAGGTGCCATCTTTTACCTTGGAATGAAACTCACTGAACATCTCTCACACTTGGAGCGTCTTAATTTTGAACTCTAAACTCAGCAAATTACTACGGACCTGTCCAAATGGTCCCAACTATGCCCGGGCTTGTTCTATAGAATATAATAGAAGTTATCTAACAATAAATCCTTCCTCAGCTCCTCTGTTTCCTTCAGACATTACCAATGATGCCATCTCCTTTTTATTTCACATCATGAAACAACATTTTCTGTCACTTTTTATGGCAAAGGAGCATCACCTCGAATGTGCCTTTCTCTTTTATACTTGCTACACAACTGTGGAGGGGTGAACTTCCCAAGCTGCTTTCCTACAAATATGGTGTATTTGGCTGCCAGATGCACAGCAACCATACTGGAAGCATATAGAATTCACCATTAACAATCTTTTCAGCCTAGATTACTACCTGTTTAGCCACCCCCTTCAATATAAACTCATTTCAAAATTTACCAGATTTACTGTAGAGATTTTTGAAACCATGGTCTTTCAAACAACATGAAGTCTTGCTATATTATGACAAGTGCAGTTTGTCCCACCACTAGAACTGCTCCGGAGGTGAAAGAGTTAACTTCCATGCAGAGCATGGAGCTTAGAGCGCGAGCTCGGTTAAGAAGCTCTGTTAGGGTGGTTTCAAACCGAAACCGTCAGATTCTTTACTCCGCCTCACTGAACAGTCGCTCTGGAGATTCCTCCTGTTGCTCGGTTCATTTCCTCGGTTTAAACGCTATTTCTCGGTTGAATTTAACCGTGATTTAATTATTTTAACCGCAAAACCGATCGGTTCAAGCTCTGTCTATAGTATTGTAAGTAATAGATAGGTTTTCTGTGTGGAACTTGTAAATTGTTATCGGTTCGGTTTGAACCGATCGAATTGTACTAAAACTTAGTTTAAAGCCTTTTAAGGCTTGTTAGAGTGCAGTTCCCGGTTCTTATCGGTTCTAAAACGGATTTCATTACTTTTTTCCACGACCCGTGACACGGTTTGGAACCGATAAGGGTGTCTTGCCTGGCACGGCCATTAAAAGGGCAAGTTTGTTGGTTAGGCTGGCATCATGTCTGAAACCCAAAGAAAAAACCGGGCCCACTGGGTTTCAGCACTGTAGTGTCTGTGGGGAAGCCTTTGCCAAGGCTGACCCACACTATGTGTCTATTGTCTGAGGTTTGACCACCTCAATTCAGACTGCCAGATTTGTAAAATTTCCTGCAGCCACCCTGGACAAGAGAGTGGGCAGGCTCCGGGGGAAGCGAGGCCAGAAAGTCCAAAGCTGACCGGATGGCCAGCCGGTTCGTTGCCAGCAGACGGGGCTCCTCTGACCAAGGGGAACTTCCTCGGGCAAATGAAAAGCTGGCTCTGAGGAGCCAGTTCCAGCAAAAGAAAACTAAAAATCAGCAGGTTTGAGTCCAAAATTCCTTCTCAACTGCTGCAGAGATATGCAAACAATACAGATTGTCCTGTCTTTGTCACCAGTTCCCTCGAACCGCCACTGTCTGGCAAAAGTCGGTTCGGTCGGTTCCAACGGTTCAGAATATGATATAGAAGAGTTTTATGAACCAGAGGAGGGAGGAGGATTATGATCAGTATGAATGTGACTTTGAAAGTCTGGATGTGCCCACTGAGACGGACATCTCCCAGACAGACCTTTAGGTGAATCTCCCCTAGGCTTTCTGAGTCCCCTTCTCATTTTTGTTTTATAAAAAGTTGCTGAGACCCTCCAGCTTCCCTTAGAGGAGGCTTTGGATGAGCAAGAGGAGCCTGACTATGTAGAGATGATGGATATCCCAGAGTCCAGGAGATTGTCCATCCCTTTGCATAAATCTTTTAGGAAACAAACAATAAAATTTTAAAAGCTACTAATTCTGTGCCTCCGTAGATAAAAGATGGACAGGAGGTACACTTTGTCAGGTCCTGATATAAAGCTAATATTCCCTGGCCACATCCTCCTGACAAAGGACTCCAGGAAGATTGATGCCATGGCCAAAAACAATACATGGCAGCATCCTTGGGACTCAGACAAGCAAACTATATGGCTTATGTTGAGATACCAGAAATCTAGATGGGATACTGTCATGGCCTTAGCCAAACAGGTCCTTGGCCAGCTTGCAAAGGAGCTGGAGCAGGTGGCTCTTGATGGTATTGAGGCATCTAAGGTGCAATTCCATGCTGCAGTGGATTCTAATGATGTATCCTCTAGAGTCATGGCTACATCTGTGGCTTTTCGAGATTGGCCTGGCTCAGGTGTACTACTTTGTCACAGGATACCCAGTCTAAGGCTATGGATTTTCCTGTGGTGGGAAATTCTCTGTTTGGGAGCAGACAGAGGATTATATGAAGAAAATGGATGAATATAGAACCACTTATAGGGTGCACAAGCCAAGGAGCGGCAAGCCACTCCTCAGAGGCACCCCAGGGGTAGGGGTAGGCCTTTTCACAGGCCTTTTACCAGACCCAGGCCTCCTCCTCTTCAGCCTATGCACAGGGGTTCTTCAGAGGAGAGGCAGGCGAGTGCAGGCAGGCCTGCTCCCACCCCTCAGCCTAAAGCCCCTGCCAAACAGGCACCCTGATGGGATGCCAGGGTCGCTCTCCATTACCTGTAGGGGGCAGGCTGGCTTGCTCGTCCAGGACTGGGAGTCTTTAACTTCAGACAGATGGGTCCTGGAAGTAGTGAGCCAGGGTCTGGTTCTCAGCTTCAAAAACTTCAAAGATGAGACCAGATCTTTCCACCTGCAAACCCTTTAGAGACTCTTGCTTTGAAACAGAAGTCTCAACCCTCCTGGCTCTCAGAGCTGTAGAAGGGTTTCTCCCTACATCAGGGCAAGGCTCTGTACTCAGGTACTTCCTTACCCCAAAAGACAGGAGAGTGGCGGCTATCCTGGATCTAAGATATCTAAACAAGCCTTTTAAAACCAAAGTTCAAAATGGTGACACTGGGAATGATTTTACCCTCCCTAAGGCCAGGGGACTGGCTAGCCTCCCTGGACCTCAAGGATGCCTACTTCCATGTTCTTATCAAGCTCCCATCGAAAGTACCTCAGATTGAACTGCCCTCAGGCCGTTATCAGTTCAGAGCAATGCCCTTGACCTCACTTCTGCCCCAAGGGTGTTCACAAAATGTCTGGCAGTAGCAGTTGCTCATCTAAGAAGGCAAAAGATTGCCATTTTTCCCTACCTGGACGACTGGCTCATTGTGGGTCAGTCTCCAGACCAGGTCAAATCACACCTGCTAGTTACCTAGCAGCTGCTTACCTCTCTGGGCTTTCTTCTCAATCTTCCAAAGTCAGTTTTGGAACCTGTCCAGGTACTCACCTTTATAGGCGCAGAACTGGACACAAAGCAAACCAGAGCCTTCCTTCCCTTGGAAAGGTAAGGACCTTAGTGGCCCTGGCCTCGTCCTTCACTCTGCAGGACTCTCGACAGCAAGGCATTTCCTGCAGCTCCTAGGACACATGGCTGCCTCCACAGCTGTAGTGCAAGGAGCAAGATTTCAGATGAGGGACATTCAGTTCCATTTGAGAGCTTTCTGGTCTCAAAGAAGAGTTCCCTATCCAGTTAATTCCAGTGACTCGAACCCTGATCCAGGCCCTTCAGTGGTGGCAGGATCAGAGCAATCTGAGACAAGGGGTGCCTTTCATCCCTCTGTCCCACTCCTTGACCCTTACTACAGATGCATCCCTCTTGGGATGGGGAGCTCACATGGGCGACCTCTCCATCCAGGGGTTATGGTCCCCTCAGGAATCTCTGCTCCACATCAATCTGTTGGAACTCAGAGCTGTTTTTCTAGCACTTCAGGTTTTTTCTGCATCTGTTCAGAACAAGGTGGTACAGGTCAGAACAGACAACACCACTACAATGTGCTACATCAACAAACAAGGGGCACTCGGTCTTGACCTTGTGCACGAGGCGATGAATGTGGTCTCTGGCTTATTCCCGGAACACTTCCCTCATAGCAGTTCACCTCCCAGGCAAGGACAATGTCCTGGCAGATGCTCTCAGCAGGATTTCCCAGGGCCATCACGAATGGTCACTGGATCCCCTAGTACTGGGGATAGTGTTTGCCAGATGGGGCACTCCTCAGATAGACCTTTTGCAGCCCCAGACAATCATCAACTTCCACTGTTTTGTTGCAGGCCCCCAGTGTTGGGCTCAGTCCCCCTGGATGCCTTTCTCCTCGATTGGGAAGGGAAGTTTCTTTATGCCTTTCCCCTTCCCTCTCCTGTTCAAAGTACTAGTCAAAATCAGGTCTCAGCCCTGCAAAATGATCCTGATTGCTCCAGACTGAGGCCAGGCAGCCCTGGTACCCTCCTTCTGTCTTAGCAGTCCATCTTCCCTGTGTCTCCCCAGGAACCACAATCTGTTAACCTGTGCTCAGGGGAGAGTTTGGTATCGAATCTCAAATCCTCAACCTCAAGGCTTGGCTCTTGAGCAGTTAGAGTTGCTGATTTACAACTTTCTCAAAGTGTTCTCGAAATCCTGAAGGCTGCTAGGAAGCCTTCCACCAGACACCTATAACTCCAAGTGGAAAGGTTTTCCATATGGTGTTCTGGGAAGCATGTTTCCCAGAATCTGCTGATCTACCCATGGTATTGGACTATATGGTCCATCTTAATTCTTTGGGATTGAGACCAGCTACCCTGAAAGTGCACTTGGCAGCTGTCTCTGCCTTCATTTCAGCAGGGAAGCCCTCTTCTCTTTCTGCTCACCCTGTATTTTCCAAGTTTTTTAAAGGATTGCTTCATACCAATCCTCCATTCAGGGACCCTGCTCCGGCTTGGGATCTGAATGTATGCATTGCTCAGCTGATGCAACCCCCCTTTGAGCCTCTGTCTTCGGCAGAGCTTAAGTATTTGACTTGGAAAACTGTATTTCTGGTAGCCATCACTTCTGCCAGGCGCATAAGTGAGTTACAGGCTTTTATCAGTAGAGAATGACTTTATTTCCTTTCACAGGGATAAGTAGTCCTCAGGACTAACAGGAAGTTTTGCCTAAGGTGGTTTCAGATTTCCCGTTAACCAATCTATTTCACTTCCAGTGTTCTTCACTGACCATTCCTCCTCTGGTGAGAGGAGGCTGCACAGCCTAGATGTTAAGAGGGCCCTAAGTTACATAGGCGTACCAAGGGTCACAGGTTTGACTCCCTCAACTGTTTCTCACTTATGGTGAGGTTGGGAAGGAAGACCTGCCACTAAGAGATCCATTGCCAGGTGGATCGTTTCTTGTATCCAATTTTGCTATCAAAAGCTGGGTAAGGTTCCCCCTCAGGCCTGAGGCGCACTCTACCAGAGGTACAGCTGCATCTCTAGCGGCTGCTAGAGACATCCCTATCTTGGAGATATGTCAAGCAGCTACTTGGAAAACAGTACACACTTTCACCAAGCATTACTCCTGGATATTCAGGCCAGGAGGGATGCTCGTTCTTTAACAACCGTGCTTCAGAGCCTATTCCTAAGTAGATTCTGTCCCTCCTCCATGGAGGTACTGCTGTGTAGTCTGCACTTGTCATAATATAGCAAGACTTCATGTTGTTTGAAGAAAAAATTACTCACCTTAGTAATGTTGTTTCTTCTAATGGAGTCTTGCTATATTATGACCTCCCCCCCAGCCTGCCCTTCTCAGAACTTCTACTTTGGGTATGGGATGGGCAGTCCACTGTTGGCATTTGTTGATGCCCTCTTTCATGTTTGGGTGTTGTGTTTATTTAGTTATTTTATCTTATTTTTCTGGTCCACTGACTTGAGTCTTGGTGTTGGGACCAGGAAAATGTCATGGAATATGTTAGTAGCCAGTTGGCTGAGTGTAGTTACAGCTTCCACACAAAACCTGGTGAGTTTTTCGTAAAGATCTGACGGTTTCGGTTTGAAACCACCCTAACAGAAGCTTCTTAACCGAGCTCGCTCTAAGCTCCATGCTCTACATGGAAGTTAACTCTTTCACCTCGGAGCAGTTCTAGTGGTGGGACAAACTGCACTTGTCATAATATAGCAAGACTCCGTTAGAAGAAACAACATTACTAAGGTGAGTAATTTTTTCATCCTACCTCAAGCTCATAGCTCCGGAACAGCAGCTCTTACTTTAAGAGGCTATTGCAGTAGGTAATTACATATAGGACTGAAGCCGGCAGGCGTCAGGATCCCATGGAAAATTTCTAGCTACTGACAGGGGACTGACCCCACGTCAGGTGACCGGCATCGGGCGACGTCAGTATAAAGGGGTGGTCCCCCACGGCTGCCTTCCAGTTCTTTCCCGCTGTCTGCTTGTCATAGCGCCTCGCGGTTCAGTTCCTCTGCTCGTCAGTCTATCGTCGATCTTGTACACCGATTTTTATCTCGTTTTTTCGACATTTTCTCGCTTAAACGCTGTGTATGTTGTCCCCTACACCATCCGATTCACATGAAAACAAGTGCGACTTGTGCGGCGCCCAGCTCCACATAGGACGGTCACTCCCAGTGCCTCTTCTGCCTAGGCCCGGATCACCCGTGGAGGAGTGTCAGCACTGCCAGCAATTTAACACGCCACCCATAAATGGAGCAGCAGTCTCTGGAGGCCCATATTTTGAAAAGAAGATGGCCTCCATGGAGAAAACTGAAGAAGCTAAGGCGGCCTCCGCCGCCTGAGGACACGTAAGAAGAAGGAGAAGCACGGGACTGGGACTCCCTTCCCTCCGCTACCCACGACTCAGTTGGAGTCACCATATTACAGGTAATGTACCCTCTGGGGACCGACCCTCGGCAACCCGTCTTGGCAGCGTCGTCCCTCCTGTCGGGCTCGTGCTCGGGCCCCTCGGGAGCCTCCGGAAAAGGAGGTGACTGCTCCTGGGAAGGCTGCTGTCTCGTGGCCCTCCGGGTTGAGTGAGTCCGGTAAGTCGGACGCGGTGCCACTGACGCATCCGCGCAGACAGGGCCGACAGCTGCGGCCTTCGGGCAATGTCACGACCCCAAGTCGCCTGCCAATGCCACCTCTCCCACGCAGCCTTTGTTGGGTGCGGGTTCTGATAAGTCAGACACAGGCTCCTCCGACACCCGCTCGGATCCTACCGGTAAGGTGGTCTTCGACTCTTCCGACAAACGGACCGCGAAAGAGCCGATGCCGGACCCCATCGACCAGTCCGCTGTTCCTGGCTCACCGCAGCGCCCGCCGCTGCGTACCGAGGCTCCAGCGTCTCCCCTGCTAGACCCCAGGGATTTCAGACCTCCTTCCCGGGGTGACACAGAGGACGTCGGTACGCTGCCGTCAGGTCTCCCTCCCTCAGGAGTGGATTCCCTGACGCCGGACCCTCGGATGTCGGCTCCGATGCCGGCCTACCAGATGCCGGGTGACATCTCTTTACCAGACACCATCCCAACGCTGGACCCGACGCCTACCGGGCCACTTGTTCCTGACCTGCCCGCTGGGCCTTTTCCAGGGCCTTCTGTGCTGACAGAGCCCCTGGTTCCCAGGTATCCGACTCCATCCTATCCGACGCCATCCTACCCAGGACAGCAGTATCCCGCGCCGCATTACCCAATGCCAGCCTATCCAACGCCGCAGTACCTGACGCCTCAATACCCGATGCCGGGCTTCCCACCGTTGGGGTATGGATACTTACCCTACGGATACCCTCAGTATTCGTATCATCGCCTCCTCCTCCACCGCCCCAGCTGCCAGTGGATTTGAAGGAGACTGTGGCTGCTTGCGCGCTAAGGCCAAGGCTCAGCTCACCAGGGAGGTGGAGAGCCATCTACCGTTGCTGGACCCTGTGGAGGATCCCCTGCGCTGGGCGAGGCTCCTCCCCTTCCTGACACCAGATGTGAACCCTCAGGCACCAGGGGTGGGAGGATACAGTTCCCTGAGGTTTGCCCAGGGATCTATTCCTCCCCTGCCGGGAGAGTCTTCCTCTTCTTCTTCAGAGACCTTGTAGTCAGACTCATGGGGTGCTCCTACCCTGGCCAGGCCACGTGCTCCAGACCGTCCCAGGCCAAGGACTCCTCTGAAGTCACCTCTGTAAGATCGTTCCTTTCTGGAACTACTGAGAAAGATCCAGGAGGTCCACCAGTGGCAATCTCTGGAGCCAGATCCACAATGGAAGAAGCTCGCTACCCACCTGGATCTGCCCGAACCTGCTCCAACATTGATTCCTCCTTGGATTGAGCCTCACACTGACCTTGTTTCCACTATTTGGAAACAACCGTCCGCATTAGCCCACCTTCCGAGGAAGGTGGATCGGCTTTACCAGGCTCCAGAGGGTGTGGATTCCTTGGATACACACCCCAAGGCCAACTCAGTCGTGATTAGCGCCGCTCACGGCCAGTCGGCGAACCCTAAACATCTCTGCTCGTCTCCACCAGACAAGGAATCCCATCTTCTGGACCAGTGTGGGAAGAAGGTGTACGCTTCTTACGCACTGGGAATTAGGGCCCTGAACTATGTTGTACATATGGGGGGACTACTAGAAGACTATCCTGAGTCAGGTGGAATCCAAATTGGACTCCCTTCCTGAGTCTCAGACCAAGCAGGAAGTGGCTGATCTCGTCCGTTCTGCTTGTTCGGCCAGTCAGCACATGCTCCGTGCCACATACGATGCAGTGGATACAGCAGGTTGGAGCTCCGCTTTTGCCGTAGGTCTTCAGCATCATGCCTGGCTCCAGGTGTCAGGATTGGTCCCAGAGGTGCTATCTGCTATTCAGGATGCGCCCTTCGAGGTTCTGTGCTGTTCGGTGGCGATGTTAAGGACATCATCACCGACCTGCAAGAGAAGGGCAGTGCACTCAAGTCTGTTGACTCTTTGTACAGGCCCCCTCAGGGACAGCGTCGCCCTTTTCGCAGACATTCTTGGCCTAAAGCAAAACCTCAGGGCAAGCAGGCCAACAAACGTTGGGTCCCTCCAGCTGCCAAGATCGCCCCCCGCCCAAAAAAACAGCAGGAGCTTCAGCCGCGACATTGCCTCACACCTCCTGACTCCTTTCCTCTCCCACAGCCTCTAGACCTCCCAGAGGAACCAGTAGGAGGGAGGTTCTCCTTCCATCTACTGGGTTGGGAGAGGATTACATCAGATGCTTGGGTGCTCCAGCTGATAGCAGCAGGATACTCGGTCAAGTTTTTTCAGAAACCATCCAGAAAACCACCCCCAGGTCATCTTACTCCATGAGAACATCTTCCTCTGGTCCTAGAAGAAATTTCCTCCCTTCTCTCTAAAGGGCAATAGAGCTGTCCGACCTCCTTTGGGGACAGGTTACTATTCCCATTTCTTCCTAGTTCAAAGAAACGGGAGACATGAGGCCTATTTTAGACCTCGCTCCCCTGAACATGTTCGGGAGTACAAGTGTTTCAGAATGCTCTCCCTGCAGAGCCTCCTGCCGCTCCTTTGGCAGGCGCAGTGGCTATGCGCTCTGGATATGCAGGATACCTACCTGCATATCCCCATATGCCCGTCCCACCGCAGATTCCTTCGATTTTTGTTCCAGGAAGACCACTACCAATTCAGGGCCCTCCCATTTGGTCTTTTCTCGGCTCCCCGAGTGTTCACCAACTGTCTGTCAGTGGTAGCGGCCCACCTGTCTACCCGGGGGGTGCAGGTATTCCCATATTTGGATGATTGGCTCCTGGCGGCCCCTTCCAGGGAGGAACTTCTGTGCTCCCTTTCCCTTACCCTGCATGTTTTCACCAGCCTGGGTATCACCATCAACCAGGCCAAGTCCCATCTGGTCCCTTGCCAAAGGCTCCAGTTCATAGGGGCGATCCTGGACACGATGACTGGCAAGGCCTTTCTGCCTCTGGACAGGATGGACACCCTTCAGGCTCATGTGAGTCTGTTGTCTAGTCACAGAAGGGTCAGCGCCAGGTCAGTCCTCTCGTCTCTCGGGCTCATGGCAGCTGCCATTCCGACAGTCCCTCGCGCTGGGCTCCATATGAGGATCTCGCAATGGATGCTTCGGTCTCAGTGGGACCAGACATTGGACAACCTAGACCAGAAAGTTCTGGTCTCCGATCCCATGGTCTGGGACTTGCAATGGTGGATGGTGCAAGAGAACCTTTGCTGGGGAGCTCCCTTCTGCTTCGAACCCTCATCCCAAACATTGACAACAGATGCCTCGGGAGAAGGCTGGGGAGCCCATCTAGGGTCTCAGAGGACTCAGGGCTCCTGGTCCAGTCTGGAGCAGACTCTTCATATCAGTGTGCTCGAGCTCAGGGCAATTTTGTGTGCTCTCCAGGCTCTAAACTCTTGTGTTCTTCCCGGCCATCTGACAGTTCAGACAGACAACATGTGCGTAGTCTGGTGCATCAACAAACAGGGAGGAACTCGTTCCTACCCTCTGTGCAGGGAAGCAATGAGAGTTTGGAGTTGGGCTGTTCAACACAACCTTCACCTGACGGCAGTTCATGTTCCAGGAGTGGAAAACACACTGGCGGATCACCTCAGTCAGTCGTCAGCCAAAGCACATGAATGGGAACTGGATCAAGAGGTAGCAGATGATATCTTCCTGCGCTGGGGAGCCCTCAGGTGAGACCTGTTTGCTTCCCTCTAAATGCAAAACTTCCTGCCTTTTGCTTGCTCGCTCCAGGCGAGGCATTTTCTGGATGCTCTGTCTCGACTGGAAGGACAGATTCATCTGTGCCTTCCTTCCAGTTCCCTTAATTCCGAGGGTCTTACACAAACTCAGTTAAGAAGGAGCCTGGATGATCCTCATCTCTCCATTCTGGCCCAGGCAAGTTTGGTTCTCTCTTCTGCAACAGTTTTCAGAGGAACCTCTGCTTCTTCTTCCTCTATCACAGCATTTGCTGACTCAGGATCAGGGGACCCTGGTGCATCCAGGTCTTAAATCCCTTCAGTTGCATGCATGGCTCCTGCAGACGTAGCTCAAGCCTGGTTCGGGGTTTCTCCGCTCGTCACAGATATTCTGGTGGAGGCCAGGAAGCAATCCACTAGGTCTACCTACGCCATGAAGTGGAAACGTTTTTCGATTTGGGCCTCTTCGAAGGACTTCGAGCCTTTCTCTTGCCCTGTCGAGAGAGTCCTGGACTATATGTGTCATCTCTTTGACCTGGGTCTCAGTGATTCCTCTTTGCAGGTCCACATGGCGGCTGTCTCGGCCTACCATGTATCTTTTGGAGACAGATCTTTCGCGCAGTTGGAAGTCTCTAAGACTTTCCTCAGAGTGGTCCTCCATTTAAGACCCCCTCATCCACGTTCCTGTTCCCCCTTGGGATTTGAACTTTGTTCTCGAGAAGCTTACTCTGCCTCCCTTTGAGCCGGCAGCTTCAGCAGACTTGGAAGTTCCTTTCTTGGAAGACTCTCTTCCTAGTGGCCATTACTTCAACTCGTCGAATTTCCGAGCTTCAGGCCTTGATGTGCAAAATCCATGACATGATTTTCCACAAGGAACGTGTGGCGGTGCGCATCAACCCTAAGTTTCTCCCTAAGGTGGTGGCCGAATCTATGCTGAATCAATCCATTGAGCTACCTGCTTTCTTTACGCAACACTCCAATCAAGGGGAGTATCTCCTGCATACTTCAGATGTTCATAGAATACTGAGATACTACACCTCTCGGACTAAGGATCTCAGGAAATCTGATCAGCTTTTTGTCTCTTTTGCTCACAAAAGAGAGGGCAATGCTGTTTCCAAGCAATGCTTATCCAAATGGTTGGCTCATTGTATCACTTTCTGTTACGACAAGTACAACAAGACCCTACTGGGTCAAGTCAGAGGTCACTCCACCAGAGGAGTAGTTGCCTCTGCAGCTTGTTTCAAGAATGTGTCAGTGGCAGATATCTGCACAGCTGCAACTTGGACTTCTGTCCATACCTTTACGAAACACTACAGTTTGGACATGGCTTCAGGTTGGCTATTCTGCAAGGTCTTCTTTCTTAAGACCCTTACAGCCGGAGAGTCTATTGGTTGGTAGATTTCCTCCTCCCGAGTGCTTCTCTTAGTTCCAGACTGCTTGAGATTCAGTCCTATATGTAATTACTTACTGCAAGAGACCTCTCAAAGTAAGATAGTACAGTTATGTAAGAACTTACTGTAACAGTAGATCTTCAAGAGAGGCTCTTGCAGTAGGTAATGCCTTCCCGCCCTCCATCCCCCTTAGCTTTTTTCAGCTCCTTTTCCAGGGAGGGAAATATCTGCCTCTCTCTCGTCTTGCCTTTTTGGCCTTTGGTGGGAAAGAACTGGAAGGCGGGCGTGGGGGACTGCCCCTTTATACTGATGTCGCCTGATGCCGGTCACCTGACGTGGGGGCGGTCACCCGACAGAGACTGCTAGATAGAAATGTTTCCGTGGGGTCCTGACGCCTGCTGGCTTCAGTCCTATATGTAATTACCTACAGCAACAGCCTCTCTCGAAGATCTACTGTTACGTTAGTAACTATACTTTTCAGTTACAGGCATAAGCTTGTGATCACCTACCCCCCCACAAATGCATAGATCTCTGCATGTGGCACTGGAGTTGGTTGGGCCTTCATGTTTTTTGTTTGTTTCTTATCAGCTTATTTCCCTAATGGGAGTCCTACCTTTTGCAACAATACAAACAACTTACCACCTCCTTCACATGGATCATTACCGGTATTTACAACTTTGCAAATATATTCAATGTCAAGGTGGTTCATTTTCTTGGGCATCAAAGAGGCTACCTCTTCTGGTGCAGCTACTGTGGCTGCACCTGGAAGGCAATTCCACTGATCACCTAATTGGTCAATTCGTTAAAGCACTTCAGAAGACCCACTCGGAATCCACAGACCATATTTTACAGAGATGGAACACTGAACTGCACTACTCACTGGAGATATGGCACAAATCTACTTCCGGCCTATAGGGTGACCTCAGCTACCACCTGGCATGAATTCACCTGGAAGTGCAGGTAGAGATTTTTCTGAACACCTGATATTGTAGCTAAATATGCTGGCCCGCACAGGGCTTCCTGCTGGAGGGACTGTGGAGTCTCTCCAGCTACTCACAATCATATTTTCTATCACTGCCCTACTGCACCATTATTGGCAAGATATAATCAGGAGTTGGAGGACATGTTCAGTACTCTGGGGCAGTCCTCCTTCCTTAATCCTTTAGCCCCTTCCCCCAGTGGGGACCCTTTTCATAGCCAGTCATTGAAACTGCACTTGACCCTAATATTGGCTGCAAAAAAGGCTATTACATGGTACCGACTCACTACTAGGATCCCAACACTGGAGGGCTGGAGGATGATTGTCCTGGAAATTTATTGTTTAGAAAGAATAACATACATGCTTCATAGTACACTCCCAATTTTTGAAAACAGATGGAGAAGATGGATCACTTACCAAGCATTGAACTACCCCGATTTTTGTACTGTGATCCATCCTCCTCCCCACCCGTTCTCTGTTTCTCTGTTTCTCTGTTTTGCACCTCTTCAGCTCACCACACTAGTCAGCTTCACTATTCGGATGACTGTCCCGCTTACTAGACATAATACTAACCTCTATTTCCTCTGCAGTACATTACTGCATGTATAATCTACAGCACAGCAAGTTAATTCATTATGTCAAAGTTGTGTATCTTTATCTATTCAGGAATCATGTTTACTTCTTTTGTGCAAATGTACTGTGCTCTTGTAGTCCTTCTCTCATTTACTATTGAAAACTAATAAATGTCAAGTTTAAAAAAAAGAAATAGGCAATTAAATAAATAAAAACAATGAACAAATAACTTAAATCGTACTCTAAAAACATATATACAGCAACTGGGAGAGGGGAAATGATTTTTTTTAATCCCCAAATGCCTGGCTAAACAAATAGATTTTGTGAGCCACATCGTCTAGTTTAGGTGATAGAGCCACCAGCATCTTGGTGGAGATCACACTGCCAAGCGCAGCCGTCATCTCCTCTGAGATCTCCTGGCTTGCACAGACTTGGAATCCTTCACTCAGTGCTGGCTTGTTATGAACTTTCTTCTTCTGCCAGACAGGCATCCCAGGGAGGACTTTATCTTTTTCTCTGCAGGCCAATCTTATTTCGATGCAGAGAGGAAGGATCTTGGAGAGCTGTGTCCTCAACGTTCAGCTGCTTGTCAGCGCTCTGTCCTGTTTATTGTTGTACTTTTTGTAATGTACTTCATCTTGACATTTTTAAGTTGTAGTTAAAATGTCAAATAAAATTCATTTGTTTGTTTGCCCAACTCATATCCAAATTAATCCCCCCCCCAAAAAAAAGCAAGAAAAACACTAGGCCTCCAGAGGAAAGGGCCCATACAAGGAAACAGAAAAGGTTTTAAGTAAAACGGGGCAAAAGCACAAATGAGAGAAAAGGGTAATGGACTGAGGAAGTTAGAAGTTTGACAATTCCGGCCCTATCCATGTCAATGGAGAGATTTTAAAGTCAGTGGTTGGGCCCTACAGGACTAGCTCAGAATGGGCCTGCACATTACTATAGGCCAGACTCTTACATTCCTCTGCTAGGCTAGTTAGGCTCCAACCGTGGAATTAAAGTGCACCATTGGGATGCATGCAGTAGTAGGGGATGTGTAACTTGGCTTCTGGTGTTAAAACTGAACTGTTGATATAACACATTTGCATGCTTGGGCAATACACTATTTATCTGACATTTCTCCAACTAGGACAGCCCCATGTGATACAGCATCTCGCTTTCATGAAGGTTCTGGAAAGGACAGCAGCATACAATATTTCAGAAATGGCTCCAAGAAAAAACAGTACAGTCAGATAAAAAAATAATTAGGGGAACAGTCACCACAAAGGTCCCCAGACTCAAGTGTGGGAATAGTCCCATTGTGCACTTTATATAGAAAGATTTTGGTTTATTTACTGTTTACTGTAGTATAGTAGATTGTATCAGACTAATTTTACTTAGTTCTAGGCTGGCGTCTTCTGTAACTACAAAACCCAGAATCCCTGCAGCCGGCTTCTGAGCAGTAGTGCAGCAGTGGGAGATTAAGTAGCCTACAGTGCATGTTAGAGCTTTTATAGTCTCCAATCAGTTGTTTTCCAGTTCAGTTTTCTCCAGGCACGCAAATACAATCCTCTGTGACTGTACTTAGTCTAGGGAGGACAGTGGGACCAGCAAACAAAAGATCAGAGCTTATATAACCTCTAACATGCACTGCAGGCTATTGACTCTCCCATTGCTGCAGCACTGCTCTGATGTCAGGTGCAGGGAATTCTGGAATTTGTAGTTACAGAAGATGTCAGCCTAGAACTAAGAAACATTAGTCTGATACAATCGAAATGTTTTCGCACACAAAGTGCACATTGGGACCAGCCCCACGCTTGAGTGTGGGGCCCTTGGTGCTGATGGTTCCCCTTTAATGAGACCAAAAATAAGTATATACATAATTAGTTACAGAAACAATCACACTTCTCCCGAGACCTGCAAGTCTGTATCTAGATAGGAGGAGGAGGAAAGCTTACATGTTCTCTTCAGAGGTAGAGGCTTGAATTGTTACAGAATCTAATTTGGGGTTTTTAATGGAACAGAAAATCCAGCTACAGCAGAAGCAGGGGAAGTCCTGGTGCGCCTGGGAGCACGACGAGGCACGAAAACACAGCTGTCACAGCGAAAGGGCGAGAAGCTGCAGAAGTCTAAGGAAAGAGCAGAAAAAGCAAAGGCCAGGATCAGTAAGAGGAAGAAAGAGTGGGAAGAGTTGTAAGTCCTCTCTTTGTCTCTGTGAAATTGTTTACCATCTTATCCTTACATGTGTTAACCCCCCCAAAACACACACACACACACACACACTTGAGCTACAGTTGCTGTCAGTTTCCACACTGTGCATTTTTTTTCTCTTTAAGCAACATTTTTCAACTTTTTCCAGTTCACAGTGTTTCTGGGAAATGTGATTTACCTTATCAAAAACTGTCAGCTCCCAATGATTGTGTTGAATAGCAATAATTACTAAAAGTAAAAGCCTGATATCAGTTCCCAAAGACTCAGGCCTGATATCAGTTCCCAAAGACTCAGGCCTGATATCAGTTCCCAAAGACTCAAGCCTGATATCAGTTTCCAAAGACTCAAGCCCGATATCAGTTCCCAAAGACTCAGGCCTGATATCAGTTCCCAAAGACTCAAGTACTTCTGGGATTTTTGAGCACTGACAAGGTGCATAAAACAGTGGATCTTCCCTTGTCAGTCTTCACCATTCATTACTGCTTGGGTTAGTGCCGGGGGCGCGCACCCGCTACGGGAGTTTTTATTTTTTTTTTTTGGAGTCGGCTCCAACGGCGCCGCTCTTGAGCGCGACATACTGCGTCATGCGCAAGGGGTGGACGTTAGGTGCTGCAGACTCATCCTCTATCTCAGTTCTGTTTCTCCCGCCGTCGAGGCTGTACCTGCTGCACGGTAGTTAGCGATATTTATCGGTTATCGTCAAGACTCCTCGTTTCTTCTTCAGTGACTGCGCTCGACACGTCTCCCGGTAAGACTGTTTTTTATTTTTTCCTCGGCGGCCGAGTGCTTTATTGCTGTTTTTGCCTTGTTTGGTCCGCATCATGTCAGGTTCGAGAACAGCGTATACTGAAGGCTGGGCCATGCCCTATCGTTGGTGCTCCTGTGGCGGCATTTCTCTGTCTCGGACCGGCATGATGTCTGTCTCCGTTGCCTGGGACCCAACCACGATAGGGATGCGTGCGACGCCTGTTTCTCCATGGACCATCGTGTCCTCAATCCCAGCGTTCAAGATCGGCAAGGCCCCGCCGACCTTGAGACGGCGCGCTCAGGATTCCCAGGTAAGGTCTCTAGGCCCTTCCTCCAGGTCCCTCTGGGCCTATACGGTCCGTGGAGGAGGCTTCCTCCCTCTTCTCTTGCGAAGAGGAAGCTTCTTTCGCGGTGTCGATATGCGTGTTGGTCGCTTTCAAGGGCCGTGGCCGGGACACCGCCTCGGCAGTCACCTCCTTGGAGGTGCAGGCTCCCCAGTGTTGAGGCCCGGCGCCTGCTGGGCGGCACGGTGGACCTTCAATGCCGCCCTCCGGTGCCATTGGATCCGTGGCAGCTTGCGGTGCGGTGATAAGACGGCGCCGTTGGCGGTGCCGCTCTGGCCTTTGGCGCCGCTTGCGGTGCCGCTGGCCTGGTTCACTCTCTCGGCGGCACTGGGTTGGGTTCCGGCGCTGAGGGCGGTGCCGTGGGCCTAGCCGACGCCGCGGAGGAGCCGGGGCCGGGCCTAGCGGGTGCGGGTGGGCCAAGGTTGTCCGGCGCCATCTCTGGCACCAGTGCCGTTTCTCCGGGGACCCCCGGGGTTGCTAGCATCGTGGTTCGGCTGGTCTCTTCCTCTTTGGAGGTCGATGACTCAGACGTGGACCCATCCTGGCAACCTGACTCTTCGGGGTCGGGGTTCCCGGTGGCACGTTAGGTGCTGCAGACTCTTCCTCTATCTCAGTTCTTTTTCTCCCGCCGTCGAGGCTGCACCTGCTGCGCGGTAGTTAGCGATAGTTATACGTCAAGACTCCTCGTTTCTTCTTCAGTGACTCACTCGACGCCGTCTCCCGGTAAGACCGTTTTTTTATTTTCTATCGACGGCGCTGAGTGCTTTATTGCTGTTTTTTGCCTTGTTTAGTTCGCATCATGTCAGGTTTGGGGGCAAAGCGTATACTGAAGGCGGGCCGTGCCCCTATGCGTCGGTGCTCCTGTGGCCGGCATTTCTCTGTCTCGCACCGGCATGATGTCTGTCTCCGTTGCCTGGGACCCAACCACGATATGGATGCGTGCGACGCCTGTTTCTCCATGGACCGTTGTGTCCTCGAAGTCCGCGCATTCAAGATCGGCAAGGCGCCGCCGACCTTCGGGGGACGGCGTCGCTCCAGGGATTCCCAGTTAAGGTCTCTAGGCCCTTCCTCCGGGTTCCCTTTCGGGCCTATCCGGTCCATGGAGGAGGAGGCTTCCTCCTCTTCTCTTGCCGAAGAGGAAGCTTCTTTACAGTGTCGGAGACGTCGTGGTCCCTCCCAGGGCCGTGGCAGGGACACCGCCTCGGCAGTCACCTCCTTGGAGGTGCAGGCTCCCCGATGTCGAGGCCAGCGCCTGCTGGCCGGCACGGTGGACCCCTAGCACCCGCCCTCCGGTGCCGTTTCGGATCCCAGCGCGCTTGCGGTGCGGTGTCGAGCGGCGCCGTCGGTGGTGCTGCTCTGGCCTTTAGGCGCGCTTCGCTCGCGCAGGCCAATTCCTCTCGGCGGCGCTGGGTTGGGTTCCGGCGCTGAGGCAGTGCTGTGGGCCTAGCCGACGCCGCAGGGGAGCCGGGGCCGGGCCTAGTGGGTGTGGGTGGGCCAAGGTTGTCCGGCGCCATCTCTGGCACCGGTGCCATTTCTCCGGGGACCCCCGGGGTTGCTAGCATCGTGGTTCGGCTGGTCTCTTCCTCTTTGGAGGTCGATGACTCAGACGTGGACCCATACTGGCAACCTGACTCTTCGGAGTCGGGGTTCCCGGTGGCACGTGGTGCTAGGCAGCACAGCGGGCCTCTCCTGCCGTCCCCACTACTGTCCTCCCCTGAGGGCCCTCGGGCTAGGGGTGGTCCTGGGTCCTGGGGGGGAGATGGAGTAGGGGTGGAGGGAGGGGCTCTCCCTCCTGGGGGGCTTGTGACAGCTACCCTTCCAGGTGCTGTTACCGCCACTCTGGGTGGGAGAACGCTGGGGTCGAGGAGGAGGGTGCTCTCGGAGTCCAAGGGGTCGAGGGGCAGGGTGCAGTCGTCGCGGTATCTGCTGGCCACCCCTGTGGGAGTGGCTAGGAGCCGTAGCACTGGGCCCCGCCTTTTCCTCTTGGACCCCGGGGTCCCCTCCGGTGGCGCTGCTGCGGACTACCCTTCTGGATCCATGCAGTCCCAGGCTCGTCATAGGGGAGGATCCCCTTCTGGGCTCTTCCAGGGTTTGCATCCCCAGGGTTCCGTTTTGTGACCTGGTCTGTTGTCGGAATCCGCCAGCTCGGGCTCCTTCTCGGTTTCAGAGCCCTAGCAGAGGTCAGTTGCCTCTTACGTGGGTGCCCATCTCCAGTGCCTCTGCAGCCACCCCCCGCTCTTCCAGGCCATGTCGGTCCTACGGGCCCGTTATCCTGGGAGCAGTTCAGAGGTTCTGCGGCGGCCTTCCCCTCATATGTCAGGTATATGCATGAGCGGGTCTTTCGCCTCTCCCCACCACTGCAGGAATCTTCTGGACACTCGAGCTCTCCATCATCCTCGTCTCCCTCCTCTGAGGAGAGGACCCTCTGCTCATATCTCCTCAGATGCTGATTTCACTGAATATCAGCGATTCCTTTCAAGGATGGTGAGGGATCTTCGAATCTGCTACGTTAGGCATGAAAAATACCGAACGGGAGACGCGTGAATTCCTTGGAGAATTCAGTGTCCAGCACCTGGTGGTACCTTCCTGGCCTATCCCCTTCCAGGAGGCGTCTATCCGTTCCTGGCAGTCACCAGCCGCCCCTTCTCCAGCCCCGGCAGACTGTCGACGAAGGTATTGTGCCCCTGCGGAATCCCTGGGTACACTTCCCAACCCGCCCTCGGGTTTGGTATACCTAGAGACTCCTTCCGCGGCGCCGCCTGGTGCACGACCGTCCACTGGATTCGGATTCCCTACAGTTCGACCGGTGGGGGCGAAGAGTGTTCTCTTCCTCTCGTGCGATGGCTTGCATTGCGTCACATCAGGCTCATCACGCTGCCTACAGTAGGCATCTGTGGTCGATGCTCTCTCAGCTCTTAGCATCAATGCCTGATACGGAGGAAACCAGACAGGCTATTGCCCTCTCTGCTATAGGCCTGGAGCTGGCAAGACACCAAGCAAGGGCATCTTATGATGCCAATGAGGTGGCTTCCAGGCTTGCGAGGACAGCGATCTGCATTAGGCGGAGGACGTGCCGTCTATCAAGGTTGTCACCCTGGCCCGCGTAGGGTGATTCGCTCTGCTTTCTGGGAGACCCGTCTCTTTTCCTCCAGAGCTAGGAGATTGCTGCAGGGGCTTCCTCCGTCTCCCCGTCCTCGGGGGGCACCTCCTAGCTCTTCTCCCCCGTAGGCTTCTCTCTAGATTAGCCCAGGGTCTTCCTCTTCTGTTTCTCACCAGCAGGAGGCTGGGGGTCTTGTTCCCTCAGGGTTCTACCCCCCCTTTTTTAGGGGGGGGCTTGGTACTCACCCAAGCAGTAGTGAATGGTGAAGATTGACAAGGGAAGATATGAAAATTACGTACCTACCGTAATTCTTGATCTTCTCTTGTATCTTCACCATTCATTACTGATACCCTCCACCTTCCCTCAGTGGCCTCCTTCTGTGGCGTCTCCCCTCCCGTCTCGTTCCTCTTACTTCCTTGGCCTTCATGAAAAAAAACAAAAAAACTGTTTTCCATTCTCAGTGAATGGTTCCTTTTTCCTCAGGGTGAAGGAGGAGCGAGTTTAATTACTTCTCTCTTATTCTGAGGGAACTCTTTCTGACCGCCCTTAGGTGCGACTTCTAAATACCTTCTTCAGGTTATGCAGTTTCACAGCTAGAGACTGTGTTCTAACTCGGCCTCAGCAACATTTAGAATCCCCTGGCAGGTATTATCTTTGAGCTCATTCTAACTGCTGCTTGAACTTGTCAGCCTTGGCGTCTGCTTTCCTTGCCTAGGGAGTCTGATTGAGTTCCCTCTATCCTTCATACAAAGCTGCCTTGGAAGGTATAATCTTTCCCATACATGGCTGTGTTAGCACTTAACAGGGTGCTAAGGGACTTAGTCCCCTTCCTGGGTGGGCGCTCTTCCCGGAACAGGTTCTGCCCGGGCAGTCCATGAGCCCTCAGCTAGGATGTAGGGACTTGGCATGTTGAGAGTTCAGAGATGTTGCCCTCATTCGGATCTGTCCAGGTGGTTCGGTTGAACCTCCCCTCAGTCCTAGCAACTGGGATTCTTGCTCCCTTGTTAGTCTCGAGCCCTATAAGCCTCTCAACCAATGCTCGATGGGCACTATTCTCCCTCTCAACATGCCTCCTTCTCTTCTTCTCCTTCTTCTTCTTTCTCTTTCCCTCTCTCTGTTCCTTCCCTAGAGCCGCCCCAGAAAGGAGGCCCTGCGGTCCCTTAGGGTAGGAATTCTCTCTCCTCTGTCTATTCTCTACCAGCTTATTCCTTTTTCAGTTTATATCCTTTCCTTTTCTGTCCCTCGCTCTCTTGCCTCGCTTTCCTTTTTCTTCCTTTATTTTCGCCTCTCCGGCTGCAGAACTGAGATAGAGGAGGAGTCTACTGACACCTAACGGCCCTCATGGCATGATACGCCCTTTTCGAGAGCGGCACCATTGGAGCCGACTCCCCAAAACAAAATCTCCCAGAGGGTGCGCGTCCGCACTAACCGCTATAGTAATGAATGGTGAAGATACAAGAGAAGATCAAGAATTACGGTAGATACGTAATTTTCATTTTTTAACAACTGGGACTGCTTTTAAACCAAAAATGTATTTTCCACTAAATCTTTCAGTTTTCATGTCTGCAGCCAAAATATAGCCTAAACAAAAGCAGAGAGGACCCATAAGTTTTAAAAGTGTGAGCAATGTGGCAAGTGTCTACCGAAGGCAGATAGGTATACACTGCACTACAAGTGTCTGTGCCATGAGCACAATTTAAAAGTTGTAAATCCTGTAAAGGTTTTGCCCAAAGATTCATTGATGCTGCATACAGGCTGGTGATCTTGGTTCATATACCAAGCCCAGGATATCAGTCAGAATGGCAGGAGGAGGAGGAGGCAGAAGCAGCCCAGCGGGCAAGGTGGGAGACTGTTACCATCACTCTACCTGATATCCATCTGATAGTCTGCATAAGAGCTTGGGGATGGCGATGCAGCCTAAAGGTTTACAGTAATAAGCTATGAATGAGCTTGGTACATTCAGCAGACTGCAGTTTGATTCCCACAACCTCGACTTGCATACGGTGTGACTCTGAGGTCATTTAACCACCTCAGTGCTCCTGGTTTGCCCTCAAAGCAGGCATTTGTGTCTACTGAGCTATACCCAAAATTCTGAATAGGTGGGATTGACAGCGTTGGGTGTGGTCAGAGTTCAGCTAAAGGAATGATTCTGGACATGAAGCATAAATAACAGAATTGTCCATGTACACGTGAATGTTCCAGGGGTCACAGACTGTGGGAAGGTCATTCAGGAAGATGGAGAAAAAGACAGAGTCCAGAATGGAGCACTGAGGGACTTCAGATTGGATTGGGGTCATCACTGACCTGGATCTGACTGCTGGTGATCAGAGAGGTAGGACAGAGCCAGCTGACAGTGAAGTCAGGAAAGTCAGCCCCACCAGCTCATCAGGGAAGATGGGTTGGCATCAGATGTTAAAGGCCATGGCACAGTCAACAGAGATGGCAGTGGCAATTAGGCCCTGGTCCATCCCCTTCAATATGAAGTTGGTGACCCAGAAGAGGGAAGATACAGTGGAGTATTATGAAAACTATACAGGAAAGGTAGAGAAGGATCTGTTGATGAAGGAAGAGAGTTGATTAGACAAATGTTCCTTGCATTTTTGCAAGAGCAGGGGGAAAAATAGGAAGTACATTTTTCCTGGAATCAGTCTTCACCAGTGATTCCCATTTATGGATCTGAGGCTGAACTAGGACCACGAGGGAACAAATTTTTTGCAGGGAAGGAGTCGAGGTTGGCAACTGATGGTGCCTGCTCTCCTCATGTGATGCTGCATGTGCCAGACAGTAACCATCACTGGCTTCCTTAGCACCTCAGTTGTGTTCTTCCAGCCATCAACACAATACCGTGGGAGCAGCTGAAGTAGAACCTTTCTAGCTGCATCACCGCTTTAAGTTCACAACCCCATTCTTTCTCATCTTAGTTTATTTTTTTGATGAAGCTGTGACAGGGTTAAATAAGACCCTGCCCCATTTGTTATGCAGAAAGCGTTTAAACGCAAGGATCTGCAAGAAATCATTGCAAGAAATTACAGCAGATTCAAACCAGCAGGCCTCTGCACTGACCTCCTAAAGGTGGAATGGGGTCCCATTGTCTCCCTTCCCACTAGAGACGCGGCCCTTGAATATTTTACCCAGACGTTCCTGGGCATAGCTAACCAACATGTCCCCTTGGAAAAAACTGAGGGTTCAGGGAAAGTGCCACACCCTGAGCTAAAACACACCACGTGGCTCCGTGACAAGGCATGGGGGCTCTACAAATCCTCTGGCACCAACTCTGACTGGGAGAAGTACCGGTGCCTGAGGAACAAGTGTAAACACGCCACAAAACAGGCCAAATCAAAATACCTCAGGGACCTCAAACAGGCAACCTATGAGACCAAAAGAGTTCTGAGGCCATATAAACTCCCTCTAAAAGGCACTTTAGGTCATAGTCACGGTCATAGCTGGGAACTCACTTACTGCTGACCCCTCTAAGGTGGCAGAAGCTTTCTGCACATCCTTTACAAACCCCTCAGGCTGCTCCTCAACAGTGCCAGGACCTCCTCCGCCACCGCCCTGACACAGTGCTCTCTCGACCATCATTCCACTTAAAATAGTGGACCCCTGCATGGTACTACCACTACTCTGCAAAATTAACCCTGACTCGTCTACTGGGAATGACCAGCTAGAACCACGCCTACTGAGGGCTGTGACACTGGCCGTTGCCTGCCGGTTGCCCTACTCATTAACGATCCCTCCTAGAAGGGGCGGTCCCAGTAAATGGAGAAGTTGCCACCATAGTTCCAGTCCATAAAAAAGGAACCTGGGACAGGGTGGAGAACTACAGGCCCATCTCCCTGCTCTGCCCTTTGGGAAAAATCCAGGAAAGATTAGTCTATGATCAGCTACAAGACTACCTGGAACAACACCTACTCCTCTCCAAAGTCCAGCATGGCTTTCGAAAAGGCCATGGCACGGACACTGCCCTAATCAGACTGACATCGGACATACTCAACGCCATGGACCAAGGCACCCCAACGGGTGCACTATTCATCGACCTCTCCAAGGCCTTTGACCTGATCAGTCATAAACTGCTCCTTCTTACTAAGCTTCAAAGGCTTGGCATGGATCAGCTCTCACTCTCCTGGACCACAAGCTACCTGACAAACAGATCTCAAACAGTCCACTGGCAGGCGTCCAATCAACCCCAAAGCATGTGATCGCTGGGGTACCCCAGGGCTCCATCCTAGGTCCCCTGCTATTCTCTCTGTTTGTGAATGACATTGAAGAGGTGTGTGCACCCTGCAACCTAATACTCTATGCAGATGACACTGTAATCTACCACAGTGAACCCCAATCCTCAGTCATTGCAACCAAACTTCAAGCTTGCCTGGCAAAACTTGAAACATGGTTCACTGCTAACCACCTAAAGCTAAATGAGGAGAAAACAAAAGCAGTCCTTTTTGGGACCTGGCGACTGGGCAAAGACCATAGCGGTCTTCTCCAGATATCGTTAGCCCAAGGAAAGTGTGTTGAGGTCGCTGACCAGTTTAAGTATCTTGGGGTTACCCTTGACCAGGAGCTAACCTTCAAACCCCACATAGATGTCTTAACAAAATCCATCCACCTGAGGCTGGGCCCATTATACCGCCTTGGAAACTCCCTCTCTGGAGAAGCACGTAGAGCCATTGCCAACTGCAACCTCCTTCCCCCATTACTGTATGGCTTTCCACTACTACAGTCCCTCAGAGAGACTGAGCTAAACAAGCTCTCCACCCTCTACTACCGCATTGCTTGCTTTGCAACCCACTCCTCCCTGTGTATAGTTATGCTGTTGAAATTATTTCAAAAAGCTATTTGGAACTCAAGGGGTTAACCTTAGATGCAGTTTTTAAGCCTTTTGCAGAGTTGTCAACAAGAGGTCAGTTCTGGGACACCATGTACTGTTTTGTTGCACCTGCAAGAAATGAAACTGGTAGCTCTCTTAATGAGTTCCCAGACAAAGACTTATAAAATGAGCAGCGGTGTTTTTGCGAGAGAGATAAGGAGAGTGAGAGACTGAAACTTGGAATTAAAAGATACCCTCAGAAGAAGGACTTAGTTTTCTCTGTTTGTACTGCCTTTGTACATAGTTATACTGAATAGTTAAATTTTTTTTATTTTGCTGTTATTGAGAAAAATAAAATGCTATTTGCTAATTTTGAAACTGCTCCTGGTTTTCCAATGCTTCCTGACCTGTGCCTGGATAACAGATGGCATCAGCCACAGTGGGATTTACACCGTGCATACTCTAAGCCAGGAGTTTTTGGTATGGTACTAGACCTGGTACCAGGAAGCATAGGACGAAAGGTATGGATTCTGCAGGAGCAAGTCCAGGACTGATTGCCCGAAGAATGACAGCCAAACTAGAAGCAGAAACAAAAGTCCAGACTAAGACTGTAGAGCCAGCACCAGTCATGGAAAAAAAGAGCAGGCAGAGACAGAACCTGAAAGCCTGACTGCCTTTTTCAAATTGTGGGTTATACAACAACAAGAGATGGAGAAACAGAAAAGAAGATGCAGTGACAGGGGCAGCAAAGAAAGAAGAGATGCAGTGATTGGAGCAGTGATGGCTGGATGCTTTGCAGGTTGTCAAAGCTGGAGGTTCTGGCACAGGTCCAGCAGAGCAACAAAACACCAACAACTTAAAAGACCTTAAACTTTCAAAGTTGTGTCCTTTGGATGATATTGAAGCATACCTAACAATGTTTGAAAGGGTTGCTGCAGCCTGCCAGTGGCCAACGCAGCAGTGGGCAGTCAGACTGGTACCTTGCCTGACAGGGAAAGCCCAACTTGCCTACAATAATATGGACATTACACAGTCAAAATACAATGACCTGCTGAAAAGAGAGGTCCTTAAAAGATATGACATCTCAGGAGAGACCTACAGTTAGATATTTTGGTCTCTGCAGTGCAACTCATTCAACAATCCTCGAGAAGCCTTCATGCAACTCAGAGAACTCCTTAAGAAATAGTTTCAACTAGAGGGCAAAACACTCCCACAGATCATCGAAACATTTGTAATGGAGCAGTTCATTAACATACTACCCACAGATGTTAAGCTTTGGGTAAAGACCACTGACAAGAAAGTGGGAAGAAGCTGTTTCTTTGACGAGGACTATCAGATGGCCAGACAGACCACGCAGCAACGAGGTAACAGCCAAGCACTGGTAAGACCCTCTTTTCAACTCAAGATCAGATAAAAACTCTGGTGGGGTAACAAATCTGCACCCAAAGACTTTATTTGCTATAACTGTAATATGCCAGGTCATATTGCAAGAAACTGCCATAGTAAGAAGAGTGACACTGGAGCAGATTTGTCCTTTTGTAAATTGGGGTAAGTACTTAACAGATATGAAGGTGGTAGATAAGACTGTGAAGGGACATATAGATTTGGGAAGCAGACAAACCCTAGTGCATATTGAAGTGCTGGGAAAACAATGTTCAAAAGGACCAAGTACTGGTGTCCTCTGCATCCATGGGGACGTGTTATACTATCCCACTAAACAAGTGACACTGAATATTAACGGGGTGTCACACCAAATGAAAGTGGAGGTAGTACCCAAATTACCTGAACCTGTGATTATTGGAAATGACTTTCCAGGATTTACTGAGTTAATCAAAGATGGAATAAATCCTGATGATCTTCCTGGACATAAGTCTCCACCACTCATTCACACTATTGGGATCTGCGCCGGAGGCACTAGGACCCATCTGGAGCAAACTTTTTTGCTGGGGAGTCGACACCAGAGATGGCGCCGCGAGGAATGGCGCCCATGAGCCCCAGCTCATGCGGCAATGACTATCTCGGCGTCGACTCCCCAACCGCCTCAGTTCCTTTTTTCCCGCCGTCGAGTGCGCTTCAGTGACGACGTCGCTCGCCTGTCGGGAGTCAAACTTCAAACTAGCAGCATAGTTTTCAGTTTTTATTATTTTGTAGTATTATCTCGATACAGTATCGCTTAAGTTATTCTTATTTTTAAATAAAACAATAAAGAACTCTCAGCCTACACTGACGGAGTCGACCATGAGCAGGTCAGGTGACGGTAGGGAGACTTCATATGAAAGCTGTTCAGTCAGTCGGGCTGGGTCGGTCCACCACCTTCTCCGGAAGGGGTCTGACAACGGTCAGTCAAATGCCGGGGGATGGCGGTCCCGCGGAGATAAAGAAGCGGTCGCATTCGCACCGTTCGACGCCTTGACTCTTCTTCGACCCGCGAGGTCTAAAAGAAGGCATCACTCGAGGTCGCCCTCTGATACGTCTGCGCATAGACGTTCAGTTATCGGGGCTAGTTGCCAGTCTCCTCCTTCCGAGTCGCCAACAGCGGCTTCTGGTAGCCGACGTCTTCGACATCGGAGTCCTACCCCGCCCGCAGGTAGGTCTTCAGAGTGGGCCGCTCTTATGGAGCAGTGGGCTCGGAGGTTGGTTCGGCTACCTGGCTCAGTCGCTTGTGGGCCTTTGGGCTCTCTGGGCGACCAGGTAGGGTGGTTGGACTTTCCTGGTCGCGCGGCACCTTCTTCGGTGCCGTCGACTCCGTGCTTAGGTGTCTTCCCCCCCCACATGGCTTCGGCGCAGGGGGCCACACCGATGCCCTTATCTCCTGCTCTTTTTCCTTCAAAACCTGTTTTTCAGTCTCTGGGAGTGTCTTGGGCGCCGTGTGGCCTCGCGGCGCCATCTTCGGTGTCACCCATGGTGCCGCGCGGCTTCTTGGCATCACCTGTGGCGCCGCGTGGCTTCTTGGCGTCGCCTGCAACGCTGTGTGGCCTTTTGGCACCGTCCTCAGTGCTGTGCGGCCATGCGTCACTGTCCTCGGTGCCGTGCGGCTTCTCGGCGCCGTTTTTGGCGCCGCGTGGTTCCTCGGCGTCGTTCTTGGCGCTGTGCGCCTCCTCGGCACCGGGGGCTCTCGGGGACTTCCTTTTTGTCTCGTTTCCTCCTTCCTCTTCTGGCTTTCATCCCTTTCCTGTCCATACAGTCCCTCCTGGACTGTCAGAAGATGACGTTGAGCCTGACCCAGACCTTCGGCTGGGCGATGGAGTGGACGAAGCAGGATCTTTTACTGCTGCAGAGCCTGTGGTCGAGGACCTGTCATATAAGTCTCTGCTGAAGAATATGATTTCCACACTTTCTCTCAGACTACAGACATCGATCCTGGGAAATTGTTAAGACTCCAATACCTTCACGCCTCGGAGATCCCTACGGATTTGACTCCTCCGATTCAGCCTTCCTTCGAGACGCTGTCTCAAATGGTATGGAATAATCCTGCTCTCTCTTCATCGGTGGCTAAATCCATTGATAGAAAATATTCAGCCCCCAAGGATCGTCCCATTTTGGCATCTCAAGCCTTTGCGGATCCTATTGTAGTCCTGGCAGAGAATGATAAGGTCGTCCTTCCTCAAACCACTACAGCTCGACCTATTAACAAGGAATCTCGTAAGATAGACACCTTGAGGTAGAAGTCTTTGCTGCTTCTACCCTAAGTATGCGTGTTGCCAGTTACCAGGCTTGTCACTTTTATGGCAAAGGAGCATCACCTCGAATGTGCCTTTCTCTTTTATACTTGCTACACAACTGTGGAGGGTGAACTTCCCAAGCTGCTTTCCTACAAATATGGTGTATTTGGCTGCCAGATGCACAGCAACCATACTGGAAGCATATAGAATTCACCATTAACAATCTTTTCAGCCTAGATTACTACCTGTTTAGCCACCCCCTTCAATATAAACTCATTTCAAAATTTACCAGATTTACTGTAGAGATTTTTGAAACCATGGTCTTTCAAACAACATGAAGTCTTGCTATATTATGACAAGTGCAGTTTGTGCCACCACTAGAACTGCTCCGGAGGTGAAAGAGTTAACTTCCATGCAGAGCATGGAGCTTAGAGCGTGAGCTCGGTTAAGAAGCTCTGTTAGGGTGGTTTCAAACCGAAACCGTCAGATTCTTTACTCCGCCTCACTGAACAGTCGCTCTGGAGATTCCTCCTGTTGCTCGGTTCATTTCCTCGGTTTAAAACGCTATTTCTCGGTTGAATTTAACCGTGATTTAATTATTTTAACCGCAAAACCGATCGGTTCAAGCTCTGTCTATAGTATTGTAAGTAATAGATAGGTTTTTCTGTGTGGAACTTGTAAATTGTTATCGGTTCGGTTTGAACCGATCGAATTGTACTAAAACTTAGTTTTAAAGCCTTTTAAGGCTTGTTAGAGTGCAGTTCAGTTCTTATCGGTTCTAAAAGCGGATTTCATTACTTTTTTCCACAACCCGTGACACGGTTTGGAACCGATAAGTGTCTTGCCTGGCACGGCCATAAAAGGGCAAGTTTGTTGGTTAGGCTGGCATCATGTCAGAAACCCAAAAGAAAAACCCGGGCCACTGGGTTTCAGCACTTATTGGTGTCTGTGGGGAAGCCTTTGCCAAGGCTGACCCACACTATGTGTCTATTGTCTGAGTTTGACCACCTCAATTCAGACTGCCAGATTTGTAAAATTTCCTGCAGCCACCCTGGACAAGAGAGTGGGCAGGCTCCGGGGGAAGCGAGGCCAGAAAGTCCAAAGCTGACCGGATGGCCAGCCGGTTCGTTGCCAACAGACGAGGGCTCCTCTGACCAAGGCAGACTTCCTCGGGCAATGAAAAGCTGGCTCTGAGGAGCCAGTTCCAGCAAAAGAAAACTAAAAATCAGCAGGTTTGGGTCCAAAATTCCTTCTCCAACTGCTGCAGAGATAGCAAGCAATACAGATTGTCCTGTCTTTGTCACTAGTTCCTCCGAACCGCCACTGTCTGGCAAAAGGTCGGTTCGGTCGGTTCCAACGGTTCAGAATATGATATAGAAGAGTTTTATGAACCAGAGGAGGGAGGAGGATTATGATCAGTATGAATGTGACTTTGAAAGTCTGGATGTGCCCACTGAACGGACATCTCCCAGACAGACCTTTAGGTGAATCTCCCCCTAGGCTTTCTGAGTCCCCTTCTCATTTTTTGTTTTATAAAAAAGTTGCTGAGACCCTCCAGCTTCCCTTAGAGGAGGCTTTGGATGAGCAAGAGGAGCCTGACTATGTAGAGATGATGGATATCCCAGAGTCCAGGAGATTGTCCATCCCTTTGCATAAATCTTTTAGGAAACAAACAATAAAAATTTTAAAAGCTACTAATTCTGTGCCTCCCGTAGATAAAAAAGATGGACAGGAGGTACACTTTGTCAGGTCCTGATATAAAGCTAATATTCCCCTGGCTTCACATCCTCCTGACAAGGACTCCAGGAAGATTGATGCCATGGCCCAAAAAACAATACATGGCAGCATCCTTGGGACTCAGACAAGCAAACTATATGGCTTATGTTGCGAGATACCAGAAATCTAGATGGGATACTGTCATGGCCTTAGCCAAACAGGTCCCTGGCCAGCTTGCAAAGGAGCTGGAGCAGGTGGCTCTTGATGGTATTGAGGCATCTAAGGTGCAATTCCATGCTGCAGTGGATTCTAATGATGTATCCTCTAGAGTCATGGCTACATCTGTGGCTTTTCGGAGATTGGCCTGGCTCAGGTGTACTACTTTGTCACAGGATACCCAGTCTAAGGCTATGGATTTTCCTGTGGTGGGAAATTCTCTGTTTGGGGAGCAGACAGAGAATTATATGAAGAAAATGGATGAATATAGAACCACTTATAGGAGTGCACAAGCCAAGGAGCGGCAAGCCACTCCTCAGAGGCAGCCCCAGGGGTAGGGGTAGGCCTTTTCACAGGCCTTTTTACCAGACCCAGGCCTCCTCCTCTTCAGCCTATGCACAGAGGGGGTTCTTCAGAGGGAGAGGCAGACGGGGTACGAGCAGGCCTGCTCCCACCCCTCAGCCTAAAGCCCCTGCCAAACAGGCACCCTGATGGGATGCCCAGGGTCGGCTCTCCATTACCTGTAGGGGGCAGGCTGGCTTACTTCGTCCAGGACTGGGAGTCTTTAACTTCAGACAGATGGGTCCTGGAAGTAGTGAGCCAGGGTCTGGTTCTCAGCTTCAAAAAACTTCCAAAGATGAGAACCAGATCTTTTCCACCTGCAAACCCTTTAGAGACTCTTGCTTTGGAAACAGAAGTCTCAACCCTCCTGGCTCTCAGAGCTGTAGAAGGGGTTTCTCCCCTACATCAGGGCAAGGCTCTGTACTCCAGGTACTTCCTTACCCCAAAAAAGACAGGAGAGTGGCGGCCTATCCTGGATCTAAGATATCTAAACAAGCACCTTTTAAAACCAAAGTTCAAAATGGTGACACTGGGAATGATTTTACCCTCCCTAAGGCCAGGGACTGGCTAGCCTCCCTGGACCTCAAGGATGCCTACTTCCATGTTCTTATCAGAAGCTCCCTCGAAAGTACCTCAGATTGAACTGCCCTCAGGCCGTTATCAGTTCAGAGCAATGCCCTCGACCTCACTTCTGCCCCAAGGGTGTTCACAAAATGTCTGGCAGTAGCAGTTGCTCATCTAAGAAGGCAAAAGATTGCCATTTTTCCCTACCTGGACGACTGGCTCATTGTGGGTCAGTCTCCAGACCAGAGTCAAATCACACCTGCTAGTTACCCAGCAGCTGCTTACCTCTCTGGGCTTTCTTCTCAATCTTCCAAAGTCAGTTTTGGAACCTGTCCAGGTACTCACCTTTATAGGCGCAGAACTGGACACAAAGCAGCAGAGCCTTCCTTCCCTTGGAAAGGGTAAGGACCTTAGTGGCCCTGGCCTCGTCCTTCACTCTGCAGGACTCTCGACCAGCAAGGCATTTCCTGCAGCTCCTAGGACATGGCTGCCTCCACAGCTGTAGTGCAAGGAGCAAGATTTCAGATGAGGGACATTCAGTTCCATTTGAGAGCTTTCTGGTCTCAAAGAAGAGATTCCCTATCCAAGTTAATTCCAGTGACTCGAACCCTGATCCAGGCCCTTCAGTGGTGGCAGGATCAGAGCAATCTAAGACAAGGGGTGCCTTTCATCCCTCTGTCCCACTCCTTGACCCTTACTACAGATGCATCCCTCTTGGGATGGGGAGCTCACATGGGCGACCTCTCCATCCAGGGGTTATGGTCCCCTCAGGAATCTCTGCTCCACATCAATCTGTTGGAACTCAGAGCTGTTTTTCTAGCACTTCAGGTTTTTCTGCATCTGTTCAGAACAAGGTGGTACAGGTCAGAACAGACAACACCACTACAATGTGCTACATCAACAAACAAGGGGGCACTCGGTCTTCGGCCTTGTGCACCGAGGCGATGAAGATGTGGTCTCTGGCTTATTCCCGGAACACTTCCCTCATAGCAGTTCACCTCCCAGGCAAGGACAATGTCCTGGCAGATGCTCTCAGCAGGATTTCCCAGGGCCATCACGAATGGTCACTGGATCCCCTAGTACTGGGGATAGTGTTTGCCAGATGGGGCACTCCTCAGATAGACCTTTTGCAGCCCCAGACAATCATCAACTTCCACTGTTTTGTTGCAGGCCCCCAGTGTTGGGCTCAGTCCCCCTGGATGCCTTTCTCCTCGATTGGGAAGGGAAGTTTCTTTATGCCTTTCCCCTTCCCTCTCCTGTTCAAAGTACTAGTCAAAATCAGGTCTCAGCCCTGCAAAATGATCCTGATTGCTCCAGACTGAGGCCAGGCAGCCCTGGTACCCTCCTTCTGTCTTAGCAGTCCATCTTCCCTGTGTCTCCCCAGGAACCACAATCTGTTAACCTGTGCTCAGGGGAGAGTTTGGTATCGAATCTCAAATCCTCAACCTCAAGGCTTGGCTCTTGAGCAGTTAGAGTTTGCTGATTTACAACTTTCTCAAAGTGTTCTCGAAATCCTGAAGGCTGCTAGGAAGCCTTCCACCAGGGCTACCTATAACTCCAAGTGGAAAAGGTTTTCCATATGGTGTTCTGGGAAGCATGTTTCCCCAGAATCTGCTGATCTACCCATGGTATTGGACTATATGGTCCATCTTAATTCTTTTGGATTGAGACCAGCTACCCTGAAAGTGCACTTGGCAGCTGTCTCTGCCTTCATTTCAGCAGGGAAGCCCTCTTCTCTTTCTGCTCACCCTGTATTTTCCAAGTTTTTTAAAGGATTGCTTCATACCAATCCTCCATTCAGGGACCCTGCTCCGGCTTGGGATCTGAATGTATGCATTGCTCAGCTGATGCAACCCCCCTTTGAGCCTCTGTCTTCGGCAGAGCTTAAGTATTTGACTTGGAAAACTGTATTTCTGGTAGCCATCACTTCTGCCAGGCGCATAAGTGAGTTACAGGCTTTATCAGTAGAGAATGACTTTATTTCCTTTCACAGGGATAAAGTAGTCCTCAGGACTAACAGGAAGTTTTTGCCTAAGGTGGTTTCAGATTTCCACGTTAACCAATCTATTTCACTTCCAGTGTTCTTCACTGACCATTCCTCCTCTGGTGAGAGGAGGCTGCACTCCTAGATGTTAAGAGGGCCCTAAGTTTACATAGAGCGTACCAAGGGTCACAGGTTTGACTCCCTCCAACTGTTTCTCACTTATGGTGAGGTTGGGAAGGAAGACCTGCCACTAAGAGATCCATTGCCAGGTGGATCGTTTCTTGTATCCAATTTTGCTATCAAAAGCTGGGTAAGGTTCCCCCTCAGGCCTGAGGCGCACTCTACCAGAGTACAGCTGCATCTCTAGCGGCTGCTAGAGACATCCTATCTTGGAGATATGTCAAGCAGCTACTTGGAAAACAGTACACACTTTCACCAAGCATTACTCCTGGATATTCAGGCCAGGAGGGATGCTCGAGTTTACACAACCGTGCTTCAGAGCCTATTCCTAAGTAGATTCTGTCCCTCCTCCATGGAGGTACTGCTGTGTAGTCTGCACTTGTCATAATATAGCAAGACTTCATGTTGTTTGAAGAAAAAATTACTCACCTATTAATGTTGTTTCTTCTAATGGAGTCTTGCTATATTATAACCTCCCCAACCTGCCCTTCTCAGAACTTCTACTTTGGGTATGGGATGGGCAGTCCACTGTTGGCATTTGTTGATGCCCTCTTTCATGTTTGGGTGTTGTGTTTATTTAGTTATTTTTATCTTATTTTTCTGGTCCACTGACTTGAGTCTTGGTGTTGGGACCAGGAAAATGTCAATAGAATATGTTAGTAGCCAGTTGGCTGAGTGTAGGTTACAGCTTCCACACAAAACCTTAGTGAGTTTTTCGTAAAGATCTGACGGTTTCGGTTTGAAACCACCCTAACAGAGCTTCTTAACCGAGCTCGCGCTCTAAGCTCCATGCTCTACATGGAAGTTAACTCTTTCACCTCCGGAGCAGTTCTAGTGGTGGGACAAACTGCACTTGTCATAATATAGCAAGACTCCGTTAGAAGAAACAACATTACTAAGGTGAGTAATTTTTTCATCCTTACCTCCAAGCTCATAGCTCCGGAACAGCAGCTCTTACTTTAAGAGGGCTATTGCAGTAGGTAATTACATATAGGACTGAAGCCGGCAGGCGTCAGGATCCCATGGAAAAATTTCTAGCTACTGACAGGGGACTGACCCCACGTCAGGTGACCGGCATCGGGCGACGTCAGTATAAAGGGGTGGTCCCCCAAGGCTGCCTTCCAGTTCTTTCCGCTGTCTGCTTGTCATAGCGCCTCGCGGTTCAGTTCCTCTGCTCGTCAGTCTATCGTCGATCTTGTACACCGATTTTTATCTCGTTTTTTCGACATTTTCTCGCTTAAACGCTGTGTATGTTGTCCCCTACACCATCCGATTCACATGAAAACAAGTGCGACTTGTGCGGCGCCCAGCTCCCACATAAGGACGGTCACTCCCAGTGCCTCTTCTGCCTAGGCCCGGATCACCCCGTGGAGGAGTGTCAGCACTGCCAGCAATTTAACACCGCCACCCATAAATGGAGGCAGCAGTCTCTGGAGGCCCATATTTTGAAAAAGAAGATGGCCTCCATGGAGAAGGAGCTGAAGAAGCTAAGGCAGGCCTCCACTTCGCCTGAGGGACACCGTAAGAAGAAGGAGAAGCACCGGGACTGGGACTCCACTTCCTCCGCTACCACGACTCCAGTTGGAGTCACCATATTACAGGTAATGTACCCTCTGGGGGACCGACCCTCGACGGCCGTCTTGGCAGCGTCGTCCCTCCTGTCGGGCTCGTGCTCGGGCCCCTCGGGAGCCTCCCGGAAAAAGGAGGTGACTGCTCCTGGGAAGGCTGCTGTCTCGTGGCCCTCCGGGTTGAGTGAGTCCGGTAAGTCGGACGCCGTGCCACTGAGCATCCGCGCAGACAGGGCCGACAGCTGCCGGCCCCTTCGGGGGCACGCACGACCCCCAAGTCGCCTGCCAAGGCCACCTCTCCCACGCAGCCTTTGTTGGGTGCGGGTTCTGATAAGTCAGACACAGGCTCCTCCGACACCCGCTCGGATCCTACCGGTAAGGTGGTCTTCGACTCTTCCGACAAACGGACCGCGAAAGAGCCGATGCCGGACCCCATCGACCAGTCCGCTGTTCCTGGCTCACCGCAGCGCCCGCCGCTGCGTAGCGAGGCTCCAGCGTCTCCCCTGCTAGACCCCAGGATTTCAGACCTCCTTCCGGGGTGACACGGAGGGCGTCGATGCGCTGCGTCAGGTCTCCCTCCCTCAGGGTGGATTCCCTGGCGCGGACCCTCGGATGTCGGCTCCGATGCCGGCCTACCAGATGCGGGTGACATCTCTTTACCAGACACCATCCCAGCGCTGGACCCGGCGCCTACGGGCCGCTTTTTCCTGACCTGCCCGCTGGGCCTTTCCAGGAGCCTGTGCCAGCCAGAGCCCCTGGTTCCCAGGTATCCGACTCCCATCCTATCCCAAGCGCCATCCTACCCAGGACAGCAGTATCGCGCGCATTACCCAATGCCAGCCTATCCAACGCCGCAGTACCTGACGCCTCAATACCCGATGCCGGGCTTCCCACCGTTGGGGTATGGATACTTACCCTACGGATACCCTCAGTATTCGTATCATCGTCCTCCTCCACCGCCCCCCCCAGCTGCCAGTGGATTTGAAGGAGACTGTGGCTGCTTGGTGCGCTAAGGCCAAGGCTCAGCTCACCAGGGAGGTGGAGAGCCATCTACCGTTGCTGGACCCTGTGGAGGATCCCCTGCGCTGGAGGCGAGAGACTCCCTCCCCCTTCCTGACACCAGATGTGAACCCTCAGGCACCAGGGGTGGGGAGGATACAGTTCCCTGAGGTTTGCCCAAGGGATCTATTCCTCCCCTGCCGCGGGAGGAGTCTTCCTCTTCTTCTTCAGAGACCTTGTAGTCAGACTCATGGGGGTGCTCCTACCCTGACGAGCCACGTACTCCAGACCGTCCCAGGCCAAGGACTCCTCTGAAGTCACCTCTGTAAGATCGTTCCTTTCTGGAACTACTGAGAAAGATCCAGGAGGTCCACCAGTGGCAATCTCTGGAGCCAGATCCACAATGGAAGAAGCTCGCTACCCACCTGGATCTGCCCGAACCTGCTCCAACATTGATTCCTCCTTGGATTGAGCCTCACACTGACCTTGTTTCCACTATTTGGAAACAACCGTCCGCATTAGCCCACCTTCCGAGGAAGGTGGATCAGCTTCCTCAGGCTCCAGAGGTGTGGATTCCTTGGATACACCCCAAGAGCTAACTCAGTCGTGATTAGCGCCGCTCCACGGCCAGTCGGCGAACCCTAAACATCTCTGCTCGTCTCCACCAGACAAGGAATCCCATCTTCTGGACCAGTGTGGGAAGAAGGTGTACGCCTCCACGCACTGGGAATTAGGGCCCTGAACTATGTTGTACATATGGGGACTACTAGAAGACTATCCTGAGTCAGGTGGAATCCAAATTGGACTCCCTTCCTGAGTCCTCAGACCAAGCAGGAAGTGGCTGATCTAGTCCGTTCTGCTTGTTGGCCAGTCAGCATGCTCCGTGCCACATGCGATGCAGTGGGATACAGCAGGTTGGAGCTCGGCTTTTGCCGTAGGTCTTCAGCATCATGCCTGGCTCAGGTGTCAGGATTGGTCCCAGAGGTGCTATCTGCTATTCAGGATGCGCCCTTCGAGGTTCTGTGCTGTTCGGTGGCGATGTTAAGGACATCATCACCGACCTGCAAGAGAAGGGCAGTGCACTCAAGTCTGTTGACTCTTTGTACAGGCCCCCTCAGGGACAGCGTCGCCCTTTTCGCAGACATTCTTGGCCTAAAGCAAAACCTCAGGGCAAGCAGGCCAACAAACGCTAGTCCCTCCAGCTGCTAAGATCATTTCCCGCCCAAAAACAGCAGGAGCTTCAGCCGCGACATTGCCTCACACCTCCTGACTCCTTCCTCTCCCACAGCCTCTAGACCTCCCAGAGGAACCAGTAGGAGGAGGTTCTCCTTCCATCTACTGGGTTGGGAGAGGATTACATCAGATGCTTGGGTGCTCCAGCTGATAGCAGCAGGATACTCGGTCAAGTTTTTTCAGAAACCATCCAGAAAACCACCCCCCCCCAGGTCATCTTACTCCGCAGAACATCTTCCTCTGGTCCTAGAAGAAATTTCCTCCCTTCTCTCTAAGGCGGCAATAGAGCCTGTCCCGACCCACCTTTGGGGGGACAGGTTACTATTCCCATTTCTTCCTAGTTCCAAAGAAAACGGGAGACATGAGGCCTATTTTAGACCTCGGCTCCCTGAACATGTTCGTGGAGTACAAGTGTTTCAGAATGCTCTCCCTGCAGAGCCTCCTGCCGCTCCTTTGGCAGGCGCAGTGGCTATGCGCTCTGGATATGCAGGATACCTACCTGCATATCCCCATATGCCCGTCCCACCGCAGATTCCTTCGATTTTTGTTCCAGGAAGACCACTACCAATTCAGGGCCTCCCATTTGGTCTTTTCTCGGCTCCCCAGTGTTCACCAACTGTCTGTCAGTGGTAGCGGCCACCTGTCTACCGAGGGTGCAGGTATTCCCATATTTGGATGATTGGCTCCTGGCGGCCCCTTCCAGGGAGGAACTTCTGTGCTCCTTTCCCTTACCCTGCATGTTTCACCAGCCTGGGTATCACCATCAACCAGGCCAAGTCCCATCTGGTCCCTTGCCAAAGGCTCCAGTTCATAGGGGCGATCCTGGACACGATGACTGGCAAGGCCTTTCTGCCTCTGGACAGGATGGACACCCTTCAGGCTCATGTGAGTCTGTTGTCTAGTCACAGAAGGGTCAGCGCCAGGTCAGTCCTTCGTCTTCTCGGGCTCATGGCAGCTGCCATTCCGACAGTCCCTCGCGCTGGGCTCCATATGAGGATCTCGCAATGGATGCTTCGGTCTCAGTGGGACCAGACATTGGACAACCTAGACCAGAAAGTTCTGGTCTCCGATCCCATGGTCTGGGACTTGCAATGGTGGATGGTGCAAGAGAACCTTTGCTGGGGAGCTCCCTTCTGCTTGAACCCTCATCCCAAACATTGACAACAGATGCCTCGGGAGAAGGCTGGGGAGCCCATCTAGGGTCTCAGAGGACTCAGGGCTCCTGGTCCAGTCTGGAGCAGACTCTTCATATCAGTGTGCTCGAGCTCAGGGCAATTTGTGTGCTCTCCAGGCTCTAAACTCTTGTGTTCTTCCGGCCATCTGACAGTTCAGACAGACAACATGTGTAGTCTGGTGCATCAACAAACAGGGAGGAACTCGTTCCTACCCTCTGTGCAGGGAAGCAATGAGAGTTTGGAGTTGGGCTGTTCAACACAACCTTCACCTGACGGCAGTTCATGTTCCAGGAGTGGAAAACACACTGGCGGATCACCTCAGTCAGTCGTCAGCCAAAGCACATGAATGGGAACTGGATCAAGAGGTAGCAGATGATATCTTCCTGCGCTGGGGAGCCCCTCAGGTAGACCTGTTTGCTTCCCCTCTAAATGCAAAACTTCCTGCCTTTTGCTTGCTCGCTCCAGGGCGAGGCATTTTCTGGATGCTCTGTCTCTCGACTGGAAGGACAGATTCATCTGTGCCTTCCTTCCAGTTCCCTTAATTCCGAGGGTCTTACACAAACTCAGTTAAGAAGGAGCCTGGATGATCCTCATCTCTCCATTCTGGCCCAGGCAAGTTTGGTTCTCTCTTCTGCAACAGTTTTCAGAGGAACCTCTGCTTCTTCTTCCTCTATCACAGCATTTGCTGACTCAGGATCAGGGGACCCTGGTGCATCCAGGTCTTAAATCCCTTCAGTTGCATGCATGGCTCCTGCAGACGTAGCTCAAGCCTGGTTCGGGGTTTCTCCGCTCGTCACAGATATTCTGGTGGAGGCCAGGAAGCAATCCACTAGGTCTACCTACGCCATGAAGTGGAAACGTTTTTCGATTTGGGCCTCTTCGAAGGACTTCGAGCCTTTCTCTTGCCCTGTCGAGAGAGTCCTGGACTATATGTGTCATCTCTTTGACCTGGGTCTCAGTGATTCCTCTTTGCAGGTCCACATGGCGGCTGTCTCGGCCTACCATGTATCTTTTGGAGACAGATCTTTCGGCGGTTGGAAGTCTCTAAGACTTTCCTCAGAGTGGTCCTCCATTTAAGACCCCCTCATCACGTTCCTGTTCCCCTTGGGATTTGAACTTTGTTCTCGAGAGCTTACTCTGCCTCCCTTTGAGCGGCAGCTTCAGCAGACTTGGAAGTTCCTTTCTTGGAAGACTCTCTTCCTAGTGGCCATTACTTCAACTCGTCAATTTCCGAGCTTCAGGCCTTGATGTGCAAAATCCATGACATGATTTTCCACAAGGCATGTGGCGGTAGCGCATCAACCCTAAGTTTCTCCCTAAGGTGGTGGCGAATCTATGCTGAATCAATCCATTGAGCTACCTGCTTTCTTTACGCAACACTCCAATCCAAGGGAGTATCTCCTGCATACTTCAGATGTTCATAGAATACTGAGATACTACACCCTCTCGGATAAGGATCTCAGGAAATCTGATCAGCTTTTTGTCTCTTTTGCTCACAAAAGAGAGGGCAATGCTGTTTCCAAGCAATGCTTATCCAAATGGTTGGCTCATTGTATCACTTTCTGTTACGACAAGTACAACAAGACCCTACTGGGTCAAGTCAGAGGTCACTCCACCAGAGGAGTAGTTGCCTCTGCAGCTTGTTTCAAGAATGTGTCAGTGGCAGATATCTGCACAGCTGCAACTTGGACTTCTGTCCATACCTTTACGAAACACTACAGTTTGGACATGGCTTCAGGTTGGCTATTCTGCAAGGTCTTCTTTCTTAAGACCCTTACAGCCGGAGAGTCTATTGGTTGGTAGATTTCCTCCTCCCGAGTGCTTCTCTTAGTTCCAGACTGCTTGAGATTCAGTCCTATGTAATTACTTACTGCAAGAGACCTCTCAAAGTAAGATAGTACAGTTATGTAAGAACTTACTGTAACAGTAGATCTTCAGAGAGGCTCTTGCAGTAAAGTCATCTTCCGCCTCCATCCCCTTAGCTTTTTCAGCTCCTTTTCCAGGGAAATATCTGCCTCTCTCTCGTCTTGCCTTTTGGCCTTTTGGTGGGAAAGAACTGGAAGGCGGGCGTGGGGACTGCTCTTTATACTGATGTGCCTGATGCGGTCACCTGACGTGGGGGCGGTCACCCGCCAGAGACTGCTAGATAGAAATGTTTCCGTGGGGTCCTGACGCCTGCTGGCTTCAGTCCTATATGTAATTACCTACAGCAACAGCCTCTCTCGAAGATCTACTGTTACGTTAGTAACTATACTTTTCAGTTACAGGCATAAGCTTGTGATCACCTACCCCCCCACAAATGCATAGATCTCTGCATGTGGCACTGGAGTTGGTTGGGCCTTCATGTTTTTTGTTTGTTTCTTATCAGCTTATTTCCCTAATGGGAGTCCTACCTTTTGCAACAATACAAACAACTTACCACCTCCTTCACATGGATCATTACCGGTATTTACAACTTTGCAAATATATTCAATGTCAAGGTGGTTCATTTTCTTGGGCATCAAAGAGGCTACCTCTTCTGGTGCAGCTACTGTGGCTGCACCTGGAAGGCAATTCCACTGATCACCTAATTGGTCAATTCGTTAAAGCACTTCAGAAGACCCACTCGGAATCCACAGACCATATTTTACAGAGATGGAACACTGAACTTCAAGTGCACTACTCACTGGAGATATGGCACAAATCTCGCTTCCGGCCTATAGGGTGACCTCAGCTACCACCTGGCATGAATTCACCTGGAAGTGCAGGTAGAGATTTTTCTGAACACCTGATATTGTAGCTAAATATGCTGGCCCGCACAGGGCTTCCTGCTGGAGGGACTGTGGAGTCTCTCCAGCTACTCACAATCATATTTTCTATCACTGCCCCCTACTGCACCATTATTGGCAAGATATAATCAGGGAGTTGGAGGACATGTTCAGTACTCTGGGGCAGTCACTCCTTCCTTAATCCTTTAGCCCCTTCCCCCCCAGTGGGGACCCTTTTCATGGCCAGTCATTGAAACTGCACTTGACCCTAATATTGGCTGCAAAAAAGGCTATTACATGGTACCGACTCACTACTAGGATCCCAACACTGGAGGGCTGGAGGATGATTGTCCTGGAAATTTATTGTTTAGAAAGAATAACATACATGCTTCATAGTACACTCCCAATTTTTGAAAACAGATGGAGAAGATGGATCACTTACCAAGCATTGAACTACCCCGATTTTTGTACTGTGATCCATCCCTCCTCCCCCACCCGTTTCTCTGTTTCTCTGTTTCTCTGTTTTGCACCTCTTCAGCTCACCACACTAGTCAGCTTCACTATTCGGATGACTGTCCCGCTTACTAGACATAATACTAACCTCTATTTCCTCTGCAGTACATTACTGCATGTATAATCTACAGCACAGCAAGTTAATTCATTATGTCAAAGTTGTGTATCTTTATCTATTCAGGAATCATGTTTACTTCTTTTGTGCAAATGTACTGTGCTCTTGTAGTCCTTCTCTCATTTACTATGAAAACTAATAAATGTCAAGTTTAAAAAAAGAAATAGGCAATTAAATAAATAAAAACAATGAACAAATAACTTAAATCGTACTCTAAAAACATATATACAGCAACTGGGAGAGGGGAAATGATTTTTTTTAATCCCCAAATGCCTGGCTAAACAAATAGATTTTGTGAGCCACATCGTCCAGTTTAGGTGATAGAGCCACCAGCATCTTGGTGGAGATCACACTGCCAAGCGCAGCCGTCATCTCCTCTGAGATCTCCTGGCTTGCACAGACTTGGAATCCTTCACTCAGTGCTGGCTTGTTATGAACTTTCTTCTTCTCCAGACAGGCATCCCAGGAGGACTTTATCTTTTCTCTGCAGGCCAATCTTATTTCGATGCAGAGAGGAAGGATCTTGGAGAGCTGTGTCCTCAACGTTCAGCTGCTTGTCAGCGCTCTGTCCTGTTTATTGTTGTACTTTTTGTAATGTACTTCATCTTGACATTTTAAGTTGTAGTTAAAATGTCAAATAAAATTCATTTGTTTGTTTGCCCAACTCATATCCAAATTAATCCCCAAAAAAAGCAAAAAGAAAAACACTAGGCCTCCAGAGGAAAGGGCCCATACAAGGAAACAGAAAAGGTTTTAAGTAAAACGGGGCAAAAGCACAAATGAGAGAAAAGGGTAATGGACTGAGGAAGTTAGAAGTTTGACAATTCCGGCCCTATCCATGTCAATGGAGAGATTTTAAAGTCAGTGGTTGGGCCCTACAGGACTAGCTCAGAATGGGCCTGCACATTACTATGGGCCAGACTCTTACATTCCTCTGCTAGGCTAGTTAGGCCCCAACCGTGGAATTAAAAGTGCACCATTGGGATGCATGCAGTAGTAGGGGGATGTGTAACTTGGCTTCTGGTGTTAAAACTGAACTGTTGATATAACACATTTGCATGCTTGGGCAATACACTATTTATCTGACATTTCTCCAACTAGGACAGCCCCATGTGATACAGCATCTCGCTTTCATGAAGGTTCTGGAAAGGACAGCAGCATACAATATTTCAGAAATGGCTCCAAGAAAAAACAGTACAGTCAGATAAAAAAATAATTAGGGGAACAGTCACCACAAAGGTCCCCAGACTCAAGTGTGGGAATAGTCCCATTGTGCACTTTGTATATAGAAAGATTTTGGTTTATTTACTGTTTACTGTAGTATAGTAGATTGTATCAGACTAATTTTACTTAGTTCTAGGCTGACGTCTTCTGTAACTACAAAACCCAGAATCCCCTGCAGCCGGCTTCTGAGCAGTAGTGCAGCAGTGGGAGATTAAGTAGCCTACAGTGCATGTTAGAGCTTTTATAGTCTCCAATCAGTTGTTTTCCAGTTCAGTTTTTCTCCAGGCACGAAATACAATCCTCTGTGACTGTACTTAGTCTAGGGAGGACAGTGGGACCAGCAAACAAAAGATCAGAGCTTATATAACCTCTAACATGCACTGCAGGCTATTGACTCTCCCATTGCTGCAGCACTGCTCTGATGTCAGGTGCAGGGAATTCTGGAATTTGTAGTTACAGAAGATGTCAGCCTAGAACTAAGAAACATTAGTCTGATACAATCGAATGTTTTATTTTAAAAGTGCACATTGGGACCAGCCCCACGCTTGAGTGTGGGGCCCTTTGTGCTGATGGTTCCCTTTAATGAGACCAAAAATAAGTATATACATAATTAGTTACAGAAACAATCACACTTCTCCCGAGACCTGCAAGTCTGTATCTAGATAGGAGGAGGAAAGCTTACATGTTCTCTTCAGAGGTAGAGGCTTGAATTGTTACAGAATCTAATTTGGGGTTTTAATGGAACAGAAAATCCAGCTACAGCAGAAGCAGGGGAAGTCCTGAGTGCGCCTGGGAACCTGACGAGCCTGCGAAAACACAGCTGTCACAGAAAGGCGAAGCTGCAGAAGTCTAAGGAAAGAGCAGAAAAAGCAAAGGCCAGGATCAGTAAGAGGAAGAAAGAGTGGGAAGAGTTGTAAGTCCTCTCTTTGTCTCTGTGAAATTGTTTACCATCTTATCCTTACAGTGTATTAACCCCCAACACACACACACACACACACACTTGAGCTACAGTTGCTGTCAGTTTCCACACTGTGCATTTTTTCTCTTTAAGCAACATTTTCAACTTTTCCAGTTCACAGTGTTTCTGGAAATGTGATTTACTTATCAAAACTGTCAGCTCCCAATGATTGTGTTGAATAGCAATAATTACTAAAGTAAAAGCCTGATATCAGTTCCCAAAGACTCAGGCCTGATATCAGTTCCCAAAGACTCAGGCCTGATATCAGTTCCAAAGACTCAAGCCTGATATCAGTTTCAAAGACTCAAGCCCGATATCAGTTCCCAAAGACTCAGGCCTGATATCAGTTCCCAAAGACTCAAGTACTTCTGGATTTTTGAGCACTGACAAGGTGCATAAAACAGTGGATCTTCCTTGTCAGTCTTCACCATTCATTACTGCTTGGGTTAGTGCGGGCGCCACCTGCTAAAGATTTTTGTTTTTTTGGAGTCGGCTCCAGGCGCGCTCTTGGCGCTGACATACTGCGTCATGCGCAAGGGGTGGACGTTAGGTGCTGCAGACTCATCCTCTATCTCAGTTCTGTTTCTCCCGCCGTCGAGGCTGTACCTGCTGCACGGTAGTTAGCGATATTTAACGGTTATACGTCAAGACTCCTCGTTTCTTCTTCAGTGACTCGCTCGACACCGTCTCCCGGTAAGACTGTTTTTTTATTTTCTATCGACGGCGCCGAGTGCTTTATTGCTGTTTTTTGCCTTGTTTAGTTCGCATCATGTCAGGTTCGGGAGCAAAGCGTATACTGAAGGCGGGCCATGCCCCTATGCGTTGGTGCTCCTGTGGCCGGCATTTCTCTGTCTCGGACCGGCATGATGTCTGTCTCCGTTGCCTGGGACCCAACCACGATAGGGATGCGTGCGACGCCTGTTTCTCCATGGACCATCGTGTCCTCGAAGTCCAGCGTTCAAGATCGGCAAGGCCCGCCGACCTTGAGCCAGCGTCGCTCAGGGATTCCCAGGTAAGGTCTCTAGGCCTTCCTCCAGGTCCCTCTCGGCCTATACGGTCCGTGGAGGAGAGCTTCCTCCCTCTTCTCTTGCCGAAGAGGAAGCTTCTTTCGCGGTATCGAATGCGTGTTGGTCGCTTTCAAGGGCCGTGACGGGGACACCGCCTCGGCAGTCACCTCCTTGGAGGTGCAGGCTCCCCCAGTGTTGAGGCCCGCGCCTGCTGGGCCCGGCACCGGTGGACCTTCAATGCCGCCCTCCGGTGCCATTTCGGATCCCAGCGCCGCTTGCGGTGCCGGTGATCGAGACGGCGCCGTTGGCGGTGCCGCTCTGGCCTTTGGCGCCGCTTGCGGTGCCGCTGGCCTGGTTCACTCTCTCGGCGGCACTGGGTTGGGTTCCGGCGCTGAGGGCGGTGCCGTGGGCCTAGCCGACGCCGCGGAGGAGCCGGGGCCGAGCCTAGCGGGTGCGGGTGGGCCAAGGTTGTCCGGCGCCATCTCTGGCACCAGTGCCGTTTCTCCGGGACCCCGGGTTGCTACATCGTGGTTCGGCTGGTCTCTTCCTCTTTGGAGGTCGATGACTCAGGCGTGGACCCATCCTGGCAACCTGACTCTTGGTCGGGGTTCCCGGTGACATCAGTGCTGCAGACTCTTCCTCTATCTCAGTTCTTTTCTCCCGCCCGTCGAGGCTGCACCTGCTCTTGTGGTAGTTAGCGATAGTTATCGTCAAGACTCCTCGTTTCTTCTTCAGTGACTCACTCGGCGCCGTCTCCCGGTAAGAACCGTTTTTTATTTTCTATCGGCGGCTGAGTGCTTTATTGCTGTTTTTGCCTTGTTTAGTTACGCATCATGTCAGGTTTGGGGCGAGCGTATACTGAAGGCGGGCGTGCCCTATCGTCCGGTGCTCCTGTGGCGGCATTTCTCTGTCTCGCACCGGCATGATGTCTGTCTCCGTTGCCTGGGACCCAACCACGATATGGATCGTGCGCGCCTGTTTCTCCATGGACCGTTGTGTCCTCGAAGTCCGCGCATTCAAGATCGGCAGGCGCCGCCGACCTTGAGGACAGGCGTCGCTCAGGATTCCCAGTTAAGGTCTCTAGGCCCTTCCTCCGGTTCCCTTCGGGCCTATCACGGTCCATGGAGGAGAGGCTTCCTCCTCTTCTCTTGCGAAGAGGAGCTTCTTCGCAGTGTCGGACGTGGCGTGGTCCCTCCCAGGGCCGTGGCCGGGGACACCGCCTCGGCAGTCACCTCCTTGGAGGTGCAGGCTCCCCAGTGTCGAGGCCAGCGCCTGCTGGGCGGCACGGTGGACCCTAGCGCCCGCCCTCCGGTGCCGTTCGGATCCCAGCGCGCTTGCGTGCGGTGTCGAGCCGGCGCCGTCGGTCAGTACTGCTCTGGCCTTCAGCGCCCGCTCGCGCGCTCGCAGGCCAATTCCTCTCGGCGGCGCTGGGTTGGGTTCCGGCGGAGGGCAGTGCTGTGGGCCTAGCCGGCGCGCAGGGAGCGGGGCGGGCCTGAGTGGGTGTGGGTGGGCCAAGGTTGTCCGGCGCCATCTCTGGCACCGGTGCCATTTCTCCGGGACCCCGGGGTTGCTAACATCGTGGTTCGGCTGGTCTCTTCCTCTTTGGAGTCGATGGCTCAGGCGTGGACCCATACTGGCAACCTGACTCTTGGTCGGGGTTCCGGTGGCGCGTGGTGCTAGGCGGCACAGCGGGCCTCTCCTGCCGTCCCACTACTGTCCTCCCCTGAGGGCCCTCGGGCTAGGGGTGGTCCTGGGTCCTGGGGAGATGGAGTAGGGGTGGAGGAGGGGCTCTCCCTCCTGGGGGCTGTGACAGCTACCCTTCCAGGTGCTGTTACCGCCACTTGCGGGTGGGAGAGCAGCTGGGGTCGAGGAGGAGGGTGCTCTCGAGGTCCAAGGGTCGAGGGGCAGGGTGCAGTCGTGCGGTATCTGCTGGCCACCCCTGGAAGTGGCTGGGAGCCGTGAGCACTGGGCCCCGCCTTTCCTCTTGGACCCGGGGTCCCCTCGGTGGCGCTGCGGACTACCCTTCTGGATCCATGCAGTCCCAGGCTCGTCATAGGGGAGGATCCCCTTCTGGGCTCTTCCAGGGTTTGCATCCCCAGGGTTCCGTTTTGTGACCTGGTCTGTTGTCGGAATCCGCCAGCTCGGGCTCCGTTCTCCGTTTCAGAGCCTAGCAGAGGTCAGTTGCCTCTTACGTGGGTGCCCATCTCCAGTGCCTCTGCAGCCACCCCCGCTCTTCCAGGCCATGTCGGTCCTACGGGCCCGTTATCCTGGGAGCAGTTCAGAGGTTCTGCGGTGGCCTTCCCCTCATATGTCAGGTATATGCATGAGCGGGTCTTTCGCCTCTCCCCACCACTGCAGGAATCTTCTGGACACTCGAGCTCTCCATTGTCCTCGTCTCCCTCCTCTGAGGGAGAGGAACCCTCTGCTCATATCTCCTCAGATGCTGATTTCACTGAATATCAGCGATTCCTTTCAAGGATGGTGAGGGATCTTCGAATCTGCTACGTTAGGCATGAAAAATACCGAACGGGAGACGCGTGAATTCCTTGGAGAATTCAGTGTCCAGCACCTGGTGGTACCTTCCTGGCCTATCCCCTTCCAGGAGGCGTCTATCCGTTCCTGGCAGTCACCAGCCGCCCCTTCTCCAGCCCCGGCAGACTGTCGACGAAGGTATTGTGCCCCTTCGGAATCCCTGGGTACACTTCCCAACCCGCCCTCGGGTTTGGTATACCTAGAGACTCCTTCCGGGCGCCGCCGCCTGGTGCACGACCGTCCACTGGATTCGGATTCCCTACAGTTCGACCGGTGGGGGCGAAGAGTGTTCTCTTCCTCTCGTGCGATGGCTTGCATTGCGTCACATCAGGCTCATCACGCTGCCTACAGTAGGCATCTGTGGTCGATGCTCTCTCAGCTCTTAGCATCAATGCCTGATACGGAGGAAACCAGACAGGCTATTGCCCTCTCTGCTATAGGCCTGGAGCTGGCAAGACACCAAGCAAGGGCATCTTATGATGCCAATGAGGTGGCTTCCAGGCTTGCGGGGACAGCGATCTGCATTAGGCGGACGGCATGGCTTCGTCTATCAAGGTTGTCACCCCTGGCCCGGCGTAGGGTGATTCGCTCTGCTTTCTGGGAGACCCGTCTCTTTTCCTCCAGAGCTAGGAGATTGCTGCAGGGGCTTCCTCCGTCTCCCCGTCCTCGGGGGGCACCTCCTAGCTCTTCTCCCCCGTAGGCTTCTCTCTAGATTAGCCCAGGGTCTTCCTCTTCTGTTTCTCACCAGCAGGGAGGCTGGGGTCTTGTTCCTCAGGGTTCTACCCCCCCTTTTTTAAGGGGGCTTGGTACTCACCCAAGCAGTAGTGAATGGTGAAGATTGACAAGGGAAGATATGAAAATTACGTACCTACCGTAATTCTTGATCTTCTCTTGTATCTTCACCATTCATTACTGATACCCTCCCACCTTCCCCTCAGTGGCCTCCTTCTGTGGCGTCTCCCCCTCCCGTCTCGTTCCTCTTACTTCCTTGGCCTTCATGAAAAAAAAACAAAAAAAAACTGTTTTTCCATTCTCAGTGAATGGTTCCTTTTTTCCTCAGGGTAAGGAGGAACGAGCACGGTTTGTACTTTCTCTTATTCTGAGGGAACTCTTTCTGACCGCCCTTAGGGTGCGACTTCTAAATACCTTCTTCAGGTTATGCAGTTTCACAGCTTAAGAGACTGTGTTCTAACTCGGCCTCAGCAACATTTAGAATCCCCCTGGCAGGTATTATCTTTGAGCTCATTCTAACTGCTGCTTGAACTTGTCAGCCTTGAGCGTCTGCTTTCCTTGCCTAGGGAGTCTGATTGAGTTCCCACTCTATCCTTCATACAAAGCTGCCTTCGGAAAGGTATAATCTTTCCCATACATGGCTGTGTTAGCACTTAACAGGGTGCTAAGGGACTTAGTCCCCTTCCTGGGTGGGCGCTCTTCCCGGAACAGGTTCTGCCCGGGCAGTCCATGAGCCCTCAGCTAGGATGTAGGGACTTGGCATGTTGAGAGTTCAGAGATGTTGCCCTCATTCGGATCTGTCCAGGTGGTTCGGTTGAACCTCCCCTCAGTCCTAGCAACTGGGATTCTTGCTCCCTTGTTAGTCTCGAGCCCTATAAGCCTCTCAACCAATGCTCGATGGGCACTATTCTCCCTCTCAACATGCCTCCTTCTCTTCTTCTCCTTCTTCTTCTTTCTCTTTCCCTCTCTCTGTTCCTCCCTAGAGCCGCCCCAGAAAGGAGGCCCTGCGGTCCCTTAGGGTAGGAATTCTCTCTCCTCTGTCTATTCTCTACCAGCTTATTCCTTTTTCAGTTTATATCCTTTCCTTTTTCTGTCCCTCGGCTCTCTTGCCTCGCTTTCCTTTTTTCTTCCCTTTATTTTCGCCTCTCCGGCTACCAGAACTGAGATAGAGGAGGAGTCGGCGGCACCTAGCGGCGCCCCTCGGCATGGCGGTACATCGCGCCGGCACCGTGGAGCCGACTCCAAAACACAAAACAAAAACTCCGTAGTGAGTGCGCGCCTCCGGCACTAACCCAAGCAGTAATGAATGGTGAAGATACAGAGAAGATCAAGAATTACGGTAGAGTGCGTAATTTTCATTTTTTAACAACTGGGACTGCTTTTAAACCAAAATGTATTTTCCACTAAATCTTTCAGTTTTCATGTCTGCAGCCAAAATATAGCCTAAACAAAAGCAGAGAGGACCCATAAGTTTTAAAAAGTGTGAGCAATGTGGCAAGTGTCTACCGAAGGCAGATAGGTATACACTGCACTACAAGTGTCTGTGCCATGAGCACAATTTAAAAAGTTGTAAATCCTGTAAAGGTTTTTGCCCAAAGATTCATTGATGCTGCATACAGGCTGGTGATCTTGGTTCATATACCAAGCCCAGGATATCAGTCAGAATGGCAGGAGGAGGAGGAGGCAGAAGCAGCCCAGCGGGCAAGGTGGGAGACTGTTACCATCACTCTACCTGATATCCATCTGATAGTCTGCATAAGAGCTTGGGGATGGCGATGCAGCCTAAAGGTTTACAGTAATAAGCTATGAATGAGCTTGGTACATTCAGCAGACTGCAGTTTGATTCCCACAACCTCGACTTGCATACGGTGTGACTCTGAGGTCATTTAACCACCTCAGTGCTCCTGGTTTGCCCTCGAAAGCAGGCATTTGTGTCTACTGAGCTATACCCAAAATTCTGAATAGGTGGGATTGACAGCGTTGGGTGTGGTCAGAGTTCAGCTAAAGGAATGATTCTGGACATGAAGCATAAATAACAGAATTGTCCATGTACACGTGAATGTTCCAGGGGTCACAGACTGTGGGAAGGTCATTCAGGAAGATGGAGAAAAAGACAGAGTCCAGAATGGAGCACTGAGGGACTTCAGATTGGATTGGGGTCATCACTGACCTGGATCTGACTGCTGGTGATCAGAGAGGTAGGACAGAGCCAGCTGACAGTGAAGTCAGGAAGTCCAGCCCCCACCAGCTCATCAGGGAAGATGGGTTAGGCATCAGATGTTAAAGGCCATGGCACAGTCAACAGAGATGGCAGTGGCAATTAGGCCCTGGTCCATCCCCTTCAATATGAAGTTGGTGACCCAGAAGAGGGAAGATACAGTGGAGTATTATGAAAACTATACAGGAAAGGTAGAGAAGGATCTGTTGATGAAGGAAGAGAGTTGATTAGACAAATGTTCCTTGCATTTTTGCAAGAGCAGGGGGAAAAATAGGAAGTACATTTTTCCTGGAATCAGTCTTCACCAGTGATTCCCATTTATGGATCTGAGGCTGAAGGCGCTAGGACCACGAGGGAACAAATTTTTTTGCAGGGAAGGAGTCGAGGTTGGCAACTGATGGTGCCTGCTCTCCTCATGTGATGCTGCATGTGCCAGACAGTAACCATCACTGGCTTCCTTAGCACCTCAGTTGTGTTCTTCCAGCCATCAACACAATACCGTGGGAGCAGCTGAAGTAGAACCTTTCTAGCTGCATCACCGCTTTAAGTTCACAACCCCATTCTTTCTCATCTTAGTTTATTTTTTGATGAAGCTGTGACAGGGTTAAATAAGACCCTGCCCCATTTGTTATGCAGAAAGCGTTTAAACGCAAGGATCTGCAAGAAATCATTGCAAGAAATTACAGCAGATTCAAACCAGCAGGCCTCTGCACTGACCTCCTAAAGGTGGAATGGGGTCCCATTGTCTCCCTTCCCACTAGAGACGCGGCCCTTGAATATTTTACCCAGACGTTCCTGGGCATAGCTAACCAACATGTCCCCTTGGAAAAAACTGAGGGTTCAGGGAAAGTGCCACACCCTGAGCTAAAACACACCACGTGGCTCCGTGACAAGGCATGGGGGCTCTACAAATCCTCTGGCACCAACTCTGACTGGGAGAAGTACCGGTGCCTGAGGAACAAGTGTAAACACGCCACAAAACAGGCCAAATCAAAATACCTCAGGGACCTCCAAACAGGCAACCTATGAGACCCAAAGAAGTTCTGGGGCCATATAAACTCCCTCCTTAAAGGCCGCACACAGGTCATAGTCACGGTCATAGCTGGGAACTCACTTACTGCTGACCCCTCTAAGGTGGCAGAAGCTTTCTGCACATCCTTTACAAACCCCTCAGGCTGCTCCTCAACAGTGCCAGGACCTCCTCCGCTCACCCGCCCTGACACAGTGCTCTCTCGACCATCATTCCACTTGAAAATAGTGGACCCCTGCATGGTACTACCACTACTCTGCAAAATTAACCCTGACTCGTCTACTGGGAATGACCAGCTAGAACCACGCCTACTGAGGGCTGTGACACTGGCCGTTGCCTACCCGGTTGCCCTACTCATTAACCGATCCCTCCTAGAAGGGACGGTCCCCAGTAAATGGAAAGTTGCCACCATAGTTCCAGTCCATAAAAAAGGAACCTGGGACAGGGTGGAGAACTACAGGCCCATCTCCCTGCTCTGCCCTTTGGGAAAAATCCAGGAAAGATTAGTCTATGATCAGCTACAAGACTACCTGGAACAACACCTACTCCTCTCCAAAGTCCAGCATGGCTTTCGAAAAGGCCATGGCACGGACACTGCCCTAATCAGACTGACATCGGACATACTCAACGCCATGGACCAAGGCACCCCAACGGGTGCACTATTCATCGACCTCTCCAAGGCCTTTGACCTGATCAGTCATAAACTGCTCCTTACTAAGCTTCAAAGGCTTGGCATGGATCAGCTCTCACTCTCCTGGACCACAAGCTACCTGACAAACAGATCTCAAACAGTCCACTGGCAGGGCGTCCAATCAACCCCAAAGCATGTGATCGCTGGGGTACCCCAGGGCTCCATCCTAGGTCCCCTGCTATTCTCTCTGTTTGTGAATGACATTGAAGAGGTGTGTGCACCCTGCAACCTAATACTCTATGCAGATGACACTGTAATCTACCACAGTGAACCCCAATCCTCAGTCATTGCAACCAAACTTCAAGCTTGCCTGGCAAAACTTGAAACATGGTTCACTGCTAACCACCTAAAGCTAAATGAGGAGAAAACAAAAGCAGTCCTTTTTGGGACCTGGCGACTGGGCAAAGACCATAGCGGTCTTCTCCAGATATCGTTAGCCCAAGGAAAGTGTGTTGAGGTCGCTGACCAGTTTAAGTATCTTGGGGTTACCCTTGACCAGGAGCTAACCTTCAAACCCCACATAGATGTCTTAACAAAATCCATCCACCTGAGGCTGGGCCCATTATACCGCCTTGGAAACTCCCTCTCTGGAGAAGCACGTAGAGCCATTGCCAACTGCAACCTCCTTCCCCCATTACTGTATGGCTTTCCACTACTACAGTCCCTCAGAGAGACTGAGCTAAACAAGCTCTCCACCCTCTACTACCGCATTGCTTGCTTTGCAACCCACTCCTCCCTGTGTATAGTTATGCTGTTGAAATTATTTCAAAAAGCTATTTGGAACTCAAGGGGTTAACCTTAGATGCAGTTTTAAGCCTTTGCAGAGTTGTCAACAAGAGGTCAGTTCTGGGACACCATGTACTGTTTTGTTGCACCTGCAAGAAATGAAAACTGTAGCTCTCTTAATGAGTTCCCAGACAAAGACTTATAAAATGAGCAGCGGTGTTTTATGGAGAGAGATAAGGAGAGTGAGAGACTGAAACTTGGAATTAAAAGATACCCTCAGAAGAAGGACTTAGTTTTCTCTGTTTGTACTGCCTTTGTACATAGTTATACTGAATAGTTAAATTTTTTTTATTTTGCTGTTATTGAGAAAAATAAAATGCTATTTGCTAATTTTGAAACTGCTCCTGGTTTTCCAATGCTTCCTGACCTGTGCCTGGATAACAGATGGCATCAGCCACAGTGGGATTTACACCGTGCATACTCTAAGCCAGGAGTTTTTTGTGTGTGGGTACTAGACCTGGTACCAGGGAAGCATAGACGAAAGGTATGGATTCTGCAGGAGCAAGTCCAGGACTGATTGCCCGAAGAATGACAGCCAAACTAGAAGCAGAAACAAAAGTCCAGACTAAGACTGTAGAGCCAGCACCAGTCATGGAAAAAAAAAAGAGCAGGCAGAGACAGAACCTGAAAGCCTGACTGCCTTTTTCAAATTGTGGGTTATACAACAACAAGAGATGGAGAAACAGAGAAAAGAAGAGATGCAGTGACAGGGGCAGCAAAGAAAAGAAGAGATGCAGTGATTGGAGCAGTGATGGCTGGATGCTTTGCAGGTTGTCAAAGCTGGAGGTTCTGGCACAGGTCCAGCAGAGCAACAAAACACCAACAACTTAAAAGACCTTAAACTTTCAAAGTTGTGTCCTTTGGATGATATTGAAGCATACCTAACAATGTTTGAAAGGAGTTGCTTGCAGCCTGCCCAGTGGCCAACGCGGCAGTGGGCAGTCAGACTGACATTGCCTGACAGGAAAGCCCAACTTGCCTACAATAATATGGACATTACACAGTCAAAATACAATGACCTGCTGAAAAGAGGTCCTTAAAGATATGACATCTCAGGAGAGACCTACAGTTAGATATTTTGGTCTCTGCAGTGCAACTCATTCAACAATCCTCGAGAAGCCTTCATGCAACTCAGAGAACTCCTTAAGAAATAGTTTCAACTAGAGGGCAAAACACTCCCACAGATCATCGAAACATTTGTAATGGAGCAGTTCATTAACATACTACCCACAGATGTTAAGCTTTGGGTAAAAGACCACTGACAAGAAAGTGGGGAAGAAGCTGTTTCTTTGACCGAGGACTATCAGATGGCCAGACAGACCACGCAGCAACGAGGTAACAGCCAAGCACTGGTAAGACCCTCTTTTTTCAACTCAAGATCAGATAAAAACTCTGGTGGGGGTAACAAATCTGCACCCAAAGACTTTATTTGCTATAACTGTAATATGCCAGGTCATATTGCAAGAAACTGCCATAGTAAGAAGAGTGACACTGGAGCAGATTTGTCCTTTTGTAAATTGGGGTAAGTACTTAACAGATATGAAGGTGGTAGATAAGACTGTGAAGGGACATATAGATTTGGGAAGCAGACAAACCCTAGTGCATATTGAAGTGCTGGGAAAACAATGTTCAAAAGGACCAAGTACTGGTGTCCTCTGCATCCATGGGGACGTGTTATACTATCCCACTAAACAAGTGACACTGAATATTAACGGGGTGTCACACCAAATGAAAGTGGAGGTAGTACCCAAATTACCTGAACCTGTGATTATTGGAAATGACTTTCCAGGATTTACTGAGTTAATCAAAGATGGAATAAATCCTGATGATCTTCCTGGACATAAGTCTCCACCACTCATTCACACTATTGGGATCTGCGCCGGAGGCACTAGGACCCATCTGGAGCAAACTTTTTTGCTGGGGAGTCGACACCAGAGATGGCGCGCGAGAATGGCGCCCAGAGCCCCAGCTCATGCGGCAATGACTATCTCGGCGTCACTCCCAAACCGACTAGTTCTTTTTCCGCCACGAAAAGGCTTCAGTGACGACAAGCCGTCATTGTCGGGAGCCAAACCTTCAAACCAGCAGCATGCTTTCAGTTTTTATTATTTTGTAGTATTATCTCATACAGTATCGCTTAAGTTATTCTTATTTTTAAATAAAACAATAAAGAACTCTCAGCCTACACTGGCCAGAGTCGACCATAAGCAGGTCAGGTGACGGTAGGGAGACTTAGTTGAAAGCTGTTCAGTCAGTCGGGCTGGGTCGGTCCACCACCTTCTCCGGAAGGGGTCTGACAACGGTCAGTCAAATGCCCGGGGGATGGCGGTCCCGCGGAGATAAAGGAAGCGGTCGCATTCGCACCGTTCGACGCCCAAGCTTCTTGACCCGCGAGGTCTAAAAGAAGGCATCACTGAAGTTGCGCCCTCTGATACGTCTCGCGCAGAGCGTTCAGTTATCGAGGCTAGTTGCCAGTCTCCTCCTTCGGAGTCGCCAACAGCGGCTTCTGGTAGCCGACGTCTTCGACATCGGAGTCCTACCCCGCCCGCAGGTAGGTCTTCAGAGTGGGCCGCTCTTATGGAGCAGTGGGCTCGGAGGTTGGTTCGGCTACCTGGCTCAGTCGCTTGTGGGCCTTTGGGCTCTCTGGGCGACCAGGTAGGGTGGTTGGACTTTCCTGGTCGCGCGGCACCTTCTTCGGTGCCGTCGACTCCGTGCTTAGGTGTCTTCCCCCCCCACATGGCTTCGGCGCAGGGGGCCACACCGATGCCCTTATCTCCTGCTCTTTTTCCTTCAAAACCTGTTTTTCAGTCTCTGGGAGTGTCTTGGGCGCCGTGTGGCCTCGCGGCGCCATCTTCGGTGTCACCCATGGTGCCGCGCGGCTTCTTGGCATCACCTGTGGCGCCGCGTGGCTTCTTGGCGTCGCCTGCACGCTGTGGCCTTTGGCACCGTCCTCAGTGCTGTGCGGCCATGCGTCCACTGTCCTCGGTGCCGTCGCGGCTTCTCGGCGCCGTTTTTGGCGCCAGCGTGGTTCCTGGCGTCGTTCTTGGCGCTGTGCGCCTCCTCGGCACCGGGGGCTCTCGGGGACTTCCTTTTGTCTCGCTTCCTCCTTCCTCTTCTGGCTTTCATCCCTTTCCTGTCCATACAGTCCCTCCTGGACTGTCAGAAGATGACGTTGAGCCTGACCCAGACCTCGCCGCCAGGCGAGGTGGACGAAGCAGGATCTTTACTGCTGCAGAGCCTGTGGTCGAGGACCTGTCATATAAGTCTCTGCTGAAGAATATGATTTCACACTTTCTCTCAGACTACAGACATGATCCTGGGAAATTGTTAAGACTCAATACCTTCACGCCTCGGAGATCCCTACGTTTGACTCCTCCGATTCAGCCTTCCTTCGAGGCAGCTGTCTCAAATGGTATGGAATAATCCTGCTCTCTCTTCATCGGTGGCTAAATCCATTGATAGAAAATATTCAGCGCCCAGAGATCGTCCCATTTTGGCATCTCAAGCTTCTGCGGATCCTATTGTAGTCCTGGCAGAGGAATGATAAAGTCGTCCTTCCTCAAACCACTACAGCTCGACCTATTAACAAAGGAATCTCGTAAGATAGACACCTTGAGTAGAAGTCTTTTGCTTCTACCCTAAATATCTCGTTTGCCAGTTACCAGGCTATTTTTCTCAGTACGAGTATATCCTGTAGCACTCTCAAGCAAATGGTTGAAGCTCTTCCAAGTCGGATTCAAAGCCAGAACTTCTTCAAACCATTACCAGGGGTATTGAATCTAACAACCAACAGGTTAAAGCAGCCATGGGCGCTTTACGACTCCGCTTCCGTTCAGCAGCTGCTGGTATTTACGCCGCCGCAGTTCCTGGCTACGCGCTCAGCTTCACCAATGATCATAACAACAGGTAATGGCATTGCCCTTGATGGTGCATATCTTTTGGTCCTCAGGTCGAGCAAGCTCTAGAAGCTACACAAAGACTAGGTCAGCCATTAAGTTGGCTAGACCCCTCCTGCCCCTCTAGAGGGCATGCTGAGTAAGCGTCAGTTTCATAACCGTCAGTCCTTCGAGGCAGAGGCAGAGGAAGTTTCCATAAGAACCAACCTGCCCAACCTCAAGAAGGCGCAACAGAAAGCGTAAGGGCCAAAGCGCCAGCGCTTCATAATTGCTGGCCAAGTCCCACCTCAACTGCCCGAGGTGGACTTTTCCTCTCCGTGGGAGGTCGCTGATGCACTTCTACAGCCAGTGAAGTCCATAACCTCAGACAAATGAGTCCTTCGGATAATTCTGAGGAGTATTCGCTCAATCTCGTGGAGACCCCTCCGGATCGTCCTCCCAAATGGCAGCTCAGGCTGTCAACCCTTCAGTCAGACCTTCTCGCCACCGAGATTTAGGGCCTTCTAAACAACAGGGCAGTAGAACTTGTGCGCTGCATCAGCGAAACAAGGGTCTACTCTCATTACTTTCTGGTTCCGAAGAAGTCTGCGGAATGCCTCATTCTAGATCTCAAAGCTAAACAAATTTCTCCCCAAGGAGAAATTCAAACGATTCTCTAGGAACCCTGTTACCTTGCTTCATCAGCATGACTGGCTAGCCTCCCTAGACATGCAGGATGCTTACCAGCACATTCCCATTCACCGAGGCATCACAGATTCCTGAGGTTTGTGGCTCTGGGACAACATTATCAGTTCAGAGTCCTTCCTTTGGGGCTATCCTCGGCGCCGAGAGTTTTACAAAGTGTTGTGCAGTTCTCACAGCACACCTCAGAAAACTCAGAATAGGTGTTCCCATTCCGGACGATTGGCTTCTGCAAGTCCTTCCAGGCAAGGGACTCTGGATCCCATAGAGACGCCTCGCCTCCTTACGTCCATGGGAGTCCTGCTCAACCTCAAGAAATCGCAGCTGCAGCCCTCCCAGAGGCTCCTTTTCATAGGGACCCTTCTGGACACATCCTGTGTGAAGGCCTTTCTTCCAGAGGACAGAAGAAACAATATCCTTCAGATGGCCCGTTACATCGGAGAAAACAGGTCAGTTACAGCGCTCTCGATGTACAGCGGATGCTGGGCCTCATGGCACCCTCAGTGTTCACTGTGCCTCTGGCCCGTCTGCATGGAGAACCACCCAGTGGATGCTCAGTACTCAGTGGTCTCCAACCACTCACCCGCAGTCCTATCTCATCAAGGTGACAGAACACTTAAAGAGGTCTCTCACCTGGTGGTCTCAGAGGATAATTCCTGCAAGGATACCCCTTGCCCTCTGGACCATCAGATCTCCATTACCACAGATGCCTCACTAATGGAGTGGGAGTTCACTGTCAGGCTCCACACTCAGGGGTGTGGACTCAGTAGAGTCCCAACTCACATAAATGTCCTAGAAATGAGAGCCGTCCTTTATCTGTCTGAGCTTTGAAGGACATTCTCTGTCAAAATATTCTCCTCAAACGGACAACAAAGCAATGATGTATTACATCAACAAGCAGGCGGTGCTCATTCTACCCTTATGCAGAGAAGCGATGAGGGTCTGGGAATAGTGCTTGGAGCACAAGGCTCTAATTCAAGCAATCTACCTGCCAAGAGTGCAGAAGACTGGCAGACCGTCTCAACAGAACAGAGACAGATCCTCATGAGTGGTCTCTAGACTCAACTGTAGTTCAGTCACTATTCACATGAGTGGGAGCTCCAGACCTGGACTTTTTGCGTCCCTCAAACTCAAAACTGCCTCTCTTCTGCTCCAGAAATCAGGAGCCTGGCATTTTCTGTCAGGATGCGTTCAGGCTTGCAGTGGACAAAACAGCTTTCTATACGCCTTTCCTCCTCTTCCTCTAATTCAGAGGGTACTTCTCAAGTTCGAGTCCCAGGGGAACAAAATGATCCTCATTGCTCCCTTCTGGCCACGACAGATATGGTTTCCGTTACTCAACAGTATGTCGGAAACCCCTCCGAAAGCGCTTCCCCTTCAGATGAACCTTCTGACTCAGGGGCCTGTGGTCCATCCCAATCTGAGAATGCTTCACCTTCGGCTCCTGAAGAGATAGAAGTGAACAGGTTCAATGTCTCTCACAGAGTTTCAGATATTCTCTTGGCTGCGCGCAAGCCAGCCACTAGAAAAACTTACATTGCCAAATGGAAGCGTTTCTCTCTCTGGTGTGCAAAATCCTCTTTGAATACTTTTTCCTACCCACCAAATAAAGTTCTAGAGTACCTTTTAGACCTTTCAAACTCAGGTCTACAATACTCCACAGTCAAAGTTCACCTTTGTGCCATTTCAGGTTATCATGAGCCAGTATTTCCTTGTCACTGGCTCAATTACCTGTGGTTAAGAGGTTTCTTAAGGGAATTCTGCATACCAGACCCCCCATCAGACGTCCAGTCGCAGCCTGGGACATTAATCTTGTATTAGACATGCTCACTCGAAAGCCTTTCGAGCCTCTAGCTACCTGTGAGCTGAAATTTCTCACTTGGAAACCGGCCTTCCTGGTGGCCATTACCTCGGCCCGCACGGTCTCTGAAATACATGCCTTGTTCACAGACCCTCCGTATACTGTGTTTCATAAGGACAAAGTAGTTCTTAGGACCCATCCTAAGTTTCTCCCAAAGGTTGTTTCAGAATTCCATCTAAACCAACCTTTAGTCCTTCCTGCCTACTTCGCGAACTTCCAAAATGAAGGAGAGCATACCCTTCATTCCTTAGATGTCAAAAGAGCTCTGCGTTTCTATTTAGATAGAACAAAACAAATTTGCAAAGTTCAACAACTGTTTGTTTCCTTCAGCGAGACCCGACTGGGTCAACCTGTCACTATCAGATGCATTTCAGCATGGCTGGTGGCATGCCTTCACCATTGCTATTCCATGGCACAGGTTAAGCTGGAGGGCAGAGTGTACACCCACTCTACTAGAGCAGTCGCGGCATCCCTGGTGGAATTCCGCAACGTGCCCATTGCAGACATTTGCAATGCGGCTACCTGGAGCTCAGTGCATACTTTCGTCAAGCACTATGCCCTGGATGTCCATGCCAGGTGACATCTTTCGTTCGGCAGGACCATCCTTAACAGACTTCTGTCCTAAATTGTGAGCTCTTGGTCTCTCCTGCCACCCTCTCGGGGGATTATTAGCTCGGTACTCTCCCATCAGTATGAATGAGTGGAGGACACTTTATGTCCGGGAAGATATGGAAATTACATACCTACTGTAATTCTTGATCTTCTTGGACAAAGTCTCCACGACTCAGTCACATGCCCTCCCACCATCCCCTGAGCTCACCTCTGTTGTTGGTCTTCACTCCCCCAATCTTAGGCTGTGAAGACTTCTTTGTTGACCCTTCTTATACGGGTCGTCCGGACTATCTTATGTCCGCTTTTTGTTAGGCTATCCTTCTACGTTAGTTACGCTGCACCTCCTCGGAAAACAAGTACTGAGGCAGTTGGAGGGTCGACGTCGAGATAGTCATTGCCGCACGAGCCGAGGCTCGCAGCACCGCTCCTTGTGGCTCCATTTCTGGTGCTGACCCTCTTGCAAAAATGTTTGCTCCCGCTGGGTCCTAGCGCCTCTGGTGTAGATCCCATCCGTGTGAATGAGTGGTGGAGACTTTGTCCAAGAAGATCAAGAATTACGGTAGGTACGTAATTTCCATTTCTGTCTGGTCCCGTGTCTGAGGTTTAACCCAAACTCTGTACAGTAACCCATTACATTTTTTAAACATGGCCCATCCTGTTTTGGTTTCACCCCCAGCTGCTTAAAAATAACCCTGGAGAGAAACATTGTTAGCTCATTCTGAAAGAAAATCACAATCAGTGATCAGTTTAGTTTCAGCATTTTCATACTGTATGTTAACCCCTTATGTCCATCAGTCATTTGTTACCACAGTTTCTTCAGGCATCGTCTTTCTTTCCCGGATTTCTGGATCTTGGAGCTGTGCTCAAACAAGTCCAAATCAAAGTCACTGAAAGGAGAAGTGTCCCCACCGTTTGAGATTTTCTTTGCCTGAGCTCTTGTTATCACTGCTGCTGAAACTGCGGGTTCAGTTCCTTTGAGATTAACTCAGTAAATCCTGGACAGTAATTTCCAATAATCAAGGGTACACAGCTAACGTACTACTCCCACTTTCATTTAGTGCAACACACCCTTAATGGTCAGAGTCACTTGCCTGGTGGGATAATATCGAGTGTCCCCGTGGATGCAGATGACACCAGTACCTAGTCCTTTTCCACAGTGTTTTCCCAGCACTTTAGCATGCACTAGGGTCTGTCTGCTTCCCGAATCAGTGAGGTCCTTTACAGTCTTATCCCCACCTTCGCATCTGTTACGTACTTGCCCCAATTTGTCAAGGACAAATCTGCTCCAGTGTCACTCTTCTTACGGCAGTTTCTTGCAATATGACCTGGCTCATTGCAGTTATAGCAAATAACATCTTTGGGCACAGATTTGTTACCCTCAGAGTTTTTATCAGACTTGGAGTTTAAATGGGAAAAAGAGTGTCTTACTGGTGCTTGGCTGTTGCCATGATGCTGTGGCATCTGTCTGGCCATTTGGTAGTCCTCGGCGAAAGAAACAACCATTTCCCCATTTTCTGGTCGGTGTTCCTTTACCCAAAGCTGAACATCTGTAGGCAGGATGTTGATGAATTGCTCCATTGCAAATGTGTCGATTATCTGTGTGTCTGTTTTGCTCTCTGGTTGGAGCCATTTTATCAGGAGTTCTCCGAGTCAAGTGAAGGGTTCTTGAGGATTGTCGACCAAGTTGTACTTCAGAGATCGAAATTTCTGCCTGTAGGTCTCTCCTGAGATGTCATACCTTTCAAGTTTCACTTTTCACCAGGTCATAGTTTTCTGACTGTACCGGTGTCCATATTGCTGTAGGCAAGTTAGGCTTTCCTGTCAGGTAGGGTACCAGTCTGATTGTTCATTGCTGCTTTGGCCATTAGCAAGCTGTGGTAACTCTTTCAAAAGTTGTCAGGTATGCCTTGAGGTCATCCGAGGGACACAACTTTGTAAGTGTAATGGCTTTTAAGTTGCTTGTGTTTTGTTGCTCGCCTGGATCTGTGCCAGATCCTCTGCCTTTGATATTTTGTAAGGCATCCATCCATCGCTGCTCCTTTCACTGCATCTCTTCTCTCATCTGCTGCTTCTCTTCTCTCATCTGCTGCTCCATCTCTTTTTGTTGTATAGCCCACCATTTGAAAAAGTCCAGCAGGCTTTCAGGTTCTGTCACTGCCTATTCTTTTTCCATAACTTATGCTGGCTGTACAATCTCATCTTGGACTTCTGTCTCTGCTAGTTGGGCTGCCATTCTCCTGGTAACCACTCCTGGACTTGCTGCTGCAGAATCCATACCTTTCTCTATGCTTCCCTGGTACTAGGTCCAGTACCCACACACAAAACTCCTGGCTTAGAGTATGCACAGCGTAAATCCCACTTAGGCTGACACCATCTGTCGTCGAGGCATAGGTCAGGAAGCATAGGAAAAACCAGGAGCAGTTGTAAAATTCACAACAAGAGTTTTATTATGAACAGCAAAAAAATACAATTGTTCAAAATAACTATTTAGAAAGGCCGAATAAACAGAGAAGATCCCTCTGAGTTTTCCTTCAATCTCTGTGTCTTGCAAGAAATTGCAGCTCTATTTTCATAAGTCCTTGCAACCCCCTTTCTTAACAAGCATCCTGTTTTTTTCTAAAATGTTCTTGTATGTTTCAGGCAGGTGCAGCCAGAACACAATGTCCCAGAACTCAGGCCCCTTTTCCCCATCTTCTGCAAAAGGCTTAAAAACTGCATTTCAGGTTAACTCCTTGAGTTCCCAATAGCTTTTTGCAATCATCTCAAACTATAATTATATACATTTCAACAGTAACTCTATATAATTTCTAAATAAAGGGATCCCAATATCAGTTACATTTCCACATAATGATTTGCATATATTTTATACCGACAGATATGCAAGGGAGGAAAAAAGAACAGCAAGGGAATACTGAGAGACAGTGAAAGGCAAAGAACTGTGAGACTGTCGGGGTGATCAAGTCTTAGGTCTTATGAGAAAATTTGGTTGTGCTACCAGACAGACAAGAGACAGGAAAAGAAAGAACAGAATAGATCTCTGCATTCAAACTCTCCATTACAACTGGGACAGGGTCCTATTCTACCCTGTCACATTGTTCTTTTCTCACCCTAGTTTTTGTGATCACTTTATTTTAAAGTGATACTGAGTTTTCCATTTATGTCTAAAACTTCTGAAAAACTCTTCCTGTTTTGTGATTGTAGCCAGAAGATCTTTGATAAGGATGACTGTGATGCCTGTGTCCACTGCCTAGGCCTGGACCATGATGTTCAAGCCTGTGAGGTCTGCTGCAGATTCTTCCAGGCTACCCAGCAGTGCCACCTGAAGACCCTTGAAAGCTTTCTGCTGAAACAGAAGGTTGCCCTAAAGGAGAAGGAGTTCCAGGCCAGAAGCTTCTCCACTTCCCCAGCCCCATTCACAGGCTCTCAGTCCTCTAAAGGAGAAGGAGCTTCCTTGGCCATGTCCATAGGCTCTCAGTTCTCTATGGCCTGGGAAAAGTTGGCTGGGAAGCACAAACACCAGGACAAGGACGGCAGTAAGGAGCGGTCCCTCCTCGGCTTTCTCATGGTCACCACTTTGAGCACTGTCTGCGGGGGGGAGGTCATTGTCCACTTTGGCAGTGTCCCCCTCTGCCTCCCACATTCCATCTTCCTTGGGGTTGGCACTGGCAGTGCCTCCCATCCCTAACTGTGACTGGCGGTGGCTCCTCAGTGTCGGGCTTCATCTCACCCCCGCTGACTTTTTAGGCCCTGCTGCTTTGGGCCCTATTCTCCTCAGCCACAAGACAGGGAGCTACACCAGTTCAGATCTGACCAGGGCTGGACCATCGGCAGCAGGGCTTCCGCCTTCTCTGATGATGCCTTTGGCCTGTGCCATGGCCTCCTCTTCGACATTGGGGACCCAGCCCTCCCTGTCGTCACTTCAGCCTATGGCATTGTCCATGGGATCTCTGCCTACTCCTACGATGTTCCAAATTGGCTCATCAGTGCCAGGGCCTCAGCCCCTGCTGTCAGCGCCACAGCCAGTCTCGCAAGTGTTGGGACCCCAGTCTCCCACCCTGATGCCACTCAGTCCACCGCCACCTTTCTTTGATGTCTTGGCCATATTTTACTCCCTTTGAGAGTTCATGCACCGGCTTCCTCCCCCTTTGGCCCTGATGATTGCGAAGCCTACCAGGCCTACTCCCGCACCTATGCCTTCGACAACGACACATCTGGCTCGTCTTCTTTCCATAGCGACATCGCTGCCAATCTCAGACCCTGGCGAGGATGAATACCATCCTGACTTCCTTCCCAGGAGAATGAGGATGATGACGAGAGTGATGATGATGGGGCAGGTAGCCCCCTGTTCTGTCTCCACTGTCTCTTCTGGGGGTGAGGATTCTGCCAACTGCACCCCGAGGTCCCCCCTGATTACCCCCCTTTTATTTTGGTCATGAGGCAGTTACAAACAGTGATGGAGTTCAATGTTGAAGAGCAGGATGTCACCAAGAGGAATTTGACAGAGTACCTACAGTTGCCAGATTCTCCTCCCCCTTATTATCCCTCCCCTCAGTGCAGCCTTTAAAGATGCCACTTTGGCTGCTTGGTACAGGCCAAATTTGATCCCTGCCATGCCTAGAAAAGCTGACAAATTGTACCAGGCTCCCTCAGGGGAACCATATTTTGCTGAGCAACCTAAGGCAGATTCTGTAATAATAAATACTGGCCATGACAGATCCAAGAAGCTTAAGTACTTCAGCTCTCTTCCTCCTGATGAGGAGCCCAGAAAGCTGGACCTCATCAGGAAAAGGACCTATGCCTCAGCTACACTGGCCATCAGAGTCTTGAATTATGTGACCCACGTGGTCAAATTTCAGAATGCTCTCTGGAGGAAGGCCAAGGCTGTGGCTCAGGCTTTCCCAGAGGGCCTTCAGAGGTAGGAACTGCTTAAGGCCTTCCAGTCTGGGGCCAGTGTTGGCAAGCATCTTTTATGGTCTACCTACAATGCGGCTGATGCCTCTGCTAGGGCAGCCGCAGTGGACATCTGCTTGAGAAAGTATTCTTGACTTAGGGTGTCTGGCTTTGTTACAGATGTGCAACAGTCCATCCTTACTGCCCCTTTCAGAGGCTACAGACTCTTTGAGGCAGACGTACAGGACATTTTTTCTGACCTACAAGCCTTGGGTAGAACTTTGTGGTCCATTCACACCCTGTATTACACTCAGCCAAAAATTGACCAAAGGGTGCCCTTTCACCGGGCCTTCCATAAGACCAAGCAGGGTGGCAGACCCCAAGGAAAATGCCGGGCAGCAACAGCCTTTGTCCCCTCCTGTACCTCTGGGAGGGCCCCAGAGGAGGGTGTGTGGCCTCGACCACCGGAGTTACCTCAGCATGACTCCTTTGCTGGACCTCCACCCTCTGACACTGCAGAAAGTGGTGGTAGGGGATCATTCCTCTCTCCACCTAGACAGGTGGAGGGAGAGCACCATGGACGTATGGATCCTGCAGCTCATAGAACAAGATCACACTCTAGAACTTCTGGAGTGGCCTCCAGATCAGCCTCCAGTGCATCAAGCTACCCTCCATGTCGCATTCCAGTACTGCTGGGGGAAATCTGAACACTGCTGTCAAAAAGTGCCGTAGAACCTGTTCCTATAGATCAGAGGAACCGAGGGTTCTATTCACTTTTCTTTCTGGTCCCCAAATCCACAGGGGATCTGCAGCCCATCCTAGATCTGAGGAACCTGAATTCCTATATCCAGTACAAGAAGTTCAAGATAGTGGCATTACATGGCCTTCTGCCACTGCTGCACCAGGGAGACTGGATCTGTGCCCTTGACATGCAGGATTTTTACTTGCATGTCAAGGTGTGTGCCCCCACAGATAGTACCTTCAGTTCCAATTCCAGGGGGAGCGCTACCAGTTCTGAGTATTTTCCTTTGGCTTATCTTCTGCACCATGAATCTTTACCAAATGCTTGGAGGTGGTAGCAGCAGTGCTCAGAAGGGAGGGCTGTATGCCTTCCCTTACCTAGACAATTGGTTACTCAAAGCACAGTCCAGGGAGCAGCTGCTCCTGACCCTGGAGCGTACCAGACAGTTGTTCCATGCCTTGGGAATCAAGGTCAATCTGCCCAAATCAGTCCTGACCCCTGGCCGGCGCCTTCAGTATATTGGAGCAGTACTGGTCATTGCTCAGGGCTTTGCGTTCCTCCTGCGGGACAGGGCAGACCGCCTGATAGCTCATGCCCATCTGCTTTACAACAGCAGATATGTCATGGCCAGAACCTTCCTACGGCTCTTGGTCTGTATGGCTGCAGCTATTGTCATGGTACCTTTTGCTAGACTGCACATGCGGATTCTCCAGTGGACACTGAGGGTCTAGTGGGACCAGTGCACCAATGACCTAGCACAGCAGGTTCTTGTTTCCTCACCAGTCAAAAAGATGCTGTTGCAGTGGATGGACCCCAACAACCTGTTGAAAGGGTTTCCCTTTCTCATTCCTTCCCCTCAGCAGATTCTTACCATAGATGCTTTGGGGCTGGACTGGTGTGCCCATCTAGGACCTCATCAGATTCAAGGGATGTGGTCCGGAGTGGAGGCTACTCTCCACATCAACATCCTAGAAATGAGAGCCATCCTGTATCCTTGACAAGTGTTCCATACCCATCTGTCCCCGGGCCATCTGCTAGTGCAAATGGACAACATCAGTGTAATTCACTACATCAGCAATCAAGGGTGGCCCCATTCATACCTTCTGTGTTGGGAAGCAAAGAGGGTCTTGTACTGGGCTCTAGAACATGGTCTAGAACTGTCGGCCATCCATGTTCCAAGCATCTAAAATGTTCTGGCGGACAGGCTAAGCTGGTCACAGTCTCAGATGCACGAATGGGAGCCGCTGACCTCGGTTGCAGAAGACCTGTTCAGCAGGTGGGGTTGTCCACAGTGGGACTTTTTTGTGTCCCCATGCAACGCAGAACTGCTACAATTCTGCTCACTTGCTCCAGGGCCTGGAGATTTCTGGTGAGACGTGTTGTCCCTGTCTTGGAAAGGGAAGTTCCTCTATGCCTTCACTCCCTGTCCCCCAATTTACAGGGTGCTAATCAAGCTCCAAATGGAAGGGGCCACTCTGATCTTTATTGCCCCCTTCTGGCCTCATCAGATCTGATTCCCCTTGCTGCAGCAACTGGCAGTGGAACCCCCTGTAGCCTGCCCCTGTGCAAAAGCTTGCTATCACAGGAGCAGGGCACCCTTGTCCATCCGGACCTCAAGTCACTACACACCAATGCATGGCTCCTGAATACATAGCCATGGCTAGATCTGGGGTGTCCCAGAAGGTGGCTGATGTCCTGGTGGCTGCTAGGAAGTCTGCCACCATTGCCACTTATTCTGTGAAGTGGAAACACTTTGCTCTATGGGCAGCTTCCCATCATTTGGGCTTTTACTTGTCCAGTGAATCTGATTCTGAAGTGCTTGCTGTCCCTTTCATATTCTGACCTGCAATACTCCTCTATTAAGTTGCACCTGTCGACCATCTCAGCCTTCCATATGCCTGTTGACGACTGTATGGTGGCACAACTAGAGGTGTCTCATACCTTTTTGGGAGGCATTCTCCATCGGAAGCCTCCTATCCACAATCCAGTCCCACCTTGGGACTTGAATTTTGTGTTGGAGAATCTTACTTTGGCTCCTTTTGATCCAGCTGCAACATGCAAGCTACACTTTCTGTTGTGGAAAGCATTATTTTCAGTTGCTATTACTTCTGCTCAGAGGATTTCCGAGCTTCAGGCTGTGATGTGTGAGCCCCTTTATTTGGTTTTCCACAAAGACAAGATGTCTCTGCGGAAGAATCCTAAGTTTCTTCCAAAGGTAGTGTCTGAGTTTACCCTGAATCAAACCATCCACCTGCCTATTATCTAGAGCATGTCAATCCAAGGGAAGCATTGCTCCATACTTTAGAGGTACATAGAATTTTGCATTACTATACACACCATACTGTATGAAGGACTGCAGGATGTCCTAATCGCTATTTGTTTCTTTCACCCTGGGAAAGAAGGTGTACTAGTTTTTAAGCAGTGCCTGTCCAAATGGCTGGTCAACTATATCACCATTTGTTACAGAAAGAACAGTAAGGAACTGCCTGGTGGTGTTCATGGCCATTCAGCCAGAGGCATGGCCACATCAGTTGCTTGTTTCAGGAATGTTTCACCCACAGATATCTGTGCTGCTGCCACTTACAGTTCTGTCCATACTTTCACTAAACACTGCAATCTGGACATTGCTTCTAGGAGGCGGGCAGGCTTCGGCCTAGCTATGCTTTAAGGCCTCTTGTCTTAGGCCTGTAGCCTCCATGCACCTGGACTGTCTCTCTGTCTGTAACTGCTTGGGACTCGTTCTACAGGTGTGGCCTGATGCAAGAGATGCCCTTGATGAAAATAGTACAGTTATGTAAGAACTTACCATAACATTCAAAATTCAAGAGGATACATAGACACCGCCGGTAGATAAGCAAGTGCCTATGGTTCACCCAGTCTGACCATTTGAGCTTGTAAGTTCCCTTTATGTTTTTCTAGAAGTCTGTTGCCACTTACCCCATACCTCCAGAATTCCCTTATGTCTATTCCATGCATTCTTAAGTCCCGTGATTGTTTCAGTCCCCACCACTTCCTCTGGCAGGATCTCTTGCATCAGGCCATGCCGTCCCACCCTCTGTCCCCCTTGGTTTGTGAGCTTCCTCTGTGTGTGTGTGTCTCTCTCTCTCTCTCTCTCTCTCTCTAGGACAGTTCACCTTCTCTTTCACCCATCCTTCTGGCAAGAATCCCTCGCTCCTTTCAGTTCCTCAGCTGGAGATCCTCAGTAAGAGGTCTCCGATGGGAAAAGAACTAAGAGGGAGCAGAGCCGCCCACTCTTATATGGGAGGGATGTTGCTGTGTCTGACATCATCGTGGGCGGCCCCTTTTAGATTGCTACAAGTTTCTGTGTGGTCCTAGTGCCTGGCAGCTGTAGTTCTACAGATGTGGCCTGATGCAAGCGAGCCTCTTTAAGATCTACTGTTACTATAAGTTCTTACGTAACTATTTTCTTGTTTCCCTCAGGATGAGCCAGCTTATCTATCATGGAAAAGGGAAGCTTGATGCTCTGACCCATAAATGGGAATCCATGATGAAGACTGATTCCTGAAAGATATGACGATTATGTACTTAATTGTAATTGTTCATCTTCCACCATTTATTACCCTCCCCACCCACCCACCCACCATCTCTCTGCTCAGACAGAGACAGGGCCTCTAAACAGCTCACCCTGCTGGTGCTGGCAGCAGCACATCTCCTCAGCCACACCATCTTCTAAGGGGTCTCTGACCTTTGTGTTTTTTCACTGTTTTTCTAAAAAAAAAGAGTCAGGTACTCCTTTGGGTTCCCCCTTTAAAAAAAGAAAACCCCAAAACTGGGCTGAGGGTCTTTAGGTCCTCATGCCACCAAAAAGAAATATCCAAGAGCATCTTGTGAAAGATAACTCTTGCCTCCCTTTTCATTCTTGTCTTCCTTCTCCCTGTCCAGGGTATATCCCTATTAGTTGCTAAATGCTACCTATGCTTCTGAGCACCATCCAGTCTAACTCCACTTGGCAGTTCACTGCATGTGGGAGGTGCACTGCACCCTATTGAATCAAATGCACTAGCTCTTACACATTGTACGTCCCTGGGGTTGCAGAAGTGGGAATTTCTCTTTTATGCTATGATTTTCTGACTGTCAGTCTATTTTGGTTGGTATCCTAGTTCCTCTTATGTATTTGGGCCCTAGCCCACTACCCTAGGGGTATCTAGGTAGATGAACACATCTTGACTCCTTGGGCTGTCCAGTCTGGCAACTAAAGATGTGTTAAGTTCCCCATTTCTTCATCCCTGATGTAAGGAAAAGGGACATGACATGACTGACTTACATGTTTAGTTATCTTTTCTGATAGCATGGAGTTGTTTTTCCCAGGAGTTTGTATTTTTTTCCTTAGGCACGTTGTGCCACCCCAGTTACAAGGTAGTCCCATACTGAACATCATCCTTGTGTTTCTTTGCCAGAGTCACATGCTCAGGGCTGCTGCCATCATCTTATGCCACTGCCCACTTCCTCTCTGGTCAGTGGTGTGAGGCTGTGGCTTTAATGACCCTTCTACCCTTGTGCCACTTAGTGTGCATTGTCCTTATTAGTGTAAGGTTGGTAGTCAGGTTTTATTTGTGTTATTTCATTCCTATATCCTTTTCCTATCCCTTTGGGGTAGACAAGATTGAGTTCTCTGTTTGTGTTTCTTTCCACTTTGTTTCTCTCCTGGTGAGCAGAACTGAGATTCTTTGGGAGCTGGTGACAGTTACTGGTTGGCACATGCAGCACCACATGAGGTTCACAGTTTCTGTCAGTAGCCAATGTCAGCTCCCTCCCTGCAAAACAATTTCTTCCTGATGAGTCCTAATGCCTCTGGACCCAGACTTATAAGTGGTGATCAATGGTGACGATATTCCAGATGATCAGCAATTACACACCGATGCCTCTATCTCCTGCCAGTTTTGCTCAAATCGCAGTTTTCGGAACCTTGGGACACTCTCAGGGCCATCCGTGGCATCTGGGAGTCTGTTGGCGCCGTCCTCAGTGCCAGGGGTTCTGTCGGTGCCGTCTGCAGTGCCAGGGGTCTGTTGGCACTGTTTGCAGAGCTGTGGGCTCTGTCGGCACCGTCGGTGGCTCTGTCGGCACCGTCTGCGGCGCTGCGGGCTCTGTCGGTGCTGTGGCCTCTGTCAGTGCCATGTGCTGGGCTGTTTCTGATGGCTCCAATTTCCTTGTGTTGGGCACTGTGTTCTTCGTCAGCACTGAGGCTTGGTGTGGTGCCATCCAGCCTCTAGGGGTTCTCAACTCTGATTCCTTCCTCTTCTATTTTTCCTACTGATTTTCACTCCTTTCCTGTCCATACAGTCCCTCCTGGACTGTCAGGAGATGATTTTGAGCCTGACCCAGATCTTCGGCTGGGTGATGATGTTGAAGGAGCAGGAATCAATCCTGCTGCAGAGCCTGTGGTTGAAGACCTTTCCTTTAAGTCTCTGCTGAAAAATGTAAATTCTACTCTTTCTCTCCAGACTACAGAAATTGATCCTGGGACGCTTTTAAGACTCCAATACCTACATGCCCCGGAAATTCCTATGGATTTAACTCCTCCAGTACAACCATCTTTTGAGGCCCTCTCTTAGATGGTATGGAACAATCCTGCTCTCATCCCTTCCGTGGCTAAGTCCATAGATAGGAAGTATGCTCCTCCCAAGGATCGACCCATATTGGCCTCACAAGCCTTTGCTGATCCCATTGTAGTCTTAGCAGAGAATGATAAGGCCGTCCTCCCTCAGGCATCTACAGTCCGGCCTATAAATAAAGAATCTTGCAAGATAGACGCCTTAGGTAAGAGAGTCTTTTTTTTGCCTCCACCATGGGTATGCATATTGCTAGCTACCAGGGCTATTTTTCTCAATATGAGTATGTCCTTTGGCATTCGCTCAAACAAATGGTAGAAGCTCTGCCCGAGTCGGAAACTAATTCAAAGCTGCTTCAGACCATAACCAGGGGTATCGAGTCCAACAACCAACAGGTTAAAGCTGCAATGGACGCTTTCGATACTGCTTCATGAGCAGCGGCGGGCATTTGCACCTGTCGCCACTCTTGGCTACCTACTTCGGGCTTCACGAATGATGCCCAGCAGCAGGTCATGGCTTTAACCTTCGATGGTATGTATCTGTTCGGGCCCCAGGTAGAGCAAGCTCTGGAGGCCACACAGAAGACTAGGTCTGCCATTAAGACAGCTCGACCTGCACCCGCCTCCTCCTGGGGGGTGCCAACAGGTGTCACTTTCACAACTGTCAGTCCTTTCGGGGCAAAGGCAGAGGAGGTTTTAACAAAAACCTCAACCCTCAGCCACAAAAGAAAACACAGCAGAAGGCACAAGGCACCAAAGCGCCCAGTGCCACCTTCTGAGTTTCTGGCCCAGGTCCCACCTCAACTGTCCGTGGGGGACTCTTCCTCAGTGGTGGGAGGCCATCTGACTCAGTTCTACAACCAGTGGAAATCTATAACATCAGACAAATGGGTCCTCTGGATAATCCGCGAGGGGTACTCGCTCAATCTTTCTGAAACCCCTCCGGATCATCCCCCCCAAACGACAGCCCAGGCTGTCAGCAGTACAGTTAGACCTTCTTGCTTCCGAGGTACAAGGCCTTCTGAACAACAGGGCAGTAGAAGTAGTTCCGCTAGATCAACGAAACACAGGTTTCTACTCCCGTTACTTCCTGGTCCCGAAGAAAACTGGTGGCATACATCCCATTCTGGACCTCAGAAAGTTAAACACGCTCCTTCTTAAGGAAAAATTGAAGATGATTTCGCTAGGTACCCTTCTACCTTTGCTTCATCAGCATGATTGGCTAGCCTCCCTGGACATGCAGGATGCCTACCAACATATTCCTATACACCCAAAGCACCACAAATACCTAAGGTTTGTGGCGTTGGCTCAACATTATCAGTTCAGAGTCCTGCCCTTTGGGCTATCCTCGGCGCCGCAAGTTTTTACGAAGGTGTTATGCAATTCTCGCGGCACATCTCAGAAAAATCAGAATTCAAGTGTTTCCATATCTGGATGACTGGCTCCTAGCAAGTCCCTCCAGACAAGAAACTCTGGACGCTGTAGCCATGGTTTCAGACTTCCTCACGTCCATGGGAGTCCTGCTAAATCTCAACAAATTGCAGTTGCAGCCCTCCCTCTTTTTAGGAACTCTTTTGGACACCTCCTGTGCGAAGGCTTTTCTCCCAGAGGACAGAAGGAGCGATATCTTACAGATGGCCCGATACATGAGAGAAAACAGCTCGGTTCAAGCAATCTTGATGCAGCGGATGCTGTGGTCTCATGGCATCCTCGGTGTTCACTGTACCCCTAGCATGTCTCCTCATGAGAATCTCTCAGTGGATGCTCAGTACTCAGTGGTCCCCAACCGCTCACCCTCAGTCCTTTCCCATCATGATTACAGAACCTTTGAAGAGGTCACTCACCTGGTGGTCGCAGGAGGACAACCTTCTGGAAGGATATCCTTTTACTCCTCTAGATCATCAGATCTCCATTACCACAGACGTGTCCCTGATGGGGTGGGGAGCTCACTGCCAGAATCTCCAGTCCCAAGGTACGTGGACTCAGGATGAGTCCCAGCTTCACATAAATGCCCTGGAAATGAGAGCCATCCTCTATGCAGTCTGAGCCTTGAAGGACATACTCTGTCACAAGAACATTCTTCTTCAAATGGACAACAAAGCAGTGATGTATTACATCAACAAGCAGGGCAGTGCACACTCTTACCCATTATGCAGGGAAGCTATGAGTGTGTGAGAATGGTGCCTGGAGCACAAGGCCCTAATCCATGCGGTTTACCTGCCAGGAGTACAAAATGAGCTGGCAGACCGTCTCAGCTGGATGGAGACAGATCTTCACGAGTTTTCTCTCAACTTAACCGTCGCTCAGTCACTCTTCTAAGAGTGGGGAACTCCACACCTGGACCTTTTTGCATCCCCATTCAATGCAAAACTGCCTCTATTCTGCTTCAGAAATCAAGGACCTGGCATTTTCTGTCAGGGTGCATTCAGGCTGCAGTGGACAAAACGCTTTCTATACGCCTTTCCTCCTTGTCCCCTAATTCAGAGGGTACTTCTCAAATTTGAGTCTCGGAGACAAAATGATTCTCATTGCTCCCTTCTGGCCTCGATAGATATGGTTCCCGCTGCTCAACAGTCTGTCGGAAAAACCCCTGAAGGCGCTTCCCCTTCAGACGAACCTTCTGACCCAGGGTCCCGTGGTCCATCCCAATCTGAAGTCGCTTCACCTTCACGCTTGGCTCCTGAAGAGATAGAGGTGAATAGGTTCAATGTTTCTCGTAGGGTTTCAGATATTCTTTTGGCTGCATGTAAGCCAACCACCAAAAAAACCTACACAGCCAAATGGAAGCGTTTCTCTCTCTGGTGTGCAAAATCCAATTCGAACCCTTTTTCCTGCCCACCAGATAAAGTCTTGGAGTACCTTCTAGACCTCTCAAATTCAGGTCTGCAGTTCTCTAGTCAAAGTTCATCTTTGTGCCATTTCAGCTTATCATGAGCCGGTACTTTCCATGTCACTGGCTCAGTTACCTGTAGTTAAGAGGTTTCTTAAGGGTATTCTGCATACCAGACCTCCTATCAGACGTCCAGTCACAGCCTGGGACATTAACCTTATGTTAGACATGCTCACTTGGAAACCTTTCAAGCCTCTAGCTAGCTGTGAGTTGAAGTTCCTCACTTGGAAAACGGCCTTCCTGGTGGCCATCACTTCGGCCCGTAGAGTTTCTGAAATACATGCACTGGTCACAGATCCCCCCCCCCCCCGTACACTGTATTTCACAAGAACAAAGTAGTTCTTAGGACTCATCTTAAGTTTCTCCCTACAGTTGTCTCTGAATTCCATCTAAACCAACCTTTAGTCCTGCCTACCTACTTTGTGAACTTGCAGAATGAAGGGGAACGTACCCTTCACTCTTTGGATGTTAAGAGAGCACTGCGATTCTATCTAGATAGAACAAAAGAAATTCACTAGGCTCAACAACTGTTTGTTTCCTTCAGTGAAACCTGGCTGGATCAACCTGTCGTTATTAGGTGCATTTTAGCATGGCTGGTAGCATGCCTCCACCACTGCTATTCTATGGCACAGGTTAAGCTGGAAGGCAGAGTGTACGCTCACGCTACTAAAGCAGTCACGGCATCTCTGGCAGAAATCCGCAACGTGCCCGTTGCAGATATTTGCAATGCGGCTACCTGGAGCTCAGTGCATACTTTCATTAAGCACTATGCTTTGGATGTCCATGCCAGACGACATCTGTCATTTGGCAGGACTATACTTAACAGACTTCTGTCCTAAGTATGTGAGCTCTTAGTTTTTCCTGCTGCCCGTCTCGGGGGATTATTAGCTTGGTACACTCCCATTAGTGTGAATGAGTGGTGGAGACTTTATGTCCAGGAAGATATGGAAATTACGTACTTACCGTAATGCTTGATCTTCTTGGACGAAGTCTCCACCACTCATTCATACGCCCACCCACCATCCCCCGAGCTCACGTCTCTGTTTTTAGTCTTCACTTCCTCAGTGGCTGGGCTGTGAAGACTCCATTGTTGACCCTTCTTACACGGATAATTCGGATGATCTTATGTCCGATTTTGTCCTTGTAGGTTAGTAACGCTGCACCTCCTCGGAAAAAAAGTACTGAGGCAGTTGGAGGGTCGACACCAAGATAGTCTTTACCGCACGAGTCGGGGCTCGCAGCGCCGCTTCCTCGCGCTCTCTTGAAAAGTTTGCTCCTGCTGGGTCCTAGCACCTCTGGTGTAGATCCCATTAGTGTGAATGAGTGGTGGAGACTTCGTCCAAGAAGATCAAGAATTACGGTAGGTACGTAATTTCCATTTCTATCCTCTCCTTTTCTGTCTCTTGTTTGCCTGATTGCACAATCAAATTTTCTTGTGAGACCTAGGAACTGATCTTTCTGACAGTCTAGTGAGTCTCCCCTTCCTGCTATTTCCCTGCCTTCACTTGCTGTTTCTTGCTTTTCTTCCTCCAGGACCTTGCGTATCTGCAGTTATAAAAATATATGTGAATCTTTGTATGAAACTGGGATCCTTCGCTTTAAAAATGTATATAGTTATGTTGTTGAAATGATTTCAAAAAAAGCTATTTGGAACTCAGTGGATTAACTCTGAGCTGCAGTCTGACCTCTACAAACTCTTTTGCCGAGTTATCAGCAGATTAGTTTTGGGGCACCATGTTATATTTTTTTACCTGCAATAATGAAACTGACAAGAACTCTGATACCTTTTGTGAGAAAACAGGAGGTATCTTAATGAGATCAGGATGCAGAAGTTAATTGTCAGGCGCAGACTTATAAAAAGAGAGCAATCGTTTGTTATAGAGAGACTGACATTTAGAATTAGAGATACCCTCAGAGGAAGGACTTTGTTCTGTTTGAACTGCCTATGTTAAACAAATTGTGCATAAATGTATTTTTTGTTTTTATTCTATTGTTATTGAGAATAATAAAAGACTACCTGCGAAGTTTATAACTGCTCTTAGTTTTCCTATGCTTCCTGACCTTTGCTTCGATGATACAGTGTAAATGACAGAGGTTGTCATGGCCGAAGAGTAATAACACTTCTTTTTTTTTTTTTACCAGGAGAGACACACTAAGCTGAAAGCTTGTTTACAGGACACCTCTTTATGTAGTTACAGTAATCCTCCTCCTTCTGACAAAGCAGGCAGGAAATACCAGTACTTTGAGTAGATAAGTGTCTTTTATGTAGCCTGAATGATTCTTCAGTTCAGGCAGTTCAAATTATGGGAAGTTAACAGCACTTCTGACAACATTGCTACAGTTCTCTATCCACACTAGCAATCTTTCCGGAGACAGCTGGCATCAGAATGTCTTCATGCTAAGCTCCTTCCACCACCTGGGTGGTATAGCCTCTGGCTCTGCCCTGTCGCATCAGTTCTTTCTTTCCACTGGAAAGGACAGGTCTCCTGCTTCACAGCTCTGAAGCACTGAAGGATGTTGAGTTTTTGCGCACTTTATTAAGGTGAATATTCAGCTTTGTCTGTATTCAGCATAAAAGTTACTCTTGCATCTTCAGGCTTTGCTATCACAATTTATAATGGGAGGCAATAAAGCAGGGTTCAGATTCTGTGCTTAATGTAGGTAGAAGATGTCAGCCATGTGAATCTGCACGATAAATGCATCTACTGGCTAGGTGATCAACAGGACATCTCCACTTGCAGTAAGTGCTGGGTCATGCTGCCAGCTTCCATTCAGGAATGGAAGGCCAGGCTGGCCTTAGAATGGCCTGAAGACCGCAAATCAACCTCAGAGGCTGACAGGTTGGCTGCTCAGCTTGCAGTCATGGAAGAAGAGGCAGTAGCATTTGCAGTGAGTTCCTCATCAGGGCTGTTCCCGACTGGGGCCAGCATCAGAGGGTCATTCTCTGATTTTAGAGAGATGTGCGTGGCCCTTCACCCTTTCTGGGTTTTCTGACCATCCCTTTGTGGAGGGTCTGGTTATGGATTCTGCCTTCCATAAATCCACAGGCCAAGGAGACATGGACAGAGTCCAAGAAAATTGATCATGTGGGTAAAAAAATGTATACTGTCACGTCACTGGGTCTCCATCAAGCCAGTTATTCAGTCATGTTGGTGAATTTTGATCATGCCTTTCTTGGGATATATGGGGAATTCCTCTCTCTACTTCCAGCTAATAAATAGCTTCCTGTCAAGTGCATCAGAGACCAGAGTCAGTTGCTGGCTGAGCACCAGCTTCAGATAGCCTTGGACATGGGCGACCTTTATGCTCGTGCCATGGCAATGGCCGACGCCATGGGTTGTTGTGCCTAGCCAAGGTTGTCAACCTTTACTTGGCTTGAAGTCATTCTGATAACTCTGCTTTCTCCGGGAAACATAGAAACATAGAATTTGACAGCAGATAATGAACAATTGGCCCATCTAGTCTGCCCATTTTTCTCTACCTGCTATATCACCGCAGACTCTATTTGATCTCCGGCTCTACCTCCCCCGCCTTACCCTTAAGGTTCCCTTATGCCTATCCCGTGCGTTCTTGAACCCCTCTGCAGTATTTGCCCTCACCGCTTCTGCTGGGAGCCTGCTCCAGGCATTCACCACTCTTTCTTTGAAGAAGTACTTCCTCACATCTCCCCTGATTCTACCCCCTCTTCAGCTTCATAGCATGACCCCTAGATCTTATCTGTGTCAATCTTCACCATTTGTTACTGGTGGGTTCTGACCGGAGGAGCAGAAGCCTGTGGAAATATTCTTGCTTTTTTTTTTTTTTTTTGTAAGGGAAGGAGTCGATGCCATGGGCTGTGCCACCCTCGAGGCCAACGCACTGCGTGGCGCTTGTGGGTGGGCCAGTAACCAATGCCGACTCCTCCTCCATCCCAGTTCTGCTTCTCCCACCATCGAGCGAAAATGACCTCATGTGTGGAGCATGAATTTCCTTCTGTGTCATTGGCGTAGTCCATCAGGAAGTCCGTCCTAGTTCTGCTGAAGTTGCGTTCTCTGTCCCGTCGACTGGTAAGATCTTTCCTTTTTAATTTTTGACAACGTCAAGTCCTGTTTTTAGTTATTGTTTTTTCTGTCCGGTCATGTCTCATTCAGGGGACAAGAAAAAGTCTTCCAAGGCGGGCTGGCCCCAGATGCGACGGCATCCCTGTGGCCGGCTTTACTCCGTCACGGACCACCATGATCAATGCTTGACCTGCTTGGGCCTGAACCATGATATGGACAGCTGCGATGCCTGTTTTTCGATGGATTGTTGAGTTCTGGAAGTCCGTGCATTCAAAGTTGGATGTACGCCGATGACTTTCAGAGGACAGGCGTGCACCAGGGACACCAAACGCAGGTCCCTTGACCCTTCCTCCAGGTCCCCTCCTGGTTCTGTATGGACCGTGGAGGATGGGGCTTCCACCCTTTCAAGCCTTGCCTTGGCAGAAGCCCCTCTTATGGTGCAGGAGGCCAGTCCAATTCCTTCGGGAGTTGGGCTGGAAGCACCATCCTGACAGTCGCCTCTTTGGAGGTAAAGGCTCCTCTAGTGTCGTGGCCTTTGTCTTCCAGGCCCAGCCTGGTGATTTTCTCTGCGCCATCCGTCGAAGCTGCCAGGGATCAGAGTGGCACCATGCGTGATGCGGGGCTGGCTCGCAGCGCTTGCCTCAGATCGATTGCCACGCACAATGCCTGCCAGTAATCGGGCGGGCGCCGGTGGGCAGTGCAGGCCCAGCTTGTAGTGCTGGGAATGGCGGGGGTCCGTGAAATGTTCTGGATATGTGCCTCCTCTGGGGAGGATGATGATTCGGAGGTGGATCCAGACTGGCTTCCGGGCTCTTCTGAATCCTTGGACTCCCCCACCCACCTCGTACGTCGGTCCCTGTCCAACCCCCTCCTTCAGGTCCGGTGGTTTCCACCAGCGCCAGTGTTATAGCCGCTTGCGGCACCATCCGAGCTTCCGGTGCCGAGGTCAGTACCAAAGGGTCCTCCTGGGCAGGTGGCATTTCTGATCTGTTTTGGGTGCCCAGGTTGGGCCCATTTCTGGACCTGTAGGACATCTGGAGCAGGGGAGATTGCTCCCCCATCTACTGCCTCTCGGGAGTCAGTGGGTGTGGTTGAGCTACCTCGGTTGGGCCTGAGGAAGAGGTCCCTCTCTGAGTCTGAGAGGCTAAGGGGCAGTATCAGGAACAACATCCTTCCCTAGTAGCTCACAAAGATTCGGGTAGGAGTTGCAGTGCTGGCCCTGTCTTCTCCCCTGAGGTCTCCTCGGGAGGGATCTCATCTCTGAAGGCTAGGGGCCACCTTTCTGGACCCATGCAGCCCGAGTCACCTCACGGGGGGAATTCCTTTTAGGGCTCAGTCCCGACTGTTCCAGTCTGGTTGAACGGCCGCTGACTATCTCAACCGACAGATCCTCCTGAGGTATTGGGTCGCCTGTTCGGTCCCCCAGCCCTGGCAGAGGTCGCCTTATTCCTCAAAGGCATCTGATCCTTCTACCTCTGCCAATCCCTCCCCCTCTCCCGGGTCACTCTGGTCCTATGGGGCCCTTGACTTGGGAACAGTTCAGAGCCATGGCTGCCATATTCCCTGCCTATGTAAGATCCAAGGATGAACAGATGTTTCACCATTCTTCTGGGCAGTTGGAGCCTGACTCTCCAGACTCATCGGCTTCCTCATCTTCCTCACTTGAGGGAGAGGATCCCTCTGTCCACCTCTCCTCAGATGCTGACCAGACCGGTTATCAGCGTTTCCTTTCAGGGTTAGTCGACGAGCTCCACATCACCAGACTAGCAAGTCACATCCTGACCGGGCGGCGCGTGCTTTTTCAGGCAAATTCAGTGCGGACAACCTGGTGGTACCCGCCTGGCCCTTCCCTTTTAGGGATGCGTCATAATGCATTTGGAGGCATCCTTCAGTCCCTTCTCCAGCCCTAATGGACTGCCGGCACAGGTACTGAGCACCCCTAGGATCTCCAGGAACCTTATCTCACCCATCTTCGGGTGTGATGATCCTGGACACTCCTTCCAGGCATAGACGCCCAAAACATGACCGTCCCCCGGTTGCAGACTCCATGGAGTTTGACTTCTGAGGAGAAGGGTGTTTTCCTCAGCATGTCTCTCTCTTTCTCTCTCAGCACATCAGGCCCATCATGCTGCCTACAACAGGCACTTATGATCCTTGCTAGGGCAAATCCTAGCATCTATACCTGATTAGGAGGCAACCAGACAAGCCATTGCCCTCTCCGCACGTGGCCTGGAGCTTGCGAGGCACCAAGCAAGGGCATCGTATGATGCCAATCCGGTGGCGTCCAGGCTAGCGGGGACAGCGATCTGCATAAGGTGGATGGCATGGCTTCATCTGTCCCGGTTATCGCCCATGGCCCAGCAAAGGGTGATTGTCTCCTCTTTCTGGGGAACCCACCTTTTTTCTCGCAGGGTGAAGCAGGAACTTCAGGGGCATTTCCTTCTCCCAGCCAGAGAGAAGCCCCGCATCAGCCTGACCAGTCCCAGGCCTAGTTAGGCCTGTAAGGGTCTCCCCCCCTCCTGTGTCTCCCCCACAGGAGACTTGAGAGACATTCCTCCCTCAGGGAGGTACCAGATCCCTTCAGGGGACTTGGTAATCACCCACCGGTGATGAATGGCGAAGATTGACACAGATAAGATATGAAAATTACAATCCTACCGTAATTCTTCATCTTTCTCTGTATCTTCACCATTCATCACTGCTTCTCGCCCTCCTTCCCCTCTTGGGCCTCAGTCTCTGGGCGATGCCTCCTCCCTGCTTGTTTTTCACCAAATTGGGGCCTTGTGGGCCTTGTTCTTTGGTACCTCTTGGCTTCGCTCCTTCTTCTGAGGGAGTCAGGGTTTTTCTGTTGGGAAAGACAGGCAGGGACCGCTTGTCGCTCCACTATGAGGGCTCACCAGGGCCTCTTCGGTCATTCCTGACGAGATCCCCCTATCCAGCTTGGTCTGAACCACCTTTAGGATTCGACCTGTTGCTTGGTCTTCAAACCATATGGTTCTCTTCGGGACAGTTTTTCAGACGGGCCCTGGTGACCTCCAATCCCTCCTCCGGGAGCCGTGACACCCCCTCTTTCTAACCACTAATTCAGCTGTCTATCCTATGCAGGGGCCTCTGGATAATTAAAATCTTCTCCCCTTGGGAGATCCCCTTCTGGCATCATCCCCTCCTTGATTCGGAGGGGTGTCAACTCTAAACCTCTGCAGGGAAATTGTTTGTCAGGAGGAGCCTGCAGCAGGGAGGATCCTGTCCCCAGGATTCTCTCTCGAGAAGAGGGGCAGACACTGACCACCTGCTTCTTCTTGGACTTTCGGAGAGGGCACTTCCAAACTGGTGCCTTGTCTTTCCAATGTCTGTTAGACTTCTTCAGTCTACCATCTCCCACTGGATAATCCTTAGACTTCAGGGTTTTTTCTTCTCCCGCTCCCTTCAGCGGAGAGAGAGAGAGGAAATGTGACTTAAAGACAGCGGTGTCCTTCTCCTCAATCCTCGGGGAGTCCTCTGGACCCCGGTGAGTGCAGTGCAGTGTCCCCCGCTCTTTTCTATCCTCTCCCCCCCCTTACTCTGTCCCTCCCTTACTTTCCCAGAGGTCCCAGACCCCTAGGTTCTCTCTCTCTCTTTTCTGTCCTCTTGACCAGCATTATTCCTTCCTTTGTTTATATCATTTCCTTTACCTATCCCTCGGGCTCCCTTGACCCGCCCTCTTTCTTTCTTTTCCAAACTTCTTTCTCTCTGGCATGCAGAACTGGGATGGAGGAGGAGGAGAAGGAGGAGGCGTCAGTTACTGGCCAGCCTGTGAGTACCATGCAGTGCGTCGGCCTCAAGGGTGGTGCCACCCATGGCGTCGACTCCTCCCCTTACAAAAAAATAAAAATGCTCCCATGGGGTCCTGCTCCTCCGGCCAGAACCCACTAGTGATGAATGGTGAAGTTACACAGAAAGATCAAGAATTATGGTAGGTATGTAATTTTCATTTCTTGAGCATTTTTTTTTGGGTGAAAAATGCTTCCTTCTTGTACCTTATTTATACCCGTAAGGTATTTGAAAGTCTCTGTCCTATCCCCCCTCTCCCTCCTTTCCTCTAGGGTGTACATATTGAGATTCTTCAGTTTCTTCTCACAGGGCTTTTGATGCAGATCCTGCACCATTCTAGTTGCTTTCCTCTGGACCACCTCCACTCTGGCTATGTCCTTCTGGAAATGTGGTCTCCAGAACTGGACACAGTACTCAAGGTGAGGTCTCACCCATAATCTATTCAGAGATGACACCACCTCCCTCTTTCTGCTGGTGATACCCCTCCCTATGCACCCCAATATTGTACCAACTCTTCCAACTGCCTTGTCACACTGCATGGCCAGCTGTAGGTAATCAGATATAATTACCCCAGGTCTCTTTTCTGTTTGGAGGTTGTCAAAACCACTCCCCCACCCCCATTTTGTACTCCGCACCTGGGTTTCTGTGCCGTAAGTGCATGATTTTACACTTCTTCAGATTGAACATTGGCTGCCATACCCTAGACCACTCTTCTAACTTTTTTCAGCTCGCTACTCATTTTTCCACACACACACCCACACCCCAGGAGTGTCCACCCTATTGCGGATTTTAGTGTCATCTGCAAAAAGGCAGACTTTCCCATTCAGCCCCTCTGCAATGTCAGTAATAAAGACATTAAAGAGGACTGGTCCTAGTACTGATTCCTGTGGCATCCCACTAGTCATCCTCCCTGCCTCAAGTGAACTCCATTTACCACCAACCTCTGTCGCCTATCTCTTAACTATTTTTCTTACCCAATTTTCCAACTTTGGACCCAGTCGTAGACTACTCAATTTGCTTATGAGTCTTCTATGTGGAGGAGTGACAAAGGCCTTACTGAAATCTAGGTAGGCCACATCTACTGCTCCACCCTGATGCAACTCCCTGGTCATCCAGTCAAAGAAATCTATCAAATTAGTTTGACATGATTTCCCCCCTGTGAGTGCATGCTGTCTCGGATCTTGTAAACCATTGGAGTCAAGATATTCTACAATCCTTTCCTTCAGTAGTGATTCCATTACTTTCTCCACCACTGATGTCAAGCTGACAGGCCTGTAGTTGCCAGCCTTCTCCTTGCTACCAGTTTTGTGAAGTGGGACTACATCTGCCCTCCTGCAGTCTTCCAGAACCACTCCAGTCTCCAGTGAGTAGTTGAACAGGACTGTTAGAGGTGCAGCCAGTACTTCCCTGAGCTCCCTTTATATCTTTGGATGTATCCCGTCTGGCCACATTGCCTTGTCCACTTTCGGTTTTGTGAGTTCCTTTAGGACTCTCCTCTGAAAATGGGCTAGTATCCACTTCCCTTCCTTTGATGCTCCTGTTACTTTTCTGTGGCCCTTCGCCTTCCTCATCCTCTGTGAACACAGAACAAAAATATTTGTTCAGGATGTCTGCCATTTCCTGGTCCCCCTCAACACAATCCCCCCTTTGCTTCTTAGCCTTACAATTCCTCCTCTGGTCTTCATCTTTTACTTACATACCTGAAAATGTCTTGTCCCTTCACATTGCCTGGGCTATTCTCTTCAGTTTGCACCTTTGCGCTTCTCACTGCTTTCCCTGCCTCCCTCTACTTCTCCTGAAACACCTGTTTATCATCCTTCCTCTGTGTCTTCTTATACATGCTGAATGCTAATCTTTTTGCCCTTACCTTCCCTACCACCTCTTTTGAGAACCATAGCGGTCTCTTTTTTCCTCTTGCTTTTGCTCACTAGCCTGACACAGAGATTTTTTCCTCTTTTAACTTTGTCTACAGTTCCTCCACTTTACTTCTGTCCCCCCGGCATCCCTGAGGCATTCAACCATCTTTTTATTATCGGCCTTGTGTGGCTACTCCCAACAGTTCTTATGGTGATCACCAGTCCCCAGGTGGCCTCCCACTGTTATGTCTGCAACACTGTCCTCATCAGTGAGTACAAGGTTCAGTATTACTCCATCATGAGTGGGCTCCCTTACTAGTTGCCTGAGGAATGCCCTCTGCAGGGAGTTCAGGATATCCTTGCTCCTAGCCAAGACTGCAGCCGGGAGGCTCCAATCTACATCTGGCAGATTGAATTCCCCCACTATCAGCACCTCCATCTTAATTACCATCCTTTGAATGGCTTCCACTAGAACCTTACCCAGCACCGCCCCCCATGCTGGAGGTCTATAGATCACGCCAGTGTGAATAGCAGTTCCATTCCCTGTCTCTAAGGTGACCCACAGTACCTCCGCCCCTTCCTGTATTCCTTGTATCTCCATTGCTTTTATGCTTTCCCTCTCATAAAGCACCACTCCTCCTTCTTTCCTACCCACCGTTCCTTCCTGAAAAGAGTATAGACTGGTATGGCTATATCCCAGTCATGGTTCTCAGTGCACCATGACTCAGTAATGGTGACAGTGTCTAGGTCAGCCTCTGCCATAATGGCCTCTAGGTCCGGAATTTTATTTCCCAAACTTAAAGCATTTGCACACATGGCCTTCCAGATTTTGCTACCACCTTGCTTGCCAACCCCCCCTTTTAACGGCTGCATGGATGGGGCCATGCTGTTATATTGCTATGAAGCAGGAGAGAGAAGAGACTATGGAAGCATGTGACCGGATACCTCTCCAGCATGCTTCCACAGTGCTGCCAGTCATGTCCACAGCATTGATTTTCTGCCTCCCCTTCCCTCTGTGGGCCGCACCCCCCTCCCCACACTCTGCAAGGGCACTATTTTGTTTCCACCTGTTACTTCCACAGTTGTGGGCAAAACCAAAGAGGTTGCCGTGCACAAGATGGCCACTCTGAGGTCATTGCACGTGCATGAGTATCGCGCATGCGCACTTCTGTCACGATGGCCATCTTGGACACTGCACACATATGGCGTCAGCCACGGCAGGAGCACCGAGTGCTTTTCACACGGACTCGCTGGTCTGAAGCAGCTGTGTTGGCTCTGACTAGAGTTTGTTCCCATTGCCCTCTTTCCTTGCTCTCCCTGCTCTCTCTCCAATCTCCCTTCATTACTACCATTTTGTTTTTCTCATTAATAGATACCCTAGGGGTTTTCTCTCCCTTAGGGTTCTCCCTACTGACTACAGCCCGTGGGGGGAGGGCAGTTTATATCCCCCCCCCCCCGCTTCCTACTGCTGCTTCCCTCAGCTAGTTTAAATGTTTACTAAAGTCAAATTTAAACCATTCACTGAGGACCGCAATTCCCATCCTGGACGGATGTAGGCTATCCCCCCTGTATAGGCCCTCTTCCCTCCAGGTGGGACCCCAGTCTCCAATGAAGCTGAACCCCTGCTCTCTGCATCACTCCTTCAACCATGAGTTGAAGCTCCTGGTACGGAGTACCCTATCGTCCTCCCTGTCGTGGACAGGTAATGCCTCAGAAAAAGCCACTGAGCATGCTACCTGTCTAAGACCCCTCTTGAACTCCCAGAAGTCCTTCTGCACTATCCCAGCCTGGTCCCTAGCCCAGTCATTAGTCCCCAGGTGCACAATGACATCCATCTCTCCCTCCTGTCCTGCTGACTGAGCAATCCTCAGGATCCGTTTTCCATCGCTCTGAGCCATGGCGCCATTTAGGCACCTAACCTTCCTTTCCCCCTCCCTTCCAGCTCCCAGTTCTATCCCTCTCACAGTTGAGTCCCCCACCAGGATTTGCTTCCTCTTCCTCTGGAGTCCTCTGCCATGCTCCTTGGGGTCTCCAGTTCATAGGTCCCCCACATCATCCCTGGTCACTGTCACGGGCACCTCCTTGGGACAGTCCCACCCCACCAGAGTGGCTTAAAAATTGTGTAGTGGTACCGGATGGGGAATGTGCTTCTGACTCACTACCTTCACCCTTCCAGAGCTCACCGTAATTCAGCTGTTCCTCTTCCTTGGCATCTTCTGAGGTAACGGTGGCAGACTCGGTAGTCCCTGGGTGGGGGAAGAGGCTGCCCGAATCTGGAAGAGACGAAGATAGCCACAGTGTGAATGTGAACTGCATACTGCTAGTAGAACTACGGTTACAGGTGAGTAACCTATATTTCTCGGGTAGTTTAGGAAAGTCAGTGCTTTAAGAAGTTCGAGGTTTCTCTGTTTGTCTTTTTGAGCATGTCTCTCAGGAGGCTTTGTGTTTTCTGATTATGTTTGTGTGTCTCTTGTGTGGGGGAACATACCCTTTTTTGAATCCTTTGGCTCTAGAAAACAGGTGCTGAGAAATAAACTCCTTAAATGAGTGATGTCCAGCAGGTGTCACGAATGGTAAACATATTGTAATCTTGGGTAAACATTCCTGCACTTGTTGGAATGTATGCAAGAGCAGGCGAAGGAAGCCTGTTTGTGGATATGACTTTGCACGTACATCCCGTTACAATTGGGATGGGTCTGTGTCTCAGTGCACCTGTGTGTTTAGTTGGCTCAATCAGTACATTACATTGTACTGTGGGTAGCAGTTTCCCTGTACTGTCCAGCTTCTCACCCTGCCCTGGCTGCTTTGTAAAGTGTTGTGTTGTCTTTATTTGGTAGCTATGCCAGTAAGCCAGATGAAAACTATGAGGATCCATCAGATGTGGCTGCCATAAAAGAGGCCCAAGAGAAGATGGGAGACTTCAAACTGAAATCCGCCAAGGACTACAGTGTGCCAGAACACCTGCGTGTGAATGCAGAGAGAAAGACGGAGCAACTAATTGTGCTGGAAGGGCTGGTATGTAGCATGTAGGATGGAGCGCTGGATGTGGCCTACCTTGATTTCAGTAAGGCCTTCAACACTGTTCCACATAGGAGACTCATACATAAGCTGAGCAGCCTAGGAGTGGGTCCAGAAGTGGTAAACTGAGTAAGGAATTGGTTGGAGGATAGGAAACGGGGTGGCAGTAAATGAAGTTCACTCCAAGGAAGGGAGGGAGGGTGACTAGTTGGGTGCCACAAGGATCAGTACTGGGACCGGTCCTCTTTAGTGTCTTTATTAGTGACATGACAGAGGGACTAAAAGGGAAGGTATGCCTTTTGCTGATGACACTGAGAGATCTGCAATAGGGTTGACACTGGGATGAAGAGGGATCTAAGAAAGCCTGAGAAGTGGTCAAGAGTGTGGCAACTAAATTTCAATGTGAAGAACTTCAAAATCCAGCACTTTGGGGTTGAAGAAACACAGGGGTGGAATATAAAATGGGGGGAGTGGTACTGGCGACCACCAAACAGGAAAGAGACCTGGGGAATAATCATATCTGATTACCTAAAAGTGGCCAAACAGTGTGACAAGGCAGTTGGGAGAGCCAGTGGGATGCTAGGTTGCATGGGGAGGGGTATCACCAGCAGAAAGAGGGAGGTGGTGATATCGCTGTATAAATCACTGGTAAGGCCTCACCTAGAGTACTGTGTCCAGTTCTGGAGACCACATGTCAGAAAGGACATACCCAGAGTTGAGGCAGTCCAGAGAAGAGCAACTAAAATGTTACAGGTTCTGTATCAAAAACCCTATGAGGAGAGACTGAAGGATCTCCATATGTATACCCTGGAGGAAAGGGGAGAGGAGAGAGGAGAGAGGGAGAAAATACAGAAATATCTCAAGGGTATAAATAAGGTTCAAGAAAGAAGCCTTTTTCAGAGTAAAAGATGCTCAAGAATAAGGGCTCATGCTATGAAGCTGGAGGGGGGTAGATTCAGGGGAGATATAAGGAAGTACTTCTTCACAGAAAGAGTGGTGGATGCCTGAAACAGCCTTCCAGTGGAGGTTGTGGGGGCCAAAACTAATGGAATTCAAGAAGGCATGGGATAGGCAAAAGGGAACCTTATTAGTAGGGAAAGAGGGAGGTAAAGCCGGAGATCAGGTACAGTGTGCGGTGTTACAGTAGGTAGGGAAAATGGGTAGACTAGGTGGGTCAAGTGGTCCTGCCATCAAATGCTATGTTTTTGTGTTTCTATGAACTTGGGAGGGGGGTCAAAACTGCATTAGCATTGGAACGGGAATGGGGAAGCAACATGAAAAACACATGATCTTCCAGGAATCAATTGTCGCCTTTGATTTCTACTTATGGGTCTGGGCTTGAGGCACTAGTACCCTGCAAGACAAAGGTTTCCACCAGAGGGCCAGCAATGAGTACTGGGCACAGAGTCAGTGCACCCCCTTGTGGTGTTGCATGCTATCCAATAACCATTGCTAGCTCTTTCACCAATGTCAGTACTGATCTTCCCTCGTCAGTCTTCATCATTCATTACTGCTGGGCTTGCTGGATGTAGTTGGGGAGGCGCACCTAAGCAGAGAGTGTTTTTTTTTTTTTTGGGTGGGAGTCAAGCTGATGGTGCCGCCTACAGGCCCATGCTCGCGGGCGCATATGGGTTGGCCTTTAGGTGCTGCAGGCTCCTCCTAAACCCCAGTTCTGTTTCTCCCACCATCGAGGTTGCACCTGCTGTGCACGTTTCAGTGCTTGCTGTGTCATCAGACCTGTTCTGTATTTTGATGCCATTTTGCTGCTTTTCCATCCCGGTTCTGAATCCACCAGACACGGTTCGATATCAGTAAGTCCGTTCCTTTTATTATTCTTTTCGTGTCATGTGTGGTTTGGGGGCTAAGAGAAAATCCATAGCGGGCCATGTCCCCATGCGTTGGTGCCCCTGTGGTCGGCATTTTTCCGTGACGGACCGACATGCGGTTTGTCTGTGATGCCTGGGTCCCAACCACGATATGGACAACTGCGACACCTGTTTCTCCATGGACTGCCGCATTCTGGAAATCTGTGTGTTTAAAGTTGGCAGGGCCCCATCAACTTTCAGAGGACGACATAATTCTAGGGATCCCATGGCAAGATCTCTCGACCCTACCTCCGGGTCCCCTCCTAGGTCTGTACGGCCCGGTGAGGAGGAAACCTCCTCAGATTTCAGCCTTGCCATTGAAGAGGTTTCTTCCGCAGTGCTGGAGGAATGCCTCAGTTCCCTGTGGAGCCAGGTCAGGAGCACTACCACGCCAGTTGCCTCCTTAGAGGTGCAGGCTCCCTCAGTGTTGTGGCCCACGGTACTGGGCCCATCACTGGCAGACCCTCGACACCATGCCATGTCCTGCGGCACCACCAGTCTGGAGGTATGCATGGTCTCCTCTTCAGAGCAGGATGAGTCACTGACTGATCCGGACTGGCATCCTGACTCCCCAGGGTCGGGGAGCCCCATTAGATGTGGCACCAGGCGGCCCAGTGTTCGCCTCTCGAGCTCCCTGGAGTCTGTGGTCTCTGCAGGCCCTCTTGCTAACTCTGTTGTCGGGGCCCTGCGGTGGATAGCAGTCCCGGAGGACATGGTGTGGCGGTCTCGATCTCAGAGGCCAAGGCAGCTGCTATGTGTGGTGCTGCTTTGGTTCCTTCAGTTGGGATGCGGACTTCTTCTTCTGCAGCCTTCCTTGGGAGGGCCTGCAGGATTAGGGGACCCCTTAGCTCTGGGGTCGAGGAAGAGGAGGGCCTCAGAGTCCCAGGGGTTGAGGAGCCAGGGTGAAGCACGGGGGCCCTCTTCCACTTCCCTGTGGGGGATGGGGAGAACTCGCAGTGCAGAGCCTTGCTTCTCCTCGGAGTCCTCAGAGGTGCCCTTAGTGGGCGGCACTTTGTGTTGCCCTTCTGGATCCATGCAACCCCTGTCACACCACAGGGGAGATTCCCCCTCAGGGCTCAGCCAGGATATGTTTTCACATCTACAGCGCACGCTGACTGGGTCGATCCCCGGCTCCCCTCGAGCTAGAGGATCCCCAGCAAGGTCTCAAGGCCCTGGCAGAAGCCGGGCACTTTCAGTTAGGTGCTCTTCCCCAATCCCTCTGCAGTCACCTCCACCTCTTCCTGGCCATGTGGGCCCTACGGGGCCCTTAACCTTGGAGACGTTCAGGGCCACTGCGGCGGCCTTCCCTAGGTATGTTAGAGCCATGGATGAGCAGGTCTTCCACCCATCTCCACCCACCGCAGGAGGACTCTGAGCACTCAAATTCCTCGACTTCCTCTTCTGATTTCACTGAATATCAGCAGTTCCTTTCAAGGTTAGTACAGGAGCTCCATATATCCCACGTGGTAAGATGCAGTACTGAGCAGGAGACACACTCCTTCCTGAGCGAGTTTAGTGCATACCACGTAGTGGTACCTTCCTGGCCTATTCCCTTCCAGGAAGCGTCAATCCGCACTTGGCAGTCACCAGCTGCCTCATCCCCAGCCCCAGCGGACTGCAGGAGGAGGTATTGTGCTCCCCAGGAGTCTCTTGGTTCTCTGCCTCACCCACTTTCGGGGCTGATGGCCTTAGATACTCCTTCCAGGCTTCAACACGCAGCGCACGACTGACCACCAGATCCATCCAGATTCTGCTGAGTCTGACCGGTGGGGAAGAAGAGTTTTCTCTTCAGCTTGTGTGCTGCTTTGTATCAGTTCACTTCAGGCTCACCAGGCTGCCTACAACAGGCACCTGTGGTCAATGTTAGTGCAGATGTTAGCATCTTTGCCTGATACGTAGGAATCTAGGCAAGACATTGCCCTCTCTGTGCAGGGTCTGGAGCTTGCAAGGCACCAAGCAAGGGCATCTTATGATGCCAATGAGGTGGCCTCCAGACTGGAAGGGACAGCGATCATGGCTTCACCTGTCCAGGTTGTCACCCATTGTCCGGTGTAGGGTAATTTCCTCCACTTTTCATGGGACCCGTCTTTTTTCCCCGCAGGTCGAGGAGGAACTTGCAGGAGCGTGTTCCATCCCCCTGGCCATGGCAACACCTCCTCAGCCTGACCAGCCTTAGGCGGTGTATGGTCTAGTAGGGCTATGGGGTCACCCCCTCCTGTGCCTCACTGCAGGAGGCTGAGGGAATCTGTTCCCTCAGGGCAGTGCCAGGTCCCCTCCAGGGGGCTTGGTACTCACCCAGCAGTTGTGAATGGTGAAGATTGACAAGGGAAGATAAGAAAATGACATACCTACTGTAATGCTTGATCTTCACCATTCATTACTGATTCCCGGCCACCTTCTCATCTTGGGCCTTAGCTCCTGGACACCGCCACCCTGCTTGCCCTCCCCCTCTTTGAGGCCAGTTGGGGGCAGAGTCCCCCTGGTACCTCAGGGCCCTCTGTTTCCTTCTTTAAAAAGTCACAGAGCACTTAACCTTGGGGGGCGGCGAGTAGGGTCCTCACCCTGACCTTGGAGGTAACTCCCCAGGGTTCTCAGTGGGGTATACTTGGGGTCCTCACATGTCATGGCTCCAGTCTCCATTATAGGCTTTTAAAGAGGTAGGGACTTCGTCAGTATATTCCGTGGGAGGACCTGTGGGAAATTCCCTCTATTTTCCCCTTCACAGTGTCCGCCTTTTCTTATGGGGGGGTAATTCTGGACAGAGTCCTCGCCTATTTAAGAGGTGTTTTCCCCTTAAACTAACCCTTGGGTGGCGGGTGCTGAGCTAGAGGGTCATGCTCCAGGACTTTCATCCCTTATGTGGGTCTGAGTGGTGGGTGGGTTACCTCTTGCCATGCTTTATATTATCCAAGACCATCAAAAGTTCTCTGTTTGGGCCTATGTCCAGTGGTCCCTGAAGTTGACAGAATCCTTGCTCCTGTGTCTTCTTTCCCCCTCAGGGTTTTGAAGCTGAACTGAACCTATGGTCTTCCAACTGAGCATGACAGAGGTCCCCCCCCTCCCCTGTTTCTTCTTCTTCTCCTCTCTTTCATTCTCTCTTTTCACTCTCTCTTTTTCCTGTGCTGCCATCCAGGGGCTGGGGCCTTAAGGCCAGTTAGGAAAAAGTTCTATACCCTCTGTCCTCTGGTCGGCTTATTCCTTTTTCAGTTTATATCCTTTCCTTTTCCTATCCCTCAGCTCTCTTGCCTTATCTTTAGTTTTCTCTATCCCCCTTTTTTCTTTCCTCTCCGGCAGAACAGAACTGGGGTGGAGGAGGAGCCAGCAGCACCTATCGGCCAACCCGCGTGTGCCATGCAGTGCGTGGGCCTTGTGAGCAGCGCCATTGGTACCGGCTCCTCTCCCCCTCCCAAAATAAAAACACTCCTGTGCAGGTGCGCGCCTCTGGCTTACACTCAGCAGTAATGAATGGTGACGATACAAGAGAAGATCAAGAATTACAGTAGGTACATAATTTTCTTTTCTTTCTGCCATCAAGAGCACACCATGGGAGTTCTCCCTAGTTCGACTTGTTGCCATCAATTTTTTTTTACTGCATCACCGTAACGTTTTCATTTTTATGGTGTCCTTCTACTGTGATTTCTTTTCTGCATGATGCTGAAAGCTGAGTCTGAAGGGGGCTGCACAAAATAGAAGAAAATCTGACAGCTTTACATTACAGGTTGGTACCCCTGTGGGAGTAAAATGGCTATGTCTGACAAGCATCAAGTCAGCCTGGCCTGCCTTGGACCCAAGCATAACATCGATGCATGTGATGCCTACATCTCTATGGATTGTCGTACCCTAGAAAACTGCACATTGAGGTGTGATTGTCCAATCCTCACCTTTCGAGGCCAATGTCGAATGCATGCATCCAACAAAATGGTGCTATGCCTTTCCACTTGGCTGCATTCTGGGACCTCTGGTTCCATAGAAGCACAGGGTCCTCCACAACCTCAATGCATTGAGGTGTTGGAGGTCCTGATGGTTGAGTCTGTGGGACAGCCAACTCCTTAAGTACAGTTGACTGTGAACCCTCCACAGTATGTCTGACCTGTGTAGCAGAAATCCCCATGGTGAGGCTAAAGCTATACGCTTGGTCTACACCAGTGGACACCTCAATGTCCGCTAATATCACCTGTGTTGTTCCCGTTTGTTGTAACGACACGGCAGGTGATCCTAAGGATGACTCTGGGCCTCCCTCCAATAGAGGGACCGGCACCAAGGCTGTTGGTTGCTCTAAAGCTGGTTCAAAGACTGTCCCTATTCATGGTGTTGCTAATGACACCAAGGAGGGAGGCAGCTTGAAAATGCTGATAGTAATGGCCATGGTGTGTATCCTGGGGCTGGCTCCAAGCCAGATGCCAATGATGATGTTGCCTCCGAGGTTGTCCCTGACTCTGGTGTCACCCGTAACACCAAGGAAGGGGATGGCACTAAGCGTATTGTCGAAATCAACACCAAACAAAGAGTCGAGGACGATGTCAACCATGGTGATGGAGAGAGTCCTATCTCTGAGGACATCGCTGACTGTGAGCATAGTGCCAACGGTGACACTAACTGGGGGTCGGACAATGCCTTGGAAGCTGCTTTCTCTCAAGAGCTACAGGGAAAAATTGTCACCAGTGAGGACTGGGATTGCCCCATGGGATATGTACAGCTCCAGTCTTCTTACCTGGGGGTTCCCCTCAGTGGTGTCGATTGTGTCACTCCTTGGATATAGGGAGATGCCATTCAGGTGAATCTGCTGGGCCCTTCCCTTGGATGAGGCACCTTATGCAGTTTTGCAGCCCAGGCAGAGACTTTCGAGACCTGGAGTCTCAACCCCTTTTAGAAAGGCTTTGCTACTTTTTATAGAGGATGCCCTCATTAATAAGCCCTGTGGGGCCACTAACATGGGAGTAACACCAGGATTGGATCAGTGCCTTAGAGTCCTGGCATAGGGAGTCTGACAGAGCCCAGTTTAGGCCCTTCCTCTAATTACCAACCCTTTCTAGGGGGAGTGTCTCATCTCCTTCAATGTCCTCCTCAGAAGACAATGAATCCCCCATTCACTGGCCTCTTTTTCTGAGTATGCTCTGTAGCAGTGATTCATGATGGAGATGCTGCAGGCATTTGACTTGTCTGCCTATATTGGCTGCGATCTGGCAGCCCTGCTATTGGGACTCTTAGGAGTTCCCAATCTCAACACTGTTAGGGAGTTCCCAATCTCAACACTGTGGTCATTCCTCCTTGGCCCAGAGCAGTGAAGGAGGCATCCTTTATCACTCCAGTTATCCCCTGTACCTCCTCATGTGGTACTGCACACCTTTTGGGTCTTCAGGGGACATGTCTCACCCCATTTTACTGCTTCAAGAACTATAAACCCCATCAAAGCTTTGGAGCCTCATGCATGATCAGCTCCCAGATGTGGACTCTGCTCTTACAGATGCTCTGGGCAGGAAAGTTTTCACCTCAGCACATGCCCTTATTTGTGTGTCAGCACACCAGACGCATAGGGCGACCTACAACCATCACCTGTTGTTTCAGCTGCACAACCTGCTGTCTGCATTGCTTATGAGCAAGGAAGTCTGGCAAGCTGTCGACCTTTCCACCTGGGGTCTGGAGGTAGCACAGCACCAAGCAGTGGCATCTTATGATGCCAACAAGGTAGCCTCCTGGCTGGTGGGAACTGCAGTCTGCATTTGGCAGACAGCATATGTTCATTTGTCTGGACTGGCACCTTTGGCCCAGCTTAAGGTGCTTAACTCACATTTCCCGGGGGTACACTTCTTTCCCAGGGTTCGGCGAGAACTTTCAGGGAACCATCTTGCTCAGAAGCCTCTGCCTGGCCCTGACCAGTCTCAGATCTCATCAGATCTGTAAGGAGCCCCTGCCTTCAGGTGTTCTTCCCCACATGGAGGGCTGCAAGTATCGCTTAACCTCAGGGTGAGTCAGCTGCTCCCTCAGAAAATGAAAAGCTTGGTAGTCTGACCTATTAAGTGGTAATCAATGGTGAAGATTTATTATTGGAAGATATAAAATTTACGTATGTAATGTAACTGTTGATCTTCCTGGACCTAAAGTCTCCACCACTCATTCACACTGATGGGACTACACCGGAGGCACTAGGACCCAACGGGAGCCAAAAATCTTCAGGAGGGTTGGCGCCTAGGTAGGGCCACGAGGAAGCGGCACCGCGAGCCTGGCTCACGCCGTATAGGCTACCTCGACCCTCCAACCACCTCAGTTTCTTTTTTTTTGCAGTTAATCTTTTTAGTGAGGAATAAGTACATAGATAACAGCAAGTGTCAGAAGCTTATAAACATACATATACATGTACCCATCGTGTCTTATGGTTACAGAGGAAATTTGTATAGAATTAATACATAACAAGCACATGAATGGGAATGACCTATTCGGTGAAGAATAGTAAAGGGGAAAAAGGACAAGCATACTTATCAAGGCAATACATTGAGTCAATCCTTAACATTTAGCTGTTATATTCAAGGGGGCTTCAATAACTCTTTTGCATTTGATACCAGTGGTAAGGAGGGGGAGTGAGTGACCTGGCCGAGGTATGGGGCCCATATTTCCATAAAAGCAGCACTCGTTTTCTTAGCAAAGTGGATAAGATGAGTACGGGAGACTAAAGACTCCATTGCTGCTAACCAGGCTTGGAACATTGGGAGACTTGATGTTCTCCATTTCATTAGAATGAGTTGGAGGAGTTCATGGAAGCTTGGGTGAGCCATAACTGCTGTAAGTAGGTCAACGGCCATTTATCAGAGGTTATACCAAGTAATCAGAAGGAGGGGGATTGAGATAGGTTGCAGACCAGGGTGGTAGAGCAAAATTGGATCACCTCTCCCCATATAGTTTGAAGGGGTCTACAGCTCCACAGTATGTGAAACAGATCTGCTTCAGGGGCTTGACATCTCCAGCAGTGGTTGTGGGGAAGCAATCCCATTTTGTGAAGATGTAAGGGGGTTCTATACCAGAGGTGGATAATTTTGTTTTGAATCAGGAGGCTTGTCTGATCTACACAGGCCTTGTGGGCTCATTTCCAGCAGTTAGCCCATTCCTTAGAGGAGATTGGAGTACCCAGCATTTTTTCCCACCTGGATTTAGCAGGTAAGGAGGGGGTCAGGTGCGAGATCCTTGGTCCATCCTTGGATCTTACCAGTGAGCCCTTTATTTTGTTGGGACCACAAGGACAGTGGGAGTTTCTCTTTAAAGGGCCCATCTCGTGCTCCGCACATCACACAAGTGCATTTAGCTCTAGACCAAGTACTGTATAAGCTATGGAGTTGCAGGTATTGCCAGAAGCATTCTTGGGGCAATGAATTGTGGTCTCTCTAGTGTTGGAAGGAGACAAAGGTTTTCTTGTTGTCCTGGAGCAGGTCCTGGAAGGTGTAAATCTGGCAAGCTCTCCAAACTAGCAAATCAAAAGGTTTCTGGTCTATTTCCATATACAGGTTGTTCCACAGTGGGGTGTGCAGGCCAATACTCAAACACCTTCGGCTGGTTTTACCCAAGGAGTGCCAAGCCTGGTGACTAGCCTGTATAGTCCACCACTCCTGTGCGTGTCTGGGGAGAGGGTGACCCAAGAAGCAAAGGGGAGAGAGATGTTTCCCAGAACAGCACGTTCCAGTTTCACCCAAGCTGGGGTTGAGGCATCCTATCTAGACCCTTACACATTTTAGTCACCAGAAATGCTTGTGAATATCTAATGAAGTCAGGGAGGTTCCATCCCCCTCTAATCCAAGGGGCTCTTAATTTAGCTCTGCTATAGCGAGGTTTTTTTGGGCCCCAAAGAAACCTGCTCATCAGTGCATGAAACTTTTGTGCCGAAGTCTTGGGAATATTTATGGGGAGGTGAGAAACCAGATAGTACACTTTAGGGGTGAACATCAGTTTTAGGGCAGCTATCTTCCCTGCCAAAGATAAGCATAGGTGCGCCCATTGTTTGATACTGTTGGATAATTGGGTCCATATTGGCATGAAGTTTTTGTACGCCATAGAGGTAATGTCTGCAGACAATATGATCCCTAAATATTTAATGTCAGGGTGAGCCCATTTTAGACCCGAAGCTGTAATCATCATGACGGATGTGTGTGGGGGTTAAGAGGTAGGACCTCGGATTTTGTTTTGTTAATCCGAAGGCCTGATATATTCCCAAACTCAATAAGAGTATCAAGAATGGGTTGTAAACTCTTTTGGACATCACCTGTTAGGATCAGACAATCATCCGCATAAGATTTAGTGTAATAAGTCTGGTTTCCCACCTGAATGCCTTGGATTTTGGGGTGAGTGCGTATAGCGGCTGACAGGGGTTCCATAGCCAGAACAAAAAGTAGGGGAGAGAGGGGACAGCCTTGTCTGGTGCTTCGATGAAGCTGAAAAGGGGGAACAATATGGAATTAGTAAGTACTTTGCCTACTGGAGATTGATATAACATTCGTATCTAGGAGGAAAAGTACAGCCCAATGTTAAAGTGGCGCATGACAGCATGCAAAAATTTCCTCTCTACCGAGTCGAAGGATTTTTCAAAATCGATCGTTACAAGGGCTGCTGGAGAGGGAAGTTTCGCCACTGCCTTCATCGGAGTAACGAGGGCCCTTACATGATCAGAACTATGCCTCCCCTTGATGAATCCCACCTGGGAGGGGTGGACAATATCTGGTAAAACTTTTTCCAGTCTAGCTGCCAGAGCTTTGGTTAATATTTTGGCATCCGCATTAATTAAAGAGATTGGCCAGTAATTACTAGGAAATGTCTAGTCCTTGCCTTCTTTCGGCAGGATGGTAATCACCGCCTCTCTCATAGAATGGGGGAGTTCTCCTTTGCCCTGGTCTTCCTGTAGCATGTCTGAGAGAGGGGTAAGTATTTCAGGGTGTACCAGTTTATAAATGTCTGCCGGAAATCCATCGCTCCCGGAGGCCTTGTGTGGGGCCATACTCAGAATTGCCTTAAGCAGTTCGTCCTTAGAAAGCGGGGTATCCAGAGCCTCTGACAGGACAGGCAGTTGCAAGTGATCCATGAAGTTGTAAAACTTATCCTCATCCCATATTACATGAGATGTGTATAGGTCTTGGTAGAATTTTACCATGGAATCATTGATTTCGCTCTGGGAGTGCACCATAGTCCCCTCCAAGTTGCAAAGTCTTATAATGTATCTATCTGCTTGCCTTTTTTTTAATCTATAGGCAAGAAGCTTGCCTGCTTTCTCCCCCTCAGCCCAGTACCTGTGTTGAGTGCGCTTAATGTTCAGTTCTGCCCTTCTGGTCATAAGTGTATTAAGCTGGATTCGAATCCTTGTCAGATCTGACATTAGGCAGTTACTCCTGAGCCTCCCCGGATTATTTTTATATTCGGCCTCCAACTGCTTCAGCCTGCTTTCTAGCTGTATCATCTCACCTTCCTTCTGCTTACTTCGATGGTGGCAAAGCTTATAATTTGGCCCCTTAGGGTGGTCTTATAAGCCTCCCAGATCATTGCAGCAGAGGATGAACCAGGTGGATTTAATTGAAAGTACTTCCTGGTTTCATCCCTTATGAGGAGTTGAAAGTCCCTGTCGGTCAAAAGGAGCGGGTCCAGCCGCCAGGAAGCAGATTTCCCTTTGGTGGGCTTACAGTTACAGTTAGCAGCACTGGGGCATGGTCAGATAGGTATAATGGTGCTATGTGTTTGTCTATGGTTCTGACAAGGTTTCAGAAGTGAACCAGTAATTTAATCTGCTTGCCATCGCTTTAGCTGCAGAAAAATAGGTAAAATCCCTGTCAGATGGATGCTGCAGCCTGCAAATGTCAGCAAGACTATGCAGAGTGAGCAAATCTTGGAGGGCTTTAAGAGACTTATTATGGGGTTCCTGTCTAAGATTAGATCAATCAAGGAGGTAATCCAGCGCTAGGTTATGGTCTCCCCCAATTATTATCCCTGGATTGTCGGACATAAGGTCTAGTATTTGCTGTGAAATCTCATTAAAAAATTCAGGGGCATCTTCATTCGGAGCGTAAATGTTAAGTAGTAAGATGGGGCCCATTGGAGTGAGCATCTTAACGATGATCCACCGGCCTTCCTTATCTGCTCTCTGAAGTGTCGTTTCCCATTTAAGTTTTTTATGGAATAGAATAGAAACCTCTCTCTTAGCCTTCCCTGAGATGCTATGAAATTCTCTGCCCACCCAATCTCTAACAAGTTTCTTGGATTCCAAATGGCTTAATTTAGTTTCTTATAGGAACACTATATGGCTCTTAAGTTTCCGGAGCCTTGTCAAAATCTTACTCCTTTTAATTGGAGAGTTTAATCCCCTAACATTCCATGACGTCAAAGTTATATCTGCTAAGCTATCCATTTTCAGAATATTTGTTGGGTGTATTGAAATTTATTGTCATCAAGTAACTAGGCAAACTTTCTGATAATTGTATCACCCACTGTCTCCTATGTGAAGCCTTCCCTACTATGTCCGCCTGTATAAGCAAGTGCATCCCCCCGCTGTCTACTATTATAACCTTCTTGTTCCTCCTTTTCAGGAGGGAGGACATCGCAATCGCATATGCCTCCCTGCAAACCCCTGTCAAGTGTATGTTGTTTTCCAAAACATGTATGCGAGCAGATATGGGGTGAGTTCCATGGCACCGCAGTGCCCTTTTGAGCCTGTACCTGAGGTAAGACACTGCATCTGGAGCAGGCTGGCACCAGTTGCCCTAAGCTCCCAGAGCCTCCCTCTGGGGGTGATAGCAGAGGCATATCTGTAAAAAAAACTATTCTACAGTTAAGACATCTTCCTACTGCATACTCATCGGGGGGGGGGGGTTGTTGATCCCCAACTATCACAGCGCTATTTAAACTACCCAAACACAGGATAAACCAAAGATCATTATTAATATCTGCTTCAGAATTTTTTACTGATACTAAGGTGCTGCCTTCCCGCGGGCTCTAGTGTCTACCCAATACCCACAACTTATAACTTTAAGTAACAGATACAGGTAAGTTAAAATCTTGATTAACATTCTTTAACATTTAACTTTAACATTCTTAACTTTCTAAGAACCTTTGAAAATAACTGCAAACTGGAACCCAGGCCCGGACAATTCCATAGCCTTCGGGGTGTGCAGGTGTGGATGCCCTTTTGGCTACAGTTGTGCCATTTTGCCCCTAATGGCCCTGCTTACACCCATAGATCAAGTGCCGGGAGCGAGAGATATAATACTCTTCCTCTGTGACTAGTATCTTAGCCCTATACTCTCCCCTTATACCCAGCAGTTCAATGCCGTATGTACCTTCACCAGTTCAACATTCTAGGGAAGTGGCTCCGTAGCAGTAAGTTCCTCTGAGGCATTTAATAAGGCCTCCAGTTGTTTGATAAAGTTCTCTGCCTCCTCGATCTCCACATTATAGGTGCAGTCGGCCCAGTCCCCTGGAATTGGAGAACAATCTTCTGAAGCTTCTGGAGCCCCACTTGGCTGTTGAGGGGCCGAGAAGAGATCCAGCGCTGTAGGCAGGAGGTCCTGTAGTGGCTCATATCTATTACCAGTCTTAACTGGGGTGTCCCCCGGAGAGCAGCTGCTGGTGTCAGATTGTAGAAATCGCCTCTGTCAGCTCCTAGACCGATCTCTTTTTGCAGGTGGCTTTCCTCCAGCAGTTAACTTTTTCTTTGGACTGCCCCTCGATACCGTTTGCCAAAGCGGAGTGTTGACTTTGGCAAGTAGGCCTGAATCACAGCCCTGCTTTAGAATATCCTGGCTCCCTTCCATCGTGGATATCGAGTCAGTCTCTGAGTGGCGTGGATGTAGCCCAGGGGGTACCTGGTTGGCCTGGTACTCATAAAGAAACTGCTTCGCAGCTGAAGGGCTGTCAAATGTTATGTATTCTCCTTGGTGTAAAATCCGAAGTGCCGCAGGGTATTGCAGCGACTTTGGAATGTTCAGCTTGTAAAACTGCTGTTTCACCCCACCGTATGCTCTCCTTCGGTTCGAGAGGTCCTGAGAGAAGTCTTGATACAACTGAATGTGCATACCGTGCCATTCAAAGGATCCCTGTTCCCTTGCCCTCTGTAGGTAATATTCTTTTTCAGGGTATCTAAGAAATTTACAGAGAATTGGTCTGGGGCACTCTCCTTGCCTGGGACAGGGAGCCAGAGAGCGGTGTGCTCGTTCTATCTCTGGGGGTCCGCAGTTGTTATCCTGAATGAGCTCTGGAAGGAACACCCTAAGAAAAGTGCACATGTCCTTGCCTTCAGCACCCTCTGGCACCCCCACAATGTGCAAGTTTTTTCTCCCGGCCCTGTTTTCCAGGTCATCCTCTTTATTCAGGAGATATTCGATTTTCATGTGGTGATCTTGAAGAGTTTTCTGCTGGCTGCTGCACAGTATTGTCGCGCTGCTGATGTAGGTGTTCAGTGTGTGCCACTCGAGAGGCTAGAGCAGAGAGGTCCTGGCTAGTTTTATTAGCCATTTGCTTTAAATCTGCAGTGTCCAGCAATATTTGGTCTAATTTTGCCATCATCGCTGCAAGGTTCGGGTCTGCAGTGCTAGTCATTGTACTTTTGGGCGGTGGTCCAGTTACGCTTGCCAGGTGCCGCAACCTTCCGATGCTTTCCCCGGAGTATTGAAACTACCAGCCCAGGATTGTCAGGGCCTGATCCTCGTGGAGTGAGTATTAACTTCGTAGCTCAGTGCTTCCTTCCTATGTTGCTGTCTGGGATACAAAACGTACCAATTGATGGGCAAAGTCCTTGCTAATCAGTAAAGCGTTCGTCCGATCTTTGTAGCAGAGTTGATTTAACGGATGTGGGTAAAGAAATACCTCCGATGAGAGTGCACAGAGATTACATTACTGCCATCTTGCCGGTAGGCTCCCAACCACCTCAGTTTCTTTTTTCCCCGCTGTCGAGTGCACTTCAGTGACGATGTCGCTCACCCGCCGGGAGTCAAACCTTCTTGTCTATAGGACAGCAGCTATAGTCTTTCAGTTTTGATTAGTTTTATTGTTGTCTTACCAGTTTAAAAGAAAAATAATTTCTTCAGTTTATTACATAGATTTTTCATCCAGAATCGACTATGAATGGGGCAGGTGACGGTAGGGAGACTTTGCATGAAAGCTGTTCGGTCAGCAGGGCTTGGTCTGGTCTGCCGCCCTCTGGGGGGGGGGGGGTGTCTGACTACAAGCATATGACATATGAAGAGAGACTTAAGGAGCTTAATATGTATAGCCTCGAGGAAAGGAGGGAGGAGGGGACATGATAGAAACTTTCAAGTACCTCAAGGGAATCAACAAAGTCTAAGAGGTAGCATCTTTCAAAAAGAGGTGTTCAAGAACAAGGGGAACAATTTGAAAATAGAGGGGCAGCTCAGAGGTAATTTAAGGAAGTATTTTTCACAGAGAGGTTGTGGATGCATGGAACAACCTTCCGAGGAGAGTCGTGGAGTCAAAAACAGTGGTGGAATTCAAGCATGCATGGGACAGTCATAAGGCAATTCTAGGGGGTTGGGGTAGGAAGAAGTAGGCTGCTGGTTAACTAGGATTTGCAGCTTATCCAGTAGGCAGGGAAATGGGCAGACTGGGTGGGCCAAGCGGTCCTTATCTGCCATCAAATTCTATGTAAGCAGTTTAGTGCTTGGGGAGAAGGGCGGTCTTCCTGAAAGCACAAAAAGAAGCGGTCCCATTCTTGATCCTCATCGAGAACTCGGCACCGCTCGACCTCGAGTTCTTCCTCGGCCTCTTGATCGAAAAAGAAACAGCACTGCTCGAGGTCGCCTTCTGGTACGTCTGCACGTTGATTGTCGGTTACTGGCGGCAGAGGCCAGACTCCGATTCTTCTGGGGTCCCCTCTGGTCTCTGTCCTTGGTGGCCAGCATCCTCGACTCCGGAGTCCCTCCCCACCTACTGGGGGGTCCTCCAGTGAGCAGGTTCACCATTGGGTCGCTCTTACATAGAAACATAGAAACATAGACTTTGACGGCAGATAGGGACCGCTAGGCCCATCTAGTCTGCCCATTTCCCTACCTACAGGATAGGCCGCAGATCCTATTTAACCAACAGCCTATATCTTCCTGCCCCCCACAAGAATTGCCTTATGTCTGTCCCATGCATTCTTGAATTCTCCCACAGTTTTAGACTCCACAGCTTCCTCAGGAAGGCTGTTCCATGCATCCACTACCCTCTCTGTGAAATAATACTTCCTCACATTGCCCCTGAACCGCCCTCCTTCTATCTTTAAATTGTGTCCCCTTGTTCTTGCAAGTCTTACGGAGCAGTGGGTTCGGTGGTTGTCCTGTTTGCCTGAACCGGTGAGTCTGTCGCCGGGGCCTTCGGGCCTCTTTGTTTCGGACCTGCGGGCAGGGCGGTTGGAGCTTTCTAGCCACACGGCGGCATCTCCGGTGTCATCAACACTGCGCTCTGGTGTTTATCTCCCTCATATGGCTGTGGCGCATGGGTTCACACCGGTGCTTTTATTTCCTGCTGAATTTCTTCATTTTTCCTCAGCGGGTTGGGGGTTGGGAACTTCTGGTTCGGAGCTGCCAGCGCCGCGCTCAATTCCTCATCTTGTGCCGGTGCCGCTTCCTGTGCCTGCGCCACTTGTGAGAGCACCTGCAGTGCCGCATGGGATACAGGGAGTTTCGACTCCGATTTGCTCTGCTCCTCCTCCTTCTTTTCCTATCTGTACAGGTCTTGTGGACTAGTAGGAGATGATGTTGAGCCCAATCCTGATCTTCGATTGGGGACGACTTCAACGATGATTCCTCCCTAGGGGCAGTGAATAAACCTCTTTCAACAGAGCCTTTGGTCAAGGACCTTTCTTTTAAGTCTCTGCTTAGAAATTTGAATACCATTCTCTCTCTCTCCATACTTTGGAAATCGATCCTGGGAAGTTGCTGCGTCTGCAGTACCTGCACAATCCGGATATTCCTGTGGAATTGACTCCCACCGTGCAACCCTCTTTTGAGACACTGTCGCAGATGGTATGGGATAATCCGGAACTTATTCCCTCTGTGGCTAAGTCCATAGACAGGAAATATGTCCCTCCCAAGGATCAACCCATTCTGGCCTCGCAAGCCTTTGCTGATGCCATCGTTGTTCTGGCAGAGAATGACAAAGCTGCTCTTCCACAAGAATCTACGGTATGTCCAATAAACAAAGAATCTCGCAAGATTGACACCTTGGGAAAGCGAGTCTTTGCTGCTTCCACCCTGGGCATGCATATTGCTAGCTACCAGGGCTACTTCTCTCAATATGAGTATACACGCTGGTATTTGCTCAAGGCTATGGGTAGAAGCTCTTCCAGATTCGGAAGTTAACACAGAGCTCCTTCATACCATTACTAGAGGTATTGAATCCAATAATCAGCAGCTCAAAGCTGCCATGGATGCCTTTGACACTGCCTCCTGAGTAGCGGTGGCTGGTATTTGCACGCATCACCACTCTTGGTTGTGCACCTCAGGCTTCACAAATGATGCCCAACAGAGGGTTATGGCCTTGCCTTTCGATGGTACGTACCTGTTTGGTCCTCAGGTCGAGCAGGCACTAGAGGCCACTCAGAAGACTAGAACGACCATCAAAATGGTCAGACCATCCACAGCCCCTCAAAGGGGCGGGAACAGGCATCAGTTTCATAACTGTCAGTTCTTTTGTGGTAAAGGCAGAGGGGGCTTTAACAGCAACCAAACCCTTCAGCCGCAAAAGAAAATGCAGCAGTAGGCACAGGGCCCCAAAGCACCTAGTGCCACCCTCAGATTCTGGCCCAAGTCCCACCTCAGCTGTCCGAGGGGGACTCTTCCTCATCAGTAGGAGGGTGTCTGACTCAGTTTTGTGACCGGTTGAAGTCGATCACATCAGACAAATGGGTGCTCAGAATAATCCGCGAGAGGTCTCTCTAAATCTGTCGGAAACCCCTCCGGATCATCCACCCAAACGACAGCCCAGGCTGTCTGTCTCTCAGTCAGACCTTCTTGCTTCCAAGATCCAAGGTCTTCTGAACAACAGGGCAGTAGAGATAGTTCCGCTGGATCAGCGGAACACAGGTTTCTACTCCCATTACTTACTCATTCCAAAGAAAACAGGTGGCATGTGCCCCATTCTAGATCTCAGGAAGTTAAACAAGTTCCTTTTCAAGGAAAAGTTCAGGATGATATCACTCGGTACACTCTTACCTCTGATTCATCAACATGATTGGCTAGCCTCCTTGGACGAGCAGGATGCCTACCAACATGTTCCCATTCACCCAAACCACTGCAAATACCTCAGATTCATGGCGTTGGGTCAGCACTACTAGTTCAGAGTCCTGCCCTTTGGGCTAACCTCGGTGCCTCAAGTTTTTACAAAGTGCTTTGCAATTCTCGCAGCGCACCTGAGGAAGCTCAGAATTCGGGTGTTCCCGTATCTGAATGATTGACTTCTCGCAAGCCCCTCCAGACAAGAAACTCTCAGTTTCAAAATTCCCCACATCCATGGGAGTCCTGCTAAACTTGGGAAAGTCACACCTACAGCCCTCCCATTAGCTCCTCTTCATAGGAGCCGTTCTAGATACCTCCAACGCAAAAGCCTTTCTTCCAGAGGACAGAAGGAACGACACCCTCCATATGGCCCACTTCATCAGAGAAAACAACTCCATCCAGGCTCTCTCGATGCAGTGAATGCTGGGTCTCATGGTTTTCTAAGTGTTCTCTGTGCATCTGGCTCACCTTCACATGAGAACTACCCAGTGGATGCTCAGCACTCAGTGGTCTCCGACCACACACCCACAGTCCTTTTGCATCAAGGTGACAGAACCGCTGAAATGATCGCTTACCTGGTGGACTCAGGAGGACAACCTTTGGGAAGGCTATCCCTTTGCCACTGTAGATCCCCAGATCTCCATCACCACGGATGCATCCCTGCTGGGATCAGGAGCTCACTGCCAAGATCTCCACACCCAGGGTCGTTGGAGTCGAGATGAGTCTCAGCTTCACATAAATGTTCTGGAGTTGAGAGCCATCCTCTATGCAGTCTAGACCTTGAAGGACATAATCTGTCACAAGACCATTCTCCTTCAAATGGACAACAAGTCAGTGATGTACTACATCAACAAGCAGAGGGGAGCACACTCTTACCCTTTATGCAGGGAAGCGATGAGAGTGTGGAAATGGTGTCTAGAACACAAAGCTCTGATCCAGGCAGTTTACTTGCCAGGAGTCCAGAATGATCTAGCGGATTGTGTCGGCAGAATGGAGACAGATCCTCACAAGTGGTCCCTCGACTCAAGCAACATGCAATCACTTCGAAGAGTGGGGAATTCCAGACCTGGACCTTTTTGAGTCCCCACTCAATGCAAAACTGCCTCTCTTCTGCTTCAGAAATCCAGGACTTGGCGTTTTTTGTCAGGATGCATTCAGACTGCAGTGGACAAGATGCTTTCTGTATGCATTTCCTTCTCTTCCCCTAGTTCTGAGGGTGTTGCTCAAGTTGGAGGCACGGGGGCAGAATGATTCTCATTACCCCGTTCTGGCTCCGTCAGATCTGGTTTCCATTAATCAACAGATTATCATAAACTTCTCCAAGACAGCATCTACTTCATATGAACCTGATGGCCCAGGGCCCTGTGGTCCATCCCAACCTGAAGTCCCTTCACCTCCATGCCTGGCTGCTGAGGAGATAGAGGTGAACAGGTTTAACATTTCACGTTGCACGCAAGCCAGCTACTCGAAAAACTTACACGGCTAGGTGGAAGCAGTTCACAATCTGGTGTGCAAAATCCTCCTGGAATCCCTTTTCCTACCCACCAAAGTCCTAGAGTATCTTCTAGATCTCTCAAACACAGGCCTGCAATACCCGACTGTTAAAGTTCATCTCTGCACAATCTCAGCGTACCATGAGCATGTACACTCCTTGTCTCTGGCTCAGCTTCCTGTGGTCAAGAGGTTTCTTAAAGGCATTCTACATACCAGGCCACCGGTCAGATGACCAGTTGCAGCCTGGAACATTAACCTTGTGCTAGACATGCTCACTCATAAACCTTTCAAGCCTCTAACTACTTGTGACCTAAAATTTCTAACTTGGAAGACAGCCTTCCTTGTAGCCATCACTTCTGCCCGCAGAGTGCCGGAAATACATGTTTTGGTCACGGACCACCTGTATACTGTATTTCACAAAGACAAGGTGGTTCTCAGCACCCACCGCAAACTTCTTCCCAAGGTTGTCTCAGAATTTCATCTGAATCAGCCCTTGGTCCTTCCTCTACTTCGTGAACTTTCAGAATGAGGGAGAGTGTACCCTGCACTCCCTGGATGTGAAGAGAGCCTTGCGGTTCCACTTAGACAGGACTAAGGAAATCCGCACTTCTAAACAACTGTTTGTCTCGTTTAGCATGGCCTGGCTGGGTCAGCCTGTTGCTATCAGATGCATTTCAGCATGGCTAGTGGCATGCCTCTGTCACTGCTACTCCATTGCACAGGTCAAGCTAGAAGGCAGAGTATACACTCATTCTACCAGAGCAGTCACGGCATCTCTGGCAGAAATCTGTAATGTGCCCATTGCAGACATCTGCAGTGTGGCCACTTGGAGCTCTGTGCACACATTTGTAAAGCACTATGCCTTCGATGTCCATGCCAGGCAGCATCAGTCCTTTAGCAGGACAATCCTTAATGGACTTCTGTCCTAAATGAGCTCTTCTCTCCTGCCGCCCGTCTCGGGGAATTATTTTAGCTCGGTACTCTCCCGTCAGTGTGAATGAGTGGTAGAGACTTGAGGTCCAGGTTCATTCACACTGATGTGACTACGCCAGAGGTGCTAGGACCCAGCAGGAGCCAAAAATCTTCAGGAGGGTCAGCGCCTAGGTAGGGCCATGAGGAAGCAGCACCGTGAGCCTGGCTCGCGCCGTATAGGCTACCTCGGCCGACCCTCCAACCACCTCAGTACCTTTTTACCGAGGAGGTGCAGCATAAATTAACCTAGTGAAACTAACCTATTGTTGGACATAAGATAGTCCGAATGACCCGTGTAAGAAGGGTCAGCACAACAGACTCTTCACAGCCCAGCCATCGAGGGTGTGAAGACCACAAACAGATAAGTGAGCTCGGGGGATGGCGGGTTGGCGTGTGAATGAGTGGTGGAGACTTCGTCCAAGAAGATGAAGAATTACGGTAGGTACGTCATTTACATATCTTCCAGAAATGAGTCTTCACCATTGATTACCACTGTTGGGTCACCGGACACACAAGGACCCAACAGGAGCCAGAAATGTTCAGAGGGCTGGCACCGAGGCAAGCAGTGTGCATGCATGACCCTGTGAGTGAACAAAGGCGGCCGCCTGTGTAAGTTGGCGCCAACCCCCAACTGCCTCAGTTCCTTTTTTCCTGTCGTCAAGTGCGCAGCAATGCTTCGCTGCTCTTCTGCCAAGAGTCAGAATTTCATGTCTGTATGACAACAGTGTTCAGTTCATCTCAGTTTGTGTGTTTAAAGCTAGTGTTTGTTATTTTTGTCAGTTTTGGTGTATTGTCACAAATAATTTATGTAGTTTCTTGCAGCCTACTAGGTGTCCATGGTCGTTGGCCACTCAAGATGGTAGGGAGCCTAAAAAGGCAGGCTGCTTTGGCAGTGGGACCATGTCTGATCCACTTTCCCCTTTGAGAAGGGTTCTGATGACAAGCGGACCAGTGCCTGGGAGAAAACACAGCCCTTCTCTGGGCACAAATAAGCAGTCCTGATCTTACACATGCCCTGCATTGGGGTCCAGGCATCACTCAACCTCGACTTCTTCCTCCCTTAAGAAGGGGAAAAAATGGCACCAGTTGAGGTCACCCTCTGCGAGGTCTGCTATGAGATACTCGGTTTTCTGGAATTGGAGGCCCTCACTGTGTATGCTGGAGACACAGAGGGTCTCTGGTTCTGGGAGCTCATTGTCTCAGGCTCAGAGCCCCCCTCTTTCTTTCAGTGAAAGCTTCTGTGGGCAGTTCCACCACTGGGCAGCTCATATGGAGCAGTGGGTGCAGCGTCTGGCCTGAGTGGCACTGCCAGAAGGGCTGGTCCCCAACTTTTCAGGGCTAGCAGAACCAGTACTGCAGGTGCAAGGACCAGATCAGGTAGTGTATCTGTGTCTGGCAACAGCCTTCGGGTCTTTGCAGAGGGTTCACCGCTGGCATCTGTCCCACTGTGGCCCACAACCTGTCCTCTGCTAGGATGGCTCGGCCATGATGCCATCGCTGGTCACTTTGGTGCCAGCTGAGTCATTGGCACCGATTCCGGTGCCATATCAGGCACTAGGTTCGGGCTCTTTGGAGCCCGATCAGGTGCCGGGTTCAGAGCTGTATGTGCTCACAGTGCTTGGAACCTTCCTGGTGCCAGATCCGGCAGCAGTTTAGCTCTGCCTTTGGCACCAGTCCCTCGCCCTTCAGGAACGGTGTCATAATTGTTGCCACAGCCATGCATTGAGTTGTTGGGGCTGTGACCCCACCCTCTCCTGTACCCTCCTTCCAAGTAGGGGTAGACAGGGGGATGGGTCAGGCCCTGATCTCATTATTCTGGAGGCAGTAATGATGGCTCCTTCTACAGTCTAGAAGACCTCAGTCCCAGTCCTTGGGTCTGTGTCTTGGGAGGATCTCTCTGTCTTCCAAAAATCTGTCTTCGCCATTCATCACTGGTGGGTATATGCCGGAGGCACTAGGACCCTTCGGGAGCATATACCTTTAAAGCTTTGGAGGTATGGGACCAACATCAGAGATGGCACCACCCACGAGGCGAACGTATGACGTGGTGCTTGTGGGATGGCAAGTAACTGACGGCGGCACCCCTCCCTCCTCAGTTCTGTTCTTCCCGCCATCAAGGAAAGCACTCCGTGGGAGTGTTCACCATTTTTGCTGCATCACATGGCCTAAGTTCTGTTCACTGCTGCTCACTCAATGCTGTATAGAATTTTTGGGTCTTTCATTGCCACCTTTCTTCTTCTAGTCCCTTTTCTACAGTGCCGAGCCCTTTTTTGTCTGTTATTTCTTGTTTTCCAAGAATCAATCATGCCTGGATTCCAGGAGCCTAAGAAGCAGAAGAAAATTACCAAGAGGACGTAATCTCTCCCCATGCATCAGTGCCCTACAGGGAGAAACATGTCCATCCAGGATCGACATGATTGTTGCTGGACCTGCCTTGGAGTGGGCCATGACATGGACCACTGTGATGCTGACTTCTTAATAGACTTTCACACCTTGGAAAGTCACACAATGAGGTGGTGAAGAGATCCCCCCCCCCACACACACACACACACCTTCGGAGGCGGGCATTGCACTCGGGACACTAATGTAAGGTTCCTGGGCTCTTCCCCTGAGCTCCTCCTTGGTACTGTATGTACTGAGGGAGACCAGGCCTCCACTAGTCCTCATCTCGCCAAGACAGGAGGCCTGGGGGAAGGGGTTGTGGGACCGCCTGGTTGCACACCCCTCCCAATCTGATATCCCCTCAAGGGTCCAGACATCCTGAGTGGCAGAGTCACAGCTATATGATGGGCCTTCACTGGTGGGTTCCTTGGGCTGCAGTCCGGTGCTGCTTCAGCTCCTGGCACCAAGGCTAGTGCCAGTGAGTGTGGCGGTGCCGCCTGCGTGGCCGGGTTCCCTCCTGCTGCCATTCGCGGCTCTGGGAGAGGGAAGATTTCTGGAGCCAGTCGCATGTTGGAGATCTTCTGGATCTCATCCTCCGAGCGGTCAGATGATCCAGACCTGAGGACCGGGATGATCCTAACTGGCTTCAGGGTCCTGGTGAGGAAGGAGGCCTTTCTTGGCCTAGTCCTAGGTCTTTAGCTCCCACATCATCTAGGGATTCTTCATAGTCTGGTGCTGGCTGCGGCACCACCTCCACTGTGTCTAACGAGCACCAGGGATGCTTCTGGCACTGGGTTGGGTTCAGGCACTGCCCCCAGCATTGACTCCCCCTTGCTCCAGGATTCTGCTGCTGCGGATATTCTTAGGCCTAGTCCAAGGGGCAGAGCCAATTCAGGTGAGGTGGGGGCTGTTAGGTCCCAGTCAATGCCGTGTTCCATGTCTAGAGTGGCTGGGTGCTCTATCAGGAGTCAGAGTGTTAACTCGGGTCCTTTGGCCTATCCCAAACTGCCTGTATCTGTGGTAGGTGGGGATAGGGACCACCCTGTGGGACCACTATGGCTCTGATCTCCCCACCTGGGAGTTTCCCCCCAAGGGCACCATACAGATCACCCCTTTATGGTTGGGCCTTGGTGGATGGATGAGTTGCATATCCCCTCCCCTCGGGAGAGGTCCCCTCTTCGCTCTCATAGCCCTGGCAGGGGGACCTGGCCTGGTCCTTCATGACTCACTTCCTCCTCCTTTGCCTGTCCCCCCTCCTCTCCTGGGTATTTTTGGTCCTACAGGACCCCTGACCTGGGAGCAGTTCAGAGCTTCAGTGAGTGCTGTCCCCACCTACCTGAGGGCAATGGACCAGGCTATCTTTCAGCCTGAAACCCTGGCACCGCTGCCTCCTGAATCCAGCTCCTCCTCATCTTCGTTTTCCTCCACTGAGGAAGAGGACTCCTCCATTCACCTCTCCTCCAGTGTTGACTACACCCATTACCAGCAGTTCATTTTGGAGATAATAAGGGGAGCTGCGACTGTCCTACTTTTCTGGCCTCAATCCTGCACGCCTGACACTGTCCTATCTTGGGAACCACAGTCATGACTCCACATTCATACCTCCATGGCCTTGTCCATTTGTAGAGGTGTCAGAAGACATCTGGCTCCATTCCTCTGCCCCTCTTCAACCCCAGAGGATGCCCAGCACAGGTACTGTGCACCCCTGGGATCTCGGGGAGCCGTGCCACACCCCTCTTCTGGGGTCCAGCCCCCTGGACACTCCCTCTGGGCATAGACACCCAGTACGCAACCATCCCCCGGACTCAGACTCAGCCAAGTTTGACATCTGGGGTCATAGAGTTTTCTTGGTGATACACACCATGTTGTGCATTGCTGTACACCAGACATACCAGGCATCCTATGGCAGGCACCTGTGGATGATGCTGTTTGAGCTCCTAGTGTCTCTGCCAGATTGTTAGGCAACCAGACATGCCTTACACCTTTCTGCATAAGATCTGGAGCTGGTAAAGCACCAGGCAAAGGCACCCTATGATGCCAACAAGGTAGCCTCCAAACTAGTGGGAGTTGCAGTCCGCATTAGGCATACGTCATGGCTGCATCTTTCCCGGTTGTCACCCTGGCCTGGTATATGGTGATCACCTTACATTTCCAGGGGGTCCTTTTCCTTCTCTCATAGGGCCAGGCATGAGCTTGCAGGGCGCATTCCTACTCCCCAGACGTGGAAGCCTCCACCTGACCCTGACTAGTCTCGGGCTTCGCCAGGCCTGTGAGGAGCCCCTGCAAATCTGTGTCTTCCCCCACAGGAGGCTGATGGAGGAGAACGACCATTTCCATCAGAGTTTGCCAACACCAATCTTGGTGGTAAGCTTGGGACTCAGACCCACCAATGATGAATGGTGAAGACTGATTCTTGGGAAGTTATGAAAATTATGTACTTACCGTAATTCTTGATCTTCCAGAATATCTTCACTATTCATCACTGCAAACCCGCCCACCTTCCCCTGCAGTGGCTAGGCTTCTGGGCAGTCTCTTCTTTTCCTTTCCTTTTCAGCCTTGCCCTCTTCTTGTTTTTTTTGTTTTTTTTTTAAATGGGGGGGGCGCATTTAAGGGGCAAACCTCTTCAGGGAATTTGTTCCCTCTACATGCCCCTGTGTGGCCCTCCCAAAAGAATTAAAAAAGGGGCTTTTTTCATAGTGACAGTTCTTACCCCTAAACTTTCCCTTAGCTTTCCCATTGTTATCTAAAAAAACACACACACAAGAAAAGTCTGGAAGGACTCATTTTTTATGTTGTCTTGTGCGTGCGCAAGCAACATCTTCTGGTAGTAATAGCACAGTGAGAGATGTGTCAGTGTTGGCGAATGCAGGGCACGCTTTAGTAGGTGCGTCCCTCATTCCCCAATTAGCCAGCATGCTAGCGCTGACACAACAATTACGTAAAGTGCCACCAACTTAAAAGAAATATACCGCTGCAATCAGAGACAAGCTCATCATGCAGCAGAAGAGATGACACGCCTCCCATATGTGCCTGTCCTGGTGACACATTTCAATAAACATGGCGGCAGCTCCTGCCGCTGCCACACAATCCTCAAACAAAGCCGACATTGGGGGTGCAATTCCTGTGTCAGCATGTCCCCCAATCCCACATTGTGTGGCACACTGGCAGCCCACCCCAGTGTGTTGCCATTCACACAAAGCCGACTGTGTCAGCATGTTTCCCCACCCCCATTGTGTGGCACACTGGGAGCCCACCCCAGTGTGCCTAACAAACCTCGTGATGTCCTTTTTTTACCTGAAAAAAGAAAACAGTCCCTCATTGTGCTGCGGTGTCCCCTCCCAAACCCGCACCATCCTCTGCATACCCACCTTGCCACACCCCCTGCCCCATACTTACCTTCAGAGGTCTGGCTGCTATCTTCGATGGACCGGGAACACATCTGGACTCTTCAAAGCTGAACTACAAAGTGAAGAAATGCCAGTAAGCTGTATAATGGCATCGACGGGGGCAACTTAGGTGGATATTCTAAGCCATTTTTGAATTTTGGTCCAAATTTTCAACATGGGGTTCTTGGGACCCCACCTCATGAACACATGCACTGTCATTTCGTTATTTGGTTCCAAAGGTGATTTTGCAGTCACTGTGTGTAATCACCTTTTGGGACTGATTAATGAAACGACAGTGCCACTGTTCATGAGGTGGAGTCCACAAAGCCTATGTTGCAAATTTGGTGAAAAAATTCCAAAAATGACTGTGTTATGAGCATGCATTGCGCAGTTTCGACGCACACTCATAACTTCAACAATTTTTAATATTTTCACTGCAGATTTTCAACATTGCCATTTTTTCACACCTACTTATGAACAGTATAGCTGTCATTTTACACATCATGCCCGAAATATGTTTTCGCACATCTGGCGCGGTCGCTGTGGGAAATCAACTTTTGGGACAGATTAACAAAATCACAGTGCCACTGTTCATGAGCGGAGGTCCCAAAATGCCTGTGTTGAAAATTTGTTTAAAAAATTCCCAAAATAATTGCGTTACGGGTGTGCATTGTGCTGTTTCTATGCACGCTCGTGACTTCACCAATTTTTTTATTTTTACTCCAGATTTTCAACATTGCCATTTTTTTACACCTCCTCTAGAACAGTACAGTTGTCATTTTTCACATCCTGCCCAAAATGTGTTTTCGCACCTGTGGCGCCAAATGGCGCAGTTGCTGTGCAAAATCACCTTTCAACTAACAAACTGATAGTGCCACTGTTCATGAGGTGCGGTCACAAAAAGCCCATGTTGAAAATTTGGAGTGAAAATACCAACAAATGCCCGGGGCGTTAGGGTTTCCAACCATAACGCCCCCACCCTGTAGAGACTGACAGGCGTTAGGGTGTGACTTGGGATTGTTGGCTGTAATGCTCACCCCATTCCACCCCACCCCCACCCTGCAGCCAGTGATTGGCATTGAGGTGTGCCTTGGACTCTTCAGCCCCAAAGTTCACCCCATTCTTCTATACTGCACCCATCTCAGCATATTTCCTTATGGAATGGGGTGAGCGTAAGGCCCAAAGAACCCAAGACACACCGCGAGACTTGTTGGTGTCTGTAGGGTAGGGTGAGGTGAAATGGCATGAGCGTTATGGCCGATGACCCAAAGGCACATCCCAATGCCTGTTAGTCTCTGCAGGGTGGGGGTGTGGTTGGCGTCAGTTCAGTGCTTCACTGCCATTCCTATTATGCATCTCTCTGACTCCTGCACTACCACTGCCAGTGCCAGCAAGACAACATTCAGCATTGACAAATGCTTGTTAAGTTCTTGTTTTTCCCTTTTTTTCTTCTTCTACCTAACAAAAAAAAGAAAGAGGGAGAGAGAGCATTATAGTAGCGATTGGCTGTAGTAAAAGCCTTTGTTTCATATTTTCTCCGCTCCCCCGGACCCTTTAGGCGGAGAGGATCTACAGTGAAGCCCACCAGGATGAAGCGCAATGTCACAGTTTCCTGCATGACAAAAGTTCCCATTGAAATGACATTGTTTGCCGTAGTAACTCTGCTGCAGAATGCTGCAGAATTGGGTTTAATCTTGGTGAGCTTCACTGTATAGTTTGTTGTTGGATAAGCTTTTCTCATCCTTTCTTGGGAACAAAGCCTTGCAGGGGAGCAGGCGCTCTAAGGACTGGAACCTTTTGGGAATTATAGTCCAGTTCCCTTACCAGTTCAGCTTCCTTTCCCTTGCAGTTCGCTTCCTGCATTTGTTTTAGTGGCCTGTTGCATCTCTTTTTCTCTTAATCCTGTATTTTTTGGGATGTTTTGGTTAGAGATAGGGAGTCAGGAGGCTGGGAATCCTTCCTTTTTTTGTGGATTCCTACACCTGGCAATTGTCCTTTAGCGCAGACCCCCTTTTGTCAGTCTTTTAGTTTTTCCCCTCTTGGTGGCTGCGCTTTTATCTCCTGAGGTCCTAAATATCACTACTTGGCTTGGAAACCAGACCTATTGGTGTACTGTTTGAGCCCTGACTCAACTTTCTCAGACCTCCGAGATTGGAAGCTTTCTATTTTCCCACATTATGTTTTAGTGATATGGGATTCCTAATCTCTAGCCTCCTATAGTTTTCGTACCGTCAGGTGGACATCTATGGCTGGCAATGTTTTTCCCAGGACTCACAGCTCTGCTCCAGTTTTCTGAGACTTAAAGAAAGTAATCATTTCATTGCAATGTACCCCTCTAAGCTGGTCCTTTGACGTTCTCGTGGACCATGTTCTTTGCTTGAGGGTCAGCTAACCCTTAGGGATCATAAGACGTGCTCTTCCATGGTTGAGAGCAAGCCAACTCTTCTAACACCTTTGCTTTTCTTCTAAGAATTCGGGGGTCTCCGCTGCTTGATCTCTCTTTCTCTCTCTCTCTCTCCTGCCCAGTTGTTCTGGTCAGTCTTTTGCCACGATAAAGACCCTCTTCCTAAACCCATCTTCTTCTCTTGGTCATTTTTTCTTTATTTGTTCTTTTTATATTCTATATCTTTTTATCTATCCCTTGGGCTCCCTTGCCCCAGCCCTCCCTTTTTTCTTGCCCTTTCCTTCCTCTCCCAGGTGAACAGAACTCAGGAGGCAGGGGGGTCAACACTGGTTATGCCAGCCCACAAGCTCCACATCATATGTTAGCCTCATGGACGGCACCGTCTCCGACATCAATCCATACCTCCAAAGCTTTAAAGGCATATGCTCCCTTGGGGTCCTAGTGCCTCCACCGTAGACCCAACAGTAATGAATGGTGAAGACAGTCTGGAAGATAAGGAATTATAGTGACTACATAATTTTCATTTATTGGCTGTGCTCAGAAATATGCACTTAGAATTGAATTTCGAACCATCAGTTGACCAGGCTAAGCACCCCCAGATAGAGTTCCTAAATGTGCATAAATGCTGGTCAGTTTGGTTTCTCCAGTTCCACCTGCACTTGAGACCTTGTCCGATGCAGTTTGGCAAAGACTTGCTTTGGTGGCAGCTGTCCTCAAGCATGCAGGCAAAAAATACACTGCTTCAAAAATAAGCCAGTGTTTCAATCAATCAATCAATCAAATCAATCTTTATTTTACGAGGTGAAATACCTTTGAGATTAGCTTATTTTCAGGGTGGATCTGGGCAATGAAGTACAAGACAGTGTGATACAAGAGCAATATACATAGAACATAATGATTAACATTGCAGGTAATTAAATGACAATCAACTACGGGTTCAGAAAAAAAAAAGAACAACACAATACTGAGGTAAATAATAAACAGCCAGGAAAAAAGGTTGGCACAATATAGGTGCTAGCAGACATTATCTAATTAAGTGCATAGTATATATAAAGACAGGATTCTTCAGAGAAAGGTAGAAAAGATTAGAGAAAGAGAAAAGAAAGGCTGAAAGGTACATGCACAAGATAAAGGAAAGGAAAGGAACGTACAATAAGTAGGATATGATCTGACAGCTCAGGAACGATTACACTTGCAGGATTCGGTTAAAGACTGTGAAAACAGGGATTTGAAGGTAGCCAACGTCAGTGGATATGACAATTTCATCGTTTTTTGTAGTTTATTCCATAAGGTGGGTAGAGCAAAACCAAATCTATTTTGAACTTTGGGGACAAAGAGGATTAAGTAAGAAAGGCTCCTCAGAGTATAACTACTAGGTGAACAGCAGGGAAGGCACTCAGAGATGTACTAAGGAAGCAGATGGCTTTGAATGTCCAGATGGCTGCATTTTTTTTTTATTTCTAAAACTGAGTGAGGTCCAGCCTACTAACGAGTAACGGGAACAGTGATGCGTCGAGTAGGGGGCACCCGTGATAAACCTTAAAGCATGGTAATAAAGGGTGTCTAGTTTAGCTAGGGCAGTATTAGTACTTTGGCCATAGATGATGTCTGCTTAATCTAAAAGGGGGAGAAAGGTGTGGTTAACTAATTTGATTTTTGCTTCCCTGGTAAGTAGGTGCTTAATCCTAAAAAATATGCCAAGCCTCTGCTTTAACTTTTTCATTAGGTCCTCGATATGGCCAGAAAAAGTAAGCTTGTGATCTAACCATACACCTAAGTATTTGAACCTGGTCACACATTCTAAAGGTTCACCAAGCAGGGTGTTAATTTTAGGTATTGAGGAGGTAAGAGAAGTTTGGTTGCTTTTGGTGGAGTGCGAGAGAAACATAACCTTAGTTTTTTTCGCATTCAGTAGCAGTTTACAGTTGAAGAGATTAAGCTGCAGCTGGTCAAAATCGAGTTGTAAATTCCTGCATACCATTTTGGGAGAGGGCCTATCTATGTAGATAACTGTATCGTCGGCAAATAGGTGGATATTGACCGAGAATATGCCGGAGTTTTTGTTGTTGATATAGGCCGCAAATGAGAGGGCCCAGAATGGAGCCCTGAGGGACACCTCTTTGGAGCGGGGTTAAGTTAGATATATCACCATCAGCCTTAATCTGTTGATAACGACCAACAAGATAACTATTGAACCACTTCAAGGCCGTAGTGTCCAGACAAAAATTTCGGAGAGTATCCAACAGCAAGGCATGGTCCACAGTGTCGAAGGCCTTGCTCAGATCAAGGAACAAGGTGCATATGTGTTTTCTGGCATCTAGGGCTTTCAGCTAGTCATTGGAGGCTTTGGCTAGCACAGTGACAGGGCTATGACAGGGTCTGAAGCCAGATTGTACAGGTGTATGTAAGTCTGAAGACTCTAGATAATTTCTTAATTGGGTGTTAACTATTTTTTCAAGTAACTTAGGGTGGGAAGGAGGGATATAGGCCTATAGTTATTTAAGTCAGTAGGGTCACCTGACTTAAAGAGAGGTATGACGTGGGCAGTTTTCCAGATGGTAGGTAGGGCCCCTTGATCAAGAGACATATTAAAGAGGTGAGTTATTGGTATGGATAACACATGACAACCTATCTTGATAAAGTAAGGATCAATAAGATCTGCCCCAGCGCTCTTTTTGGTGTCCAGACCTAGGATGAGGTCTTCAACTTCTTTTAGAGAGACAGGAGAGAAGGAGAACACAGGCTTCAAGCCTGAGGAAGCGATGTAAGGGTTAGATTGGGCCTGTCCACAAAGCTGGTCATCTAGTTGGCTAGCCAGGGAAGAGTTGAAGGCAAGTCCGGCTGTGGCGAAGTGATTATTGAGCAGTTCAAGGATTTTTGATTTATCGGTAGTGGAGGTGCTTTCAGTTATAATTTTTGTAGGGAGGGAGTTATTCAGCCAGTGACCTTTGATATCTTTTAGAGTTTGCAAAAGTTTGCTGAGCAGCTGGTGGAGGAGTCTAATTTATTGCAAAAGTAATCAGCTTTTGCTTTCCTGATCAGTTTTGTGCTAAGATTCCTGGCCCCCCTAAAGGCAGCCCAGTCAGCCGGGATCTTTATTCTGCATGCCTTTTTCCAAAGCGAGTCCCTATGAAGTAGGGCAGACCTGAGGCTAAGGGTAAACCAGGGACAAGAGTTTTTCTTTGTGCGTATTTTGGTTAGGGGAGTATGTCAATCTATGGCATTTAGGACTATCCTATGGAATATTTCATATGCGTCAGATACAGTGGGGGCCAATAAAAGTCCTACCAATTAGAGTGCTGCAGGTCAGAGATGAAGGCAGAGTAGTCTAGATTATGGCAGTTTCTCTTAAAAATATATCTGGAGGTAGACATAGGTGTCGGCGCAGACTGTACGCAGGCAGTAAAACAGTGATCACTTACGTCATTGAAGAAGGCATAAGAGTGTGAGAAGAGATGGAGCTTATTAACTAGGATCAGGTCAAGTACAGTACCACATTCTGGATTCTTGACATTAGAGTAGGTTACTTCCGATATTAATTGTGTTAGCCCCAGCGAATCACACAGTTCTGTAAAGGTTTAGAACATTCAGCGAACCAATCAAGGTTGAGGTCCCCCAGAATGACAACCTCTGAGGAGGATGTGTCGAGAATAGAACCCAGGTGGTCCTGGATTTTGAGTCCCGCAGAGGGTGGTCTGAAGCAGCCAATAACAAGGAGGGAGACAGAGGGAGAAAGCTGGATCTTGCCAGTAAGGCATTCAGATTCCTTATGTGCCGAGGTAGAGTCCATGACTGTAGCAGTGTATTTATTGTGAATATAAATAGCTACCCCTTCCCTCTATTGTTCCTATCTGTTCTGAAGACAGACTATGAGGGGATATTGATTTTGTGATCCTTGTCAGTTGGTCTAAGCCAAGATTCTGAGATGACCAGTACATCTGGGTTGGTGTGGGTGAACCATGACTGAATGAGATCACATTTTTTCAGCAGGCTGCAAGTGTTGATATGAAGAAAACTCATTCCCTTCAGTTGGGACAGTTGGGAGGGTGCCTGAATTGGAGCAGTGGGACCAGGGTTAAGTTTAACGTTGCCTGAACAAAGTAAGAATAGGAGCAGGAGTTTTAAGAGCCAGAAAGGAGGAGCCTAAGGAGGCGAATGTGCCCTCTGTTAAATTTGTGTTTGGTTGACTGAAGGGAGTGGTGTCTATATGGGCCCAAGGAGGCGAACAGGAGTATCCTGACCTCAAGGGAAATGACCTGCACTAGAATAGGAGAGGACGCTGGTGCTAAGGACCTCGGCCAGTGGGGGTAGGTATAATGCCCAGAAAATATATGGATGTCCTGGGGTAGTGACAAGCAGATTAATGTAAGATTAAGGAAATGGGGGCAGTATTCATTCGCATTAGTATTATTGACGATTGCAACATGCCTGTGGAGGGAGCAATGCTGTGATAGGGGATTTGATGTGGAATGTAACAGGCTGAATAGGCAACACAGAATTATGAGCGGCGGAGTCATTGTCAAGCCCGTACTATTTGTGCAAGACAAAGTGATTCAGTGAGAAAGCTGAACTCATAAGGAGAAAGTGCTACAATAACCCTGTCACTATTGTAGTAGAATGTGCCAATCGTGTAAGAGCAGGCAGGAAATGGTGGGCTTGGATGTATTTAATAGGCCAGTGGAGGGGGCTGGGAGGGCAAGCTGAAAAATCACTACTGCGGAGAAGGCAGCCCATATACCGCACAGCCAGCAAGCTGTACATGGAGAATTGAGAAGCCAAACTTCAAGCAGGAGTTGCCCTTCACAGATTGCAGCCAGTAACAAACTTCAGTGCAGGGAAAACAGCCAGTCGGATTCTGGGATTCCAAGCCTGGTAAACTGAACAGTCTGTACCTGTTTGAAGCCTTTCCATCTGGGGGAGAGAGAGATGATGCGGCCGGTTCTTTAAAGCCCTAGCTGTGCCGCCAGCAGGATGTCTGCCCGATCAAGGGCTAGACCCAGGGAAAGAAAAAAACATAGAGTTAAGGAAAATAAAGGGGAGAGGGCATAGAGAGACCAGGAGAAGGAATCGTAGGGCTGGGAGAGTTTAGCAAGAGAATTAAACATGGGCAGGGGGGAGGGACACTAGAGGACAAAGCTGGGGGATTAACTGCCCAGTTAACAAGCAGAGTGATGAGTGTATGTGAGAGAAAAGGGCCATGAGCTATGAGGGAGAGAAGGGGGGAAAGATAAGGCTAGCGACCAGACTGCTCGGTGGGGGTCACAGAAGTGGCACCAAGCAGCAAAGAAATTCAAAAATAGTGAGACGCCACTGGTACAGCTTAGATAGCCTACTAGCATTAGGAGAATGGTGGAAATGGTAATAGTAGGTGGAAAGATGTCAAGACTGATAAGGGAATTGAGTAGAGAAAGGTCACAGGGATAGCAGAAGCAGTTAGCAAAGGTTAAGCAGATACAGGCAGCGCATCCATGTGAATTGACTCTACTCTAAGCATTGCACTACAGCTAGGAAAAAAAAAAAAAAAGAACAGCATTTTAAGAAATAGTTTAGAGTCCGATGGCTATACTCGAAGCATTACACTACAGCTAAGAAAAAAAGAACAGCATTTTTTAAGAAAAAAGAACAGCATTTTTAAAATAATTCAAAATAGTTCGGAGTCCGAAAGCTGTACTCTAAGCATTAAACTACCGCTAAGAAAAAAAAAATGAACAGTATTTTTAAAGAAACAAGAACAGTATTTTTAAGAAAAAAGAACAACATTTTTAAAATAATTCAGAGGCCAAAAAATCACTACTGCGGAGAAGGCAGTTCATATACCGCATAGCGAACAAGCCGTAGATGGAGAATCGAGAAGCCAAGCTTCAAGCGGGAGTTGCCCTTCACAGATTGCAGCCAATAACAAACTTCAGTGCAGAGAAAACTGTTGCATTTGGTGGCCGAAAAAAGTACCTTAAACACACAAGGGCTGGATATTCAAACTGCGCTATTTTGTGGCGCAAGCCCTTGCACTGCACAAAATAGTTGCGCAGGGGTGTGGCTGGGGCGATATTCAAAGGAGTTGCGCTATTGAGCAGCTCGGCAGATCACCCAGCACAGCCACTGTGCATGGTGCAGTGGAACTTGCGCCAATCGCAAGTGGTCAGAGGAGCATTCAAGTTGCGGGTGGTTATACCATTGCGCCTACGCGCAAATTTCCGATATTCAAAAGTGACATGCAAATGGGGCCATAATTCATGCAAGGTGCAGGGGGCCATTTGCATCTATTTATATTCCATTTGCATGCCATTAGCATGCAGGTGCGCCGATCCCAAGGACTTGCGCCTGGCCCTGCCAGGCAGCAGCCGTGGGGACCGACACCTGCAACCCGATCGCGGGCAAAGTATGAATCTCCCCAACCCTGACTGGCCCGATCGGCGGGCAAAGCATAACAATCCCCCTCCCGACTGGCCCTATTGCGGTGAAAACTTAAATAACCCCCCACCAGCCGATCACGGGCAGCAAAATTCCCCAGAACATATCCCTGGTGGTCCAGTGGACCACTAAGCCCGATCGCGGGCTGAATATATTAACCCCGAGCGTATCCCTGGTGGTCCAGTGGACGCTAAGCCCGATCGGGCTGCATTAGGTGCACTTCCAAGACCATATCCCTGATGATCTAGTGTCCCCACCCACCCCACTCCACCCACCAAGCTCCCACCACCCCGCCTCCGTTGGACGGTGCAGCATCCTGCTCGCGACTGCTGGGCCGAGCTGATTATCCCGTACGGATGGTGCAGAGCAAGAGCCACGGGCGGCAGCCCATACCGTACAAGGCAGTTCACCTGACTGCCTTGTACGGTATGGGGCTGCACGCTCATTGCCTTTTGCTCTGCACCACGAGTATGCAGCCCTACCGGCAGTCAGTCGGGCGGGCGGGGCGGCAGGCGGTGGGATGCTGCCGGGCGGGAGCGGGTGGTGGGGCTTCGTGGGTGAGGTAGGGACACCAGATCACCAGGGATATGGTCTTTGGGGTGTCGAACATAATGCAGCCTCGCGATCGGGCTTAGCGGTCCACTGGACCACCAGGGATACGCTCTGGGGTGTTTAATATATTCAGCCCGCGATCGACTTAGCGTCCACTGGACCACCAGGGATACGCTCGAGGTGGGGGTGTTTAAACATATTCAGCCCACGTATCGGGTTTAGCGGTCCACTGGACCACCAGGGATACGTTGGGGGTGCTTAACATATTCAGCTCGTGATCGGGCTTTAGCGTCCACTGACCACCAGGGTATGTTCGGGGATACTTTTGCTGCCCGTGATCGGGCTGGTGGGGGTTATTTAAGTCACGATCAGGCCAGTCGGGGAGGGGGATTGTTATGCTTTGCCCGCCATTGGGCCAGTCGGGGTGGGGATTTTACACTTTTGCCCGCGATCGGGCCGGGGGAGGGGGTACAGGGAGGTTGAGGGCCAGCCAAGGTGGCAGCTGCTGTGTTGCGCCCTGCAGTGCGGCAGCTCACCTGTGGGTGGCCCTCGACTTACTCCTTTTTTTTTGGCTCAGAGTTGTGCAGGCGCAGGTTGGGGGTTGCGCCTGCACAACTCTGCACAGCCCGCTGAATATCGGGCTGTGCAGTTTATGCATGGTTCCTCCCCCTCCAGTTCAGCATGCATTCATTTGCATTGCGCTGTTGCTCAGCTTGCCTTGGGGGGCGCAACTGTCTCCTGCTGAATATCGCAGAATGGCGCAATTTTGGACTTGCGCAGGCGCAACCCTTTTGAATATCCCACCCACAAATATCTTGGTAGTAAGAAAACCACACCACACTGAAATGTAGGCCTTCTCTTTTTACTTCCTTTTAGCAGCACATACAAGAGGAGACTGGCTCAAAAACAGGTACACTTACAAGCAGTGCACGTTCTCTTAAAGCTGTACAGTCTCTAACATTTCTTAAAGCTATATTACACATAATCCCGTCTGACTTAGCTAGGAAATACTTGAATCAATAATTCAGAAGTAATATGAAACTATTAAAGTTATTACTGTAATGTCCCTTTTAGTTAGTCTATGTCATTAGGCTCTATCTCTACAAGTCCATTCTCTTTGGTGGATGTCTTATACGTCCTGACCGACTTAGTAGGACTCGAAGCTGTTGCACTGGAATCTGATTAGCATCAGCCACATCTTGTCTCAAATGCTGTGGTTCCACTGTCTTTTCCTGATCTTTTTTCTGGAACAAATAATGCTGGATAACTACCCCGACTCTGGGTATCCCTTTATTGTTCTGTCTCAGTTCTAGTACATAATTGGTCAACATGTTTTTTCACTCTCCTCTGGTTAGTCAGTCGAACACTATAGACAACATTTCCGAACTTTTTCCCACCACGCCTTCTATCCATCTCTTCAGGCCTGCATACATCCTGATCCTCACAAGATCGCTGGATTTGAAGGATCTGGTCTTAGGAAGCATTTCAGTTACTGACTTCAAACAACATGAAGTCTTGCTGTATTCAGACATAATGCAGTTAGCCCCAGCACTTGAACTGCCCGGGAGAGGAAAGAGTTAACTCTATGCAGAAGCATAAAACGTTGAGCTCGAGCTCGGTTTTCAAACCTCTGTTTGTGGTACTTCTCAGTGTAACCGTCAGATTCTTTACTCCGCCTAACAGTGAAGTCGCTCCGGAGATTTCCTCTGCTCGGTTCGTAAAAGTAAAGCGTTCGGTTTAAACCATATAATTTTCTGTTACTTTCGGATTTCCAGCCTCTGTCTATGGTACAGGTAGTGTGTAGATAGGTAGTGACTGTGTTTTATTCTGTGAAAAAGTTGGAAATTGTTCTTTTCTTCGGTTTCTTTCCGGTCAGTCCGGTTTGGAACCGACCCATTCTCTTAAAATTTATTTCTGGGATTAGAGAGGTGTTCCGGTACCGATCGATTTCAAAAGAACCAAGGTTTTTTGCCGGTTCTTTTAAAAAGCCTGTGACACCGTTTGTAACCTATTGGTTATTGTATTACCTGGCTTGAAAGCTGCAATAAGGTAATTTGTTAGGTTGGCCATGTCTGAGAAACCCAAGACGAAAACCGGTCCCACTGGGTTTCAACACTGTACTGAGTGTAGGGAGGCCTTTGCTAAGGCTGACCCCTACCTCATCTGTGTTTACTGTCTGGGGTTTGACCACCTCAAGTCAGACTTCCAAATCTATAAAAACTTTCCTAAATCCACTCTAGATAAAAGACTGAGTAGGCTGAAGGAAAGGGAGGCCGAGAAGTCCGTAGATCCGGATGGCCAGCCCAGTTTGTTTGTGGCCGAACCTGAGGAGGTGCCTACTGACCTAGGCGATACCTTCTCGGGCAAAAGGAGAGCTGATCCCGAGGGGTCGGTTCCATCAAAAAGGAAGCGTAAGTCTGCCAGTTCGGATCCGGTATCACACTCTCCAACCGCGGACGAAATAGCCAAAGCAATTAGCATTGTTCAGTTGCTTAGACCGGTTCCGTCCGAACCGGTACCGCCAGTTAGGCGGTCGGTTCGGTCGGATCTGTCTCCTCCAGATTATGATCCAGATGCTTTTTATGAGGAGTGGGAGGAAGATGAAGACTATCCTGAGGATGATGATGATGACCAGGGGGTCTGGATGTGCTCATTGAACCGGACATCTCCCCAGACAGGCCCTCAGGTGTCTCTCCTCCCAGGTTCTCTGAGTCCCCTTCACATTTTTTGTTCTACAAAAAGGTGGCAGAAACCCTGCAGCTTCCCTTGGTTGAAGCTGCAGAGGAGGATGAAGAGCCTGATTTTGTGGAAATGATGGACATCCCAGAGTCCAAAAGACTGTCTATCCCTCTTCATAAATCCTTGGGGAAACAGACACACAAAATTTTACAAACCCCTAATTTAATACCTCCTGTGGATAAGAGAATGGACAGGAGGTATTTGTTATCAGGCTCAGCTGCGGAGTTCCTTTATAGTCATTGCAGCAATGTTGTCTCTGTCTATATACCACCCAAGTTGAGCAATCTTGGTTTTCACTCCCTCCTTGACTGTATCAACTCCCTGGATCAGAATACAGAAGTTGTCCTACTTGGTAATTTCAAAATCAACTGGCTGGCCTCCAGCTCGAATAGTTATAAGGATGCCCTAGCTGCTGCTAACTTCTCACAAATGGTCAAATCACCTACTAGAGTAAACTACAGAACAGGGACCTGTACACTTCTAGACTGGGTGCTAACTAATCGTCCAGAGCACATCTCCGGAGCAACAGTCCTCCCAGACTCCTTAAGTGATCGTTCCCCTATCTTGTGTATCTGGACCAACAAATACACCAAACTCCCCCCCAAAACTATTAACAGGAGAATGCTGACCCATGGTCATCTTGAGTCACTTAAAACACTCCATCATGAACAAGACTGGTCACCAATTGATATAGCCCCCGATGTAGACACAGCACTTGAATACTTTATCACCTGTTTCAACTCAGCCTGCGATGTTCATGCTCCGTTCAAGAAGTGTAAGATCAAGGGTGTCAATAACTCATGGATGACACTAGGCCTCCTTACACAAATGAAATCGCGAGACCAGCTCTGGTATCGTGCTAAGGCTACTGGCACCCAGACTGATATCCAGGCCTACAAAACAGCAAGGAATGCATGTACCAGAGCAATCCGCCATGAGAAGGCTATTACAGGAACACCTTAGCCAGCACCTGGAATGACGGGAGTAAATTCTGGCGTAACCTTGCTGAAGTGACTGGAAAGGATCCCAAAACAACACCCACAATGTTGAACATAGATGGTACCATCACTCTTGACCTTGTAATCATTGCAAATGCATTTAACACCACTTTTGCTGACCTTAGTCATGTGCTACCCCCTAACTTTTTTGATCCCACCACAGTCGACCCATCTCCTGTTAGTTCAGGTTTGCCACCAGGGCACCCTCCTTTCCATTTCAAAGCAATCCCAGAAAGCCTAGCTAAAAAACACATTCTTAAAGTGCTTGGAAAGTCTAGGGTCAGTGGCGATTCACTGGATATGAAACTTCTCGCCCTCACCATTGACGAAGTCCTGCTCTCACTAACCAAAATCCTTAACTGTTCCCTCATGCTCTCCCAGTTCCCCCAAAAGTGGAAACTGGCAGTGGTGACTCCAGTCCATAAAAGTGGTGACAAGACTCTCACGAACAACTCCAGGCCTATATCCATCCTCCTTCCTCTATCCAAAGTCTTGGAACGGATAGTGGCTGATCAGCTCATGGAGTACCTTGTAAAATACAGCCTGCAGTGTTCCCAGCAGCATGTCTTCCGCAAAGGGCACAGCACTACCACGGCACTCCTCGAATTCACCACACATATCCATCATGCACTTGATCAGGGCCAGTTGGTCGGCGCCTCTTTTATTGACCTAAGGCATTTGACACTGTCAATCACTCCATTCTCCTCAAACAATTATCCCTCCTTGGTCTTTCAAGTGAAACTACCCTCTGGTTTCAATTTAATTAAACTATTAAGTGGAAATTGGGACCCTAAGAACACACTTTTGAAAATCATACAACAGAAAAAATATTCTATTCTTGCAAGAGGAGACAACCAACCTAACCTAGAATACAATAAGCAGTGATGTTTCGAGGAGATTCTAATAAAACAAATCTACAAATATTATTCTAGGGACGTGGATATGTTGTTCAATCCACACTGTCTGGCAGGTTCCTTCCGCTTTAAATCTTGCCGGAAAGTCTTCAAGCTGGCTCCTCCCACCCACCCGGGTGGTAAAACCCTCGTCTCTGTCCCATGACGCCAGATCTTCCTTACCGCTTGGAAGCTCAGGTTCCCTCCTTAGCGCTCTGCGTTTTAGGCTGGATTCTCACTCTTTGGATTTCCTGAAACTAATTTTAATATTTACAAGACTACGGTCTTTGTCTTCCCTCGCGGCTGCAATGGACAAATTGACTCCTGGCTTCTGTCCATGCTCTTGTGGGCAGAAGATGTCTCTGACCGATCCGCACTCCACGTGTGTCTACTGCCTAGGGCTTGGCCATGATTCGCAGGCCTGCGAATTGTGCAAGTCCTTCTCGGCCTCAGTCTTGGGGGACCGTGCTGCCAGACTACTTCTTGGGCACCCCGAAAATTTGTACCCGCTGGTCAAGTCTAAGGAGGCCCATTGGGCGGTGTCTGCGGTGGCAGGCTCTGCGGAGCAGATGATCGCCCTCGAAGAGGAGGAGGCAGCCCAGGCTGCATCTTCTTCTTCCTCAGCCGCGGCATTTATCCCGCTCTCCTTGGGCTCCTCCTACTCGGCTTCTTTTAAGGAACTTTGTCAGTCCCTCTCCACTAAAGGAGAAGGGCCTTCCGGACATTCCAGTCAGTCCAAGAAGAAGGACTCTAAAGGTAAGTCCCACCATCGACGTTCGTGGGAGCGGGAGAGATCCCCTTCACCGGACCGTCAACTCTCGAGTTCGGTCGAGGTTGCGGCTGTGGCCGCTGGCTTCACGGTGTCCCTGTCACTCAGATCAGCCAGCCGAGACATCTGTCAACGCGGTCGAGATTTTTCTCGACCCGTCTGACGGTTTGTCAACTGGAGAAGCCTTCAACCCTTCTTCACCGGTTCCCCCAGTGGTTACCGAGGTTTGCCTATGCCGAAATCCAGGTCAAGGTCCCTGAACCGAAGAGGGCAGGTTTCCCATCCCTCTCTGACCCACCCTTGGAATCCCGAAGGTCTCAGTCTCGGTCCCGACCGGAAGGTTCCCTTTCAAGTTCCAAGCCATGCCCTTTCGGCTTATCTCCAGCTCCCAGGGTCTTCACCACCAATGCATGGCAGTGGTGACAGCATTCCTCATGTGCACTGAGGGGGTCTGGGTTTACCCTTACCTGGATGATTATTGTTGATAGCAGCCCCTCCAGACAGGAGGTGGAGTGGTCCATAGACCTGGCCTCCAGGTTGTTTCTCAGGTCGGCCTCATCAACGAGGCCAAGTCGGAATTGAGTCACAGGTGATTCTTTTTCATCGGGCAGAGCTCGATTCGCCGAGTGCCAGAGCATGGCTCTCGCGGACAGGGCTGAGGTTCTTTCCTCCCTGTGCCCAGTCATTTCTGGTTGGGCAATTGCGCCTGCCCGGGATTTCTGCACCTCCTGTCTCATGGCTGCCTGAACAGCGTGGTCCTGTTGGGCCTGGAACATGCGCCTCAGTGGGGGCTGTATTAGCCAGTGGTCACAAAGCTGCAAATCCATTGGACCAGCTAGTGACGGTGACCCAGGGATGTGGAACGCCTCCAGTGGTGGACCGATCTTTCCTGGACATAAGTCTCCACCACTCATTCACACTAGTGGGATTGGCGCCGGAGGCACTAAGACCCATCGTGGAGCAAATTTTTGGGCTGGAGGGTCGGCGCGAGACGGCCACCATGAGAGACGGCGTACCGCGAGCAGCGGCTCGAGCTGTAATGACCATCTCGGCGACGACCTCCAACCGCTCTTGAGCCTTTTTTCCCGCCGCCGAAAGTGCGCTCCAGTGACGACGCGGCCGCTGTCGGGAGTCAAACTTTCAAACTAGCGATAGTTTTCAGTTTGTTTTTGTAACATTATCAATATAGTAGTATCAGCTTAGTTTTATTCTATTTTCGTAAAATTTTCTAATATTTAAATTTAACTTACTTGAAGAAGTCTCGCCCACTGACGGAGTTCGCACTATGAGCAGGTCAGGTGACGGTAGGAGACTTCGTGATGAAAGCTGTTCAGTCAGCCGGGCCAGTCCGGGTCAGCCTCTCTCCTCAGCGTTCACTGGTCAGTCCGATGTCGGGGATAAGGTCCCCCCGCCGCATATAAAATAAACGGTCGCTTTCTCGCGCTCGTCGCCTCGAGCTCTTCTTCGCCCAGGTCAAAAGAGAAGGCATCACCGAGGTCGCCTGTATGTCTGCGCTGGCCGACGGTCGGTTATCATAGGTTGCCGGTCTCCTTCTTCGGAGCCGCCAGCTTCCGGTCAATCGCCGCCTCGACATCGGAGCCCCTCCCCCGCCTATAGGTAGGGCTCCAGATGAGCAGTTTCATCAGTGGGTCTTTATGGAGCCAGGGGCTCGGAGGTTGGTCTTCTGCCTGGCTCAGCCATTTCCTCGGAGCCCCTCGGCCTCCGCGATCAGGTAGGGCGGTGGTTGATCTTCCTAGTCGCTACGGGCGCCTTTTTCGGTGCTAGCGACCGTGCTTAGGTATGTTTCCCCACATGGCTGCGGGGCGCAGGGGCCTCACCGATGCCCTTATCTCCTGGTATTTTTCCTTCTTGTTTTCCAGGTTCCCGGGCTTTTCCGCTTTCCAGGTCTGTGGCCGTGTCGGGCGCTGCTGGGCCGCCGGAGCTATGGCGCCTGCTGGCGCGCCAGGCCCTCGGCGTCAGCGTGGTGGCGCTGGCCGCGCGCCGCCGGTGGTGCCGCGATCGCGGCGCTGCTGCGACGCCGCCCGCGGGCCTGCCGCGAGGCTGCCCGCGCGCCGTCTGGCGCTGCTGGCCGCGCTGCGCGCGGGCGCCGTCTGCGGGCGCCGCTGGGCGTTTGGGGTACAGGCCGGGCCGTGTCTCCTCGTGCCGCTCAGCCTGCTGCCTCGGCGCGGGCAGCCCTGGGGACTCTCCTTGTTTTTCGCCATTTCCTCCTTCCTAATTTTCACTCCTTTCCTGTCCAAACAGTCCTTTCTGGACCATCAGGAGATGATGTTGAGCCTGACCCAGACCTTGGTTGGGTGATGAAGTGGAGGAAACAGGATCTTTCTTTGCTACAGAGCCTGTGGTCGAGGACCTGTCCTTTAAGTCTCTGTTGGAAGAACCTGGGATCACTCTTTCTCTCAGACTACAGACATCGATCCTGGGAAGATATTAAGACTCCAGTATCTTCATGTTTCCGAGATCCCTACGATTTGACTCCCTCCGATTCAGCCTTCCTTCGAGACGCTGTCTCAAATGGTATGGAATAACCCTGCTCTTATTCCTCAGTGGCTAAATCCATTGATAAGAAGTATTCAGCTCCCAGGATCGTCCCATTTTGGCATCCCAAGCCTTTGCGGATCCTATTGTAGTCCTGGCAGAGACATGACGTCGTTTTCCTCAACTACTACAGCTGACCTATTAACAAAGAGTCTCGTAAGATTGATACATTAGGTAAGAGAGTCTTTGCTGTCTCCACTCTAAGTATATGCCAATAGTTATCAAGGCTATTTTTCTCAGTATGAGTATATCCTGTGGCACTCTATGAAAAGAATGGTTGAAGCTCTTCCAGATTGGATTCCAAGTCAGAGCTTCTTCTGACCGTTATTAGAGGTATTGAGTCCAATAACCAACAGGTCAAAGCCGCCATGGACGCTTTCTACACTGCTTCTCGCTCAGCAGCCGCTGGATTTGTACTCGCGCCATTCCTGGCTGCGTACTTCTGGCTTCACGAATGATGCTCAGCAGGTGATGGCGCTGCCTTTGATGGCTCCTTTCTTTTTGGCCCTCAGGTGGAGCAAGCCTTAGAGGCCACTCAGAAGACCAGATCGCCGTTAGGTTGGCCAGAGCCTCCGCCTGCCCCCTCCTCGGGGCATGTGAACAGACGCCAGTTTCCATAGTGCGCCAGTCCTTTCGAGGCAGAGGCAGGGGAAGCTTCCATAAAGCCAACCTGCCCAACCTCAAAGAAGCTTAGCATAAAGCGCAGGGACCTAAAGCTCAAGCGCTACCTTATGAGTCGTTGGCCCAAGTTCCATCCACTCTGCCCGAGGTGGAACTTTCTCCTCCGTGGAGGTCGTCTGATGTACTTCTACAACCAGTGGAAGTCCATAACCTCAGACAAATGGGTTGTTCGGATAATTCACGAAGGTTACTCTCTCACTTTCTTGGAACTCTCAATTGTCCTCCCACACGACAACCCAGGTTGTCGGCCTCTCAGTCAGATCTCCTCACCTGGAGATCCAGGGCCTTCTGAACAACAGGGCAATAGAACTGGTGCCCCCCGCATTCTGCGTCCACAGGGTTCTACTCCCATTACTTTCTGTTCCAAAGAAATCTGGGGATGCGCCCCTATCTAGACCTCAGAGGTTAAACAAATTCTCCCAGGAGAAATTCAAGATGATTTCCTAGGTACCCTGTTACCCTTGCTACATCAGCACGACTGGCTGGCCTCTCTGATATGCAGGATGCTTACCAGCATATCCTCGCTCACCACCCACCGCAAATTCCTCAGGTTTGTAGCTTTGGGTCAGCATTATCAGTTCAGAGTCCTGCCTTTGGGCTGTCCTCGGCGCCGAGAGTTTTTACAAAGTGTTGTGCAGTTTTCTTGCGCATCTCAGGAAAATCGGACTCAGTGTTTCCCTACCTGGAGCGATTGGCTTCTAGCAAGCCCTTCCGGCCAAGGACTTTGAAGCCGTGCAAACGACTTCTCGTCTTCTCACGTCCATGGGAGTTCTGCTGAATTTGAAAAAATCTCAACTGCAACCCTCCCAGAGGCTCCTTTTCATAGGGACGCTTCTAGACACCTCTTCAGCGAAGGCTTTCCTTCCAGAGGACAGAAGACTCGACATCCTTCGGATGGCCCGTTACATCAGGGAGAACCAATCGGTTACAGCTCTCTCGATGCAACGCATGTTGGGTCTCATGGCGTCCTCGGTCTTCACTGTACCTCTGGCCCGACTGCACATGAGAACCACCCAATGGATGCTCTCCACTCAGTGGTCCCCGACCTCTCACCCCCAGTCTTATCCCATCAAGGTGGCGGAGCCCTTGAAGGTCTCTCACCTGGTGGTCTCAAGAGAGCAATCTCCTGGAAGGATTCCCTTTGCTCCCCGGATCATCAGATCTCCATCACCACAGATGCATCAAGCATGGGATGGGGAGCCTACTGTCTCTCCTCCACACTCAAGGTGTATGGACTCAGTTCAAACTCATCTCCACATAAATGTCCTGGAGATGAGGCGTGTCCCTCTATGCAATCGAGAGCTCTGAAGGATGTCCTTTGTCACAAGAACATTCTCCTTCAAGCGGACAACAAAGCAGTGATGTATTACATCAACAGCAGGCGGTGCTCATTCTTATCCCTTTGCAGGAAGCAATGAGGGTGTGGGAGTGGTGCTTGGAGCACAAGTCTCTGATTCAAGCGGTTTATCTGCCAGGTATACAAAACGACCTAGCAGATCACCTCAGCAGAGCGGAGGCAGACCTCACAGTGGTCTCTATCCACGCTAGCTTGGTCCCTGTTCAAAGAGTGGGGACTCAGACCTGGACCTTTTGCATCCCCACTCAACGCGAAAACTGCTCTCTTCTGCTCCAGAAATCCAGGGCCTGGCATTTTGTCAGGATGCGTTCAGGCTGCGGTGGACAAAACGCTTTTTACGCCTCTTCCACCACTTCCTCTAATCCAGAGAGTACTCCTCAAGTTCGAGTCTCAGGGGACCAAGATGATTCTCATTGCTCCTTCCTGGCCTCGGCAACTATGGTTTCCTCTACTCAACAGTATGTTGGCAGCCTCTCCGAGACCACTTCCTTTACCAAATCAGTCTTCTGACTCAGGATTGGTCCATCAACCTGAAATCACTTCACCTTCATGCTTGGCTCCTGAAGAGATAGAAGGATCGGTTCAACGTCTCGTGGAGTCTCAGACATCCTTCTGGCTGCTTTCGGAAGCCAGCCACCAGCGTCGCTTCCAAATGGAAGCGTTTTCTCTCTAGTGTGTGCAATCCTCTTGGAATCCCTTTTCCTGTCCTCCTGCTGCAAGGTTCTGGGTATCTTTTGGACCTATCAAACTTAGGTCTTCAATACTCCACAGTTAAAGTTCACCTTAGTGCCATCTCAGCGTTCCATGAGCCGGTTTCTTCCTTAACTCTGGCTCAGTTACCTATGGTGAAGAGATTCTTAGGGATTCTCCATACCAGACCCCTGTTAAGCGTCCAGTTGCAGCCTGGGACATTAACCTGGTGCTGGACATGCTCACTCGGAAGCCTTTCGAACCCTTAGCTACCTGTGAGCTAAAATTTCTTACCTGGAAGACTGCCTTCCTGGTGGCCATTACCTCAGCCCGCAGGGTCTCTGAGATACATGCACTGGTTACGGACCCTCCGTATACTGTATTCCATAAGGACAAGGTAGTTCTCCGTACTCATCCTAAATTTCTTCCCAAGGTTGTGTCAGAATTCCATCTGAACCAACCTCTGGTACTTCCCGCTTACTTCGCTAATTTCCAAAATGAAGGGGAACGAGCTCTTCATTCCTTGGATGTTAAGAGAGCCTTGCGGTTCTATTTAGATAGAACCAAGGATGTTCGCAAGACTCAGCAACTGTTCGTTTCTTTCAGCGACACCGGCTGGTCACAACCTGTCGCTAGTTAGATGTCTCTTCATGGTTAGTGGCATGCCTTCGCCATTGCTATTCCATGGCTCAAGTTAAATTAGAAGGTAGAGGTACGCTCCACTCTACTAGGGCGATCGCGGCATCCCTAGCGGAATCGCAATGTTCCATTGCAGATTATAGCCACCATGCCGCTACCTGGAGCTCTGATGCATACTTCGTTAACACTATGCACTGGATGTTCACGCCAGGCGGCATTCCGCATTCGGCAGAACTATCCTTAATGGCTTCTATCTTAGACGCGTGAGCTCTGGCTTTCCCTGCCGCCCTTTTGGGATTATCAGCTTAGTACTCTCCACTGAGTGTGAATGAGTGGTGGAGACTTATGTCAGGAAGATAGGAAAGTGCATTACCTACCGTATTCTTGATCTTCTTGGGCCGAGTCTCCACCACTCATTCTACGCCTCACCCTCCATCCCCGAGCTCACCTTGTATTGGTCTTCACTCCTCAAATCTTTAGGCGTGAGGACTTCTTTGCTGACCCTTCTTACACGGGTCATACGGACTATCTTATGTCCGCTTTTAATAGTTGGGTTTACCTTTTCGTTGAATTGCGCTGCACCTCCGGTAAAAAGTACTGGCGGTTGGAGGGTCGTCGCCGAGATGGTCATTACCGCTCGAGCCGCTTCTGCTCGCGGCGCCTGTCTCGCGGGCGCCGTCTCTCACGACCTCCAGCAAAAAGTTTGCTCGATGGGTCTTAGTGCCCGGCGTCCAATCCCACTAGTGTGAATGAGTGGTGGAGACTCGTCCAAGAAGATCAAGAATTACGGTAGGTACGTAATTTTCCTTTCCAGTTCATCTGCAGGAGGGCATCCCGTTTGTCCGACCCGAGCCGACGGTCTCTCTATCGACCCATGCCTCTCTGATGGGTTGGGGTGCCCATCTGGGGGAACACCGAGCGCACGGCCTCTGGTCCCCGCGGGAGTCGATGCCACATCAACCTGCTGGAGCTCCGGCGGTCCACCTAGCTCTCACCGCCTTTGCTCCGTTTCTTGAGGTCAAGTGGTCCGGTCAGGCGGACAATACCACGACCATGTACTGTCTAAACTGGCCAGGGCGGGACATGCTCCATGCTCCTATGCAAGGAAGCCCGCGATCTGGTCACTGCAAGCAGCCTGGAGGCGGATCTCCTAGCTATCTTATGGCAGGAGCCTCCAACACCCTTTGCCGATGCCCTAAGCCGGATAGGCTGCCTCCATGAGTGGTGTCTCTCCGCCGGAGGTAGTACGAGATCTATTCTTCCATTGGGGCACACCTCAGGTGGACCTGTTTGCCTCAGGAGAATGCGAAGTTGAGGCTGTTCCATGCCGCCCCTCAGCAGGGGTCTCTGCAGGATGCCTTCGAGGCCGTGGACCCGGGCCTTTTCTCGCCTTTCCCGTGCTCCCTTGATGCACAAGGTGCTGCTCAAAGCAAGGAGGGACAAGGCGCAGGTGATTCTGATAGCCCCAGACTGGCCCCGCAGTACTGGTACCAGATCTTCTCAGCCTCGGCTCCAGGCTTCGAGGCAGCTTCCAGCTCGCCTGGACCTGCTCTCAGTCAATCAGGGAAGGTATTCCATCTGGACCTTCAATCCCTGCACCTGACGGCCTGGTTCCTGAGCGGCTAGAGTTCCAGGCCTTGGGTCTTTCCGACGAGGTCCTCAACGTAGTTGAGGCGTCCCATAAGGAGTCGACCAGAAAATGCTACGCCTTCAAATGGAAAAGGTTTTCCATTTGGTGTCAGGGCAAGGACCTGGACCCTTCCTCCTGTTCCTTGGTGAGCATATTGGACTACCCGTGGTCCCTTTCTCAGCAAGGGCTTAGGTTGACGACCCTTAAGGTGCACCTGGCAGCCATCTCTGCTTACCGGGCGCGGGCCGGGAAGCAGTCTGTGGCGCAGGAGAAGGTGGTCTGGCGCTTTTTCAAAGGCCTTGATCACATTTCCCCTCCAGTGTGAGAACCTCCACCTCCGTGGGATCTACTGCTGGTACTGGCAAAGCTCATGGGCAAGCCATTCGAACCAGTGCACAGGTGTGAACTCTCTCACCTGTCGTGGAAGACCGCCTTCTCGGTGGCTATCACGTCAGCCAGAAGGATGGGAGAGCTCCAGGCGCTTTCCATCGAGTCTCCTTACCTGGTCTTCCACAGGGACAAGGTTGTCCTGCGCCCCCACCTGAAATTCCTTCCGAAGGTGGTGTCGGAGTTTCACCTTAACCAGGTGCTGACTCTGCTGGTGTTCTACCCCAATCACACCTCGGAGGCCGAATATAGGCTCCATACTTTGACCCTAGAAGGACGCTCGCTTACTATAAGGAGCGCACGGCTGAAATTTGGGGGAGAGGTTCGCCAGCTGTTTGTCACCTACACTGAAGCCGCATCTGGCAGACCTGCAGCCAAGCGGACGATAGGCAGGTGGGTCACCTCCTGCATAGATCTCTGCTATAAGTTGGTGGGCATGGAGCCTCCCAGAGGGATAAGAGCTCATTCTGCCCGCCATACTGCTGCATCGGTGGCTGCTTCCAGGGACGTCCCTATCCAGGAAATCTGCAGGGCTGCTACCTGGAAGTCAGCACACATCTTCATCACCCATTACCACATCGACCTTGAGTCACGCCGGGATGCTGGTTTTGGGGCCTCAGTTCTCCAGTCTCTCTTTCCCAAGTAAGTATCGGGGGAGTGCGTCTTGCCTCCCTCCTCCTGGAGAACTGCTAGGAGTCTGCCAGACAGTGATGGATGAACAACATATCCATGTCCCTTGAAATACAGGTTACTCACCTGTAACAGGAGTTCTAGGAATGGTATATTTGTTCATCCACATTATCCACCGACCTACCACAGCTTTGGACGCACAACCTGAGCTTCCAGCGGGTCAGATCTGGCGTCATGGGGCGGAGCCGAGAGTTTTACCACCCGGGTGGGTGGGAGAAGCCAGCTTGAAGACCTTCCGGCAAGATTTAAAGCGGCAAGGATACCTGCCAGACAGTGTGGATGAACAACATATACCATTCCTAGAACTCCTGTTACAGGTGAGTAACCTGTATTTACAGGCCACCTTCAACAGTTGCAATTCCCTACTACCTAACCCCAAATAAATATGAGAAACATAATCATAAAGTGGTAATACCGATCCTACAGCTATGGCCTTTCTAACCTCAAAAGAAAAATAATCCTTATATTTATATAACAGAGCTAACCTTTGATTTATTGTACGGGTAACTGAGCAAACTTGAGGGGAAAAGGTCAGGCTAGGATCCAACAAAACACCAAGATATTTAAAAAGAAAAACTTGTCCTATAACCTGTCCATTTTGATCAAACAAACTTAATGTTGGATTTGTACTTAGCATTCCCTTGGTCTCAAAAAACATAGATTTCATCTTAACCGAATTCAAAACTAATGAATTACTCAAAAACCAAGTGCAAACTCTACCAAAACCATCACTTAAAGCAGTGGATATTTCCTCAATAATTTTTCCCTGACAGTAAATTATCAAATCATCTGCATACAGAATGGTTTTACATTTTAAACTAAGAGAGGGAAGTTCATTTACGAAAATAGAAAACAATATGGGGCCCAAGATGGACCCCTGAGGGACACCACAGTCAATCAAGGATACCTTTGAAGAATGGGAACCAACATTAACAAACTGTAGACAGTTTGACAGATAATGTCTTAATCAAGCCACTGCAGGTCCAGAAAAACCCCAAATCCCCAATTTCTGACAAATTAAATCATGTTCTAATAAATCAAAAGCCTTAGTCAGGTCCAAAAACACCGCCCCAGTCATATGGCTTTTATCAGAGCCTCTTAGGGCAGTGTTTGAGAACCCGACTAAGGCTGTACCAGTACCATAATTTTTTCGGAAACAGTGCTGATGTGGTGAAAGCAACCCATTTAAAGTGAGGTAGTCATTTATCTGACTAGTCACCACTCTCTCCAACATCTTACTCAGGGGGTTTAAAAATGAAACTGGTCTGAAATCATCAAGTGAGATCGCATGTGCTTTTTTGGGAATAGGCACCACTCTCACTAGTTTCCAATCTGATGGAAATTGACAGTACTGTAAGGAAAAGATAAACAGAAAACAGAGTGGTTTCACCATAAATGGGACTACTAAATGCAAAAATCTACCATTCCAAACCTCCCCCACGATTACTGTATTTATTTGGGAGACTATTCAACAACTGCAACATATCTTCCTGAGTTATCTTCCTAAAATTGAAAAAACAAAAAGGCCTACCAATCAATTTAGGGTCCCTTTGAACTTCACCAATACCCATCTGATTACCAGCCCCTCTAAATTTAGATGAATCTGAAAATGTTTGATTACGTAAATTAGCTATATCTACAGGATCAGAAACATTAACATTATCCACTAATAAACTACCAATATTTGATTCAGACTTAGGTGAAAGCAAAACATTTTTGTTCTCCCAAAATATTTTAGAATTTGACCAATTACTATGAATTTTATTTCGAAAAAATCCTTTTTAGTTTTACGTGTAAGTTCTGAAACTTTATTTCTAATACAATGGTACTGATTTAAATGTAAGGATGGATACTTCACACAAAACATTACATTTTATAATTAAGGCCTTAATGGTGGGAGTAAACCACTGATTTAAAACACCTCTAAGTCTCAATTTCCTTATTGGAAACAACCGTTCTTGAATTGGAAGAAGTTGATTGTAAAAATAATGTAAGGCAAGATCAATATCAGGAATGCAATCCAAGTAAGTCCAGTCAGTCTAGGACAGAAGATAGTACAAGTTGTTAAAATTAACATTTTTAAAGGAATGAACCTGTACTAAACATGGAGGGACCTTTTTATGACAGAAATTGCGTACTGCAAAAGTGGCCATGTGATCACTAACCGCATCAGGTAACACACCAGATGTGGATAAGTGATCCCTGCCATCTGTTACTATCCAATCTAAAAGTGAGGATTTAATGAATGAGAATTTAGTCGTGTTGGATCTATGATATGCTGGTATAAACCATAAGAGGCCAACATAGATTCAAACCCCATTTCAGATTTTAAACTCCAATTTAGATTCATGTCTCCTACTATAATAAAATTATGTTGCTGAAAATGAGAGGCAGTTAAATCCAAAAATTCCTTCAACCCAGACTAGCCACCACTAGGTGGATTGTATAAACATCCAACATTAAGATGTCTAACACCACCCAACAAAACTTAAAGTAATAGCCATTCAGTTTCAAAGGGACCTTCAGAACTTGAATTAACAACAACTGTATGCAAAGTATCCCTATAATAAATGGCTACCCCACCTCCCTTCTTCTTTTCTTTCCTGTCTGCTCTCACGATATGATACCCAGTAATGGCACAAAAATTATCAGGCAGAACAAGTTTAAGCCATGTTTCTGTCATGGCTAACAAATGCGGCTGATAGATGGATACAATATATTCCAGTTCGGGTAACTTAGGAAGAAGACTCCTGGTGTTCATATGCAAAATCCTAAACCCATGGGAATTTACACAAACATAAGCAGAGCCTTGACCAGAAACATACCCTGGGATAGTACCATTTTCCAGTCCTGAGTGTCTCTCCACATCCCCAACTTGCATCCACAACAAAGCTAATTTTATTCCCTGTAAGCATTTCTTAACTAGAATATAACTATAAGCATATGTGCCATGAACCACCACACACCCACAGGAACATATGGTCTGCATTTGATTATGCAGCATCAGCCCAAATTCCATTAATTCCCAGTCTTGCACTAACCAATAGGATATTGAGAAATCTTTGAGATCATAGCAATAGGCCTCCTCTTATTTACCAGTTAATAACTTCACCCAGTCACAAACACCACCCCCCCCATTAATAATGCAGCCCATAATGTGATGTACTTACACTCCATATTCTGTCTGAGGTTACAACATGTATCAATAGACTAATAACCCTTGTATCTACCATACTCCACCGACTCCCACTGACTCCCTTTACAAGAGCACTTTCCCACACTTCCCCACCACAAGCCGTTGCTTAGACGCCGCCATGTCTATGCAGAGCTGGATTTTCAATCTTCCCTCCACAGCCAGTCAGGCTGCCACCACCAATCGGGAGGGAGGGGGTGCAGCAAGGGGTTCAGGGATGAGGTGCTCAAGTTCGCACAGATGGACCACGGTATCTGAGCTCAGAGTAAAACACTGAGCAGTGAGCACTTATGGCAGGATTTCAACAGCTGCAAGGCAAAACGGCAACTTGACTAATTAACCCCTCAGTTCAGAACAGTGAAGCAGCACACATTAGGGAACACTTCATTTAAAACATAGCCAGTTCCTGGACAAATTTAAAGTTTCAGCAGCAAACTTGCACACTATCCAGCTCAAAGTCAATTTGCCATATAACATCAATGATTATTAGCAGCAGCAGAGCTCGGTGCTCACAGTCAGCAAAGTATCTTCTATAGAACAAGCACTCTGCACAAATTCAAACGTAGTTCCACTTTTCGATGTATACTCAGTCATCACCAACAGTTTTCCCTCTGACCAGATGACAACATCCGGGTATTCAGCCCTTTCGTAAGGTTCCAACTAGGGTTTGTGCACATGATCTTCTTCCACTTAAGGGAGCTCTGAGGAGTCTGCCACCCTCCCACTGACTCCCTTTACAAAAGCACTTTCCCACACTTCCCTGCCACAAGCCGCTTCTAGTTTTTGCTTCAATTGTCATGTCTGACAGACCTAAAAAGAAAATAGGACCTACAGGTTTTAAAAACAAAAAATTGTTTGAACCTTCTGGCTAAAGCAGACTGCCATGAGTTGTGTTTCAGGTGCCTGGGTCCAAATCACGATTTCTCTAATTGTGAGCTTTGCATCAAGTTTTGCCCTAAAACTGTCCAAAAAAAAGGGTTAAAAATTGAAAGATCTTATGGCTTCTCAGTCTGCCTCCACATCGCCAAAACGCTCAGAATAGGGTCTAGCCCCTCACAGTAAGCAGAAGGACAAATCTGCTTGAGATGGTTCAGAATCTAGGGTGTCTGATCGGGGGAACTCTGAAACCAGCAAGCATAAAACAGCCTTTGAGCAGGTACCAGAGACACTGCCTGCAAAGAAAAAACAAAAACATGTCACTGCCCCTCCTCCTGAAGAAGGAAAGGAGACATCAGTGGAATAGAAAAGAATGCCGTCAGTGGAGGACCTGACCATGGCATGGCAGTTTTTCCAGGCCTTCCAGCCTGTGGGATCACACATGGGAATGCCTGTCCCCCTTCCCTGGTTCCAGTACCTACCCTGGTTCCAGAGGAGGAAGGGGCTGAGTTTTACTGCGATGGAGAGGAGGGAGAACCTATCGAGTCTGATGGTTCCCCGAAGCAGGAATTTGGCTCACCTCCTCATGCCCAGGATGATTTCTCCTTGCATTATTCCTTTGTGAGGTAAATGGTTAACACACTCAATCTCTTTACTTAGGAGATGGCTGAGGATGAGGACTAAGTGGAATTCTTGGATACGATGGGTTTAACCCCTACCAAGAGGTTGCTTCTACCCATTGGCAAATCCCTTTTAAAGTAACCTGTTTGCTCATGGAAACCCCAGCCTCTACCCCTGGTATTGATAAGAAAATAGAAAAAAATACCAGCTGGACAAACAGGGTGCTGAGTACCTTTACTTTTACCCTGACCATGAGGGGGTGGTACAGGCAGTGGCCTGTGTCAAGGCAAAAGTCCTCCTTCTAGTATCGTGGATATGTTGTTCATCCACACTTCGTGGCATTGTCCCTTTCCCTTTAAATCAGCCGCAAAGTCTTCAAGCTGGCTTCTCCCACCCCCTGGGTGGTATAACCCTTGGCTCCACCCCATGATGCCAGAGCTTCCTTTCTGCTGGAAGATTCAGGTTGCCTCCATCGTGCTCTCGCATTTTATAGGCCCTGGCTTCAAAACTTTTGGTTATTCAAAAAATTTGCCTTGTTCACGTTAGCAATTATGATTGTTTTTTCTTGATCAAGGAAAACAAGTCTTCCCCAGGATTTCACTGGTGCTCGTGCAGCCAAAAGATGTCAGGCACCAACCTGCATACCACGTGCGTGTACTGTTTAGGTGTTGGCCATGACACCACTACGTGCGAGTTTTGTCTCGCGTTCCAACCTAACGTCCTCAATGACTGTCTCACACGCCTTAAGCTGGAGAGGTCCGAAAAATGGAACTCACCAGGGAAATCCAAGGAGGCCTGGTGGGTGGTTTCCTTGACCACGGGATCCACTGAGAAACTGGAGCACATGCATGCCTTCAAGGAGGAAGTGGCTCGCACCGTGGAATCTTCCTCTCAGAGCTTCTTCGTTCCGCTCAACCTGGGCTCCACCTTCTTGGGTTCCTTCCGAGAGTTGTGCCACTCTCTCCCGACTAAGGGTGAGAGTTCTGCGGGCATGCACTCCTCTCGGTCCCGTAAGCGGGAGAAGGACCCGGGACCCTCTTTGTCTCCACGGAGACGCTCTTGGGATCAGGAGAGATCTCAGTCCCAGGAGCCGCCAATTTTGACCTCGGATGAAATCGTCTCTTCAGCCGCTGGCTTCTCGGCTATGCCGTCTCGCCAGTCGACCGAAGTGTCAGTTGACATTGAAATAATTCTCGACCTGACTCCCTCACTCACACTCCGGTCCTTGCTTTCCCCAGTGAGGAGACCCAGCCTGCTGGGAATCCCGCCAAGGAAGTGGTCCCTGACCCCAGGGAAGTCCCCAGTCCCACCGGTGTCTCCCAAGCGACTGAGTCGGCCTGCTCGATCTTGATCGAGGTGTCAGACCCCCTCGACCGAAAGGCCGAGGAAGGGCCATAAGCGTTCTGAAAAGAGGCAATGCCATCAGTCGTCCTCATCCTCCTTGGATGAGGAGAGGCTCCGGAGGAGCTACGAGGCCCTCATGTGGCAACAGCTGATTTTGTCCAGGCATAAGCCTGCCCCAGCTTCTACCCCAGCCATTACTTGGTTCTCGCCTCCCAGGCTGAAGCCGACTCCTCTGGAGCTGATTAAATTGGTTCCTCTGACTGTGGAGCTGGCGAAACCTCCAGTTCAGCCTAAACCAGTCTCTCCACCAATTTTGGTGGAACTGCCGCCCAAGCAGCCTGTGGGAGGGGATCCTTCTAAGAAAGCTAGACTGGATACCAGGCATCCCCGGTGTCATTCAGCCACTGTCACCCCTGACGACCCCCGGCGGGTCGAGGGTGATGTGAGCAGTCAACCACTGTATCCAGATACCTCGGATTTGGATGAAACTGGCCATTCTCATCCAGGGGATGATGAATCGGCTGGTGGGATAGACACAGAGGAAGGTCCTTCATCCTTTCAGGGCATTCTTTGCCTCATCTCTGAATCCACAGGAATGCCCCAGGAACTTATCCAGAAAAAGGCTGAGTAACTTCTCACTGACATCCTCAAGAGAGGGAATACCCCGACGGAAGCCTTTCCTGTGGCCGAGGCCATTGTTGGCCCGGCCTTAGAACTTTGGCAGCACCCTACCTCCTGTCCAGCTCCATCTGCCTGTATGGCCCGCAAGTATGTGGTGCCCATGGAGTCCCTTGTGGGGTTCACAGAGCACCCTTCGGCCGAGAGCCTTGTGACCGACTCTGTATTCAGGCATACTGGTAGTTCTACCACTACAGACAGACCTCCTGAGAAGGAATCCAAACATTTGGATCACTCTGCCAGGAAGGTCTGTGCAGCCTCATCTTTAGGCCTCCATCAGACAAGCTCGGCCATCATCATGGCACACTTCTCCCATGCCCCTTTGAGGTGCTTGGACAAAGTCCTCCCACATCTCCCTGCAGACTTGCAGACTATGGTCAAGCAGGTCCAGGACCAAGACTGTGTTGTTGCTAAACAACAGCTCCAGACAGCTCTGGACATCTGGGACTCATGTGCCCCTTCGTTGGTAGCTGCAGTTGCCTCCCGTCACAGGGCTTGACTGAGGCTCTCCTCCTTTCCGGTGGATACTCGGCACATACTAGCTGATGTGCCTTTCCTAGGCACCGATCTCTTTGGCCCAGGTGTGGCTGGTCACCTTCAGCGCATTGAGCAGTCCAATGCCACCTTGGATGCCACTTCTGCTAAGGGTTTTTCTGGTTCCAAGAAGCAGCAGAAGGGAAAAGAAGCCTTTTCAGCACTCTTCCCCTGCAGGCCAGCAGCCTTCCTTTCACGGGGGTCAGCAGCAGCAGGCTCAAGCTTGGCACCCCCGGCCCAAGCCTGGACCTTTCCAGGCCCATAAGGGAGGCCGGGGTTCAGGCCCTGGACCCTCTGCCTCCAAGCCTGCCCAGTGATGGGGTTGGCGCTGCCACCCCTACTCCTGTCATGCCAGCTCTGGGTCCTCCCATGGGGGGCCACCTCCACCACTTTCTTTCCACCTGGTCCACTGTTACCATGGGCAGGTGGGTCTTAGAAGGGGTCAGCCAGGGACTGCCTCTGGAATTCGAGCAGTACCCTCCAAGCTGAGCCCACACCCCACGGGAGGAGAGGGTGTCCACCCACACTCAGTCGGCTCTCCGAGACGACATTGCTCAGCTCCTCGTCAAGGAGGCAGTAGCTCCAGTGGCAGACCCTCCAGCAGACCCAGGCTTCATTTCCAGGTACTTCCTGTTTCCCAAGCAGACGAGGGGCTGGCGCCCCATTCTAGATCTGCATGACCCGAATCAGTATCTCAGGTCTCGCACTTTCCGGATGGTCACTCTCTCTTAGATCATACCATCCCTGGAGTGAAACATGGTTCTGCTCACTGGATCTCCAGGACACATTCTTTCACGCTCCAACCCATCCGTCCCACCAGTGGTTCCTCCGTTTCAGAGCCGAGGGAACCCCATACGAGTTCCGAGCCATGCCATTTGGCCTGTCGTCAGCCCCACGGGTCTTCACCAGATGCATTGCAGTGGTGGCAGCCCACCTCAGGCGTGGGGGGGGTGTCGGAATTTACCCCTACCTCAACAGTTGGCTCTTAGCAGGTTCCACCCAGCAGGAGGTGGAGAGGTCCAGGGACCTGGCCCTCCAGACCTGCTCCCAACTCGGCCTCCTGATCAGCGAGGCCAAGTCGGAGCTCGTGCCTTCTCAGGTGATGTGCTTCATCAGGGCAGAGCTCAACTCTCATTGAGCTAGAGCTCGGCTCCCAGTGGACAGGGCAGAGGTTCTCTTCTCCTTTGCCCAATCATTTCTGGTTGGGCAACTGCGCTCTGCCCGGGATGTTCTGTGCCTTCTGGGTTACGTGGCGGCGTGCACCTCTGTGGTCCGTTGGGCCCGGTGGCAGATGCACCGCCTCCAATGGGAGCTGGACCACCCAGTGGACTCAGCACTATGGTCATTTCGACCAGCTGATCACTGTGACCCAGAATATGTGGGACGCTCTCCAATGGTGGATCATCCCAGACCGGGTGCAGGAACGGATTCCATTTGTCTGCCCCGAGCTGACGGCCGTTCTCATGACCGATGCCTCTCTCATGGGCTGGGGAGTCCACATGGGGGACAACAGGGCCTACGGGTTCTGGACCCCCGAGGAGTCCCGTTATCACATCAACCTGTTGGAGCTCAGAGCAGTCAGACTGGCAATATCAGCTTTTGCTCCTCAGCTCCAGCGTCAAGTGGTTCAAGTCCAGATGGACAATACCACGACCATGTACTACCTCAACAAACAGGGAGACATGCATTCCCTTCTGCTATGTATGGAAGTGCTTCTCATCTGGACACTCGTGAGCCGACTGGAGGCAGATCTCCTAGCCATCCACATGGCAGGAGCCTTGAACCAACTGGCGGATGCTCTCAGCCGCATACGTGAGACATCCCACAAGTGGTATCTCCATCCAGAGGTAGCCTACAGTCTGTTCTCCCACTGGGACAAACCATTGGTGGACCTGTTTGCCTCCTGGGAAAACACCAAGCTGAGGCTGTTTCATGCCTGCCCTCCTCAGCAGGGCTCGCTGCAGGGGGATGCCTTCTTGAGGCCATGGACCCCAGGCCTCTTCTACACCCTCCCTCCATTTCCCTTGGTCCACAGGGTGCTCCTCAAGGTGAGGAGGGACAAGGCGCAGGTGATCCTGGTAGCCCCAGACTGGCCACGCCAGTTCTGGTACCCAGATCTCCTCAGCAACAGGTCCTGGGAGCGGCTTCCAGCATGCCCGGACCTGATCTCACTCAGGGGAAGGTATTCCATCCAGATCTTCAATCCCTGCACATGACAGCCTGGTACCTGAGCAGCTAGAGTTCCAGTCTTTGGGTCTCCCTGAGGACATCCTCACAGTAGTGGAAGCATCCAGGAGGGAGTCGAGCAGGAAGTGTTATGCCTTCAAATGGAATAGGTTTTCCATTTGGTGTTGGGACAAGGGCCTGGATCCTCTGTCCTGTCCAGTGGCTAACATTCTTGACTACCTTTGGTCTCTCTCCAAAGGAAGTCTTCAGTCATCGACCCTTAGGGTGCACCTGGCAGCCATCTCTGCTTACTGGGCGCAGGCCGGTTAGCCGACATTGATGCAGGAGACAGTGGTCGGGTGCTTTTTCAAAGGCCTGGATCACATATCCCCTCCAGTGCGTGAACCTCCACCTCCGTGGGATCTACAGCTGATCCTGGCAAAGCTCATGGGTAAGCCATTCGAACCAATGCACAAGTGTGAGTTGTCACACTTGTCATGGAAAACTGCCTTTCTGGTAGCTATCATATCTGCCAGAAGGACAGGGGAGCTCCAGGCGCTCTCGGTGGACTCCCCTTATCTGGTCTTCCACAGGGATAAGGTTGTCCTGCGCCCCCACCCAAAATTCCTTTCGAAGGTGGTGTCAGAGTTTCATCTTAACCAGGTGTTGACTCTGCCGGTGTACTACCCCAATTACACTTCAGAGGCTGAGTACAGGCTCCATATTTTGGACCTGCGATGAGCTCTCTCATATTATAAGGAGAGGACGGCAGAAATTTGGGGAAGGGTTTGCCAGCTGTTTGTCACCTACACTGAAGCCGCTTCTGGCAGACCTGCAGCAAAGCGGACGATTGCAAGATGGATTACATCATGCATTAGTCTGTGCTATGAGTTGGCGGGCAAGGAGACTCCCACAGGGATAAGAGCTCATTCTACCTGCCATACTGCTGCATCGGTGGCTCCTTCCAGGGACATCCCCATACAGGAAATCTGTTGGGCTGCCACCTGGAAGTCAGCAAACACCTTCATTACCCATTACCACATCGACCTTGAGTCACGCCGGGATGCTGGATCTTCCTGGACATAAAGTCTCCACCGCAAATTCACACTAATGGAGATGCGCGGAGGCTAGGACCAGTGGGAACAAACTTTTTTCAGGAGGGCCGGCGCCTGAGATGGAGCTGCAAGGAAGCGGCACCACAAGCCCAGCACGTGCGGTAATAACTATCTCGGCATCGACCCTCCAACCGCCTCAGTTCCTTTTTTCCCGCCATCGAGTGTGCTTCAGTGACAATGTTGCTTGCCTGCTGGGAGTCAAACTTCAAACTAGCAGCTTAGTTTTCAGTTTATTGTTTTGGATTTTATCTTCGATAAGTACTGATTATGTTTAACAAATACTGCTTATACATGAGAGAAGTCTTCAGCCCTCCATTGACTGAGTTGACCATGAATGGGGCAGATGACGGTAGGAAGACTTCATATGAAAGCTTTTCAGTCTGCTGGACCGGGTCTGGTCTGCCGCCCTCCCTGGATGGGGGGTCTGACAACATATGGTCCAACGCTCAGGGAGATGGGCGGTCTCTCTGAAAGCATAAAAAGAAACGGTCCCATTCTCAGCACTGTTCGTCCTTGAGTTCTTTTTCGGCACACAGGTTGAAGAAGAAATGGCATCACTCGAGGTCACCCTCTGGTACATCTGCGCTTAGACGGTCGGTTATTAGTGCCAGGCACCGGTCTCCATCTCTGTCGGAGTCACCGGTTTCTGTCTCTGGTGGCTGATCTCTTCGACACCAGAGCTCCTCTCTGCCTATTGGAGGGGCTTTCCGATGAGCAGTTTCACCATTGGGCTGCTCTTATGGAGCAGTGGGCTTGGAGGTTGGCCCGACTGCCTGAACCGACCAGTCCGACACCGGGGGCCTTCAGGCCTATCGGGTCCGGAGCGGCAGGTGGGGCGGTTAGGACTTCCTAGTCATGCGGTGCCTTCTTCGGTGCTGTCGACTCCATGCTCTGGTGTGTATCCCTCTCACACGGCTGCGGCACAGAGGTCTACACCGATGCCCCTATCTCCTATCATTTTCCCTCCTGTAACTTCAAATCGCAGTTCTCAGACTTCTGTGATGTTGTGACTTCTCTGGTGCTGAGGTCCTTTGCGGCACTGCGAGTGCTGTCGGCGCAGTCTGCGGCACCACGGGTTCTGTCGGTGCCGTCCTCGGTGTTGGGGCTGGCGGTGGCACCACGTGCAGTGCCGCGCTATCCATCGGTGCTTCTGGTTCTGGGGGTGGCGTCAGCACTGAGTGCGGTGTTGCGCTCTTTGTCGGCACCGTGTGCGATGCTGTTTTCTACGATGGCTCCCTCTTTGTTCTTGGCGCCGTTTTCTTCGACGGTGAAGGGGATGGGTGTGGTGCCATCTAGTTTCCAGAGGTTTTCGACTCCGATTCTTTCTCCTTCTCTTCTTTCTCCTGGTTTTCACTCCATTCCTGTCTATACAGCCCCCCCACCCTGGACTGTCAGGAGATAATTTTAAGCCCAATCCATATCTTCGACTGGGTGATAATGTGGATGCTGACACTGCCCTGGGGGCCAGGATCAATCCTCCTGCAGAGCATGTTATTGAGGACCTTTTCCTTTAAGTCTCTGCTCAAGAATTTAAATTCTACTCTTTCTCTCCAGACCACAGAAATCTATCTTGGGAAGCTTCTGCATCTCCAGTATCTTTATGTCCTGGAAATCCCTATGGATTTAACCCCTCTGGTACAGCCCTCTCTCGAGACCCTTTCACAGATGGTGTGGAAGAATCTGGCTCTTATTCCTTCTGTGGCCAAGTCCATAGATAGGAAATATGCCCCTCCCAAGGATCGCCCCATCTTGGCGTCACAAGCCTTTGCTGATGCCATAGTGGTCCTAGCAGAGAATGATAACGCTGTCCTCCCTCAGGAATTCACAGCCCATCCTATAAACAAAGAATCTCACAATATAGACACCTTGGGTAAGAGAATCTTTGCTGCCTCAACCCTGGGCATGCGCATTGCCAGCTACCAGGGCTAATTTTCTCAATATGAGTATGTTCTTTGGCATTCAGTCAAAGCAGTGGTAGAATCTCTTCCCGAATTGAAGGTGAACTCGGAGCTACTTCAAACCATAACTAGGGGTATTGAGTTCAATAATCAACAGGTTAAAGCTGCAATGGACACCTTCAATACCGCTTCCCGGGCGGCGGAGGCTGGCATCTGCACCCGTCGCCACTTTTGGCTGTGTACTTCGGGCTTCATGAATGATGCCCAGCAGTAAGTCATGGCCTTACCTTTCGACAGTATGTATCTGTTTGGACCTCAGGTGAAGCAAGCACTAGAGGCCACACGGAAGACTAGGTCTGCCATTAAGACAGCCAGACCTATTCCCATCCCCTCTCGAGGGGGTGGGAACAAGCATCAGTTTCACAACCGTCAGTCCTTTCGTGGCAAGGGCAGAAGAGGTTTAACAGAAACCGGAACCCTCAGCCGCAAAAGAAAGTGCAGCAGAAGGCACAAGGCCCTAAAGCACCCAGTGCCACGTTCTGAGTTTCTGGCCAAGGTCCCACCTCAGCTGCCCGAGGGAGACTCCTCCTCGGCTGTGGGAGGATGTCTGACTCAGTTCTACAACCAGTGGAAATCTATAACATCAGACAAATGGGTCCTCAGTATAATCCGCGAAGAGTACTCTCTCAATCTATCGGAAACCCCTCCGGATCATCCTCCCAAACAACAGCCCAGGCTGTCGGTGGCACAGTCAAACCTTCTTGCTTGCGAGGTACAAGGCTTTCTGAACAACAGGGCAATAGAAGTAGTTCCGCTGGATCAACAAAACACAGGTTTCTACTCCCATCACTTTCTGGTCCCAAAGAAAACCGGCGGCATGCGCCCCATTCTGGATCTCAGAAAGTTAAACACGTTCTTACACAAGGAAAAGTTCAAGATGATATCCCTCAGTACTTTGCTACCTTTGATTCATCAGCATGATTGGCTAGCCTCCCTGGACATGCAGGATGCCTACCAACACATTCTCATACACCCAAGGCACCACAAATACCTAAGGTTCATGGCGTTGGGTCAATACTATCAGTTCAGAGTCCTGCTCTTTGGACTATCCTTGACCCCTCGAGTTTTTACAAAGTGTGCAATTATCGCGGCGCACCTCAGGAAAATCGGGATACAAGTATTCCCATATCTGGACAACTGGCTTCTAGCAAGTCCCTCCAGGCAAGAGACTCTGGAGGCCGTGGCCATGGCCTCAGATTTCCTCACGTCCATGGGAGTCCTGCTAAACCTCAAGAAGTCGCAGTTGCAGCCCTCCCAGAAGCTTCTCTTCATAGGAACTCTTTTGGACACCTCCTGTGTGAAAGCTTTTCTTCCAGAGGACAGAAGGAGTGATATCTTACAAATGGCCCAATACATCAGAGAACACGGCTTGGTTCGAGCTTTCTTGATGCAACGGATGCTGGGCCTCATGGCATCCTCGGTGTTCACTGTACCCTTGGCTCATCTTCACATGAGAACCTCTCAGTGGATGTTCAGTACTCAGTGATCCCCAGCCACTCACCCTCAGTACTTTCTTATCAAGGTGATGGAACCTCTGAAAAGGTCACTCACCTGGTGGTCTCAGGAGGACATCCTTCTGGAAGGATATCCCTTCGCCCTCTGGATCATCAGCTCTCCATTACCATGGATGCGTCCCCGATGGGTTGGGGAGCTCACTGTCGGGATCTCCACACCCAGGGTACGTGGACCCAGGATGAGTCTCCACTTCACATAAACATCCTGGAAATGAGAGCTGTCCTTTATGCAGTCCGAGCTTTGAAGGACATACTGTGTCACAAGAACGTTCTCCTTCAAACAGACAACAAGGCAGTGATGTATTACATCAACAAACAGGGCGGCGCACACTCTTACCCAATATGCAAGGAAGCAATGAGAGTGTGGAAATGGTGCCTGGAGCACAAGGCTCTGATTCAGGTGGCTTACCTACCAGGAGTACAAAACAAGCTGGCACACCATCTCAGCAAAACGAAGGTGAATCCTCATGAGTGGTCTCTCGACTCAACCTTTGTTCAGTCACTCTTCAAAGAGTGGGGAACTCCAGACCTGGACCTTTTTGCGTCCTCACTCAGTGCAAAACTGCCTCTCTTCTGCTCCAGAAATCCAGGACCTGGCGTTTTTTTGTCAGGATGCATTCAGGCTGCAGTGGACAAAACGCTTTCTATACACATTTCCTCCTCGTCCCCTAATTCAGAGGATACTGCTCGAATTGGAATTCCAGGGGGGTAGAATGATTCTCATTGCCCCCTTCTGGCCTCGGCAGATATGGTTCCCACTACTCAACAGGCTATCAGAACCCCGAAGAAGCTTCCCCTTCAGATGAACCTTCTGACCCAGGGTCCTATGGTCCATACCAACCTGAGGTCGCTTCACCTTCTCGCTTGGCTCCTGAGGAGATAGAGGTGAATAGGTTTAATGTTTCTCATAGAGCTTCAGATATTCTTTTGGCCACGTGCAAGCCGGCCACCAGAAAAAAACTACACGGCTAAATGGAAACGTTTCTCTATCTGGTGTGCAAAATCCTCTTGGAATCCTTTTTCCTGCTCACAGAATAAAGTCTTGGAGTATCTCTTAGACCTTTCAAACACAGGTCTACAATACTCCACAGTCAAAGTTCATCTTTGCCATTTCGGCATATCATGAGCCGGTACTTTTCATGTCGCTGGCTCAGTTACCTGTAGTTAAGAGGTTTCTTAAAGGTATTCCTCATACTAGACCTCCTATTAGACATCCAGTTGCAGCCTGGGACATTAACATCATGCTAGACATGCTCACTCGTAAGCCTTTCGAGCCTCTAGCTACTTGCGAGTTGAAGTTTCTCACTTGGAAAACGGTCTTCCTGGTGGCCATTACCTCGGCCCGTAGAGTCTCTGAAATACACACCCTGGTCACAGACCCCCCGCCGTACACTGTATTTCACAAGGACAAAGTAGTTCTTAGAATTCATCCTAAGATCCTGCCTAAGGTTGTCTCAGAATTCCATCTGAATCAACCTTTAGTCCTTCCTACCTACTTTGCGAACTTCCAGAATGAAGGGGAGCGTACCCTTCATTCACTGGCTGTAAAGAGAGTATTGCGGTTCTATCTAGCTGGAATGAAGGAAATTCACAAGGCTCAACAACTGTTTGTTTCCTTCAGCACGACCCGACTGGGTCAACCTGTTGCTATCAGGTGCATTTCAGCGTGGCTGGTGGCATGCCTTCACCACTGCTATTCTATGGCACAGGTCAAGCTGGAAGGCAGAGTGTACGCTCACTCTACCAGAGCAGTCGTGGCATCTCTGGCGGAAATCCATAATGTGCCCATTGCAGATATTTGCAATGCAGCTACCTGGAACTCTGTGCATACATTCATTAAGCACTATGCCTTGGATGTCCATGCCAGACAACATCAGTCATTTGGCAGGACAATTCTTAACGGACTCCTGTCCTAAGCACATGAGCTCTTTTATCTCCTGCTGCCCGTCTCAGGGGATTATTTTGCTCAGTACTCTTCCCATTAGTGTGAATGAGTGGTGGAGACTTTATGTCCAGGAAGATATGGAAATTGCATACCTACCGTAATTCTTGATCTTCTTGGATGAAGTCTCCACCACTCACTCACACGCCCACCCACCATTCCCCAAGCTCACTTCTCTGTTTCTGGTCTTCACTCCCTCAATGGCTGAGCTGTGAAGACTTTGTTGTTGACCTTTCTTACACGGGTAGTTCGGACTATCTTATGTCCGATTTTTAGGTTAGTCATTTCTAGGTTAGTTACGCTGCACCTCCTCGGAAAAAAAGGTACTGAGGCGGTTGGAGGGTCGACGCCGAGATAGTCATTACCGCATGCGCCGGGCTCGTGGTACCACTTCCTCGTGGCTCCATCTCAGGGGCTGGCCCTCCTGAAAAAAGTTTGCTCCTGCTGGGTCCTAGTGCCTCCAGCATACTCCCATTAGTGTGAATGAGTGGTGGAGACTTCGTCCAAGAAGACCAAGAATTAAGGTAGGTACGTAATTTCCATTTTTGGGGCCTCAGTTCTCCAGTCTCTGTTTCCCAAGTGGGGTGCGCCTTGCCTCCCTCCTCCCAGAGAACTGCTAGGAGTCTGTCAAGAAGTGTGGATGAACAACATATCCACGATCCGAGAAAAACAGGTTACTCACCTGTAACAGTAGTTCTAGGAGTGGTATATGTTGTTCATCCTCACGGACCCACCTGACCTCCCCGGCTGTGGATGCACAAACCTGGCTTCCAGCTGACTGAGATCTGGCATCTTGGGGTGGAGCTGAGGGTTATACCACCCGGCGGGGTTGGAGGAGCTAGCTTGAAGACTTTCTAGCTGATTTAGAAGGAAAGGGACACCGCCAAGAAATGTGGATGAACAACATATACCACTCCTAGAGCTACTGTTTCAGGTGAGTAACCTGTTTTTTCTACCCAGCCTATAGACAAGGACTCCAGGAAAATGGATAGCGTGGAGAAGAAGGTTTATACCTCAACTTTCCTGCTTTTAAGACAGGCAGCTTACATGGCTTACACTGCCCAGTACCAGAAGGCTCTGTGGAGTTCTATTCTGGCTGTGAGTGAAAAAGCATTTGATGACCTGGTACAAGATTTAGTAGACACTGCTGAAACGGCTATGTATTCCACTAAATTACCATCTTCATATGGTAGTGCAGGTGAATGACATTGCCTCCAGAGTTATGGCTCATGCAGTGTTCCTAAGGAGGTTTGCTTGTCTCAGGACCATCAGCCTCTCCCAGGACACTCAAAGGCAGTCAGTTTTCCCTGTGAGGGAAATTGCCTGTTTGGTGACAAGACACTGTGTGGTGGTACCTGGTATCACAGTCTTACGCTGTTTGGATCGTTAATGTTGGTGTATATAACTTGGTATTTGGAATTGCATTAATAAATCTTGGTGGAGCATATCTTTCTTGGCTCCAACTGCTTTTCTTATGCAGTACACCACATCATTCCATCATGGAGTGCAGGTCTCCTTTTGAAAGTGTGTTGTTGGAGATCCCATCTACCTTCCCCCTGAGACATAGTCTGCTGACTTTATCTCAGAGCAGGATAGCCTCCCAGACTTCAGGATTCTGTGTCTTAAGGCATAGTTCTTGAAGAGCTGGAGTTCTCATGCTTTAACCTTCTGAGAAAGTTTTTAGGTCTTTAAAGTTTTCAGGAAACCAGCAACAAGGAAAACCTATAAAACAGAATTTGACAGCAGATAAGGACCACTTGACCCACCCAGTCTGCCTCTTGCTTCCAAGTGGTAAAGGTTTTCCCTGTGGTGTTCTCCTAAGCAGCTCAGTCCCTTGAAGCAGACCTTCCCACTGTCGAGAACTACCTTGTCCACCTTCAGTCCCTGCGTCTTAGACCCTCGACCCTCAAAGTGCATCTGGCAACAGTGTCAGCCCATGTCTCAGCAGGTAAAGAGAAAACAGTGGTTTCACACTCCGTTTTCAAAAAGGTGTTTAAAGGGCTTCTGCACTTGCCATACTCCTGTCAGTGACTCAGTCCCTCCATAAGATTTAAACCTGAGCATTGCTAAGCTCATGGAGCCTTCTTTCAAGGCCATGGCTACAGCTAGTTTAGAATACTTCACTTGAAAAACAGTTTTCCTGGTGGCCATGACTTCTGCCAGAAGGGTGTGCATGTTGTAGGCCCTGTGCAGAGATCCAAATTACATCATTTTCCACAGGGACAAAGTAGTTTTAAGGACAAACAGAAAATTCCTCCCTAAAGTGTTGTCCAAATTTTATTTAAAGCAGTCCATTACCCTTTCAGAATTAAGTTTAGCTCTGGGGAGCAAAGGTTCCACAGTCTGGATATTAAGAGCACACTCGGTTACTACCTGAACCTCGTGAAGGAGGTCATGTCCTCTAGTTCTCAGTTTGTCACATATGGTGAAGTTGGCAAAGGTAGGCCAGCATCCAGGAGAACAGTTGCTCACTGAATTGTTTCTCGCATACAGTTCTGTTATAGCAAAGATGGAAAGCTACCACCACAAGGCCTCAGGGCACATTCTACATGTCGCTCTTCTGCCTTTGTGGCAGCAACAAGGGGCAACCCCTTGCAGGAAATGTGTAAAGCAGCTACATGGAAAACATCTTCACAAAGTGCTGTTGTCTGGACATACAGTCCAGAAGGGATGCTAGCTTTGGCACTGCTGTCTTACAGAACCTTTCCCTAAATAGACTCTGTACCCAGCCTCCCTAGGTACTGCTTTGTAGTCTGTACTAGTCTAAACTTAGTGAGGGATTCCTGGGGTTTGAACAAAAAAATGACTCACCATAGTAATGTGTCTTCCAAGGAATCCCTCACTATGCTTGACATCCCCACCCTACCTACCCTTCCAGGACCTGGAAAACGTTCTCCAAGGACTGGTCCTTTTTTCTTTTTCTTTTATTTTGCTTGAGCATTACTTGTTGCGTTGTCTTACAACTGACATTCAGTGATTCAGTTGGAAAATTTTGATCTGTCATGCTTAAGAGCCCACGGGGACTCAACATGGTTAGTGCCATTGCTTTTATTCTAGGTTTAGTTAGTTTAGTAGTCACTGCTCCCGTAGCTACAGAAATAAATCTGACATTAATGGGCAGATTAGAGCGTGATCACACAACAGAGATTTTAATTTAATTATAAGATTCTCTAATTTGCAAAAAATTCTACTCTCGGGACAGTTCAAACCAGCAGGCTGATTTACACTTGTCTAATTTCTCTCAGTCCATAGCTGATGCTGTTGTCATTCTTTCTGAGAATGACAAGGCCATAGTCCCCCAAGAGCTCCTGTGCACCCCATTAATTGGGAGTTATGCAAGTTCGACACTATGAGCAAACGAGTCAATGCTCAGCCACCATGGGCATGACAATGCCAGCTACCAAGGATATTTTCCTAAGAATGAGTATACCCTTTGGAGCAAGCTAAAGTCTCTGGTAGAGTATCTACCAGATTCAGAGGCTAAACTCAAGAAATCGCAGCTGAAGGCACAGGCACCAAAAGCACCTAGTGCCACTATCTGATGCTCCGGCCCTGCTTCTGCTGCCCACGGCAAACCTCTCCACCCCATTGGGGTGGGAGGGCTGACCCATTTTTAGTGTCAGTGGGAAACCATTATGACAGGTGAGTCCTCCAGATCACCTGAGAGGGATATGTCCTAGATTTTACAGAAATCCCTCCAGACTATATGCCCACAAGACAACCCCCTTTGTTAGCTCACATGTCAGAGCTCCTGGCAAAGGGAATTGTGAGCCTTCTGAGCAACAACAAGGCACTAGAAATAGTGCCAGATGAGTTCTACTCTTTGGGCTTTTCTCAGCACCTTGAGTCTTACAAAGTGCCATGCAGTATTCGCTATGCACTTCAGGAAGAAAGGACGCCAGTTCTTTCTGTACTTGGAGACTTTACTACTCTCAAGCCCATCTAGACAGGAGACAGAATGGGCAGTGACCAGTGCTTCTCAGTTTCTAACTTTGATGGGGCTCTTACTGAACCTCAGAAAGTCTCAACTTTAACCCTCTTAACAACTGCTGTTCATTGGAACTCTTCTGGATACAGCCCAGACTCAGGTTTTCCTTCCAGAGAGCAGACTGCAAATTAGTCTGCAATTGGCATGCAATATCACGGAGCACAAAGCTGTGCAAGCTCACTTCATGCAATATATGCTGGGTCTGATAGCTGCCTTAGTATTCTTAGTGCCCTTGACACAATTGCACATGAGGACAACCCAGTGGATGCTCAGTGCACAGTGGTCACAGGCGTTGCACCCCAGACTTACTCCATTCAGGTCATCAAGCCTCTGGTTTGGTCTCTCACTTGGTGGTCAGTGGAAGACAATCTCCTCCTGGGCTTCCCCTTCTCCCATATGGAGCCTCAGGTGGCAATCACCACAGATGCCTCCCTGTTGGAATGGGGAGCCCACTGTCAGGGCCTCCAAACACAAGGTGCATGGGTCCCATCAGAGACTCATTTCCGCATCAATGTGTTGGAGATGTGAACTGTTTTGTACTGTCTGAGAGCCCTAATGGATCTACTCAGCCAGAAAACAGTTCTCCTCCAGACAGACATCACGTCTGTCATGTACAATGTCAACAAATGAGGAGGACCACACTCTTACCCTCTCTGCAGGGAGGTGGTGAGAGAGTGGGAATGGTGCATGGAGTAGGGAATCCTGCTGCAATCAATCTGCCAGCAGTCCAGAGCACTGGCAGAGGAGCTCAGTTGAACAGAGTCCATCATCACAAGTGGTAAGTAGGTCCAGATGTTGTGGGATCGCTATTTGATGAGTGGGATACCCCAGATGTAGACATTTTTGCATCCCCACTCAACACCAAACTGCCTCGATTCTGCTCCAGAAATCCAGGATGTGGAGTTTTTTGTCAGGATGCCCTCAGGTTGCAATGGCAAAATCTATTTCTGTATGCATTCTCTCCAGTCCGTCTCGTTTAGAGAGTATTGCTCAAATTAGAGGTGCAAAGGGGCAGGTTGATACTAGTGGCCCCCTGCTGGCTTCAACAGATATGATTTCCTTTGTTAAACAGACAATCAGTCAATAAACTCTACCACTCAGGACAGACTTATTGACACAGGGTCACCAGGTCCATCCCATCCTGTGCTCCCTTCACCTTCAGGCCTAGATCCTGAAGAGATAGAAGTGAAAAGGTGGCAGGTATCTCAGAGGTTCTCTCAAATACTTTTGTCTGCCCACAAACCTTCCAATAGGAAGACATACACAGCCAAACGGAATTTTCCATTTGGTTCTCCAAAACCTACATGGACCTCTTAAGTGCTCACCTGGCACGGTTCTGGGGTACCTGCTGGACCTTTCTGATGCTGGGCTACATTATTTCACAGTAAAGGTCCACCATTGTGCTAGTTCAGCATAGCCTGAGCCTGTTGTTACCCTCTACCTGGTACAACTGCCACTGTTCAAGAGGTTCCTCAAGGGTATTTTACACACAAGGCCTAACATTAGGAAGTGAGTGCCTGCCTGGATTTCAACCTTGTGCTAGATATGCTCCCTTGTAAGCCCTTTGAGCCCCTTGCGACTTGTGACTTAAAGTTTTTAATTTGGAAATCAGCTTTTCTGTGACTATCTCTGTTCGCAGAGTATCTGAAATCCATGTTATGGTCATAGGTCCTCTGTATGCTGTTTTCCATTAAGATAAGGTAGTTCTTCGTATACACTCAAAGTTTTGTCGGAATTCCGTCTTAACCAGACTTTAGTCCTGCCTACCTACTTTGCAAATTTCCAGAATGAGGAGGAGAGGCCTCTCCTCTCTCTGGTGTTATGAGGGTCCTTAGGTTTTACCTAGCTAGAACTACAAACTTCATCAAACAGCTGTTTGTCTCCTTTGATCCTAATTGAAAGGGACTGTCTGTTTCAATCAAGTACATCCTGCCTCGATTGTGAATTGCCTGTGCCACTGCTATACCATGACTCAGTTTAAAATGGAAGGCAAGGTTCATGCCCTCTCTACCAGAGCAGTTCCCATGTCCCTGGCTGATTTATGCTTTGTGCCTGTTGGGAGAAATTTGAGGAGCTGCAACTTCAAACACAGTGCACACTTACTAACTGGTATGCCCTAGATGCATGCCAGACAGCACACCATCCAGGGTTGTTCTGCCAAAGTAGCGTGCTGACTGTCCATGCCAGGCAGCACATCACCTTGGCAGAATAATCCTGGATGAATTACTATCCTCAGTGAGCCTAGCCTCCCTAGCCCTGGGGGACTTTATCTGAGCTTGGTACTCTGACCCACTAGTGAGAATCAATGGAGAAGATTGATTGCTGGAGGATACGAAAATTACGTACTTAACATAATTCTTGATCTAGGAATATCTTTACCATTAATTCACATACTTTTCTGCATCTCCTGGACTCACTCCAGTATGGTGGTATTTGTCTTCACCCTCTTTATGTTTGTTTCGGTCTGAGAAGGCACTGTGTTATTGGATTTGGTGGTTTTGTTACATGGTTAAATGCATAAGTACTTGGTGTGTTATGCTGCACCTCCTCGATAAAAAAGGTACTGAGGTGGTTGGGGGCTGGCACTAGTGTAAACAGGCAGCCGTGTGCCCTCACTCACAGAGTCGCACTGCTTGCCTCGGTGCCAGCCCTCGGCCTCACCCTCTGAAACGACTGGCTCTCGCTGGGTCCTAGCACCTCCAGGTAAGACCCACTGGTGTGAGTCAATGCTGAAGATATTCCTAGAAGATCAAAAACTACAGTAAGTGTGTAATTTTCACTTCTTCCAGAATATCTTCACCATTTATTACCACACCTGCCCACCATACCATGCTGTAGCAGAGCCAGGCCTCTGGACAGCTCACCTTGTTATTGCTGGCTGGCACCTATACTGCTGCATGCCTGTCCCTAGTTGCTCCCTCCCTGTAGGGTAGCTTGTTGTAAAAACAAAAACAAACAAAAAAGGCCTGGGACACACTATAGGGTTCTCATTGCACCAAAAAACACAACAAAAAAGTATTCAAAAACTGGGGTGAGGGCACTCTTTAGGACTCCATGACAACAAAAGCACACAAGAAAACCAAAAAAAAAAGAGGAGGTGACTCCTCCCTTTCTTTTTTTTTCTCCTGTCCTTCCATTTTCCTGCCCAGGGTTTATCCCCCTCCTCTTTGAGATATATCCATATTAGCTGTTAAATGCAACTTATGCTCTCTGGATTCTATCTAGATTGAACTCCCATTGACAGTAGCCCTGTCAGTAGTTGTGTGCTCTGCACTAGATTGGTTTAAACTATTCTGGCCTTCATACAGAGTACATCCCTGTTGTTGCAGGAAAGGTAGGTCAGATCTTCCAGGAATCAATCTTCAACATTGAGTCACACTAGGGATTCCAAGTTGGAGGCATTAGGACCCAGACAAAGCCAAGCCGACATAAGCTGTGTGCATGCCTGGCTCTGCAAGACTGAGCTTGCAGGCACAAGGCACTGGCCCTCAACCACCTCAGTTCCTTTTTTTCTCTCACTGAGTGTGCATCAGTGATGACGTCGCTCGACCACCAGGAGACAGAACTTTGTGTTTATATAACAACAGTGTTCAGTTCGTCTCAGTTTTAGTGTTTAAGCTAGAGTTTATTTTTGTGTCTGTTTAGTGTTTTTACACAAAAACATTTATCTGTCAGTTTCTGTCAGCCCTACTGAGCATCAACAGTCGAAGGCCACACAGGACAATAGGGAGCCTGCTCAGGCAAGCTGCACTGGCAGTGGGGCCATGTCTGTTCAATTTTCCCAATTGGAAAAGGGTTCTAACTATGGGCAGTTCAGTGCCCAGGAGGAAAGACTATCCTCCTAGAAGTACAAAAAGAAACAGGCTCAGTCCTAATCCTGGTCGGGGTCCGGGCAGCTCATGACTTCTTCCTCTTCCTGCCAGAAGGGGAAGAAACAGCACAGATCAATGTCTCCCTCTGCAAGGCTGCTATGAGATCTTGGGTCTGTAGAATCTGGATGCCTTTGCCATCATCTTTGTGTTGTTGAGGGTGTCTGAGTCCAGGAGGTCAGAATCTTGGTCCCAGAGTTCTTTCTCCTCTGTCTGTAAGTGGGGGCCGCAGTGGGCAGTTCCACCACTGGGCAGCTCTTATGGAGCAGTGGGTGCAGCGTGTGCCTCTGCCTGTGAAACTGGACCCTGGTTCCTTGGGGCCAGTGGAATTGGAGCCACAGGTGGGGCCCTCAAGCTGGGTAGAGCATTTAGCTTTTGCAACAGCCCTTGGGTATTTGCCAGTGACTGTGCCACTGACTCCTGCCTCACTGGCCACTCCCTCATCCCGGGTTGGGATGGGGCCGGTCATGGTGCCATTGCTGGTCACTCCAGTGCTGGATGGTTCAACAGTGCTGGGTCTGGTTCCAATGCCAGTGCCAGACTTGGGTCTTTTGGGTCCTGACCCATTGACAGATTCTGTTCTGGCTGTGGCACTATGCTTGGCACTGACCCCTTATCTTTGGGGCTGGTATCTCCATTGACGACACAGACACATTCTGGATTGAGGGCACATGACCCATGCCCCTCTGTGACTCTTCTTACAAGCAGGTTTTAAAGGGGAACAAGTCCGATCCCAACCTCATCATTTCTGAGGGTGATGAGCATGACACTTTCTTTAGTCTAGACATTTTGGACCCAGGTCCTTTGTCTGTGCCACAGGAGGCTCTAACTTTCCAGGCTCTGCTTAGAAGTATCCACTCTGCACTTAATATCTAGCCTACTGCCATTGACCAAGGAGAACGTTTTCATCAGGAGTCATTAAATGTTTCTAATATACTGATCAACTTAGTTCCTCATATTCTTTCCACACTTGAAACTCTGTCTGATGTGGTTTGGAGCAGGCCTGCTATGGCCGCATCCACCAGCAAGGAGGCTCACAAAATGTACACTGCCACCAAAGATAAGCCTGTGTGTGTCTGTCCACATATAGCTGACATTCACTAAAAATGCCACCAACAGCTTAATTTGGTTCAATGTCAGTTGGCATCCATTTGTATCCCTCTCCCCCAGGACAAGGCTGAAAATGGGCAGAATTGCAGGCATTTCAGGAAATATAAGGAAACACAGAAGGAGCAGGACAGAGAACTACATCAGTTAAAGCAGAATGAGGCAGGGAAGGCAGTCAGAATAGCAAAGGCCCAAACTGAGGAAAAGATAGCCAACTCTATTAAGAAAGGGATGAAACCTTTTATAGGTACATTAGGGAGCGAAGAAAGACCAAGGGAGGGATACTGAGGCTTAATAAAGGGGAGGGAATGTGGGCAGAGAGTGACAGTGAAAAAGCAGGGATACTGAACGAATACTTCTGCCCAGTATTCACAAAAGAAGAGGACGGGGAGGTACCTAAACCAAACAATAGAAACACTCTGGATAGGGGGGCCAATACCAGTCCATTCACAGAAGAAAGGGTTCAACTCTTAAAACTGAAGGTGGACAAAGCAATGGGGCCTGATAGGGTTCACCCAAGAATTCTAAAAGAACCAAGAGTAGAACTAGTGACACCACTGACTACCCTCTTTAACAAATCATGGGAGGATGGGATGGTACCTGAGGACTGGAGGAGGGTGGATGTGATTCCACTTCACAAAAGTGGGAGCAAGGTAGAGGCAGGAAACTACAGACCTGTTAGTTTGACCTCAGTGGTAGGGAAAATGATGGAATTACTTCTGAAGGAAAGAATTGTTGAGTACCTAGAGGCCAGCGGGGCACATGACCCAAGGCAGCATGGATTCACTGCAGGAAGGTCATATCAGATGAATCTAATAGATTTCTTTGACTGGGTGACCAAAGTAGTAGACCAGGGAGGAGCTATGGACATGGCCTACCTAAACTTTAGTGGGGCATTCGATATAGTCCCACACAAAAGATTAATATACAAGTTAGCTAGCCTTGGAGTGGGTCCCAAGGTGGTAGCCTGGGTAAACAATTGGCTGGACAACAGGACGCAGTGGGTAATAGTAAACGGAGTCCACTTTGAAGAAAGGGGGGTTACTAGCGGAGTACTGCAGGGTTCAGTACTGGGGCCGGTCCACTTTAATGTCTTTATAAGTGACATTATAGAGGGACTGGAAGGAAAAGTATGCCTCTTTGCAGATGACACAAAGATCTGCAACAGGTTCGATACAGAAGGTGTGGTGGAAAGGATGAGAAGGGACTTGGCAAAGCTGGAGGAATGGTCAAATGTATGGCAGCTTCGATTTAATGCAAAGACGTGCAAAGTAATGCACCTGGGAAACAAAAACCCGGGGGAAGAGTACACAATGGGGGGGTGAGATACTAACAACAAAAATGGAAAGGGACCTGGGGATAGTCATATCAGATGACCTAAAGGTGGGCAAGCAATTCAGCAGAACCCCCATCGAGGTGAGGAAATGAGATGGGTCAAGCTGAGAAGAAGCTGTGTTACTGGTTTGAGGCCCTTCTTACCTGTGCCACCAGGGCTATTGTATGCCCTTAAGTTAAATACCTAAGCATTTATTAGGTTATGATGTACCTCTTTGGTAAAAAAGGTACTGAGGCAGTTGAGGGCTCATTGACAGTTCAGTCGGTGGCTGGCCGTGGTGAAGAGCGAAGCGCTGTGCCAGCCGCTGGCTTACGGTCTGGATGGGGGAAGCAGAGTGATGGGGCACTACCTGCCAGGGTGGGGGGTTGTGGGATAACATATGGACCAGACACCGAACTTCAGGTTCAACACACAATCTCTGTGTGATGTTTATTCAAAATATAGGAAATAAGCTTCAGCAATGTCACATCCCTTCTTTTGCAGCAACAGACTATGTATGTCCTCTCTCTGCACTTAGCCAGCACCTACTGACACTGATCTCTGATCTAAACATTTTTAGTGAAAACCTTTCATCCCTATATGGGCCTTGTTTGCTTGGGTAGTGGGGGCTCAAAAAGAAACAAAACAAAACAAGTTACAGACAAAGAACCTCAATGCAGAATCACTGAATAAAAGGGTTGCCCCAAAGGGCGCTGGCAACAGATCAAATTTCAAAGAAATACAACACCATACATACTTTCATAATGCAAAAAATCATGGGATATGTGCAAATCACCATGAAATTTCAGACTTGTTCAGTTTACAGCAATTTACATGCATTTTAAATAACACAACTAACTTAATTTCTATAATAGTCACCTAGTACTTTTTACCATTATCAAAAACAGCTAGTGCCGTGGTATTTTCAACATTTATAGGTTTCATAAACATAAGGTATATACATCAAGGTATTTTATGTCATAGTGCTATTACATACTAAATCCAACAATGATAAACACAACCTTTTTTACATAAGCTTGGAGGTCACCACAATAACCTCCCTGTATGAGGACATGAGAGGGAAAAGGAAAATTAAAAAGGACACTACAGCATAGTCAATAAAGGGAAGGGGGTGCCCATAGGTGGCCAACCTTATGGACTAGAAATTGTAAAGAATAGATTAGGCTAAGAAATAGAAGAACTGTTTCAACAGATTTAAGAAAAGGTCGGTCCTCAAGAGTGGCAGGAGCTCCCTGTCACAGGGGTCTACTAGACATCAGGGAACAGCATTATGTAATTCTACAGGGGATCAGGGATAGGTGGGGGGGTCCACTAGACACCAGGGAATGGTTTATCTTTACTATACAGAGGATCAGGATGGGGCAGGGATACACTGGACACCAGGGAAACTGTGTCTGTGTGTCAGGTGGGTGATTAGGTGGGGGGGAACCACTGGACACCAAGGAAGTACATATTCATACATTGGGCGTGGGTACAGGTGGGGGAAAGACCACTGGACACCAGGGAATACATATTTGCACGTCGATCATGGGTGCAGTTTGGGAGAGGGACCACCGGGCACCAGGGAATGATATATTTTACCATCAGGCTGGCGATCAGCGGCTGGAACCACTAGATGCCAGGGAATTGTATATGTTACCTTCAGGCCGGGGATCGGGGGGGGGGACCACTAGCACCAGGGACTGATATATTTCAACATCAGGCTGGTGATCAGTGGTGGGGTAGGGCCTACCACCAGGGACTGATATATTTTAACACCACACCAGTGATTGGCGGGGATCACCAGCCCCAGGGATAGCTCTCTGGGACCAGGCAAGTGAGGGTGGCACTGGGTTTAATTGCGGGTTACTCATGCAAATGAGCCCATAATGGGCATGCAAATGGTTCCTTAGCACCTTGCATACCCAGTGAGCTCATTTGCATGAGTCCATTTGGGTACTGGAAATTTTGCACAGGCACAAGCCATTGTGATGTCCTGTTCGGGGGCTCTGTCTGCCCAGCACTAACTGGTTTAACGCTGGGTCGACGTGGCCCTGTATTCAGTCGAACAGTGCCGGTGCGCTGTTCCACTGAATATAGCATTTTTTACACCCAGGTAGCCGCAAGGCGCAGTGCTAATGTTTGCACTGTACTGTGCGCCTTTTTGAATATCAAGCCCCTGGTGTCATGTTGTGTACTTATTAGGAGTCTTTTGCAGCTTTTTCTGCTGTTTGGCACATTAATGCCATCTCATTTACAAAGGGCTCCCAAAACTTCTTTGCATACCCCTCTAGACTTGACTGCCAGAGCCACATTTATACAGGGCTGCTGCCTTACTACCACTACCCCTCTTCTGTCTGGCTAGTAGTGCTTGAGGCTATGGCTCTAATACCCAACTACCTCTCTATGCTACTTATGGTGCCCACCTTTGGTTGGTAGTTGGATTTTATTTTGTTCTTTCTTTATTTTCCTGTATACTTTCTATATCCCTTTTGGCTAGGGAATCTTTTAATTTTGTTTCACTTTCCTGGTGAACAGAACTGAAGTTGATAAGGGAGCCAGCAGCCCTTATTGACTAGCACACAACGCCACGTGATGGTGCGCATACACCATGCCCAGTAGCCAATGCTGCCCCACCCCCCCGTCCAAAGCTTTGCTGTCATGGGGTCCTAGTGCCTCTGGCCCAGACCCATAAGTGGTAATCAGTGGTGAAGCTATTCTGGAAGAACAACAGTTTTGCTAAGTATGCAACTTTCATTTTTGCCACCATAAATTTCCTAAAGAAGACCTCAAGTTCAATGTGGGTATTCAAACAAACTGGCAGTTGCTTGTGATACTGCAGTTACAGAGCAGTTTTGCCCTTTAGCCAGTCTGAATGTTCGGTCAGGTGCAAGGGGTAATGGAGAACACTTCCATATCTGGTTTGTCTGAATTTTTTTTGTTTCTTTAGATACACGATCTGAAAGCAGATATGAACAGAAAGATCCTTTCCCTTCGGGATCTCAAAATCGCTACAATTGACCAGATCCGTAGTCTCACAGAAGAGCTAAAATCATTGCAGTCAAAACTGGACCCCACTGTACATCTCCCAATACCAAAGGTCCCACAGCTACACCCAGATGAGGTCCCTGAGAAGACTTTCCAGTTCAATAAAGAGACCCTCCTCAACTACGAGAAGGATGCAGAGAGCAAAGCCAAGCGATCTGAGGAAACAGAGCAGCAGGGGGGATTTGAGGGCTTTGGTGGATTTTCTACAAACTACACAGCCTCAAAAACGGTTGAAGAGCAGACGAGGGTCCCCTCTGTGGCAGTGTCTGAGTCAGGCCGATCCTCTCAGGACTCAAGTAGGCAGCAAGAGCAGACTGAGCCAACTGATTTAGAGCTGGAGATCTTAGAGATGGAGGAGATTCAGAATCTGTACCTTCAAGGGACTCTGGTCAAAAAGGTTAGTAAAGCAGGAGTACAGAAAACAAGTGGTATAGGTACAGCCTACCTCCACAGTTCCCAGTTAATTTGAATCATTCATTACTGGATTGCAATCAATACAAAATACAGTTTGAAGTTAGTAAAAAAAAAAAATATAAATGGCAAGAGACAAACTGAATGATGGTTATACATTATATACAAAATAAGCTATACATAACATCATAGCTACATATACAGGTGCAGAATAGCTGGGTATACATACAGTTCTAACTGCATGACCTCTTCTCACAAAAGGCGGAGAAAGGCACTGGTCAAGGTTGCGCTCTGGTCATTCTGCTGTGAGACACTCAACTTCTGTAGGCCTAGATTCCCCACCATTGTCGCTGACAACACCAGGGATGCCAGGGCCTGTGACGTCGTTGTCCCAGAGCCACACTCTGTCCATTAGAGGGGACTCCAGTGGTGAGTTTAGCCATTAGGCAGTTCTTGTGGAGCAGTGAATGCAGTGTATAAGTTATTCAGCGCCATTTCTGGTGCTGATTCCTTACCTCTTGGGGTTGGTTGGGTTGATGCCATCTGCGGTGCCGCTTGACTTAGGTGCATGGCCGACTGCAGCTCCAGACTGGTGCTGTGGGTGGTGCCGCTAATGTCTATCCCACTTGAGTTGTTGCCTCTGTCCTCACCAGGGATGAGGGCAGCGACAGTGCCACCACTGGTCATTTTAGTGCCGACTCAGTCATCGATGCCATATGCAGCATGAGAGACAGGTTCTTTGGGTCCTACCTTGGTGCTGCTTGCGGCACGTATGTGGCTCTGCTTGAGCCTGCAATGCTGGAAACTGTTCCCTCTGGGGACATCCAAGGCACCATGTGTGACATGCGCGTTGTCATGTGCAGTGTCTGAGGTGCTGCTGTTGATATTATTTCCAGGTCCCTGGGGCTTGGCTGTGTGTTGCTGCAGCTGCAGCCCGGGCCTCCAGCTGTTCATCCCCCCCTCTACTACCCTCCAAGTGAGGAGGATGTAGAAGGGTATGAGTCAGATGTGGACCTCATCATCTCTGATGGTAAGGAGGATGACTCATGCTATGGTCAGAGAACTCGGACCCAGTTCCTGTGACCGTACCTCAGGAGGACAGCTTTTTTCAGGATCTGCTCAGAAATATGCATTCCATACTGAATTTTGAGCCAGCAGGCATAGATGAGCTAGGTGCCTCCAAATGGAGTTTCTGAAGGTGCCTAATACAGTATCTTGGTCTCCTTATTTCCTCCCATCCAGCCAGCTCTTGAGATGCACTCAAAGGCAGCATGGAGGAGGCCTGCTATTGTGGCAGCTGTCCCCAAACAGGCAGACAAGAAATATGCAGCGGCTAAAGTGAAGCCTAAATATTTCTCCCAGTCAGTAGTGGATAGCATTGTCATTTTGGCTGAGAATGACAAAGCTATAATGCCAAAGGAGATCACAGTGCACCCCACTAACAAGGAGTCGCACAAAGTGGACACTGGGGGAGCAGATCTACGCCTCAGTTACCCTTTAAATGAGGACAGCTGTGCTCTTTGATGGCACTTATCTGTTTGGACAGCAGGTGGAGCAGTCTCTTAAAGAGTCTAATGAAATTAGGATGGCTCTTAAGACCTTTAGGCCACCTCCTTATGACCCAGTGAAAGGTAGGTGATGTGTTACCTTTTACAACAAGCAATACTTTTGTGTCAGGGCCTGAGAGCCCAAAACAATAAAGCTCAGCCCCCCAGCCCCAAAAGAAGGTGCAGCCAAAGGTGCAAGTGCCAAAACCACTCAGTTCCAATATCTGAACCTCCGGCCTGAGTCCCCCTTTAGTTGCCTAAGGCAGACCTCTCCTTCCCAGTATGTGGTGAATCACTTATTTTTACTAAGAGCTGGGAGTCCATCTCTATGGACAAGTGGGTTCTCGGGACTATCAGTGAGGGGTTCTCACAGGAATTTCAGAAAACCCTCTGGACTATCCTCCCAGGAGGCAACTCCACGCGTCAGCTCAGATGTCAGTGGTTCTGGCACAGGAGATGAAGGGCCTTCTGAGAAACAGGGCAGTGGAAATAGTGCCAGAGTCAGAAGGTAACACAGTGTTCTAGTCCTACTACTTTCTGGCACCAAAGAAATCAGGGGACATGCACCCCATTCTCAACCTCAGAAATCTAAACAAATATATGGATCAAGAAAAATTCAAGATGATTTCCCTGGGCTCTCTGCTACCCTACCTGAAGCAACAGGACTGGCTAGCATCTCTGGATAGAGACATAGAAACACAGAATTTGTTGGCATATAAGGACAAATTGGCCCACCCAGTCTGCCCATTTTGTCCCTGCCTATATGGTCACCACAGACCTACCTGATCACCTGCTAATCCACCCCCCATTTTCCCCAAGATTTTTTGTACCTATCCCACGCATGCCTGAAGCCCACCACTTCTTTCACCCCCAACCACCTCCACTGGAAGACTGTTTCAGGTATCCACCACTCTTTTAGTGAAGAGATATTTCTTCACATCCCTCTTAAATCCTTCCAGCTTCATTGCACACCCCTTGTTCTCACGCACCTTCTCTTCTGAAAAATACTCCCCTCCTGTATTTTATTTTACCCTATGAGGTACTTACAGATCTCTTGCATCCCCCCCCTCCTCTCTTTCAGGGTGTACAAATTGAGGTCCCTTAGTCTCTCCAGTCTCCACATAAGACTTATGATGCAGGCCCTGTACCATTTTAATTACCTTCCTCTGGACAGTCTCCACCCTGTCTAAATCCTTCCTGATATGTCTCTAAAACTGGGCACAGTACTTGTGGGGGGGTGTCTCAACAAAGCTCAATATAGTGGTAACACCACCTCGCTCCTTCTACTGGTGATTCCTCCTTTGCACCCCAGCATCCTGCTGGCCCTGCCTACTGCCTTGTCACATTACCCTGCCACCTTGAGATCTAGATACAACCCCAAGATCCCTTTCCTGTACAGTGACTGTCAATACCTTTTCTGTTTTATACACCACCCCTGGGTTTCTGTTTCCTAGGTGCATGATTTAGCACTTTTTTATATTGAGATGTATCTACCATACCTTCAGCCACTCTTTGAGTTTTCTCAGGTCTCTGCTCATTTTCTCCACCCCCTCCAGTGTTGCAGATTTTTGGTGCCATCTGCAAAGAGGCATACCTTCCCTTCCAGCCCTTCTGCTATGTCACTTGTGAAGACATTGAAGAGGACTGGTGCCAGCACCGAGCCCTGAGGTACCCCGCTTGTTACTCTCCCCTCATTAAAGCGAGTGCCATTTACCACTGCCCTCAGTTGCCTGTCCATCATCCAGTTCCATACTCAATTTACCACTTTGTGTCCCACCTCCAAACTCCCAAACTGCCAAGTTTCCTTGTAAGTCTCCTATGTGGTACGGTGTCAGAGGCCTTGCTGAAGTCTAAATAGGCCACATCCACTGCCCCACTCTGATCAAGTCCCCTGGTCACCCAGTCAAAGAAATCAACGAGGTTCATCTGATATGACCTCCCCCCATGGATCTGTGCTGTCTCTGGTCTTGTAACCCACTAGATTCAAGATACTCCACTAGCCTTTCTTTTAATAGTTTCTACATTAACTTCCCCACTACTGATGTTAGACTGACCAGCCTATAGTTGTCAGCCTCCTCGCAGCTGCTGCTTTTATGAAGTGGGACTACATCTGCCCTCCTCAGTCCTCTGGAACCACCCCAGCATACCATCACATACTGGTGCACCCCAGCCACCACAAATATCTTCAGTTTTGTGTACAGGGACAACACTACTAGTTCAGAGTTCTACCCTTTGGGCTCTACTCAGTGTTGCAGGTCCTTACAAATTGCTTTACAGTACTTATGGCACACCTGAGAAAGCTAGGACTCCCAAGTCTTCTCATATCTGGAAGACTGGATAATCTCAAGCCCATCTAAATAGGAGACAGAGCAGGCAGTGGCCACTGCCTCTCAATTCCTAGCATTCATGAGTCTTGCTGAACCACTCGAAGTCTGAGCTGGAACCTTACCATTAGTTACTGTTCATAGGAGCTGTTCTGGACACAACCGAGGATCGGGGCTGTCTTTCAGAAAGCAGTTCTTTAGCAGTCCTGCAGATGACATGCTACATCATGGAATGCAGGGTTGTGCAAGCCCACTCCATGCAGTACATGCTAGGCCTGTTAGCCTCCTAAGTGTTTACAGTGCCTCTGGCTTGGCTAAACATGAGGATAACCCACTGGCTGATCAGTGCACAATGGTCACAGGCATCACACCCTCAAAATGATCCCATTCTGGTGACCAAACACCTCATGAGGCCCTTGATATGGTGGTCAGTGGAAAACAACCTCCTCCAGGGCTTCTCCTTCTCCCCACCAGAGCCAGAGTTAATCGTCACTTCGGATGCCTCCCCATTGGGATGGGGAGCCCACTGCCAGGGTCTACAGACACAAGGTGTCTCAGACCTGTTGGAAACTCATCTCCACATCAACATACTTGAAATGCAAGCAGTACTGTATGGTTTGAAACCCCTAGTGGACTTGATCAGCCAAAAGACAGTTCTCCTCCAGGCAGATAACAGGTCTGAAATGTAGTCTATCAAGAAACAAGGAGGAGCACATGCTTATCCACTGTAGGGAGGCAATGAGAGTGTGGGAATAGCGCCTGAAACAGGGGATCCTGCTCCAAGCATCTATCTGCCAAGAATCCAGAACACTCAAACAGATGAGCTCAATCGAAAAGAGGCCAATCCTAACAAATGGTCACTAGCACATTGTAAAAATCACTATACGACAAATGGGGCATCCCAGATGTGGACCCTTTGCGTGCCCACTCAGTGCCAAACTGCTTCACTTCTGCTCCAGAAGTCCAGGAAATGGCATTTGCTGTCAGGATGCATTCAGACTGCATTGCAGAATCAGTTTCTGTGTGCATTTCCTCCAATCCCTGTGATCCAGAGAGTATTGTTCAAGCTTAAATCACACTGGAGCAAAATGATTCTATGGCCCCCTGCCTGCCTCAGCAGATATGGTTTCCTCTGTTAAATTGATTTCTAGTTAGTGAACTGAGGATTCTGCAACTCAGCACAGACTTGTTGACACAGGATCAGCTTGTCCATTCCAACCTGTGCTCCTTTCACCCACAGTCCTGGTTCCTGAAGAGACAGAAGTAGTCAAGTACAAGATATGTCAAAGGGTCTCTAACATACTTTTGGCTGCCTATAAATTTTCAACCAGGAAGATATACACAGCCAAATAGAAAGGATTTTCTGCATGGTGCCCTAGAACCTCAATGGACCCCTTCAGGTGTCCATCTGACACGGTTCTGGAGTACTTACTGAACCTTTCTGATGCTGGCCTGTAGTATTCCACAGTTATGATCTACCTATGCAGTATTTCAGCATACCATGAACCTGTAGGTACCCTCTACCTAGCACAGCTGCCACTGTTTAAGAGGTTTCTCAAGGGTATTTTGCACACAAGGCCTCCAGTCAGGAAGGAAGTGGCTCCCTTGGAAATCAATCTTGTGTTGGACATGTTCATTGTCAAGCCTTTTGAGACCATTGCGACTTGTGACTTAGAGCTTGTAGCTTGGAAAGCAGCATTTTTTTTTTTTTTTTTCATACATAATTTTTCCATCTTGGCCAGGACAGGCCGGGATTCCGTTCAGTACTGCCTTGCCGAGCTCCCACCATCCAGCACCTCCCTGGGACTTGCCTTGTTCCAGAGACCCCCACGGATTCCCCTTCCCATGGTGGGATCAGGAGGGGAGGCTGCCCCCCCCCACCGAAGCACACAATCCAGTTCTGAAGAAGACTTTCCAGCAATGCAGCGGGTGAGAGCTGGTGTCGTGAATGCCTGTCCTGCCATTTTTCCTCCAGGTTGTTCCCTCGTTCCCCATGCTGGGGTACACATGTCAGTACATGTGTGTGGAGGCACATGCATGCTGCTGAGTCCCGCAGCACCTCCCTACCACTACTTTCCTAGACCCGCACTGCCACCAGGCCTCCACCTGGTAGCAGTCATACGGCAGAGCATGCTGTTCCCCTCCTCAAGAGAGAAGAGCAGCCCTATGGGTGCTCAATCTTCTCCCTCCCTCCCCATTAGAGATGGGCAAAGTGGATAAAGTTTACTTCAAGAATTAATTCATGAAGTTCACAAGTGCGAAGTTGCCCTTTTCCTATGCGAATTGACTTAACTTTGCTTAACTTTGCCTTAACTTCACCTAGAAAAGAGGCAAAGTTAAGTCAGTTTGCCTAGGAAAAGGGCAACTTCGCAGTTCGTGAACTTCACAAATTAATTTGTGAAGCGAACTTTATCCACTTTGCCCATCTCTACTCCCCGGCTGACCCCCCGGCAACCCGGTCATCGGTGTGGTGAGAGGTAAGGCACTAAAGCGCCTCAGCCCTCTGCACCACTGGGCTAGCGGAAAGCAACATTTCTAACTCCAGGAATCCCTCACTTAGTGTTTCCAATTAGACTCTCTTCCCAGCAGAGACAGATGCCCTGGTGATAGAACATTATTCAAATTGTAGAATTTGTAATGTAGGTTCAAACTCTGCACTGTGGTCATGCTCCACTCTAGGCCCAGACGTCACATTTGTTTCTCCACCTGAAGAAAGCAGTCACTTAGTCAGCTCTAGTATTTCTGGTCTCCAGATAATTTATTATTTTAAATGTTTCTGTCATTGTTTAGTTAATTTTTGATAATACTGCATTATTTAGGAAATTAATGTGAATTTAGTGTCCTTTAGTGGTTTCTCCAGTTCCCAATCAGTTCCCAGGAACTGGAGAAGACCACAATAAAGTGCAGTTCCCACCTTTAGGGAACCATATTTAAATTGCTTATTTTTATTCAAATTATTACAGCTGAGGCTTTTTTTAGTGTTTTTTTCCACACTAGACATTCGTAGTTTCCATTTTGAGGGAACTGAACTGAATTCACAACTATGTTCAAGTTACAACCACTTTATTTTCACTACCTTGCAGTTTCTGGTTACTCTATAGCGGTTCTTGGTAAAAGGAATTTCATTTTTGAATTTTTCTGTCAGGACTTCAGTTTTTCTGTCAAAACCTCTGTTTTAGCTGTTCAGGGAACTGACTAATGTTTTTTTTCTCCAAAGGTCTTCAGAATTTGTCATGTCTGATAGACCTAAACAAAAAGACAGGACCAACAGGCTTTAACATTGTAAAATTTGTTTTCAGCTCCCAGCAGAGGCAGACTGCCACAAGTTTTGTTTAAGGTGCCTGGGTCCAAATCACAATTTTACAAATTGTGAGCTCTATATAAAGTTTTGCCCTAAAACCAAAAAGAAAAGGGCTAAGAAAAGAGAAGACTTTATAGCTTCTCAGTCTTTCTTCATGTCACCAAAAAATAATAAAGGCTCTGAAGGAGTTGCTAACGATGGGTGAAGAAAAAAAAGCATAAAGCTGCTCAACCATCAGATAGGCATGGTAAAGATACCAAGGTGTCTGAAAAGAGGAACACAGAGTCCAGTGATGGCAAGAATACAACTAAGAGAGCCTCAGAGCAGGCACTGGAAACAGTGTCAGTCAAGGAAGAACAAAAAGTAAAGAATGTCCTTACCACACCTCCTGAAAACGGAAAGGAGCAACCTTTGGACCAAAGATAGATGCTCTCATCAGAGGACATTTATTTTTCCAGGCCTTTCAGGTCATGGGAATTTTATGAATATGCCTGCTTACCCCCGCTCAGGCCGCAGCCTATCTGCCTGTGAAGGAGGAGGAAGAAGTATACTATGAAGAAGAGGAGAAAGGTGATCCTATTGAACCATATGGTTCACCTGAGCAGGAATTTTACTCCCCTCCAAGGCCTGCAGAGGACTACTCATCCTTTTCCTCTTTTGTTTGGCAAATGGTGAGCACCCTTAACATCCCCCGTCAGGAAACAGAGGAAGATGAGGAGTTAACAGAAATTATGGACATGATGGGGTTAGCTCCTGCAAGGAGGTTGCTGGTCCCCATTCAAAAATCATGTCTGCTCCTACCACAGCAGCAGTTGTAGACAAAAACATTGAAAAACATGTCAGTTGGACAGACAGGGGGTGCAATACCTTTATGCCCACCCTGATCATCAGGGTGTAGTCCAGGCTGATGCTTGCAAGAGGGCTAAGGTACCTTTTCTCTGTGCAGGTCCCTGAAAAGGACTCCAGAAAATTGGATACCATGGCCAAAAAAGTTTATACATCTGCTTCACTGCTCATCAGGCAGGCAGCTTACTCCTCTGATATAGCCCAGTACCAGAAGGCACTATGGAATGCAATGTTGGAACTGGCTGATAAGGCTGATGTTAATTTGGCACAGGACGTGACTGCCACAGCAAAGTCTGCTTGGATGCCACTAAATACCACTTCCACATGGCTGTGGACACTAACGACACTGCCTCAAGAGTTCTAACTCATGCAGTGTCTTTGAGGCAATTCTCCCAGCTAAGGGGAACCACCCTTTCCCAGGATGCTCAGACCAAGGCAATGGATTTCCAGTTCGAAGGAGATTGTCTTTTTGGTGAAAAAACAGAGGTATACATGAAAAAGTGGATGAGTTCAAAACCACTTACAAAAGTAACAAAAAGGCCTCCACTTCCTACAGGCCTTATGGTAGGGGAGACAGGAGCAGGGGCTACTTGCCAAGAGCCTGTGCTCCCTATGCCCCTATGAGTATTCACCCCAAAGAGGTTACTACAGGGGCAGGAGCAGAAGGGTGCTCCAGGCGTGCTGCTGCATCACCAGCACCCAAGCCTCACACAAAACAAAACCCTGACAGTTCTGCCCAGGTCACCCAACCATTGCCAGTGGGGGGAAGACTTGCCTACTACTTCCAGGAATGAATAAACATAACCACAGACAAGTGGGTCCTGGAGGTAATGGGCCAGGGGCTGTCCCTGCAGTTGACAAAATTTCCAAAGCTGCAGAGACACAAACACTTTCAAATCCCAGGAAGTCTTACTGTATTCTGACTAATGCAGTTAGCCCTTCCAGTTGAACTGCCCCAGAGATGAGAGAGTTAAAGCCTGTATGCTAATAGTGGAACATTCAAAAGGCTTGAGCTTGGTTTTCAAACTACTGTTCCTGGTATATTCTATGTAACTGCCAGATTCTTTACTCCGCCTGCCTGTGAAGTCGCCTTGGAGATCTCTCCTCAGCTCCTTTGGTTGAAGTCCAAGTTTCGACGGTTTTTATAACCACTGTTTATTTTATTTTAAATTTCAAACCTCTTTCCTCGGTTACAGGTTAGACTACACTAGCTTTTCATCTTTCCGGTAAGTTTTTCAGTTTCTGATCGGTTTTCGCAACCAGGAAGAAACCAAAGACTTTATCTTTATTTTTTGAAGTAACATTTTAGTTCTTCATTGTATTTAATAATTTTAAGGACCGGTAGATTTTTTTGTTTAAAAAAACATGGTTTTACTCATTTTTTCCCTTGGCTGCTAAACCAGCTTTTTAACCAAATATCTCTTCTCTTATCAGGTCTAAAAAGCCCACTGTGGATAGGTGTTAAAATTTCTTTGTCTGTTGTTGTTACGTCACAGAAACCCAAGAAAAGAACTGGTCCCACTGGGTTTCAACATTGTACCGAGTACGGTGAACCTTTTGTTAAGGCTGATCTGCGTCTTATTTGTGTATTCTGCCTAGGGTTTGACCACCTTAAGGCAGATTGTGAAATTTGTAAAAACTTCCTTCAGTCTATGCTTGATAGGCGCCTTAACAGACTGCAGGAGAGAATGGTGAAAAAGCAACCAACACTGAAGGTCAGTCCGGTTCCACCACCAAGGATAAACTGGTGGAATCGGAGGGGGTGCCCTCTGACTAGGGTGAAAACTCCACTGGAAAAAGAACCACTGATACAAGCCTTGAAACGCCTGCAGCAAAAAAGAAAAGGAAAACAGCCGGTTCGGAACTGCAGAAGCTTGCGGTTGCAGCTCCAACCACTGAAGAAATAGCGAAGGTTAATCGCATAATTCAGTCGCTGCAGACCGGTTCAGGCGAACCAAGTCGGCGTGTCATGGCTCAAACACCGGGTGCTTCTCTCCCCTCTGGTTCATTTGAACCTGATCCCTTTTATGTGCAGGAGTGGGATGATGAGGAGGAAGAGGATGAAGAGTTTGGTGATCCCGTTGAGCCTGAGGTTTCACCAGATCATGTGGACCCTGAGTCCCCACCTTGTCCCTCTGGGGACCCTGCCTCTCATTATGCCTTTATAAAAAAGGTAGCAGAAGCTTTAGAGCTGCCTGCTCAGGATGCTTCTGAGGAGGAAGAAGAGCCGGATTATGTAGAAATGATGGATGTGCCTGCTTCTAAGAGGCGCTTAATACCCATCCACAAGTCTCTTAAAAGGCAGACTATAACAATTTTGCACACCCCAACATCTATCCCTCCTGTGGATAAGAAGGTAGATAGGAGGCACTTATTGGCTGGTAATGGCACTGACTTTTTATTCAGTCACTGCAGCCATGAAGGGGTGGTTCAGGCTGCTGCTTGTGAGAAAGCAGGCATCCCTTTGGCTTCGCATCCCCCTGAGAAGAACTCCAGAAAAATCAATTTTCTGGCTAAGAAGGGGTACCTGGGGGCTTCCCTATGCGTAAGGCAAGCCTCTTACATGGCCTATATATCCAGGTACCAGAAGTCCTTATGGGAATCCATCCGGGAACTGGCCAGCAAGGCTTCACCTCAACTGGCAGCTGCCCAAGAGGAGCTTGCCAATCACGGAGTGGAAGCGGCTAAGTATCAGTTCCACATGGCTGTGGATGCTAATGACAATGCTTCCTGAGTTATGGCCATTACTGTTTCACAGAGGAGATTTGCATGGTTAAGGTGCACTAACCTCTCACAGGACACCCAAACTAAAGCCCTGGATTTCCACCTGGTGTGGAATTCCCTTTTTGGGGAACAGACAGAGGCATACATGAAAAAGATGGATGAATACAGAGCGGCATACACGAGAGCTGCAACCAAAGAGAAGGCTGCCACTCCTCAAAGACAGCAGAGTAGTGGAGGCAGGGGCAGACCCTATCAGAGGCCTTTTTACCATGTTCAGGCCTTCCCTGCCTATTCAAGGTACATTTTAACCCTGAACAAAAATGAGGAGTGGTGACCCATTCTGGATCTAAGATACCTCAACAAGCATCTGACAAAACCAAAGTTCAAAATGGTCACTCTGGCTCTGATCCTTCCCACTCTAAGACAGGGGGATTATTTGGTATCCCTGGATCTCAAGGATGCCTACTTTCACATCCCCATCAGGCAGTCTCACAGAAAGTATCTCAGGTTTAGGCTGCCTTCAGGCCATTATCAATTCAGGACTCTGCCCTTCATCCTATCCTCAGCACCAAGAACATTCACAAAGTACTTGGCAGTTGTCGTGGCATATCTGAGAAAGTTAGGATTCAGTCTTCCCTTACCTGGATGACTGGCTAGTCATGGGGCACTCACTCCAGCAGGTAGAGGAATCTCTCGTCACCACACAGAATACCTTACAGTCTCTAGGTTTCCTGGTGAATCTCAAAAAGTCAGTTCTAAAGCCAGTCCAGCTCCTGGCATTTATAAGAGCAGAACTGGACACAATTCAGGCAGCTCTCCTGCCACAGGCAAGGGTGGACAGCATAATTCAGTTGGCAGCCTCCTTCCGGCTGCACATCCCTTGACCAGTGAGGCATTTTCTTCAGTTCCTAGGCCATATGGCTGCAGCCACAGCTGTGGTCCCAGGGGCCAGGTTTCAGATGAGGGACATTTAGTTCCATCACAGGTCCTTTTGGCCCCAGAGAAGGGATTCCCTGTTCAAGGTGGTGCCAGTGACCGCTACATTGGTTCAAGCCCTGCAATGGTGGCAAGACAAGGACAGCCTTAGGTTGGGGGACCCTTTCCTGCAATAGTCTCCTACCATGGTGCTGACCACGGATGCTTCCCTCCTAGGGTGGGGAGCCCACCTAGGAGACCACGCTGCACATGGCACATGGACCAAGCAGGAATCTCTGATGCACATCAACCTGTTGGAACTCAGAGCAGTGCTGCTGGCACTACAGTCTTTTGCCAAGATAGTGCAGTGGAAGGTGGTTCAGGTCAGAACAGACAACACAACCACCATGTACTACCTAAACAAGCAAGGAGGGACCAGGTCTTCTGCCCTGTGCACAAAAGCCATGAAGGTCTGGAGTCTGGCCTATTCCCTCAAGGTCTCTCTATCAGCAGTCCACCTACCAGTAGGGACAATGTTTTGGCAGATGCATTCAGCAGGATCAATCAGAACCGCTACAAATGAACTCTGAACAGGCAAGTCCTGTTAGCAGTATTCAGGAGATGGGGCACTCCAGAGATGGACCTCTTTGCAGGCCCAGACAATCATCAGTTGCCCCAGTTCTACTGCAGGCCACCAGTTCTGGGCTCAGTACCACTTGATGCACTGCTTCTGGACCAGACAGGCAAATTTTTTGTATGCTTCCCCTCCATTTCCTCTGATATTCAGGATTCTAACCAAACTCAGATGTCATCCAGCGACAATGATTCTGATTGCCCCAGATCAGGCCAGACAGCCGTGGTACTCGATCTTCCCTTGTCAGTCTTCACCATTCATTACTGCTGGGTGTAAGCCAGAGGCACGCACCCACCATGGGAGCTTTTTTCCTTTGGAGGGAGGAGTTGGCACCGATGGTGCCACCTACGTGGCTGACGCACTGCGTGGAGCACACGGGTTGGCCATTAGGCGCCTCCTCCATCCCAGTTCTGTTTCTCCTGCCGTCGAGGTCGCACCTGCTGCGCGAGTTACGAACAAATTCTAGCTACGCCATTAGGCTTTCATCATTTGACGTCGCCTTTTCACCTCCTTATCCCAGTTCAGCTCATCCCGAAGCCGCTGGAAGACCAGTGAGACCGTTCTGTTTATTTTACCAATGGCACCGGGCTCTTTGCTACAGTTTGTGTATTATTTTCTCATCATGTCTGGTTTGGGGGCAAAAAGAAAATCCAAAGCGGGCCATGCCCCGATGCGCCGGTGCCCGACATTTTTCCGTTTCGGGCCAGCATAATGTTTGCCTGCATTGCCTGGGTCCCAACCATGATATGGATAACTGTGATGCCTGTTTCTCCATGGACTGCTGTGTTCTAGAGAGCCATGCATTTAAAGTCAGCAGGGCTCTGCCGACTTTTGAAGGATGATGTCGCTCTAGGGATGCCATGGCAAGATCTCTTGACCCTGCCTTCAGGTCCCCCTTCCGGGCTTATATGGTCCGGTGAGGAGGGACCCTCCTCGGATTCTAGCCTTGCCATCAAGGAGGTTTCTTCTGCGGTGCTGGAGGTGCAGCTTGGTTCCTTGCAGGGCCCAGTTATGAGCACCGCCACAGCAGTCACCTCCACGGAGGTTCAGGCTCCCCTGGTGTTGCGGCCCACGGTTTCTGGGCCCGGCATCAGCGAACCCTTGGTGCACCTTCTGGTGCTGCTTTGGATCCCGGCGTCATTCACAGCGCCAGTGATCGGGGTGGCACCGCATGTAGTGCCGTGTCCCGTGATGGCGCCAGGAGCTAAGAAAGCTCCCAGGGTCACTAGTCTGGTGGTTTGCATGGTCTCTTCTTCCTCGGAGGAGGATGACCTGCTGACTGATCCGGATTGGCATCCCAATTCCTCGGAGTCGGGGAGCCCTCTTGGATATGGCACCAGGCAACCCAGTGTATGCCTCCTGGACCCTCAGAAGCCTGTGGTTTCTGCAGTCCCCCATGCCGGCACCGGGGGCACTGCGGTGGATAGCAGTCTTGGGGGACCCAGTGTGGTGGTCTTCATAATGGAGGCCGTGGCAGCTGCCATTCCTGGTGCTGCCACGGCCTCCGTGGTGTGGCTGGGGATCACTTCTTCTGTGGCCTTCCTTGAGGGGCCTGCAGAATTGGGGGGGCCCCCTTGTCATTGGGTATGAGAAAGAGGGTGGCCTCGGAGTCCAAGGGGTTGAGGGGCTGGGGTGAGGTGCGGAGACTTTCCTTCACTACTTTGCAGGGTGTGGGGAGGAGTCGAAGCACTGAACCCAACTTCTCCTCCTCTGAGCCTTTGAGGATGCCCTTAGTGGGTAGCACTGAAGGTTATCCTTCTGGAACCATGCAACCTCAGTCACTCCACAGGGGAGAGTCTCCCTCAGGTCTTAGCCAGGATTTGTTGCGACATTTGCAGCGTTCGCTGACTGGATCGACCCCTGGGTCTCCCCGCACAGGGGGATCTGCAGCTGAGTCTCAGAGACCTGGCAGAGGCCAGACACTTTCTATGAGGTGCCCTTCCCCCCATCCCTCTGCAGACACCTCCCCTCCTCCCGGGCCACATGGGTCCTATGGGGCTCTTAACCTGGGAGCAGTTCAGAGCCACTCTGGCGGCCTTCCCTAAGGTATGTTAGAGCAGGTCTTTCACCTGTCTCCCCCACCACTGGAGGACTCTGAACACCTGAGTTCCTCGTCTTCCTCCTTTGAGGAAGAGGACCATTCAGTCCACCTTTCATCCGATGCTGATTTCACTGAATGTCAGCGTTTCCTCTCGAGGCTAGTACAGGAACTCCGTATATCCCTCGTGATAAGAAGCAATACCGAGCGGGAGACATGCTTCTTCCTGAGCGAGTTTAGTGCTCGCCACCTTGTGGTACCATCCTGGCCTGTTCCTTTCCAGGAAGTGTCGATCCGCACCTGGCAGTCTCCAGCCGCCTCATCCCCAGCCCCAGTGCACTGCAGGAGGAGGTATTACACTCCCCAGGAGTCTCTTGGTTTTCTGCCTCACCCACCTTCGGGGCTGATGGCCTTAGACACTCCTTCCAGGCTTCAACACCCAGCGCATGACTGACCACCGGATCCGGATTCCACAAAGTTCGACCGATGGGGTAGAAGAGTTTCCTCCTCAGCTCGTGTGCTGCTTCGTATCAGCTCGCATCAGGCTCACCACGCTGTCTACAGCAGACACCTGTGGTCGATGCTGGTGCAAGTATTAGCATCTCTGCCTGACTCGGAGGAATCTAGGCAAGCCATTGCCCTCTCTGCACAGGTTGTGCAGCTTGCAAGACACCAATCAGGGGCATCTTATGATGCCAGTGAGGTGGCCTCCAGACTGGCAGGGGCAGCGATCTGCATTAGGCGGATGGCATGGCTTTGCCTGTCGAGGTTGTCACCCATTGCCCAGCGTAGGGTGATCTCCTCCATCTTCCGGGGGACCTGCCTCTTTTCTCACAGGGCGAGAAGAATGTTACAGGGGTGCCTCCCATCCCCCTAACCACGGGGGACACCTCCTTGTCCTGACCAGCATTAGAAGTTGCTAGTGTAGTACAGCTTTAGGGTCTCCCCCTCCAGCGCCTCACCCGCAGGAGGCTGAGGGATCTGTTCCCTCAGGGCTGTGCCAGGTCCTCTCCAGGGAGCTTGGTACTCACCCAGCAGTAATGAATGGTGAAGACTGACAAGGGAAGATATGAAAATTACGTACCTACCATAATTCTTGATCTTCTCTTGTATTTTCACCATTCATTACTGATTCCCACTCACAATCCCCTCATTGGCCTCAGTTCTTGGTCATCACTTCCATCATGCTCACCATCCCCCCTTAGAGGCCATTTGAGGGCTGAGTCCCCCTGGTACCTCAGAGCTCTCTGTTCCTCCTCTAAAAAGTCACAGAGCGTTCAGCTTGGAGGACGGCGAGTAGGGTCTTCACCCTAGCCTCTGAAGGAACTCCCTCGGATTCTCTTCACGATACACTCAGGTGTTCCCTGCTTGGGTCTTGAATAATCCTCTGGCTTATGTCACCCTCTGGCTGTCATTTTCTTCAGTGTAGTCCTAAGAGAGTCTGTGGGAATTTCTTCCCTCTCTTTTTCTTATGGCACTGATGTCCCGTGGTTCTCTTCTTCTGAAGTGGGGACTATGACAGTACTTACAAGGGAAAACTTCTACCAGATTTCTTTCCCTACACCTAAGTCAGGACTCACTCCTCTCTGAGCAGGACTGATTGCCCTCCATGGGACAGTCTGTGAGACCTAGGCTTTAGGATTTCATAATGTTTATGGATAAAGAGTATGAGGAAAGGTCTGCCTTCGCCAAGTCTGACAAGACCATTAATCCCCTTCAGACCTTGGTTCGATAACCTCTTAACTGGCAGGATCCTTGCTCCCTTGTCTTCAATCCTGCAGGGGTTTTGAAACTCTCAAGTCAGTGCTCTTCCAGTTTATCGTGGCAGACAGGCCTTCTCCTTCCCTCTTTATCCATTACTTCCATCTCTTCTATGTTTCTATCCTTTTCCTTCACTTTTCCCCGAGACCGCCCAAGGATTGAGACCCTATGGCCACTTAGTATAGAGTTCTCTTCTTTCTGTCCTCTAATCAGCGTATACCTTTTTCAGCTTATATCCTTTCCTTTGTCTGTTCCTCGTCTCTCTTGCCTCACTTTCTTCTCTAGAACCTGTTTCTGCTTCTCCGGCTCAACAGAACTGGGATGGAGGAGGAGTCTACAGTGCCTAGTGGTCAACCCGTGTACTCCGTGCAGTGTGTCAACCACGTGGGCAGCGCCATTGGCCCCAACCCCTTCCTCCAAAAAACAGAAAAACTCCTGTGGTGGGTGCATGCCTCTGGTTTACACCCAGCAGTAATGAATGGTGAAGATACAAGAGAAGATCAAGAATTACTGTAGGTATATAATTTTCATTTGCTGACTCTGTCAATTACCAGTCCAATCTGCCTCCCCAGGAGGCACAACCTTCTGATCTTCTCCCAAGGGAGGCTCTTGTACCCCAACCTCAGGTCCCTCAGGCTCAAGGTCTGGCTCTTGAGGATCTAGAGTGTGTAGGCTTGCATCTCTCTGAAGGGGTGATGGACATCCTTAGGGTCTCTAGGAAGCCCTCCACCAGAAAAACTTACACCTCTAAATGGAAGAGGTTCTTTATATGGTGTTCCCAAAGGGATATAGACCCTCAGGAAGCCGGTTTGGCTGTCCTGTTAGACTATTTGGCACACCTTCACTCACTAGGCCTCCGGCCTTCTACTCTCAAGGTGCATTTGGCAGTTGTCTCTGCCTATCTCTCAGCAGGGAAGGGCCCTTCCTTGGCTTCTAATGCTATTTTCAAGAAATTCTTTAAGGGGCTGCTCCATTTGCACCCCCCTCATAGTGAACCTACTCCTTCTTGGGACCCGAACATCTGCATAGCACAACTGATGCAACCTCCTTTTGAGCCCATGTCCTCAGCAGAGCTTAAATATTTGACATGGAAAACTGTTTTCCTGGTAGCTATCACATCAGCAAGAAGGATCAGTGAGCTACAGGCCTTGTCTGTGGAACCAAACTACTTTGCTCTCCACAGGGATATGGTTGTCCTTAGAACAAATAGGAAATTTCTCCCCAAAGTGGTTTCGGATTTTCACTTGAACCAGTCCATTACATTGCCTGTCTTCTTTACTGACCTTTCTAGTTCAGGTGAGCATAGACTGCATAGTCTGGATGTAAAAAGGGCTATCAGTTACTATTTGGCACAAACAAAAGACCATAGGAATGAGTGTACCCAGCTGTTCCTCACCTATGGAGAAGTGGGGAAGGGCAAGCCAGCCACAAAAAAGACCATTGCACAGTGAATTGTGGCTTGTATTCAGTTCTGCTATGGCAAACTGGGTAAGGAGCCACCAGTGGGCCTGAGGGCTCATTCCACCAGGGGGACAGCTGCTTCCATAGCAGCTGTGAGAGATGTCCCCTTACTTGAGATCTGCAAAGCAGCTACCTGGAAAACTGTTTATATATTCAGCAAGCACTACTGCCTGGACACCCAGGCTAGGAGTGATGCCAGGTTTGGCACAGCAGTACTGCAGAGCCTATTCCCTAAGTAGGTTCTGTGCCCACCTCCACGGGGCACTGCTTGGTAGTCTGCATTAGTCAGAATACAGTAAGACTTCCTAGGGTTTGAAGAAAAATTTACTTACCATAGTAATCTTGTTTCTTCCAAGAGAGGCTTACTGTAGTCTGACCTCCCACCCTGCCTCCCCTACTAGAACCTGGGGGGGAGGCACTGCACTCCAACTGTCACTCTCAAAATGTTAGGCCACTGGGGTGTTTCATGGGCACCTGTGACTTGAGTCTTTTATATGCCCTTGTTGGGTTTATAGTCGTCTGACTACAGATGTAGTATATTGGTTATTAGTTAAATATATAAGGGATATATAATGGTGAGCTGTCAGATAAATGATTTATCTACTAGAGTGCTGTTTGACTTGCACCTCAACGAGTGGGCGAAGCCACGAGTGAGGTGTCTGAGGTCAAACAGCACAAGTGTAGATAAATCATTTATCTGACAGCTCACCATTGTATATTTCATTTATGCAATAGGGATGCTTTCTATCAGTGTAGGAACATTTGGTTTTGACTGTTCATCTTTATTTTAAATGATAATTTCTGGGAGTTTTGGGTATCTTTCCTAGAGTATGTCTGCCTAGCATAGTGGTTGCTATTAAATGAAACACCACTCATTTTGTTGAAAACTTCTTGCTGAACAAATGTCATGCTCAAGGCCACTGTTTTTCGGTTTTTACCGGAAAATCTGGTAAAATTCCGGAATTAGGGCTGCCTGAAAACTGGTAAAAACGAAGATTTCATGGAATCTGGCATTTTCTATCAGATCAGTAAATCTATAAAAAAGTGTGTTTTTCTTTTAATTCCTTCCTGTACTATTTTCAGTTTGCGTCATTTAATGCTCTGTATATTAAGCCTTCTTTAATTCTGATTATTTATGCACATACTAAAAAATGATAAAAGAATCCCGGTAAAATTCGGAAATTAGAGTAACAATCACCGGTGAAATTCTGGAATCTTAAGTCTTGAAAACGGAATTTAATTGTTTTAATCACCGTAAATCAGTGGCCTTGGTCATGCTTACAGTACTATGCTACCTTTTTCATTTTAAAGTTATTCACATTTGTTTGTCAAAAAGGAAAAGAAATTGAATTTTATGCTACTTTTTTGCTAATTATAAAACAAAACTAAAAGGTATCTATAAATGAAACACCACTCATTTTGTAGATATTCTTTTGCTGAACATTTTTCGTGCTTACAGTACCATGCTATCATTTTTTGTTTAAAAGTCATTCACATTTGTATGTCAAAAAAGTGAACAAAAAATTACATTTCCTTCTGCCTTTTTGCTAATTGTAAAAAATCTAAAAGGTATCTATACATGAAACACTACTCATTTTGTAGATAATTTTGTGCTGAACAATTTTCGTGCTTACAGTACCATGCTGTCTTTTTTCGTTTTAAAGTTATTTCCATTTGAATATGGTTAGTACTGCCTCTGAGGCCAAATATTCTAAATAAATTCTAAAGAGATTTGTGACATATTAACTGTGTGTATGAATGGTCACTGTATGTATAAATTTATTTATACATACAGTGACTCAGATAAACACATTTGTCACACTAAATATATGTCCACCCCTACTGCATGAATATTTTTACATAGTATAGCTTAGTGTATCTCATTATTACTATTATCACTATAAGTTTGCTCATAAGAATCTGTCAGTTATATCGAATGTATCAGGGACAGTGGTTTGTAAACTGAGCTCGAGCCTAATGAACGTTCCACTATTGGCATATAGGCTTTAACTCTCTCATCTCCAGGGCAGTTCAACTGGAGGGGCTAACTGCATTAGTCAGAATACAGTAAGACTCCCTTGGAAGAAACAAGATTACTATGGTAAGTAATTTTTTATTCCAGCACACAGTCCTGCAGAAAGAATTCTGCTAGAACTGGAAGTAGAAACACAGAGGGAGAGGCAGCACAAGGACGGTGGTGCTAAAGAGCAGAAAAGAAGCAAATTGAACACAAACAGCTCTAGCACTCACCACCTCTTAGCTTGAAGTGAACAGTTGGCTGGTACATTCTTTTAAAAAAATATTTATTTTAGAACCAAATAAAACTGCATGCCTGATGCCTTTCAGACAAGGTCCTTTCTCAAAGGTAGTGAGTGCTAGAGCTGTTTGTGTTCAATTTGGAACTGGAAGTAGACAGATTGCTACAAGCAAAAACAGTGGAAAAGGTCCCTGTCTCACAGTGGGGCAAGGGCCAGTTTTCAGGGTACTTCCTGACCCACAAGAAAAATGAGGAGTGCCAACCCATTTTGACCTTGGATATCTGAACAAACACATCAAAAAAGAGATGTTCAAGATGGTCGCACTGGATCATAGAACCTTGTATTGTCCTTACATTAGAATGAACTGTAGAAATCACATGTGAAATGTATATGTTGTACATGGGCATGTTGTGTCTAATATTCTGAAAATTTAATACCATTTTTGTCTGAAAAAAAGAGATGATCACACTGGGCACAGCGATCCCATCCTTACAATTAATGAATTGGCTAGGATCACTGGATCGGAAAGATGCCTACTTCCACTTTACAGTCGGACCTACCCACATAATATTCCTCGGGTTCAGGCTAGGAAACTGTCAGTACTAGTTGTAGCCCTTTTCTTTGGCCTCATCTCAGCAGCAAGAGTCTTCACAAAGTATTTAGCCGTGGTGGCAGAACACCTGAGAAGGCAAGGCGTGGTGGTTTCCCTACCTGAGCAACTGGCTGGACTCAGGGAAAACAGAACAAGAGACAAAGGTGCTTTATCCAGCAGGTAAAAAGCTCCCTAGAAAAACTGGGGTTCCTGATAAATCTGCAGAAGTCCCAAACACAACCTCATCAGGTGCTGGACTTCATAGATGCAGAACTGGATACCCTGCAAGGAAAAGCAGTCCTCCCTCAGGGGAGGGTAGCATTTCTGATTGCCACCACAGAATCCTTCACAGTGGGCTAGCCAAGGCCTACAAGGGACTGCTGTGTTCCCATGGGCCATGTTTCGGATGAGGCACATTCAGTACCACCCAAGAGACCACTGATCTTCCTGGACATAAGTCTCCACCACTCATTCACACTATTGGGATCTGCGCCGGAGGCACTAGGACCCATCGGGAGCAAACTTTTTTGCTGGAGGGTCGGCGCCCGGAGATGGCGCCGTGAGCCTGACACATGAGCCTCAGCTCGGCGCTGTAATGACTGTCTCGTCGATGCCCTCCAACGCCTCAGTCCCTTTTTTCCCGCCGCGAGTGCTTCAGTGATGACGCCGCTGTTCGCTGGAGTCAAACTTCAACTAGCAGCATAGTTTTCAGTTTGTTATTTTGTAATATTATCTCGATAACAGTATCGCTTAGTCTTATTTTAAAAATAAAGAAGTCTCAGCCTACTTTGACGGAGTCGACCATGAGCAGGTCAGGTGACGGTAGGGAGACTTCGTATGAAAGCTGTTCAGTCAGTTGGGCTGGGTCCGGTCCGCCGCCTTCTCCGGAGGGGGGATATAACAACGGTCAGTCCAGTGCCCGGGGGGGTGGGCGGTCCCCGCGGAAGCATAAAAATAAACGGTCGCATTCTTGACACCATTCGGCCTCGAGCTCTTCTTCGACCCACAGGTCTAAAAAGAGAAGGCATCACTCGAGGTCGCCCTCTGATATGTCTGCGCGTAGACGTTCGGTTATCGGGGCTAGTTGCCGGTCTCCTCCTTCGGAGTCGCCAACCTCTGCTTCTGGTAGCCAGCGGCTTCGACATCGAAGTCCTACCCCGCCCGCAGGTAGGTCTTCAGGTGAGCAGTTTCATCAGTGGGCCGCTGTTATGGAACAATGGGCTCGGAGGTTAGTTCAGCTACCTGGCTCGGTCACTCATGGGCTTTCGCTCATTGAGAGACCAGGCAAAGCGATTGGACTCTCCTGGTCAGCGGCACCTTCTTTGTTGCCGTCGACCGACGCTAGTGTCCCCCCTCACATGGCTGCGCGCAGGGAGCCACACCGATGCCTTTATCTCCTGCTCTTCTTCCTTCAAAACCTGTTTTTCGAGTCTGGGATGTCGCGTCCCTCGGCATCAGGGGCCTCGGCACCGTGGTGCGCTCGGCATCATCCTTGGCGCTGTGTGCTTCTCGGCGCCGTCGCCACGGCGCCGTCGCGGCTTCTCTGCACGTTTTCAGTGCAGCGTGGTCCCTTGCGCGCGCGACGGTGCCGCGCGCTCCCTCGATGTCGTTTCAGCACTGCGCGCCCTCGGCGCCGGGGCTCTCGGCCCTCTGCTTCAGGACTCCTCTTTCACCTGTCTTCTCTTCCTCTTCTGATTTTCATTCCTTTCCTGTCCATACAGTCCCTCCTGGACTGTCAGGAGATGACATTGAGCCTGACCAGACCTTCGGTTGGGTGATGAAGTGGACGAAGCAGGACCTATCACTGCTGCAGAGCCTGTGGTCGAAGACCTGTCTTTTAAGTCTCTGCTGAAAAATCTGAGTTCCACTCTTTCTCTCCAGACTACAGACATCGATCCTGGGAAATTGTTAAGACTCCAATACCTTCATGTTCCGGAGATCCCTACGGATTTGACTCCTCCGGTTCAGCCTTCCTTCGAGACGCTGTCTCAAATGGTATGGAATAATCCTGCTCTCACCCCTTCGTGGCTAAATCCATAGATAGGAAATATTCAGCCCCAAGGATCGTCCCCATTTTGGCATCTCAAGCCTTTGCGGATCCTATTGTAGTCCTGGCAGAGAATGATAAGGTCATTCTTCCTCAAACTACTACAGCTCGACCTATTAACAAAGAATCTCGTAAGATAGACACCTTAGGTAAGAGAGTCTTTGCTGCTTCTACCTAAGTATGCGTATTGCCAGCTACCAGGGCTATTTCTCACAGTATGAATATATCCTGTGGCACTCTATCAAGCAGATGGTTGAAGCTCTTCCAGAGTCGGATGCAAAGCCGGAGCTTCTTCGAACCGACTTTGGGAGGATGGGTGAAGTGGTAAAAGGGTACCTGGCCAGAATTCAATCTAGTATGGACACTAACCAGAAGTGGGAGCTCATAAAGCTGGGGATAGTGGAGGTAACCAAAACCTGCTGCAAAGCCCAGAGCAAGAAGGCTAGGGCTAAGAAACCGATCTGGTTGAGCAAGGAGGTCATGGAAAAGGTAAGGAGGAAAAGAGCTGCCTGTAGAAAGTACAAGAAAACAGGGAAGGGGGAGGACAGGGAGGAGTACTTGACAGAATCGAAGGAGGTGACAAGGGCAGTAAGGGGACCAAAGCATCTACGGAACTCAGGCTGGCAGAAGGCATTAAGAAGGGGAGAAGGACTTTTAAGTACATCAGAGAAAAGGAGCTGTAAGGACCACATAGTAAGGATTAGGAAGGAGGGGGTTGGTGGAAGCAGGGTGCGATAAGCGGAGCACTAAATGAGTACTTCTGCTCAGTATTTACTAAAGAGAAGAGGGGGGTGACACCCAAGGTGGGAGAAATGGCAGAAGCAGGGTGGAAAGTGGTGACAGATGGGGAAGTCATGGAGAGCAGAGTTCGAGAGGGTTTGAAGGCACTGAGGTTGACAAGGCGCCAGGCCCAGATGGCATCCACCCCAGGGTACTGAAGAAGCTGGCAGAGGTCCTTGCAGGACCTTTGGCAGACCTATTTAATGCCTCACTACATTCGGGGGGTGTACCTCAGGACTGGAGGATGGCTTCATGGTGCCCTCCACAAGAGTGGCCCCAAGGATGAACTGGGAAACTACAGACCAGTGAGCCTCACATCCATCGTGGGTAAGCTAATGGAGACTATCCTGAAGGAGAGGCTGGTAGCCCTCCTAGAGGCCAAAGGACTACAGGACAGCAGACAGCATGGCTTCATATGTGGCAGATCCTGCCAAACCAGCCTGGTCGAGTTCTATGACTGGGTAACTAGGCAACTGGACAGGGGCCATGCAGTGGATGTCCTGTATCTGGACTTCAGTAAGGCATTTGACTCAGTGCCACATGGAAGGCTGGGAAGGAAGTTAGTAGGCACAGGGGCGGGTGCAAAACTGGTGAGATGGGTAGGAAACTGGCTGCAGGGAAGGCAACAGAGGGTGGTGGTGGGTGGGGAGCTCTCACACCCAAGGGCAGTGACGAGCGGTGTTCCACAGGGCTCAGTGTTGGGACCAGTGTTGTTTGGGATATTCATTGCAGACATATCATGGGACATCAAGAGCAGGATCAGTCTGTTTGCTGATGATACCAAGGTAGGCGCAGTGGTGGATGACCTAGGGGGATGGCAGGGGTTGCAGGATGATCTGGCAAAGCTTGAAACATGGCCAGACACCTGGCAACTGGGCTTTAATGCCAAAAAGTGCAAGGTGCTGCATTTTGGGATGAAGAACCCAAGGAGGAGTTACCAGCTAGGGGGAGTGCAGCTAGCCCAGACAGAGGAGGAGAAGGATCTGGGTGTGCTCATTACAGGGTCAATGAACAACTCAGCACAATGTAGGAAGGCAGCTGCAAAGGCCAACAAAATGCTGGGTTGTATTGCAAGGGGTATATCCTCGAGGAGGGAGGAGGTGATTCTGCCACTGTATAGGTCATTAGTTAGACCACACCTGGAGTACTGCGTGCAGTACTGGCGTCCATATCTGAAGAGGGACATTAAGTTACTGGAGGGGGTGCAGCGCAGAGCAACAAAGATGATCAAGGGGCTGAGGGACTTATCATACGAGAGGAGGTTGAAGGAGTTGAACATGTACTCACTGGAGGAGAGGAGAGACAGGGGTGACATGATTGAAACCTTTAAATACATGAAAGGAATAAACAAGACAGGTACAGAGGGGCTGTTCAAAGTAAGGGAGGGGAGGGACACCAGGGGCCATGATATGAGACTGGAGCGAGGAAGGTTCAGGAGGGAGATGAGGAGACACTTTTTTACAGAGAGGGTGGTGGCTGGGTGGAATGCGTTACCTGCTGAAGTGGTATGCAGTAGAACAGTAGACTGCTTCAAACGAGGATGGGACAGGACAAGGGGGAGGGTTAATGAAGGGGAAGGGTGGAAGGGAAGGGCAGCTGCAGAATAAGGGAGTGCTAGCTGCACATTCGAGCAGACTTGATAGACCTCTAGGCCTTTATCTGCTGGCAAATTTCGTATGTTCGTAAACCATTACCAGAGGTATCGAATCTAACAACCAGCAGGTTAAAGCAGCCATGGATGCTATCGACACTGCTTCCCGTTCAGCGGCTGCTGGTATTTGCACCCAACGTCATTCCTGGCTGTGCACTTCGGGTTTCATGAATGATGCGCAGCAGCAGGTAATGGCGTTGCCCTTTGATGGTGTGTATCTTTTTGGTCCTCAGGTAGAGCAAGCTCTAGAAGCTACTCAAAAGACTAGGTCAGCCATTAAGTTGGCTCGACCCCCTCCTGCCCCCTCTCGAGGGCATGTCAATAAACGTCAGTTTCATAATCATCAGTCCTTTCGAGGCAGAGGCAGAGGCGGTTTCCATAAAAACAACCTGCCCAACCTCAAAAGAAGATGCAACAGAAAGCGCAAGGGCCCAAAGCGCCCAGCGCTACCTTATGAATGTCTGGCCCAAGTCCCATCTCAGCTGCCCGAGGTGGACTTTTCCTCTCCAGTGGGAGGTCGTTTGATGCACTTCTACAACCAGTGGAAGTCCATAACTTCAGACAAATGGGTCCTTCGGATAATTCGCGAGGGGTATTCACTCAATCTTCTAGAGACCCCCCCGGGTCGTCCCCCCCAAACGGCAGCCCAGGCTGTCGACCCTTCAGTCAGACCTTCTCGCCGCCGAGATTCAGGGCCTTCTGAACAACAGGGCAGTAGAAGTGGTGCCGCTGCATCAACGGAACACGGGTTTCTACTCCCATTACTTTCTGGTTCCAAAGAAGCCCGTGGGTATGCGCCCCATTCTGGATCTCAGAAAGCTAAACAAATTTCTCCTCAAGGAGAAATTCAGAATGATTTCTCTGGGAACCCTGTTACCTCTGCTTCATCAACATGACTGGCTAGCCTCCCTAGACATGCAGGATGCTTACCAGCACATTCCTATTCACCCGAGGCATCGCAAATTCCTGAGGTTTGTGGCTCTGGGACAGCATTATCAGTTCAGAGTCCTGCCCTTTGGGCTATCCTCGGCGCTGCGGGTTTTTACAAAGTGTTGTGCAGTTCTTGCAGCGCACCTCAGAAAGGTCGGGATACAGGTGTTCCCTTATCTGGACGATTGGCTTCTAGCAAGCCCTTCCAGGCAAGGGACCCTGGACGCCGTAGAGACGGCTTCTCGCCTCCTTACGTCCATGGGAGTTCTGCTGAACCTCAAGAAATCGCAACTGCAGCCCTCCCAGAGGCTCCTCTTTATAGGGACTCTTCTGGACACCTCCTGTGCGAAGGCTTTTCTTCCAGAAGACAGGAGGAACGATATCCTTCAAATGGCCCGTCACATCAGGGAGAACACCTTAGTTACTGCTCTCTCAATGCAATGGATGCTAGGCCTCATGGCTTCCTCAGTGTTCACTGTTCCCCTAGCACGACTGCACATGAGAACCACTCAATGGATGCTCAGTACTCAGTGGTCCCCAACCACTCACCCGCAGTCCTATCTCATCAAGGTGACAGAACCTTTAAAGAAGTCACTCACCTGGTGGTCTCAAAAGAGCAATCTCCTGGAGGGATATCCCTTTGCTCCTCTGGACCATCAGATCTCCATTACCACGGACGCATCCCTAATGGGGTGAGGAGCTCACTGTCAGGCTCTCCACACTCAAGGTGCGTGGACTCAAGTTGAGTCCCAGCTCCACATAAATGTCCTAGAAATGAGAGCCGTCCTTTATGCGGTCCGAGCGTTGGAGGACATTCTGTGTCACAAGAACATTCTCCTTCAAACGGACAACAAAGCAGTGATGTATTACATCAACAAGCAGGGCGGTGCTCATTCTTACCCCTTATGCAGGGAAGCAATGAGGGTATGGGAATGGTGCTTGGAGCACAAGGCTCTAATTCAAGCGGTCTACCTGCCAGGTATTCAGAACGAACTGGCAGACCGTCTCAGCAGAACAGAGACAGACCCTCACGAGTGGTCTCTCGACTCAACCACAGTTCAGTCGCTATTCGAAGAGTGGGGAACTCCAGACCTGGACCTTTTTGCATCCCCACTCAATGCAAAACTGCCTCTCTTCTGCTCCAGAAATCCAGGGCCTGGCATTTTCTGTCAGGATGCGTTCAGGCTGCGGTGGACAAAACGCTTTCTTTACGCCTTTCCACCTCTTCCTCTAATTCAGAGGGTACTCCTCAAGTTCGAATCCCAGGGGGACAAAATGATCCTCATTGCTCCCTTCTGGCCTCGACAGCTGTGGTTTCCACTACTCAACAATATGTTGGCAGTTCCTCCGAGACCACTTCCCCTACAGATGAACCTTTTGACTCAGGGCCTGTGGTCCACCCCAACCTGAGATCGCTTCACCTTCACGCTTGGCTCCTGAAGAGGTAGAAGTAAACCGGTTCAATGTGTCTCGAAGAGTTTTAGATATTCTTCTGGCTGCACGGAAACCAGCCACTAGGAAAACTTACACAGCCAAATGGAAGCGTTTCTCGCTCTGATGTGCAAAGTCCTCATTGAATCCTTTTTCCTGCCCACCAGATAAAGTTCTGGAGTACCTCTTAGACCTCTCAAATTCAGGCCTACAGTACTCTACAGTCAAAGTTCACCTTAGCACCATTTCAGCATATTATGAGCTGTTTTTTTCCTTATCTCTGGCTCAGTTACCTGTGGTTAAGAGGTTTCTTAAAGGAATTCTGCATACCAGACCTCCTACAAGACGTCCAGTTGCAGCCTGGGACATGAATCTTGTGCTAGATATGCTCACTCAGAAACCTTTTGTACCTCTGGCTACCTGTGAGCTAAAATTTCTCACTTGGAAGACTGCCTTCCTAGTGGCCATTACCTCAGCCCGTAGGGTCTCTGAGATACATGCCCTGGTCACAGACCCTCCGTATACTGTGTTCCATAGGGACAAAGTAGTTCTTCATACTCATCCTAAATTTATTCCCTAAGGTTGTGTCAGAATTTCATCTAAACCAACCATTGGTCCTTCCCTCTTACTTTGCGAACTTCCAAAATGAAGGAAAGCGTTCTCTTCATTCTTTGGACGTTAAGAGGGCCTTGCGTTTCTATCTGGATAGAACCAAGGACTTTCGCAAAGCCCAGCAACTGTTCGTTTCCTTCAGCGAGACCCCGGCTGGGTCAACCTGTTGCTTTCAGATGCATCTCAGCATGGCTAGTGGCATGCCTTCGCCACTGCTATTCCATGGCACAGGTTAAGTTGGAGGGTAGGGTTTACGCTCACTCTACTAGAGCAGTCGCGGCATCCCTAGCAGAAATTCGCAACGTGCCCATTGCAGATATTTGCAACGTGGCCTCCTGGAGCTCAGTGCATACTTTTGTTAAACATTATGCACTAGATGTCCATGCCAGATGACATTCTTCCTTTGGCAGATCCATCCTTAATGGACTTCTGTCTTAGAAACGTGAGCTCTTGGTCTCTCCTGCCGCCCTCTCGGGGGATTATTAGCTCGGTATTCTCCCAATAGTGTGAATGAGTGGTGGAGACTTATGTCCAGGAAGATATGAAAATTACGTACCTACCATAATTCTTGATCTTCTTGGACAAGTCTCCACCACTCATTCACACGCCCACCCTCATCCCTGAGCTCACCTCTGTTGTTGGTCTTCACTCCCTCAAATCTTTAGGCTGTGAAGACTTCTTTGTTGACCCTTCTTATACGGGTCGTCTGGACTATCTTATGTCCGGTTTTTAGGTTAAGGCTACCCTTCTAGGTTAGTTACGCTGCACCTCCTTGGTAAAAAAGGTACTGAGGCAGTTGGAGGGTCGACGCCGAGATAGTCATTACAGCGCGAGCTGAGGCTTGCGGTGCCATGCCTCATGGCGCCATCTCCGGCGCCGACCCTCCAGCAAAAAAGTTTGCTCCTGATGGGTCCTAGTGCCTCCGGCGCAGATCCCAATAGTGTGAATGAGTGGTGGAGACCCGTCCAAGAAGATCAAGAATTACAGTAGGTACGTAATTTTCATATCTCAAAGATGGAATCTCTCTCCAAACTAGTGCCAGTAACAAAAATATTGGTCAGGGCACTACAGTGGTGAAAGGAACAAAGCAACCTCAGAGAGGGCATTCCCTTCCCCCAACAATTCCCAACAAGTATCCTTACAATAGATGCTTCACTCCTAGGATGTGGCACCCATCTGGAGGACCTTACAGTAAGTGGCATCTGGAGCCCATAGAAGACCCAAGAACACATCAGTCTTCTGGAACCCTGGGCAGTATTTCTAACAATGCAGACTTTCTCCTCCCAGCTGCAAGGTTGATCTGTCCAGATCAGAAGACAACACCACAACAGTGTATTAAGTAAGCAAGCGGGGGAGTGCAAGATCCTCCAGACCATTCCCACTCATACAGAGAGTGCTTCTGAAGCTCAGAAGAGAGCCTGCAACAATGATCCTAATAACGCCAGACTGGGTACAAGCAGGACTGGTACTCAATGCTGCTGGCCCTGTCCAGCAAGAACCCAGTCAGCCTGCCACTGAGTTACAACCTACTGATTCTATCTCAGGGTAGGGTACCATTCCCAAACTCCAGGACTCTACGCTTGCAGGCATGGTTCTTGAAGAGCTAGTGTATTCTGGATTGAATCTATCAGAGGAGGTCCTGAGGGTGCTTAAAGTTTCCAGGAAACCAGCAACCAGGAAACCGAGACAGGGAGATTGCGATCCTGGGTGACTTTAACATAAATTGCTCATCCCAGGAAGCAGCTCCTTACAAAGATACTTTGTTCAGTATGTGTCTCTCCCAAATGGTGGATGTTCCGATGAGAATTAAATACCACACTGGAACAAAAACCCTTATCAACTAGGTCCCAACAAATCACCAAGAGAGAATCTCAGAAGTCTCAGTTCTCCCTGACTCATTTGGTGACCATTCCCCAGTCATTTGCTTTTGGAATAACAAAGTTCCAAAAACTGCCCCTAATACAGCTGCTAGCAGAGTACAAAAGAAAGAGCAGCTAAGCTCCTTTAAAGTCCACCTGATGCAGCTCGACTGGTTCCCCCCTCGATGCATCTCAGGATGTGGACCAGGCACATACTTTATCCACACCTTCAATGTGGCTTACGACATCTTCACACCTGTAAAATTGTAGAAGCTAAAAAATCATAACAATGGCCTGATCAACAAATCCCTCCTTGATCTCATGGGAACCAGGGATCACCTATGGCACAGAGCTATGGTCTCTGGCAAACCGGCTGACCTTCAAAAATACAGAGCAGCTAGGAACAGCTGTACCCGTAAGACTGGGCTTCCCAAAGCACAGTACTATAAAGACTGCCTCAGTAAAACCTGGGGAGATGGGAAAAAGTTCTGGAGTAGCATTAAAGATCTCACAGGAAAGGGTAGTAAGTCCTCCCCCTCCATACTCCTTGTAAACAGGAATATCACACAAGACCCTAAAACCATAGCTGACACCTTTAATATAGCCTTCTCTGACCTAAGCCCCATTCTCCCCCAGGACTTCTTAAATGTTAAAACAGACAATATGGACAACACTCTTACTGGCAATTAGCTTACACCTGGTACCCCCCCCCCCTTTTTCTACTTTAAGAAGATCTCCCCTACTGAACCTAAAAAAATACCTCCAGAGAACCCTTGATAAAACATGAAATAGTCATGACACCCTTAATTTGAAAATTATAGCCCTCACACTGGATGTGGTAGTCTGCCTGTTACAAAAATATTTAACTTATCCCTCAAAGTAGCACAGTTCCCCACAAGGTGGAAATCAGAAGTAGAAACACCTGTACATAAAAATAGAGACCGAGCAACCCACTCAAATTACAGATCCATATCCATATTGCCTCCTCTGTCCAAAACCTTTGAATGTATAGTATTGGATCAGCTTGTGGACTACTTGAATAAATACAGCATCCAGTGCCCTCAACAGCATGGACTGGATTTTGCAAGGTACATAGCACTACCACTACTCTCCTAGAATACACTGACTACATCCATGAGGCACTAGATACTGGCAGCCAAGTGGGGTCTATATATATTGACCTCATAAAAGCCTTTGATATGGTCAATCACCACATTCTGCTACAAAATTACTTGCTTTTGGGATATCCCCAGACACCGCTTTGTGGTTTCAGAGCTACCTAGCCCTTAGAAATCAGCAGGTAAAAATAAATAACACACTCTCAAGATGTCAGAAAGGTGTCACTGGGCGGGCCTCAGGGTTCTATCCTGGGACCCCTATTCTGTTTCTCAGCTCTGTCCCTGACATCTGCCTGGCCAAAATCTTGCTTTACATGGATGATGCGGTCAACTTCTCAAGTGGCCCCCATCTAAACCAGCTTGAGAATGAACTACAAGAGATTTTCGCTGTAGTTGAGGAATGGTTTAACCAAAATAAACTCCTTCTAAATTATAAAAAAATGCTGTTTTCCAGTCCACAGAACAAAAAAAATAAGTCCAGCAGTCTTCAACAGTAGACATGAAATGCTAGACCAAGTAAGCACCTTTAAAGGGGAAAGGAAATCTGTGCTTATTGGCAGCAGTTAGTAATGTTCATAGTAAGATAAATGCTAAACTTGCCTCCAAATGAACTGTATTTACCTGTACCTTAATAAATATTGATGTGAAAAACTGTTTTCAACTGTTTTCTTTTTATGAACAACATTCTGAACAGTTCTCTTCATGGAACCAGTAATTTGGAGGGTTTACTATGTCATGGTTTGAGTACAGAATGCTAAACAAGAGCTATTGTCCTATCAGAACCATACTTAGAGTTCTTTGCTCAAACTGTGACATAGTTAAAACTCCATACCACTGGTTCCGTGAAGAGAATTGTAACAGAATGCTGCCCATAAAAACAAAATAATGCAAAATACAGTTTTTCACATCACTTTTTATTCAGTTACAGTTACATATGGATCATTTAGGGAGGCAGTATAGCGCAGTGGTTTAAGGCTCTGAGCTGCAAATCTGGTGACATCCAGCAGACCAGACCTGGGTTTGAATCCCACAGCTTCCACTTGCATACTGTGTGACCCTGAGCAAGTCACTTAACTTCCCTGTGCTCCCAGGTTGCGCCTGTAAAAAAGCTTTCAGCTTAGTGTGTCTCACCTGGTTAAATAAAAAAAAAAAAAGGCTTATGGGTATCATTTCTGTTAATAGGAACATTATAAACAACTGCCAATTAGAAATAATTTCCTGTCCCCTTTAAGTACCTTGGCATCACCCTTGACAGCTCCCTCTCCTACACCCTGCACATAGATCATGTTTAAAAACAGTCAACACAAGGTTCGGTTTACTATACAGACACCATTCCTATATTACAGCGGAAGCCCTCACACTTGCAGTCAATAGCTCAATACTCTCCATCATTGACTATGGCCTTGTTGTGTACAGTACAGCTACTAGTACTGCCTGAAAAGAGTTAGAATAGCTCTAAACAAGGGCTGCAGGCTTGTGCTATGTGTGTGCATTCTCACACATACCTGTGACCTATATGCCCAAACGAAGTGACTTAACCAACAGGGGAGAATCAAGTATCAAACTTGTCTCCTTGGTAAAAAAAAAAAACCTCCATGTCTCACCCCAAAATCTGTCCAGAGGCTTATTAAACTAGCTCTAAACACACATCTGACGAGAGGAAAGGCGAGAAATGACCTGCACATCCCTTTTTGCCATACAGCCCTTGCCCAAAGATCATGCTCCTTTAAGGCTCCAACCCGCATGCCACGTGCATCTACTACCTGGGGCACGACCACGATCCCTAGGCCTGTGACTTTTGCCGCTTGTTTCACCAAACTGTTCTGGAGGATCGTCTCGCGTGCCTGAAATTGGGCCACTCAGCGTAACAGAACTCAAATCCAAGGATTCCCGTTGGGTGGTCTCCACGGCTGTGAGTCCACCAAGCAGCTTTCAGCCTTCAAAGAGGAGGCAGCCCAGGCTGCGGCCTGTTCCTCCTTGGCTTCTACCATCATGCCCCATCAGTTGGGCTTGTCCTTTATTGGCTTCTTTAAGGAATTGTGCCAGTCTCTGCTGACTTTCCGTCAGGGTCCCACCGGCAAATCTAAATCTAAAAAAAGAGTTTAAGAAAGAAAAGGCTCATTGCCAATCATGGGATCGGGAGCGCTCTCAGTCAAGGGCCTCCGATTCCCGCACTTCTTTCGATTTGACTTCGGTCAAATCCTCTGCCTTGGCCGCTGGCTCCACGGTAACCCTGTTGGGCCTGTTGGCCAAGACGTTGGTCGAAGTCCCAGCCAAGATTTTTCTTGAGCCGATCGACCAGTTGCCAACCGAAGAGGTCAATACTTCCTTGTCTAGGACTCTGGTCCTGATGCAGACCGTTGGAGGGACAGATCAGTCCACTGACCCACTGCCTCTGGTCCCTGACCATGAGGAACCTCGGCAATCACCAACTCCCTCTGAGCCTCACCGCCTGTCTCCCCCCGGTGGCTGAGGTTCAGGTCTCAGTCTTCCTTCTGTTGGTCAAGCCAGTCCTGCCGACATCGGCGCTCCCACTCTCTGCACCACAGGAAGTGGCACTGCCGCTATTCTTCATCCTTGTCCTCGGATGAGGAAAGGCTTTGGAGCAAGTTGCGTCGATGCTACGAGGACTTGATGTTGCAATAGTTGGTGTTTGCCAGTTCCAAACTGACCCCAGTTTCTTTTTATTTTTTTTTTATTATACTTTTTCTTCCACTGCCAGCCACCCTGTACCTCTGCCCAGTCACGGACCCCGGCTTCCACTCCCAGACTGGCCGTGACCCTCCGATACCCCCTGGCTTACCCCCCAGGGCAGAGTCATGGCACCAGACCCCTACAGTGCCACAGACAACAGGATAGATCGGTGGGCCGGCCTGGAAGCTAATTGAAGCTGAGGCAGGCTTCATCTAGGGTGGCCGGCAGCAGCATTTTTCCCTGGTGTGCGAGGGCAGGGACGTGCAATGACATCCAGCATCCACCCCACCCCCCAAGCTACTTGGCATCAGTGTGATTGGTACATCCAGCCTCTGCTAGGTGTCTGTATTGCGTCGAATGCTCCCCCTCTCCCCCTGCAGAAGGAGAGCAGTCATCGGACGCTCAATCCTTCTCTCTCCGGGCGGCCCTCCGACAACCCGGATCTGTTCCCTAACCCGGATCACCGGCATTGCAGGTAGGCGCCCTGCCCCAGCGCCAGTAGGCCAGCTTCCGACCCCGATTTCTACACCTGTCATCACCTGGCTGTCATCCAAAAGGCCGACGCCGACTCTGCCAACAGAACTGATTAAAACAGTCCTGACTCAGCCAATTCTGTCTTCTCCACTGATCGTGGTGGAACTGCTGCCTAAACAGCCAACGTCTGGTGCTCCGACTAAGGAGTCTCGGCCAGCCAAGGGGCTTCCCCATTGGCTGTCAGTCACCCTCACCCCTTTTTTGAAATTGAAAAAGCTTTATTGTTTTTATAAATGCCACAATCAACAACAGTACACTACATCGGGAACAAAGAACAAGAAAAAACAAGAAAACACTCCCCTACCCTACCAACCCCTACCCTACCTCCCTCCTCATACGGAGTGTGCAGTATTATCTGAGAATTATTATCCTAGGAGATGGTGAACGAGTTGAGTCAATGTGATCAAAAGATATCTAATGAGATACCAGAGAGGGCACAAAAGGCAATCAGTTTAGGTAAAGGGCATACAATTTGCCCCCTTTCTTATTAAACAGAGGCATCCAGTGTCGTATACTAGCAATCAGGTGTTCTGTCCGTAGAGAGAAAGAGAGCTCATGCAGCCATTCATTGTATGTGATGGATACCTGGTCCAACCGGTGTCTCAGAACTAGTTTTTTAACCGCCAAGGAGATTAGAGCCATATGGTATCTCCTTTCCTTGACCTGAATCTGTGAGTAATCACCAATAATACATATCCTGGGTGAAAAGAGACCTCGTAACCCCAAAAGGGGGTCCATCTGCTCTTCAATATGTACCCACAGGGAAGATACCTTCTCACAAGACCAAAAAACATGTAACAGGGTGCCCTCTGCCTTGCCACATCTGGTGCAGGTAGGAGAGGGGAGACGACCCATCTTAGCTAATTTAACTGGAGTATAATACATATTATTTAAAATATGGTATTGGGTAAGTCTTAGCCGATCCTGAGTCAGGTAAGTATAAAGATTCTTCCAGAGACGTGGCCAATTAAAGGCAAAATCTGGCATCAGGGACTCCCATATCTTGGAACTGGCTGAAGTAGAAGGTTGAGAAGTGGTTAGTAAGCACATATATAAAGCAGAGACACCATGAGGTTTGGAAGCTAAATCTTGGATCTGCTGAAGAAGGTCACCAAGTACAGATGGTTTTAAGGAAAGGCCAAATTGTTGCACTAATAGGAGTCGTAGCTGATAGATCTTGAAAATACTAGCTGGACCCAGTCGAAATTTAACTAATAACTCTGGGGAGGTGAGTATAGAGTGTAAAAGACTGATGTAAGTTCACGAAGGATAGGAAGCCAGTCAGGAGATAGTGGGCGGTCACCAATCTTGATTTTAGATTAGAAAAGATAGGTTGAGAGAAATCTTTGGGAGGGGAAACCTTTAAATAGGAACAGAGTTGTGAAAAGACTTTGATAGAAATACATAGAAACATAGAAGTTGACGGCAGATAAGGACCGCAAGGCCCATCCAGTCTGCCCATTTCTTTTTCTGCCTTATAAATGTGCCATCGGCCTTTGCTCTGTCAGTGGCCTATCTATTCAAAGTCATTTGTATTGCTCCCTTATGCCTATCCCATGCCTGTTTGAAGCCCTGCACTGTATTCATAGCCACCACTTCTTGTGGTAAGCCATTCCATGCATCCATCACCCTTTTGTGAAAAAGAATTTCCTCACATTCCCCTTAATCGGCCTCCTCTAATCTCATGCTGTGTCCTCTTATTCTGCTATTTTTCTTATATTTAAACATGTTAGACTCTTTCACCTTGTTTATGCCCTTAAGGTGTTTGAATGCCTCGATCATATCACCTCTCTCTCCTTTGCTCAAGGGTATACATATTGAGCTCCGTTAATCTGTCCTCATATGTCTTCTGATGCAGTCCCTGCACCATTTTGGTTGCCCTTCTCTGGACTGCCTCAATTTGGTTAATGTCCTTGTGAAGGTGTGGCTCCAATACTGCACGAGTACTCCAGATGGGGCCTAACCAGTGTCTTGTACAGAGGGATTATTACCTCCTCTTACGACTTGTGATACCCCCTACTAATACACCCTAACACCCCCTAGCCTTACCTACTGCTTTGGAGGTCTGCTTGGATGATTTTAGGTCATCAGTGATGATGATGCCCAAGTCTCTTTCTTCCTTTGTGACTGCTAGCAACTCCCTCCAGCCTATAGGTGGCTTCAGGGTTTCTCTTCCTATGTGCATGATTTTGCACTTTTGCATTAAATCCCAGTTGCCACTCTTCTGACCATTCTGCTAGTTTATCCAGATCTCTTCTCATTCTGCCCACCCCATCTGGATCATCTACTCTGTTGCAGATCTTGGTGTCATCTGCAAACAGACAAGCCTTACCCTCTAGTCCATCTGCAAGGTCACTAATGAAGATGTTGAAGAGGACTGGCCCCAGGACTGATCCCTGAGGTACCCACTTGTGACTTGCATCTCTTCTGACTGTATACCATTTACCACCACTCTCTGTTTTCTGCCCGTCAACCAGTTTGCCACCCAGTTGACCAACTTCTGACCCACCCCGAGCCTACCCAGCTTATTTATCAATCTTCTATGTGGAACAGTGTCAAAAGCTTTGCTGAAGTCAAGGTAGGCGACATCAACTGCTCCCCCATGGTCCACCACTCTGGTTACCCAGTCAAAGAAATCTATGAGATTAGTTTGACAGGACCTTCCTTTTGTAAACCCATGCTGCCTTGGATCCTGTGCCCCTATGGATTCCAGGTGTTGCACTATCTTTTCCTTAAGGAATGCCTCCATAATCTTGCCCACTACTGAGGTAAGACTGACCGGTCTGTAGTTCCCCGCCTCCTCCCTGCTACCACTCTTGTGGAGCGGGATCACATGAGCCCTTCTCCAGTCTTCTGGGACCTCTCCTGTGCTCAGAGACTCACTAAACAATTCTGCTAATGGCTCTGCTAGTTCCTCCTTTAGCTCCTTAAGTGCCCTGGGATGTATGCCATCAGGTCCCATTGCCTTATCCACCCTGAGCTTAGCAAGCTCTTGTAGGACCCTTTCTTTTGTGAAGGGAGTAGTGCTCACCTCCCTCCCCCCTGTGTCCATGATGCTGAGCCGTGGGCCCTGCCCTACCTTCTCTTCAGTAAATACTGAGCAAAAGTATCTTTCAAACAACATGAAGTCTTGCTATATTATAGACATTAGCAGTTTGATCCAGCTCTAGAACTGCTCCGGAGTGAAATGGTTAAAACCATTCCAAAATAGAATTTTCGCACAAGAGCAGCTCTATCTGTGTCATTTCAAACTTGAACTGTCAGATTCTTTACTCCGCCTCAGTGAACAGTCGCTCCGGAGATTGCTCCTTCTGCTCGGTTCATTTCTCGGTTTAAAAAGTGTTTTCTCGGTTGGATTTAACCGAGAATAGTTTTATTTTAACCACAAAACCGTTCGGTTCAAGCTCGATCTGTGGTAACCGTAAGTAAATGAAGGTTTTGTCTGTGTGGAACTTGTAAGTTATCGGTTCGGTTTTGAACCGATCAGTGGGTTTAAAACTCATTTAAAACTAAAAGTTACTATTTTAGAGTGCGGTTCCCGGTTCTTATCGGTTCTAAAAAAAACGGATTTATTACGTTTTTTTCCAATACCCGTGACACGGTTAGGAACCGATAAGGGTGTCTTGCCTGGCACTGCCGTTAAAAGGGCAAGTTTTTAGTTAGGCTGGCATTATGTCTGAGAAACCCAAAAGAAAAACCGGGCCCACTGGGTTTCAACACTGTGATGTTTGTGGGGAAGTCTTTGCCAAGGCTGACCCACACACCACATGTGTTTATTGTCTGGGGTTTGACCACCTCCAGTCAGACTGCCAGGTATGTAAGAATTTCCCTGCAGCCACCCTGGAAAAAAGATTGGGCAGGCTCAGGGAACGAGAGGCCAAAAAGTCCGCTGACCCGGATGGCCAGCCCGGTTCGGTGCCAACCAACCAGAGGGAGTGCCCATGACCAGGGCCAGACTTCCTCGGGCAAAAGAAAAGCTGGTTCTGAGGAACCAATTCCAGTAAAGAAAACAAGAAAATCAGCAGGTCTGGAGTCCAAAATTCCTTCTCCATCTGATGCAGAGATAGCAAAAGCCATACAAATTGTCCAGTCACTGTCTCAGGGTCCGTCCGAACCACCACTATCTGGTAAAAGGTCAGTTCGTCTGGTCCCAGTGGTTCAGGATTATGATATTGAGGAATTTTATGAACCAGAGGAGGGGGAGGAGGATTATGAACAGTATGAATGTGGCTGGGAAGGTCTGGGTGTGCCCATTGAACCGGACATCTCCCCAGACAGACCTTTAGAATCTCCCCCTATGCTGTTTGAGTCCCCATCTCATTTTATGTTTTGTAAAAAAGTTGCTGAAACCCTCCAGCTTCCTTTAGAAGAGGCTGTGGATGAGCAAGAGGAGCCTGATTTTGTAGAAATGATGGATATTCCAGAGTCTAGGAGATTGTCTATTACTTTACATAAGTCTTTTAGGAAACAAACAATTAAAATTTTAAAAGCTCCTAATTATGTGCCTCCTGTAAATAAAAAGATGGACAGAAGGTATACATTGTCAGACCCTGATACAGAATTCCTTTCTCAGCAATGCAGTCATGTTGGGGTAGTTCAGGCTGCTGCCTGTGATAAAAGCTAATATTCCTTGGCTTCACATCCTCCTGACAAGGATTCCAGGAAGATTGATGCCATGGCAAAAAACAGTATATGGCAGCCTCTCTGGGACTCAGGCAAGCAAATTATATGGCTTATGTAGCTAGGTATCAGAAATCTAGATGGGATACTGTTATGCAATTGGCCAAGCAGGCCCATGGCCAGCTGGCTAGTGAACTAGAATAGGTGGCTGCTGATGGCATTGAAGCCCTAAGGTTCAGTTTCATGCTGCTGTGGATGTTAATGATGTTTCCTCTAGGGTCATGGCCACATCTGTAGCTTTTCGTAGGTTGGCCTGGCTCAGGTGTACTAGTTTGTCACAGGATACCCAGACTAAGGCCTTGGATTTTCCTGTGGTGGAAATTCTCTGTTTGGAGAGCAGACAGAGAATTACATGAAGAAGATGAATGAATATGGGACTACTTACAAGAGTGCCCAGGCTAAGGAGCGGCAAGCCACTCCTCAAAGGCATGCCCCAGGGTAGGGGTAGGCCTTTCACAGGCCTTTCTACCAGACTCAGGCCTCCCTGCCTATGCTCAGAGGGGCTTCTTCAGAGGCAGGGCAGACGAGGGGTGGGCAGACCTGCTTCCACCCCCAGCCTAAAGCTCCTGGCGAAACAGGCACCCTGATGGGGTGCCCAGGGCCAATTCTCCTGTACCAGTGGGGGCAGGCTGGCTTACTTCAGTCAGAATTGGGCTTCTTTAACCTCAGACAAGTGGGTTCTGGAAGTAGTGGGCCAGGGTCTGCCCCTCAGCTTCAAAGTTTCCCAAGTTGAGAAGCAGACTTTTCTACCTGCAAGTGCTTCAGAGACCCTCGCTCTGGAAACAGAGGTCTCATCCCTGTTAGCTCTCAGAGCAGTAGAAAGGGTTCCTCCCCTGCATCAGGGCAGGGGTCTGTATTCCAAATACTTCCTTTCCCCAAAAAAGACAGGAGAATGGCGGCCCATTTTAGATCTCAGATATCTGAACAAGCATCTTTTGAAACCAAAGTTCAAAATGGTAACTCTGGCAATGATTTTACTTTCCCTAAGGCCAGGGGACTGGCTAGCCTCCCTGGACCTCAAGGATGCCTATTTCCATGTCCTAATCAGAAGATCCCATCGAAAGTACCTCAGATTCGAACTGCCCTCAGGTCATTACCAGTTCAGAGCAATGCCCTTTGGCCTTACCTCTGCTCCAGGGTATTCACAAAGTGTCTAGCAGTGGCAGTGGCCCACTTAAGGAGGCAGAGGATTGCTGTTTTTCCTATCTAGACTGGCTCATTGTAGGCCAGTCCCCAGAACAGGTAAAATCTCACCTGCAGGTCACCCAGCAGCTTCTCACCTCCTGGGTTTTCTGCTAAACCTACCAAAGTTGGTTCTGGAACCAGTCCAGGTACTCACCTTTATAGGGGCAGAATTGACACAAAGCTAGCCAGAGCCTTCTTCCCCAGAAAGGGTAAGGAATTTAGTGGCTCTGGCCTTCTCTTCACTCTGCAGGTCTCGACCAGCAAGACACTTTCTGCAGCTCCTGGGGCACATGGCTGCATCCACAGCTGTTGTGCAGGGAGCCAGATTTCAGATGAGAGACATTCAGTTTCACTTGAGAACCTTTGGTCTCAGAGAAGAGACACCCTTTCCAAGTTGGTCCCAGTGACTCGAACCTTGATCCTAGCTCTCCAATGGTGGCAGGATCAGAGCAATTAAGAGCGGGGTCCCTTCATTTCCTTCTCACGACTTGACTCTCACTACAGATGCTTCCTTCTGGGTTGGGAGCCCACATGGGCGACCTTTCCACTCAGGGAGTTTGGTCCCCCCAGGAATCTCTGCTCCACATCAATTTGCTGGAACTCAGAGCTGTCTTTTTAGCTCTTCAAGCTTTTTCTGCATCTGTCCACGACAAGGTGATACAAGTCAGAACAGACAACACCACAACAATGTGGTACATCAACAAACAGGGGGCACTCGGTCTTCGGCCTTGTGCACCGAGGCAATGAAGTTGTGGTCTCTGGCCTATTCCCTGAACACTTCCCTCATAGCAGTTCATCTTCCAGGGAAGGACAATGTCCTAGCGGATGCCCTCAGCAGGATTTCCCAGGGCCATCACGAATGGTCCCTGGATCCTCAAGTGCTGGGGATAGTTTTTGCCAGGTGGGGCATCCTCAGATAGATCTTTTGCAGCCCCAGACAATCACAAACTTCCTCTGTTCTGTTGCAGGCCTCCAGTGCTGGGCTCAGTTCCCCTGGATGCCCTTCTTCTGGATTGGGAGGGGAAGTTCCTCTATGCTTTCCCCCCCTTTCCTCTCCTATTCAAAGTACTAGTCAAAATCAGATCTCAGCCTTGCAGGGTGATTCTGATTGCTTCGGATTGGGCCAGGCAGCCCTGGTACCCACTCCTTCTGTCTCTGACAGTCCATCTTCCCCTGTGCCTCCCCAGGAATCACAATCTGTTGACTTGTGCCCAGGGAAGGGTTTGGTATCCGGACCTCAAATCCCTCAACCTCAAGGCCTGGCTCTTGAGGAGTTAGAGTTTGCTGATTTACACCTCTCTCAGGGTGTTCTTGAGATCCTAAAGGCTTCCAGAAAGCCTTCCACTAGGGGCTACTTATAGTTCTAAATGGAAAAGGTTTTCCATTTGGTGTGCTGGGAAAAATATTTCCCCAGAATCTGCTGAATTGCCCATTTTGTTAGATTACATGGTACATCTTAATTCCTTGGGTCTCAGACCAGCTACCCTGAGAGTTCATTTGGCAGCTGTGTCTGCTTTTGTGTCAGCAGGAAAGTCATCCTCTTTCCTCTCATCCTGTGTTTTCCAAGTTTTTAAGGATTACTCCATACTAATCCTCCCTTTCGGGAACCGCCCCTGCTTGGGACCTTAATGTTTGCATTGCCCAGTTAAGCAACCCCTTTGAACCTCTGTCTTCTGCAGAGCTTAAGTACCTAACTTGGAAAACTGTTTTCTGGTGGCTATCACTTCTGCCAGACGATAAGTGAATTGCAAGCCTTGTCAGTGGAGACTGACTTTATTTCTTTCCACAGGGATAAGGTAGTCCTTAGGACTAATAGGAAGTTTTTGCCTAAGGTGGTTTCAGATTTCCATCTTAATCAATCTATCTCCTTCCAGTATTTTTCACTGATCACTCCTCTTGGGTGAGAGGAGGTTGCACAGCCTGGATGTTAAGAGAGCTCTTAGTTATTATATAGAGCGTACAAAGGTCATCAGGTTCGAATCCTCCAACTTTTCCTTACCTATGGTGAAGTTGGGAAAGGCAAACCTGCCACTAAGAGAGATCAATAGCCAGGTGGATTGTCTCTGTATCCAATTTTGTTATCAGAAAGTGGGCAGAGCCCCCGTTTGAGGGCTCATTCTACCAGGGGTACAGCTGCGTCTCTAGCTGCTGCCAGAGATATCCCTGTATTAGAGATTTGCCAGGCTGCTACTTGGAAAACGGTACACACTTTTACCAAGCATTACTCCCTGGATGTCCAGGCCAGGAGAGATGCTCAGTTTGGCACAGCTGTTCTTCAGAGCCTATTCCCTAAGTAGGTTCTGCCCCTCCTCCATGGAGGTACTGCTGTGTATTCTGCTAATGTCTATAATATAGCAAGACTTCCATGTTGTTTGAAGAAAAAATTACTCACCTTAGTAATGTTGTTTCTTCTAATGGAGTCTTGTTATGTATACCCTCCCAACCTGTCCCTCTCAGAACCTCTACTTGGTGGGTGCGGGCAACTTAGTGTGGGCACTACTTATGTCCTGTTAGCATTTTGTCCCTTTGGGACTTTTGGGGTGTGTATGTGCACGCGTGTGTGTGTTTTATTATACTTATGTTCCATTTTCATATTATTAGAATGGTGTTAGTATTTCTGGTCCCCTGACTTGAGTCTTGGGTGTTGGGACCATCAATGGTTGTTATTATTTAGGTAGCCATTTGGCTAGTGTAGGTTACAGCTTCCACACAGACCTTAGTGAGTTTGGCTCAAAGATCTGACAGTTCAAGTTTGAAATGACACAGATAGAGCTGCTCTCGTGCCAAAATTCTATTTTGGAATGGTTTTAACCATTTCACTCTGGGGCAGTTCTAGAGCTGGATCAAACTGCTAATGTCTATAACATAGCAAGACTCCATTAGAAGAAACAACATTACTAAGGTGAGTAATTTTTTCATTTAGGATAGATGCCTTTACAGGGTCCTCCTCCTCACATGCTCCCTTTTCTCCATTAAGCTTAGCAATACCCCATCTGGACTTTCTCCTTTCACTAATGTATCTATAGAAAGTCTTGTCACCTTCTTTACTGTTCGTGCTAGTGTTTCCTCAGTTTGGGACTTTGCCTGCCTTACTGCCTTACCTGCTTCCCTTAGGGCAGTTTGGTATGCCTCCTATCTTCATCCCGCTGTGTTCCCTTATATTTCCTGAAGGCCAGCCTTTGGCTCTGACCTTCTCTGCTACTGTATTTGAGAACCAAAGTGGTTTCCTTCTTCTTTACACTTCCTTTTCTGTGTAACACAATGGGATGTTGCTTCAAGTATTGCATCCTTATGCTTGCCCACTTTGCCTGTACCCCTCACCTGTGTTTCTTTTTGCCAGGGCTAGCTTAACTCTGTTGGCCATCTTATCAAAGTCAGCTCCTCTGAAGTCCCATATTTTCGCCTTGCAATGGGATGATTTAGATGTAGTAGCCAAATTGAACCATACCATGTGATGGTCACTGGCCCTCAGGTGACCTTCTACCTGGAGATCTGTGATCCCTTCTTTGCTAGTCAGTACTAGATCTAGGATAGTCCTGTCTCTTGTGGGTTGCTGTACCAGTTGTTTGAGGCCCTCCTGCAGGGAATCCACTATGAGTCTAGTTCTGGCAGATGTTCCTGCTGGTATTGACCAATCTGTATCCGCATGTTGAAGTCTCCCATTATCAGAACCTCCCTTTAGCTGTCAGGTTTTGTATATCTTCTAACAGTAATGTGTCTGTGTCCTCCTCTGGTCTGGGGCCTGTAGACAACCCCAGTTCTTATGGCTGTCCCATTTCCTGTTTCCAGGGTGACCCACATTTCTTCTGGCTCCTTATGTGTATTCTGAATTTCTGTAGCTTTGATATTTTCATTAACATACAGGGCTCTCCTCCCCCTTTTTGCACCTCGGTCTCTTCTGAACAATACATAGCCAGGTACTGAAGTCTCCCAGGTGTGGTTACTGGTAAACCACGTCTCACTAATTGCTACTATGTCCAGTTTAGCCTCTGACATTATTGCCTGCAGGTCTGGGATCTTATTTCCCAGGCTGTGAGCATTTGTGTACATGATTTTCCATTGGCCAGATTTTGGTGTGTTAGTTGTTGGGTGAAGTTTGGCATTACCCCTGTGCGTCGTATGGGGAGACAAACCTTTTTTCTTAGCTGGTGATGCAAATGAACGGCAAACATGCTGAATTCCTGTTTGGCCACTAGCTGAGGGGGGAAGGATGTTCTTCCCATTCGACGTATGGGGTGCTGCACCCCTCTCCCCATTTGCTAGTTTAAATATTCTGCAAAGACGTCAAACTTCTGCCCCAATGCACTGACTCCTTTTAGTCAGATGCAGTCCATCAAATTTAAAGAACTTTCGCTCCCAGAACTGTTGCCAGTTCCCTACAAATCTGTGTCCTTTTTCCTGGCACCAGCCCTTGAGCCACGTGTTTAGCTCCCCTATCTCCCCTTCTCTGACCTTCCGTCCATCTGCTCCCCTCTCCCAGACTGGCAGGATCTCAGAGAAGGATACCCGTCGGGGAGGAGCCCAGCACAGTCAGAAGAGATTTCCAAGGGAAGAAAAGAATGGCAGCAGGAGTCAGATTGTAGTTGTAGATTAGCTTGGATTCTGTTTGTAACCAGATGGGGTTGTAGTCATCTTCAGATGCAACTTAAGGCATCGAGAGCCATGTTTCACACTTGTGAAGATGACTGATCCAATAATAGAGCAGAAAATTAGGAAGTTGCAGACTACCTGATTCTTTAGGAAGCCCCAGTTTGAGGTTGGAGTGCCTGGGAGATTTGTCCAACCAAATCAATGAAGTAATACATGCATGCATATGTATGAAGAAGGATAAAGGAAGCCAGTTATTAAGCATATTTAAAGGATAAAAAAGCCTAGGAAGGATATTCATTTTAATAATATTAATTCTGCCCCATAATGATATTGGGAGGTCCTTTCAGTGGGTTAAGTCCTGTTGTATTATTCCCAGAAGATTATCTCAATTCAGTTTCTGTACCAAGGAGGGATCAGTGGTTAGGGATAAGCCAAGGTATTTGATACAGTGGGGAGACCACTTCATACCAAAGGGGGCAAATTCTTGACTGTGTACAGAATGATTGAGAGGGTATATTTCTGTTTTGTTGAGATCAGTTTGTAGTTCGAGTAACTACCGAATTGTTCAATTATCTTTAAAGCCTCAGCGAGAGAAGGGACGGGGTTTGACAGATGAAGTAAGATATCATCTGCGTAGACTGAGAGAGATGGTGATAGGCTACCGATAGGAGTGCCACGTTTGCTGGGGGAAGATTTAAGATGTCTGATAAGCGGTTCGAGATATAAGTTAGAGAAAGGGGGAAAAGGGGCATCCCTGATGGTTGCCTGTGTAGAGAGGGAACGAGGAGGAGAACACATCATTATAGTAGATTTTAGCCTATGGGTAAGAGTAAATCACTTAAAGCCATTGTAGAAAAGAGGGAGGAAAGCCCATCTTCTGTAGAGTTGACCATAGGAAGGACCAATCAACTCTATCAAAGGCCTTTTTGGCATTGAGAGAAATCAGAGCCATGGGGGAAGAAGAAGATCTAGCTACCTGGAAGAAATGAGATATTTTGCGAGATGATCAGCAGAGGACCTCCCAGACACAAAGCCTACTTGTTCTGGACTGAGAAGACATGACCATACCTTCCCAATTCTTGTGGCTAGAATCTTAGTTAGGATTTTAATGTTGCAGTTTAATAGGGAAATAGAGTGATAGCTCACCGGACAAGTAGGTGGTTTATTTGGCTTGAGAAGGAGGACTATAGTGGCCTCCAGAAGAGAGGTGTCTAATGATTCCAAAGATACCATGAAGTGATAGAGATGAAGCAGGAGAGGGGCTAGATCTTTAAGGAAGAGTTTGTAGAAATTTGAGGGAAAGCCATCAGGGCCAGGAGCTTTGTCTAGCGCTAGAGTATTTATAGCAGATTCCACCTCTACCAGGGAGATGGGGGCCAATAGGAGGGCTCGATGATGGTCCAGGACGTAGGGTAGTGCAGTGGAGTCTAGATAGGAAGACATTTCATTGATAGTTGGTGGGGATGAGCGCTGACCATATAAGGTAGAGCAGAATTGTTCAAAGACCAATGCAATGTCCCTGGTGAGTGTCTTAATGGAGCCATCTGGGGCCAGGATGAAGCAGATGATTCTTGAAGCCTCCAACTTCCGTAAATGGAGAGCAAGCAACCGGCCCAACTTTTCACCTTGTTCGATATATTTGGATTGAGATTTTAAAATTGAGTATTCCATTTTTTCTTGCATTAAGGTAGAGTATTTATCTCAGAGAGACATCAAGGTCTGCAAAGAGTCTGGAGAGGAAGTGGGAGAAAGAGCGTTCTCCAAGGTACAGATTTTAGTGAGTAAGGAAAGGGCTTCTGATTGTCTACGACGTTTCCGGGTGGAGGCCAGACGGATAAATTCCCTTCTTAGGAAACATTTTAAAGCACACCATACATGATCTACCCTCGGTACCGTATTTTGATTAGATTGGATGAAGGACTGGATAAGAGATGAAATTCTGGAGACCACATGGTCATAGTTGAGTATTTAATTTCAAAGTCCAGTAGATAGTGTGCAAGCTGGAGAATTACAGGCCGGTGCTCGTACTTGGGCCAGCCAGACCCAATATCAGATATCTGAGTCTAAAAAGAGTATGGCACACAGGAGCTAGATCCAAGTAAAATACCAATTTATTAAGCAAAACGTTGCTAAAACAATTCAAAAAACATAGCTCCAACACAGCAAATAAACAGACAGACAAGCCCCAGCATTTCGACTCTCTACTAGAGTCTTCCTCAGGGGTGTGACTTGTAGGAAGGCTACTCCTTTTTATATGCCCGAGCGGCGCTTTAAACTGAAAGGTGGCACCTCCTTGGGCTGCCGCCGACAGGATTAATCTCCTGCCACCCATGCGGAACTCGTCCCCGGACCAGCTCGCAAGTTCTGGCCCGCGACCCGAGCGGTGCTTTAAACTGAAAGGCAGAGCCTCCTTCAGCCACTGCCGACAGGACTCTTCATCTCCTGCGCCCCTGCAGAACTCGTCCTCAAACCAGCTCGCAAGGTACAACCGCTGCTCTCTTTTTTTTGTCAGTCTCACTACGGCGGTGCTCCAATTGGCTGCAGCTCATCGCAACCGGCTCCTGATTGGTCGGCTAGACAGCATGATTCACCCGATTGGTGCACCCATTATACCAGCTCTAGCTTTATGCGAGGAACTTTCTCTAAATCTTACACTGAAGGGTTTTTACACTGTGCTAAATTTTGTGCATGCCTGCTTCTACTGCATAGCTTAACTATGTAAATGCATATTTATTTAAATGGATACTTATTTCTCCTGTCTACTGCATTTAGTAATAGCTGCCTAACTAGTGCATAATAGTGTTTAGACTGAGCTAAACTTGTGCATGCCTGTTATTACTGCATAGCGAAGCTACATAGCTGAATCCATTGAGACCCTCACTCTGTCTGCTATACTTTGTACCTTCCTTGCATATAGTCTGTCTGCCCTCCTCCTGATCCACCTAACCTCGCTACTCTCTGACTGTTCTTGTACCCCTCTAACAGATAATTTCCTCCCTTCTTCACTGCACCTCTACCAGTGCTCCTCGTTTTCTGCTCTGACTAGTGCCTAAAAGAGTTATTCGAACTTGAATTTCACCCCCGCCCCCACTGCTCTAATCCTTCTTTCTGCCTCTATCGTCCTCCTCTTCTGTCCCGAAGCAGCCCAACCCCTGCATAGCGAATTTACAAATCCTTTGTCTCCAGCTTGCACGTCTACCCTCCACTGACTGTCTGCCGCCACTCTTCTGTCCCTCCTTTTCACATCACGCTGTCTGTGCAGCCTTTATTTACCCTACCCTCTCTTTGCTTCCTTAGATCTGACCCGCGCCCCGAGCAGCACTTTAAACTGAAAGGCGGTGCCTCCTTCGGCCGCCGCTAACGGGACTCTTCATCTCCTGCCGCCACTGTGGAACTCGTCCCCGGGCCAGCTTACAAGGTACAACTGCTGCTCTCTTTTTTGTCAATCTTGCTATGGCGGTGCCAATTGGCTGCAGCTCATCACAACCGGCTCCTGATTGGTCGCCTGGACAGCACGACTTGCCCGATTGGTGCGCCCATTATACCAGCTCTAGCTCTATGCGAGGAACTTTCTCTGAATCCTACACTGAAGGGTTTTTGTCCCGCCCCCTCCCAGGTCTCCTTTAAATACACATTTGACCCTCCTCCCTCGTACTACCCTCTCCTCATTGGCTTCTTCAGACCCTGTTTCGTCAAGTCAAATCAAATCAGCTTTGCCATTTTCTTCTTCACTGTCTGTTACTATCCTCCCACAAACGTGCCCTTCTGGCTTTCAGCACTCCTGTGTGCTAAGGATTTCTGACTGGCCCTGTCTGTCACAACTCTACCACTTGGTTTACTCTTGGGGCTAGTAATTGTCTCCTCCCCTCATAAATATGTTGCCCTCCACTCTGTACCTCATCCTCCTGGGGCTCTCCGCCCTCACTCTCCCTCCTCTCCCTCCTCTCCTCCCTCCTCCCTTATCCCTTGCCTGCCCCACATAGACACTATGTCTTCTTTCTCCCTGCTTTCAAAAAGGCTACCTCCCCCTCGCCCTCTCCACTACCCTGGTCTCACTCTCCCATTCGCCCCGTGCCTCTATTGTCCAGATGCCTATGTACTATACTCTTATACTCTTAATTAGCTTCAGGCCTCATGCAGCTATCAGAAAAAGGCACAGCTCCCCACTGTTATGCACCCACCCTTGGTTCAAGAGTGCCAAGCTACACTATATTATTATTGCCTTGCTACTCCTATCAGCTGGTGACATAAACCCTAACCCTGGCCCAGTACAAACAGGACTGGACCCTCAACCACATCCTACTGGTACTCCTTCACCTTGACTTACAACTCTCCCTTATGGCCTAAAAATCCTACATATCAATATTCGCAGTCTTCTCCCTAAAGTGGACTTGCTCCAGCCCCTGGTGGCTTCGCTCACCCCTGATATAATCATCATATCTGAATCATGGCTAAATAAAAATATTTGCAATTCACCTCTCACACTCCCTGGTTTTACAATATTGGGACAAGACCACCTAGGTAGAGGAGGAGGCTAATCATCTCTTCGTCCATCCAGTTTACCTCCATCTTTCTAGCTGCTGCACCGAAGCATACTGAGGCCCTTATGTTGCAAATCTTTCTCCCCTTCTCCAAACCAGTCTTCGTAGCAGGCTCCTACTGCCGCCCTGTTGTACAGCCCAATATCGCTACTGACCTCATAGCTACCGTAGCTACCCTCTCTGCCGTCAGTGAATTATATATCATGGGCGATTTCAACATAAATTGGCTGACCTCCACACTAAACAAAGTGCACAATGCCATACACGCACTCAGCTTAACTCAACTTATCCTAGATCCAACTCGCCTAAACCACACGACGGGAAACCACTCCCTTATTGACTGGGCCCTTACCTCACACACTCACAGTGTTATCAAATCCGGTACTCTAGCAGACGCCTTCAGTGACCATTGAATGACTTTCCTGGTGCGTAGAGTACACAAAGCCAAAGCCCCCCATAAAACACTACAAATCTGTTTGTTCAAATCCCTGAACATTGTCCCTCTTTTGCATGATTTGACCCACACAAACTGGGCACCTATATCCGAAGCCAGTAATCTGGATGAAGCAGCAAACTATTTCAGAGACCGATTCCTTGAAGCTTGGAATCAACATGCACCTTTTCGCCGTGTCCGTGTCCGAGGAAATCGCCTCCCCTGGATCTCTCCAGAACTCATAACTTGCCAATGAGCGCATGACTTAGCATGGAAGCTTCATAAAGGCACAAAACTTCCCAAAGACTATGAAACATACTGGGCCCTCAGAAACAAATGCACGAAAGCCACTCGCCTGGCCAAGGCTGAGTACTTCAGCTCTACTTTTAAGTTGAACATAAATAACCCATCTAAATTCTGGAAAGTAGTTCACTCACTTTTTCTCCCCTCAGGCTCCTCCTCCCTCCCCCCTCCTTAAAATAAACAATACAGTTTTCTCTGACCACTCTAGTGTAGCTGCAGCGTTCAACTCGCACTTCACCTCATGCGCTTCCGCACTACTAGGCACCCTTCCAACTAAAAGTCAGTCGTCTACTGCCTCTTCAAGCAGTGCTCCCACTTCACCTTCCAATTTCTCCTTCTCTAAATCCACCTACTAGATATGCTTGCTGCTTTAGAAGCCGTCAATCTGAGCAAAGGTAGCTCCCCTGATGGGCTAGATCCGAAATTATTAAACCTATCTGCCGCAGCCATTGCTCCCCCTCTGACTGACCTTCTCAACCTCTCTTTTCAACTGGCTGATATATCTCAAGGTTGGAAACGTGCAATCGTCCTCCCACTTCCAAAGAGTGGCGATACCTCCTCCCCTGGAAATTCACTGCTCCCAACGCTAGCCGAACTACAAGAACATTTAGTCCTAGCCCAACTGTCTTTGTACCTCTCCGACATAAACTTTTTCATACAATATCAATCTGGGTTCTGCAAATACCACTGTACTTCTACCTCGCTGCTTCGGATCATGGACTCGGTCCTGACTGGGATGGATTGAGGACACATCACTACTGCCATCTTTATTGATCTTGCTAAAGCATTTGACACGGTTTCCCATTCCCTCCTACTCTGCACCCTGTCATCCACCGGTCTGTCTGAGCACACCATAAAATGGTTCAGTGCTTATTTAAACGGCCGCACACAATCGGTAAAAATCTCTGACTCCATCTCCCCTCCTCTATCTATTTGTACTGTTGTCCCCCAAGGGTCTATACTGGGTCCGATCCTTTTCTCCATTTTTCTGAACGATCTTCCATCCATCTGTACTTCATCTTCTATACATATGTATGCTGATGATACAGTTCTTTTCTCCTCAGGGTCATTGCCCTTGGATGTTGCCTCCAAGCTCCAACAGGACTTCAATAATGTCCAGACTTGGTTTCAATCCCACCACCTCTTTCTAAATGCTAAGAAAACAGTGACCATAACGTTCAGCACCAGACAGAGACTAGCTAGGCCACCATCCCTCCCCGTCCTCACCACTCTTGATGGGACGACTGTCAAGGCTACAGCTTCTTTCAGGTATCTGGGTGTCTGGCTGGATCAACATCTCACTTTCTCGGACCATATTGAAGCCATAATGAAAAAGCTTCAACCCAAAGTGCTTCCCACTCCAGGCAAGGTGCAAAGTGGTCCAAAATATGATTCTCCCGATTATCGACTACTGTGATGTCATCTACTGCTCTGCTCCCGCCACTTATTTAGCTAAACTGGATACCCTTTTCAACTCCTTCTGCCGCTTTGCCCTTGATGCACCTCCCCTAACCCACCACTGTCACCTTTACCGCGTCTTAGCTTTCCCATCTCTAGCAAATAGGTGGCTGCATCACTGCACTAAGTGATGCCTGCACTAAGTGATGCAAACTACTGCCTTGGTACCCTCCTTCCCTATATTACCACCTCCCTTTCCTCTCCACCCTCTATCTCTCGCTTCCTCAGATCCCATGACCACAGAACCCTGTCAGTTCCCTGGAGATACACCGCATGTGGCCAGTCCTCTTTTTCCTACCATCTCCCAAGTTGTGGAACTCTCTCCCTACCCAAATCCGTTTTTCCTCCTCACCCGGATCACTAAATAAAGCACTACAAAATTTCCTCTCTGTCAATTGGACCTGCCCCGAACCCTCCTCCACCCCTCCTAGGCCTACACCTGTCTTCTGACCCCCCTTCCCATCTAACCATGTCCTAACACCTTGCTGACAACCCGTAGGTCTAACCATATACTTCTCGCAGCCCTCTCATATTCTAAAGCACTTAATCTTGCTGCTCACTAAATGTTTGTGCAATCTGTTCTCGGATGTCAGTCTCCATCCAGGACAATTGTTATTTTATTGTGTGCTAAGTCTCAAGTGGTATTAGTCCCTTAAACTTATAAACAAACGGCTACTACAAAGCGACAATTCTTGCCCCATCTGTTTTACCTCTTCTATAATGCTAGTTGCTTCTTGTATACACTATATAATAATTGCTCATCCTCTAAGACTACCACATATTGTTGTTATCTAATTATTTTGTAAACTATGTCCTATATGTATACACTCTATAATAATTGCTCATCCTCTAGGACTACCACATATTGTTGTTATCTAAATATTTTGTAAATTATGTCTTATATGTCTTATGTATAAATTACTTGTACAATCTTCTGTGTTTTTCATATCCCACTCTCTCTCCCCCAGGTCATACCATGAGATGAGCAAATTGTGGCTCAGTGTACCCTACCTGGTGAAACTTTTCAATAAATAAAATAAATAAATAAAAACACGTCACCTAATTAATATTCATATAGGTGTCATTATTTAAGAGTTAATGTTATACTCTCTATACAGAAGAAACTACATACACAACTAGAAAGCCTGAAAAAATTCTGCTCACTCATTAAATACAGTTCTTTGGGAAATCCCTACTAATAAATGTTATTTTACATTTACAAATTATTTGATTGAGCCTTTGTCTAACTAGAGCAGCCGCATAAGCGCTCAAACAATCAGAAGAAGAACTTTATAAAAATTATAAAGCTGCTAAAATAAACCTCAGAGAGAAGTTATATGAATCACAAACCATTTTAGTATAACAAAATTATGATACCAATATTTTTTACATTTGGGAGACATTTATATGTTTTTGTCTTATCTCCAAACTGTAGCTCATTTTATATATCTTTCTCTGATCCATGAGAAGTTATGTTCTGGAAAAAAAAGAAAAGAAAATGGGGACAGTAGAAAGAGTAGAAATTTAATTAATTTCTGTTATAATGCACTTCATTAACAAACAATGATGTTTTTAATCTTAATGGCAACAAAAGTAAGCACTAACCATACCAAATAAGTGCTTTACACCATTCTAAAAATTAGAGGTGGCACACTTAAGATAAATTGCTGTTTATTTTTTCATTCTTTATTTTTTTCAAATATGGTCTTAGATCCCATTGGTTATTTAATCCCTGTGGTTTTACGCTCTGCAACTTGAATATCCATCTACATTCCTTCTGCAATAATAAATTTGATCTATCACCGCCTATCTTTAATGGTGGTATCCATTCCAAACCCATGAACTGCAAATCTGTGGCTTTGGAAAAGTGGTAAGCTGAAAAATGGGCTCTTACTGGCGTGTTTAAGTTTGCATTTATGATCGAACGAATATGCTCCTGAATTCTCTGTTTTATGGGGTGGACTTTTTTCCCCACATATAGTAGCCCACATGTACACCGTAAGGTGTAAATAACATATGAGGTATCACACGTTATTAGTTGTTCAATTTTAGCATGAACATCCGTCTATTTTGGATGCTGAAATGTTGTGGCTGGAGTTGCATATTTACAAATATTACATCGATTACACCTATAAAATCCTAGTGGTCTTGTAGGAAACCATATCTTTTTTATTTCTTTTTTCTGTGTCATATGACTGTGTACCAGCTTATCTTTAAGGCTCCTAGCTTTGCAGGAGGTTACTCGTGGCTGTAATCCTACTGCCTTTGTCACTTCTGTATCGCTAAACAGGATAGTCCAATTCCTAAACACCACATTACCTATTTTACTTGCCAGATGGTTGTATTCTGTTATAAATGTGCAGGGAAGGGATATTGGCTGTTGCACTGGTTTTTCCTTCATTAGCTCAGACCATGGGATTTTTTGTACTTTCTGATGTGTTTTTGTTAATAAATCTAAATTATAGCCTCTCTCTAAGAATCTCTTCATAAATTCTTGAGCTTGCTCACTATAGGAGCAGTCATCCCTACAATTTCCACTTAACCTGAGATACTGACCATATGGGATAGAATTTTTTAATGTAGGGGGATGAGCCCTTGAGGCATGGAGTAATGAATTAGTGGCAGCCTCTTTGCAATAGCACTTTGATTTAATGGCCCAATCATTAGGCAATGCAGTCAGTGTCAGATCTAAAAAGTTAATTGTGTCCTTGGAAGCCGTTTAGGTAAATTTGAGGTTTAGATCATTAAAATTTAACCACCTCACAAATTCTGGAATTAACTCAATTGGACCATTCCATATACATATACAGTCATCAATAAATCTATACCAATGTGCTATGTAATCATCGAATGGATTTGAAGACTGTTTCAAAAAAATTATTTTTCCCATTTCCCCAAAAGCAAATTAGCATAACTGGGTGCCATCGAGGCACCCATTGCTGTTCCACATTTTTGTAAAAAAAAATTCCCTTTCAAATTCAAAAAAATTATGTTCTAAAATAAACTTAAGGCCTGTCAAAATAAATTATTTTGGTAAATTTTCACTTTCACCTAACTGGTCCAAAAAATACCTTCTGCCTTTTTGGTGGTGAATGGAAGTATACAGTGCCTCCACATCTACCATTAGCCACACATTGCTTGACTGCCATTTAGCCTACTCCAATTTATGCAACAAATCTGTGCTGGCTTTGATATAAGAATCTAACAAAGGCATGCATAATTGCAAAAAGAAATCTATGAATTTGCCCATATTTTCTGTTAATGCTCCATTCCCTGTTGTTATTGGACGTCCTGGTGGATTAGATAAATCTTTGTGAATCTTAGGAACTGCATAAAACCCAGGTGTAATCGGGAATTCTCTCCACATAAAATTATATTCTGCCTCCGTTATTTGTCCTTGTTCTATGCCCATCATCAGTATTTTATGCAATTCAGTTCTGGACATTGTGGTGGGATTAAAACAAAGTCTGATACAATTTTCTGGTTTGTCCAAAAGGGAAAAGACCATTGTTCTATATTTGTTTGTATCCATGTCAACAGTGTTGCCACCTTTATCTGCTGGTTTGATGACAACATTGTTGTCATTTTGCAGTGCTACCAACGCACTTTTTTTTGGTTTTTAGTCAGATTCCACCTGCTTGGCTGCACTTCTGTATTCAGGATTTCTTTAACCTGTTGGCAAACAGCTTTCTCATACGTTGAGACAGCATGATTTAGTATCTTAGGGCAAAACTGGGAATCGGGTCTGAATCTTATTTTACGTATATTTCTAAGCAATTTACCTGCTGTTAATAAACCTGTTTGTTCAAAATTATCTATGGTAAAACACCCCACTTCATTGCACCTGATTCTGATGCCAAACTAACCAGTGTTTCTAAGTCAGTATTACAAACCTCAGACACACAGTACTTGCAGTATTATAAGCTTGATTATCCTCATAATCAGATGACGCTAAATCACTTGGATCTGCAATCATTCTGTCACCTCTCCCACAATTAGAAATGCCTGAGGCTGTATCCAAAATGTAATCAATATCTTCCTGCTCCACACAGGGTTCATCGTAATTAGAGAAACCCATGGCTGAGTCTACTAGGAAATTTTGCTGCGACTCTTGTTGATGGAAAAATAATTTCAATTTTATGTTTCTAAAAAGTTTATAAAGATCAACAAAGACTTGGAAATAATTAATAGGCGGTGTCAGTATGAAGGACAGCCCTTTTTCAAGCACTGTTTCTTGTTCTTTAGCTAAACTGATGCTGGAAAGATTTAAACCTGTAATTTATGTCCTTCTTGCATTCCCTCAGAGGTCTCGTTTTGTTTGTTCCTTCCTCTGTGGCCTCTTCTTGTCTTTCTCCTTCTTGAATTTCCCTTGTCCTTTTCTCTAAAAATTATGTAATTTATTCTGCTGATTAGTATGCTGTTGACCACCTCTTTTATTGATATTATTTCTGTTTTTGTTTCTGCTGCCAGACCTTTTTGCAAATCTCACACATGATCTCCCTCTACTTTCTGATCTTTCCGATTTTTTTCCAAGGACACAATTAACTTTTTAGATCTGACATTGACTGCATTGCCTAATGATTGTGCCATTAAATCAAAGTGCTATCGTAAAGAGACTGCCACTAATTCATTACTCCATGCCTCAAGGGCTCATCCCACTACATTAAAAAATGCTATCCCGGATGGTCAGTATCTCAGGTCACTTAGAAATTGTAGCAATGACTGCTCCTATAGTGAGCAAACTCAAGAACTTATGAAGAGATTCTTAGAGAGAGGCTATAATTTAGATTTATTAACAAAAACACGTCAGAAAGTACAAAAAATCCCATGGTCTGAGCTAATAAAGGAAAACCAGTGCAACAGCCAATTTCCCCTCCTTGCATGTTTATAACAGAATACAACCATTTGACAGGTAAAATAGGTAATGTGGTGTTTAGGAATTGGATTATCCTGCTTAGCAATACAGAAGTGACAAAGGCAGTAGGATCACAGCCATGAGTAACCTTCTGCAAAGCTAGGAGCCTTAAAGATATTTTATTTTATTTATTTATTTATTCTAGGATTACAAGTACCTTTGAGCCAAGGCTCTTTTACAAAGGTTCCACGGCAAAGGAGGTACAATACAGAGTAGACAAGACATTCGGTTACATAGGCAGGTAAACAGCATAACACCAAGTACAAATATGTGGTCATGTACATTCGGGCTAACGAGCGATAGAGCACAGAGCAGCATTAGTAAGAGTACAGAGCAGTGGGGGGAACTAACTGATGTAGCAGCCAGAGGCATTGTCAAAATACAGATAGAGGTGCTGGAGTCAAAAAAAAATGAGAGAGAAGTAGGAAAGAAAAGAAGAAGGGGGGCTAGGAGTAGCGGAAGTGCAAGGAGGGAACTAGAGAGGCAGCTAAGAAAGGGGGAGGTGGGCTAAGGAGGCAGTAGGGAGTGGGGTGGAGGTACTCAGTTAAGTGGGGCAGTCACAAGTGCTGGAGGCAGTGAGGTATGGGCGAAGTCTGGATTTGAAGATAAGCTGGTACACAGTTGTATGACACAGAAAAAAGAAATAAAAAAGACATGGCTTCCTACAAGACCACTAGGATTTTGTAGGTGTAATCAATGTAATATTTGTAAATGTGCAACTCCAGCCACAACATTTCAGCATCCAAAAAAGATGGATGTTCATGCTAAAATTGAACAACTAATAACGCGTGATACCTCATATGTTATTTACACCTTATGGTGTACATGTGGGCTACTATACATTGGGAAAACAGTCCGCCCCTTAAAACAGAGAATTCAGGAGCATATTCGCAGTGTCAGTGGCTTAGTAGGTAGCACACTCGCCTCTGAGGCCGGGAGATCAGAGGGCTGTGGGTTCAGTTCCCACATCTGACACTTGGGTTAATATCCCAGTACTGACACTGTAGTGCAGCATGAGAGGGGCGCTGTACTTCTGAGGGGCAGTCTTTCGGATGAGACATTAAACCGAGGTCCCACCTACTTGGACTGGTGGTAGTTCAGGTGGATGTTAAAGATCCCATGGCACTTATCGAAAAGAGTAGGGGAATTTTTTATTAACAGAAATACTAGAAGCATAAACAACAAAACAGCAGGAACAAAACATTGAAAAATACTGTACATTCAAGAAATCACAAGTCATGTTAAAGGGAAATCCAAGCCAGTTATCCAAGGCATGCATTTCCACAATTCCAACAGAGTTCTAGTGGGTTTAGACTGTAAGTCTGAAACATAAATGGATTTCAAATCAGAGACAACTTTTTTTAGCCGGACATGGTGAGATAAATTCAGTTGTTGTAAAGTAAAGAGATAGCGAGCAGTCCAAATATGCCATTTGAGAACAGTAAAGACAATATTTAAAGTATCAATGTTCCACTTTCCCCACGCCTGTGAAAATGAACCATACATTAAAACCTCATAAGACACAGATGTAAATACAGATTCTTGCCATTGGGTGGCCAAATAAGACCAAACATCTTTAATGTAAGAGCAATAGAAGAACAAATGGTGGATAGTTTCCTCTTGTTGTATACAGGACTGTCTTGAACAATATCGTTCAGTTAACTGTTTGTGTTTTTGGTTCGCTTTCACGTTAATACGTTCATGACAGCTCAACCAATGTAAGTCCCACATCCTCCAAGGGATCTGGGCATTATGCAAAAGCGTCAGAAGGTCATTCAGGGAATTATCCGGGCATTTATGGAAAGTTGCTAGGACAGTGCAAACATGAGTAAGTAATTGCTTATACAAAGCCTTTCTAGTCAAGGTCATAATTGTGGAGCTCAATACACGCCACTGTATCAAGTGCAGAAAAGATTCCCTAACATAACATAGTTTCGAAGGGATCTGTTTTAGTACCTTAAGAGAGTTCATTTCCCAAAGGCCAAACCATGGGTTACAGGTTTCATAAAACCAAGATTCCCACCCCTTTTCACAATTTATTAGAAGAGGTTTAATGTTGGTCATAAAAAAAAAATGCTATTATAAAAAATTAAGGGATTGACCATATCGAGACCACCCTCCGAAAGTGGCAGGTATGATAATTGTGCTGAATAGGGTTGCGGCGACTGCCCCATAGTGCTTGAAAAAAAATACTCAATAATCTGGTCTCAAAGCTCCGCGGAGGGGGGAAATATATGCTAAAAAAAAGAAAAACAGGAAGCAAACAAGTTTTAATTATATATATCCTTTTCTTTTTCCCCATTGTCCACCTATTCCATAAAGTAACTTTAGACTGTGCCATATCTAGTTTAGGACCCCAATTAATAATATCCAAAGAACCATCCCCAAACAAAATACCCAAAATTTGAATAGGGTCCGAGGTTACTCTGATTTGTGAAACTAAAGTGTGTCTCGAACCACACGAGCCCAATTGTCTACCCACGCATTTATCCAAGTTCAGGGCTGCTCCAGAAAGGGCTCCAAAAGCCCAACAATGCTTGAATGCTTCAGTAATTGAAAAAGTGTCTGCTACAACTAGACTCATATCATCTGCATAAGCCATTACATTGTGTGGAATAGAATGTAATGGAGTAGAAAGCGGAACTATAGATCAGGATGTATTAATAGAGCGCAGTAAGGGATCTAAAAAAAATATGTATAAGATAGGGCTAAGTGGATAGCCTTGTCTGACTCCCCTTTTCAGTGGTATTATAGGACCTTTCCAACCATTCATGATAGGGACTGTCATGGCTGATTGATATAATAACTGAATCCAAGAAATTGTTCTAGCAGGGATTTTATAATGATGAAGGGTAAGCCATAAAAATTCAGGACTGACTGAATCAAAAGCTTGCTTTTGGTCCAAGGAGATCAGGAAGCCGTTCAGCAGGTCAAGATTGCCACATTCAACTATTTCTCATAGTAGAATTACATGATCAGAAATACTCCTCCCCGGAATATTACTAAACTGAGCTTTAGAGATTACAAGAGGGGCTATTTTTAAGAAACGGAGTGAAATAATTTTAGCTAAAAGTTTGAAGTCAGTATTTAGAAGACTAAGGGGCCTCCAATTGTGTAACAATTGCCTATACCCTTTTTGTAGATGTAAAAAAGACTACCCATATTCAAATCCAATGGTAGAGCATCCTGCCGAAAAACATAATTAAACATCGCTGTTAATTTGTCACGTAGGTCAACATCCAATAGCTTGTACAGTTCATTGGAGAGACCATCTAAGCCAGGAGTCACCCCTAGTCTCAAAGCCCGAATCACATCCCCCACTTCTTGAATCTGTATATCACTAGTAACAAAATCAAGAATTGTTTGCGGAACGTCTGGGATGTCCAAGTGAGAGAGGTAGGTAAAGGTTCCCGCTACCTGTGAGGTAATGGGACCAAATAATTGTCTGGTGTAATCAGCTACATATCTCTGAATATCTAAAGAATCAGTTAGTTCTGTCATAGTATCATCAAAGAGGGACTCAAAAACTTTACTATCTACTCGTTTAGAACAGCTGTCAAATGGGCAGACAGCATGATAGGAACCCGAAAGTCCAAATTGTTGCTGTTGTTGTAACAAGGAAAACTGTTTGGAATGATATATATTAAGCTCCTGTTTAAGCTGAGTAATTTGAGCAGTAAAGTTATGACCAGTAGTATGAGACAATGTAAGGAGTTTTTGTAATTGACAGCGCGTCCTTTGCTAGTCAAAATATTGATCATTGTGAGATTGTTGACTAAAATGTCTCAACAAATGCCGCAAGTCTGATTTGGTATCAGACCACCAGCCCCAGAGGTCATCATAGAGCAGGAAAACTGATTTTCTGGCTTGAAAAAATATTTTAAGCCGTGCTAACAACTGCAAATCCTTCAACAATGTAGAATTCAATTTCCATGAACCCGGACCAAAACACCTTGTATGGGCAGCACCAAGGGTAAAAGTTAAAAGATTATGGTCTGAAAAGGCCGCAACCTGGACAGTAGCAGCAGAAAGTGGCAAGTGATGAGATACAAATAAAAAATCAATATGGGTAGCCAGAGGGCCTTAATGAAAGGTGGGAGTATGTGTATGATTTATCTGAAGATGTGCAACCTTCAGTTTTGCAGACTGCAACATTTGTTTCAGAAAATGTGCATCACAAAACAATTTATTTGTCTTAGAGTAGTGTGATTTATCCTTGAGAGACAAGCCACAATTGAAGTCTCCTCCAAAAACAACATACTGGGAGGTGTACAGATAAGGGTGAACAAGCTTCAATAAATCAATTCTAAGTGATTTGGATTGTAGCACATAAATATTAATAATCCTGTATAAAACATTAGAAATACTCACATCCAAAAGCAACAGCCTACCAGGGCATAAATCAAGTACTTTAAGAACAGAAACATTAGTTAAATTGAACAAAATCCCCACACCGGAACACGTCTCCTGACCAAAGGACCAATAGGATAGGCCAGGAAACCATGCCTGTTGTGCTGTAGATATTTCAGAAAGGGAATGAAACCTCACATCCTGTAATAAGATCACCCCAAAAGTAAGACAAGATAAAAAGGGAAAAAACAAATCCCTCTTGGGCTGTCTTTTAATACTGTTAACATTCACAGTATGCATGGCAAATGAGGGAGCCATAAGATTTGGGCAAAGAAAAGAAATCAGCTATAAGGCAACAAAAAGAACTTTCACCTAGGTTTACCCCTCCTGGACACACTGTCCTTATGTTTAACCTTAGCCTTAGCTTTCCTTTTTTGTGACCCCGGTTTATCAAGGGGGACCTCTGTATCCGTAGTCAATTCTGGATGAGAAGAAAGTACAGAGGAAGAGTCAGAATCCGTGTTTTCCGAGGGGTCACGCAGTAAGTCAAATTTATTGGCCAAAGGGATATCATCCGCCTTCCTTGCCTTAGGAAAAGGTGACCCCAATTTTCTAGAGCCCCTCATAACTCTAGTGTGAGGGACAAAAGATTCTGGGGGTGGGGTGGTCCACAGTACCTGCAGGAAGAGCCGGGGTATCAACGGTGGACAGGGGAGCCTTGTCAGAACAACTAGGCAAAACAGGGGAAGAGGGAGGGGGGTCCGGGGCAGGGACAACTATATTAGTGTGCAGGACAGTAAGGGGCACTGGCACAACAGCAGGGGGAGCAGCAGAAAAAGGGAGATGCGTGGGTAAAGCCTCCGAAGACTGTCCACTCCGGGGAGCAGAGGAAAAACCACGAGTCTTGGAACATTGTGCCACAGTGATAAGTAGTCTCTGATCTTATCTGTGTCAGTCTTCACCATTCATCACTGTTGGGTATCTGCCGGAGGTCAGGACCCCGTAAAGCTTTTTTTTTTTTTTTAAAGGTAGGCGGAGCCAACGCACCATCGGTGCCACCCTCGAGGCAGATGAACTGCGTGGCGCCTGCGGGTTGGCCGTTAGGCTGCGTCAACTCCGCCTGCCTGGCAGTTCTTTGTCTCCCGCTATAGAGGTTGCACCTTGCATGGAAGCTGCTGCTTGAGGCCTAGTTGACTCCGGAAAACCTTCGACGCCGCTTTCTATTTTACTTCAGTGCCTAAGTCCGTCGGTTGCTGACGGTTCTGCTTTGCTATACTCAACGTCGCCTGGTAAGATCTTTCCTTATCTTTATATTTCTGCAATGTCACGTCTGTTTTGGGGGTTTTTTTTCCCCGTAGGTCATGTCTCGTTCGGAGGGCAAGAAATCTTCTAAGACGGGTCGGCCCCCCATGTGACAGTGCCCTTGCGGCCGAAAATATTCCATCACCGTCCAGCACGACTGGTGTCTTTCATGTCTTGGCCCGCTTCACGACATGGATTCGTGTGATGCCTGTTTCTCCATGGACTGCCGGGTCATCGAGCAACGCGCGCATGGAAAGTGGGGCGAGCTCACCGACGGGTTGGAAGAGCACTCGTCGGGCCAAGCCACATTCTCTCGGCCTTTCCTCCGGGTTCCCTCCCGGCTCTGTACAGACCGAGGCGGAGGAAACCTCAGCTACTAGTAGCCTAGCCATTGCCGAGGCTTCTTCCGTGGTGCAGGAGGCCCGTCCCGCTCCTCCCGGGGGGCAGGAGGCACCAACATGGCAATCGCCCCTTCGGGGGTGAAGGCTCCCCTGGTGTCGGACCCGCGGTTCGCAAGGCCCGGGTCATCGCCATCATCGATGCCGTTGGTTGGCGCCATTGCGGGCCTTGGGCCCTGACGGAGTCGTCTGCGCCAACTTGTTGCGCGGTGCCATGGCTTCTGTCGGTGCCATTTGTGGTGCTGACACTGCTAGCGGTGCTGTGGGAGCTGCTACAGTGCTGTTTTCTCCATGTCTCGCCTCGGCACCGTCCTCGGCACCGAGGTTGAGCATGGCGCTGTGTCCTTGGAGCTCAGTGCTGTGGGGCCGTCGGATTCCTCTGGCGCCATCGTCAGCACCGCATCTGCCCTCGGCATTGTTCGCTGCATCGTGGAGCTGGGCGGCGCCGTCCTTAGTGCTGATACTGCCATCGGCGCCACCTCTGCCCGCGGTACGTTCGCGGTGCGGGGCACTGATCATATTAGTCCTCGGCGCCATAGCAGGCGCCACTTGAAGGCGCCGGGAGATGGTGCCATGACTGGTCCCGACTCTGGAGCTCCTGTTCGGGCTGGAGCTGTGTCCCCTGCGGATTCCGCTCACGGTGCTGCGGGGGCCACTGGTACCGGCTCGGGCACGGCTTTGGTTTCTGGGCCCCTTGGTAAAGATGGCAGTGGGCGCCCTCCTACGGTTTGGCACAGGGCCTCTGCCTCTACCTCTACCTCCTCGGAGGCGGAGTCGAGCTCTGAGTCAGATGGACAGTCTGACCCTTTGGGGTTGGCTGTTGAGGTGGGCAGCCAGTAGTCTCCTCGACAAGTCGGAGTCACCCCCCTTCTGAGGTGGGGTCAGTGGCTACCGAGACTGGGGTCAGGGGTGCTGACCAGCAGGCAGTGGTGCAGGCCACCATAGCTCTTCAGCCTGGTCCCTGGTCGTGGTGGGTTCACTGACCCCTCAGTAGTGGTACCTCCACCTGTGGTGTGCCTAGATCGCCCAACTTTGGGGCCGATCAGAGCACCTACAGGAGGGGAAGGTACTGTGCCCTGGATAGCTCCTTCGGGTGCTGCCCAGAGATGCCAGCTATCTAGGCTGGCCCTCTCAAGGAGGAGGGCTCTTTCGGACTCCGAGGGGTCGAGGGGCATGGGGTCGGCATGGTGGCCTTTTTCAGGGGTCCACCTGGGCTCTGGGAGAAGCCGTAGTGTGGATCTCTGCTCTTCCTCCTCAGTCTCTTTGAGAGAGCCCCATTCTTTTGAGGTAGGGGACCATCCTTCTGGACCTATACGGCCCCAGTTGCCTCACGGGGGATTCTTCCTGGCACAGCCAAGGCAGTACCAAAATGGTTGTTCAGCTGTCGGCTGTGGGGTCTTCCGGGGCACCTTCTTCTGTGGGTGCTCCCGGTCCGCTCCTTTAGCCCAGGAGGAGGTCAGCCAACATCTCTTCTCGGCTCTGTCCCCATCCCTCTGCCACATTCTCCTGCGCTCCCAGGCGTCCCTGGTCCTAGCGGGCCTCTCTCCTGGGAGCAGTTCAGAGTGGTGGCTGCTCGGTTCCCTGCTTATGTTAGGGCGATGGATGGCCAGGTTTTTCAACCTACCCCCCTCCGTGCTGCCACCCACTGAACAGCCGGTGCCCTCCAGCTCCTCATCCCCCTCTTCCAGGGGAGAGGAACCTTCTGTCCACATCTCTCCAGCTGCTGATCTCGCTGAGTATCTGCGCTTCCTCGTGAGGATGTTGGAGGACTTGCACCTCACTCCTATCACTATCAGCAATCCTGAGCACTTGGCGCACACCTTTCTAGGCGATTTTGGCGAGGCCACCCTTGTGGTGCCGCCCTGGCCTGCTCCCTTTCAGGAGGTGTCGTTGCGTTCCTGGCAGAGGCCCTTCTCCAGAGTTCCTGCCCCAAGGGATCTCAGCCAGAGGTACTGCGCACCCCTGGAGTCTCCAGGTTCCATGCCTCATCCACAGTCTGGATTGATGCAGTTGGATACTCCTGATAGGCTTCGCGCCCTTCACCGTGACCGGCCCCCCAGATCAAGACTCCTCGGATTCTGACTTATGGGGTAGGAGGACTTTCTACTCGGCATGGTTATTGCTTTCCATTTCTGCACATCAGGCCCACTGTGCAGCCTATGACAGGTTCTTGTGGTCCAGGCTGGGTCAGCTCCTAGCCTCATTTCCTGATACGGAGCAAACCAGACAAGCCATTGCACTCTCTGCGCGTGGCCTGGAGCTAGCAAGGCACCAAGCGAGGGCATCCTATGATGCCAACGAGGTAGCTACCAGGGTCATAGGGACAGCGATCTGCACTAGACGGACGGCATGGCTGCGTCTTTCCCGGTTGTCATCCATGGCCTGGTTTAGGGTGATTAACTCCGCTCACCAGAGAACCTATCTCTTCTCCCATAGAGCGAGACGTCGCTTGTCTGGGCAACTTCCTTCCCCCTCCAGAGGGACCCTGTCTAACTCTCCCCACTCTCAGGCCTCTCCAGGCCCTGAAGGTTCTCCCTCTTAGTGTGTCACCCACTGAGAGCTAAGGGACTTTTTCCCTTAGGGTGTAAAACAAACCCTCTTCCGGGGGCTCGGTACTCACCCAACAGTGATGAATGATGAAGATTGACACAGATAAGATATGAAAATCACATACCTACCGTAATTATGATCTTTCTGTGTATCTTCACCATTCATCACGATCCCACCCTCTATCCCCCTGGTGCCTCAGTCTCTGGGTCCCCCTCCCTCTCTGTGCCCATCCTCCCTCTCTCCTTTCTTAGGAGTGGGGTAAAACAGGGGCACACAGGGGGATAATGTTCTGGGGAGAGTAGACAGCAAGGGGGGCACTCCTTCTCCAGTGCTCTGGCTCCACCCCTGTAAGGTGGGAGTTGTCAGTTGCCCTCCTTTCTCTTCTCCTCCCTCTTCCCATCCAACCTATTTCTCCTTGTTTCTAAAAAAAAAAAAGGGGGGATTACCCCTTTTTTTCACCAATAATCTTTCCTCGAGAGGGTGTTGATTCCCTGTACCCTGTCCTTCTTCCAGAGTAGCCGACTCTGCTTCAGGAGTGTTTGCCAGTCATTCTGTGCCTTGAATTCTGGCAGAAAGCCTTTGGCTGCTCCTTGCAGTTCCTATATAATCTGGAGACGGACCAGAGTCTGGGATGTTTAATCCCCCCTCTTTCTAAATTCCTTACCCACCCTACCTCCCTCTTCCTTTTTCAGAGATTGGGGCCACTCCCAATCCCTCTAGTTTCCGACTTTATCCCTTTCTGTCCTCTCAGTCATTATCTCTCCTTTTGGTTTATATATCTTTTCCTTTTTCTGTCCCTTGGACTTCCTTGTCCCACCTTCCACTCCCTTCCTCTTACCTCTCCGGTGACTCAGAACTGGCAGGCAGGCGGAGTCGACGCAGCCTAACGGCCAACCCATGAGCGCCACGCGGTGTATCGCCTCAAGGGCGGCGCCAATGGTGCATCGGCTCCGCCACCTTAAAAAAAAAAAAAGAAAAGCTCCCGCGGGGTCCTGACCTCCGGCAGACACCCAACAGTGATGAATGGTGAAGATACACAGAAAGATCATAATTACGGTAGGTACGTAATTTTCATTTTCTCCCCATCAGCTAGCATTAGAGAGTTATGTGCTGCCCAAGTGCATTGTTGAAAAATGTGACCAGTTTCTTTGCAAAGAACACACTTAGGCTCTTCCACGCATCGAGAACGAGCATGGCCAAGTTCACCACAAACAGAGTATTTTACTACATCGCAAATGCTACTAAGATGGCTAACAGATCCACGTCTGCAACATGCCTTAGGCTGACCAGGATAGAAGAGAACTCCCCTATCCCTGCCTAGCATAAAACTGTTGGGTAAATGTTGCACCCCCACATCAGTCGTCTTAAGCATCACTCTCACTTTCCAACCCCCGTCCACAAATTTTCAGAATCAAAAATAGCCTCTGGATCTTTAAGTATTGTACAACGCTGTTTCAACCATACAGTAATGTCATTCAAACTGACCCCCTCATTACGAAACAGAAAAAATAGAATTTTTATGAGCAGGCTTAGTTAAAGGAACTGCACTAAATGGGGCCGATAAGGGTAAAGTTTTCAGTTCATGAAATTTAGTCCAGAACTTCTCCAAACCTGACAAAGATTTAAAGCTGACATCAAAATGCATTTCATTGGAGACATGGAGTAAAGCATGAATCTCGTAAGCAGCAAATCCCATCGAGTCCTTAAGGAGAGTTCTTCCCACAAAGACCCGATTAGGTAGGTCAGGCATACTGCCCAAGTACTGCAGTCGGACAGCGTTATGTCGCTTAGCCTGATGTGTAGGCACTGTAAAACAAGAGGCATAAGTTTTAGGAGCAGCAGAGCGTGAAAAGGAATCTTGTCTAGCGGGCGGTAGATGTGACCTAGGGTTCTGAGGTCGCAAACCGGGAGAAGATGTAGAATGCAACGGGGAAGGCTCTACAAGCGGTCCAGCAACCAGGAAATTCAAGACCGCGTGCTGAGTAAGTTGCAATTCGGGAGGTAGAGAGGGTTCTAGGGGTTGCGGTGAGGCAGGCGACCGTGGGTCAGGAGAAAAAACAATCGTAGCAGGTTCCATGGAAATCCGTATAGGTGAGGGACCTGAGTGCCAAGTTCCAGCAACAAGATCTCTTTCCCAGCCCGCTGCACTGAGGGCTGAGTTTACCGACCAATCCGGATTCAGTTTTCTGGTTACAGGTGAAAGGGCTCATCATAGGCCTGGCTTGGAGACAGCCGGTAACACCATTCCGGGCGAACCCTCACCGTCAGCAGAGACGGCCTGTGTCATTGTCGGTTGGGCAGGTAAGGAATGAGGAAGTGTCAAATTGCTTTCTGAAGCATTAGTGGGTAAGGAAACTGCATTCTTACACTGTGAGTCAGCAGGAAGGTCTCCAAAAGGCACAGTAGCATTTCGTTTTAGAGCAATCAGTTCAGCTTTCTTTGCTAAATAACGTTGTTCTTCCAAGTGCTAGTAAAGCATCAACCGCAGCCACATCAGCAGGTACAGAAACAGGAAGATTAACCGAAGTAGTCTCAGGAGAAAAGATTGCAGCATTAGCAGCTCTGTTAGAAGGCATAGTTACCTTGCAATTCATGACTCACAGGAGTAAAAGTAGATCTTTCCAAATCCAACGGCAAATTGAATGAAGTCTCAGTAGTAGCAGGAAAGTCCTTAGGCAATGTGGTCTCTTGCAATACAGAGACAGAGGAAGAGACTGGCTTCCTTGCCTCCAACACCTCCATGTCCTCCACAGCTCCTCCTTGGACGGCCATCTTTGCTGAATGCCAGGATGTAAGGGGACCTTATCACAGAGTAGGGGAAGTTTTATTGAACAATAAACAAAACATCACATAAAGAACATTTCATAATATAAACAATATGAATTGAAAAAGGAAACAACAGAAAAACAGTTTATATACAAATCAAAAAGAAGAAACAAACTTTAAAAAACAGGAAAATGCTTCCATAATTTAGCAACTTTGGTATTCGAATAATTCTTAACATCTTTTATTTTAAGTGCATTTAACTCAGTCTCTACATAAGAAATAATTACTGAGTGAGCTGTCTGATGTTGTTGCAAAACAAAATGACAACGAGCTTGCCATAAAAAATATTGTAAAAGAGCGAAAAACACATTTAATGTGCTCCTATGATATTTATCCCAAACTCCTGAATAGTCACCTAACACAACAATACCATATGTCAGAGAACCTAAATGAGGCATATGCCAATGTAAAGCTGCAGTTTCCCAAAACTCCTTACTGTCAATACAATCTAGAAAAAAATGACATTGACTTTCTTCCATATTAATGCACCTAGGTCTTAAACAATATCTGTCACTCACAGGTTTGTACTTATATTACCTCTAACCCCAACCTCCCATGTGCTGAAATTCAAATTATATCCCATATTTTAACTGAATCCTAAAATCCTCAATTTATATAAAGCATAATTCTATATTTGTTGGGGTACAATTAGGAAATATAAGTATAACTTATGTAAATCACAGACAATATACTCATAAAAGGTTTTTCTATTTAAGGTACGTAATTTTGGTATCTTCCATTGAAACAACTTTTAAGGTGGAAGGCCATATTTTGGAAATTCATCCGAAATTAATACCTTGGGAGGAATATTGACCATTTAAAAAATACTTATGCCAAATCGATTTTACCCAAAATGCCATGTTAAACAAGTATCGTACAAATAAAAGGAAAGGAAGAAAATAAAAATGGAGTGTAAAAAAATAACAGGATTAATCATCTGTAACCCTCTTTTTTTCTGAAGATATGAAATCTCTTTTACTGGATTAAGCCTGTTACCCCAGAGCATCTGAAAAAATACTATATAATCTAGTTTCAATAGCTATTGGTGGAGGAAAAGATGACTAATATAAATAAAGACTGGTAGCAGAAATTTTTTAATAATCATAACCCTTTTTTGTTTTCCGAATTTCCAGTTTTTCCATTGATTCACCTTCGTTTCCCCGATCAATAGCTGCTTCTCCCAATTATAAAGAGCCATATCCTCAGTCCCAAACCATATCCCTAAGATTTTCTGAGGTGAATTTGATAAAGATATATTAAAACAATTAGAAAAATCAGGGGGGGTTTGACCTAATTGCAATACAAAACTCTTATTTATATTAAGAGAAGCTCCAGAGAATTGACCAAAGAAAATAAAAATGTCCAAGGCCTTTTGTAATGATACAGTGTCTGCTAATAAAAGAGTAACATCATCTGCAAAGGTCGTGACCTTAATTTTTTCTAAATGAGGATAGGGTGCAATACCTATTATTGTCTTATCCGAGATAATATGTCTAATAACCAGATCTAAAACAAAAGTATATAAAAGGGGACTCAGAGGACAACCTTGTCTAACACCCCTGCTAATCTTAACTTCTGAGCCTGTAAAACCATTCACAAGAGGAATAGTAACTGCCTGACTATACAATTTGGATATCCATTGCACAAAAATTCGTGGAATACCATAATGTAATAAAACAAAATAAAGATAAGAGTGACATACTGCATCAAATGCTTTAGTTTGATCTAATGCTGCCACTAATTCAGAGTTTTGAAAACAAGAACTATTTGCAAAAAGATATCTTATTAAAAAAAGATTATGTTGAATTTTTCTTTTAGAAATAGCACATGTCTGAGCAGGATGTATAAGAATCTCCGCCACTTTCACTAAACGAATATTTACAATTTTAGATAATATCTTGTAATCACTGTTCAAAAGGCTAATTGGTCTCCAGTTTGTTAGAAGATGTTTATCGCCTTTTTCATATATGAACTTCATCAGGGAAATAGAAAAATCTTTACAAGACCCATCTGTAAACAAAATTGAATTAAACACTAAGGGTAAAAATAAAAAAAACATATATTGTATACAAGTTTTATAGAATTCATTTGGGATTCCATCTAGCCCTGGAGAAGATCTGGTTTTTAATTGTTTAATTACTTCTATAACTTCCTGAGTAGTAATAGGATTTGTTAAAAAGTTTAACAGACTTTCTGAAACCTTAGGTAAAGTACTAAAATTCTGTTTTGGAAATGAGTCCGTAGATAAAGTTGTATGAAATGAAAAATATTCTTGTATATGGTGTTGTACAACATCTAAAATACCCAGATCAGTAGTAATCAATTATTTGTTTGAATTAAGCAGACCTGACATTAAAGTGTTTGCTAGACATGTTTTACAAGCCTGATAAGGATCAGACATAGGGCATTGCTTTGTGCCAAATCTAAATTCTAAATCTAAAGACTTTGCCCTATCATATTGAAATAACCTCATCTGTTTTTTTTATTTCTAAGATTTGAGCAGTATAAAGGGAATGGTCTTTAGGAGGAAAAGACATCAATTTATATAACTGATTTCTGTGTAACAAATATTGCATATAGTCTGAATCCACCTTATTCTTACCCCAACCAAGAAATAGTGTTTTAATTTCATATTTTGTCTGTAACCACCACTCATAAGGAGAATGAAATAGATCTATAGTAGTAAATTTAGCCGCAAAAAAGAGTTCTAATTTAGAAAAATAAACTGGATTACTTAAAAAGGAGGTATTCAATCTCCACCTTTGTTTCACGGTATACAATTTAGGAGGCATATTATTGAAAGAAAGGGTACAAAGCAAAATAAGGTGGTCTGAAAATTCCGTGGGTGTAACCGAACAAAATGTAGGATGCAAATAATGTGAAATGAAGAACATATCTATGCGAGTAGCATAAGTGTGTCGGTGATAAGTTTCACCGGCCTGTGAATACATACTTTGTAGACATCCTGAAGGCCGCATCTCTAATAATATTATTAAGGGCATTTGTATCACAATATATTTTTTTCCTACAGTTTTACAAAGTTTTTTATCTAATGAACAATTAAAATCCCCTCCCCATATTCTGTGTCTTTTGGTGAAAAGAAAAGGTTTAATTTCTTCAAATGATTCTATACGACCTAATTTAGTCTGAGGACCATATATATTGACAAAACGAAAATAATAATCACCCAGAGAGCAATCTAAAATTAAAGTTCTGCCTGGTTTCACATCAATTAATTTAGAAATCTTAAAAGCAGAATTTCCAAATAATATAAAAAGGTCCAAAAAGATGGTCCCCAGATCCATTTTCTCTTTAATTGTTCAACCTCAAAAAGAGAAGAAATTCTAGTTTCTTGTAAAAAAATTACATCTAGTTTTAAAGAGCCCAAATACAAAAAAATAGATAACTGTTTTTGAAAAGCTTTTAAACTACACACGTTATAGGAAGCTAACCTTAATGAAGTCATATATTCTTTCAAATACTATGTTTTTGACTGACTTTTCGTTTTTTTTCCTTTTTTTCCTTTCTTTTCCTTTGCTAATTCTGTGACCTTACTGTCTTCATCTTCTGTAACTATTTCTGATAAGTGAGATGTATCTGATTCAAGATCTGAATCCCTAATTTCATCCTGCAAGGGTAAAAACAATTTTCAGTGGGAAGTGGGTTTACAGGAGGTTGTTTCAAGGAAGCTCTAGTAAGATGCCTGCTTTTAACTGTCTCAAAAGGCCGGGGCATGTTTAAACCAGAACTTTGCTTACCAGATACCGAAGGCCTCAGAATAGATTTATCCACTGGGGCCTGGGAATCCCTGGTAACTGTTAACTCTTCCTCAGTCCTACTAGAGTCTAATGATTTATTTAAAGTTTGAGGAACAGAAACAATAGGAGTATTAGGGGAAACAGGCTTGACCGAGCCCTTTTTTTTGTTTGAGCTGTATGTAATAGATCATCTTGATCCCAACCTTCTGAACAATTGCGTCTTGCCCAAGGACATTGATGGAAAGCATGTCATTTTTCATCACATAAATTGCATTGGAATATATTGTTACACATGTCTATTGAATGACCAAAACCTCCATACAAAGGACATTTCAAAACGTCACATACACTGCTGATATGAGTCCGATCCCCACATTTGTAGCAGGCCCTCGGCTGTCCCCCATAAAAACAAACTCCCCTATCTTTACCCAAAAAAAAACTATTGGGCAGATGTACAATATCTGAATTAACCTGAAAAAGTTTAACTTTAAATTTCCAACCCCCTGTCCAAATACCTTCTGTATCAAGCAATGCTTCAGGAGGGCCTAGAATCTCACATTTCGACTGAAGCCAATGATATATATCACTTACATTCACTCCTTCATTCCTGAACATTATTGTAACAAAACGGACCTGTGGCCTAGTAAGTGGTATAGCAAAAAAAGGAGTCCATAAGGGTGTATTTTTTTGTAAGGAATATTTTTCCCAAAATCGTTCCAGATGTAAATTGGTTTGAAAACTTATATCAAAAGAGTCCTCCCCTGAAATGTGTATTAATGCATATACATCTTTAGCAAAAAACCCCATAGAATTTTTTAACAATTGTTTAAACACATAATATATATCGGGGTGTTCCTGAAGACCCCCTTTATATCTTAACCTCACTGCATTACGTCATGGGGCTTGTTCCAATTTAGTTTTAAACAGTTCAGACATAGGAAGCTTTTTAACTTAGCTTGAGAATCAGGATCCATACTATTTTGTAATTGAACTAACATTATTCCTTAAATTGCTAGCAAATGCTGCTGTAGAGGTACTTGGCTAAAGCCAAAATACTTCCCCACCCTCAACCTTGTAGTTTTTATAGATAGATTTATTGTGCACAGCATCAGTACCTGAGCTCAGAATTTTGTTCTCGGTGGCATGCATGGTTGAAGAGGAAGAAGCAGACCATGACAAATCTGGTATCCACTGTCCAGACTCAGTTTGTTTCCAGCCTGATTCCGATAAGGCTACAGCTTCTGACCAGTCTTGAACACGTCGTCTTAGGCTGTATCAGGTAGTCGAACTGCATTCGCATAACAGCAGCGTTCTTGGTCCGTCGCGAACTCTGTCCTCAAAAGGGCGTTCTCCTGGATAATCTGTTCCTTTAGGGTTCCATTTGAACAGTGCACTTGGAATGACGCCATCCGCTGATGCTTGAAATAGAAAGACCTTCTAATGGTAAATTCATTTTTTAATTTGACCACTCTCCAATGCTGGAATATCACCAGCCAACTCTGGAAAAGCAAAGTTTGTCTCCGGTGTTGCTTCCAGCTGAGAAACGCTAGTCGGTAAGCGAAAAACATCCTCTGAACTAGCGTTTTGTACTCTTGCAGATACCATGCTATCTCCGACCTCCATCTCTTCTCGATGCTCCGAAACATCTGCCATAATGCAGAGTGACGTCAGAAGGATCCCCACCGGCCACTAACCAGCAGCCAGTAGGGGAATTTCCCCGGTGTTCTGGCCAAATTTCCCTTATTCGCTAAAAATACCACCAACAGCTTAATCTGGTTCAAGGTCAGTTGGCATTCCTCTGTATCCCCCTCCCCCGGGTCGTGCCTGAAAATAGGCAGGATTTGTCTAATGCACTTACCCGGTCAACAAAAACTAAATAAATAAATACATGCAAACTTAAACATGCCAGTAGGAGCCCATTTTTCAGCTTACCACTTTTCCAAAGCTACAGATTTGCAGTTCATGGATTTGGAATGGATACCACCATTAAAGATAGGAGGTGGTAGATCAAATGTATTATTGCAGAAGGAATGTAGATGGATATTCAAGTTGCAGAGCGTAAACCACAGGGATTAAATAACCAATGGGATCGAAGACCATATTTGAAAAAATAAAGAATGAAAAAAATAAACAGCAATTTATCTTAAGTGTGCCACCTCTAATTTTTAGAATGGTATAAAGCACTTATTTGGTATGATTAGTGCTTACGTCTCTTGCCATTAAGATTAAAAACATCATTGTTTGTGAATGAAGTGCATTATAATAGAAATTAATTTAATTTCTACTCTTTCTTCTGTCCCTATTTTCCTTTCTTTTTTTTCAGAACATAACCTCTCATGGATCAGAGAAAGATCTATAAAATGAGCTACAATTTAGAAATAAGATAAAAAAAACATATAAATGTCTCCCAAATGTAAAAAAATAATGGTATCATAATTTTGTTATACTAAAATAGTTTGTGATTCATATAATTTTTCTCTGAGATTTATTAATTTTAGCAGCTTTCTCATTTTTATAAAGTTCTTCTGATTGTTTGAGTGCTTTTGCAGCTGCTCTAGTTAGACAAAAAAGTCTCAATCAAATAATTTATAAATGTAAAATAACATTTATTAGTAGGGATTTCCCATATAATTGTATTTAATGAGTGAGCAGAATTGTAAATAATTGGATTTTTTCAGGCTTTCTAGTTGTGTATGTAGTTTCTTGTGTATAGAGAGTATGACATTAACTGTTAAATAATGACACCTGTATGAATATTAATTAGGTGACATGTATAAAAAGGAGTAGCCTTCCTATATGCTACACCCCCTGAGGAAGACTGTAGTAGAGAGTCGAAGCACTGGGGCTTGTCTGTCTATTTGCTGTGTTGGAGCTATGTTTTTTTGAATTGTTCTTGAGTATTTATTTTCCAAGTCGTAGCATGCTGCAGATCTGTGTCAGGGGCAAGTACTGACCAAGCTACTGTGTGATCAGAGAGAACAGTGGGTTCTATACCAGCATTACAGAGACCAGGGAGAAGAGAGCGACTGATAAGGACATAGTCCAATCTAGAAGAAGTGTGATGAACCATGGAATAGAAAGAATAGGTGCGGGACAGCGGGTTAAGAACTCTCCAGGGATCACAAAGACCTATTGTGTACATAAACTCTTCTAGGGCACGTTGTGCAGCCAGGAGAGGTTTGTGGGGGTACTTAGAGCGATCCAAATCTTGAGTAGGGGGAGGTTCCAATCTCCCCAAAAAATCAGTGGGAGGAAGAGAAATGGGGTTAATTTGTCAGTTAGCACCATAAAAAAAGCTGGGTCATCTCCCACTGGACCATAAATGCTGACCAGAACTAGCTCCCTGAGATCAAGAAGGCCCTTTACGAAAAATGTATCTTCCCTGAGGGTCTGTAATAACTTGGTCTACTTGCAAGGAGACCGAACGATTGACAGGAATGGGTACACCTTTACTTGAGGTTGAGTCTCCAAAGGCGAATACTTGGCCAGTATCCTGCTGACGGAGTCTGTTTGCCTCATGGGGAAGAAGGTGTTTTTCTTGGATAAACGTAATGTGAGCATGAAGAAGGGAAATATGTTTAAGAACTTGATACCTTTTGAGCTGCTTCCTAGTACCTCTGACATTCCCGGTTAAAATCTTAATCAACCTGCTAGCCATTTTCGTAACAACTAAAATGGTTATTCAGGTAAACAGTAGTCCAAGGACACACTCTGTGCCCTCCCCCCCAAAGTCCCTCACCCCCTTTCCCTGGCATAGCAAATTTTAGAAACGAATATCTAACCAATAAATACAGTAACCTAGAGAACCCAGTACCACCCCCACCCTGAAACAAGCCTAGTACGGATACTCTAGGACAGAATATCTTCATAGTATTGAACAGATATAATGAAACATGGAGCAACATACTGCTAAACTGACTCCATTTAGGCTGGAGTGAAGATGGTGATTAAACTTTGAGTATAAAGCAACCTCCTCTTCCCTCCCTTTAGCATTAAAAGAAAAACACCCCCCCCCCCAAACTGGAAATGAAAGCTGTCATGATTATCCCCAACCATACTGAATTACCCCCTTCCACACCCAAAAAAGCCATCAAAAGGCTCTGTACCCCCCTTCCTCCCCTAAACCATAACTATTTACAAGGCCCCAGGCCAAGCCATAGCCCGAAGGCAGCAAAAAGCAATGTGCATCCAGATGGGACCATCACCCCAAGGTCTCTTGCATACCCTGACCATCTTGAGACCATATGATGGGAGAGAAGGTGAAAAGACACCAGATAAACCAACCTGGACCAAAAGCATCAAGAAGCAGTGGAGTTTGTATCTTTACACAGTCACTTCTCTTCCATGGAGTGGAAGATAGCCAGTCAGGGAACTGGGTGATCTTTCTGGACATAAAGTCTCCACCTCTCATTCACATTAATGGAAGTACGCTGGAGGTGCTAGGACACAGCGGGAGCCAGACTTTTTCAGGAGAGCTTGAGCAGAGGCGGAGCCATGAGAGGGTGGCACCACGAGCTAGGCTCACGCTGTATAGACTACCTCGGCGTCGACCATCCAACCTCCTCAGTTCCTTTTTTTCTGCCGCCGAGTGCGTTTCAGTGATGACGTTGCTCGCCCACTGGGAGTCCAACTTCAAACAGCAGCTTAGTTTTCAGTTTAACTATTTTGTATATTATCATGAATAGTACTGATTACTTTTAAATAAAATATTCTTACTTGAGTTGACCATGAGTGGGGTAGGTGACGGTAGGGAGACTTCGCATGAAAGCTATTCAGTCAGCTGGGCTGGGTCTGGCCCACTGCACCTCTCTCCGGAGGAGGGTCTGACAACAGATGGTCCAGTGCTCGGAGGCGGGATGGGCAGTCCCCAAGCGTAAAAGCGGTCCCATTCACAGCACTGTTGTCTCAGTTCTTTTTCGGCTCACGGTGAAGAAAGCGGCATCACTAGGTCACCCTCTGGTATGTGTGCTATAGTTTGTTGTCAGGGTCAGAGGCCGGTCTCCGCCTCTTTCAGAGTCACCGTTTTGGTCTCTGGAAGCTGGCTTCTTCAACACGGAGCCCCTCCACCTATTGGAGGACTTCTGGTAACGAATTTCACCACTGGGCAGCCCTTATGGAGCAGTGAAACGAGGTGTCCGGCTGCCCGAACCGGACAGTCCGTGCCGGGGCCTCGGCATGTCGGGTTTTGGATCACAGGCAGGGTGGTTAGGACTTCCTAGTCACGCGGTGCCTCCTTCAGTGCCGTCGACTCCGTGCTCCGGTGTCTGTACCCCTCACATGGCTGCGGCGCAGGGGTCCACACCGATGCCTCTATCTCCTGCCATTTTTCATTCTTTTCCTTCAAATCATAGTTTTCAGACTTCTGCAGTGGTGCCGTAGCGTGCAGTGCTAGCTTCTCCAGCGCCAGGGTCTTTTGCGGTGCCGTGTATGGCGCCGTGCATGCCACATCCCCTGTCAGCGCCACATGTGGTGCCGGGGGTGGTGTCAGCACCATGCGTGGTGCCGCACGCCCTGTTGGTGCTGCATCTCCTGCCGCCCCCACTTGTGGTGCCGCTTTCTGTGTCGGCGCCATCTCTGTACTCTGTGCCACTCCCTTCGGGGGCGTCGGTGGCGCCGCATGGTTTCCAGATGGTTTCAACACCGATTCTGTCTCCTCCTCTTCTCCCTCCTGGTTTTCACTCTTTCCCGTCTATGCAGTCCCCCCTGGACTGTCGGGAGATGATATTGAGCCTGATCCTGATCTTTGGCTGGGTAATGATTTCGATAACGACTCTGCCCTGGAGGCAGGAATCAATCCTTCTGCAGAGCCTGTGGTCGAATACCTTTCCTTTAAGTCTCTGCACAAGAATTTAAATTCTACTCTTTCTCTTCAGACCACGGAAATAGATCCTGGGAAGATTCTGCATCTCCAGTATCTGCATGTTCTGGAAATCCCTACAGATTTAACCCCTGCGGTACAGCCCTCTTTCGAGACTCTTTCTCAGATGTTGTGGAACAACCCAACACTTATTCCCTCTGTGGCTAAGTCCATAGATAGGAAATATGCCCCTTCCAAGGATTGTCCCATTTTAGCTGCACAAGCCTTTGCTGATGTCATCATGGTCCTGGCAGAGAATGATAAGGCTGTCCTTCCTCAGGAATCCACAGCTCATCCTGTAAACAAAGAATCTCGCAAGATCGACACCTTGGGTAAGCGAATCTTTGCTGCTTCAACTCTGGGCATGTGTATTGCTAGCTACCAGGGTTATTTTTCTCAATACGAATATGTTCTTTGGCATTCTCTCAAAGCAATGGTAGAAGTTCTGCCCGAGTCGGAGGTTAACTCAGAGCTACTACAGACCATTACTAGAGGTATCGAGTCCAATACTCAACAGATTAAAGCTGCAGTGGACGCATTTGATACTGCTTCCAGAGCAGTGCTGGCTGGCATTTGCACCCGCTGCCACTCGTGGTTGTGTACTTCAGGCTTCACAAATGACGCCCAACAAAACGTTGTGGCCTTACCCTTCAGTGGTATGTATCTGTGTGGGCCTCAAGTGGAACAAGCACTAGAGGCTACTCAGAAGACTAGGTTTGCCATTAAGACAGCTAGACCCCCACCCGCTACCTCTTGAGGGGGTGGCAATAAGCGTAAGTTGCATAACTGTCAGTCCTTTTGTGGCAAAGGCAGAGGAGGTTTTAACAGAAACCAAACTCCTCAGCTGCAAAAGAAAATGCAACAGAGGGCACAGGGCCCAAAAGTGCCCAGTGCTACCCTCTGAGTTTCCAGCCCAGGTCCCACCTCAGCTGTCCGAGGGGGACTCTTCCTTGGCAGTAGGAGGAAGTCTGACTCATTTCTATGACCAGTGGAAGTTGATAACATCAGACAAATGGGTTCTCAGGATAATTCGCAAGGGGTTGTCTCTCAACCTGTCGGAAACCCCTCCGGATCATCCTCCCAAGCGACAGCCTAGGCTGTCTGCTGCGCAGTCGGACCTTCTTGCTTCCGAGGTGCAAGGCCTTCTGAACAACACGGCAGTCGAAGTAGTCCTGCTGGATCAGCAAAACACAAGTTTCTACTCCCACAACTTTCTGGTTCCAAAGAAAACAGGCAGTATGCGCCCTATTCTCTACCTCAGAAAATTAAACAAGTTCTTCTACATGGAAAAGTTCAAGATGATATCACTCTGTACTCTGTTACCTTTGATTCATCAACACGATTGGCTAGCCTCCCTGGACATGCAGGACACCTACCAACACATTCTCATACATCCAAAGCACCACAAATACCTAAGGTTTGAGGCATTGGGTCAGCAGTACCAGTTCAGAGTCCTGCCCTTTGGGCTATCCTCGGCACCTCGAGTCTTTACAAAGTGCTGTGCAGTTCTTGCGGTGCATCTAAGGAAAATCGGAATCCAAGTATTCCCATATCTGGACAACTGGCTTTTCGCAAGCCACTCCAGACAAGAGACTCTGGAGGCCGTGGCTACGGCCTTAGACTTCCTCACATCCGTTGGAGTTCTGCTCAACCTGAAAAAGTCACAGCTGCAGCCCTCCCAGAAGCTTCTGTTCATAGGAGCCCTTCCGGATACCTCCTGTGCAAAAGCCTTCCTTCCGGAAGACAGAAGGAGCAATATCCTTCAGATGGCCTGCTTCATCAGAGAGAACAGCTGAGTTCAAGCTCTTTCAATGCAGTGGATGCTAGGTCTCATGGCTTTCTCAGTGTTCACTGTACCTCTGGCTCATATTCACATGAAAACCTCTCAGTGGATGATCAGCACTCAGAGGTCACCCAGCACTCACCCTCAGCCCTTTCACATCAAACTGACAGAACCGTTGAAACAGTCACTCATCTGGTGGTCTCAGGAGGACAGCCTTCTGGAAGGATATCCCTTTGCCCCTCTAGATCCCCAGATCTCCATTACCATGGATGCATCCTTACTGGGCTGGGGAGCTCAGTGCCAGGATCTCCACACCCAGGGCATGTGGACCCAGAACGAGTCTCAACTCCACATAAACGTTCTGGAAATGAGGGCATCCTCCATGTAGTCTGAGATTTGAAGGACATACTCTGTCACAAGAGCATTCTCTTTCAAATGGATAACAAGGCAGTGATGTATTACATCAATAAGTAGGGTGATGCACACTCTTACACATTATACAGGGAAGCAGTGAGAGTGTGGGAATGGTGCCTGGAGCACAAGGCTCTGATTCAGGCAGTCTGCCTGCCAGGAGTACAAAACGAACTGGCAGACCATCTCAGCAGAACAGAGACAGATCCTCACAAGTAGTCTCTCGACTTAACCGTCGTTTAGTCCCTCTTCAAAGAGTGGGGAACTCAAGACCTGGACCTTTTTGCGTCCTCACTCAACGCAAAACTGCCTCTTTCCTGCTCCAGAATTCCAGGACATGGCATTTTCTGTCAGGATGCATTCTGGCTGTGGTGGACAAAGTGCTTTCTGTACGCATTTCTTCCTCTTCCTCTAGTTCAGAGAGTACTTTTCAAATTGGAGGCATGGGGGGGCAGACTGATTCTCACTGTCCCATTTTGGCCTCGCCAAATCTGGTTTCCTCTAATCAACAGGCTATCGGAAACCTCACCGAAACCGCTTCCACTCCAGATGAACCTTCTGACCCAGGGTCCTGTTGTTCATCCCAACCTAGGGTCCCTTCACCTCCACTCCTGGCTCCTGAGGAGATAAAGGTGAACAGGTTTAACGTTTCTCATAGAGTTTCAGATATTCTCCTAGCTGCACTCAAGCCAGCTACTCAAAAAATGTACACAGCTAAGTGTAAGCGTTTCTCTATCTGGTGTGTGAAATCATCTTAGAATCCCTTTTCATGCCCACTGAGTAAAGTCCTGAAGTAGCTCTTAGACCTCTCTAACACAGGTCTACAGTACTCTACAGTCAAAGTTCATCTTTGCTCAATTTCAGCATACCATGAGCCTGTACTTTCTATGTCCTTGGCTCAGTTACCTGTAGTTAAATGGTTTCTTAAGGGCATTCTGCATACCAGACCGCCCATTAGACATCCAGTTGCAGCCTGGTACATTAACCTCATGCTAGACATGTTCACTCGTAAACCCTTCGAGCCTCTAGCCACTTGTGAGTTGAAATTTCTAACTTGGAAGACAGCCTTCCTGGTGGCCATTAATTCCGCCCATAGAGTATCAGAAATACACGCCTTGGTCACAGACCCTCCGTACACTGTATTTCACAAAGACAAGGTGGTTCTTAGGACTCATCCTAAGTTCCTTCCTAAGGTTGTCTCGGAATTTCATTTGAATCAACCTTTAGTCCTTCCTACCTACTTGGCAAATTTCTAGAATGAGGGAGAGCATACCTTTCGTTCTTTGGATGTAAAGAGAGCTTTGCAGTTCTACCTGGACAGGACAAAAGAGATCCACAAGGCTCAACAACTGTTTGTCTCCTTCAGCACGACCCAGCTGGGTCAACCTGTTGCTGTCAGGTGCATTTCAGCATGGTTAGTGGCATGCCTTCGCCACTGCTATTCCATGGCACAGGTCAAGCTGGAAGGCAGAGTGTACACTCACTCTGCCAGAGCAGTAGCAGCATCTCTGGCTGAAATCCACAACGTGCTCATTGCGGACTCTGCAGTGCGGCCACTTGGAGCTCCGAGCATACATTTGTAAAGCACTATGCCTTGGATGTCCATGCCAGACAACATCAGTCCTTTGGCAGGAGAATCCTTAATGGACTTGTGTTCTAAGTGAGCTCCTCTCTTCTGTCACCTATCTTGGGGGATTATTTTAGCTCGGTACTCTCCCATTAGTGTGAATGAGTGGTGGAGACTTTATATCCAGGAAGACATGAAAATTACATCCCTACCGTAATTCTTGATATTCTTGGACGAAGTCTCCACCACTCATTCACATGCCCACCCACCATCCCCCAAGCTCACTTTTCTGTTTATGGTCTTCACTTCTTCAATCATTGGGCTGTGAAGACTTTGTTTTTTGACCCATCTTACACGGGTCATTCGGACTATCTTATGTCCGATATTTAGGTTAGTCCTCTCTAGGTTAGTTACGCTGCACCTACTGAGAAAGAAAGGTACTGAGGCGGTTGGAGGGTCAACGCTGACATAGTCTCTACTGCGCGAGCCTAGCTCGCAGTGCTGCTCCCTCTTGGCACTGGCCCTCCTGAAAAAGTTTGGCTCCTGCTGGGTCCAAGCACCTCCGGCGTACTCCCATTAGTGTGAATGAGTGGTGGAGACTTTGTCCAAGAAGATCAAGAATTGCGGTAGGTATGTAACTGCCATTTCCCGGAGTCAAGGTAGAAGAGTCCTGTCCCCCCAGTAAGCCAGAGCGTGATGAGAACCAGCTCACGGGCTAATCCCAGCAACGACAGCAGCAACCGTCTCCCACCCAACCCCTGCCCCACCTGAGGTCTCAGGTCTTAAATGCTGAAGCCCCCCAACCCCCAGTGACTATTTGAAGCCTATAAAAAGTGAAGTTTGGTACCAAATTCAGAGTTCGATGAAATAGACACCAAATGGTAGGACTCCAGGGCCTGATGTCTCGGGGGGGGGGGGGCTACCGATCTTAGCATGGAGACCGAATGGGTCTAACCTGCCAAACCGAGACTTTCGACACCCAAACTGAAAGAATGTCCTCTGGAGAGCTCCCTCCAGGGCTGACTTATAGTGGAGAAAATCCCGATGGAGGAGGTAGATCTATGGGGAACAAAATACTGGCAGGATCTTGCATCACCACTCACTGTCCTCCTCTAGCCTGAATCAGAACTAAAGGTTCCCAACCCTGGCACTGAGGAACACTGCAAGGTACCAGCAAGAGGCAAGATTGCACCCTCTTGGGAACATCCTCAGGCATTAAAGCAATACCACAAACCGGGGGATATACTAGGGAAACCTGTGGAAATAAAAAGCATGTTAGTGAAACAAAAGGGAGGAAAGAAAACACACTCTGAAATAGGGAGTACCTTCTCCCGACAGGGTTACTAACATATGCACATAACCACACTAGTAAATTTAAACTCAAACAATAAAGCCTTGCAAGAGTAGACAGTCTCTCAGGCCACCTTAAATTGGTCAGGCAGCCGAGTAGTGAGGTCTTTACAGGCTGCTTCGGGGGAATCAAAGGAGAACCATGTCCTATCAACAAGAACTTGCAAGTAGCTGAATAAATCATTTTAAATTTCGGTCCTGCTGCTTTTAGCTTGGTCACGACAGGATGAAAGGCCACCTGTTTCTGCCTGGTTTCAAGGGGAAGGTCCTGGGTAATGCACAGCTTTTTTCCCTTCCCAGTGGATGGCTTGAAGATCTCTTGCTTTGGTGAGTACATGCTGCTTTTCCAAAAAGCTGAGGAGCTTCAGGATTATGGCTGTAGGCAGGGAACCATCTGGGGGTCTTGGGCGGAGGGAGCAGTGGGCCCTCTCAATTTGGTAGGTCGCATTAAAGGGAGAGGGACCTACCACCTTAGCAAGCAGCTTTTGAATGAAAGTGAGCATTGCAGGTCCTTTCTCGGTCTCTGGTAAGCTGAAAATCAGAACGTTATTCCTGCAGCTACGACTTTCTAAATCCTCCATCTTTTCATCAGCTTTGAAACTTGCTGTCGTAGCTTGACTATCTCTGGATCGATTCTCTCTTTCCAGTCCTCCAAAGAAGATGTGTGGGCCTCCTCGTCCCCTATCCTTCGCCCCAGCTCCCCCATATCAGCCCGCATGGTCTTTAGCTCAGCAGAAATTTTGGTCAGTATTTCCCGAAAGGGAAGAAGCTCCTGCAAGAAACAATCCTCTGTCGGGGGGCCGAGGTAGAATAAGAAGTTGATTGTCAGGCGCCCTGCGCACTCTGGGCCAAAGATTCTTCGGGGCCTTCTCTGGAGTAGGTGGAGGTGTGTGGCACAGAGGGGCCTGCCGCATATCAGCCTCCATTGCGACGATGACTGTCAATGGCGATCCAAGAGGCACAACACAGAAGCATTGCAGATGAGAAGTATTATCAGCAGATTTTGAGCTCTGAGAGTATCAAAAGTTAACTTTTTAGGGCGATGAGTGGGTGGATAAACGGGAGCTCCGCAGCTAGGCTACTAGCTTGCTGCAGGCATCACGTGATCTCCTCAGTCACCGTTACCCCAGACCATCCGCGGAGGGTCAGCAAGGATTCTGGCAGTTGACCACTCTTTGATGACTCTTTGTAGTCCGAGGGATCCTCCCTGCACTCCAGTCCAGTCGATGTGGAGTCTGTGGGGGATCTCTTGATGGATGAAGGTCCATCCTCTTTCATGAGCCTCCTCTGTCTGATCTCTGAGTTGATGGGTATGAAGATGGAGCCCATCCAGAAACGGGGTCCGTCACCCAATGACCAAGATCCTTGACTGGGGAGACTCTCCGATGGAGACTTTCTCGCTGGCAGAAGCCATTCTTGGCCCTGCCCTGGAGTGCTGGCAGTGACCCACTTCCTGACCTGTGCCTTCTGCCCTGATGGCCAAGAGGTATGCGGTGCCCACCAGATCCCTTTCGGGATTCACAAAGCACCCCTCGGCCGAGGGGTTGGTGGCCGACTCTGTGTTCTGGGGATCCGGCAACACCAGGGATGTTGACAAGTTGCCTGATAAGGAGTCCCAAGAAGTTGGACCACGCGGCCAAGAAGGTCTGTGCTGCCTCCTCGCTTGGCCTCCACCAGGCATGCTTGGCCCTCCTCATGGCCCTCTTCTCTTAAGCCCTGCTGGGCACTTCAGATGGGGTGCTTCCTCATCTGCCTGCGGACCTTCAGACCACAGTCAAACAGGTCCAAGACCAGGGCCGGGCTGTGGCCAAGCAACAGCTCCAGACTGCCATGGACATTACGGACTCCTGTGCCCACTTCGAGCGGACTTGGCTGAGGATCTTGACCTTCATGGCAGATACCCAGCACAAGCTGGCAGATGTCCCTTTCTTGGGCACCGATCTGTTCGAGCCCCGGGTCGAGGGTCACCTCACATGCATCAAGAAGTCCAATGCCACCTTGGTCTCCGTGACATCTTCCCAGAAGGACCCCATGGGCTCCAAGCAGTATCAGAAACAGAAGCCCTTTCAGTCCATCTCCACTCCTGTGGCCAAGCCAGCCCAGTAACAGGCTGGCAAGCAGGCTCACGCTTGGTGACCTTGGCCGAAGTCAGTGGCCTTGGTTGTCTGTAAGCCAAGAGGGAGAGGCTCCGGTGGTACCTCAGCTGGGCCCTCCTCCTCCAAGCCTGCCCAGTGATGGGATGAGGGGTGAGAGAGATGATAGAGGTAGTTCAGGGGAGGTTTGGGGAGCTATGACCAATATGTGAGGAGGCGGGAAGATCAGTAGCTTTCTCGGAAGTACTTCCAGTGCCCAGGGTGGGCACTGTAAGGAAACTGAGGATAGAAGAATTTAACAAATGGCTAAGAGCCTGGTGCCAGTCCAGAGGTTATGGGCTGGTGGGTGAGTGAGGAGTGACCTGGGAGGACAGTGATCTCTACAGTAAGGACAGACGTCACCTAACTGAGGAGGGCAAAAAGGTCTTGAAGCAGAGGATGGTGAATTACATAGCAAAAAAAGGGCATTTAAACTAGGAGCGAGGGGTGGCAGGTGAGCAGGAAGCATGCAGAATCCACAGGAAGGGAAGCCGAATGAGCTTATCCCCTGTGCTAGAAGCAATTGAAAAAAGGGAGTACTAGAGTGGATGCTAGGAAGGGAGAGCAGGAGGGGGGAGGGGGAAGGAAAAAGGGTGGAGGGTGGTCACCTTGAATGCTAGGAGCCTAGGGAACAAAACGACAGAGCTACAGGCTCTCATGGCAGAAGGAGAGGTGGACATGGCAGTCATCACTGAAACATGGTCCACTCATTACCAGGACTGGAATCTGGCGGTACCAGGGTATAAAATATTCCACAGAGATAGGGTAAATGGGAAGGGTGTGGGGCAGCACTTTATGTGAGAGAAGGACTGAAGTGTGTTTGTTGGAGGGGTAGTACAGAGTCATTATGGATGCAAATCCAGGATTCCAAGAATAGGACTCTCAGGATGGGAGTAGTGTATAGGCTGTCATTGAGGCACAGGTCAGGAAGCATAGGAAAAAACAGGAGCAGTTGTAAAATTCGCAACAAGAGTTTTATTATGAATAACAATAAAATAAAAAATAAAATTGTTCAGTAAAACTATTTACAAAGGCCGAATAAACAGAGAAGATCCATCTGAGATTTTCTTCAATCTCTGTGTCCCCTGCAAGCAATTACAGCTCTGTCTTATAAGTCTTTGCAGCCCCCCTTCTTAACAAGCATCCTGTTTTTTTCTAAAATGTTCTTGTATGTATCAGTCAGGTGCAGCTAGAACACAGTAACCTAGAACTGAGGCCCCTTTTCCACAGCCTCTGCAAAAGGCTTCAAAATTGCATTTCAGGTTAACCCCTTGAGTTCCCAATAGCTTTTTGCAATCATCTCAAAGTATAACTATATACATTTCAACAGTAACACTATATAATTTCTAAACAAAGGGATCCCAATATCAGTTGTATTTCCACATAAAGATTTGCATATATTTTTATACCAGCAGATATGCAAGGGGCAAAAATACAGAAACAGCAAGGGAAGGTTGCGAGACAGTGAGAGGCAAAGAATTGCGAGACTATCGGGGTGATCAAATCCTAGGTCCCACAAGAAAATTTGGCTGCACAACCAGACAGACAAGAGACAGAAAAGGAAAGGACAGAACAGATCCCTGCATTCAAACTCACCATAACAATTAGGACAGGGTCCTATTCAACCCTGTCACATACACCCCCTCCTTAAGAGGGAACCTTTTTTTTTTTTTTAAATCTCTATTTATGCCACTTGTCCTCAGCCTGCCATCTCTGACCCGTCGGGAGCTCTTAGGCAGACATCCTTTCATATCCACTCCTACCTGAATGACCCTAGGAACCTCATGGCACTACGGGTTTACCTCTGGCGCGGGATGGGCAGAGATCTCATACACCATACCTTGTGTTTTCTCTGTCCGGGGTCATCGGGTGGGTGAAGACACGTTGAGGGCACGTCTCCGGGGCTCCATCTTCTAGGCAATGGCAGGCTGTTTTTCCCTCACCTACAGCGCAGGACCCCTGAAGTCAAGGCGCAGAGCACCGATGTTGCGCTGTATAGCAGCCACCTGTCCTCTACCACTAGGGGCTTGCAGTACTCCGAGCCTCTGCTCAGAGTCAGGCAAGTGTTCAGGCTGTGGCCTCAACTCTCCCCGGAGTAGGTGAGCTGTCGTGGTACGCTCCAGCCTATCTCCCCCTGGTCGACCCACCAACGGCCCGAGTCCACTCTCAAACACAGGTCGCCGGTGTGGAGCAAGGTGTGGCGTCCAGCGCCTCAACCCTCAGTGCCACCGGGCCGGCCTCAAGGGAACCTGTTTTATTAAACAGGTTTCCAAAACTTTCTCTTAATTCTCTAACATTAGCTTCTAACTTTCAGAAATTAAGCACATGTGCAGTATCATGTTTTCTATAACAGTACAGAAGACAGTGAAGTTTAAATTCATACATTTGTTTTTCAAGCTGCAGAACCCTCAATTCCTGATCCATATCTCGACAGAAAATCAGCATTGCTATTCTTCTCACCAGATTTGTGTATCACATTGAATTTAAATGGCTGTAGTGCCAGGTACCACCTTGTGATTCTGGAATTTTTATCTTTCATTTGGTTAAGCCAACAGAGAGGATTGTGATCTGTTATAAGTGCAAAGTCAGTTCCTAGCAAATAAAACTTAAGGGACTCCATGGCCCACTTTGCTGCTAAACATTCCTTTTCAATGGTGGAGTACCTTTTCTCTCTGTCATGCAACTTCCTACTTATAGTATGTGCAGAATAGGATGTTCTTTCCCATCTATATGCTGACTCAAGACTGCAGATGGACCTACCTCTGATGCATCTGTTTGTAAAAAACAACTGTTGCTCAGAGTCTGGGCTTCTTAAAACAGGGGCTGAACATAACAGAATTGAAAAGCTTCATCACACTCTGAGGTCCATTTCACATTATTTGGGTATCGTTTTTTTCGTGAGGTAAGCGAGGGTAGTAGCTAACTCGGCAAATTTGGAAACAAATCTCCGATAATAACCAGCCAGCCCTAAAAATGACCTGACATGTTTCTTTGTTTTATGGACAGGGCTGTTAGCTACAGCTTCTATTTTAGAAATTTCTGGCTTAACTTCTCCATTTCCCAACTCAAAGCCCAAATATCTGGTTTTCTGCATGCCAAATGTGCATTTGGTAGGATTAGTCACACCTGCATTTTTGATAGCTTGGATAACTGCTCGTAGGTGTTCCAGGTGGCTTTTCTATTCTGGACTGTACACCACGACATCATCCAGGTATGCAGCACAATAACCAGTGTGAGGGGATAAAATTACATCCATGTACTGCTGGAATGTAGCTGGCGCACCATGTAAACCAAATGGCATGGTGGTGAACTGATGGAATTCAACAGGAGTGTCAAATGCAGTTTTGTCTCTGGATTCTTTAGCTAAAGGGATTTGCCAGTAACCCTTGGTGAGATCGAGGGTACTGATATACTTTGCACTCCCCAGTCTGTCCACCAAATCATCTATTCTGGGCACAGGATAGCTGTCAAATTCTAACACTTGAATAAGTTTCCTAAAATCAGGGCAGATTCTAACACCCCCTTCTTTTTTGTTTACAATTACCGTTGGAGAAGACCAGCACTCCTCGACTCTTCTATGGTAACCAGTTCTTTCATATTTTGTATTTTCTTAACCACATCAGCTCTTAACCACTCCGGTAACCTGTATGTATTTTGCCTAATAGGGCGAGCATTCCTAGGCAGTATTACGTACTCGACCCCTTTTGCTCAGCCTGGTACTGTGGTAACAGTACTGTTAACTAAATGTCTTTACCACATTATAAATTTCTGGGGTTTGTTCTGAGGTTAAGGAAACATTCACCTTTACAGCATCAGCAGTTACAGTTTGTTCCAGTCTATCATAAACTACATCAATATCTTCCTTATCAGTTTCTGGTAAAACCAGCAAAGCAGTGTTCGGCATTTTATCAACCCATTTCTTGAGGAGGGTTAGAATGGTAAAACTTAATAGGATTTTTCCTGTCAGGGGTCTCAATTTCATAGTTAACGGTGTCAGTACGTCTAAGCGCACTATCAGGCCCTTGCCACTTCATTAACAGTTTATTTTCTGTTGTGGGTAACAGTAGCAAAACCTTTTCACCTGGCTCAAAAACTTTTTCTTTTGCCCCATGGTCATATTATACCTTCTGCTGGTTTGGGGCCTCTTCCTGATTACTATGGGTGATTTCAACATTTTTTGCCAGCTTCTTTCTTAGGGCGCACATATAAGAAGTTATAGATTGTTTCTGAGTGGGGTTATCTTTCCACATTTCTTTTATCACATCCAGTGGCCCTCTTGGCTGCGTACCATACAGCATTTCAAATAGTGAAACCCCTGTTGATGACTGTGGCACTTCTCTGTAAGCAAAAAGTAGGTAAGGCAAGTATTGGTCCCCAGTGTTGGGTAAGTTACTTTTTCTATTACTTTATGTTACTTTTGGAAACTTGTTCTGGAAAACTCTGTGCAGTCACTAGCAAGGATGGAGAAGTACTGGAAAAAGTAATACACCTTACAGTTACAATTACTTATGTCTTTTTATACAAAAGTAATACGACACTGATTACATTTATTTGAAAGTAACTAGTAACTAACCTGTTACTTTCAAATAAATGTCATTTGTTACAGTTTTTTATTATTTTGTATTGTTTTTGTATAAAAAGAAATAAGTTACTGTAACTGTCAGGTGTATTACTTTTTCTAGTACATCTCCATCCTTGCTAGTGACTGCACAGAGCTTCCTGGATCAAGTTTCTAAAAGAAATAGAAAGTAATAGGAAAAGTAACTTACCCAACACTGTTGGTCCCATCTTTCCCTTCCCCTTTTACAAACCTTTTTAACATGTGTTTTACGGTTTGGTTAAAATGCTCAACAAGACCGTCTGTCTGAGGGTGATGGGGGAGGTTCGTATAGCAGTGATACCTAGTAATTTGTACAGCTCCTTAAGTAAGGCAGCACCAAAATTACTACCCTGATCAGTAATAATTTCTTTAGATATGCCCACTCTGCTGAATATTTTTGCGAGCTGTGCTGCCACTTTTGAAGCTGTAACATTACGCATAGGAACTGCTTCTGGGTATCGAGTAGCGTAGTCGCTTACTACCAGGGTAAATCTATTACCCTTTTTACTTTTGTCTAAAGGACCAACCACATCCATTGCAATTCTCTCAAATGGCACATCTATCAAGGGTAGGGGCACCAGGGGCATCTTGTCTTTTCTAGTGACTGGGGCTACTTTCTGACACTCAGCACAGGAATTACAATAGGTAGCAACATCTTCATGAATTCCAGGCCAGTAAAATCTGTACAGCAATCTAGCAAGGGTGCAATCCCTCACTGAGTGACCAGCCATAGTACTATCCTGTGCTACCTGCAACAACTCAGATCTATACTTTTGTGGTATAACCAGTTGATCTTCCTGGACATAAGTCTCCACCACTCATTCACACTAGTGGGATTAGTGCCGGAGGCACTAGGACCCATTGGGAGCAAACTTTTTGCTGGAGGGTCGGCGTGAGAGATGGCGCCGCGAGGCATGGCGCAGCGAGCAGCGGCTTGAGCGGCAATGACCATCTCGGCGAAGACCTCCAACCGCCAGTTCCTTTTTTCCTCACCGCCGAAGGCGCTCAGTGACGACGCCGCCACCTGTTGGAATCAAACTTCAAACTATGTATAGTTTTCAGTTTATTTTTTGTAACATTATCTCATAGTAGTATCGCTAATTTTAAATTTAACTTACTTGAAGAAGTCTCGCCTACTGGACGGAGTCGACTCATGAGCAGGTTCAGTGACGGTAGGAGACTTCGTGATGAAAAGTTGTTCAGTCAGCCGGACTGGGTCCGTCAGCCTCCTTTCCTCAGCGGGTTCCGACAACGGTCAGTCCATGCCCGGGGATGGGCGGTCCTCTCCGGCATAAAATAAACGGTCGCGATTCTCGCACTGTCTCGCCTCGAGCTCTTCTTCGCCCACAGGTCAAAAAGAGAAGGCATCACCCGAGGTCGCCTCTGGTATGTTCGCGATGACGGTCGGTTATCGTAAGCAGTTGCCGCTTCTCCTTCTTCGAGTCGCTAACTGCTGGTGACCGTCGTTTCAACATCGGAGCCCTCCCCACCTATAGGTAGGGCTCCAGATGAGCAGTTTCATCAGTGGGCCACTCTTATGGAGCGATGGGCCTCGGAGGTTGGTTCTCCTGCCTGGCTCGGTTGCCACGGAGCCCCCAGGCTCTCCAGCGATCGGTAGCGGTGGACCTTCCTAGCCAGGTGCCTTCTTCGTGCCGGTGACCCGCTAGGTGTTTCCTCACATGGCTGGCGCGCAGGGGCCACACCGATGTCCTTATCTCCTGTTTTTTTTCCTTCTAGCTTTCCAGGTTCCTGGGCGCTTGGCGCCTTCCGCTGGGTCTGTTGGCTTTGCCGGCGCCGCTTGTGCCGCTGGGCCTTGCAGTGCTGCCGGCTGGTTCGGCGCCGCTTGATCTGGCGGAGCCGGCGGCGCGCTGTTTGTCCGGGCGGCGCCGCTATGTGCCGAGGTCTCTTCGCGCGCTGCGTTCTCTGCGGTGCCGGTTTTAACCTGTTTTGCCTTCTCGGCGGCGCGGCCTCGGGACTCTCCTTGTTCTCTGCTATTTCCTCCTCTCCTAATTTTCACTCCTTTCCTGTCCAAACAGTCCTTCCTGGACCATCAGGAGATGATGTTGAGCCTGACCCAGACCTTCGGTTGGGTGATGAAGTGGAGGAAACAGGATCTTTCTTTGCTACAGAGCCTGTGGTCGAGGACCTGTCCTTAAGTCTCTGTTGAAGAACCTGGGATCCACTCTTTTCTCTCCAGACTACAGACATCGATCCTGGGAAGATATTAAGACTCAGTATCTTCATGCTCGGAGATCCCTACGGATTTGACTCCTCCGATCCAGCCTTCCTTCGAGACGCTGTCTCAAATGGTATGGAATAATCCTGCTCTTATTCCCTCAGTGGCTAAATCCATTGATAAGAAGTATTCAGCTCCCAAGGATCGCCCCATTTTGGCATCCCAAGCCTTTGATGATCCTATTGTAGTCCTGGCAGAGAATGACAAGGTCGTTTTCCTCAACTACTACAGCTCGACCTATTAACAAAGAGTCTCGTAAGATTGATACATTAGGTAAGAGAGTCTTTGCTGCCTCCACTCTAAGTATGCGTCACAGTTATCAAGGCTATTTTTCTCAGTATGAGTATATCCTGTGGCACTCTATGAAAAGAATGGTTGAAGCTCTTCCAGATTCGGACTCAAGTCAGAGCTTCTTCTGACCGTTATTAGAGGTATTGAGTCCAATAACCAACAGGTCAAAGCCGCCATGGATGCCGACACTGCTTCTCTCAGCAGCCGCAGGTATTTGTACTCGCGCCATTCCTGGCTGCGCACTTGGCTTCATGAATGATGCTCAGCAGCGGTAATGGCGCTGCCCTTGATGGCTCCTTTCTTCGGCCCTCAGGTGGAGCAAGCCTTAGAGGCCACTCAGAAGACTAGGTCGGCCATTGTTGGCCAGACCTCCGCCTGCTCCTCTCGGGGCATGTGAACAGACGCCAGTTTCATAGTCGCAGTCCTTTCGAGGCAGAGGCAGGAAGCTTCCATAAAAGCCAACCTGCCCAACCTCAAGAAAGAGCAAGCAGGGGCCTAAAGCCCCAGCGCCACCTTATGAATTGCTGGCCCAAGTTCCATCCACATTGCCCGAGGTGGAACTTTCTCCTCCGTGGAGGTCGTCTGATGTACTTCTACAACCAGTGGAAGTCCATAACTTCCGACAAATGGGTCCTTCGGATAATTCGCGAGGGTTATTCTCTCAATTTTTTGGAAACCCCCCCGAATTGTCCTCCCAGACGACAACCCAGGTTGTCGGCCTCTCAGTCAGACCTCCTCACCGCCGAGATCCAGGGCCTTCTAAGCAACAGGGCAATAGAACTGGTGCCCCCGCATCTGCGAAGCACAGGGTTCTACTCCCATTACTTCCTGGTTCCAAAGAAATCTGGGGGAATGCGCCCCATTCTAGACCTCAGAAAGTTAAACAAATTTCTCCCCAGGGAGAAATTCAAAATGATTTCCCTAGGTACCCTGTTACCCTTGCTGCATCAGCACGACTGGCTGGCCTCCCTGGATATGCAGGACGCTTACCAGCATATCCCCATCCACCCGACCCACCGCAAGTTCCTCAGGTTTGTAGCTCTGGGTCAGCATTATCAGTTCAGAGTCCTGCCTTTTGGGCTATCCTCGGCGCCGTGAGTTTTACAAAGTGTTGTGCAGTTCTCGCAGCGCATCTCAGGAAGATCGGACTCCGAGTGTTTCCTACCTGGACGATTGGCTTTTAGCAAGCCCTTCCAGCCAAGGGACTTTGGAAGCCGTGCAAACGACTTCTCGTCTTCTTACGTCCATGGGAGTTCTGCTGAATTTGAAAAAATCACAACTGCAGCCCTCCCAGAGGCTCCTTTTCATAGGGACGCTTCTAGACACCTCTTCCGCGAAGGCTTTCCTTCCAGAGGACAGAAGACTCGACATCCTTCGATGGCCCGTTACATCAGGAGAACCAATCGGTTACAGCTCTCTGATGCAACGATGTTGGGTCTCATGGCGCCTCGGTGTTCACTGTCCCCTGGCCCGAAGCACATGAGAACCACCCAATGGATGCTCTCCACTCAGTGGTCCCCGACCTCTCACCCCAGTCTTATCCCATCAAGGTGACGGAGCCCTTGAGGTCTCTCACCTGGTGGTCTCAAGAGAGCAATCTCCTGAAGGATTCCCCTTTGCTCCCCGGATCATCAGATCTCCATCACCACAGACGCATCGCTAATGGGATGGGGAGCTCACTGTCTCTCCTCCACACTCAAGGTGTATGGACTCAGTCAAACTCATCTCCACATAAATGTCCTGGAGATGAGAGGTCCTTCATGCATCCGAGCTCTGAAGGATGTCCTTTGTCACAAGAACATTCTCCTTCAAACGGACAACAAAGCTGTGATGTATTACATCAACAAGGCGGTGTTCACTTTTTACCTTTGCAGGAAGCAATGAGGGTGTGGGAGTGGTGCTTGGAGCACAAGTCTCTGATTCAGGCGGTTTATCTGCCAGGTATACAAAACAATCTAGCAGATCACCTCAGCAGAACGGAGGCAGACCTCACGAGTGGTTCTCGATCCAGCCGTAGCTCGGTCACTGATTCAAGAGTGGGGACTCCAGACCTGGACCTTTTGCATCCCCACTCAACATAAAACTGCCTCTCTTCTGCTCCAGAAATCCAGGGCCTGGCATTTTCTGTCAGGATGCGTTCAGGCTGCGTGGACAAAACGCTTTTTACGCCTTTCCACCGCTTCCTCTAATCCAGAGAGTTCTCCTCAGTTCGAGTCTCAGGGACCAAGATGATTCTCATTGCTCCTCCTGGCCTCGCAACTATGGTTTCCCTGCTCAACAGTATGTTGGCAGCCTCTCGAGACCACTTCCTTGCAAATCAATCTTTTGACTCAGGGTTCGTGGTCCATCCTAACCTGAAATCACTTCACCTTCATGCTTGGCTCCTGAAGAGGTAGAAGTGAATCGATTCAACGCCTCTCAGAGTCTCAGACATCCTTCTGCTGCGCGAAGCCAGCCACCGAAAACGACGCTCCAAATGGAAACGTTTCTCTCTGGTGTGCAAAGTCCTCTTGGAATCCCTTTTCCTGTCCTCCTGACAAGGTTCTGGAGTATCTTTGGACCTATCAAACTCAGGTCTCCAGTACTCCACAGTTAAAGTTCACCTTAGTGCCATCTCAGCGTTCCATGAGCCGGTTTCTTCCTTGACTCTGGCTCAGTTACCTATGGTGAAGAGATTTCTTAAGGGGATTCTTCATACCAGACCCCCTGTTAAGCGTCCAGTTGCAACCTGGGACATTAACCTGGTGCTGGACATGCTCACTCGGAAGCCTTTCGAGCCCTAGCTACCTGTGAGCTAAAATTTCTTACCTGGAAGACTGCCTTCCTGGTGGCCATTACCTCAGCCCGCAGGGTCTCTGAGATACATGCCTTGGTGACGGACCCTCCGTATACTGTATTCCATAAAGACAAGGTAGTTCTCCGTACTCATCCTAAATTTCTTCCCAAGGTTGTGTCAGAATTCCATCTAAACCAACCTCTGGTACTTCCCTCTTACTTCGCTAATTTCCAAAATGAAGGGGAACGATCTCTTCATTCCTTGGATGTTAAGAGAGCCTTGCGGTTCTATTTAGATAGAACCAAGAATTTTCGCAAGACTCAGCAACTGTTTGTTTCTTTCAGCGACACCCGGCTGGGTCAACCTGTCGCTATTAGATGCATCTCATCATGGTTAGTGGCATGCCTTCGACATTGCTACTCCATGGCTCAAGTTAAATTGGAGGGTAGAGTGTACGCTCACTCTACTAGGGCGGTCGCGGCATCTTTAGCGGAGATTCGCAATGTTCCAATTGCGGATATCTGCAACGCCGCCACCTGGAGCTCAGTGCATACCTTCGTTAAGCATTATGCACTGGATGTTCATGCCAGGCGACATTCCGCATTCGGCAGAACTATCCTTAATGGTCTTCTATCTTAGACGCGTGAGCTCTGGCTCTCCTGCCGCTTTTTGGGGATTATCAGCTTGGTATTTCCACTAGTGAATGAGTGGTGGAGACTTACGTCCAGGAAGATATGAAAATTACGTACCTACCGTAATTCTTGATCTTCTTGGACGAGTCTCCACCACTCATTCACACGCCCACCCTCCATCCCCCGAGCTCACCGCTGTGTTGGTCTTCACTCCCTCAAATCTTTAGGCCGTGAGGACTTCTTTGCTGACCCTTCTTACACGGGTCGTTCGGACTATCTTATGTCCGTTTTTTAAGGTTAGATTTACTTTTTACGTTAGTTGCGCTGCACCTCCTTGGTAAAAAAGGTACTGAGGCGGTTGGAGGGTCGTCGACGATGGTCATTGCCGCCGAGCTGCTGCCTCGCGCCGCCTCATGCCGACCCTCCAGCAAAGTTTGTTCCCGATGGGTCCTAGTGCCTCCGGCGCTAATCCCACTAGTGTGAATGAGTGGTGGAGACTCGTCCAAGAAGATCAAGAATTACGGTAGGTACGTAATTTTCATTTCTATCTGGTCCTGTCTGTGTCTGAGGTTTAACCCATATTCTGTACAGTTACCCATTAATTTTTTTAAACATAGGTTCACCCTGTTTTGTTTTCACCCCTAGCTGCTTAAAATAACCCTGGAGAGAAACATTGTTAGCTTGTTCTGAAAGAAAATCACAATCGGTGATCAGTTTAGTTTCAGCATTTTCATATGTTAATGCCTTATGTCCATCAGTCATTTGTTGCCACACTTTCTTCACGCATCGTCTGTCTTTCCTTCCTGGATTTCTGTATCTTGGAGATGTGCTCAAACAAGTCCGAAACAAAATCACTGAAAGGAAAAGTGTCCCCACCGTTTGAGATTTTCTTTGCCTGAGCTCTTGTTACCACTGCTGCTGAAACTGTAGGGTTCAGTTCCTCTGAGATTAACTCAGTAAATCCTGGACAGTCATTTCCAGTAATCACGAGCACAGGTAACTTAGGTACTACCCCCACTTTCATTTGGTGTGACACACCCTTAATGGTCAGAGTCACTTGGGTGGTGGAATAGTATCAAGTGTCCTGGTGTATGCAGATGACACCAGTACCTGGTCCTTTTGCACAGTGTTTTCCCAGCACTTCAACATGCACTAGGGTCTGTCTGCTTCCCAAATCAATGAGTCCCTTTACAGTCTCGTCCCCCACCTTCACATCTGTTAAGTACTTGCCTCAATATGCTAAGAACAGATCTGTTCCAGTGTCACTCTTCATATGGCAATTTCTTGCAATATGATCTGGCTTATTATAGTTACAGCAAATAACGTCTTTGGGCACAGATTTGTTACCCACACCAGAGTTCATATCAAACTTGGAGTTTAAATAGGAAAAAAAGTGTCTTACCAGTGCTTGGCTGTTATCTCGCTGCTGTGGCATTTGTCTGGCCATTTGGTAGTCCTCGGCCAAGGCAACAGCCTTTTCCCCACTTTCTGGTCGATGTTCCTTTACCAACAGCTGCACATCTGTAGGCAGGATGTTGATGAATTGCTCTGTTGCAAATGTGTTGATGATCTGTGGGACTGTTTTGCCCTCTGGTTGGAGCCATTTTATCATGAGTTCTCCGAGTCAGGTGAAGGCTTCTCGAGGACTGTCGCTGAGTTGTACTTCAGAGATTGAAACCTTTGCCTGTAGGTCACTCCTGAGATGTCATACCTTTTCAGGATTTCGCTTTTCACTAGGTCATAGTTTTCTGGCTGTGCAGTGTCCGTATTGCTATAGGCAAGTTGGGCTTTCCCTGACAAGTAGGGTACCAGTCTGATTGTTCATTGTTGCTTTGGCCATTTGGCAGACTGTGGCAACTCTCTCAAAAGTTGTCAAGTATGCCTCGATATCATCTGAGGGACACAATTTTGTAAGTTTGGTGGCTTTTAAGCTGCTTGTGTTCTGTCGCTAGTCTGGATCTGTGCTAGATCCTCTCTGCCTTTGATAGCTTGCAAGGCATCCAGCCATTGCTGCTCCTGTCGCTGCATCTCTTCTGTCATCTGCTGCTTCTCTTCTCTCCTCTCTCCTCTCCTCTGCTTCTCCATCTCTTTTTGTTGTATAGCCCACCATTTGAAAAAGTCCATCAGGCTTTCAGTTTCTGTCACTGTCTGTTCTTTTTCCATAACTGTGCTGGCTGTACAATCTCAGCTTGAAATTCTGTCTCTGCTAGTTTGGCTGCCATTCTCCTGGTAACCACTCCTGGACTTGCTGCTGCAGAATCCATTCCTTTCTCTATGCTTTCCTGATACTAGGTCCAGTACCCATGCACAAAACTCCTGGCTTAGAGTATGCAAGGCATAAATCTCACTTAGGCTGACACCATCTGTCATTGAGGCACAGTTCCGGGAAGCATAGGAAAAACCAGGAGGAGTTGTAAAATTCGCAACAAGAATTTTATTATAAATAACAATAAAATAAAAAATAAAATTGTTCAGTATAACTATTTACAAAGGCAAAATAAACAGAGAAGATCCATCTGAGTTTTCCTTCGATCTCTGTGTCCCCTGCAAACAATTGCAGCTCTGTCTTATGTCTTTGCAACCCCCCTTCTTAACAAGCATCCTGTTTTTTTCTAAAATGTTCTTGTACATATCAGGCAGGTGCGGCTAGAACACAGTGTCCCAGAACTGAGGCCCCTTTTCCACAGCTTCTGCAAAAGGCTTCAGAATTGCATTTCTGGTTAACCCCTTGAGTTCCCAATAGCTTTTTTGCAATCATCTCAAACTAAAATTATTATTCAGTGAAGCCCACCAGGATGAATCCCATCACTGCAGAATTCTCCAGTAGAGTTACTGCAGGAAACAATGCAATTATAATTTGAGTTAATCTCTTTTGTCATGCAGAAAACCTGTGACACTGTGCTTCATCCTGGTGGCCTTCACTGTATATTTCAACAGTAACACTATATAATTTTCTAAACAAAGGGATCCCAATATCAGTTATATTTCCACATAATGATTTACTTATATTTTTATACCAGCAGATATGCAAGGGAGGAAAAATACAGAAACAGCAAGGGAAGGCTGAGAGACAGTGAGAGGAAAAGAACTTTGAGAATGTCGGGGTGATCAAATCCTAGGTCCCACAGGAACATTTGGTTGCACAACCAGACAGACAAGAGATAGGAAAGGAAAGGACAGAACAGATCCCTGCATTCAAACTCTCCATAACAACAGGTATAGAGTCCTATTCAACCCTGTCTCACAGGCCACAATCTCAGACAGAGGAGTTAGACAGGAAATTAGCAGGACAGATCAGAAGGGCCTGCGGAAAGGGTAGCACAATGATTGTGGGGGAATTCAACCTGCCGGGAGTGGATTGGAGTACCCCAGCCTTCATGAATAGAAGGGAGCAGATACTTCTGGACGTGTTCCAGGATAGCTTCCTAATGCAAATGGTCAGTGAGCCAACCAGGTTAGGGAACACCCTGTACCTCGTGCTGGCAAATGGGGAGTTTGTGAGGGAGCTGGGGGTTGAAGAACTGCTGGCAGAGAGTGACCACCACTCAGTGTGGTTCACATTGAAAATGGGTATGGAGGGAGTAGAAACAGGTACAAGAAGTATTGGACTTCAGGAGGGCCAGCTTCGTGAGGATGAGGAAGGTAGTTAAAGGGTATCTGGCCAGAATCCAAACTAATATGAACACTAACCAGAGGTGGGAGGTCATAAAACTGAGGATTGAGGAGGCAAACAAAACCTGCATCAGGGTCCAGAGTGAGAGAGCTAGGGTCAAGAAACCCAGATGGTTGAGCAGGGGGGTCATGGAGAAAGTAAGAAATAAAAGATCCACTTTTAGGACACTCAAAAAAACAGGAAGAGGGGAGGACAGAGAGGATTACCTGAAGGAATCGAAGGAGGTGATGAAGGCAGTAAGGACAGCCAAGGCATCTAAGGAGCTCAGTCTGGCGCAAGGCATCAAGAAGGGGGAGAAGGAATTCTTCATGCATATCAGGGAGAAAAGGAGTTGGGACAAAATAGTAAGGATTAAGAGGGATAGGAGGTGGGTGGAAACGGGCAGAGCAGGCAGAAGCACTTAATGAATACTTCTGCTCTTTGTTTACTAAGGAGAAAGGAGGGGCGCTACCAAGGTGGTTAGGAGGTCAGGCTCATGGGGGGAGGGAGGAGGTGACAGATGGGGGAATCACAGAGCGCAGGGTACTGGAGGGCCTGAGGGCACTGAGGGTGGACAAGGTGCCAGAACCAGATGACTTTCACCCCAGGGTACTGAGAGAGCTGGCAGGGCCCTTGTCAGACCTGTTCAATGCCTCCCTGGTCTCAGGAAGTGTACCTCAGGACTGGATGATGGCTCACATGGTAGCCTTCCATAAGAGTGGTCCTAGAGACGAACCGGGCAACTACAGGCTGGTAAGCCTCACATCCATCATGGGAAAACTGATGGAGACAATCCTGAAGGAGAGACTGGTGTCCCTCCTGGAGACCAGTGGGCTGCAGGATGTTAGGCAGCATGGATTTGACATGGGCAGATCCTGTCAGATCAACCTGGTGGATTACTATGACTGGGTAACTAGACAGTTGTACAAGGTCCATGCAGTGGATATCCTGTTTCTGGACTTCAGTAAGGCATTCGACTCGGTGCCGCACAAAATGCTAGGTAGTAAGCTGGCAGGTACAGGAGCAGGGGCGAAAATGGTGGGATGGGTAGTAAACTGATTACAGGGAAGGCAGCAGAGGGTGGTGGTAGGAGGGGAGGGGAGCTCTCATCTCCGAGGACAATGACAAGTGGAGTACTGCTGGGTCCAGTGTTGTTTGGGTTATTCATATTAGACATCTCAATGGGCATCAAGAGCAAGATCAGTTTATTTGCAGATGACACCAAGATGGAGAACTAGTGGATGACCTAGGAGGGTGGCATGGGTTGCAGGACGATCTGTCAAAATTGGAGACCTGGTCGGACACCAGGCAGTTGGGGTTCAGTGCCAAAAAGTGCAAGGTGCTACAGTTCAGGGGAAAAAAAACAAGGAGGAGTTACGAGCTGAGGGGGCTTCAGCTAGCCATGACAGAGGAGGAGAAGAATCTGGGGCTGATTATAACAGGCTCAATGAACAGCTCGGCACAATGCAGGAAGGCAGCTGCAAAGGCCAACAAAATGCTGGGTTGTAATGCCAGGGATATAGCTTCAAGGAGAGGGAGGTGATCCTGCCGTTGTATACTGTAGGTCACTGGTTAGGCCACACCTGAAGTACCGCATGCAGTACTATTGCCCATACCTGAAAAGGGATACTAAGTTACTGGAGGGGGTGCAGCACAGGGCAACAAAGATGATCGAGGGACTAGGAGACATACCATACGTGAGCAGGCTGAGAGAGTTGAACATGTACTCACTGGAGGAGAGGAGAGATGGGGAATATGATTGAAACCTTCAAGTACATGAAGGGAATAAACAAGACAGGCATGGAGGAACTATTCAAGTTAAGGGGGGGGTAGGGACACTTGAGGTCATGATCTCAGATTGAAAGGGGGAAGGTTCAGGAGGGAAATGAGAAGACACTTTTTACTGAGAGAGTGGTGTCTGGGTGGAATGTGTTGCTTGTGAAAGTGGTATCCTGTAGAACAGTGGACTGCTTCAAAAGGGGATGGGGGAAGGGAGGGAGGGGCAGCTGTAGTATAAGGGTTACTAGCTGCACACTCAAGCAGACTTGATAGACCATGAGACCTTTATCTGCTGGCAAATTCGTATGTTCGTAAGCCCGTCATGCCTCCCCTGGGTCCTCTCGTGGGGGACTGACTCTGCCACTTCCTTTCTGCCTGGTCCGCTGTCACCATGGACAGGTGGATTCTTGAAGTGGTGGGTCAGATTGTGCCTCTAGAGTTTGAGCAGTACCCTCCATGCCGAGCCCGCACCACACGGGAGGACTTGGTTTCTGCAGACATGCTGTTAGCTGTCAGAGACGACGTAGCCCAGTTCCTCCCCAAGGAGGTCGTGGTTCCTGTCGTGGACCCAGGGTTTGTCTCCCCATACTTCATTGTGCCAAAGCAGACGGGAGTGGGGGTGGGGCTGGTGCCCTATTCTAGATCTGAATGACCTGAACATTTTACTCAGGTCGCGCACCTTCAGTATGGTAACTCTGTCTCAGATCATACCATCTCTAGAGTAAAACATGTGGTTTTGCTCCCTGGATCTTCAGGATATGTTCTTTCACATCCTGATCGGCCTGTCTCACCAAAGGTTCCTCCGCTTTCAAGCTGAGGGAACCCTCTATGAGTTCCAGGTCATGCCTTTCAGCCTCTCCTCAGCCCTAGGGTCTTCACCAAAGTGAATAGCAGTGGTGGCAGCTTACCTGCAGTGCCGAGGGGTCCAGGTCTACCCCTACCTGGATGACTAGTTGTTAGCGGGTCCCTCCAGACAGGAGGTGGAGCAGTCCAGGGATCTGGCCCTCCGGACCTGTGTCTCCCTTGGCCTCCTGGTCAACAAGGCCAAATCAGAACTCGTGCCCTCGCAGGTGAACAACTTCATCGGGGTGGAGCTTGACTCTTGCAGAGCCAGAGCCCGGCTTCCAGCATACATGGCAAAGGCTCTCTCCTCCTCTGCCCGATCATTTTGGGTTGAGCAATTGCGCCCTGCCTGGGACTTCTTGTGCTTGCTGGGCTACATGGTGGCCTGCACCAGCATGGTCCGGTGGGCCTGCTGGAGAATGTGCTTCCTGCAGTGGGAGCAGCCAGCCAGTGGTCTCAGCGCAAGGGTCACTTTGACCCAGTGGATTTGGGACACCATCCAGTGGTGGTTAGTCCCAGCACATCTGCAGGAAGGGATCCCATTTGTCTGCCCAGAGCCGGCGGTTATCCTGATGACTGGTGCCTCTCTCATGTGCTGCGGTGCCCACCTGGGGGAACACAGAGTCCATGGGCTCTGGACCCCCGAGGAGTCCCAATGCCACATCAACCTGCTGGAGCTCCGGGCAGTTTGGCCCTGACTGCATTTGCTCCTCACATTCAGGGTCAGGTGGTCCAAGTCCAAATGGACAACACCACAACCATGTACTACCTCAACAAACAAGGTGGGACGCACTCCCTGTTTTTGTGCATGGAAGCTCTCCATGCCTGGACCCTCATTCACAGCCTGGAGACAGCTCTCCTAGCCATCCATGTGGCAGGAGCCTCCAGTCAACTGGCGGATGCCCTCAGCCAGGTTGGCGAGGCATCTCACAAGTGGTCCCTCCACCCAGAGGTAGTTCACAGCCTGTTCACCCAGTGGGGCACCCCTCAGTTGGACCTGTTTGCCTCCATGATGAACACAAAGCTGAGACTGTTTTGTGCCCACTGCTCTCAGCAGGAAATGCTGCAGGGAATGCCTTGTCAAGGCCCAGGAGCCCAGGCCTCTTTAATGCCTTCCCTCCATTTCCCTTAATCCACAAATGCTGCTAAAGGCCAGGAGGGACAAGGCACAGGTGATCCTGGTGGCTCTGGACTGGCCATGCCAGTTCATGTACCCTGATCTCCTCAGTCTCAGCAGCAGGCTCCTGAGGCATTTTCCCCATGCCCCGGACCTGCTTCTATCAATTATGGGAAGGTATTCCATTCAGACCTTCAATTCCTGCACCTGACATCCTGGTTCCTGAGTGACTAGAGTTCCAGGCTTTGGATCTCTCCAAAGCGGTCTTCACTGGGGTGGAGGCTTCTCGGAAGGAGTCAACCAGGAAGTGCTACGGCTTCAGATGGAAGAGGTTCTCCATTTGATGTCAGGGCAAGGGGTTGGATCCTTTGTCCTGTCCAGTGGCTAGCATCCTTGACTACCTTTGGTCCCTTTCTCAGTCAGGCCTTAGGTCAACGATCCTTAAGGTGCACCTGGCAGCTATCTCTGCTTACCAGGCGTAGGCTGGTCAGCAGTTGGTGGCACAGGAGAAGGTGGTCTAGCACTTTTTCAAGGGCCTTGACCACATTCCCCTCTGGTGCATGAACCACCACCACTGTGGGACTTGTTGCTGGTTTTGGCAAAGCTCTTGGGCAAGCCATTCGAACTGATGAGCAGATGTGAGATATCACACCTGTCGTGGAAGACCACCTTTCTGGTGGTTATCATGTCAGCCAGAAGGATCAGTGAGCACCAGGTGCTTTTGGTGGAGTCTCCTTACCTGGTCTTCCACAGGGACAAGGTTATCCTGTGCCCCAACCCGAAGTTCCTCCCGAAGGTTTAGAGTTTCACCTTAAAATGTTATGAAAGGTCTGGATGAGCTCCACTGTAAACACAACGTTCTCTTCAAAATCTTCTTTATTTTCACAAAATAAATAACAATTGGGCTACGTTTCATGGTGAAACCACTTCCTCAGGCCCTCGTGTTTTCTTCCTATCAAAAATTAATACAAAGCTATTTGAAATTTCCTTTCTTAACATTCTCAATTAGCTAATCACACTACTGCTATTAGCACGTATCACCACTAGAGTGCACCAAAGTTCTTAATTTTTGTTTTGCATAAACTTTTTATGTTTGTCTTATTCAAACCAAAACAAAAGCAACAGCTCTCATCTCAGTAGACACATAACATTCTTTTCCTAGACCTTAAAAAGGTCTCTCTCTTTTTACATCCATTATGCTCTTCCAGTTAATTTCAATATTATTATTACAAACCATATACATATCTCTCATATCAAGTACATGCATCTATTATTTAACTTTTAAATATTACAACATTAGGAGAAAGGGAAAAAATATAAAGAGAAGAAGAAAAAAAAAAAGGGGGACCTCCTCCACCCTCCAAATCCTCCCACCCCTGTATAAAACCCTCCCTCCTCTCCCATTCCCCCATCCCCCCTTCCCAGTTAATCGAGAATTCACTTCATCTACTGTGCTTATCAATACATTCTTCTATAGCATCTGATACATTGCCCCATTAGTTTCCTTTTCCCTTTTATTGCTTCTTAGCCACAGCTTCTCCTAAAATAGAGAGCATCAAACATTCCATGGGCTCCCCTTACTGTTTTATAGCATTCTATTATTGATCTCTCTACTTTCTAATCCCCTTAGCTTATTTTACCCTCATCTTAATACTTCCTGCTCCGTGGGATTCATAGTGCACCAATAAGGTGCCTATATGTTCATAAACTGATTTTCCCGCCCCTTAGCTTTGTATGTTAAGCTTTCATGCTGCAGTGCATCCCATGCTAAGTTCCTCCACTGCTTAATTGTAGGTTTATCTCCAGACACCCATGTGTTTAAGATACATTGCTTTGCCAATACCAGGAGTATTCTCATCCATCTTTCCAGCACCTCCCACTCATCCTGGTGCATACTATCTATACCAAATAACATTAAGAGTGGTTCCACTCTAATACGATGCCCTTTCATATTTGTCAATTCTTTTGCCACCTCCTCCCAAAAGGATTGGAGCATCGGGCATGCCCAAAATGAGTGCATATAGGTACCTAAGGCTGTACCACACCTCTGACAAATAACCGATATTGCTGGATTATATCTATTAACTGCCACTGGTGGGGTGTACAGCCTGTGCACACATTTAAATGCTACCTCTTTATACTTATTAAATAGTAGAAGCCCCTGGTGTGTCCCTTTCATTAAAGTCCATTGCTCCTCTGTCAATGCATTTCCCAGGTCCCTCTCCCAGAGGTACTTAGTTTTAGTTGTCGTGTCTGGCCATTGGAGTCGCAGGAGGGATGTAGCCTTCCTTATAATACCTACGGGCTTCTGCTTGATTTGCTGCAGCAACTCCTCGAGGACATGAACCTTAGATCCTGGCTCTCTCTGTTTCTCAATATCTTGCACATATTTTCTCACCTGGAAATATCTGAACAGATGGTGGGCCGTTAAGCCCAGTCCTTCTCTAAGCTCGTTGAATGGATAAACCCCCCCACTCTTTCTGATATCATTATGACACAATATCCCTCTTTCCTCCCAAATCCTAAATGAAGGGTCTCCTACCCCCGGAATAAAGAATGGGTTCCCAACTAGTGGTAATATAAATGATTCCCCTTTTTGGTGCCCCATCACCTTCTTAATTTGTTCCCAACTGTCCATTACACCATTCACTAAAATACCCGAATCCCTCTTTTCTAGGGACATGGATATGTTGTTCATCCACACTCATTGGCAGGTATCCTTGCCGCTTTAAATCTTGCCGGAAGGTCTTCAAGCTTGCTTCTCCCACCCACCCGGGTGGTATAACTCTCGGCTCCGCCCCATGATGCCAGATCTTCCTTACCGCTAGAAGCTCAGGTTCCTCCCTAATGCCTGCGTTTGAGACTGGTTCCTATTTCTCCGTTTGGGTTTAAAAATAAATTTCACGAAAAGACTTCAGTCTTCGATCCTCGCCGCTGGGTGGACCAAATCGACTCCGGATTTGGAGATGCCCATGCGGCAGAAGATGTCTCGGACGGATCCACACTCCACTGGTGTCTACTGCTAGGCCTTGGGCACGACCTGCAGGCTTGCGACCTGTGCTCATCTTTCGGCCTATGTCCTCAAAGACGTGCTGCCCGATTGCAGCTGGGCGTCCGAGAAAGCGCTTCCCTCGGTGAAGTCCAAAGGAGGCCCGGTTGGCGGTGTCTCGATGGCGGTCATGATCAGCTCGAAAGGATGATCGCCTCGAAGAGGAGGCGGCGCTGGGTCAGATCTTCTCGCCATGGCATTTATCCCGCCTCTCTGGGTTCTTCCTACATGGCTTCTTTTAAGGGCTTTGTCTGTCCCTCCCACTAAGGGAAAGGGCTCACGTCTACTGGACCTTATTCTCGGTCCAAAAAGAAGGACAGGGGTCCCTCCGTCTACCATCTTGGGAGCGGAAAGGTCCCTTTCCCCGAGTCGCCGACTGTCAAGCTCGGCCACTGGCCTCACGGTGTCCCCTGCCAGGTCAGTTGACCGAGACTCCCACCGCCTAAGTCGAGATTTTTCTCGACCTGTTGGACGGCTGTCGCCTTTTAGCAGCCGAGATTCCCTCTCCCGTGTCTCTCCGGGAGGAGTTACAGGATCCTGGGCTCAGCCTGTGCCTCGGGTTCTGGGCCCTCGGATGGACCATCCAGGCAAGGAGGGCGTCGGTTCGGCCACCTCCTGCATCGGCCTCGAAATTCGGGATTTTGTCTGGACCTCTTCGCGTCCAGCCTCCCACCGTAGGCGGTCTGTCTCGGCATCATGGGTATGGGCGTCGCTGCCCTCGCTCCTCCTCTGATGAGGGAGATTTCGGCGAATTACGGCGGATGGTACAGGATCTTATGTTGCAACAGTTTCCTCCTGGCCGGGCGTTTCCGCTTCTTCCCCCGCCATTATGGGTGCCCGGAGCTGTCTGACACAACCCTGATTGTCCGGGGGAGTCGTACCCAGGCTGTTGTCTGGCTAAACCAGTTGCTCCAATCATTCGTGGAACCTCTGCCCACAGCCAATTTGGGTCTGGCCCAGGATTCGGTCGCAAGGGTTACCCCATCGGTTGTCAGTTACCCTCACCCGACCGACCGCAGGTGAAGGGTGGCTCAGGCCAGAGGTATTTCGAGACCTTCCGGTCCGAAGATTTCCTCCTTTTCCAAGCGACTGACTTGGAGTCTTCAGAGGTCGGTCAATGACGATAGCGGGTCGTCCTTCCTTGGACTGCTTCGGCCATCTCGAGTCCACCGATGGAGCTCTAACCGCTTCCAACTGGCCAGGTATCCCTCAATGGAGATTCTGGACCGAGATTCTCCGACGGAGGCTCGTGGCCGAGGCCATAGTGGGTCTGGCACTGAGCTTTGGCGTTTGCTTCCTGCCCCGCGCTCGCCAGATGTCCAGGAAGTATGCGGCCCCACTGTTCCTTGTCCGGTTTTTTGGAACACCCTCTGCTGAGGGGTTGAGTTAATGACAGCGTCATGCTACCGCACCAGGATGTGGACAAAACTCTTGACAAGGAGTCCAAGAAATTGACTACGCCGTGGTAAGTCTATGCCATCTCTCGGCCTTCATGGCTGGGGTTCTGTCGTCCTCATGGCACATTTTTTCTATGCCCTGTTGGCCCTGGATGAGGTCGTCTCATCTTCTGCCGATCTGCAGACTGTTACAGGGCGGGACCAGGCAGGGTAGTGGCCAAACAGCAGCTCCAGACTGCTTGATATAGAGAATCATGTGCCAGATCGGTGGCAGCCGAGGGTTATGTGGCGTGGCTTGGCTGAGGATATCCACCTTACTGGATACCCAGCACAAGGTTAAGGATGTTCCCTTGGGACCTCGACCTCTTCGGCCCCGGGGTGGAAGGCCTGCAGAGGATCGAGAAGTCCAATGCCTTTGACTGTTCCTCCACCAGAAGGACAAAGGCTTAAACCACAGCCTAAGTCTTCGTCCTTCTGTGCCTCCTCCTGCCCAGTAACGCTGGGCCAGCAGGCTCGGCCTTGGCATCCCAAACCCAAGCCGGCTTCTCAACAGGAGGTGGAGAGGTTCAGGAGGTCCCCGCCGTCCCCCTCCAAGCCTGCCCAGTGACGGGCTGAGGGTGTCGCCCCCATTCGGCCACCTACTTCCTGTCCCCCGTGGGGGACGGCCCGCACTTTCCGTTTCCACCTGGTCCGCTGTTACCACGGACAGGTGGGTCTTGAGGTGGTGGGAGAGGCCTGCCTCTGAATTTTAGCAGGCACCACCTTCAGAGCCGTCCTCGGCTCTGGGGTCCCCAGCTCACCAGGCTCACCCAGCGGGAGGTGATAAGAGAGGTGGCGGACCCTCCTTCAGACCCAGGTTTCGTGTCCAGATACTTCCTGGTTCACGAAGAGAAGCGGGCTGGCGCCCCATTCTCGACCTACCACGGACTAAACAAGTTCCCTGGGTCTCGAACCTTGGGATGGTCACTCTGGCTCAGATAATACCATCCTTGGAGCAGCGTGTGGTTCTGCTCTCTGGACTTGCAGGGCTGGCGTTTTCCGTCTATCGTCCGTCTCACCAGAAATTCCGCCGCTTCGGCGGAAGGATCCACCGAGTTCAAAGCCATACCCGCCGGCTTGTCTCTCCAGCTCCCAGGGTCTTCACCGTGCATAGTGGTGACAGCATTCCCTCACGGCGCCCGGGGTCCGGGTGTACCCTTACCTGGATGACTGGCTGATAGCAGCTCCCTCCAGGAAGGGAGGAGTGGTCCAGAGATCTGGCCCTCCGGGTCTGCTCTCAACTGGGCCTCCTTATCAAAGGGCCAGGGTAGACTCGAGCCAAAGCAGGTGATTCTATTCATCCGGGGGCGCTTCGACTCTTGAGAGCCAGGCGCGGCTCCAGCGGACAGGGGCGAGGTTCTTTCCTCCTTTGCCCGATCATTTCTGGTTGAACTTGAACCATCCCTACCCGGGACTTCCTCGCCTCCCTGGGTCTCATGGCGGCCTGCACCAGCGTGGTCCGTTGGGCCCGCTGGAACATCGCGTCCCCTTCAATGGGGACTGGCCAGCCAGTGGTCTGGCGCTGCGATCCTTTGGACCAGCTTGTGTCGGTGACACAGGGGATGTGGAGCGCCTCCAGTGGTGGACCGTTCAGATCATTTGGCAGGAGGCATCGTTGCGTCCGCCCCGAGCCGACGGTCTCTCTATCGACCGTGCCTCTCTGATGGGTTGGGGTGCCCATCTGGGGAACACGGGCTCATGGCCTCTGGTCCCGCTGGAGTCCCGATGCCACATCAACCTGCTGGAGCTCGAGTGGTCCGCTAGCTCTCACCGCCTTTGCTCCGTTCCTCCGGGCAAGTGGTCCGAGTCAGACGGACAATACCGTGACCATGTTCTATCTAAACCGCCCGGGGTAGGGGCCCGGCTCCATGCTTCTGTGCAAGGAAGCTCTCCGCATTTGGTCACTCGTGGCGCAGCCTGGAGGCGGATCTCCTAGCCATACCACGTGGCAGGGCCTCCAACACCCTGCCGATGCCCTGAGCCGGATGGGGCTGCATCCCGCAGTGGTCTCTCCTGTCGCGGTAGTACAGCATCTGTTCTCCCATTGGGGCACACCTCAGGTGGACCTGTTCGCCTCCAGGGAGGGCACGAAGTAGAGACTGTTCCATGCCCGCCCCCTCAGCAGGGCTCGCTGCAGGGGGATACCTTCTCGAGGCAGTGGACCCCGGGCCTCTTTTACGCCTTTCCCCCATTTCCCTTGATCCACAAGGTGCTTCTCAAGGCGAGGAGGGACAAGGTGCAGGTGATTCTGATAGTCCCAGACTGGCCTCGCCAGTTCTAGTACCCAGATCTCCTCAGTCTCAGCTCCAGGACTCCGGCAGCTTCCGTCGGCCGGACCTGCTCTCTCAGTCAATCACGGGAAGGTGTTCCATCCGGACCTTCAATCCCTGCACCAGACGGCCACGGTTCCTGGCTGGCAGAGTTCCAGGCCTTGGGTCTTTCCGGCGAGGTCCTCAATGTAGTTGAGGACGTCCCGTAAGTCGACACCAGAAAATGCTATGCCTTCAAATGGAAAAGGTTTTTCCATTTGGTGTCAGGAGCAAGGGCTTGGACCCTTCCTCCGCAAACCATGGCAAGCATCTTGGACTATTTATGGTCCCTTTCTAATCAAGGGCTTAGGTCGGCGGACCCTAAAGGAATGTGCACCTGGCAGCCATCTCTGCTTACCAGGTGCGGGCGGGAAGCAGTCGGTGGCGCAGGAGAAGGTGGTCTGGCGCTTTTCAAAGGCCTTGATCACATTTCCCTCCAGTACGGGAACCCCCACCTCCGTGGGATCTACTGCTAGTACTGGCAAAGCTCATGGGCAAACCATTCAGAACCTATGCACAGGTGTGCTCTCTCTACCTGTCGTGGAAGACCGCCTTCTTGGTGGCTATCACGTCAGCCAGAAGGATGGGAGAGCTCCAGGCGCTTTCCATCAAGTCTCCTTACCTGGTCTTCCACAGGGACAAGGTTGTCCCTGCTTCCCACCCGAAATTCCTTCCAAGGTGGTGGGAGTTTCTACCACCTTAACCAAAGTGTTCACTCTGCGGTGTTCTACCCCAATCACACTCGGAGGCGAATATAGGCTCCATACTTTGACTCTAGAAGCGGCTCGCCTATTACAAAGCAGCGCACGCTGAAATCGGGAGAGGTTCGCCAGCTGTTTGTCACCTACGCTGAAGCCGCATCTGGCAGACCTGCAGCCAAGCAGGACGATAAAAGGTGGGTCACTTCCTGCATAGATCTCTCATATAAGTTGGCGGGCATGGAGCCTCCCAGAGGGATAAGAGCTCATTCTACCCGCCATACTGCCATGCAACGTGGCTGCTTCCAGGACGTCCCTATCCAGGAAATCTGCAGGGCTGCTACCTGGAAGTCAGCAAACACCTTCATTACCCATTACCACATCGACCTTAGTCACGCCCGGGATGCTGGTTTTGGGACCTCGGTTCTCAGTCTCTCTTTCCCAAGTAAGTATTGGGGTGTCGTCTTGCCTCCCTCCTCCCGGAGAACTACTGAGGAGTCTCCTAATGAGTGTGGATGAACAACATATCCATGTCCTAGAAATACAGGTGTACTCACCCGTAACAGGAGTTCTAGGAATGTTATGTATTGTTCATCCACACGACCCACCCGACCTCCCGGCTCGACGCACAACCTGAGCTTCCAGCCAGTCAGGATCTGGCGGCGGGCAGGAGTTTATACCACCCGTGGTGGGAGGCAAGCTTGAAGACCTTCCGGCAAGATTTAAAGCGGCAAGGATACCTGCCAATGAGTGTGGATGAACAACATATACCATTCCTAGAACTCCTGTTACAGGTGAGTAACCTGTATTTCTTGCAGCACCCTTCTACCTCCTTCAGCTAATAAGGAAGCAATCCGGACCCCATATCCTTTCTCCTCCAGATCCATCCAACTGGCCTCCTTTGGCCTATACACCCAGTCCTTGATGATCCTCATTTGCGCGGCCCAAAAGTATAGCTTCATGTCTGGGTAATTTAGCCCTCCCCTAGCTTGATCGCTTTCAATTTATTTAGGCTAGCCCTTGGCTTCTTCCCTTGCCAAATGAACTTAGAACAATCTTTTTCAAATGCTTTTATATCTTTCCCTGTTAGCCCTGTGGGCAACATCTGCAGTGGGTATAACACTCTGGGAAGAACGTTCATCTTAAGTAGATTAATATGTCCTAGCCATGATATAGGCAAATTCCTCCATCTACCCAGGTCTTCTCTCACTGATCTCAGTAGTGGGCTATAGTACAGTTTACATAGTGATCGGAGGTCCCTTCCTATCTTGATCCCCAAGTAAGTAAAATGTGCACCTACCCTCCGAAGGCCCCATGTATTTCCCCTCCTCCCCTCACCCAGAAACATAATTTCAGACTTTCCCAAATTCAATTTGTATCCAGAGAATACAGCAAATTGTGAGATAACTTCCAACAAAGCCGGCATGGACTGGGACAGCCTCGTCACGTATAGCATCATATCGTCAGCATACAGTGTGATTTTATGCTGTCTTCCACTTTTCCCTTTCACTCCTTGTATTCTTGGGTCTTCTTTAATAGTTATGGCCAGTGGCTCTACCGCCATTGCTAATAACAAAGGGGAAAGAGGGCATCCTAGCCTCGTCCCTCTATGCAGTGTAAACTGTTCTGTTAGGTTCCCGTTGACCAACACTGCAGCTTTAGGTGCCTGGTACAGTGCTCTTACCATTCTAATAGAGCTTTCCCCTAGTCCAGAGCGTTCTGGTATTGCAAACAGGTATGGCCATTCAATCCTGTCGAACACTTTTTCGGCGTCCATAGACAGTATGGCTGCCCGCCCCCCCCGGTCTTTTAGCTTGCTCTCAGGACGTTAAGGACCTTTCTGATGTTGTGATAGGAATGCCTCCTTTTACAAACCTGGTTTGATCCAGATGGATCAAGTCAGGGAGGATGCCCTCCAATCTGGTGGCCAAAATTTTAGCATACACCTTGGCATCGCAATTTAGAAGGGATATGGGTCTATACGATGCACACTCCATTAGGTCTTTGTTTGGCTTGGGAATCACACACACCATAGCTCTACCATATGTATCAGGTAGTTCTCCCACTCTCTCTTCCTTCCCTAAATACCTCCCATGTAGCCTCCTTTACGTCTTCCTTCAGCAATCTGTAATACTCTGCAGGCAGGCTGTCTGGACCACAGGCTTTCCCAGGCTTCATTGTATTAATAGCCCAAATAATTTCCTCTGTGGTAATCTCCTTGTCTAACATTTCTTGTTGCTGTTTTGTTATTTGGGGCAATCTGTACTTATCCAGAAATTTTCGCATATCTCCTTCCCTTCCATCCCCACCTGTTCTATATAGATCTTCATAATAATTCTTAAATATCTCCCTTATCTCCTCATACTTAGTAGTAAACCTGCCCTCTTCTATTTTTGATGCCTAAGATATGCACGGCACTCTTTCTACCCTTCACAAGGTTTACCAGCAATGGTCCTGGCTTGTTTACCCACTCATATATTCTATGTTTCAGATAGTATAGTTTCTTTCGAGCCTCGTCCAGCAAAAGGGTGTTTAATGTCTGTCTGGTTGTTACCAACTCCTGCCTCATTTGCTCGCCCCCTCTCCCCTTGCCACCCTCCCCTCTAATATCCTCAGCTTTTGCTGAAGGGCTTGCTGCTTTTCCAATCTATTCTTTTTGCATTTTGCCATAAAGCCTACAATTGCCCCTCTCATGTAAGCTTTACCAGCATCCCACATAATTTGTTTGGAAGTGGCAGTTGGTGCGTTCGTGTCCATATAAAATTTAAATTGTTCCTTCACATAGTCCTGGAATTCTTGCGAGCCTAACATATAAGTAGGGAATCTCCATGTCTGTATTTCTCCCCTTTCACTTGGAGATTGAAAGGACACCACCACCCCTGCATGATCTGAGATCTGTATAGGCCCATGTGCCACCTTTCTGAGCTTTTCATACCAGCTCAGCGCTACATAAACGTGATCAATTCTCGACCACATTTTGTGTGGATTGGAATAAAAAGTAAATTCTTTATCCTGTGGGCACGCCGTCCTCCAGGCATCCACCATATTCAGTTCTGCTATTCCCTCCCTCCATTTTCTAATACATGGATCCCTGCGTCCCTTTCCCTCAGAGTGATCAAGGGCAGCGTCAGGTGTACAACTGAAATCCCCTCCCATAATTACATTTTCAAATTGTTCTCTCACTAATACAGTCAGTATGGTATTATAAAATTCTGGATCTAAATTAGTTGGCGCATATATACTCCCGAATGTGACTTTCACGCCATGGAGAACCCCTGTTAAAAAGACATATCTGCCTTCCCTTGAATCCGTAAGGACTTTTGTAACCTGTAAAGGCAGATTTTTATGCACCAGAACTGCCACTCCCTGCTTTCGAGAGCTGAAAGGATGCATAGCAGGCGCCCACCCAACCCCTTTTAAGTTTCCCATGCTCCACTGGCATCAAGTGCGTTTCTTGCAGGAGAGCCACCTGCACTTGCGCCCTCCTTAAAGCTGTTAAAACGGCGCTCCGCTTAACCGGGGAGGAGAGACCCCGCACATTCCAAGACTGTACCACCATATCATTTCTCACCATTGTCTCCCTTCATTTTCCCTTTTCCTGTTCTTTCCCAAAAGTTTCCCAAGCTCGCCCCTCTCCTTAGTACCCGTTTATGCTCCGACATATTCTCCCCAACCATGGCCATGACCATTGCAGCACCCATATCAGAAGGTTTTAATTCCTTGCAGACCTTTTTACTCCTGTCCCTTATATGTGAATCTTGATTATTCTTATCTTTACCCCCATACCATGCCCCCCCTTTACCCCCCTTCCCAGCGTTATTCCTACTACTAAACTCTGTATACATTGCCCTCTCCACCAGTACCCCTCCTTCTTGATCTTCACTCACCAGTGCCTCTATCTGCCATCCACGTGGCACCTCCCGTTCTTTGCTGATTGAGCAGCTGCCTCCCCTCACCCCCCAGAGACCCGTACCTATAGCCTACTTGGGCCCATCTCATTTGTAGTATAACGAAGTGTCATGCATGAAACATAGAAAGAAAACCTCTCAAAACATAATTATGCCTTTTTGCTGCTTAATTCAAGTTCCTAACAGTCCGCTTTGACCCTCTCTAATTCTTGTCCACGGCCACATCGTACCTGCCTCCCATCATTTATCAACCCTCACAGTCCAAATAATTTGTGGAGCTTCTGTTCAACGACTGGTCCGGTCAGAGGTCAGTGAAGTAGGCCTTGTGATTCAAAATAAACATACACGTTAGGCCCGAGCCACCATACACTCCTCCCGGCCTACCTTCCATGCGGGGCTCTTCTGATGCCTTCCCACGCTTCTTCAGCCTTCCTCCTCCATACTTCCATGACCCCAGTGCGGATTCTTTTAGAAAGTTCTCATTCAGCCACCAACGCAGGCTGATTTAGCCACAGCTCCCACAGGTTCATGTACTTTAACACTGAACGTTTGTAACACAAATTGAACAAGGGATAACACCCCCAACCAGTGTCTCTAGTCCCTCTTACTCCCTCGAGCAGATCGCCACCATCCTCAGCCTATTTTCTTTTTAAGCTCATTTATAAAGACGTTTGCCTTCTCCACCTCCTAGAACGAATATACTGCTCCTTCGTGTTTTATCTTCAGGGTCGCTGGATAAATCATAAAGTGCTCCACTTGCATCTCTCTCAGCTGAGCCATCGCAGCGCCAAATACTCGCCATTTCTTGAGAAGCCTGTTCGAATAGTCTTGTGTGACGTGAATTCTCACCCTATCTATTTCAACTGGTTGATTTAATTTAAAGGCTTTAATCACTGCTTCCCAGTCCTGGAAGTTATGGTACCGGATCACAATGCTTCTAAGGGACTGGCCCGGCCCTGGCTTTGGCTGTACAGCTCTATGCGCCCTTTCAATCTTATGCTTCTCCCCTTTAGGCAGCAACTTCAGTATTTTCGATAGTTGTTTGGCACAGAATTTCATTATATCCGGTCCTTCCTTCCCTTCAGGGAGCCCTCGTAAACACAGGTTAGTACACCTAAAATAATTTTCTTGGTAGTTGAGGGCCTCTCGTAAGTCCTCCAACTCCCTCTCCAGGGCGACTATCTTTTCCGGCAACGGCTGCACCAGGTCCTCCACTCTAGATGTGCGGTCCTCCACCTCCGTTAATTTTTCCCCATGTGCTGTGGTTCTCTCCGCTATTTCTTGCAACTTTGCTTCTATTTGATTCTCCAGCTTTTCAAAACAGGGATTCAGTGTTGCCAGAATCTGCGTTGTCATCTCCCGTCCCAATACTGTAAATTCTGCCACTGAGAAGGATATTGGGCCTGTACCTTCTGATGTGGGCCCAGCCGGCTGTTTCTTTGGGTTCTTCCCAGCGTTTCTTGTGGGTTTTCCGGATGCATTAGAGAGGTAATCGTCCATCATTTTGCGGCACAGGACACTTATATGGCAGGATCTGACGATTTTAACCTTTATTTTAGTGAAAAAATATTTTATTTAGGTCTCCGGGGTGCAGAGCTCGAGGAGTACACATCCTACTTCTTAGCTGCTCATTAGCGCCCCCCAATTTTTGTTTTAAGTGACGGTTCACACAAATATATAAACATTCCCATTGTGCTTTTTATCTTAAAGTATCATATAATATAATAAATTTCTCTCATGGCAGACATTTAACCAGCCTCAAGATGTCCGAAACAGTATGAAACAATCATATTTACTCTCATAATGTACTCAATATGTTATCTCACCTGCTTAATACTTTTCTTTCAGTTCCTCCTGTCTTTCATTTTTCAGCTCAAAACATGCCACCAATGTGCTCTATAAATATACATAATCATGAGCATTACATATTTTTTTGCAGTATGTGCCTAATTCTTTACTATATGACTGCATCTGAGTATATTATACTGTAAACTCCCTTTATAGACTAGCTAATATCCTGTATAACTTCATCTAACTTAACTGTATATATAAACCTCTTCTCACCTAAAACTCATTAAAGGTTCTTTTGTATTCATTCTTGTATTTATCAGCCTTCTAGGGAAACAGTGTGACAAGGTAGCAGGTAAAGCAAATAGGATGCTGGGATGCATAGGCAGGGGCATCACCAGCAGGAAAAGGGAGGCTGTAATTCCACTATACAAGACACTAGTGAGGCCCCACCGGGAGTACAGTGTACCGTTCTGGAGACCTTACCTATGTAAGGACATAGGCAGGGTAGAGAAGGTTCAGAGGAGGGCAACAAAGATGGTACAGGAATTGCATCACAAGTCCTATGAGGACAAGCTGAAGGACTTGAATATGTACTACCTGGAGGCGCGGAGGGAGAGAGGGGATTGATAGCGACATACAAGTACCTTACAGGGAGGAACAGGGTGCAGGAATACACTATTTTCCAGCAAAAAAGATGTTCCAGGACTAGAGGGCAAGGGATGAAGTTGAAGGGAGGGTGATTCAGAGGAAATGCGAGGAAGAATTTCTTCACAGAAAGGGTGGTGGACAAGTGGAACACCCTGCCAGAGGAAGTGGTGGGGGCTGAAACAATCATGGGATTTAAGAATGCATGGGATAGACATAAAGGAATTCTAGAGGTCAGCGGTACGGGCAACAGACTTCAAGGAAAACGTAAAGGGAACTTACAAGCTCAAATGGGCAGACTGGGTGGGCCATAGGCCCTTATTGGTCGACAGTGTCTATGTATCTATGTTCTATTTACTGCTCAGAGCACTGCCCTTATTTTCAAAATACAATTGCCTGTGTATTTTCCTGCTCATAGTACTTTATTTCTAAAACTTCAATGAGGCCAATTCATATTTCTCTCCTACTGTTTCCCGATTTCTCTTTAACTTTAAACCAAATTATTTTTCTATAAGTAATAAACATGATTTATCAGCAAGCATCCCCCCATTCTCTTTGCTCCCCTATAGTCGTTTTTCACCGTTGCTCTGGACAAGTTTTTCTGTATTGGGGAAAAAAAACATTCATCATGTGATTAATCTCCCGGTGTACTTCACCAATCACACCTCAGAGTCTGAGCACAGCCTCCATACTTTTGACCTGAGGCGAGCGCTTGCCTACTACAAGGAGCGCATGGCTGGAGTTCAGGGAGAGGTTCGCCAGCTATTTGTCACATATGCTGAAGCCGCACCTGACAGACCGGCAGCTAAGCGGACAATTGGCAGGTGGACTGTATCCTGCATTGACCTCTGCTATAGGTTGTGAGGTAGGGAGCCTCCTGGAGGGCTAAAGGCTCATTCCACCTGTCACACCGCTGCCTCGGTGGTTGCTTCCAGGGATGTCTCTATCCAGGAAATCTGCAGGGCTGCTACCTGGAGGTGAGCACAGACCTTCATTTCCCATTACCACATCGACCATAAGTCTTGCCGGGATGCTGGTTTTGGGGACTCAGTTCTCCAATCTCTGTTCCCTAAGTAAGAGGTGTGCACCTTGCCTCCCTCCTCCCGGAGAACTGCTAGGAATCTCCCAGATAGTGTGGATAGTACAAGTTATCTACGTCCCTAGAAAAACAAGTTACTCACCTCTAACAGTAGATCTTCCACGGAGTGGTCTCTTGCAGTAGGTAATACACTTAGGTCGTCACCAGAGGTCGCTGTGGTGCCTGGCAGCTCTTGTAGCAGTCTTTTCCAGGGGCTACCCACACATTACATCAGCTTATTGTTTCCTATATAAGTGTGGGTGGTCCCTGGTATCCTCAGTTCATTTTCTCACCGTCTTCAGCTTGCACGCAACAGCTAGAGCAACTTCTGAAACAGCAGTCCTCGACGAGAAACAACATCGAAGAATCTACAAACAAGAAATTATCTCTCATGGAAGATCGAGGGGGGCTCATCCCAAGAGCTCCCCATCCACTGATTCTCATCATGGCACAAAAAAGAGAAGGAAAGCCCCTCCTCAGCCTCTGTGCCTAACTCACTCATCGATGGCCACCACCGTCGACAATACATTCATATTCTGCCTTTTCATCGATGGGGAGTTCACACTCTTTCATCGATGGCACCTTCCAGAGCTTCAGAGGCACTCTATGATGAACCCTTTGTGGGTTCCATTGATGGCACATCAAAGAGAAGGAGAGCCCCTCCTCAACTTCTGTGCCTAACTTACTTGTCGACGGCCACCACTGTCGACGATACATTCATATTCTGCCTTCTTATTGACGGGAGGTTACACTGTCATCGATGGAGCTTTCCAGTGCTTCCACAGCAGTCTGTGAATAATCTTTCCTGGGTCCCATCGATGGCACTGAGCAGGAGAAGCCCTTCTCAACCTCTGTGCCTCACCGCTCGTTGACAGCCACCGTGACAGGTGCTCCACTGTCGACGATGCCTTGACATGCAGCCTCTTCGTCGGAGGGAGATTACACCCTCTCATCGATGACACTTTCCAATGCATTGAGGGCAGTCTATGATGAACCATTGATGGATTAATTCAGCACTCCATCGACGGGGGCTCCTCTCCCGTCGATGGGGACACCATCTTTATTGGATAATACTGTTTTCTTGTCGGCTCCGTCGACAGAGAACCTTGTTCCTCTGGGACAACCAACTGCATTTGCCATGAATACTTCCCCTCCACCCTCACAGGTGTACACTCATATGGGCCAGGGGACAGGGTCCGGGACTCTGGACTTTGCCACCCGGGGCAAGACCTGCTCAGGCTATGCGTCCACTCACCTCCAAAAAACAATTCCCCTGTCCCCCCCCCTTCCCCCAACTGGACGTTACTCCAGTAGTACAGCAGGTCTTGCATGTTGTGTGGCATGCTCCGCCCTCTGATCCAGGAGGGCTGAGCCACCTCTCGTTCCCCTACTTGTCTGCCTCAATGCTTCCAGGGTGATAGAAAACCTTCCCACCCTGGCCACCTCCCTCATACGGCAATGACTACCTATCATACGAGGCTGAATTACCAGTAGATTTTACTGGAGACTTGGAGGATGAGGACTTCCAGGAAATGGATTATCAGCCCCACTCTCCTCTATTGGAGATTTCCTCTATCAATGAGGATTTATCCAGGTAGGCGACTGCCTCTCCTCCAAATGACCCATCTTTCCATGAGAGGATAGTCTAAATTTAAAAAAAAAAAGTCATGAGATTCTTTACCACTGAACATGACAAACAACGTAAGGATATGGCAGATTATGTAAAGTTACCAGAAGGCCTAGTCTTAGTGGTACCCCCACTGATCCAAACCTATCAATATATTATGCTTGCAGCCTGGAACCAGCCTTCCACTGTTATGGCTATCCCGCACAAGGTGAATCACCTCGGTGAGGCTCCTCTGGAGCATCCTTTTCTATCCACCACTCCTGAAATGGATTCAGTGGTGCTTACTGCCACTTATGATCGTCTTAACCAAACAAAACACATGAGCTCCTTACCTCCAGATAATGGGACATATGGTCAAATACCAGCATACACTGTAGTCCTCAGCCATGGTCTCCGTCAATAATCTACCTCCTTTTCAGGAACATGAAAAGTTATCGGCCACTACAGCTACTAACAATTCTTTTGTCTAGACACCCACTTCGCTCGCCATATGATGTAGTCGGTTCTTTCAGCCTGCATGTCAGCAGCTGGCATTACTCTGTATCGCCATACTTGGCTCCGTGTCTCAGGCTTCACACCTGATGTATAACATAGAGTGCTCAATGCCCCTTTAATGGGTCTAGACTATTTGAGCTAGGAACCCAAGCTTTGACATGTGATATCCAAAGCTCCAGGGAGAATCTTCCATACGGTGCATGGCATGTCCCATACTTTCCAGCCATCCTACCATTCTCAGTCCTCCTTTTATACCAAAAGAGGTGGAAAATACAGGTTTCTAATAAAAGCAGCTCCACGGACATCTCCAGCTTACTAGAACAAACCCCACTGCTGCCCAGGGTTCTCACTCCCACCCACCCAGTGAGATTGGTCATCCCGCCTCCCAGTGGCTTACTGAGGCTATGTCCATGCTTCCTCGACCAAGCCATGGAAGCTATGGGCGGTCATTCTGCCCTCCATCTGGAGGCCTGGAACACTCCTACAGAGCACACAAAGGGATTTTACTCCCACTTTTTTTCTGGTACCTAGGTCAATACTGGACCTCAGACAATTGAACCTGTACATCCAGTACAAAAGGTTCTGTATGATCACCCTAAACTAAAAACAAGAGGATTGACTATGTGCCCTAGGTATGAAGGATGCCTACCTACATATTCTTATCCATTGAGCCCATCACAGGTTCCTTCATTTCCACCTGTTGGGTCAAAATTACCAAAATCTTGTGAAACTAGTGTTTACCCCATGTTATTCTAAACGTTACCTAACCTGCCTGTGATTGTACTATATGTTCTGATTTTAATATCTGTATATGCGCACTTTCCCTTGAATTGTTCCTACTTCTTATTGTACTGTTGACTGTAATTAACCCCAGGTTGCCCCTGAAAAAGGGACCATTACGGTCTCAGTGGGCCTACCCGGTCACCAAAATTTAAATAAATAAAATAAATAAAAAATTTTGGGCACTCCCATCCAGTCTCTCATCGGCCCAGAGAGTCTTCACCAAATGCCTAGTGGTAATAACATTGGCCCTACGCTGGAACCGGCACTTTTGTCTTTCCATACCTGAATGACTCATCAAAGCAGAATCCAGACTAGCTCTGCTTTCCTCCCTAGAAGCAACCTTAACTCTATTTCCAAGCTCTAGGTATTACAGTCACTTGACAACAGTCCAATTTAGCCCTACACAGTCGCTTCAGTATATAGGAGTGGTCCTAGACACTGTCTCTGTCAAAACCTACCTTCCAGTAGACAGGCAATACAAGCCTTGATCTCTGGCATTGCAGATACAAGCCCAAAATGTCACAGCCTAATGCATGCTATGTCTCCTGGGTCATATGGCCGCTGCCATTTCTACGGTGGCTTTTGCCCATCTTCATATGACACTAGTCCAGTGGGTTCTCCAGAACTAGTGGTCTCAACATTGCGCTTTGCCCTAGTCAGTGGACACTCTGTGCCAACCTATGCCAAGGCATGCCCTTCTAATTTCCCCCTCTCACGCAGATGTTGAACATGGATGCATCCCTGGAAGGGTGGGATACATACGTGGGTCCTTATATGACACAGGGCAAGTGGACCACCTCTATCCCTAATCCTCACATCAATCTACTGAAGCCGAGTGCAGTTCGCTTAACCCTTCAGGCTTTTTCAACATCATCTTATCTCTAGGACCATTGCTGATTCAGTCAAACAACACTACAGTAATATTCTACCTCATCAAACAAGGAGGTACAAAGTCCCGCTTTCTATACAAAGAGATCCTTGCAGTCTGGCAGAAAGCCATTTGGCAAAATCTAGTACTGGCAGTCGTCCACATAACAGGACGTTGCAACCTCCTGTCCGACCTTCTCAGTCACCAGTCATCAGCACAGGAATGGACACTTAATCACAAAGTACCCCACCAAATCTTCCATCTGTGGGGGATGCCACATCTGGATCCATTTGCTTCACCAGCCAACCATTGTCTCCCCAGATACTATTCCATTATCCCGCTCCTGGGGTCACTAGTCTGGCGGTTTTTGTGGTCTTTTCTTCCTCGGAGGAAGTTGACCCACTGACCGATCCGGATTGGCAGCATGACTCCTCAGACTTAGGGAGCCCTCTTGGACATGGTACCAGGCAGCCCAATGTTCACCTTCTGGACTCCCTGGAGCCTGTGGTCCCTGTAGCCCCCCATGCCGGCACGGTGGGGGCACTGCGATGGATAGCAGTCTTGGGGGTCTCCGCTATGGGGGCCATGGCAACTGCATTCCTGGTGCTGCCATGGCTCCAGGAGTGGAGACAGGAATCACCTCTTCTGCGGCCTTCCTTGGGGGGGTCTGCAGAATTGGGGAGCCCCTTGGCACTGGGTATGAGGAGGAGGAGGGCAACTTCGGAGTCCAAGGGGTTGAGAGGACGGGGTGAGGTGTAAAGACCTTCCTCCACTACCCTGCAGAAAGTGGGGAGCAGTCAAAGCACTGAACTCCGCTTCTCTTCCTCTGTGTCTTCGGGGGGTGCCATCAGTGGGCGGCGGTGAGGGTTGCCCTTCTGGATCCATGCAACCTCAGTCACTTCACAGGGGAGATTCTCCCCCAGGGCTCTGCCAGGATTTGTTTCAACATTTTCAGCATTCACTGACTGGATTGACCCGAGTCCCCCTGCATGGCAGGAGCTGCAGCCAGGTCTCGGAGCCCTAGCGGAGGCCAGACACGGTCTGTGAGGTGTCCTTCCCCCATACCTCTGCAGACACCTCCCCTTCTCCCAGGCCATGTGGGTCCTACAGGGCCCTTAACCTGGGAGCAGTTGAGAGCCACTGCGGCGGCCTTCCCTAGGTACATTAGAGCCATTGACGAGTGGGTTTTTCGCCTGTCTGCTCTGCCACAGTAGGACTCTTCATGTCTTCCTCGACTTCCTCCTTGGAGGAAGAGGATCACTCAGTCCACCTTTCTTCCAATGCTGATTTCACTGAATATTAGCGTTTCCTCTCGAGGTTGGTACTGGAACTCCGTATATCCCATGTGGTAAGACGCAATACTGAGCGGGAGATGCGCTCCTTCCTGAGCGAGTTTACTGCTTACCACCTCATGATGGTTCCTTCCTGGCCTATTCCTTTCCAGAAATGTCGATCTGTGCTTGGCAGTACCCAGCCGCCTCATCCCCAGCCCCAGCGGACTGCAGGAAATGGTATTGCGCTCCCCAGGAGTTTCTTGCTTCTCTGTCTCTCACTCACCTTTGGGGTTGATGGCCTTAGACACTCCTTCTGGGCTTCAGCACCCGGCGCACGACTGACCACTGGATCCGGATTCCACAGAATTCGACCAATGGGGTAGAAGAGTTTTCTCTTTGGCTCGTGTGCTGCTTTGCAGTAGCTCACATCAGGCACACCATGCTGCCTACAACAGGCACCTGTGGTCGATGCTGGAGCAGGTTCTTGCATCTCTGCCAGATTCAGAGGAATCTAGGCAAGCCATCACCCTTTCTTCATAAGGTCTGGAGCTTAAAGGCACCAAGCAAGGGTATCTTATGACACCAATGAGGTGGCCTCCAGACTGGCAGGGACAGCGATCTGCATCAGGCGGACGGCATGGCTTCGTCAGTCCAGATTGTCACCCGTTGCCTGGTGTAGGGTGATCTCCTCCACCACCTTCCGGGGGAACCTGTCTCTTTTCTCACAGGGCAAGGATAATCTTATAGGGGCACCGCCCATCCCCCCGACCACAGGGGCACCTCCTCGCCCTGACCAGCCTTAGGCCCTGTGGGTCTACTATGGCTCGAGGGTCTCCTCCTCCTGCGCTTCCCCCTCAGGAGGCTGAGGGATCTGTTCCCTCGGGGCTGTGTCCCGTCCCCTCTGGGGGGCTTGGTACTCACCCAACAGTTATGAATGGTGAAGACTGACAAGGGAAGATATGAAAATTACGTACCTACCATAATTCTTGGATCTTCTCTTGCATCTTCACCATTCATTACTAATTTCCACTCACCATCCCCTCATGGGCCTCCTTCTTGGGCATCGCCTCCACCCTGCTTACCTTCCCCCTCCTAGAGGCCAATTGGGGGCCTAGTTCCCCTGGTACCTCAAGGCTCTCTGTTCCTTCTCTAGAAGGTCACAGAGCATTCAGCCTGGAGGACAGTGAGTAGGGTCTTCGCCCTAGCCTCTGAGGGAATTCCCTCGGATTCTCTGCACAATACTTAGGGTGTTCCCTGCTTGGGGCTTGAATAATCCTCTGGCTTATGTCACCCTCTGACTGTCATTTTCTTCAGTGCAGTCCTAAGGGAGTCTGTGGGAATTTCCTCCCTCTCCTTTTCTTCTGGCATGGATGTCCCTTGGTTCTCTTCTCCTGAAGTGGGGACTACACCAGTACTTCCATGGGAAAACTTCTACCAGATTTCTTTCTCTACACCTGTCAGGACTCACTCGTCTTCTGAGCTAGACTATTCCCCTGCAAGGGACAGTCTGTGAGACCTAGGCTTAAGATTTTCTTAACGTTAACGGATAAAGGGTGTGAGGAAGGGTCTGCCTTTGCAAGTCTGACAAAACCATTAATCCCATTCAGACCTTAGCTTGATAACCTTCTAAGTGGCAGGATCCTTGCTTCCTTGTCTTCAATCGCACAAGGGTTTTGAAACTCTTAAGCCAGTGGTCTTCCAATTTATCGTGGCAGACAGCCTCTCCTCTCCCTTTAGCTCTTACTCCATCTCTTCTATCTTTCTTCCTTCTATCTTTTGCCTTCTCTTTTCCCCGAGACTGCCCAAGGATTGAGGCCCTATGACCACTTAGGGTATGGTTCTTCTCCTGTCCTCTAACCGGCTTATACATTTTTCAGCTTATATCCTTTCCTTTTTCTATCCTTCAGCTCTCTTGCCTCACCTTCTTTCTCCGAAACCTGATTTCTGGCCTCTCCGGCCCAACAGAACTGGGATAGAGGAGGAGTCTACAGCACCTAACGGCCAACCCATGTGCTCCACGCAGGAACATCAGCCACGTGGGTGGTGCCGTAGGCGCCAACTCCTTCCTCTGGAAAAAGGAAAAAAAAAAGTTCCCATGGCGGGTGCATGCCTCTGGCTTACATCCAGCAGTAATGAATGGTGAAGATACAAGAGAAGATCGAGAATTACGGTAGGTATGTAATTTTCATATACCAGGGACCGCTCACACTTATACTGTATAGGAAACAGGACGCTGATGTCATGTGTGGGCTGCCCCTGGAAAAGACTGCTAGAAGAGCTGCTGTGCGCCACAGTGACCTCTGGTGATGACCCAAGTATATTATCTACTGCAAGAGACACTCCTCAAAGATCTACTGTTACGGTAAAATTTTAAATAACTGTACTTTCTAGGAGTGGTATATGTTGTTCATCCACATGGACCCACCTGACTTCTTCTGGCTTTGGTGCACAACACTGCTTCCAGCGGCAAGATCTGGTGTCATGGGGTGGAGCCAAGGAAGTTACCATCCGGGTGGGTGGGAGGAGCCAGCTTGAAGACTTTCCGGCACATCTTAAAGGGAAAGGACACTGCTAGATAGTGTGGGTGAACAACATACACCACTCCTAGAACTACTGTTATAGGTGAGTAACCTGTCTTTTTTCTCCCCCTCTATCCCCCCACCTCCTTACTGTCTCCCCACCCCTCACCAGTTCCTTCTAACAAAGCCAAATTCTGGCTACGTACTAGACATTCACAGCACTGTCTCCTACCCCCACCCTACTTCCTCTCTGCTCCACCCCACTTCCCCCTAACAAAGCCTTATATTGGCTGCTTCAAACAACATGAAGTCTTGCTATATTATGACATATGCAGTATAACCCCAGGTTAGAACTGCTCCGGAGGTGAAAGAGTTAACTTTCCATGCAGGGCATGGAATCTTGAGCGCGAGCTCGGTTGAACACTCTGTCTGTTGAAGCTCAAACTTAAACTGTCAGATTCTTTACTCCGCCTCACTGAACAGTCGCTCGGAGATTCCTCACCTGCTGCTTGGTTCGTTTGTTGGTTTTAAAAAGTGCTTAATTCTCGTGTATTGCGAAATTTAACCTCACATCGTTGGTTCAAGCTCTGTCTGTGGTATTGTAAGTAATAGATAGGCTTATTTATTATTTTTTCTTCTGTGTGGAACTTGTAAACGCCTTTTTCGGGTTTGGTTTGAACCGATCAGATGGGTTTTAAAATTACCTTCTAGTCCTTTAGAGTGCGGTTCCGGTTCTTATCGGTTCTAAAAAACAGATTTTTACGGTTGTTTCCACGACCGTGACACGGTTGGGAACCGATAGAGGAGTCTTAACGGTGGATTGCCATTAACGAACAAGTTTGGTTAGAGCTGGCACTATGTCTGAGAAACCCAAAAGAAAAACCGGACCCACTGGGTTTCAGCACTGTGGCCTCTGTGGGGAAGCCTTTGCTAAGGCTGACCCACACACCATTTGTGTATATTGTCTGGGGTTTGACCACCTCAATGCAGACTGCCAGATTTGTAAGAATTTTCCTGCTGCCACCGTGGAAAAAAGAGTTGGTAGGCTCAGGGAAAGGGAGACCAAAAAGTCCGCTGACCCGGATGGCCAGCCAGGTTCGGTTCCAACCGAACCTGAGGGAGTGCCCTCTGACCAGGGCGACTTCCTTGGGCAAACGAAGAGCCAGCTCTGAGGAGCCGGTTCCAACTAAAAGGACTAGAAGGTCAGCTAGTTTGGGGCCAAAAGTTCTTTCTCCAACCGCTGAGGAAATAGCCAAAGCTCTTCAAATTGTCCAGTCTCTTTCCCCAGTTTCATCCGAACCGGCACCATTAGGGAATCGCCCGGTTCGGTTGGTTCCCCCGGTTCAGGATTATGATTTTGAGGATTTTTATGAATCGGGGGAAGGGGAGGAGGGGTACGAGGAGAGTGAGTGTGATTTTGAAAGTCTGGATGTGCCCATTGAACCGGACATCTCTCCAGACAGACCTCAGGAGTGTCCCTCCCAGGCTATCTGAGTCCCTTCTCATTTTTGTTTTACAAGAAAGTTGTTGAGACTCTGCAACTCCCTGTTGAGGAAGCTGTTGATGATCAAGAAGAGCCTGATTTTGTGGAAATTATGGATATTCCAGAGTCTAGGAGACTGTCTATTCCCTTGCATAAATCTTTTAGGAAACACACAGTAAAATTCTGAAAACCCTCATTCTATCCTCCCTGTGGATAAAAGGATGGACAAGAGGTATGCTTTATCAGGCTCTGATATGGAGTTCCTATCCCAGCAGTGCAGCCATGTGGGGTAATGCAGGCTGCAGCCTGTGACAAGGCTAATATTCCTCTAGTTCTCACCCTCCTGAAAAGGATTCCAGGAGGATGGATGCCATGGCAAAAAAGCAGTACATTGCAGCATCTTTGGGACTCAGACAGGCAAATTATATGGCTTACGCAGCCAGGTACCAGAAATCCAGGTGGGATACTGTCCTGGCCCTAGCAAAACAGGCCCCTGACCAGCTTGCCAGGGAGCTGGAGCAGGTGGCTGCGGATGGGATTGAGGCATCCAAGGTGCAATTTCACTCTGCAGTAGACTCTAATGATGTTTCATCAAGTGTCATGGCTACATCTGTGTCTCTTCGCAGAATGGCCTGGCTCAGATGTACTGCCCTGTCACAGGATACCCAGTCTAAGGCTATGGATTTTCCTGTTGTGGGAAATTCTCTGTTTGGGGAGCAGACAGAGAATTATATGAAGAAAATGGATGAGTATAGGACCACCTATAGGAGTGCACAGGCCAAAGAAAGGCAAGTCACTCCTCAAGGCAGCATATCAGGGGCAGGGGCAGGCCTTTTCATAGGCCGTTTACCAACCAGGCCTCCTCTTCTGCTTATGCCCAGAGGGGTTCTTTAGAGGAAGGGCAGAAGGGTTCTAGTAAGCCTGCTTCTACCCCTCAAACCAAAGCCCTGAAAAACAGGCTCCCTGATGGGGTAGCCAGGGCTGATTCTCCACCATCGTAGGGGCAGGCTGGCTTTCTTTGTCCAGGACTGGAAGTCTTTAACATCAGACAAGTGGGTCCTGGAAGTAGTAAGCCAGGGACTGGTTCTCAGCTTCAAAAAATTTCCGAAGATGAGAGCCAGGTCTTTTCCACCTGCAAACCCTTCAGAGGCACTTGACCTGGAAGCAGAAGTTTCTTCCCTCCTGGCTCTCAGAGCCGTGGAGAAGGTTCCACCCATACACCAGGGCAAAGGGTTGTACTCCAGGTACTCCTTACTCCAAAAAAGACAGGAGAATGGCGGCCCATCCTGGATCTCAGATATCTAAACAATCACCTTTTAAAACCAAAGTTCAAAATGGTGACCCTGGGGATTATTTTACCCTCTCTAAGGCCAGGGACTGGCTAGCGTCCCTGGACCTCAAGGATGCCTACTTCCATGTTCTCATCAGAAGCTCCCATCAAGTACCTCAGATTCGAACTGCCCTCAGGCCATTACCAGTTCAGAGCAATGCCCTTGGCCTCACCTCGGCCCCAAGGGTGTTCACAAAATGCCTGGCAGTAGCAGTTGCTCATTTAAGAAGGCAAAAGATTGCCATCTTTCCTTATCTGGACGACTGGCTCATTGTAGGCCAGTCTCCAGAGCAGGTCAAACTACATTTACAAGTAACCCAGCAACTGCTTACATCTCTAGGTTTCCTTCTCAGTCTTCCAAAGCCAGTTCTGGAGCCTGTCCAGCTTCTCACCTTCATAGGCGCAGAACTGAACACAAAAGAAGCCAGAGCCTTCCTTCCTCTGGAAAGAGCAAGGACCCTGGTGTCTCTGGCCTCCTCTTTCACCCTGCAGGTCTCTCGACCAGCAAGGCATTTTCTATAGCTCCTGGGGCACATGGCTGCTTCTACAGCAGTTGTGCAGGGAGTGAGATTTCAGATGAGGGACATTCAGTTCCATTTGAGAGCCTTTTTGGTCTCAAAGGACAGATCCCCTAACCAAACTGATTCCAGTGACTCGAACCCTGATCCAGGCCCTTCAGTGGTGGCAGGATCAGAACAATCTGAGACAGGGGGTTCCCTTCACTCCCCAGTCTTATTCCTTGACCCTTACTACAGATGCATCCCTCTTGGGGTGGGGAGCACACATGGGCGACCTTTCCACCCAAGGGCTGTGGTCCCCCTCAGGAATCCCTGCTCCACATCAATTTGCTGGAACTCAGAGCAGTTTTTCTAGCACTCCAGGTTTTTTTCCACATCTGTCCAGAACAAGGTGGTTCAGGTCAGAACAGACAATACCACTACAATGTGGTACACCAACAAGCAAGGTGGCACTCGGTCTACGGCCTTGTGCACCGAAGCAATGAAGTTGTGGTCTCTGGCTTATTCTCTGAACGCCTCCCTTATGGCAGTTCACCTCCCAGGCAAGGACAATGTCCTAGCGGATGCTCTCAGCAGGATTTCCCAGAGCCATCACGAATGGGCACTGGATCCCCTAGTACTGGAGGTGGTATTTGCCAGATGGGGCACCCCGCAAATAGATCTCTTTGCAGCCCCAGACAATCACCAACTCCCCCTTTTTTGCTGCAGGCCCCCAGTGTTGGGCTCAGTCCCTCTGTTATGCCTTCCTCCTCAGTTGGGAAGGGAAGTTTCTCTATGCTTTTCCCCCCTTCCCCCTTCTTTTCAAAGTGCTAGTCAGAATCAGATCTCAATCCTGCAAAATGATCCTGATTGCTCCAGATTGGGCCAGGCAGCCCTGGTACCCACTCCTCATGTCCTTAGCAGTCCACCCTCCCCTATGTCTTCCCAGGAATCACAACCTGTTAACCTGTGCCCAGGGGAGAGTTTGGTATCCGAATCTCAAATCTCTCAATCTGAAAGCTTGGCTCTTGAAGAGTTAGAGTTTGCTGACCTACACCTTTCTCAAGGTGTATTGGATATCTTGAAGGCCTCTAGGAAGCCTTCCACCAGGGCTACCTATAATTCAAAATGGAAAAGATTTTCCATATGGTGTGCTGGAAAGCATATTTCCCCAGAATCTGCTAGCGTGCCCATGATCCTGGATTATTTGATGCATTTGAATTCCTTGGGGCTGAGACCAGCTACCCTAAAAGTGCACTTGGCAGCTGTGTCTGTCTTCTTATCAGCAGGTAAGCCCTCTTCTTTATCAGCTCACCCTGTGTTCTCCAAGTTTTTTTTAAAGGGTTGCTTCACACCAGCCCCCCGTTCAGGGACCCTGCCCCTGCTTGGGATCTTAATATTTGCATCGCTCAGCTTATGCAACCCCCTTTTGAGCCATTGTCTTCAGCAGAGCTTAAGTACTTGACTTGGAAAACTGTGTTTCTGGTAGCCATCACCTCTGCCAGGCGCATAAGTGAGCTACAAGCCTTGTCAGTGGAGCCTGATTTTATCTCCTTTCATAGAGATAAGGTGGTCCTCAGGACTAACAGGAAGTTTTGCCTAAGGTGGTTTCAGACTTTCACCTTAATCAATCCATGTCTCTTCCTGTGTACTTCACTGACCATTCCTCCTGGGGAGAGGAGATTACACAGTTTAGATGTCAAAAGAGCCCTTAGTTACTATATAGAACGTACCAAGGGTCACAGGTCTGAATCCCTCCAGTTGTTCCTCACTTATGGTGAGGTTGGTAAAGGAAACCTGCCACTAAAAGATCCATTGCCAGGTGGATTGTCTCTGTATCCAATTCTGCTATGAAAAACTGGGTAGGGTTCCTCCCTCAGGCCTGAGGGCTCACTCTACCAGAGGTACAGCTGCGTCTCTGGCTGCTGCCAGGGACATTCCTATCCTAGAGATATGTCAAGCAGCTACCTGGAAAACAGTTCACACTTTTACTAAGCATTACTCCCTGGATATCCAGGCTAGGAATGATGCTCGATTTGGCACAGCTGTGCTTCAGAGCCTATTTCCCAAGTAGGTTCTGTCCCTCCTCCATGGAGGTACTGCTGTGTAGTCTGCATATGTCATAATATAGCAAGACTTCATGTTGTTTGAAGAAAAAATTACTCACCTTAGTAATGTTGTTTCTTCTAATGGAGTCTTGCTATATTATGACCTCCTCCCAGCCTGCCCCTCTCAGAACCTCTATTTTTGGGATGTGGGTGGGCAGTGCAATGTTGGCACTTCACTGATGCCCACTTTATTTTCACCCTTCTGGATGCTTAGGTGTTATACTTAATTTTTCTTTCTTGAATCCCCCGACTTGAGTATTTGCTTTGGGATCAAGAACAAAAAGGTGTTTTTGTAGTTAGTAGCCAGTGGCTAGTGTAAGTTTACGGCTTCCACACAGAACCTTAGTGAGTTTTTGCTCGTAAAGATCTGACAGTTTAAGTTTGAGCTTCAACAGACAGAGTGTTCAACCGAGCTCTCGCTCAAGATTCCATACCCTGCATGGAAAGTTAACTCTTTCACCTCTGGAGCAGTTCTAACCTGGGGTTATACTGCATATGTCATAATATAGCAAGACTCCATTAGAAGAAACAACATTACTAAGGTGAGTAATTTTTTCTTACCACCCTTCCCCTCTACCCCTACTTCTTACCCGTCCTTCTCCATACTGTGTATTCTGGAGTGTTTTTTATTTACCTCCTGTAAATACTTTGCTATAATCATGTATCTAATTTACAAGCCAAATTTTATTTTTTTTCTGTAACATAGCACTTGTTTTTTATCTTTTACCTTGTTGTATGTGTCTTTGCTACTGACGTGGAACCTTTGTAAAAGAGCTCTAAGCTCAAAGGTTGTTATCCAAAACAATTAATAAAATAAAATAAATAAAATAAGCTTACTCCTCTGAGTAGAAGACATTCTCAAACTGGTGCGTTTCCAGAAAGATAATCCCAGTTCAGGCAGAGGTACTCATTGTCCTGTACTACCTGGTGCACTTGCAGTCCCTAGGCCTGAGGCCATCAACACTAAAGGTGCATTTAGCAGCAGTGTCAGCCTATACATCAGCAAGCAAGGGCAGGTAAAAGGTCTCTCTCAACCTATTTTTAAAAGTTTTTTAAAGGTCTAAGCTACCTGTACCCACCTATGAGGATCCAAATATCCCCCCATGGGACTTGAATATCTGCCTTGCCCAACTAATGGAGATCCCCTTTGACCCTGTGACTACTGCTGACCTAAAATATGTCACTTGAAAAACATTTGTTTTGATTGTCATGCCCATGTCTTGCACTAGGAGGGTAAGTGAGCTGGAAGCCTTCTGCACAGAACCAAACTACATAATGTTCCACATGGACAATGTAGTCCTTAGGAACGACAGGAAGTTCCTGCCAAAGGTGATATCATAATTCCAGCTAAAATGGCTGGCCCAGTGGTGCAGAGGGCTGAGGTGCTGGATGCCTTACCTCGCACAATGCCATCAACCTGGGTTTGGGAACGGGCTCGGGTTGTCTGGGAACTGGCCTGGGGCAGGGGGGGAGGTGGGGCAGGATTGAGTAGCTGGAAGGCAATTCACCTCTCCTGGGTTGGTTGCCACGCCCCCGTAGTTCTGCTGCCACTGGGTGGCGGTCGCTAGTCAGCATAGGCAGAGGGGCGACACATGATGGGAGGAGCACCTCAAGGCAGTGCAGTGTGCCTTCACATACTGCGTGTGTCTGAGGTACAGGGAGGGGTCATGGGGAGAAAACAAAGGGAAAAACACACACAAAAAAATAATTCCACCTGAACCAGTCAGTTGCCCTTCCCATATTCTATCCTGAATTCTCCGGCCCAGGTGAGCAGACATGGTATAGCCTAGACCTGAATCAAGTACAGGGCATCTACCTGGATCAGATAAGGGATGTCAGATCTCTGGTCACTCAGCTGTTTGTTACCTATGGCAAGGTGGACAAAGATAAACCAGCAGCCAAGAGGAGCATCTCTGTATGGATAGGCTCTTGCATACAGTTTTTCTGTGAAAAAGCTGGGAAAATACCCTAAGAGGCCTAAAGGCACATTCCACATGGGGTATCTCAGCCTGTGTGACTTTCCACTATTAGACATTTGCAGAACAACTACCTGGAAAACAGTGCAGACTTTCACAATGCATTATTGTCTGTACGTACAGTACAGAAGGGATCCCAGCTTTGGAACTGCTGTTTTGCAGAACTTCTATCCTAAGTATGTTTTGGACCTAGGCTCCCAAGGTACAGCTGTAGAATCTGGCCAGTGTAAATGCTAAGTGAGAGATTCTTGGGGTTAGAAGAACAAATGGATCCCTCACTAAATTTTTCCAGTAAAAAAAAATATTGTATTAAGATAAAATACAAATACTAAAATACATTGAACATCTCAGTGAAACAAGCATTTGAGACTAGGTAAATCATCAAACAAATAAGTTCATAAATACCAGACGACATAAAAACCAAAATAATGCTGGAACTCTAACCCTGCCTCTCCTTCCAGAACCTGAAAATAGCTTCAAAAAAGTATCAGTTGTTTCATTGAGGTTGCTTGAGCATTACTATTGCAGTTCCCTGATGATTATAAAATGTGGTCAAATAATATTTTTCACTGTTTTTTAAATATGTCTGGTAGTTACAGCTCCCTCTAGCTATAGGAACAAATCTGACATTGAAGGCTAGAGTGGAGCATGACCGCAGCGCAAAGTTTGACCCTACATTCCAAATTCTATAATTTGCATAAGATTCTATCTCCGGGGCATCTCTCTGTGCTGGGAAGAGATGGTAAACATAGTGAGGGATCCTTGAGAAGAAGCAACATTACTACGGTGAGTATTTTTTTCTTCTGGTGGCTATCACCTCTGCATGCAGAGCATCTGAAATCCATGCTTTGGTCACAGATCCTTCCATATACTTTTTCCAAAAGAGATAAGGTAGTGCTCTGCATGCATCGCAACTTTCTACCTAAAGTGGTATTGAAGTTCAGTCTTAATCAGGCCATAATTCTGCCTACTTACCTACTTTGCCAACTTCCAGAATAAAGAAGAAAGGACTGTCCACTCACTGGATGTTAAGATGCTCCTTAGGTTTTACCTGGACAGGACTAAGGACTTCAGACAGTCTAAATACCTCTTTGTCTCTTTCTGTGCTAATCGTAAGGGACAACCAGTTACAGTCAAGTGCATTTCTGCCTGGATTGAAAATTGCCTTCAGTCCTGCTATGCTATGGCTTGGGTTGAATGGGAGGGCAGCGTATGTGCCGACTCCACCAGTGATTGCCACTTCCCTGGCAGAAATCAGCTCTGTGCCTATTGGTGACATTTGCAGAGCTGCAATGTGGAGCACTATGCACAGCTTTACAAAGCACTGTGCCCTTGATGTCCATGACAGGCAGCAGGCCTCCTTTGGCAGGACAATTCAGAATGGATTATTATCCTGAGTGAGTCCTGTGCTCCAGCCTCCCTAGTCCAGGGGGACCTTCTGTGAGCTTAGTACTATAACCCACAAGTTATAATCAATGGTGAAGATTGCTTCTTGAAAGATAATAAAATTATGTACTTATCTTAATTCTTGATTTTCCAGAATATCTTCACCATTGAGTACAACACCCACCCACCATCAGCAGGACTCATTCCAGTATTGTGCGTTGTGGTCTTCACATCTTTGTACTTGGTCTGGGGTGTTAAGACACTCTGTTACTGGGTTTGGTGGCCCTTCTTATTTGGCTACCAAGACTATCTTATTCCCTTTGGTTAAGAGCTTAGGTAACTTGTTAGGTTCATGCAGCTCACCTCCTTGTTTAAAAAAAAAAAAGAGAAAAAAAGGGCACTGAGGAGATTGGGGGCTGGTGCCACTGTATACCAGTGGGTGCATGCAGTGCCTACTCCTTCAAAGGCCCCCACCAGAAATTGCTGTCTCTCGTGGGTTCCTAGCTCCTCTGGCACAAACTCACAAGTGGTAATCAGTGGTGAAGATACTGTATTCAGGAAGATCAAGAATTATGGTTAGCACATCATTTTGATTTGTCATTCCTCCATAGCCTGAGTCCTTTGAGGAAGTATCCAGGGCAGTGTGGAGGCATCCTTTCTCATGTCCGGCCATCCCCAGGGACCGGACCACCTCTTGCGGGATCATGCACCCACAGGGTCCGCAGGTGAGGTACTTTGACTCACTTCAGGGCTTGTGGTACTGCAGACTCTGTCAGGGCCTTGATGCCTCACATGTCACTGGCCTCCAGAGACAGACTCCGCTCAGATGGATGTCCTTGGCAGGAAGGTTTTCAGCTCAGCATATGTAGTCATGTGCATCTCTGTACATCAGCCACATATTGTGACCTTTAACCATCGTCAGTTGTCGCAGCTAAGTCAGCTCTTAACTGCTATGCATCAGAGTGAGTGAGGCAGCCCATTCACCTTTCTGCTTGGGGCCTGGAGGCAGCTCAGCACCAGTCAAGGGCAGTGTATGATGCCAATGAGGTGGACTTCAGGCTAGCAGGAGCTGCAGTCTGCATCAGGTGGATGGCATGCGTCGCCTCTCCCAACTGGCACCTTTGACCTGGTGTAAAGTGCTAACTCGCATTACCAGGGGGCTTATTTTTGCCCTTCTAGGGTCAGACAGGAACTGCTGGAGAATTTTCCTGCTCCTGTGTCACAGTAACCCCTGCCTGTCCCTGACCAGTCTCAGGTCTCACCAGACCTGGAAGGAGCCCCTGCCCTTAGGTGTTCTCCCCCACACAGAGGTCTGAGGATACCTGTTACCCTTCAGCATGAGCCAGCTTCTCTCTCAGTAAAGAAGGGAAAGCTTGATACTTGGACCAATATGTGGGAATCAGTGGTAACAATTGATTCTTGAAAGATATGAAAATTATATACAGTACTTACCGTAATTGTTGCTCTTCCAGAACATTTTTACCATTGATTGCCACACCTGCCCACCATCCGTCGCTGTAGCAGAGTCAGGGCCTCTGGGCAGCTCAGCCTTTAAGTGCTGGCCAGCACCACTAGTGCTAGGGCATCTCCCCAGTTGCACTACCTTGGAGTAACTCTCAAAAATAAAAAAGGGGGTTGGGGGTTCATTGATGGGCCTTCACCCCAACCAAATAAAAAACTAAAGAGTGGGATGAGGGCCTGGTGACATAGAAAGCTGAGGCACCGTGCACCCTTATTTCTCATCATGCTGGCGACCTGAGTTTGGGAATGAGCTCAGGTCACTGGGGGTCATTGGGGGAAGGGCTGGGAGTGAATCGAGTGGCCACTAGGCAGCTCTTCTCTCCCAGATTGGAGTAGTGGGTTGCTTGGCTCTTGGATGCCACCAGTGGAGGCCTGGTGGTAGCACCGATGCATAAGTAACAGATGAAAGTTGGGGGGAGGGGGGGGTGCAGTTCCGGGACACATGTGCACTTCCATGCACATTCATAACCTGTGCCACCACAACTAGGAAGATAAAATGGAAAAACGGTCAGCTCAAGCTATATGAAGCCTTGCCCACCAGCCTTTGCCTCGTGCTGCCACCCGACCGGGAGACCCCAACACTCGATATGTGTCTCCAGATGGGGGAGGCAACCTTCCCCCACCTGGCCCTGCCACAGGGACAATCCTTGGGGGCCTTGGGGGATCCCAGTGGCAGATGAGGCAGATGGTCAGGTGGAGGAGGCAGGATAGGACTGATCAGCACACCCGAGCAGACCAAGGGAAGAAAAACTTATGTGTAAAAAAAAAAAAAGACTGGGATGAGGGTTCTTTCAGGGCCCTCTTGCCAACCAAAACAAACGAATGAAGGCAGCTACCTTCCTTCCATTCTTTCTTATTGTTCTCCTCCCTGCCCGGGGTATATCCACTTCATTGGGTATATCCCTGTTACTTGTTAAATGCAGTCTGTGTCTGTGGACACTGTCCAGTCTCCTCCACTTGACAACTGTGCTGTGTCCAGAAAGTGCTATGCACTGCATTGGATCAGGTACACTAGCTCTTGCACAGGGTGCATCCCTGTGGTTGCAGGAGAAGCAGGCCATTCCTCATATCTTTTTCTGACTGTCAGACTGCCTTTGGTTGGTATGCCTGTTTTTCTTCCATATGCCAGCTCCATGGTTAGCCCACTAACAGCCATGCAGGTTGAGCCCAGGAGGGTTCAGCTGACCCCATGAGTCCATATAGAGCAGCAGCAGCAGCAGCAGGTAAGGGGGCAGCGGGCAGAGAAGAGACTGTTGCTAGGCAACCCCCAGAGGAAGGAAAGCAGATGCAGCAACAGAATACAGCTCAGAATGTCCCCCACCAGTATAGACAGAAAGAGAAACAGGGCAACAATGGGTCCCCAGCAGGCAGAAGCCATTGTAGGAAAAAGGCAGCACATGAGCTGAGGAGCAGTAACAGAAGAAGCAACAGCAAGTGGGAAGAGGAAGCACATCAGCTGCCCAACAGCTGAGGCCATAGAAGTGGCAGGAGATGAGTAGTGTAGGAGCCACAACGAGGAGCAGCCCCAACTTACCCCCGAATGGAACAGGACTGGAGGAGGTGGGGTAACAGAAATGAGCAGGCAGAAATGCAGGGATCCCCAGGAGCAACTGCCTGGTGCAAGCAGATGGCACAGGTAAAAAGTGAGGGAGCCACAGAAACGACCTAGCCCCCATAGATTGCAGCAGACAAAGCACAACTAGCAGCACCAGGAAGCTGCGGGTTAATAGGCGTTGTCAGGCGGCCACAGACAAAACAACCAAATCCGCACGGCAACTGGGAGTGGAGACCAAAAGCAACAACCAGCAAAACAAGAATGCCGCAAGCTGCAGCCATGCTGCAGTGGTAGGAGGAGGGCAGAGTGGAGGAAGCCAGCAGCTACATGGCTGCAGGCAAAAGAAACAAGCACCCGGAGCACTTTGGCACTTAATTTGGGCATGCCGATGCTGCTCTCTACCCCAGTGAACCTCAGGCATAGCTTGCCATGTGTGGACGCAGAGTGCCCAAGTCAGGATTAGGTTTCGGAGCCCCAGTTTGGGGGGGATGGGGTAAGGAAAGAGCTTTCTTAGCCCCCTTCGGTACTCTCAGTAGCAGAAACTGAATCTGAATACCAAATATTTGCTATTATAGAGTGTCCAAATAGGTAGCTCTGGCCTAGTGTATATATCCCCACTTTCATTTCAGTGACTGTGCTATGCTGCGCTCATCCTGTAAAGTATGCTGCACTGAAATTTTGTCAAAATCAGTTGCGAAGAACAGCTTTGTGGTTGTTCCTCTTCCTTTCTTTCTTTCTTTCCTGCCTTCCCTCCTCCCTCCATCCTTCTGTTCCTCCCTCCCGCCTGCCTTCTTTCCTTCCTGCCTGGCTTCCTTATTCCCTCCCTCCCTTTTTACAGTCACTTTCTGCCTCCCTCTTAAACCCTGTGCTCTGCCACATTTTTTTCAGATCAATGAGCTGGTAGATACCTTTGATGCAGAGCTCCGTCTCCTACGCCACCAGAAGCTGAAACTCGATACCCAGATGAAGCTGGCTGATCTGCGGCATGTGACACTCTTTGAGGAGCTACTGTTGCTCAAGGAGTTTGAGAAGCGTGAGAATGTCCTGCAGGACCGAGTCAACAGTCGTATCAGTGAGAAACAGGAAATACAGGTGGGCTGGTCTCTCCCATTTCTACCCCCTCCCACTCACATATGCCATCACACCACACCCAACGAGACATTCACACCCAACTACTGTACATGCACACAGGTACACTCATGGAATTTCTTGCAGGAATGAGTCAACAGCCAAGTCAGTGATCAACAGAAAGGGCAGGTAGGCACCCCCTTCCCAATCCATTCCCTCAGCTCACGTACCCACTCACAACTAGACATACACACCTACACAAACAAAAACACACAGTCATTGGAGATCGTCCTGCAGAAATGAGTCCATAGATGCATTGGTGAGACAGTGTACTTAGACAGCCCTTTCCCAATCCTACCCATGCATGTACATGTACACCTGCATGCCCACATCAAGCCAGACAGAAACTTACACCCTCATTTGTACACACATGGACACACACTGAAGAAAGTACTGTTGAAATGGGTAAGCAGCCACATCACTGAGAAGCAGGAGGTGTAGGTAGGCTTCTTCCTTCCAAATGAGCTCCCCCCCACTCACACACGCCAACTCCCCCAGTCATACACCAGCAAACACATGCACACACCCTTCAGCAGATCGATTTCTTTCTAGTTCTTTTTTTTCCTTTTATTTGTAGAGGAAGTCCGAAGAATGTCAGCAACAGCTAGAAGCTAAAAAGCGGGAGATTGCCAAGCTGCAGGAACGAGAAAAAGTTCTCCATGATGCCTTCCACTTGTCCCTTGGGGAGAACAACAAGTTTACCGAGTTTCTCACAAAAGTCTTCAAGAAAAAGATCAAACGGATAAAGAAGAAGGAGAGCCAAGGAGAGGAGGGTCAGTAGGAGGTGCCAGCTGCCAGATTCATTCTGGATTCTCTATACTACCATCATCTGATCTGATGCTTCATGCACTAGGCTGGAGTTTGAAAAAGTAGCTGTTGGTACAGTACAGTATAATAAAATGTAGCATCATTTCATTTTGTGACAACTGGAGAAATTTAGATCTTCCAAGAATCAGTTTTCACCATTCAAGTCATACTGATGGGTCTAAGCTAGATGAGCTAGGACCCTGTGGGAGCAAAATCTTTTGAAGCTTAGATAGGACACTGATGTTGGTGCCGGTGCTGCTCACAAAGCAGATGTAGTGACATTATGCATGTAGGCTGGCCAGTAAATGACTCAGGCTCCCTTCCTTCCTCAGTTCTGTTTCTCCTGCCATTCAGTGTGCACCATGGGAGCAGCAACAGTTGACTGTTGTGTCACCTTATTCCTCAGTTTGTTGCCACCTCCGTCTGGCAATGTTTTTAACCAGTACTGTTCCTCCTTTTGTTTAGTTCAGCACTGAACCTTTTCTCTACTTTTTTTGTTGTTTTTGTCTGTGTCCATGCTGCGTCCTAAGGGGCAAAACAAGAAGTCTAAGAAGAAGGACAAGGGCAGCGTCCCATGCGTCGGTGCTCCTGAGGGGGCCCAATCACTGTCCAGGATCAGCATGATGACTGTTAGACCTGCCTAGGTATCAACCACAATATGGAGAGGTGTGATGCCTGATCTTCTTGGACTAAGTCTCCATCACTCATTCACACTAGTGGGATAGCGCTGGAGGCGCTAGGACCAAGCGGGAGCCAACATTTTTCAGAAGAGTCGGCGCCAAGACAGGACCACACATGCGCGGCACCATGAGACTAGCTTGCGCCTCTGTCGGCTATCTTGGTGTCAACCCTCCAACCACCTCAGTTCCTTTTCTCCCGCCATCGAGTGCGCTTGGATGTCGACGTCGCTCGTCTGCCGGAGTCAAAGTTTTCATCTATACGACAGCAGCTTTTAGCCGTTTTAGTATTCGTTTTATTTAACATTTTTAGTAGTATTTTCTTATTCTAAGAAAAAGAAGATTATGAAGAAGAAGAAAAATAAATTTTCACCTGCTATCAAAGGAGTCGTCCTTAGATGGTAGCAGTGACGGTAGGAAGACTTCGTTTGAAAGTTGTTATGGCAGAGGGGCTGTGTCCGGTCCGCCGCAGTTTGTTAATGGGTGGTCTGACAACGGACAGTCCTGTGCTCAGGGGGAGGACAGTCCACTGAAGCACGAATCTGGCAGTTCTTGGGATTCAGCTCTGCTTAACCTCGAACTCTTCTTCCTCGTTGGGGAAGAAGAATCGGTGCCACTTGAGGTTGCCCTCTGGTATGTCTGCATGGGGATTGTCGGTCAGGAGGGGCGATAGGCCTGAACCGACTTTGGTGGGTTCCCCTTGGTACTGCCCTTAACGACCACATTCTTCGACTCCGGACTCCATCTCTGTCCTTTATGGAGTTCCAGTGAGCAGTTGCACCTCTGGGCTGCTCCTGTGGAGCAGGGGGTTCAACTTCTGTCCAGTTTTCCTATCCAGTGTTACTGATTTTGGGGCCTCTGGGCCTCGGATCCGCTGGACTGGGGCCGGGTAGATTGGATCAGGATGTGCGCGGTGCTTTCCTGGTGCCTTCACCATTGCATCAACCCCTCGTGCCTATCCCCCTCCCTCTTTCCTTGCAGGGCCTGGCATGGGCACCTCTTTTTCCTTTATCCTCAGGATTTTCTCCATTGGCATTCTCCTCGGTGCTGTTGGTCCTGGCGCCGTGGCCGACACAATGGGTGGCGCCACAGGTCTGGTGCTGTGGAGCGGCGCCATGGCAGCGCTGCTGGGTTGGCATCAGTGCCATGGGCAGCACTGCTGAGTGTTGGTGTCAGCGCCCGTGGGTGGCGGTGCCTGGTGCTCGGCACCGTGGGTTGCTGTGCGCCGTGGGTGCTGTTTTTGGTGGCATTGGTTCCCAGTGCCACTGGCGGTGCCGCAAGTGTTGGTGCCGCGCACCCGAGGTTGCCATGGGTGGAGCTGCAGGCACCCATGGGTGTCGGTGGTGCTGTGGGCACCCATGGGTGCCATGGGTGGCACTGAGTACCCGCAGGTGCCACAGGTGATGCCACAGGAATCCAGGGGTGCCATGAGTGCCAGGGTGCCATAGGTGCCATGAATGCCAGGGTGCCATGAATGCCATTGGTGCCATGGGTGCCGGAGGTGCCTGCAGGTGCCTCCGTGGGTGCCATGGCTGCCTGTGGGTACCACCATGGGTGCCCTCGGGTGTTGCCCAGGATGACATAGGCACTGCTTTCCCTCTACAGACCTCTTCTTCCGCGGAGCTTGTGGAGAGATGTTTTCCACAGGATGAAGTCCTGTTCTGCGGATTATTTTTCCATGGATCTTAGTGAGTAGCAGGCTGTGTGGGACCTTGTGACATCCAGCGGTTTTCCGCTGATGAAACTCTTCTGTGCTGTTCTGCCAGTGGAATCCCTCATTCTGCTCAGCACTTTCTCGGCTCCTTAAGTGGTGCTGAACTCCTCGAGACCCTTCCTGATGGCAGAGTCTCTAGTGGCTCTGTCCTAGGTCTCCCTTTATGGCTCCTTCTGGGGTAGAAGTGCATCTGGATGAGTCTCTCCCTGTCCTACTTTTCGGTGATACAGTGGATGACTCATTTATAGACTGGAGGGCAAGCCTTCTCTATCACTAGACTCCATGATGGAAGATCTTTTCAGTTGTTCCTCAGTGAGGGGGTCCACTATAGTACTTCAGACTGCACTCGTGGACCAAACACTTCTATGTCTAGACTCTTTTCAGTCGTCAGGACAATTACTCTCTGTGGAACATTCTAATTCAATGGTCGGGAGCTGTACAGGTTCTTCCACTCGTTTGATAGCGGTATATAGCCCCATTGTGATACTGCCCCTTCGGTGGCTTCATCTCTTCATCTCTTCAGCTGTGATTATTGGTCTGGTCATGATTTCAGTTATGGATGCTCAGGCTCTTCCTGCCTGTCAGATGTACAACATCTTCATAATTTTTGTATCAGGCAATCCTTGCGAAATAGCAGCCTGAACGCCTTGTCAGGCTCGGACTAATGGTTAATAAAAAAAAAAAAAATAATAATTATCACAGCACAGGGCCTAGCTGAAATTACCCGATACCACCCTTTTGGATCTGGTCAGGTTCCATCTCAGCCCCTAAAGCGGTCGTCTCTAAACTACAGTAAAGAGTACCTGACTTCTTCTACCCCCAGGGGGAGTCCGATCTAGCGGAGGTATGGGTCATCTCTTTTTTCAGAGATATTTCCTAGACCTAGGCGACTGCCCAGTCTGTTGGTCCCCTTTTTTTTTATCAGGCTTTCTTCTCTTGATCAGAGCCTCGTAGCAACAGAAGTGACTCTCCAGCGAGTTGGAACTCAGGTTCCTACTTCCTTGCTTGCTTCAACTTAACAGACAACGTGCTCCTTTCTTGACCATAGGTCAAGTAGGTCTTTTTTCTGAGATGGCTTCTCAGTATTCACACCTTCAGTTCCTGCGCACTGGTTCCATGCCAGTCACTCACTAAGTTATCCTCTCCAAGTGCGTGACAAAACTGTGATGTTTGTTTTTCATCAGCAAGCAAACTAGAGTCCTTTCCTAATCCCTTCAGGAAGGCTGGAGCGAGTGGTACCTCACTGCATTGAGTCACTTCTGCTGCTATTCAGTCACTTTCAATGAATGTGTTAGCCCTAACCTGGTCTTGCTGCGTCCCTCCTCGATGCACATGTTCCTCTATTTGCCTTAGAAATCCAGCCCCTGATTTTTTCTGTCGGAATGTTTTTCCACAGTGGACACGTCCTCCTGTACACTTTCTCTCTCTTCCCTAAGTTCAGAGACTACTACTACAGTTGTAGGCACACAGGGGCAGGATGATTCCTTTTTGGAATATGAAGTGAATAGGATCTGGTTCTACTAGACCACCACAAGAGGCTTCTAAGTCGTGCTTTGGCCTTCCATCAGGAAGGTTTCAGTGACTGAGTGGAAACCATTCTCCTTGATGGGTTAACCCCACCTGGACCTTCTTTTGCTCACCAAGTAAGGGGTTCAAGTGTTCCTGGACCTGTTGTTTGCAAGTCAGCCATACTTGGTAGTGGGAGTGTCCATCTGCGCTTTTTGGTCTACCCTGAACCAGTAGACTTTACATCCAGCTCTTTCAGTTCCTGAGGTCCTTTTACGTTAGATTAGTACATGTCTTTGACACTATTAATTTTTGTCCTAGACCACATTGTGAGGCCGGGTTTTCGCCACTCTCCTACAGTGGTGGTGGCTTCCTGGCATAGTTTCATTTTGTGTCCATTGCAGTCGTCTGCAAAGTGGTGAGTTACAACTCAAGTGCTTATCTTGTAAGCACTATGTTCTAGATGCTCTTTCCAAGACAGCTCTTTTTATTAGCAGGACAGTCCTTGGCTGTCCTTTCTGAGTGAACCCTATCTCCTACCACCCCTACTCAGGGTTGTTGGTTTTAGCTCGGTACTCTCCCACTAGTGTGAATGAGTGATGGAGACTTAGTCCAGGAAGATATGGAAATGACGTACTTACTGTTAATTATTGATCTTCTTGGGCAGTCTCCATCACTCATTCACACACCCACCCACCATCCCCTGGGTTCACTCGTTTTCTTTCCTGGTCTTCATGGTCCTATGGTTCAGGCTGTGAAGACATTGTTCTTTGACCCTTCCTGCAAGGCGCAAGGGCCATCTGGGCCCTCTCAGGCCCAGAAAGTCAGGATAAGTTATTTTCATTAGTTACGCTGCACCTCCTTGGTCAAAAAGGTACTGAGGCGGTTGGAGGGTCGACACCAAGATAGCCTACACAGGCACAAGCTAGTCTCATGGTGCACATGTGTGGTCCTGTCTCAGCACCGACCCTTCTGAAAAATTGTGGCTCCCGCTTGATCCTAGCGCCTCCGGCGCTATCCCACTACTGTGAATGAGTGATGGAGACTGTCCAAGAAGATCAATAATTATGGTAAGTACGTAATTTCCATTTCCTGTATGGACTGTCGCACCCTCAAGAAATGCACATAGAAGTGGGGTCATTCGCTGCCCCACTTTTGGAGGCAGACATCGCATCAGGGATGCCAAGGTAACGTTCTTGGGCTCTTCCCTTGAGCCCCTTCCAGCACCTCTGGTACTGAAGAAGTCCAAGATCCTCCCCATGCTCACCTCACTGAAACATCAGAGGTCTGGGGGGGTGTCTGATGGACAGTCTGCTTCCTCCGGGTGGGGCCAACTGAGCATCCCTCAGTCCATCGGCCCTTCAGTGCAGCAGACTCCCCTGGTGGTGAGGCCAAAACTATACGTTTGGTCTGCACTGTCGGGCATCTCAGTGTTGTAGCCTGGTGATGCCTTGGCTGCTGGTACCAAGGCTGGTACAGTTGAGGAGGGTGGCTCTGATCGTGAGACTTGGCCCCCTTCTGGCACTGCTCATAGTGCCTGAAGAGGGTTGGATTCTGGAGTTGGACCTGTCCCTGAGTCCGAAGTTGTTGTTATCTCTTCCCCTGTGCACCCTCCCAGGCTGGGGGAAGATGACCAGACCATCCTTGGCCTTGAAGATAAAGACAGTGGTGAGGGAAGTAATCCTGGGCCCAGTTCCAAGCCCGACATCGGACCTGGTGTCTCTCCTGGGGTTGCCCCTAGGCCTGGTACTGCAGCCCATCGTGGCACTACCCACATTGCTGGGGTAGGTTTCAGTGCCATTCATGGCACCGGGTCTGGTTCCAGTACCACTAATGGTGCTGGGTCCAGGGCCATCTCCAGGAGTACCTCTGATCTGAACATTAGGCTTGGCCCCTGGTGAGGGGATGAGGCAGGATACTGGGCCTGCGGCTGACCCTGTGACCAGTGCTGAAGACAGCACTGGCCGAGGTTCCAGTGTGACGCCAGTGACAAGTTTCTCCATGAAACTGACAGACTCTGTCACTGGTGGGAATCGGGGCCACCCTGTGGGACTGATACGGTTCTGCTTGCCCCACCTGTGGGTCTCCCTCCTAGGGCACCATCTTGCTTGGTTCTCAGAGGTTGACCAGTTCCACATGTGTGAGTTTGCCAGGCCCTTTCTCCTGAAGAGGTCCCCTGTGTACTCTTGCAACCTTTGCAGAGAACCTGGCCTGGTCATCCACGTCCCTCCTCCTCCATCCCCTCCCCTGCTCTGCCAGGTATTGTGGACCCTCTGGGTCCCGTGACCTGGCAACAGTTCCACCTTAAGTCTGACCAGTCCCAGTTCAGGCCTGTGGCCCCAACACCTCCATTTCTGAATCCAGCTCCTCCTCTGAGGAAGAGGATTTTTCTGTCCACCTTTCCTCTGATGGGCACTGTCTGTACCACCAGTTCCTGACTGACATGTTACAGGAGCTGAATGTGGGGGTCCTGTGTAGGTCACAGTACTGCTGCCCTGATGCTGAGATTCCTTGGGGATTTCTGTGATGACTTCTTTGTCTGGCTCCATCCCTACGCCCCTCCTCCAGGCCCTAGGGACATCCAGCACGTATACTGTGCTTCTGCGGGGTCTGCAGGAGCTATTCCTCACCCCACCATGGGGATTCTGATGTTGCAGACTCCCCTCTGAGCCTACACACCCTGTGCATGACTGCATCCCTGACTCTTACTCTGCAGAGATGGATGCTTAGGGAAGATCTTTGTGGTGGTACACACTTTGAAGTGCATTGCTGCACATTAGGCAGCATACATCAAGTACCTGTGGGTAAAGCTAGACCAGCTCCTAGCTTCCATGCCTAACCGTGAAACAACCAGACAGATCATTCTCCTTTCTGTCCTGGGTCTGGGTCTGGCGAAGCACCAAGTGAGGACATCATACAACACCAGCAAGGTAGCTTTCAGGCTGGTAGGAAAAGCAGACTGCATTCAACAGACGGCTTAGCTTTGCCTTTCCCAGTTGGCATCCCTGGCCCGGCATAGGTTGCTTAACTTGCGTTTCCAGGGGATTGACTTTGTCTCCCTCAGGGTCAGGCATGAGATCTTATCTGTGTCAATCTTCACCATTCATCACAGATGGGGTACTGGCCGGAGATCAGGACCCCGCGGGAGCCTTTTTATTTTTTTTTTAAAAGATAGGCGGAGCCGATGCAGCATCGGCGCCGTCCTCGAGGCCGACGTACTACGTGGCGCTCGAGGATTAGCCGTTAGGCTGCATCGACTCCGCCTGCCTACCAGTTCTTCATCTCCCGCCGTCGAGGTCGCCTCGTGGGAAGCCTGAAGTCTGTCAGTTTTTCTAGGCCTTACGCCTGCGATATTTTCATCGCTAGTCCGCGGTCTGCTAGTTCTGGGTTCTGTCTCCACTCGACGTCGCCGGTAAGATCTTTCCTTTTTATTACATTTAAAGCAACGTCGAGTCTGTTTTTGGTGTTTTTTTCTCCGTAGGTCATGTCGCGGTCGGAGGGCAAAAATTGGAGAAGGCGGCTGACTATCGTCGATTGCCCGTGCGTGCCGCAAATTACTCCGTCACCCGACCAACATGACTGGTGCCTTCGTGCCTTGGCCGCTACGACATGGATTAAATGCGGCGCCTGCTTCTGATGGACGCCGAGTTTTGGAACAGCTGCGTTTAAGAGTCGGCGAGCTCTGCCGACTTCGGGGTAGGCGATGCACTCGTCGAGACCAAGCAGCGTTCTCTCGGCCTCTCCTCCGGGTCCCCTCCGGTTCTGCTACGGACCGCGGAGGAGGGGCTCGGCCTCTTCTAGCCTAGCGTGGCGAGCTCCTTCCGCCCAGCGAGGCCCGTCCGCTTCTCCCGGGAGGCGGGCGGGAGGCGCGCTCGGCAATCACTCGCCGGTGAGGCTCCCAGTGTCGCTCACGGTCTGCTAGGCCGGGTCGGCGCGTCGTTGACGTGCCGTCGGGGCCTTGGTGCGTTAGCGGTGCCGAGGGTCCTGTCGGTGTCGGCGCTGACCCGACTGTTGGCGTCGTGGGAGCTTGCCGGCCCGTTCCGGCGCCGACACTGCTCGCGCACCGTGAAACCGCCGCCGGCGTGGAGTCATCGCCATGTCTCACCTCGGTGCGAGGTTGAGCCGCGGCGCCGTGGGGCGCTCCCGGTGTCATCCGTCGGTGCCATTGGGACTCGGCGCTGCTTTCAGCGGCGCTGGCGGTCTGCGGCACCGATGTAAACACCGAGTCCTTTGAAGTCGTCGACACCGCCTTGGTCCTCGCTGCCGCTGCGGCATCAGCGGCCTGGCGGCGGCATTGGCTCCGAGACTGGGGTTGCTGACGGCGCCGTCTCCGTCCCGGGTGCCTCCCCTGGCACTGGTGGACCTGATGGTGCCGCAGCTAGCCCTGGCCTAGGACTTCTGGCCCAAGCTGCCCAGCCACCTTATGCTGGCACCGCTCGCGGTGCTGTGGAGTGGGCGGGGATTGCCTTGGCTCCTGGGCCCCTCGGGAAGGTGTCCCTTCCTCGACCACCTACTGTTTGGCTTAGGGCCTCGGACGCTTCCTCTTCGGAGTCGGAGTCCAGCTCAGAGTCGAATGGGCAGTCACACCCTTCGGGGTTGTCTGCAAGGGAGGATGAGCTGGTGGTTTCCTCTTCGGGTCTCGGCCAGTCCCCCTCCGAGGTGAGTCGGGTTTCCTCTAGGGCTAGGGTCAGTGGTGCTGACCAGCGGGCTGTGGTGCGTGCCACCATCGCCTTGCAGCCTAGCCTTGCGGGGGTTCATTGACCCCTCTATGGTGGTACCCCCTACTGTGACATCTCTCGGTCACCCAACTTTGGGGCCTATCGAGAGGGCCAAGGGAGGGGAAGATGCTTCTTCGGGATTGCCCTTCGGGAGCAGCCCTGAGTGCAGGAGCTGCCTAGACTGGCCACTTGGGGCTAGGACCCTTCGGACTCCGAAGGGTCGAGGTATAAGTTGGTCGCGGTCCTTCTCTGGGACCTACCGGGTCCTGGGCCGGGCAGTCGGACTTCCGTCCCTTCCCCTCGGGCTCCTTGAGAGGTCCCATTCTTCGAGGCAGGGACCGTCCTTCTGGACCTTCACGGCCCCAGTCGCCTCACTTGGGGGATTCTTTTGGGCGCAGTCTAGGCAGTATCGAAGCGGTTGTGCAGCTGTCGACTGCGGAGTCTTCCAGGACTCCCCCCGTGGGAGTCCGTGGTCCGCTCCTTAGCCCTGGCAGAGGTCAGCCGACTTCTTCTCTCAGCTTTGTTCACTCCCCTCTGCCGCCTTCTCCTGCGTTCCCAGGTATCCTTGGTCCTAGCGGGCCTCTCACCTGGGAACAGTTCAGAGCGGTGGCTGCTTGATTCCCTGCTTACGTTAGGGCTTTGGACAGCCAGGTTTTTAAACCTCCCCCTGAGCAGCCACCCTCCGAGCCTATGGTGACCTCCAGCTCCTCATCCCCCTCTTCTGGGGGAGAGGAACCTTCTGTCCACTTCTCTCCTGCTGCTGATCTCTCTGAGTATCAGCGTTTCCTCGTGAGGATGATGGAGGACCTTCACCTTTCTCCTTCTTCTGTGAGCAATCCGGAGCATCGGCGCATGCCTTTCAAGCGATTTTGGGACAGCCACCCTCGTGGTGCCGCCTTAGCCCGGCTCCTTTGGGAGCCGTCCATGCGTTTCTGGCAGAGGCCCTTCTCCGGAGTTCCTGCCCCTAGGGACCTCTGCCAGAGGTACTGCGCTCCCCCGGAGTCTCCAGGCTCCTTTCCTCATCCGCAGTCCGGATTGACGCACCTGGACACTCCTGATGGGCCTCGCACCCTCCGTCGTGACCGGCCCCCAGATCAGGACTCCTCGGATTTTGATTTCCGGGGGAGGAGGACTTTCTACTCGGCACGGCTGCTTCTCTCCATTTCTGCGCATCAGGCCCACGACGCTGCCTATAACAGGTACTTGTGGTCAGCACTAGGTCAGTTCCTAGCCGCTCTGCCTGACTCGGAGCAAACCAGGCAAGCCATTGCTCTCTCTGCCGTGGCATGGGCTAGCAGGCACCAAGCAAGGGCAATCTAACGCCAATGAGGGTAGCTACAGGTCTTAGGGACAGCGATCTGCACCAGAAGATCGGCATGGCCGCCTTTCCGGTTGTCACCCTTGGCCCGGCGTAGGGTGATTTCCTCCGCTCACCAGGAACTACCTCTTTTCCTATAGGGGCGAGGCCGGCGTTTGTCGGGCAAATTCCTTCCCCCTCCGGGGGAACCCTGTCTCGCTCTCCCCACTCTCGGGCCTCCTCAGGCCCAGAAGGTTCCCCACCTTAGTGTGTCACCCACTGAGGGCTAAGGGACACTGTCCCTTAGGGTGCAATCAGTCAGCCCCTTGGGGAAAGCAGTACTCACCATCTGTGATGAATGGTGAAGATTGACACAGATAAGATATTCAAATTATGTACTTACCGTAATTATGATCTTTCTGTGTATCTTCACCATTCATCTAATCCCACCATCCCCTTGGGGCTCCAGTCTCTGGAATCCTCCTCCCTCTGTGCCTTCCCTCTCTTCACTGCATAGGTGCCGGAACCTCTGGGGTGAAAGGAGCGGTAGCCCCTCCACTTGTTATTCCTGTATGGTTAAAACCAGTATAGGGAAAGTGCTCTTTCTTCCTTAGGCCCCCCTCAACTGTTGCCATCTTCCGGCACCCTTGCTTGAGTGAGATTAGTTGAGACACACAGGGGGGGACAGTCTTCCCTAAGGGGTACAGTTTGAGTGGCACTCCTCTCTTCTACATATCTTCACCCCTACGGGGTAGGAGCTGGTGGTTGCCCTCCTTCTGTTATCCATCTAATCAAAAAAAAAAAAAACAACGTTCCTTTTTTTTTTCCACCAAATATCTCTTTAGAGAGAGAGTACTGAGTCCCTGTACCCTGTCCTTCTCCAGAATAGCCGACTCTGCTTTTGGGGTATTGCCAGTTATTCTGTGCCTTGAATTCTGGCAAAAGCTTTGCTAACTCCTTGCAGTTCCTATACAGTCTGGTGACGGACAAGGGTCCTGGATCACTGTTACCTCTCACTCTCTCTGAAATTCTCTCCCCTTCCTCCTTCTTCCGTTTCCAGAGTTGGGGCCCCTACCCAATCCCTTAGTCTTACTTCTTCTATGCTGTCCTCTCAGTCGTTATTTCTCCTTTTAGTTCAGTTTTCTCTCCTTTTTCTGTCCCTTGGACTCTCTTGTCCCACCCTCCATCCCTTCCTCTTACCTCTCCGGCGACTCAGAACTGGTAGGCAGGTGGAGTCGCTGCAGCCTAATGGCTAATCCTCGAGCGCCACGTAGTACGTCGGCCTCGAGGACGGCGCCGATGCTGCATCGGCTCCGCCTATCTTTAAAAAAAAAAAAAGGCTCCCGCGGGGTCCTGATCTCCGGCCAGTACCCCATCTGTGATGAATGGTGAAGATACACAGAAAGATCATAATTACGGTAAGTACGTAATTTGAATTTGTTGAGGTGTCCTCCTCCCAAGTCACGGGAGCCCTTGCCTCCCCAGACCAGTCGTAGGTCCTGCCAGACCTCTAAGGAGTCCCTGCCCTCCTGTGGTTTTCCCCCACAGAGGGCGGGGGGATAGTTTCTTTCAGGATGAGCCAGCTCTTCCCTATTTCTGGGGAAAGCTTGGTGTCATTGACCCATCAGTGTGACTGAATAGTGTAGATTGATTCTTGGAAGATATGAAAATTACGTACTCAGCCAAATTCCCGATCTTCAGGAATGTTTTCACCATTCAGTCACACATGCCTCCTCACCATCCTCCGCTCAGTAAAGAGTTAAGGGCTCCGGGCAGCTCACCCTGTTGTGACTGCACACTGGCACTTCTTGTCATTCCCCAAAGCTCTTCCTCTCTCTCTCCCCCAAGGTTTAGCTCTTCTTTTCATAATTTCTGTCGGTATGGACTTTTTTTCACCTCCAGCCTTTCGCTAGGGGAGAAACAGCCCTTAAAGAAATAAGGAAGGAAAATTTTAGAAGTGGGCCCCTTCCCCTCTTCCTTACAAAAAAGAAAAAAAAAAAAAAAAAGAATTTCCTCTTGGGTATACTTTTTCCCTTGAACTCTCCTCCTCTCCCTCTTGGGATATCTCTAAGTTATATCCCTATGGCTGCTGTTGCAACCTTTTACCTTATGTTGCTTCTGAGGCCCTGCCATGTGGCAGGCTCTAGTCCTTAAAACAAGGTGCAGCTCCAGCCTTCCTCTACTGTAGTGAGGGGTAGGTGAAGTTATTTTTTTGTGATATGCTCTTAGCCTGTAGGCTGGGTACTTATCCCGCATCTTTAAGCTGAGGTTCATTTTCTTTTTTCTGCATTCCTGGAGTCACAAGAAGATGATTTCTTGTGCTTCTAGACTCTGTTCTATTACTTTTGCTTCCTGCTCCTTTACAGCCCATGGACTTTTTCTCCACTAAATTCTTATCCTGTGAGGAGCACAAGAAGTTGGGTTAAGTTGGCATGTTGCTTTCTTAGCTACACTGAGGTGCACTGGCCCTCTTGTACCCAGCCATAGCTATATGCCAGGGCTGCTGCCCCATTCCTCTCCACCTTCCTGTCCAGGTGGCTGAGATAGGCTCTGGCTGTTATACCCACTGCCCTTGTGCCACTTTTAGGTCCAACCCTTAGTTCTCCTAAGTTGGTTGTCGGGTTTTATTTTGTTATTTTTATATCCTATACTGTATTCTTTTCCTATCCTTTTGGGCTTGGAGTCTATAGTCCTGTCTCTTTTTTCTTTCCTATTTGTTTTCTCTCCTGGCAAACAGAGCTGAGGTAGGGAGGGAGGGGACTGGCGTCAGTCACTGGCCAGCCCACGTGCGCAACATCACTACATCTGCCTCATCAGCAGTGCTAGCACCAACCTTGGTCCCCTCCCTAAGCTGCAAAAGACTGCTCCCGTGGGGTCCCAGTGCCTCCAGCTTAGACCCGTCAGTGTGACTGAACAGTGAACATATTCTGGAAGATCAAGAATTACTGTGAGCACATAATTTTCATTTTTCACAGCACTTTCAAATGGTTGTGTTAAAGGAGAACTACATCGAACCTGTAAGTCGTTTTTGCAGCTGCATAGTGAAAGCTATGCAATGTATTGCTAACAAGAGGAGGGGAGCAGGGCAGACAGGAACAGGAACTGATGCATATTACTGCCTATTTCCACAGTGGAATCTCATCACATCATTGGTATGCATGAGATTCCTGCTCTTCTAAGTCTGTCTATGGCCCCTTCCTCCTACTAGATCTACTTTATTCATGAATCTATGGTTGTGGCACTGTTTTCTGTGCCACTGCTGCTGCTGGAAGAATGCTGCTGACTACATACAGTACTGAACATAGCAAAGGTAAATGTCAGTGACTAAGGAACAGTTCTGTGATGAACTAATGTAGAGCTGACATAGCAGAAACATTTTTTCTAGGGACATGGATGTGGTGCATTATCGACAATCTGGCAGTCTTCCTTTTCCTTTAAATCTGCTAGAACGTCTCCAAGGTAAGCTCCTCCCACCGACCCGGGTGGTATACTCCTTGGCTCTGTCCTATGTTGTCAGATCTTCCTTTCTGCTGGAAGAGTCAGGTCTCCTCCTTCGCAGCTTTGTGCACAGTGTAGGCCTTTTTCTTGGTGTGTCATTGGCAAACTTGTTTCCTAATTCCTTTTGTGTGCTTCTCAGTTTCACCTCATAACTGATGCCACTATGGACCATGAAGAATCCATGTTGGGTCCTAGTTTTATAGGAGACAGGAAATGATTTTTACATTAACTGCCCTTCCATCTTCCTTTCGAGGTCAGTTATGTATTCTGATATGTTTTTATGATTTTTTGTTAAATACTCTAACTTAGGTGTGCTCTCAGATCTACATAGAGTTCCACTCTCCTCAGCAGCTACTTCTCTTGATTTTCATATCTCTAAGACATTCTATGACATTAATAACTCCCATTCCATGCTATTCATCTGAATGGCCTGGAAAGGAGTTTGTGTTGTCATAGAATGTTCAGACAGTATGAAAAGAGACAGCAGCAGCTACTGAGGAGAGAATAATTCAAGGTAGTTACAAAGGCAACAAAATTAGATTATTAGTTTAACAGAAAAGGTCAAAAACATAATAGAACACTGGTAGCCAATAAAAGGACAACTGGAGGGCTTCTAGAGGTGTAAAAACTGCTTCCTATCACCTTTAAGTGTTGACATTCAGTGCAACCAGAAGATGTCTAGGATGGAACCGCACTCTCTGAACATCTACTGCTTTGGGGCAGAGCATGACACTGCAGCCTGTAACCTATCAAAACCCTGTTGCAATCGTCCCTTGAGGACCACTATGCACGTCTTCTTTTCGGATGGCTGAATGGGACTCCCCGCTTCACTCCAAGGATGCCCACAAGATGATTTCTGCAGCGGAAGGCTCGGCAGAACCAACTCACGGCAGTGGAAGAGGTGGTAGCCCAAGCTGTGAAGGGAGTGCTGTTGGCCTCAGTGCTGCTCCTGGCCAGGGCCAATGTGGGGGTGTCATTCTCTGTGGTATTCAAAGGACACGTGTAAGTCCTTTCAGACCTTCAGGGAAGGTCCCTCCAACCACAGCAGCAAAAAGAAAGCAAAGAAATCCCACCATCTGTTGTGGGACTGGGAAGGAGCATGCTCTTCACATTCCTATGATTCTCTCAACTGCTTGACAGTCATCGAGTGCTCTGCTTCGGCTGAGCATGTTTTGGTAGAGGGCTAGGACACTATCTTCACTGTACCCCCTTTGGGCTTGTCGGCCGTGACACATAGGCTGATCAGGTGTCAAGATTTTTCTTGACCCGGTTGACCCATTGTCAGAAGGGGTCAAGGATGACTCGATCTATAGGACTCTGGTCCTTTCGATTCTTTTACAGGAGGGTCTAGAGCAGACGGCGGACTTGGTTGTCTCTTCTCAAGATCTGCCTCCCTCGGGGGTCCAACAGAAGGAACTGGTCTGTGTGATTTACACAGCTCCTCCACCTGTCTCTCCTCGCCATTGATATTCCAATCATCGGTCAAGATCCCAGGTTTGGTCCAGATCATGGTCGAGGGATTCCTCACAGTCCCGATCTTCTGTGAGACGATGCTGCAGGCGCTCCTCTTCCTCCTCATCAGCAGATGAGGAGACGAACCATGGCAGGTTGCATCGGCACTGTGAGAAGCTGATGTGGCAGTGACGGGCCTTCATGGGGTAGGGTAAGGCCCTATCCTCGACCCCGGTGATCTCTTGATCGCCTCTGGTCCAGCCCATTCTGGTCCTGCCAAGATGTGTGTTGCTGTCACTCATCTCTTCCCCCGATCAGGGTGAAACCATTGCCACTGCAGCCATTGCAGGGAGCCACAACCAAAGACTCCCTTCTGGCTACTGGCTTACCAGACCAGTCGTCCATGGAGATTACCCACTCGGACGAGTCCCATGTAGTGCACGGTGAGAAACATCCGAGGGCTGTGTTTAAGGAGTCCTCTTATGACTCCAATGGTTCCTCCATGCAGTCGTCAAAGACCCCTGGCTTCAACAGGGATTTAGCTGAAGAACTAACCACCAACCACAGGCCAGTGTCTTTTGGGGCTATGCTCAGCCTGATCTCTGAGTCCATGAAGATCCCTCTGGAACCAGTTCAGAAGAGGACTAAATACCTCCTCACTGAAATTCTGAACGGGGACGAATCCCCGGGGGTCACTTTTCTGGTGGCTGAGGCCATCCTGGGACCAGCTGTGGAGCTTTGGCAGCATCCAGCCTCCTGCATGGCACACTCAGCCCATAAGGTCCACATCTGTGGGCTTCCCAAGCTGCTTCTGTGGCCTTGGCTCTCTCCGAGCAGGCCACAGCTAACAGACCACCCGACTGACCCCCGGACAGATTCAGACAGCCCATCTGTGGGCTTCCCAAGCTGCTCCTGTGGCCTTGGCTCTCTCCGAGCAGGCCACAGCTAACAGACCACCCGACTGACCCCCGGACAGATTCAGACAGCCCATCTGTGGGCTTCCCAAGCTGCTCCTGTGGTCTTGGCTCTCTCCGAGCAGGCCACAGCTAACAGAACACCCGACTGACCCCGGACAGATTCAGGTACACACCGGACCTCCGAAACTCGTGGTTTTGAATGCCACTGTTTTGACTGGATGCCCAGTGGAGGAATCAGGCACTGACTGGCAGCTGTACTCCTTGGCTGATTTTCCAATGCCTGGCGCTTCCTGATCTCAGGGAAATCTCTTTCTATGCTTTGTTCTGGACTGAATTTTTGTTTATGTAATCTACATATGTTATGCATCAATTGGTCTTACTTTACCTGCCAGCTTAGCTAGTCTATTACAAGTCACTAGTCTAGTCTCTCAGTGTTACTTAGTGCTGGACAAACTGTATTGTACAGTAGCCGATGTTTGACTGCTTGACCTAGCTACTGAGCAAGACTGCTGCAGTCTTCCATTTCTGCCCTACTGACAAACTCTGCCCCTTCCCCACACTGGTCACTCTGCCAATTATTAATTTCTCTGCCCCACTTGTAATGCTGTCTCTCTAAACACCTTACTTTCTTCTCTGCCTTACCTACAAACCCTTTCCTTACACCCCCGCTGCTGCTGTCTTCCTCAGACGTCCCGGTGCCAAAGCACAGACCCCCCATTAACTCCTCTTCTAGCTCCAAATAATTGCCCTTCATTTACCACCTTTTTACCTCATGCTTTGTCTTTCCCCATTGCCTGACCCCCACTGAGCTTGCTATTGTACTCCAGTTGTATTTAATCCTCTGTGTTTCCCTCCTTGTTCCACAGACAGCCCATCTGTGGGCTTCCCAAGCTTCTCCTGTGGCCTTGGCTCTCCCGAGCAGGCCACAGCTAACAGACCACCCGACTGATCCTCGGACAGATTCAGGTACGCACCGGACCTCCGAAACTCGTGGTTTTGAATGCCACTGTTTTGACTGGATGCCCAGTGGAGGAACCAGGCACTGATTGGCAGCTTTACTCCTTAGCTGATTTTCCAACGCCTGGCACTTCCTGATCTCAGGAAATCTCTTTCTGTGCTTTGTTCTGGACTGAATTTTTCCTCACCCCCTCCCCTCCTCCCCTCCTCACAGTATTAAATAGACCCTTACTCCACCCTTCCTCAGCCTAACAGCAGATTGGTTACTCCACTGCTGCACATTTTCATGCTATTGGCCTCCCTGTCTTCAATACCTGACTTGACCCACTTTCTCACTGCCCTTTTTAAACAGTCCCACCCACAGGATCACACATTTCCTCTCAACCGTTTCTCCAGCCACTCCATCACTCCTCTCAATTACTGCTCTACCTGCCCTATTGTTGGGGACCTCACCTAATTCGACTATATACCCTTTCAACTATAAACCAGCTAGCAGTTAAGCAGGCCAGCAACACCAAACAAACTACCTTGGGGTGCAACCACCTACTACTACTCCTCACTACCTCTTTTGGCATTGCTGGTACCATACCGTCCTTTTGTTCTGCAAATTTTGGACTCCCCGCTGTTCTGTCTAACCCTTTATGTGAATCCACTTTATTAACCCTCACTCTCCTTCTCTCCCTCAGCCAAGGAACTGTCGCCCAGGCTCCCAGCTCCTAAGCCACGGGATTCCTGGCTACCGGGCGGTTGGCGCTCCTCTAGCCGACGCTCGAGACCGCAGACACGGACCCAAGGCCCTACAAGGTACGGCAACTGCTGCAACTTTTTCGACCGCCCCCCACCTCCACTGATTACTAAATACAGTAGCTCCTGACAAAATATTAGTCCACGTCCCCTGGCGCAGTGCCCCACCAATAGAGACTTAGCTCGTGATCCCCCTCTTCTCTGTCCAGCCTACGGGATCCAACTCTCAGGGCCTCGCCTTACTAAAATGCATAGGCTCTCCTTGGCTGTGCCTTCACCACTAAATATTTTTAATGCTATCAAATTTGGGTCGACCTGGATCGGAAAGCTACTGATAAGCTGCATTAATCCAGCAACCCCACTGGCCCCTGGGCTAATTGAGTGGCTCCTTTTTTGAGGTACCATCATGTCGGGCCCTATATGGCTCCTTATACTGCCCCTTCTGCTGATACCAGCTGCCCAGCATAGGACACCTGAACTACCATCATGTTTGGTTTACAACGGCACCTTGTGCTGTATACCACATGGCAACTTATCCTTTAATTACCTCCGTGATTCCAAGTACCAATACCTTGAACCCTGCTCTTGGACCACACATACCAGTAGTACTTATAAATAACACTCCCCCACCACAAGGCCCACCTCCCACCACGCAGACTTCTATCTCCTCCCCGCCTATTGTGGTAGGGGTACTAGCTCTTGCTACAACAGATCAGCTCTTCTATGGTGGCTACTTTCCAGTCCTTAAAAACATCAGATCTACTAGATGGGAGAAAGGCAGGAATTACAAGCTTATAATTAGCGCTCTTAGAAAAATCCTACTTATCCTCCTGCTATGTTCAGGCAACGTAGAACTCAACCCTGGCCCCCCAGAAGCTATTGCTTTGCCAGCAGAACTAGCAAATTTAAAAGGAATAATCTTCTTACATATTAACGTATGTAGCCTCCTTAAAAAGATAACCTTCAATACAAACCTGGGTAAATCATACTTCTCCTGACATACTTGTGATTTCCGAAACTTGGCTTAGACCCAGCACCACTGATAGAGAAGTAAACATACCCAACTATGCCTTGTTCAGAGCTGATAGGCATGCCAGAGGAGGAGGGGTAGCTATCCACGTTAAAGACAAATTTTCTGCCTTCTGCTTATCCTCGGCATCTGTCGCCAGCGAATTTCGAATGCCTAATTCTCAAAGTGGAAATTACACAGACTACTGCACTCTGCATAATAGGATGCTACAGACCACCGTCTGCTGGCCTACGTCATATCTAAGTGACAAGTTGGGACAGGGGCTGCCAGAAACTATTATTTTAGGAGACCTCAGCTTTGACTGGCTCTCTAACACAGCTGCTTGCATCCTTCTGTGATGAACATGGGCTGGCGAACTTATTACTGAACCAACACGCCTAAAACGTGAAGAACCCCAGTAAAAGTACACTTTTGGGCGGGCTAATAGTGAGCAAACCTCATCTCTTCTCCCACGCATGTCTTCTTCTCAGATGCCAGCGACCATTGTTTTATTGCGGGAGTAAGATCCACCAACAACCCAGCACCCATCAGCAAGTTCTCTATGAAGAGATCCAGGTGCAACTTCAATAAACATGCCTACCTAAACGAGCTTAAGTACTCCCCTGAGTGGCAAGATTTCTACCTGGCCAAAACGATTACGTCAACTTACAGTATCTTCCACAACATTCTATCAAGGGCCCTTAATAAGTATGCTGCCCTGATTAAAGTTCGAACTAGGACCAAAACCTGTAAATGGTTCACCCCTCAGATCAAGTCCTTGCTTCTAGAAAGAGATAACCTCTGGAAAAAAGCGCGCAGACTGAACGCTGCAGAGGACTGGAACCAGTTCAGGAGACTACGAAATTTATGTACCAAAACAATCAGAGAATCGAAGGTCACCTTCTTCAAATCTGAACTCGACTCTGCCACAAAGAGCCCAATCAAGCTCTGGAACACAATCAATGATCTGCTAGGCCACTCCCCAGGAAATTCACTCCCGACCAAGATTACCTCTGGCAACTCAACTATAACCGAAAAGATGGATATACTTGACGCATTCAATAACCACTTTGCTACTGCAGGCATGGCATTTGATAACTCCCCTGTAAACATACTTCGCTCCCAGACTGCCAGCCAACTGCCTGAAACTCCGATAGCTTCGCCGCCTTTCTTGCTTCAAGCTGCCCCACTGAAAGAGGTAGAGGACCTCTTGCTTCAGTTGGATACTAGAAAAAGTGCTGGGGCCGACACCCTTGACCCTTACTTCCTAAAAATTGCTTACCACGTACTAGCAATACCCATCACCCACCTTTTTAACTTATCCCTGTCTCAGGGCACCTTACCACCTATATGGAAGACAGCACATGTCATACCACTGTTCAAATCAGGTGACCCTGGCGATCTCAATAACTACAGGCCAATTTCCTCCTTCCAGTCCTGTCCAAGCTCCTAGAGAGAATTGTAAATGCACAGCTGAGGACTCACCTTGAGTCTAGGGAACTGCTAAATCCTATGCAGTCCGGATTCAGAGCTAAACATAGCACTATCTCAACCCTCGCCAAAGTTACTAATGACTGGCAGTGTAATCTTGAGAGCAAAAACTTTTATTTGTGCTGTTTTCCTTGATCTAAGCAAGGCTTTTGACACCATCGACCATAGTCTGCTCCTCTCCTCCCTTCAAACCATAGGTGTGGACCCCTCCTCTCTGCGTTGGTTTACTGACTGTCTTACAGGGCGCCTTCAACAAGTTAAAGCCGAAGGAGGCCTGTCCCCCTTAAAAACTCTGCAAAGAGGGGTACCTCAAGGTTCTATATTAGGGCCTTACTTTTTGCAATCTACATTAATAACATCGACTGCTGTATAAAAGCAACGTCCATCTGTTTGCAGATGATACAGTTCTCTATGTGAGTCACCCAACACCTGAAGCTGCCTGCAATGACCTACAGTCAGAATTCAACCTTTTACCAAAACAACGCCTCAAAAAGCGCTACTCCTAATGCCGAAAAACTAAAGCGATGGTCCTCTCCCTTTTATCCATACAGCTAACCCTGTGTCCAGTGGGACAGTTCCCCAAATTACCACAGTTCTAGGTGAAAACTAGAATTTGTTACAAAATTCAAGTATCTGGGAGTTTGGATAGACCAAAGACTCTCCTTCATTGAACATATCGAGGACTTGCTAAACGACTTGGCAAAGGCTTGGACTGTTTTTAGAATCAACCAATTTCTCACCAGAGATGCAAGAAACAACTGGTCCAATCCATTTTCCTATCATTGGTTGATTACGCTGACTTCCTCTACAGCAAGTGCCCCAACTCTTACATGGCTAAACTGGACACACTCTACCATCGAGCACTGAGGGTTTATAGCGTGACTCCCTTCGACCGCATCACTGCACCCTATGCTGGCAGTGGGGTGGACATCACTAAAGTTCAGGCGCCACAGAAACGCCGCTCTCTGGACCTATAGAGCCATCTCTAATAAGCTGCCTTACTATATCTCCTGCTGTCTTCCCCTGAGTATAATTGGGAAATACGTGTTAAGAAGTTACTCAGCTATTACACTTAAAGTGCCCAAAGCAAATCCTGCTTCAGCAGGGCAGCCATAAACTTCGTGTTACCTACCTTATGGAACGATCTGCAAAAAACCCTCAAATTAAGCACTCTAATCGGTATAAATGCCTTCAAGACGCTTTATTTCCGTACAATCAGAGAAGTATGTAACTGTTTCACCCACTCAGACCCAGTACCGGTGTCTGCACTGGTATATAGCCACGCCTAGACCCAGTTTTAAGTACTGACCCCCCAGCTTGCTCCTCACCAGCCTAATTGTTCTCTCTCTTATCCCCCTGTCTTATCAACACTAGGCCCATCCATCCCCTTATTCTTCCTTTCCCAATCTCAGATAGTAACTCACTACCCTGGGTTGTGACATCCTACCATGCCCTGTACTTTATAGCATTCAATCCCGGGGCTCACACATACTCCTTTTCTCCATCCACCTTCTCTACGTCCCATTTTACCAACTCCTTTCTGTGCACCGTGCCCTCCTAGCCTTTCTCCCCAACCTCCCTCCCTTCCCCCCTACCTTTACCTCTACCTGGTGTATATTTTTATTTTTTTCTTCCGTTACTTCCTCCTGCAACCTTAGATAACCTGCTTTATCTTCCTATAGACACTTCTATGTATGTAAATACCGTGTAATCGGTACAATATCTGTATAATTCTGTGTACATATGAACTTCTTTTTCTTCCTCTCTGTAAAAAGTATTATCTGTATTGCATTGTAAATACCTGTGTTGACCTGTATATACAATTGTTCATTTTCCACCCAGGTCCATCTTGCAAATGAGCTTCTGCTCAACGATGAACGCCTGGTTAAATAAAGACTTGATTGATTGATTGATTGAAGTATGTGGTCTCTATTGGCTCCTTGTCTGGTTTCTTGGACTACCCCTCAGCTGAAGGGCTGGTGGATGACTCCATCTTCCAGAATACTGGTAATGTTGGGGATGTGGACACAGCCCCTGATAAGGAGTCCAAAATGCTGGACCACACAGCTAGGAAAGTGTATGCTGTGTCTTCCCTGGGTCTCTGTCAGGCAATTTATGCCTTGATGATGCCCAACTTCGGTTACTCCCTGAAGGATGTTTTGAACCATGTCCTCCCCTGCCTCTCAGCAGACCTGCAGATGGTGATCATAGTAGTCAGGGACCAGGATCAAGCACTGGCTAAACACCAGATCCAGATGGCCTTGGACAACAGCAACTCTTACGCCCATTCCATGGCAGTGGTTGTCATGATGCATCGCGGGGCCTAGCTGTGGATATTCACATTCACGGTAGACACCCAGCACAAATTGGCCAATGTCCCCTTCTTGGGCACCAAACTTTTCTGCCCAGAGGTGGAAGGGTATCTCACCAGGACTGAAAAGTCCAATGCCACCCTTGACTCTGTGACCTCCTCGCAGAAGGAACAGAAAGGGCAGAAGCCAAAAAAGAAGCCCTTCCAGTTTAGGCCCTTTCACTCGCAGCAGCCCAGGCAGAAGCAGCCCCAGCAAGGGCACTGTCATGCTTGGCGACCCAAGACCAAGTTCACTGATCAGGCCACCAAGAAGAGTGGGGGTAGGAGTGGTGATGCCCCTCCGGCAGCCAGTGCCTGTGCCAGTGCCCCCTCCAAAGCTGCCCAGTGACGGGTCAGGGAGTGTCTACCTCCCACCTGTCCAGTCCCTGCCACAGCTCCCCACGGAAGATCGGCTTCATCATTTCTGGTACAGCTGGTCCATCATCACCTCAGACAAATGGATGCTAGAAATGGTGGACAGATAGTTGCCTCTTGAGTTCGAGGCTCTCCCGCCGTACTGACCCCATCCACCAAGGGAGTCTGTGGTGTCACAGGAAATGTTGTCTTTCCTCAGGGAGGATGTTGCTCAGATTCTGGAGAAAGTAGCCATAGCCTTTGTCCCAGACTTCACGGCAGGTGAGGGTCTGTGTCCAGGTACTTCCTGGTTCTGACACGGAAGGTGGGGCTGGTGCCCCATACTGGATCTTCACAATTTAAATCAGTTTTTGAAGAAGCGCAAGTTCCAGATAGTCACTCTGAACCAAATTATTCCATCCATGGAGCAGAGCTTGTGGTTCTGCTCCCTGGACCTCCAGGATGCCTTCTTCCACATTCCAGTCTTTCCATCCCACTGGCAGTACCTCTGGTTCTGCACAGAGTGGGTTCTGTACGAGTTCCAGGTCATGCCTTTCGGCCTCTCCTCAGCTCCCAGGGTCTTCACAAGTGCATTACAGTGATGTCTACATTCCTGAGACACCGAGGGGTCAAAGTCTACCCTTACCTGGATGACTCGCTGATAGCTGGGGTGTCCAGGAAGGCTGTGGAGCAATCCAGGGGCCTGGCCCTCCAGACCTGCCAAGACTTGAGCCTTCTGGTCCACCTGGCCAAGTCTGAACTCTATGCCTTGCAGGTAATCCACTTTATCAGGGCAGAGATAGACTCCCTTCAAGCCAAGGCCCAACTCCCTGTGGACCAAGCATTGTATCTTGCCTCCTTTGCCCGATCATTTGAGGTTGGGTACTCGTGCCCTGCCCTGACCTCCTGTGGCTGCTGGGGAACATGCCATCCTGCAGCAGCGTGGTCAGATGGGCCTGCTGGCAGATGCGTCACCTGCAGTGGGAGCTTGGCCGCCAGTGGTCCCAGCGCCTAGATCACCTGGACCAGCTAGTCACAGTGACCCAGCAGATGTGGGACACCATCCAGTGGTGGCTCATCCCAGAAGATCTGGAGGAAGGAGTCCCATTTGTCTGCCCAGAGCCGACCATCACTCTGACAACTGATGTGTCTCTGGTGGGATGGGGAGTGCACCTGAAGGCCCACAGACCCCACAGGTTCTGGACCGCCAGAGAGTCCCATCACCACATCAGCCTGCAAAAGCTCCATGCAGTGCACCTCGCTCTGATGGAATTGGCTCCATTTGTCCATGGTAGAGGTTGTGCAAGCCCAGACAGACAATACCATGACTATGGACTACCTGAACAAGCAGGGCAGGGCAGTACATAATCCCTTTGTTTGTGTTGGGAGTCTCTCCGCACCTGAACCCTTGTGGTCAGCTTAGGTGTGAATCTCCTGGCTATCCATGTAGCGGGATCCTCCAGTTAGCTAGAGGACATCCTCAGCCAGATGTGCGAAGTGTCACATGAGTGGTCCCTGTATCAGGAGATGGTGAGCCACCTGTTCTCCTGGTGGAGCACTCCCCTGGTCAACCTGTTCACCTCCTGGGATGACACAAAGCTGAGGCTGTTCTGTGCCCTCCCCCAGCAGTGCAGGACACTGATGGGGATGCCTTCATAAGGCCTTGGAACCCGGGCCTACTCTGTGCCTTCCTTTCCATTCCCTTGATCCACAGTTCTGGTTAAGGTGCCGAGGGACAAGGCATGGGTGATCCTGGGAGCCCTGGACTGGCCATGCCACTATTGGTACCCGGATCTCCTCAGCCTCAGCAGCAGACCTCCATGACGGTTGCCTCTGCACTCGTATATGGTCTGTTGTCACAAGGGGAAGGTCCTGCATTTTGACCTTCAGTCCCTGCGCCTAACAGCCTGGTTTCTCAGTGTCTAGAGTTTCAGGCTTTGTGTGTCTTGGAAGATGTTCTCCGTGTTGTAGAGGCTTCTTGGAAGGAGTCAACCCGTCAATGCTGTGCCTTCAAATGGAAACGTTTTTCAGTTTGGTGCCTGAGCAGGGAGCTAGACCCCCTGGTCTGCCCCTTGGCTAGCATTCTCGACTACCTGTGGTCCCTCTCCCAGTCGGGAGTGAGGTCGATGATCCTCAAGATGCACCTGGCAGCCATCTCTGTATACCGGGCATTTACTGGTGTGCCGACAGTGGTGCAGGAGAAGGTGGTCGGGCGTTTCTTCAAAGGCCTGGACCACCTGTCCCCGTCTGTGTGTGACCCACCACCACCTTGGGACTGGCAGTTCTCATGAGCAAGTCATTTGAACCAATGCACAGGTGTGAGATGTCTCACTTGTTGTGAAACACCGCCTTTTTGGTGGCTAGCACCTCCGCCAGAAGGATCAGTGAGCTCCAGGCAATCTCGATGGAATCTCCATATATGGTGTTCCACAAGGACAAGGTTGTCCTCATCCCTAAACCAAAGTTCCTCCTAAAGGTTGTGTCAGAGTTTCACCTTAATCAGGTGATTTACCTCCCAGTGTACTTCACCACTCCAACCTTGGGGGTCGAGCACAGGCTGCACTCATTGGACCTGAGACAAGTGCTCCTTACTACACGGAGCGCACAGCTGTAGTTTGGGGAGAGGTTCGCCAGCTGTTTGTAACATATGCTGAAACCGCAACTGGCGGACTGGCAGCTAAGCAGTTGATTGGCAGGTGGATTGCCTCTTGCACTGACCAGTGCTATAGGCTGGCTGGTAGGGAGCCTTCCTTAGGACTTAGGGCTCATTCCAACAGACATATCGCTGCCTCAGTGGCTGCTTCCAGGGACATCTCTATACAGGAGATCTACAGAACTGCTACCTGGAAGTCAGCACATATCTTCATTTTTCATTACCACATCGACCATGAGTCATGCCGGTATGCTGGTTTTGAGACCATGGTTCTCCAGTCCCTGTTTGCCAAGTAAGGATGTGTGCCTTGCCCCCTCCTCCCAAAGAACTGCTAGGAGTCTGCCACTGTGGGTAGTGCACCATATCCACATCCCTAGAAAGGAGGGCTACTCACCTGTAACTGTAGATTTTATCTGTGTCAATCTTCACCATACATCACATTTGGGTTACTGGGCGGAGTCGACGCAGCATCGGCGCCACCCTCGAGGTCGACGCACTGCGTGGTGCTCATAGGTTGGCCGTTATTTGCTGTCGACTCCGCCCTCCTGCCAGTTCTTCATCTCCCGCTGTCAAGGTCACCTTGTGGGACGCTTCAAGAGCAATTTTCAGGCCTACCTGCTACGCAGTTAATCTTTCAACTCCGTGTCAGTTTTTCCTCCATGCTGAAGCCCGTTGGCTTCCTCCTGCCAGTTCTGTTAGCCACACTCGACGTCGCCTGGTAAGATATTTTCATTATTTTGTTATTCTGCGACGTCGAGTCTTATTTGGTGTTTTTTTCTCCGTAGGTCATGTCTTGGTTGGAGGGCAAGAAAACTTCTAAGACGGGACAGCCCCCCATGTGACAGTGCCCATGTGGCCGAAAATACTCCGTCACCGACCAGCACGACCGTTGCCCTGCGTGTCTTGGCCCACTTCACAACATGGATTTGTGCGATGCCTGTTTCTCCATGGACCGCCTGGTCATCGAGCAATGCGTGTGGAAAGTGGGGTGAGCTCCGCCGACTTTCGGGGGGTCAGGCGCACACTCGGCGGGCCAAGCCGTGTTTTCTCGGCCTTTCCTCCGGGTTCCCTCCCAGTTCTATACGGACCGAGGAGGAGGGAGCCTCCGCCTCTCATAGCCTACCCATGGCCGAGGCTTCTTCTGTGGTGTAGGAGGCCCAGTCTGTTCCCTCCGGGGGACGGATGGGAGGCACCGCATTGGCAGCCCGGCTTCAGAGGGTTCTCTGACCCCTCAGTGGTGGTACCCCCCTCAGGTGGTGTGCCTAGATCGCCCAACTTTCGGGCCGATCAGAGCACCCATGGGAGGAGGTGCTGCGCCTGGATAGCTCCTTCAGGGGCTGACCAGGGCTGCCGTTGTAGCTGGCTCTCTCCAAGGAGGAGGCTCTCAGATTCCGAGGGGTCGAGGGGCATGGGCTCTGGGCGGCAACCTTTTTCTGGAGTCCACCCGGGCTCTGGGAGAAGCCGTAGTGCGGATCTCCGCTCTTCCCCTTCGGTTTCTTTGAGAGGACCCCGTTCTTTGGAGGTAGGGGACCATCCTTCTGGACCTACACGGCCCCGGTCACCTCACAGGGGGGGATTCTTCTGGGTGCAGCCAAGGCAGTTCCGAAATGGTTGTTCAGCTGTCGGCTGTGGGGTCTTCTGGAGAACCTTCTTCTGCTGGTGCTCCTGGTGCGCTCTCTAGCCCAGGCAAAGGTCAGTCGATTTCTCTTGTCGGCTCTGCTCCATCCCTCTGCCACATTCTCCAGCGCTCCCAGGCATCCTTGGTCCTAGCGGGCCTCTCTCCTGGGAGCAGTTCAGGGCCATGGCTGCTCGATTACCGCTTATGTCAGGGCAGTGGACAGACAGGCTTTTCAACCTCCCCCTGAGCAATCACCCTCTGAGCAGTTGAGGTCCTCTAACTCCTCATCCCCCTCTTCTGGGGGAGAGGAGCCTTCTGTCCACATCTTCCCAGCTGCTGATCTTGCGGAGTATCAGCGATTCCTCATGAGGATGTTGGAGGACCTGCACATCACCCCTCCTTCTCAAAGCAATCCAGAGCACTCGGCGCATGCCTTTCTAGGCGACTTCAGTGAGGACACCCTTGTGGCGCCCCCCTGGCCTGCTCCCTTTCGGGAGGCATCGTTGTGTTCCTGGCAGAGACCCTTCTCTGGAGTTCCTGCCCCTAGGGATCTCTGCCAGCAGTATTGCGCCCCGGGAGTCTCCAGGTTCCATGCCTCATCCTCAGTCAGGATTGACCCAGCTGGACACTCCTGATGGGCTTCGCGCCCTCCTCCGTGACCGGCCCCCAGATCAAGATTCCTTGGATGTTGACTTCTGGGGAGGAGGATGTTCTACTCGGCATGGTTGCTGCTCTCCATCGCAGCACATCAGGCCTACTATGCATCCTATGATAGGTTCTTGTGGTGCAGGCTGGGTCACCTCCTAGCCTCTTTGCCTGACATGGAGCAAACCAGACAAGTCATCGCACTCTCTGCACGTGGCCTGGAGCTAGCAAGACACCAAGCGAGGGCATCGTACGATGCCAACGAGGTAGCTACCAGGGTCGTAGGGACAGCGATCTGCACTAGGCAGGCGGCATGGCTACGTCTTTCTCAGTTGTCACCCTTGGCCCAGCGTGGGGTGATTAACTCCGCTCACCAGAGATCCTATCTCTTCTCCCGTAGAGCGAGACGGCATTTGTCGGGGCAACTTCCTTCCCCCTTCAGGGGGTTCCCGTCTCACTCTCCCCACACTCGGGCCTCCCCAGGCCCTGAAGGTTCTCCCTCTTAGTGTGTCACCCACTGAGAGCTAAGGGACTCCGTCCTTTAGGGTTAAAACCCACTTCGGGGGGCTCGGCACTCACCCAAATGTGAAGAATGGTGAAGATTGACACAGATAAGATATGAAAATTACGTACCTACCGTAATTATGATCTTTCTGTGTATCTTCACCATTCATCACAATCCCGCACGCCATCCCCCTGGGGCCTCAGTCTCTGGGTCCCCCTTCCTCTCTGTGCACTCCCTTGCCCCCCTTCTTTCTTTGTCAGGAGTGGGATAAACAGGGGCACATGGGGGGGATGATATTTCTAAGGGAGAGTGGTCAACGTGGGGCACCTTCTCCAGTGTGCTTTGGCTCCACCCCCTGTGGGTGGGAGTTGGCAGTTGCCCTCCATCTCTCTGCTCCTCCTTTGTTCCCATCAGTCCTTAATTTTCTTTGTCCATTGGACATATCCTTCCATATATAAAAAAAAAAAACAACTAATTTTCTTACATCAAAAATCCTTTCCGGGGAGGGGGATCCCTGTGTCCTATCTTTCTTCCAGAATAACCGTTTTCTGCCTTTTGGAGTTATTGCCAGTAATTCCGTGCCTTGAATTTTGTCATTGAGCCTTTTGGCTACTCCTTGCAGTTCCTATACAATCTGGAGACAAGTCAAGGTCCAGAGTATGGTTGCTACCTTTCTCCCCCACCCTTCAAACTTACCCTAAATTCCTCCTCTCTCCTTTTGCCTATTTCCAGAGATTGGGGCCCCTACCCAATCCCCTTAGTTTCCTTCTTCTTCTTCTGTCCTCTCAATCATTTATTTCTCCTTTTGGTTTATATATATTTTTCTTTGTCTGTCCTTGGACTTCCTTGTCCCACCCTCCCATCCCTTTTCCTCACCTCTCTGGTGACTCAGAACTGGCGGGAGGCGGGTCGGCTGACACATATCGGCCAACTCATGGCGCCTCGCATTGCTTGGCCTTGAGGGTGGCGCCCGATCTCTGCGCTCAGCCCCCATCAAAAAAAAAAGGCGGCTTCGCTGGGTCAGACCTCGGACAGTAACCCAAATGTGATGAATGGTGAAGATACACAGAAAGATCATAATTACGGTAGGTACGTAATTTTCATTTCTAGGAGTGGTATATGGTGCACATCCACATGACTCGCCTGACCTCCCCTGGCAAGTGGCACATGGATCCCTGCTTCCAGCATGCATGCAAGTTATGATGTCACGGGGCAGAGCCAAGGAGTATACCACATGGGTTTGTGGAACAAGTTTAGCATAGAGATGCTTCGGCAGATTTAAAGGGAAAGGAAGACTGCCAGAGTGTGGATGTGCACCATATACCACTCGTAAAACTATGGATCTTCCTGAACATAAAGTCTCCACCACTCATTTACACTAATGGGACTATGCTGTAGATGCTAGGACCGAGTGGGAGCCAAAATTCTTCAGGAGGGCTGGCACTGAGGTAGAGCCGCGAATACGGCTCCCGCCATACAGGCTACCTCAGTGTCGACCCTCCAACTACCTCAGTTCCTTTTTTCCTGCCATCGAGTGTGTTTCAGTGATGATGTCGCTCGCCTGCCGAGTCAAGTCTTCACATCTATATGACAGCAGTATTTGATTAGTTATTAGTTTGTAGTTTTTATCAATTTTAGTTATTTAAAAAAAAAGTCGATTTTGTTCAATGAAAGAAGTCTTCTGCAGCCCGCCTTCAATGGAGTCGACCATGAACGGGGCCGGTGACGGTAGGGAGGCTTCACATGAAAGCTGTGTTTTCAACGGGGCTGGGTCTGGTCTGCCGTCCTCTACGGAGGGGAGGTCTGACTACAGGCAGTCCGGTGCTCAGGGGGATGGACAGTCCTCCCGAAAGCACAAAAAGAAGTGGTCCCATTCTCCATCTTCATCAGGGACTCTGCACCGCTCGACTTCGAGTTCTTCTTCAGCCTCCCCGGACAAAGAAGAAACGGTACGGCTTAACGTCGCCCTCTGGTATGTCTGCATGTCGATCGTCGGTAGCTGGGGACAGGGGTCCGACTCTGACTCCTCTGGGGTCTCCTACGGCCTCTGTTCCTAGTGGCCAATGTCCTCGACTCTGTAGTCCCTCCCCAGCCCCTGGGGGATCTTCCGGTGAGCAGTTTCATCATTGGGCCGCTCTTTTGGAGCAGTGGGTTCGGCAGTTGTCCCTCCTATCTGAGCCTGCGGGACTGTCTCCAGGGCCTTCAGACCTAGGGGTTTCGAGCCTGCAGGCAGGACAGTTGGGGATTCCTAGTCATGTGGCGCCTTCTCCAGTGCTCTGGTGCTTTTCCCCCTCATATGGCTGTGGTGCAGGGGCCATCACAGGTACCATTTTCTCTTACTAATTTTGTCACATCTTCCTCCTTGGTATGCCAGCCCGGTGGCTGAGGGCTGAAGTGCTGGATGCCTTACCTCGTGGCATGCCGGTGACCCGGGTTCACTTTTGACTCCGGTCTTGGCGGCGCCGCTCCCTGGACCAGCGCTGTCTTGTGTCTCGGCACCACACCCTGTGCCAGCGCCAGCAGTGCATTGAGTGCCACCTACAGAGCTGGGTTTTTCTACTCCAATTCGCAGAGCGCCTCCTCCTCTCTTTCCTCCCTTTCCTGTATATACTATCCCTCTGTGGCTTGTAGGAGATGACACTGGACCTGATCCTGATCTTCGATTTGGAGACAACTTTGACAACAGTTCTTCTCTCGGAGCAGCAAATAAGCCGTCTTCTTCGGCAGAGCCTCTGGTCGAGGACCTTTCCTTTAAGTCTCTGCTTAAGAACATGAATTCCACTCTCTCTCCAGACTTCAGAGATTGATGTGCGGAAATTGCTGCACTTGCAGTATCTGCATGTTCCGGATATTCCTGTGGAAGTGACTCCTCTGGTGCAGCCCTCTTTTGAGACACTCTCACAAATGATGTGGGATAATCCGGCGCTTATTCCTTCTGTAGCTAAATCCATAGGCAGGAAGTATGCCCCCCCAAGGATCAACCAATCTTGGCATCTCAGGCCTTTGCTGATGCCATAGTTGTCTTGGCAGAGAATGACAAGGCCATCCTTCCTCAGGAATCTACAGCTCATCCAGTGAACAAGGAATCCTGTAAGACTGACACCTTGGGGAAGCGAATTTTTGCTGCTTCTACCCTGGGTATGCCCATTGCTAGCTACCAAGGTTATTTCTCTCAGTATGAGTATACCCTCTGGCATTCACTCAAAGCCACTGTGGAAGCTCTTCCGGGGTTGGATATTAGCTTAGAGCTTCTCCAGACCATTACTAGAGGTATTGAGTCAAACAATCAGCAACTTAAGGCTGCTATGTATGCCTTTGACACTGCTTCTGGAGCAGCAGCAGCTGGTATTTGCACTCGACGCCACTCATGGTTACACACATCAGGATTCACAAATGATGCCCAACAGAGAGTTATGAGTTTACCATTTGATGGAACTTATCTGTTTGGCACTCAGGTCAAGCAGGCACTTGAGGCCTCACAGTAAACTAGAATAGCTATCAAGACTGCCAAGCCGTCCTCTGCTGCCCCTCAATGAGGCGGGAACCATCTGCAATTTCATAACCGTCAGCCCTTTCATGGCAAAGGCAGAGGGGGCTTCAACAGAAATCAAGCCCCCCAGCCACAAAAGAAAATGCAGCAGAAGGCACAGGGCCCGAAAGCGCCTAGTGCCACCCTCTGAGACTCCGGCCCAAGTCCCACCTCAGCTGTCCGAGGGGGACTCTTCCTCGGCAGTAGGAGGGCGTCTGACTCGATTTTACAACCAATGGAAGTCAGTCACATCAGACAAATGGGTGCTCAGGATAATCCGCGAGGGTTACTCTCTCTTTTAGAAACCCCTTCGGATCATCCACCCAAATGACAGCCCAAGTTGTCTGTCAGTCAGACCTTCTTGCTTCTAAGATTCAAGGCCTTCTGAACAACAGGGCAGTAGAAGTTGTTCCGCAGGATCAACGGAACATAGGTTTCTACTCCCATTACTTCCTAGTTCCAAAGAAAACAGGTGGCATGAGCCCTATTCTTGATCTAAGGAAGTTAAATTCCTTTACAAGGAAAAATCCAAGATAATATCTCTCAGTATACTTTTACCTCTAATTCATCAAAACGATTGGCTAGCCTCCCTGGACATGCAGGACACCTACCAACATGTTGCCATGCACCCAAACCACCACAAGTATCTCTGATTTGTGGCGTTGGGTCAGCACTACCAGTTCAGAATCCTACCCTTTGGGCTATCCATGGCACCTTGAGTCTTTATGAAGTACTTTGCGGTTCTCGCAGCACATCTCAGAAAACTTGGAATTCAAGTGTTCCCATATCTGGATGACTGGCTACTAGCAAGCCCCTCCAGACAAGAGACACAGGAAGCCATGGCAATGGCTTCCAAGTTCCTCACATCCATGGGAGTTCTGCTGAATCTAGGAAAATCGCAACTACAACCCTCCCAACAGCTCCTCTTCATAGGAGCTCTTCTAGATACTTCCAGCGCAAAAGCCTTTCTTCCAGAGGACAGAAGGAACGATATCCTTCAGATGGCCCAATTCATCAGAGAACAACTCAGTACCAGCCCTCTTGATGCAGCGGATGCTGGGCCTTTTGGCATCTTCAGTGTTCACGGTGCCCTTGGCTCATCTTCACACGAGGACTACTCAGTGGATGTTCAGTACTCAGTGGTCCCCGACCACACACCCCCAGTCCTTTCACATCAGGGTAACAGAACCTCTCAAGCGGTCCCTCACCTGGTGGACTTAAGAGAACAACCTTCTAAATGATTTCCCCTTTGCTCCATGGGAGACCCAGATCACCATCACCACAGATGCTTCCCTACTCGGATGGGGAGCTCACTGTCAGGATCTCCACACCCAAGGTCTATGGAGTCAGGACAAATCTCAACTCCACATAAATGTCCTGGAAATGAGAGTGGTCCTGTATGCTGTCTGAACCCTGAAGGACCTTCTCTGTCGCAAAATAATTCTCCTTCAGATGGACAACAAAGCAGTGATATACTACATCAACAAACAGGGCAGGGCGCACTTATCCCATGTGCAGGGAAGCAATGAGAGTGTGGGAATGGTGTCTAGAACACGGAGCCCTGATCCAGGCAGTGTACCTACCAGGAGCCCAGAACGATCTAGCGGATTGTCTCAGCAGAACAGAGGTGGATCCTCACGAATGGTCTCTCAACATAAACGTTGTGCAGCCACTCTTCGAAGAGTGGGGCATGCCATACCTGGACCTTTTTGCATCCCCACTCAATGCAAAACTGCCTCTATTCTGCTTCAGAAATGTAGAACCTGGCACTTTCTGTCAGGATGCATTCAGACGGCGGTGGACAAGATGCTTTCTGTCCGCATTTCCTCCTCTTCCCTTAGTTCAGAGGGTGCTGCTCAAACTTGAGGCACAAGGGGGCAGAATGATCCTCGTAGCCCCATTCTGGCCTCATCAGATTTGGTTTCCATTAATCAACAGATTATTGGAAACTTCACCGAGACAGCTTCCACTTCAGATGGAACTGCTGACCCAGGGCCCAGTTGTCCATCCCAACCTGAGATCCCTTCACCTCCAAGCTTGGCTGTTGAGGAGATAGAAGTGAGTAGATTTGATGTCTCACGGAGAGCCTCAGACATTCTCCTAGCAGTGCGTTAGCTAGCTACTACGAAAACGTACACGGCAAAATGGAAGCGATTCTCTATTTGGTGTGCAAAATCCTCCCTGGATCCCTTTTCTTGCCCACCAAACAAAGTCTTGGAGTATCTTCTAGACCCATCTAATACAGGACTATGGTACTCAACTGTGAAAGTCCATTTCTGCGCTATCTCAGCTTATCACGAGCCTATACACACATTGTCTATTGCTCAATTACCCTTGCTTAAGAGATTCCTGAAAGGTATTCTCTACACTAGGCCACCGGTCAGGAGATCAGTAGCCACCTGGGATAGTAATCTGGTGCTAGATGTGCTCACCCGTAAACCTTTCGAGCCTCTAGTAACGTGAGCTAGTGTCTGACCTGGAAGTCCGCCTTCCTTGTAGCCATTTCCTCCACTCACAGAGTGTCTGAAATACATGCCTTGGTCACAGACCTTCCTTACACAGTATTTCATAAGGAAAAGGTGGTTCTTCGAACCCACCCTAAATTTCTGCCTGAAGTGGTCTCGGAATTCCATGTGAACCAGCCTTTGGTTCTTCCGACTTACTTTGCGAACTTCCAGAATGAGGGAGGACATACCCTACATTCTCTGGATGTTAAGATGGCCTTGTGTTTCTACTTAGATAGAACTAAAGAGATCCACAAGTCAAAGCAACTCTTTGTGTCATTCAGCATGGCCCAGCTGGGTCAGCCTGTTGCTATCAGATGTATTTCGGCATGGCTAGTGACATGTCTTCATCACTGCTATTCCATGGCACAGGTTAAGCTGGAATGCAGGGTATATGCCCTTTCTACCAGAGCAGTAGCGGCATCTTTAGCAGAAATATGAAACGTGCCCATTGCAGACATCTGCAGTGCAGCTACTTGGAGCTCCGCGCATACGTTTGTGAAGCACTGTACTTTGAATGTCCATGCCAGACAGCATTCAATCCTTTGGCAGAACAATCCTCAGTGGACCTCTGTCCTAAGTGAGCACCTCTCTCCTGCCGTCCTTCTCAGGGGATTATTTAGCTCGGTACTCTCCCATTAGTGTGAATGAATGGTGGAGAAGACTTTATGTCCAGGAAGATTTGGAAATTACATACCTACTGTAATTCTTGATCTTCTTGGACGAAATCTCCACCACTCATTCACATGCCCACCCACCATCCCCCAAGAGCGCTCACTTTGTTATTGGTCTTCACATCCTCGATGGCTGGACTGTGAAGACTCTGTTGTGTTGACTCTTCTTATACGGATCAGTCGGACTATCTTAGGTTAATTTATGCTGCACCTCCTCAGTAAAAAAAAAAGGTACTGAGGCGGTTGGAGGGTCTACGCTGAGGTAGCCTATATGGCACAAGCCAGTCAGGCGGCACCGCTGCTTGTGGCCCTACATCGATGCCTGCCCTCCTGAAGAATTTTGGCAACCACTCGATCCTAGCACCTCCGGCATAGTCCCATTAGTGTGAATTAGTGGTGGAGACTTCATCCAAGAAGATCAAGAATTACGGTAGGTACGTAATTTCCATTTATAGGTGAGTAACCCTCATTTTACCTCCATAGTATGTGCTGAGAGAGCAGACAAATGGTGGGGAGAATGAGACAACCACAGACTGTCATTATTGCTGATAATGGCTCCAATCTGCATAGGTAGCAGAGCGTCACTGTAACTGGAACTTGATCTCTAATCTGGACCATTTTGCTGCTGCTTCTAGCCATCCCTCGCAGTAGACAAACTCTGGTTAGAGCCATAGCGACTATTTATAGGATGGTATTGATATAATGTGACTGACATTAGCTGCATTTAGCATTTATTAAATGGAGTGAACACTGCATGTTATGTTGAAATAGCAGGGGATTTACCTTTTCAGCTGAAGTTAGAGTAGTCAATGAAGTACAGTAGTAATCTTTATTTACACAATTAAAGAAGCAAATTCTTTTTCAATAAAATATTGAAACTGCAAGGAAGGCAGCTACTCCAAGATCAAGGCCACCACCTCCAAGAAGCATAAGGTGATTGTCAGCATAAAGACTGTGAACTGCAACCAGGCCCTATAGTACTTCAAAGAGCTAGCAGAACCAAAAATAGATGACAGGAAAATGTTACAAATTTGAAGAAGTAGTCACGTGTACCTTTTTATTTCTGAAGTATTTTTCTTTTTCTGTTTGCTCAGTAGAAAGTTTACTGTGAGGCCGGCCCAGTGGCATGGAGGGCTGAGGTGCTGGTGCCTTACCTCCAGTCACGGCAGTGACCCGGCTTCAGAAGTGGACATGGGTCACTCGGTGGCCAGTCAAGGGAGGAAGGATTGCGCATCCATAGGACTGCTCTCCTCCCTCAGGGAGGGGGGTTGTCCTGGCTCGCTGCTTGACTGTCACCTGGAAGAATCTGAGTGGCAGCGCATGTGAGTCGCACTGTGTGGAAGGGACGCTGTATTCAGAGTGCCAGGGGCATCTCCATGGAGGCAGAGCATGTGCATCATGCTCACTGCACATCCATGTGTAGGGAGGAAAACAGAGGAAAAATAGAAGACAGGGTCCATGAAGCCCTGCCTGTCGTGTTGTAGCGCGCCTTGCTGGTTCAGTCTTCGAAGAATCTGAATGTGTGTTCTGAGTGGAGGAGGATGGCTCTCCCTCCCTCACCCCACCGCAGGGAGGGGAATCCATGAGGGATAGGACCCATATCAACTGGACAACTGGGAGGTCATGTCACATGAACCTAACAGATATCTTTGATTGGGTGGCGAAGGTAGTTGATCAGGGAGGGGCAGTGGAAGTGGCATGTCTAGTCTTCAGGAAAGCCTTCAACTCTGTCCCTTACAGAAGACTGGTAAATAAGCTGGAAAGAGTAGTGGTGGACAGAAAATAACTAGGTGGGTGGATAACTGGTTGAAGGACAGAAACCAGAGGGTGGTGGTTAATGGGGTACATTCTGGGGAGATGGGGGTGACGAGTGGGGTGCCCCAAGGGTCGGTACTGGGACCCCTTCTTTTTAGTATCTTTATCAGTGATATAGCGGATGGGCTAGAGGGGAGGGTGTGCCTATTTACAGACAATACAAAGATCTGCAATAGGGTGGACACCCCTGGGGGGGTGGAGGCCATGAGAAGGGACCTGAAGATTCTGGAAGTGTGGTTGTAAACTTGGTAGCTGGAATTCAGTTTCAAAAAGTGTGCAATGATGCACATGGGATGTAAGAACCTGCAAGCAGCTTATACTCGGGGAATTAAGCTAACTGAGCAGGAGAGGGAAATGGGGATCTTAGTATCAAGCAACCTTAAGGTAGGTCATCAATGCAGCAAAATGGTGGGAAAGGTAAATAGAATGTTGGCGTGCATAGAGAGGGGCATAACAGGCAGTAGGAGGGAGGTACTGATGTTTCTTTATAAAACCACGGTGAGGCCACACCTGGAGTATGGAGTCCAGTTCTGGAGACCACGCCTATGCAAGAACATAGATGGGATTGAGAGGGTGCAGAGAAGGGCAACCAAGATGATGCACAGTACGCAGGGGAAGTCATATGAGGAGAGTTGGAGGGAATTGGATCTTTACCCATTGGAGACTAGAAGGGAGAGGGGGAATATGATAGAAACATATAAGTACGTGAAGGGGATCAATTAGGTGAGGGAGGGGAGCATATTTAAAAGGAAGGTGGGGATTAAAACTAGAGGGCATAGTCTAAGGTTGGAGGGAGGAAGATTTAGGGGCAATGTGAGGGGGTGTTACTTAACGGAGAGGGTGGTGGAGTCCTGAAATAAACTACCGAAGAAAGTGGTGGGGGCAGAAATGGTGGAGGAATTCAAGAGGGCATGGGACAGACATAAGGGGTTGCAAGTGGGGGGAAGGGGAGGTCCCGTGACATAGGTAATGAGTAAGGGTGGAAGGGCAGACTCGATGGGCCAGAGGGTCCTTTTCCGCCACCAGATTTCTTTCTATCTATCTATCTATATATCTACCTACCTACCTTGACCACAAGGAGGTAAGGGACGGCTACATTTGTGTGGTAGATATTTGTTGGAAGTCAGAAGGATCAACACATTTATTTAGTGTGATCTTTCTACTCTGATGTGGTTAATTTTAATACTATAGTTTAAACCCTTTCCGTATGTGCCTTTGGTGGTGTCTGATATTGAGAACCTAAGTGTCAGTTGGGGTATCCTGTCTGCTTTGGTAGGTACTTTATTTTCTTTGTTAAACAGCTGAGTATACCTATTGCCTAATACTTTATAGTACATTGTATCTTTTTGCTCAGTCTCTGATTTTTCTCTTCTTTCTCCAATGTTTTAGAACTGTTTAGTTATTGTGGCAGAGGTGTGGTACTGTGTTCTTTCTTGTAGTTCAAGGTGCTTTTGGAACTGCTAATTTATATTGGTTTAAACGACTACATTTTTTTTTTTTCTATTTTAAAAAAAGCTACATCAACTTGGTTTGTTGTCACCTGTTTGTTGTTGCTAAGTAGCAAATGTTTTTGCATTGTGCTCTGATTCTGTGATAGAATCTGTATTAATAGAAGGTAGAGTATTGTGATTGTAGTTACCTTTTGATGGTAAGGATAAAGAGGTGAGATAGAAGTGTATGTATTTTCAAATATTATAGAGGAACAGTGGCAGGATTTTTAGGACAGTAAATTAATAAAAGGGAACTAGGAGAGCTTCAGTAGCAGACAAGTAGTGGAATAGCAGTATAATTGCAGTATAATGTGGGGGTGGTGCAATGCAGTGGCTGTGGGGCAGCCATATTCAGGCAGATCTTCTGGACACTGAGGTGCTGCCCTATCTGCATGCATCTTTCTGGACTCGCGGAGATAGGTAGCCAGACTCAGAGGCGGAAGTAAACTGGGTCAGGAGTACCATCACCCCTATCCAGAGACCACTCAGTCCAATGCAGCTGCCTCAAAGGATGCAGAGAGAACGAGGAGTACTTGGATGACAGTGGGCTCAGGAGCGTTAGACCAGTCAGGCAGAGGCACATCCCAGATCCTATTCCACTCAAGAACTCATATGCCACGCTGTCAAACAGGGACAACCAAATAGAGGTACCCAGAGAAATGGAAGGAAAGGATGCGGAGGTTAGCCAAGTGCAAAGATGGAGATTAGCACCCAGGAGGTGGATAGGCAGAATAGGGCAAAATTCAGCAGAAGGGCAGACAGCAAGGTGAACCAGGGATAAAGGACAACCAAGGAAGGGGCTGGGTAGAACAGCGAAACAGTCTAGGAGGTCAAATCATGGAAAGTCATGTGTGCAAATGCCAGGAGCCTTAGCAACAAGATGGAAGATCTGGAGGCTGTTGTGGTGCAGTCAGACCTGGACATTGTAGCCATCACTGAAACCTGTGTAATGATAACCACGACTGGGAGTTGGCCATACCTGGCTACAACATATTCAGAAGAGAGACAGGGCAGGCAGGAAGGGAGGAGGAGTGGCACTGTATGTGAAAAATGACATAAGGGCCACAGAGATCCAGGAGGAACAAATGGGGAGAGATACTGTGGGTTAAGCTGGAAAGGAAAATGGGGCCAGCCATCCGCATTCAGGTGTGGTCTATAGACCACCAGCCCAGGGGAAGAAACAGATAGGGAGTGATGCTAGCCATCCAGAGGATGGCAAACAAGGGTGAGGTAGTACTGGTTGGAGACTTCAATATTCCAGACGTGGACTGGAGCATCCCAGCAGCAGCATCAACTAGAGCAGATTTATCCTGACCCCTTCAGGGTGCCTTCCTCAAGCAACTGGTCATGGAACCAACTCGCAGAGAGGGCAATATCGGACCTTGTGCTCACAAACAGGGACAGTGATGGGGTAAAGAGTGGGGAGCACCTGAGGAACAGTGACCACCAGTCACTGTGGTTTGAAATCACAGAAAGAGCAGAACCAAACCACACAAAAACACGTATCCTGGATTTTAGGGGGGCAAACTTTGAGAAAATGGGGAGATACTTGAAAGAGGCATTAAGCGGAATGGGGCAGGAATCAGGGGTTGAGGAACAGTGGGAAGTGTTTAAAATGGGGATTACAAGAGCAACAGGATTATGCATTAAGCAGGTTAGCAAGAGGAAAAGGAAGAGGAGACCATTATGATTTTCCAAAGAGGTAGCAAAGAAAGTGAAAACCAAAAAGATTGCATTCAGGCAATACAAAAAGACACAGGCAGAAGGGATAGGGAGAAGTACCAGGAGAAGCAAAGGGAGGCAGGAGGTCAGTAAGGAAGCCAAAGCTCAGACAGAAGAACACATTGCAAAATCAGTGGGTAGAGGGACAAAATCTTTACAGGTACATAAGAAAAAGAAAGGCAAAGGGAGGATAGTGAGACTGAAGGGGAGGATGGGGCTGTGTGGAGGATGACAACAGTAAAGCTGACATATTGAACAGGTATTTCTGCTCAGTCTTTACTGAGGAAGAGGAGGTAATGGGTCTGAATGGAGTACAAGGGTGAGAATGGTGTAGAAATGGACACAAGTCCCTTTACGAGAAAGGGTCCTGAAGGAACTGGAAGTAATAAGAGTTGATAAACAATGGGGCCAGATGGGGTGCACCCCAGGGTCCTTAAAGAACTAAGAGAGGTGGTGGCTGAACCTCTTGCTATCCCTGTTGTGATCACTAGAAACAGGGGAGGTACCCAAAGACTGGAGGATAGCAGATGTAGTCCCTTATACAAAAGTGGGAACAAAGAGGAAGCGGGGAACTACAGAGCAGTCAGCCTCACCTCGGTAGTGGGAAGATCATGGAAGCACTACTGAAGGAGAGATTGGTGGAACATCTGTTGTCAATGGACTACAGGACCCAAGGCAGCATGGTTTCACCACGGAAGGTCATGTCAGACCAACCTCATTGAATTTTTGACTGGGTGACTAGGAGGTGGATCAGGGGAGGGCAGTGGACATGGCCTATCTGGACTTCAGCAAGGCCTTTGACACTGTGCCACATAGAAGACTATTGCACAAACTGGGGAATATGGGTGTGGGCAGGACAGTAGTGCGGTTGGTAGGTAACTGGCTGGGCAGCAGGACACAGAGGGTGGTGGTAAATGGCTGTCACTCCACAGAGGGAAGAGTGACCAGTGGGGTACCACAGGGATCAGTGCTGGGACCGGTACTATTCAATATCTTCATCAGTGACATATGCAGGACCTAGAAGGCAGAATTTCACTGTTCAGCTGATGACACAAAGCTCTGTAACAGAGTAGACACACCAGAGGGTGTAGACAGAATGAGAAAGGACCTGCAGAAACTTGAAGAATGGTCAGGGGTTTGGCAGTTGAAATTCAATGCAAGGAAGTGCAAGATAATGCATATGGGGCACAAAAACCCTGGCACAATATATCAGTTGGGGGTGAGGATATAGCATGCACCAAGCAGGAAAGGGATCTTGGAGTTATCATCTCTGATGACCTCAAGGCAGGAAACAGTGTGACAAGGCAGCAGGTAAAGCAAATAGGATGCTGGGATGCATAGGCAGGGGCATCACCAGCAGGAAAAGGAGGTCATAATTCCACTATACAAGACACTAGTGAGGCCGCACCTGGGTACACTGTGCAGTTCTGGAGACCTTACCTACGTAAGGACATAGACAGGGTAGAGAAGGTTCAGAGGAGGGCAACAAAGATGGTGCATGGATTGCATCACAAGTCCTATGAGGACAGGTTGAAGGCACTGAACATGTACTCCCCTGGAGGAGAGGAGGAGAGAGGGATATGATAGAGACATACAAGTATCTTACAGGGAGGAACAGGGTGCAGGAATGCACTATTTTAAGCGAAAAGATGTTCCAGGACTAGAGGGCATGGGATGAAGTTGGAGGAGGACGATTCAGAGGAAATGTGAGGAAGAATTTCTTCACAGAACGGGTGGTGGACAAGTGGAACACCCTGCCAGAGGAAGTGGTGGGGGCTGAAACAATCACGGGATTTAAGAATGCATGGGATAGACATAAAGGAATTCTGGAGGTCAGGGGTAAGGGGCAACAGACTTCCTGGAAAACATAAACTGAACTTACAAACTTAAATGGGCAGACTGGGTGGGCCATAGGCCCTTATCTGCTGACACTGTTTATGTATCTATGTACAGTGAGCAGGAACAGGTCTGAGAGAGTCGCTAATCTGACCGAGGAGGACAAAAACCTATATGGAAAAGAAAGTTTACTATGTGACAGTATTCTGCTGGATTATGTGGAACAACACTTTGCCTGACAGCTGACCTATCTCTCTCTAGTTCCCCCCCCCCCACTACACCATCTCACATTCTCTTATTGTCCCATCTTTATTAGCCTTTCTGTAAATGCAGTGGGTAATTCTAGTAACATAAATGTGAATTCTGCACATGAATTAGAACAGCTGAGTAAAACATGTGCTTCTAGCAATGAGAGTTTACTAATGGTGTCATACAATCTGCAATCATCTCAGCCCTAAGTTGTTGCCCCGAGATGGAACTTAAAATGTTTAAGTGAATACTGCCAGATGTCAACTTGCTTTTTGACTACTCATAAAAATATCTGAAGGCATCTTTATTTTTGAAAATGGAACAGCTAACTCCTGCATTACATTTAATGTACATTTAGAGTGTTATTAATATTTGGCATAGTTCCTGCACCCGACTTTATCTCAGGTGACCTGCTTCTCCGGCGCACGCCCTTCAAACATGGCACCGAATCTCATTTAAATTTATGTATGCACAAATTTTGAGTTTTTTAAACATTTCACAGACAAAGTGCTTTTTAAAATGAGGAAAGGTCCCTGAACAAGGCAAAGTAAGTCCAGTGCTAAAACAATCACTCTTAGCATGTTAAAATCAGTGTGTAAGCTGGCCCATCGGCACAGCAGTTGGATTTCTGCTTGCGGCACTGGTGACCCGGGTTCGGGAATGGACCCGGGGTGCTGGAGGGCCGGCCAGAGAGAGAGAAGGCTGGAGCATCTGAGGACTGCTCACCTTCTCTCAGAGGGGGAGATGACCCAGCACTTGTTGACTCCTGGCAGAGGCCGGGGGAACGGCAGCGAGTTGGGCCCCACCGAATAAAGGGGCGTGATGAACGTCTGAGTATGCCTTGATGTTAGTGGCACGTCACCCCCCTGGGGAGAAAATGGGAAACAGAGCTCCACAGCTGACCAGATGACAGTCGCTGGCTCCCACTGCCACAGAAGTCCTGAGACAGCCCGAGACCACCTCAACAGCACCCGGGCCAGAGAATGAGTTTGCTGGCCACTTCCACCTGCACTGTTCTCCCTCGAAGGAGGGAGACTCATCCTGTGAAGGGTTACACCAAGTTACTTGGAGGGCTGCAGTGTGAGGTGGCAGCTGGTATCAGGGTAGGGTTTCAGCAGAGCCTAGGTGAGCTAAAGGAGTGGCTGGCCAGGAGCCGGGAGGAGCAAAAAAAAATATCAGTGTGTGACATTAGTGCCTGTGCTCAGAGTTAAATTTCAGATGCTGATTTTAATGTGCTAAGAGTGAAAATTTTAGCACTGGACTTACTTTGCCCTGTTCAGGGAATTCTCCTCTTTTTGAAAAAGCACTTTGTCTGCGACATGTTTAAAAAAAATGAAAACTTATGCATGCATAAATTTACATGAGTTTCAGCGTCATGTTTGAAGGGTGCACGCCAGAGAAGCAGACCGCCTGAGATAAAGTCGGGTGCAGGAACTATTCCAAATATGTACATAATATATCACGCAAGAGATGGGTACTCCATTTTCAACAACAAAGGTGCCTGCAGGGATTGTTTTTAAAAGTAGTCAAAAAAGCAAGTTAACAGCCGACAGTGTCCCTTTAAGTTCAAACTCTGCTCTGCTCTGTGGTCATGCTCCCCCAGCGTTTTAACTCAGATTTATTCTCCTCTGAGGAGTTCAGATGCCCCACATTCCGTTCCATTCTTTGTGGCAAAGTTTTAGCAAAAGAAAAAAAAACTAGTCATTTATTATTTTTCTATAATATTAAGTAGTTCGGTAGTTTACATTAGTTTAGTTAGTTTTTATTGTTTTTTTTATGTTCGCCTTTGGGCTTGCGTGCAAAGTGAACATTTTTGTATGGTAGTGGGTTTTGAGAAGTGTGTCATTGTTGGTTCAATGCAGGGCAAACTGCAAGGGGCTCATCAGTGATAGACCAGTCATCAGCCAGGCTGATTATGACACTGCCCTGAACTTGCCTGGCAGAAACTTTCTGTAGATCAAAGGAAAGAGACTGCCCAATCACAGGGTGGTTCATTCCTTTGATCTGCATAATGCCACTCAGCAAGTAAAGCTGATCAGCATTCTGGTCAGCTTGCTGTGGTCTTACTCCCTAACGTACTGTAACCTGAAATAAAGAAAACTGTCCCTCAGTCCCTCCCACTCCTTCCTTGTTAATTTTCTGACACCGGCGTACCCAGTCTCTGGTGCCGGTAACTAACCCCCATCCCACCTGTGCGACATGGGGGAGCCCACCCCCAGTACTGCCAAATATAATACTGACACTAGAAAACCATCTCTCATAGTCTATTTTTTTAGTTTTACACACCCTATAAAAAAGGAAACAATCCATCAATGTCTGTTACCACCACCACCATTACCCTCCTCCACCCCAACCTGCACTCAGCACCCACTAACACCCCCCCCTTACTTACCTACTGGGGTTCCAATACCGTAATCTTCTCTGGACCGGAGACACATCTTCACTCTTCAGTGCTAGTCAAAGAACTGAGGAAATCAGGTATGCAGTTCAATGGATTTCAATGGATTTTGAACTTGTCCCCATAAATTGGTCATTTTTGAGTACTTTTTCCACAAATTTTCAACTTGGCCTTTTTGAAACCCCAACTAATGAACAATGGCACTGAACGTATGTAACTCTATCCCGAAAGGTGATTTTGTGGTTGCTGTATGAAATCACCTTTCGAGCAGGATTTGAACATTTTCTCCACCCCTGTTCATGAGGTGGAGTCATAAGAAGACTATGTTGAAAATATGGGGTAAAAATACTTAAAAACAACAAAGTTATAAGCATATATTGACATTTTTTTCAATGCACACTCCTAACTTTGGTAATTTTCAATAGTTTCCCCCCAAAATTTCAACATAACCATTTATCAAACCATTTCATGAATGTGACAGTTGTAATTTTTCAAATACTGGCCAAAATGTGATCCTCCAGGACCAGTCTTCACCATTGATTCACACCGATGGGTTCTGAGACAGAGGCACTAGGACTCTGTGGGAGCCAAAACTTTTCAGGAGGGCTAGCGTCGAGGTGGGCTGCACACATGCGCAGAACCACGAAACTAGTTTGTGCTGCATGGCTTACCTCAGCACCAGCCCTCACCCCTCCTCAGTTCCTTTTTCCCGCTGTTGGTGTGCTTCAGTTCGTCAGTCCTTCACATCTATGTGACAGCAACGTTCAGTTTCTCTCAGTTTCTAATGTTTAAGCTAGCATTTGTTATTTTTGTGTTAGTTTAATATTTAAAAAACAAAACTTTTACTGTCAGTTTCTCTCAGCCCTATTGAACAATTGTCCAAGACCATAGACGGTGACGGTGGGGAGCCTCTTTAGGCATGCTGCTCTGGCAGTGGGGCTGTGTCCAGTCCACTTCCCTCTCCAAGGAAGGGTTCTGACGACGGGTGGTCCTGTGTTCGGGAGGGAGGACAGCCCCCCTGTAAATGCAAAAAGAAGTGGATCTGTTCTTGATCCCGGTTGGGGACCCGGCACTACTCGACATCGAGTTCTTCCTCTTCCCATCAGAAAGGGAAAAACCAGTAACTGTCAAGGTCACCCTCTGGTAGGTCTGCTGTGAGGTCTTCGAAGTCCAAGGGCAGGAAGCCCTCTCCAGCACCATGGGTATCCCAGATGACTCGTACTAGCAGGCATTCAAGGTCTTGGGCCCGGAGCCCCTCTCTGTCCTCCTGTGGGGACTCCAATGGGCAGTTTTACCACTGGGCAGCTCTTATGGAGCAGTGGGTACAGTGTCTGGCTCATTTGCCCCTTCCTGCAGAACTGGTTCTGGGTCCCATGGGGCCAGGGACCCTGGTAACACAGTCGTGATATTCTAGTCAGGTAGAGTTTTGGCTCTGACAGCAGCCTTAGAGTTCATGCCAATGACCACGCCACCAATGCTAATTCCACTAGCCATACCCCCTTGCAGTGTCACTATCTTGGGACTGGCCCAGGTACCCTCTCCAGTCACTTCGGTGGCAGCTGGACCTACGCTGTGGGTGGTGCTGGGCCCAGTGCTGGGATCAGGCCTGTTGGGGCCTGTCCTGGCGCTGCCACTGACACCGAGCGATTCCTGTGCGCGGGGTCAGCCTCTTTAGTGATGCCATCCCAGGCTCTGGCTCCTTTGATGTGGGTGCCAACTTCTTTCTTTCCAGTGCCAGGCTCAGTACGGGCTCCTTCTGGGCTGGTGCCAGGCCCGGCATTGGCTCCCCCTCTGCCGGTGCTGGTGTCACCTGTCTTTCCGACTTCAAGAGCTGAGCTGGGCTTTTTCTAGGACCATTCCTTTCCCAGCTCCTCTTTCCAGAGAGTGGAGGATGAGTCTGACCCTGACCTCATCATTTCTAAGGGCAGAGACGCTGACTGTTTTTACAGTCTGGATAACCCAGCTCCAGGCCCTCCTCCTGTTCCACAGGAGGACCTTTCTTTCCGGGCTTTGCTTTGCAATATGTATGGCAGGCTGTGCCTTTGTAATATGCATGCATCCTTTCCTTTCAAGCTTTCTGCCACTGACCCAGGGAAACGACTCCATCCGGAGTGGCTCAATGTTCCCACTATGCCAGTTAACCTTATACCTCCCATTCCACCCGCTTTTGAGACACTCTTGGAAGCAGTGTGGGTCAAGGCTGCATCCATTCCCTCTGTCTGTTAGCAGATAGAGTATAAGTATACTGCTCCTAAAGACAGACCTATCTTGGCTTCCCAGCCTACTGCCGATAAGATTGTCATTCTGGCTGAAAATAACATGGCTATTCTCCTTCAAGAAGTTACAGCGCATCCCATCAATAAGGAGTCTTGCAAGATAGACCCAATGGGACAGAGCTTTCACAGCGGCTTCCCTTAGCATGTGAATAGCTAGCTATCAAAGGCATTTCTCCAAGTACGAATATGTCCTGTGGACCTCTCTCAGATCTCTTGTGGAGTCCTTGCCAGACTCGGACACTAAGCAGAAAATTCTTCAGACTGTTACCCATGGTATTGAGTCCAACGGTCATCAGCTGAAGGTGGATATGGACACATATGACACTGCCTCCCACTTTGCTGCCACAGGAATCTGCCTCAGGAGATATTCCTGGTTTCAGACGTTGGGCTTCTCCAAAGATGTCCCACAGCAGGTCATGAATGTACCCTTCAATGGCTCTGTTCAGCCAATAAGTAGAACAGTTCCTTGAGGCCTCTCGGAAGACTAGAATGGCCGTTAAAACTTCCAGGCCTGCCCCAGCTCACCATTAAAGAGGAAAGGGATGAATCTTTTACCACAATAAACAATCCTTTTATGGCAAAGGCAAGGGAGTCCAAGTCAAATCCCAGCCTCCACAGCAGCAGAAGAAAGCGCAACGGAAGGCACAGGCCCTGAAGGCGCCTAATGTAACCTTCTGAAGCTCTGGCCCTGGTTCTGCCTCAACTGCCCGAGGCAGACCTGTCCTCTCCAGTTGGATGGCATCTGACTCAGTTATGCCATCAGTGGGAATCCATCACCACAGACAAGTGGGTCTTAAGGATCATCCGGGAGGGGTACTCACTGAACCCCCCCCCCCGGATTATCCACCCAAAAAGTAACACCCCCTTTCCGCTTCCATGTCAGACCTTCTCGCCATGGACGTTGCTGGCCTTTTGAACAACAGGGCAGTGGAAGTAGTGCCGGAAGTGGAGTGCATTACATGCTTCTACTCCCATTACTTCCTTGTTCCAAAAGAAGTCAGGGGGCATGCACTCCATTCTCGACCTCAGAAAACTGAACATGTTTCTACACAGAGAAGTTCAAGATGGTCTCCTTAGGGACCCTGCCACTGCTTCTCAAGCCATAGGACTGATTGGCTTCCCTAGACATGCCGGACGCCTACCAGCATGTTCCCGGTCCACCTCAGCCACTACAGATGTCTCAATTTTATGACTTTGGGCCAGCATTACCAATTCTGAGTCCTGCCCTTTGGGCTATCCTCGGTGCCTTGAGTCTTTACAAAGTGCTTTGCAGCTCTCATGGTGCACCTGCGAAAACTTGAATTTCCAAGTTTTTCCTCATCTGGATGACTTGTTACTAGCCAGCCCATCCGAGCAGGGCACAGAACAGGCAGTGGCCACGGCAGCTTAGTTCCTGACCTCCATGGGAGTCCTGTTGAATCTAAAGAAGTCCCAGCTTCAATCCTCTCAGCAGCTCCTCTTCATCAGAGCCCTCATGGACACCACTGAGGTGAGGGCCTTTTTCCTAGAAGACAGAAGGAAAGTCATCCTCCATATGGCTCATTTCATCATGGAGAACAAGTTCATCTGGGCTCACTCCCTGCAGCGAATGTTATGCCTCATAACCTCCTCTGTCTTCACAGTACCTCTACCGCACCTGCACATGAGAACAACTCAGTGGATGCTCAGCACACAGTGGTGTCCGGCAATGCATCCTCAGTCTTATCCCATCAAAGCGATGAAGCCTCTGCTTGGATCACTTGCATGGTATATGCAGAAGGATAATCTCCTCCAAGGTCTCCCCTTCTTGCCCCCAGAGCCTCAGATAACCCTCACCACAGATGTGTCTCTGTTGGGGTAGGTAGCCCATTGTCGGGGCCATCACACTCAGGAAGTCTGGAGCCCTTCAGAGTCCCATCTCCACAGCAATCTCTTAGAGATGATAGCAGTCCTGTACACCTTTCGGGCACTGGTGGACTCTGTCCGTCCCAAGGTAATCCTCCTTCGGACAGACAAGTCTGTCATGTACTACATCCACAAGCAAGGGGGAGCACACTCTTATCCTCTTTGCAGGGATGCAGTGAGAGTGTGGGAATGGTGCCTGGGACAGGACACTCTGATCTAAGTGATTTATCTACCAGGAGCTCAAAACAGTCTGTCGGATGAGCTCAGTTGGACAGAAGCAGATCCTCACAAGTAGTCATTGGCACTAGACATCATCTAGTCTCTCTTCAATGAGTAGGGAACCCCAGAAGTGGACCTTTTTCTGTCCCCCACTCTGTGCCAAACTGCCTTGATTCTGCTCCAAAAATTCAGAACTTGACATTTTCTGTCAGGATGCGTTCAGGTTGTGGTAGACAAATGGCTTTCTGTACGCATGTCCTTCAGATCCTCTGGTTCAGAGGGTACTGCTCAAGCTGGGGGCAAACTGATTCTGATTGTCCCATGCTGGCCTCTGCAGATACGGTTTCCCCTGCTTAACAATTTGTCAGTCACCCCTCCGAGCCTCCTTCCCCTCTGGGCAGATCTTCTGATGCAGGGGTCTCTGGTTCATCCTGACCTATGCTCCCTTCATCTCCACACCTGGCTCCTGAAGAGATAGAAGTGAACAGGTACAAGGTGTCCCAGAGGGTCTCTGACATTCTTCTGGCTGCTTGTAAGCCCTCTACCAGAAAGACTTACACAGCCAAATTGAGACGTTTTTCTGAATGGTACTCCAAATCTCGTATAGCTCCATTGCAATACCCACCAGACAAAGTTTTGGAGTATCTCCTGGACCTTTCTGATGCTGGACTACAATACACTTCATTTAAAAGAAAACTGCATGTTAAAAACAGGAAAATATATGTATTACTACCAGTTTTGAGTTCTTATTTCATCCCAGTGTTTTGTTTCTGCCTAGGCTGTGAGAGGAGTTTTTCCAACTTTCTCTGCTTTCCTTGGGATTTTTATGACCTCTGGGGGCTGCTATTCAGGTTTGTTTTATTGCATCTTGTCCTGGATAGTCTTCCCAGAGTGACCTTTGGTTTGATGTCCAATAGCCCCTACAGCAGGCCAGTGTCTTGTTACAGTGTCTTATAGCCACAGCAGAGAAAGAACACTGCAGCCAGGATTCACATTGCTAGACTCTGTGTAAGTATGGTAAGTTTCCTAAATATTGGTACCTTATCCAACTGTGTTCTGCTTAGGGTGTGTGTGTGTGTGTGTTTAAACATGTAACTTTCTGTAGTATATTGTGCAATGGCATTTTACAGGGAGGCAGTATAGCACAGTGGTTTAAGGCTCTGAGCCGCAAATCTGGTGATATCCAGCAGACCAGATCTGGGTTTGAATCCCACAGCTTCCTCTTGCATACTGTGTGATCCTGAGCAAGTCACTTAACTTCCTTGTGCTCCCAGTTCGCTCCTGTAAAAAAGCTTTCAGCTTAGTGTGCTACTCCTGGTTAAACAACTAAAAAAAAAATAAATAAATAGACTTTGACGGCAGATAAGGACCGCTTGTCCCACCTAGTCTGCCCATTTCCTTACCTAGAGGATAAGCTGCAGATCCTATTTAACTAACAGACTATTTCTTCCTACCCCCAACACAAATTACCTTATGTCTGTCCCATGCATTCTTGAATTCTTCCACAGTTTTGGAGCCCCACAACCTCCTCAGGAAGGCTGTTCCATGCATCCACCACCCTCTCTCTGAAAAAATACTTCTCCCCTCTATCTTCAAATTGTGTCCCCTTGTTCTTGCACATCTCTTTTTCTGAAAGATGCTACCCTCTTGGACTCTGTTGATTCCACTGAGGTACTTAAACGTTTCTATCATGTCCCCCCTCTCCCTCCTTTCCTGGGGTATATTCCCTAATTTTGAAATTGTTGTTCATTTCAGGTGACCAAATTACTAAAAGAAACTTTGCCTCTGATCTGTACTCCAAGTAGAAACCATTTACAGGAAACTTGAACAGCTAGTGTCCTGTCTTACAATACTCAACAAATGCCAAAAACTTACTTTAGCCCCAGACATTGTCTCGGATTCCCCCCTTTTCCCCCACAAAAGACAAAACCACTTGTATGTTGTTGTGCTCAGATTTGGCAATTCATTATTATATATCATAATTATATTTCCAATTCCCATCATTATTTCATCATCATTTTATTAATGTCTTTTACAGCTTTTTGTATTGCATCCAAATCTCAAACTCCGATCATCTCTCTCTCTCTCTCTCTTTTCTTCTCGCTTCCCCAGGTGAAAACCTGGGTGCCTTCTTCTTCTCTTCTCTGGTAGGTAACGGTGAGAACCGAGACTGCTTTTTGTCCTTTAGTTTCTTCTTCTTCTCTTCATTTTTTCCCCTCCCTCCTTTCCCCCTCCCTTCCCTTTTTCTGTCATATACCTCTGGCAGTCCACCAGTGTCCTACTGACTTACTCTGTCATCCACCTCTGACAGATATTGCCAAATCATCCTCTGTCAACCATATTCCCCTTCTCCTTTTGTCAGGTGGGTGGGAGATAACAAAACTTCAGCAAAAGTGGCTGAACCACCACTGTGCTGCCATTTTTGTACCCCCTTTAGCCCCTCCCCTTTCCGGCCTGCTTGCCTATTGTCCTGGCTCCCAGTCCCTCCCCCCCCTTCACCTTCCTTCCTGGGCAAACCACTTCCAGCTACAAAAGGGGGGGAGGGGTGCACCAGGACAACTTGGTCTGCCCCTTAAAGGGCAAACTCCATTGTCCCAGATTCCCCCTTTTTCCCCTACAAAAGACAAAGCCACTTGTATGTTGTTGTTCTCAGATTTGGCAATTCGTTTATTATATATCATAATTATATTTCCAATTCCCATCATTATTTCATCATCATTTTATTAATGTCTTTTTATAGCTTTATTTGTATTGCATCCAAATCTCAAACTCTGATCATCTCTCTCTCTTTTCTTCTCGCTTCCCCAGGTGAAAACCTGGGTGCCTTCTTCTCTTCTCTGGTAGGTAACGGTGAGAACCAAGACCGCTTTTTGTCATTTCGTTGTTTCTTGTTCTCACCATATTTCTTTTTCTCCCCCTCCCCTCCTTTCCCCTCCCCTTTTTCCCCATAGCTGGTCTACAGCTTGTGTTGGATGACTGTCCTTCCCCCTTTAAGAATTCTTCCTTTCCCCCCACCTTTTTATCTCTTTCTAGTCTTCTCCATGCATCAATAAACCCCATCATCTCAGTATTAAACATGTCTATTGCTAGGTCTGACAGGTGCACTCCATCTGGTCTGTAAAAATCCTCTACCCATTCCTCCACCCCTTGCAATATTACATGCCCTCCCATACCCCTTAACAAAGTTTATACCCTCCTATTCATCTTCCTCCTGGCCCTGTCCATTGCTACATGACTTGTCTCATGTCTCCATACCCTCCTCGGTATCATGTCTGACCAGGCTATGCTCACTCTTGCCCACCACTGCTGTATCTTCCCTAAGTCCTGTTTTACCTGCATATACGTGTCCACCCATGGCTTCCCCCCTAAGGTCATTACCCCCAAGGTGTATAATAATTAAGTCTGGGATGGGCCGCCGGACTTTCATGTCTTTCAGGGTAGGGAGCAACTGTGCCCATCTCATCCCTCAGATGCCACGCCACACAAGCTTACATTGTTTGACATCCTGGTACAGTTGCTTTCCCCCAGCTTTTTTTTCCGCTCTCTTTTCTGCCCAATAAATGTATGAGTGCCCGCAGATCCATACTTCCATGGTCCTCCCTCCACCTATAGGATTTAAGCAAAATATACATCTTAATCACTTTCCCACCTTGTTCATATTCTTGTACTTCCCCCTTCTGTCCTCCTTTTTTTTTTTTTGATCCTGCAACCAAACAAAAGACAACATGTTAATCTCAATCCTGTATATCACGACTATACCTCTTGTAGCTGGCAGACCGCCAGTGATCTTTTTCCATCATATTGTTCACTGTTTCCCCTGCTGCTGCCCATTTTGAAGCAGCCCCTATTCGGAAGGAGTGAGAAGAATAATTGCCTGGGTCTTCGCCCAAAAATTCCATGCCCTTTTTAAGCATGGCTGTTACTTGGTAACTCGTCACTCTCTTCCCATCACCGTACACAAATAATCTCCCATTTTTGATCCCCCACTCTGCGACGTAAGCCCACAGAGCTTTTACCTGGCACACTGTCCCATCTATCTGAGTCTTAATGGTTATGGCAACACCGTTTCCCTTTTGATCTGTTTTTGACCTCTTAATTAGGACTTGTACCTTTGTACCTCCTTCTGCCCCCAAGTAATGTCTCCCCATTCTAGCCCCCCTTCCTCGTCCTGTCCACTATGCCCTACCGCCTCGCTCACTCTCAAGGCTCCTGCAAACATCACTAAGTAAATCGTGTGAAATAATTGCGCCTCATCCTTGGATCTGCAAATTGATGGTAGTACCCCCTTTAATTATGTTAACCAATGGTCTGATCTTGGCCGTCTTCCATCCTGGGGTGTTTGTTTCAACCTACTCCACCCTTGCATCATTCTCCATATCAGCATTGATTTTGTAGGGTCCTTCCACCTCTTTAGGTTACAAACTAAACTAATCCCTGCCAGGTAAACCCCCATCGTGGTGTGGGCCGTACCTCTCTGCCATTGATCCACTATAAACTTCCCTAGCTGCTGTTCCGTAAGTGGCCCACTTACCTCCATGTGGTGTGTTTTCCTGAATGTTTGCAATGCCAGCCAGGCCCCTTCATAGGCTTTCATGGTCTGTGGTGCCCAGGAGTTTCGAAACAGCATTTCAGCTCCCTTTTGCCAACTTCCCAGATGTTTGTTGGTATGGGTGTTTTCTGTTCCTCTGCTACTGGTGCCAGCATCCAGAAACGATCCAGCTGCAGATGGGAAAGGCTGTCAGCTAGTACATTCTTAACCCCATCTATGTGTTTGGCCCTGAATGACATGTTCAGTTGCAAGGCTCTTAACACTAGTCATCTCAATACTCCCATGACCATTTCCGATATGGCTCCCCTGTTGTTTAAAACCTCTACCACAGCTTTGTTGTCACACCAAAATGTAACTTTCTGATTCCTTAATTCCTCTCCCCAGACCAGGATGCAGGCCCAAATTGGCATGATTTCCAGCAGTGTAATGTCCCTTACTTTCCCATCTCTCACCCAGTGGCTTGGCCATGGCTCCGAGAACCATCTTCTCCTCAGATAACCCCCATTCCAAATCCCCCCCCCCCGCAGCATCTGTATACAATTCAAGGTCTGTGTTGTAAACCCACTCTTCCTGCCAAAATGAGGAGCCATTATAGTTGCTGAAGAATTCTTCCCATACTTTAAAATCTTCTTTTACTCCTCTTGTTATATCTACCCAGTGGTGTGGTCTGGTTACACCTGCAGTGGCCCTTGCTAGCCGCTTAGTGAACGTCCTACCTGGCCCAACTGCCCTACAGGCAAAGTTCAAATGCCCCATTACTTGCTGTACCTGTCTCAATTGCACCCATCTCCTGCTTGTATGCACTTGAATCAGCTCTCTCAACTTTGACAGCTTGCTGTCAGGCAACCTAAAAACCTCTCTTTGTGCATCTGTCTCAATTCCCAGGAATTCTAACACCTTACTGGGGCCTTCCATTTTATCTGGTGCCAATGGTACCCCCAGATCTCTACACAGGTTCTGAAAACTAGCCAGCATCTTGACTCCTCCCGTCCACTGCCAATTAACAGGAAGTCATCCAGGTAATGTATGACCACTCTGTAGCCCGTCTGTTCCTGAAATATCCACTGCAAACAGGTACTGAAAGCTTCGAATGTAGCACACGCTATGGAACAACCCATGGGCATGGCCTTGTCAAAATAGTTCTGGTCCCCTATCTTGAAACCCAATAGATCCCAATCTTCCCGTCTAACTGGGAGCAATCGGAAGGCAGACTCTATGTCTGTCTTAGCCATCCATGCATCTGGCGTTGCCCTAATAATCTGTACGGCCTCTTCCAGTGTTGCATAAGTGACTCTGCTGTGCTCCTCCCTTATAAAATCATTCACTGAGTCCTCTTCTGGAAATGACAGGTGGTGAATCACCCTGTATCCCCCTTCTTGTTTCTTGGGGACCAAGCCAAGTGGGGAAATCCTCATATTCGGTAATGGAGGAGTGGGATATGGTCCTTCTACTCTCCCTGCCGCTTTTTCTTTCTATCTTGCCTTTACAATTTCTTCCTTCCCTTCCGGCCAATTGGTTGTTAGCCTCTTGCCCTTCTTGGGCCTTCGCACCACAGTGGGAAACCAGTTCTAAAACCTTTCCTTAATGTTTCCGCCACCTCTCTATCTGGGTAACCTTTTAACCATCTTTCCCACAACTCTATTTTGATAGGGTTTTGCCATGTGAAATTGTCCCCAACCCCCGGCCCCTCCCATCTCTATTTGCTCAGTAAGTCTGGTTCCCTTACCCCCATCCTCTGCCTCGCCTCCTCTATTCGACAGCTGGCCTGTAGCCATGCCCTTCCCGAAAGGGTTGTTGACCTGTCCCCTGCCCCCCCGCCCCCTTGTGTCCATGCAGTCCCACATCTACCGCAGGATGTGCCTCCACATTTAGAACATGCATGATGGAACCGAATTGTGGCCAGGAACAGAATGCTCTGTTATAGCCCGAGCAGCATTTTTGAGGTACCCCCCTTTTTCCCATCTCTCCCTCTGGTGTGGATTGATCAGTTACATAGTCCATCCACAAATCCAGCTGTTTTGTATCCCACCTCATATCCCTGTAGGTCACCATCCTTTGCTGGAAAAACTGATCATAATATATCCATCCTACTCCCCCTTTTGCTTTCGCCCTTCTTATGATCAGTGAGTACGTAATGAGAGGGATGCCCAACTCCAGCTTCTTTTCCCGTACTATACCCGAGTATGTGGCAAAACCTACAAACCACCCATCCCACATCTTTCCTCTTGTGAATTTGTCCTCCTCTTTCTTCCCCAGCAAAACTACTGCTGCAGCCATCTCACTCTTCCCAATACTCTCCATCTCTTCATATTTCGCCGTCGCCTCCCTACTGACTAAGGCAAAAATGTCTACGTACTCCCCTTTCCATATTTTTTCCTTCGTTGCTAACAGTACATGCTCCCCTATTCTCATCCCTGGGGCTCCTATCTTCCTTGTACCCTTTCCTGTGCCTTTGGTCACCTTTTCCACCTCTCCTGTGGTTTCCCTATCCAACCTGATCTCTGCCAGTACCGATTCCATCTGCCCTAACTCCCCTGTCCCCAGAGCCATAATAATCTGGCCTATGGATTCTTTAATGCTGTCCTCAACTGTCCTGGGTATATTACCTGCAGGCTTGTCAGCTCCCTGTGGCCTGTTATCCTCAAGTGACCCTGGCTTGGCTTCCTGCAGCTGTACCGCTAGCTGTGCACTGTCCGCAGGGGAACTTCTGTGTTCGGAGGATCCATCCTGGGTTCGAGTGGTGGCGGCACCACTTGCTCTTGGGGAGGTACTGATGGTTCTGGTACACAGGGCAGTAGTGGTACTGGGCTGACCGCTCGAGGAGGAATTACCAGTGGTGGTTGCAGTCTCCTTGGGCTGCGTGCCCTCCCCGATGGCTGCTTCCCGCTGCCCCTTTTTCCCTTTCCCTCTTTCCTTTTCTCCCCCATATCTCCCTGGATCTTCCTGGACATAAGTCTCCACCACTCATTCACACTATTGGGATCTGCACCGGAGGCACTAGGACCCATCGGGAGCAAACTTTTTTGTTGGAGGGTCGGCGCCAGAGATGGCGCCTGCAGGATCATGCTGCGAGCTCCTAGCTCGTATGGGTAATGACTATCTCAAGGCCGACCCTCCAACCGCTTCAGTTCCTTTTTTCCCGGCCACGAAAGTGCACTTCAGTATTTATGTCGCCACCTGTCGGGGAGTCAAACTTCAAACTAGCAGCATAGTTTTCAGTTTTATTATTTTGTAGTATTATCTCGATACAGTATCTCGTAAATTTATTCTTATTTTGAAATAAATACAATAAAGAAGACTCAGCCTACCTTGACGGAGTCGACCATGAGCAGGTCAGGTGACGGTAGGGAGACTTCGTATGAAAGCTGTTCAGTCAGTCGGGCTGGGTCTGGTCCGCCGCCTTCTCCGGAGGGAGGGTCTGACAACGGTCAGTCCAATGCCCGAGGGATGGGCGGTCCCCCCGGAAGCATAAAAATAAATGGTCGCACTCTCGGCACCATTCGGCCTCGAGCTCTTCTTCGGCCCACAGGTCTAAAAAGAGAAGGCATTACTCGAGGTCGCCCTCTGATATGTCTGCGCATAGACGCTCGGTTATCGGGGCTAGTTGCCGGTCTCCTCCTTCGGAGTCGCCAACCTCTGCTTCTGGTAGCCGACGGCTTCGACATCGGTGCCCTACCCCACCCGCAGGTAGGTCTTCAGATGAGCAGTTTCATCAGTGGGCAGCCTATGGAGCAATGGGTCTGGAGGTTGGTTCGGCTACCTGGCTCGGATGCGCTGGGCCCTGGGCTCTCTGGGCGACCAGGTAGGTGGTTGGACCTTCCTGGTCGTGGCACCTTCTTGCGTGCCGCCGACCCGCTTTAGGTGTCCCCCCATGGCTGCGCAGGGGCCAAGCACCCATGCCCTTATCTCCTGCTCTTCTTCCTTCAAACCTGTTTTTCAGAGTCTGGGAGTGTTTTGGCACCCTCGGCATCATGTGGCTTCGGCTCATCCTCGGCATCGATACTGTGCTGGCGCCATCCCCTGGCGCTCAAGGCAGCTTCTTGGCGCCATCCTCGGCGCCGTGCGGCTTCTGAGTACTGTCCTCAGCGCGTGCGGCTTCTCAGCGCCTTCTGGTGCCGCGTGCGCTCGCAGCATCATTCTCGGTGCCGGGCGCCTCCTCGGCGCCGCCGGTCTCGGGGACTCCTCTTTCACTTGCTTCCTTCTTCCTCCTCTCTCTGAATTTCATTCCTTTCTATCCATACAGTCCTTCTGGACTGTCAGGAGATGACTTTGAGCCTGACCCAGACCTTCGGTTGGGTGATGAAGTGGACAAGCAGGATCTATTACTGCTGCAGAGCTCTGGTCGAGGACCTATCCTTTAAGTCTCTGTTGAAAAATCTGAGTTCCACACTTTCTCTCCAGACTACAGACATCGATCCTGGGAAATTGTTGAGACTCCAATATCTTCATGCCTCGGAGATCCCTACGGATTTGACTCCTCCGATTCAGCCTTCCTTGAGACGCTGTCTCAAATGGTATGGAATAATCCTGCTCTTACCTTCGGTGGCTAAATCCATTGATAGGAAATATTCAGCCCCAAGGATCGCCCCATTTTGCATCTCAAGCCTTTTGGATCCTATTGTAGTCCTGGTGGAGAATGATAAGGTCGTTCTTCCTCAAGCTACTACAGCTCGACTCTATTAACAAAGAATCTCGTAAGATAGACACCTTAGGTAAGAGAGTCTTTGCTGCTTCTACTCTAAGTATGCGTATTGCCAGTTACCAAGGCTATTTTTCTCAGTATGAGTATATCCTGTGGCATTCTATTAAACAGATGGTTGAAGCCCTGCCGGAGTCGGATCAAAGCCAGAGCTTCTTCAAACCATTACCAGAGGTATTGAATCTAATAACCAGCAGGTTAAAGCAGCCATGGATGCTTTGGCACTGCTTCCTGCTCAGCGGCTGCTGGTATTTGCACCGCGTCATTCCTGGCTAGCGCACTTCAGGTTTTACAACGATGCGCCCGCAGCAGGTGATGGCATTGCCTTGACGGTGCATATCTTTTTGGTCCTCCGGTAGAGCAAGCTCTAGAAGCTACACAAAAGACTAGGTCAGCCATTAAGTTGGCTCGGCCCCCTCCTGCCCCTTCTCGAGGGCATGCCAGTAAACGACAGTTTCATAATCGCCAGTCCTTTCGAGGCAGAGGCAGAGGAAATTTCCATAAGAATCAACCTGCCCAGCCTCAAAAGAAGGCGCAACAGAAAGCGCAAGGGCCCAAAGCACCCAGCGCTACCTTATGAATTGCCGGCCCAAGTTCCATCTCAGCTGCCCGAGGTGGACTTTTCCTCTCCAGTGGGAGGTCGTCTGATGCACTTCTACAACCAGTGGAAGTCCATAACCTCAGACAAATGGGTCCTTCGGATAATTCACGAGGGGTATTCACTCAATCTTGTGGAGACCCCGGATCGTCCCCCCAAATGGCAGCCCAGGCTGTCAACCTTCAGTCAGACCTCGCCACGAGATTCAGGCCTTCTGAACAACAGGGCAGCAGAAGTGGTGCCAACGCACCAACGAAACACGGGGTTCTACTCCCATTACTTTCTGGTTCCAAAGAAGTCCGGCTGTATGCGCCCCATTCTAGATCTCAGAAAGCTAAACAAATTTCTCCCCAAAGAGAAATTCAAAATGATTTCTCTGGGAACCCTGTTACCTCTGCTCCACCAACATGACTGGTTAGCCTCCCTAGATATGCAGGACGCTTACCAGCACATTCCTGTTCACCCGAGGCATCACAAATTCCTGAGGTTTGTGGCTCTGGGACAGCACTATCAGTTCAGAGTCCTGCCCTTTGGGCTATCCTCGGCGCCGTGAGTTTTTAAAAAATGTTGTGCAGTTCTCGCAGCGCACCTCAGAAAGGTCGGAATTCAGGTGTTTCCGTATCTGGACGATTGGGTTCTAGCAAGCCCTTCCAGGCAAGGGACTCTGGATGCCGTGGAGACAGCCTCGCGCTTCCTTACGTCCATGGGAGTTCTGCTCAACCTCAAGAAATCGCAACTGCAGCCCTCCCAGAGGCTCCTTTTTATAGGGACTCTTCTGGACACCTCCTGTGCGAAGGCTTTTCTTCCAGAAGACAGGAGGAATGATATCCTTCAGATGGCCCGTCACATCGGGGAAAACAGCTCAGTCTCAGCTCTCTCGATGCAACGGATGCTAGGCCTCATGGCATCCTCAGCGTTCACTGTACCCCTTGCATATCTGCACATGAGAACCACCCAGTGGATGCTCAGTATTCAGTGGTCCCCAACCACTCACCCGCAGTCCTATCTCATCAAGGTGACAGAGCCCTTAAGGAGGTCACTCACCTGGTGGTCTCAAGAGAGCAATCTCCTGGAGGGGTATCCCTTTGCTCCTCTGGACCATCAGATCTCCATTACCACGGATGCATCCCTAATGGGGTGGGAGCTCACTGTCAGGCTCTCCACACTCAAGGTGCGTGGACTCAAGTCGAGTCCCAGCTCCACATAAACGTCCTAGAAATGAGAGCCATCCTTTATGCGGTCCGAGCTTTGAAGGACATTCTGTGTCACAAGAACATTCTCCTTCAAACGGACAACAAAGCAGTGATGTATTACATCAACAAGCAGGGCGGTGCTCACTCTTACCCCTTATGCAGAGAAGCAATGAGGGTATGGGAATGGTGCTTGGAGCACGAGGCTCTAATTCAAGCGGTCTACCTGCCAGGTGTTCAGAACGAACTGGCGGACCGTCTCAGCAGAACAGAGACAGACCCTCACGAGTGGTCTCTCGACTCAACCATAGTTCAATCACTATTCAAGGAGTGGGGAACTCCAGACCTGGACCTTTTTGCATCCCCACTCAACGCAAAACCGCCTCTCTACTGCTCCAGAAATCCAGGGCATGGCATTTTCTGTCAGGATGCGTTCAGGCTGCGGTGGACAAAACGCTTTCTTTACGCCTTTCCGCCTCTTCCTCTAATTCAGAGGGTACTCCTCAAGTTCGAATCCCAGGGGGACAAAATGATTCTCATTGCTCCCTTTTGGCCTCGGCAGCTGTGGTTTCCACTACTCAACAATATGTTGGCGGTTCCTCCGAGACCACTTCCCCTGCAGATTAACCTTTTGACTCAGGGACTGGTGGTCCATCCCAACCTGAGATCACTTCACCTTCATGCTTGGCTCCTGAAGAGGTCGAAGTAAACCGGTTCAATGTCTCTCGAAGAGTTTCAGATATTCTTTTGGCTGCACGGAAGCCAGCCACTGGAAAACTTACACAGCCAAGTGGAAGTTGCCGCTTCTGTGCAAAGTCCTCTTTAAATCCTTTTCCTGTCCACCAGATAAGGTTTTGGAGTACCTTTGGACCTCTCAAATTGGTCTGCAGTACTCTACAGTCAAAGTTCATCTTAGTGCCATTTCAGGCATCATGAGCCTGCCATTTCCTTAACTCTGGCTCAGTTACCTATGGTTAAGAGATTTCTTAAGGGATTCTGCATACGAGACCCTTACAAGACGTCCAGTCGCAGCCTGGGACATTAATCTAGGCAGACATGCTCACTCGAAACCTTTCAACCTCTGGCTACCTGTGAGCTAAAATTTCTCACCTGGAAGACTGCCTTCCTAGTGGCCATTACCTCAGCCTGCAGGGTCTCTGAGATACATGCCCTGGTCACAGACCCCGGATACTGTGTTCCATAAGGACAAAGTAGTTCTTCAGACTCATCCTAAATTTCTTCCTAAGGTTGTGTCAGAATTTCATCTAAACCAACCTTTGGTCCTTCTCTCTTATTTTATGGACTTCCTAAATGAAGGGGAACATTCTCTTCATTCTTTGATGTTAAGAGGGCCTTATGCTTCTATCTAGATAGAACCAAGGATTTTCGCAAAGCTCAGCAACTGTTCATTTCCTTCAGTGAGACCCGGCTGGGTCAACCTGTCGCTATCAGATGTATCTCATCTTGGCTAGTGGCGGTCTACACTGCTATTCCATGGTGCAGGTTAAGTTGGAGGGTAGAGCTTACTCACTTACCAGAGTGGTCGCGCATCCCTATCGGAAACATGAACGCGCTCTGTGCAGACATCTGCAATGCGGCCACCTGGAGCTCAGTGCATACTTTCGTTAAACATTATGCACTGGATGTCCATGCCAGACGGCATTCTTCCTTTGGCAGAGCCATCCTCAATGGACTTCTGTCCTAGAAACGTGAGCTCTTGGTCTCTCCTGCGCCCTTTCGAGGGATTATTAGCTCGTTACTCTCCCAATAGTGTGAATGAGTGGTGGAGACTTATGTCCAGGAAGATATGAAAATTACGTACCTACCGTAATTCTTGATCTTCTTGGATGAGTCTCCACCACTCATTCACACGCCCACCCTCCATCCCCAGTCACCTTTTCTTGTTGGTCTTCGCACCCTCAAATCTTTTAGGCCGTGAAGACTTCTTTGTTGACCCTTCTTACACAGGTCGCCTGGACTATCTTATGTCGGTTGTTAGGTTAGGCTACCCTTCTAGGTTAGTTATGCTGCACCTCCTGGTAAAAGGTACTGAGGCGGCTGAGGGTCGATGCGGAGATAGTCGCACGCTCGAGCTAGGGCTTGTGGTCTGTCTCGGGCGCCATCTCTGGCACCGACCCTCCAGCAAAAGTTTGCTCCCGATGGTCCTAGTGCCTCCGGCACAGATTCCAATAGTGTGAATGAGTGGTGGAGACTCGTCCAAGAAGATCAAGAATTACGGTAGGTACGTAATTTTCATTTCCTCTCCTTCCACCAACTGCCACATCTTGTTGGCCTTTTCCGCTAGTTCCATGATGGCCTTGTAGGCATCTTCATTTGAGGGCCTGTTTCTCTTTGGTGCCATGTCGTTTTCTTGCCTGTATAACATTGTACAGGATCCAAATGTTATTAGTGGGGACTAGAATGTAATAAGACAGACTGAGATGTCAGTTTAGGTTACTAACCCCCCAAAAATTACAAATTCTACACACACTACCAATGAAACCCCTATGTTCCACCCAGTTAAACAAACTTAACAGCAAAACCATTTTGTTGCATTTGTGTGTGTCTGAACTACAATGCTTGCATGCACACCACTCAGTTTATTATACTGCATACATTTAGATCTGTCAAAAGCTGGGCTAATAGTACTTCAAGATCCACTGTGACACACACACTGTCTCTCTCTCTTCCCTAAGCAGAACACAGCTGGATAAGGTACCAATATTTAGAAATGTATCATACTTACACAGAGACTAGCAGTGTGAATCCTGGCTGCAGTGATCTTTCTTTGCTGTACTTGGTTTACTTGGTTTTAAAGGACAAAAGAAGGCCAAGGCCCATCGAGATTGTCCCCCTCCACAATGGTGGGAAACTTTGTTAACTATGCTCTTGTATACTACCTCATATACAACAGTCTTACTGTTATCCTTGTACAAGAGATGACAACTGAATTGGGCTACTTTCATGCACATGTATGTGTTCAGGCAATAGTACTCTGCCTACCTCAGCAGGCTGCTAAGTAAACTCTTCCAGCCTTATACACCCAGGTCTGGGGCTAAACACTGCTCCCAAATACCTTGTGCTCACAAGTCCAGCAGCAGGTAGGCATTTGCTTCATCTGTTGCAGCAACAGGAAATCTCTTCCCAACAACAGGAAGGACCCTGCTACTGCCTAAGGCTTCAAGCAACCTGTTTGCCTGTCTTACTGTCTGCTGCCACTGTCACCACCCCAAGCTTGTGTCACCCCATACATCAACTAAACTTCCTGCCTTTTTTATCTCCCCTTTCCCACCTTCATTACCTCCATGTGTAGTAAGAGATTTGACCTTGTTCGTTTTACTAAGCATATATATGTACCCACCAACATCACTTGAATATAATTGTGTTATAATGTTTATACCTTGCTTACTTTATTACACTTAAAATGTTATGTTGCTGTAATTGCCCTCTAGGACCTACCCGAAAACTAGGCACTATGCCTAAATGTGTGTGTTTCCTAGTGTGTCACAGTTCTAAATAACTAAATGTTTACATCCCACAGAGGAAGATGAAGAGAGTGAAGACGAATCAGATGAGGAGTCTGAATGGGACAGTGATGAGGAAGATTCCAGGTCGGACTCTGGCACGCTGAATGATTCTGTTTGTCCCCCAAGTAAGACTATCAGTAGTAATCTATGTGATGCACTTACGTGTGTGTGTGTGTCTCCATCTGTTGGTTGCGGACAGAGGTGGATATAAATGAAAGTGCAGCCCAGATAGAATAGAAAGGAAACTATTTATTATTTATTTATTTTGTTTATTTAGATCTAGGATTACAATTACCTTTGAGCCAAGGCTCTTTTACAAAGGTTCCACATCAGGAGAGTACATACATGTTAAACATTTTAAACAAGGGCATATAACATTAAAGAGAGCATACAACCATATTCATCAGTTCAGGTACGGCATCACGGTAAATAGGATACATGAAACTGTTTATACTGCATGATAACAAGAGAGAGACCTTGCAGGGGATAGCAAATATGATGGGCTATGGGGCTATACAGGGAAAGATCAGATGTGTAAAGAAAGAAGTGCTGTGCAGGGAACAACAGATATTATGAAGATAGGGGCTGTGCATGGTAGGGCAGATATCTGAAGGCTGTAGCTGAGCAGGAAGCAGCAAATATGGTAAAGGGTGTCTGCAGGGAACAGCAGATATGGTATAGAGCTGGGGGCTGTGCAAAGGGCAGCATATACAGTATAAAGTGAGAGGGGTTGTGCAGGAAACAGTAGACAGAGAGGGGTGATGCATGGAACAAAAGATATGAAGTTAGGGATGTGAAGGGAGCAGCAGATATGGTAAAGGGGGAACTCTGCAGGGACTAGTGCAAATGGAAAAGCTGGGCTGTGCAGGGGATAGCAGATATGAAGGGTAAGTGACTGTGGAGAGAACAGCAGGTATGGTAAAGAAAGGAGCTGTGCAGTAAACAACAACTATCACAAAGAGGGGGAAGCAGATAGGAAGGGTGCATTGCACATGGAACATCAGATATGGTAAAGAGGGAGTGAACTACAGGGAAAAACAGATATGGTAACGAAAGATGGTCTGTTTAGGGAGAAAAGGGCAGACGTACAGAGAGAGGGGATCTGCAGGGAAGAGCAGATATGATAAAGATGGATTGTGCAGAGAGCGCATATATGGTGATGAGAGATGATGGGCTGTGCAGGGAATATCAGATGAGGTAAAGAGAGATGGGGTGTGCAGGAAACAGAAGATATGGTAAAGAGATGGACTCTGCAGGGAGCAGCAGGTATGGTAAAGAGAGACAAGATGGGCTGCGTAGGGAACAGCAGATTTGATAAACTGAACTGGACTGTGCATGGAACAACAGATATGGTTAAGGGAGGCACTTTATCGATACCCAGAATCCCGACACAAAAATCCCTACCCATGGATTCCCGACATGGAAATTTTGCTCGCGGTGGCATGTTTCAGGGGGCTTTGCCCCCCGCATCCTCCCTTCATAACTATAACAGACTCCACCGTGGGCAAAATTTCCATGTCGGGAATCTGTGGGTCAGGATTCTGGGTGTCGGCAAAGTGCATGCCAGTCAATCGTAATACTCCCTTAAGAGAGATGGGCTGTACTGTGAGCAACTGATATGGTAAAGATACATGAGCTGTGCTGGGGACAGCATTTATGGTAAAGAGAGGTGAGCTGTGCTGGGGCAGCAGATATGTTAAAGAGAGATGGGCTGTGCATGTGCAGGGGACAGCAGATATAGAGAGGAGAGATGAGATGGGCTGTGCATGTGCAGGGGACAGCAGATATGGAAAGGAGGGATGGGCTGTGCACGTGCAGGGGACAGCAGATATGGAAAGGAGAGATGGGATGTGCATGTGCAGGGGACAGCAGATACGGAAAGAAGAGATGGGCTGTGCACGTGCAATGGACAGCAGATATGGAAAAGAGAGATGGGCAGTGCATGTGCAGGGGACAGCAGATATTGTAAAGAGAGATGGGCTATGCTTGTGCATGGGACAGCAGACATGGAAAGGAGAGATGGGCTTTGCACATGCAGGGGGCAGCAGTTATGGAAAAGAGAGATGGGCTGTGCATGTGCAGGGAACAGCAGATATTGTAAAGAGATGGGCTGTGCACGTGCAGGGGACAGCAGACGTGTAAAGGAGATATGGGCTGTGCACGTGCAGGAGACAACAGACATGGAAAGGAGAGATGGGCTGTGCACGTGCAGAGGACAGCAGACATGGAAAGGAGAGATGGGCTGTGCAGATGCAGGGAACAGCAGATATGGAAAAGAGAGATAGGCTGTGCATGTGCAGGGGACAGTAGACGTGGAAAGGAGAGATGGGCTGTGCATGTGCAGGGGACAGCAGATCTGGAAGGAGAGATGGGCTCTGCACATGCAGGGGACAGCAGATATGGAAAGGAGAGATGGACTGTGCATCTGCTGGGAACAGCAAATATGGAAAGGAGAGATGGGCTGTGCATGTGCATGGGATAGCAGATATGGAAAGGTGAGATCAGCTGTGCAGGAAAAAGCAGTTCTGTTGGGAGAAAGAATGTGCAAGGAACGGTAGATACCACATCATGAAAAGACAGGGTCTGTACAGGGAACATCAGGTTCGAAGTAGTAGTAGTAAAATGTTTTTATTCACATTGTATATGAACAAAGGATAAACTCGATTGAGCATAAACTCATTTACGGCAAGGTCCTTAGGTCAGCTTTGATTTTGATCTTGCATTATAACAACAAACAATAACGTACAACAGCATATAACAACACATGTCACATTTCAATACAATTAATCTAAAACCAAGCAGCTTCACCTTGTGTCATCAGGGTTGCGGACTCCCCATCTTATTATAGCATACATTATTATGTGTACATTCAGAACATTCATATAACATCATATATCCCATGTAATACTACTTACTCAGTCACCCTGCTAGCATCAGATAGGGAGACAATAACTGCGAGGTTCATTATATTTTTGTCAAGCCGTGCTTTTATATCCTTCCATCCAAATTTCTCTCTTGGGATTCTTAACGAAAATTGGTAGACTGTTCCATGCTTCTGCACCCTTATAATAAATGGACATTCTACCTACTTCTAGGTTACAGTTTGGTAACTCTGAATCGATACCTAAGGCTGATCTGAGGGATTGTTGTTTTTGTCTGACAGTAATACTGGATGTGATATAATCTGTCCCCCCCCCCCCCAATTGATTTATTTATAAATGCTAAAGTATGACAGTGGGCTAGATATTCAGAACTTTGCCCAGGGGCTAAATTAGCACTGCCCGGTGGGCAAACTTAGCCCGGAGCACAAAGCAAGCTATATTCAAAAGGAAATAGCCCGGTGCTAATCCTGCTGAATATAGCAGTTTAAGGAAGCCGGGCAAACTGGTCTGGGAGTGCAGGGCAAAAATAGCCTTGGAATAAGACTGCACTGAATATAGCAACAGGGAAGTGCAAACTGCAACTGCAGCTCATTAGCCTCTGTAGCAAGCCAGTGTTGCAGGTGGAAAACATTGTGTGTGATTGCACAGAGATGTCTCATAGCTACTGCAAACCCACCTCTCAACCTCCTGACTCATAAATCAGGGACAAGGCTTAAAACAGTCAGGGACACACCTTAAAAATTGGTGATATCCACTCAGGAAGCTGGTAGAATAAGTGGTGTAGTGTAAAATGCATTGTTTAAGGAAGAACACATCTGTAACATTAATGTCTGACATTATGTTATGCCTACAACCCCCACTGTTTGGTCATGGAAACACAGTTTGTAGGAGGGACAGAGTAAAAGTTTGAGGTAAATTCAAGGATGTCCCTGAAAATCAGGGACAGTTGAGAGGTATGAGACTGCAAACAACAATGTAAACCACACACTGCAGAACTGTGCTTAGTGTGCTATGCTGAAGTGAGGTTTGCCCGGGGCTAACCTGATTGCATAGTGCTAACACATTAGCCCAGTGCAAACTGGTTAGCTCGGGGCAGACGGGAGCTGTATTCAAAGCTCCCATGCAAATGAGCCTACTTAGGTAATCCGTGGGCAAACAAGTACATTTGCATCTCATTAAGTGCTGTTTAGCATACATTACCATGCAGTTTGCCTGGTGCTACTGCATGGAGCAAAAAGCTCCCCCTTTTGGTCGGAATAGAAGTACAGGCTGGATGCTGCAGGTCAAGGCATGCCCACAGCATTCCCTGTTGGTCGGAATGGAAGTACAAGCTGGAAGCAGCAGGAACTGTGTGCTGGCAGGTACAAACAGTGCACACAACATAGCTGTGTAGCACTGCAAGCAGTACATAATGAGATAGATCCGTAGCGATCTATAACTATAGATCAATACGGAGACACATGCACATTTAGCTGTATATGTATATATATATAGCTAGCTACACACACACACACACACACACACACACACACACTAGCAGTGGCCACACATGCCCTGGATGATGCCCCCACCCCACACCAACAGAGGCAGCCCACATCAGGTGTAGGTGGAACACAAGTATGCATGGGGCAGGCATAAGGCAAATCTGCTGGGGATGGGGGGGTGTCAGCTGTAGGGTCACTAGGCTGTGCAACGCAGCCATCCAACATATAGGGACCTGGGCAGACAGGCTGGGTCAGGCAGCCCTTCTCAGCCGTCATGGTCCCTGTTCCCACCTGTGTTGGTTCCACTCCTGGTAGTCCAGTGGTCTCCCCACCCCCTCCAGCACGAATCCTGACCCCGTACATGTATATCACTACTGCCTATATAAGTCCTTAAAAAGGCAGCAATGCAAGTATCTCAAACTCCCAATTCTATTCCAGGAGTTGATAAAAGTGGATAAGAAATATCAGCTTGATAGGAACAGCTGATTTTCTGTTCAGCCACCCTGACCCTGAAAGGTTGTGCAGGCTGCTGCTTGACGACAAAGCCAGAATTCCCTTGGCTACCCATCCCCCTGATAAGGATTCCCGGAAGATTGACACAACGGGGAAGAAAGGGTATATGGCTGCTTCCCTCATTCTTAGACAGGCCAATTATATGGCTTATGCAGTGCAATACCAGAAGGCACTCTGGAATGCAGTGTTAGCTCTGGCTGACAAAGTGGCTGGTGACGTGGCAGTGGACTTGCAAGATACAGCAAGGGCTGATTTAGATGCCACAAAATATCAATTTCACATGGCTGTGGATGCTAATAACTCCGCAGCCAGGTTGATGGCACTTTCTGTCTCCCTTAGAATATTTGCCTGGCTCAGGACCACAGACCTGACCGTTGATACCCAGGCTAAAGCTATGGACTTTCCTTTTGAGGAAAATTCTCTGTTTGGGGATAAAACAGAGGCCTATACGAAGAAGGCAGAGAAAAATATGGCCACCTACAGAAGCAAGTCTAAGGATAGGCCTCCCTCATCCTATAGGTCCCAGACCAGGGGAGGCAGGGGTAGGGGATCCAAATCCAGACTTTTTTCCAAGCTCAGGCCTCTCAGCTACAACAACGGCCTAGAGGATACTTCCGAGGAAGGGTAAAGTGGAAGGAGAACTATTAGGAGAGTTTCTCCTTCCCCAGTGATTCAGGCACAGCCCACTCAGAACCCCTGACGGGCTAGTACAGGTTGCATCCCCTTCCAAAAATCACCAGAGGGTGGCAGACTGGCTCATTTTGTCCAGTACTGGTATACCATCACCACAGACAAGTGGGTCCTGGAGGTGGTGAGCCAGGGTTTAGCACTCTGCTTCAAATCCCTTCCCAAGCTGAGAGCAAGGACATTTGCACCAGTCACATCTGCAGACAGGATACTGCTGGATGCAGAAGTAAAACATCTGCTAGCCATCAAGGCAGTGGAGCATGTGCCCCTAAATTAGTGGGGCAAAGGCTTCTACTCCAGATACTTCCTTACAAAGAAGAAAAATGGAGATTGGCGACCTATCCTGGATTTAAGACTTCTAAACAGACATATTTTGAAACCAAAATTCAAAATGGTCACTCTTGCTCTGATCATTCCCACTTTACAAAAGGGAGACTGGCCAGCCTCCCTAGACTTAAAGGACGCTTATTTTCACATCCCCATCAGATCTTCTCACAGAAAGTTTCTGAAATTCAGACTGGCCTCAGGCCATTATCAGTTTACAGCGCTTCCTTTTGGCCTGACTTCTGTACCAAGGGCATTCACAAAGTGTTTGGCCGTGGTAGTGGAGTTTCTGAGAAAACGGAGTATCAGTCTTTCCCTACCTGGACGACTGGTTAGTGGTGGGTCCATCTCTACATCTGGCAGAGCAGGCCTTGGCACTAACAAAGTCTACTCTGGAATCGCTGGGTTTCCTCATAAACAAGCAGAAGTCACAGCAAGCACCAGTTCAGGTGCTCGAGTTCATTGGAGCAGAACTGAACACCAATCGGGGCAGAGCTTTCTTGCCACAGGACAGGGTAAACAGTATTTTACAAATTGCAAACTCATTTGTACCAGGAAAACCCAAACCAGCCAGAGATTTTCTCTGGCTTTTGGGCCACATGGCAGCTGCCACCGCAGTGGTACTAGGATCCAGATTCCAAATGACGGACATTCAGTTCCACCTGAGACAGTACTGGTCACAGAGGACAAACCCTCTGTCCAAGCTGATGCCAGTCACACACACTCTCTTACAGGCACTGCAGTGGTGGCTGGACCAACAAAACCTTCGGGAAGGGGTTCCTTTCACAAGGAATCAACCTTCCTTGGTTCTTAAAACAGATGCATCCCTTCTGGGTTGGGGAACACACATATTGGATTATACAGCAAGTGGCACATGGTCTACTCAAGAATTCATGTAGCACATAAATCTTCTGGAGCTCAGAGCAGTGTACCTAGCCCTGCAGGTATTTGTTCCACATCTTCAAAACAAAGTGGTGCAGGTCAGAACAGCCAACACCACTACTATGTATTACATAAACAAGGAGGAACCAGGTCAGCCCCACTGTGCACAGAAGCAATGAGGCTGTGATCCCTGGCCTACTCCATGAAGATATCCCTTTCAGCCATACATCTTCCAGGAAAGGACAATGTACTGGCAGACTCCCTCAGCAGGATAAGTCAGGATCACCACGAGTGGTGTCTGAATCCTCAAATTCTCAGTTCGATTTTCAGGCATTGGGGCACTCCAGAGATGGATCTCTTCGCCTCTGCAGAAAATCACCAGCTGCCAGTTTATTGCATCAGGCCTCCTCTCAGGGGCACACTACCCCTGGATGCGTTGGCAATGGATTGGACAGGGAAGTTTCTGTATGCCTTCCCTCCTTTCCCATTGATATTCAGGACCCTACTGAAATTGAGGTCCCAATCAGCAACAATGATACTGGTGGCACCAGATTGGGTGAGGCAGCACTGGTATTCGCTTCTGTTGACTCTATCATTGGTACCTCCAATTCATCTGCCCAGGAAGTACAACCTGCTGACGTCCTCAGGACCAATAGAAAATTTCTTCCCAAAGTGGTGTCTGATTTCCATTTAAACCAGTCCATCACTTTACCTGTCTTTTACACAGAGAACTCCAGTTCTCCAGAAAGGAGGCTTCACTCCCTTGATGTCAAAGGGGCACTTAGCCACTATTTTGACAGAACTAAGTCTTACAGACTAGACCAGACACAGTTCTTTCTTACCTATGGAGAGGTAGGTAAGGGTAGACCTGCCACAAAATGGACAATTGCTCGTTGGATAGTGGCATGTATTCAGTTTTGCTATAGTAAAGTGGGTAAACAGTCTCCCCTGGGCCTCAGAGCGCACTCCACCAGGGTTACAGCTGCTCAGTGGCAGCTTTCAAGGGATATCCCACTCTTGGAAATCTGCAAAGCAGCCACGGGAAACAGTACACCTTCACAAAGCATTACAGCCTGGCTCCGCAATCTAGAAGTGATGCCAGATTTGGTACAGCAGTGCTGCAGAACCTGTTTCCTAAATAGGTTTTCTGCCCAACCTCCAAAGGTACTGCTTGGTAGTCTGTATTTGTTTAATCATAATGAGTGATTCCTGGGGTTAGAAGAAAAAATTACTCACCATAGTAATCTTGTTTCTTCAAAGGGATCACTCATTATGATTAAAGCTCCCTCCCTGCCTCCCCTACTAAAAACCTATGATCTTTGTTCTGCATCCCTGTTTTGGGATATTTTTTCCATATAGGTTAAGTTAGAGACTCACCTTTTTGTTAACCAGTTGGTTCCTTTGTGGCCTCAAGTTTTTTAGGTTTATTTATTGGGATGTTTTTTGACCTGAAAGGACAAAAAAATATTATATATATAAATATTATCATAGTTAATGGGTCTTACACCCAGTTTAGGCTACATAAGAATCTGAAGCACTCAGAGTGCAACAGTTGCTAGGACAGCAGTTTGAAAGTGGCATGAGCCAATTGAGAGTTTGATCATTTGCATATAATTCCATCTCTCTGGGCAGTCCAACACAGGAGGCTGACTGCATTTGTTTAATCATAATGAGTGATCCCTTTGAAGAAACAAGATCACTATGGTGAGTAATTTTTTCTTCTGGTCCTCTGAGGCCCATGACCTGGAACAATTCATATTAGTGGCTTGTGTGTTCCACTGTTTGTAGGACTGAGGTCCCGGCACTGCCACTACCTGAATCCAGCTCCTCCTCTTCCACTTCCTCTTCTGATGGAAGAGGGATGCCTGGATATCGTGGCAGTCACAGAAACATGGTACCCAGAGAACCATGATTGGGATATCAACATACCAGGGTACACAATCTACAGGAGGGACAGGGAGGGAAGAAGAGGAGGAGTAGCTCTCTGTGTAAGGGAACGGATCAAAGCAACAGAACTAAAGGGTAAACCGGGAGGAGAGGAGGCACTGTGGGTCACCCTGGAGACTGGAAGTGACACCACAGTCCGCACAGGAGTTGTGTACAGACCCCGTCTCAGGGGTAGGAAATGGACAGGGAAATGATAGAAGGCATCCTTAGGATGGCTGAGAAAGGGAAGATATTGCTGATGGGGGACCTGAATATGCCAGATGTTAACTGGAGCACCTTTGCTGCAGCCACATCCAAGAGCAGTTCCATTCTCGATGCCCTACAGGGGGCATGCTTCAGACAGCTAGTTTCGGAACCCACTCGAGAGGGAGCAGTCTTAGACCTGGTACTCTCAAATGGGGACGGAGAGAGGATCTCTGATCTTGAAGTGGGTAGCCATCTAGGAACAAGCAACCACCAAACAGTATGGTTCACGATAAACTTAGCTGTAGAGTCAAGCCATACAAAAGTGAAGGTACTGGACTTCAGGAGGGCTGATTTTGTCAAAATGAGAGAGTGCCTCAGAAAAGCACTAGCAAACAGGCAAGAAGGTGGGTGGAGCAACAATGGGGAAACATCAAAACTGCCATCACAGAGGCAACAAGCCTTTGTGTGAAGCAAATAAAAAAATCAAACCAAAAAAACCCACTATGGTTCTCAAAAGAAGTGGTGGGGAATGTTAAGGAGAAAAAGACAGCATTCCAGAAGTATAAGGAAACACAGAAGGAGCAGGGCAGAGAACTGTACCAGCTAAAGCAGAAGGAAGCAGGAAAGGCAGTCAGAATAGCAAAGGCCCAAACCGAGGAAAAGATAGCCAACTCGGTTAAGAAGGGAGATAAAACCTTTTATAGGTACATTGGGGAGCAAAGAAAGACTAAGGCAGGGATACTGAGGCTGAATAAAGAGGAAGGTGGTTGGGCACAGAGTGACAGTGAAAAAGCAGGGATACTGAACTGAATACTTCTCAGTATTCACAATGGAAGAGCAGGGGGAGATACCTAATCCAGTCAATAGAAGCACTCTGGATAGGGGGGTTGATATTAGTCCTTTCACAGAAGAAAGGGTTCTGAAAGAACTCTTAAAACTGAAGGTGAATAAAGCAATGGGGCCTGAAGGGATTCACCCCAGAATTCTAAAAGAACTAAGGGAAGAACTAGTAACACTACTGACTGCCCTTTTTAATAAATCATTGGAGGATGGTGTGGTACCTGAGGACTGGAGGAGGGCGGATGTGATTCCCCTTCACAAAAGTGGGTACAAGACAGAGGCAGGAAACTACAGACCTGTCAGTTTGACCTCAGTGGTAGGAAAATGATGGAATCACTTCTGAAGGAAAAAATTGTTGAGTACCTAGAGGCCAGTGGGACACAGGACCCAAGGCAGCATGGATTCACAGTGGGAAGGTCATGTCAGACAAGTCTAATTGATTTATTTGACTGGGTGAACAAAGTAGTAGATCAGGGAGGGGCTGTGGACATGGCCTACCTAGACTTTAGCAAGGCATTTGACACAGTCCCGCACACAAGATTAATAAACAAATTAGCCAGCCTGGGAGTGGGTCCCAGGGTGGTAGCCTGGGTAAAAGAATGGCTGGAAAACAGGACACAGAGGATAATAGTAAATGGAGTCCACAGTGAAGAAAGGGGGGTTACTAGTGGGGTACCGCAGGGTTCAGTGCTGGAGCCGGTCCTTTTTAATGTCTTCATAAGTGACATTGCAAAGGGACTGGAAGGAAAAGTATGTCTTTTTGCAGATGACACAAAGAGCTGCAGTAGGGTTGATACATAAAGTGGGGTGGAAAGGATGAAAAGAGACTTGGCAAGGTTGGAAGAATGGTCAAATGTATGGCAGCTTAGATTCAACGCAATGAACTGCAAAGTAATGCACCTGGGAAGCAAAAACCCAGGGGAGGAGTACACAATGGGGAAGGGGGGGTGAGATACTGACAACAACAAAAATGGAAAGGGACCTTGGGGTAGTCATATCAGATGACCTAAAGGTGGGCCAGCAATGTGAGAAGGCAGTAAGGAGGGCTAGGGGATACTGGGATGCACATGGAGAGGCATCACCAGTAGAAAACAGGAAGTTGTTGGCCCTCTGTACAGATATTTGGTAAGACCACATCTGAAGTACTGTGCACAGTTCTGGAGACCCCATCTCTGCAAAGACATAGACAGGTTGGAGACCGTCCAGAGGAGGGCAACCAAAATGGTGCAGGGTCTGCACCAGAAGACAATGAAGAAAGACTAAAGGAGCTTAAGATGTATAGCCTCGAGGAAAGGAGGGCGGGGGACATGATAGAAACTTTCAGATACCTCAAGGGAATCAACAAAGTCCAAGAAGTTAGCATCTTTCAGAAAAAGAGATGTGCAAGAACAAGGGGGCACAATTTGAAGATAGAGGGGGGACAGCTCAGAGGTAATGTGAGGAAGTATTACTTCACAGAGAGGGTTGTAGATGCATGGAACAGCCTTCCTGAGGAGGTCATAGAGTCAAAAACAGTGGGGCAATTCAAGAATGCATGGGACAGACATAAGGCAATTCAAGTGGAGGGTAGGAGGAAGTAGGCTGTTGGTTAACTAGGATCTGCAGCATATCCGTTAGGTAGGGAAATGGGCAGACTAGGTGGGTCAAGTGGTCCTTATCTGCCATCAGATTCTATGTTTCTCTGAGGAAGAAGATTTTTTTGTCCATCTCTCCTCTGATGCTGAATACTCTTGGTACCAGCAATTCCTGTTAAAGATGATGCAGTAGTGGAGTCTTCATCCTTTTGTAGGTCGCAATACTGCAACCCTGGTCCTGTCATTCCTTGGAGAATACAGCAGTGACAATACTGCAATTCCTGCTTGCCCACAGCCATTTACGGAGGCATCTAGGAACATGTGCCTACTTCCCTTTGCCCCTCTCCAGCCCCTAGGGATGTCCAGTGCAAATATTGTGCTCCTGTAGGATCTCCAGGTACTGTCCTTCACCCCTCCTTGAGGATTTTGGTTCTGCAAACCCCCTGTGGACCTAGGCACTCTGTGCACTACTGCCTCCCTGACACCAACTCTACGGAGATCGATGCTTGGGGCAGGAGAGTTTTTGTGGTGGCATGCACCATTTGATGTGCATTTCTGCATATCAGGCACACCAGACAGCTTATGGTGGGCACCTGTGGGCAACGCAAAGTCAACTCTTAGCATCCATGCCAGATTGAAATGCAACCAGACAGGCCATTCGCCTTTCCACCCAGGGCTTGTACTGGCGAGGCACCAAGCGAGCGATCTTATGACGCCAACGAGGTACTGTAGCTTCCTGGCTGGTGGGAATTGCAGTCTGCATTTGGCACACCCATGGCTTCACCTCTCCAAGGTGGCACCCCTGGCCCAGTGTAGGGTGCTGAACTTGCACTACCAGGGGATTCATTTCTTCTTCTGCAGGGTCAGGCGTGAGTTGTAGGGGCGCTGTCCTGCTCCCAGGTCACTGGAGCCTCTGCCTGCACCTGACCAGTCTCGAGTCCCACCGACCTGTAAGGAATCCCTGCTCTCCAGTCTTATCCCCCACAGAGGACTGAGGGAAGTGCTTTTCCCTCAGGGTGAACAAACTCCTCCCTATTTTGGGGAAAGTTTGGTACTCTGGCCCATAAGTAGTGAAAATTACATACAAAGCATAATTATTGATCTTCCAGAATATCTTCACCATTCATTCCCATACCCACCCACTATCCCCCACTCATTTAAGAGTCAGGGCCTCTGGGCAGCTCACCCTGTTTTTATGGGCACATGCCATCCTCTTGCCACTTCCTCAGAGCTCTCTCCTTCCCTGTCTGTCCCTTCTGGAATTGGGCTGTCTTGCTCACTTCCACTCTTCTGATTTTGACTTGTTTTTTAACAGCAACAAAAAAACAGGGATAAGGGTCTCCCCTTTTCCCAGAATAAAAAGAGAAGATAAGGCCCCTCCTACAAATTTTTTTTTTGTACTGGTTTGCGTCTCCCACTTTCTTCACCTCCAAGGAGGTGATTTGGCACTCCCCAAAGCTGTGGTATTTTCGTCTCCATCTTGCAGTTACCTCTAGCCTCTGCCTACAGGTAGCGTAGCCTCATTTCTTGGCACAGCCTTCATCACTAGTGCTAGGAGTGGAAGATGTTGGGGAGTTTTGGGCATTTATTTTTCTATGTACTCAACCTGTCAAGCTGCTTTCTGTCCCTCACTCAGGTGGCGGGTCTTTTCTTTGCTATCCTTTTTCTCTTCACTGTCTGGAATGGCATGAGGATGATAGTAGTGCTCTTGGTCTTCTCCAGCCTCTCTGCTATCTTATGGATTTTGTTTTTATCCTAGGTTCTTGTCCTCTGTGAGCACAGGACCTCTCCCCTAAACTGGCTTCTGCTATCCTATTTTTGAGAGTGCTCTGGATCTCTCGCTAAACCAGCCAGAGCTATATGCCAGGGCTGCTGCCCTCAATCCACTTTCCAGTCCAGGTGGTTACTAGGCTGTGGTTCTTACACCCGCTACCCCATGCCATTTAGACCCATCCCTTACTTTCTCTAAGCTGGTAGTCAGGTTTTATTATTTTTATGACTTTATATCCTGTTTTGTTTTCCTATCCCTTTGGGCTAGGAATCTATAGAACCTCTCTCTTTTTTTTCTCTCTCCCACTAGTTTCTCTCCTGGCAAACAGAACTGAGAAAGGGAAGGGCCAGCATCAGTTACTGGCCAACCCACAAGAATGACGTCACTACATGTGCTTCGTGGGCATTGCCAGCACCAACATCGGTCCCCTAGACTGCAAAAGTCTTTGCTCCTGCAGGGTCCTAGCACCTCTGGCTTAGAACCATAAGTGTGAATGAATGATGAAGATATTCCGGAAGATTAACAATTATGGTGAGTACGTAATTTTCATATTTTTCTAATTCAGGGGACCGTAGTCCAAGGACAGCTTATTCCAGTTGGAGGTAATTTCAACAGCTGCTTGTGTTAATGGGGCCAGTCCAAGGATTTCCCATTTCAGCAAGGCCCAGTCCATAAGCTGCCTGTGTCAGCAGGACTGTCTATGTGCTACCCATGTCAGCAGAGCCCAGACCACAAGCTACCAGTGTTAGCAGAGCCCTGTTCACAACTACCTATGTCAGAAGGGCCCTATCCACAAGCTACTTTTGCCAGCATGGCCTTGTCCACAAACATCCTGTGTCAGCAGAGTCCAGTCCTCAAGCTGTCTGTGGCAGCGGGGCCCAGTCCACAAACACAGAAATATAGAAACAGAATTTGATGGCAGATAAGGACAACTTGGACCATCCTCTGCCCATTTCTTCCTACCTACACAATTACCGCAGAATGTGCATGATCTATAGCTCTTTCTCCCTCCCCCATCCTTTCCACTATGATTCTCTTGTGCTTATCCCATGCAGTCTTGAACCCCACCATTGTTTTTACCACCACCACCTCCACTGGAAGGCTGTTCCAAGAATCCACCACTCTTTCTGTGCAAAATTACTTCCTCACATCTCTCCTGAATCTACCCCTCTCCAGCTTCATAGCATGTCCCCTTGTTCTTCAGCACCTTTTCTTCTGAAAAATACTCCCCAACTGTACCTTATTTACCCCATGTGAGGTATTGAAAGGTCTCTACTACATCCCCACTCTCCCTCCTCTGTTCCAGGGTGTACACAGGCTTTTAATACAGACCCTGCACCATTTTAGTTGCCCTCCTCTGGACCGCTTCCACTCTGTGTCCATCTGGAGATGTGGTCTTCAGAACTGGACACGTACGCTAGGTGGGGCCTTACCAGCGATTATTACAGAGGCAACACCACCTCCCTCTTTCTGCTGGTGATACCCCTCCCTCTGCACCCAAGAATCCCTCTAACCCTCCTGACTGCCTTTTTGCACTGCCTGGTCACCTTTAGGTCATCCGATATGATTACCCGCAGGTCTCTTTCCTGGTTGGTGGTTGTCAATACCACACCACCCATTTTGTACTCCACCTCTGGATTTCTGCGCCCTAAGTGCATTATTTTCCACTTTTTTGCATCAAAACCCAGGTGTTATACCCTTGACCACTCCTCTAATTTTCTCAGGTCTCTGCTCATCCTTTCCACTGTACACCCCCAAGAGTGTCCATCCTGTTGTAGATTTTGGTGTTATCCACAAAGAGACAGACCTTCCTATCCAGTTCCTCTGAAATGTCATTTGTAAAGACATTAGAGGACTGGTCCCAGCACTTATCCCAGAGGCACCCTGCTGGTCATCCTCCTTTCCTTGGAGTTAACTCTCTTTACCACCATCCTCTGTATCCTATCCTCTAACCAGTTTCTTATTCAGTTTACCACCTTTAGACCCATTCCTAAGGTACCCAGCTTGTATACTAGTCTCCCATGTAGAACAATGTCAAAAGCCTTACTGAAATCTAAGTAGGCCATATCCACCACTCCATCCTGATCTAAATCCTTTGTCACCCAGTCAAAGAAATCTGTCAGATTTTTTTGGCATTGCCCTCCCCCCGAAACCATGCTGCCTTGGGTCTTGTAACCCACTGCATTCAAAATATTCCACACTCCTTTCTTTCAGCAGTGATTCCATTAACTTTCCCACCACCAATGGCAGACTGACTGGCCTATAACTTCCAGCCTCCTTCCTGCTACCACTTTTGTGTAGTGGGACTACATCTTCCCTCCTCCAGTCCTCCAGAACCACTCCTGTTTCTAGAGAGTTGTTAAATAGAACTGTCAGAGGTGCAACCAGTACATCCCTGAGCTCCCTCAATACCCTTGGATGCACCCCATCTGGTTCCATTGCTTTTTTCACCTTCAGGACTCTCACTTCCAAAAAAGGACCAGTGTCCACCACCCTCCCTCCAAAGCTTCTGTTACTTTTTTGTTGCCCCCATACCTCTCAACCTTTTGTCCCCCAAATGTGGAACATTGCCTGTCAAAATGTGGAACAAATGTGCAAAATGTGGAACACTTAAGTCTTTACCTAAGACGCTAAGAACACTGTTAAAATGTTGCATTTATGTTCAGAAAGTCTGTTATTAATTGAATAATATATTTTTTGCATCATTTATAATGGATTTTTGCTTTAAAATGTTGACATTGAATGTGGAACAAGTCCTCACAATGTGGAACATGGAGCTTTTGTGATGTAAAATGAGGAACTGTTCCTCATAATGTGGGACAGTTGAGAGGTATGGTTGCCCCTCCTGTTCTGCTTCCTCTGTGAACACAGAACAAAAGTATTTGTTCAGGATGTCTGCCTTTTCTTTATCCCCCTCTGCACAGTGCCCCCCTTCTCTTTTTAATCTTACAGTCCCTTGCCTAGTCTTCCTCTTTTCACTGACATACCTAAAAAATGTCTTGTCCCCTTTCATTACCTCCTGGGCTATTATCTCTTCAGTTTGTGCTTTTGCACTCCTTAACTGCTTTCCAAGCTTTCCTTTGTTTCCCCTGATATACTTCCCAATCCTCCTCCCTCTGTGTCTCCTTAATTATACTTTCTGAATGCTACCCTTTTAGCCTTTACCTTTTCAGCCACCTCTTTTGAGAACTGTAGCAGTCTATTTTCCTCTTGCTTTTGCTCACTGTGACAGGGTTGAATGAGACCCTGTCCTGTTTATTATGCAGAAAAAATGAACAGGAAGGATCTGTTGTATCCTCCCCTTTTCTGTTTCTTGTCTGTCTGATTGTGCAATCAGATTTTCTTGTGAGACCTAGAAACTGATCACTCCAACGGTCTCATGATTCTCTCCCACCCGCTATCTCCCTGCGTCCACTTGCTGTTTCTATCTTTCTTCCCTGTTGCCTATCTGTGGTTATAAAAATATGTGTGGATCTTCATGTGAAACTGGTTTCTCTGGTTTGACAATGTATGTACTGTTATTATATTGTTGAAATACTTGCAGAAAGCTATTTGGAGCTCTGGGGTTAACACATTGAGATGCAGTTTGACCTCCACAAACTCATTTGCAGAGTTGTGAACAGGAGATTAGTTTTGGAACACACTTATTTTGTTGCACCTGCAAGGAAAAAAACTGACAAAGTTCTGATACATTTTGTGAGAAACAGGAGGTATCTTCATGAAATCAGGATGCAGAAATCAATTGCCAGGCAAACACTTCTTACAAAAAGAGGAATCTTTTGTTAGAGAGAGAGGGATTTAGATTTAGAGATTTATTTATTTATTTATTTATTTATTTTGACATCAGTTTAACAACCTTTGAGCCAGAGGCTCATTTACAAAGGTACCTCGTCATAAGAAAGACAGTGACATACATACATGAGACACATTGCAGTTCAGCAGTACAGTTCTGTAGAGATGCCCTCAGATGAAGGACTTTATTTTCTCTGTTGTATTGCCTTTGTAAAAAGCTATCCTGAACAGTTTTTTTTTCTTTTTACTGTTACTGGTAATAATAAAATGCTGCTTGTGAATTTTGTAACTGCTCCTGGTTTTCCTGCACTTCATGACCTTTGCCTCGATGACACTCACTTGTTTGACAAAGAGATTAGTTGCCTTTACTATGCTCCCTTTTATCTCTACTCACTGTTCCTCCACCCCATCCAGGCCGTGCCTCCCACCCAAGCTTCCTGTGCCAGTAGGGCCCAGTCCACAAGCTGCCTGTCTCAGCAGAGCCCAGTACACAAACTACCTGTGTCAGGAGGGACCAGTCTTCAAGCTACATGTGTGAGAAGGACCCAGACCACAAGCTGTCTGTGTCAACAGGGTCAAGTCCACAAGTAGCCTGTGTCTGCAGGGACCACTCCACAAGCTACCTGCATATGCAGGGCCCAGTCCTCAAGCTTTCTCTGTCAGTGGGACCCAAAACACTGGCTACCTATGGCAGCAGGGTCCAGTCCACATGCTGCCTGTCAGCCCAGTCTACAAGCTGCCTGAGTCAGCAGAGTGCTGTCCTCAAGCTGCTTGTGTCATCAGAACCCAGTTCACAAGCTACCTGTGTCAGCTGAGCTCAGTCCACAACTGTGTGTAAGCAAGGCCCCTTCCACTAGCTGCCTGTGTTACCAGAGCCCAGTCCACAAGCTGCCTGTATCAGCAGGACCCAGTACCCAAGCTGCTTGCGTCAGCAGGGCCCAGTTCACTAGTTGCCTGTGTTGCAGGACCCAGTATGCAAGCTGCCTTTGTCAGAAGGGGCCAGTCTTCAAGTTACCCGAGTCAGCAGGGCCCAACCACAAGCTGCCTACGTCAACAGGGTCCAGTCCTCAAGAAGCCTGTGTCTTCAGGGCCCAGTCCACAAGCTTTCTGTGTTAGCAGGTTCCATTCCCCAAGCTTTCTGTGTTAGCAGGGCCCAGTCCACAAGCTGGCTGTGATAGCAGGGCCCAAAACAGAAGTTGCCTGCCTATATCAGCAGGGTCCTATTTGCAAGCTGCCTGCCAGTTAGGCCTAGTCCACATGCTGCCTGTCTCAGCAGGGCCCAGTTCATAAGCTGCCTGTATCAGCAGAGCCTAGTCCACAACTATATGTGTCAGCAGGGCCCAGTCCAGAAGCTGCCTGTGTCAGCAGGGCCGAGTACCCAAGTTGCTTGTGTCAGCAGAGCCTAGTCCACTAGCTGCCTGTGTTAGCTAGGCCCAGCCTACAAGCTGCCTATGTCAACAGGGCCCAGTTCACAGGCTACCTGTGTTGCAGGATCCAGTCCACAAGCTACCTGTGTCAGCAGAGCCCAGTTCAGTAGCTCTGTGTCAGCAGGGCCCAGTTCAACAAGCTACCTGTATCACCAGGGCCCAACACAAGCTGCCTGAGTCAGAAGAGCCCAGTTCTTATGCTGCCTGTGTCAGCAAGACCCAGTTCACAAGCTGCTTGTGTCAGCAAAGCCCAGTCCACAAGCTGCCTGTGTCAGCAGAGCCCAGTCCACAAGCTACCTGTCAGCAGAACCCAGTCCACAAGCTGCCTGTTTCAGCAGAGCCCAGTCCACAAGCTACCTGTTTCAACAGAGCCCAGTTCACAGGCTGCCTGAGTCAGCAGAGCCCAATCCACAAGCTGTCTGTCAGCAGAGCCCAGGCCACAAGCTGCCTATGTCACCAGAGCCCAGTCCACAAGCTGCCTGTGTCAGCAGGGCTCAATTCACAAGCCATCTGTCAGCTGAGCCCAGTTCACTAGCTGCCTGTGTCAGCAGACCCAGTCCACTCCACAAGCTGCCTGTGTCAGTAGAGCCCAGTCCACCAACTGCATGTGTCAGCAGGGCTCAGTTCATAAGCTGCCTGTGTCAGCAGAGCTCAGTCCACCAACTACCTGTGTCAACAGGGCCCAGTCCACACAAGCTGCCTGATTCAGAAGAGCCCAGTCCATAAGCTGCTGGTGCAGCAGGGTGCAGTTCACAAGCTACCTGTGTCAGCAGTGCTCAGTTTACAAGCCATCTGTCAGCACAGCCCAGTCCACAAGCTGCATGAGTCAGCAGATCACAGTCCGTCAGCTGCATGTGCCAGCAGGGCCCAGTTCACAAGCTACCTGTACCTGTCAGCAGAGCCTAGTTCACAAGCTGCTTGAGTCATCAGAGCCCAGTCCACCAACTTCCTGTGTCATCAATGCCCAGTTCACAAGCTCCACAACTCAAAAAGGTGCACTCCACTTCCCAGCAAATAAACAGACTTACGCAGGTAAAAATCCAGCAGCAGTAGGTTACAGCCAGAGCAAAGCCCCAGCACTTCAGTCCATCAACCTACTGACCCCTGTTGGCTAAATAAATAGCAAGCTAGATTTTTACCAGTGGAAGTCTGTTTACTGGCTGGGAATTGGTGTGCACCCTTTTAGTTGTGGAGTTGTTACAAGTGGGGCAAGACTTTGCACCCTTGGTTCTGCAGCCACCATCATCCTCCGTGAGCGGGGCACCTTATTGTTGTTTGCCCAGTTCACAAACTACCTGTCAGCAGAGCACAGTCCGCTGGCTGCCTGTGTCAACAGAGTCCAGTCAATAAGCTGCCTGTTTCAACAGGGCCCAGTCCACAAACTACCTGTTTCAGCAGAGCCCAGTCCATAAGCTGCCTGTGTCAGCAAAGCCCAATAATCCATAAACTGTATGTGTCAGCAGAGCCCAATCCACAAATTGCCTTTGTCAGCAGAGCTCAATCCACAAGTTGCCTTTGTCAGCAGAGCTCAATCCACAAGCTGCCTGTGTCAGCAGAGCCCAGTCCACAAGCTACATGGGTCAGCAAGGCCAGTCCATAAGCTTCATGTGTCTACAGGCCCAGTCCAAAGGCATCATATCAGCAGAGACCAGTCCAAAAGCTGCCTGTGTCAGCAGGGCCCAGTCCACAAGCTGTCTGTGTCAGTAGGACCCAGTTCACAACCTGCCTGTCACCAGGTCCCAGTCCACAAGCTGCCTGTGTCAACAGGGCCCAGTTGACAAGCTACCTGTGTAACCCTTGGGCGGCGCCACCCCCCAGTGTTACACCACTGCCTACTACCCTGGACATAGGCTGAGGGGTTTGGGTTCGCTAGCTAATAACATTTTTTAAAACCTTTGCGCAGTGACTCCACTCAGGGTGCTTTACGTGAGTGAGATGGTACTGGGTGTAGCCCCCTGAGCTGCTACTCCACCCACGGTGACCAGTTACCTTCCCCGGTCATGCCCCAAGATACAGCTCCCCACATTTCGACATTTTGAATTAAAGGCTCTCTCTGATAATATGCTCACACAGGATTTCAAACAACAACAACAAGATATTTATTTCGGGGGGAAATAACGGAGCTAGGAAAGGGAAGCAGAAGGAGTAGAGGTTATCTTACCGTATTTACACATGTACAGAGATCGTTTTGGATTTTGCTGGTGAACCCTCCAGCTGGGTGGCTACATATTAACAGGCAGACATGAATCACATTTTACCACTCGACTTAAGACATCCAGAGCCCTGGCTGTCTAGCTGCTGATAAATCAGATGTTAAACATAATTATTAATACCCACACTAGTACCAGTCCCAGATACAGCAGAAACCCCGCAATCTCATACCATACTGGTTAAACAGATACCACAGTCCAAGATGTTGCAGGCCTGATGGAGCTGCAGCTGGTCGAGGTGGACGGCTATTAATTTGAGGGTGGGGGCAACTTGGAAACAGATTTTTGTAAAGTAGCAAATTACTATTTACATCCACAGCAGGTATTGCCCTGCACTTGCAGACAAAGCAGGGATTCCCCTGCACTCGCAGACTTCTGAACATTCCAGAACAAACTATGTGGATCTTACATCCAGAACATTCAGCACAATATTTGAAAGTCCCATCCAATGCAATAAGGGTGATACTTTTGTCAAGCATCCTATATGCAATTCAAATACAGTCACATCCAGTACTTTATATACCAAAAGGCATCCATCCAGAGTAAGTTGGCAACAACACTTTTATCAAGCATCCCATACTTTAGTTACAGGCAGTCACATCCAGTACATTCTATATACCAAGAACATTATCCACAAGTGGAGTCCTATCCAGCACGTCTAGCCATTTAACACTTATACCAAGCGCTCTTAGACAAAATTCTGTGCAGACACAGGTACATTCTCTTTAAGGTATCTTAGACATTAATATGCTCTAGGGCCTCCTGTCTCATGAAGTGGCAAGTGCGTCTTGGCAGACAGCTCCACGATGGCAGGACTCTAACCCATAGCTACACATTTATATGATTCACTAAGCCCAGCATCTTGCTGCACCTGCAACTTAGCCATTTGGGCCACAGACAAGATGCATCCATTATTTGAACTAGGCAGTCTCTTATGGGGTTAGTAGCCCAGACTGATGACTTCAATACTTCACACTTAACAGCACACATTTCTTAATGGAGCATGGAGCCCCGAGATTACTTGCTTAGCTTCTTCCTCGCACCTGGGGGTACGAGGGTACTCACTCAGGTCCTCCACGGGTCTCATCCGCAAATCGAAGACATCCTGAAGACTTCTTCAGCTCTCTCACCGCTGAGTTACTTGGTCAGCGCTCTCACCACTGCATGATGTCATCTGGTCTGGTCAGCGCTCTCACTGCTGCTGGACATCTGATTCTTCGGTCCACATCTTTCCCCGATGTGGGAGGGAAGGCTAGCCTCTGGAGGACAGTACTGGCAACCTCCAGACTAGCTGTTGCTGAAAGCACAATTACTGTAACTAGTTAACTGAAGAAAATAAATGCCCTCTGAAGACTGAAAGGGATTGAATTAAGTGGCCCAGGCCTGATGGCATGACTGGAGCCTGAGCCCCTCCCCCATGGGGGGCTCCCAGCAGCCTGCTCTGCTGCTCTCTCTCTCTCTCTCTCTCTCTCAGTTCTGCATCTCTGAATCTCCCTCTGAATCTCCAGACAAACTGGCAACATTGTCTCTTTAGAGAGCTCCTAGCTTGACTCCTGATTGGTAGCAGGGATGGGGTGACATGTCTCCAAGTTGCTGAAGGACCTGTCAATCAGGACACTCGAGGCACAATTGGGTTGTGGAATTTGTGCCTAAAATAATGTCCCTGTAAGCCTCCATAAGCACTTGGGTGCTTACCCATGAGATGCAGTGAATGTCCCACAAGTCCTGGCTATCTATTGCTGCAATTCCAATTGGCTGTACTGCTGGCAATGGCTGCTTAACCCATTGTCCCTTATAGCAGATTAGATACAGTCCTGAATAATGTCCTGGTGCAGCCAGAAAGAAGTAATTATTTGTCCCACATGCCCCACAGTTCTATAGCTTAAAGGCTGTACTTGCAGTCGCTGCACAGATGAAAAACATGGCTCTTTTACTTTTCCTGTCGCTACTGCACTTATGCAAGCTCCCCTTGCAGCGGCTGACACACAGAATCCAGATACTGGATTTGCCAAGGAAACGGTACTCATTTTAACTTGAAGCACTTTTCCCCAAATGCACAGTACATTCCCAACAAGCAGCAACAGCTCCATTATTTAAAACATTTTAAGTCTTTACTTTTCGGCTGGAGCTGAACATAGCTACCCAGCAGGCAGCCAGACACACTGTTATGCATTATTCTGATGACCGGGGCCCTGCACAGGCATACTCAAATGAGCCCCAGTCAGAACTCCTTTAATTCCCATCTGAGCGGTCCCCCAGCAGGCTGTCCATGGTCACGGGTCCCAAATAGGTGGAAGGATCCCAGGACCCATGGCACAGTCCCCAGGCGACCATAAAACCAGCGACTCCACATCAAGGGCACTGCTTGCGCCATAGCGACTCCAGCTGCCCTGGAGGCAGCGATTTTGCAGTGAAGCCCGTGGTCAGCAGTTTAATCCCCGAGGGCTGGATTTTCATTTGACAGCAAGCTGGGGCACACACGAGGGCAAACAGGACCTGGGAAGCCAGAAAAATTGGAGGCCAAGTCAGGAGAAGCCCGAGAGACAGTGGGAGAAGGACATAACAAACCGGGCTAAGGTAAACCCAGACTGGCATTTCTAGGAACCCCCATTTGCAAGTGGGTTACACCTGTATCAACAGGTCCCAGTTCACAAGCTGCCTGTGTCACAGGATCCAGTCCACAAGCTGCCTGTGTCAGCAGAGCCCAGTTCAGTAGCTGTCTGTGTCAGCAGGGCCCAGTTCACAAGTTATCTGTGTCAACAAAGATGGTACAGGGCTTGCAACAGAAGACATATAAGGAGAACTTGAAAGACCTCAATATGTATATACCAGAAGAGAGGAGGGAACTGGGAGACATGATTGAAACCTTCAAGTATCTTCAGAGCATAAACAAGGTGCAAGTGGGCAACATATTTCAGTATAGGAGAAGTACTAGAATGAGGGGGCATGATATGAGATTGGAAGGGGGCAGGATAAGGGGAAATGTGAGGAAGTTTTTCTTCACAGATAGGGTGGTGGATGCATGGAATAGCCTGCCCCAGAAGGTGATGGGAGCAAGCACAATATGAGAATTTGATCATGCATGGGGATGGCACAGGGGAACCCTAGAGGTATGAAGGAGAGGCTAAAGTCGATGACCAAGTAGGTCAGCTGCCATTAAAGCGTAGGGGCATAATGGCAGACTGGATGGGCCTAGTGTCATTCTGCCATCAGTTACTATGTTACTATGTAATATGGCCAGGTCCACAAGCTACCTGTCAGCAGAGCCTAATCCACAAGCTACCTGTGTCAGCAGGGCCCAATTCACAAGCTACCTGTTAGCAAAGCGCAGTCCACAAGCTTCCTGTGTTAGCAGAGCCCAGTCCAGAAGCTGCCTGAGTTAGCAGAGCCCAGTGTACCAACTGCGTGTGCCAGCAGAGTCCAGTCTACCAACTGCGTTTGTCAGCATGGCACAGTCCACAAGCTGCCTGTGTCAACAGAGCCCAGTCCACAAACTTCCTGATCTTTCCCAAGCCAGTCTTTATATTGTTTCATACATACGAGTCTATGACCAGAAACTGTAGAATCCTGCAAGTGCTGTTTTCCTTTAGAGAGGGAGCCAACATGGGTACATGCTGCATACGAGCAGCACCAGTAGCCAAAATGGTGCCGCTTAGCCGACCAATAACAATTGTCGATTCCTCACACACCTCAGTTCTGTTCTTCCGCCATCAAGTGCACACTAGCGTAGGAGCAGCACCTCAGTTCAATCATCATCGAGCTTAATTTATCTACTGCAACAGACCCACCCCCTAGGACTTCTGATGCCTCCATGAGGTGAGGTGGGGGAAGAGTTCTAATCTTATCTGTGTCAGTCTTCACCATTCACCACAATTGGGTTACTGGCCGGAGGTCATGACCCCGCGGGAGCTTCTTTTTTTTTTTTGGATGGGCGGAGTCGACACAGCATCAGCGCCGCCCTCGAGGCCGACACACTGCGTGGTGCTCATTGGTGGGCCGTTATGTACAGTTTACTCTGCCCTCTCGCCAGTTCTTCATCTCCCGCCATCGAGGTCGCCTCGTGAGAGCTTCGAGAGAAGAAACTGAGGCCTACCTGCTTCGCATCTAATTGTTCCATCGACTCCATGTCATTTCCTCGGTGCCAAAGTCCATCGGCTCCCTCCTGCCGGTTCTGTTTGCCACACTTGATGTCCCCGGTAAGATCTTTCCATTACTTTTATTATACTGCGACATTGAATCTTTTTTGCTGTTTTGTCTCGGTCGGAGGGCAAGAAAACTTCAAAGACAGGGCCTTCATAGGGTGCCCATGCGGTCAGAAATACTCCCATCACGACCAGCGCGACTGTTGCCTTACGTGTCTTGGCCCACTTCACGACATGGATTTGTGTGACGCCTGTTTCTTCATGGACTGCCGGGTCATCGAGCAACACGTGTGGAAAGTGGGGCGAGCTCCGTCGACTTTCATGGGTCGGGCGCACACTCGTCAGGCCAAGCCACGTTCTCTCAGCCTTTCCTCTGGGTACCCTCCCGATTCTATACAGGCCGAGGAAGAGGGAGCCTCTGCCTCTCATAGCCTAGCCATGGCCAAGGCTTCTCCCGTGGTGCAGGAGGCCTAGTCCGTTTCCTCTGGGAGATGGGCGGGAGGCATCGCATTGGCAATCACCCCTTTGGGGGTGAAGGCTCTCACGGTGTCGGACCCATGGCTCAGAAGGCCCGGGTCAACGCTGTCTGTTGGCGCCTTTTCGGGCCTCGGTGCTGTCCGCGGCACCGTGGGCTCATCGTCAACGCTGATCCATTCGCAGAGCTGATAGTGCTAGCAGCACCGTGGGATGTTCTGCAGCGCTGTCTCTGTTATTTCTGCATACTCAGTGCGGTTGAGCCGCGGCACTGTGTCGGATCCGGGCCGTTCGCGGTTCCGGGCTTGGGCACGGTGCCGTGGGGGTTTCCGAGAGCACTGTTGGAGCCGTCGTTGGTGCTGTCTCTGTCCTCGGTACCATTCACGGTGCCGTGGGACGGGACGGCGCCATGTCGGCTTCTGGCTCAGAGACTGCTGCCCTGGTTGGAGCCGTGTCTTCTTCTGCCACCGTTCACGGTGCTGCAGAGTACACTGGTACCAACTCAGGTGCGGTCTCTGTTTCTGGTGCCCTGTCTGGTCGAGATGGCAGCAGGCACCCGCCAACTGTTTGGCACAGGGCTTCGATCTCCACCTCTTCGGAGGAGGAGTTGGACTCTGAGTCAGATGGGCAGTCTGGCTCCTTGGAGTTAGCTGCTGTCGTGGGCACCCTCTTAGTGTCCTTGACAGGCCGGAGTCAGCCCCCCCTCTGAGGAGTGGGCAGGGACTGCCAGGGCTGGGGTCAGGGGTTCTGACCAGCAAGCAGCGGTGCAGGTCATCATTGCACTGCAGCCCGGCCTCGGAGGGTTCTATGACCCCTCAGCGGTGATACCCCCTCAGGTGGTGTGCCTAGATCGCCCAACTTTGGGGCCAATCAGAGCACCCACAGTAGGGAAGGGTGCTCTGCGCCCTGGATAGCTCCTTCAGGAGCCAACCAGGGCTGTCAGTTGCCTAGGCTGGCTCTCTCGAGGAGGAGGGCACTCTCAGATTCCGAGGGGTCGAGGGGCATGTGCTCTGTGCGGTGACCTTTTTATGGAGTCCACGCGGGCTCTGGGAGAAGCTATAGCATGGATCTCCGCTCTTACCCTTCGGTTTCTTTGTGAGGGCCCCGTTCTTTGGAGGTAGGGGACCGTTCTTCTGGACCTACATGGCCCCAGTCACCTCACAGGGGGGATTCTTCCAGGCGCAGCCAAGGCAGTTCCGAAATGGTTGTTCAGCTGTCGGCTGTGGGGTCTTCCGGAACACCACCTTCTGCTGGTGCTCCTGCCTGCTCCCTAGCCCAGGTGGAGGTCAGTTGATTTCTCTTGTGGCTCTGCCCTGTATCCCTCTGCCACATTCTCTGGCGCTCCCAGGCATCCTTGGTCCTAGCGGACCTCTCTCCTGGGAGCAGTTCAGGGCTGTGGCTGCTCGATTCTCCGCTTATGTCAGGGCAATGGACAGACAGGTTTTTCAACCTCCCCCCGAGCAGCCACCCTCTGAACAGTTGAGGTCCTCTGACTCCTCATCCCCCTCTTCTGGGGGAGAGGAGCCTTCTGTCCACATCTCCCCAGCTGCTGATCTTGCAGAGTATCAGCGATTCCTCGTGAGGATGTTGGAGGACCTGCACATCACCCCTCCCACTCAAAGCAATCCAGAGCATTCAGTGCACACCTTTCTAGGCGACTTCAACGAGGACACCCTTGTGGTACCCCCCCTGGCCTGCTCCCTTTCGGGAGGTGTTGTTGCGTTCCTGGCAGAGACCCTTCTCCGGAGTTCCCGCCCCTAGGGATCTCTGCCAGCGGTATTGCGCCCCCCCCCCGAAGTCTCCCGGTTCCATGCCTCATCCTCAGTCAGGATTGATGCAGCTGGACACTCCTGATGGGCTTTGCGCCTTCTCACTGCGTCCCCAGATCAAGATTCCTTGGATTTTGACTTGGGGAGGAGAGACGTTCTACTCGCACGGTTGCTACTTTCATCGCAGCACATCAGGCCCACTATGCATCCTATGATAGGTTCTTGTGGTCCAGGCTGGGTCAACTCCTAGCCTCTTTGCCTGACATGGAGCAAACCAGACAAGCCATCACACTCTCTGCACGTGGCCTGGAGCTAGCAAGGCACCAAGCGAGAGCATCGTACGATGCCAACAAGGTAGCTACCAGGGTGGTAGGGACAGCGATCTGCACTAGGCGGGAGGCATGGCTACATCTTTTCCAGTTGTCACCCTTGGCCCGGTGTAGGGTGATTAACTCCGCTCACCAGAGAACCTATCTCTTCTCCCGTAGAGCGGGGCGGCGTTGTTAGGGCAACTTCCTTCCCTCCTCCGGGGGCGTCTCCTCTTCCCACACTGGACCTTTGCAGGCCCTGAAGGTTCTCCCTCTTAGTGTGTCACCCACTGAAAGCTAAGGGACTCTGTCCTTTAGGGTTAAAACCCCCTTCGGGAGGCTCAACACTCACCCATATGTGATGAATGGTGAAGATTGACACAGGTTAGATATGAAAATTACATACCTACCGTAATTATGATCTTTCTGTGTATCTTCACCATTCATCACAATCCCGCCCGCCATGCCCCTGGGGCCTCAGTCTCTGTGTCCCCCTCCCTCTCTGTGCTCTCCCTTGCCCCCCTCCTTTCTTTGTCAGGAGTGGGATAAACAGGGGCACATAGGGGGGTTGTATTTCTAAGGGGAGACTGGTCAGCGTGATGGGCATTCCTTCTCCAGTGCTTTGGCTCCACACCTGTGGGGTGGGAGTTGGCAGTTGCCCTCCATTCTCTACTCTTCCTTTGTTCCCGTCAATCCTTAATTTTCTTTATCTGTTGGACATATCCTTCCTTATTTTAAAAAAAATTATTATTCTTACACCAAAAATCCTTTCCTTGGGGAGAATCCGTGTCCTGTCTTTCTTCCAGAATAACTGTTTTCTGCCTTTTGGAGTTATTGCAGTAATTCCGTGCCTTGAATTTCTGTCATTATGCCTTTGGCTACTCCTTGCAGTTCCTATACAATCTGGAGACAAGTCGAGGTCCAGAGTATGGTTGCTACCTTCTCCCTCAAACCTCTACCCTAAATTCCTCCTCCTCTCCTTTTGTTTATTTCCAGAGATTGGGGCCCCACCCAATCCCCTTAGTTTCTTCTTCTTCTTCTTCTGTCCTCTTAGTCATTTATTTCTCCTTTTGGTTTATATATTTTCCTTTGTCTGTCCTTGGACTTCCTTGTCCACCCTCCCATCCCTTTCCTCTCCTCTCCGGCGACTCAGAACTGGCGGGAGGCAGAGTCGACTGCACATAACGTAACCCACGAGTGCCACGCAGTGCGTCGGCCTCGAGGGCAGCTCTTATGCTGCATTGACTCCGCCCATCCAAAAAAAAAAAAACGCTCCCGGAGTCATGACCTCCGGCCAGTAACCCAATTGTGATGAATGGTGAAGATACACAGAAAGATCATAATTACGGTAGGTACATAATTTTCATTTCTTCCACGTTACCAAGAAGGGGCCCAGAGGAAAGGCCCAACATGGCAACATGGCTTCTTGGCATGGCTGCAAAGGTCGTAATCAGATGACCCAGCTTCAGTGCGTGGAATTTGACAGTATGAAGATCCACTGAAAAATAGACATTGCAAGAATCCATATCATGATCAGGGCCAAGACAGGCCCAGCAAAACTAATGTGAGTCCTTCACAATGATCGATTTTCCACAGGAATGCCAATGCATAACTGGGGGTTGTTTGCCCTTTTACCCTTTTTGTTGGACTCCAACATCAAGTCAGAACAAGGAAAGCACATCCCACTGCTTTGTGTGCAAGAGAACAGAGAACTGAAACTGGCAACCAGAAAGTTCAGCACCACCACTGCTTGAAGCCAAATAATGGTACCAAAGTAGCCACTTTTTTATGCAAACATATGAGAGTTAATTCACATAAAGCAACAAGTACCTGTGATAATGTCAGGCAGTGGTAGTGCTGAATGTTTTGGTTGCCAGCGTATAACAAGCAATTGTGGGTGCAACTAGGACAGCTCATAGCTGCCATGCCAACATCGGAGTCAGTCAGGCAAGCCTTCTGCCTTTCTACCAAGAACCTGGAGTGGTGTGTGGAACCAGACAAGGCATCTTATGATGCCAGTGATGTGGCCTCCAGGCTGGTAGGAACCAGAGTCTGCATGTGGTGGACGGCGTGGCTTCGCCTCTCTCGACTGGCACCTCTGGCCTGGCATACAGTGCTAAACTCCCAGTTCCAGGGGACTCAGTTTTTCTCCAGGAGAGTCGGGCAGAAACTCAGGGGGATGCTATTACTTCCCGACTGACTCTGAACGTCTTGGGCTTCACCAGACCCATGAGGAATCCCTGCCTGCCCTCAGGTGTTCTTCCCATGCAGAGGTCTGAGAGTGACTATTTCCCTCAGGGTGAGCCAGCATCTCCCTAATTGGGAAGCTTGGCACTTAAACCCATACGTATGAATAAATGGTGAAGTCTGATTCAGCGAAGATATGAACATTATGTACTCACCATAACTGTTGATCTTCCTGAATATCTTCATTGATTCAGACACCCTCCATCCCCCAGTCAGCTGTGAGCCAAGGCCTCTGGCAGCTCACTCTGTGGGTGCTGGTAGTAATACTACCCTTCTCTCTATCCTCTGCCATGGCCGTTATAGGTGGTGACTTATTTAAGAGAAAAAAAGATACTCTGATGCCAACCCTCACCAAAAAAAAACAGGGTGGGGGGGTCCTGGTTTCTCCTGCTCACCCCAAAAAAAAAAACAAAGAAAGCCTTTTTGTTTTTTCCGTTCATGGAGTGTGTAGGCGCCCACCTTCCCTACATCTTTTTCTCCTTCCTTCTCCCTTCCCGAGGTATAGCCCCATATCCTTATTAGTTGCTATATGCAGCATGCCTCTTGGAACTAGCCAGTCTAACTCCACTGGAGTGGATGGTCTGCCCATGGAGGGTGCAATGCATTTATCTGGATCAGTATACGAGCCACACTCAGTGTTCATCCCTGTAGTGGCGTGAAGAAGCGTGTCATGTTTTTCCTCTCATTCTAATTTTTTTGTTGGTATCTCCGTCTTTCTCTATGCATTAGTGTTGTCCACTCTGCCTAGAACATGCCAGAGGAGATATCCACATCTTGACTTCCCAGGGCTGCAGATCCTGAAACTTCTATGCTACTTCCCTTTTTCTCTATTTTAGGGAATACAGGGTTATGGGTTTATTTTGAGTTTACTCAAACTTATCCTATGGCATAGAGTTATTACCTTTTTTTGGAAGTCCAGGGGCCCTGATATTCAAAACCGTGCCCAGGCTCAAAACCTAGTTTGCCCGCACAAATTGGGTTTAGTGTGGATGAGCAATATTGAAAAGCACAGATAGTGTGGGCAAACAGGGTTTGTGCCCGGGCAATAGTCAGAGTGGGCGCAATGTAAATGAAGGGACAGGGACCTAAATATTGACACAGTCCAATATTCAGAATATGTACGCTGCGCAAGACCATTTTGCTTGGTTCCCTTGCCTGGCACACATCCAGCCAATTGAAACCTCGATGTACACACACCTGCACAACCCTAGCGGTTGATAGAAGAAGTGCGGTGGCCTCCCGATCCCAGCACAGTAGTCCCTGGCATCTAGTGGTACCCCCACCCCCTGCTAATCCCTGTCCCCAAAGTTTATCAGTAATGTTTCTCCAGTGCTAGTGGTCCCCCCCCCAGATTGTCATTCTGAAGGTAAAACTGAAGATTTCCCTGGTGTCCAGTGGTTTCCCCCACTCCCACTGATCCCCATTTCCAAAGTTTAACAGTAATGTTTCCTTAGTGCTAGTGGTCTCCCCGCTAATTGCCATCCAGAAGGTAAAACTGAAAGTTTCTGGTGTGCAGTGCCCTCAGCCAGTCACCGTCCCCAATGTTTATCAGTAATGTCCCCCCGCACTGCGCGATCACTGTTCTGAAGGTAAAACTGAAAGTTTCCTGGTGTCCAGTGGTCCCATCCCATGATCGCTGTCCTGAAAGTAAAACTGAAAGTTTCCTATTGTCTAGTGGCCCCCCACCCATCGATCGCTGCCCAGTGTAAAAATAGACATTCCCTGATGTCCAGTGGTCCCACCCCCACACCCATGCCTGATGACTATAGCACTATTCCTGGTATCCATTGTTCCATCCCCCACCCAATCACCTGCCCGACACACAGACACCATTTTTCCTGGTGTACAGTGTATCCCGCCCCATCCAGTCCCCCTGTATAAGAAAACATTCCTGGTGGTCTAGTGGTTCCCCACTCTATCCCTGAGCTCCCTTGCAATACAATGAATGCTTCCTGGTGGTCTAGCAGTCTCCCTCCCTATCCCCAATCTCCCTCGTAATACAATGAATGCTTCCTGGTGGTCTAGCAGTCTCCCTTCCCTATCCCCAATCTCCCCTCGCAATACAATGAATGCTTCCCTGGTGGTCTAGCAGTCTCCCCTCCCTATCCCCAATCTCCCCTCGCAATACAATGAATGCTTCCCTGGTGGTCTAGCAGGCTCCCTTCCCTATCCCCGATCTCCCCTTGCAGTACAATGAATGCTTCCCTGGTGGTCTAGGAGTCCCCCCCCCCCCATAGTAGGCGGGCTGCCCATGTAAATGATCCCATGATGGGCATGCAAATGGCCCCTTAGTGCCTTGTATGCCCAGTGGCCTCATTTGCATGGGTCCCTTTGAATACAGGAAATTTAGCATGGGCACAAGCCATTATGATGCCCTATTTTGGGAGCCATGTCTGCCCAGCGCTAAGTGGCTTAGTGTTGGGCCGCAATGGCCTTGTATTCAGTGGAACAGCGCTGGTGCACTATTCCACTGAATATAGTATTTTGGGGCACCTGGGCAAGGGCAAGGCACAGTGCAATTATTTGCAGTCCAATTTGCCCATTTTTGAATATTGGGCCCCATATGTAATTTCCTATTGCTTGGCATTTTTCCATCTCAATAGCACAGTGGTCCCAATTTGGGCTTCCCTCTGCTACTTCTTCCAGAGCCTTTTGCTCAGGATTGCTGCCCCTCTCTCTGTCACTACCCACACTCTGTCTGCCTAGTGATAAGAGACTCTGGCTCCTTTTTAGACCCACTACCCTTGTGCTATCTTATAGGCTAACCCTTAGTCACTAAGTTGGTAGTCTTATTCTGTTTGCTTATTTATATCCTATATAGTTTTACTATCCCTTTGGAATAGACAGTCTCTAGTCCTCTCTTTTATTTCTCTCCACTTCGTTTCTCTCCTGGTGAGCAAAACTGCGGTGCGTGTGGGAGCCGATGACGGTTATTAGCCAGTGCATGGGACCGCGTGGGTATGTGCTGCATGTGAATGGTGCCAATAGCTGATGTTATCTCCGTCCCTAGAAGAAAAAAGCTCCTGTGGGGTCCGAGAGTCTCCAATCTTAGACCCATATATATTAATCAGTGGTGAAGATATTCAGGAAGATCAGCAATTACTGTGAGTGCGTAATTTTCATTTATAGCGTACTTCAGCCCATGTACTATCTATTCAAGCAAGGCCTAATCCCCAGTCTGCTTGACTCTGTAGCGCTCTAGTCCAAAAACTAGTTATTTTGGCAAAGGTCTGTCTAAAAATCCTCAATTTTAGCCCCAGTAATACTCGGGTATTCATAACTTTCTGCAGTAAGCCTTCTAGGTAGGACTGCCTCGAGAGAATAGAACACATGCAGATGATGGAATACTTTGCATGTGAGAACTTTTCAAATGCTGCCTTTACAGACTGCCAGTTTTCTAAACCTCCTCAGATTTTTCTCTCCACCTGAAAAGTCTGGTCGCTCGGAGTACCGTTCGTCTAACTTTCTCCTGCATGAAGAAAACTTAAAATATATTCATTTAAGTATCTTTTATTTTCATTTGCTGCCTTCTACTAATTGTATTTTGTTGATAAATGTTTAGTTTAGTTGTTTTTCCCAGTTCCTGTCGGTTCGGTATAACCGTGGGGGAACCGGGTTAGTTTTGTTGTTAGTTGGGGTTTTCTGACTTAAAAAAACCTTAGTTGTCAAATTTAATTTGTTTTAAATTGTTATTTTGTAACTGATAACTTTGGTTACTGAACAGCTAATCCCAGTTCCTTTTTTCCTTTTGGTTCGGTTCCTTCGGTTCCGGAACTGACTGCAACCGCTTGTTTTTAAAAAAAAAAAAAAAGCTCTGTTATTTAGCAGTTGCTATTTTTTCTCCATTTTGGACATTATGTCAAAGAAAACCAGTGAGCCCGGTTTCAAAAACTGTGTACAGTGTTGGGGAGTGTTTGCAAAGGCAGACAAGCACAGTTTGTGCGTGGCCTGTCTTGGTTATGACTGTTTAAAAGAGGAATGTGATATTTGCAAGACAGTGCCAGAAAAAACAATTGAAAAATGCCTTAAACGGCTTAAAAAGAAGCTTCCTCAGCCTAGGGGTCCCTCTGGCTCTGACCAGCTGATACCCCCTCTTACTGTGAGTGAAACCACATCTGTAGTTGCCTTTGTCCCTGAGACGGGTGAAAAGGGCACAAAGAGGACCAGTGAACTGGCTGACTCTCCGGCTCCCTCAAAAAAGACCAAAAAGTTAAAGAACACTGAACCCCCGCGTTCCAAACCGGGGACTTCTGTGTCTGGACTGACTATGCCTTCAGCTCAGGAAATTGCCCAGGCTTTCAAGATTACCCAGGCCTTACAGACCATTATTACTCCTCAGTAGCCTCCTGCCCCTTCTCCAGGTCCCCAGGCTGCAGTACTGCAAAATCTTTTTCCCTGAGGAGGAAGGTCATAGTGATTTTGGGGAGGATGATGGGGAACCTATAGAACCTGAGGTGTCCTCTGAGCAGGACTTTGATTCTCCCCCAAGGTCTTCTGAGGACTACTACTCTCATTTTACATTTGCTCGAAAGATGGCTGATGCACTGGACATCACCACTACTGAACACATAGAGGATGAGGAACAGGTGGAATACACTTAACTTCATTCATCCCCTTGACAAGAGGATGGACAAAAAGTATCAAATGGATAGGGAGGGAGCAGACTTCCTCTTCTCCCATCCTGAACACCAGGGGGTCATGCAGCAAGCTGCCTGCAACAAGGCTAGGGTCCCTCTGTCTTCCCATCCTCTGGACGAGGACTCTAAGAAAATTGACAGCATGGCCAAGAAGGGGTACCTGTCAGCCTCTCTGGCCATCCGCCAAGCCAGTTTTAAGGCCTATGCTGCCCAGTACAAAAAGTCACTGCGGCAGTCAGTTTTGGCCGTGGCCCAGAAAGTCCCCTCGCCCTTGTCAGATGACCTGGTTGAAACTGCCAGGTTTGGGTTAGAGGCGGCTAAGTATCAGTTCCAGATAGCTGCTGATACAAATGATACCGCAGCCAGATGGATGGCTAATACAGTGGCACAGAGGAGATTTGCTTGGCTTAGGCCTACAAATCTTACTCAGGACACACAGTCTAAGGCATTGGATTTCCCCTTAGAAGGTAATTCTCTTTTTGGGGAATCCACGGTTGCTTACGTGAAGAAAGTGGATGAGTACAAGGCCACTTATAGAAACAACTCTGCAGAAGAGAGAGCTTCACCATCCACCAGGCCTGATGGAAGGGGAGGCCAGGGCAGGTCCTTTAATACTAGGCCCTTTTTCCAGCCAATGGCCGTACTCCAGTACCAGCAGTATCCAAAACAGGGATACTTTAGGGGCAGGGGTAGAAGGGGCTGTAGGTGAGGGTCCCAGGCCCAGCCTCACCCCCCAAACAAAACAGACCCCCTGAAACACAGGCTGCCTCCGCCCTCCCTCCCTCCCTGTCAGAGGCAGACTGTCCCACTTCCTCCAGGTTTGGCTGAACATAACCACAGACAAGTGGGTCCTGGAGGTGGTGGGTCAGGGTCTGTCTCTAGACTTCAAATCCCTTCCTCCTCAAAAGACCAGGGTCTTCAGTTCACCCTCCCTAGCAGAAAAGACACTGCTAGAGACAGAGGTTCGAAACCTGCTATCGTTAAAAGTAGTAGAACCTGTTCCAACCCCTCCCCCCGAGAGGAAAGGGTTTCTATTCCAGATACTTCCTAACCACAAAGAAAAGTGGGGAGTGGCGGCCTATATTGGATCTCAGAGCTTTAAACAAGCATCTAAAGAAACCAAAGTTCAAAATGGCAACTTTGGCATTGATTCTGCCAACACTTCAAAAAGGAGATTGGTTGGCATCTCTGGACTTGAAAACCCCCTAGCTGAATTTAAAGAGGGGGATGATATGGGCGCCTTTTTAAATTCCTTTGAAAAAGTTTGTATTCAGGCTGAAATTCCTAGAGGGTCCTGAGGCTTCCAGTTATCCCCGCTACTTACCGGGAAAGCTCAGGATGCGTTGGGTCAAGTGGACAATGAGGACAGTAATGATTACAGCAAACTCAAAGCTGCACTTTTAAAAAAGTTTGACTTAATTGCAGAAGCCTACAGAGCTAAATTCCGTAAGCTCAGGAGAAGCCCTGACATGAGCTACGAGGAGCTAGCCATGAAACAACGTCAGTGTATAAAACGTTGGTGGGAGGGAATTGAAGCAAACTCTGTAGATAAAATTGAAAATACTATTTTGTTAGAATAGTTTTTTTGGGCATGCCCAGCAGAACTGAAAACCTGGCTGGAAGACCGAGATCCCAAAATAGTGCAAGAGGCTGCTGAACTCTTGGACCGCTATGCCAAGAGCAGACCTGCTCTGACAGTGAATGGGGCGGCGTGGCAGCACAGAAAGGGAAAAGTGCACCTTCAGGGCAGCTAAAACCCTCACTGCCTCCACCGAAACCAGTTAGCCCCAGGTTTCAGAGAAAGATTTCTCTGAGAATAGAAACGAATGTTGGGTCTATAAAGAAACTGGGCATATTGCCAGACAGGTATCCCAAAGGACAAGCAATGGCAAGAATGGGGCTAGGAAAGAAGTGGGCTATTTGTGTGACCCTGGAAGCATGCCTGTGAACATGAGACACATGCACCCAGTCATGGTGAATGGTGTACAGACACAAGGTTAAGGGATACAGGGGTATCCCTGCCATTGGTAAAAGGGGATCTGGTAGAGCCTGGTCAGCTTATACCCAATGAATTTGTAACTGTATAAGACTTTACTGGTGAGAAGAAAACATTGCCTCTCGCTAGTGTTCTCCTAGACTGGAGTGAACGGGAACTGTGCAGCAGCCAAAACTTTAGCAGTTGACGTCATCCTTGGCAACAATCTCAGACAGGGATGGTGTATGCAGTTACCTGTAGCCAAGCAGGAAGGGGAAATTGTAGTTCCCTGGACCCCACAGAAGCCATTGTGGAAACCACTGGGAGGCTGGTTCCCCAGCCTGTGTCTCCTGATAGGGAGACTAATGAAAAGGGAGTAGAAATTTCCCCAGTATAGTTAACCACACAGCTATGGAGGGTTACTTAGAAAAAGGTTGGGTGACCCATTGTCAGAGGGTTAGGGATGACAGTGATCCTGAGTGCCCTGACGCTAGTGCTAGAGACCCTAGTTTAGAGATTGAAGGGGACCTGTCCCATGCCTTGGGAATTTTTAAGGAGTTTGCAGCTGCTCAGAAAAGTGACCCTAGTCTAGAGAAGCTGAGGGTTTGGGCAGACTCTGACGGAACACAGGGAGGTGATGGTAAACATAAGATTTATTGAGAGAATGGACTGATGTATACTCTGGCTGTGAAGACAGAGGGAGGGATGATAGGCAGGCAGCTTGTCGTTCCCCAGGGGTATCATGAGCAGTTGCTTAAGATTGCACATGATATTCCCTTGTCTGGTCATCTGGGAATCGCGCGCACTACGCAGCGATTGGCCCAGAATTTCTATTGGCCCAACTTCACCCAGCAGGTGAAGGAGTATTGCAGGTCTTGTCACCGGTACCAAGAACTAGGGAAGGTGGGTAAGAAAACCCAAGCTGCCCTGATTCCATTGCCCATAGTGGAGGAGCCATTCCAGAGGGTGGGAATGGATATTGTGGGCCTCTGAATACCCCCAGCTCCTCCGGAAGAGGTTCATCCTGACTGTGGTGGATTATGCCACCCGGTACCCAGAGGCAGTCACCCTGTCCTCACTGAAGACAGACAAAGTGGCAGATGCCTTACTTGGGATTTTCTCCCATGTTGGGTTTCTGCAGGAGGTTATCACCGATCGAGGGGTTCCTTCATGTGGGACCTGATGAAGTGTTTGTGGGGAAGTGTGGTGTGGTGCAGAGGCACACGACACCTTATCACCCGCAAGCCAGAGGGCTTGTGGAAGGATTTAACGGTACAGTTGTAGCCACAGACGTTGCCAGCTATTTCCAGATATTCTGAGAAATTTCTAAAGAGTTTCTCACTGCTGCCCCTACTGTGGAAATGCAGAAAGCAGGAGATTTCTCTAGAAATATCACAGAAATTTCGGGAAATAGCTGGCAATGTCTGTGGCTACTACTGTACCCTAAAGTCAATGCTCCAGGCGTTTGCTGAACACCATGGCAAGGACTAGGAGAAATACCTTCCCCACCCGTTGTTTGCATACAGGGAGGTGCCCCAAGAGTTGACAGGATTTTCCCCCTTCAAGCTCTTATATGGATGCCGGGTACATGGGCCCCTAGACTTCATCTGGGAGGACTGGGAAGGCAAGCACGCCACCCAGGGAACTCCCAAAGTGGATTACGTCCTTAGGCTTAGGGAAAGGCTGAAGGAGCTTATGGGGACAGCCCAGAGCAACCTGGCAGCTGCCCAACAGAAACAAAAAGTGTGGTACGACCACAGAGTCAGTGCTCGCTCGTACACAGTGGGTCAGGAAGTCATGGTCCTTATTCTGGTCCAGAAAAACAAGCTGCAGAATGAGTGGGCAGGACCGTACAAAGTAGTTAGGAAGGTAAATGACATGAATTATATCATAGAGTTACTTGACAGAAGAGAGACAGAAAGAATGTACCATGTCAACATGATGAAGCCATATGCTAATAGGGCTGACATGGTGTTTGCAGTATGTAGTCCTGGGGAGGGGACGGATGAAGCAGACCCCCTTCTGGACTTGCTGGAAGAAAGCAAGCAGGAGTCTTCTGTGGAGGCAGTTAAATGTTCTCCCCATCTGGCCCCACACAAGATCCAGGAAATAAGGGAGGTTTAGCAGACTTTCCCCCACTGTTTAGCACCAAGCCTGGACTAACCCCCTTAGCGATGCACGATTTAGAGACAGGAACACAGACGCCCATACTGCAGACAGCATATTGGGTGCCAGAGGCTGTCCAAAAGAACATTAGGAGGGAGGTGGAGAAAATGCTGGATTTAGGGGTAATCCAGAGTTCCCACAGCCCCTGGGCCTCACGCATAGTCCTTATGCCCAAGCCAGCTGGCTCTACTAATTTTTGTGTGTACTGTCATGGACTGAATGCAGTCACGAAGTCAGACGCCCACCCGATGCCCTGGATGGATGAACTCCTGGACAAGTTGGGAGGGGTGACATACCCTACGACTGTTGACCTGGCATAGGGGTATTGGCAGGTAGAGTTAACTGACAGAGCTAGGGAGACGTCGGCCTTCATCACTCCGATTGGCTTATTTGAATTTAAAGTAATGCCTTTGGAATGAAGAAACGCCCTGGCCACTTTCCAAAGGTTGGTGAACCAGGTGTTAAATGGTGCTAAGGAGTACGCTGCGGCGTACCTGGATGACATTGCCATCTTTAATGCCGGCTGGGAGGAACACCTGTCCCACCTTAGGGAAGTGCTTGGCAGGATACAGAGTGCTGGGCTCACTGTCAAAGCTGAGAAGTGCCAGGTGACCATGGCTGAAGTGGCATACCTCGGGCATGTTGCCGGGGACAGCTCCATCCTAACCAAGTAAAAATAGAGGTGATCAAGGCGTGGCCCAGACCAGAAATGCAGAAGCAGGTCAGGAGTTTTCTAGGACAGCAGGGTACTATAGGAAATTTGTACCCAATTACAGTGCCCTGGCTGCTCCCTATCTGACCTGGTAAAGAAAAAAGATGCCTAAGAAAATTACCTGGGAACCAGCCTGTGAAAAGCCTTTACCAGACTGAAGAAGGCACTGTGCAGTGCTCCTCTGTTGACAAGTCCTGACTATAGTAGACCCTTTATAGTTCAGACTGACACCTCGGACGTGGGTATTGGGGCAGTATTGAGTCAGACATCCAACCAAGGGAAAGATCACCCTGTAGTGTACCTGAATAAAAAGTTACTTCCCAGGGAGCAGGCATACTCTACTGTGAAAAAAGTGTCTCTTGCCATAGTGTGGACCCTAAAGAAGTTAGAGCCATACTTATATGGGCAGCATTCTGAGGTACAAACAGACCACAACCCCCAGGTTTGACTGACCCAAATGGGAAAAACTAATGGTAGACTGTTAAGATGGAGTCTTGCCTTGCAAGGGTATGACATGACGATCTTACATAGGGCTGGAACGACCAATCAGAACGCCAATGGCCTGCCGCGTGTATATGAAGAGTGAACTGATTCGGGAAGCTCATTACATGCAGGGGATAGAGCCCCCAGATTCAGTCTAGGTGGGGAGGATTGTGATGCTTGGCCAGCTGGTTATAATTGTTCTATGATATTTGTAATATGGAATGTGGTATGTAAGTGTCTCACATGAACATCCTGTGCTATGGGTGCCACCCCCCCCCCCAGGTTTTAGTGGAAATAACAGGATATATTAACCTGAAACCAGGAGGTAATTAGAAGACTAGAGATACTTAATTAAGGGTCACATGTTTTCCTATCTTAATTAGAACTGACCCAGCTGCCAGGATATAGGGCTCAGAACTTTTATGATGTCTTAGAGGAAAACATGTTATCTCACCATGGTGCTAAAAAGTTATAAAATTTTTTGATTCCTTGGGAAAACAGGAACTGCTCAAGATCAAAGAAAACAGGCTTGATCACAGACTTATAATTTGGGAAATGAGATCTTCTAGGGACATGGATATGTTGTTCATCCACACTCATTGGCAGGTATCCTTGCCGCTTTAAATCTTGCCGGAAGGTCTTCAAGCTTGCTCCTCCCACCCACCCGGGTGGTATAACTCTCGGCTCCGCCCCATGACGCCAGATCTTCCTTACCGCTTGGAAGCTCAGGTTCCTCCTTAACGCTCTGCGCTTGAGACTGGTTCCTATTTCTCCGTTTGCGGATTTAAAAATAAATTTTACGAAAAGACTTAGTTTTCGATCCTCGCTGCGATGGACAAATCGACTCGGTTCGGAGATGCCCATGCGGGCAGAAGATGTCTCGACGGATCCACACTCCACGTGTGTGTCACTGCTTAGGCCTTGAGCACGACCCGCAGGCTTGCGACCTGTGCTCATCTTTCTCGGCCTACGTCCTCGAAGACCGTGCTGCCCGATTGCAACTGGGCCGTCCCGGGAAGCGTTTCCCTCCGGTGAAGTCCAAGGAGGCCCGGTTGGCGGTGTCCACGGCGGCGGGCTCGGCGGATCAGCTCGAGCGGATGGTCGCCCTCGAAGAGGAGGCGGCGCGGGCCGTATCTTCCTCGGCCGCGGCATTTATCCCGCTCTCTCTGGGCTCTTCTTACACGGCTTCCTTTAAGGAGCTTTGTCTGTCCCTCTCCACTAAAGGAGAAGGGCCTACATCTGCGGGACCTTATTCTCGGTCCAAAAAGAGGGACAGGGGTAAGTCCCTCCGTCGACGCTCTTGGGAGCGGGAAAGGTCCCTCTCCCCGGGTCGTCGACCGTCGGCTTCGGTTGACCGCTCGGCTCCGGCCACTGGCCTCACGGTGTCCCCGTCAGGTCAGTTGACCGAGACTCCCACCGATGAAGTCGAGATTTTTCTCGACCCGTTGGACGGGCTGTCGCCTTTAGCAGCCGAGATTCCCCTCTCCCCGGTTCCCCCGGGAGGAGTTGAGGATCCCGTGGGCTCGCCTGTGCCTCCGGTTCCGGAGCCCTCGGATGGACCATCCGAGCCGAAGGGAGTGCCGGTTCCGGCCGACACCTCCCACACCGACCTCGGAAATTCGGGACTCTCGGTCTCGGACCTCTTCATGTCCAGCCGATCCCACCGTCCATAGGCGGTCTCGGTCTCGGCATCATGTAAGCGGGCGTCGCCGTCCTCGTCCCCTCCTCCCTCGGACGAGGGAGGCTTCGGCGTAATTACGTCGACGGGTACGAGGACCTTATGTTGCAACAGCTCCTCCTGGCTGGGAATGGCCGACCCCGTCGCCTTCCCGGCCATTAAGTAGCTGTCACGGGCCGGCCGACACAACCCCTCGACTTATCCGAGGAGCCTATACCCAGGCCGGTTGTTCGGCCAAAACCAGCTGCTCCACCGATTCCGGTGGAACCTCCGCCTCCACAGCCACCAACTGGGGCTCCGACCAAGGATTCTCGGTCGGCTAAGGGTCTACCCCATCGGCTGTCAGTTACCCTCACTCCCAACCGACCTCGGCAGGTGAAGGGTGGCTCAGGCCAGAGGCAGCTCTTCGAGGACTCTTCCGAGTCCGAAGATGATTCCTCCTTTTTCTCCAAGCGACTGGACTTGGAGTCTTCAGGAGGTCAGTCAATGGACGATAGCCCGTCGTCCTTCCTAGGACTGCTTCGGCTCATCTCGAGTCCACGGGATGGAGCTCGAACCCTTCCAAACAGGCCAGGTATCCTCACGGAGATTCTGGACCGAGGGATTCTCCGACGGAGGCCTTTCCGGTGGCCGAGGCCATAGTGGGTCCGGCACTGGAGCTTTGGCAGCGCCTGCTTCCTGCCCTGCACCTTGGCCAGGATGGCCAGGAAGTATCGGTCCCTACGGTTCCTTGTCCGGTTTTGAACACCCTCTGCTGAGGGTTGGTTACCGACAGCGTTTTCCGGCGCCGGCTACGCCAGGGATGTGGACAAACCTCCTGACAAGGAGTCCAAGAAATTGGACTATGTCGGGCGAAAAGTCTACGCTGCGTCCTCTCTCGGCCTTCGTCAGGCCAGTTCGGCCGTCCTCATGGCACATTTTCTCATGCCCTGTTGGGCTCCTGGATGAGGTCATCCCTCATCTTCCGCCGATCTGCAGACTACGGTTAAGCAGGTGCGGGACCAGGGCAGGGCAGTGGCCAAACAGCAGCTCCAGACTGCTTTGGATATAGGGAACTCATGTGCCAGATCGGTGGCGGCCGCAGTGGCTATCGTCGGTGGCTTGGCTGAGGATATCCACCTTTACGCCGGATACCCAGCACAAGTTGGTGGATGTTCCCTTTTTGGGGACTGACCTCTTGACCCTGGGGTGGAAGGTCACCTGCAGAGGATCGAGAAGTCCAATGCTACCTTGGACTCGGTCTCTTCCGCTCAGAAGGACAAAGGCCGCAAACCACAGCCTAAGCCCTTTCGCCCTTCTGTGCCTCGGGCCCTGGCCAGCAACGTCAGGGCCAGCAGGCTCGGCCTTGGCATCCCAAACCCAAACCGGGCTTCCTCTAACAGGAGGCAGGGAGGAAAGGCCCAGGAGGTCCCTCGGCCGGTCCCTCCTCCAAGCCTGCCCAGTGGCCGGGCTGAGGGTGTCGCCCCATTCCCGTCACCTTACCCTGGGTCCCCGTGTGCTACCACGGACAGGTGGGTCTTGGAGGTGGTGGGAAGAGGCCTGCCTCTGGAATTCGAGCAGGCACCACCCTTCAGAGCCGTCGCCCCTCGGGGGGCTTCGGGATCCCCAGCCTCACTGGCGGCTCGTCGAGCCGACATCGCTCTCCTCCTCCAGAAGGAGGTGATAAGAGAGGTGGTGGACCCTCCTTCAGACCCAGGGTTTGTGTCCAGGTATTTCCTGGTTCCGAAACGGACGGGGGGCTGGCGCCCCATCCTCTACCTACACGACCTAAACAAGTTCCTAAGGTCTCGAACCTTCAGGATGGTCACTCTGTCTCAGATAATACCATCCTTGGAACGCGGCGTGTGGTTCTGCTCTCTGGACTTGCAGGACGCGTTTTTTCACGTCCCTATCCGTCCGTCTCACCAGAGATTCCTTCGCTTCCGAGCGGAAGGATCCCTCTTCGAGTTCCAAGCCATGCCCTTCGGCTTGTCTCCAGCTCCCAGGGTCTTCACCAAATGCATGGCAGTGGTGACAGCATTCCTGCGGCGCCGAGGGGTCCGGGTGTACCCTTACCTGGATGACTGGCTGATAGCAGCTCCCTCCAGGAAGGAGGCGGAGTGGTCCAGAGATCTGGCCCTCCAGGTCTGCTCTCAACTGGGCCTCCTTATCAACGAGGCCAAGTCGGAACTCGAGCCGAAGCAGGTGATTCTATTCATCGGGGCACAGCTCGACTCTCTTCGAGCCAGAGCGCGGCTCCCGGCGGACAGGGCCGAGGTTCTTTCCTCCTTTGCCCGATCATTTCTGGTTGGGCAATTGCGCCCTGCCCGGGACTTCCTGCGCCTCCTGGGTCTCATGGCGGCCTGCACCAGCGTGGTCCATTGGGCCGCTGGAACATCGTCCCTTCAGTGGGGACTGGCCAGCCAGTGGTCACAACGCTGCGATCCTTGGACCAGCTTGTGTCGGTGACACAGGGGATGTGGGAACGCTCCAGTGGTGGACCGTTCCAGATCATTTGCAGGAGGGCATCCGTTCGTCCGCCCGAGCCGGCGGTCTCTCTATCGACCGATGCCTCTCTGATGGGTTGGGGTGCCCATCTGGGGGACACCGGGCTCATGGCCTCCTGGTCCCTGAGGTCCGATGCCACATCAACCTGCTGGAGCTCCAAGCGGTCCGCCTAGCTCTCACCGCCTTTGCTCCGTTCCTCCGGGGTCAAGTGGTCCGAGTCCAGGCGGACAATACCACCGACCATGTACTATCTAAACCGCCAGGGCGGGGCCGCGCTCCATGCTTCTATGCAAGGCTCTCGCATTTGGTCACTCTGCGCAGCCTGGAGGCGGATCTCCTAGCCATTCACGTGGCAGGAGCCTCCAACACCCTGGCCGATGCCCTGAGCCGGATAGGGGCTGCATCCCACGAGTGGTCTCTCCTGCCGGAGGTAGTACAGCATCTGTTCTCCCATTGGGGCACACCTCAGGTGGACCTGTTTGCCTCAGGAGAGCATAAGCTGAGTCTGTTCCATGCCGCCCCCTCAGCAGGGCTCGCTGCAGGGGGATGCCTTCTCGAGGCAATGGACCCCAGGCCTCTTTTACGCCTTTCCCCCATTTCCCTTGATCCACAAGGTGCTTCTCAAGGCGAGGAGGGACAAGGCGCAGGTGATTCTGATAGCCCCAGACTGGCCTCGCCAGTTCTGGTACCCAGATCTCCTCAGTCTCAGCTCCAGGACTCCGTGGCAGCTTCCAGCTCGCCCGGACCTGCTCTCAGTCAATCAGGGGAAGGTGTTCCATCCGGACCTTCAATCCCTGCACCTGACGGCCTGGTTCCTGAGCGGCTAGAGTTCCAGGCCTTGGGTCTTTCCGACGAGGTCCTCAATGTAGTTGAGGCGTCCCGTAGAGTCGACCAGAAAATGCTATGCCTTCAAATGGAAAAGGTTTTCCATTTGGTGTCAGAACAGAGGCTTGGACCCTTCCTCCTGTTCCTTGCAAGCATCTTGGACTATTTATGGTCCCTTTCTAGTCAAGGGCTTAGGTCGTGACCCTAAGGGTGCACCTGGCAGCCATCTCTGCTTGCAGGCGGCGGGCGGGAAGCGATCGATGCGCAGGAGAGGTGGTCTGGCGCTTTTTCAAAGGCCTTGATCACATTTCCTCCAGTCGGGGAACCCCACCTCCGTGGGATCTACTGCTGGTACTGGCAAAGCTCATGGGCAAGCCATTCAACCTATGCACAGTGTGCTCTCTCTCACCTGTCGTGGAAGACCGCCTTCTTGGTGGCTATCACGCAGCCAGAAGGATGGGAGAGCTCCAGGCGCTTTCCATCGAGTCTCCTTACCTGGTCTTCCACAAGGACAAGGTTGTCCTGCGCCCCCACCCGAAATTCCTTCCGAAGGTGGTGTCGGAGTTTCACCTTAACCAGGTGTTGACTCTGCCGGTGTTCTACCCCAATCACACCTCGGAGGCCGAATATAGGCTCCATACTCTGGACCCTAGAAGGGCGCTCGCTTATTATAAGGAGCGCACGGCTGAAATTCGGAGAGAGGTTCGCCAGCTGTTTGTCACCTACGCTGAAGCCGCATCTGGCAGACCTGCAGCCAAGCGGACGATAAGCAGGTGGGTAACCTCCTGCATAGATCTCTGCTATAAGTTGGCGGGCATGGAGCCTCCCAGAGGGATAAGAGCTCATTCTACCCGCCATACTGCTGCAACGGTGGCTGCTTCCAGGGACGTCCCTATCCAGGAAATCTGCAGGGCTGCTACCTGGAAGTCAGCAAACACCTTCATTACCCACTACCACATCGACCTTGAGTCATGCGGGATGCTGGTTTTGGGCCTCGGTTCTCCAGTCTCTCTTTCCCAAGTAAGTATTGGGGTGTGCGTCTTGCCTCCCTCCTCCCGGAGAACTGCTAGGAGTCTGCCAATGAGTGTGGATGAACAACATATCCATGTCCCTAGAAATACAGGTTACTCACCTGTAACAGGAGTTCTAGGAATGGTATATGTTGTTCATCCATTATCCTAACCTCCCGGCCTTCGGCACGACCTGAGCTTCCAGCGGCCAGATCTGGCGTCATGGGGCGGAGCCGAGAGTTATACCACCCGGGTGGGTGGGAGGAGCAAGCTTGAAGACCTTCCGGCAAGATTTAAAGCGGCAAGGATACCTGCCAATGAGTGTGGATGAACAACATATACCATTCCTAGAACTCCTGTTACAGGTGAGTAACCTGTATTTCCTGGACATAAGTCTCCACCACTCATTCACACTATTGGGATCTGTGCCGGAGGCACTAGGACCCATCGGGAGCAAACTTTTTGTTGGAGGTCGGGCGCCGAGAGATGGCGCTCTGCAGCCCTAGCTACCGTGCGGTAACGACCATCTTGGCATCGACCCTCCAACTGCCTCAGTTCCTTTTTTCCCACCGTCGAGTGCACTTCAGTGACCACGTCGCTCGCCTGTCGGGAGTCAAACTTCAAACTAGCAGCATAGTTTTCAGTTTTTATTATTTTGTAATATTATCTCGATACAGTATCGCTTAAATTAATTCTTATAGAACCGGGAGGGAACCCGGAGGAAAGGCCGAGAGAGCGCGGCTTGGCCCGACGAGTGCGATCACAACCCGAAAGTCGGCAGAGCTCGCCCTACTTTAAATGCGCACTGTTCGAGGAGCGGCGGTCCATGCCAGAAGCAGGTGTCGCATGAGTCCATGTGGTGAGCGGGCAAGACACCTTGGGGCTTGCAGTCATGCTGGTGAGTAGCGGAGGAATTGCAGCCCACCTGGGCACCGACGCATAGAGAGCCGCCCCGCCTTAGAAAATTTCTTGCCCTCCGACCGCAACATGACCTACGGGGAAAAAAACCCACCAAAAACAGACTCGACATTGCTTAAACTTTAAAATAAATGGAAAGATCTTACCGGCGACGTCGAGTGGAGGCAGAACCCAGAACAAGCAGGATGACCGACGGACTATCTCCTTCTTACACGGGTCGCCCGGACTATCTTATGTCCGGTTTTTAGGTTAGGCTACCCTTCTAGGTTAGTTACGCTGCACCTCCTTGGTAAAAAAGGTACTGAGGCAGTTGGAGGGTTGACACCGAGATAGTCGTTACCGCACGAGCTAGGGCTCGTGGCGCTGTTCCTCGCGGCACCATCTCTGGCGCCAATCCTCCAGCAAAAAGTTTGCTCCCGATGGGTCCTAGTGCCTCCGGCGCAGATCCCAATAGTGTGAATGAGTGGTGGAGACTCGTCCAAGAAGATCAAGAATTACGGTAGGTACGTAATTTTCATTTTTTTGCTGATGTCACCTTATTTAATATACCTCCTGATAGGACATCCTGTTTATATATTTTTTATATTCTAAAAGGAGGCGCTAGATGACATCACAGAAGGGGTGTGTGTGAGAGAGACACAGTTAAATTAGGACTTATGTCTGATCTTTGTGACATTTTCTTTCTGACTCTTAAACAAGATCTCTAATCTAACTTAAGCACTGTAAAGAGGTAATACATTAGATAGAAAAAGTCTAATTGTATTGTGATAGGAGTGTATGTTTCGTACTTTAACCTTGTTCTTTTAAGTGATTGTATGCTTTTTGATATAGTGGTCTTTGCTTATATTTTACATATTTTTATCCATTTTAGTAAAATAATATTATTTTGAAAGACTGCCTGGGTTTGTCTTCGAAGTTCTTTTTGCATGTGATGTATAGAGGGTTAAGACTGACAAAAACTGTTCAGAGCTTGACCATTGTGTCGGAGGAGCCCCTGCTGTGGCAGTCACCGCTACAGAGGTGCAGACTCCCTCCAGTGTTGCGGCCCATGGTTACTTGGGCCCAGCACCGGAGGACCCTTGGTGCCACCTGTCGGCACTGCTTCAGATCCCGGCACCGTTCAGGTTGTCGGTGATCAGAATGGCACCACAGGCGGTGCTGTGTCCCGCAGTGGCACCATTTACAGCGCCACTGGTAGGAGAGCTCCCAGGGTCGCTAGTCTGGCGGTATGTGTGGTCTCCTCTTCTTCGGTGGCGGCGGATGACTCACTGGCCAATCTGGACTGGCGTCCTGACTCCTCGGAGTTGGGACACGGCACCAGGTGGTCCAGTGTTCGCCTCCCGGAGTCTGCGGTCTCTACTGGCCCTCTCCCCAACTCGTGTTGGAGGTGCTGTGGTGGATAGCGGTTCCGGCGGGGGGGGCCTGGTGGGACAGTCTCGACCTCGGGGGCTGAGACAGCTACCACCTCTGGTGCTGCCTTGGCTACCTTGTTGGGGACAGGGACCGCTTCTTCTGTGGCTTCCCTCAGGGGGCCAGCAGGATTGGGGAACTCATTGGCACTGGGTTCGAGGAAGAGGGCAGCCTCAGAGTCCGAGGGGTTGAGAGGCCAGGGTGAAGTGTGGAGGCCTTCGTCCACTACCCTGCAGGGAGTGGGTAGAGCCACAGTGCTGAGCCCCACTTCTCCTTCTGTAAGACTCTCAGGGGCGACTTAGTGGGCAGCGCTGAGGGCCCTTCTAGATCCATGCAACCCCAGTCACACCACAGGGAGATTCTCCTCAGGGCTCGCCAGGATTTGTTTTCACATTTGCAGCATCCACTGACTGGATCAACCCCTGGATCCCCCTGAATGGGAGGGTCTACTGCGGGGTCTCAGAGCTCTGGCAGAGGTCGGGCACTTTCGGTTAGGTTCCCTTCCCCAATCCCTCTGCAGACACCTTCCCCTCTCCCAGGCCATGTGGGCCCTACGGGACCCTTAACCTAGGAGACATTCAGGGCCACTGCGGCAGCCTTCCCTAGGTATGTTCGAGCCATGGACTAGCAGGTGAATATCAATGATTCCTCTCGAGGTTGATTCAGGAGCTTCACATTTCCCACGTGGTAAGACGCGAATACCAAGGGAGACACGATCATTTTGAGCCGAATTTAGTACTAACCACCTGGTGGTACCTTCCTGGCCTAGTCCCTTCCAGAAAGCATCAATCCACTCCTGACAGTCACCAGCCGCCTCACCCCAGCCACTGCGACTGCAGGAGGAGGTATTGCACTCCCTAGGAGTCTCTTGGTTCTCTGCCTCAGTCAACCACTGGGCTGACATCTTTAGATACTCCTTCCGGGCTTTAACACCCGGCACACGACCGACCACTGGATCCTGATTCTGCTGAGTTTGACCAGTGGGGAAGAAGAGTTTTCTCCTTGGCTCATGTGTTACTCTGCTTAAGCTCACATCAGGCTCACCATGTTGCCTACAACAGGCACCTGTGGTCAATACTGGCACAGGTATTAGCATTGTTGCCTGATTCAGAGGAATCTAGGCAAGCCATTGCCCTCTCTGCTGAGGGTCTGGAGCTTGCAAGGCACCAAGCAAGGGCATCATATGACGCCACTGAAGTGGCTTCCAGACTGGCAGGGACAGCAATCTGCATCAGGCAGACGGCATGGCTTCACTTGTCTAGATTGTCACCCCGATGCCTGGCATAGGGTGATTTCCTTCACTTTCCAGGGGACCCGTCTTTTTCTCCTACTGGGCGCGAAGAACCTGCAGGGACACCTTCTGTCCCCGGCCACAGGGGCGCCTCCTTGCCTGACCAGCCTTAGGCCATTTTTGCTCTAATATGGCTATAGGGTCTCCTCCAGCATCTCTCCCACAGGGGGCTGAGGGATGTTGTTTCCTGAGGCTGTGCCAGGTCTCCTCCGGGAGGCTTGGTACTCACCCAGCAATAATGAATGGTGAAGACTGACAAGGGAAGATATGAAAATTACGTACCTACCGTAATCCTTGATATTCTCTTGTATCTTCACCATTCACTACTGATTCCTGCCCACCTTCCCCTCTTGGGCCTTAGCTCCTGGGTGCCAATTCCACCCTGCTTGCCCTCCCTCTTCGAGGCCAGTTGGGGCAGAGTCCCTGCACCTCAGGGCCTCTGTTTCCTTCTCTAAAGTCATAGAGTGCCCAACCTAAGAGGGTGGTGAGTAGGGTCTTCGCCCTGCCCTTGGAGGGAACTCTGTGGGGTTCTCAGTGGGGTGCACTGTAGGGTCCAATCCATGTCTTGGCACAGATCTGTTGGTCCGTTGTCACCCTGTTAAGGGTGGGGACTTCGTCAGTGCATTCCATGGGGGTACCCTTTGGGACTCTTCCCCCCCCCGTCTTCTTTTCTACTTTCTTGCTGTCCCTTTACTTACTGGGGTCATCCTGGACAGAGTTCTCTTCTGTGTAGGGGTTTTTCCCCTTGGCTAAACCCTCAGGTGGTAAGCTAAAGAGGGCCATGCTTCAGGACTTTCATCCTGAATGTGGGTTTAGGATGGGGAGAGGATCAGACCCCACCATGCTTTATATTTTCCAAGACCATCTCAAATTCTCTTCTGGATCTTGGTCCAGTGGTCCCTGAAGTTGACAGGATCCTTGCACCTGTGTCTTCATACATCACAGGTTTTTTAGGCTAAAAATCAGACAGTGGTCTTCCGGCTTAGCATGGCAGAGGTTCCCCCTTCTCCTCCTATATATACATATACATATGTATCTTTCTTCTTCCTTTCTCTTTCTTTCCTGTGCCACCATTAGAGAAGTTTGATTCCCTCTGATCGGCTTATTACTTTTTCAGTTGATATCCTTTCCTTTTTCTTATCCCTCACCTCTCTTGCCTCTTCTTGGATTTCTCTATCCCCTTTGTTTCATCCTCTCAGACAGAACAGAACTGGGGTGGAGGAGGAGTCTTTGGTACCTAACGACCAACCCTCATGCGCCACGCATTACGTTAGCCTCGTGGGTGCCGATTTCCCTGAAAAAAAGCTCCCTTGCAGATGCGCTACTTTGCTTACACCCAGCAGTAATGAATGGTGAAGATACAAGAATTTGTTTAAGGAAAACATTATGGCTATACTTAAAATGCCTAATACTGTCTCTCCCATTGATAAAAAATCTGACAAAAAGTATCAGCTGGACAGGGCAGGCACTCAGTTTCTCTTTGCTCACCCTGACCACCAGGGAATATTCCAACAAGGCAGCCTGTGAAAGGGCTAAGGTGCTCTGGCTTCACACCCTCCTGAAAAAGGATTCTAGAAAAATTGACAACATGGCAAAAAAGGGCCACCTGTCTTCTTCTTTGGCAATCAGGCAAGCCAGCTACCAAGCTTATGCAGCCCAGTATCAGAAAGCCCTGTGGCACTCAGTACTGGCCATGTCAGAAAAGGATCCATCTAGTATCTCCTCTGATCTGGCTGAAACTGCTAGGTTGGGACTAGAAGCCTCTAAGTACCAGTTTCAAATGGCAGCAGACACTAATGACACTGTTGCCAGGTGGATGGCTGGCACAGTGGCCCTAAGAAGGTTTGCCTGGCTTAGGGCCACTAACTTGACTCAGGATACCCAGGCTAAGGCCATGGATTTTCCTGTGGAGAATAACTCCTTATTTGGTGAACAGACAGAGGCTTACATGAAAAGGTGGACAAATATAAAGCCACCTTTAGGAGCAATTCAGCATAGAAAGCATTCCTCCTCTTCAGGCCCTATGGAAGGGGAGGTAAGGAAGTGAACTGCACGTGCAGACCCTTTTACCAGGTCAGGCTGTGCCACAACAGCTACAAGTACCCTCAGCCAGCTGGCTATTTCAGGGCAGGGGCAGAAGGAGGGGGCAGGCGTGGCTCCCAGACTGGGCAAGCCCAGCCACAAATGAAACAGAACCTCTCACTCCATTCCTCTGGCCGCCTCCCAGGTACCAGTCGGGGGCAGACTGACTCGCTGTTTCCAGGCCAGGGAAAAATATCACCACAGACAAGTGGGTCCTGGAAGTGGTGAGTCAGGGTTTGTCCCTAAGCTTCAAATCCCTTCCTCCTCTAAGAACAAGAGTGTTCAAGGCAGCTTCTCTCTCAGAAAGAAAGTTGCTAGAAAAAGAAGTACAGGCTCTGCTCTTGTCCAGGGCTATAGAGCCTGTACCCTCTCTGCAAAAGGGGAAGGGGTTCTACTCAAAGTACTTCTTTACTACAAAGAAAATTGGGGAGTGGCAGCCTGTTCTAGACCTCAGAATATTCAACAGACACCTGGTAAAACCGAGGTTCACAATGGTCACATTGGCAATGATTCTGCCAGCCTTACAAAAAGGAGACTGTCTAGCCTCCTTGGATCTAAAAGACGCATATTTCCACATTCCCATAAGGGAGTCTCACAGAAAATATCTAAGATTCAGACTCCCTTCAGGACACTACCAGTTTTCAGCACTCCCTTTCGGTTTCACATCTGCACCAAGAGCGTCCACACAGTGCCTGGCAGTGGTAGTGGCTCACCTAAGAAAGCTAGGTGTTTCTGTGTTCCCCTACCTGGATGACTGGCTAGTTGTGGAGAAATCCTCCCAACAGGTAAGGGAATATCTGTGGATAACCCAGGACCTTTTGGAGTCTCTAGGATTTCTGATAAATGTCAAAAAGTCAGTCCTGCTTCCAGTGCAAGTACTGCAGTTCATAGAGGAAGAACTAAATACCTTAGTGGGAAGAGCGTACCTACTTCAGGAAAGGGTAAGCAGCATCTGGCAACAGGCTGGCCCATTCGAACTGAACAGGTAAAAAACAGCAAGACATTTTCTGCAACCCCTGGGTCCAGTTTCTGAATGAGGGACATTCAGTTCCACCTCAGAGCACATTGGTGCCAGAGGAGAGACCCACTCTCAAATCCAATTCCAGTAACATGTACATTACTGCAGGCTCTTCAGTGGTGGAAAGGAGGAGACAATCTCAGAGAAGGGGTTCCCTTCCAGAAGGAGTCTCCATCAGTGATCCTGTCAACAGATTCATCACTACTGGGGTGGCGTGCTCACCTAGGGGAGCACACCACTCATGGTACCTGGTCAAGTGCAGAGTCACTCTAGCACATAAATCTACTTCATTTGAAGGTGGTGCTACTAGCCCTGCAAACCTTTGTTCCACTGATCCAGGGAAGGGTGGTACAGATCAGAACAGACAATACCACCACAATGTACTACATAAACAAGCAGAGAGGGACAAGGTCCAGCCCCCTGTGCACAGAGGCAATGAAGATATGGAGTCTGGCTTACTCCCTCAGTGCCTCTTTACAAGCTATCCATCTGCCACGAAAGGACACCACCCTAGCAGATGCTTTGAGCCGGATCATTGAGGCCCAACATGAGTGGGCCTTAAACAGGAAGATGCCGGATATAGTATCCAGGAGGTGGAGCACCCCAGAGATAGATCTCTTTGCATGCCAGGAGAACCACCACCTGCCACAGTATTGTTGCAGACCACCAGCCAGGGGTACAGTCCCCCTGGATGCTCTGATACTGGACTGGTCAGGTAGGCATCTATATGCCTTCCTTCCCTTTCCTCTGATTTTGAGAGTACTAATCATACTCAGGTCACAGTCAACATCAATGATTTTGATAGCACCAGACTAGGCCAGGCAGCCATGGTACTTTCTGCTGCTCCCTGTGTCTGTGGCCAAGCCAATACACCTCCCTCGGAGGCACAACCTGTTAACCTCCTACCAAGGGAGGATCATGTACCTGAACTTCAGGCTCAAGGCATGGCTCTTGAGGACTTAGAGAATGCAGGATTGCAACTCTCAAAAGGTGTCCTGCAGGTGTTAAGGGGGTACAGGAAGCCCTTCACCAAGAAAACCTATGCCTCGAAATGTAAAAGGTTTTCAGTTTGGTGTTCCACCAATGGTGTTGTGCCAACGCATGCAGGGGTTCCAGCCCTGTTGGACTACCTAACTCATTTACATTCTCTGGACTTACAGCATTCAACTCTGAAAGTCCATTTGGCCTCAGTGTCTGCATGCATGTCAGCTGGAAAGGATGTTGCTGTGGCATCTAATCCGATCTTCAGTAGGTTTTTCAGGGGTTTATCCCATTTGCACCCCCCTCACAGGGAACCAGTGCCAGCTTGGGATCTAAACATTTGTATTGCTCAGCTCAGGCTTATCCCTTTTGAACCCATTGTGTCAGCAGACCTGTAGCATGTTACCTGGAAAGCAGTTTTCCTGGTGGCCATCAGTTCTGCCAGCTGGATCAGTGGGCTCCAAACGTTGTATATTGAAAAGGACTATAGCTCCTTTCATAGGGACAAGGTAGATACTGTTAATGTACGTTTGTATCTTCTCTGCCGTCCCAATTTGCACTGGTTCTGTAAGCTGTATTATTTGTCATGTTGTCTTGTATTGTCTTGTGTTATGTCCATCCAGGACCACTTTGTAAATTAGTTTGGTCAGTGGTGCATTCCTGGTTAAATAAAAATTAAATTGAATTGAATAGTGCTGAGAACAAATGGGAAGTTCCTCCCCAAGGTGGTTTTGGACTTCCACCTGAACCAGTCTGTTACCTTGGCAGTCTTTTTTACCGAGCATTCCAGCTCAAGGGAGCGCAAGATGGCACATTCTGGATGTAAAATGAGCCTTGAGTTACTACAAGACTCAAACTAAGGACCATAGGCAGGACAGACAGCAGCTCTTCTTGACCTACAATGATGTGGGCAAAGGAAAGCCATTGTCCAAAAGGACTATTTCTTGCTGGATACTTCGGTACATCCAGTTTTGCTATTCAAAGGTTGGAAAAGAGCCCTCAGTAGGGCTCCGGGCTCATTCCACAAGGGGAACAGCTGCAACTGTGACAGCTGCCAGAGATGTTCCATTGCTGGAATCTGCAAAGCAGCTACGTGGAGGTCAGTCCACACCTTTACAAAGCATTACAGCATGGACACCTTGTCCAGAAGTGATGCCAGGTTTGGTACAGCTGTCCTGCAGAGTCTATTTCCAAAGTAGATTCTGTGCCCACCTCCAAAGGTACTGCTTCTTAGTCTGCATAGAGTTAGGAATATTGGAGTATTCCTGGGGTATTCCTTGCGTAAGAAAAAAAACTTACTTACCACAGTAGTCTTGTTTCTTCCAGGGGATACTCCAATATTCATAACCCTCCCACTCTGCCTCCCTTTTAGAACCAGTGGCCTCTGCACTTCAGGCTGACTGACCGTGTGTAGAGGTACACACCTGGCATATTCTCTATCTTTTTAGCCCCATTGGGCCCTGTTCCCCCATTGCCCCTGTTGGTGGAGCCTGCCATTCCCCTTCCCCAGGAGCCCATTCCAAAGCATTCAAAGCCAGTGGCTGTGCCCCCACCAGCTCGGCATGATTCATGTTGGACTCCCCCATATCACTTCAGTCACAGGAAGTGGTGGTAGGGGGTTGCTTCTCCCTTCATCTGAAACAATGGAGGGAGATTACCACAGACTAGTGGCTGCTGGAGATAATTGTAAAGGGACATGCTCTGGAGTTATTAGAAACCCCTTCAGAGCATCCTCCATCTCTTTCAGCTTATCCCTCAATACATCTGTCCCTGCTGAAAGAAGAGGTACAAGCTTTATTAACCAAATGGATGATGGGGATGCTAGCCCCTCATCTCCAGAGTCCTCAGAGGAAGAAAATTTTGTTCCACCGTCTCGGGCCCTAGGAATTCTCCAAGGTCCCCTCCAGACTAACTATTTCCTGGAATGGACAAAATCACCATAGACAAGTGGGTCCTGGAAGTAATGAGTCAAGGTTTGTCCCTGCAGTTCAGAAAAATCCCAAGACTGCAGAATCCAAAGGTTTTCCACCCTCACACCACAACAGAAAGAATCCTGTTGGAGATGGAGATGAAGTTGTTTCAAGGAAATGCAGTTGAAAAAGTACATCCCTCACAGTGGGGCAATGGACTTTATTCCAGGTACTTCCTGACCCACAAGAAAAATTGGGAGTGGTGACCCATTTTAGACCTGAGACATCTGAACAAACAAAGAAAGAAAAACTCAAGATGGTAACACTGGGCTCAATGATTCCCTCTCTGCAGATAGGAGACTAGCTAGGGTCACTGGATCTGAAGGACATCTACTTTCACAAACCAGTCAGGCCCAGTCTCAGAAAGTACCTCAGGATAGGAAACTGCCAATACCAGTTCATAGCCCTTCTCTTCGGCCTCACTTCAGCTCCAAGAATGCTTACAAAGTGCCTAGCTGTGGTGGCTGCACATTTGAGAAGGCAAGGGGTGGTGTTTTTTTCCCCTATCTGGACAACTGGCTGGTCTCAGAAAAAGTACAGCAGGAAGCAAAGTCCTCCCTACTGCTGACACAAGACACACTAGTGGGCTTGGGCTTCCTCATAAATCTTCAAAAGTCCCAGACAGAACCAGTTCAGGTTCTGGACTTTATAGTTGCAGAACTGGATATCCTGCAAGGGAAAGCATGCCTCCCTCAGTCAAGGGTAGCAAATCTTATTACAGCTGCAGAATCTTTCAAGGCAGGTCAGCCAAGATCTGCAAGGAATTTTCTGTGCTTACTGAGGCACATGGCCTCATCCACTGCAGAGATATGTCTAGTATCACCTAGGGGACCATTGGTCTCTAAGGTGGGATCCACTTTCCAAATTGGTACCTTTCACTATTGCATTGGATACTTGTGTCATGTTTGAAATTGTAGACTCTGACATAAGGCACTGGAACTTCCTTCTCCTTTCCATCTGGGGGCGGGTCAATGCCCTCAAATGGTCACTCTCCAAAAACTCCACTACGTTTTGACCAAAATACCTGCAGCTTTCTTTAAATTCTTAGCCTTCAGACTGTCTGCCTTTATATGGACAGGGAAAGCACCCAAGATAAAGTTATCCATACTTCAACTGCACTGGAGTAAAGGTAGCTTTGTTCTAACCAACCTGAGGAAGATTCATAACTTTGGCCTCTCACGCAGGCAGTAATCTGTTGCTAGTGCCTGTCCACCCCTCCCCATGACTGGATTTCAATAGCGTAACTCAAGGCAGCTTCCTACTCTGGTTTCCATGCTATTTCCTGAATGGGGTGATAAGCCACCATGTCACCTTGTACTAAACACACAAGACAAATCTGGTTTAGGTATGGAGGACAATTTGGCTGGGTGGCCAAGACTACTAGGAGCAGGCCTATCTGGGGCAATCCGCAACTTATGACTGAGAGCAAATAAATGCATTGGCCCTCTTGGAGGGAGAAAGGTATTAGTGAGCTGGGCAATCTATACCATTCCATGATAGGGACCCTCCTCTCATTTGCTCAGTTCAAGTCTTAGATCTCCAGATTCAAGACCTTCTTCTGGTGAAGGTGTCTGCTACGCATACTCTGCCCCCATGCTCGCTGTTGATGGGGGAGATATTGACTACACTCAACCACCTGGAAGGAGAGATTAAAAATCTGATAGAGAAGGCAACCCCCATTAGTGTCCAGGTAGGCCCCAGAGACAAGTGGGCCCAGGAATTGTATTTATTTTATTTTATTTATTTATTACTAGGATTACAAATACCTTTGAACCATCGGTTCATTTACAAAGGTTCCACGTCAACATGAGAAGTATAAACAAACATAACGATGAAACAAAAGAGAAATCCTTACAGTTAATGACTGATAATCATAAAACACTGACAGCAACAATTACACATAAAGTTGGTTCAGATTGCATGTAATGGGTACAGAAAACATCAAGAAAATTGGCATCATATATAAAAAAACAGTAGTTACAATAGGTCCAAGTAACATACAGTCATTTGGTACAGGTAGCATAGTCCTAAATTACAGGGAGAACATAATCAGGAGATGTACAACAAGGTGGGAGGAGGGGAGCAGAATAGTGAGGGGTTTGATGAATACCATGAAAGGTGTACAACGTAGAGGGAGAACAAGGAGGAGGAATGCTGCCAAAGATTGTGGCATTGTCACAGTGCTAAGCAACAGAGTGCCGTGGCAAGGAGGGAAGAAGGGGAAGGAGGGGAGTGGACCAAGGGTAACTCAGTAAGAGTAAGCAGAGTAGGTATGTCACAGGAGGGGAGGTATGGAGGGCGAAGGGAGTGGGGAGCAGAGAGTGTGGAAAATGGAGGAGGTGGTGGGGAAATGAAAGTGTTTTAAAGGGTAACGCAGGGAGGGTAAGTGTGACAGGGTGTCATAGGACCCTGTCCCATTTGTTATTGAGAAAGTGTTTAAATGCAAGGATCTATTCTTTCCTTTTCTGTCTCTTCTCTGTCTGGTTGCACAACCAAATTTTCCTGTGAGACTTCGGATTTGATCAACCCGACAGGCTCGCAGTTCTTTCTTGCTGTCTGTTTTTCTCCCTTGCATATCTACTGTAGATCTGCTAATATGAAAATATATGCAGTTCATTGTATGGAAATGTAACTGATATTGAGATCTGTTGTGTTTGAAAAATATATAGCGTTACTGTTGAAATGTGTATCATTATAATTTGAGATGATTGAAAAAGGCTAATGGGGAAACTCCAGAGGTTACTTGAGTGCAAATGTTTGAGCCTTTTGCAAAAGCTGTGTAAAGGGGACCTCAAGAAGCACACTGTGTTCTAGCAGCTCCTGGAACTTACAAGAACAGAACACTTACAAAGGCAGGATGCTTGTTGAGAATGGGGGTTGGAAAGAACTTATAAGAGAGCTGAGCTGCAATTGCAAAAGAGGAGAAAAAATGGAGACAGAGATTGAAGGAAAGGTCTGATGAATCTTTATTTTATTTTGCCTCTGTACATAGTTATTCTGAACAAGTTTTTTTTAATGTTACTGCTTCTGTAAATAAATATTTTTGGTGAATTCTACAACTGCTCCTGGTTCTCCCTATGCTTCCTGACCTGTGCCTCGATGACAGTAAGCAGTAGGGAGGGAGGGTGAGAGTAGAGGGATAGGAGTAGAGGACCAGGTGGTTAGTGGAGGGAGGGGAAAGAGGTGGGCAAGAGGGGGAGAGTGAACTACTGGGCAGCAGGGGCCTGAGGAGAGAGTGGGTGACCTGTAGGCCTAGGGGCTGCAGTCACACTTGTTGAGATTAGTGAGGTGCTGACATAGTTTGTGCTTGTATGGGCCAAGCTTATTCTCATCTGAGACTACAGTAGGGAGACCATTCATTAGTGTTGGGGCCCTACTAAAGAAGGCACGCTGAGCCTGGGAGGTACTGCAGAATGGAACAAGATACTTGGGTTTGAGGTACTGTCTGTAAAGTGTGCTTTACGGTGGGTTGCATGAAGGCTCATGTTACAGGGAGGGTGGAGGCAAAGGCAGATTTTCTGTGCCAGGAGGTAGGTCTGATAGCCTAATCTGCCATCAAGATTGATCCAGTTAGATTGTTTGTATAAATCACAGGTATGCATACACTTACCTGTCCCTGTGACAAGTCTGCAGCACTTATTAAGAGAGATCCTGATTCTTTTTAGGGTGGTGTCTGAAGCAACTCCGTAAAAGACTAGCCCGTAGTCAATAATGGACAAGATAGGGCTAGTTATAGCAGTGCGCGTAGCTTCATTGGTCAGGCAGTGGCGGTGGTGGTAGAGGACCCCAATCCTTGAATTAATGGCTTTGGAGATGAGATGGGCATGTGAGTTGTAGAAAAGTGTGGAATCAAGGGTAATGCCAAGATATTTAAACTCTTGCACTTGGTCGAGTGGCAGTTGTTGCTTGTTGTAGATGGTAAGGCTGGTTGTTCTATATTTGCTATGGGAGTTATAAAACAACATGGCCTTGGTTTTTTTATAGTTCATCAGCAGTTTTATAGGCAGGAATTAGACCTACCTGTCCCAGAAGAGCAATGGAACACTGTGTGGACGCAGGCTTACGTTACTAATAGGGAGATACAGATCAAAATACATTATAGTATAAAATCCTGCATAGAGCATATAGAACTCTACAGTGGTTATTCTGAGCTGGTGTTACACCCACAAGTGAATGCTGGAGGTTTGCTTCCCCTTAAGCCTCACTGTTCCATATCCTCTGGTGATGCCCTGTGCTTGACTGGTATGGGAAAAGGTATGGAACACATGCAGGGAATTAGTTCAGATCCCACAACTGAGATCCATATCTAGCACTGCTTGACCTCCTGCCAATGGGTAGCCCCCTTTCGCCTCTCCAGACATATTGGGTAAACCATGTATTAGGGACAGTCAAGTGAATCTTGCTGAGTCACTGGAGGGACCCCAAACTACCAGTTGTCCAAGAATGGAAAAATCTGATTGTACTAACAGCCAGGTATGAGAAAGTAGCTCATGTTGCCTCTGGGAAACTTGACTGGTATATATGTAAATATGGGGTTCATACTTAGAAGCCTACCCAGGAAATCTGTGATGTTTCTACCTACAAGGTGAGCTACTGTACCCCGTGGACAGCTGCTTGCTATGTCCTCCTTCTGATGCATACTATGAGTATAGACCACCTTCTTAATGCCCAGGGTGATTTTACCCCTAGCTAACACTTATGAAACTAACTTTCCCCCTTCCCTATTCCCAATGAATGTGCTGTGCACTGCTTTCTGCATCCCTCTCATGCCCCTCCCTTCCGGGTGCCTTAACTGGTACTTCCCCCAGACTAGGCATTAGTGCTTCAAAGGGAGCTTTTACCTTTATTAGCTCATTAAACTGGTAGATCCAACAGAAAGACACCCCTATCCCCAACTTACTTCACCGGAACACCAGACCAGAACTTCTCAGGATCCTGGGTGCCTTGGGCATGAGGCACACTTTTCAGGGTCATGAATAAGCTCCATGATCATTTCCACCCTATGGGCCAAATGCTATCATACGCCAGAATATGGATAGTAAGAAAAACAGTTTCCCTTAGCCAGTGACCTGGGTGTCCTAGCAGAAAGTGATAACCTTTCCTCTTAATAAAACTGAGAATATCTTACCTAGTCACTTTAACTTAATGTAATCCTCAGAGCCAAGACTGGGACGTGTAACCAATATATTTGTTATAGGAACTATTCTTATGACTATATGTGGGTAATGTATACTTAAGATTGCTCTGTTAGATAGTTAAAGAGCTGTAGCAATTGTTCATAGCTGTGTCGAGCAGATGTTATACATTGTGTTAAATGTTAAAATGAAATTTCAGTAACTTTGATGAAAAAAAAAAAAAAGGAGAAAATTCTTCCCCAAAGTGGTGTCTGAATTCCATCTGAACCAATCGGTTTCCCTTCCAGTTTTCTTTTTAGCAAAATCCAGCTCAGGACAACAGAAGCTCTACAGTCCAGATGCAAAGAGGGCACCAAGCTACTACTTGGACCATAGATACATAGATGTTGTCGGCAGATAAGGGCCTTATGGCCCATCCAGTCTGCCCTATCCCTCTTTCTAATGCTTAAGGTACCCTAGATGCTACAAGTACCCCCCCTTTCGCCCTAGCTTGATAATTCCCATGTGCCCATCTCACACATTATTGAATCCCCGAACCGTGGCCACCCCACCACATCCTGGGGAGACTCTTCCATCTCTCCACCACCCTTTCAGTGAAGAAGAATTTCCTCAAGTTCCTCTAAGTTTCCCTTTAGTCTCATTTGTGCCCCTTGTTCTGCCATTTCCCTTCATGTGAAAGATGCTCCCTCTGGTACCCTGTTGCCCTGTTGATCCCCTTTAGATACTTTTTTTTTTCTATTTATATTCCTTGACCCCGGGCATCCTTCAGGAGTGCCCACTCAGACACAACTCTAACTCCCAACCTGAACCCCCGCATCTCCCAGGATGCCTCCTCCCGAATGATCCCGGGCAGGCCTGACCCCCAGTATCACCCCTGGGGCTGGTTCCGCCCTCCCCTGGCGGTGAACTCCTAAGTATGAGGTGCCTTACCTGCATCAACGGGTTTGCTATAGAGAGATCCGGGTGTGTCTGGGCCGGCGATTGACATGTGGGTGTTCCCCTGGGGCCACCGTCATCTCACCGGTGGTCTAGGAGGCCTTTTTCTTGTAGAGCTTTCCCCCCTGAGTGCAGTCATGCAGTGGCATCAGCACACAGGTATTGCCCCGTAGACGCCCACCGCGCTCGTCCCAGATTCTTGTTGTCACGCAAGTAGTACCCCGGTCTCCACCAGGGTCACTACTGTGCTGGGAAGACCTGTGATCCTCCCAGGAGAGGAGAGCTGTCCTCACGGATGCTCGATCCATCTCCCTCCCCAGCCGACCCCCAGTGCCCGGGCTCGCTCCCGAACCCGGGTCACTGGTGTAGGGCGAGGTGTGGCGTCTAGCGCCTCAACCCTCAGCGCCACCGGGCCGGCCCCCTTTAGATACTTGATGGTCTCTATCATGCCCCCCTTCTCTCTCCTCTCCTCCAGGGAGTACATATTGAGAGCTCCGAGTCTCTCCTCATATGACTTATGTTGCATCCCAGATACCATTTTTGTCTCCCTCCTCTGTACCATCTCCATCCTGTCTATGTCCTTCTGGAGATGGGGCCTCCAGAACTGAACACAGTACTCCAGATGAGGCCTTACTATGGAGTTGTACAATGGTACCACCACTTCCCTCCTACTTGTTATACCCCCTTCCCTAGGCACCCTAGTATTTTGTTAGCCTTTCCGACTGCTTTGTCACACTGTTTAGCCACTTTGAGGTTGTTTTCTATGACTACCCCTAGATCCCTTTCCTCTGTGCAGGGCTCCAGTGTTACCCCATCTAGTTCATACTGGACCCTAGGATTCCCTCTCCCTAGGTGCATAATCTTGCACTTTTTTGCATTGAAACCCAACTGCCATTCCTTAAACTAGTTTTCTAGCCTCTTAAGATCTCTCCTCATTTTTTCTGTACCTTCCTGTGTGTCTACCCTGTTACATAGCTTTGTATCATCCTCAAACAGGCTAACCCTCCCTTCTAGACCCTCTGCAATATTGCTTATGAATACATTGAAGAGCACTGACCCTTGGGATATGCCACTTGTTACCCATCCTCTTGTGAGCTAACCACATTTACTGCCACTCTTTGTGTTCTGTTACTCAACTAATTTCTAATCCATGTGCCCACCTCCACACAAACTATGTCAGATCCACTAACACTCAGTTGTTTGTCACCTATAGTGAAGTGGGAAAGGCAAACAGCATCCAAGAGAACCATTTCTCATTGGATAGTTTCCTGCATACAGTTCTGTAATGACAGAGCTGGCAAACTGCTGCCTAAAGGCCTTAATCTTCACTCCACAAGGGGCACCCTTGCCTCTGTGGCAGTATCAAGGGGTATTTCCCTACAGGAAATCTGTAAAGCAGCTACCTGGAAAACAGTACACACTTTCACAGCACACTACAGTCTGTATGTACAGTCCAGAAGAGATGCCAATTTTGGCACTACTGTCTTGCAGAACCTTTTCCCTAAGTAGGTTTGTACGCTGCCTCCCAAGGTACTGCTATGGAGTCTGCATTTCTTAAGCTAAGTGAGGGATTCCTGGCATTTGAGGAAAAACTTACTCTCCATAGTAACACTGATCTTCCAAGAATCAGTCTTCATCACCTATTTCCACTTATGGGTCTGTGCCTGCGGCACTAGGACCCGGCGAGAGCAAACTCTTTAGCCTACAGCTAGGTGTCCGATGTTGGTGACGGCACTGCCCACGAGGTTCATGTATGATGTAGTGCTTGTGGACTGGCCAGTAACCAAAGGTGGGCCCCTGTTCACCTCAGTTCTGGTTTTCCTGCCATCAAGGCAACATAGTGGGAGCTGTCAACTGTGTCCTTACTGCATCAGATGGGAGTGCTCAACTTCACCTTTACTGCATCACACCTCAGTCGCTGCTACTAACTCGACACTGCAGTTTTTTTTTACTGTTTTCAGTGCCAATGTCATTGTCTACTCTGTCTTAGGGCACTGAGCTCTTTTTTCTGTACTTTTTATTTTTCCACTCATCCATCATGTCCAGCTCCCAGGAGCAAAATAAAAGGCCAAGAAGAAGCCTAGGACCCCCCCAATGTGTTGGTTCTACTGTGGGGAACCCATTTTAATCCCAGGAATTCTTCAATATTATTAACTCTAGCAGTCAGCCTCCTGTGTTGAACTGCCTCGGAGAGAAATGGAACATATGCAAATGATGGAACAGCTATTGGCTCCTGCCACCATTCAAACTGCTGCCTTTACCAACTGCTGCGTTCTGTAATGCTCAGATTTCATTCTCCACCTGCCTAGTGAAACGCCTCGGAGACTGCTCCTCAGTGTGACTGATTTACATTAATTTTCACCAAAAATAAGTAAAACATTTTTATTTCTTTGCTGTTACATAGTTTTTATAGTTAGCGCTAGTTTTTAGTGTTATTTTACCTCAGCGGTTCCTCATTGGTTCTTTGAAACCATGGAGGAATCGGCTATCTTCGTTTACTTCTTTTATTTTTATTTAAAAATCCTAAATAGGAGCTTAAGTCAGAACCTTCCTTAGTTTATTTGGGGCTTCTGTTGAATTTTAAACAGGTTAGTGGTTTCTTCCCGGTTCAGGAACCAACCGCTAGTCTCTGTGAAGTGCTTTTGCCTTGCTATTACTGTATACTTCGGTTGGAAACCGAATTTAAGTTCTTTAATTCTTTTTATTTTCTTAACATTCGACTGTTATGTCCAATAAGCCTAAGAAGAAAACAGGGCCTACAGGGTTTAAGAATTGTACTGAGTATGGGGAGGTTTTCACAAGAGCTGATAAACACAATTTGTGTTTATTTTGCTTAGGCTTTTCTCATCTTCAAGCCGATTGCGACATTTCTAAAACTTTCCTGGTTAAAACTGTGGAAAAACATTTAAAATGTTTTAAAGACAGAATGGCCTTCCCATTGGATCCGAGCGATCCTACTTTAGATCTGCCTAAAGAAAAGGCTAAAGACACTGAATCAACCGCCTCTGACAAAGGCGAACCATCTAAGCCTAAGAGGCCTGGGGAACTGGTGAAAAACCCAGTTCCAGCTAAAAAAAAACATAAAACCAAACATACCGAACCTCCTGCTGGAAAAGCAATGGAGCCCTCTGTTCCCAAGTCTGTTGCACCGACGGCAGAAACAGTGGCTCAGGCTTTACAAGTTTTACAAGCTCTGCAGACTGCAGTTAACCAAGGTTTGATACTGGTTCTATCACAACTGGTACCACCGGTTCCACCAAGGTTCTGACCACAGTTACTCCTGTGGCTCAGTGCTCGAGTTCAATGGCTGGGACCCCTCATATGAGGAATATGAGGTGGAAGATGAAGAGAAACCAATAGAACTGGAGGTTTCCCCTGACCAGGAGTTTGCATCACCTCCTAGACTTCCAGAGGACTACTCATCTCATTACACCTTTGTCAAACAAATGGTGGAAGCCCTCAACCTTATCACAAACAAGACTGTGGAGGGTGAGGAAGAGGCAGAGTTTCTGGATATGATGGGATTAGCCCCTACTAAGAGGCTCTTACTCCCTATCAATAAGTTCTTGAAGAAACATGTATTGGAAGTCCTGGAGACACCAAACTCTGTACCCCCAGTAGACAAAAAGGCTGATAAAAAGTACCAGTTTGACTGATCAGGGGCAGAGTTCCTCTTTTCTCACCCTGATTACAAGGAGTAGTGCAAGCAGCAACTTGTGATAGAACCAGGGTGCCCCTGGCATCTCACCCATGGAGAAGGATTCCAGGAGGATGGACAGTATGGCCAAGAAAGGCTACCTAGCTGCATCTCTGGCTGTCAGACAGGCCAATTACAAGACCTATGCTGCACTGTACCAGAAAACCCTCTGGAATTCTGTTATGACCATGGCGGACAAGGCACCACCTGGGTTGGCTGCTGATCTGACTGAGATAGCCAGATGTGGCTTTGAAGCCACAAAATACCAATTTCATATGGCAGTAGATGCCAGTGACACCGCAGCCAGGTAGATGGCCTTGACAGTGGCCCTGAGAAGGTTTGCCTGGTATAGAGCCACAAACCTGACTCAAGATACTCAGGCTAAGGCCATGGACTTCCCAGTGGAAAATAATTCCTATCTGGGGACAAAACAGAGGCAAGCATGAAGAAGGTGGCTGACTACAAACCACCTATAATAGCAATACTGCAGAGGAAAAGGCTTCACCCTCCTGTAGGCCACAGGAAAGGGAGGTAGAGGTAGGGGCTATGGCAGACCTTTCTTCCAGGCCTAAGCCACCCCTGTCTATCAGCAACAAAGAGGTTACTTCAGGGGCAGGGGCAGAAAGGGCTCTGGATGAGGGACCAGACCCCCAGGCTATAGCCCAAGCAAAGCAGACTCCTGATATGTTGCCACCATTACCCGTAGGGAGGCAGGCTGACTGACTATTTTCAAACTTGGAAAACCATCACCACAGACAAGTGCATTCTGGAGGTGGTGAATCAGGGCCTAGCCCTCAGCTTCAAATCTCTTCCCAAATTGAGATCAAGGTTTTTTAGACCATCATCCCACACAGAAAGGGCACTCTTAGAAAAAGAAGTATCCAACCTGCTGGTGGCAAAAGCAGTGGAACCCAGTTCCACTCTCCCAAAGGGTGAAAGGGTTCTACTCAAGGTACTTCCTAGCTTTAAAGAAAAATGGGAAGTGTGTGACATGGTTGAATAGGACACTGTCTCAGCTGTTATGGAGAGTTTGAATGCAGGGATCTGTGCTGTTCTTTCCTTTCCTGTCTCTTGTACTGTAGGTCTGGTTGCTAGAAGCAAATTTTCCTGTGAGACCAAGGATTTGATCACCCTGACAGTCTCTGCAATTATTTGCCTCTCGGTATCTCTGTCTTCCTCGCTATTCTGTCTTTTTCTCTTGCATTTTGCTGGTATAAAAATATATGCAAATCATTATGTGAAAATGTAACTGATATTGGGATCCCTTTGTTTAGAAATTATGTAGTGTTACTGTTGAAATGTATATAATTATAGTTTGAGATGATTGCAAAAACCTATTGAGAACGCAAGGGGTTAATCTGAAATGCAATTTTGAAGCTTTTTGCAGAAGCTGTGAAAAAGGGGCCTCAGTTCTGGGACATTGTGTTCCTGCCTGCACCTGTCTGAAATATACAAGAACATTTTAGAATTGATTGTTAGAAAGGGGGGTTGCAGAGACTTCTAAAACAGAGCTGCAATTACTTGCAAGGCGCACAGAGAGATAGAAGGAAAACTCTGATGGATCTTCTCTATTAATTCTGCCTTTGTAACTAGTTATATGGAACAAGTTTATTTTTTTTATGTTACTGCTAGTACAAATACAGTAAATACGTTCTGCAAATTCTTTAGCTGCTTCTGGTTTTTCCTATGCTTCCTGACCTGTTCCTTGATGACAGATGGTGTTAGCCTAAATGGGATTTACGCCATGTATACTCTAAGCCAGGAGTATTGTGTGTGGGTACTGGACCTAGTACCAGTAAGGCATAGAAAAAGGTATGGATTCTGCAGCAGCAAGTCCAGGAGTGGTTACCTGGAGAATGGCAGCCAAACTAGCCCAGACAGAAGTCCAAGTTGAGACTGTACAACCAGCACAAGTTATGGAAAAAGAACAGGCAGTGACAGAACCTGAAAGCCTGATGGACTTTTTCAAATGGTGGGCTGTAGAACAAAAAGAGAGGAAAAGCGAGAGAAAAAGAAATTCAATATTTAGAAGCACAGAGGAGAGAAGAGATGCAGTGACAGGAGCAGCAGATGAGAAGAGATGCAGTGACAGGATCAGCGATGGCTGGATGCCTTGCAAGCTATCAAGGCAGAGGATCTGACACAGATCCAGATGAGCAACAAAACACAAGCAACTTAAAAGCCATTAAACTTACAAAGTTGTGTCCCTTGGATGATACTGAGGCATACCTGACAACTTTTAAAAGAGTTGCCGCAGCCTGCCAATGGCCAAAGCAGCAATGGACAATCAGACTGGTACCTTGCCTGACAGGGAAAGCCCAATTTGCCTACAGCAATATGGACACTGCACAGTCAGAAAACTATGACCTGGTGAAAAGTGAAATCCTGAAAAGGTATGACATCTCAGGAGAGATCTACAAGCAGAGATTTCGATCTCTGAAGTACAACTCAGCTGACAATCCTTGAGAAGCCTTCACCCTATTCAGAGAACTACTGATAAAATGGCTCCAACCAGAGGGCAAAACAGTCCCACAGATCATTGACACATTTGCAATGGAGCAATTTATCAACATCCTGGCTACAGATGTGCAGCTTTGGGTAAAGGAACACTGACTAGAAAGTGGGAAAGGGTTTATCTTCCTGGACATAAAGTCTCGCCACTATTCACATTAATGGGAGTATGCCGGAGGTGCTAGGACCCAGCGGGAGCAAACTTTCAGGAGGGCTGGCGCCTGAGATGGAGCCACAAGGCGGCACCACGAGCCTCGGCATGCGGTAATGACTATCTTAGCGTTGACCCTCCAGCTGCCTTTTTCCTTTTTCCCGCGTCGAGAGTGGCTTCAGTGACGACGTTGCTTGCCCATCAGAAGTCAAACTTCAAACTAGCTTATTTTTCAGTTTATTGTTTTGTATTTTATCTTCAATAAGTACCAAGTACATTAATAAATTCTGCTTCTAAGAGAGAAGTCTTCAGCCCTCCATTGATAGAGTCGACCATGAGTGGGGCAGGTGACGGTAGGGAGACTTTGTATGAAAGCTGTTCAGCCAGCGGGGCCGGGTCTGGTCTGCCGCCCTCCCCAGAGGGGGGGTGTCTGACAACGGATGGTCCAATGATGAGGGAGATGGGCGGTCTCCCTGGAAGCATAAAAAGAAACAATCCCATTCTCTGCACTGTTCGGCCTTGAGTTCTTCTTTGACACACAGGTTGAAGAAGAGACGGCATCACTCGAGGTCACCCTCTGGTACGTCTGCACATAGACGGTCGGTTATTAGGGCCAGGCGCCCGTCTCCACCTCTGTCAAGTCACGGTTTCTGTCTCTGAGGGCCAACCTCTATGACACTGGAGCCCTCTCCACCCATTGGAGGGTTTCCGATGAGCAGTTGCACCAGTGGGCTACTCTTATGGAGCAGTGGGTTTGGAGGTTGGCCCGATTGCCCGAACCGGCCTGTCCGACTCCAGGGCCTTCAGGCCCTTCGGTTCTGGGACAGCAGGTGGGGCGGTTAGGTCTTCCTAGTCATGCAGTGCCTTCTTCAGTGCCATCGACTCCTCGCTCTGGTGTCTATCCCCCTCACACAGCTGCAGCACAGGGGTCTACATCGATGCCCTTATCTCCTGTCAATTTTCATCCTGTAACTTCAAATCGCAGTTCTCAGACTTCTGTGACATTGCCGTTGTCTGCGGTGCTGACTTCTCTTGTGTCGAGCTGCCTTGCGGTGCCATGAGTGCTGTTGGCGCTGTCTGTGGTGCAGCGGGCTCTGTCAGAGCCATCCTCGGCATCGGGGCCTGGCATTGCCACGTTATCCATCGGTGTCTCCGGTGCTGGGGATGGAGCCGGCATCGGGTGTGGCATTACGTTCTTTGTCGGTGCCCCTGTGCGATGCCGTTTCTGTAGCGGCTCCTTCTTTGTTCTTGGTGCGTTTTCTTCAACGGCACTGGGGATGGGTGTGGCGCTGTCTAGTTTTCAGAGGTTTTCGACTCTGATTCTTCCTCCTTCTCTTCTTCCTCCTGGTTTTCACTCCATTCCTGTCTATACAGTCCCTCCTGGACTGTCAGGAGATGATTTTGAGCCAGATCCAGATCTTAGGCTAGGTGATGATGTTGATGTTGATACTGCCCTGGGGGCAGGGATTAATCCTCCTGCAGAGCCTGTTATTGAGGACCTTTCCTTTAAGTCTCTGCTCAAGAATTTAAATTCTGCCCTTTCTCTCCAAACCACAGAAATCAATTCTGGGAAGCTTTGTGTCTCCAATATCTTTGTCCCGGATATCCTTATGGATTTAACCCTTCCGGTACAGCCCTCTTTTGAGACCCTTTCACAGATGGTGTGGAAGAATCCAGCTCTTATTCTTTCTGTGGCCAAGTCCATAGATAGGAAATATGCCCCACCCGAGGATCGCCCCATCTTGGCCTCTCAAGCCTTTGCTGATGCCATAGTGTTCCTGGCAGAGAATGATAAGGCTGTCCTTCCTCAGGAATTTACAGCCCGACCTATGAACAAACAATCTCACAAGATAGACACCTTAGGTAAGAGAGTCTTTGCTGCCTCAACCCTGGGCATGCGCATTGCCAGGTACCAGGGCTATTTTTCTCAATATGAGTATGTTCTTTGGCATTCGCTCAAAGCAATGGTAGAAGCTCTGCCCGAATGGGGGTGGTTAACTCAGAGCTACTTCAAACCATAACTAGGGGTTTCGAGTCCAAAAACCAACAGGTTAAAGCTGCAACGGATGCCTTTGATTCCACTTCCCGTGCGGTGGCAGCTGGCATCTGCACCCATCGCCATTCTTGGCTGCATACTTCGGCCTACATGAATAACACTCAGCAGCAGGTCATGGCCTTACCTTTCGATGGTATGTATCTGTTCGGACCTCAGGTGGAGCAAGCACTAGAGGCCACACAGAAGACTAGGTCCGCCATTAAGACAGCCAGACCTGTGCCCATCCCCTCCCGAGGGGGTGGGAACAAGCACCAGTTTCACAACCGTCAATCCTTTCGGGGCAAAGGCAGAGGAGGTTTTAACAGAACCAGAACCCTCAGCCACAAAACAAAGTGTAGCAGAAGGCATAAGGGCCCAAAGGCCCAGTACCACCTTCTGAGTTTCCGGCATGGTCCCAGCTCAGCAACCTGAGGGCACTCCTCCTCAGCAGTGGGAGGACGTCTGACTTAGTTCTACAACCAGTGGAAATCTATAACGTCAGACAAATGGGTCCTCTGGATAATCCGCGAGGGGTACTCTCCCAATCTTTGGGAACCCCTTCCAGATCATCCTCCCAAACGACAGCCCAGGGTCGACAGTACAGTCACATCTTCTTGCTTCCGAGGTACAAGGCCTTCTGAACAACAGGGCAGTAGAAGTAGTTCCGCTGGATCAACGAAACACAGGATCTTCCTGGACATAAGTCTCCACCACTCATTCACACTATTGGGATCTGCGCCGGAGGCACTAGGACCCAGCGGAACAAACTTTTTGCTGGAGGCTGCTGCCAGAGATGGATCCGCGAGGAGGCAGTACGAGACCTCAGCTCGTGCAGTGTTCTCATCTCGGTCGACCCTCCAACCGCCTCAGTTCCTTTTTCCTGCCGTCGAGTGTGCTTCAGTGACAACGTCGCCGCCACGCTGAGTCAAACTTCAAACTGGCAGCATAGTTTTCAGTTTTGTTATTTTGTAGTAATATCTCGATAAGTATCGCTTAAGTTTGCTCTTATTTAAAAAAAAAAAAAAAAAGTCTCAGCCTACTTTGTGAGTCGACCATGGAAGCAGGTCAGGTGTGGTGGGAGACTTCATATGAAAGCTGTTCAGTCAGTCGGGCTGGGTCCAGTCCTTCGCCCAGCCTTCCTCCGGAAGGGGTCTGACAATGGTCAGTCAATGCCACGAGGCAGGCGGTCCCCAGGCATAAAATAAATGGTCACATTCTCAGCACCGTTTGGCCTCGAGCTCTTCTTCAGCCCACAGGTCAAAAAGAAGGCATCACTCGAGGTCACCCTCTGATATGTCTCGCGTGGGCGGTCGGTTACTGGGGCTAGTTGCCAGTCTCCTCCTTTGGAGTTGCCAGCTTCTGTTTCTGGTAGCCGGCGTCTTGACATCGACCCTACCCACGCCGCATGTAGGTCTTCAGATGAGCAGTTTCATCAGTGGAGCAATGGGCTCGGAGGTTGGTTCAGCTACCTGGCTCGGTCACTCCAGGGGCTTTCCAGGCTTCTTCGGGAGACCAGGTAGGGCAGTTGAGCCTCCCTGGTCGTGTGGCACTGTCTTCGGTGCCGTCGACCTCGCACTTAGGTGTTCCCCTCACTGGCTTCGCGCGCGAGGGGCCACACCATGCCTTTATCTCCTGCTCTTCTTCCTCCTTACCCTCAAATCCTGTTTTCAGAGTCTTGAGTGTTTGGTGCCCTCGGCATCGGCGGCACCTGGCGCCATCTTCAGGCCGGTGCGTCTGTCGGCGCCTTCGTCCGGCACTGTGCGTGGCGCTGTCAGTCATCTCTGTGCTGTCTTCGGCACTATCGCTTCTCTGCACCGTCTTGACACTATGTGGGTCTCGGCACCCGTTTCGGCGCTGTGTGGGTCCTCGGCACCGTTTTCGGTGCTGCGTGGTTCCTCGGTGCCGTTCTCGGTGCCATGCGCTTCTTCGGCACCGTACGCCTCTGCAGCTCCGGGCGCTGTCAGGGCATCTTCCGCTTTTCAGGACTCCTCCTTTCACTCTTTTCCTTCATCCCTTTCCTCGGATTTTCACTCCTTTCCTGTCCATACAGTCCCTCCTGGACTGTCAGAAGATGACATTGAGCCTGACCCAGACCTTCGGCTGGGTGATGAAGTGGAGGAAGCAGGATCATACTGCTGCAGAGCCTGTGGTCGAGGAACCTGTCCTTTGAGTCTCTCCTGAAAATTTGATTTCCACTCTTTCTCTCCAGAATACAGACATTGATCCTGGGAAATTAAGACTCCAATACCTTCATGCTCCGGAGAGACCTACAGATTTGACTCCTCCGGTTCAGCCTTCCTTCAAGACGCTGTCTCAAATGGTATGGAATAATCCTGCTCTCACCCCTTCGGTGGCTAAATCCATAGATAGGAAATATTCAGCCACCATGGATCGACCCATTTTGGCGTCTCAAGCCTTTGCGGATCCTATTATAGTCCTGGCAGAGAATGATAAGGTCGTTCTTCCCCAAACTACTACAGCTCGACCTATTAACAAAGAATCTCGTAAGACAGACAGCTTAGGTAAGAGAGTCTTTACTGCTTCCACCCTAAGTATGCATATCGCCAGCTACCAAGGCTATTTCTCCCAATATGAGTATATCCTGTGGCACTCTATCAAACAGATGGTTGAAGCTCTACCGGAATCGGATACAAAGCCAGAGCTTCTTCAAACCATTACCAGAGGTATCGAATCTAATAACCAGCAGGTTAAAGCAGCTATGGATGCTTTCGACACTGCTTCCCGTACGGCGGCTGCTGGTATTTGTACCCGCCGTCATTCCTGGCTGCGCACTTCAGGCTTCACGAATGACGCGCAGCAGCAGGTAATGGCGTTGCCTTTTGATGGTGCATATCTTTTTGGTCCTCAGGTAGAACAAGCTCTAGAAGCTACGCAAAAGACTAGGTCAGCCATTAAGTTGGCTCGACCTCCTCCTGTCCCCTCTCGAGGGAGTGTCAATAAACGCCAGTTTCATAACCGTCAGTCCTTTCGAGGCAGAGGCAGAGGAAATTTCCATAAAAATCAACCTGCCCAACCTCAAAAGAAGACACAGCAGAAAGCGCAAGGGCCCAAAGCGCCCAGCGCCACCTTATGAGTTGCTGGCCCAAGTCCCATCTCAACTGCCCGAGGTGGACTTTTCCTCACCGGTGGGAGGTCGTCTGATGCACTTCTACAACCAATGGAAGTCCATAACCTCAGACAAATGGGTCCTTTGGATAATTCGCGAGGGGTATTCACTCAATCTTGTGGAGACCCCTCTGGATCGTCCCCCCAAACGACAGCCCAGGCTGTCAAGCCTTCAGTCAGACCTTCTCGCCGCCGAGATTCAGGGCCTTCTGAACAACAGGGCAGTAGAAGTAGTGCCGCTGCATCAACGGAACACAGGGTTCTACTTCCATTACTTTCTGGTTCCAAAGAAGTCCGGGGGCATGCGCCCCATTTTGGATCTCAGAAGGCTAAACAAATTTCTCCAAGGAGAAATTCAGAATGATTTCTCTAGGAACCTTGTTACCTTTGCTTCATCAACACGACTGGCTAGTCTCCCTAGACATGCAGGATGCTTACCAGCACATTTCTGTTCACCCAAGGCATCACAAATTCCTGAGGTTTGTGGCTCTGGGACAACATTATCAGTTCAGAGTCCTGCCCTTTGGGCTATCCTCGGCGCCACAGGTTTTTACAAAGTGTTGTGCGCACCTCAGAAAGGTCGGAATACAGGTGTTCCCTTATCTGGACGATTGGCTTCTGGCAAGCCCTTCCAGGCAGGGAACTTTGGACACCATAGAGATGACCTCTCGCTTTCTCACGTCCATGGGAGTTCTGCTAAACCTCAAAAATCTCAGTTGCAGCCCTCCCAGAGGCTCCTTTTATAGGGACTCTTCTGGACACCTCCTGTATGAAGGCTTTTCTTCCAGAGGACAGAGCGATATCCTTCAGATGGCCCGTCACATCGGGAAAACAACTCAGTCCCAGCTCTCTCGATGCAACGGATGCTAGGCCTCATGGCATCCTCGGTGTTCACTGTACCCTAGCACGTCTGCACATGAGAACTACTCAGTGGATGCTCAGTACTCAGTGGTCCCCAACCACTCACCATGCAGTCCTTTCCCATCAAAGTGACAGAACCTCTAAGAGGTCACTCACCTGGTGGACTCAAGAGAGCAATCTCCTGGAAGGTACCCTTTGCTCCTCTGGAGCATCAAATTTTCATTACCACAGGCAGCGTCCCTAATGGGGTGGGGCGCTCACTGTCAGTCTCTCATACTCAGGAGTACGTGGACTCAAGTCGAGTCCCAGCTTCACATAAATGTCCTAGAGATGAGAGCCGTCCTTTATGCGATCCGGTTGAAGGACATTCTGTCACAAGAACATTCTCCTTCAAGCGGACAACAAAGCAGTGATGTACTACATCAACAAGCAAGGCGTTGCTCACTCTTACCCCTTATGCAGGGAAGCGATGAGAGTGTGGGAATGGTGCTTAGAGCACAAGACTCTAATTCAAGTGGTCTACCTACCGGGAATACAGAACAAACTGGCAGACCGTCTCAGCAGAACAGAAACAGACCCTCACGAATGGTCCCTCGACTCAACCGTAGTTCAGTCACTATTCAGAGAGTGGGGAACTCCAGACCTGGACCTTTTTGCATCCCCACTCAACGCAAAACTGCCTCTCTTCTGCTCCAGAAATCCAGTGCCTGGCATTTTCTGTCAGGATGCGTTCAGGCTGCAGTGGACAAAACGCTTTTTACGCCTTTCCACCTCTTCCTCTAATTCAGAGGGTACTCCTCAAGTTCAAATCCAAGGGGGACAAAATGATCCTCATTGCTCCCTTCTGGCCTCGACAACTGTGGTTTCCACTACTGAACAATATGTTGGCAGTTCCTCCGAGACCACTTCCCCTTCAGACGAACCTCTTGACTCAGGGGTCTGTGGTCCATCCCAACCTGAGATCGCTTCACCTTCACGCTTGGCTCCTGAAGAGGCAGAAGTAAACCAGTTCAATGTGTCTCGAAGGGTTTCAGATATTCTTCTGGCTGCATGGAAACCAGCCACTAGGAAAAATTACACAGCCAAATGGAAAAGCGTTTCTCGCTCTGGTGTGCAAAGTCCTCTTTGAATCCTTTTTCCTGCCCACCAGATAAAGTTCTGGAGTACCTCTTAGACCTCTCAAATTCAGGTCTACAGTACTCTACGGTCAAAGTTCACCTTAGTGCCATTTCAGCGTATCATGAGCCGTTTTTTTTTCCTTATCTCTGGCTCAGTTACATGTGGTTAAGAGGTTTCTTAAAGGAATTCTGCATACCAGACCTCCTACAAGACATCCAGTTGCAGCCTGGGACATCAGTCTTGTGCTAGACATGCTCACTCAGAAACCTTTTGAACCTCTGGCTACCTGTGAGCTAAAATTTCTCACCTGGAAGACGGCCTTCCTAGTGGCCATTACCTCAGCCCACAGGGTCTCTGAGATACATGCCCTGGTCACAGACCCTCTGTATACTGTGTTCCATAAGGACAAAGTAGTCCTTAGGACTCATCCGAAATTTCTTCCTAAGGTTGTGTCAGAATTTCATCTAAACCAACCTTTGGTCCTTCCCTCTTACTTTGCGGACTTCCAAAATGAAGGAGAACGATCCCTTCATTCCTTGGACGTTAAAAGAGCTTTGCGTTTCTATCTAGATAGAACCAAGGACTTTCGCAAAGCTCAACAACTGTTTGTTTCCATCAGTGAGACCCGGCTGGGTCAACCTGTCGCTATCAGATGTATCTCAGCATGGTTATTGGCATGCCTTCACCTCGCTATTCCATGGCGCGAGGTTAAGTTGGAGGGCAGGGTTTCGCTCACTCTACTAAACAGTCGTGCATCCCACAGGAATTTATAGCGTGCCCATTGCAGATATTTACTGCAGCCACCTGGAGCTCAGTGCATATTTTAGTTAAACATTATGCACTGGATGTCCATGCCAGACGACATTCTTCTTTTGGCAGAGCCATCCTTAATGGACTTCTGTCTTAGAAGCGTGAGCTCTTGGTCTCTCCTGCGCCCTCTCGAGGATTATTAGCTCGGTACTCTCCCAATAGGTGTGAATTAGTGGTGGAGACTTATGTCCAGGAAGATATGAAAATGCGTACCTACCATAATTCTTGATCTTCTTGGATGAGGCTCCACCACTCATTCACCCTACTCCATCCTCCGAGCTCACCTCTATTGTTGGTCTTACTCCCTCAAATCTTTAGGCTGTGAAGACTTCTTTGTTGACCCTTCTTATACGAGTTGTCCGGACTATCTTATGTCCGGTTTTGGTTAGGTTATCCTTCTAGGTTAGTTACGCTGCACCTCCTCGGTAAAAAAGGTACTGAGGCAGTTGGAGGGTCGACGCCGAGATGGTCATTACCGCACGAGCTGAGTCTCGCGGTGCCGTTCCTCGCGGCTCCATCTCTGGCACCAGCCCTCCAGCAAAAAAGTTTGCTCCCGCTGGGTCCTAGTGCCTCCGGCGCAGATCCCAATAGTGTGAATGAGTGTTGGAGACTCGTCCAAGAAGATCAAGAATTATGGTAGGTACATAATTTTCATTTTCTCTCCCATTACTTTCTGGTCCCAAAGAAAACTGGCGGCATGTGCCCTATTCTGGATCTCAGAAAGTTAAACAAATTCCTGCACAAGGAAAAGCTCAAGATGATATAACTTGCTACCCTGCTACCTTTGATTCATCAACATGATTGGCTAGCCTCCCTGGGCGTGCAGGATGCCTACCACCAGATTCTCATACACTCAAAGCACCACAAGTACCTAAGGTTCGTGGCATTGTGTCAGCACTGTCCATTCAGAATCCTGCCCTTTGGGCTATCCTCGGCGCCTCGAGTTTTTACAAAGTGTTGTGCAATTCTCGCAGCGCACCTCAGGCAAGTCGAAATACAAGTGTTCCCATATCTGGACAACTGGCTCCTAGCAAGTCTCTCCAGGCAAGAGACTCTGAAGGCCATGGCCTCAGACTTCCTCACGTCTATGGGAGTTCTGCTGAACCTCAACAAGTCGCAGTTGCAGCCCTCCCAGAAGCTCCTCTTCATAGGAACTCTTCTGGACACCTCCTGTGTGAAGGCTTTTCTTCCACAGGACAGAAGGAGTGATATCTTGCACATGGCCGGGCACATCAGAGAGGACAGCTCGGTTCACACTATCTCGATGCAATGAATGCTGGGCCTCATGGCATCCTCAGTGTTCACTGTACCCTTGTCTCGTCTACACATGAGAATCTTTCAGTGGATGCTCAGTGGTCCCCTACCACTCACCCTCAGTCCTTTCTCCTCAAGGTGATGGAACCTCTGAAGAGGTCGCTCACCTGGTGGTCTCAGGAGGACAACCTTCTGGAAGGATATCCCTTCGCCCCTCTGGATCATCAGATCTCCATTACCACGGATGCATTTCTGATGGGTTGGGGAGCTCACTGCCGGAATCTTCACACCCAGGGTATGTGGACTCAGGACAAGTCTCAACTTCACATTAACACCCTGGAAATGAGAGCCGTCCTGTATGCAGTCTGAGTTTTGGAGGACATACTCTGTCAAAAGAACATTCTCCTTCAAATGGACAACAAGGCAGTGATGTACTACATCAACAAACAGAGCAGCACACACTCTTACCCATTATGCAGGGAAGCAATGAGAGTGTGGGAATGGTGCCTGGAGCACAAGGCTCTGATTCAGGTGGTTTACCTGCCAGGAGTGCAAAACACGCTGGCAGACCATCTCAGCAGAACGGAGACGGATCCTCACGAGTGGTCTCTCAACTTAACCATTGTTCAGTCACTCTTCAAAGAGTGGGGAACTCCAGACCTGGACCTTTTTGCGTCCCCACTCAACGGAAAACTGCCTCTCTTCTGCTCCAGAAATCCAGGACCTGGTGTTTTTTGTCAGGATGCGTTCAGGCTGCAGTGGACAAAACGCTTTCTATACGCATTTCCTCCTCTTCCCCTAATTCAGGGGATACTGCTCAAATTGGAGTCCCGGGGGGGCAGAATGATCCTCATTGCCCCCTTCTGGCCTCGGCAGATATGGTTCCCGCTACTCAACAGACTATCGGAACCCCCCCGCCCCGAAAACGCTTCCCCTTAAGACGAACCTTCTGACCCAGGGTCCTGTGGTCCATCCCAACCTGATGTCGCTTCACCTTCATGCTTGGCTCCTGAAGAGAGAGAGGTGAATAAGTTCAATGTTTCTCGTAGAGTTTGATATTTTTTTGGCTGCGTGTAAGTCGGCCACTAGGAAAACCTACACAGCTAAATGAAAGCGTTTCTCTATCTGGTGTGCAAAATCCTCTTGGAGCCCTTTTTCCTGCCCACTGAATAAAGTCTTGGAGTATCTCTTAGACCTCTCAAACACAGGTCTGCAGTACTCCACAATCAAAGTTCATCTTTGTGCCATTTCGGCATATCATGAGCCGGTACTTTCCATGTCACTGGCTCAGCTGCTCGTAGTTAAGAGGTTTCTTAGGGGTATTTTGCATACTAGACCTCCTATTAGATGTCCAGATGCAGCCTGGGACATTAACCTTGTGCTAGACATGCTCATAAACCTTTCGAGCCTCTAGCTACTTGCGAGTTGAAGTTCCTCACTTGGAAAACGGCCTTCCTGGTGGCCATTACTTCGGCCTGTAGAGTTTCTGAAATACACACACTGGTCACAGACCCCCCGTACACTGTATTTCACAAGGACAAAGTAGTTCTTAGGACTCATCCTAAGTTTCTCCCTAAGGTTGTCTCAGAATTCCATCTAAACCAACCTTTAGTCCTTCCTACCTACTTTGCGAACTTCCAGAATGAAGGGAGCGTACCTTCATTAAGCTGGATGTTAAGAGAGCGTTGCGGTTCTATCTAGATAGAACGAAAGCAATTTGCAAGCTCAACAGCTGTTTGTCTCCTTCAGCGAGACCCAGCTGGGTCATCCTGTTGCTATCAGATGCATTTCAGCATGGCTGGTGGCATGCCTTAGCCACTGCTATTCTATGGCACAGGTCAAGCTGGATGGCAGAGTGTACGCTCACTCTACCAGAGCAGTCGTGGCATCTCTGCTGGAAATCCGTAATGTGCCCATTGCAGATATTTGCAATGCAGCTACCTGGAGCTCTGTGCATACATTCGTTAAGCACTATGCCTTGGATGTCCATGCCAGTGACATTTGTCATTTGGCATGACCATTCTTAACGGACTTCTGTCCTAAAGCGTGAGCTCTTTATCTCCTGCCGCCTGTCTTGGGGGATTATTTAGCTTGGTACTCTCCCATTAGTGTGAATGAGTGGTGGAGACTTTATGTCCAGGAAGATATGGAAAGTACCTATCGTAATTCTTGATCTTCTTGGATGAAGTCTCCACCACCCATTCACATGTCCACCCACCATCACCCGAGCTCACTTCTTCTCTGTTTATGGTATTCACTCCCTCAATGGCTGAGCTGTGAAGACTTTGTGGTTGACCCTTCTTACACGGGTCATTTGGACTATCTTATGTCTGATTTTTTACAATAGTCCTTTCTAGATTAGTTATGCTGCACCTCCTCAGGAAAAAAAAGGTACTGAGGCGGTTGGAGTATCAACGCCGAGATAGTCATTACCGCACGCGCCGGGGCTTGCGGTGATGCTTCCTCACAGCTCCATCTCAGGCGTCGGCCCTCCTGAAAAGTTTGCTCCTGCTGGGTCCTAGTGCCTCCAGTGTACTCCCATTACTGTGAATGAATGGTGGAGACTTCATCCAAGAAGATCAAGAATTACGGTAGGTACGTAATTTCCATTTTCTTTGGCCGAGGACTACCAAATGGTCAGACAGACACCACAGCAGCGAAGTAACTGCCAAGCACCGGTAGGACACTCTTTTTTTCCCATTTAAATGCCAAGTCTGATAAGAACTCTGGTGGGGGTAACAAATCTGTGCCCAAAGACGTTATTTGCTATAACTGTAATAAGCCAGGTCATATTGCAAGAAATTGCCATATGAAGAGTGGCACTGGAGCAGATTTGTCCTTGGCAAATTGGGGCAAGTATTTAACAGATGAAAAGGTGGGGGACAAGACTGTAAAGGGACTCATTGATTTGGGAAGCAGACAGACCCTAGTGAATGTTGAAGTGCTGGGAAAACACTGTGCAAAAGGACCAGGTACTGGTGTCATCTGCATCCATGGGGATATTCGATACTATCCCACCACCCAAGTGACTTTGACCATTAATGTGTACGCACCAAAGGAAAGTGGAGGTAGTACCTAAGTTACCTTTACCCATGATTATTGGAAATGACTGTCCAGAATTTACTGAGTTAATCTTAGAGGTACTGAGTCCTGCAGTTTCAGCAGCAGTGGTAACAAGAGCCTAGGCAAAGAAAATCTCAAACCATGGGGATACTTTTCCTTTCAGTGACTTTGGTTCAGACTTGTTTGAGCATAACTCCAAGATCTGGAAATGCAGGAAAGAAAGAGCGATACCTGAAGAAACTGTAGCAACAAATGACTGATGGACATAAAGGTTAAAATGAGAAAATGCTGCAGCTAAACTGATAATTGACTGTGATTTTGTTTCACAGCAGGCTAACAATGTTTCTCTCCTAGGGTTATTTTAAGCAGTTGGGGGTGAAACCAAAACAGGGTGGACCAATGTTTAAAAAATGTAATGGGTTACTCTACAGAGTTTGGGTTAAACCTCAGACACAGGGACAGACAGAACAGTTGGTTATACCAAAGAAGTATAAAACAGTTGTTACAGATAGCACATGCTAGTCCTATGGCTGGTCACTTAGGGAGGGATTGCACCCTGGACAGATTGCTATATAGATTTTACTGGCCTGGAATTCATGAAGATGTTGTTACCTATTGTAATTCCTGTGCAGAGTGTCAGAAAGTAGCCCCAGTCACTAGAAAAGACAAGGTACCCGTGCCTACCCTTGATAGATGTGCCTTCTGAGAGGAATTGCAATGGATCTGATTGGTCCTTTAGCCAAAAGTAAGAAGGAAATAGATTTATCCTGGTAGTATGCGACTATGCTACTTGATACCAGAAGCAGTTCAATGCATACTGTCACAGCTTCAAAAATGTTCAGCAGAGTGGGCATACCTAAAGAAATTATTACTGATCAGGGTAGTAATTTTGGTGCTGCATTATAAGAGCTGTACAGACTACTAGGTATCACTGCCGTAAGAACCTCCCCATCATTTTCAGATAGACGGTCTTGATGAACATTTTAACCAAACCCTAAAACGCATGTTAAAATGGTTTATAAAAGGGGAAGGGAAAGAGTGGGACCAATACTTGCCTTACCTACTTTTTGCTTACAGAGAAGTGCCATAGGCTTCAGCAGGGTTTTCACCATTTGAAATGCTGTATGGTAGGCAGCCAAGAGGGCCACTGGATGTGATAAAAGAAACATGGAAAGATAACCCCACTCAGAAACAATCTATAATGTCTTATATGTGTGCCCTAAGGAAGAAGCTGGCAAAATATGTTGAAATTGCCCATAGTAATCAGGAAGAGGCCCAAAAGCAGCAGAAGGTATATTATGAGCATGGGGTAAAAGAAAAGGTTTTGAGCCAGGTGAAAAGGTTTTGCTACTGTTACCCACAACAGAAAATAAACTGTTGATGAAGTGGCAAAGGCCTTATAAGGTTCTTAGATGTACTGGCACCGTTAACTATGAGACTGAGACCCCTGACAGGAAAAATCCTACAAAGATATACCATGCTAACCTCCTCATGAAATGGGTTGAAAAAATGCCAAAAGCTGCTTTTCTAGTTTACCAGAAACTGATAAAGAAGATATTGATGTATCTTATGATAGAATGGAACAAACTGTAACTGCTGATGCCAGAAAGTGAAAGTTTCCTTAACCTCAGAACAAATTGCAGAAATTTGTAATGTGCTAAAGACATTTAACAGTAATTTTGCCACAGTACCGGGCCGAGCAAAAGGTATCAAGCACGTGATAGTGCGAAGGAATGTCCACCTATTGAGCAAAAAGACATACAGGTTACCAGAGCGGTTAAGAGCTGATGTGATTAAGGAAATACAAAAACGAAAGCATTGGTTATCATAGAAGAGTCAAGGGTACTTAGTCATCTCCAATGGTAACTGTAAAAAAAAAAAAAGAGTGTTAGAATCTCTCTTGATTTTAGGAAACTTGATCAAGTGTCAAGAATTTGACAGTTATCCTATGCCCAGAATAGATGATTTGGTGGACAGACAGGGGAGTGCAAGGTATATTAGTACCTTGATCTCACCAAGGGTTGAGTGGCAAATCCTTTAGCTAAAGAATCCAGAGATAAAACTGCATTTGCCACTCCTGTTGGATTCTGTCAGGTCACCACCATGCTATTTGGTTTATATGGTGCGCCAGCTACATTCCAGCAGTACATGAATGTAATTTTTCCCTCAGACACTGGTTATTGTGCTGCATACCTAGATGATGTTGTGGTATGCAGTCCAGGCTGGAAAAGCCACCTGAAACACCTACGAGCAGTTATCCAAGGTATCAAAAATGTAAGTCTCACTATTAATCCTACCAAATGTGCATTGGGCATGCAGGAAACCAGATATTTGGGCTATGTGTTGGAAAATGGAGAAGTTAAGCCAGAAATTTCTAAAATAGAAACTGTAGCTAATAGCCCTGTCCCTAAAACCAAGAAACATGTCAGGTCATTTTTAGGGATGGCTGGTTATTAAAGGACATTTGTTCCCAACTTTGCAGAGTTAGCTACTCCCTTCACTGAACTCTCAAAAAAACAGTTCCCAAATAGAGTGAAATGGATCCCAGAGTGTGATGAAGCTTTTCAAGCCATTAAGGCTGCATTATGTTCAGCCCCTGTTTTGAGAAGCCCAGATTTTGAGAAATCATTTTTGTTACAAACGGATGCATCAGAGGCAGGCCTAGGTGCAGTCCTGAGTCAAAATATAGCTGGGACAGAACATCCTATTCTGTCCATAGGTAGGAAGTTGCATGACAGAGAAAAGGTACTCCACCATTGAAAAGAAATGTTTAGCAACAAAGTGGGCCCTGGAATCACTTAAGTTTTTGTTTGCTAGGAACTGGCGTTGTACTTATGAGATCACAATCCTCTCTGTTGACTTAATCAAATGAAAGATAAAAATTCCAGAATCACAAGGTGGCACCTGGCACTACAGCCATTTAAATTCAAGGTGATACACAAATCTGGTAAAGAGAATAGCAATGCTGATTTTCTGTCAAGATGTCGATCAGGAATTGCGGGTTCTGAAGGTTGGAACTGCTTCTGGGTATCAAGTAGCATAGTCGCATACTACCAGGATAAATCTATTACTGTTTTTACTTTTGTCTGAAGGACCAACCACATCCATTGCAATTCTCTCAAAAGGCACATCTATCAAGGGTAGGGGCACCAGGGGCACCTTGTCTTTTCTAGTGACTGGGGCTACTTTCTGACACTCTGCACAGGAATTACAGTAGGTAACAACATCTTCATGAATTCCAGGCCAGTAAAATCTATACAGCAATCTGGCAAGGGTGCGATCCCTCCTTGAGTGACCAGCCATAGGATTATCATGTGCTGTCTGTAACAACTCTGTTCTATACTTCTGTGGTATAACCAATTGTTCTGTCTGTTCCTGTGTCTGAGGTTTAACCCAAACTCTGTACAGTAACCCATTACATTTTTTAAACATTGGTCCACCCTGTTTTGGTTTCACCCCCAGCTGCTTAAAATAACCCTGGAGAGAAACATTGTCAGCTTGTTCTGAAAGAAAATCACAATCAGTTAACAGCTTAATTTCAACATTTTCATATGTTAACCCCTTATGTCCATCAGGCATCTGTTGCCACAGTTTCTTAAGGCATCGTCTTTCCTTCCTGGATTTCCGGATCTTGGAACTGTGCTCAAACAAGTCTGAATCAAAATTGGCAAAAGGAAAAGAGTCCCCACCATCTGAAATTTTCTTTGCCTGAGCACTTGTCAACACAGCTACTGAAACATCAGGATTTACTCCCTGTTTGATTAACTCAGTAAATCCTGGAAAGTCATTTCCAATAATCACAGGCATAGGTAACTTAGGTACTACCCCCACTTTCATTTGGTGCGACACACCCTTAATGGTCAGAGTCACTTGGGCGATGGGATAGTATCGAGTGTCCCTGTGGATGCAGATGACACCAGTACCTGGTCCTTCTGCACAGTGTTTTCCCAGCACTTCAACATGCACTAGGGTCTGTCTGATTCCCGAATCAATGAGTCCCTTTACATTCTTGTCCCCCAACTTCATATCTGTTAAGTACTTGCCCCAATTTGCCAAGGACAAATCTGCTCCATTGTCACTCTTCCTACGGCAGTTTCTTGCAATATGACCTGGCTTATTACAGTTATAGCAAATAATGTCTTTGGACACAAATTTGTTACCCCCAGCAGAGTTCTTATCAGACTTGGAGTTTAAATGGGAAAAAGTGTCTTACCGGTGCTTGGCTGTTACCTCACTGCTGTGGCATCTGTCTGGCTGTTTGAAGTCCTCGGAAAGAAACAGCCTTTCCCCACTTTCTGGTTGATGTTCCTTTACCAGCTGCACATTTGTAGGCAGGATGTTGATGAATTGCTCTGTTGCAAATGTGCCAATGATCTGTGGAACTGTTTTGCCCTCTGGTTGGAGCCATTTTATCAGGAGTTCTCTGAGTCAGGTGAAGGCTTCTGGAAGATTGTCGACTGAGTTGTAGTTCAGAGATCAAAATCTCTGCCTGTAGGTCTCTCCTGAGATGTCATACCTTTTCAGGATTTCACTTTTCACCAGGTCAAAGTTTTCTAACTGTGCAGTGTCCATATTGCTGTAGGCAAGTTGGGCTTTTCCTGTCATGTAGGGTACCAGTCTGATTGTCCATTGCTGCTTTGGCCATTGTCAGGCTGTGGCAACTCTTTCAAAAGTTGTTAGGTATGCCTCGATATCATCATTGGGGGACTGGGGTAGTACATGGGATAACACAGATCTTTATGCAGGGGATAGGTTACACGTCAGCAGGGCAGGGTCACAGGTGTTGAAGCAGAAGCTGGGGGATTTCATCAATGAGAGATATCATTTAAACTAGGTGGGGGGAGGCATTGGAGCTGGGAATCACCAGGAGAGGGGTTACCATGGACCTTCCCCCACCTCCGGTATAGATACGACCTTAGGTGAAATTGGGGTTGAAGTGAAGGGTAAAGAAGCAGGAAGGATAGGAGTAGTAGTGTGGAGAATGGTTTCACTAAATGCTAGGAGCCTGGGAAACAAGTTGGTAGAGTTGCAGGCATTGATGGCAGAAGGGGAGGTGGACATAGCTGCCATTACTGAGATATGGGCAACCAGGCATCATGACTGGGTCCTAACCATCCCAGGGTACAAACTATTCCAGAGGGATAGCGATAAGGGAAGGCTTTGGGGTTGCCATTTACGAAAGGAAGGGATCAGATGTAATAGGGAGGAAGGGGTGGAGGGCAGGTCGGAGTAATCTGGCTGCAACTACATAGCCAGAAAGGGACCAAGATCTGTCAGGGGTCATTTATAGACCTCGGCCCAGAAGGAGGACATTGACAGGAATTGGGTGAGCAGATGAGGCATAGTGGCGAAGGGAGCACAGTGGTGGTGGGGATTTTAATCTACCGGGGTGGATTGGAGCATTACAGTAACCACTTGTGCCAGGGAGCAGATCCTCCTGGAAGCATTTCAGGATGGCTTCCTCACCCAGAGGGTAATGGAGCCAACGAGGAGGGAATATACTAGACCTGGTACTGGAAGATGGTGAACAGGTCAGGGATGTAAGGGTGGAGGAATCTCTAGCAATGCAGCACCACCGCGAGTGTGGTTCTCAATCAGTCTGGGTAGGAAATAGCCACTACAAAAACTAGGGTTCTGGACTTCAAAAGGGTGGACTTTGGCAGGATGGGACACATACTGGAAAGTCATATGGCAAGCATCTGCCCAGAAATGGACACGGAACAAAAATGGGCAGTCATCAAGGCAGGACTGGCTGAAGCCACTAAAACTTGTGTCAAGAGCCAGAGCAAGAAAGTCAGGACCAGGAAACCAAGTTGGATGAGTAGAGAGGTTGTGGAGAAGGTGAGGGAGAAGAGGAATGCATTCAGGATCTACAAGAGATCCAACAGGGCAGAAGACAGAGAAGAATATGTGATGAAATCCAGAGAAGTGAGAAGAGTGGTAAGGACAGCAGAGGCGGCTAGGAAACGGAGGTTAGCAAGGGGGATCAAAGAAGGAGAAAAGGATTTCTTAAGATATATCAGAAAGAAGAGCAAGCAAGGATCACATTGTTAGGATCAGGACGGGAAGTTGGTGGGTAGAAAAGGGGGCTGAGCAGGCATAAGTACTTAATGAATATTTCTATTCAGTCTTCACCAAGGAGAGGGATGGAACCATACCTGAGAAGAAGGGCAAGGTGGGATAGGGTGGGGGAGTAGCAACCATGGATGGAGAAATCACAATGGAAAAGGTGAGGGAGGGCCTAAAGTCCCTGAAGGTGGACAGGGCACCTGGCCCAGATGGAATCCACCCAGGCTTCTGAGAGTTGTTGGCAGAGTCCTGGCAGGGCCATTGGTGGACATGTTCAATTCCTCTGTGCTCTCAGGGTGCATGCCCAGGGACTGGAGGGAAGCAGATGTGGTACCTCTCAATAAGAGTGGACCCAAGGACGAACTGGGGAATTATAGACCGGTAAGTCTTATTGCAATTGTGGGAAAACTGATGGAGACAATCCTCAAGGAAAGACTGGTGCAGTTTCTTGAGGATAACAATCTCTAGGACAGCAGGCAGCACGGGTTTGTCTCAGGCAGATCCTGCCAGATGAACTTGGTTGATTTTTACGACTGAGTTACGAGGGCACTGGATAGGGGACATGCGGTGGATGTCCTCTACCTGGATTTAGCAAGGCCTTTGACTCTATGCCACATGGTGAGCTAACATACAAGTTGAAGAGTCTGGGAGCAGAGAGAAACTGGTCAGATGAGAGAAATTGGCTGCAGGGTAGACAGCAGAAGGTAGTAGTTGGGGAGGGGGCATCTGAACCCAGGGCAGTAACAGGTAGTGCACCACAGGGCTCAGTGCTGGGACCGGTTCTGTTTAACATTTTCATAGCCAACATTGCAGAGCGGGATTAAGAGCAAGATCAGTCTCTTTGCAGATGACACAAAGATTTGTGCTGCGATAGATGGGGAGAGGTTTGGAGGATTTGGTAAAACTGGAGGAATGGTCTCACACTTGGCAGCTTGGTTTCAATGCCAAGAAGTGCAAATGGATGTATTTAGGAGGCAGGAACCCAGGACACACTTACTGATTAGAGGGTGTCCCATTAACAAAATCCAAGGAGGAGAAGGATCTGGGAGAGCTAGTAACCGGGGAGATGAACCACTCTGCTCAGTGCAGGAAGGCAGCAGTGAAGGCAAACAGGATGCTAGGATGCATAGCAAGGAGAATTACTTCTAAGATTGGGGAGGTCTTCTTGCCCCTGTACATGTCTCTGGTGAGACTGCACCTAGAGTACTGTGTGCAATTCTGGTGCCCCTACTTGAAAAGGGGCATCAAACTACTGGAGGGGGTACAGCGCAGGGCTACAAAAATGATCCTGGAGTTGGGGGACAGATCATATGAAGAGAGACTGAGAGAGCTCAGTATGTATACCCTGGAGGAAAGAAGGGAGAGAGGGGATATGATTGAGACCTTCAAGTATCTGAAGGGTTTGAACAAAGTAGACACCAGGTGTATGTTCAATCTGAAAGGTGGAAGGGAAACCAGGGGACACTCTATGAAGCTGAAAGGGGGCAGGTTCAAGAGGGAACTGAGGAGGCACTATTTCACAGAAAGGGTGGTGGCAGGGTAGAATGCCCTGCCAGAGGAAGTTGTATCATTGCAGAGTGTTGGGGGCTTCAAGAGGGTGGGACAGATTAAAGGAGGGTACAAATTGGGGAGGATAGGCGATGAGGGGAGCGCATGTGGGGGAGGGGGCAGCTGCAGTCTGATGGACTGACGTTCTGCACACTCGAGCAGACTAGATAGACAGAATGGCCTGTATCTGCTGGCAGTTTTGTATGTTCGTATCCGAGGGACACAGCTTTGTAAGTGTAATGGCTTTTAAGTTGCTTGTGTTGTGTTGCTTGTCTGGATCTGTGCCAGATCCTCTGCCTTTGATAGCTTGCAAGGCATCTAGCCATCACTGCTCCTGTCACTGCATCTCTTCTCTCATCTGCTGCTCCTCTTGCTGCATCTCTTCTCTCCTCTGCTGCTCTTGTTGCTGCATCTCTTCTCTCTTCTGTGCTTCTAAACAATAAGTCTCTTTTTTTCTCTGCTTTTCCGTCTCTTTTTGTTTTATAGCCCACCATTTGAAAAAGTCCATCAGGCTTTCAGGTTGTGTCACTGCCTGTTCTTTTTCCATAACTTGTGCTGGCTGTACAGTCTCAGCCTGCACTTCTGATTTTGCAAGTTTGGCTGTCATTCTCCTGGTAACCACTCCTGGACTTGCTGCTTCAGAATCCATACCTTTCACTGTGCTTCCCTGGTAATAAGTCCAGTACCCATGCACAAAACTCCTGGCTTAGAGTACGCACGGCATAGGCGCACTTGACTGACACCATCTGTCGTCGAGTCACGAGATTTACGCAAATAGGAAAACCAGGAGCAATTGTAGAGTTTGCAAAAAGTATTTATTTGTACTAGCAGTAACATAAAAAAAACTTGTTCCATATAACTGTTTACAAAGGCAGAATAAATCAGAGTTTTTCTTTAATCTCTCTGTCTTGCAAGCAATTGCAGCTCTGTCTTACAAGTCCTTGCAACCTCCCTTCTTAACAAGCATCCTGTTTTTTCTAAAATGTTCTTGTATATTTCAGGCAGGTACAGGCAGGAACACAATGTCCCAGAACTGAGGCCCCTTTTCCACAGCTTCTGCAAAAGGCTTAAAAATTGCATTTTAGGTTAACCCCTTGAGCTTCCAATATCTTTTTGCAATCATCTCAAACTATAATACAGTGCCTAGGGTAGGCGCCGCCCCTCATGAAGCTTAGTCTGGTCTCTCTCTGACCCCTAGCCTTCAGTCCTTGTCATATTGTTATCTACCTAGCCTGCACTAACTGTGCCTAGTTCCTATTTCCTACTAAGCTTCAAGCCCCCTTTCTCTCCCCTCAGTGCCTCTCCAGCTGACTGGGTACTAACTCACCAGCGGGTCCAATGTCTCCAGCCCAGATGTGGTCTAGGCACACTCACCTCCTGCCCAAGGTGGGTGGGGATACCTCCTTGACAGAGGATAAGGGTGTGCTGCCTGCCACTTACAGGACGCTGGTCCTACCTGGTCTTGTTCTGGGGCTTACCCTGCTCCAAATGGTCACTTCCCCCCCCAATATCACTGGGGGGAAACTGGGAGAGGTCTCCCTCCTGTGAGATACCTGACTTCTCCTTCTCCAACATCCTTGTGACCTCCAGGTCTCACTGCTGTCTTACCTGCTGCTTAGACCTTCGGTGCCTAATGTACTCTGCCAAGACTAAGCGTATCCATGCTCACAATCTCAGCTGGCCAATCCACCATGAAGTGGCATTTCCCATGGCTCCTGCTCTTAACACTACTACTGGCAGGAGATATAGAAACTAACCCAGGTCCAAATAATCCGGCCCAGAAAATCCCCTCTGTATGGGGCGTGGGCAAGGGCCTAAAAGTAGCACATCTCAACATCAGGAGCCTGCTACCAAACCGTGATGAGCTAGTTACGTGGATGGCACTCTATAAACCCGATATCCTCGGAATGACTGAGACCTGGCTCAAACCCTCGATCCCTGATTCAGCCTGTATCCTCCCTGGGTATGAGTTCACATGACTGGACAGAGCTGGGAGCAAGAGGGGAGGCATGATCTACCACGAGCCATCTCAAAGTCTCCCAAGTTGCCCACCAGCAATCCCACATGTCCCGTCACGGTACTGCGTATTACTACTCCTGCCTGGGGACACAAAGAAACTGCACCTGGTGTGCACTTATAACCCACCTAAGGGTGGGCTCTCTGGATTGACCCACCTCCTGGACTCAGTTGGTCCCAGTGTTGGGGACAGTGAACTCATAATCATTGGGGACGTCAACCTCAACTGGGCTGGAGGTAATGTGAAGCAGTTTGAGTCCCTGCTTGCTAACCTTACCCTGACTCAGCTTATCCAGGATCCAACCAGGCGGTTAGTGAACGGATCCTCCAGCACCCTACTGGACTGGATCATGTCCAACCGCCCGGACAGGATCTCCTCAGTGGGTACACTACCAGACTCTATCTCTGACCACTCCCCGGTCTACTGTGTATGGAAAATTCCCTCCCCTAAAATTCCTCACATAATCTTGCATGTCAGAAACTACTCAGGTTTGACCCTGGGGAGTTCCTGGAGGACCTAAGGCTTACCGACTGGTCCGGGGTGCTAGGGCCACTGACCCCTCAGTGGCAGCCTCAAACTTCCTCACCATCTTCGGTCTCTGCAAGACAAGCATGCCTCTAAGGTCACCCGGAAGGTGAGGGGTCTGCTACCATTGGTTGCATGGGAATCTCTTAGCCCAAATGCGAGAGAGACAAGTGTTGGGCCCACTTCAAAGTTCCAGTGATCCCACAATTTTCCAAAAATACAGACACCTTAGAAACAATTGTAAAAAGGCCATTAGGGTTGTGAAAAGTGACTTCTGCAAGTCCGCCCTACTTAGCACTGCCAGTGATCCCAGGAGATTCTGGAAGAATATAAAAACTCTTGTCAACGGATCCTCCCAACCAGGGGTATCTGACATGATTATCAAAGGGGTCTCCTGCACTAATCCCCACACCATCGTCAACTCCCTAAATACACAGTTCTCAGATCTCTCGGCCTTCACTGCACTCTTCCCGTCTGGTGAGAGTTCGTCCTCCCTTCCCCCCTCGACTCGGTGGGAGGTTCGCCCCCCTCGGCAAATGTTTAACCTGAGGGCTGTGTCTGTATTGGACACCCAGAGGCACTTAGCTGGCTTCTCCCAGTACTCCAGCCCTGGCCCAGATAACCTAGAATCCAAGCTCCTTAAGCTTGGTGCTGTACCATTGCTTCCCCAGTAGCCCACATCTTTAACCTATCCTCGGATGTGGTACCTTCCTGATATCTGGAAAGAGGCGAGGATAGTCCCAGTACTGAAGCAGGGCAATCCTAAATTACGGATAACTATGCTTGATTGCTATTCTCTCATCCCTAGCAAGCTCCTTGAAAAGGTAGTGGCGGAACAGCTGAGCACATCCAGTCACATGAGTTGCTGTCCCCGGCCCAGCATGGTTTTCGCAAGGGACACAGCACCACTACAGCATTGATCTCGGTCACATCAAGCATCAGATCAGCCATGGACCAGGGCAAACTCTCTGGAGCCATATTTATTGACCTGTCCAAAGCCTTTTATCTTGTTGATCACACGTTGCTCAGCTCGCAGCTGTGGTTACTTGGTCTCTCTCCACTTGCTATGAAATGGCTTATGGGCTACCTGCATGGTAGAAAGCAGCGGACCTGCTTCAATAAAGTCCTCTCAGAGTCCCTTCCAGTGACCTCTGGTGTCCCTCAGGGTTCGGTACTGGGCCCCTTCCTCTTCTCCCTCTTTATCAACCAATTACCAATGGTGACAACCAACTGCAGAGCCACCCTTTATGCTGACAACCTGGTGATTCTGGCTCATGCCTGGGATGTCGCTACTCTAAACAAGCACATGTCCGAGGACTTTAACAATGTCCTGACCTGGGTTACTAAAAACAAACTGGTCCTGAACCTGAAAAAAACACAGACTATGCTCTTCGGCTCAACAGCCAAAATCAAAGCCTCGTCAGCATTGCTAAATATTACCTGTTCTGACGGATCTCCCTTTCCTGTAGTGAACTCTGCCAAATATCTAGGGGTCACACTTGACTCCCAACTTGACATGGGCAGTCACATCCAAAACATCTGCAGGGCAGTGAACTGCAAGCTGGGTCTGGCCTACAGGGCCAAGTACAACCTTACACCAGCGGCAAGACTTGCCCTTGCGAGAGGTGTACTTCTTCCCTCTCTCAGCTATGGGCTGCACCAATTCGCTCGCTCTCCCAAGACTCATCTCACTCGGTGGCACACGACATATAATAACATCTGTCGTTTTGCCCTGGCTGCCCCCCGTCTCACCCATCGCTGTGAGCTATACGATAAACTTTTCTGGCTCTCCCCAGCCAGGTACCTGGACTTCGGGGTGGGATGTCTCACGGGCAAAGTGATCAGAACCGGCATCCCCCTGGAGCTGGCCCTGCTTCTGCCGCAAATTGACACTACTACCTACCACCTTAGGTCCCAGGTCCCTGGGATGCTCAAAGTCCCCTCCACTCGTACCCTCATGGGTGACCGGGACTTTGCGTATATCTTGTAGACTCTGGAACTCCTTCCTGAGTATGTTAGATTGACCCCTCCATCAGTGCTTTCACAATTCCTCTGGGGTTCCTGAAACTAGCCTCAGCGTGTGACTGCCCTAAGTCTCCCTAGAGTAATTATCAACTGTTGTCACTCCAGTCCAAAGTTGCCTCCCATAGATGTTGCCTGAAACTTCCTGCTGTTTTCCACGATTCTACCAATTTTCTGGGTACTTGACCTAGGGCAAACTGTCTCGCCTAGGTTCCCTGGTCATGACCTTACTTAAATGTCTCTAATGTGTTTATGTTGTTAGAATTTGTAGGTGACCTACTCACCTGGGGTGCATTAACCATAAAGTTATAAGTTATATTATGACCTTCCACACCCCTGGATAATGTTACTACTCCTATATGTTGTTATATTGTCATGATGTACTTATATTCTTCTGTAAAAATGTCTGTATCCCTATGTTGTATTCTCCTGAGTCGTTCCTGAAAATAGGCATAATACTTGTCTAGTGTACTTACCCAGTCAACAAAAGCTAAATAAATAAATAATCGTATACATTTCAACAGTAACACTATATACTTTCTAAACAAAGGGATCCCAATATCAAGTTACATTTCCACGTACTGATTTGCATATATTTTTATACCAGCAGATATGCAAGGGAGGAAAAAGACAGAAACAGCAAGGGAAGACTGAGAGACAGTGAGAGGCAGAGAATTGCAAGACCGTCGGGTGATCAAATCCTAGGTCTCACGAGAATATTTGGTTGGCGCAATCAGGCAGACAAGCGACAGGAAAGGAAAGAACAGAACATATCTCTGCATTCAAACTCTCCATAACAACTGGGACAGGGTCCTATTCAACCCCGTCACAAGGTGGTGTTTGAAGGTGGAGCACCCCAGAGATAGATCTCTTTACTTCAAAGAGAACCATCAGTTTGCCAAATTTTGCTGCATGCCACCAGCAAAGGGCACAGTGCCCATGGATGCCCTGGTACTAGATTGGTCAGGGAGGAGCCTGTACGCATTTCTTCTGCTTCTCAGGGTCCTGATCAAACTCAAGTCCCAACCAGCTTCCATGATTCTGATAGTTCTAGACCGTGCCAGACAGCTTGCTCCCTACTGCTCTCCTATAAGTGGCTCAACCCATACACCTCCCTTAGAGGCACAGTCTCCTGACCTCCTCACAGGGAGGATTCTGTACCCAAATTTCCAGGTCTTCAGACTCAGATCATGGCTCTGAAGACCTAGAATATGCTGGCCTACACTTCTCTGAGGGTGTACTTAGGGTTCTTAGAGGTTTCAGGAAACCTCCACCAAGAAACCTATGCCTCCTAACAGAAGAGGTTTCCCATTTGGTGTAGTACTAACAGCATAGTATTTTCCCAGGCAGGTTTACCAGTCTTGTTGGACTATCTCACCCACCTGCATTCACTGGGCCTACAGCCCACTACCCTTAAGGTCCACCTGGCATCAATCTCAGCCTATCTCTCGGTGGGCAAGGTTGTCTTTCTAGCTGCTAACCCTATTTTCAGAAAGCTCTTTAAAGGGTTAGCTCAGCTGCACCCTCCTCACAGGGAACCGGTGCCCTTTTGTGACCTCAATGTCTGCATTGCCAGCTCATGGAACCTGTGAAAGGGTAGAATAGGACCCTGTCCCATTTGTTTTGGAGAACGTGTTTCAATGCAAGGATCTGTGTTCTTTCCTTTCTGTCTTTTCTGTCTGGTTGCGCAACCATTGAGACCTCAGACTTGATCAACCCGAAGTCTCACAAGTCTTTGCCTCTCTCGCTCTCTGTTTTCTCTTGCTGTCTGTTTTCCTCCCTCGTATATCCATATCAGACAATATAAAATTATGTGCAAATCAATGTATGGAATGAAACTGATAACGGGATCACTTTTGTTTAGAAAATTGTGTTACTGTCGAAATGTATATATTTTTAATTAGAAATAACTGTAAAAAGCTAGAGGTTTCTTGGGTGCAAATGCCTGAGCGTTTTGCAGTTGCTATGGGACCTTAGGAAGTTCTCAGTGTTCTAGCAGCTCCTGAAATTTACAAAGGACAGGATGCTTGCAAAGGATGGGGGTTGAAAAGAGTTATAAAACAGCTAAGCTGAACTGCAAGGGAGATTGTTTTACAAGAAAGATTGTATTTTGTTTGTACATAGTTATTCTAAACAGGTTTATTTTATTTGATGTTACTGCTACAATAAATAAAGTTTTGGTGATTTTACAACTGCTCCTGGGTTTTCCTTATGCTTCTGACCTGTGCCTTGACGATGATGGTGTTAGCCTAAGGGGATTTAAGCTGTGCATACTCTAAAACAGGAGATTTGTGCATGGATACTGGACCTAGTACTAGGGAAGCACAGAGGAAGGTATGGTTTTCTGCAGCTGAAGTCCAGTCTGAGATTGTACAGCCAGCACAAGTTATGGAAAAAGAACAAGCAATGACAGAACCTAAAAGCCTGATGGACCTTTTGAAATGGTGGCTATACAACAAAAGGAGACTGAGACGCAGAGAGAAAAAGAAATTCAATGGTTAGAAGCGTTGAGGAGAGAAGAGATGCAGCGACAGAAGCAACAGATGAGAGAAGAGATGCAGCGACAGGAGCAGCAATGGCTGGATGCCTTCCAAGCTATTGAAGGCAGAGATTTTGATCTCTGAAGTACAACTTGGTCAGCAATCCTTGAGAAGCCTTCACCGGACTCCGAGAACTCTTGATGAAGAGGATCCAATCAGAGGGCAAAACAGTCCCACAGATCATCGAACATTTGTCGTGGAGCAATTCATCAACATCTTGCCTACAGATGTGCAGCTGTGGGTAAAGGAAAACCGACAAGAGAATGGGGAAAAGCTGTTTCTTTGGCTGAGGACTTCCAAATGGCCAGACAGACGCCACAGCAGTGAGGTAACAGACAAGCACTGGTAAGAAACTCTTTTTCCCATTAAAATTCCAAGCCTGCTAAGAACTCTGGTGGGGGTAGCAAATTTGTGCCAAAAGACGTTATCTGCTATAGCTGTAATAAGCCAGGCTATTTTGCAAGAAACTGTCGTAGTAAGGAGAGCGATACTGGAGCAGATCTGTCCCTGGCAAACTGGGGCAAGTACCTAACAGATGTGAAGGTGGGGAATAAGACTGTAAAGGGACTCACTGATTCGGGAAGCAGATAGACCCTAGTGCATGTTAAAGTGCTGGGAAAACACTGTGCAAAGGGCCCAGGTACTGGTGTCATCTGCATCCACAGGGACACTCGATACTATCCCACCACCCAAGTGACTCTGACCATTAAGGGTGTGTCACACCAAATGAAAGTGGGGGTAGTACCAAAGTTACCTGTACCTGTGATTATTGGAAATTACTTTCCAGGATTTACTGAGCTGATCAATGAGGGAGTAAGTCGTCATGTTTCAGCAGCTGCGGTGACAAGAGCTCTGGCAAAGAAAATTTCGGACAGTGGGGACACTTTTCCTTTCAGAGATTTTGATTCAGACTTGTTGAGCACAGCTCCAAGATCCAGAAATTCTGAAAAGAAAGACAAAGCCTGAAGAAACTGTGGCAACAAATGACTGATGGACATGAAGGGTTAAAATATGAAAATGCTGGAACTAAATTGATATCTGATTGTGATTTTCTTTCAGAACAAGCTAACAATGTTTCTCCAGGGTTATTTAAAGCAGCTGGGGTAAAACCAAAACATGGTGGACCAATGTTTAAAAAGAAATGGATGCAAATGTGCTTAATTTCTGAAAGTAGTAAATGTTAGTAGAGAATAGAAAGTTTTGGAAACTTGTTTAATTGAACAGGTTCCCTCTTAAAGAGGGGTATATGTGACAGGGTAGAATAGGACCCTGTCCCATTTGTTTTGGAGAAAGTGTTTAAATGCAAGGATCTGTATTCTTTCCTTTTCTGTCTTCTCTGTCTAGTTGCACAACCACTGTGAGACCTCGGACTTAACCCTGAACATGCTCACAATTCTTTGCCCCTCTATCTCTTAGTTTTCTTCCTGTCTGTTTTCCTCCCTTGTATATCCATATCAGATAATATAAAATGAGGTGCAAACCAATGTATGGAATGAAACTGATAATGGGATCACTTTTGTTTAGAAAATTGTGTTACTGTTGAAATGTATATATTTATAATTTGAGATGACTATAAAAAGCTAGAGGTTACTTGGGTGCAAATGCCTGAGCCTTTTGCAGTTGCTGTGGGGACCTCAGGAAGTTCTGAATGTTCTAGCAGCTCCTGAAATTTACAAATGACAGGATGCCTGCAAAGGATGGGGGTTGAAAAGAGTTATAAAACAGCTAAACTGAGCTGCAAGGGAGATTTTTTTTACAAGAAAGATTTTATTTTTGCTTCAGTACATAGTTATTCTAAACAGGTTTATTTTATTTTATGTTACTGCTACAATAGATAAAGATTTAGGGATTTTACAATTGTTCCTGGTTTTCCTATGCTTCCTGACCTGTGCCTCAACAACAGAACCCCCATTTGAGCCCATGGTTACAGCACATTTGAAGTTTGTCACTTCAAAGCTATATTCTAGTGGTTATTGCCTCAGCCAGAAGAATAAGTGTGTTACAAGCCCTATGTATAGAGCAAAATTACATCCCCTACACTACTGCCTCTGACTCCAGTCCTTCCTCATCTCTGACTTCTTCCCTGAGGGAGAGGACACCTCCCTGCACCTCTCCTCTGATGCTAAGTACACAGTACCAGCAGTTCCTCACTGGGGACATGATAAAGGATCTTGGACTTGGCCACTTTGCAGGCCACAGAACCTGGAGACCTGGTGCTGTCAATTCCTTGGGGATTACTGCCGTGACTAGACAGTCATCCCTCCGTGACCTATGCCTTTTTTTTCCAATCTGTTTATCCCTGCTGGGAGCCCTGGCAGGTGGTTGTAGTCTCTCCTGATGGAGAGACTCACTCTCTGGCTTCTTCCTGCATCCCCGTATCACCAAGCCCGGTAGATCCCATGCAGATTCCACCCCCCCACCCCCGAGACCCAGTCCAGATGCCGGGCTCGACCCCTGCAGATGCAGGAGCCATCACAGAACCAGCCAGGCTCCATTTCTGCTTTTCTCCCATCTCCCCACCCCTACCAATGTGGTGACATTGGCATGTGTCTACCGACCTGTGCTGCCCTCCAGCTGCCCCCAGAGGGCAGTTAGCGAGCAGGACGACAGATCTCCTTCCCCCCAAGAGAGGAGAGCATTCCTCCAGATGCTCGATCCTCTCTCTCACCCCTGCCGACCCGAGCTCGTTCCTGAACCCAGGTCACCGGCATGGTGTGAGGTGTGGCATCCAGTACCTCAACCCTCAGCACCATCGGGCCGGCTGCCTATGCCTTTATGGCAGCAACCAGGAGGCCTGACTCCATTCTTCTACCTCCTTTTCAGCCCTGAGGATGTCCAGTGCAGGTATTACACACCTGTGTGTCTCCAGGAGCCATGCCACATGCCTCTTCTCGGATCCATCTCCTGGATAGCCGCATTGGGCATGGGCGCCAATGTGTGATTGTTTCAAGAGACAGACTCTGTAGAATTTGATGTCGGGGCCTGTAGGATTTTCTCAGTGATGCACACTATGCTGTGCATCTTGGCACACCAGGCGACCTATGACAGGCACCTGTGGTTGACACTGGGTCAGCTCCTAGTGTCCTTGCTGGATTGGGAGGCAACCAGAGAGGCCACTGGCCTTTCTGCCCATGGCCTGGAGCTGTTGAGACACTAGGTAAGAGTATCTTGTGACACCAGTGAGGTAGCCTCCAGGCTGGCAGGAACTGCAGTCTCCATTAGGTAGATGGTGTGGCTTCATCTATCCTGGTTGTCACCCCTGGCCCGGTGTAGGGTGATCACCTCACGGTTCCTGAGGACCCACATTTTCTCGTGCAAGATCAGGCATGAGTTAGGGGGCATATTCCTGCTCCTAGCCTATTGGAGCCCCTGCCTGACCCTGACCATTCTCGAGCCTCACTAGGCCAGTAAGGGGTCCTTTCCTGGTAGTTATCCCCCACAGGAATCTGAGGGAATAACATTTTCCTTCAGTGGTAAGCTTGGTACTCTCAATAGGTGATGAACATTCATTCTTGGAAGATATGAAAATTACATACTCACTGTAGTTGTTTATGTTCCAGAATGTCTTCACCACCTATTCACATGCCCACCCACCATCCACTGCTCAGTAACAGCCAGGCATCTAGGCAACTCATCCTTCCCTTTCTCTTGTTTCTCTTACTCTCCGCCTTCTTTCCTTCACCTCTTGGTATGTTATCCAAAAAAAAAAGAGAGAGGGACAGGGGTCCTGGGCCTCTTTTTCTGTCGTCCCATCCCTCTTACAAAAAAAGAAATGGATAATTTGTTCTGAGTATGTTTCTCCCTATCACTCCCTCCTTCCTTAAGCTTTTCCTCTTATGCTGACCTTGTCAGTGGTGTGGGTTATTTTGTTTCTCATTTCCCCATTCCCTCTGCTATGAGACACCAAGGCCGATCCCCCCTTTGTTCCCTTTAAAAAAAAACAGACACAAAAATATAAGACTACAGTGTTTTTCTACCTATTTTTGCAAATAAATAAATCAAAATAAAGAGGAGAAGATTATTTTCTGGCAGTGAGCTTTTATCTCTGTTACCTCAGTTGCATTGTTGGTTTTTCCTACATCTATGGTAAAATTACCTTTTGTGCCTTCTTTCACATTACATTATTTTTCTTGTAACAGAGCTTATGCCTTTCTTTTACCAGGCTAAGTCTTGGGGTGTAACTTGGTGCAGTTTCTCTGCCCCCCCCCCCCGGTTGGTGGAGAGCTTTCTGTGAGGCCCCTGTTGATCTCCTTCTGGAGTCTCTATTCTGCAGAGCCCCTGCCTCCATCTGTATGCCCGTCTTCCCAGTTTCTGCCTTCCTGTATTTCAAGGTTGCTCACCTGTGTTTCCCTGTAGAAATCTTTGTTTCCTGGATTTAGATTAGCTTTGTTTTGTCTGTCCTTGCTGCTTGGGATTTACCTGTGTAGGGTTCTCTTTCCCATTGTACAAGCATTCCTACTTCTATAGGAGGCTTGCTGCCCAGATTACTTTGACCTCTTTTTTTTTTTAAACACTACCTTGCCCCCCCCCCCCTTCTGTGGTAGTTGAGTTTTATTCCTTTGTTCTTTTTATATCCTATATCCTTTTTCCTATCCCTTTGGACAATTTTGCCCCTCTTCTGTTTTTTTCTCTCCCACTCTGCTTCTCTCCTGGCTGACAGAACTGAGATGAGCAGAGGGCCGCCATCAGTTACTGGCCAGCCCATGGGCATCATGTCATGCATAAGCCTTGTGGGTGGTGCCATCACAGAAGTCGGCCCCCTAGCTGTAGGCTAAAGAGTTTGCTCCCGTGGGGTCCTAGTGCTCTGGCACAGACCCAAAAGTGGGAATAAACATAGAAGTTGACAGAAGATAAGGACCACAAGGCCCATCCAGTCTGCCCATTTCTTTTTCTGCCTTATGAATGTGCCATAGGCCTTTGCTCTGTCAATGGCCTGTCTATTCATACTCATCTGTATTGCTCCCTTATGCCTATCCCATGCCTGTTTGAAGCCCTGCACTGTATTCATATCCACCACTTCCTGAGGTAGGCCGTTCCATGCATCCACCACCCTTTCTATGAAAAAGAACTTCCTCACGTTACCCCTGAATCGGCCTCCCTCTAATCTCATGCTGTGTCCTCTTGTCCTGCTATTTTTCTTATATTGAAACATGTTAGACTCTTTCACCTTGTCAATAGGTGGAGAAGATATTCTGGAAGATCAACAATTATGGTGAGTATGTAATGTTCATTTTCTTCCAAAGGGATCACTCACTATGCTTAACAATCCTTAATCCCTACCTCCCCCTCCAGAACCTGGTTAAAGGTTCAGACAAGAATCAGTTATTTCTATTTGCTTGAGCATTCCTTGTTACAGTGTCTTTACAATTATTACTCAGTGGTCTGAGTTATCTAACTTTTCATAAAGATTAGAAACATAGAAGATGACAGCAGGAAAAGACCAATGGTCCATCCAGTCTGTCCATGGGTCTCTATATAACCTCATGACCTGGCATCAATTAGGGTCTTACCGCTCTCCAACAGCTATCCTATTCCTTCCCTGCCCTTGTCCCTGCCAGTGATAACTATCCTCTTCATTCTATCCAAAGCGCATTTGAAACCATCCACAGTTTCAGCTGCCACCACCTTGTCCAGCAGGCAAGTCCATGATTCCATCACCCTCTCTGTAAAATAATACTTCCTCACATCCTCCTGAACCTTCCCCATCAGTTTCCAGTCATGCTCCTTGTTGACAAGCTGATGTTCCTTAAAAACAGTTCCTGGAGTCCACCTTGTTTATTCCTTTTATGAATTTGAATGTCTGTATCATATCCACCCTCTCTCTTCTAGTCTCTACCGAGTACATATTCAGTACCCTAAGTCGTTCCTCATAGGACTTGCCCTGCTGACCCTGAATCAACTTCATTACCCCACACTGTACTGCCTCCAGCCTATCCTTAGATTTTCTAAGGTGAGGGCTCCAAAACTGGACACAGTACTCCAGATGTGATCTCACCAGGGATCTGTAGAGTGGGAGTATCACCTTCTTCCTTCTACTGTCAATACCCTCCTATATATCCCAGCATCCTGTTAACCTTTACTGCAGCCCCATCACATTGGCTAGCCTGCTACATATGACACTAATAATGACTCTGAGGTCATGTTTCTCTGTCGTAGTACTGAGTTGTACCCCACCCATCTAGTATTTTGTCCTGGAGTTCTTTTTCCCTGGGTGCATTACCTTGCACTTTTTGGGGATGAAATTCAACTGCCAGACCTTCGACTATCTCTCTAGCCTCTGCAGGTTCTCTTGTAGCTCTCTAATTGCTTCAGCACTATCCACTCTTCTGCAGAGCTTTGTGTTATCTGGGAAGAGACCTAGCCTACCCCAGATCCCTTCTCCAGTATCAGTGATGAACACGTTGAAAGGGACTGGACCCAGGACAGACCCCTGTGGTACTCACTTGTGACCTCCCTCTCTTCCAATTTGAAACCATTTACCACCCCAAGACCTCCCAGCTTCTTCAGCAGGCATCTGTGAGACAGAGTCGAAAGCCTTGCTGAAGTTAAAATACATCAAATCACGGCATAGCATGGCCTTTATCCAGTTCCTTTGTATCCCAGTCAAAAAGACTATTAAGTTTGTCTGACATGACCTCCCTGACACAAAACCATGCTGTTTACTATCCTGGAGACCGTTGCCCTCTAGATAATCCACATGGTCTACTTTGATTAGTGACTCCATCAGCTTTCCAACAATGGGGGTAAGACTGATGGGTCTGTAGTTGTCTGCTTGTTCCCTGTCTCCCCCACCCCCTTATGAAGCGGAACCATGTCCATAACCCTCCAATCCCCTGGGGCAATCTGGGGCAACCTCTGTTTGAAGCAAGCTATAGAAAAGGAATGCCAGAGAGGTTTCAGCCAGTTCATTTGCCAGCACCTTGAGTACCCTCAGATGGATCCCATCTGGGCCCGGGGCCTTGTCTGTCTTGAGGGCAGCTAGCGTCTTTCGTTCTCTAACCCCAGTAAATGTTGGCCTCCCCATCTACTGGATCCCTTTCATAGCCGATTTAATGCCACTCTCAGGTAGGGCACTGCTAGCCTCCCTGGTGAAGACAGAGCAAATGTAGTCATTTAGGACTGTAGCCTTTTGCTTGTCATCCTCTATCACACGCCCCATCCCTCAGTCTAACAATTTACCATACCTCTTTCTTTTTATCACTTATTTACCGGAAAATGCTTTTCTCCACACTGACCCCTCAGGTAGTCGCAGCTCTGTGTCTGCCTTGCCTCCCTTATCTTCTTTGCTTTCCTTGGTCTTCTGGAGGCATTCTTCCCTTTCTGCATCCCCCCTGCCTCTTTTTCTATTGTGGAAGGCCATCCTTTTGATCACTTACTACTTCCCTGAGCCTCACTGAAAACCAAAGTGGTTTCATTAATTTATTTCTTTTGGTTACGTACCTCAGGCAAAGCTGTGAAGCTTCAAAAATGGCCTCTTCAATTACCCTCCTTCTCCTCAACCCCTGCCTTCCCTGTTCTCCCCCTGTAATTTATTTCAAACCATGTCTCTGAGTTTGTTGAAGTCCACCCCTCTAAAATCTCAGACCGCTGTGCTAGAGTGCGTTTTCTCAGGCTCAAGGGCAACTTCAAACCAAACCGAATGGTGGTTGCCGGCTCCCCAACTACTACTGGTTTAACTGAACCTGTTATTGAGCACCACATCTAGGATAGTGTCCTGTCTTGTGGCTTCTCTTACAAGTTGCACTAGTAGGCAGTCTTGAAAGATATGAAGAAAAGCTTGTCTTCCTTTACTTCTGGCCACAGGAATGTGCCAATGTGCGTTAGGTACCATAAGTTAAAGTCCCCACTATTACAACATCTCCTTTGCCCTTCCCTTCTGATTTCTTCACTGAGCTCTCTATCCTCTAATTCTCCTTGGTCTGGAGGTCTATAGCATACCCTTTTCCCAGATGCCGCTGTAAGTTGAACCGACAGAGATTCAGTCTTTCCTGAGTTGCACCTAATATTCTGTTCTCTGATACCTGAGTACCCTCTCTGACATAGAAGGCTATACTCCCCCGTCCCTTCTCAGTAGTATGTATCCAGGCACAGGTAGGTCCCAGTCCTAGCAACCGAGCATGTTTCCAATCTGCCCCCCAGCCCCTGGAAACTATGCTTCACATCCTCCACTAACTGGTTGACCAGATCGCTGGTGCCAAGCTGCACCAGCACACTCTCCCACTCCCACTCCCCCTCCACCACCCTCCCTTGGCTTAAATCCCTACTTTGAGGCACCTGGAAGGCACATAACTGTGCCCTCTCTAGATGACCTGTCCTCTACCGTCTTTTCCACTCCACGGATAATAGAATCCCTGACAAGCAGGAATTTCCTGATTTTCTGACACTTTGGAGCCACGCTGAGTTCTCCTGCCTTACCCCACCGATCAACTATGAATCTTCCCAGTGGAGTCGGGTTCCTGGTCCCCTTTAAGGGGAGTGAAACAGTTTGTATTCGGTATGGGTTTGGCTACAGCAGCCCCTTTCTGGCTGGCCTTGTTCCCCGGGGCCCTCCCGCTTCTCACCACTCTCCAGCCTCTGTGCCAGTAGGCCTCTGCAGATGTGGGGGAGTGAGCTCCAGCTGAGTTGGAAACACAGTTTGGCTATCTCTACCGTTGCTGCCTCGAGCTGTGTCCTGGGCACTGATATTGACCTGCAAATGTGGCAGTGCCATCTCCTCCAGAGCACCATTCTGGAGATGAGTGCTCAACATCTGCTACAGCTAACAGTATTCATAATATCTAGTAGGCAGTGGCTATGTTCAATACTGTAAGAGAATACCACAGAGACTGCAATTAATGTCTCCCGTAGCTGGGCATGCTCTATATAAACAGTTGGCTAGGATACCTCATAACCAAACCAACTTGTAACCGAACCGACCAGACTAAACCCCTACTCAAGTAACCACTCCTTCACTGATTGGGTTCTTTCCTCCCACCCTAAGTACCCTCTGCAAGGATCCTCTCTGACACATTTAGTGACCATTGTGTTACCTACTGCATTGGAAACTCCTGACCTCCATGCCCCCCAAAGTATGTGTTCCACCCTATAATCCCTCAACACCCAAGCACTAGTGTCTGACCTGTACCTGGCTGACAGGTCTGATGTTTTCACTGTACCTAATATTGACTGCTCCTAGCTGCCTTCTCTAACACCTTTTTAAGCACATCAGACACCCATGCCCCTCCAAAGGGTATGCTGCCATCTGAACACCTCCCTGGTTTCCCCAACTTGATCAATCTCTTCAAAAACCAGGGATCATGTTTGGAGCACTTGCAAAACAACCCTCAATGCTTTAGATTTAGAAAGTATAGAACCTTAGGAATGCATGCACCAAGGCAGTGCGTGTAGCCAAAGCCACATTTTTCAACAAACAAATCGACAAGAATTGCACGACACCTGCAGAGTTCTGCAAAACACTCCACTCCCTTCTAAGCTTTCCCTCCCATTCCTCCTCCTCCTCCCCCATAGTCTCAGACGCAAACAAAACCGACCTCAGCTCAGCAGCTGCCTCCTTAAACTTCTACTTCACCATCTGTTCTCTACTAGTGGATTCCCTTCCTCCTTCTCTCTCCTCCACCCGAAGTCACCTCTCCACTGCCTCCTCCCCAGCTGGTTACTCCTTTCCCCAAGTCACCCTTATTGAGGTTCTTCGTGCCCTCAAAGCCCTGAACCAATCCAAGCAAAATCCCGATGGGCTCTGTCCCAATCTTCTCAAGATCTGTGCCATGGCAATCACCCCCCAACTTACTCACATTTCAACCACTCACTCTCCCAAGGCTTGATCCCAATGGCATGGAAGCTTGCCAAGGTCATCCTTCTTCATAAAGGAGGTGACCCTTCACAACCAGGCATCTAACGGCCTATTTCTTTACTCCCCTCTTGCTAAAGTGCTGGAGGCCCTTATTTCAAGAAGGCTAACCTTTTTGGAATCCAATACCTTTAGCCCTTATCGTTTCGGCTTTCAGTGCCACCATTCCACCTTGTCTTCCTTACTCTGCCTTTCAAGTCACATTCACTCTGTAATGGACAATGGACAACTGACACTGGCTATCTTCATAGACCTAGCAAAGCTTTTGACTCAGTCTCCCTCATCTCCTTCTGGACCAACTTGCTTCCATTGGCCTCTGTTCTTATCCACCAACTGGTTCATAGCATACCTCTCAACAGACTTGTTATGTGCAATTGGCGACACCCCCAATGCTGGTGTGCCTCGAGGTTCAATCCTTGGCGATTTACTATTCTCTGTCTTCGTAAACAAACTACCCTCCGCTGCTCCTCATCCCCATATATATGTATGCAGATGACACGGTCATCTTTGCATCTGGTTCCTCCCTCTCTAGTATACAGGCATCTCTCAGGCTAACTTTGAGAATGTACAAAATGGTCCAATCTAAATTTACTCAGTGTAACTCTAAGAAAACTGTTGCAATGGTCTTTGGCACTGCTCAAAACTTGCTAGCCCCTTTTCACTCTTTAGACAGTTTGAAACTGGAAACAGAGGACTCCTTCAAGTACCTAGGACTCTGGCTCGACCCCAAACTTGACTACTCCTGCCACATGGACGCTATCACACAACAAACTTAGGCCCAAACTTGGCACCTTATTATACACAAGTTGTCTCTTACTCCTTACTTGGAAAGAGCTTGTAACAAATTAATCCTTTGCTTACGCTGATGCTTCAATTAGCCACAACTCCGTTGCCCCTACAGTCTCTCTCAGAATCTGACACTCTATACAATGCTTTCGCCGCTTCAGATCTTCCTATCAAACACACCACTGTTGCCTGTATTCGTCCCTTTCTCTTACCTCATTATCCTGCCACTGCCTTGCCCACTGTGCCACCTTCATCACCAAGTATTGGTTTGGTACACTCCCTTCCTATCTCACCTATCTCCTGTCCCCATCCACCAACCCGGGGTACACCCTTCGCACCTGTGACCCTCGCTGTTCCACCCTCCCACTTCCGCACTTTCAATCTGGCAAAGTATCCTTCACCAACAGGCTACCCTCCCTCTGGAATCTTCTCTCCCATTCTGTCCGAACCTTGCCTATGGCTGCATCACTCAGAAAGCACCTAAAGCCCCTTCCCTCTCCCTGCTCCTGCCTCCCTCCTCATCTGCCATGACGCAGTCCCTATCTCTCCTTTTACTCACTAGTTACTCACTTGTGACTCCTAGCACTTTACTCCCTTCCTTCAGCCTGATCGCAAGACATTGTATATTCTCATTCTATTTAATTGTATATTTAGTGTATATTTGCAACACTTTGTACCTTATTGTATAACTCGAAAAGTACTTGTTCTGTATCTATTGTTGTGCAGTCAACTCCATGTTTTTTCTGTACTTCCTTTCCCGGGTCACACCTGGAAATGAGCCTCTGCTCAGCGTGCCTTTCCAGGTTACCAAATTTTAGTTTATTTAGTTTAGTTTATTATTATTTCGGAAGACACCTTTGAGCCAAATCTCTTTTACAAAGGGTCCACGTCGGGGAAACAATACAGAACATAGTGAGGACAATAACAAGTACAGTGGTTTCAAGCAGTCATAGGCTTTGTTGGGTACATTAAAGCTTTCATATGGAATTACTGTAATATGTGCAATGATTCACAGTATGTATGTTAAGTTACAGTAATTTGTGTATATTATTCAAGAACATATGTACAATAAAAAACAGTTGTATTATGGTTCACTAGAATAAATTAGAAACTGCTAGGAGATGGTAGATACATGTAGAGGAAGCTATGGGGGAGAGAATGTAGATAACAGTGGGGAAATAAAAGGGAGGAGATAGGAGATAGTGGGGGTAAGGTGGGAGGGACTTAGAGGGGGGTAATTAGGGAAGGAGGTTAAGTTTGGTTAGGAGAAACATTCACGAGGAGGCCATTGTGACAAGGTGCTGGCTGAGTAGCACTTGAAAGTGCCCAGGGTAGTGTCATTGGTAACAGCAGGTGGAAGTGAGTTGTACCAGGATGAGGCTCTGTATGTAAAGGAGCGTTGTCTTTGGGTAGTACGGCAGTGTGGAACAGAAAAACTAAGATATTCTGAGCTCCTGGTTAGGTGGGAACCACAGCTGGGGGCCAGTAAGGACTGAACCCTTGAGGGTAGGAGATTTAAGGTAATCTTTTTCGCTAACATACAGGTCTGGTACTTGAGTCTGCCGGGGAGTTGGAGCCAGTTTGCTTGCTTGTAGACGTCACCTGTATAAGGCATGGAGCCAGGTCTTGAACGACATGCCTTGTTAAGGGCAATGGATTCGTCCAAAGTGCAATGTCAGTGGTAGGCCGTAGATCACAAGCCCATAGTCGATTATTGATATAACAGAGCTCTGAATGGCAATGCTTAGGGCTTCACTGGTGAGGCAGCTCCTATGTCTAAAGAAAGTCCTATGCGGTGTTCATGATCTTCCTTGTCAATCTTCACCATTCATTACTGCTTGGAGTTGTGCGGGCGTGCACCCGCCACAGGAGCTTTTTTTTTTTTTTTTTTTTAGGTCGTCATCAGCGGGCGCCACCGACAAGCAATGTACTGCGTCATGTTGCGGTGGCGTTAGTGCCGTAGACTCCTCCTCCATCTCAGTTCTGTTTCTCCCGCATCGAGGCTGCACCTGCTACGCGTGTGTGAGATCGTTGAACCCTCGTCTGGAGCCTTCCTGCAACTCATTCTCCAGTTCCTCCGGCGCCGTTGAACCCGTTTCAGTCCGGTAAAGACGTTCCCTTATTTCTACGGCACCGAGCCTTTTTCGTGTTTTATATGTTTTCATCATGTCCGGTTCGGGGCAGCGTGAAGTCAAGCGGGCCACGCCCCTATTCGTCGGTGCTCCTGTGGCCGGCATTTTTCCGTTACTGACCGGCATGATGTTTGCCTTCGCTGCCTGAGACCCAACCATGATATGGATTCATGCAATGCCTGTTTGTCGATGGTCTGTCGCGTCCTAGAAGTCCGTGCGTTCAAGATCGGCAAGGCTCCGCCGACTTTCGTGGGACAGCATCGCTCCAGGGCTTCCCAGGTGAGATCTCTAGACCTTTCCTCCGGGTCCCCTCCCCAGCCTATACGGTCTGGAGAGGAGGAGGAGGCCTCCTCAACTTCTAGTCTTGCCGAGGAGGAAGCCTCTTTCGCGTTGTCGGAGCAGCGCCGTGGTCCATATCGGGGCTACGGTGGAGACACCACCTCAGCAGTTACCGCTTCAGAGGTGCAGGCTCCCCCAGTGTCGAGGCCCAGGTCTGCTGGGCCCGGCATCAGTGGACCCTCGACACCACCTTCCAGTGCCGATCCGGATCCCGGCACCCATCACGGCACTGGTGATGGGGGTGGTGCTATTTGCGGCGCCGTGTTGGCTCTCAGTGCCGCCCATGGCACTGTGGGCCTGGTCAACTCTTCTAGCGGCACCAGGTTGGGCCCCGGCGCCAAGGGCAGTGCCGCGGGTCTGACCGGCGCCATTGGGGAGTCAGGGCCTGGTTTGGGCATTGCGGTTGGTCCGACATTGTCCGGTGCCACCGGTGACACCGGCACCGTTCACGGTGCGGTTTCTCTGGAGACCCCTGGGGTGGCCAGTATTGAGGTCCAGCTGGTCTCTTCCTCCTCAGAGGAGGATGATTCGCACGTGGACCTGTCCTGGCACCCTGACTCATCGGAGTCAGGGTCTCCAGTGAGCAGTGCTAGGCGGCCCAGCACGCCTGTTCCTCTGTCTCCTCTGCTGTCCTCTCTGAGGCCTCCCAGGCTGGGGTGGTCTGGGGTCCCTGGAGGGGGATAGTGTGGAGGCGGGGGGAGGGGCTCATCCTCCTGAGGGTGTTGCGGTAGCTGCCGATCCTGGTGCTGCTGCACCTGCTTGGGGTGGATTGTCGCTGGGGTCGAGGAGAAGGGCATTCTCAGAGTCCGGGATGAGGCGCCTCGGTCTACACCTGCCACCCCTCGGGGTACAGGTAGGAGCCATAGTGCTGGGCCCCATCTTTCCCTCTCAGGCTCCAGGGACCCCTCTGGTGGCATTGCTGTGGTCTCCCCTTCTGGACCAATGCAGCCCCAGGTTCGTCACAGGGGAGGATCCCCTACTAGGCTCTTCCAGGCTTTGCATCCCCAGGGTTCCGTTCTGCGACCTGGTTTGTTGTCCGGGATCCCGCCAGCTCGGGCTCCATTTTCCGGATTTCAGAGCCTCAGCAGAGAACAGTTGCCTCGTTGTAGGTGTCCCTCTCCCATTCTTCTGCAGCCACCCCCCTCTCTACCAGGCCATGTCGGTCATACGGGCCCGTTATCCTGGGAGACGTTCAGAGGCTCTGCAGCGGCCTTCCCCTCATATGTTAGATATATGCATGAGCGGGTGTTTCGCCTATCCCCACCGCCGCAGGAGTCCTCTGGACATTCAGCTCCCCATCATCCTCTTCTCCCTCCTCGGAGGGAGAGGAACCCCCTGCTCATCTCTCCTTCGATGCTGATTTCACTGAATATCAGCGATTCCTTCGAGGATGGTGAGGATCTTCATATCTCCTTTGTTAGGTGAGACAATACCAAACGGGAGACGCGTGAATTCCTCAGTAAATTCAGTGCCCAGCATTTGGTGGTACTGTCCTGGCCTATTCCTTTCCAGGAGGTGTCTATCCGTTCCTGGCAGTCACCAGCCATCTCTGTTCCAGCCCCAGCAGACTGCAGGAGAAGGTATTTTGCCCCATTGGAGTCTCTAGGTTCTCTTCCCAACCCGCCTTCAGGATTGGCATTCCTAGAAACTGCCTCCGGGCACCGCCACCTGGCTCACGACTGCCCACCGGATTCAGATTCCTTACAGTTTGACCAGTGTGGGAGAAGGGTGTTCTCTTCTTCTCGTGCGATGCTGTGCATTGCCTCACATCAGGCGCACCATGCTGCCTACAATAGGCATTTATGGTCGATGCTATCCCAGCTTCTAGCATCAATGCCTGATTTGGAGCAATCTAGACAGGCCATTTCCCTCTCTGCTATAGGCCTGGAGCTGGCAAGACACCAAGCAAGGGCATCTTACGATGCCAGTGAGGTGGCTTCCAGGCTTGCAGGGACAGCGATCTGTATTAGACAGATGGCATGGCTTCATCTGTCAAGGTTCACCCTGGCCCGGCAGTAGGGTGATTTGCTCCACACCGGGGGACCCGTCTTTTTCCTCCAGGGCTAGGAGGCTTCTGCAGGGCTTCTCCATCTCCCGTCCCTGGGGACACCTCCTAGCTCTTCTCCACCATAGGCTTCTCGTCTGATTAGCCCAGGGTCTTCCTCTTCTGTTCCCTCAGTGTTTCTATTATCGGGGAGCTTGGTACTCACTCAAGCAGTAATGAATGGTGAAGATTGACAAAGGAAGATATGAAAATTATGTACCTACCGTAATTCTTGATCTTCTCTTGTATCTTCACCATTCATTCCTACAATTAATGTGGCGCCTTTGCATCGGAAGTTTTTTTTTTTTTAGGTCGGCACCGACAGCACAATGCTCTCAATGCGTTCAGAGTAAGACAAGGTGCTGTTGAGGGTAACTCCTCAGGTATTTAAACAGTTGAACATGTTCGAACAGCGTCCCAATAAATAAATGCCTTGCCAGTAGCTAGGGTGTGTGGGGAAAAAGTAATCTGATGATTCAGTTATTTTCTTACTCAATAAAGATCCTTTCGGAATGGATGCCTTTCATATCTGTGCTGTTACACAACCTATACAGTTAAGTTTGTTCTGCCTTGTTAAACAATTGTTCACATTTTGGCAAAATGTTTCTATTTTGGTAGTCATTTACCTAGTTTTAGTGGCCTGCTTACCCTTGGCTTGAAATAACTCTGATGTTAGAATGCAGGGGTGAGCATGACCACACAAGCAGAGTTGCATTTCATTCTAAATTCTATAATTAACATAACATTCTTAAAACTCCCAGGTTGCTCATTTCAGGAATGATTGCATTTATTAAGCAGTGAGGATCCTTTGGAAGACACCACGTTACTACTCTGTATTTTTTTCTTTCTACTGGACCTAGCCCTAAAACAGCTAACTTCTGTGTGGTCTAATCCAAAAACTGTTTCTTCCCAGGATCATTAATCCAACAATTACTCTTGCCAATAGGAACCTGCTATGAAGAAGTAAGTGAAGATAGACAAAGTATGTGCAGATAGACAGACATACAGATGGTCAGTCAGATAGAGTGATTAAATGTTGCATGTTTCACAAACATTCAGATGTAACTGCTGCAGTTGGTCTGTTAATCAGTTTTGTTTGCCAGAACAACAGACAATTCAGCTGCCTCTTTTGGAGTCCCCAAAAGGGGATTCATCCTAACCATGTTATTAACTGAATTATAGAAATCCTGTAAAGAAAAATAAAGTACTGCTGTGACAGACCTGTCTTTGCACTCTCCTCAGATTAAAGCTATTGAAGGGAGCCTGAAAACAGCGGAGGGAGACCTAGAGGCCTTCCAGCGGGAGAAGCAACAGAAACTGAATGAGTTATACGTAGTGGTTCCACTGAAGTTACACCAGGTACTGATTGCTGCTCATATTTAATTGTGAGGCAGAGACCCATGTCTGCTGTATTACAGCTCTAAACCTCTCTGCCACCCTTTTCCACTGCCAGGTACTGCTGGTTAGTACTCAGCACTGACAGGTAGGCAGACCTACATCTAGTACTTACTACTCAACACTCCTTCTGACTCTGTGTACAGTCTTAAACATTTCCCTCTGACTGTACATGATACTGCAGAATACTTCTCATCACTCATATGGTGGTGGTGGAGGGAACTTGCATCTAGTACAGCCCAGAACATCTCTCACCCTCTGGGTCTCCTGGTTCTCCTGGGTACTACTCATCACTGATAGGGAGGGTAAGCCCCCATTTAATACAACCATGAGCCATAAACCATGCCTTCTGCCTCTGTGGTACAGCCTTAAACCTCTCCTCTGACATTGCACATGGTACTGCTGGTTACTACATGTCACTGACAGGGACAGGGACTCACATCTAGTACAGTACAAAACATCTCCTTCACCCTCTGGCACTAGACCAAGTACTGCTGAATCTTCCAGAATCAATCTCCTCCACTGATTCCCACTTATGGGTCTGGACCAGAAACACTAGGGCCCCACTGAAGCAAAGCTTTGGTCCGGGGGCCAGCAGGGGCTATGGGCACTGTGCCAGCGTACCCCACATGGTGTTGTGCACTAGCCAATAACTGTTGCAGACCCCTCACCAAACTCAGATCTTCCAAGAATCAATCTTCTCCAAGGATTCCCTCTGATGGGTCTGACTTGGAGGTACTAGGACCCCATGGGAGCCAGAAGTTTTCTCTTGGTGGCTGGTGATGTTAGTAGACCCCACACATGCATCACTGTATGCGCCCACTGGTATACAGAGGCACTAGACCACAACTGCCTCAGTTCCTTTTTTCCTGACATCGAGTGCGCAGCAGTGTCATTGCTCTCCTTGTCGGGACCAAAGCTTTACTGTCTATATGACATCAGTGTTAATTTCTTCAGTTTTAGTTTCAAATATTCTACTGTTTGTTATTTTTGTGTCAGTTTTGTTTAATTTTCCACAAAAATCTACAGTTTTCTCTCAGTCCTACCTTGTGCAAATGCTCAACAACCATGGACGGTCGGGAGCCTGAAAAGACAAGTTACTCTGGCAATGGGGCTGTGTCTGGCCACCACCTGTCTCCGAGTGGGTGGTCTGTCAAGGGGCAGTCCATCTTCCAGGAGGATGGACAGTCCTCCCGGAGTAGCAAAAGAAATGGTCCAGATGCTGCACACACTCAGCTTCAGAGTCTTTGCACCATTCAGCCTCAACCTCTTCCGACAAAAAACATAGGGGAAGAAAAGGCAGCAGTCAAGGTCATTCTCTGGTCATTTGGCTGTGAGACTCTCTACACCTCTGTACCTGAGGACCCCACTGTCACCTCCAATTACACCATGGACACCTAGGCCTGTGGGGTTGAGGTCTCCATCCTGGAGCTCTTCTCTGGCCAATAAAGGGGACTTCGGTGGGTAGTTCAGCCGTTGGGCAGCTCTTATGGAGCAGACAAGTGCAGTGTATAAGTTCAATGACACCATTGTTGGTGCCATTTTCTGGCCCTTTGGGGTCAATTAAGCCAGTGCCATCTTTGATGCCATCTTACTTAGGAGTGCTACTCACTTTCACTTTGCCCTCAGTGCGGGGCTATCGCCGGTGCTGCCCGATGTCTGCGGGGAGGGTAGGCACAGTGCTTCTGCTCCTCCTTTGGGGCCAGCAGGAACCTCAACACTGTTGTTGGTGCCACATTTGGTACTGAGGCCAGGCCTTTTGGGGTCTGCCTTGTTGCACATGCCAGCACAGTCCTTGGTGCTGTGTGGGCCCTCGTTGCCAGGGTTGGTCCCTTCAGAGCCAACTCTAGGCCTGTCCTCGGTGCCACCCACAGTGCCATTCATGAGACCTCTTCCACTACGAGGTTCAGTGTTGCCTGTGTTGCTGAGGCTGCAGCTGGTGCCGTCGTCCATTAGGGCCCCCTTCCATTCTCTTCCAGGGTTAGAAGGAAGAGTTGAATCTGGTCCTCATCATTACCAATGGGGAGGATGTAGACTCATGTTAAGGCCCAGAGAACCCTGAACTGGTTCCTGTCACACTATCTCAGTAGGATCTCTCCTTTCAGGTTCTGCTTAAAAACATGCATTCTATCTTGCGTTTTGAGTCAGCAGCTATAAACCAGGCTAGGTGCCTGGAATTGGAGTTTCTAAACATACCTAATATCCCAGTCTCCCTAGTTCCTCCCATCCAGCCAGCCCTAGAGACCCTCTCGGAGGTGGCCTGAAGGAGGCCTACTACTGTGACAGCTGTCCCCAAACTAGTGGACAGCAAATACATGGCACCTAAATCTAATCCCACATGTATATTTTACTCAGCCAGTAGCAGATGCCATTGTTATTTTGGCTGAAAATGAAACGTAGTACCTAAGCAGGCCAGTGTCACCCACTAACAAGGAGTCACACAAGGTAGACAAAGTTGGGCAAGCAGGTATGTGCCTCAGCTACCCTTTTCATGATGATAGCTAGTTACCAGGGCCACTTCTTTAAATACGAGTATGACCTCTGGTGCAAGCTAAATCCCTGGCAGAGGCTCTGCCAGGCATAGAGGCTGAACAGGAAATGCTGCTAAACAAGATATTGAATCAAACAGCAACCAGCTTAAAGCTTCTGTTTATGCCTTTGATGCACTGACCTACCCCATGGTCGCAGGTGTTTGGCATTAGGCAGCACTCCTGGCTGCAGACTGCTGGCTTCACCCCAGATGTCCAACAACAGATCATGAACATGCCCTTCAGTGCCACTTTTCTCTTTGAACAGCAGGTGGGGCAGTCTCTTAGGGAGTCTAATGAAACAATAATGACTGTTAAGACCTCTAGACTGGCTCACTATAAACCACAGAAAGGCAGAGGACACGGATCTTCCAAGAATCAATCTTCACCATTGATTTCCACTTGTAGGTCTAAGCTGGAGGGGCTAGGACTTCACGAAAGCCAGAACTTTTCTGGTGGGGGGCTAACAATGCTAGAGGCCCCGCATGCATGATACCGCACACGCCTGCTGTGTACAGTGGCTCCAGCCCCCAACCACTTTAGTTCCTTTTTCCGCCACTGACCGCGCATCAATAGCAATGTCACTGTCCTTATCAGGGCCAGAATCACCGCTCTATACCACGACAGTATTCAGTTCTTCAGGTTTAGTTTAAAATACACTAGAGTTTATTATTTTTTGCATCAGTTTAGTTCAACACAAAAGTCTACAGTTTCTCTCAGTTATACCTTATGCCAGTGGTCGAGGACCATGGAAGAATGTAGAGAGCCTGAAAGGTGTAGTTGCTCTGGAAACAGGACTGTCTGGTCACCACTTCTCTCTGATCAGGTGCTCTGACAAGCGGCAGTCTGGCACCTGGGAGGATGGATAGTCCTCCCGGAGTCACAAAAAGAAATGGTCCAGATCCTGCACATGCTTGGTGTTGGGGTCTGCACCATTCAGCCTCATCCTTTTCCCATAAGAATGTCAAGAATTGTCGCTGGTCGAGATCGTCCTCTGGCCATTCTGCTGTGAGACATTTGACTTCCATGCACCTGGGTTCCCAATGAGGACACGGGATCCCTGGGCCAATGGGTCGGTGTCTCTGTCCTGGAACCTCTCTCTGTCCATTATAAAGGACCCTGGTGGGCTGTTTTGTCATTGAGCAGCTCTTATAGAGCAGTGTGTACAGTGTATAAGTCATATGGCACCATTTCTGGTGCAGGCGACCCCCTCAGGGTCAGCTGGGCTGGTGCCATCTGTAGTGCTGCTTGACTTAGGTGGGTGGCCAGCTGCAGCACCAACCTCAGGGCTGATGCTGTCAGCACCATGGATGTCTGCCCCACTTGTGGTGCTGCCTCTGTTCCCTCCAGGGATGGGGGTAGCCCAGGTGCTGCTGCTAATCAGTTTGGTGCTGTCTGGGTCATCGATGCTGTGTGCAATACCGGGGTTGGGTCTGTTGGGGAGAGCCTGCTACATCAGGATCATTCTTCCCATGAACACTTTTGGCACTGACCATGGTGCTACTGCCAACACCATTTTCCAGGCACCTGAGGCCAGATCCGATGTAGCCAGAGTTGCTGCAGCTGCGGCCTCCACTGTCAGCTGTTAGACTCCTCCTCTCTACTACTCCATATGAGGAGGGTGTAGTGGGGGATGAGTCATATCCTAACCTCATCATCTCTGATGGTGAAGAGGAGGCTGACTCGTACTATGGTCCAGAGTACTAAGAACCAGTTCCTGAGACTGTACCTCAGAAGAACCTCTCTTTTCAGGCACAGCTCAGAAATATGCATTCTACATTAAGTTTCAAGGCAGCAGCAGCCATAGACCAGGCTAGGCATTTCCAACTGGAGTTTCCAAATGTGCCTTATATTCCGGTCTCTAAATTCCTCCAATCCAGCCAGCCCTAGTGACATTCTCAGAGGTGGTTTGGAGACATGCCTACAGTGGCAGCTATGTCCAAACTGGTGGACAAGAAATGTGCAGCACTTAAAGCTAAGCCTATGTATTTCAGTCAGCCTACAGCTGATGCCATTGCTGTTCTGGCTAAGAGTGACAAAGCCATAATGAGATAACTGTGCACCCGACTAATAACGAGTTGCAAAAGGTAGACAGCATGGGAAAGCGGGTCTGTACCTCAGCTGCCCTTGGCATGAGGATAGGTAGCTACCAGGGTTTCTTCTTTAAGTGCGAGTATGCCCTGTGAAGCAAGCTTATGTCTCTGGCAGAGGCAAAACAAGAGTTGCTGCTTGCTTCCCCCCAACCCCCGACGTTCTTTATCCTTCCTGGTCATAGGGGGACCACCTTCCATCTTCTGCCAATGTGCCCAGTTCCTGTCTAGATGAGACTCTGCCACCCATCCTCAAAAGGACCCCCAGTCCCTCCATGACTCACCACTGTGCTGCCCTCCTGGCCTGCCCCCCAGGGCCATGTATGCCTTCATCTCCATGGCATTTCTTCCCTGCATCAATCTGGCCACCACAGTGGAGGTGAAGACTGATAGTATCCCTGGGAGGTGGTGACTTGAGTCCAGTGTTGCACATGATAGGCCAGCAGAGGTTTCATTCTCCCAGTCCTACAACATTTTCCAGTTTTCTCCCCCCCTCTCCCCCACCCCCACCAGAGGCTCACGCCGGAACTGGCTTTTGTGTGACCTAATGCAGCCAACTTCGTGGATGTGTGCCAGTGGTCCCTACTACCATGCAGATCCTGCACCACCACCTGTGGTCACCCAGGTGGTGGTAAAGCAATGGGATGTGACACCCTCCTTCCATCCCTATGGGATGCTCAATCCTTCTCCCACCAGCCAGCCTTTCGATGACCCAGGCTTGTTCCCGAACCCGAGTCATAGGTGTTGTGAGTGGTAGTGCTACTGCTATGCCGGCAGGCAGGCTTGCTGCTTGCTTTTAAATAAGATATTGAGTCTAGCAGCCTTCAGCTTTAATCCTGTACATGGAGGGCTTGGATACAGCAGTTCGCTCCATGGCTGCAGGTATTTGCATAGAGCAGCACTCCTAGCTGCAGACTATGAGCTTCACCCTGGACATCCAGCAACAGATCATAAATGTGCCTTTGATGGCACTTATCTGTTTGGACAGCAGGTGGAGCAGTCTCTTAAAAAGTCTGATGAAACTAGAATGACTCCTAAGAACTCCAGGCACACTCGCTAATATCCACAGAGGGGTAGGGGACTTGGCTCTTTTTACAACAAGCAGTCATTTCGTGTCAAGAACAGGGGAGCCCAAAACAGTAACTCTTAGCCTCCCCAGCCGCAACAGAAGGCACAAGCTCCAAAAGTGCTCAGTTCCAGTGTCTGAAGCTCCAGCCCAATTCCTGCTTCAGCTGCCGAGGCAGACCTTTCCCTGCCAGTGGGGGGGGCACCTGACTCATTTTACCATCAGTGGCAACCCATCTGGATGGACAAGTGGATCCTCAGTTATCCAAAGGGATACTCCCTGGAGTTGTTGAAACCCCACTGGACTATCCTCCCATAAGGCAACTCTCCTTGTCCACTCACTTGTCAGTGTCAGTGGCTCAGCAGGTAGCACACATGCCTCTGAGGCCGGGAGATCGGAAGGCTGTGGGTTCTATCCCCACACCAGGCACTTGGGTTAATATCCCAATACTGACACTGTAGTGCAGCATGAGGGGGGTGCTGCACTCCTGAGGTGCCGTCTTTTGGATGAGACGTTAAACCGAGGTCCCATCTGCCTGTTCTGGTGATAGTTCAGGTGGGTGTTAAAGATCCCATGGCACTTCTTGAAAAGAGTAGGGGAATTTTATTAAGCAAAGAAAACATAACATCAGGCAGAAAAGCGAAAGTTAAACAAAAAGAAATCAGCAAGAAGCATACAATAATCAGACATCAACTGAAAACAAATCAGAACAGAAAAAAGGAAAAAAAACCAAATACAGTTAGCAGAGGATAACAGTATATATACAATATCAGTGCAAAAAATCAGTATGTTTCCACAATAACTGAAAGCGTTGTAAGAAAGTTGACGACGTTCCAGTTCCGTTAGATTCAACAAAGCTGTTTCCATCTGCAGTATAACAGAACGGTAAGGTCGAAGTTGCTGTAAATACATAAAATATCCACGTGCTAAAAAATAAAATTTAGTTACCATGGTCCAGAAAAGTCACCTAGTATCAATGTTTGATAGGTGATTCTACTAAAAGCAGCCATTGCCACTTGATAGCTAAAGTTTTCCAAAACAAATGAGTGTCTGTACATTTAAAAAGAAATGAGTCATTGTTTCTTCTATCTGAAAACAAGGAGGTTTAGGACAATACCGTTCTTGAGAGACTTATGTTTCTGAATTGCCTCGGACATGTAACCTGCCATGGCAACATAGCCAGGTGACAACCCACATATGCTGTGGGATTCTTTTATCATGAAGAAACAATAAAAGCGTATTCCATATGGGAAGGGTACATTCTGGAAACAATACTGGTTTCATAACATTTACAAAGGTGCTATAAGTTTGTCGTCTAGTAGCGTCAGGATAGATGATTTTCGCAATTTCCAGAATCATAATTTACGGAAACTGTCCATGGCATATGATGGAATATATAAAGGTACAGGAATGTCTGGGTGGAAAGCGTCCATTTATCCATCACTAATAGCATGGCACTGCTGACCTGTATACATAGAGTATATGGGATGTGTAGCGTACGCTCTGAAAAGAAAGAAAGAAAAGAAAAAGCCGAGGTGTACCATCTCATGCCCCCTTGTGTATGGGTAAATATGTGATGTCCCTTTTATAGGATTAAGTTGGCTACCCATATATCATCTGAAAAAAAATACTAAAAGTCTCATCTCTAAGTGTTGGGGGGGGCATAAACATAACTGAGATATAAAAATAGGAAGTAAAAATTTTAACTACCAAACTTGTTTCTTCTCTCAATTTCCAAGTTTTCCATAGTTGTACCTTATTCTCTCAATGAGAAATCAGTGTCCCAATTATATGTCGCCGCATCTGCAACATTGAACCATCGCCCAATATTCGTTTTGGTCAGTGCTTGTCCGAATTCCATCTACCTCTGGGATAAAGGTGGAATCCGTATCTAAAGGAATAGATACACTCTTCTGGAGGTTAAGGGTCCCACCCGAAACTGAAGTAAAATTCTGAAAGATCCGGACTGCCCTATCTCCAGAATCTTTATTGTGGACAAATAAAACTACATCATCTGCATATGCAGAAATTTTTTCCGGGAATAAAGCAGAACTGGGTGCCAACCCACAATTTATGAATCCCATTTAATTTGTCTAATAATGGGGTCTAAAAAAAGTATACAATAAAGGTCTAATGGACAACCCTGTCATATCCCAACTTTCTGGGGTAAATTATCCCCCAAAAATCCGTTAATTAAAGAAGTAAAACTAGCTATGGAAAATAAACGAGTAAGCCATGTGAGAAAGACGTCCAGGATACCATATAACTTCATGATCTGGAATAAGTACAAGTGATGCACTGAATCAAACGCCTTCGCTTGATCCAGGAGAGAACAAAACCATGAAGGCGACTTGTCTGTTTTGCCTCAAAAATTTCCCTTAACAGGAACAGATTTGTTTGACTAGAGCGCAGGAATAACAAGATTGTGAAAGGTCAATAACATCAGGTGCCAGTTGTTGCAATCAGTACCAAGTAGTTTAGCCAGAATTTTATAATCAGTATTAAGGAGATGAAGCGGTCTCCAATTCAGTAGTGAACATTTATCTCCTTTTTTATAGATAAATTTCAAAATAGACAACCCAAAGTCAGAAGTCCCGTCCCTTCCCTGTAATACATAATTATACACCTGTGTCAATGCTTCCACCAAATCATCCCGAAATGCTTTATAGAATTCATGAGTAAGGCCATCTGGACCAGGGGCTACTCCTAATTTAAGCTGAGAAATGGCACGAGCCACATCCTCTTGTGTAATTAAGTCTACTAAGTCCATTGCATGATGTGCAGAGACCTGTGAGACAGGCGCCGTAAAAACCTCAGACAAGACAGTCAAAGTACGGGGCGTATCACAAAACTGTCTGTAAATGGGAGGTAGCAATGGAGAGCATGCCCGAAATACAGTAATCAGTGTTACTCACCGGGTCATAGAGACCCTGCATAACCGTAGCATGCATCCTTTCCTTATAGGTGAAAAACGGGTTTGCGGAGGGGGAAACCGAAGTACCCACTCTCATCAAAAACTCTAAGGTGCGGGCACTATCATATTGATGTGCAAACATGCAGTGACATAATTTTTTGATTTGTGATGAATAATCAATAGGGGAGGAAATGGACTATGACAAGAGTTTATATAATTGATTCCTGTAATCCAGATATGTAAGATATTTGTCCCTGGCCATACGTCTGCCCATAGTCTGAAAAAAAAAAAATCCGTAAATCCAGTTTTTATCCTGCCCACCATACCACATACTGGAATCATAACAACAAAGGACAGAAATCTGGGCCGAAAAACTGATTGTACTTGTGCCCGAACAATAAGATGGGAAAACAAGGAATTGTTAAGTTTCCATAGGGTTGAGTTCGATAAAAAACGGAGGGCAGATCTCAGAGAAAATGTCCCAGTTAACAAATGATGATCTGAAAGCTCCGTGGGGTGAATTGAAGTCTGATCGGGATACAATAAGCGTGAGGAAAGAAATAGTCAATCCTAGTATGGTAAATGGATCTATAATAAGTATATCCAGCATCAAATCTCAAACACGATAGGCATCAGTTAAATTAGCATCCTTCACTAAAGTACATAAGGCATGAGAGTTGCAATATATTTTTTTTCCTGCTGCTGTTCTGCAGGAAACATCTATAGAGCAGTTGAAATCACCTCCCCAGTTAATGTGTTTACGGGTACAGAGATAAGGTTTAATGAGGTCAAGTAAACTGATTCTGGCAGCTTTGGTTTGAGGAGCATAGAGATTGATAATACGAAGGGAATGGCCCGGAAAAGCGCAGTCTAGAATCAAAGCTGTACCTGGAAAAATGTCTATAATGCATGAGATGGAAAAAGCTGTAGATATAAACAGGATTGCTACACCATCTGCTAAATCCTCACCAAAAGTCCAATACAAGGGACCCCATACCCAACCCCTTTTAACTTGCTTAATGTCAAAAATAGACGTCAAGCGAGTTTCTTGGAGTAAGAGAAAATCAGTGTGGAGGGAAGCAGCAAAATGAAAAAAGCAGTTCGTCTTTTGTAGTTCTTCAGACTACAGACATTAAATGAGGGAAAGCGAATGGTAGCCAGAGTCAAAAACTAATCAGCCACTCCCATCCGTGACAGCCATGTTTCGTTTTCTACCCCTTCTTTGTTCTGTTAACTTTTACTGGACAACATCCGGAGGCCTGGAACCAGAGACTTCCATATCTGAGGGTAAAGCGGAGGCCTCTGAATCCCCATCAGAGTCCTCCCCTCCCCCTTTCAAACAGTCAAAAGCATTAGAAATGGGTACCTCGCTAACTTTTTGAGATTTGCGAGCAGTTGCCCTAGTAATCCGTCTGCACTGAGTAAAACCATCCAGGTCCCCAAGAGGTAGGTCAGAGGTCTATGTAGTAGTAGGGTGCGATATGGTATCCACCACATCCTGTGTAGGTGGGGAGACATCCGTGGCAGTAGGCAGTTCAAACTGTACCTGGGGAGTCACAGCCACTATGGGAGGTGGTTGGAAGGAAGGGAGTGAAGGGGCTTCCGCGGGGTCCGGGACAGTGACAGGAGTAGGGATCTTTTCCTGTGTCTTGTCCTGTGCTTTCTGGACTAAAGTGTCAGGATTCCAAACCTCATTACGATTCTTACTGGCCCAGGGGCATTGATGGTAGGCATGTCCCTTCTCGTCACGTAGGTTACATTGGAAAACGTTTTCACAGGACATGCTAGGGTGTCCATATCCACCACATAAACTACATTTCAACATATCACAAGTGCTACTGAGATGTGTATGTGCACTACATTTGTAGCTGGCCTCCATAAAAACAAACGCCTCTATCCTTGCCTAAGAAGAAACTATTGGGAAGATGTACCACCTCTGAGTTAACTTGGAAAAGTTTAACTCAGAAATTTCCACCCACCAGTCCACAGACCTTCATTATCAATAATTGCTTGAGGGACAAAACCGTCTACCTATTTTAACCAGTGGTAAATATCGCTAACACTCACACCTTCATTGCGAAACATAACAGTGACAGTACGCTGCAGGTTTTGTCAAGGGATCACATAAAAGGGTGTCCACAGAGGAGTGTGTTTCAAAGTTGCATCTTTGTGCCAAAACCTATCCAACCCCATATTGGTTTTGAAGCTGATATCAAAGGTTTCTTCCAGAATGTGAATTAATGCATAGATTTATGAGGCCTGAAAATGCATAGAACCCTTCAACAAAGTCCTAGCAACATAATATCGGTCTGGGAATTCATTAAGAGCCCCCCCCCCCCATAGCAGAGGCGGATAACATTACGTCTGGGGGCCTGTTCCAATTTATTTTTAAAGAGGTCAGAAAGAACAGGACCCTTACCAGAGGGTGGAGGCAGGGCTGAGGGTGGAGGTAGGGCTGAGGGGCCTTCCCCAGGATTATCCAGTGGAGGGGAGGGTGCCGAAACAGTAGTTGGGAGAGGCATAGACATGGTCTCAAAGCAGAAGCCTGTATGGGTGCATCAGGGGGAACAGTAACCAGTTTAGAAGGGGCTAAAGGGAAAGGGGGTGAAACAGTGCAAGAAACAGGCAATGCCATGATAGGTACAGTTGTCTGGGGGGTTGGTCAGAAGGAGAAGGCATCAAAACATTAGTTTCCCTAGGTAGGTGCAATGTCCCACCCCTCATGAGAAGATACATCCCCCATAGTAGAGACATGCATACCATCTTCCAATTCTGCAGTTTCAACAATATCCCCCAGTCTTTCCCAGATAAAGCAGTAGTTTTGGTAACAACAAAGTCTGCAGTGAAATAGGGTCCCAGAAATAGGTTCCTCGTTGGAGCTCGTGCAGGGCGGTGCAGGCCTGTGCGGGAAAACAGTACTCCATGTTTGTCCTCATCCCAGGACAAATCCGGTGTCCAGGTGCCGAAGCAGTCTGTGTCCAGCCAGTGCGAAACAGCGGCGTCTGATGCAGTCCGTGATGGTGCAGTTATCTCCGACATCATGCAAACCAAAGCGTGTGCTTAGAAGCTTGGAGGTAGTAGTGGCAGCAGAAGAAGCCACTGGTAGAGAAACGCTGTTGAAGTCAGTCCGTGAACTCCAGGCGACTCTGAAGCGCGCAAGCTATCCCGAACCCCGCACCGGATGCAGCAGGGGGAAGAACACTGGGAACACAGGCTGTTTTCTCCACACTTGGTTCCGCTTCTGAACGAGGGATCACTGTTGAAACCATAGGAATACATTGTCGTGCAGGCAAGGAGGGATCCCGTAACACAGTCGGAGAAAGTGGGCTATCCATCGCAATAGGTATAGAAGGTGACTCCTCTGTCACTGAAACCACATCAGGAGCTGCTGCAAACGGCAGCGCAGCAGTGCAATCCATGAGCTCTTCCAAGCATGACCGATCACATACTGAGGTCTCCATGTCACAGACCAGAGATCCCCCTACTGGCAAGAGTAGGGGAATTTCCCCAGTGCCCTGGCCAAATTTCCCTCATTCACTAAAAATACCACCAACAGCTTACTCTGGTTCAAGGTCAGTTGGCATTTCATCTGTATCCCCCTCCCCCGGGTCGTGCCTGAAAATAGGCAGAATCTGCCTAGTGCACTTACCCAGTCAACAAAAACTAAATAAATAAAAATAAAAACATGTCAGAGCTTCTGGCAGGAAATTGCAGGCCTTCAGTGAAACATGCCAGTGGAAATAGTGCCAGAGTTAGAAAGGAATATGGGGATCTTCCAAGAATCAGTCTTCACCATTGATTCATGGGTTACCTATAAGATCACTAAAGGGAACACAGTGCAGTCGAGAACTTTGCGGAAAAGTGTTAAATAGCAAATTGCACTGTGTCAGAATGCTGCAAGGCAGTCACAGCATGAGGCAAACCCCACCATTCGGCTCCCCACATTTACCTTGTGGTAAGTACAGATTTACCATTGCCACACCATGGCCACCATGAATTACCACCCCAGTGAAACTTGGCAGGGACACAATGTTGGTGTCAGGGTGCACAGTCTTGGCAGACATGATGTGAAGCAACCCCGCCATTCCAGCCACCTGCACTTACCTTGTGGTAAGTGCAGATTCTAATACCACCACAGCCACTATGGATTACCACCCCAGTAAAACTTGGCAGGGAACACAGTGTTAGTGTTAGGCTGTATAGCACATAAGGTGCCAAGAACACACTGTTTTACATGCTTTGTGCTCCCCATCTCGCATGATTATTCTGACACTCTAGTTCTCCACTGTGTTTTCAGCTCAGTCTTGAGGGGATACCTCGATTCATACTTATAGATCTAGGGCCAGAGGCACTAGGACTCCGTGAGAGCTTTTCTACAGGGAGGGAGCCACGTCGGCTGCTGAAGTCATCTGCACACCTCACATACCTCACAGGGTGTTGCATGCTAGCCAGTAACTGTTGTTGGCTCCCTCTCACACCTTAGCTCTTCCTGCCACTGAGTGTACACAGTGGGAGAAAAAGCACCTCAGTTTGACCATCATGGACCAAATTTCTTCTGTGTCACTGCCAAAACGTTTTTTTGTCCATGGTGTTGTCTTCGCTTCTTATCTTCCATGATGTCAAGGTCTGAGAAAAAGAAGAACGGGGCTAAAATATACTGTCCACCTCCTATTATGCAACATTGCCTTTTTGGGAAACCTGTCATGGCAATACTGACATCAGCGGTGCTAGACCGCCTTGGCGCTCAGGATATGGATGCACATGCGCCTGCTTCTCTATGGAGTGCTGTACATTAGAGATCTGAATGTTGAGCGTTAAAGGCGGGGTCACTTGATCCTCACTTTTGGAGGCAGGCAGTACAGTGAGAGGCCAAGGCAGTCTCTGGGCCCCTCCCCTTAGCTCCTTCCCAGTACTTCTAATACTGTGAAGCACAGGGTCCTCCTCAACATCCCTTGCCAAGACATCAGAGGCCTTGGGAATGGGTCTGGTGGACAGCTGGCTACTTCTGGGCAGCCTGCTGAGCACCCCCAGTCTGTCTGCCCTGGGCAGCAGACATCCTCGGTGGTGAGGCCAAAGCTATGTGCTCAGACTACACCAGTGGACACCGTGGCATCATGGCCTTGTGCTGCCCTGGCTCCTGGCATCATCCATGGTGTCAGTGAGTGGCGTAGTGCTAGCTGTGACATTGGGCCCCCTCCTGACACCATTCATGATCTTGGGAGAGAGAATGGCATGGAAGCCATGCAGCATCTGGTAGCTGAAGTGGATGTGGTGATCTCTGCCCTGGGCAGCCCTTATGGCTCCACGGAGGAGGTAGATGCTGCCCTTGGTGATGGACATGGTACCAGACCTGGTTTTGGTTCTGGGCCTGACACTGGGCATGGTGCCCATGATAGTCTTGCCCCAGGTCTGTTGCTGACTCTGGATGCCACTTGCAATGTTGGGGGTGGGGACAGTCCCGGGATGGCAAGAGACCCGGCACCAGGCCTGGCACCAAGGGTGACTCTGGCTGCAGAGCCAGAGGGTAGCCCTGTCTGGCCAGTCCCTATGCCTGGTGCTGGAGGTTGAACCAGCTCAGGGTCGAAAAATGGCTAGAGCATGGAGTTCTTTCTGGAGCCGTAGGTTGAGCATGCCACCTTTGAGAACCGGATCTTCCCTGAGAGGATTGTGTGGCCCCACTCTCCTCACGTGGGAGGTCTCCCCCCCATGAGCACCAACCTGGTTGTTCCTCTGCTGGTGGTTGACCTTGTTTGGGGCAGTCTTGCCAGGCTGTCCCCTCAGGTGAAGTCTTCTGAGCATCCTTGCAGCCCAGGTATAGGCTACGGAGCCTCTGGCTCCTGCTTCCGTCTTGGGCCTTTACCACCTCTGCCTGAACTTCCAGGGATCATGGGCCTTCTGAGGCCAGTCACCTGGAGTCAGCATGGAAGTGAGGCTGGTGCCTTGTATCAGTACCGTAGACCTGCTGAATTCATTTCCAACCCAGTCCCCTGGCAACACCCACTTTCATGTTCAGCACCTCCTGTCTGTTAATATCCTCCTCTGAGTGCGCAGAATCCTCTCTTCACTTTTGTCCATGGCTTCCGAGTATGCCCTGCACGAGATTCCAGGTAGACATTTTGCAGCTGGACACTGGCACAATTGCCACCCACAATGCCATGTCCTTGCAGCTGGGACTCTTTGGAGCTTTCAGCTATGCCAACTGTGTCAACCCTCCCTGGCCCAGAGCCTTTGAGGAATGTTCAAGAACTGTTTGGAGACCTCCCTTCACACTCCCTTCAGCTCCAAGGGACATCCAACAGCAGTATTGCACATCCATGGATAATAGTACGGTGAGTCCACAGAGCTCCCTAAGGTGACCCAATTGCACTATGAGGTCCACAAGTGTCAAATGCTGAGGAGAGATCGAGTAGAACAAGAACTGACTGGTCTCCTCTATCTCTCACCCTGAAGAGATCATTTTGCACCTTAACTAATGCTGTTTCAGTGCTATGCCTTGACCGAAATCCAGACTGGAATGGCTTGTAGATGTCATAGGCCGCACGGAATGCCTCGAGCTGCAGAGCCACAATTTTCTCAACAACCTTCCCCAAAAATGGGAGGTTGGGGACTGGTCAGTAATGCACCAAGATGTCAGGGTCAAGTGATGGTTTCTTCAGGAGGGGCTTCACCAATGCCTCTTTCAAGGCATCAGGGAAAAATCCCTCTGAAAGCGAACACCGGACAATCTTGGTGAACACTGGGTTAACGGACTCAACACATCTCAGTAAGAGACGAGTCAGGCCTGGGTCTAGTTCACAAAATGTGGGCTGCAGCTTCAAGATTACCTCAACAATCTCTGCCTCCCTCACGAGCCTAAAATCACGCCTGTGACTGCACAAGGCCCACCACAGCGGGACTGATCATGTCCCACTGAGGAGATCCCGGTCCTAATGGAGGACACCCTATCAGAGAAGAACTGAGCAAACTCCTTGTGCTGCGCAACTGAAATTTCTCTTTTCAGCTGCAGACAGACCAGGTAAAGTAGCTTATCTACAGTCCGAAAGAGTAGAGCTAGTCTGATCTTCCTGGACATAAAGTCCCCACCACTCATTCACACTGATGGGATTACGCCAGAGGCGCTAGGACCCAGCGGGAGCCAAACTTTTGCATGAGGGCCGGCACCGAGATGGAGTCGCAAGGAAGTGGCCCTGTGAGCCAGACTCGTGCGGTATAGACTATCTTGGCGTCGACCCTCCAACAGCCTCAGTTCCTTTTTCCGTCGTCAAGTGTGCTTCAGTGACGACATCGCTTGCCCTCCGGGAGTCAAACTTCAAACTAGCAGCTTAGTTTTCAGTTTTATTATTTTGTATTTTATCACCATAAGTACAGATTATATTTTAATAAATTTCTTACTTGTACAAGAAAGAAGTCTTCAGCCCTCAATTGACGGAGTCGACCATGAGTGGGGCAGGTAACGGTAGGGAAACATCATATGAAAGTTGTTCAGTCAGCCGGCCGGGTTTGCTCCGCCACTCTCTCCGGAGGGGGGAGTCTGACAATGGACGGTCTAGTGATCAGGAGAATGGGCAGTCCCCTCAAAAGCATAAAAAGAAATGGTCTCATTCATGGCACCGTTCGACCTCGAGTTCTTCTTCGGCCCACCGGTCGAAGAAGAAACAGCATCACTTGAGGTCACCCTCTGGTACATCTGTACATGGGCTGAGGTTTCACTGCTATGCTGATGATACCCAGCTCTACCTGTCTTTTGCTCCCGACTAGGTTAGTGCTCTCTCAGTATTTAATAACTACCCTGACGAAATCCATGACTGAATGAATTCGAGCTGGTTAAAGTTGAATGCAGGAAAGACTGAGGTTATGGTAGTGGACCCGGGTCACAGGATAGAGGGGTTGAGGACTGATCAACCCTCTGGTTTTTTCCTAGGGTCAATCAGATCCTTACCTCAGAACGGTTGCGTAACCTGGGAATGGTACTTGACGATGGCTGACCCTTCGTCATCAGGTGTCGGCAGTCGTCAAGTCAGCCTTTTACCATCTTAGGAACATTGCCAGGGTGAAACACCTTGTTCTGTCCAGCGATTTACCTGTGTTGGTCCACGCCTTTGTGACCTCTCGCCTTGACTACTGCAACTGTCTGTACTTGGGGCTTCCTGGGGTTGATATCCACCGCTTGCAGCTAGTGCAGACTGCTGCAGCTCGATTGTTGACAGGGGTGTCAAGAAGGTCACATATTACCCCTGTGTTGTGCGATCTGCACTGGCTGCCGATTCTAGTGGCGGATCACCTTTAAAGTAGGTTTATTGACCTACAAAGCCCTACACGGACTTGGTCCGGATACTTGAAAGAGCTTCTGATTCCTTACATCCCTGTACGACAACTCCATTCGGCTGATGAGGGGTTGTTGGAGGTTCCGAGGGTTACTTTAAAATCTTCTGTGGCCCGTGCTTTTATGTTTATGGCCCCAACCCTCTGGAATTCTCTGCCCCGTCAGCTTTGGGAATGTACGACCGTGGGGAGCTTCAAGCAGGATTTTAAGACTTACCTATGGAGAAAAGCATTTTTAAGTTGATGTGAGTGATTCATGATTTTAATGTTATTTAACTTCATTTTTTTGGGATTTTATTGTAATTTTTGTACAGCGCCTTGGTGCCTGAAAGGTGCTTAATAAATAAAGTTTTATTATTTTATTATTATTATAGACGGTCGGTTGTTAGGGTTAGAAGCCGGTCTCCTCCTCTTTCAGAGTCGCTGGTTTCTGTCTCTGGTAGCCGGCCTCTTTATTATTTAGTTGTTTAACCAGGAGTAGCACACTAAGCTGAAAGCTTTTTACAGGAGTGACCTGGGAGCACAGGAAGTTAAGTGACTTGCTAAGGGTCACACAGTATGCAACTGGAAGCTGCAGGATTCAAACCCAGGTCTAGTCTGTTGGACGTCACCAGATTTGCAGCTCAGAGCCTTAAACCACTGTGCTATATGGCCTCTTCGGAACCGGAGCTCCTCTCCACCTATTGGAGGGGCTTCCGATGAGCAGTTTCACCATTGGGCCGCTCTTATGGAGCAGTGGGCTCGGAGGTTGTCTCGACTGCCCAAACCGGACAGTCTGTTGCTGGGGCCTTCGGACCTGTCAGTTTCGGATCAGCAGGCAGGGCAGTTAGGACTTCCTAGTTGCGCGGTGCCTTCTTTGGTGCCATCGACTCCGCGCTCTGGTGCCTATCCCCCTCACATGACTGTGGTGCAGGCGTCCCCAATGATGCCTTTATCTCCTGCCATTTTTCATCCTTTACCTTCAAATCATAGCTCTTCCCTTGTCAGTCTTCACCATTCATTACTGCTGGGTGTAAGCCGGAGGCGCGCACCTGCCACGGGAGTTTTTTTTTTTTTAAGAGGAATCGACACCAATGGCGTCGCCCCTGAGAGTGATGCACCGCGTGATGTGCAAGGGGCGGCCGTTAGGCGCCGCAGACTCCTCCTCCATCCCAGTTCTGTTTCTCCCGCTGTCGAGGTTGCACCTGCTACGCGGAGCTGAATTAAGTACTGCGTCATAGGCCGCATTTTTCTCGAAGCCGTCAAGCTCCTTCATCCCGTTTTCTCGACGTCGTTGACCGGTGAGACCATTCTGTTTTTCTATATTATTTTGACGCCGCCGAGAGCTTTTCTGTGTTTTCCTTAATTGTTTCGCATCATGTCTGGTTCGGGGCCAAAACGCAAGTCTGAGGCGGGCTGTGCCCCTATGCGTCGGTGCCCTTGTGGCCGGCAGTTTTCCATCACAGACCGTCATGATGTTTGTCTCTGGTGCCTGGGACTCTACCATGATATGGATCATTGCGACGCCTGCTTTTCCATGGATAGCTGTGTGTTGAAGTCCACGCATTTAAAGTCGGACGAGCTCTTCCGACTTCGGAGGATGACATCGCCCAAGGGCTTCCCAGGCCAGATCTCTTGACCCTTCCTCCAGGTCCCCTCCCAGGTCTATACGGCCTGGCGAGGAGAAAGCCTCCTTCACTTCCAGCCTTGCTGAGGAGGCGGTTTCTTCTTCAGAGCCGGAGGAACGATGTGAATCCTCTCGGGGTCACGCCATTGGCGCCGTCCCAGCAGTCACCTCCGTGGAGGTGCAAGCTCCCCCAGTGTCATGGCCCCCGGTTGTGGGGCCCGGCTCTGATGGACCCTCGTTCCCGTCTGCCCTTGTCGTCGTAGAGTCTGGCGCAGCTCGCAATGCCGGTGACTCGGGCGGGGCCATCGGCGGTGCCGTTCTGGGTCTTGGCACAGTCTGCGGCGCCGTGAACTCGGACGGCGCAATTGGCGGTGCTGCACTGGGCCTTGGCACCATCCATGGCGCTGGGGACTCGGGCAGCGCCATCAGCAATACCCGTCTTAGGCCTTGGCACCGTTCACGGTGCCGGGATCAGGTGGCGCCTGTCAGCAGTACTGTGCTGGGCCACGGCGCTGTTTCCAGTGCCGGGGACCCAGGCGCTACCGCTTGCAGTGCGGCCCGACTACCTGGCACCGCCAGAGGTGTGGATGACTCTGCGGACGTGGTTGGCATCATGGTCTCACGGCAGTACCAGGCCTGGTGCTGCCTCTGGGCAGGTTCCTGCAGCTGTTGCGATGGAGTCTTCCTTGTCGACCCCTCCTCCTCGGAGGGCGATTCAGGTGAGGACCCAGGCCAACAGCTAGAGTCCTCGGGCTCAGAACCCCCTGTAGGCTACAGGGCTAGACGTTCCAGTGTTCCTCTCCCAGAGTCCCTGGAGCTGGTTAGCCCAGATGATTCCATGGTTAGAGGTGGCCTGGAGTCTTCCGTGGTGGACCCTTCGGGTGTTCCGGAGAGGATACCCTCTTCTCGGAGGTCCCTGGCAGCTGCCGTTCCTGGTGCTGCTCGGGTCCTTCAGTAGAGGGGGAAGGACTCTGCCTCGGCGAGTTCCCTTCGGGGTCTCGCTCAGCAGGGACCTCCACCACTGGTCACGAGGAAGAGGGCTGCTTCGGAGTCCGAAGGATTGAGGGGCAGAGGTCAGGAGCTGTGAAGATCCCCCACCACCCTGCGGGGTGTGGGGAGGAGTCATAGCGCTGATCCTTGCCCTTCTCTTAAGGTCTCTAAAGTGCCTTCTGGTGGCGGTTCTGAGGGTTGCCCTTCTTGACTCATGCAATCCCAGGCATGTCACAGGGGAGATTCCCCTTCAGGGCTCTTTCCGGAGTTGTCTCTTACCCTTTCTACTACGCAACCCGGCACGATCTCAGAATCCCCAGTCTTGGCGGTGGCGTTACCTGGATCCCAGAGCCCTGGCAGAGGCCAGGCATGTGCTATTAGGTGACCCTCGCTCATCCCTCTGCAACCACCTCCCTCTCTCCCAGGCCATGTGGGGCCCACTGGGCCATTAACTTGGGAGACGTTCAGAGCTTCTGCAGCGGCCTTCCCGTCCTATGTCAGGGCCATGGACGAACAGGTTTTCTGCCTGTCCCCCCCGCCGCAGGAGTCTTCTGAGCATTCGAGCTCCACTTCCTCCTCGTCTTCCTCCTCTGAGGAAGAGGAACCTTCTGTCCACCTTTCCTCTGACGCTGATTTCACAGACTATCAGCGTTTCCTTTCGAGGATGGTTTCGAAGCTTCATATCTCCTACATTCGTAGGGACAATACCGAGCGGCAGATGCGTGCTTTCCTTAGTGAATTCAGTGCTCGCCATCTGGTGGTGCCTTCCTGGCCGATCCCCTTCCAGGAGGTGTCTATCCGCACCTGGCAGTCTCCAGCCACTCCTCCAGCCCCGGGAGACTGCAGGAGATGGTATTGTGTCCCACACGAGTCTCTAGGTTCTCTGCCTCTCCCTCCTTTGGGTTTGACGTCCCTAGACACTGCTTCCGGGCTTCGGCGCCTGGGGCACGACAGACCTCCAGATTCGGATTCTGCTGAATTCAACCAGTGGGGACGAAGGGTTTTCTCTTCCGGTCATGCATTGTTATGCATCTCATCTCATCAGGCTCACCACGCTGCTTACAACAGGCATCTGTGGTCAATGCTGGTTCAGGTCTTAGCCTCTTTGCCTGACTCAGAGCAGTCTAGACAAGCCATTGCCCTCTCTGCACAGGGTCTGGAGCTTGCAAGGCACCAAGCAAGGGCATCCTACGATGCCAACGAGGTGGCGTCCAGACTAGTAGGGACAGCAATCTGCATCAGGTGGATGGCATGGCTTCGTCTCTCCAGACTGTTACCCATTGCCTGGCATAGGGTGGCTAACTCTGCCTTCTGGGGAACCCACCTTTTTTCCGCAGGGTGAGGAGGCTTCTTCAGGGGCAGCCTCCCTCCCCCAGCCCACGGGGACACCTCCTCGTCCTCCTCACCCACCTTAGACTTCCTAGTCAATTGGTTAGGGTCTCCCCCTTCCTACTTTTCACCAGTAGGAGGCTGAGGGATCTGTTCCCTCAGGGTCTATCCAGACCCCCTGGGGGGCTTGGTACTCACCCAGCAGTAATGAATGGTGAAGATTGACAAGGGAAGATATGAAAATTATGCACCTACCGTAATTCTTGATCTTCTCCTGTATCTTCACCATTCATTACTGATTTCCATCCACCATCCCCTCACAGGCCTTCTTTGGCGTCTCCCCCTCCCTGCTTGTTCCTCCTCCTTCTCCTTTGGCCTTAAAGCAAAAAAAAAACCAAAAAAAACTATCTTGGTTTTTCTTCCGTCCTTCTGAATGGATCCCTCCCCTCTTGGGAATGGAGGAACGAGCGGATTTTATCTATCCTGAGGGAACTCTTTCTGATTACCCTTAGGGGTGACCTCTTGGCTCTTTTAGCCATGTTGTTCAATTCACAGTTAAAGAGACCACTCCTTACTTGGCCCGGTCCCCTTTTTCCAGGTACCCTCTGGCAGGTGTCAATCACCTACTGTGTCAGCTTCTGCTACTTGGCGCTATCCTGGCACTACAATTTCTTGAGTTGGTGATCTTCCTGGACATAAGTCTCCACCACTCATTCACACTAGTGGGATTAGCACCGGAGGCACTAAGACCCATCGGGAGCAAACTTTTTGCTGGAGGGTCGTCGCGAGAGAGCGCCCTGAGACACGCGCTGCGAGCAGCGGCTCGGCGGTAATGACCATCTCGGTGACGACCCTCCAACCGCCTCAGTTCCTTTTTTCCCGCCGTCGAGTGCGCTTCAGTGACGACGTCGCTCACCTGTCAGGAGTCAAACTTCAAACTAGCGCATAGTTTTCAGTTTGTTTTTTTGTAACTTTATCACGATAAGTAGTATCGCTTAATTTTATTCTATTTTCGTTAAATTTTTCTAATATTTAAATTTTACTTGAAGACGTCTCGGCCTACTGGACGGAGTCGACCGCCAAACAGGTCAGGTGATGGTAGGAGACTTCGTATGAAAGCTGTTCAGTCAGCGGGCTGGGTCCGGTCAGCCTCCTTCTCCTCAGCGGGGTTCCGACAGCGGTCAGTCCGATGCCCGGGATGGGCGGTCCCCGCCCGGCATAAAATAAGCGGTCACATTCTCGGCACCGTTCAGCCTCGAGCTCTTCTTGACCCACAGGTCAAAAAGAGGCATCACTCGGTCGCCCTCTGGTATGTCTGCGTTGACGCTGCTCGGTTATCGTTGCTAGTTGCGGTCTCCTTCTTGGTCGCCAACTACCGGTAATCGTCGTCCTCGACCGCGAGTCCTCACTGCCTATAGGTAGGACTCCAGATGAACAGTTTCATCCAGTGGGCGCTCTTATGGAGACCAATGGGCACCGGAGGTTGGTTCTTCTGCCTGGCTCGGATTGCCTCGGAGCCTCGGGCCCCCGGCGATCAGGTAGGGGCGGTTGGACCTTCCTAATGGCGTGGCGCCTCTTCGGTGCCAGCGACTCCCGTACTAAGTGTTTCCCCTCCACATGGCTGTGGCGGGAGGCCTCACCGATGCCCTTCTCTCCTGGTTTTTCCTTCTCTAGCTTTCCAGGTTCCTGGGGCTTTTCGGCGCCTTCCACTTGGGAGTCTGTTGGCTTATCGGCGCCGTTTTCGGTGCCGCTGGGTCTTGCGCGCCCGTCGCTGGCGCCACGGGGTCTCATGGCGCCGCCCGTGGTACTCGTGGATAAGGCGGCGCCGTCTTGCGCGTTATCAAATCCTTGGCGCCGCCCGAAGGCGCTCGCGAGGGCAGGCGTACCTCTTCAGCGCCTGCACGCCTCAACATAGCACGATCTTCAGCCCGTTTGCCGTCGGCGCCCGGCAACCCTTAGGGACTCTCCTTGTTTTCTGCTATTTCCTCCTCTTCTAATTTTCCTCCTTTCCTGTCCAAACAGTCCTTTCTGGACCATCAGGAGATGATGTTGAGCCTAACCCAGACCTTCGGTTGGGTGATGAAGTGGAGAAACAGGATCTTTCTTTGCTACAGAGCCTGTGGTCGAGGACCTGTCCTTTAAGTCTCTGTTGAAGAACCTGGGATCCACTCTTTCTCTCCAGACTACAGACATCGATCCTGGGAAGATATTAAGACTCCAGTATCTTCATGCTCGGAGATCCCTCACGGATTTGACTCCTCCGATCCAGCCTTCCTTGAGACGCTGTCTCAAATGGTATGGAATAATCCTGCTCTTATTCCCTCAGTGGCTAAATCCATTGATAAGAAGTATTCAGCTCCCAAGGATCGTCCCATTTTGGCATCCCAAGCCTTTGCGGATCCTATTGTAGTCCTGGCAGAGAATGACAAGGTAGTTCTTCCTCAAACTATTACAGCTCGACCTATTAACAAAGAGTCTCGTAAGATTGATACATTAGGTAAGAGAGTCTTTGCTGCCTCCACTCTAAGTATGCGTATTGCCAGTTATCAAGGCTGTTTTTCTCAGTATGAGTATATTCTGTGGCACTCTATGAAAAGAATGGTTGAAGCGCTTCCAGATTCGGATTCCAAGTCAGAGCTTCTTCTGACCGTTATTAGAGGTATTGAGTCCAATAACCAACAGGTCAAAGCCGCCTTGGATGCTTTCGACACTGCTTCTCGCTCAGCAGCCTCGGGGATTTGTACTCGGCGCCATTCCTGGCTGCGTACTTCTGGCTTCACGAATGATGCTCAGCAGCAGGTGATGGCGCTGCCTTTGATGGCTCCTTTCTTTTGGCCCTCAGGTGGAGCAAGCCTTAGAGGCCACTCAGAAGACTAGATCGGCCATTAAGTTGGCCAGACCTCCGCCTGCCCCCTCTCAGGGGCATGTGAACAGACGTCAGTTTCATAGTCGTCAGTCCTTTCGAGGCAGAGGCAGGGGAAGCTTCCATAAAAGCCAACCTTCCCAACCTCAAAAGAAGACGCAGCAGAAAGCGCAGGGGCCTAAAGCTCCCAGCGCTACCTTATGAGTCGTTGGCCCAAGTTCCATCCACTCTGCCGAGGTGGAACTTTCTCCTCCAGTGGGAGGTCGTCTGATGTACTTCTACAACCAGTGGAAGTCCATAACTCGGACAAATGGGTCCTTGATAATGTGAGGGTTATTCTCTCAATTTCATGGAAACCCCGAATTGTCCTCCCAGGACAACCCAGGTTGTCGGCCTCTCAGTCAGACCTCCTCACCGTGGAGATCCAGGGCCTTCTGAACAACAGGGCAATAGAACTGGTGCCCCCGCATCTGCGAAACACAGGGTTCTACTCCCATTACTTTCTGGTTCCAAAGAAATCTGGGGGATGCGCCCCATTCTAGACCTCAGAAAGTTAAACAAATTCCTCCCCAGGGAGAAATTCAAGATGATTTCCCTAGGTACCCTGTTACCCTTGCTGCATCAGCACGACTGGCTGGCCTCTCTGGATATGCAGGATGCTTACCAGCATATCCCGTCCACCCGACCCACATGAAGTTCCTCAGGTTTGTAGCTTTGGGTCAGCATTATCAGTTCAGAGTCCTGCCCTTTGGGCTATCCTCGGCCCTGAGTTTACAAAGTGTTGTGCAGTTCTCAAGCATCTCAGGAAAGTCGGACTCGAGTGTTTCCCTACCTGGACGATTGGCTTCTAGCAAGCCCTTCCGGCCAAGGGACTTTGGAAGCCGTGTAAACGACTTCTCGTCTTCTCACGTCCATGGGAGTTCTGCTGAATTTGAAAAAATCTCAACTGCAACCCTCCCAGAGGCTCCTTTTCATAGGGACGCTTCTAGACACCTCTTCAGCGAAGGCTTTCCTTCCAGAGGACAGAAGACTCGACATCCTTCGAATGGCCCGTTACATCAGGGAGAACCAATCGGTTACAGCTGTCTCGATGCAACGCATGTTGGGTCTCATGGCGTCCTCGGTCTTCACTGGCCCGACTGCACATGAGAACCACCCAATGGATGCTCTCCACTCAGTGGTCCCCGACCTCTCACCCCCAGTCTTATCCCATCAAGGTGACGGGGCCCCTTCGAAGGTCTCTCACCTGGTGGTCTCAAGAGAGCAATCTCCTGGAAGGATTCCCCTTTGCTCCCCCGGATCATCAGATCTCCATCACCACAGACGAATCGCTAATGGGATGGGGAGCTCACTGTCTCTCCCTCCACACTCAAGGTGTATGGACTCAGTTCGAAACTCATCTCCACATAAATGTCCTGGAGATGAGAGCGGTCCTCTATGCAATCCAAGCTCTGAAGGATGTCCTTTGTCACAAGAACATTCTCCTTCAAACGGACAACAAAGCAGTGATGTATTACATCAACAAGCAAGGCGGTGCTCATTCTTATCCCCTTTGCAGGGAAGCAATGAGGGTGTGGGAGTGGTGCTTGGAGCACAAGTCTCTGATTCAAGCGTTTATCTGCCAGGTATGCAAACGACCTAGCAGATCACCTCAGCAGAACGCGAGGCAGACCCTCACGAGTGGTCTCGATCCAGCCGTAGCTCGGTCCCTGTTCAAAGAGTGGGGACTCCAGACCTGGACCTTTTGCATCCCACTCAGCAAAAACTGCCTCTCTTCTGCTCCAGAAATCCAGGGCCTGGCATTTTCTGTCAGGATGCGTTCAGGCTGCGGTGGACAAAACGCTTTCTTTACGCCTTTCCACCGCTTCCTCTAATCCAGAGAGTACTCCTCAAGTTCGAGTCTCAGGGGACCAAGATGATTCTCATTGCTCCTTCCTGGCCTCGGCAACTATGGTTTCCTCTACTCAACAGTATGTTGGCAGCCTCTCCGAGACCACTTCCTTTGCAAATCAGTCTTTGACTCAGGGTTAGTTGGTCCATCCCAACCTGAAATCACTTCACCTTCATGCTTGGCTCCTGAAGAGATAGAAGTGAATCGGTTCAACGTCTCGTAGAGTCTCAGACATCCTTCTGGCTGCTCGGAAGCCAGCCACCGAAAAACGCACGCTTCCAAATGGAAATCTTTTCTCTCTGGTGTGCAAAATCCTCTTGGGAATCCCTTTTCCTGTCCCTCCTGGCAAGGTTCTGGAGTATCTTTTGGACCTGTCAAACTTAGGTCTTCAGTACTCCACAGTTAAAGTTCACCTTAGTGCCATCTCAGCGTTCCATGAGCCGGTTTCTTCCTTAACTCTGGCTCAGTTACCTATGGTGAAGAGATTTCTTAAGGGGATTCTCCATACCAGACCCCCTGTTAAGCGTCCAGTTGCAGCCTGGGACATTAACCTGGTGCTGGACATGCTCACTCGGAAGCCTTTCGAACCCTTAGCTACCTGTGAGCTAAAATTTCTTACCTGGAAGACTGCCTTCCTGGTGGCCATTACCTCAGCCCGCAGGGTCTCTGAGATACATGCCCTGGTTACGGACCCTCCGTATATTGTATTCCATAAAGACAAGGTAGTTCTCCGTACTCATCCTAAATTTCTTCCCAAGGTTGTGTCAGAATTCCATCTAAACCAACCTCTGGTACTTCCCGCTTACTTCGCTAATTTCCAAAATGAAGGGGAACGAGCTCTTCATTCCTTGGATGTTAAGAGAGCCTTGCGGTTCTATTTAGATAGAACCAAGGATGTTCACAAGACTCAGCAACTGTTCGTTTCTTTCAGCGACACCCGGCTGGGTCAACCTGTCGCTATTAGATGCATCTCTTCATGGTTAGTGGCATGCCTTCGTCATTGCTATTCCATGGCTCAAGTTAAATTAGAAGGTAGAGTGTACGCTCACTCTACTAGGGCGGTCGCGGCATCCCTAGCGGAAATACGCAATGTTCCAATTGCAGATATATGCAACGCCGCCACCTGGAGCTCAGTGCATACCTTCGTTAAGCACTATGCACTGGATGTTCATGCTAGGCGACATTCCGCATTCGGCAGAACTATCCTTAATGGGCTTCTATCTTAGACGCGTGAGCTCTGGCTCTCCTGCCACCCTTTTGGGGGATTATCAGCTTGGTACTCTCCCACTAGTGTGAATGAGTGGTGGAGACTTATGTCCAGGAAGATATGAAAATTACGTACCTACCGTAATTCTTGATCTTCTTGGACGAGTCTCCACCACTCATTCACACGCCCACCCTCCATCCCCCGAGCTCACCGCTGTATTGGTCTTCACTCCCTCAAATCTTTAGGCCATGAGGACTTCTTTGCTGACCCTTCTTAACGGGTCATACGGACTATCTTATGTCCGTTTTTTAATGTTGGGTTTACTCTTTACGTTAGTTGCGCTGCACCTCCTTGGTAAAAAAGGTACTGAGGCGGTTGGAGGGTCGTCGCCGAGATGGTCATTACCGCTCGAGCCGCTGCTCGCGGCGCCATGTCTCGCGGCGCCGTCTCTCGCGCCGATCCTCCAGCAAAAAGTTTGCTCCTGATGGGTCTTAGTGCCTCCGGCGCTAATCCCACTAGTGTGAATGAGTGGTGGAGACTCATCCAAGAAGATCAAGAATTACGGTAGGTACGTAATTTTCCTTTCTTTGCCTTGCCTCCAGGGAGTCTGATTGAATTCCCACTTTACCCGTTACGTAAAGGGATGTCCTCTGTAGGGCACCCTCCCCCCCCACACACACACACTTTTGTGTTAGCACGTAACAGGGTGCTAGTGGGCTTCTCCCCTTCCTAGTTGGGCGCTCTCCTTTCGGAACAGAATTTCTGCCTTGGCAGTCTGTGAGCTCTCAGCTAGAGTTTAAGGGGTTGAGGATGTCGGGAGGTGTAGAGAATCTGCCTTTTGTGTCCAATCAGTTCAAGTGGTTCGTTGACCTCCTCTTCAATTTTACCAAATAGGATCCTTGCTCCCTTTGTTTTTGGTTCGAGCTTATAAGCCTTAAACCACTTCCTCAATTGGCAGACTTTTCTTCCCTCCCTACATCCCTCTTCCTTTTTCCCTGTCTTCTTCTACCTTCTTCTTTCTCTCTTTATCTGTTCCTCCCTTGGAGCCGCCCAGGAGTGAGGCCCTGTGGTCCCTAGGGTAGACATCCTTTTTCTATCCTTTACCGGCTTATTCCTTTTCAGTTTATATCCTTTCCTTTCCTTTTCTATCCCTTGGCTCTCTTGCCTCACTCTTCTTTTCTTATGTATGTAGCCTCTCCGGCTAACAGAACTGGGATGGAGGAGGGTCTGCGGCACCTAACGGCCAGCCCTCGCGCATCGCAGTGGTCTGCGTCACTCTGGGGGGAGCGCGTTGCGCTGACTCCTCTAAAAAAAAAAAAAAAATCTCCCATGGTGGGTACACGCCCCGCTTACACCCAGCAGTAATGAATGGTGAAGATACAGAGAAGATCAAGAATTACGGTAGATGCGTAATTTTCATTTCTCAGACTTCTGCTACAGTGCCGTCGATTGCAGTGGCAACTTAGAAACATACAAACATAGAATGTGACGGCAAATAAGGACTGCTTGGCCCACCTAGTCTGCCCATTTCCCTACCTAACGGATAAGCTGCAGATCCTAGTTAACCAACAGCCTACTTCCTCCTACCCCCCACTAGAATTGCCTTATGTCTGTTCCATGCATTCTTGAATTTCGCCACTGTTTTTGACTCTACAACCTTCTCAGGAAGGCTGTTCCATGCATCTACCACCCTCTCTGTGAAGAAATACTTCCTCACATTACCTCTGAGCCGTCCCCCCTCTATCTTCAAATTGTGCCCCCTTGTTCTTGCACATCTCCTTTTCTGAAAAATGCTACCCTCTTGGAGTTTGTTGGACTTCTCCAGTGCTGAGGTCCTTTGCAGCACCGCGGGTGGTGTTGGCACTGTCTGTGGCGCCGCATACCCTGTCGGTGCCATCCTCACTTCTGGGGTTGGCGTTGGCACCATGTGTGGTGCTGTGCTACCCATCGACACCTTCTTCAGTGCCGAGGGTGGTGTCGGTGCCACGTAAGGTGTTGTGCTCCCTGTTGGCACCATGCGCTATGCCGTTTTCTGTGTTGGCACCGTCTCTGTACTCGGCGACATTCTCTTCTGCGGCGCCAAGGATGTGTATGGTGCCGTCTAGTTTCCAGAGGTTTTCTCCTTCTCTTCTTCCTCCTGGGTTTCATCCCATTCCTGCCTATACAGCCCCCCTGGACTGTCAGGAGATGATTTTTGAGCCCGATCCGGATCTTCAGCTGGGTGATGATGTTGATGCTGATTCTGCCCTGGGGCAGGGATCAGTCCTCCTGCAGAGCCTGTTGTTGAAGACCTTTCCTTTACATCTCTGCTCAAGAATTTAAATTCTACTCTTTCTCTCCAGTCCACGGAAATCGATCCTGGGAAACTTCTGCATCTCAATATCTACATGTTCCAGAAATCCCTATGGATTTAACCCCTCGGTACCGCCCTCTTTTGAGACTCTTTCCCAGATGGTGTGGAAGAATCCTGCGCTTCTTCCTTCTGTGGCCAAGTCCATAGGTAGGAAATATGCCCTCCCAAGGATCGCCCCATCTTGGTCTCACAAGTCTTTGCTGAATCCATTGTGATCCTGGCAGAGAATAATAAGGCTGTCCTCCCTCAGGAATCTACAGCCCGTCCTATAAACAAAGAATCTTGCAAGATAGACACCTTGGGTAAGAGAGTCTTTGCTGCCTCAACCCTGGGCATGCGCATTGCCAGCTACCAGGGCTATTTTTCTCAATATGAGTATGTTCTTTGGCATTCACTCAAAGCAACGTTAGAAGCTCTGCCTGTGTCGGAGGTTGACTCAGAGTTACTGCAGACCATAACTAGAGGTACTGAGTCCAATAACCAACAAATTAAAGCTGCAATGGACACTTTCGATACTGCTTCCCGGGTGACGGCTGGTATTTGCACCCGTCCGCCACTCTTGGCTGCGTGCTTTTGGCTTTACGAATGACGCCAACAGAAGGTCATGGCCTTACCTTTCGACGGTATGCATCTGTTTGGACCTCAGGTGGAACAAGTACTAGAGGCCACACAGAAGACTAGGTCTGCCATTAAGACAGCTAGATCTCCACCCGCTCCCTCTCGAAGAGGTGGGAACAAGTGTCAGTTTCGCAACCGTCAGTCCTTTCGTGGCAAAGGCAGAGGAGGCTTTAGCAGAAACCAAGCCCCTCAGTCGCAGAAGAAAATGCAACAGAAGGCACAATGCCCCAAAACGCCCATGCCACCTTCTGAGTTTCCGGTCAAGGTCCCACCTCAGCTGCCCTAGGGGGACTCTTGCTCGACAGTGGGAGGACATCTTACTCAGTTCTGTGACCAGTGGAAATCTATAACATCAGACAAATGGGTCCTTAGGATAATCCGTGAGGGGTACTCTTTCAATCTGTCGGAAACCCCTCCGGATCATCCTCCCAAGAGACAGCCCAGGCTGTCTGCGGCACAGTCAGACCTTCTTGCTTCTGAGATACAAGGCCTTTTGAACAACAGGGCAGTAGAAGTAGTTCCACTGGATCAATAAACCACAGGTTTCTCTCCATTACTTTCTGGTTCGAAGAAAACTGGTGGCATGCACCCTATTCTGGAACTCAGAAAGTTAAACAAATTCCTGCACAAGGAAAAGTTCAAGATGATACCACTCGGTACCCTGCTGCATTTGATTCATTAGCACGATTGGCTAGCCTCCATGGACATGCAGGACACCTACCAGCACATTCTCATATACCCAAATCACCACAAATACCTAAGGTTCGTGGCATTGGGTCAACACTATCAATTCAGAGTCCTGCCCTTTGGGCTATCCTCGGCACCTCGAGTTTTTACAAAGTGCTGTGCGGTTCTCACGGCTCATCTAAGGAAAATCGGAATCCAAGTGTTCCCATATCTGGACGACTGGCTTCTAGCAAGCCTCAGGCAAGAGACTTTGGAGGCTGTGTACCGGCTTCATATTTTCTCACGTCCATGGAGTCGTGCTGAACCTCAAAAGTCACAGTTGTAGCCCTCCCAGAAGCTCCTTTTCATAGGAACCCTTCTGGACACTTCCTGCGTAAAGCTTTTCTTCCAGGGGACAGAAGGAGCGATATCTTACAGATGGCCCGCTTCATCAGAGAACACAGCTCAGTGCGAGCTCTCGATGAAATGAATGCTGGGTCTCATGGCATCCACGGTGTTCACTGTACCTTTGGCTCATCTCCACATGAGAACCTCTCAGTGGATGCTCAGTACTCAGTGGTCCCCAACCACTCACCCTCAGTCCTTTCTTATCAAGGTTACGGAACCTCTGAAGAGGTCACTCACCTGGTGGTCTCAGGAGGACAGCCTTCTGGAAGTATATACCTTCACCCTCTGTATCATCAGATCTCCATTACCATGGATGTGTCCCTGATAGTTTGGGAAGCTCACTGCCGGGATCTCCACCCAGGTGCGTGGACTCAGGATGAGTGTCAACTTCACATATACCTCCTGGAAATGAGAGCCGTCCTCTATGCAGTTCAAGCTTTGAAGGACATACTCTGTCACAAGAACATTCTCCTTCAAACAGACAACAAGGCAGTGATATATTACATCAACAAACAGGGTGGAGCACACTCTTACCCATTATGCAGGGAAGCAATGAGAGTGTGGGAATGGTGCCTGGAGCACAAGGCTCTGATTCAGGTGGTTTACCTGCCAGGAGTACAAAACGAGCTGGCAGACTGTCTCAGCAGAATGGAGTCAGATCCTCATGAGTGGTCTCTCGACTTAACCATCGTTCAGTCACTCTTCCGAAGAGTGGGGAACTCCGGATCTGGACCTTTTTGCGTCCCCACTCAATGCAAAACTACCTGTTTTCTGCTCCAGAAATCCAGGACCTGGCATTTTTTGTCAGGTACATTCAGGCTGCCGTGGACAAAACACTTTCTATATGCATGTCCTCCTCTTCCCCTGATTCAGAGGGTACTAGTTAAACTGGAGGCACAGGGGAACAGAATGATTCTCATCGCCCTGTTCTGACCTCCTCAGATCTGGTTCCCTCTAATCAACAGACTATCGGAAACCTGTCCAAAACCGCTTCCCCCTTCAGACGAACCTTCTGACCAAGGGCCCTGTAGTCCATCCCAATCTGAGGTCCCTTCACCTCCACGCTTGGCTCCAGAGGAGACAGAGTTGATAAGATTAATGTTTCTCATAGGGTTTCAGATATTCTTTTGACTGCCCGCAAGCCAGCCACCAGAAAGACCTACACAGCTAAATGGAAGCGTTTCTCTATCTGGTGTGCAAAATCCTCTAGGAATCCTTTTTCCTGCCCACCGAATAAAGTGTTGGAGTATCTCTTAGACCTCTCAAACACAGGTCTGCAGTACTCCACAGTCAAAGTTCATCTTTCTGCAATTTCGGCATATCGTGAGCCAGTACTCTCCATGTTGCTGGCTCAGCTGCCCGTAGTTAAGCGGTTTCTTAAAGGGATACTGCATACCAAACCTCCTATTAGACGTCCAGTTGCAGCTTGGGACATTAACCTTGTGCCAGACATTCTCACTCTTAAACCTTTCGGGCCTTTAGCTACTTGCAAGTTGAAATTCCTAACTTGGAATATGGCCTTCCTGGTGGCCATTACTTCTGCTCATAGGGTATCTGAAATACACGCCTTGGTCACAGACCCCACCCCCCGTATACTGTATTTCACAAGGACAAAGTAGTTCTTAGGACTCATCCTAAGTTCCTCATGTAAGGTTATGTCAGAATTCCATCTGAATCAACCTTTAGTCCTTCCTTCTACCTACGTTGCAAACTTCCAGAATGAAGAAGCGCATATCCTTCATTCCCTAGGCGTAAAAGAGCCTTGCAGTTCTATCTGGATAGAATGAAGGAATAGCAAAGGCTCAACAACTGTTCATTTCCTTCAGCACGACCCAGCTGGATCAGCCTGTTGCTATCAGTTGCATTTCAGCGTGGCTGGTGGCATGCCTTCACCATTGCTATTCCATGGCACAGGTCAAGCTGGAAGGCAGTGTATGCTCACTCTACCAGAGCCGTCACAACATCTCTGGCGGAAATTCATAATGTCTCCATTGCAGATATTTGCAATGCTGCTACCTGGAGCTCTGTGCATACTTTTGTTAAGCACTGTGCCTTGGATGTCCATGCCAGACGACATCAGTCATTTGGCAGGACAATCCTTAACGGACTTCTGTCCTAAAATGTGAGCTCCTCTCTCTCCTGCTGCTCATCTCGAGGAATTATTTAGCTTGGTACTCTCCCATCAGTGTGAATGAGTGATGGAGACTTTATGTCCAGGAAGATATGGAAATTACATACCTACTGTAATTCTTGATGATCTTGGACAAAGTCTCCACCACTCATTCACACGCCCACCGACTGTCCCCTGAACTCACTTCTCTGTTTCTGGTCTTCACTCCCTCACTGGTTGGACTATGAAGACTTTGTTTTTGACCCGTCTTACACTGGTCATTCGGACTATCTTATGTCTGATTTTTAGGCTAGCCCTGTAGGTTAGTTACACTGCACATCTTTGGGGAAAAAAGATACTGAGGTGGTTGGAGGGTCGACGCCGAGATAGTGTATAACGCACAAGCCTGCCCGCGATACCGCTTCCTCGTGCCTGCATCTCGGCACTGGCCCACATGAAAAAGTTTGGCTCATGCTGGGTCCTAGCACCTCCGGCATACTCCCATCAGTGTGAATGAGTGGTGGAGACTTTGTCCAAGAAGATCAAGAATTACAGTAGGTACATAATTTCTATTTCTTCCCTGTGGCAGTCTCTCTGGACAGGAACTCTGCCTTCTTATGGTTGATTGCCCTTTGATATTCACCATAGTGAATGCTCAAAGCCAGTTTGTCCTCCACGGACCGGGTCCACCTCCAGCAATGCTCCAGTGTCCAATCCCTGGTCTTCATCTCCTCGAAAGCCCCATCAAATGATTGAGGTCTCAAGTCAGAAGACCTGGGTCGTATACAGATTGGTGGGATGGCATAGAGTGCCTTTGAGATGGCACTGTCATAGGCTGTTACTACCTCACCCACACCTGCTGCACGCACAGCACTCACACAAGTCTACTGCCACCAACAGTCCCTCTGGGACAGCCCCCTCAGTGGGCGGCAGTGGACCATCTCAACAGGGGAGGGACTAACAGGGGAGCCCCGAACGAGAATTCCACTGTGCAGTGATCGGGCCAAGAGACTGAGTCAATCTTGAAATCAGTGACCTCAACCCCAGTGAGAATATGAAGTCCAAGGTGTTGCCATGGCTGTGGGTCACATAAAAAACAGCTTGTGCAAGACCCAACAGTATCATCATTTGGAGGAAGTCATAGCAAAAATGTGAGAGTTCATCATCAAGCTAGGTGTTAGTCACCCAGATTCAACCACCTGGGCCACTCCAGCACCCTGTCTATGACTTCCTGCAGGAACTCCCCCTCATGACCCAGCGATGGATAAAAAAGGAGGATCCTGCAGCCTACATCTGGACCCCCACGCACCGCCATGCCTTCAAATGACGAAGTACAGCCCGCTGGGTGCACAAAGAAGTTCAAGTCAGATCTAAAACAGATGGCCACACCCCCGCCCCGTGTTCCCTCCTCGGGCAGTGCACTACGGAGAATCTGTCCGGGACTGATGCCTCTAGTACTGGACCTGCATCGCCCTCAACCAGGTCTCCATAATGCAAGCTAGAGCAACTAAAGAAATCAAGTCCGCGTAACTGCGGTCTTTTCTTCATCTATCTAGCATTGCATAGCACCGCCTGAAGGGGCCAGTGGAAGCTGCTGATCCACCAGCTACTTGCCCACTCAGTCTGGTCGCAACCCTAGGAACAGGTACCAAACACATCTGGTCTCTCTCAAAGCCCGCTTAACCCCAAAACACCTCCTAAATCTGACCACCTTGATATGGTTCATCCCTACAATACCCCCAGTGCTCTGCTGCCGTCCTTACGTGCCTCTGCAATCCCAGCTTCCCTACAATGCCTTACTCGCTGCTGCTGGTAAGGGAGTCATGGAAGGGGCTGAGGTCTTGCAGCAGAGGCTGAGTAGGTACTGTGTGGGGTTTGAAGCCCAAACACATCTACCAGTTACTGCTAAAACCAAAAAAAAAAAAACTCTACCCCACCATATAATTTTCCAGCCACCCTCAAACAAAAACCCACCCTTAAAACATAAACAATTAATACCCTGATTCAGCCAGTCCACACTCACCCTAATTCCCTACACATACACCACATCAGTCAGCCACTATTATAAAATTATATACCAAATTAATTCCATTTACTCCCACCATTCACTGTGGTCATGTATAATGATTCAACATCCACAGAAAGCCAAATGTACCTCGGTTCCTATTGTTATTTTACATGTTTGTAAACTCACCTGTATCCCTCAAATAAGTTGGGCGGTTGTATACACCTGATCTTCCTTGTCAATCTTCACCATTCATTACTTCCTGGGTGTGGCAGAGGCGCCTGCCCGCCACAGGAACTTTTTTTTTTTAAAAGTTTGCTAACGGCCCCACCCTCGAGTGGCGTCATCTGCGGCGGCCGTTAATAGTGACCGACTCCTCCTCCAACTCAGTTCTGTTTCTCCCGCCGTCGAGGCAGCACCTGCTTCATAAGTAGTTTTTGTAGTCACTTAATTCTAACTAGGCCGACTCCTCTTTCGTTACTTTTCGGCGCCATACCAGAAGTGAACTGTTCTTTTTCTATCTATGCAGCGTCGGTGTTTCCTACTGTGTTTTTACCTTAATTGTTTGGCGTTATGTCCGGTTCTGGAGCGGCGCTTTGAACAGGCCACGCTCATACATCGGTGCTCCTGTGGCGGCATTTCTCCGTCTCGAACCGGCGCTGGCGTTTGCCTCCGTTGCCTGGGACCCAGCCATGATATGGATTAAAGATACGGCGCTGTTTCTCGATGGACCGTCGCGTCCTCGAAGCTTTCCCGCGTTTAAGCTCTGCAAGACCGCCGACCTTGAGAGGGCGGCGTCGCTCTCGGGATTCGAACGCACGTTGGCCCCTTCCTCGGGTCCCCTCCCGGGCTACTCTGAGTCGAGTGGGGTCTCCGCCCTATTCTTGCCGAGGAGAGACCCTTCTGCGGTGTCGAGGGCGTCGTAGTCCCTCCGGGGCAGGCGCGACACCGCGCCTCGGCAGTCACCTCTTCAGGTGCAGGCTCCCCGTCGAGGCCCTCGGCTTTTGGGCCTGGCAGGTGGACCCTCGCGCGCCTTTCAGCGGTTCGGATCCTGGCTGTTCGCGGTGCGGTGGCGGGCGGCGCGTTATGATGCCGCTGGGCCTCGGCGTTCGCAGCGCCCGATGGACAAGGCGGCGCCCGTCGGCCAGTGCTGCCTCGCCTTCCGGCGCGCCAGCGCCGTGGGCGCCTCTTCCTCCAGGCGGTGCCGGCCTTGCGGCGCCATTGGGAGTGTGGAGCTAGGCCTGGCTGCTACCCGGCGTGAGGAGGCGGCGGCGCCTCCCTTGGTAGCCTCAGGGACCCCTGGGGTGGCCAGCATTGAGGTCCTGCTGGTCTCGTCCTCCTCGGAGGGCGATGACTCAGACGTGGACCCATCCTGGCACCCCCACTCTTCGGAGTCTGGGTCCCCGGTGGCTAGAGGTGCCAGGCGGCGCAGCAGGCCCCTCCCTCTGTCCCCCCTTCCGTCGTCTCCTGAGGGTTCCCCGGCTGGGGGTGGCTGGGAGCCCCGGGGGGCAGGCGTGGGGGTGACGCAGGGGGAGGCTCCTCTGTAGGCCCGTGACAGCTACCTCCCGAGTGCTGTTGCCCCTCTAGGACAGGGGACGCTGTGGTGGGAGGAGGGCCCTCTCGAGTCCGAGGTTGAGGGGCAGGGGTCTGCTGCTCGGTCTTCTTTGGCCACCCTAGGGGGTGGCCAGGGCAGTGCAGAGCCTCGCCTCCCTCCAGGGTTCTAGGGTGTCCTCGGCGGCGTTTGTGCGGACTGCCCTTCTGGATCCATGCAGTCCGCGTCGTCACAGGAGATTCTCCCCAGGGCTCTTCCAGGCTCCGCTTCCCCAGAGTTCCGTTCTGCGGCCTGGTCTGATATCGGGATCCCTCCTCCCAGGGCTCCTTTCCCGGATTCCAGAGCCCTCGCAGAAAACAGTTGCCTCCGGAGGTGCCCTCTCCCATCTCTCGCCTCCACCACCCCGCTCCCAGGCCATGTCGGTCCTCAGGGTCCGTTATCCTGGGAGCAGTTCAAGGTTCTCTGGCCCTTCCCCTCATATGTTAGATACATGCATGGCGGGTCTTCGACTCTCCCCACGCCGCAGGAATCCTCTGGGCATTCCAGTTCCCCATCATCCTTGTCTCCTCCTCCGAGGGAGAGGAACCCTACTCATCTGTCCTCCGATGCTGATTTCACAGAATATCAGCGTTCTCTCGAGGATGGTGAGGGATCTCCGAGTTCCTGTTGAAGAGACAATACCGAGCAGGAGGCAGCGTGAATTCCTTGGTGAATTCAGTGCCCAGCATCTGGTGGTACCTTCCTGGCTATCCCTTCCAGGAGGCATCTATCCGGTCCTGGCAGTCCCTGCCGCTTCTTCCCAGCCCGGCGGACTGCCAGCGTGAGTATTGTGCCCCTCTGAGTCTCTAGGTTCCCTTCCCAACCCGTCCTCAGGTTTGGTATACCTGGATACTCCTTCTGGGCGCCGTTGCCTGGCGCCGCGACCGCCCTGAATTAGGACTCTCTCCAGTTCGACCGTTGGGGGCGAAGAGTGTTCCTTCTTCTCGTGCGGTGCATGTATTGCATCACATCAGGCTCACCACGCTGCCTACAACCCGGCATCTGTAGTGGATGATGTCCCAGCTGCTGGCATCTATGCCTGACAGGAGCAAACCAGACAAGCCGTTGCCCTCTCCGCGGTAGGCCTGGAGCTGGCAAGACACCAAGCAAGGGCATCTTATGATGCCAATGAGGTGGCTTCAGGCTTGAGGGACAGCGATCTGCATCGAGGCGGACGGCATGGCTGTCTTTCTAGGTTGTCACCCTGGCCCGGCGTGGGTGATTCGCTCCGCCTTCGGGGACCCGTCTTTTCTCTTCCAGAGCTAGGAGACTTTTACAGGGGCTCCTCCGTCTCCTCGTCCTCGGAGGCACCTCCTAGCTCTTCTGCCACTTAGGCTTTCTGAATAAGCCAGGGTCTTCTCCTTCTGTTTCTCACCAGCAGAGGCTGGGGGTCTTGTTCCCTCAGGGTGGCCTCTTCCCTCCGGGAAGAGGACTTGCTCTATCACCCAGGAAGTAATGAATGGTGAAGATTGACAAGGGAAGATAGGAAAATTACGTACCTACCGTAATTCTTGATCTTCTCTTGTATCTTCACCATTCATTACTACACCCGCCTACATCCTTAGTGGCCTCTTCCTGTGGCTTCTCCACCTCCCGTCCTCCTTCCTCTCTCTGCATATATATAAAGACAGGAAAATTGCCTAATTTTTCCAACAAAAAAAAATATATATAATTAAAAAAAAAAAAAAAAAATCTTTCTTTTGTGGGGGGTTCTAAATTTCCAGAAAAATTACTTACTCTAAGATTCATGGGCCATCTCGTGGTTTGCATTGGCGATCAGACTGCACAACTATCTCTTGCCATTCTTCTGGCAAGATACCTTTGGGGTTTTTTGGCCTGGCTCAGGCTATTCAGTTTGATCCTGCAATCCCGTGTCCAGATAGTTGCCCTGAAATCTAATCCCCCATTCTTGCCTTGCAGAGCAGAGGCAGGTACATCTATTCCTTTTTCTTTTAAAAAAAAAAAATGCTGAGGAACTCTCTTCGACTGCTATAGGCATCTTGATATCTGGGTCATGCATCTAGTCTAAAAAAAAAAAAATTTTTTATCTGTAAAAAAAAAAAAGAAAACAAACAAGAAGGCAAATGAGAAGGTAGGCTATCCTTCTCGCTGTTTGCTATTGGTTTCTCCCTTTAAGTGTCCTCCTGGACAATTTTTACAGTAGAACAGTGCTGACCATATCCAATCCTAGCCAGCCTTAGCCTTGACCTGCCTTGGCCAGTCAGTATGAGTCCCATTTCTATCTTGAAACGCCTGAGAGGCTTACATTTTCCATTTCTAAACCCCTGAGCAGCGCTCTCATGCTGCCTGGGTTTTATTCTTCCCTCCTCGGCTGTCCTCCAGTTAAGGGCCTTCCGCGGCCAGGAGCCCGAGGTGGGTATCAAGAACAATGGCATGTTGAGGATGAGGACTATGCCCTCCTGAGTCTGTCTAGCGGGTTCGGTGAACCTTCTCTTCAGCTCTATCTCTGGGGATTCTTGCTTCCCCTTTAGTCGAGCCTTTAGCTGCAAGCTAACTATGCTCGTTGGGCATTCTGGTCCCTTCAACATCCCATCTCTCTCTTCTCTTTCTTCTTCTTTCCTTCTATTTTCTCATTTCCTTACTCATCTCTCCTCCTAGAGTCGCCCAGGTAAGGAGGCCCTGCAGTCCCTAGGCTAGGGATACTCCTATCTCCTCTGTCCTTTCTCCATTGGCTTATTCCTTTTTCAGTTCATTCTTCCTTGCTTTGCTATCCCTCGGCTATCTTGCCTTGCTATCTATATTTTCTGCTTTCACTTTTGCCTCTCCGGCTCACAGAACTGAGTTGGAGGAGGAGTCGGTCGCTACTAACGGCCGCCCCTCGCGCATGACGTCACTCTTGAGGGCGGGTCGTTAGGCAAACTTTTTGGAAAAGCTCCTGGCGATGCGCCGCCCGCTTACACCCAGTAAGTAATGAATGGTGAAGATACAAGAGAAGATCAAGAATTACGTGAGTCGTAATTTTCCTTTTCAGAAAAAACTAAATCAAGGAGCACACACAGATTTTTGTCCGGGACCTACCCTGAGACAGTCTCCTTGGGAGATCATCCAAATATTTGTGAATTTTTGATACAATGTCATATATGGAATTATAGGGAACTCACACCACAAGTACTTAAACTCATCTTCTGAAATACAGAATGATGATGGGGTGTTTTCCTGGTCTCTGAAAGACAAGCACACTCAGCAAAGAAGGGGTGGTCAAAAGTAAGCTTCATATCATCAAAAAACAAGAAACAAAAAAGATGATTGATAAGCTGAGGACAGCTAGAGTTGAGAAGGACACTGAAACTGCTTTGATAGAGTCTGATAGTGATTCCAACAGTGGAAATTAGGAAACCAGAAACAAAAAGCACAAAACAAAATGAAGGAAAAGAGGTGGCAGAAAACACTGTGGGTATCAGTAAACTGAGGAACAAAAAGGTGACAAGTTACACGTAATCAACATATCTAACAGATGGCTCTTATACGAGGAAACTACCTTATTACAAAAAGGACTCAATTTTGTACCAGCACCAAAAATTAATGATTTCCAAATCATCGTTGACTTGTGCAAACTTTTCAGAAAGATCAAGTTAAGGTACTTATTTTGGAAACTACACTCCGGGGACCGGGAACACCAAAGGAAGAACTCATGGGATTCAGCAATTTAGAGGAAGCAATGGTGAATGAGGACTTGGGAGGCAGTATAGCGCAGTGGTCGAAGGCTCTGAGCTGCAAATCTGGTGACATCCCACAGACCAGACCTGGGTTTGAATCCCACAGCTTCCACTTGCATACTGTGTGACCCTGAGCAAGTCACTTAACTTCCTTGTGCTCCCAGGTCGCACCTGGAAACAAGCTCCGGCTTAGTGTGCCTTTCCTGGTTAAACAATTTCCCCTTTCCCTTATTAATTACAACCCAAGAATAGCTAGTTATGAATGGCACAGCTGGAGGCCAGATTTAGGATCTAGAGAAGGATATCAAAGCAGCACTAAATAACAGCTTGGATATCCTGAACCTTGAGATACTGAATGAACTTTTTCCTGATGCCTTGAAAGAGGCGTTGGGAAGCCCTCCTAAAGAAACCATCACTCGACCCTGACATCTTTGCAAATTATTGACCAGTCGCTAACCTCCCATTTTTGGGGAAGGTTGTTGAGAAAATTGTGGCTCTGCAGCTCAAGGCACACCGTAATGCCTATGACATATACGAGTCATTCCAATCTGGATTTTGGTCAAGGCATAGCACCGAAACAGCGTTAGGGTACAAAATGATCTCCACAGGGCGAGAGCTAGAGGAGACCAGTCAGTTCTTGTTCTCCTCAATCTCTCCTCAGCATTTGACACTTATGGACCGCGTAGTGCTATTGAGTCACCTTAGGGAGCTCTGTGGACTCACCAGTACTGTCATCCACTGGTTTCGGTCCTTTCTCATGGTTAGGGCACAATGGGTAGTGATGGGGAATTTCTTCTCCTGCCCAAAACCCCTGCCTTGTGGAGTTCTCCAGGGTTCTATCCTGTCACCAATGTTGTTCACGGTATACATGCTTCCCTAGGTGAGATTATTAGATGCTACAGTCTGGGCTTTCACTGCTATGCAGACGATACCCAGCTGTATATGACTTTGGGATGAGCAGTGCTGTGGAGGTGCTAAATAAATGCCTGGCCAAGATCCAAGACTGGATGTCCTCTAACTGGCTTAGACTCAACCCTGACAAGACAAAGGTATTAGTAATTGAGCCTGGTCGCTGTCATGGCGTGGATGTTGCCAGATTGGGTACAAGCTTGTTTTTGGGCTTTGCCCAGTTGGCAGCTTCCACTAAGGTGAAAAATCTGGGCATCATCCTTGACGACGGGTTGACACTTGAGGTTCAGGTGTCATCCATAGTGGTTTTTACCACTAAAGGAATGTCACCCAGATTAAAGCCCTAATTCCGCCTGGTGACTTGCCCTCACTGGTGCATGCCTTTGTTACATCAAGGCTGGACTACTGTAATGCTCTATACTTTGGGGGTCAGTGGGGGAGTTCTCTGTCGCCTGCTGCTGGTGCAGACGATGGGCAGGTTGCCGACAGGCATCCCAAGGTCCTGCTACATGACCCGGTCCTGCATGATCTGCACTGGCTGCCAGTGAGGAGGAGGATTACCTTCAAGGTGGGCTTCCTCACCTATAAGCCCCTAAGCAGTTCGGGCTCCGGTTACCTGAGTGACCTCCTGATTCCTGTACGCTCACTCTACTGCTCCACCAAGGGCCTTCCTGGCGGTTCCCAGGGACAGGCTGAAAACCTCGGGAGACCATGCATTTGAGGTGGCCGGCCCAGCCCTGTGGAACTCGTTGCCAAGATCCCTGAGGGAGGCTCCATCGGTGGAGGCTTTAAAGCAGGGTCCGAAGGCCCATTGGTAGCCAACGATAGATTATTTTATTGACACTGCTATTTTATTGTTGTGTATTTATTAAATCTGCTGACTGTCGTGACCTGTCTAATGAGAATTGCTGATATTGTTGATATTTTATATGTTTTGTGTTCCTTTTGTAAAGCATTCAGCGCCTCCAGGATTGGGTGCTAAATACATAAACATTTACTTACTTACCTCGTCACCAAGATGGTATTGAAGCAGGTGTGCACTTCTGGAATAAATTTCAATATGGAATTTAATACTGGTGGAATTTATTCAGGAAGCCTAAGAATTTGTACTGAGTCACAACACGTTTGAATTTGATAATGGGTACTGTATTCAGGTATGTAGAACTGCAATGGCAGCCTCTCTGGCCCCACATATGCAAATCTTTTACTGGGCCTATGGGAGGGAGTACAATACTATTTACAATCAAGAAGGAAACCCTTTTGCTAAAAATCTGAAATGCTGGCACTGCTACATTGACAACTGTGTATGTGTCTGGGAGGGGATAGAAGAGGAGGCACAGGAGTTTGTGAAGTGGTTGAACAGTAATAATCTGAATTTATGGTTAACTGCAACCATTGACCCCATATCTGTTAACTACCTAGATCTAACACTTATTGGTGATATTAAAGGTAACAAGGTTATAACTGAGGCACATAGAAAAGAAACCTCTACCAACAGCTTACCAAGGTTTGGTAGTTCACATCCAACTGCTATAAAAAATCCATTCCATACAGTCAATTTCTTCACATCAGAAGGAACTGTACTGACTTGGATTACTTTGACAAACATGCTGTGGAATGGATAGATTTCTAGAGAAAGGGTATGGGAAGGAACTATTGGAACAGGCCTACAATGATGTCAGAAGAAAAACAGGATGTCACTGTTGGAATCAAGACAAAAACAGGTCTGCTACTGATTTGGGGTCCCATTACATTTTAATAGAATTTAATAACATAGCAGGCCAAATAGGGAACATTATTTGGCAGAATTGGCGCATTCTCTACAGTGATGAAACAGTAGGTATAGTGGAAGACCAATATCTAAGAATCGCTTTAAAAGAACGCCCTAGCTTTAGGACTTCCAGTGGCGTCAGAAACAGGGATGCCAGTCTAATCTCACAGCTTCAGTCCCAAATTGTCTAAATGACTCCTATATACTGACTTTTTTAACTGAAAACCTTCCAACACAGCTAACGGAGTCATAGAGCTCAGATGAGTGGTAGAAGAAAGAAAGAAAGCACCGCTTTTAGAGAGTCCACCCGATTGTCTGACATTGCTAAGGAGAGTTCAGAAACACCATCAGCTATGGAGGAAGGGCCTACTCCTGCACTGTCTCCATAGAGCAGCCTACTGATGCAGCTATTTTAACTGAACTGAGACTTTCGCATGGAAATCCAGACAATGTACACTGACCTGAAGGACAATTTTATTGAAGTGGAAAGCTGAGTCACTGACATTGAAACCCAGGCCAGCACAACCAACAACAGGACGGACTGCCTGGAATGGGTGCCAATCCATGTCCTTGAGGAGCACCAGCAATTAACAGCTAAATGTGATGTCCTCGAGAATTGCACGGGGCAGAATAATGTACACATCAGTGGCACACTGGAGGATGAGGCAGGCAAAATATGGTGGCATTTATGGATTCCTTTCTCCAGGAAACTCTCCAACTTGACCCCCTCTCCGCTCAGTATTGTGTGTGCATATAGGACACTGATGCAAAACCCACCCAGCCTGATTAGTGTCCCGGTCCCATAACATAAAGCAGCTCCTGAAAACTTTCCAGCACCAAGACCAAACCTAAGCAGTTTTTCTGACCCAACAAATGACTCTGATTCCTGTAGGTATGTGCGGACATAGGGAAGGAAGTGAGTGACCACTTCCCACATCGCAGTGCTGGCTGATCTGTAACACTTGAACTGAGGCCTCATCGACTCTCCCTCCCACCCTGCCCTGTGAGTATCAGACCTATTTGCCACTTTGACATAGACCTGTTAGACTGAACCTTAGCAGATCCCCTCCATGGAGGGGGATGCCACCCTGAACATAATATTGGCCTCTGTGCTTATGTGAATATTTTTACTGGTCTCTGCGCTTCTATGAATATTTTTGCTCTACTGGATCTGGGAGGAGAGCTCAATGAAGTCGGCACTGTAAAGTCGAACTGTACAAAGGTACAATGTTAACACAGCCTACAGTCTTGTGGCATGAGTAATGGAGTAGGCAGGGCCCCAGTGTTAACTGCTTTTTATGATAGCCTGCTGGCAGCCTCTTCAAAGAATGGAGCAGTGGCCTGCCATCCAGCTGCCCCTTGAGGCACTGATGCATGCATTTTGCCTGGTTGAGCCCCAATCTGTAATTCTCCCCTGGCCCTACTGGCCGGTGGGAGGACTGTCTCTTCTCCTCTGCCCCTCCTGATGTCTGGCTGCTGAGGCTGCGGCCAGCAGCATGGCATGGTGACACATCTTGCTGCTTGGAGGGATAGAACCCAACCTGTGCCCGCTGGTTGATGCCCTCCCGCCCTGGGGTGGAGTTCCCTTGAGATCTGACCCTGGTTCTCCCTCAGGTGCTGCAACTGGAATTGCTCTAGGCTCCCCCTTTCCTCTGAATCTGCTCAAATACCTTATCACACTGGAACCGACCTGCTCACCATACCAGATACCTGGCGAGTTGGATACACTAATATCCTGCTCTAACTCCACTAAGTTGGTTTTAGCCACTGCGGCCCATCTACCTATGCTACCTGCTCACCTAGCCATAATGTTCTAATGGTGGGTGGCACAACCCCACTCAGCAGGTCAGGCCCTCTGCTCCCACAGTGCCAACCTCCGAGCGCAGTATTGTGAACAGTTAACAGAACAGGGTAACCCTCCTGTCTGTTTTGTGGGTCCGAATCACCTTTGGTCTCAAGTTCTGGAGAAATTCAAACTGTGAACCTTATGTTAGCATACCCAAATGTACAGGCTCAGATAATTCTGCTCTTCGGGGACATGCCAGATATCTTTCACCTACGGGCACCTAACCAGGTATACAAAATGAACCCTTAAAAACTCTATGAAAGACCTTAGATAAATTCTTACCTTTTCCCAGTTTGGTATTACCAGGAAGCTTATGAACAGTGTCAACTTTAACCCTCTGTACTTCACTTGTAAAAGAAAGAGTTTCAAAGGCACACCGGGTAGTCTTTTTTTTTAAATAAGAGGTTTACTAAAAAAATGGATACAAATATGTAAAATGTAACTACAGAACAATATATCGCAAAGCAAACAATCACTTAAAAGAACAAAGTTTAAAGTGCAATTTCCTACCAACATACAGTTAGACTTTTCTATCTTAATGTATACCTTCTTACAGTGCTTTAGATAGCTGTTGTTTCAAGAGAGTCCAAACAGGAATGTGTCTAAGTGGAAATACCGAATACAGTTAAACTGTCTCTAAACCTGCCCCTTCCATGATGTCACCTAGCTCCTTCCTGTAAAATATAAAAATTAATATACACAGGATATCTCATCACTCAGGGGGTATATTAAATAAGGTGACATCAGCAAAAACTCATTTCCCCATATGACCCTTTGATCTAGAGTGTTTTCCTGCTTTTTTTAAAGACATCAGAGAACTTTTACAACTCTGCAGTTTTCTCACCTAGCTGCAACATAGTTTTTTCAGCACCAGTTGAAATTAACTGCCCTTCCTGAGAACGTCATAAATTGGATATTTTAGTTCCTGGCTTCAAACAACACAGATCGTAAACAAAGCTATAAAATGCGAGTTCTTGGAAGTTAATCACATTACAGAGATCTGCTGTTTAACATATCTTGTCCTTTGAACTGAAACCTGGGGGGGGGGGGTTATCCCAGGAGCACAGGATGTCTAATGAGAGACACTCAATAACACATTTTTATATTACAAAATCATAGAGCAATCAGAACCAGCTGTCCAAATGTCACAATCTTCCCCACCTAGACTTAATTTGGGGGCTTTATCCCCTGCATGGGATGAGCTTCCCAAATCAGTTCACTCCTCATAGACACAAGACAAGCCATCCGAGTTCTGATTGGTCGCTCCATCCCTATGTAAGATTGTCATGTCATACCCTTGCAAAGCAAGACTCCACCTTAACAATCTACCATTAGTTTTTCCCATTTGCGTCAGCCAAACCAGGTGGTTGTGGTCAGCTTGTACCACAAAATGCTGCCCATATAAGTATAGCTCTAGCTTCTTTAGGGCCCACACTATCTCAAGCCACTCCTTTTCCACAGTAGAGTATGCCTGCTCCCTGGGAAGTAACTTTTTATTCAGGTACACTACTGGGTGATATTTCCCTTGGTTAGATGTCTGACTCAGTACTGCCCCGATACCCATGTCTGAGGCGTCAGTCTGAACTATAACGGGTTGCTATAGTCAGGACTTGTCAATACAGGAGCACTGCACAGGGCCTCCTTCAGTCTGGTAAAGGCTTCCTCAATGGCTGGTCCCCAGGTAATTTTCTTTGGTATCCTTTTCTTTACCAGGTCAGATAGGGGAGCAGCCAGGGCACTGTAATTGGGTACAAATTTCCTATAGTACCCTGCTGTCCCTAGAAAACTCCTGACGTGCTTCTGTGCTTCTGGTCTGGGCCACGCCAGGATCACCTCTGTTTTTATTTGGTTAGGACAGAGCTGTCACCGGCCTACCACATGCCCGAGGTATGCCACTTCTCCCATGGCCACCTGGCATGTCTCAGCTTTGACAGTGAGCCCGGCCCTCTGTATCCTGCCCAGCATTTCCCTAAGGTGGGACAGGTGTTCCTCCCAGCTTGCACTAAAGATGGCAGTGTCATCCAGGTACACCATGGTGTACTCCTCAGCACCTTTTAACACCTGGTTCACCAACCTTTGGAAAGTTGCTGGGCCATTCTTCATTCTGAAAGGCATTGCTTTAAATTCAAATGAGCCTATTGGAGTGATGAAGGCCGTCTTCTCCCTAGCTTTGTCTGCTAACTCTACCTGCCAGTACCCCTTGGTCAGGTCAGTAGTCATAAGGTAGGTTGCCCCTCCCAACTTGTCCAGGAGTTTGTTCATCCAGGGGATCGGGTGGGCGTCTGACTTCGTGACTGCACACAGAAATGAGTAGAGCCACCTGGCTTGGGCACAAGGACTACGGGTGAGGCCCAGAGGCTGTGGGATCTCTGGATTACCCTTAATTCCAGCATCTCCTCCACTTACCTCCTAATGTCCGTTTGGACAGCCTCTGACACCCGATATGCTGTCCGCCATATGGGTGTCTATGTCCCTCTCTAAACAGGGGGGCAAAGTCTGCTAAAACCTCCCGTACTTCCTGAATCTTGTCCGGGGCCAGCTGGGGAGACAGTTTTACTGCCTCCGCAGATGACTCCCACTTGCTTTCTTCCAGCAAGTCGAGAAGGGGGTCTCCTTCATCCATCCCCTCCCCAGCGCTACACACTGCAAACACCATGTCAGCCCTATTAGCATATGGCTTCCTCATGTTGACATGGTACATCCTTTCTGTCTGTCTTCTGTCAGGTAACTCTATAATATAGTTCACGTCATTTACCTTCCTAACTACTTTGTACGGTCCTGCCCACTCAGCCTGCAGCTTGTCTTTCCGGACCGGAATAAGAACCATGACTTCCTGACCCACCATGTACGAACTTGCTCTGGCTCTGCAGTCGTACCACACTTTTTGTTTCTGTTGGGCAGCTGCCAGGTTGCTCTGGGCTGTCCCCATAAGCTCCTTTAGCCTTTCCCTAAACCTAAGGACGTAATCCACTATGAGAGTTCTCTGGGTGGTGTGCTTGCCTTCCCAGTCCTCCTGGATGAAGTCTAGGGGCCCACATACCCGGCGTCCATCTAAGAGTTTGAAGGGTGAAAATCCTGTTGACTCTTTGGGCAGCTCCCTGTATGCAAACAGGTGGGGAAGGTATTTCTCCCAGTCCCTCCCATGCTGTTCAGCAAACGCCCAGAGCATTGACTTCAGGGTACCATTAAATCTTTCCACAAGCCCATTGGCTTGTGGGTGATACAGTGTCATGCATCTCTGCACCACCCCACACTTCTCCCACAAACATTTCATCAGGTCCGACATGAAGGAACCCTCTCGATCAGTGATAACCTCCTGCGGAAACCCAACACAGGAGAAAATCCCAACTAAGGCATCTGCCACTTTGTCTGTCCTCAGTGAGGATAGGGCGACTGCCTCTGGGTACCAGGTGGCATAATCCACCACAGTCAGGATGAATCTCTTCCCTGAGGAGCTAGAGGTATTTAAAGGCCCCACAATGTCCATTTCCACCCTCTGGAATGACTCCTCCACTATGGGCAACTTGGGTTTTCTTACCCACTTTCCCTATTTCTTGGCACCGGTGACAAGACATGCAATGCTCCTTCACCTGCTGGGTGAATTTAGGCCAATAGAAATTCTGGGCTAACCGCTGTGTAGTGCATGCGATTCCCAGATGACCAGACAAGGAAGTATCCTGTGCAATCTTGAGCAACTGCTCTCAATACCCCTGGGGAACGATGCCTGCCTAGCATCCTTCCCTCTGTCTACACAGCCTGAGTATACATCATTCTATTTTCCCAATAAACCTTATGTTTACCATCACCTCCTTGTGTTCCATCAGAGTCTGCCCAAACCCTCAGCTTCTCTAAACTAGGGTCCCTAGCACTAGCGTCAGGGCACTCAGGATCACTGTCATTCCTAACCCTCTGACAATGGGTCACCCCTCCCTCTTCAGAGTAACCCTCTGTAGCTGTGTGGTTAACTGCTACTGGGGAAAATTCTACCCCCTTTTCATTAGTCTCCATATCAGGAGACACAGGCTGGGGAACCAGTCTCCCAGTGGTTTCCACAATGGCTTCTGTGGGGTTCAGGGAACTACAATTTTCCCTTGCCACTTGGCCATGGGTAACTGCACACACCATCCCCTGTTGGAGGTTGTTACCAAGGATGACGTCCACTGCTAACGTTTTGGCTGCAACTACCTGTTGCACAGTTCCCCCTGTTTCACCCCAGTGTAGAAGAACACTAGCAAGAGACATTGTTTTCTCCCCACCAGTAAAGTCTTGTACTGTGACGTATTTATTGGGTATAAGCTGACCAGGCTGTACCAGATCCCCTTTTACAAACGTCAGGGATGCCCCTGTGTCCCTTAACCCTTGCGTCTGTACACTATTCACCATGACTGGGTGCATGTCTTCCCTCATGTTCACAGGCATGCTTCCAGGGACACACAAACAACCCACTTCTTCCTAGCCCCCGGTTGGGTATTGCTCGCCTTTTTGGGACACTGGCAATATGCCCAGTCTCTTTACACAACCAACATTCATTTCTTTTCTTAGAGAAATCTTTTCTCTGAAACCTGGGGCTAACTGGTTTTGGTGGAGGCAGTGAGGGTTTTAGCTGCCCTGAAGGTGCTCTTTTCCCTTTCTGCCTGCCATGCCCACCCCATTCGCTCTTAGAACAGGTCTGCGCTTGGCATAGCGGTCCGAGAGTTCTGCAGCATTTTGCACTGTTTTGGGATCTCGGTCCTCCAGCCAGGTTTTCAGCTCTGTTGGATATGCCCAATAAAACTGTTGCAATAAAATCGCATTTTCAATTTTATCTACAGAGTTTGCTTCAATTCCTTCCCACCAATGTTTTAAAAACTGACATTGTTTTGTGGCTAGCTCCTCATAGCTCATATTAGGGCTTCTCCTGAGCTTACGGAATTTAGCTCTGTATGCTTCAGCAGTTAATTCAAATTTTTTTAACAATGCAGCTTTAGTTTGCTGTAATCATTACTGTCCTCATTGTCCATTTGACCCAATGCATCCCGAGCTTTCCCAGTAAGTAGCAGGGATCACTGGAAGCTCTAGGACTCTCTAGGAATTTTATACTGAATAGAAACTTTTTCAAAAGAATTTAAAAAGACATCCATATCCTCCCCCTCTTTAAATTCAGCTATCAATTTGGAATTCAATTTGTAACCCAGTTCTGTAGTTCCAGTTAAACCCAAGCCACTTACCTGCTGTGGTGCTGGTGGTTGACGTCCTAGCATCTCCAGTTCATGTCGCGTCTGGTGCTCATGCTCCTCACGGTCCGCATCTCACTGTTCATGGTCCCCCTTCTCCTCTACAGCTTGCTGGCACTCATGCTCCTCACGGTCCGCCTCTCGCTGTTCACAGTCACTCTTCTCTGCAGCTCGCTGACGCTCATGCTCCTCACGATTAGCCTCCCGCTGCTCCCGCTCTCTCTTCTCCTGGAACTCCAGCTCCATTCTACACAACTCAATCTACAACCCGAGTACTTCTGGCTCCAGAATACTGGTGACCTTTCCATGCTGCTGTGGCCCTTCACTAGCACTGGCCCTGCTGCCTTCCTCATCGAATCTGGACACTGCACTGGCTGCTAGCCCCTCCATGCCAAAGGTGCGGTCTTTTACAGTCACTGTCTGTGACTTGATGCTCTGGGTATCTGCTACCATCAGGGCATCCACAAGGTTCTGCTTGGTGGCTTTCACCTCATACAGGACTCCTCTGTCCGTGCACAACTGCTTTAAGTAGTCTACAGTGTGCCCACTGTAGTTGGAAGCCGTCTTCTTCCCTAACTATGGCTACTCTAACTTGCACTTTGGAAAAAAAATAAAACAGGAACTTGACTGTAAGCTAAGGGATATAGTTCTGTTTCCTTTCTAAAAAAAATAAATCACTGCCTTGTTTTGCAAGTGAGCTACAGTATTAAGCTGACACACTGAACAATAAAAACTCGTATAACCAAAAGTATGCACACCGCTGCCAATCAATCTGTCACAACCCCACTCAGCAGGTCAGGCCCTCTGCTGCCACAGTGCCAACCTCCGTGCGCAGTATTGTGAACAGTTAACAGAACAGGGTAACCCTCCTGTCTGTTTTGTGGGTCCGAATCACCTCTGGTCTCAAGTTCTGGAAGGATTCAAACTGTGAACCTTATGCTAGCATACCCAAATGTACAGGCTCAGATAATTCTGCTCTCCGGGGAAATGCCAGATATCTTTCGCCTACGGGCACCTAACCAGGTGTACAAAATGAACCCTTAAAAACTCTATGAAAGACCTTAGATAAATTCTTACCTTTTCCCAGTTTGGTATTACCAGGAAGCTTATGAACAGTGTCAACTTTAACTCTCTGTACTTCACTTGTAAAAGAAAGAATTTCAAAGGCACACCAGGTAGTCTCTTTTAAAGTAAGAGGTTTACTAAGAAAATGGATAAAAATATGTAAAATGTAACTACAGAACAATATATCGCAAAGCATACAATCACTTAAAAGAACAAGGTTTAAAGTGCGATTTCCTACCAACATACAGTTAGACTTTTCCATCTAATGTATACCTTCTTACAGTGCTTTAGGTAGCTGTTGTTTCAAGAGAGTCCAAACAGGAATGTGTCTAAGTGGAAATACCGAATACAGTTAAACTGTCTCTAAACCTGCCCCTTCCATGATGTCACCTAGCTCCTTCCTGTAAAATATAAAAAGTAATGCACACAGGAAGTCCTATCACTCAGGGGGTATATTAAATAAGGTGACATCAGCAAAAACTCATTTGCCCATATGACCGTTTGATCTAGTGTGTTTTCCTGCTTTTTTCAAAGACATCAGAGAACTTTTACAACTCTGCAGTTTTCTCACCTAGCTGCAACATAGTTTTTTCAGCACCAGTTGAAATTAACTGCCCTTCCTGAGGACGTCATAAAATGGATATTTTAGTTCCTGGCTTCAAACAACACAGATTGTAAACAAGGCTATAAAATGCGAGATCTTCCTGGACATGAAGTCTCCACCACTCATTCACACTAATGGGATCTACGCCGGAGGCACTAGGACCCAGCGGGAGCAAACTTTTTTGCAGGAGGGCCGGCACCAAAGATGGAGCCGCGAGGAGCAGCGCCATGAGCCCCTGCTCATGCAGCAATGACTATCTCGGCATCGACCCTCCAACCACCTCAGTTCCTTTTTTCCCGCCGTCGAGTGCGCTTCAGTGACGACGTCACTCGCCCGCTGGGAGTCAAACTTCAAACTAGCAGCATAGTTTTCAGTTTATTATTTTGTAGTATTTTTTGAATAAAGTACCACTTATGATAATTTATTCTTATCAAAGAAAGAAGTCTCAGCCTACATTGACAGAGTCGACCATGGGCGGGTCAGGTGACAGTAGGAGACTCATATGAAAGCTGTTCAGTCAGCGGGCTGGGTCAATCGCCGCCTTCTCCGGGGGGTCTGATAGCAGACGGTCCACTGTCTGAGGGGATGGACGGTCCCCCAGGAAGCATAAAAGAAAATGGTCGCATTCTCGGCACCGTTTGGCCTCGAGCTCTTCTTTGACCCGTAGGTCAAAAAGGAGAAGGCATCACTTGAGGTCGCCCTTTGATATGTCTGTGTGTCGACGGTCAGTCATTTGGGGTCAGTTGCTGGTCTCCTCGCTCTGAGTCACTGGTTCCTGGTTCTGGTCACCGACCTCTTCGACATCGGAGCCCTTCCTCGTCTTCTGGTAGGGCTTCTGATGAGCAGTTTCATCAGTGGGCCGCTCTGATGGAGCAATGGGCTCGGAGGTTGGTCCAGCAGCCTGGTCCGGTCACTCCGGGGCCCTCAGGCTCTTCGGGGGATCGAGCAGGGTGATCGGGCCTCCCTAGTCACATGGCACCCTCTTCGGTGCCGTCGACTCCATGCTCAGGTCTTTTCTCCCCTCACATGGCTGCGGCGTAGGGGACCACACCGATGCCTCTATTTCCTGGTATTCTTCCTTCTTTTCCTTCAAATCCTAATTTTCGGGGCCCTGGGTTGGCTTTGGGGCCGTTGGCATCGGTGGGTCGCTCTGCACCAATTTCGGCACCGATGCACCTTCCGGCACCGTCCTTGGGGCTGTGCGGCTTTTCGGCGCAGTTGAATTTCGCCGCCGTGTTCTTCTTCGGCGCCATCTGCTTTGTCGGTGCCGTGCTCTTCTTCGGCACCGAGGCCTGGCTTTTCATCTGCCAATCTTCAGGGCTTCTCCTCTCCGAATTCTTTTCCTTCCTCTTTTCCTGCTGATTTTCATTCCTTTCCTGTCCATGCAGTCCCTCCTGGACTGTCAGGAGATGATATTGAGCCTGACCGAGAACTTAGACTGGGTGATGATGTGAAAGGAGCAGGACCTAATCCTGTTGTGGAGCCTGTGGTTGAGGACCTGTCATTTAAGTCTCTGCTGAAAAATTTGAGTTCCACTCTTTCTCTCCAGACTATGGACATCGATCCTGGGAGGCTTTTAAGACTCCAATACCTTCATGTTCTGGACATCCCTATGGATTTAACTCCCCCGGTACAACCCTCCTTTGAGACGCTTTCTCAAATGGTATGGAATAATCCTGCTCTCATTCCTTCTGTGGCTAAGTCCATAGATAGGAAGTATGCTGCTCCCAACGATCGACCTATTTTGGCCTACCAAGCCTTTGCGGATCCTATTGTAGTCTTGGCAGAGAATGATAAGGTCGTCCTTCCTCAGACTACTACAGCTCGACCTATAAACAAAGAATCTCGTAAGATAGATACTTTAGGTGAGAGAGTCTTTGCCGCATCAACCCTGGGTATGCGTATCGCCAGATACCAGGGCTATTTCTCTCAATATAAGTATATTCTTTGGCATTTACTCAAACAAATAGTTGAAGCTGTACTGGAGTCGGACACTAATTCAGAGCTTCTTCAAATCATAACCAGGGGTATCGAGTGCAACAACCAACAGGTTAAAGCAGCTATGGACGCTTTCGATACTCCCTCCTGAGCAGCGGCGGCAGGCATTTGTACCCGCCGCCATTCCTGGCTGCGCATTTCAGGTTTCACGAATGATGCCCAGCAACAGGTCCTGTCCTTTGAACTGAAACCTGGGGGGGGGTTATCTCAGGAGCACAGGATGTCTCATGAGAGACACTCAATAACACATTTTTATATTACAAAATCATAGAGCAATCAGAACCAGCTGTCCAAGTGTCACAGTGGGAATAACCTCTGGGTCCAGCTCCCACCCCCCCCATCACACTGTAACTGACCTGCTCGCCATACCAGATGCTTGGCGAGTTGGATACACTAGTGGAACTGCTATCCTGCTGTAATTCCACTAAGTTGGTTTTGTCCACTGCGGACCATCTACTTATGCTACCCGCGCACCTAGCCATAATTTTCTGGTGGTGGAATAGCCTCTGGGTCCAGCTCCCCCCCACATGGTGGGGGGGAAGGCTTGACAGATCTTCCTGGACATAAGTCTCCACCACTCATTCACACTATTGGGATCTGCACGGAGGCACCAGGACCCAGCCAGGAACAAACTTTTTGCTGGAGGTCGAGGCGCCAGAGATGGCGCCCTTGAGGCCTGGCCGCGAGCCTAGCTCGTGCAGCAATGACTATCTCGGCGTCAACCCTCCAACCGCCTCAGTTCCTTTTGCCCACCATCGAGTGTGCTTCAGTGACGACGTCGCTCGCCTGTCGGGAGTCAAACTTCAAACTAGCAGCATAGTTTTCAGTTTTTATTATTTTGTAGTATTATCTCGATACAGTATCGCTTAAGTTTATTCTTATTTTCAAATAAAATAAAGAAGTCTCAGCCTACATTGACGGAGTCGACCATGAGCAGGTCAGGTGATGGTAGGGAGACTTCATATGAAAGCTGTTCAGTCAGTTGGGCTGGGTCCGGTCCGCCGCCTTCTCCGGAAGGGGGGTCTGACAATGGTCAGTCCAATGCCCGGGGGGATGAGTGGTCCCCCTGGAAGCATAAAATTAAACGGTCGCATTCTCGGCACCGTTCGGCCTCGAGCTCTTCTTCGGCCCACAGGTCTAAAAAGAGAAGGCATCACTCGAGGTCGCCCTCTGATATGTCTGTGCGTAGACGTTCGGTTATCGGGGCTAGTTGCCGGTCTCCTCCTTCGGAGTCACCAACCTCTGCTTCTGGTAGCCAACGGCTTCGACATCAGAGCCCTACCCGCCTCGAGGTAGGTCTTCAGATGAGCAGTTTCATCAGTGGGCCGCTCTTATGGAGCAATGGGCTCGGAGGTTGGTTCAGCTACTTGGCTCGGTCGCTCGTGGGCCTTCGGGCTCTTTGGGCGACCGGGTAGGGCGGTTGGACTTTCCTGGTTGCACGGCACCTTCTTCGGTGCCGTTGACTCCGCGCTTAGGTGTTTCCCCCCCTCTCACATGGCTACGGTGCAGGGGGCCACACCGATGCCCTTATCTCCTGCTCTTCTTCCCTCAAACCTGTTTTCAGAGTCTGGGAGTGTTTTCAGCGCCCTTGGCGCCATGTAGTCTCGGCGCCCGTCCTCGGCGTCGATCAACCTTCGGCGCTGCCCTCGGCGCCATCTGGCTTTCAGCGCCATCCTCGGTGCCGTGCGGCTTCTCTGCGCCGTTGGCGCTTTTTACACCTTCTCGGCGCGTTTTCGGAGCGGCAAAATCCCCTCGGCGTCGTTCTCTGTGCCCTCGCCTCCTCGGCGCCGGGGCTCGGGAGCTCTCTGTTTTCCATGACTCCTCTTTTCACTCGTTTCCTTCTTCCTTCTCTTCTGATTTTCATTCCTTTCCTGTCCATGAGTCCCTCCTGGACTGTCAGGAGATGACGTTGAGTCTGACCCAGACCTTGGTTGGGTGATGAAGTGGACGAAGCAGGATCTATAACTGCTACAGAGCCTGTGGTCGAGGACCTGTCCTTTAAGTCTCTGTTGAAAAATCTGAGTTCCACACTTTCTCTCCGGACTACAGACATCGATCCTGGGAAATTGTTAAGACTCCAGTACCTTCATGCCTCGGAGATCCCTACGGATTTGACTCCTCCGGTTCAGCCTTCCTTTGAGACGCTGTCTCAAATGGTATGGAATAATCCTGCTCTCACCCTTCGGTGGCTAAATCCATTGATAGGAAATATTCAGCCCCAAGGATCATCCCATTTTGGCATCTCAAGCCTTTGCGGATCCTATTGTAGTCCTGGCAGAGAATGATAAGATCGTCCTTCCTCAAACTACTACAGCTCGACCTATTAACAAAGAATCTCGTAAGATGGACACCTTAGGTAAGAGAGTCTTTGCTGCTTCTACCCTAAGTATGGGTATTGCCAGTTACCAAGGCTATTTTTCCCAGTATGAATATATCCTGTGGCACTCTATCAAGCAAATGGTTGAAGCTCTACCGGAGTCGGATTCAAAGCCAGAGCTTCTTCAAACCATTACCAGAGGTATTGAACCTAGCAACCAGCAGGTTAAAGCAGCCATGGATGCTTTCGACACTGCTTCCCGTTCAGCAGCTGCTGGTATTTGCACCCACCGCCATTCCTGGCTGCGTACTTTGGGCTTCACGAATGATGCGCAGCAGCAGGTGATGGCACTGCCCTTTGATGGTGCATATCTTTTGGTCCTCAGGTAGAGCAAGCTCTAGAAGCTACACAAAGACTAGGTCAGCCATTAAGTTGGTTGGCCCCTCCTGCCCCTCTCGGGGCATGTCAGTAGCGTCAGTTTCACTAATCGTCAGTCCTTTGAGAGGCAGGGCAGAGGAAGTTTCCATAGAACCAACCTGCCCAACCTCAAAGAAGGCGACAGAAAGCGCAAGGGCCCAAAGCGCCCAGCGCTACCTTATGAATTGCTGGCCCAAGTCCCATCTCAGCTGCCTGAGGTGGACTTTTCCTCTCCGGTGGGAGGTCGTCTGATGCACTTCTACAGCCAGTGGAAGTTCATAACCTCAGACAAATGGGTCCTTCGGATAATGCGCGAGGGGTATTCACTCAATCTTGTGGAAACCCCTCCGGATCGTCCTCCCAAATGGCAGCCCAGGCTATCTACCCTTCAGTCAGACCTTCTTGCCGCCGAGATTCAGGACCTTCTGAACAACAGGGCAGTAGAACTGGTGCCACTGCATCAACGAAACGCGGGGTTTTACTCCCATTACTTTCTGGTTCCAAAGAACTCCGGGGGAATGCGCCCCATTCTAGATCTCAGAAAGCTAAACAAATTTCTCCCCAAGGAGAAATTCAAAATGATTTCTCTGGGAACCCTGTTACCTTTGCTTCATCAACACGACTGGCTAGCCTCCCTAGACATGCAGGATGCTTACCAGCACATTCCTATTCACCCGAGGCATCACAAATTCCTGAGGTTTGTGGCTCTGGGACAACATTATCAGTTCAGAGTCCTGCCCTTTGGGCTATCCTCGGCGCCGCGAGTTTTTACAAAGTGTTGTGCAGTTCTCGCAGCCCACCTGAGAAAGGTCAGAATACAGGTGTTCCCTTATCTGGACGATTGGCTTCTAGCAAGCTCTTCTAGGCAAGGGACTCTGGACGCCGTAGAGACGGCCTCTCGCCTCCTTACGTCCATGGGAGTTCTGCTGAACCTCAAGAAATCGCAACTGCAGCCCTCCCAGAGGCTCCTTTTTATAGGGACTCTTCTGGACACCTCCTGTGCGAAGGCTTTTCTTCCAGAAGACAGAAGGAACGATATCCTTCAGATGGCCCGTCACATCGGGGAAAACAGTTCAGTTACAGCTCTCTCGATGCAACGGATGCTAGGCCTCATGGCATCCTCAGTGTTCACTGTGCCACTAGCACGTCTGCACATGAGAACCACCCAGTGGATGCTCAGTACTCAGTGGTCCCCAACCACTCATCCGCAGTCCTATCTCATCAAGGTGACAGAACCTTTAAAGAGGTCACTCACCTGGTGGTCTCAAGAGACAATCTCCTGGAAGGATATCCTTTGCTCCTCTGGACCATCAGATCTCCATTACCACGGACGCCTCCCTAATGGGGTGGGGAGCTCACTGTCAAGCTCTCCACACTCAGGGTGTGTGGACTCAACTCGAGTCCCAGCTTCACATAAATGTCCTAGAAATGAGAGCCGTCCTTTATGCAGTCCGAGCATTGAAGGACACTCTCTGTCACAAGAACATTCTCCTTCAAACGGACAACAAAGCAGTGATGTATTACATCAACAAACAGGGTGGTGCTCATTCTTACCCCTTATGCAGGGAAGCAATGAGGGTATGGGAATGGTGCTTGGAGCACAAGGCTCTAATTCAAGCGGTCTACTTGCCAGGTGTACAGAACGACTTGGCAGACCATCTCAGCAGAACAGAGACAGATCCTCACGAGTGGTCTCTCAACTCAACCATAGTTCAGTCACGATTCGAAGAGTGGGGAACTCCAGACCTGGACCTTTTTGCATCCCCACTCAATGATAAACTGCCTCTCTTCTGCTCCAGAAATCCAGGGCCTGGCATTTTCTGTCAGGATGCGTTCAGGCTGCGGTGGACAAGACGCTTTCTTTACGCCTCTTCCTCTAATTCAGAGAGTACTCCTCAAGTTCGAGTCCCAGGGGGACAAGATGATTCTCATTGCTCCCTTTTGGCCTCGGCAACTGTGGTTTCCACTACTCAACAATATGTTGGCAGTTCCTCCGAGACCACTTCCCCTGCAGATGAACCTTTTGACTCAGGGACCGGTGGTCCATCCCAACCTGAGATCGCTTCACCTTCACGCTTGGCTCCTGAGAGACCGAAGTAAACCCGGTTCAATGTGTCTCGAAGAGTTTCAGATATTCTTCTGGCTGCGAGGAAGCCAGCCACTCGGAAAACTTACACAGCCAAGTGGAAGCGTTTTTCGCTCTGGTGTGCAAAGTCCTCTTCGAATCCCTTTTCCTGCCCACCAGATAAGGTTTTGGAGTACCTCTTGGACCTCTCAAATTCAGGTCTGCAGTACTCTACAGTCAAAGTTCACCTTAGTGCCATTTCAGCGTAACATGAGCTGTTTTTTTTCCTTAACACTGGCTCAGTTACCTATGGTTAAGAGATTTCTTAAAGGAATTCTGCATACCAGACCTCCTACAAGACGTCCAGTTGCAGCCTGGGACATTAATCTTGTGCTAGACATGCTCACTCGGAAACCTTTCGAACCTCTGGCTACCTGTGAGCTAAAATTTCTTACCTGGAAGACTGCCTTCCTAGTGGCCATTACCTCAGCCGCAGGGTCTCTGAGATACATGCCCTGGTCACAGACCCTCCATGATACTGTGTTCCATAAGGACAAAGTATATTCATACTCATCCTAAATTTCTTCCTAAGGTTGTGTCAGAATTTCATCTAAACCAACCTTTGGTCCTTCCCTCTTATTTTGCAGACTTCCAAAATGAAGCAACGTTCTCTTCATTCTTTGGATGTTAAGAGGGCCTTGCGTTTCTATCTAGATAGAACCAAGGACTTCATAAAACCAACAACTATTTGTTTCCTTCAGTGAGACCGGCTGGGTCAGCCTGTCGCTATCAGATGTATCTCATCATGGCTAGTGGCATGCCTTTGCCACTGCTATTCCATGGCGCAGGTTAAGTTGGAGGGTAGAGTTTATGCTCACTCTACTAGAGCGGTCGTGGCATCCCTAGCGGAAATTTGCAACGTGCCCATTGCAGACATCTGCAATGCGGCCACCTGGAGCTCAGTGTATACTTTCGTTAAACATTATGCACTAGATGTCCATGCCAGACGACATTCTTCCTTTGGCAGAGCCATCCTTAATGGACTTCTGTCCTAGAAACGTGAGCTCTTGGTCTCTCCTGCCACCCTATCGGAGGATTATTAGCTCGGTACTCTCCCAATAGTGTGAATGAGTGGTGGAGACTTATGTCCAGGAAGATATGAAAATTACGTACCTACCGTAATTCTTGATCTTCTTGGACGAGTCTCCACCACTCATTCACATGCCCACCCTCCATCCCCAGAGCTCACCTCTGTTGTTGGTCTTCACTCCCTTAAATCTTTAGGCTGTGAAGACTTCTTTGTTGACCCTTTTTACACGGGTCGCCCGGACTATCTTATGTCCGGTCTTTGGGATTAAGCTACCCTTCTAGGTTAGTTCGCTGCACCTCCTTGGTAAAAAGGTACTGAGCGGTTGGTTGGAGGTCGGCCTTGAGATAGTCATTACGAAGAGCTGAGGCTTGTGGGCGCTGTTCCGCCACGACCCTCCAGCAAAAAGTTTGCTCCCGATGGGTCCTGGTGCCTGCGACGCAGATCCCACTAGTGTGAATGAGTGGTGGAGACTCGTCCAAGAAGATCAAGAATTACAGTAGGTACGTAATTTTCATTTCCATCTCCAGCGTTACATAGAAACATAGAAGCTGTCAGCAGAAAAGGACCTCTTGGCCCACCTAGTCTGCCCTAAAGTCCCTACCTATTGTGCTACTGTAGACCCTAATTGATCTCCAGCCTCCCCCCCCCCAGTCCTGTTACTAAGGTCTCCCTGTGTCTATCCCATTCATGTTTGAAACCTGTTATGATTTCGGTACCAGCCCCATCTCCTGGAAGGATGTTCCAGGTATCCACCACCGTTTCCATGAAGAAAATGTCCTCACATCCCTTCTAAGCCTCCCGCCTTCCAGCTTCATGTCATGCCTCCTCGTCCTTAAGCATCTGTTTCTTGCAATATGCCACCCTCCTGTACTCTTGTGGTATTTGAATGTTTCTGTCATATCTCCCCTTGCTCTTCTTGCCTCCAGTGAGTACATATTTAATTGCCTGAGTCTTTCCTCATAGGGCTTCTGATGCAGGCCACGCACCATTTTAGTTGCCCTTCTCTGTACCCCCTCCTCACCATTGATCTATATAGAGTAACACTACCCTTTTTGTGCTGATGATACCCCTCCCTATGCACCATAGCATCCTACTAGCCTTTCCTACTATCTTATCACACTGCTTTGCTACCTTCAGGTCATCAGATAAGATGACCCCCAGATCTCTTTCCTGTTTTGTTCTTGTTAACACCTGCCCCCCCCCAAAAAAAAATGATACGTTGTCCTTGGGGTTCTGTACCCCATATGCATAATTTTAAATTTTTTGGCAATTGAAGCCCAGTTGCCAAATCCTTGACCAGTCTTCAGGATTTGTTTAGATCTTCCTTCATTTTCTCCAACACCCCTAGTGTGCCCACTTTTACAGATTTTTATGTCATCCGCGAACAGGCATACCTTTCCTTCCAGCCCCTCTGCAATGACACTAATAAAGACATTGAAGAGGACCGGTCCCAGTACTGACCCCCTGTGGCACCCTGCTGGTTACCATACCTGCCTCTGAGTGAAATCCATTTACCACCACACTCTGAGTTCTGTTACTTAGCCAACTTTCTACCCATTTTACTATCTTTGGACCCACTCCCTTGCTGCCTAGCTTGTTTACCAGTCTTCTGTGTTGAAAGGTGTTGAGGGCCTTACTGAAATCCAGGTAGGCCACATTCACTGCTTCTCCCTGATCCACCTTCCTGGTAACCCAGTCAAAAAACTCTTTGAAACAACATGAAGTTTTGCTATATTATAGACATTAGCAGTTTGATCCAGCTCTAGAACTGCCCCGGAGTGAAATGGTTAAAACCATTCCAAAATAGAATTTTGGCACGAGAGCAGCTCTATCTGTGTCATTTCAAACTTGAACTATCAGATTCTTTACTCCGCCTCAGTGAACAGTCGCTCCGGAGATTTCTCCTTCTGTTCGGTTCATTTCGGTTTAAAAGTGTTTTCTGGTTGGATTTAACCGAGGATAGTTTTATTTTAACCACAAAACCGTTCTGTTCAAGCTCTATCTGTGGTAACCGTAAGTAAATGAAGGTTTTGTCTGTGTGGAACTTGTAAGTTATCGGTTCGATTTTGAACCGATCAGTGGGTTAAAACTCATTTAAAACTAAAAGTTACTATTTTAGGTGCGGTTCCCGGTTCTTGATCGGTTCTAAAAAAACCGGATTTATTACGGTTTTTTCCAATACCCGTGACATGGTTAAGAACTGATAAGGGTGTCTTGCCTGGCACTGCCGTTAGGGCCAGACTTCCTCGGCCAAAAGAAAAGCTGGTTCTGAGGAACCAATTCCAGTAAAGAAAACAAGAAAATCAGCAGGTCTGGAGTCCAAAATTCCTTCTCCAACTGCTGCAGAGATAGCAAAAGCCATACAAATTGTCCAGTCACTGTCTCAGGGTCCGTCCGACCCACCACTATCTGGTAAAAGGTCGGTTCTTCTGGTCCCAGTGGTTCAGGATTATGATATTGAGGAATTTTATGAACCAGAGGAGGGGGAGGAGGATTATGAACAGTATGAATGTGGCTGGGAAGGTCTGGGTGTGCCCATTGAACCGGACATCTCCCAGACAGACCTTTAGAATCTCCCTATGCTGTCTGAGTCCCCATCTCATTTTATGTTTTATAAAAGTTGCTGAAACCCTCCAGCTTCCTTTAGAAGAGGCTGTGGATGAGCAAGAGGAGCCTGATTTTGTGAAATGATGGATATTCCAGAGTCTAGAGATTGTCTATTCCTTTACATAAGTCTTTTAGGAAACAAACAATTAAAATTTTAAAGCTCCTAATTCTGTGCCTCCTGTAGATAAAAGATGGACAGAAGGTATACATTGTCAGGCCCTGATACAGAATTCCTTTCTCAGCAATGCAGTCATGTTGGGGTAGTTCAGGCTGCTGCCTGTGATAAAGCTAATATTCCCTTGGCTTCACATCCTCCTGACAAGGATTCCAGGAAGATTGATGCCATGGCAAAAAAACAGTATATGGCAGCCTCTCTGGGACTCAGGCGAGCAAATTATATGGCTTATGTAGCTAGTATCAAAATCTAGATGGGATACTGTTATGCAATTGGCCAAACGAGGCCCATGGCCAGCTGGCTAGTGAACTAGAACAGGTGGCTGCTGATGGCATTGAAGCCTCTAAGGTTCAGTTTCATGCTGCTGTGGATGTTAATGATGTTTCCTCTAGGGTCATAGCCCATCTGTAGCTTTTCGTAGGTTGGCCTGGCTCAGGTGTACTAGTTTGTCACAGGATACCCAGACTAAGGCTATGGATTTTCCTGTGGTGGGAAATTCTCTGTTTGGAGAGCAGACAGAGAACTACATGAAGAAGATGGATGAATATAGGACTACTTACAAGAGTGCCCAGGCTGGGAGGCGGCAAGCCACTCCTCAGGCATGCCCCCAGGGGTAGGGGTAGGCCTTTTCACAGGCCTTTCTAGCAGACTCAGGCCTCCTCTGCCTATGCTCAGAGGGCTTCTTCAGAGGCAGGGGCAGGCGAGGGTGAGCAGACCTGCTCCCACCCCCAGCCTAAAAGCTCCTGCGAAACAGGCACCTGATGGGGTGCCAGGCCATTCTCCTGTACCAGTCGGGGCAGGCTGGCTACTTCAGTCAGGGTGGGCTTCTTTAACCTCAGACAAAGTGGGTTCTGAGTAGTAAGCCAGGGTCTGGTTCTCAGCTTCAAAGAGTTTCCCAAGTTGAGAAGCAGACTTTCTACCTACAAGTGCTTCAGAGACCCTCGCTCTGGAAACAGAGGTCTCATCCTGTTAGCTCTCAGAGCAGTAGAAAGGGTTCCTCCCTGCATCAGGGCAGGGGTCTGTATTCAGATACTTCCTTACCCCAAAAAAGACAGGAGAGTGGCGGCCCATTTAGATCTCAGATATCTGAACAAGCATCTTTTGAAACCAAAGTTCAAAATGGTAACTCTGGCAATGATTTTCCTTCAAGGCCAGGGGACTGGCTAGCCTCCCTGGACCTCAAGGATGCCTATTCCATGTCCTAATCAGAAGATCCCATCGAAAGTACCTCAGATTCAGAACTGCCCTCAGGTCATTACCAGTTCAGAGCAATGCCCTTCACCTTACCTCTGCTCCAAGGGTATTCACAAAGTGTCTAGCAGTGGCCCACTTAAGGAGGCAGAGGATTGCTGTTTTCCCTATCTAGACGACTGGTTCATTGTAGGCCAGTCCCCAGAACAGGTAAAATCTCACCTGCAGGTCACCCAGCAGCTTCTCACCTCCCTGGGTTTTCTGCTAAACCTACCAAAGTCGGTTCTGGAACCAGTCCAGGTACTCACCTTTATAGGGGCAGAATTGGACTAAAGTTGAGCCAGAGCCTTCTTCCCTAGAAAGGGTAAGGAATTTAGTGGCTCTGGCCTCTTCCTTCACTCTGCAGGTCTCTCGACCAGCAAGACACTTTCTGCAGCTCCTGGGGCACATGGCTACATCCACAGCTGTTGTGCAGGGAGCCAGATTTCAGATGAGAGACATTCAGTTTCATTAGAACCTTTTGGTCTCAGAGAAGACCCCCTTTCAAGTTGGTCCCAGTGACTCGAACCTTGTTCCTAGCTCTCCAGTGGTGGCAGGATCAGAGCATTAAGAGCGGGGTCCCCTTCATTTCCCCTTCACGACTTGACTCTCACTACCGATGCTTCCTTCTGGGTTGGGAGCCCACATGGGCGACCTTTCCACTCAGGAGTTTGGTCCCCAGGAATCTCTGCTCCACATCAATTTGCTGGAACTCAGAGCTGTCTTTTTAGCTCTTCAAGCTTTTCTGCATCTGTCCACGACAAGGTGATAAAGTCAGAACAGACAACACCACAACAATGTGGTACATCAACAAACAGGGGGCACTCGGTCTTGACCTTGTGCACCGAGGCAATGAAGTTGTGGTCTCTAGCCTATTCCTGAACACTTCCCTCATAGCAGTTCATCTTCCATGGAAGGACAATGTCTAGCAGATGCCCTCAGCAGGATTTCCCAGGGCCATCACGATGGTCCCTGGATCCTCAAGTGCTGGGGATAATTTTGCCAGGTGGGGCATCCTCAGATAGATCTTTTGCAGCTCCAGACAATCACAAACTTCCTCTGTTCTGTTGCAGGCCTCCAGTGTTGGGCTCAGTTCCCTGGATGCCCTTCTTCTGGACTGGGAGGAAGTTCCTCTATGCTTTCCCCCTTTCCTCTCTATTCAAAGTACTAGTCAAAATCAGATCTCAGCCTTGCGGGTGATTCTGATTGCCCCGGATAGGCCAGGCAGTCCTGGTATCCATCCTTCTGTCTCTGACAGTCCATCTCCCCTGTGCCTCCCCAGGAATCACAATCTGTTGACTTGTGCCCAGGGAAGGGTTTGGTATCCGGACCTCAAATCCCTCAACCTCAAGGCCTGGCTCTTGAGGAGTTAGAGTTGCTAATTTACACCCCTCTCACGGTGTTCTTGAGATCCTAAAGGCTTCAGAAAGCCTTCCACTAGGGCTACTTATAGTTCCAAATGGAAAGGTTTTCCATTTGGTGTGCTGGGAAAAATATTTCCCCAGAATCTGCTGAATTGCCCATTTTGTTAGATTACATGGTACATCTTAATTCCTTGGGTCTCAGACCAGCTACCCTGAGAGTTCATTTGGCAGCTGTGTCTGCTTTTGTGTCATCAGGAAAGTCATCCCCTCTTTCCTCTCATCCTGTGTTTTCCAAGTTTTTTAAGGGATTACTCCATACTAATCCTCCCTTTCGGGAACCGGCCCCTGCTTGGGACCTTAATGTTTGCATTGCCCAGTTAATGCAACCCCCTTTTGAACCTCTGTCTTCTGCAGGGCTTAAGTACCTAACTTGGAAAACTGTTTTTCTAGTGGCTATCACTTCTGCCAGGCAGCATAAGTGAATTGCAAGCCTTGTCAGTGGAGACTGACTTTATTTCTTTCCACAGGGATAAGGTAGTCCTTAGGACTAATGGAAGTTTTGCCTAAGGTGGTTTCAGATTCCATCTAAATCAATCTATCTCCCTTCAGTATTTCACTGATCACTCCTCTTCGGGTGAGAGGAGGTTGCACAACCTGGATGTTAGAGAGCTCTTAGTTATTATATAGAGCGTACCAAAGGTCACAGGTTGAATCCCTCCAACTTTTCCTTACCTATGGTGAAGTTGGGAAAGGCAAACCTGCCACTAAGAGATCAGTAGCCAGGTGGATTGTCTCTTGTATCCAATTTGTTATCAGAAAGTGGGCAGAGCCCCGGTTTAAGGGCTCATTCTACCAGGGTACAGCTGTGTCTCTAGCTGCTGCCAGAGATATCCCTTTATTAGAGATTTGCCAGGCTGCTACTTGGAAGCGGTACACACTTTACCAAGCATTACTCCTGGATGTCCAGGCCAGGAGAGATGCTCGGTTTGGCACAGCTGTTCTTTAGAGCCTATTCCTAAGTAGGTTCTGCCCTGCTCCATGGAGGTACTGCTGTGTATTGCTAATGTCTATAATATAGCAAGACTTCATGTTGTTTGAAGAAAAATTACTCACCTTAGTAATGTTGTTTCTTCTAATGGAGTCTTGCTATATTATAGACCCCCAACCTGCCCCTCTCAGAACCTCTACTTGGTGGGGTGCGGGCAACTTAGTGTGGGCACTACTTATGTCCTGTTAGCATTTTGTCCCTTTGGGACTTTGGGGTGTTATGTGTAGCGTGTGTGTGTTTTATTATACTTATGTTCCATTTTCATATTATTAGAATGGTGTTAGTATTTCTGGTCCCTGACTTGAGTCTTGGGTGTTGGGACCATCAATGGTTGTTATTATTTAGGTAGCCATTTGGCTAGTGTAGGTTACAGCTTCCACACAGACCTTAGTGAGTTTGGCTCGTAAAGATCTGACAGTTCAAGTTTGAAATGACACAGATAGAGCAGCTTTCGTGCCAAAATTCTATTTTGGAATGGTTTTAACCATTTCACTCCGGGGCAGTTCTAGAGCTGGATCAAAGTGCTAATGTCTATAATATAGCAAGACTCCATTAGAAGAAACAACATTACTAAGGTGAGTAATTTTTTCATCAGGTTTGTTTGGCAAGATCTACCCCCTGTGAACCCATGCTGCCTCAGATCCTGCAATCCACTGGTGCTAAGGTATTCCCCAATCCTTTCTTTAAGTAGAGTTTCCATAACCTTGCCCACCACTGAAGTCAGGCTTATAGGTTGATAGTTTCCTGCCTCCTCCCTATTCCCACTCTTGTGTAGTGGGACCACATCCGCCCTCCTTCAGTCCCCTGGAACATCCCCCGTATCTAGTGATAGATTGAACAGGGACATCAGAGGCGCAGACAGTTCCTCCTTTAGTTCCTTCAGTATCCTAGGGTGAACCCTGTCTGGCCCTATAGCCTTGGCTGCTTTTAGTTTTGCTAGTTCTCTGAGGAATCTCTCCTCCGTAAAAAGGCTAGTGTCCATCTCCTTCCCCTTAATGCCCTTCTCCGCTCTCTGTGGCTTGTCACCTACCCCTTCTTTTGTGAATACTTTACTGAAGTATTTATTCAGTATGTTAGATTTCTTCTGGTCCTCTTCCATACTCCCCCCCACCCCAGTCTTACTATTCCTGCCTTGCTTTTCTTCTTTTTGCTGTGTACCTGAAGAAAGTTTTATGCCTCATTTTTGCTGATTTGGCAATGTTTTCCTCCTTTTGTGCTTTAGCTCTCCTAACTGTCTTCCCTGTCTCCCTTTGTTTCTCCTGATAACTCTCCCTATCCTCTTCCTTCTATGCGGTCTTGTACCTTTTGAATGCCTGCTTCTTTTACTTTACCGGTTATGCTACTTTCTTGCTCTTAGTCATCTGCTTGACACAGAGGTTTGTTGCCTTCTCAGTAGCCTGTTTTATTCTTGCCCACTTTTCCTCTATCCCACCTTTATTCCCTATTCCTGCTAGGGCTTCCCTGAGGCACTCCCCCATTTTCTTGAAATTGGCCCTCCTGAAGTCCAGTACCCTCATTTCAGTAGGGCTCAGTTCTGGCCCTGTCCTTACGCTGAGCCACATCATACAATGATCACTGGTCCCCAGATGGCTTCCCATTGAGATGTCAGCAACACTGTCCCTGTTTGACAGTACCAGGTCCAGAAACGCCCCCTCACGAGTGGGTTCTTTAACTAGTTGCCTGAGGAACCCCCCCTGCAGGGAGTTTAGGATTTCCCTACTTCTAACTGATGCTGCAGCAGGTAGGTTCCAATTCATATCTGGTAGATTGAAGTCCCCCACTAGCAGTACCTCGCCCTTGTCAGCCATCCCTAGTATTTCATCTGTCATATCCTTATCTCCTTCTCCTGTCTGTGCCGGAGGGTCTCTAGATCACCCCTATCCTAATAGTGGGTCCCTCCCTGTCTCAGGGAGGATGCAGCTAATGGATGGGGGATCTGAACCTCCAGCACAGGAGGAAGATGAAATAACTACCTGAATAAATCCTTGCCATGAAGAAACCTACCAAGGAGGTGGCAGGCACTGTATTGCAACATAGAAGAGATCTGGGTGGTTGATGCACTGGAGGAGCTGGATGCAGATGTGCAGTGATGATGGGTAGGCTGAGTGAGCTGGACAGTGGAGCTCTTCCCGGGGGAGGGGGGGTGGCTGTCCAGGGGGTAAGGTGGGGAGTCTGTCACTCAGCCTTCAGTGGGGATCTTTTCACTGAGGTCTCAAGGATGCCTGGAGGGTAAATGGGGCCCAGCTGTTTTATGTTGGCCCTCTCCTGACCACATGAAACCTGCTTCCTCCTTTTAATCTTTTCAGTTATGAGGGTGGTGCCCAAGAACCTGGCTGCTCTCCCTAGCCTTGAATCATTAAAGCCAAGGGTCTCTTTTACCCTTGTCACCAGGTGTGGGTTTAGAATAACACAATTTCAGGCAGACCACAAGTCAGGTGCATAAAAAACACACAAGTGTGTTTGTCATTTTATGTTTATCTAGTAAAATATACAGAAAGCAAAATGGTAAGTAAGACAACTGCTTAGCTTCAACAGTTTCCAAGGCTTTTTCTTCAGCCTAACAGTGTGAAAGCACACTCTACCAGGAGGTCTTTCACTTTCCTCAGTCAGTATTCAACTGACCTCCCTATCTATCCTCTCTTAGCACTGAGGTTGGGATTTTTATAAGCTCACTAGAAGCTGGAACAATTTTCCACTAGCCACTAGGGGCCACTGTTACTCCATAGAGAACAGTTATTTGGCTGCCACCTGGAGCACAGAAGAACTTGTTTACAGCATTGGAAAGGTCAGAGCCGAGGTCAGAACATTCTGTACTCTCCTGAAGTCTACTGCAGGGTCATATTACCTCATGTTGTCTGCTGTAAAATATATCTTAAAAAGGAGCTGCTGACATCTAGAAAAAACAGGCGCAAACTTTCGTTATTCTTCTATTAAAACTACCCTCTGAGTTTTGTATTACGGCCAAAGACCAGAGAAGAAAACAATATATAACTTCAATATTCTTTGAGGGTTTGGTTGGTTTTAATTTATCCCAGGGATGTCCACTATGACAGGGTCACCCTGTCACAACATTAACCTATCAAACCTCACCTCCTCCCTCTATAGATATAGTGTTTTACAGGCTCAGGGGGCCAGATGTACCCGAATAATGTCTATTCACTATAACCAGACCATCTCTGAAGTGTGGTTATTACATCCACTAGCCACTACTTTTTTGTTCTTAGTGATATATCTTCTGTCACGAGGGCTTGTGACATGTAAGTGCATGACTTCCCCCTCCTGGAGGCTCCATTAACTCCTGCATAGGAATATAAAGGCACTGTCCCTGCCTTGGAAGCTCTACCAATTTCCTACTTCATTGTTGTTCTGTATAAGTTGAGGAGTGGCTTGGTTGGCCCCCTGAACAGTTTACTACCAGACTGGGTTTTAGTCTGTGGTTCTGCTGTTTGCTTCTGCAGTAATGTTTTAATTGATCTTATCTGTGTTAATCTTCACCATTCATCACTGGTAGGTTCTGACCGGAGGAGCAGGACCCTGTGGGAGCATTTTTTTTTTTGTAAAGGGGGAGGAGTCGGTGCCATGGGCGGCACTGCCCTCGAGGCCGACGCACTGCGTGGCGTTCGCGGGTTGGCCAGTAACCAATGCCGACTCCTCCTCCATCCCAGTTCTGCTTCTCCCGCCGTCAAGTGAGCATGACCTTGTGAAGTGAGCGTTTTTTGGGTACTGCGACATCAGGCCTAGTCCGATAAACCGTCTCCACCATCGTAGTTCTGCAGGAGGTGTTGCGTTCTTGGCACCGTCGACTCCGGTAAGATCTTTCCTTATTTTTCTTCTGCTCCGAGCCACTTTTGCTGTTTTATTATTGTTTTTCCATCCAATCATGTCTCGTCTATACTACAGTATTGTTCTCTGTAACAAAAGCTGCCTACTTGCAGACAGTGGGTGGACTCTACTTATGGACATGCTCATGGACAAATAATCAACAGGCACTATGAAGATCCTGTTTCTAATGGGGTAGGTAGTCGTAGTTAAGTCACAGCTCCAACTACCTTTCTTTTTTTAACCCTCCATTTTGTTGTGTTACTGCACTCCACCCCAGGTTGAAATCCACTGGCAGCTCTACCTCCCCTTAGTGGAAGTAAATTACTATGCAACTCTGAGTCCAGCTCACAGAAGAAAATGCTGTCCATGATAGCACTGTATGCACCTTTTGTGATGTGACTGCACATATAATTATTTGTGCTGCAATCAAAAGCTGAAGTGACTGTCAGGTTTGTTTACAAACTATTAAAAACAAAAGACCAAAAAGGAACACACGATATTACTGCCATTTTGTAATTCATTGCTGAGGGCATAGCCTTTACACTAAAATTTCCTTCTGCTCATTTAGGTGAGTAAATGCAGCACAAACTTCCTGCTGTTTGCTGTGAGGTGTTGCTGGAGCTTATATTTGAACAGGCCCAGTTTGGCTTCAGAAAAGGCATCTTTGTGTAACGAGTGAAGCCAGAGTGGGGCTCTTTAGGCAAACGATCTTTGCCTTTGAGTTGTGCAGCAGCGTGGGACCAGGAATAGCTGGTTTTTGGAGCCTCTTGTGTGGTGTGGGTTGCAGAAGAGGCTTAGAAACTTCTGAACCCCTGGGGGTGTGAGTCCAAGGCTTGCTTTTGTAGCTAGCAGACAGGTTGAGGATTTGATCCTATCTTTTAACTGTAACCAACCTGTCTAAGCATAGAGGTCACATGTATGTGTGATACATGCCATCCCGGTGAGGAGTCTACAGGCTTTGTTAACTCATTCAGGCCTAGATACGCCTGTAGGTGGCAGCTGAAAGCATAGCCACTCAGGCCAATAAAGCCTATAAACGTACTCAGCTGACTTTCACTCAGGCCTGGAAACGTCTGAGGAAGTCAGCTGTTTCTACCTAAATATAAAACAAACCAAATTGCTTAGACTTGATTGCATGGCACCATTAGAAAGGTAACTTTGTGCTGAACAATTTTGCTGCTGATACTTTGTGTATATCATGTATACCTTAGGAGTTATTTGCATTTGTTTAAGGTATGGTGTGCATGGCTGACATTTGTCTCTCAAGCCTCACCTAAGCACCTTGAATAAATCTGAAAAAAAATCACAGTTGTTTGGTATTTTAGCTAGTATAAAATAAAAACTAAACAGATTACAATTGATTGCATAGCACCGTTAGAAAGGTAATTTAGTGCTGAACAATTTTGCTGCAGATACTTTCTGTCTACCACGTATACTTTAGGAGTTATTCGCATTTGTTTGAGGTATGGTGTGCATGGCTGACATTTATCTCTCAAGCCTCACCTAAGCACCTTGAAAAAATCTGGAAAAAAACACTGTTGTTTGGTATTTCAGCTAGTATAAAAATAAAAGCCAAATTGATTACAATTGATTGCATAGCACCAGTGGAAAGGTAATGTTGTGCTGAACAACTTTGCCACTCTTACTTTGTGTGTAGCACTTAGGTTCAAGAGGTATTCACATTTGTTTGTGACCAGGGCCTCCGGAAAAGGAAGCTTTAAACCGGGAACACAGAACAAACGACAGACGGCAGGCAGCATTGTGCCGGCAGCACCGGAGGAGTCACACACTGGGACGGTTCGGCATTGGCAGTCCAAGGCACCTCCCTCATCTCAGTCCTGCCAAGTGTGAGATAGCTGGTCGGTCGCAAGCTGCCCATGTTGTGTAGTGGTGACTAGGGAGAGACACAGGCGCCGTGAGGTGCAGGAAGCAGCCTCTAGCTCCTCTCCCCCACGGTTGAAATAGAGGGTCGGTCCTGCAGATCCGAATATTCCCAGGAAGGTGGACAGACCCAGTTCCTTGGTGAATCTGACTGTGAGAGAGAACTGTCAGAACCGCCGCTCTTTGGTTACTACTGACGTGAGTCCAAGGGTGGGGACCGAGATGTGCGGGAGATAAGATAACCGTCCATTCCTCGGAGTATGGATTGTCATCGGACACGGCACAGCGACTCAGCCCGCCGGACCCATCATAGCTAGCAGTCGCTCCCTCGGGGCAGAGGAAGGACAGCCTCGGGGAGAACAGGAGCCTTTACATACACCACTGAAGACCGAACAACTGGATATAAACCGGGAGAATGGAGAACCGCCGTTTGAGGGACTAAAAGTGTGTCACACAGGACCCCACTCCTATGAATTGTCCGTTTACTTGATCCAAACTGCAGCAGCCAGTGCCGCACCGGTTGAGACTCGGCAGACATGAGGAGCCGCTGTTGTCTGAGACCCGCCGCCACAGCAACCGAGGCCGTCGGCATCCCCGAAACGGGGCCGTGACTCCCTCAATAAGACTAGAGATCATCATCATCACCACTGGCTGATTGGAGCCCCTTCTCTCCGATTTACATTTTGGAGCCACCCAACCCCCCGTGCTTGCTGGGGCACCGCCGTTCCGATGAGCTATGGCCGTCGCCTGCTGTCGGCTGTCACTTTGGGCTTTGGCAGTACGCGCTGCCCTGCTTCTCAGCACCGCTGCTGCCGGCAGGGACGCTACTCCTACTGGGACCGATCACGGCGGCCATACTGCCCTCCCCACCCCCAGGACCACACGGTCACGGGACATGTCTCGGGTAAAGAACCACTGGCCTGAAATACCTCAAAGCAGCGCTTTGTTTAAAACTGATACTGACTAACCTGCCGCCAGCAGCGCTCTGTTTAAAATTGAAACTGACTGATCTGCTGCCGACCGAAGCGCTCTCACTGCCTCGCGGTAGTGCTCTACTGCTCCCGAGCCATGCTTGCTCTGCAGAGGACTGGCCCTGCTGGCTTCACTGGCTGCCCCACCGCCTCCACCACCACCCGTGGTCGTCATTGTGCTTTATAGCTCTGATCACATGGGCTGTTTTAGCCTACCAGTCCACTCTTCCAACTGCAGGCTATACTGGCTCACCACCAGAGGGCTGTGCACTGGTCCATCACAGAAACACGCTTTATTTTACTTTTTGATGACTAACACCCGTGACATTGTCCAGTGCCACTTGTCAGGCAGCTAGCACCAGTGCACTGCCTGGTGTCCACTGGCGGGTGACCCAAGGTGGTACTGTCCCAGTGGGACAACTGTACTGGAGCAAGCAATGGGACTCATAGAGCTCCCATCAAAGCTAGTCCTATGCCAGCTACTCCTGGGTGCACTAGCCACTGTGAGCCTTACTGTCTCCTGGATCCCCTGGATCTATGGGGCGGATGACCCCCTAAAAATAGCCCCATGGTGTACATATGTCCAACCTGTGGAGTCAGACTTTACCTTCTCTAACATTCTAGCAGAGGGCTCTCCCCTGACCATGGTCCTCGGTGGTCTTAAACTAGGGTACCTTCTGAGACCCTCTCAAAAGGTCAGGCATTATGACAGGAGGTCACGGAACAAGGAGAGACCTCTCCCTTTAAGGCATCTACTCTGGCTTCTGCTGGTGACTCTTGTGCTAGCAGGGTACATTGAATTAAACCCAGGACTGTCACCCCAGTCCATACCTACACGGGCGGGCTGGTCAGTGGTAAAAGGGCTGAAGGTGGCCCATCTAAATATCAGAAGCCTGCTCCCAAACCTAACGGAACTTCATGTCTGGGTAACTCGTCACAGTCCAGACATTCTTGGAATTACAGAAACCTGGCTGAAACCTTCCACCTCCAGCTCAGCATGTGCCTTCCCTGGTTACGACCTTATCCGCTGTGATTGTCCAGGAAGTAAGAGAGGTGGTGGTATCCTGGTCTGCTACAGGAACCATCTAAACCTGTCCGCTGTCCCTGATCAACAGACCATGCAGTCCCCCTGTGAGGCTCTGCATACGGTACTGTTACTAGGGATGACAAAAAAGATTCACATTGTATTTGCATACAGTCTCCAAAAGGAGGCGTAGAGGGACTGACTGGCCTCCTTGGCGCAGTTGGTGCAGTAACACGGCAGAATGAGCTAATCATTCTGGGTGACCTCAACCTAAATTGGCTGGGTGTCAACACTAAGGCCTTTGAATCATCACTTGCCAGTCTCTCCCTGACTCAGCTTGTCAAGGATCCTACCAGATGCCCTACTAGTGGTGGTAAAGGCTCACTCCTGGACTGGATCCTGACAAACAGACCTGATAGGATCAGCGCGTCGGGTATCCTACCGGACTCTATCTCTGATCACTCCCCGGTGTATTGTGTCTGGAGGGTACCACATCAAAAAATTCCCCATAAAATTATCCAGATCAGAGACTACTCCAAGTTTGATCTGTCCTCCTTTCAAAATGACATCAAGTACACAGATTGGGCGGCAGTTTGGAATGCTAAGGACCCCGCATCCACTGTCAGTCACTTTCTTAGCTCACTAAGGGCCTTGCAGGAGAAACATGCCCCCCTCATCAGACAGAGGCAGTCCAGAGAAGGGCAACCAAAATGGTGCAGGGACTGCATCAGAAGACATATGAGAACAGATTAACAGAGCTCAATATGTATACCCTTGAGCAAAGGAGGGAGAGAGGTGATATGATCGAGGCATTCAAACACCTTAAGGGCATTAACAAGGTGAAAGAGTCTAACGTTTAAATATAAGAAAAATAGCAGGACAAGAAGACACAGCATGAGATTAGAGGGGGCTGATTAAGGGGAATGTGAGGAAATTCTTTTCACAGAAAGGGTGGTGGATGCATGGAATGGCTTACCACAAGAAGTGGTGGCTATGAATACAGTGCAGGGCTTCAAACAGGCATGGGATAGGCATAAGGGAGCAATACAAATGACTATGAATAGATAGACCACTGACAGAGCAAAGGCCGATGGCACATTTATAAGGTAGAAAAAAGAAATGGGCAGACTGGATGGGCCTTGCGGTCCTTATCTGCCGTCAACTTCTATGCTTCTATATCTATGTTTCTAGAGGGTGAGGGGAATGGCTACTAAATGGGTTCATGGTAGCCTCCCGGCACTCCTCAACACTAGAGATAAGTGCTGGGCCAAGTTCAAGGCCACAACTGACCAAGCCATCTTTCTGAGATATAGGCAACTCAGAAATGAATGCAAAAAGAACATTAGGATTGCCAAGAGTGAATTTTACAAATCTGCTTTATTGAACTCAGCTAGGGATCCTAGAAGGTTCTGGAGGAACATTAAACAAGTTGTGAGTGGTACACAGAGCACTGAGTCCACTGATATGTTAATTGATGGTTCCAGCTGTAACAACTCGGAAACCATCGCCAACTCCTTCAACCATTATTTTGCGGATCTGTCTGAGCACACCTCGTCGTTCCCAAATGGTGATGGTGTCAGTGGCAATCAGCCTACAGCACCATCTTCACTCCACCCGCCCTTTCTGTTCAGGGCTGTGGTGGTTCAAGAGGTACAGAAATTGCTAGTGGGACTCTTCCCCCTACTCAAGTGCTGGACAAGATGGCTTAGAACTTAAGCTCCTCAGTCTTGGTGCCCCCTGGCTGTCATCTCTGGTGGTGCACATTTTCAGTCTGTCCCTGGCAACTGGAGTTATCCCAGACATATTGAAGGTTGCCAGGGTAGTCCCAATCCTTAAACAGGGGAACCCTAAGCTGATAGAGAACTATTGCCCTATATCCATCCTGTCGGCGGCTAGCAAACTTCTGGAGAAAGTTGTGGCAGGGCAACTCTCAGAGTACTTACAGGCGCATGACATAATGACTTCTGTACAGCATGGATTCAGGAAGGGACGTGGTACCTCATCAGCCCTACTTACAGTTACATCATGGATTAGGGAGGCCATGGACCAGGGTAAACTCTCGGGGGGCCCTTTTCATTGACCTCTCGAAGGTGTTTGACCTGGTCGACCATTCCATGCTGTCGACTCAGCTTAGAGCAATTGGTCTTTCCCCTACGGCTCTTAGCTGGTTTGACAACTACCTATATGGTAGAATGCAGCGGGTCAAATTTGGCAAAGAGCTTTCGGGTCCCATCCCAGTAACAATGGGGGTCCCCCAAGGCTCCGTCCTTGGACCAATGCTCTTCTCCATTTTTATTAATAATCTCCCTGAAACCGCTGCCCACTGTAAACCAATTCTCTACTCAGATGATCTGGTTATCCTGTCACACTCCCATGAGGTGGGAGTCATCAATCAACGCCTGAGTGAAGACCTTATAAACATTCAGGCATGGATCCTGAACCACAAGCTTGTCCTTAACTTAAAAAAAACCCAGGCCATGCTCTTTGGGCTAAGATTAAGGCCGCCCGAGTGCCGTTCTGTGTATCTGGTAAGGGAGATGTCCCGATCTCTGTCACGGACAACTTCAAATACCTGGGAGTAACGTTGGACCCACAGCTTGACCTTGGCCTTCATATTCAGAGTATATGTAAAACAGTCAACTGTAAACTGGGTCTGGCCTACAGGGCAAGAAACAACCTCACACCAGCCGCGCATGTTGCCCTTGCGAGAGGGATGCTTGTCCCCTCTTTGTGTTATGGGCTGCTGCTGTTTGCTAGCACCACTAAGGTCCATCTCTCCAGGTGGTCAACGGCTTATAACATTATCTGCAGCTTCGCCCTATTGGCCCCAGCTCACTCACCACTGTGAGCTCTACAATAACTAAACTGGCTCTAGCCTACAAAGCACATTGACTTTGTCCTTGGCTGCTTCACTGGTAAGGTCCTCAACAGGTACCCTCCAGGGATAGCTTGCTGGCCAGGCTGCCCCCTCGTCATATCACCTTAGGTCTCAGGGGTCTGCCACACTCAAGGTACCTGTGACTAGGACGAAAATGGGTGAAAGGGACTTCGCAGCATGTGCCCCATAACTTTGGAACACCTTTCCAACCCAGGTCCGTGCTGCCCCCTCGCAGGGCAGCCTGCGCTCTTCCCTATGGAGCCATCATAAAGTTGCATCGGCCTGCGGATGTCAAAACCCCCCATGACATATCTTAAAGTTGCATCGGCCTGCAGGTGTCAAAAACCCCTATGACATATGTCAGCACTTGCACCTATACAAAACTGCCAGCCCTTAAGATGTAGTATTTCTGTACTGGTCCAAAATTGATGCAACGCTTATCTCAAGATGCGTATTCTTACCTGTAGTCTCATGACGTGTAACCTGTTCCTAATCACTGTGATGTGTAATCTTACCTTGTAGTCTCATGATGTGTACCAGTTCCTAATTTATGTACCATGTTGTCCCACGTGTGTAAGTATGTAATTTCCTGTACTCTCCCGGGTCGTACCTGAAAATAGGCAAATTGGCTTGTCTAGTGTACTTACCTGGTTAACAAAAGCTAAATAAATAAACGTGCTGATTATGGCTTGATTTTGCTTAGAAAGGCCCAGGATGCAGTGCTAAGAGTATACAGGGCACAAGAGGTGGAATTCTCAAAGAGCTCTTGTGGTGTGAATGAGTTAAGCGCCATGGAGATACGTTGAAGGGAGATATCAGTGGCTGAGCCATAAATTACCAACCCATAATCTACAATAGAGATAATTGAGCTTTGTATTGCTAACCTTAGCTCCTCATTAGTCAAGCTGTGTTTGTGCCTGTACAGCAGCCCGATACATATGTTAATTGCTTTGGCAACATTTTCTATTTGGTGGGCATACGATAAAGTGCTATCGATGGTGACTCCAGGGTATTTGAAATGTTGAACCTGTTCTAGGAGGGTGCCAATATTGTTTCTGTCTGTCAGTGGGTAGGATTTATGCTTGTTATGGGAGCTATGGAATAACATAACTTTGATCTTCTCATAATTTAAAAGTAACTTCTGCGTACTAAACCATTCCTCCACACTTGCGAAACTGAGCTATAGCCGATTCTCAAGAAGCTGGAGATCAGGGTTACTTGTAAAGATTACAGTGTCATCCATGTAAAGTAGGATCTGATCATGGCTGGAGCTAGGAAGGCTGTTTAGGAAGAGGCTGAACAGGAGGGGGCCCAGTATAGACCCTTGTGGGACACCCAGGCGGACTAGTTGTCTTTCAGAGAGGACATCAGATATCTTCACCTGTTGGGTACGGTTTTCTAGACTGCTTTTGAACCAATCAACGGTGTCTTTTGAGAGCCCTGTGCAGGAAAGCTGCTGAAGTAATAGGGTGTGATTTACCGTATCCAAGGCTTTGATAAGATCCATCAAGGCCGCTCCCACTAACCGGCCTTGATCAAGTGAGATGTGGATGAAGCCTGTAAATTCAACTAACGCTGAGGTGGTGCTATGCCCTTTTCTAAACCCATGTTGTTGGGGGCATTGGATCTAGTATTTTTGCAGATACTCGACCAACTGGTCAGCCACTATGCATTCAAGAGCCTTGGAGAGTGGAGGGAGAATCGAGATTGGTCTATAGTTCACATGTTGAGCCCTATCCCCACTTTTATGAACTGGGGTTACTAAGGCTGATTTCCTCTTTTTTGGGGAATTGAGCTAATCTTAGAGATAGATTCATAATCTTAGTTAGGGGCGTTAGTGTTTCTTCCAAGGTGAGGGAAACTAATTTAAGGTTCAGTGTATACCCACTAAATCTCGATTTCCCAAGTACCCTGTGTATGTACTTTCTGGCCTCCCATTCAGTAACTGCTTTGAAACAGAATGGGGTGTGTGCCTGAGGCTGGTCACCTTTCCCTTTATTGTTAGTATTGGTTGTAGTCTCAAAGAAATCGGGGGAGGACACTGCTGAGGTCCATAAAAGCATTATTAAATGTGTTAGTGATGGTCTTTTGGTCGAGTGTTGGGGTGCCATCAATATCCAGCATGGAAGGGGCCAATTTAGGGTCTTTCCCTGTGACATCCTTAATGTTGGTCCAGAACTTCCTGCCATCACCCCAGGAGTTAGTGAGCACTTCGCTGTAGTACCGGTTCTTTTCAAGACGGATAGCCCGGGTACATTCATGTCTTGCTTTTTTATAGTCTTGAATGTCTGCTTGCCTTCCAGTGGCTTGCGCCCACTGCCATAGGTGATCCCTAGTTTTCATGAGATCTATGAGTGCTAGTGTGATCCATGGATTACAGATGCCCTTGACTTTCCGTTTTTTTATGGGGGCATGGATGTCAGGTATACTTACATTATCTGGAAGCTGACTATCCCAGCAACCAGTACCCAGTCAGCATTGCCCGATAGACAGGATATCCGATGCTACTACACCACGATATTCCTCCCTATGGGGTAAGGTAGCAGATGTGAAGGAATGCTACCTTACCCTTCTGACACACAGGAAAGGATGGCTGGATGGGGTTGCTGGCGAGCTGCCCCAGTGGTGTGGTGGGGTATAACACTGGTAGGTCAGCCCGGCATGCTGTGTGTGACCTGGTTCTGGTCCAGGTCACCTCATTTCTATACCTACATCCCTGTAGCAACAACATTTTACTCAGGGTCCACTCCCCTCGGAGTTAGGTATTTTAGTTAGGGGTGTGGGGGTGGGCCCCCCTGCATTTATACTTTTTTTTCGTAATGCCCGAAATTCTCTGTCGGGCATAAGATTAATTCGGGGCTGTGGATTTCAAGCAATATTACTCAGTATGCTGAGCATCGCATACCAGGTTTAGGGATATCATAGTATAGTCGGATGTCACAGGCAGCATTGAAACAATTAATGGAATACTCAAGTGCAGTGTCGACATCATCAGCAGACTCAATCGGTGACCAATCTTGCTTTCTTAGGTGTGATTTGAGTGGTTTTAGGTACCCTCGAGTTAGGACCGTGCTTAGAATTGTTTTGGGCAGAGGCTTGACGAATTTGTTTGACCAGTTACAAATGATAGGGGAATGGTCACTAACTATATCAGGGAGGACAATTATGTTCAAGATGCATTCGGGGTGGTTGGTGAGTATCCAGTCCAGTAGAGTACTTGTTCCCATCTTATAATTCATTCTGGTTTGGGAGTCAGGTCATTGGGTGATGTGGACAGCAGAGATAGCATCCTTACAGGAGCCAGCATCTGGGGAGAGCCAGTTAATATTGAAATCACCCATCATTACTATCTCAGAGTTGTGATGCATTTTGCGAATGCAATCCAGGACTATATTAAAGCCCAAGACATGGTTTTTAGGTGGGATATAAACCGATGCCACAGTGAGGGCTTTGTTGTGTGCACCAAGCAGTACTTTGATGGCAGGTGCCTGTATAGAGTTCCCTGTGTTGGGCAACAGCAGGGCATACCCCAAGAGAGTATCCTTTAGATATATTACACAGCCTCCTCCTTTTATTTTTTTTTAACCTGTCCTGTCTAAATACAGTGTTATCAGGTAGCGCGATTGCGGTTTCTGGGATCTTGGGCGATAGCCAAGTCTCCATGACAGAGAGAACATCAGGGTTGTGCTGGATAACCCAGACTTGGAGGTCATCAGATTTAGAAGGAAGGCTACAGATGTTGATGGATGCCAATGTGAGCATACCTGACATCTTTATGCCACAAGGCATTTGTTGCAGGGGGGGCCTGGGTTGGGGTGTATATTGCCAGATAAGAATAGTAGCATCAGTATGAGATGCCACAAGTGAACCTTTAGCTGCTTGTAGCTAACAGTGCGCTTTCATCTCAGTATTGGTCACATGTTATGTTTTTGTTGTTTGCCAGGTGGCTCATCACTGCAGCTTCTGGGGGTGGGAGCAATTAAGGTAAATGCTGATGCTTTAGGGCAGACAGTAAGCAGTGTCTGTATCACTTTAGAAGGATACGTGTCTTTTCAAGTAAAAGCTGAATGTAACGCACAAGCCCCTGTATTAAATAGCATCCAGTGTGCAGGTGGGAGCAGTCAGACGTTTTTATGTGCAAAGTAAACAGATTATAGTGTCAGGCAACTATGACTGGAAAACCTGGCAATGCTAGTGCTATATTTCATGCAAAGCTATGCCATCATCTTACATACTGACAGATAGGAATGCTGTGTTGTTGGGCAAAATTATTACTTGCAGGCGCAACTGATCTGATCTGTCACTCGGGACACCCAAGAAAGAGATGTTTGTTTTCTATGTAAATTGTGAACTGCCATGCTAACTTAAAAAAAAATAACGTTTTTATTTATTATTTTACTATTTGCTATGCTGCCAACATTTCCCGAGCCAGTATGATATCATGGCTATGTGCACAGACTGCACATTGCCATGATGCTGGCCCAGAAAGAGCTGGCAGCAGTTTAAGTTAACAAATAATAAAATAAATGTTTGGGTTTTTTTTAGTTGGCATGGCAGCAGAAAACATCTCTTGGAGGTCCTGACAGTGACAGATCAACTGCACCTACAATATTTGAGTCAGGACAGAGTTTGATTTGGCCTCAAGTTCTGCCGCTGCTCTGCTGCTTGTGGTGCTGAAATGAATCCATCTTAAACCTTGCTGTGTGCTGATCAAATTCGTACATACACCACCAGTGCGGGCTACACAGAATCCTTGACCTGCCTTCTCATGAACGGAGCAGAGGAGCAGAGATTCGGACCTGCTGCTGCCCCACCTGACCACCTCCTCTAACGCAGACTGGCGATCTAAGTCTTAGGGCACTGGACTGGACTCTTCCCTGAGCAGGGTGAAGAAGAGTGACCTTGCTGCAAAAGCCAGTGCAGCACAGCAGCTGTGGTGAACACCTGAAGTTGGGGGGGGGGGGACTATAATTATAACTTTAACTTCCTACTGCCCAGCATCTGTTCTGTTGTCTTTACAGCTGAGATTAAAGCCCCAAAAAATCTTGCTATATAATGAAATCAAGCATTCACTGAAATATTATATTTTCCACTAATTCTTCTATTTTAAAACAAGAATATGCTACAGTAATTTGATTCCATATTCAAACTGAAGTTTAAGTCATCAGGTTAGCTACGTTTTAACTTGCTTTTGTGTGGCAATGATGCAGTTTTTTTGGAAACCTATAGGACTCAGGAGTTTTTGTCTTTCAAGTATATTATTCCTTGTCTTTGGCTATTCCACTGGAGTTTGGTTCATAGCAAATGAAAGGAACCCCATGAAATCTGCTTGTGAAGTACTGTAGAAGCATGCTTACATTAAGGCGTTCCCATATGAAAAAAGGGTTCCCCAGTGAATCACCCCTGCGTATCTCTAAAAATACTGAGAGATGGCCACAGCGCTTCAGTTTCCCACTGTACTGCTGCAGTACTATAGTAGCTCACTTCAGTTGCTTTTGCTTTTTATGGCTGCAGTGGGTGGAGCCTACAACTGTGTTGTGATCAGCTGGAAAAACGATTGTCCAGATTCTGACCGCAGCACAAATTTGGAGCTGCAGCACAATCCGTCAGTTGGTAGAAGCACTCCGCTGATCATGCAAGGCCACCGAGCTCATGAGGCAACAGTCTGCCGTGGCCAGCCTGGCCACCGGAGCTCAGTACGTATGCGCAACATCCTCTGCACATCGTCCGTGTGCACTAAGCTCATGGTGGAACATTCCACTGTGCCCAACCTGGCCACTGGAGCTCAGTGCACATGTGCGACTTCTTCTGTACATCGTCCATGTGCACTGAGCTTATGGTGGAACATTCTGTTATGCCCAACCTGGCCACCAGAGTTCAGTGCATATGCGTGACTTCCTCTGCACATCGTCCATGCGCACTGAGCTATGGTGGAATATTCCGTCATGCTCAAGATGGCCACTGGAGTTCAATGCGCATGTGTGTGTGCTTCGGTGGCCATCTTGGGCACGGCGCACTGTTCCACCATGAGCTTAGTGAGCTCTGTAAAAGCGCAACTGCAGCCCTGTCAGTTCTGGCTAGAGCTCGTTTCTTATTGGTACCTCTGTTTCAGGGAAGGAGGTCACGCTGTCAGTCAGTTCCTAACTCCCCTGCCTGTCTGAACCACCATGGCTAGCACAACTAAAGTAATTTCATTTAATGTTAATGGCATAACCAGCCCCATAAAATAATATTGTATCCTACAATACTTACAGCAGGAATGCCTAGAGATCATCATGATTCTAGAGATTCACCTCCCCATGAGTGAACATGTTAAATTTAGGAGCATAGGGTTTATTATTGTTTTATTTTATTTAGCTTTTATTTACCAGGTAAGCACACTAGACAGACAAGTGCCTATTTTCAGGTGTGATGCAGGCAAACAATATAAGGTCATAGCATGATACAACAGTAAAAAACAGTCAAGCAACATATAGTAGCAGGACACGTGGAATAGGATACTAGTTATGAGGTCACATAACACTGGGAGAGCATTCTACAAACAGCGAAGCATATGAAGTAGAACATAGCTAGAGAGTTACATGACAGGAGGGTCATTTGACCTGAACAGAGTGTATCCTAATATAACAGAGCATTAAGCATAACTATACATAGACTGGAGGGCATTGACATAGCACATATATAAACATAAGAGCATTAAACAATAGCATGGAAGGAGACTCAGTATAACCAGCTGTCTCATTTCTCACTAACACTAGCCAGCTCCGTGAACTGGTCAAGTGTCATAGGACACCCAGGTGAGGGGGGATGCTAGGAGCAGAGGCAAGGGAGACTTGCTTCAGGAGTCCCAAAGAGGGACTCTAAAGCATGAATGGGAGGGGGCAGAACGCACATGGGTGGGGAGGGAGTTCCACAGTCTGGGGGCAAGGACAGCAAAAGCCGAATCCCCTGTGAGAGAGCGTGTTTGGGGGACCAGGAATACCTGCGAGTCACAGGATCTTACAGGTAGGGAGGGTGTGTGTGCTTGAGTAATTTTGCAAGTGTGTGGGGGGATGGGCATTCTGACAGTGTTGTCAATTAAGTTGCCCGTGACAAAGGTGAGATGGTTGTCAGGGGGGAGCCACTCAAGCCTGGAGTACAACACGCAGTGATGCGTGAGACGGGGGGCTGACAGTGCAAAGCGACATATGTTACTGTATGCCGTGTCCCATTTTGATAGGCAGGTTTTGGGGGTATGTGAAAAGGAGATGAGGCTGTAGCAGAGTGTAGGGAGTAGAATTCCTTTAGCAAGGGCAAGTCTCACTGCAGGGGTGAGGCAATTTTTGGCCCCGTAGGCCAAGCCTAACTTGCAGTTTGCGGCCTTACATATGTTTTGTATGTGTAAGGTGAGGTCGAGTTGGGGGTTGAAGGTTACCCCCAGGTACTTGAAAGAGTCAACAACCTGTAAAAGGGTGCCATCGGCACCAATGATTTTAAGAGGGGCAGGGCATGCTCTTAGTTTGGCCTGGGAACCAAAGAGCATGGATTGGGTTTCTTGACGTTGATGGCTAACTTACTGTCTTTTAGCCAAAACTGTATATGGTCAAAGACAGAGTTAAGCCTGGAATTGATGATATTTGCATCCTGGGAGCTAGTTAGGATAACGAGGTCATCTGCATACAGGGTAGAGTGCCCGTGGACTGGGACCAAGGGCAGCCCATTGACAAAGAGGGAGAATAGTAGAGGCCCTAGAACGGACCTTGAGGCACCCCACAGTTAACAGATGTGCTCTTGGAGGGCTTTGTTGAACTTTGTGTACTGCTGCCTACCTGAGAGGTAATTGGCAAACCAGGTGAGGGCTGGAGGGGAGAGACCAAGGGATCGGAGGGAGGAGCACAGGAGTGAGTGGTCAGTTAGATCAAAGGCCTTATAAAGATCAATGAAATGGCCCCATCAGCTTGCCTTGATCGGTAGTTGTTCTGATCTCAGAGGCGACCCAAGCTAGGGCAGTAGAGGTGCTATGCCCTTATGGAAGTCGTGTTGAGCTGGGAGAGAAGGTCAAATCTATGTATGTAAGGTGTGAGCTGGGAGGCAACCACCTTTTGAGCAATTTGCTAACGGCGAACAGTATTGCTATGAGGCGGTAATTTTCAAGAATTTTGGGGTCCCCTGCTTGGGGACCCTTCGCCCCATCCTGGTCAGATTTTATTCTTTATTATTTACTGTTAATATTCAGGCAGTGAGAGTGCCTGTGCTTTACTGAGCTTTTAGCTGACTGTTTTGTGAGGGCACAGTTTAGGCTCAACCCTTCCCATCCCTCACCCCACCCACCCTGGAAATAGTTCCTTTATACCTGGGGTTCTGACATCATTTCTCAAGAGTGCAAGGTGCATATCACTATCATATCCTCTCTAGCACACTGCACTGACAATATAAGCATACACATTGTATAATATATATATTTCTATAACACGCCAATCACACACACAGACACACACAAAAAAGACAGTAGATAAACATGTGGGGAGTAGTGCAATGTAATGGCTGTGGGCGCGAGTCTTCCGGAGTCTTTCTGGAGACTGAGATGCTGCCCTATTTGCAGACAACTCTCTGTCCTGAGGGAGGAAGTTGCCGCTTCAGACCACACTGGACAGTAGAAAGGAACCTTCCCAGGCCACACTGGATGGTGAGGAGGAACCTCCCCCATCCAGGGAGCACCAGAGCTACCACCACTACCTCAGGAGGTTGCGAAGAAAGCACAGCAGTTGGACCATAGTGGGCTCAGGGAGGGTGAGGATGGTGGAACAGAGGCACACCCAGTCAGTTGTTCCACTCCACAATCCATACACCATTCTGGGGGAGCATAGCTCCCCTATGAATGCACCCGCAGAGGAGACTAAGGAGGTTGAGGACAACTGTCACAAGGGAGGCCCACAGGAAGGAGGCAGAGGACACCACAGGGAAAGGAAGCAGCTCCTGGTGGGGGACTCACTTATTAGGGGGATAGAATTGGGGGGAGCAGGGTAAACTGAAGTAAGGTGCCTGCCTGGTGCCATGGCTTGGAGGGACAGGAGGCACATCCTCAGGATCACGAGATCAGCTGCACGGGAGTCTGAGCTGGACATCATTGTCCACCTAGGGACAAATGACTTGGCTCATCATGAGATTAGAGCAGTGCAGAAGGACTTTGTAGAATTGGGGAGGGGCCTAAGACAAGTAGCACACAGTATCCTTCTCAGAGGTGCTACCTGTCAGTGGCATGAGTGAGGCAAGGGTACTTGCACCATGCAGTTTAATGAATGGTTGAAAAAATGGTGTGGAGCACAGGGGTTTGGCTTCATTGGGGACTGGGGTTCCACCTGGAGGGACACCAGCATATACTGGCAGGATGGTCTGCATCTGTCCAGGAAGGGAACAAGTCTTTTGAGCAATCGGTTTAAATGCTTCATTGGCAAGCTTTTAAACTAGTCAAGGGGGGAGGCACTGATAAGCATCAGGAAAATCCCAGCCTCTCCCTACAAAACAGGGTACTAAATGAGAAAAAGACCGAGGTAGAAAGGTCAGTGGGGGATGCTGCAACAGAAGGTAAAGCCATCAAGAAATGGAGAGCAGTGAGTACCAATGCCCGCGTCTGAGTAACAAGCTTCCTGAATTAGTGGCCTTGATGGAGGAGGAACATCTGGATATCGTGGCACTCACAGAAACATGGTACACACAAAACCATGACTGGGACGTAAACATACCAGGATACACTATCTACAGGAGGGACAGGAGGGTAAAAGAGGAGGAGGAGCTCTTTACATAAGGAAGGAATCAAAGCAACAGAACAAAAGGAAAATATTAGAGATCAACTTAGATGGCCCAGGATTGAGCTCAGTATCTCCAGCCATGAGAGTGAGAGTAGGGCTAGCCAGGGAGGAACAATCTTACAAACAGCCTACACACCAGGCCTGTGCATGCTTGGACTTTCTTCACCCTGACCCGATACACAAGGCATCTGAGTGTCAAGGCTAAGGACAGTACAGTAGTGCATTACCTTAGTTACAAGTAGGTTGGAAAAGGAGAAATCTAGTATCATCATGGAAGAGGGCCACAACCCTGGGTCAATAAATAGGCTAGAAATCGAGGTAGCACAATAAGGAGGACTAGCCCCAGGGCCAGTATCATAATTATTAGTGTAATAACCAGACCTGCCACCCCTCCTGAACATAGGAGAGGTGGCTTCCAGATCCTTCCATGGTAAGGACAGTAGTAACCACCGCACAGATTATAGGCAACTGGAGACCTAGAAAAGGGCAAACCAGGGCTCCTGAAACCTGTAAAAGGGCAAACAGGACACCCTGTGTATGGTAGGGCCCCAGAAGGAACAGATCACCACCACAACTAGTAGCTGAGGAGAGACCCTCGGTGTAGGTCATGCACGCCTCCCTCCTCTCGTCAGCTTGCAGTAGTTGAAGACGTTGGGACAGCAGATAGCAGAGCAGGAACTAAACAATGCTGATAGGCAAGCAGGTGGTGAAAATAGGAAGAAATGTCTTTAAAGGCAAGACAGAACAAGTGTTAGTCCTAATAGCTGCATCTGTTCTTTAAGAGGGCTTACATAGAGAGAGGAGGATGAACATTGCTAGGGGTTGTGCCGAGGGGAGGGGACTATTTAATAAAGGCTGGAGGTGGGGAATGAGGGGTGGGCGTAAAAATTCAAGCAGCAAGGAGACAGAAGGACAGAAAGTGAAAGAAATTGGAATTATTTGCAGGGCAAAGCTTACAACTGTGACCCAAATGGAATCTGGTCTAAACAGAAAAAACTGTATCACTTTAAACTACTTCTTCTGATCCAGGGTAGCTTACCACTGGACCTTAAAACAAAAGATTTTACAATCTGAACCTGCATCCTAAATGAACTTGCACTTCAAACTACCGTTACAATGCAAAATGCTATAAACAAGCTTAGGTTAGCGTTTAAGTTAGGATTTACAGATAATTTGGAGAGACCTAACAAGTACCACAATCAGAATATAACATTAGCTTAAGATCCAGAGAGAACAGCAGTAGCAAGAATTAAGAACTGCAGGCAGCCGTCAGCAGGCAGAAATTCGATGGTTCTGGACAGTCCAGTTTCACTGCAGTGTACCTTCGGTCTGGTGATCAGCAGCGAGCAGTGCAGCTAGGAAGGCAGCTGGCGGACAGAAGGTCCATGCGCTGCTCAAAATAGACGCACCGATGTCAAGGTGAAACTCCGGTCTGGTGATCAGGGGGCAGTGCAGCGAGAAGGCAGCCTATATGCAGTGTAACCCCAGGTTAGAACTGCTCGGAGGTGAAAGAGTTAACTTCCATGCAGGGCATGGAATCTTGGCCAGCGAGCTCGGTTGAACACTCTGTCTGTTGAAGCTCAAACTTAAACTGTCAGATTCTTTACTCCGCCTCACTGAACAGTCGCTCGAGATTCCTCCTGCTGCTCGGTTTTGTTTATCGGTTTTAAATGTAATTTTGGTTTATTTTGCGAAATTGCCTATCGTCGGTTCAAGCTCTGTCTGTGTAGTATTGTAAGTAATGAGATGAAACTTACTTTTTATTTTCTTCTGTGTGGAACTTAGCGTCTTTTTCAGTTGGTTTGAACCGATCAGAGGGGTTTAAAAATTACTTTCTAGCCCTTTAGAGTGCGGTTCCGGTTCTTATCAGGTTCTAAAAAAAAGCCGGATTTCATTACGTTTTCCACAACCCGTAAACGGTTGGGAACCGATAAAGAGTCTTGCATGGTGGATTGCGTTAACGGAAGTTTTAGTTAGGCTGGCACTATGTCTGAAACCCAAAGAAAACCGGACCTACTGGTTTCAGCACTGTGGCTTCTGTGCGGAACTTTTGCAAAAGCTGACCCACACACCGCTATGTGTTTGTCTGGGGTTTGACCACCTCAATGCAGACTGCCAGATTTGTAAGAATTTTCCTGCTGCCACCGTGGAAAAAAGTTGGTGGCTCAGGAAGGGGAGACCAAAAAGTCCGCTGACCCGGATGGCCAGCCCGGTTCGGTTCCATCCGAACCTGAGGAGTGCCCTCAGCCAGGGCAATGCTTTCGGCAAGCAAGAGCCAGCTCTGGGCCGGTTCCAACTAAAAGGGCTAGAAGGTCAGCTAGTTTGGGGCCAAAAGTTCTTTCTCCAACCGCTGAGGAAATAGCCAAAGCTATTCAATTGTCCAGTCTCTTTCCCCAGTTCCGTCCGAACCGGCACCATTGGGTAAGCGCCCGGTTCGGTCGGTTCCCTCGGTTCAAGATTATGATTTTGAAGATTTTTATGAACCAGGGAAAGGGGAGGAGGGGTACAAGGAGAGTGAGTGTGATTTTGACAGTCTGGATGTGCCCATTGAACCGGACATCTCTCCAGACAGACCTTCAGGAGTATCCCCTCCCAGGCTATCTGAGTCCCCTTCTCATTTTTTGTTTTACAAGAAAGTTGCTGACACTCTGCAACTCCCTGTTGAGGAAGCTGTTGATGATCAAGAAGAGCCTGATTTTGTGGAAATGATGGATATTCCAGTCTAGAGACTGTCTATTCCCTTGCATAAATCTTTAGAAACAGACAGTAAAAATACAAAACTCCTCATTCTATCCTCCTGTGGATAAAAGGATGGACAAGAGGTATGCTTTATCAGGCTCTGATACTGAGTTTCTGTCTCAGCAGTGCAGCCTTGTAGGGTAGTGCAGGCTGCAGCCTGTGACAAGGCTAATATTCCTCTAGCCTCCACCCTCCTGAAAAGGATTCCAGGAGGATGGATGCCATGGCAAAAAGCAGTGCATGGCAGCATCTTTGGGACTCCAGACAGGCAATTATATGAAGCACACACAGCTAGGTACCAGAAATCCAGGTGGGATACTGTCCTGGCCCTAGCAAAACAGGCCCCTGAACAGCTTGCCAGGGAGCTGGAGCAGGTGGCTGCGGATGGTGATTGAGGGATCCAAGGTGCAATTTCATGCTGCTGTAGACTCTAATGATGTTTCATCTAGAGTTATGGCTACATCTGTGTCTGTTCAAGAATGGCCTGGCTCAGATGTACTGCCCTGTCACAGGATACCCAGTCTAAGGCTATGGATTTTCCGTTGTGGGAAATTCTCTGTTTGGGGAGCAGACAGAGAATTATATGAAGAAATGGATGAGTATAGGACCACCCATGGAGTGCACAGGCCAGAGAAAGGCAAGTCACTCCTCAAAGGCAGCATGTCAGGGGCAGGCCTTTTCATAGCCATTTTACCAAGCCCAGGCCTCCTCTTCTGCTTATGCCCAGAGGGGTTCTTAGAGGAAGGGCAGAAGGGGTCTAGTAAGCCTGCTTCTACCCCTCAAACCCAAAGCCCTGCAAACAGGCTCCCTGATGGGGTAGCTGGGGCCGTTCTCCACTACCGTAGGGGCAGGCTGGCTTACTTTGATCCAGGACTGGAAGTCTTTAACATCAAGTGGGTCCTGAGTTAGTAAGCCAGGGACTGGTCCTCGGCTTCAAAAAATTCAAGATGAGAGCCAGATCTTTTCCACCTGCAAACCCATCACAGGCACTTGCCTGGAAGCAGAAGTTTCTACCCTCCTGGCTCTCAGAGCCGTGAGAGAGGGTTCTACCCATACACCAGGGCAAAGGGTTGTACTCCAGGTACTTATACCCAAAAGACAGGAGAATGGTGGCCCATTCTGGATCTCAGGTATCTCAACAAGCACCTTTTAAAACCAAAGTTCAAAATGGTGACCCTGGGGATTATTTTACCCTCTCTCAGGCCAGGGGACTGGCTAGCCTTCCTGGACCTCAAGGATGCCTACTTCCATGTTCTCATCAGAAGCTCCCATCGAAAGTACCTCAGATCCGAACTGTCCTCAAGGCCATTACCAGTTCAGAGCAATGCCCTTTGGCCTCCTTGGCTCCAAGGGTGTTCACAAAATGCCTGGCAGTAGCAGTTGCTCATTTAAGAGGCAAAGATTGCCATCTTCCTTATCTGGACGACTGGCTCATTGTGCCATGTCTCCAGAACAGGTCAAACTTCATTTGCAAGTAACCCAGCAGCTGCTTACATCTCTAGGTTCCTTCTCAATCTTCCAAAGTCAGTTCTGGAGCCTGTCCAGCTTCTCACCTTCATAGGCGCAGAACTGAACACAAAAGAAGCCCAGCCTTCCTTCCTCTGGAGAGAGCAGGACCCTGGTGTCTCTGGCCTCCTCTTTCACCCTGCAGGTCTCTCGACCAGCAAGGCATTTTCACAGCTCCTGGGCACATGGCTGCTTCTACAGCAGTAGTGCAGGAGCGAGATTTCAGATGAGGGACATTCAGTTCCATTTGAGAGCCTTTGGTCTCAAAGGACGGATTCCCTAACCAAATTGATTCCAGTGACCAGACCCTGATCCAGGCCCTTCAGTGGTGGCAGGATCAGAACAATCGGAGACAGGGGTTCCCTTCACCCCAGTCTCATTCCTTGACCCTTACTACAGATGCATCCCTCTTGGGGTGGGGAGCTCACATGGGAGACCTTTCCACCCAAGGGCTGTAGTCCCCTCAGGAACCCTGCTCCACATCAATTTGCTGGAGCTCAGAGCAGTTTTCTAGCACTTCAGGTTTTTCCACATCTGTCAGAACAAGGTAGTTCAGGTCAGAACGGACAATACCACTACAATGTGGTACATCAACAAGCAAGGGGCACTCGGCTACGACCTTGTGCACCAAGCGATGAAGTTATGGTCTCTGGCTTACTCTCTGAACGCCTCCCTTACGGCAGTTCACCTCCCAGGCAAGGACAATGTCCTAGCGGATGCTCTCAGCAGGATTTCCCAGGGCCATCACGAATGGGCACTGGATCCCCTAGTACTGGAGGTAATATTTGCTAGATGGGGCACCCCGCAAATAGATCTCTTTGCAGCCCCAGACAATCACCAACTTCCCCTTTTTTGCTGCAGGCTCCCAGTGTTGGGCTCAGTCCCTCTGGATGCCTTCCTTCTCAGTTGGAAAGGGAAGTTTCTCTATGCTTTCCCCTTCCCCTTCTTTTCAAAGTGCTAGTCAGAATCAGTTCTCAATCCTGCAAGATGATCCTGATTGCTCCAGATTGGGCCAGGCAGCCTAGTACCCTCCTCATGTCCTAGCAGTCCACCTCCCTATGCCTTCCCAGGAATCACAACCTGTTAACCTGTGCCCAGGGGAGAGTTTGGTATCCGAACCTCAAATCTCTCAATCTCAAAGGCTTGGCCTTGAAGAGTTAGTTGCTGACCCACACCTTTCTCAAGGTGTATTGATATCTTGAAGGCCTCTAGGAAGCCTTCCACTAGGCTACCTTATAATTCAAAATGGAAAAGATTTTCCATATGGTGTGCTGGTAAACATATTTCCCCAGAATCTGCTGGTGTACCCACGATCCTGGATTATTTGGTGCATTTGAATTCCTTGGGGCTGAGACCAGCTACCCTAAAAGTGCACTTGGCAGCTGTGTCTGTCTTCTTGTCAGCAGGTAAGCCCTCTTCTTTATCAGCTCACCCTGTGTCCTCCAAGTTTTTTAAAGGGTTGCTTCACACCAATCCCCCATTCAGGGATCCTGCCCCTGCTTGGGATCTTAATATTTGCATCGCTCAGCTTATACAACCCTTTGAGCCATTGTCTTCAGCAGAGCTGATGCTTGACTGGAAAACTGTGTTTCTAGTAGCCATCACTCTGCCAGGCGCATAAATGAGCTACAAGCCTTGTCAGTGGAGCCTGATTTCATCTTCTTTCATAGAGATAAGGTGGTCCTCAGGACTAACAGGAAGTTTTTGCCTAAGGTGGTTTCAGACTTTCACCTTAATCAATCCATGTCTCTCCCTGTGTACTTCACTGACCATTCCTCCTCTGGTGAGAGGAGATTGCACAGTTCAGATGTCAAAGAGCCCTTAGTTACTATATAGAACGTACCAAGGGTCACAGGTTCGAATCCTTCCAATTGTTCCTCACCTGGTGAGGTTGGTAAAGAAACCTGCCACTAAAAGATCCATTGCCAGGTGGATTGTCTCTTGTATCCAGTTCTGTTACGAAAAACTGGTCAGGTTCCTCCTCAGGCCTGAGGGCTCACTCTACCAGAGGTACAGCTGCATCTCTGGCTGCTGCCAGGGACATTCCTATCTTAAAGAGATGTCAAGCAGCTACCTGGAAAACAGTTCACACTTTTACTAAGCATTACTCCTTGATATCCAGGCTGGGAGTGATGCTCGATTATGGCACAGCTGTGCTTCAGAGCCTATTTCCCAAGTAGGTTCTGTCCCTCCTCCATGGAGGTACTGGTGTGTAGTCTGCATATGTCATAATATAGCAAGACTTCATGTTGTTTGAAGAAAAAATTACTCACCTTAGTAATGTTGTTTCTTCTAATGGAGTCTTGCTATATTATGATCTCCCCCCCAGCCTGCCCCTCTCAGAACCTCTGTTTTTGGGATGTGGGTGAGCAGTGCAATGTTGGCACTTCTTTGATGCCCACTTTATATCACCCTTCTAGGGTGCTTAGGTGTTATGCTTAAGTTTTCTTCTTGAATCCCCCGACTTGAGTCTTTGTTTTGGGATCAAGGTCAAAAAGGTGTTTTTGTAGTTAGTAGCCAGCGGCTAGTGTAGGTTTACGGCTTCCACACAGAACCTTAGTGAGTTTTTGCTCGTAAAGATCTGACCGTTTAAGTTTGAGCTTCAACAGACAGAGTGTTCAACCGAGCTCGTGCTCAAGATTCCATGCCGTGCATGGAAGTTAACTCTTTCACCTCCGGAGCAGTTCTAACCTGGGGTTATACTGCATATGTCATAATATAGCAAGACTCCATTAGAAGAAACAACATTACTAAGGTGAGTAATTTTTCGTCTCACCACTCATTCACACTATTGGGATCTGCGCCGGAGGCACTAGGACCCATCGAGAGCAAACTTTTCTCTGGAGGGTAGGCGCCAGAGATGGCGCCCGTGAAGCTGGTACCGAGCCCTAGCTCGTCTTGGTAACGACTATCTTAGCGTCGACCCTCCAACCGCCTCAGTTCCTTTTTTGCCGTCAAGTGCACTTCAGTGCAGCGTAACTCATCGCCGTCGGAGTCAAACTTCAAACTAGCAGCATAGTTTTCAGTTTTTATTGTTTTGTAATATTATCTCGATACAGTATCGCTTAAGTTTATTATTATTTTTAAAATAAAATACAATAAAGAAGTCTCAGCCTACCTTGACGGAGTCGACCATGAGCAGGTCAGGTGACGGTAGGGAGACTTCATATGAAAGCTGTTCAGTCAGTCGGGCTGGGTCCGGTCCGCCGCCTTCTCCGGAGGGAGGGTCTGACAACGGTCAGTCCAGTGCCCGAGTGGGTGATCCCCGAGCTTATAAAATAAGCGGTCGCACTTCTGCACCATTGGCCTCGAGCTCTTCTTGGCCCACAGGTCTAAAAAGAAGGCATCACTCGAGGTGGCCTCTGATATGTCTGTGCGTAGATGCTTGGTTATCGGGGCTGGTTGCGGTCTACCCCTGCGGAGGCGCCAACCTCTGCTTCTGGTAGCCGGACGTTCGACATCGAGCCCTACCCGCCCGCAGGTAGGTCTTCAGATGAGCAGTTTCATCAGTGGGCGCTGTTATGGAGCAATGGGCTCGGAGGTTGGTTGGCTACCTGGCTCTGTCGCTCGTGGCCTCGGGCTCTCTGGGCGACCGGTAGGCAGTTGGACCTTCCTGGTCACACGGCACCTTCTTCGGTGCCGTCGACTCCGCGCTTAGGTGTTCCCCCCTTCACATGGCTGCGGCACAGGGGGCCACACCGATGCCCTCATCTCCTGCTCTTCTTCCTTCAAAACCTGTTTTTCGGAGTCTGGGAGTGTTTCGACGCCTTGACGCCTGTGCGGTTTCGGCGCCATCCTCGGTGTCGATGCTGCACTGGCCCGTCTTAGCGCGTGGCGGCTTCTCGGCGCCGGGCGGCTCGGGACTCCTCTTTTCACTTGTTTCCTTCTTCCTCCTCTTCTGAATTTCATTCCTTTCCTGTCCATACAGTCCCTCCTGGACTGTCAGGAGATGGCGTTGAGCCTGCCCAGACCTTCAGTTGGGTGATGAAGTGGACGAAGCAGGATCTATTACTGCTACAGAGCCTGTGGTTGAGGACCTATCCTTTAAGTCTCTGTTGAAAAATCTGAGTTCCACACTTTATCTCCAGACTACAGACATCGATCCTGGGAAATTGTTGAGACTCCAATATTTTCATGCCTCAGAGATCCCTACGGATTTGACTCCTCCGATTCAGCCTTCCTTCGAGACGCTGTCTCAAATGGTATGGAATATTCCTGCTCTTACCCCTTCGGTGGCTAAATCCATTGATAGGAAATATTCAGCCCCAAGGATCGTCCCATTTGGCATCTCAAGCCTTTCGGATCCTGTTGTAGTCCTGGCAGAGAATGATAGCCGCTCTTCCTCAAGCTACTACAGCTTGACCTATTAACAAAGAATCTCGTAAGATAGACACCTTAGGTAAGAGAGTCTTTGCTTTTCTACCCTAATGTCACGTATTGCCAGTTACCAAGGCTATTTTCTCAGTATGAGTATATCCTGTGGCATTCTATTAAACAGATGGTTGAAGCCCTTCCGAGTCGGATTCAAAGCCAGAGCTTCTTCAAACCATTACCAGAGGTATTGAATCTAATAACCAGCAGGTTAAAGCAGCCATGGATGCTTTTGACACTGCTTCCGTTCAGCGGCTGCTGGTATTTGCACCAGCCGTCATTCCTGGCTGCTCGCCGGGCTTACGAATGGCGCGGCAACAGGTGATGGCATTGCCCTTTGACGGTGCATATCTTTTGGTCCTCAGGTAGAGCAAGCTCTAGAAGCTACACAAAGACTAGGTCAGCCATTAGTTGGCTGCCCCTCCTGCCCCTCTCAAGGGCATGCCAGTAAACGACAGTTTCATAATTGCCAGTCCTTTCGAGGCAGAGGAAGTTTCCATAAGAACCAACCTGCCCAACCTCAAAAGAAGGCGCAACAGAAAGCGCAAGGCCCAAAGCTAGCGCCACTTATGAATTGCCGCCCAAGTTCCATCTCAGCTGCCCGGGTGGACTTTTCCTCTCCGTGGGAGGTCGCCTGATGCACTTCTACAACCAGTGGAAATCCATAACCTCAGACAAATGGGTCCTTGCGATAATCGCGAGGGTATTCACTCAGTCTTGTGGAGACCCTCCGGATCGAATCCCCAAATGGCAGCCCAGGCTGTCAACCCTTCAGTCAGACCTTCTCGCCCGAGATTCAGGGCCTTCTGAACAACAGGGCAGTAGAAGTGGTGCCACTGCATCAACGAAACACGGGTTCTCCCATTACTTTCTGGTTCTAAAGAAGTCCGTAGGAATGCACCCCATTCTAGATCTCAGAAAGCTAAACAAATTTCTCCTCAAGGAGAAATTCAGAATATTCTCTGGAACCCTGTTACCTCTGCTCCACCAACACGACTGGTTAGCCTCCCTAGATATGCAGGCAGCTTACCAGCACATTCCTGTTCACCCGAGGCATCACAAATTCCTGAGGTTTGTGGCTCTGGGACAGCACTATCAGTTCAGAGTCCTGCCCTTTGGGCTATCCTCGGCGCCACGAGTTTTTACAAAATGTTGTGCGGTTCTTGCAGCGCACCTCAGAAAGGTCAGAATTCAGGTGTTTCCTTATCTGGACGATTGGCTTCTAGCAAGCCCTTCCAGGCAAGGGACTCTGGACGCCATGGAGACAGCCTCGCGCTTCCTTATGTCCATGGGAGTTCTGCTCAACCTCAAGAAATCACAACTGCAGCCCTCCCAGAGGCTCCTTTTTATAGGGACCCTTCTGGACACCTCCTGTGTGAAGGCTTTTCTTCCTGAAGACAGGAGGAACGATATCCTTTAGATGGCCCGTCACATCGGGGAAGACAGCTCAGTCACAGCTCTCTCGATGCAACGGATGCTAGGCCTCATGGCATCCTCAGTGTTCACTGTACCCCTAGCACATCTGCACATGAGAACCACCCAGTGGATGCTCAGTACTCAGTGGTCCCCAGCCACTCGCCTGCAGTCCTATCTCATCAAGGTGACAGAACCTTTAAGGAGGTCACTCACCTGGTGGTCTCAAGAGAGCAATCTCCTGGAGGGGTATCCCTTTGCTCCTCTGGACCATCAGATCTCCATTACCACGGACGCATCCCTACTGGGGTGGGGAGCTCACTGTCAGGCTCTCCACACTCCAGGTGTGTGGACTCAAGTCGAGTCCCAGCTCCACATAAACGTCCTAGAAATGAGAGCCATCCTTTATGCGGTCCGAGCTTTGAAGGACATTCTGCGTCACAAGAATATTCTCCTTCAAACGGACAACAAAGCTGTGATGTATTACATCAACAAGCAGGGCGGTGCTCACTCTTACCCCTTATGCAGAGAAGCAATGAGGGTATGGGAATGGTGCTTGAAGCACGGGGCTCTAATTCAAGCGGTCTACCTGCCAGGTGTTCAGAACGAACTGGCAGACTGTCTCAACAGAACAGAGACAGACCCTCACAAGTGGTCTCTCGACTCAACCGTAGTTCAGTCACTATTCAAGAGTGGGGAACTCCAGACCTGGACCTTTTTGCATCCCCACTCAACGCAAAACTGCCTCTCTTCTGCTTCAGAAATCCAGGGCCTGGCATTTTCTGTCAGGATGCGTTCAGGCTGCGGTGGACAAAATGCTTTCTTTACGCCTTTCCACCTCTTCCTCTAATTCAGAGGGTACTCCTCAAGTTCAAATCCAAGGGGGACAAAATGATTCTCATTGCTCCCTTTTGGCCTCGACAGCTGTGGTTTCCACTGCTCAACAATATGTTGGCAGTTCCTCCGAGACCACTTCCCCTACAGATGATCCTTTTGACTCAGGGACCGGTGGTCCATCCCAACCTGAGATCACTTCACCTTCATGCTTGGCTCCTGAAGAGGTCAAGTAAACCGGTTCAATATCTCAAGAGTTTCAGATATTCTTCTGGCTGCACAGAAGCCAGCCACTCGAAAACTTACACAGCCAAGTGGAAGCTGCTGCCGTAAAGTCCTCTTGAATCCCTTTTCCTGTCCACCAGATAAGGTTTTGGAGTACCTTTTGAGACCTCTCAAATTCGAGTCTGCAGTACTCTACAGTCAAAGTTCATCTTAGTGCCATTTCAGCGTATCATGAGCCCATTACTTCCCTTAATTCTGGCTCAGTTACCTCTAGTTAAGAGATTTCTTAAGGGATTCTGCATACCAGACCTCCTACAAGGCGTCCAGTAGCAGCCTGGGACATTAATCTTGTACTAGACATGCTCACTGGAAACCTTTCGAACCTCTGGCTATCTGTGAGCTAAAATTTCTCACTTGGAAGACTGCCTTCCTAGTGGCCATTACCTCAGCCCTAGGGTCTCTGAGATACATGCCCTGGTCACAGACCCTCCGTATACTGTGTTCCATCAGAACAAAGTAGTTCTTCGTACTCATCCTAAATTTCTTCCTAAAGTTGTGTCAGAATTTCATCTAAACCAACCTTTGGTCCTTCCCTCTTATTTTACGGACTTCCAAAATGAAGAGGCGTTCTCTTCATTCTTTGGATGTTAAGAGGGCCTTGCGCTTCTATCTAGATAGAACCAAGGATTTTAGAAAGCTCAGCAACTGTTCGTTTCCTTCAGTGAGACCCGGCTGGGTCAACCTGTCGCTATCAGATGTATCTCATCATGGCTAGTGGCGTGCCTTCGTCACTGCTATTCCATGACGCAGGTTAAGTTGGAGGGTAGAGTTTATGCTCACTCTACCAGAGCGGTCACAGCATCCCTAGCGGAAATCCGCAACGTGCCCATTGCAGACATCTGCAATGCGGCCACCTGGAGCTCAGTGCATACTTTCGTTAAACATTATGCACTAGATGTCCATGCCAGACGACATTCTTCCTTTGGCAGAGCCATCCTGAATGGACTTCTGTCCTAGAAACGTGAGCTCTTGATCTTTCCTGCCGCCCTCTCGGGAGATTATTAGCTCAGTACTCTCCCAATAGTGTGAATAAGTGGTGGAGACTTATGTCCAGGAAGATATGAAAATTACGTACCTACCGTAATTCTTGATCTTCTTGGACAGTCTCCACCACTCACTACATCGCCCCCTCCATCCCCGAGCTCACCTTTCCTGTTGGTCTTCACTCCTTCAAATCTTTAGGCCGTGAAGACTTCTTTATCTAACCCTTCTTACGAATTCGCCGGACTATCTTATGTCCGGTTTTGGGTAAAGCTACCCTTCTAGGTTGAGTTCGCTGCACCTCATTGATAAAAAGGTACTGAGGCGGTTGGAGGGTCGACGCCGAGATAGTCATTACCGCACGAGCTAGGGCTCGCGGCGCCATCTCTGGCGCCGACCCTCCAGCAAAAAGTTTGCTCCCGATGGGTCCTAGTGCCTCCGGCGCAGATCCCAATAGTGTGAATGAGTGGTGGAGACTCGTCCAAGAAGATCAAGAATTACGGTAGGTACGTAATTTTCATATATTGGGTATACATATAAGGTAGCCCCCATACTCGAGTATCTACCACACAACTACCTCACATCCCAATATTTGACCAGAGACACGACAGACAACATATACTGCCTACGACCACTATCACTCTTCGGTATTTGCTCTACAAATTTTCTTAACCTACTTTCCAACTTACAGCTATTACATCCCAGAATCTATATGCAATCAACCCACACCCCAGTAGCTGACTCTGTACTACTCTTTAGTGAAGTGAGGATTTGTTGTGGAATGGATGATGGGTATGAGGTGGTTATGGAGCAAATACTGAGGTGTGGTGGTAGTTGTGGGCAGATACAGATACAGGATATATGGGATAGTTTACACAGATAATAGGATGTGGTGCAGTTGTATGGCAGATACAAGGATGAAGGGTGGTTTCCAGTGAAGTATCGTGGTGTTAAGGTCATTATGGGGCAGAAACAATGATGAATGTAGGCTATTGGTAACTACATCGATGGGTTAATTACAGTACAGTTACTGGGGTATGACAGTATATTGTATAGTTTTGAACCTGACAATGGAAAGTGGATATTTGAGGGGCAGATACTGACCCGAATGCGAGACCGCATTCTGTTGTGCTCAAGCTTTCCAGTTACAAGGATAAAGAGAAGTTACTATGTCTCGCATGGTCTAAACAGATCGTAAAATACAATGCTTCCCGATTAATCTTCAACAACGATTACCCTCCAGAAACAGCAAATAAGAAAGCAGCCTACTCACCTATTATAACGATACTGAAGCAACAAAGTTCCAGACCCCGTATCCTGCCCGCATAAAAGTTTTCTTGGACACTGGAGTAACAATGTATGAAACGCCCCTTGAGATGCATGAGGAATGACGGAGGAAGGGATGGAGCTCTGAAATGGACCGACCGAGGGAACACCGCCCACATGTACCCAGAGTGGAGTGGTGCACAGCGACTAAGAATTCAGCTCGAGCAGCAGCTCCTAGAACCATAGCCGATGTTAAACAGTTATTGAACCAAATGGGGCAACAGAATCGCAACTTGAGCCCAGGAAAGGAGTTGGTCAATACTTGAAGGTCAGGTGAGCTACTCTGACTTAAATATTACCAGTTTTATTTCTTCCGTTGTGGAACAGATGCCTGTGGAGAATCTTCTTTTAGTCACTCAGAAGCTGCATGAGCGAGGGGTTCCAGTACTAACTTTTGACAACATGAACCTTTGGATTTAAACCCAGGAACTCTATTATTTGGACCCTGGGGCTTGTCCCTTGCTGAATGTGGTTGGGGTTTGGGCGTGGGCTTAATCTGGGGCGAAAGGGATTAAAGCGAGTGGGCCTGTGCCCTGAGACACTGTCTGAAAGATATCCCTTGCATTCACTGCTGCATGGACTATTTTAGTATTTAGTTTTCAGTTGTTACTATGCCTTTGTTGTTTTTCATGCAGTGGTTGTGCAGGGAGACGTCAGATGGGGATGCACTGGGGGTTCCTACCTCCTACAACAAAAGCGTTAGTATACCATGCCTTTCGAGGTTTAAGTTCTAACTAATCTAATATGGTGGGAGGCTGAAAGCTACCTATATACAAGCAAAGATCAACATTCAGGGGTGATGTTAACTCGATTGTCTCATTTTGTTGGTCTTATCTTGTGTTGGGCTAGGGAGGGCCTGGCGTGCTACGCAGCCACCACACCTCCAGCTCGAATGGAAGTACATAGGAATTCCATCTTCTCCATCAAGCTTTCAGGGATATTTTATGAGCCCCAATGGGAGTCACTCTTCATATAGTTGTCTTAAAGGGGGGAATATGTAAGTGCACTGCTTTGACTGTCATTCAGTTAGCACTTAGTTGGGGAAGGGATTGTTTAGGGGATAGTAGTAATAGTAATTATAATAGATTTAATTTGTTTGTTGTACAATGTTTGTATTTCTGCCAGCCTACTATGATACCATACAGGGAAATCTTTCTGACTGTTCAAATAATTAAGGACCTAGATTGCAACATGACTGTCTCAGAAGCATTAAAGGCCTTGCCCTTATTAGTATTGCATCCTGATAGGGAATCTGGGAAAGCGGTCTGGGGAAATTCATCTGCAGATCGAGTAACTGATAGACATCCTAATGGATAGATGACATAAAATTAAGGTGGTATCACAGAATGCTAACGGCCTGAATAACCCGATCAAGAGGTACGGAGTACTTATTTAGAAAAAAAAAAAAAACCTGAGGTTTTACTACCTCAAGAAACCCACCTAAGTAGAAATGAGCATTTAAAATTAACTAAATTCGGCTTCTGGGAGGTGATTTCCTCATCTTACGGGGGCAAAGGAGGAGAGTAGCGATTTTGTTTCCTAGGAATTCCCAGTTCAAAGTAACCTCCTCATACACAGACCCTGAGGGTCGACTGGTGGTGGTAACCGGAGAGCTGGAGGGGACTCTGGTCACTCTGGCTTCTCTGTCCATACTGCCTGGGTCAAAGGCTCCAGTGGTTAGATTCCTACTGCATAAAATTACAGAGTGTCATAAGGGAATGCTTATTGTGGGTGGGGACCACAATCAAATATACCATCCAGATGATTTGACCAGCATCAAAATCCATAGGAAGAAGGCAGCACAGAAAGCTACCATGGGGTACTTTCGAGCCATTCATTGGGTAGACAGCTGGAAACATTTGAACCTGCCAAAAGGGAATATACACATTAGTTAGCCCCTCATCATATTTACACCAGAACTGATTATTTGATGATCTCCAAGGAGCATCTATATCTTTTAGAGGAATGCCAGCACACCCCATCAGTTTTGTCAGATCATTCCCAACTTACTCTGCTCTTTAAGTGGCCAACAGATAGGCGGCAGTCAATCTGGAGGTTTAGAATACCCCAGATTCTTAGGGAAAACCAGTCCCAGGAAATATCTGCTGCTACATTATGGGATACCCTAAAGGTTGTCTTAAGGGGCGTCGTCATAAAATTTGCTGCTGATTATAAAAGACAGCAGAATCAAAGGTTAGAAAAATTACAACAGCAATATAAAACTCTGCAGGAACAGCATGTGGTGGGGGATAGGGCAGTGTATACCCTTTGTTACAAATTACAAAGCAGCAGATTCAATACCTATTAGATGTTCGTATGGAGCAATCACTACAATACTTGAATCAGAGATACTATGAGGCTGGTCCCCGGGCGACACGACTACTAGCCCATAGACTTCGTCAAAAGACTTCTAAGGCCTCCATCCTCCAGATTCATGACCCTATTACAAAACAAATGGTTCGATCCCCTCTGCATATAGCTGCAGTTTTTGATCAATTTTATCAGAGTTGTACACACCAGAGAGCTTCCCTGGGATGGAGGCAGTCTCGGTCTATCTGGCGCAGTTGGGTTTGCCATCCATCACAGAGGAGTCCCAACAGAAAATAAGCTAACCTATTTTGGCTATAGAGATGCACCATACTGTTTCCAGTTTAAAATCTAATAAAAGTCCAGGACTGGGCGTACTTACAGAAATTTTTAAGGCATTAAGGGACCATTTGACCACTCCGCTGTTTGGAAGTGTGGTGTTGAGTGCAGGAAGGAGAACCAGTGCCACCAACCTGGAATTATGCCACTATAGCCAGTATACCCAAACCAGGGAAAGATGCTACACAGTGTATGGCATGCAGACCTATCTCAATATTGAACATAGATTATAAGTTATTGACAACAATTATAGCCAAAAGGTTGGAGACATTCTTGCCTGCCCTGATTAGTCTGGACCAAACTGTGTTTATCCCAGGAAGACAAACTCCGGACAACATTAAGAGATCTTTGCATCTCTTGCACCACGCCGTCCGGTTGGGTCTCCCTTTTTTAATGTTGAGCTTGGACGCTGAGAAGGCCAAGGTGGCGTGGCCTTTTCTCATACAGGTCCCTCATAAATTGAATTTTTCTTACTCATTTATAAAGATTATCAATAATATTTACACACAACCTAAGGCCTATGTTAAGATAAATGGCAGGGTCTCCACCCCCATTTCTTTAAAGAGAGGCACTAGACAGGGCTGCCCTATGTCCCCACTGCTATTTGCCCTATATTTAGAGACCCAGCCCAAGTCCTGAGACAGCAAGTAGAAATCCAGGGGATCCATCTGGGAGGAGACTCCCATAAGTTGGCGCTTTATGCTGACGATCTTTTGATATATTTAACAGACCCTGAACATTCATTAGATACCTTTTGGCATGTTTTACAGGAGTTCGGTGCATTAGCAGGATATAAAGTAAATTCAACTAAAACAGAGGTGCTTCAGCTGAACCATCACCCCTCTCCTGTAACTAGGGCTAAATATCCTTTTAGGTGGCATCTGCCTTCCCTGAAATATCTGGGAGTCAGACTGTGGCCAGATGCCCCTTCTTTATTTGAGATTAACTATGCCCCACTCCTAGACAAACTTGGGAGGGACCTAGAAAGTTGGGCCCTAATTTCACTCCCTTTGATTCAGAGGGTGGAAGCAGTGAAAATGGTACTGCTTCCACGATTTCTCTATCTTGTACAAACCTTGCCGGTAGAGATGCCTAAAGAATACTTTCGTAAGTTAAAATCTTTAACTTTCTATGGGGCCCAAACAGGCCTAGAACCTGTTTTTCGTTCCTCCATCTCCCCAAGTCACAAGGAGGCCTAGCTCTTCCATGCTTAGAAGCTTACTATTTGGCTGCTCAGCTTAGAGCAGTCGTCTACTGGGTGAGCCTGGAATATGTTGCCAAATGGAAAACCTTAGAGAAACAGGAAGGAGACTTGCATCACCTAGCTAAGATATTGTTAACTCAAGATGGTGTGAGCAAGATTGGGGAAATCTCAGACCCGTACACATACTCCACCCTAAAATGCTGGTACAGTATAGTGAGAAACAGAAGGTTCACCACGTGGAGGGCTCTACTACAGTCAATTCCATACACGCAGGACTTCATTCCTGCTTCCATGGATCTGGATTCTGTAGATAGGGAAAAAATGGGCCTGCACCTGATCTCTCACTTTTTCAAGGAGGGGTGATTGTCGTCTCTGGATGAGCTGCATACAATATATGGAATCCCTACAAGGGACAGATTTAGGTATTTACAGGTGTGCAATTACATCAGGGCTATTTCTGGGGACTTATGGACATGCAACCCACCTCCACAGATAGTCAACACACTGATAAACATAGTAGAAAATAGTTTCCCAATCTCACAGCTGTACGGGGTCCTCCTCTCAACCTATGGTGAGTCTCTTGATTCCACCAAGTAGGCCTGGGAAAGGGATCTGGGAATTAAGTTAGAGCAGCAGACCTGGGAGAACCACTTGTCCAGACTCCCACACAGAGACCTCGGGGGTTTCCTAGAAGGAATTTTCCTGGAAGATTACCGTCACATTTTTTATCACCCCCATGACACAGGCCAAATATCAACCTACAGGGTCCCCAACATGCTGGAGGGGATAGAAACATAGAATTTGACGGCAGATGAGGACCGTTTGGCCCACCCAGTCTGCCCATTTCCCTACCTACTGGATAAGCTGCAGATCCTAGTTAACCAGCAGCCTACTTCTTCTTGCCCCAACCCCCCAGAATTGCCTTATGACCGTCCCATGCATGCTTGAATTCCACCACTGATTTTGACTCCACAACCTTCTCCGAAGGCCGCTCCATGCATCCACAACCCTCTGTGAAAAATACTTCCTTAAATTACCTCTGAGCTGCCTCCTCTATCTTCAAATTGTGCCCTCTTGTTCTTGCACACTCTTTTTGAAAGATGCTACCCTCTTGGACTTTGTTGATTCCTTGAGGTACTTGAAAGTTTCTGTCATGTCCCCCTCTCCTCCTTTCCTCGAGGCTATACATATTAAGCTCCTTAAGTCTCTCTTCATATGTCTTCCGGTGCAGACCCTGCACCATTTTAGTTCCCTCCTCTGGACAGCTTCCATCCTGTCTATGTCTTTGCGGAGATTGGGTCTCCAGAACTGCACACAGTACTCAGATGGGGTCTCACCAGCTGTCTGTACAGAGGGATAATAACTTCCTGTTTTCTACTGGTGATGCCTCTCCCTATGCATCCCAGTATCCCCCAGCCCTCCTTGCTGCCCTCTCACATTGCTTGCCCACCTTTAGGTCATCTGATATGACTACCCCAGGTCCCTTTCCATTTTTTTTGTTGTTAGTATCTCACCCCCCATTGTGTACTCTTCCCCTGGGTTTTTGTTTCCCAGGTGCATTACCTTGCACTTCTTAGCATTGAATCTAAGCTGCCATACATTTGACCATTCCTCTAACCTTGCCAAGTCCCTTCTCATCCTTTCCACCCCACCCCTGTGCATCAACTCTGTTGCAGATCTTAGTGTCATCTGCAAAGAGACATACTTTTCCTTCCAGTCCTTCCGCAATGTCGCTTATAAAGACATTGAAGAGGACCGGTCCTAATACTGAACCCTGCGGTACCCCACTAGTAACCCTCCTTTCTTCTGAGTGGACTCCATTTACTATTACTCTCTGTGTCCTATTCTCCAGCCAATTCTTAACCCAGGCTGTCATCTTGGGACCCACTCCCAGGCTGGCTAACTTGTATATTAATCTTTTGTGTGGGACTGTGTCAAATGCCTTGCTAAAGTCTAGGTAGGCCATGTCCACAGCCCCTCCCTGATCTACTACTTTGGTCACCCAGTCAAAGAAATCTATCAGATTTGTCTGGCATGACCTTCCCGCTGTGAATCCATGCTGCCTATGGTCCTGTGCCCCTCTGGCCTCTAGATACTCGACAGTTCTTTCCTTCAGAAGTGATTCCATCATTTTCCCTATCACTGAGGTTAAACTAACAGGTCTGTAGTTTCCTGCTTCTGCCTTGCTCCCACTTTGGTGAAGGGGAATCACATCTGCCCTCCTCCAGTCCTCGGGTACCGCCCCATCCTCCCATGATTTGTTAAAAAAGGTAGTCAGTGGTGTCACTAGTTCTACCTTAGCTCTTTAGAATTCTGAGATGAATCCCATCAGGCCCCATTGCTTTGTCCACCTTCTGTAAATGGGCTGGTATCAACTTTGTATCCAGAGTGTTACTACTGTTTGTTTTATGTACCTCCTTCTTCATTTGTAAATACTGAGCAAAAATATTTGTTTAGTATCTCTGCCTTTTCACAGTCTCCTCTGCCCACCCTCCCTCCCCTTTATTAAGCCTCACTATCCCTCCCTTGGTCTTCCTTTGCTCCCTGATGTACCTATAAAAGGTTTTATCCCCCTTCTTAACTGAGTTGGCTATCTTTTCCTCGGTTTGGGCCTTTGCTGTTCTGACTGCCTTCCCAGCCTCCTTTTGCTTTAACTGATACAGTTCTCTGTCCTGCTCCTTCTGCGATTCCTTGTACTTCCTGAATGCTTTCTTTTTCTCTTGAACCTTCACTGCCACTTCCTTTGAGAACCATAGTGGTTTCTTACATCATCTTGTTTTGTTTATTTGCTTCACACAAAGGCTCGTTACCTCTGTGTTGGCAGTTTTTATTATTCCCCATTGTTCTTCCACCCCTCCTTCCTGCCCATTTGCTAGTGCATTCCTTAGGCACTCACCCATTTTGGCAAAGTCAGCCCTCCTAAAGTCCAGTACTTTTGTCTTTGTATAGCTTGACTCTATTGCTGTGTTTATTGTGAACCATACTGTTCGATGGTCGCTGGTTCCCAGATGGCTACCCACTTCTACATCTGTGATCCTCTCTCCATCTCCATTTGAGAGAATCAAGTCTAATATTGCTCCCTCTCGAGTGGGCTCCAGTACTAGTTGTCTAAGGCATGCCCCTGTAGGGCATCTAGAATAACTGCACTCTTGAGTGGCAGCTGCAACTGCACTCCAGTTAACATCTGGCATATTCAGATCACCCATCAGCAATATCTCCCCTTTTCTGCCATTCTAAGTATACTTTCTATCATTTCCTGTCCATTTCCTCCCCCTGAGAGAATCTATGTCCCTAACCCCTGTCGTATTGTGGTGCCATTGCCTGTCTCCAAATTCACCCACAGTGCTTCTTCTCCTCCCTGTTTACCCTTTTGTTCTGTTGCTTTTATTCCTTCCTTATGTAAAGAACTCCTCCTCCTCCTCCTCTTTACCCTCCTGTCCCTCCTGTAGACAGTGTATCCTGGTATGTTTATGTCCCAGTCATGGTTTTGTGTGTACCATGTTTCTGTGACTGCCACGATATCCAGATGTTCCTCCTCCATCAAGGCCACTAATTCAGGAAGCTTGTTACCCAGACTACGGGCATTAGTACTCATTGCTCTCCATTTTTTGATGGCTTTACCTTCTGTGGCTATACCCTGGCTGCATTGGCACACATCATGTGGGGATGTCCCAATTTGGTTCCCTTTTTTGATTTGCAAAAGGCACTGTCAGTGATATTCTCTCCAGAGGTTCATTCAGCTCCCTTGCTGTTTTTTTGCTGACTTTGCACAGGAGTGTAGAGATTCCTATACCAACAAACTGCTGAGAATATTCCTCCTGGCAGCCAAAGAAACCATAACCAAAAACTGGCTAACTCAGAACCTCATCCTTCTCAAACACTGGCAAGACATAATGATAACTATATATAGGATGGAATGTATCACAGCTTTGGTAAATAAAAAATCTCCGGTATTTGAAATAATCTGGCGGAGATGGGTAATTTTATATATCTCCATTAAGACCAGAATTTGTGCCATGAAACTTCCCTCCACACATGACACCTTATCATAAGGTCTGTATGAACATATGATACCATTATCTTCATTAAAATTGAAGCACCCTGTATTTCTATGGACGGGCTTATTGCCTCTCTGGGGGGGTCAGCAAGGCTCAGTAATTTGTTTTATGTCTTAGGATGCTTCTTAATTGCTCCCAGATACTCAAGATTAACTAACCAAAGATAGTTTCAGCTTTTGGATATGTAATTTGTAGTACCTGTATTGATTCGTCTATACCGAATGTAAAGTTCAGAGTGCAGAAATTTGTATATTATTATTTTATTTGCTGTATATTTTTTATCTTTCTTTCATAAAAAGAAAACCAAAATAAAGTTTAAAAAAAAAAAAAAAGGGAAAAACTCACCAGATGTGTATTGAAATCAAAAAAGTGGATTTATTTGCCAAATGCTCAACATATAGCATACATCCAGGACCACAGTTCGATCGTGCACGTATCCAAGTGCCCTGGTGCATCGCCAGTTAAGGCTTCGTCAGGGGGTAGCTACTTGGGCTAGAGGAACACCCTTTTATAGCAGAAAATCATTGACATTATTTAACCCTTAAGACACACAGAACAACAAACATTCAAGTAATGCTGAGATTAGTATGTTGTGCAAATTAGATTATAATAAATTGCTTACTTTACCACAACCAAAATTCTGGTGTCATTATTTCATATATCAACAAAATATTACTATAATGTTTGCATTACTATGCTCAATAAAGAAGTTTTTGTCATATTTCTAGTACAGATTGTCTAAAATAAAAAAAAACTATATTCTATCTGACATTCAATAAAAAAGTGTCAAAACATAAAATATTGCATTTTTAGTTGATATAGCCATGGCTAATAACATTTGCATTAAATTGCATGAAATCAATATGTTCGGTTTTTCAAACAATCAGATTACAGTATTCTTGTAAATACACATAAAGACATGGGACCCATGCTGTATAAAACTGAACCTTCAAGGCACCATTTCTTTATTATTTTTAACCAAAAACAAAAGGTTTAAGTTTACAACAAAAGCTCTTCTAGTATTAGTTTCTTAGACCTATTCATTTTTATATATTAGGTCTCTTTAAAGATCAGCCAAAATTGCCAGGTCCTGCTTACTTAGGCCCTTGGGACCCAGGTCCATCCGGATCTCAGGGCCCTGTGGCTGCATGCCTGGATCCTGAGGACGTAGCCGTAGCCTGCACTGGTGTTTCCCAGAGAGTGGCTGATGTGTTGGGGGCTGCTAGGAAGCCTTCCACCAGGGCCACTTTCTCCATGAAGTGGAAACATTTTGCCATTTGGGCACTGGCCTGTAACTTGGACCCTTTCACCTGTCCAGTGAACCAGGTCCTGGAGTACCTCCTGTCCCTTTCTGACTCGGACCTTAAGTATTCCTCCATTAAGGTGCACATGCCTGCTCTCTCTGCTTTCCACGTGCCAGTGGATGGTCGTCTGGTAGCCCAGTTTGAAATGGCCCGTACGTTTTTGCTGGGCATTCTACATTTGAAACCCCCTGTGCACAACCCTGTCCCGGCTTGGGACCTGAATTTTGTTTTGGAGAAACTGACCCTTCCTCCATTTGAGTTGGCCATGTCTTGTGAGCTACGCTTTCTCACTTGGAAAGCATTGTTTTTACTTACTATTACTTCTGCTCGTAGGATTTCTGAGCTTCAGGCTCTCATGTGTGAACAGCATTATTTAATTTTTTACAAAGACGGGATCTCTTTACATACTAACCTGAGTTTTCTCCCTAAAGTGGTGTCTGAGTTTACTGTTGATCAGGCCATCCACTTTCCTCTTTATCACCTGGAGCATGCCGGCAATCCAGGGGAAGCATTGCTCCATACTTTGGATGTGCATAGGAGTTTACGTTACTACACACATCGTACCAAGGACTGCAGAAAGTTCAAACAATTGTTTCTTTTGTCCCTGGAAAAGCAGGTTCCCCAATTTCTAAACAGTGCTTGTCTAAATGCTTGGTCAACTGTATTACTTTTTGTTATAGGAAGTATGGTAAGTAACTTCCTGGAGACATCAAGGGCCATTCCACCAGGGGCATGGCTGCTTTGGCTGCTTGTTTCAGGAATGTTTTGGCTGCTGATATTTATTCAGCTGCTACTTGGGAGTTCTGTCCACACTTTTACCAAGCATTATAGTTTGGTCATTGCCTCTTGTAGGCGGGCAGGTTTTGTCATAGCCATGCTCCAGTGTCTCCTCTCATGAGGTCTCTGGATCCTGCCTCCCTTTTTTGGTCTTTTGTGCTGTCACTGCTTGGGACTCGTTCCATAGGTGTGACATACGAACATACAAAATTTGCCAGCAGATAAAGACCTAGCGGTCCATTAAGTCTGCTCGAATGTGCAGTTAGCACCCTTTATTCTGCAGCTGTCCCTCTCTTCTACCCTTTCCCTCCATTAACCCTCCCCCTTATCCTGTCCTATCCCCTTTTGAAGCATTCCACTGTTCTACTGGATACTACTTCTGCAGGTAACGCATTCCATCCAGCTACCACCCTCTGTAAAAAAAAAAAAAAAAAAAAAGTGTCTCCTCCTCTCCAGTCTCGTATCATGGCTCCTGGTGTCTCTCCCTCCTTATTTTGAACAGCCCCTCTGTACCTGTCTTGTTTATTTCCCCCATCCCTCCTCTCCTCCAGCAAGTACATATTCAGCTCCTTCAGCCTCCTCTCGTATGATAAGTCCCCCAACCCCTTGCTCATCTTCGTCGCACTGCGCTGCACCCCCTCCAGTAACTTAATGTCCCTCTTCAGATACGGGTGCCAGTACTGCACGCAATACTCCAGGTGTGGTCTAACTAATGACCTGTACAGTGGCAGAATCACCTCCTCCCTCCTCGAGGATATACCCCTTGCAGTGCAACCCAGCATTTTGTTGGCCTTTGCAGCTGCCTGCCTACATTGTGCTGAGTTGTTCATTGACCCTATAATGAGCACCCTCGGATCCTTCTCCTCCTCCTCTGTCTGGGCTAGCTGCACTCCCCCCAGCTGGTAACTCCTCCTTGGGTGTTTCACCCCAAAATGCAGAACCTTGAACTTTTTGGCATTAAACCCCAGTTGCCAGGTGTCTGACCAGGTTTCAAACTTTGCCAGATCATCCTGCAACCCCTGCATCTCCCTAGGCAGTCCACCACCACTTCCATCTTGGTATCATCAGCAAACAGACTGATCTTGCTGTTGGTGTCCAATGATATGTCTGCAATGAATATCCCATATAACACTGGTCCCAACACCGAGCCCTGCGGAACACTGCTCGTCACTACCCTTGGGTGTGAGAGCTCCCAACCCACCACCACCCTCTGTTGCCTTCCCTGAAGCCAGTTCTCTACCCATCTCACCAGTTTTGCACCTGTCCCTGTGCCTTCTAACTTACTTCCCAGCCTCCCATGTGGCACTGAGTCGAATGCCTTACTGAAGTCCAGATACAGGACATCTACTGCATGGCCCTTGTCCAGTTGCCTAGTTACCCAGTCATAGAACTCCACCAGGTTGGTTTGGCAGGATATGTCGTGTATGAAGCCATGCTGCCTGCTTTCCTGTGGTCCTTTGGCCTCTAGGAGGGCCACTTGCCTCTCCTTCCGGATAGTCTCCCATGAGCTTACCCACAATGGATGTGAGGCTCAAAGGTCTGTAGTTCCCTGGCTCATCCTTGGGGCCACCCACTCCTCTTCTACACCCTGCCCCACAATTCTACTTCAAGGAGATCCCAGTGCATGAAACCAGAACCAATATTCGGAAGGCCATTCACAACGCAGGCTACAGTGGTGACTCCCTTGATCTGAAGTTGTTAGCACTTGTCCTTGAAGAAGTCCTTGAACCCCTGACAAAGGTCCTCAATCTATCACTAGGATGTCCCAGTTCCCATCTAGCTGGAAACAAGCGACCATCACACGTACACACAAGTGGAGACAATCACTGCACCTATCTCCATCCTCCCTCCATTGTCTAAGGCCCTGGAGCGCATCGCCTCAGACCAACTAGTCAAGTACCTGGAAAAATACAACATCCAGTGTCCTGAGCAACATGGTTTCCGAAAAGGGCACAGTACCACCACTGCACTATTAGAATTCACAGGCTTCATCCATACCATGCTCGATCAACGAAACTGTGTAGGGGCAATATTCATCGACCTTACGAAAGCCTTTGATACTGTGAACCACCCACTCCTACTCAAGCAATTATCAAACATTGGGCTCTCCAATGAAGCACTGCTCTGGTTTTCAAGCTACCTTGGGGAGAGGGTCCAGCGGGTTAGGATTGCCGGTGTCACCTCAGAAGAAAATCCAGTCCTTTCAGGGGTCCATCCTGGGGCCACTACTCTTCAGCTTCTTCCTCAAAGACCTTCCCAGTGTCTGCCACCAGAAATTGGTGCTCTACGCCGACGACGCAGTCATGTTCACCAACCACCAAAACGCAGAGCTCCTTGAGAAACAATTACAGCTTGAATTCATGTGCATCGAAGAATGGCTCAAGTCACACAAACTGGCCATGAACTACAGTAAAACAAAGGTTATGACCTTCTACAGTGCCAGGAGCAAGTACAAATCCGGTGACCTCACCATCCTAAACCAAACAGGGACCTTACTTGAGCACGTTCCTGATTTTAAATACCTAGGTGTCACATTGGATGGCTCACTCTCCTACCATCGGCACATAGATTCTGTCGCCAAAGCCACCAACATCTGTATAGGCCTGCTCTACAGGCACAAACACTGCATGACTACTGACACTCTCCGGTTGGCTATCAACAGCTCTGTCACCTCCATCATTGATTACGGGCTAGCAATTTATGGCTCTGCCTTCGCCCTCCGCAGCATTACAGTTGCACTCAACAAAGCATGCAGGCTACTAACTGGGGCTGACCAACTTACACACACTTGTGACCTGTACACTTGGGCAGGATGGCTTCCTCTCATCAGCCAGATACAGTATCAAACCTGCCTCTTAGCCAAAAAAGTCTTCCTCGGGGTCATGCCCCAGGCATTGAAAAGCTCCTCACTGACCACCACAGCACCCAGCGAACTAGAAGTTCACAACAACTAACATTCCTTGTCCCCAGATGCCGGACTACCATGGGCCAGAGGGTCTTTGCCCACAGAGCACCACAGTGGTACAATACTCTCAACAAAGACTCTTACTGCTGCTGCTCTTGGCCCTTTTAAGAGACAACTCCGACTTCATCTCATTTCAACTAGTCGTTTATGACTGCCTCGCCCTAATCAGGGCCACCACTCCTGCCCTCCACTTCAGTCTCGACAACTACCTCTCCCCGCCTTGCCCCCTCTACCTGCTTACCCCTTGCCCCTCTCCCTCCTCTCCCCTGGGCATTTCCTGACCTTCATCCCTCCCTCTCTCCCTTTAGAGCTCTTACCCTCACCCTCTACCCTCTGACAGTGGCTTTCCTGCCTGCATACCCCCTTCCCTCTCACCTGCAATGCTTATTTTTAAGATTGCCCTTGGCTGGTATGTCATGCTACCTAACATTTGGCACATTTTGAATTACTGGAATTTCCTAAGCCTCGGTCTCTTACTTCTTTTTATTGTGTAACTATGTATTATTATGTTGACCTTTGTATGTATGTAGACCCCCATTCCTTTGACGTGGAACCTTTGTAAATGAGCAGTTCCTGCTCAAAGGTATTTGTAATCCTAGATTTCAATAAAATAAAATAAAAAAAAACCCTTGTGGAGGGGCATCACATGAGCCATCCTCCAGTCCTGAGGTACACACCCTGAGTGTAGTGAGGCATTAAATAGGTCTGCCAAAGGTCCTGCAAGGACCTCTACAAGCTCCTTCAGTACCCTGGGGTGGATGCCATCTGGGCCTGGCGCCTTGTCCACCCTCAGTGCCTTCAAACCCTCCCGAACTCTGCCCCCATGATTTCCCATCTGTCACCCCTCCCCTGTTTCTGCCATTCCTCCCCCCTTGGGTACCACCCCCCCTTCTCCTTACTAAATACAGAGCAGAAGTAATCATTTAGCGTTTCTGCCTTATCCGCACCCAACCCCCCTCCTTCCTAATCCCTACTATGTGGTCCTTACAGCTCCTTTTCTCCCAGATGTACCAAAGGAAGTCCTTCTCCCCCTTCTTAATGCCTTGTGCCAGCCTGATCTCCGTAGATGCCTTAGCTCCTCTTAGTGCCCGTGTCACCTCCTTCAATTCCGTTAGGTACTCTTCCCTGTCCTCCCCCTCCCTGTTTTCTTGTACCTCCTAAAGGCAGCTCTTTTCCTCCTTACCTTTTCCATGACCTCCTTGCTCAACCAGCTCGATTTCTTAGCCCTAGCCTTCTTGCTCTGGGCCTTGCAGCCGGTTTTGGTTGCCTCCACTATCCCCAGCTTTATGAGCTCCCACCTCTGGTTAGTGCCCATACTAGGTTGAATTCTGGCCAGGTACCCTGTTACCACTTCCCCCATCCTCCCAAAGTTGGCCCTCCTGAAGTCCAGCACTCTTGTGCCGGATTCCACTCCTTTCTTGCCCATATCCAGTGTGAGCCATACTGAGTGGTGGTCACTCCCTGACAGCGGTTCTTACACAGCAAGTCCTCTCACAAAGTCCCCATTTGCCAGCGCAAGGTCAAGGGTATTTCCTAACCTGGTTGGTTCACTGACCATTTGCAGCAGGAAGCTGTCCTGGAAAGCATCCAGCAGTACCTGCTCTCTTCTATTCCTGGTTGTTGGGGTACTCTAGTCCACTCCTGGCATGTTGAAGTCCCCCACAATCATGACACTACCCTTCTGGCAGGTCCTCCTGATCTGTCCCACTAGTTCCCTGTCTAACTCCTCCGTTTGAGAGGACGGCCTGTTCACCACTCCCATTCTGAGAATCCTATTCTTGGAATCCTCGATTTGCATCCAAAGTGACTCCATACTACCCTCCTCCCCTTCCTCCCTTACACACTTCAGTCCTTCCTTCACATACAGTGTCACCCCCCCCTTCCTTTCCCAATCACCCTATCTCTACGAAATAACCTGTACCCTGGTACACACAAGTCTCAGTCATTGTATTGGGTGGCCCATGTTTCTGTGATGACCGCAATGTCCACCTGTCCCTCTGCCATGAGCACCTGTAACTCTGCAGTTTTCCTCCCAAGGCTCCTAGCATTAAGGGTAACCACCTTCCACCCTTCCCCCCTCATCCTGCCCTCCTTTACTAGCATCACCAATAGAACTTGCCATTTGTCTTTTGTCACTGTTATGGGGGGTAAGCTCATATGGTTTCTCAACCTGTGGACTCTGCATGTCTCTTGTCCACTTGCCACCCCGCTCCTAGTTTAAATTCCCAACTTCCTCTATGTACTCCTCTGTTTCAACACTTTCTTTCCCTCCTCACTCAAGTGTAGTCTGTCCTTGGCATAGAGACTACTGTCCTCCCAGGTCCTCCCACCCCTCCCAACAGCCCATACCCTTTAGCATGACACCAGGTTCTTAGCCATCCGTTAAATTCCTCTATTCTCAGCTTTCTTGTTGTGCTTGACTTGGATACTGGAGTATCTCTGAAAAAGTTACTGATCTTCCTGCCCCTCACATAATTGTCCTAGTTCCTCAAACTTCCTCTGGACTATATCATAGTATCATAGTAAAAGCCAGCATAATAGGCCCCATGGTCTATCATGTCTTTCGGAAGCTAGCCCTCTACTGTCAGCCAGTGGGTCGTCCAAGATGTATAATTAAATGAGGCTTGTCCCTATCCCTTCTAGCATATTTCAGAACAGATTGTCCCACCCTTTCGCTGTCATTCCTGGCTGGCCTCCACCCAAATCGACTATGCCTCTTCCTTGCTACCCCACCTTACTCCTCTTAGTATCGAGTCCTCAGCACTAAGATTCCACCCTCTTACTCCCTGCTTGCTTCCATTCATCTCCATCTCTCATTCGGCTCCTCTTCTTCCTCCTGCATATTATTTCCCCTTTTGCCCTGTTGCAGTTCTCCCAGCAGAGCCCCAGCGCCGGTTTGGTCCAGGCATTTATCAATTACGCCTCCAATTGCATCACCTCCCTCCTCCTCCTTCTTCCCCTCTAGCAGTGCAAAACTGTTTTCCAAAGACCTTCACAAATGCCCACTTCCTCTCTCTTCATAGTAACCTGTTCCCTCCTTTCCACTCCATGACTATTGCCACTTCTCCTCCCCTCACAAGTCCCTGTCTCCTCTTTCTGTTTGTCTTTTGTCTCCTGACCTGGTTTCCCCAGCAATCATTCTTCCTGGCCTAGGCCCCTTTGTCTCCTGTTCCCTTCCTCTGACCCTCTCCTCACTACTGTTGGCTCAAATTACCCTCCCTCATCTCCTCCTTCCTCCCTCCAGTATTGGGCTAAACCGCCTCCAGTCTGCCTTGCCTGTCTTCGTTCCTCCTGCAGACCCTCAATCTTCTTTCTAAGTTTCTCTATCGGTTTCCCACTAAACATACCCCCCACCCTCCAGGAAATTTTAGAAAAGTGGTGCACTGCAGTTGTTGCCTTCTACCACCCTACCCATTGCTGTTGTTGCCCACAAGACCCCCACCCTTCCAGATGAGGGATACCAAACACTCCCAAGTCTCTCCTCCCCCCTCTATCAGTGCAAAACATTCTTCTCCTTTTCTTAATTTCCCTTACCCCCTTTGTCGTACACATCTAGATAGATTGAGAAGCTGCTTTTTACATTCCTATCCTTCCTGTCCACACCCAAAAAGAGACTTTAAGTAACTATTGCACAACCTTCTTCAAACTCCTACTCCTCCTTTCCAAATGCAATGCCGAAAAAGAGATATCCCCGATGAAGATAGTGCAGTTACGTGAACTTACCATAACAGTAGATCTTGGGAAATCTCTTTCAGCAGGTTATGCCATCCTCCACCTTTCCGCTTTTGGAGTTCATTTTGTTCCAGACTTGATCATTTTCTTTGGTGCTCCTGCCTTACGTAGCCTAGGCACCTTTCTCTCTCCTGGGTTTCCCCAATGTAGGCTGGGCGTGGGCGGTCTCTGGCAGGAGCAGAACTGAGGAGGCAGGGCTGCCTATGCCTTTATATAGTGTATGAGGTTGGCATGCCAATATCAGTGTGGGTAGCCCTAGTGAACGGCTACAAAAAAGGCTACCGTGGGATCCTAGCATCTGATGGCTAAGTTCTATAGGTGTGACCTGTTAAGAGATTCCCTTGAAGATCTGTTATTACGTAAGTTCTTACACAACTGTACTTTGGCAGGGCTGAGAAAACTGCCCCATGAAGAATCGGAAAGGCAGCACAGATAAAATACAACAGTTGAAAAGCAGCAGTGCATGATAGCAGTGAAAATTTTGACCTGTACTTTTTATTCCATTTTAGATTGCCCTGTGTCTCCTGACTTGCATGATACCCTTCTTTCACAGTTTTGAGTCTGCTTTATTACTTTTTCACATTTGAATAATAAAAGAAGAGCTCCTTTTAATGTGGCTTGGATCAGGTTTTGGTTCTTTTAAAATGACTGCAGATTCTATTTTTGTTTTGTATTAACAGAAAATCTAATGGTTGTTGTGAGCGTCTGTTGCAGTCTGACAGAGTCGGAGGAGCCTTTTGTATATAAGTGCTTTGTTTCCCTTTATGTATCTGACTGCAGGACTGGCATGGCCCAACTTATAAATATATATGTGCCTGTTTTTGCTTTGTGCCCATCAGGTGTGTACAGGGAGGTACGACAGCCATCCCTGGTGCTTTTGGCTGTGGAAAGACTGTCATCTCACAGTCCCTGTCCAAGTTTTCCAACAGTGATGTCATCATTTATGTCGGGTGTGGGGAGCGAGGAAATGAGATGTCTGAAGTACTCAGAGACTTTCCTGAGGTCAGTATGCATTCCAGAAAGGATTAAATGAGAGGTCTGTTCCCATAGGCTCACGGTTTCAACTGGATTCAATTAAATTTTGTGTTTTGGTTTTTTTTGTTTTGTTTTTTTGTGAAGAGGGCACCATTTTACCATTGTACTATATAACCCCTGGCTTTGCTGTTGCATTGTTGAAGTTAATGTATACCAGTACTCAAAATACAGTGTTGAAATGGGAGTAGCAGCTGTGTGAAAACCCTTCCCAAAGTCTGCCTATCCCAGTTATAAAGAAACACTAGTCTGCAGGGGCCATAAATGTCTGAGGATCTGTTTGCCTGGCAGGTGGGATCCTTATGGCTCCTTTTTTTCCGTTTGAAAGGGTTGGGACTCTTACAGGGTATGGGGTGAAGAGAGGCATTCTGTAGCCTCTCACTTGATATATTCAAGGAAAATATTTTGATTCTAGTAGGCTTTGGCAAACATCAGATACTCTGTGGAACAGTGATTAACGAGCAGTAAGGGAGGGAGGAGTTCTTCAAACATAATTGCAAGTTGGGCTGGCCCGGTGGTGCAGAGGGCTGAGGCACTTTGAGCGCCTAAACTGTCCCATGCCAGCGACCCAGGTTTGAGAATGAGCTTGGGCCGGCGGAGGTCGGCCAGTGGTGAGCCTGGGAGAGGATCAAGCAGCTGTTGGGCAGCACTCCTCTACTGGACTGGGGAGGTGAGGTCTTCCCGGCTCTTGGCTGCCACCAAATGGAGGCTTGGTATGTGTCCGGCAAATGGGAGGCTGGTGCTGGGCTGGGTGGGTGAGGTCGTCGGTTCAAACGCGTGTGTGCCTCCACGGCGCCATGATGCTGGCGCCCTGGGATGTAGGGGATAAAATGGGGAAAAGAACCATGTCTTCCCATCACAGTACATGATGGCCCTCTGGACTCTCTGGTCTCGCACCGTGTGGACCCTTGTTGGTCCAATGGTAGGAGGAGAGGCAGATGGGACTGGGGGTTCTCAGATCAGTCCTGAAGTCAGGAGTAAGATGGTGATGGGGGGATGCTCTACAGAAAAAAAATGTCTAGTTGGAAAAAATTGCAGCAAAATAGTGCGTGACCCCCAACAGTCAATGTCAGTGAGCTCTGTGTTGCTACATAGCCTGCTGATCGGAAGCCAAACATTCTGAGATTGGTAACACTCCATGCCTCTGAGTTTGTGCAGGGCTGTATGGATCACATGAAACTGATCAGCAGAGGCTGTGGCAAGACAGACTATGGGGAATAATGGAAACCTATCCCTGTTACTGCTAGCCCGTAACTCCAGTGTGTAGCCATAGTGACTGCAACATTGAGAACCATAAGAAGGAATTACAACATTGAGCCACCCATACTTGTATCTGTTATTTTTGTATTGCTCTACGTTATCGATGGAAATTGTGTACGGCACCTTGTTAAACCACATTAGTCTGCACCAAAAATTTGCTGAACTGTTATTTTATAGTACTTATTGCATCTTATTTTATTGTCTACTCCCCCTCCCATTATGCGTCTGAAAATGAGCTGTTACTAGCTTAGTTTGTCTTTCTTTGTAACATTTTTGAAATAAATAAATGTGCACTCTGACCAGAGTCTCACTGGTACAGCTATAGCAGCACTTTTGTTTGAAATGCTTTATTGGATATTATGCAGGAAAATACATAAAACAAAAAGACTAAAAAGACATAGATAAGACTAGGGTTCAGTGCTGTCTGATCACACAGTTCTAAGTATACTTGTCTAGTATAAAAGTGAAGAAAACATTTTCATATCAAGTAACAGATATGACAGTATACAGTGAATTTATCAAACGTGAGGCACTGTGCATACCATAGGCATACTTAGGAGGCAGTAGATGTAGTGGTTAAGAGCACTGAGCTGCAGACCTGGAGAATTGGGTATGAATCCATCAGCCACCACTTGCATGCTGTGCAACCATGAGCAACTCAGTTAACCTCCCTGTACTCCTAGGATGCACCTGGAAAGAAGCCTTGACTTAGTATGTCTTTCCTTGCCAAAAATTATAAAATACAATAAACAGGCCTCTACTAATTAGAGCTTTTTTCTTGCTTTTTATTGCATTTTAGAAATGGTACATAAAATACACTATATAGGAGCAGTTTATATAATAAGGTATTCTTCAGCACCCTCTTCCCTTGTTACAGCACCAGAGGTGCTAGTCCATAGAGTTATGCCTAGCTGCTTGGAACGTTGATATCTTGAGTGTTACAGTCCTCCATTTTGATGATGATAACATTTTATTTTTATACAGGAACAAATGATTAGGGAAGAAAACCTCATTTTCAACAAGTTGGCCTGTACAATCAAATGCAATACACTTACTTTAGATAAAAAACAAATCACATAAAAACAAGGTTACACAATGGAAGAATATTACAACTTTGTCAAGTGTTGCATGTACAAGTGATGCATAAAACTTCCGTAATGCAGTCTGAAAATCATGTACCTGTAAATTTTTTAGCCTTTAAATCAGTAGTTACAGTATTCAGACTACAAGAAGTCCTAATGTATTCTGGCATATGCAGTAGACCTTCCTGTTGTACTGCCCCAGGGATGAGGTTAAAGCCTACAGTCTAAGTAGCACGCACTCTTTCAAACAAACCACTGTCCACTGAGTGCGTTCATGCAACTGTGAAGATGCCTCTGAGAAATCTCCCCCGCATCTAGTCAGTTCTGTTAGTTTTCATCGCGGTTTTGATTACTGATAGTTTAAAATAGTTTTGAATTACTGTCCTTCGGTACAGGTAGACTAATCGGTATTTTTTTTCCACAAATTGGTAAGTTATTAGTTCTTTAGTGGTTGCCATGAACGCGAGGGAACAGACTTGATTTACTGTTTTTTGAGATAAAGTTTATTTTTCTGTGTTTTTGGCTGGGCCAGGTTAGCCCTGGTTAATAAAGAAAACAAGTTTGTTTGTTTGTTTTTTTTTTTTCCCTGATCGCTAGTACTGGTCTTTTAACCAGGACTTTACATATTCAAAAACTTATCTGGCCTAACCACCCCTGGGGATAAGTGTTCAGGTTTGCCTTGGAGTCACAGAAACCCAAAAAGAAAACTGGCCTTACTGGGTTTCAACAATGTGTTGAATGTGGTGAGACATTTGCCAAGGTTGATCTACACACTACTTGTGTTTTCTGCTTGAGATTTGACCACTTGCAAGCAGATTGTGAGATCAGTAAAAAAAAAAAAAATCATAATAATTTCCCTCAGTCGACACTAGATAGACGACTTAATCGACTGAATGAGAAAATGGCCAAAACGTCCGCTGACACGGATGGCTGGTCCAGGTGTAGTTCAAAGAAACCCAAGGGAGTGCTCTCTAACCAGGGCGATACTTCCTCTACCAAGCGAACCGCGGAGACGGCCCTTGAAACAGCTTCCGCAAAAAAGAGGAGAAATGAAAAACGCACCGAACCAGCCACTAGGGCTCTGTCAGTTGTGGTTCCAACCGCTGAAGAAATTGATAATGCTATACGCATTATCCGGTCACTGCAGGCCAGTCCAGCTGAACCAGTGCAGCATTTGGTTACTCCTTAACCGGTTCAAACACCTGGTTCTCAGGTTCAGCCTGAATCTTTTGAAATTGATTTTTCCTGTGAGCAGTAATATGAGGATGAGGAGGAAGAGGAGGACTATTTTGGTCCCATTGAACCTGAAGGCTCCCCTGAGCATGAGGGAGGGAATTCTCCACCTAAGCAGCCTTAGGATGCTCTCACTCACTTCTCTTTCATGATGAAAGTGGCTGAAACTCTCCAGTTACTGGCTCATGAGTCCATAGAAGAGGAGGAAGAGCCTGATTATGTGGAGATGATGGATGTATCTGCCACAAAAAGATTGGTGATACCCATACATAAATCTCTGAATAGACAGACCTTAAAGATTTTAAGTACTCCTACTTCTGTCCCTCCTGTGGATAAGAGGACAGATAGGAAGTATCCAGTGGCCAGGAATGGCACTGATTTTTTGTCTGGTCATTCCGGGCATGGAGGTGTGGTTCAGGCTACTGCCTGTGAAAAGGCAGGTATACCTTTGGCCTCCCATCCTCTTGAGAAGGACTAAATGAAAATCGACTCCATGGCTAAGAAAGCATACTTGGGGTCATCTCTGGGTATAAGACATGCTTCTTACATGACCTGTGTGGCAAGATACCAGAAGAAGGTCAGTACCCTCCCTGGCTGCAAGGGCCCCAGCTGATTTGGCTGCGTATTTAGTGGAGGTGGACAGGAATGGAATAGAGGCTTCAAAGCAACAATTCCATATGGCTTTGGATGCCAGTGATTCAGCATCTAGAGTTATGGCCACCTCTGTGTCCTTAAGAAGATTTTCTTGGCTCAGAGCCACTAATCTTTCTCAGGATACCCAGACCAAGGCCTTGGACTTTCCTCTGGCACATAATTCCCTGTTTGGGGATAAAACAGAGGCTTATATGAGGAAAATGGACGAATATAGGACTACCTACAGGAGTGCTGCAGCTAAGCAGAAGGCTGCCACTGCTCAGAAACAACAAGGTAGGGGAGGCAGGGGCAGGCCCTATCAGAGACCCTTCTATCAGGTCCAAGCCTTCCCTGCTTACCAGCAGCAGCATGGGTTCTTCAGGAGAAGGGGCAGGAGAGGTGCCACTCCGTTCCGGCCCTTCTTCACACCCTAGTACACTGGCCAGGCAGACTCCCCTGAAGAGTCGTGGGTCACCTCCCTAGGTCCAATAGGAGGCATGCTGGCCTACTACTTGCAGAACTGGCAATCTATAACCACAGACAAGTGGGTTCTGGAGGTAGTAGGTCAGGGCCTTGCTGTGAGCTTCAAAGCTTTTCTCAGGCTAAGAGCAAGGTTGTTCAAACCTGCCAGCCAAGCAGAAACAATCCTACTGGAAGCAGAGGTAGCAACTCTTCTTCAGGACAGGGCAGTGGAACCTGTCCCTCCTTCCCAAAAGGGAAAAGGGTTATACTCAAGATACTTCCTGACCTTGAAGAAAAATGGGGACTGGTGACCCATTCTAGATTTAAGATTTCTGAACAAGCATCTAACAAAAGCGAAGTTCAAGATGGTCACTCTGGCTATGCTCTTGCCCTCACTCAGACAAGGGGACTGGTTGGCATCCATAGACCTCAAGGACGCCTGTTTTCACATTCCCATCAGGCAATCCCACAGGAAGTACCTAAGTTCCTGATTGCCATCAGGCCACTATCAGTTCAGGGCCCTACCCTTCGGCCTGACCTCAGCTCTCAGGGTGTTCACAAAGTGCCTGGCAGTGGTCATGGCACACTTAAGGCGCCTGGGGGTCTCAGTGTTCCCTTACCTAGATGACTGGTTGAGTCGTGTGGCAGTTGCAGCAGCAGGTGACAGAGGCTTTAATCCTCACTCAGAACACCCTACTCTCGCTGGGATTCTTGATAAATGTCAAAAAGTCAGTCCTGAAGCCAGTCCAGTGCCTGGAATTCATAGAGGCAGAACTGGACACAGTAAGGGGAAGGGCCATGCTTCCACCAGACAGAGTGGACAGTCTGGTGCAGCTAGCAGATTCCTTCAAGCTCCACTCACCAAGGCCAGCCAGGCATTTCCTACAGTTATTAGGGCATATGACTGCATTAACAGCTGTAGTTTCAGGAGCAAGGTTTCAGATGGGGGACATTTGGTTCCACCTGAGGTAATTCTGATCCCAGAGAGGAGACTCATTGTCAAAGCTGATACCAGTAACTTCTACACTGCTATAGGCCTTACAGTGGTGGCAGGACAGGGAAAACCTCAGGTTGGGTGTCCCATTCCTGCAGCAACACCCCACCGAGGTACTTCACTACAGATGTATCACTCTTGGGTTGGGGTGCTCACCTAGGGGAGAATAATACAGCACACAGCACATGGTCTCAAGAGTCTCTTTTGCATATAAATCTGTTGGAACGCAGGGCAGTGTTGCTGGCTTTTCAGTCATTTTCTGCCATAATTCGGGGAAGGTGGTGCAGATCAGGACAGACACCACCACCACCATGTATTACATCAACAAGCAGGGGGGAACAAGGTCCACTCTACTTTGCACGGAGGCCATGAAGATTTGGAGTCTGGCTTACTCCCTCGAGGTATCCAGGTTCAAGGTCAGTTGGCATTCATCTGTATCCCCTTCCCCCGGGTCGTGCCTGAAAATAGGCAGGATTTGTCTAGTGCACTTACCCATTTAACAAAAACTAAATAAATAAATCCCCATCAGCAGTCCACCTCCCAGGGAAGGACAGTGTTCTGGCGGATGCTGTCAGCAGGATCAACCAGAACCACCACGAATGGTCACTGAACAGACAGGTTCTACAAACTGTCTTCAGGAGGTGGGGCACCCCAGAGATGGACCTCTTTGCAGCCCTGGACAGTAATCGGCTGCCTTTGTTCTGTTGCAGACCTCCAGCACTGGGCACAGTACCCGTGGATGCACTTCTGGACTGGTCAGGGAAATTCCTGTATGCCTTCCCACCATTTCCTTTGCTGCTCAGGGTGCTGAACAAACTCTGGTGTCAACCTGCAGCAATAATTCTGATAGCTCCAGACTGGGCCAGACATCCTTGGTACTAAATGCTACTGGCATCGTCATCGACCAGCCTGATTTGCCTCCCCAGGAGGTACAACCTGCTGACCTCCTCCCAGGGAGAATTGTGTACCCCAGCCTGGGGTCCTCAGACTTGAAGGCTTGGTTCTTGAAGACTTAGAATATGCTGGTTTTCAACTTTTTGAGGGGGTGCTGGACATTCTGAGGATTTCCAGAAAACCATCTACCAAGAAAACCTATACCTCCAAATGGAAAAGGTTCATCATCTGGTGCTAATAGATATTGACCCTCAAGGGGCTGGCCTTCCAATTCTGCTTGGACTGTTTGGCTCACCTACACTCCTTGGGCCTTCAGCCTTCTACCCTGAAGATGCGTTTGGCAGCAGTTTCTGCTTATTTGTCAGCAGGAAAGTGCTTCCTAGCTTCAATCCTATATTCAAAAGGTTTTCAAGGGCTTGCTGCATATGCACCCTCCTCATAGGGAGCCTACCCCTTCTTGGGATCTGAACATCTGCATAGCACAGCTGATGCAGTCCCCTTTGAGCCCATGTCCTTAGAGCTGAAATATGTGACATGGAAAACTGTGTGTTCTGGTCCATCACTTGAGCAAGACGGATCAGTGAGCTACAGGCCTTGTCAGTGGAACCAAATTATATTTCACTCCACAGGGTCAACGTGGTTCTCCGAACAAAGAAAAAATTCCTCCCTAAGGTGGTTGCCGATTTCCACCTTAACTAGTCTGTGAATCTACCTGTCTTCTTCAATGAGCACACTGGTTCAGGGGAACGTAGGCTGCATAGCCTAGATGTACAAAGGGCTATTACTCTGTTATCTGGATCATACCAAAGACCATAGGAATGGGAACAATCAGTTGATCTTCCCTCGTCAGTCTTCACCATTCATTACTGCTGGGTAAGCGGAGCGGCGCACCTGTACGGGAGCCTTTTTATTTTTTTTGGGGGGGTCTGCGCCAGCTGGTGTTTCCCCACGAGGCCCATGCATTGTGTACATGAGGGTTAGCTGTTGGGTGCCACAGACTCCTCCTCCTCCATCCCAGTTCTTTTCTCCTGCCATCGAGTAGCACCTGCTGCGAGTTTCAGTGCTTGCTGCGTCATTGGGCCTGTTCTGTATTTCAATGCCGTTCCTCGTCTCCATCCTGGTTCTTATTTACCCGACACCGTTGGATACCGGTAAGACCATTCCTTTTATTATTTTTAATGCGCTGGGTCTTTTCCTGTGAATTTTATGGATTCTTTTGCGTCATGTCAGGTTCGGGGCTAAGAGAAAATCCAAAGCGGGCTGTGCCACCATGTGTCAGTGCCCCGTGGCTGGAATTTTTCTGTGACAGACTGACATAATGTTTGTCTGCGCTGCCTGGGTCCCAACCATGATATGGACAACTGCGACACCTGTTTCTCCATGGACTGCCGCATTCTGGAAATTGTTTAAAGTTGGCCGAGCCCCGCTAACTTTCGGAGGACAGCGTTGCTCTAGGGATGCCATGGCAAGGATCTCTCGACCCTGCCTCCGCGATCCCTCCCGGATCTGCATGGCCCATTGAGGAATAAAACTCCTTGGATTCCAGCCTTGCCATCGAGGAGGTTTCTTTTGCGGTGCCAGAGGAACGCCTCGGCTTCCCGCGAGGCTGGGCGGAGCACCTCCACGGCAGTCACCTCTTCGGAGGTGCAGGCTCCCCCGGTGTTGCGGCTTATGGTCGCTGGGCCCAGCACCAGCATACCCTCAGCGCCGCCTGCCAGCACAGTTTCAGATCCCGGCACTGTTTGAGGTGGGCCGTAGGCAGTGCCATGTCCTGTGATGGCACCATGTGCGGTACCATCTGTTCTGGGGCTCCCGGGGTCGGTGGTCTGGTAGTGTGCATGGTGTCCTCTTCGGAGGAGGAGGATGACACACTGGCTGATTCAGACTGGTGTCCTGACTCCCTGGAGGATGCAGCACCAGGTGACCCAGTGTTCGCCTCCCATGCTCCCAGGTCTGTAGTCTCTGCAGACCCCTTTGCCGACCCTGGCATCAGGGGGACTCCGTGGTGGATAGCACTCCCGGTGGACATGGTGTGGCGGTCTCGACTTCGGGGGCAGCTGCCATGATTGGTGCTGCTTTGGCCCCTTCGGTTGGGATGGGGACAGCTTCTTCTGCGGCCCTCCTCGGGGGAGCCTGCGGGATTAGGGGTCCCCCTAGCACTGGGGTCGAGGAAGAGGGCGGCCTCAGAGTACGAGGGGTTGAGGAGCCAGGGAGAAGCATGGGGGCTCTCCTCCACTTCCCTGCGGGGTTGGGGAGGAGTTGCAGTGCAGAGACCCGCTTCTCCGCCTTGGAGTCCTCAGAGGTGCCCTTAGTGGGCGGTGCTGAGGGTTGCCCGTCTGGAACCATGCAACCCTGGTTGCTCCACAGGGGAGATTCCCCCTTAGGGCTCAACCAGGATATGTTTTCACATGTACAACATACGCTGACTGGGTTGACCGCCAGATCCCCTCAAGCTAGAGGATCTTCATTGAGGTCTTGGAGCCCTGGCAGAGGCCGAACACTTTCAGTTAGGTGCTCTTCCCCAATTCCTCTGCAGTCACCTCCTCCTCTCCTGGGCCATGCAGCTCCTATGGGGCCCTTAACCTGGGAGACGTTCAGGGCCACTGCAGCGGCCTTCCCCTAGGTATGTTAGAGCCACGGATGAGCAGGTCTTTCGCCTGTCTCCTCCGTCACAGGAGGACTCTGAGCACCCGAGTTCCTCGACCTCTTCAGCTTCCTCTTCTGAGGAAGAGGACCATTCCTTCCACCTTTCATCCAATGCTGATTTCACTGAATATTAGTGGTTCCTCTCGAGGGTTGGTACAGGAATTCCATATATCCCACATGGTAAGACACAATACCAAGCAGGAGACATGCACCTTCCTGAGCGAGTTTAGTGTGCACCACCTAGTGGTACCATCCTGGCCTATTCCCTTCCAGGAAGCATCAGTCTGCACCTGGCAGTCACCATCTGCCTCATTCCCAGCCCCAGCGGACTGCAGGAGGAGGTTTTGCACTCCCCAGAAGTCTCTTGGTTTTCTGCCTCACCCGCCTTCAGGGCTGACGGCCTTAGATACTCCTTCCGAGCTTCATCACCCGGTGCACGACCGACCACCAGATCTGGATTCCGCAGAGTTCGACCGATGGGGAAGAAGAGTTTTCTCTTTGGCTTGTGTGCTGCTTTGTATCAGCTCATCAGGCTCCTACGCTTCCTACAACAGGCTTCTGTGGTTGATATTAGCATGAGGTGCTAGCATCTCTGCCTGATTTGGAGGAATCTAGGCAAGCCATTGCCCTCTCTGCACAAGGTCTGGAGCTTGCAAGGCACCAAGCAAGGGCATCTTATGACACCAGTGATGTGGCCTCAGATTGGCAGGGACAGCTATGTGCATCAAGTGGATGGCATGGCTTCGTCTATCCAGGTTGTCACCACTGCCCAGCATAGGGTGACTTCCTCTGCTTTCCGAGGGACCTTTCTTTTCTCCTGCAGGGCGAGGAGGAATTTGCAGGGATGTCCTCCATCCCTCCAGCCACAGGGGACGACACCTCTGCCTGACCAGCCTTAGGCCATGTATGGTCTAGTAGGGCTATGGCATCTCCTCCTCCTGTGCCTCACCTGCAGGTTGCTGAGGGAATCTGTTCCCTCAGGGCAGTTTCGGGTCCCCTCCAGGGGGCTTGGTACTCACCCAGCAGTAATGAATGGTGAAGACTGACAAGAGCAGTTGGGCGCCACCTTCACCCTGCTCGGCCTCCCCCTCTTCAAAGCCAACTGGGGGCAGAGTCGCCCCGGTACCTCAGGGCCCTCTATTTCCTTCTCTAAAATGTCAAAGAGTGCCCACCCTAGGTGGGTGGTGAGTAGGGTCTTCGCCCTGGCCTCAGAGGGAACTCCCTGGGATTCTCAGTGGGGTGCAGTGTGGTTACTTCTTCTCCTGACACAGATTTTCCATTTGTTTCCTATTCTTACAGTAGGGACTGTGTCAGTGTATCTTGTGGGAGAACCCGTAGGGATTTTCCTCTACCTTAGAGGTAATTCTGGACAGAGTCCTCTCCTGTTTAAGGGGTTCTCCCCCTCCTGACTAAGCCGTCAGGTATTAAGCTGTAGAGGACAATGTTCCAGGGCTTTCATTCCACATGTGGGTTTAGGGGTGGGGGGGCTGACTCCGCCGTGTTTTATATTCTCCAAGACCACTTCAAATTCTCTTGTTCTGGACCTCCGTCCAGTGGTCCCTGAAGTTGATGGGATCGTTGCACCTGTGTTTTCATATCTTCAGGTTTTTGAGGCTAAAGTAAACCAGTGGTCTCCAAGCATGGCTGAGGGCCCCCTCCTTTCCCTCTGTATGCTGTATCTTTCTCTCTCACCTTCTTGCTCCCTTTCCTGTGCTGCCGCCCAAGGGTTGGGGCCCTATGGTCTCTTAGGGTAAAAAGTACACTTCCTCTCTCCTCTGATCAGCTTCTTCTTTTTCAGTTTCTATCCTTTCCTTTCCCGATCTCTCAGCTCGCTGCCTCACCTTGATTTTCTCTATCCCCTTTATTTGATCCTCTCCGGCAGAACAGAACTGGGTTGGAGAAGGAGTCTGTGGCGCCTAATGGCCAGCCCTTGTGCACTCACATAATGCGTGGTGACTCCCACGAAAAAAAACTCCCATACAGGTGCACACCTCCGGCTTACACCCAGCAGTAATGAACGGTGAAGTTACAAGAGAAGATCAAGAATTACGGTGGGTACGTAATTTCATTTTCTTACCTATGGAGAACTGGGTAAGGGTAAGCCAGCCACTAAGAGAACCATTGCAAGATGGATAGTATCATGTATCCAGTTTTGTTATGGAAAACTGAAAAAGAACCCCTGTGGGCCTGAGGTTCATTCCAGCAGGTGTACAGCTGCTACTATAGCAGCTGCAAGGGACATTCCCTTGTTGGAGATTTGCAAGTAGCTACCTGGAAAACTGTACACATTTACCAGGCACTGCAGCCTGGATGTGCAAGACAGAAGTGATGTTAGGTTCTGCAAACTGCTGTACCAAACCTATTTCCTAAGTAGTTTCTATGCCCACCTCCAAGGGCACTGCTTGGTAGTCTGCATATGTCAGAATACATTAGGATTTCTTGTAGTTTGAAGAAAAAATTACTTACCACAGTACTGTTGTTTTTCTAAAGGAGTCTTAATGTATTCTGACCTCCCACCCTGCCTTCCCTACCAGAACCTGGAGTATCTGCACTCCAGCTGTTACAGTTTGTTGTTGATCCATTAAATGGGTTATCTGTTGGTCTTCTGTGACTTGAGTCTTTTATTCCCTCACTAGGGTTGGTGGGGTATCCTGTGGTTTAATATACATCTTCATATAGATTTTCAATCAATTAGATAGTTTAGCGTCTCTGTTCTTAGTTGCTTGTAAGAATCTGATGGTTGAATAGAACGTACCAGTGGACAGTGGTTTGAAACCGAGCGCATGCCTACTCAGAATGTAGGCTTTAACTCTTTCATCTCCAGGGCAGTACAACAGGAAGGTCTACTGCATGTGTCAGAATACATTAGGACTCATTTAGAAGAAACAACATTACTGTGTTAAGTGATTTTTTTTCTTCCAGGACTTGGCCATACTCATTTGTAAAGTAGCATCTCCAAATTTATTTTGAACCCATAAATAGGGTAAATTCAAGGCATTTGACCTTAAAGGAGAACTGTGCTGAATGTGTAAGTCAGTTTTCCCAGTAGAAGCTGTTTTTTAAATACTGGTTCAAATTCTGTTATTACTCTAGCTATCCAGACTTTTTAGCTGTCTAGTGGGCGTTTCTGATTTACATGCTGCTGGTAAGAACCATTTTTGAACTGTATGATGTAGTTTATGTCCCTGTTCTATTCTGTTGTTGACGCAATGCATTCTTGTTCTATCACAGAACTCTGCAGTAAGAGGGACAGTAAAACTACATCATACAGTTCTAAGTAACACTTAGCAGCAGAGTGCAAACAAGAACACCCACTGAGGTTACTAAAGACCTGTATAGATGGAACATTAACAGAAGTTTAACCAGTACTTAAAACTACAGCTTCTGTTGAGAAAAATGACTTACAGGTTCAGTGCAGTTCTCTTAACTTATACTTCTCACCCCAGGAGTACTCCAATATTCCTAACTCTTCTGCAGTATACCTTTAAGGTCAGGTCTGCCCGGAGATAGAATGCTATGCTAATGATGGAATCATCGGCATGAGCCACTTTTCAAATGCTGCCACTTATCAACTGCCTACATTCTAACCCTCAGATTTCTCTCTCTGCCTGTCAAGACCAGACACCTGGAGATTTCCTCCTCATCATCTAGTCAGAGAAGTCTTAATTAATAACAAATACTTAAGTATTTTTCATTTATTTTCGTTTGCTGTCTCTTATCAGTGTTATTTTAATAACCATTAGTTTATTTAGTTAGTTTTGTTTTCTCGGTTTCTTATGGTTCGGGATAACTGCTGAGGAACCGAGGTACTTTTAGTTAGTTTTGGGTTTCTTTTTTCCCCCTTTATTTACTAGTTTCTGTAAGTTTTATGTGTTAAAATCTTTGTTTTTTAGAACCGATAACTTCAGTTCCGAACCGCTAATCCTGGTTCTATTTCTATCGGTTCCTGATTCTGCTTTGTTTCTCCGATCGGTTCCTGAACCGACCGCAGCTGATAAATTTTATGTTTTTTGAATTTAAAAACCTTTAGTGTTTTGTGGTTGTTTTTTCTTCAGTATGTCAGAAAAACGTAAAAAGAGAACCGGAGAACCCGGTTTTAAAAACTGTTCTGAGTGTGGTGAAGTTTTTGCCAAGGCAGATAAGCACTCTGTTTGTGTAATCTGCCTTGGTTTTGATAATTTAAAAACTAAGTGTGAAATTTGCAAATCTTTTCCTGAAAAGACGCTGGAAAAACGTCTGGAGAGATTAAATAAGAAATTGAAGGGTCCCTCTGGCTCTGACCAGTCAAAACCCTCAGGGTCTGTGGGTGACGCCACAACTTTTACTGTTTCTACCCCTGATATGGGTAAAAAGAGACCCACTAAGCCAGCTAGCTCTCCGGTTCCAGGAAAAAAGTAAAGAAAAAGCACACTGAACCCCCTGTGGAAAAGGGGACTTCTGTGGTGCCTGCCACTGTGCCTTCTCCTTCAGAGATTTCACAGGAAATAAAAATATTGCAAACTTTGCAGGGTCTGCTGCTTGTGGTTTCACAGTCCCCAGTCCAGACCCCTGCACCCTCCGACCCACCCTCCTTTCCTGAGGAGCGTGGTGAGGAGGAGGAAGGTGAGCCTATAGAACCTGAGGTTTCCCCTGAACAGGAGTTTGGCTCCCCTCCCAGGACTATAAAAGATTATTCTTGTCATTTTTTCTTTATCAGGAAAATTGCTTGTGCCTTGGACATCCCTACCTCTGAAGCTGTAGAGGATGAGGAGGAGGCTGAATATCTGGAAATGATGGGGCTGACTCCTACTAAAAACCTGTCACTCCCCATAAACAAGTTTTTGAAAAGAGATATTTTAAAACTCCTCCAAGCTCCTGAGTCTGTCCCTCCTTTGGACAAAAGGTTGGATAAAAAGTAGCTTGACAACAGGGGCAGAATTCTTATTTTCACACTTTGACCACCAGGGGGTGGTGCAAGCTGCAGTTTGTGACAAGGTAAAAGTCCCTGTGGCTTCTCACCCTCCATAGAATGACTCACGAAAAATTGAAAGTATGGCCAAGAAAGGTTACCTGTCAGCCTGTCTGGCCATTAGGAAGACAACTATCAGGGCTATACAGCCCAGTACCAGAAGGCTCTCTGGCAGTCTGTCCTGGACATGGCTGAGAAAGCACCTTCTCCTCTTTCAGCAGACCTAGCTGAAACTGCTAGGTGTGGCTAGAAGCTGCCAGATACCAGTTACAGATGGCAGCAGACAGTAATGAGACTGCTGCAAGGTGGATGGCAAATACCATCGCACAGAAAGGTTTACATAGTTGAGAGCCACAAACCTCACGCAGGGATACCCAGAATAAGACTGGATTTTCCTATGGAGGGCACGTCCCTATTTGGCAGCCATACAGAGGCCTGTATGAAGAAGGTGAATGAGTATAAAGCCACCTTCCGTAGCAATTGTGCAAAAGAAAGGCCCTCCACCTCCTCTAGACCTTTCAGTAGGGCAGGCAGGGGCAGACAGTTCCATTCCAGGCCTTTTTATCAGGCCATGGTACTTCTTCAGGCACCCCAATACCCTCAACAAGGGTGTTTCAGGGGTAGGGGCAGAAAAGGTGCCAGGCGTGGGGCCTAGTCTCAGCCCCAATCCAAGCAGGACTCCTGACTTCATTGATCAGGCTGCCTCTCCTTTGCCAGTAGGGGGCAGGCTGACCCATTTTTTTCCAGAATTGGAAAACCATCACCACAGACAAGTGGGTTCTGGAGATAGTGGGTCAGGGCCTGTCTTTAAGTCTCAAGTCCTCCCCTGTTTAGAAAATCAAGAGTTTTCAAACCAGCTTCCCTCCCGGAAAGCAAAATGCTGGAAAAAGAGGTGAGACACATTCTTTCACTAAAAAGCAGTGGAACCAGTGCCTCTGCATCAAAGGGAAAGGAATTTACTCAAGGTATTTTCTCACACCAAAGAAAATGGAGAGCTGCGGCCTATTTTGGATCTCAGGGTCCTCAACAAGTTCCTAGCAAAACCAAAGTTCAAAATGGTAACTTTGTCTCTGATTCTGCCAGCACTCCGAAAAGGAGATTGGCTGGCATCATTGGACCTAAAAGATGCCTATTTCCACATCCCCATAAGGAAATCTCACAGAAAGTATCTCAGGTTCAGACTCCTGTCAGGTCATTATCAGTTCTCAGCTCTACCTTTTGGTCTCACTTTAGCACCAAGGGTGCTCACAAAGTGTTTGGCTGTGGTAGAGGCTCACTTGCGCAGACAAGGTGTCACAGTATTCCCCTATCTAGATGACTGGCTGGTGGTGGTGGGAACTTCACCACAACAGTTAGCAGAACACCTACAGCTCACTCAGCAGCTTCTGCAATCTCTGGGTTTCCTTTTAAATCTAGAAAAATCAGTTTTTCTTCCTTCTCAAATTCTGCAGTTCATAGGAGCAGAATTGAATGCCATAGTGGGCAGAGCCTTTCTACCCAGAGACAGGGTAAAAGCATCCTGCAGTTAGCAGGTTCTTTCAGACTCAGTGTCCCAAGGCCTGCAAGGCATTTTCTTCAACTTCTGGGCATGGCAGCTGCAGCAGGCACAGTGCTAGGCTCCAGGTTTCAGATGAGACATCCAGTTTCACTTAAGAGCTCATTGGTGGCAAAGAAAGGATTCCCTGTCAAAGCTCGTCCTGTAACAAAACATTTATTCAAGCTCTTCAGTGCTGGAAAGAGAAACCAACCTCAGAGAAGGGTTCCTTTCCAAAAGAACTTCCATCAATGATTCTTCAATAGATGCATCCCTCTAGGGCTGGGGGATCATCTAGCAGAGCACACTACCCAGGGCACTTGGTCAAATGCAGAGACTCTTACACATAAACTTGTTAGAGCTGAGTGCAGTGTTTCTGACAATGCAAGCTTTCAAGCCACTGATACAGAGAAAGGTAGTGCAAATCAGGACGAAGACAACACTACCACCATGTACTACATAAACAAGCAAGGGGAAGCGAGTCAAGCCTCCTTTGCTGCAGCGGCAATGAGTGGACCCTAGCTTAATCACTGGGCTCCTCACTACAGGTCATTCATCTGCCAGGCAAAGACAGTGTTCTGGCAGACGCCTAGCAAATCAGCCAGGACCATCACGAATGGTCCCTGAACAGGCAAGTGGTGCAGACCTTATTCAGGAGGTGGGGCACTCCAGAAATAGACCTCTTTGTCTCTCATCGGAGTCATCACTTGCCACAGTTCTGTTGCAGGCCTCCAGTAGTGGGCATGGTTCCTCTGGATGCCCTTATTCTGGATTGGTCAGGGAAATTCCTGTATGCATTCCCTCCATTTCCTCTGGTATACAGGGTGCTGTTGAAACTCAGGTCTCAGCCAGCAACAGTGATTCTGATAGCCCCAGACTGGGCCAGGCAGCCATGGTACTCCCTATTGCTGTCCGTGTCAGTGGACAAACCAATACACCTTCCCAGGAGGCACAATCTTGTGACCTCCAACCAGGGGAGGCTCCTGTATCTGAACCTCAAGTCACTCAGGCTCAAAGCTTGGCTCTTGAGGACTTAGAGAATGCTAGTTTACATCTTTCTGAGCCAGTTATGGATGTCTTACGAGGATACAGGAAATCCTCTACTAAGAAAACCTATGCTGCAAAATGGAAGAGGTTTTCTATTTGGTGTACTAGTAGGAGTATAGTGCCAACCCAGGCAGGAGTGCTGTTAGTACTGGACTACCTGGTCTACCTACATTCCACAGGCTTACAGCCTTCTACACTAAAGATTAATTTGGCTTCATTCTCGGCCTATGCATCTGCAGGCAAGTCTGTTTCTTTGGCATCAAACCCATATTTAAAAGGTTCTTGAGGGCCTTTCTAATATGTATCCACCGGTGAAGAACCGGTGCCAGCTTTGGACCTAATATCTGCATCGCCCAACTCATGGTCCCTCCCTTTGAGCCTGTGTTTTCAGCACCTTTGAAGTGTGTCACATGGAAAACTGTGTTTCTAGTGGTCATTACTTCAGCTAGAAGGATAAGTGAGCTCCAAGCTTTATGCACTGAAAAGGACTACATTTCCTTCCACAGGGATAAGGTAGTCCTACAGACAAATAGGAAATTCCTTCCCAAAGTGGTTTCAGACTTCCACTATAACCAATCTATCACTTTGCCAGTGTTCTTCACTGACTGTTCTTCTTCTGGTGAATGTAGGCTGCATAGCCTGGATGTCAAAAGAGCTTTGAGCTACTACATGACAGCCATTAAGCCTCATAGGCAGGACAGAACACGACTTTTCCTCACTTATGGGGATGTGGGAAAGGGAAATCCAGCATCTAAAAGGTCCATTTCTCATTGGATTGTCCAGTGCATCCAATTCTGCTGTTCAGAGGTGGGCAAGGAAGCTCCAGCAGGGCTTAGAGCCCACTCCACAAGGGGTACAGCTGCAACACTGGCAGCTCCAAGGGATGTACCCTTAGTGTATATCTGTAAAGCAGCAACCTGGCGAACCGTTCACACATTTGTCAAGCATTACAGCTTGGATATGCAGGCTAGGGCTGATGCCAGGTTTTGTACAGCTGTCCTGCAGAGCTTGTTTCCAAAATAGGTTTTTCTTGCCTCCTAAGGTACTGCTTTTTAGTCTCTGGAAGAGTTAGGAATATTGAGTATTCCTGGGTGAGAAAAAAGTTACTTACCATAGTAACCTTGTTTCTCCCAGGATACTCCAATATTCATAATCTCCCACCCTGCCTCCCATTTAAGAACCAGTGGCCTCTGTATTCCAGGCTGTACCTTAGTGTTTGCATGCCACATTCTACTTTATTGGAACTTGTTCTTTGGTTTTACTCCTTTTCAGGTGATTCTTGACATAGGATCTTGTGATATTGTTTGATACATTTATATTTCCTCCAGTTGGAGGTTTGGGTGGGGAATTTTGAAGTTATATTTTATATATTTTAAATGTTGGGCCCTGTCTTTCCAGGCGTCCACGAAATCTCTGGGTTAGAATGTAGGCAGTTGGTAGGTGGCCAGCATTTGAAAAGTGGCTCATGCCAATGATTCCATCATTAGCATAGCATTCTATCTCCGGGCAGATCTGACCTTAAAGGTATACTGCAGAAGAGTTATGAATATTGAGTATCCCTTGGGAGAAACAAGGTTACTATGGTAAAGAACTTTTATTTTGTCTCCCTGCAATTCAGTTGTTACCAGATGCCTTAAAGGATAATTAATGTTAGGCTTTAATAACTTATAGCACCAGCTTAGCCAATTATATAGAGGATTATGCCTAAGAAACTGTGGTTAACCATGGTATAATCACCTTGAGCAGTTGTCATGACAACTGAGTAAACCTCGAGAGCTCAGCTCAAGAGGTTTACAGTTGGCATGACAACTGCGAGAGGTGATTGCACCTGTGGTTAATCAACGCTTCTTAGGCATTGTCTTTATAGTGTATGGGACTCATAGATTCGCAAAAAATGCTGCTTACTGTTTATAACAGTATAAAAAATGTACCCAGATGCTGGTCGTGAGAGCACAGTAAAGTTGCTCGTTTATTGTGCACATCTAAATATTTCAAAAATATCAACAAATGCAATACTGAAGTATTCAGTCTAACTAAAACAGCAATCCATGCATAAATGTAAGAGAAATAAGTTTAAATAAAGAAAAGTTAGAGGCTTGTGCGTTCCAGTTGGTCAGTTAGCATCACATGACTCGGGGTGTCAGCACAATGTCATCATGGTAGGTTGGACCTTTGAGGAGGTGATGTGCATCACAGAGAGGAGCTGTTTTTCTAGACAGAGGATTTTTGCTGGCCATCGCGATGTGTGTCACAAACGCACTCTGCAGGTCAGGCCCTCTGCCCCCACGGTGCCAACCTCAGAGCACAATAGTGTGAACAGGTAACAGACAGGGTAAACCTCCTGTCTGCCTTTGGGTCCGAGTCACCTTTAGTTTCCAGTTCTGGGGGATTCGAACTGTGAACCTTATGCTAGCGTATCCAAATGTACAGGCTCAGATAATATTCTCTTCGTTGGGGGGGGGGGGATGCAATATATCTTTCGCCTAAGGCCACCTAACCAAATGAACCCTTAAAACTCTATAAGAGATCTTGGGTATATTCTTACCTTTTTCCAGTTTAGTAACACCATCAAGCCCTTCAAATAGCTGGAAGATTTAACCACGTATACATCACATGCAAAAAGAACTTGGAAGACTCACCCAGGCAGTATCTTAAAGCAGCAGTGCAACGAAAAAAGTTATTCCAAAAAGCTAATTTTCTGCCATGGTAATAAAAAATGTTGGCAGAACAGTTGATTTGGGCTTTCTGGATGCTTCCTATGCTGTATTCTGTACATTTACATTTTTGTCTGGACTCTTATCCTCCTCGGGTCCTCAATATGATTTCTGTGCAAAAATGAGTCAGCTATCTTTTTTTCTTGAGAAATAATTACTTTAAAACATTCATAAAATTCTTAAATGATAATGAAAACTGAAAATTTCACCACCAAAATAAACTGGAAGACACCTGGCATCAATTAGGAAGCAAAAAAGGTGGGGTCAAATTTTGACCCATTTTTGTTGCACTGCTGCTTTAAGAAAATGTGGTTTACTAAAAATTGTAAAATAAGTACAATAAAATACAGAACAAATGTCAAGAGCTTACAGTCACATAAAAGAACAAGGAAAATTACAAAGCAAAACTCCTACCACAATACATTTAGATCTTTGCTATCTAGGTATTACCTCTGTAAGTGTGTTTTAAAGTTGGATCAGAGAGCTGTGTATCTCTAGAGTCCCAGGATGATATGTTAAACAGTTTAGACACAAGTATTAGTTTAACTCTGTCTCTCCACCCACTTTGTGAGTCATCTAGCTCCTCCTGTTTAGAATTAAAAAAAATTACAAACATGATTTCCTACCAGGAGGTATGTTAATAGTGTGACATCAGCAAAAAGTCATTTCCCAAATTATGAGTCTTTGATCAACACATCCCCTTTCATGTTTTACAAGCTCACACTCTGTCACCAACTCTCAGCTAGGTGATAGAAAGCATACAGCATCAGCCTAAATGATGTCTTTTTCCTGATATCATAAAATGTATATTTAGTTTCCAACTTCACAAGCATGAGGTCATAAAATGCAATTTCTCAAGAAAGTTAATTACATTATAGAGATCTCCTGGTCAGTGTAATACATCCTGTGATTTCAGCTGTTGACACCTTGTAATTTAAAAGGGCCAAATCTTACAGACTGACATTTCATACACTGACCATTTATTTATAATACCAATATCTTACAATAATCATAACCAGCTGGCCAAGCGTCACAACGCATACTGTGGCGTTTTACCAGTGGAATGATTGGAATGTAAAAGGCTTTGAATTTTACTGAATGGACATTCCGTTTTTAGAATGCAGAAGCAGGTGTCATTCTAAGCTGCAATCTCATTTATGTGACATCCAAACAGAGGGTTTACAGACTTCAGACGTCACATCAATGGGATTATCAGTTTATTACAATGTTGATTTCAATGTATAATAACGCATAACCATACATTATGTTGTCTTTTTTTCTTCTGGCCCTAGCCAGTTCAGGGCCAAATAGACCTTGCAATGATGGGTACCAAATTTACTTAAGTTTAGAAATCTTACCAATTTATAATATGTTTGATCTATTTTTTTTGAAGTGGTTTTTATTGAATTCCTATATATTGATCCACCGTACTCCAAGATTGGAATTAGCAACTGCTGAGTCATTTTTAACCTAGCATCTTTTGTAAGGCAAGTGGAGTCTCCTTGCTGCCCCAAGCTTTTGATTTGTTTTTTAACCAATGAGTTTATTTGTTCAACATATAAAAACATAGATTTGATAAATTTTTGTCAACAAGAGCCGCAGATATAACATTTTACATTCGTCTCACTAAGCCCATTTTTGAATTTTATTTCTAAATTCTTATTCAAATTTTCTTTTGTACGAAGTGAAAAATAAATACATTGTGTGTTTTATATTCAGCAGGAGACTTGAACTGGTGAACCATGTTTCCATTTTTGATGAATCATGCTGAAACTTATGTTCCAGTGAGGTGTGGCTGACATTTAAGTCAGTCTTTTGTACTAGTATACTGGAGGCAATGGTAACACATCTGTGGAGCTCCTTGTCTGACTTTGTAATCTTTGTAATTTTTATTGCTTTCCCCTCTGAGTTAACCCTGCAGAAAGGGACTGTTTGATCTTCCAGTAATCAGTCTTCACCTTTGATTCACACTAATGGATCTGAGCCTGAAGTGCTAGGATCCTGCGGGAGCCAGAGCGTTTCAGGAGGGCTGGCACCAAGGTAAGCTGCGTGCATGCGAGGCACCACGAGTGTGGCTAGCGCTGCATGGCTTACCTCAGCATCAGCCCTCAACTGCCTTGGCTCTTTTTTTTTCTCCACAATCAAGTGTGCATCAGTGATGAACGTCGCTCACCCACTGGGAATCACAACTTCACGTCTATATGACAGCAGTGTTCAGTTCCTCTCAGTTTTTAGTGTTTAAAGCTAGAGGCTATTATTTTTGTGTCAGTTTAGTGTTATTACAAAAATAATTTTCTCAGTCTCTCACAGCCCTACTGAGTCAGCAGTCGATGGCCATGGACAACATGGAAGGGAGCCTTCTCAGGCAAGCTTCTTTGACAGGAGGGCCATATCCAATCCACTTTTCCTGTTGGGGAAGGGTTCTGATGGTGGGTGGTCCTGTGCTTGGGGGTAGGTAAGGACAGGCCTCCCAGAAGCACAAAAAGAAGCAGGCCCATTCCTGATCTCAGTCAGGTTCTCGTTGTTGCTCAGCCTTGAGTTCTTCCTCTTCCTATCGGAAGGGGAAGAGGCAGTACAGCTTGAGGTCACCCTCTGCACAGTCTGCCATAGGATCCTCAGCTTCCCAGAGACTCAGTATCTCCCCGTCTTCCAGAGTCAGAGGCCCTCATCAGCACCGTCGGTGTCACAGGGGGCCTCCAGTGCTAGGAGGTTGAGGTTTCAGGCTAGGAGCCCCTCTCTGTCTGTTAGTGGGGACTCTGGTGGGCAGCAGCGGGTTGCAGGAGCAGAAAGATGGTGCAGTGCAAACACTCAAAGAGATCTCTTTAAAAGCAAAAAAATAAATAACCTAAGGTCTCAGCCTGGTAGTCCGAATAATGAAAAGAAGTATACCTGCATCATCTCTAAAATGCTTAATTATAAAAATAGAGCTAGTAAAAGCTGCAGTGCCTGAGAAAATAAGACCAGCTGATTTTAAACAGCATAACATGCACAATTTGTTAACCCTATAACTTTTTCATTTTAAGTCAGAATCTCACCAAACTTGGATTATTTACAGTTTGGAGGATGTCCTTTCAAATCCTATCTAAGTGGTCACAGAGGCCAAAATAAGGATTTGGCAGTCAAGTGCCATGAATAGCCTCTGGCTACCGGCATTTTCTAGCTGATCAGGAGCTACTCTGGTCAACCCCGGGAGCTAATGGCAAAAACAGCTGACAAATGTTACTAGAAGTCCAAAGTTTTTTCTTTTTTTCCTTTTTGGACACATGCCCTGTTGGTTTCGCTTCAATCCCATTTGATTTCAACTTTAAGAACCGATCATTTTTCTCTTTCCTCTCAAAGCCCAGAGAGGTAGAAACTAGTTGCTCTCAGCACAAGTCCTGCTATAACAAGAATGCAGCAGCTGCTACATTTTACTACAGCACATCAGGTTAAAACCTGTTTAATTCTGAAAGTATTTAAAATTTTTTTCCTTCTGCTAATACTTCTTCTCTGGCTGCTCAAATCTCGGACTGCAGCAGCAGCACAGACTCTTAGAGCTCAATTGTGCTCCAGCAAGCCCCACCCACTCCACAGAACACGAGCCCCTCTGTGTCAGCATGTTTGTCTCAGTAAACACACACTTTTACCTGTTCTCCTGCACTGCTGTAACCACCTTGGTATCTATGACTGCATTACCTTTTTATTGTTCTTGCACAAATTTGCAAAAATAAAGTATATGCTGAACCCATCTAAGGTACACCGGCAGAGGAGGAAGTGACTAGTTGCTGTTTCAGACTCTGAGCTTAGGCAGTATGACCTAACAGTGCCCTTCATCCTGCCTTGTAGTTTCTGTATTGGAATTGTTAAACCCTTAGCTGCACCGGTTCTGAGCAGGAGCTTCTTCTGGATTTGCCAGCAATGGACCTTACTAATAAAATAAACGGACAGTGTCTTTACCTGCTGTGACATGCCATGCATGATCTTCCTGGACATAAAGTCTCCACCACTCATTCACACTAGTGGGATCTATGCTGGAGGTGCTAGGACCCAGCGGGAGCAAACTTTTCAAGAGGGTCAGCGCCAGAGATGGAGCCGCGAGGAATCAGCACCACGAGCCGTGGCTCATGCAGTAAAGACTACCTCGGCGTCGACCCTCCAACCTCCACAGTTCCTTTTTTCCCCCGCCATCGAGTGCGCTTCAGTGACGATGTTGCTCACCCACTGGGAGTCAAACTTCGAACTAGCAGCATAGTTTTCAGTTTATTGTTTTGTAATTTATCTTCGAAAGTACCGAGTAGATTTAATTTATTGATTAATAAAAGAAGTCTTCAACCCTCCATTGACGGAGTCGACCATGAGCAGGTCAGGTGACAGTAGGGAGACTTCGTATGAAAGCTGTTAGTCAGCCGGGCTGGGTCCAGTCCACCGCCCTTCCCGGAGGGTGGGTCTGACAATGGACGGTCAGTGCTCAGGGAGATGGGCGATCCCCCCGAAAGCATAAAAGGAAACAGTCCCATTCGTGGCACCATTCGGCCTCGAGTTCTTCTTCGGCGCACAAGTCGAGAAAGAGAATGCATCATTCGAGGTTGCCTTCTGGTATGTCTGCGCGTCGACAGTCGGTCATTGGGGCTAGGCACCGGTCTCCTCCTCTCTGAGTCACCAGTTTCTGGCTCTGGTGCCTGTCCTCTTCGACATCGGCACATGTCCCCGCCTATTGGATGGGCCTCCGATGAGCAGTTTCACCAGTGGGCTGCTCTTATGGAGCAGTGGGCTTGGAGGTTAGTCCAGCTGCTTGGCCCGGTCACTCTGGGGCCTTGGGTTACTCGAGGGACTTGGTAGGGCGGTTGGACCTTCCCTAGTGGCATGGCGCCTTAGGCTCTGTGTGCAGGTGTCCCCCAAAGTATGGGAGTTGCGGCGCAGAGTGCCCGCACTAATGCCTTTATCTTTCTGTTAATTTTCCTTCAAATCGCAGTTTTCTGAACCTTGGGACACTTTCGGAGCCGTCCGCTGTGCTGGGAGCTCTGTCGGTGCCGTCTGCAGCACTGGGGGCTCTGTCGGCACCGTGGCCTTTGTCAGCGCCGTGTCTTGGGCTGTTTCCGATGGCGCTGACTTCCTTGGGTTCAGCACCGTGTTCTTCATCGGCGCCGATGCTTGTTGCGGCGCCGTCCAGCCTCCAGGGCTTTTCGACTCAGAGTCCTTCCTCTTCTAATTTCCATTCTGATTTTCACTCCTTTCCTGTCCATACAGTCCCCCCTGGACTTTTAGGAAATTATTTTGAGCCTGACCCAGATCTTTGTCTGGGTGATGATGTTGAAGGAGCAGGGATTAATCCTGCTGCAGAGCCTGTGGTCAAAGACCTTTCCTTTAAGTCTCTGCTGAAACATTTAAATTCTACTCTTTCTCTCCAGACTACAGAAATCGATCCTGGGAAGATTTTAAGACTCCAATACCTACATGTCCCAGAGATCCCTATGGATTGAACTTCTCCGGTACAGCCATCTTTTGAGACCCTCTCTCAGATGGTATGGAACAATCCTGCTCTCATCCCTTCTCTGGCTAAGTCCATAGATAGGAAGTATGCCCCTGCCAAGGATTGACCCATATTGACCTCACAAGCTTTTGCTGATCCCATTGTAGTCTTGGCAGAGAATGACAAGGCTGTCCTTCCTCAGGCATCTACAGCCTGGCCTATCAATAAAGAATCTCATAAGATAGACACCTTAGGTAAGAGAGTCTTTGCTGCCTCCACCCTGGGTATGCATATTGCCAGCTACTAGGGCTTTTTTTCTCAATATGATTATGTCCTTTGGCATTCGCTCAAGCAAATGGTAGAAGCTCTGCCTGAGTCGGAAACTAATTCAGAGCTACTTCACACCATAACCAGGGGCATACAGTCCAATAATCAACAGGTTAAAGCTGCAATGGACGCTTTCAATACTGCTTCTTGAGCAGCGGCGGCGGGCATTTGTACCAGTCACCACTCTTGGCTGCGTACTTCAGGCTTCAGAAATGATGCCCAGCAGCAGGTCATGGCCTTACCCTTCGGTATGCATCTGTTCGGACCCCAGGTGGAACAAGCTCTGGAGGCCACACAGAAGACCAGGGTCAGCCATTAAGACAGCTCAATCTGCACCCCTCTGGGGTGCCACAAGCGCTGTTTCACAACTGTCAGTCCTTTCAGGGCAAAGGCGGGAGGGCTTTAACAAAAGCTACAGCCCGCAGCCACAAAAGAAAATGCAGCAGAAGGCATAAGGCCCCAAAGCGCAGTGCCACCTTCTGAGTTCTTGGCCCAGGTCCCACCTCAAGTGACTCTTCCTCAGCGGTAGGAGGACGTCTGACTCAGTTCTACGACTGGTGGAAGTCTATAACATCAGACAGATGGGTCCTCTGGATAATCCGCGAGGGGTATTCGCTCAGTTTTTCAGAACCCCGGATCATCCCCAAATGACAGCCCAGGCTGTCGGCAGTACAGTCAGACCTTCTTGCTTCCAAGGTGCAAGGCTTTCTGAACAACAGGGCAGTAGAAGTAGTTCTGCCAGACCAACGAAACGCAGGTTTCTACTCCGATTACTTTCTAGTTCCGAAGCAAACTGGAGGCATGCACCCCATTCTGGATCTCAGAAAGTTAAACAAATTCCTTCACAAGGAAAAGTTCAAGATGATATCTCTAGATACCCTTCTACCATTGATTCATCAATATGATCGGCTAGCCTCCCTGGACATGCAGGATGCCTACCAACACATTCTTGTACACCCAAAGCACCACAGATACCTGAGGTTTGTAGCGGTGGGTCAACATTATCAGTTCAGAGTCCTGCCCTTTGGGCTATCTTCAGCGTCGCGAGTTTTTACAAAGTGTTGTACAATTCTCACGGCGCATCTCAGGAAAATCGGATTTCAAGTGTTTCCATATCTGGACGACTGGCTTCCAGCAAGCCCTTCCAGGCAGGGAACTCTGGATGCCGTAGCCAAGGCTTCAGACTTCCTCATGTCCATGGGAGTCCTGCTAAATCGCAACAAATCGCAGTTGCAGCCCTCCCAGAAACTCCTTTTCATAGGAACTCTTCTGGATACCTCCTGTGCGAAAGCTTTTTTCCCCAGAGGACAGGAGGAGTGATATCCTACAGATGGCCTGATACATCAGAGACAACAGTTCGGTTTGAGTTATCTCGATGCAACGGATGCTGGGTCTCATGGCATCCTCGGTGTTCACTGTACCCCATCACGTCTCCACATGAGAACCTCTCAGTGGATGCTCAGTACTCAGTGGTCCCCAACCACTCACCCTCAGTCCTCTCCCATCAAGGTGACAGAACCTCTAAAGAGGTCACTCACCTGCTGGTCACAGGAGGACAACCTTCTGGACGGGTATCCCTTTGCTCCTCTGGATCATAAGATCTCCATTACCACCGACGCGTCCCTGATGGGGTGGGGAGCTCACTGCCAGAATCTCCACACCCAAGGTACGTGGACTCAGGACAAGTCCCGGCTTCACATAAACATCCTGGAAATGAGAGCCACCCTCTTTGCAGTCTGGGCCTTGAAGGACATACTCTGTCACAAGAACATTCTCCTTCAAACGGACAACAAAGAAGTGATATATTACATCAACAAGCAGGGAGGTGCACATTCTTACCCATTATGCAGAGAAGATATGAGTGTGTGGGAATGGTTCCTGGAGTACACGGCTTTAATCCACGCGTTTACCTACCAGGCGCGCAGAATCTAATCATAGACCGTCTCAGCAGAACGGAGATAGATCCTCACGAAAGTGGTCTCTTTGACTCAAATCACACTCAGTCACTTCAGAGAGTAAGGAACTGCAGACTTGGACCTTTCTGCATCCCCACTCAGCGCAAAACTGCCTCTCTTCTGCTCCAGAAATACAGGCCTGGCATTTTCTCTCAGGATGCGTTCAGGCTGCAGTGGACAAAACTCTTTCTAAATGCCTTTCCTCCTCTTCCTCTAGTTCAGAGGGTACTTCTGAAATTCAAGTCTCTGAGACAGAATGATTCTCATTGCTCCCTTCTGGCCTTGACAAATATGGTTCCCGCTGCTCAACAGTGTGTCGGCAACCTTCCCGAAGGCACTTCCCCTTCAGATGAACCTTCTGACCCAGGGGCCCTTGGTCCATCCCAATCTGAAGGCGCTTCACCTTCACGCTTGGTTCCTGAAGAGATAGAGGTGAATAGGTTCAGTGTTTCCCGTAGGGTTTCAGATATTCTCTTGGCTATGCGTAAACCAGCCACTAGAAAGACCTACACAGCCAAATGGAAGTGTTTCTCTCTCTGGTGTGCAAAATCCTCTTCAAACCCTTTTTCCTGCCCACCAAATAAAGTCAGTGTAACTTTTAGATCTCTTAAATTCAGGTCTGCAGTACTCTACTGTCAAAGTTCATCTCTGTGCCATTTCTGCTTATCAGAGCTGGTACATTCCTTGTCTCTGGCTCAGTTACCTGTAGTTAAGAGGTTTCTTAAGGGTATCCTGCATACCAGACCTCCTATCAGACATAGCTTGGGACATTAATCTTGTGTTAGACATGCTCACTTGGAAACCTTTCGAGCCTTTAGCTACCTGCGAGTTGAAGTTCCTCACTTGGAAAACGGCCTTTCTGGTTGCCATCACTTCGGGCTGTAGAGTTTCTGAAATACATGCTCTGGTCACAGACTCCCCGTACACTGTATTTCACAAGGACAAAGTAGTTCTTAGGACTCGCCCTATATTTCTTCCTAAGGTTGTCTCAGAATTTCATCTAAACCAACTTTTAGTCCTACCTACCTACTTTGCTAACTTTCAGAATGAAGGGGAACGTACCTTTCATTCTTTAGATGTTAAGAGAGCACTGCAATTCTATCTGGATAGAATAAAGAAATTGTAGCCAACAACTGTTTTTTTTCTCAGTGAGACCCGCTGGTCAACCTGTCGCTATTAGGTGCATTTCAGTTGCATGTTAGCATGCCTCCGCCACTGCTATTCTATGGCACAGGTTAAGCTAGAAGGTAGAGTGTACACTTACTCTACTAAAGCAGTCGCGGCATCTCTGGTGGAAATACGCAATATGCCCATTGCAGATATTTGCAGTGCGGCTACACGGAGCTCAGTGCATACTTTTGTTAAGCACTATGCTTTAAATGTCCATGCCAGACGACATCTGTCATTTGGGAGTACTATTCTTAATGGACTTCTGTCCTAAGTATGTGAGCTCTTAGTTTCTCCTGCCGCCCGTCTCGGGGTTGTTAGCTTGATTAGTGTGAATGAGTGGTGGAGACTTCGTCCAGAAGATCAAGAATTACAGTAGGTATGTAATTTCCATTTCTGGCAGGTCATGCATCAGTCGTGCGTGCTTACGAACAACATGTTCAGTTCCATTGCGTCACCATCCACGCCACCCTGAACTACAAGGCAGTAGACTTGGCTAACAGTGACCCAGCTGCAGCTCAGATGTGCTCGTCGTCCATTCCTGCCTGATGCACAAATAGTGGTTGTGGAAGCACCGCTGCTTCTGTTGGAGAGCAACAGATGCTACTTCCACAAATATAAGTGCGAATGAGTGCTGAGCACCCCTGTATTTCAATCCCTGGCATCAGGAAAGGGTAGTCGCTGACCTTTGAAGGTGGAGTTGTCACAAAATATTGTCTGCAGTCCTGAAGCCGTGATGGCAGGTGTAAGAGGATGGAGGAGGAGCCTGGAAAGGGATGTGTACTCTTGGGCAGCAGTGAGTTACTGAAGCCCTTGGGACAGCCCTAGGAAGGAATTCAGATCCCAGACTACATGAATAAATTATTTACAGCCTTAGACAGGAGGGAACATGCATTTATGAAGGAGAATGGAATCATTTGTAATCACATCTTCCAGAAATCAGTCTTCACCATTGATTCACACTTATGGGTTCTGAGCTGGAGGCACTAGGACCCTGTGGGATCCAGAACTTTCACCAAGGCACGCTGTGCTCATACGTTGTGCTGTGAGGGAGGAGCTTGTGGCACAGGCTTACATCAGCACCAGCTTTCAACTGTCTCAGTTCCTCTTTTCCCCACCGTGGAGTATGCTTCAGTTTCAGGATTGTTCACCCACCGGGAGTCGGAAGCTCATGTCTGTATGATAACAGCATTCAGTTCTTCTCAGTATTAGTAGGGAGCCTCCTCTTGCAAGCTGCTCTGACAGCAAGGGGCGGTCTTGTGTTTGGAAGGCAGGACAGTCTTCCCATAAACACTAAAAGCAGCAGGCCCTTTCTTGATCCTGGTCTGGGGTGGACTGACACTCAGCCTGTGGGAAGGTGAAGAAACTGGATGGTTCGAGGTCACCCTCTGTGAGATTTGCTGCAAGGTCTTCAGCATCCCAGAGAGGAAGGCCTTCACCAGTGTGGTCAATGTCATTGATGGCTTCTGCTCGTGGGAGGTCGAGGTCTCTAGTCCGAAGTCCCACCCTGTCTTCCTGTTGGGACTCTGGTGGGCTGTTCCACCATTGGGCAGCTCTTATGGAGCAGTGGGTGCAGTGTCCGGCTCATTTTCCTCTGCCTGCAGAATCGGGCCCAGGTCCCTTGGGGCTAGGGGCCCTGGAACCATGGGCAGGGCCTTCAAGCTGGGTAGAGCCTTTGGCTCAGTCAGCAGTTCCAGGGCCCTAGCCAGTGGGCATGCCGACTCCTGCCCCACTGACCGCACCCCCATTCAGTGTAACTGCTTTGGGACCAGCCTCAGTAAAAAACCATTTTTTTTCTTTTATTGACTGTATTTTATGTGGTACAAGTACCTAAAATACTTACATTCAAGAGACAGCATCAAGTAAACTTTAAAATACAGTGTTATATTTCTTAAGGATAGTGCAACATGCCCCTATTTGAAACCTCAAGTTGGGGACATGCACATTATTTAAATATAGTAGTATCACTCAGTACTGAACCACACTACAGTCAGTGCTCTCTGGAGATTAGAATTAGTACAGTGGCTCAAAGTAACATTCCATGCCTACTGGCTTGAATAAACTATACTCTTTATTTCACATTTAATGTTAAACTCAAACTTATGAGTATTCTTACAGCTCTTTTAAAGAAGATTCCTAGACCCTTCATCCAAATTGTGCAGTAAAATTAAACTCAACAATATTTTAACACATAATATTTGTAATCCCAATAAACTGATTGAGAGATAACTTTGCACTGGTGTCTTGTTGCTATTTCGTCTTACCTTGCTCATAAATATATGGGAGCTCAGAGTCTCACATTGTCTTGATGCTCCTCCATTTGCCGAGGGTTAACAGATGTGCAAGATGATTGTAGCTTCAGAGAACATCTCCGCCCATGAACGGAACAACTGCACCACACCTTGCTCCCAATGGCGAGGAACAGCATTGAGATAGCCATTTAAATATTCAGGACCCATATTAAAAAGACAGAAACAAAATAGCAGTCATGTATAATAAAACTCATTTACAACACCACTCAAAACTCTGCATAACACTACCAGGGCGGCTTCCATCCCTTGGCCGGCTTAATCAGAGGGGAACCTACTTCTGTTTATGTATAATACCATCCACACGTATTAAATGAAAAACGCTTTCCTTATAGGACCCCTAAGTTAAGCTTTAAGAGAAATAATCACTTTACAAGGCTACAGTCATATTAATCAAGAACCATTCGATGTCCCTGCAACTCATGCTGCCCCGTCTTCGGCATCGGATTCATCGAGTAGTACTTTCTGGTTGATTGCAGGCAGTTTCAGAGCAAACTCCTCTGCTGATCGAGGGTCTGTATAGTGATATCGTTTGTCTTGAAACACGAATTGGAGCCTGCCAGGAAAAACGATCCGGTAAGTGATCCCTGCTTTCCTTAATGGCTGATCTACCCTCTCAAATGCCTTCCGACGCATTCTGGTGGGATACGAATAGTCCAGGAAGAATAACATTTTCTGATTCCCCTGTCTTTATGGGATATTGCTCTCTGATAGCTCATAGCAGCACATCTCGGTCTCTGGAAGATGCCAGGGTGAATAGGATGGTACGAGGCCCCTCTGTTGCTGCAGTCACTCTTTGAAAAGAAATTTTGTGTGCCCGTTTAACAGACACCGTGTGGCCCAGCCCTACAGCCTCCGGGAGCCAGCGTTCCGGAAAGGTGCCCAAATCTCCTCCTTCAAACCCCAGGAAATCTTACTGTATTCTAACTTATGCTGTATGGTCTCACCATAGGACTGCCCCGGAGCCGAAATGGTTAATAGAACCTATGCAAATGATGGAATGCTTAGCTCGAGCTCTGTTTTCAAATCACTGTCCCCGGTAAACAACTCCAAACCGTCAGATTCTTTACTCCGCTTGCCTCAGTAAGACGTCTCCAGAGAGCTCTCCTTCATTGCTTGAGGAAACTTGTTTTTTCTCAGTTATTTATCAGTAAAATTATTTTATTTGGTATTCTTTTCACTATCCTTGGTTTTCAGGTAGTAATTGTTTAGATTTTTAGTCAGATGGGGCAAGTAGTCATTTTCCTCCTGGTTCTTTAACTGAGGAAACCAACAGTCTCCCTTCTTACTTTTTATTAATTTTAAAAAGTTAAATATTCTGTTCCGACTCTGTATAGTCTATTTGTTACTATTATTTTAATTTTAACTGGGGTAACTCCTGGTTTATCATTATCTGAATTCAGCCGGGGTAATGCCTGGTCTGTTATTATTTGAATTCTTCCGGGGTATTTCCTGTTTTTTGTGGCTGGTTCGTCTAACCGACAAAAATATATATACACTTCTAGTGTGGTGATCTGGGTTATGTCACAGAAAACCAAAAAGGGAACAGGACCCACAGGTTTCCAGCACTGTACTGAGTGCGGAGAACTTTTTGCAAAAGCAGATCCACGTTTAATTTGTTTATTCTGTCTGGGGTCTGACCACTTGCAGACCGATTGTGAGATTTCTGCTAACTTTCCTCAGTCTATCATAGAAAGATGTTTAAAATGGCTGAAGGGAAGGATGGCTGAATAGGCTGCTAACTCAGCCGTGGGCAGCCAGATGAACCGGAGTGGCTGCCCTCTGAAAGAGGCGATGGCTCTTCTTCCAAAGCATTACCACAGATAAGGCTGCTGAACCGGCTGTTGCAGTTAAGAAAAAGAAGGAAAAGCTCCAGGAACCACGACCGAAACAAAACGCGGTTCCTTCTGCCAAAGAGATCACTAATGCGATCAGAAGAATTCAGTTTCTTCAGTCCCTGGTTACGGTTGGCAAGCAACCGTTTCCTCAAACTCCCGGTTCAAACTCAAACCCCAGTTTAATAGACCAAAGTGGGGAGCCTTTTGGGGACGATGACTTTGGAAATGAGCACGATGATGGCGAGGATTATGGGGATCCTGTTGATCCAGACATTTCTGCTGATCCTCAGACCAGACTCCTGACAAGGGAACAGATGATTTTACCTCATATTTTGCTTTCATGAAGCAAGTGGCTCAGTCCCTGCCTCCCATCCCAGGAATCTGTAGAGGATGAAGAGGAAGAGGATTATAAGGAGATAATGGACGTGCCAGCATCAAAAAGGTTGCTCCTCCCACTACATAAGTGTCTGAGAAAACAGACTGTGAGAGTGCTGCAGACTCCCACTTCTGTTCCACCCACAGACAAGAAGGTGGACAAGAAGTACTGGGTGGCTAAGACTGGGGCTGAGTTTCTCTTTGGGCACCCCAGCCATGAAGGTGTTGTGCAGGCTGCAGCTTGAAAGCTAGCATCCCTCTGGCCTCCCACCCCCAGACAAGGATTCTAGGAGGGTGGATTCTATAGCTAAAAAAGTATATTTGGGATCTTCATTGGCTGTTAGGCAGGCATCTTATATGTCCTACATAACCAGGTACAAAAGAACATGTGGTCCACAGTGCTGCAGATTGCTAAGGCAGCTCCCACTCCCTTGGCTGCTGACCTGCAGGAAGCTGCAAAAAGGGGTATCAAAGCTAAGAACAGTTCAAGATGGCTGTGGACTCTAATGACACTGCATCCAGGCAGATGGCATCTGCTATGTCGCTTAGGAGGTTTGCCTGGCTTAGAACCACCAATCTGACACAAGATACCCAGACTAAAGCCATGGATTTTCCCCGACCTTGTGTCTCTGTTTGGGGAGCAAACAGGACATGAAAATGGATGAATACAAGGCTGCATACAAGAGTGCAGCAGCTAAGGAAAGAGCTTCAACCCCAGAAGCAAGGGGTGGCAGAGGCAGACCTGCTTATAGGCCTTTTTTTCTAGCCTCAGGTTTTTCCCCAGTATCAGCCAAGGGGATATTTCAGAGGCAGGGGCAGTGGCCGCAGTAGCCATAGTGTCCAGCCAGCAGCACAGGCCAGACACCCTGAGGGGACTGTTCAGGTTGCCTCCCCAATTCCAGTAGGGGGCAGGCTGGCCCACTACTTCCACGAGTGGGAAAATATCACCACAGACAAGTGAGTCCTGGAGGTAGTGATCCAGGGGCTTGTTCTCAGCTTCAAGGCAATGCCAAAGCTGAGGTCAAGAGCCTTCAGACCTTTTTCCCATCAGAACCAGCCCTGCTGTAAGAGGAAGTTTCAAGGAAAGGGCCTGTATTCAAGGTACTTCCTCGCAATAAAGAAAACAGGGGAGTGGCGACCCATTCTGGACCTCTGATACTTGAAGCCAGCATCTGTCAAAACCAGAATTCAAGATGGTTACTCAGGCTACCATACTACCCACCCTAAGACAGGGAGACTGGCTAGTATCCCTGGATCTGAAGGACGCCTACTTTCATATCCCAGTCAGAAGGTCGCACAGAAAGTACCTCAATTTCAGGTTGCTATCAGGCCATTACTAGTTCAGGGCAGTGCCTTTCGGACTGACATCTGCTCCAAGGGTGTTCACAAAATGTCTGGCTGTGGTAGTGGCACACCTAAGGCGACAAGGGTGTCAGTTAGGGGTGTCACGATAATAAAATTTTGACGATACGATAACCGTGATGAAATTATCACGATAACCTTGTTATCACGATAATTTTGCCACTTGTGCAGCAATGTTAGCAAAACTATTTAAATTCTGTTTTTTACGTAATTTACATATGTGACTTTTCAAGCATTGCTGTGCATTTATGCACATTATTTTGAAGTCTGTGGTAAAATAATGCAGAGTAAAATATTTAAAATTTTTTTTTAATTTTTTCATAATAAAATCTCTGAAATTTATACGGAGAGTGTGGCGAACGCATGGAATGGCCTTCCTGAGGGGGTCATGGGATCCAAAACAGTGGCAGAATTCAAGAATGCATGGGACAGACACAAGGCAGTTTTGGTAGGAAGTAGGAGGAAGTATGCTGTTGGTTAACTAAGATCTGCAGCTTATCCAGTAAGTAAGGAAATGGGCAAACTGGGTGGGCCAAGCGGTTCTTATCTGCCGTCAGAGTCTCTGTTTCTATAAAATTGCTTGCATTTTTTCCATAAAAATTAAAATACACAATTAATACGTGTTATACACAAAGAGTACGATACCTTTTAAAATGTGAATGAGCAAATATTTTTACTTGCTTGTTTAAAGAGCGCCTTTCCCGGATTTTTCTCCTTGCCTGTAAAATCATCAAGAGACTCCCTTACGTGACTGGGAGTTCATCTATAGTAGTTGAAAAATGTTCTCCTTAGCCCCCCAACGAAGGGAAGGGATCGTATTTCCTCCCTAGGGGTTAGCCGCTCGATCCCTTCCACTTCCTGATCACCAGTGCCATCCCCATGCTTCCTTGTTTCGTGAGGTCATTATATGCGTAGTGCGGGGATGTGCATGTTGCATGCAAGTCTACGGGGTAGCATTTTAAAACTTATTTTTATGATTTTAACCTGACGACTTGTACAAATTGGAGTCAGTGTTCAAGTAACACAAGCCTTGTTACTTTTGTTAGATCAGGGTGGAGTCTTGTATGTAGCCTGCCTAGATTTCAGTAAGGCTTCCAACACCATTCCACATAGGCGACTCATAAACAAGCTGGGCAGCCTGGGAGTGGGTCCAAAGGTAGTAAACTGGGAAAGAATTTAGTTGGGGGATAGACGGCAGAGAGTGGTGGTAAACAGAGCTCACTCTGAGGAAGAGAGGGTGACCAGCAGGGTGCAACAAGGATCAGTACTAGGACTGGTCCACTTTTTAATGTCTTTTATTAGCAACATTGCAGAGAGGCTGGAAGCGAAAGTACACCTTTTTGCTGATGACACAAAGATCTGCAGTAGGGTAGGCACTCTGGGGGAGGGGTGGGAGTGTGTGTGTGTGTGTGTGTGTGTGTGTGTGTGTGTGTGTGTGTGTGTGTAAAATGAATAGAGATCGAAGAAAGCTTGAGGAGTGGTCAAAAATGTGGCAACTAGATTCTGTGCTAAGAAGTGCAAAGAAACCCAGGGCAGCATACAAGATGGGGGGGCGTAGTGGTACTGATAACAACCAAGCAGGAAAGAGACCTGGGGTAATCATATATGACAACCCAAAGGTGGCCAAACAGTGTGACAGGGCAGTGGGGAGAGCTAGTGGGATGCTAGGGTGCATAGGAAGGGTATCACCAGTAGAAAGGGAGGTGGTGATACCACAGTATAAAGCATTGTTGAGACCTCACCTAGAGTACTGTGTCCAGTTCTGGAGACCCATCTCCGGAAGTACATAGAGTAGAAGCAGTCAAGAGGAGGGCAACTAAAATGATGCAGGGCCTGCATCAAAAGCCCTATGAGGGGAGGCTAAAGGACTGCAATATGTACAACCTGGAGAAAAGGGGGGTTATGATAGAGACTTTCAGATGCCTCTTGGATATAAATAGGGTACACAAGGGAAGCATTTTCAGAAAAAAAAAAAAGATGCTCAAGAAAAGGGGTCATTCTCTGATCTGGAGGTAGATTCAGGAAATGTGAGGAAGTACTTCTTCACAGAAAGAGTAGTGTATACTGGAAAAGCTTCCAGTGTGGAGGTGGTGGGGGCAAAAACTGTGAGTTCAAGACGCGATAAGACAGGCATAAGGAACCTTATTGGTTAGGAAAGGAGGTAAAGCTGGAGATCAAGTAGGGTCTGCGATATCACATTAGGTAGGGGAAAATGGGCAGACTAGATGGGCTAAGCAGTCCTTATCTGCCAGTTTGATGTAAGTATGTCGACTGGTGCACATACCTTCCCCCCCATTTCTTTTTCCTATCACTTGGGCTGGCACATGTGCGATGGTGCGAGTATGTGACGTATGTACTCTGCCCCTGAACGCAGTCAGAAGGCTGTTATTGTTGCATCATCCACCTTTCCCTAGATTGCGATCAGGCAGTGGTTTGCTCTGTCTCCTGTCCTCAAAAAAGGAGTGCCATTGCCAGCCTGGTGGCGCTGAGGGTTGAGGTGCTGGATGCCACACCGGTGACCCAGGTTCAGGAACAAGCTCGGGTTACCGGGGGTCAGCAGCGGTGAGAGAAGATCGAACATCCAGAGGACTGCTCTTCTCTCTCAGGGGAGGGAGGACATGTCCCACTTGTTGACTGCCATCTGGTGATGGCTGGAGGGCAGGACGGGTTGGGAGGCACACGCTGATGTCATGACGTTTGAGGGAGGGGAGACGGGAGAAAACAAGAAAAACTGAACCCTGGCAGGCTCAGTGATGGCTCCTGACATCCGCGGGGGTCGGCCCCGGTGATCTGGATTGGGTTTCTGGGGGAGAGGGAGTGCTGGTCCCCTCTCTGTTGGCTCTGCTGCAGGGGGCAGTCTGCCAGGGACTGGCTGGGGACAATGATATGGGGACGTTGGGAGCTGGAGTGGTGAATCTCTTCATGAGGGAAGGGCGCAGCCCCTGCCAGGGGCTCCTCTGGGGGGTAAAAAAATCTGAATGAAAAAGGAGAGCTCTCGACGGATGCTCAGTCCTCCTTCATGCAGTCAGCCCTCAAGTGACCCAGGTCTATTTTTGAACCTGGTTTACCAGCATGGCAGCAGGTGAGGTGCTCAGGCCCTCAGAACCCCATGCCACATCACCAGCACTGCATTTCTTATTTTAAGGAAAAAAAACTAAAAATCTTTTAGGAGGATGGTGGTGAATCAGGAATCATGGTTGCAGCTGGAAAAGGGATGCGCTGCTGGTAAAGCAAGCTGGGGTGCTTTGCCACTGTACATCGCGGTATATCATTCTGTACGATAACCGTGATAATGTTGTTTTTTTTTTTTTTTTACAACGATAAGTTATTGTCAGTGGTAATTATCATGATATATCGTCATATCGTGTTATCATGGCATCCCTAGTCTCAGTGTTTCCCTACCTGGACGACTGGCTGATAGTAGGCCAGTCACACCAGCAAGTAAGGGAGGCTCTGTCAATAGCACAAGACACTCTCTACTCCATGGGGGTTCTAGGTGAACCACAAAAAGTCTATTCTGGAACCAGTTCAGCTGCTCAGATTCATAGGGGCAGAACTGGATACAAAAAAGGATGGCTTTCCTACCTCAGGACAGGGTGGACTACCTTATCTAATTGGCCAGTTCCCTCAAACTTCACATCTCCAGGCCAGCAAGGCACTTCCTAGGCCATATGGTAGCTTCCACAGCCTGTGTCAGGGGCCAGGTTCCAGATGAGACATTCATTTTCATTTAAGAGATCACTGGCTCCAGAGAAGGTATTCTCTCTCAAAGCTAGTTCCAGTCAGTCACTTTTCTCCAAGCCCTACAGTGGTGGCAGGAAAGGGGCAATCTCAGGCAAGGAGTGCCTTTCCTGCAGCAGGTTCCCTCTCTGGTACTCACAACAGATGCATCCGTCCTAGGGTGGGGAGCACATCTAGGGCATCACATGGCACATGGGAAAAGCAGGAATCTCTCCTGCATATCAACTTATTAGAACTCAGAGCAGTTCTTCTGGCTCTCAGTCATTTGTCAATCAGATAAGAGGAAAGGTGGTTCATGTTAGAACAGACAACACAACCACCATATACTACATAAACAAACAAGGGGGCACAAGGTCAATTCCTCTGTGCACAGAGGCAATGAGAAGTTGGGCCCTTGCATACTCCCTGAATGTTTTCTTGTCAGCTGTCTACCTCCCAGGAAAGGACAATGTCTTAGCAGATGCCCTCAGCAGAATAAATCAGAATCACCATGAGTGGTCACTGAACAAACAGGTCTTGGGGACCATTTTCAGGAGATGAGGCACCCCACAGGTGGATCTGTTTGCAGCCCCAGACAACCACCAGCTCCCACAGTATTGCTACAGACCTCCCATCAAGGGCACAATCCCTCTGGATGCACTTCTGCTGGACTGGACGGGGAGGTTCCTGTATGCTTTCCCTCCTTTTCCTCTGTTACTGAAAGTGTTGAACAAACTCAGGGTTCAACCACCTTCAGTGATCCTCATTGCTCCAGACTGGGCCAGACAGCATTGGTACTCCATGATCCTATCATTGTCAGTGGTCAAGCCAATAAGTCTTCCCAGGAGATGCAACCTGCTGTCATCCTCACAGGGCAGGATTGTGTATCCCAATCTGCAGTCCCCCTGACTCAAAGCATGGCTCTTGAGCACTTAGAGGATTTATTTATTTATTTATTTAGCTTTTGTTAACCGGGTAGGTACACTAGACAAGTTGTATGCCTATTTTCAGGAACAACCTGGGAGAGTACAGACAGGTATTACAGATACAACAACACAGCATGGCAGGTAAACTAGTACATTTTGTAACTAAGTACATTGAGTCAACAAAACAACAAGGCAAAGCAGAGATCATCTGTAAGACAGAAGATGGTAGAGTACATAGTGAGCAAACATTAGGGTAGTATTGAACACACATAGCATAGACAAGTGCATAGGAAAGTTGGAACAAGATCGTCAACCAATTCGATTCAGATTGTGTTCCAAGTAAAAGAGTGCCGTGGTGGTCCGGAACCTAGGACAATAATGCTAGGGAGGCTTAGGGCACTCACACCCTGAGGCCAGCTTCAGATGTCCCCACAGGGATTTCCAGAAACACAGGTGGGAGGGGGCGGTGCGAACCTGCTCAGGAAAGGAGCTCCAGAGCCTGGGAGCACATGCAGCGAAGTCCCTGTCCCCATGAGGGTGCAGGTGGGGGTACTTGTATTCCTGGACCCTGAGACATGAGAGGTAAGAGGGGTGGTCAGCAGGAGCGAGGCTGAGCCAGCCCGGGGGTGGAGCCAGTGCTGATCACTTTACTCACGAGGCATCCTAGTCCAAAGTTTAGGTGATTAGTGGAGAGAGCCAACCTAGCTTGTCATAGAGTTCACAGTGGTGGGTGAGGCAGGGACTGACCAAGGCGAAACAGCAGATATTGTTATGCGTCGTGTGCCACCGAGTAAGAAGGGTTTTAGAGGTACGCAACAGGTGTGAGACCATAACTGGAGTGAGGGGAGTAGTATTCCCTAGCAAGTGCCAGGCGAGCAGCTAAAGTCAGGTTATATTTTGGCCCTATAGGCCAGACCCAGCTTACAGTTTACGGCTCTGCAGACATTGAGGATGTGGCTCCCTAAGTCCAGTTGGGGTCAAGTGACACCCGAGGTATTTGAGGGTGGTCACTGTGTGAGGAAGTTCCATCTGCACAGTTGATGCGCAGAGGGACTGGAGAGGCAAGTGTCTTGGCTGAGGATCCAAATAGCATAGCCTGCATTTTTTCAGGTTGAGGACCAACTTCTGTTGGGTTAGTCAAGCCTGAATATTCTTAAAGTCCTCAGACAGGTGGTGATTGAGGGTAGCTGTATCCCGGGAGTGGGCCAGGAGAACCAGATCATCCGCATAAAGGGTGACCTTACAGTTAGTTACAACGGCAGGGAGATGGTTAATAAAGAGAGAGAAGAGAATGGGTCCCAAGACCGAGCCCTGAGGAACGCCAGAGGTCACGGGTAAGGGATCTGAGAGGACTTTATTGAATTTGGTCAGCTGTAATCTGCCATGCAGGTAGCCAGTTAACCATTTCTGAGCTGTGGGGGACAAGCCAAGGGACCTCATCTGTGTACAGAGCGGGGCATGGTCAACAAGGTCAAAGGCCTTGGACAAGTCAATGAACACCGCTCCAGAGTTTCCCTTGGTCCATGGCTGCTCTGATACTGGAAGAGACTGAGACCAGGGCCATGATTGTGCTGTTCCCTTTACGAAAACCGTGCTGGGCGGGGGACAGCAACTCGTGGGCTTGAATGTACTCAGAGAGTTGTTCAGCTACTACTTTTTCAAGGAGCTTGCTGATGGCCGAGAGGATGGCGATCGGCCGATAGTTGTCAGGGACTTTAGGGTTGCCCTGCTTTAGCATGGGGACAACCCTGGCCACCTTCCAGATATCAGGAAACTCCCTGTGGCAGGGACAGGTTGAGAATGTGGGCCACAGGGGAGGCAATGTGGGCTCTAGTTTCAGAAGCTTGGGCTCCAGGTTATCTAGGCCAGCACTAGAGTACTGAGAGAGGCCAGAGGAGAGCAAGCATCTCCCTTGTCAGACACAGCCCTTAGGAAGAAGGGTGGTCTGGGGGCCGACTCCTGCCAGTCCGGGGTAGGGGAGCTGCGCCTTGTCATTTGAGATGTTAGAGGAGAGGGCAGATAGGTCGGTGAAATGGGAGTTGAGAGCATTTGCAGTCGTATGTTGCTGCAAGAAACCCTCCATTTATCATGTCTGTTACTCCAGAGTTAGAGGAACCGCTGACCGGAGTTTTATGTTACTCCAGAACCTTCTTGGGTCATTTGCAGAGCTGAGTAGGGCAGACTTGCAGAAGTCACTTTAGCAACCCTAATAGCTTTTTACACTCATTTCTGAGTTTTCTATATTGTTGAAGCAAGGTCTGATCAAGGGAGCGTTTGAAGTGGGCCCAGCACTTGTCCCTCGCCTGCATGAGGGCAAGGAGGCTCCCATGCAGCCATTTTGTGGCTGACCCCCTTACCCTCCATCTTATAGTTGGGGCATGCCTGTCTTGCAGGGCCCCACAGGTGCAGAGGAACTGGGTTACAGCTGTAGAGGGGTCGGGGGCACTATACACCCCTGACCAGTCCGTAAGCCTTAGGTCCTCCATAAATGCATTCGGATCAAGCCTGGAGAAATTTCTGATGTGGATGATTTTGTGAGGAATCTTTGGGAAGGGGATTTTCCATACGCAGAAAACTGGGGAGTGATCTGAGATGGAGTCAGATAGGGTCCCCGCCGAGGAGATCCTCTCGGGGCAGTTAGACAGGATCCAGTCCAGTAGGGAGCTGAGGCTCCATTGCCGACCGTCGGGTGGGTTCCTGTACCAGTTGCATTAGGGTTAGGCTAGCAAGTAGAGGCTCAAACTGCTTTACATTTCCACCGGCCCAGTTTAAGTTCACGTCCCCCAGGATAAGGTGTTCGTTGTCACCAGTACTGGGGCCAACAGTGTCCAGGAGATGGGTGAGGCCCTGAAGCCCTCCCTTTGGGGAGTTATAGGTGCATACAACATGTAGTTTTTTTGTGTTGCTGAGTAAGAGCATGACATGAAACAGCTCACAGGGGGACAGGGGGGATGCCTGGTGAGCCACCAGTGATACTTTAAGGTGGCTTCTGAAGTATATTACGATGCCACCACCCCTCTTGTTATGAGACCTGTCCAGTTGCATGAGCTCATAACATGGTAGCGCACAGACTGAGCCAGGGATCGAGGGCTTAAGCCAGGTTTCCGTTATTCCAAGGATATCAGGCTTGTAGAGTGCGACCCACGCAACAAGCTCGTCCATATTGGGAAGCAGGCTACGAATGTTGAGATGAGGCACTTTTAACCCCTTGCCCAGCCGCCATTCTTGAGGAATTGCGGAGGCCTGGAGGGTAGGGCCAGGATTAGGTTCAACATCTCCGGCCAGGATTAGGATCAACAGGAAAAGCCAAAGGAGGTGCCCTCTGAGGGAGGAATTCCTGGCCATAGGCTTGCGTGCTAGGCTTCGCCTTATCCAGATATGGTACAGTGTGGGTCTTGGTACCCGACCGCAAGTGAGAAAGCAGGGTCTCCCAGTGAATGCCTGGAGATTAGAGAAGGTGAAGTCGGGTACCTTGCAGAGGGAGGTCACCTCGCAGGGGAAGTCCTTTCACAGCCATCCCACATGGTGTGGATAGGGGCGGTTACCACTTGGAGGGTAACTAGTCCCAGGAGGAGGCCAGCAAGGATGATGGAGCAGGGAGGAGGGGGTGGGACGGTACCCCTAGTGGCCTTGGGAGACTCCATACTGGAGGTTGAACCTTGCTGTTCACTGTGACCCCACATAGGTAATGCCTTTGGAACTACAGTGAGATGGTCAGGAGGGGACAGGGTAAGACAACTAAAGCAGAGGGGTGGATGGGTGGGACAGTCTACTCCCTGGGAAGGACAGTAGGACATGGGCAGGGTAGGAAGGACAGTCTGCACCTGGGGTGGGAGCTATAGGTCGTGTGAGGCGGTCACCCAGAACTGCATCTCTCAGAAGGGTCATGGATATACTGAGGTATCCAGCAAGCCTTTACCAAGAAAACCTACACTTCTAAGTGGAACAGATTTTCAGTTGGGGGGGTCGACCATGCCCAAGCCAGTCTCTCTATAGTTCTGAACTATATGGCCCATTTGCATTCCTTGGGTTTAAGTATTTAAAGTGCATCTGGCAGCTGTTTCAGCTTACTTAGCAGATAAGGCATCTTCTTTGGCTTCGAAGCCAGTATTCAAGAAGTTTTTTAAGGGATTACTGCATTTGCACTCACCACAGGGCCTACTCCTATGTGGGATCTGAACATTTGTATTACCAGCTTATGCAGCCCTTTGAGCCCATGCCTTCTGCAGATCTCAAATATGTGACTTGGAAAACAGTATTCCTGGTAGCCATTATAGCTGCTGGAAGGATCAGTGAGCTCCAGGCACTGTCAACAGAGCCTGGTTACATTGCTGTCCATAGAGACAAATAGTTCTGAGAACTAACTGAAAATTTTTGCCAAGGTGGTATCACAGTTCCACCTCAACCAGTCTATTACTTTGCCAGTCTTTCACAGACATTCCACCTCAAGTGAGCGTAGGCTGCACAGCCTGGATGTGAAAAGGGCAGCGGCTACTACCTTGACCACACAAAGGTCACAGACAGGATCAAACCCCAGTTTTTCCTCACTTTTGGAGAGGTGGGGAAAGGAAAACCTGCCACGAAATGATCCATTGCACAATGGATTGTAGCCTGTATTCAGTTTTGCTGCAGCAAGGGTAAGCAGCCACCTGCAGGCCTCAGGGGCCCATTCAACCAGGGGTACTGCAGCTTCTCTAGCAGCTGCTAGAGATATCCCCCAGTGGACATTTGTAAAGCTACCACATGGAAACAGTCCACATATTCACCAAACATTATTGTTTGGAAGTTCAGGCCAGAGGAGATGCCAGGTTTGGCACAGCAGTCCTGCAGAGCCTGTTTCCTAAATAGGCTATAGGCCCACCTGCAAAAGCACTACTTGGGTAATCTACATAAATCAGAATACAGTAAGATTTCCTGGGGTTTTAAGAAAAAATTACTCACCATAGTGATCTTGTTTCTTCTGAGGGAATCTTACTGTATTCTGAGCTTCCTCCCCTTCCGGAAACTTATGGTCACTGCACTACAGCTGTGGTAGAAATGTTGCAAACCTGGGGGTATATAATGTTCCTTTTTGGGCATCTGTGACTTGAGTTTTAGTGATGCCACTTTGGAAGTTTTTCAAAGAAAGGAGAATCCTTATCTGTAGTTTAGTGTTTATTAGAGAGGTTGCTGCTATTGTTATATTAGTTTGTAACCCTGGTAGCGCCACCTATAGTGTTACCCCTGCCTACTACCCTGGACATAGGCTGAGGGGTTGTTCAGAACTTATAAAATTTTTAAAACCTTTATGAAAAGCCTCCGCCGGGTGCTTATACGTGGTGAGGTGGTGCTGGGTGTAGACTCCTGAGCTGCTACACCACCCACAGTGACCAGTTACCTTCCCCAGACATGCCCCAATACACAGCTCCCCACATTTTAACATTTTGAATTAAAGGCTCTCTCTAATAATATGCTCACGCACAGTTTCAAACAACAAATAAGATATTTATTTCAAGGGGGAATAAAGGAGCTAGGAAAGGGAAACAGGAGGAGTAGAGGTTATCTTACCGTATTTACACATGTACAGATGTTGTTTAGATTTTTGCAGGTAAACCCTCCAGCTGGGTGGCTACATATTAACAGGCAGACATAAATCACATTTTACCATTCGACTTAAGACATCCAGAGCCCTGGCTATCTAGCTGCTGATAAATCAAATGTTAAACATAATTATTAATATTACCCACACTGGTACTAGTCCTGGATACAGCAGAAACCCCGCAATCTCGTACTATTCTGGTTCAACAGATACCACAGTCCAAGATGTTGCAGATCTGATGGAGTTGCAGCTGGTTGAGGTGGTCGGCTATTAATTTGAGGGTGGGGGCAACTTGGAAACAGATTTTTGTAAAGCAGCAAATTACTATTTACAACCACAGCTGGGATTGCCCTGCACTTTAGCAGACAAAGCAGGGATTGCCCTGCACTTGCAGACAAATCAGGGATTGCCCTGCACTTGCAGACTTCTGAACATTCCAGAATAAACTATGTGGATCTTACATCCAGAACATTCAGCACAATATTTGAAAGTCCCATCCAATGCAATGAGAGTGATGCTTCTGTCAAGCATCCTAAGCGCCAGTTTAAACACGGTCACATCAGTACTTTATATACCAACAGGCATCTATCCAGAGCAAGTTGGGAACGACACTTATCAAGCATCCCATACTTCAGTCACAGGCAGTCACATCCAGTACATTCTATATACCAAGAACATTAACCACAAGCGGAGTCCTATCCAGCACGTCTAGCCATTTAACACTTATACCAAGCGCTCTTAGACGAAATTCTGTGCAAACACAGGTACATTCTCTTTAAGGTATCTTAGACATTAATATGCTCTAGGGCCTCCTGTCTCATGAAGTGGCAAAGCGCATCTTAGCAGACAGCTCCACGATGGCAGGACTCTAACCCATAGCTACACATTTATATGATTCACTAAGCCCAGCATCTTGCTGCACCTGCATCTTAGCCAATTGGGCCACAGACAAGATGCTTCCATTACTTGAACTAGGCAGTCTCTTATGGGGTTAGTAGCCCAGACTGATGACTTCAGTACTTCACACTTAACAGCACACATTTCTTAATGGGGCATGGAGCCCCCAAGATTACTTCCTTAGCTTCTCCCTCGTACCCTCACTCGGGTCCTCCACGGGTCTCATCCGCAATCTAAGACATCCTGAAGACTTCTTCAGCTCTCTCACCGCTGAGGTACTTGTTCAGCGCTCTCACCACTGCATGATGTCATCTGGTCTGGTCAGCGCTCTCACTGCTGTTGGACATCTGATTCTTTGGTCCACATCTTTCCCCGAAGTGGGAGAGAAGGCCAGCCTCTGGAGGATAGTACTGGCAACCTCCAGACTAGCTGTTGCAGAAAGCCCAATTATTGTAACTAGTTAACTGAAGAAAATAACAAATGCCCTCTGAAGACTGAAAGGGATTGAATTAAGTGACCCAGGTCTGATGGCATGGCTGGAGCCTGAGCCCTTCCCCCATGGGGGGCTCCCAGCAGGCTGGAGCCTGCTCTGCTTCTCTTTCTCTCTGCTCTGCATCTCTGAATCTCCCCGACAAACTGGCAACATTGTCTCTTTATAGAGCTCCTAGCTCAACTCCTGATTGGTAGCAGGGATGGGGTGACATGTCTCCAAGTTGCTGAAGGACCTGTCAGTCAGAACACTCGAGGCACGATTGGGTTGTGGAATTTGTGCCTAAAATAATGTCCCTATAGCCCCAATAAGCACTTTGGGTGCTTACCCATGAGATGCAGTGAATGTCCCACAAGTCCTGGCCATCTATTGCTGCAATTCCAATTGGCTGTACTGCTGGCAATGGCTGCTTAACCCACTGTCCCTATAGCAGATTAGATACAGTCCTGAATAATGTCCTGGTGCAGCAGACAGAAAAGTAATTATTGCCTCAAATGCCCCACAGTTCTATAGCTTAAAGGCTGTACTTGCAGTCGCTGCACAGATGAACAACATGGCTCTTTTACTTTTCCTGTCGCCACGGCACTTATGCAAGCTCCCCTTGCAGCAGCTGCAGGCTGACACACAGAGTCCCAGATACTGGAATTGCCAGGGAAACAGTACTCATTTTAACTTTAAACACCTTTCCCCACATGCACAGTATATTCCCAACAAGAAACAACAGTTCCATTATTTAAAACATTTAAATTCTTTACTTTTCGGCTGGAGCTGAACATAGCTACCCTGGAGACAGCCAGACACACTGTTTTGCATTATTCAGATGACCAGGGCCCTGCACAGGCAAACTCAAATGAACCCCGGTCAGAACTCCTTTAATTCCCATCTGAGCGGTCCCCCAGCAGGCTGTCCGTGGTCACCGGGTCCCAAATAGGTGGAAGAGATCCCGAGACCCACGGCACAGTCCCCGAGGTGACCGCAAAACAAGTGGCTCCACATCAAAGGCGCTGTGCGCGCCAACGTGACTCCAGCTGCTCTGGAGGCAGCGCTTTTGCAGCGGGAGCCTGTGGTCAGCAGTCTAAGCCCAGAGAGGCTGGATTTTCATTTGACTGGGAGCTGGGGCACACACGAGGGCAAACAGGACCTGGGAAGCCAGAAAAATTAGAGACCAGGTCGAGAGAAGCCCAAGAGACAGCGGGAAAGGACAGAACAAAACGGGCTAAGGTAAACCCAGACTGGCATTCCTAGGAACCCCATTTGCAAGGCTTACAAGTTGGAAACTGCTTAGTGCATGCTTCTGAAGAATGTGATGGTTTAGAGTTGTTTACCAGGGACAGTGATTTGAAAACCAAGATCGGGCCTAGCATTCCATCATTTGCATAGGTTCTATTAACCATTTCAGCTCCGGGCAGTCCTATAGTGAGACCATACTGCATAAGTCAGAATACAGTAAGATTCTCTTAAAAGAAACGAGATTATTATGGTGAGTAATTTTTTCTTCCATTCTTTCTGGTATTCCCAGCAGCCTCACATTAGCTTCCCAAACCTGATTCTCCAATCGCTCAAGCTGATTCTTAAGGGAGTTTTGCTTCTTGATAACTGCCACTGAGGTTGCCAAAGCTTTCCCTGTGATCTTCCCCATTTCTTTGACCAAGTTTGCCATAGCTTTGATTCTGTTCTCCACCAGCGCAAGACACTCATTCTGCTGACCAGATTTTTCGTCTAGGCATTGTACAGTTTGTGTTAAGAAGTTGAGCGACCTTTGATGTGTTTCAAGTGTGGCTGGCTACTCACCTGGTTATAATGGCACCAGGAGCTTTGATGGCCCTGCTTTTGTCTATCAGTTTTGCCACATTTCTAGGTTACCCCACAGTCTGAAAGTCATATAAGTTGTAAATTGAGAGATGTTCTACCGAATGATGCCTCTTTAGTAGATACTTGTTCAGTTGAAAGGTTATTTGTACAGTTTTATCAACTTTGTCAATACAGAGTTCTGTGAAACACGTCTTCCTTGCTAGGCTGTTGGCTCTGCTCCAGCCTCAGCACATTGTCGGTCACTTTGGTGCTGACTAGATTAGTCGACATCGCGGTCAGTGCCAGGCTCAGGCCTGCGGGCCTGCTTCCCTTGGCGTCGAGAGACCTTCCGGCGCCGGATTCAGTCCTGGTCACTGTACCGTCTCCTTATTTTTTGAGGCCAGTGTTGCTTATGCCATGGTCTGGATTGGAGATTCTGTGATCCTTCCCCTTCTGCCGGGGGGGGGGGGGATGGAGGGAGATGAGTCTGACCCCAAACTCATTGTTTCTGATGTCGTCAGCGAAGACTCTTTCTATAGCCTGGACTCTTCAGACCAAGGCCCTTCTCCTATTCCTCAGGATGTGTCCTTTCAGGTTCCCCTCCACAATATGTAGTCTATGCTTGCTTCTGAGCCTTCAGCTGTTGACCCTGGAAAACACCTCCATTTGGAGTGGTTGAATGTTTCCACCTTGGTGGTCAATCTTATTTCTCCCACATTTGGAACACTTTCAGATGCTGTATGGAGTAGCCTTCTTCTGTTCCTTCTGTCTGCAGACAGACAGATCATTAAGTACGCTGCCCCTAAGGACAGACTCATTTGCAATTCTCAACCTATTGCTGACAAAATTGTCTTCCTTGCTGAAAATGACAAGGCTATTCTCCTCATGAGGTCACTGTGCAATCTGTTAATAAGGAATTTGTGCAAGGTAAACACTGTGGGCAAGTAGGCTTTTGCTGCAGCTACCCTGAACATGAGAATTGCTAGCCATCAAGGGCATTGTTCTAATTATGTATATGCCCTGTTGACCTCCTTTAAGTCACTTGCTGAATCTCTTCTGGATTCAGACACTAGACAGAAGATCCTGCAAACTGTAACTTATGGCATTGAGTCCTAACAGTCACCAGCTCAAGCCAGTCATGGGCGCTTTGACATTAAGTGCTGATGGGCTGCTGCAGCCATTTGTATCAGAAGACACTCCTGGCTTCAAACATCTGGCTTTTCACAGGATGTCCAGCAACAGATTATGAATGTTCCTTTTGATGGCACATACCTGTTTGGGCAGTATATTGGAACAACCATTTGAGGCAGCCTCAGAAAAGTCTGGGCGGCAATTAAGGCTTCCAGACTTACTCTGACTTACCCTCAGAAGTGAAGAGGATGTGGTTTCTTTCAAAACAAGCAGTCCTTTCAAGGTAAAGGCAGAGGACCTTAGAACAAATCCCAACCTCCCGAACACATAAAAGAAAAGCGCAGCCGAAGGCACAGACCCTGAAAAGTGCCTAGTGCCACCCTCGGAGCTCAACCCCAGTTCTGCCTCAGCAGCCCAAGGCAAACCTCTCCTCTCCAGTTGGGCGGGGTGTGCCTGACACAGTTTTACCATCAGTGGGAGTTCATTACAGTGCACAAGAGGGAGCTCAGGATTATCAAAGAGGATACTCCCTAGGTTTACAGAAATCCTCTGGATTATTCGCCCAGAAAGCAAACCCTCTTATCAGCTCACATGTCGGAGTTTCTGGCACTGGAGATTGCGGGCTTTTAAACAGGGCTGTAGAAGTAATACCAGAGTCTGAGCACAACACAGGCTTCTATTTCCATTACTTCCTCATATCAAAGAAGTCGGTGGGGGATGTGCCCCATTCTCAATCTGTGGAACCTGAACAAGTTCATGGGCGGAAAAGTTCAAGATGATCTTTCTGGGATCCCTGCTAGCCTTCCCAAAACCCTGGAATTGGTTAGCCTCCCTGGATATGCAGGATGCTTATTAGCATATCCTAGTGTACCCCAATCACCACAGATTCCTTAGGTTTGTTTTCCTGGGACAGCATTATCAAATTTGGAGTCCTGCTCATTGGACTGTCCTCAGCACCTCAAGTCTTTACGGAGTGCTTTGCTGTGCTCGTCACGCACATAAGAAAAGTAAGACTGTAAGTCTTCCCTTACTTGGACAATTGGCTTTTAGCCAGTCCATCCAAGCAGGAGGTGGAATGCTCAGCGGCCATATCCTAAGTTCCTTACATCCATGGGGGTCCTGCTAAACCTGGAGAAGTCGAGCATAACCTTCAGAAATTCTGATCCTACCTGAATCAGTCTTCACCATTCATGACTGGTGGGTCTTAGCCAGAGGCGCAGGACTCTCATGGGAGCATTCAGCTTTGAGATTTAGAGTGGGGGTGCCGCTGTCAGAGATGGCGCCACCCACAAAGCAGACATACTATGTGGCGCTTGTGGACTGGCCAGTAACCAAAGCCGGTTTCCCCTTCTCCTCAGGTCTACCTTTCCCGCCATCAAGGCAGCATGTTGTGAGGAGCTTCAGTGATGAACTGCATCAGTTCTTCTGCAGCTGCTTTGCTCAATGCCATACCCTAATTTTCGACTTCTGGAATTCGGCGCTGCTTTCCTCTTTTCTTATATTCTCTCCCTTTTAGTGCAGCCTTGAGATCTTTTGCTATTTATTATTTTCTTTACGGTAGTCAGTCATGTCCGGTCCAGGGCCCTCAAAATCCAGGAAATCTAAAGCGGAGCTTGCCATAATGTGTCTGTGCCCCTGTGGCAAGCCCATGACTGTAACTGACCGCCATGAACGATGTCAGGACTGCCTGAGTTCAAACCGTGATATGGATACGTGTGATGCCTGTTTCAGCATGGACTCTGCACACTTCAGATTCCTGCATTTGTGGAGACTGGTGCCACACCAGGGATGCCAAGGTCAGGTCTTTGGGCCCTTCCCTGGTACTATATGTACCAAGGGAGAGCAGGCCTCCTCTGTTTCTAGTCTCGCTGAGACAAGTAGGCCTGTGTGAGGTGTTGGTGAGACAGTTGGACTCCTCTGGGGGTCAGCTGAGCACTTCTTGCAGCCTGTTGCTCCCTCAGGGCTCGGACATCCCTTGTGATGGTGTAGCAGCTATACACTGGGACCGCTCCAGCAGATCCCTTGGCAGCACAGCCTGGTGCTGCTTTGGCTCTTGACACCCCTCCGGTGTCGGTGAGTGAGGCAGTACGGTTGTGCGGCTGGGTCCCCTTCAGCGCTGCTCATGGTGCTGGGAGAGGGAGGGCCCAGGGGTTGCCTATTGGCAATCTCCTGATCATGTTCTCCAATTCAGAGGACAATGATTGGGATGATCCTGATTGACTCCCCGGCTCTCCAGAGCCTCTGGACACTTCTCGGCCCAGCCTGAGGCCTTCTTTGGCTACACAGCCTGGGAGTTCCCTTCGTGGTGCTGACCATGGTGCTGCCTCCTCTATATCTCCAGGTGCCACTTGCAGTACCAGAGATGCTTCTGGTGTCAAACCCGGCACCGGTGAGGAAGGTGGTGTTGGGCTTGGTGCCAGGTCAGGGGGTGGTGCCGTCTCCAGGACTGTGCCTGTTTCTGGTGCAGCGACCGGCACCCATTTGTGTCTCGGTGCCAGGAGTGGTGCTGTGGTGGATCTTGGTGCTGCTAGCATTGCCCAGTCTGCTATGCCCCCTGTTTATAGCTTAAGGCCTTATTTTGTGGGGTGGGTCCCTGTTGGGTGAGGCAGGGGTTAGGAGGTTGGTGTCGGCACCGCAGACTGTTCCCAGAGCAGCTGGAGTTCTGGTAGGAGCTGGAGCACTGACCCAGGTCTTCATTCTCTGCCAAATCTGTCCGGGCCTGCAGTTGGTGAGGATAGGGGCTGCCCAATGGGACCAGAACAGCTCCAGTCTCTTCACCGGGGGGGGGGGTGTTCCCCTCAAGGGCACCACCCCGTTCACCCTTCTCCAGTTGGGCATTTCACGGTGGGCAGGTTGTGCAGCCCCCTCCTTTGGGAATGGGCCCCTGCACGCTTCCACAGCTCTAGCAGAGGACCTTGTTTGGTCTCCCATGACCCTTCTCCTCCAGCTCCTCCCTCATTCTCTCACGTTTCTCCTACCCTATGGGGCCCATAAGCTGGGGACAATTCGGGGCCACGGTGGCTATGTTTCCCAGATACACAAGGGCCTTAGATGAAATCATTTTCAGACCTCAGACTCCTGCACTGCCTCCCCCTGAATCCTGCTGCTCTGCATCTGTTTCCTCCTCCACAAAGGAAGGAGGACTCTTCAATTCACTACACCTCCAATGTTGATCTCACCAGCTATCAGCATTTCCTGTTGGAGATGATGGTGGAGCTGCATCTCTTTCACTTTGGAGGATGCAGTCCTGTGCATGCGTTGCTGACATTCCAGCAAATGCAGTGTAGAATCTACTGTCATTCCTCCATGGCCCCAGTCTTTCATGAAGGCATCACACGATGTCTGGCAGCACCTCTGCCCCTGTTCCAGCCCTGAGGAACTGTCAGCATAGGTTTTGTGCACCCCTAGGGTCTCAGGTGCTATGCCCCACCCCTCCTCAGGGTGGATTTCCTGGATGCCCTCTGGGCATCATTGCACAAGACACAGCCGCCCCCAGAGTCCGACTCAGCCGAGTTTGACCACTGATGTAGAAGGGTGATCTTCCATAGATCAGTCTTCAGCATTAGATTACTGGTAGGTATAAACTAGAGTGCCAGACCCCACTGGAGCATGTAGCTTTAAGCTTTTTTAGGAGGAGGGGCTGATGTCTGGGACGTCGCCATCCTCAAGGCCAACGTACGACATGGCACTCACAGGTTGTCCAGTAATTGACGTCGGCCCCCCAACTTCCTTAGTACTGCATTTCTCCGCTGTTGAGGTTGAATCTCGTGGGAGCTGAAGCCATACGTTGAAATTTAGCTGTGTTAGTTCTGCCGCTGCTGCATTTTACTCTATGCCGTACCTGAGATGTCGTCTCTCCCCAGTACTATACGTACCAAGGGAGAGCAGGCCTCTGCTGCTCCTAGTCTCGCTGGGACAGGAGGCCTGCACGAGGGTGGTGGGACAGTCAGCCTCCTCCGGGGGAGGGGGGTCGGCTGAGCACTCCTCGCAGTTTGATGCCCCCTTGAGGGCACAGATGTCCTCAGTGTCATGGTTGCAGCTATACGATGAGCCCAAGCTTGTGCAGCCTCGGTGCTTCCTTTTGGGTGCCACTTCGGCTCCCAGCGCTGCCCTTGATGTGGGTCAGTGAAGTGGTGCCAGTGTCGGTGCTTGGTCCCCTTCCGGCCAAGGGGAGGGTCTCTGGGGTAGCCTCCTTGAAGATCTCCTTGATCATCTCCTTCAGAGGAGGACAATGGGAATGATCCTGACTGGCTGCCAGGCTCATCTGACCCTCATGACTCTCCTTCACTCAGCCTTAGGGCCTCCGGTGCTGTTAAGTCAGCTACCACCCTTCCTGGAACCTGCCTTGTGGCTGTCTACTCGAATCCTCTGATGCTGCTTCTGGCACTGGGAGGATAGGCACTGAGGCGGCGCCTGGTTGGTGCCATGTCTGATTCCAGCACTGTTGGCGTTGCTGGCTCAGACCCTGGCCCTGGGGCAGGTCCGAGGTTGGTTCTGGCACTGTTAGCTGTTCCAGGTCTTTCTTGGTACCTCCAACTTCAGGTATTAGGATCCTCCCAGGTAGGTCCCTGTCGGGTGGGCGGGGAAGGAAGATCGAGGTTGGTGCAGGGCCCATTTCCAGAGGGGCTGGGGGCTCTGGGAGGAGCTGAGTGCTGATCCTACCCTCCTTTCTTCACAGAGGAACTGGCTGGGGCCTGTGGTTGGTAGGGTCAGGGGCTGCCTACAAGGGGCCAGACCGGCTCTGATCACCTCACCTGGGTGTTTTCCCTCAAGGGCAACACCAGTTCATCCCTGTCTGGTTGGGCACCCATTGGTGAGTGGGTCGCAGCCCCTCCCTCAGCTCTTGCAGCTCTAGCAGAGGACCTACTCTGGCCTGTCTGGGCCCTTCACCTCTTCCTCCTCCTTCTGCCTCCGCCTCTCCGGCCCTATGGGGCATATAACCTGGGAACAGTTTAGGGAGTCAGCGGCTACATTCCCTCTGTACCTGAGAGCCCTGGATGAGGTCTTCTTTAGACCTGAACCGCCAGCCTCACCGATCCCTAAATTGAGCTCCTCAGCCTTTTAGTTTTCCTCCTCCGAGGAAGAGGACTCCTCCGTCCATCTGTCATCTGATGCTGATCTTACCAGCTTTCCGCAGTTCCTTTTGGAGATGCTGGAGGCGCTCCACATTTCCCATTTCACAAGCCGCAGTCCTGCTGGTGCAACGTGCGCATTCCTTGGGGAATACAGCACTGACAATCTTGTTATCCCTCCATGGCCTCGACCCTTCACAGAAGCATCGCACAGGTTCTGGCATCATCCCTCTGCGCCTTCTCTAGCCCCGAGGAACTGTCAGTGCAGGTATTGCGCACCCTGGGGTCTCCAGGTGCTATGCCCCACCATTCTTCAGGAGTAGAGCTCTTGGACACATCTTCTGGGCATCATCACCCAAGGTATGACTGCTTCCTGGAGTCTGACTCGCCTGACTTGCCAGAGTTTGACCACTGGCGTAGAAAAGTCTTCTCGGCGGCATCTTCTCCTGTGCATGTCAGCACACCAGGCTGCTCACCCAGGCTCCTGTGAATGATGCTAGACCAACTCCTGGTGTCTATGCCTGATTCAGAGGATATCAGGCAGGCCATCAGCCTTTCTGCCCATGGTCTGGAGCTGGCGAGGCACCAATCAAGAGCATCTTCTGGCCCAATGGGGAGCTTCAGACTGGCAGGAACTGCAGTCTGCATCAGCGGATGGCGTGGCTTCACCTTTCAAGGTTGCCACCCCTGGCCCAGCGGATTGTCTCTTCATTCCAGGAGGCCCATTTTTTCTCCCATGGGAGGGTCACCTTTCATCTCCCAGGAATTAGGAGTCTCTGCTTTGCCATGACTAGGTAAAGGGCTTGCCAGGCGTGTGAAGGGCCCTGACTCTTATGTTCTCCCCATAGGAGGCTGAGGGAGACTTTCTGCCCTCAGGGAGGTCCCTCCTGGCCAGCCCCACCTAGGTGGTACTTGATACTTGCCAACCTGCAATAAATGGTGATGACTGAGCTATGGAAGATACGAAAATTACATACTCATTGTAATTCATGATCTTCCAAGATATCTTCACCGTTCATTACTGCTTCCTGCCCACCTTCCCCTCCTGGCCAGACCACTGGGTAGTGCCACCTCCCTGTTGGCCTTCTCCCTTCTCTGAGGTCATTCTTGCTGGCACCTCGTAGCACACTGAGTGAGGTCTTACTGTGTGCTTCTAGGGAAAAGGTGAGCAGCAGTCCTTTGCCTTCTCTCATGTTGACCCCGGGCTCAAGTTTTCTATGAAATAGAGGCTCCTTCCATCTTTGGTTAGTAGCATATGGCTGTTTTTTCTCCAGCTCTTTAAATGGATACCCATTCTGCTGTTTCCATCCTGCCAGCTTTCTGTCTGCACCTTGTTTGGGCAGCTCTCAAAAGCTTGCCTCTCGGTGAACCTGTGTCCCTACACTTGGCTTCTTTTTTTTTAAATATAGTTTGTATTAGTTTTATATCTGACAAGGCACACATTATTTGTTGTACATTGGTATGTGTTAATAACTACACTCTTCCTGGACCCAAGTCTCCACCACTCTTTCACACTAGTTGGATAGCGCCAGAGGTGCTAGGACCAAACGGGAGCCAAAAACTTTCTGAAGGGTTGGCGCCAAGACAGGACCACGCATGCGTGGCACTGCGAGACTAGCTCGCACCTGTGTAAGTTATCTCAGTGTTGACCTTCCAACTGCCTCAGTTCCTTTTCTCCAACTGTCGAGTCTGTGGATGTCGGCGTTGCTCATCTGCTGGAGTCAAAGTTTTGTCTATACAACAGCAGCTTTTAGCCGTTTAGTATTCGTTTTATTTAACATTTTAGTAGTATTTTCTTATTCTATGAAGAAGAAAAAAGAAGATTGTGAAGAGGAAGAAAAGAAATTCTCACCTGAAATCAATGGAGTCGTCCTTAGGCGGTAGTGGTATGTAGGAAGACTTTGTTTGACAGTTGTTATGGCAGAGGGGCTGTGTCGGTCTGCCGCCCTGTAAATGGGGGTGTGTGACTCGGACAGTCCTGTGCTCGGGGTGGGGTAGGGGGGGAGAGAACAGTCCACCAAAGCACGAATCTGGCGGTTCCAGGGATCTGGCTCCGCTTAACCTCAAGCTCTTCTTCCTCATTGGGAGGAGGAAGAATCTGTGCTACTCGAGGTTGCCCTCTGGTATGTCTGCATGGGATTGTTGGTGGGGTGGGGACAATAGGCCTGAACCCGACTTTGGTGGGTCCCTTGGTCCCACTCTTAACGGCCATGTTCTTAGACTCCGGACTCCATTTCTGTGCTTGATGGAGTTCCGGTGAGCAGTTTCACCTCTGGGCTGCTCCTGTGGAGCAGGAGGTTCAACTTCTGGCTCGTTTTCCTGGCCAGTGTTCCTGATTTTGGGGCCTCCGGGCCTCGGAGCTGCTGGACTGGGGCCAGCTCGATAGGATTAGGATGTGTGCAGTGCCCTCCCGGTGCCTTCATCATCGCATTGACCCCTCGTGCCTATGCCCCCCCTTTTCCATGCAGGGGCCAGCATGGGCACCACTTTTTCCTTTCTCCTCAGGATTTTCTCCATTGGCATTCTCCACAGTGCTGTTCCGATGCCATGGGTGCCACCGCAGGTCTGGCCCTGTGGAGCGGCGCTCCTGGAATAGGCGTCGGTGCCGTAGGCAGCACCGTTGATGTTGTTTCCGTTGGTGGTGCCATTGCTGCCCTTTGGCGCCACGGGTGCTATTGGTGCTGCTCGGTGTCGTGGGTACTGTTGGTGCCGTTCATTCCCGGCGCCACTGGCAGTGCCGCGGGGGATGTGCGGTGGTGCTGCACACCCACAGGTGCTTTGGGCGGTCAGAGCAATCGTGGGTGGTCGCCAGGCACCCACTGGTGGCACCACAGGCACCCATGGGTGCCATGAGTGCCAGGGTGCCGGAGGTGCCTGCAGGTGCCCTCGGATGCCATGCATGTCTGCGGGTACTGCCGCGGGTGCCCCTGATGTCACCCACAATGGCATAGGTACTGCTTGGTGCCATCCTGTGCCACGAGTGATGCTGGTGCCACAAGGGGTGCCAGTTGGTGCTGTCCGGCAGAACTAGTGCCAGATTTTTCCTTCTGCAGACCTCCTCTTCCACGGAGCTTGTGGTGAGGTATGTTTTCTGCAGTATGAAGTCCTGTTCTGTGGATTATTTTTCCACAGATCTTAGAGAGTGGCGGTCTGCGTGGGATCTTGTGACTTCTAGCGGTTTTCCGCTGATGGAACTCTTCTGTGCTGTTCTGCCAGCAGAATCCCTCATTCCACTCGGCATTTTCTTGGCTCCTTATGTGGTGCCGAGCTCCTCAACACCCTTCCTGGTGGCGGAGTCTCTAGTGACTCTGACCTAGACCTCCCTTTAGTATCCTTCTGGGGTAGAAGTGCATCTGGATGAGTCTCTTCCTGTCCTACTTGTCAGTGATACAGCGGATGACTCATTTTATAGACTGGAGGGCAAGCCTTCTCTATCACCAGAGTCCGTGATGGAAGATCTTTTCAGTTGTTCCTCAGTGATGGGGTCCACTGTAGTATTTCAGACTGCATCCGTGGACCAAACGCTTCTGTGTCTAGACTCTTTTTAGTTGTCTGGACATAAAGCACTCTGTGGAACGTTCTAATTCAATGGCCGGGAGCCGTGTACAGCCTCTTCCGCTCCTTTGATAGGGGTATGTAGCCCCCTTGTGATACTGCCTCTTCGGTGGCTTCATCGGCAACAGGTGGTTAACATCTCTTCAGCTGTTATTATTGGTCTGGTCACGATTTTGGTTATGGACACTCAGGCTCCTCTTACCCCTCAGTTGAAAGCCTTGTCAGGCTCGGACTAATGGTAAAAAAAAAAAAAAAAAATCACAGGGCCTAGGCCGAAATTACCTGATACCATCCTTTTGGATCCGGCCAGGTTCCGCCTCAGCCCCTGAGGCAGTCGTTTCTAGACTACGGTAAAGAGTACCTGACTTCTTCAAACAACATGAAGTCTTGCTGTATTCTAACATTTTGCAGTTAACCCCAGCACTTGAACTGCTCCAGAGGAAAGAGTTAACTCTATGCCAGAGCATAGAAGGTTGAGCTCAAGATCAGTTCAAACCTCTGTCCGCTGCACTTTGAAGTGTAACTGTCAAGTTCTAGGGACATGGATATGTTCATCCACACTGTCTGGCAGGTTCCTTGCCACTTTAAATCTTAATGAGGAAGGTCTTCAAGCTGGCTTCTCCCACCCACCTGGGTGGTAAAACTCTCGGCTCCGCCCCATGACGCCAGATCTTCCTTACCACTTGGAAGCTCAGTTTCCCTTCTTAACGCTCTGCGTATAGAATGGATCCTAATTCTTCGGTTCGCCCAAAACTTGCTCTTAAATTTTCAAGACTTCGGTCAAATTACTCCCTCGCGGCTGCGATGGACAAATCGACTCCCGGTTTTCGGCGGTGCCCGTGTGGGCAGAAAATGTCATGGATGGATCCGCACTCCATGTCGTCTACTGCCTCGGCCTAGACCATGACCCGCAGGCCTGCGAGTTATGTGATTCGTTTGTGGTCAATGTCCTGGAAGACCGTGCTGCCCGGTTACAGCTTGGGCGCCCCGAGAAGCGCTACCCGCCGGTGAAGTCAAAGGAGGCCCGTTGGGTGGTGTCCGTGGCGGCTGGCTCGGCTGAGCAACTCGAGCAGATGATCGCCCCCTAGAGGAGAAGGCGGCACAGGCTGCATCATCCTCTTCCTCAGTTGCGGCATTTATCCCGCTCTCTTCGGGATCCTCCTACACAGCTTCTTTTAAGGAGCTTTGCCAATCCCTTTCCATGAAGGAAGAGGGGCCATCGGGACATTCTTCTCGGTCCAAAAAGAAGGACTCGAAAGGTAAATCCCACTGTCGGGCGTTCGTGGGGCGGGAGGTCCCCTTCCCGGACAGCCAACACTCGACTTCTGTCGAGTTGCGGCTAAGGCGCTGGCTTCATGGTGTCCCCGTCAGATCAGCGGCCGAGACACGCGTCCGCGGTCAAGATTTTTCTTGACCCGTCGGACGGGCTGTCAACTGGTGAAGCCGACAACCCTTCTTCACCGGTTCCCCTGGTGGAGACCGAGGACTTGCCTGCACCTCCTGTGCCGGAGTCCCCGGTCAAGGCTTCCAAGCCAAGGGAAGAATGGGTGTCCCCCGCCCCTTCCTAGACCCGTCCTCGGAAACACCGAGGATCTCAGTCTCGGACATCGTCTTGGTCCAGCCGATCCTGCCGACATCGGCGGTCTCGGTCTCAGCACTGAAGTAAGTGGCGGCGCCACTTGTCCTCGTCTTCCTCCTTGGAAGAGGAGAGGCTTCGGCGCAAATTGCGTCGACGCTACAAGGACCTAATGTAGCAGCAGTTACTTCTGTCTGGGAACAAGCCGACACCGTCGCCTTCCCCGGCCATCAAGTGGCTGTCACCTGAACGGCTGAAACAACCCATCGCTATAATCGAGGTGCCCAAGCCTGGGCCAGTTGTTCGGCCGAAACCAGCTGCCCCACTGATTGTGGTGGAACCTCCGCCTCCACAACCGAAATCGGGGCGCCGACCAAGGACTCTCAATTTGGTCAGGGTCTGCCCCACAGGTTGTCGGTCACCCTCACTCATGACCGTCCTTGGCAGGTGGAGGGTGACTCAGGCCCCAGGCAGCTGTTCGTGGACTCCTCGGAGTCCGATGACTCATCCCCCTGTTCTCCAGGCCCATTGACCTGGAGTCCTCCGGGGGCCAGTCGATGGACGAGAGCCCATCATCCTTTATGGGTCTGCTTCGGCTCATCTCGGAGTCCACCGGGATGCAGCTCAAGCCCGTATCCAAGCGGGCCAAGTATCCCCTAATGGAGATACTGGACTGAGAGGATTAGCCCACAGAGCCTTTCCTGTGGCTGAAGCCATTGTTGGCCCAGTCTTGGAGCTTTGGCAGCGGCTGGCTTCCTGTCCTGCACCTTCGGCCAGGAAGTATGCGGTCCCTACTGGCTCTTTGTCCGTTTTTTCGGAACACCCCTTTGCCGAGGGGTTGGTCACCGATAGCGTTTTCCGGTGTTCCGGGAACGTTAGGGATGTGGATAAGCCCCCAACAAGGAGTCCAAAAGCTGGACTATGCCGGGCGCAAGGTGTACGCTGCGTCCTCCCTTGGCCTCCGCCAGGCCAGCTCGGCCATGCTGATGGCACACTTCTCCCACGCCCTCATGGACTCCCTGGATGAGTTGATCCCTCATCTCCCGGCCGACCTGCAGACCACGGTCAAGCAGGTACGGGACCAGGGAAGGGCAGTGGCAAAACAGCAGCTTCAAATGGCTCTGGACATTGGAGACTCCTGTGCCAGATCAGTTGCAGCCGCAGTGGCCATGCGCTGCAGAGCATGGCTGAGGATATCCACCTTCACAGCGGATACCCAGCATAAACTGGCGAATGTCCCCTTCCTGGGGACTGACCTCTTCAGCCCTGGAGTGGAAGGTCACCTCCAGCGGATCTAAAAGTCCATTGCCACTGTGGACTCGGTCACCTCCACCCAGAAGGACAAGGGCTGTCGACAGCAACGTAAGTCCTTTCGCCCTTCTGCGTCTGCGGCACGTCCGGCCCAATAGCACCAGCATCAGGGCCAGCAGGCTTGCGCTTGGCAACCCAAAGCCAAGCCTGTGGCTCTCTAACAGAAAGCAGGGAGGAAAGGCCCAGGAGGTCCCTCAGCTGGTCCCTCCTCCAAGTCTGCCCAGTGACGGGTTGAGGGGTGTGCCCCAGCCTCGTCACTCCCCCCTGGGTTCCCCCCAATGGGGGGACGGCTCCGCCACTTCCTTTCCACCTGGTCCGCTATCACCACGGACCGCTGGGTGTTGGAGATAGTAGGAAAGGGCCTGCCCCTGGAGTTTGAGCAGGCCCCGCCCTTCCGAGCCGTCGCCCCTCGGGGGGGGAGGGCTACGGGGTCCGCAGCCTCTCTGTCGGCTCGCCGAGCCGATATCACCCTGCTTCTTGGAAAAGAGGTGATCAGGAAGGTGGCGGATCCTCCACCAGACCCGGGGTTTGTGTCCAGGTAGTTCCTGGTCCCAAAACGGATTGGGGGGGGGGGCTGGTGCCCAATTCTCGACCTGCACGACCTGAACAGGTTCCTAAGGTCTTGGACCTTCAGGATCGTCACTCTGGCTCAGATAAACCCATCCTTGGAATGAGGCATGTGGTTCTGTCCTCTGGACCTCCAGGATGCGTTTTTCACGTCCCAATCCATCCGTCCACCTGAGATTCCTTCACTTCAGGGCAGAGGATCCCTCCAGCAACGGGCCATGCTCTTGACCTTTCCCTAGCTCCCAGGGTCTTCACCAAATGCATAGCAGTGGTGACAGCATTCCTCTGGCGCCCGAAGGAGTCGGGTGTACCCCTACCTGGACGACTGGCTGATTGCGGCCTCCTCCAGAATGGAGGTGGAGCGGTCCAGAGATCTGGCCCTCCAGGTTTGCGCTCAGGTTGGCCTCCTCATCAACGAGGCCAAGTCGAAACTCGTGCCAAAGCAGGTGATACAGTTCATCGGGGCAGAGCTCGACTCTCTGTGAGCCAGAGCACGGCTCCCGGCAGACAGGGCTGAGGTTCTTTCCTCCTTTGCCCAATCATTTCAGGTTGGGCAATTGCGCCGCCCGGGACTTCCTGAGCCTCATGGCGGCCTGCACCTGCGTGGTCCGTTGGGCCCATTGGTACATGCGTCCCCTTCAATGGGGGCTGGCCAGCCAATGGTCACTGCACTCCAATCCCTTGGATCAGCTAGTGACAGTGACCCAGGGGATGTGGAACGCTCTCCAGTGGTGGACCGTTCCAGCACATCTGCAGGAGGGCATCCCGTTTGTCCGCCCCGAGCCGATGGTCTCTCTATTGACCGATGCCTCTCTGATGGGTTGGGGTGCTCATCTGGGGGAGCGCAGAGCGCACGGCCTCTGGTCCTCAGGAGTCCCGATGTCACATCAACCTGCTGGAGCTTCGAGCGGTTCGTCTAGCCCTCACTGCCTTTGCTCCGTTTCTACAGGGTCAAGTGGTTCAGGTCCAGACGGACAATACCACAACCATGTACTATCTAAACTGCCAGGGCGGGACGCGCTCCATGCCTCTGTGCAAGGCAGCTCTCCGCATTTGGTCACTCGTGCGCAGCCTGGAGGTGGATCTCCTTGCCATCCATGTGGCAGGAGCCTCCAACATTCTGGTCGATGCCCTGAGCTGGTTAGGGGCTGCGTCCCACGAGTGATCTCTCCTGCTGGAGGTAGTACAAGATCTGTTCTCCCACTGGGGCATGCCTCAGGTGGACCTGTTTGCCTCAGGGAGAATGCGAAGCTGAGACTGTTTCATGCCTGCCCCTCAGCAGGGCTCGCTGCAGGGGATGCTGTCTCGAGGCCGTGGACCCGGGCCTTTTTCTATGCCTTTCCCCATTTCCCTTGATCCACAGGGTGCATCTCAAAGCGAGGAGGGACAAGGCGCAGGTGATTCTGGTAGCCCCAGACTGGCCCCGCCAGTTCTGGTATCCAGATCTCCTCAGTCTCAGCTTCAGGCTCCCGAGGCGGCGTCCAGCTCGCCCGGACCTGATCTGTCAGTCAGTCAGGGGAAGGTATTCCATCCGGACCTTCAATCCCTTCACTTGACGGCCTGGTTCCTGAGCGGCTAGAGTTCCAGGCCTTGGGTCTTTCCAACGAGGTCCTCAACGTCGTTGAGGCGTCCCGTAAGGAGTCTACCAGAAAATGCTATGCCTTCAAATGGAAGAGATTCTCCATTTGATGTCAGGGCAAGGGCCTGGACCCTTCCTCCTGTTCCTTGGCAAGCATTCTGGACTACTTGTGGTCCCTTTCTCAGCAAGGGCTTCGGTCGTCGACCCCTAAGGTGTACCTTGCAGCCATCTCTGCTTACTGGGCGCGGGCCGGGAAGCAGTCGGTGGCACAGGAGAAGGTGGTTGGGCGCTTTTTCAAGGCATGGATCACATATCCCTCAGTCGAGAACCTTCACCTCCGTGGGATCTACTGCTGGTATTGGCTAAGCTCATGGGCAAGCCATTCGAACTGATGCGCATGTGACATCTCTCACCTGTCGTGGAAGACCGCCTTCTTGGTGGCTATCATGTCAGCCAGAAGGATGGGAGCGCTCAGGCGCTTTCCATCAAGTCTCCTTATCTGGTCTTCACAGGGACAAGGTTGTCCTCGCCCCCCACTCGAAATTCCTTCCGAAGGTAGTGTCGGAGTTTCACCTTAACCAGGTGTTGACTCTGCTGATGTTCTACCCCAATCACACCTCTGAGGCCAAATATAGGCTCCATACTTTGGACCCTAGAAGAGCGCTCGCTTATTACAAGGAGCGGACGGCTGAAGTTCGGGGAGAAGTTCGCCAGCTGTTTGTCACCTTCACTGAAGCCGCACCTGGCAGTCCTGCAGCCAAGTGGACTATAGGCAGGTGGGTCACCTCCTGCATAGATCTCTGCTATAGGTTGGCAGGCGTGGAGCCTCCCAGAGGGATAAGAGCTCATTCTACCCGCCATACTGCTGCATTAGTGGCTGCTTCCAGGTATGTCCCTATCCAGGAAATCTGCAGGGCTGCTACCTGGAAGTCAGCACACACCTTCATCACCCACTACCACATCGACCTTGAGTCACGCCGGGATGCTGGTTTTGGGGCCTCGGTTCTCCAGTCTTTATTTCCTAAGTAGGGAGTGTGCACCTTGCTTCCCTCCTCCCGGAGAACTGCTAGGAGTCTGCCAGACAGTGTGGATGAACAACATATCCATGTCCTAGAAATGGTTACTCACCTGTAACAGGAGTTCTAGGAATGGTATATGTTGTTCATCCTACCACCCGACCGACCTCCCGGCTTCACACAAGCCTGGCTTCCAGCGGGCTAGATCATGGCGTCATGGGGCGGAGCCGAGTTTTGCCACCCGGTGGGTGTGGGTGGGAGGAGCCAGTTTGAAGACCTTCTGGCAAGATTTAAAGCGGCAAGGAACCTGCCAGATAGTGTGGATGAACAACATATACCATTCCTAGAACTCCTGTTACTGGTGAGTAACCTGTATTTCTTTACTGTGCCTAACTGAATAGTAGCTCTGGAGATCTCTCTGCACTATCGGTTCGGTCCGTAAATAACGTCTGTTTAAACTGGTATTTTACTTAATTCGGTTCAGATCACTGTCTGCGGTACAGTAAGTACTTTAGGTAGTGGCCTAATGCTGAATTTTGTGGAAATTGTAAAACTTATTTCTCAATCTGTTTTGCTGAACCGGTTGTCTGTATTTTGTCTTGTGTTCTTTCTTTTAGTCTGAATTTAGTGTGAGGTACTGGTCCTTATCGGTTCTTAAAAAGAACGTGTTTTATCTTTTTTTCCAACACCTGGGACATGGTTAGGAACCGATAAGGGGATCTTGCCTGGCTGTTGCCGGAAAAAGGGTAAGTTGTAGGATGGGTTAGCCTGAGAAACCCAAGAGAAAAACCATGCCCACTGGGTTTCAATGCTGCAGTGAGTAAGGGGAGGCTTTTGGTAAGGCTGATCCCCACACCACCTGTGTTTATTGTCTGGGTTTTGACCATCTGGAGTCAGACTGCCAAATATGTAAAAAATCTCACTAAGGCCACCCTGGATAAAAGATTGGGCAGGCTTAGGGAAAAGGAGGCCGAGAAGTTCGCTGACCTGGATGGCCAGCCCGGTTCGGTTCCGACCAAACCTGAGGGAGTGCCCACTGACCTGGGCGAGACTCCCTCGGGTAAACGGAGAGCCGATCCTGAGGGGTCGGTTCTGGCAAAAAGAAAAAGGAGAAATCGGCTGGTTCGGATCCAGAACCTCATCATCCAACCACCGAGGAAATTGCCAGAGCGATTAGTATAGTTGAATCGCTCCATTCGGTTCTGGCTGATCTGACGCTTCGGTCAGTTCCCTGAAGACTTTTATGAACGGTTGGAGGGGGATGATGATGGTGGTGGTGTGGATGAGCCCATAGAACCGGACATCTCTCCAGATAGACCTTCGGGTGTTTCCTCTCTTAGGCTTTTTGAGTCCCCTTCCCATTTTATGTTATACAAAAAAGTGGCAGAAACCCACCAGCTCCCTCTGGATGAAGCTGTTGAGGAGCAAGAGGTGCCTGACTATGTGGAGATGATGGACAGCTCAGAGTCCAAGAGATTGTCTATTCCTCTTCACAAATCTTTTGGGGAAACAGACACAAAAGTTACTTAAAACCCCAAATCCTTTACCTCCTGTGGACAGGCGAATGGACAAGAGGTATATGTTGTCAGGCCCAGGTACGGAGTACTTGTACCAGCAGTGCAGCCATGGTGGGGTCATGCAGGCTGCAGCCTGTGATAAAGCTAACATACCCTTGGCTTCACACACCCCAAATAAAGACTCCAGGCAGCTGGATGCCATGGCTGAATAACAGTACATTGCATCCTTTCTGGGACTCAGGCAGGCTAACTACATGGCCTACATAGCCAGATACCAGAAGTCCAGATGGGATACTGTTCTGGAACTGGCTAAACAGGCCTCCTCCCCAGCTGGCCAAGGAGCTGGAGAAGGTGGCTGCTGATGGATTGAGGCATCTAAGATCCAATTTCATGCTGCTGTGGACTCCAGTGATGTCGTCCAAGAGTCATGGCTACATCTGTGGTTCTTCGGAGACTGGCCTGGCTCAGATATACTAGCTTATCACAGGACACCCAGGCTAAGGCTATGGATTTCCCTGTCATCGAGAATTCTCTGTTTGGGAGCAGATGGAGATTATATGAAAAAAGATGGATGAGTATAGGAGCATCTACAGGAGGCACAGGCCAAGGAAGGCAGGCAGCTCCTCAAAAGCAGCAATCTAGGGGCAGGGCAGGCTCTTCCACAGGCCTTTCTACCAGGCACATGCCTTTTCCTCAGAGGGTTCTTCAGAGGGAGAGGCAGAAGGGGGATGAGCAGGGGCTGCATCCTCCTAAGGCTTCTGCCAAGCAGACACCTTGATGTGTCAGCCCAGGTCGACTCCTCAATCCCTGTGGGAGGCAGGCTGGCTTACTACTTCCAGGTCTGGAAGTCTGTTAACTCAGACAAGTTGGTCCTGGAGTAGTAAGCCAGGGACTGATCCTCAGCTTCAAAAATGTCCAAAGCTGAGGTCAGGTCTTTCCACATGAACATCTCCGAAACCATTGCTCTAGAGGCAGAGGTTTCATCTCTGCTAGCTCTCAGAGCCATAGAAAGTTCCTACACCTCACAGGGGCAAGGTCTGTACTCCAGATGCTTCCTTACCCCGAAAGAAAGCAGGGCGGCAGCCCATCCTGAGATTTAAGATACTTAAACAAGCACCTTGTAAGCCAAAATTCAAAATGGTGAGGAGCTCACCTGGGAGCCTCACAGCTCAGGGAGTGTGGTCCCTCGGAGTCTCTTCTCCACATCAATTTTCTGGTGCTCAGGGCAGTGTACCTGGCTCTGTAAGCCTTCTTGGAATCCGTACAGAACAAGGTGGTTCAGGTCAGGGCAGACAACACCAACACCATGGGATACATCAACAAGCAGGGAGGCACTCAGTCTACGGCCTTGTGCTCGGAAACCATGAAGTTATGGTCCCTAGCTTATTCTCTACAGACCTCTCTGGTAGCAGTCCACCTTCCAGGAAAGGACAGTGTGCTAGTAGATGCACTGAGCAAGATTTCTCAGAGCCATTACGTGTGGTCCCTGGACCCCTGGTGTTAAAAGTGATCTTTTCAAGGTTGGGCACCCCAGAGATCTTTTGCAACCACAAACAATCACCAACTTCCTCTCTTTTGTTTGCAAACCTCCAGTCTTGGGTTCAGTCACCCTAGATGCTCTAATTCTGGATTGGGAGGAAATTTCTGTATGCCTTTCCTCTACTTTTCAAAGTCCTGGTCAAGATAAGGTCACAATCTTGCAGAGTGATCCTGATTGCTCCAGACTGGGCCAGACAGCCTTGGTATCCACTGTTGCTGTCCTTAGCAGTCCATCTTCCGCTATCTCTCCCCAGGAATCGCAACCTGTTAACTTCCTCTCAGGGGAGGATCCGATACCTCAACCTTCGGGCTCTCAGTCTCATGGCATGGCTCTTGAAGAGCTAGAATATGCAAATTTGCATATGTCTCAAGGGGTTCTGGACATTCTCAAAGCCTCTCGAAAACCTGCCACCAGAAAGACTTATAACTCCAAATGGAAAAGATTCAGCATTTGGTGTTCCAAGAAGCATACATCCCCAGATACTGCTGACTTGTCTACAGTTCTGGATTACATGGTTCATTTTAATGGCCTAGGCCTCAGACCAGCCACCCTCAAAGTACACTTGTCAGCTGTTTCTGCTTGTCTGTCAGTGGGAAAGCCCTCCTCACTGGCATCTCACCCTGTTTCTGTAAATTCTTCAAAGTATTGCTTCATACCAATCCCCCATTTAGGGATCCTACTCCTGCTTGGGATCTTAATGTTTGCAGTGCTCAGCTTATGCAACCCCCTTTGAGCCTTTGTCCTCAGCAGATCTTAAGTACTTGACTTGGAAAACTGTTTCTAGAAGTTATTACCTCTGCCAGGCGTATCTGTGAACTGCAAGCTCTGTTAGTGGAGCTTGATTTTATCTCATTCCATAGAGATAAGGTGGTCCTTAGAACCAACAGGAGGTTCTTACCCAGAGTGGTTTCAGATTTTCATCTGAACCAATCCCGGATACATGTGATATCTCCCTCTTACATGAGGAGACTCCTGTTTTTCGACTGCATTCCTTCCTGGAAAACAAAATCTCCTGCTTAAATAAAATTCTTTCCAAAATATCCATGTGTTTTGGCAGATAAAGACACATAAAAATTAAATCAGTGATGGACAATGTATCTGATAACTGTATATAACTAGTTGTTCTTTTTGGTGCTTATTCTTGACAAAATGAAATGCATAAAATTTTGGTAATGAGGGCTCATTCGACTAGAGGCACTGCTGCTTCTCTGGCTGCTGCCAGAGATATACCATATTAGAGATATGCAAAGCAGCCACCTGGAAAACAGTCCATACATTCACTAAGCATTACTCTCTGGATATCCAGACTAGGAGTGATGCTAAGTTTAATACAGCAGTACTGCAGAGCCTATTCCCAAAATAGGTTCAATACCCTACTCCATGGAGGTACTGCTTGATAGTCTGCATAATGTCAGAATACAGCAAGACTTCATGTTGTTTGAAGAAAAAATTATGCACCTTAGTAATTCTGTTTCTTCTAATGGAGTCTTGCTGTATTCTGACCTCCCTCCCTGCCTCCCCTCTCAGAACCTGGTTTTTGGGAAGTAGGCTGGTAGGTGCAGTGTTGCACCTCAGGAGTGTACTTGGTACTCTCCCCTCTTTAGATGGGGAGTGGGTTATTTAGATGTTTTGGTAATTATTTTTGTTCACTACCTACTTTTGTTTTGGATTTCTCGACTTGAGTCTTTTGGGGATCCAAAATGTTTGGTTGCCTTTTTGGCTAGTGAAATTTACAATTTCCACATAGTGGGGTGGGTAGTTAGTGTTAGCTCGTAAGAATCTGACAGTTACACTTCAAAGTGCAGCAGACAGAGGTTTGAACCGAGCTCAAGCTCAACGTTCTATGCTCTGGCATAGAGTTAACTCTTTCCTCTCCAGAGCAGTACAAGTGCTGGGGCTAACTGCATAATGTCAGAATACAAGCAAGACTCCATTAGAAGAAACACAATTACTAAGGTGAGTAATTTTTCTTCTACCCCTAAGGGAGTCCGATCCAGCGGAGATATGGGTCATCTGTTTTCTTCAAGAGATTTCTCTTATTCAGAGATATTCCTAGGCCTAGGCAGACCCAGTCTGTTGGTTTCCATTTTTTTTTTTTTTTTAATTGGGCTTTCTTCTCTTGATCAGAGCCTCACAGCAACAAGTGACTCTGCAGCGGGTGGTACTCAGGTTCCTAATTCCTTGCTTGCTTCAGGTTAACAGACGGCATGCCCCTTTCTTGACCATAGGTCAAGTAGGGCTTTTTTCAGAGATGGCTTCTTGATTCTCACACCTTCGGTTCCAGCGCACTGGTTCCGTGACAGTCGCTCACAAAGTTACCCACTTTGAGTGGGTGATGAAACTGTGATATTTGTTTTTCATCAGCAAGCAAACTAGAGTACTTTCCTACTCCCTTTCAGGAAGGCCGGAGCAAGTGGTGCCTCACCGCATTGAGTCACTTCTGCCGTTATTCAGTCACTTTCAATGAATGGGTTAGCCCAGACTTGGTCCTGCTGTGTCCCCCCTCGACGCACATCTGCCTCTATTTGCCTTAGAAATCCAGACACTGTTTTTTTCTGTCTGAATATTTTTCCACAGTGGAGACGTCCTCCTGTACATTTTCCCACTCTTCCCTTAGTTCAGAGACTGCTACTACAGTTGTAGGCACACAGGAGCAGAATGATTCTTTTTGGAATATGAAGTGGATAGGATCTGGTTCTACTAGGCCACCACAAGAAGCTTCTAGGTCGTGACTAGGTGGAAACCATTCTCCTTGATGGGCTAACTCCACCTGGATCCATTTGCTTACCAACTGCAGGGTTCAAGTGCTCCTGGACCTGTTGTTCACAGGTCAGCCATTCTTAGTAGTGAGGGTTTCCATCTGCACTTTCGGTCTACCCTAAACTAGTAGACTTTACCTCTGACTCTTTCAGTTCCTGAGGTCCTTTACATTAGATTAGTACACGTCTTTGGCGCCATTAATTTTGTCCTAGACCAAATTGTGAGGCTGGGTCCTCGCCGCTCTCCTAGAGTAGTTCTGACCTCTGACAGAGTTTCATTTGTGTCCATTGCAGTTTTCTGCACAGTGGTGATTTGAACTCAAGCGCTTATCTTGTAAGCACTATGTTTTAGATGATCTTTCGAAGCGGCTCTTTTTATTAGCAGGACAGTCCTTGGCCGTACTTTCTGAGTGGCCTCTATCTCCTACCACCCTACTCAGGGTTGTTGGTTTTAGCTTGGTACTCTCCCACTAGTGTGAGTGAGTGGTGGAGACTTGGGTGCAGGAAGATATGGAAATTATGTACTTACCATAATTGTTGATCTTCAAACAACATGAAGTCTTGCTATATTCTAGACATTAGCAGTTTGATCCAGCTCTAGAACTGCCCCGGAGTGAAATGGTTAAAACCATTCCAAAATAGAATTTTGGCACGAGAGCAGCTCTATCTGTGTCATTTCAAACTTGAACTGTCAGATTCTTTACTCCGCCTCAGTGAACAGTCGCTCCGGAGATTTCTCCTTCTGCTCGGTTCATTTCTCGGTTTAAAAGTGTTTTCTCGGTTGGATTTAACTGAGATTAGTTTTATTTTAACATAAAACCGTTCGGTTCAAGCTCTATCTGTGGTAACCGTAAGTAAATGACCGGTTTTGTCTGTGTGGAACTTGTAAGTTATCGGTTCGGTTTTGAACCGATCAGTGAGTTAAAACTCATTTAAAACTAAAAGTTACTATTTTAGAGTGCGGTTCCGGTTCTTATCGGTTCTAAAAAAAGGATTTATTCGTTTTCCAATACCGTGACACGGTTAGGAACCGATAAAGGGTGTCTTGCCTGGCACTGCCGTTAAAGAGCAAGTCTTTGGTTAGGCTGGCATTATGTCAGAAACCAAAAGAAAACCGGCCCACTGGGTTTCAACACTGTGATGTTTGTGGGGAAGTCTTTGCCAAGGCTGACCCACACACACATGTGTTTATTGTCTGAGGTTTGACCACCTCCAGTCAGACTGCCAGGTATGTAAGAATTTCCTGCAGCCACCCTGGAAAAAGATTTGGCAGGCTCAGGAGCGAGGCCAAAAAGTCCGCTGACCGGATGGCCAGCCGGTTCGGTGCCAACCGAACCAGAGGAGAATGCCCTGTAATCAGGGCCAGACTTCCTCGGGCAAAGAAAAGCTGGTTCTGAGGAACCAATTCCAGTAAAGAAAACAAGAAAATCAGCAGGTCTGAGTCCAAAGTTCCTTCTCCAACTGCTGCAGAGATAACAAAAGCCATACAAATTGTCCAGTCACTGTCTCAGGGTCCGTCCGAACCACCACTATCTGGTAAAAGGTCGGTTCGTCCGGTCCCAGTGGTTCAGGATTATGATATTGAGGAATTTTATGAACCAGAGGAGGATTATGAACAGTATGAATGTGGCTGGGAAGGTCTGGGTGTGCCCATTGAACCGGACATCTCCCCAGACAGACCTTTAGAATCTCCCCCTATGCTGTCTGAGTCCCCATCTCATTTTATGTTTTATAAAAAAGTTGCTGAAACCCTCCAGCTTCCTTTAGAAGAGGCTGTGGATGAGCAAGAGGAGCCTGATTTTGTAGAAATGATGGATATTCTAGAGTCTAGGAGATTGTCTATTCCTTTACATAAGTCTTTTAGGAAACAAACAATTAAAATTTTAAAAGCTCCTAATTCTGTGCCTCCTGTAGATAAAAAGATGGACAGAAGGATATACATTATCAGGCCCTGATACAGAATTCCTTTCTCAGCAATGCAGTCATGTTGGGGTAGTTCAGGCTGCTGCCTGTGATAAAGCTAATATTCCCTTGGCTTCACATCCTCCTGACAAGGATTCCAGGAAGATTGATGCCATGGCAAAAAACAATATATGGCAGCCTCTCTGGGACTCAGGCAAGCAAATGATATGGCTTATGTAGCTAGGTATCAGAAATCTAGATGGGATACTGTTATGCAATTGGCCAAGCAGGCCCATGGCCAGCTGGCTAGTGAACTAGAACAGGTGGCTGCTGATGGCATTGAAGCCTCTAAGGTTCAGTTTCATGCTGCTGTGGATGTTAATGGCGTTTCCTCTAGGGTCATGGCCACATCTGTAGCTTTTAGTAGGTTGGCCTGGCTCAGGTGTACTAGTTTGTCACAGGATACCCAGACTAAGGCTATGGATTTTCCTGTGGTGGGAAATTCTCTGTTTGGAGAGCAGACAGAGAATTACATGAAGAAGATAGATGAATATAGGACTACTTACAAGAGTGCCCAGGCTAAGGAGCGGCAAGCCACTCCTCAAAGGCATGCCCCAGGGGTAGGGGTGAGCCTTTTCACCCAGGCCTTTCTACCAGACTCGGGGCCTCCTCTGCCTATGTAGAGGGCTTCTTCAGAGGCGGGGGCAAGCGAGGGTGGGCAGACCTGCTCCAACCCCCCAGCCTAAAGCTCCTGCGAAACAGGCACCCTGATGGGGTGCCCAGGGCAGATTCTCCTGTACCAGTGGGGGGCAGGCTGGCTTACTTCAGTCAGAATTGGGCTTCTTTAACCTCAGACAAGTGGGTTCTGGAAGTAATAAGCCAGGGTCTGGTTCTCAGCTTCAAAAAGTTTCCCAAGTTGAGAAGCAGACTTTTTCTACCTGCAAGTGCTTCAGAGACCCTCGCTCTGGAAACAGAGGTCTCATCCCTGTTAGCTCTCAGAGCAGTAGAAAGGGTTCCTCCCCTGCATCAGGGCAGGGGTCTGTATTCCAGATACTTCCTTACCCCAAAAAAGACAGGAGAATGGCGGCCCATTTTAGATCTCAGATATCTGAACAAGCATCTTTTGAAACCAAAGTTCAAAATGGTAACTCTGGCAATGATTTTACCTTCCCTAAGGTCAGGGGACTGGCTAGCCTCCCTGGACCTCAAGGATGCCTATTTCCATGTCCTAATCGGAAGATCCCATCGAAAGTACCTCAGATTCGAACTGCCCTCAGGTCATTACCAGATCAGAGCAATGCCCTTCGGCCTTACCTGTGCTCCAAGGGTATTCACAAAGTGTCTAGTAGTGGCAGTGGCCCACTTAAGGAGGCAGAGGATTGCTGTTTTTCCCTATCTAGGCGACTGGCTCATTGTAGGCCAGTCCCCAGAACAGGTAAAATCTCACCTGCAGGTCACCCAGCAGCTTCTCACCTCCCTGGTTTTCTGCTAAACCTACCAAAGTCTGTTCTGGAACCAGTCCAGGTACTCACCTTTATAGGGGCAGAATTGGACACAAAGCTAGCCAGAGCCTTTCTTCCCCAGAAAGGGTAAGGAATTTAGTGGCTCTGGCCTCTTCCTTCACTCTGCAGGTCTCTCGACCAGCAAGACACTTTCTGCAGCTCCTGGGCACATGGCTGCATCCACAGCTGTTGTGCAGGAGCCAGATTTCAGATGAGAGACATTCAGTTTCACTTGAGAACCTTTTGGTCTCAGAGAAGAGCCCCCTTTCAAGTTGGTCCCAGTGACTCGAACCTTGATCCTAGCTCTCCAGTGGTGGCAGGATCAGAGCAATTAAAACAGGGGTCCCTTCATTTCCCCTTCTCACGACTTGACTCTCACTACAGATGCTTCCCTTCTGGGTTGGGAGCCACATGGGTGACCTTTCCACTCAGGAGTTTGGTCCCCCCAGGATTCTCTGCTCCACATCAATTTGCTGGAACTCAGAGCTGTCTTTTTAGCTCTTCAAGCTTTTTCTGCATCTGTCCACGACAAGGTGATACAAGTCAGAACAGACAACACCACAACAATGTGGTACATGAACAAACAGGGGGCACTCGGTCTTCGGCCTTGTGCACCGAGGCAATGAAGTTGTGGTCTCTGGCCTATTCCCTGAACACTTCCCTCATAGCAGTTCATCTTCCAGGGAAGGACAATGTCCTAGCGGATGCCCTCAGCTAGGATTTCCCAGGGCCATCACAGATGGTCCCTGGATCCTCAAGTGCTGGGATAGTTTTTGCCAGGTGGGGCATCCCTCAGATAGATCTTTTGCAGCCCAGACAATCACAGACTTCCTCTGTTCTGTTGCAGGCCTCCAGTGCTGGGCTCAGTTCCCTGGATGCCCTTCTTCTGGATTGGGAGGGGAAGTTCCTCTATGCTTCCCCTTTCCTCTCCTATTCAAAGTACTAGTCAAAATCAGATCTCAGCCTTGCAGGGTGATTCTGATTGCCCCGGATTGGGCCAGGCAGCCCTGGTACCCACTCCTTCTGTCTCTGACAGTCCATCTTCCCCTGTGCCTCCCCAGCAATCACAATCTGTTGACTTGTGCCCAGGGAAGGGTTTGGTATCCGGACCTCAAATCCCTCAACCTCAAGGCCTGGCTCTTGAGGAGTTAGAGTTGCTGATTTACACCTCTCACAGGGTGTTCTTGAGATCCTAAAGGCTTCAGAAAGCCTCCCACTAGGAGCTACTTATAGTTCTAAATGGAAAAGGTTTTCATTTGGTGTGCTGGGAAAAATATTTCCCAGAATCTGCTGAATTGCCCATTTTGTTAGATTACATGGTACATCTTAATTCCTTGGGTCTCAGACCAGCTACCCTGAGAGTTCATTTGCAGCTGTGTCTGCTTTTGTGTCAGCAGGAAAGTCATCCCCTCTTTCCTCTCATCCTGTGTTTTCCAAGTTTTTTAAGGGATTACTCCATACTAATCCTCCCTTTCGGGAACCGGCCCTTGCTTGGGACCTTAATGTTTGCATTGCCCAGTTAATGCAACCCACTTTTGAACCTCTGTCTTCTGCAGAGCTTAAGTACCTAACTTGGAAAACTGTATTTCTAGTGGCTATCACTTCTGCCAGACGCATAAGTGAATTGCAAGCCTTGTCAGTGGAGACTGACTTTATTTCTTTCTTTCCACAGGGATAAGGTAGTCCTTAGGACTAATAGGAAGCTTTTGCCTAAGGTGGTTTCAGATTTCCATCTTAATCAATCTATCTCCCTTCCAGTATTTTTCACTGATCGCTCCTCTCCGGGTGAGAGGAGGTTGCACAGCCTGGATGTTAAAAGAGCTCTTAGTTATTATATAGAGCGTACCAAAGGTCACAGGTTCGAATCCCTCCAACTTTTTCTTACCTATGGTGAAGTTGGGAAAGGCAAACCTGCCACTAAGAGATCAGTAGCCAGGTGGATTGTCTCTTGTATCCAATTTGTTATCAGAAAGTGGGCAGAGCCCCGGTTTGAGGGCTCATTCTACCAGGGGTACAGCTGTGTCTCTAGCTGCTGCCAGAGATATTCCTTTATTAGAGATTTGCCAGGCTGCTACTTGGAAAACGGTACACACTTTTACCAAGCATTACTCCCTGGATGTCCAGGCCAGGAGAGATGCTCGGTTTGGCACAGCTGTTATTCAGAGCCTATTCCCTAAGTAGGTTCTGCCCCTCCTCCATGGAGGTACTGCTGTGTATTCTGCTAATGTCTATAATATAGCAAGACTTCATGTTGTTTGAAGGAAAAATTACTCACCTTAGTAATGTTGTTTCTTCTAATGGAGTCTTGCTATATTATAGACCTCCCCCCCAACCTGCCCCTCTCAGAACCTCTACTTGGTGGGGTGCGGGCAACTTAGTGTGGGCACTACTTAATGTCCTGTTAGCATTTTGTCCCCTTTGGGACTTTGGGGGTGTGTATGTGTATGCGTGTGTGTGTTTTATTATACTTATGTTCCATTTTCATATTATTAGAATGGTGTTAGTATTTCTGGTCCCCTGACTTAAGTCTTGGGTGTTGGGACCATCAATGGTTGTTATTATTTAGGTAGCCATTTGGCTAGTGTAGGTTACAGCTTCCACACAGACTTTAGTGAGTTTGGCTCGTAAAGATCTGACAGTTCAAGTTTGAAATATGACAGATAGAGCTGCTCTCGTGCCAAAATTCTATTTTGGAATGGTTTTAACCATTTCACTCCGGGGCAGTTCTAGAGCTGGATCAAACTGCTAATGTCTATAATATAGCAAGACTCCATTAGAAGAAACAACATTACTAAGGTGAGGAATTTATTCTTCTTGCACAGTCTCCATCACTCATTCACATGCCCGCCCTCCATACCCTGGGCTCACTCATTTTCTTTCCTGATCATCACGGTCCTGTGGTTCAGGCTGTGAAGGCACTGTTCTTTGACCCTTCTTGCAAGGGCCATCTGGGCCCTCTCAGGCCCAGGACGTCAGGATAAGTTACTTTCATTAGTTAGCTGCACCTCCTCGGTCAAAAAGGTACTGGGCGGTTGGAGGGTCGACGCCAAGATAGCTTACACAGGTGTGAGCTGGTCTTGCGGTGCTGCGCATGCATGGTCCTGTCTTGGCGCCGACCCTTCAGAACATTTTTGGCTCCCGTTTGGTCTAGCGCCTGCGGCACTATCCCACTAATGTGAGTGAGTGATGGAGACTGCATCCAAGAAGATCAGCAATTACGGTAAGTACGTAATTCCCATTTCTTAATTAATGGTCACCAAACATATAGTAAATAGATAGTGATGTCCATTCTCTAATAAATGCAAGCTACATACAATAGACTTTCTCAGAGATGGGCATGTTTCCATAAAGGGGATAAGCTAAAGTACTCATCACTGTAAACCAAGTTCATCCCTCTTCCCTCTAGTGAGAGCAGCACCCCCATATCAAAAAAAAAATATATATATATACACACACACACACACGTGTATATATATATATATATATATATATATATATATATACACAATTTTTTTTTTTTTTAGAGACAAATGAGTCATCTGTCTGCATCATTTGCATCACCCATCTTTGTCATTTATCTGTACAGAGTGGTACTTTATCCTACAGGGTTGCTGTTAATTGCTCCATTTGATAAATGGATCGAACTATACTTCTCCACTCCTCCACTGATGGAATTATTCTAGTCATCCACCTCTGTTTAATGGCTTTTTTTGCGGCCAGTAGGAAGGTAGGCAGTAAGGTGCGATGCCAGGGTGGACTGTGGGGAGGCATGATTGAAAAGTACCATTTCAGCTGTCAACTCAAGTTCTTCTCCTAGGCAATCCTGAAGGGTAAGCAAGGGGCACTCCCAAAAAACACGGCCCAGATCTGCTAACTCAAAGTTACAACCCCTCCAACAGCGTCCATAGTTAGAGGGTAAAAACTTAGCTAACATTTCTGGTGCTCTTAAAAATATGTACCTGCACCTATACTCATAGTTTCACTACCTCTTGTGGTGCCTTCTAGGGCCCTTTCCTACAATTTGTCCTCCTTTTTCGGTATCCCAGGTTCCCTCATGGACTTCCCTCATCCAGGGATTCTCTACTCCCTTCTCTCATTTGTAAGGATTACACTTTCTCTTACCCCTCACCACTTTTGATTAGTGGTGATGAGGTTCCGATGGGTTACATCTTCTAACTGGAAAGCATACTTGTTAACTTATAGGCCAGGTGTGCCTTCATGTCTATGGGGACTCTGCCCTAAGGGTGTTCTCTCACCCCTCCAGAGGGAGAGGAACTCCCCAGTGGTTTCCTTATCCTAGTTTCGGCCCGAGACTTTAAAAAAAAAAAAAAATAGGAAGGTGAAGGGGACAGAGAACTCGTGTTCTTCTCCCGAGCAGATTGCCAACTCTATCTCTTTTAGCTCCCTATTAATACCCTCTCTGTAAAGGGCACTTGAGACCGTTCTTCTCTCTGCCACTCCTTGAAGTCCTTCTTGTGTACAGCTAGACCTAAATCTGTTCTACATTCTGCAGCAGAATATGCCATCTTCACTGCAGTCTACAGGAAAGCCTCTCTGCCTGCCCTAATAGGGATGTTGCGCCTAATCCCTGTTTAAGGGTTATGAAACTCTGTTCCTCTCTCCCTCCCTGTCTTTCTCTTTCTCTCTCTCTCTCTCTCTCTCTGTCCTGCCCAGTGGCTGAGGTCTTCCCTGTCCAAATCCACCCTAGAGTCCATGTCTCTCTCTTCTGTGGTTGGTCTTAGAGTTTTAGTTTTATATCCTTTCCTTTTTCTATCCCTTGGGCTCCCTTGCCCCACCCTCCCGTTTTCTCTCTGCCTTATTTTCCTCTCCGGCAAGCAGAACTGAGGGAGATTAGGGGCTTTGCATCAGTTACTAGCCATCCCAGGAGGCGCCACGCTGTCCCCAATGTTGGCCCTCCTCCTAAAAAAGCTTAAAGTTACATGCTCCCGCTGGGTCTGGCGCCTCCTGCTTATACCTGCCAATAATGAAAGATGAAGATATCTTGAAAGATCAAGAATAACAGTGAGTATGTAATTTTTCAGTTCTTGGCGGCATGCCTTCTGTGCATTCTCTCCCTAGCATTCCTTTAGCATCAGTAACAGTAGCAGTAAGATGGCTAGGTTGAACTGCCTCGGAGGTGGAGATTTTGGTAATGAGTTAAATGAATTAGCCAATGAGAAGAGAGTTAGAGGGTGTGCTGAATGGAGCTTTCCCAGAGTGCACCAAATTTCTAGGGACATGGATATGTTGTTCATCCACACTTATTGGCAGGCTCCTTGCCGCTTTAAATCTTGCGGAAGGTCTTCAAGCTGGCTCTTCCCACCCACCGGGTGGTAAAACTCTAGGCTCCGCCCCATGGCATGATCTTCCTTACCGCTTGGGAGCTCAGGTTTCCCTCCTTAACGCTCTGCGTATAAGACTGGTTCCTAATTCTTGATTGAAATCAAAAGTTTTTGCTAAAAGACTTGGTCTTCTTTTCCTCGCTGCTGATGGACAAATCGACTCGGTTTCCGGAGGTGCCCTTGCGGGCAGAAGATGTCTAGAGCGGATCCGCACTCCACGTCGTCTGCTTGGGCCTTGAGCACGACCATGAGGCCCGCGACTTGTGCTTGTCCTTTTGACCTCGTCCTTGAAGACCGTGCTGCCCGATTACAACTGGGGCGCCCGAGAAGAGAATTCCACCAGTGAAATCTAAGAGGCCTGGTTGGCGGTGTGTCAGCAGCGGCTTTCAGCCAGATCAGCTCGAGCAGATGAGTCGCCCCTCGAAGAGGCGGCACGGGCGGCTTCTACCGGCTGCGGCATTTGTCCCGCCTCTCTCGGTGCCTCGTATGACGCTTCTTTCAAGGAGCTTTGTCTGACCCTCTCGACAAAGGTGAGGGTCCAACTTCTTCTGGACCCTTTTCAGGTCCAAAAGAGCAATAGTAAGTCTCACCGTCGGCGCTCTTGGGAGGCGGAAAGATCCCCTCCTTCTTGTCGATAGTGGACTGATTGACCTCAGCTTCGACCACTGGTCTCACGGTGTCCCGTCAGGCCAGTTGACGAGACTCCCGTCGGCAGCGGTCGAGATTTTCTCGATCCGTTGAGCGGGTTGTCGACTGGAGGCTGAGAATCCTCTCCCGGTTCCCCGGTGGGAGTTGAGGATCCCGTCGGCTCGACTGTGCCTCGGTTCCGGGCGCCCGTTGGATGCGTCCGAGCGAAGTGCCGATTTACCGACAGTTCTCCTCGGCTTCCTCGGCCCCTAGTCGAGACTCGGTCTCGGACATCCTGCGCCCGTCCAGCGATCCCGCCCGTCTTAAGCGGTCTCGGCACCGGCAGCGGCGCCGCCGTTCTTCCTCGGACGGGGGAGGCTTGGCGCAAGTTGTGCGTCGGAGGTATGAGAGCTCATATGGCAACAGCTCCTTTGACGGGAATAAGCCGACCCAGTCGTCTTCCCGGCCATTAAGTGGCTGTCACGGGCGGCGAAACAACCCCTCATTGTAGCCGAGGAGCCTGTTCCCAGGCGGTTGTTGACCAATTCCAGCTGCCCACCGATTCTGGTGGAACCTCCGCCTCCACAGCCGTTAGTTGGGGCTCCGACCAAAAATTCTCGGTCGGCTATGGGTTTACCCCATAGGCTGTCTGTCATCCTCACTCCCGATAAACCTCGGCAGGTGGAGGGTGGCTCAGGCTCGAGGCAGCTCTTTGAGGACTCTTCTGGGTCCGAGGATGATTCCTTCCTTTTCTCCAGGCGCATGGACTTGGAGTCCTCGGGAGGACAGTCAGTGGGCGATAGCCCGCCGTCCTTCTTAGGATTGCTCGGCTCATCTCGAGTCCACGGGATGGCTCGAACCCGTTCCTAAACGGGCCAGGTATCCCCTCACGGAGATTCTGGACCGAGGGGATTCTCCTACGGAGGCCTTTCCGGTGGCCGAGGCCATAGTGGGTCCGGCCTTGGAGCTTTGGCAGCGCCCTGCTTCCTGCCCTGCGCCTTCGGCCAGAATGGCCAGGAAGTATGCGGTCCCTACCGGTTCCCTGTCCGGTTTTTCGGAACACCCCTCTGCTGAGGGGTTGGTTACCGACAGCGTTTTCCGGCGTGCCGGGAACGCCAGGATGTGGACAAACCTCCGACAAGGAATCGAAGTGGATTATGCCGGCGAAAAGTCTGTCTGCGTCCTCTCGGCCTCGTCAGGCCAGTTCGGCCGTCCTCATGGCACATTTTCTCATGCCTGTTGGGCTCCCTGGATGAGTGTCCCTCATCTTCCAGCGGATCTGCAGACTATGGTCAGGCAGGTGCGGGACCAGAGCAGTGGCCAAATAGCAGCTCCAGACTGCTTTAGACATCGGAGACTCATGTGCCGGGTGAGTGGCGGCCGCAGTGGCCATCGTCGTCCCGGGCTTGGCTGAGGATATCCACCTTACCTCGGATACCCAGTACAAGTTGGCGGATGTTCCTTTGGGGACTGACCTCTTGACCCTGGGGTGGAAGGTCACCTGCAGAGGATCGAGAGTCCAATGCTACCTTGGACTCGGTCTCTTCCGCTCAGAAGGACAAAGCCGCAAGCCACAGCCTAAGCCCTTTCGTCCTTCTCGCCCGTGTGGCCCGGCCCAACAACGTCAGGGCCAGCAGGCTCACGACCTTGGCCCCAAACCCAACCCGTCCTGCTTCCTCCAACAGGAAGCAAGGAGGAAAAAGGCCAGGAGGTTCCTCAGCGGTCCCTCCTCCAAGCCTGCCCAGTGACGGGCTGAGGGGTGTCGCCCCCATCCCCGTCACCTTACCCCTGGTTTCCCCGTGGGGGGACGGCTCCGACACTTCCTTTCCGCCTGGTCCGCTGTTACCACGGACAGGTGGGTACTGGAGGTGGTGGAAAAAGGCCTGCCTCTGGAATTCGAGCAGGCCCCGCCCTTCAGAGCCGTCGCACCTCGGGGGGCCTCGGGGTCCGCAGCCTCACTGGTGGCTCGTCGAGCCGACATCGCTCTCCTCCTCCAAAAGGAGGTGATAAGGGAGGTAGAGGACCCCCCCAGACCTGGGGTTCGTGTCCAGGTATTTCCTGGTTCCGAAACGGACGGGGGGCTGGCGCCCCATTCTCGACCTGCACGACCTGAACAAGTTCCTAAGGTCTCAACCTTGGAATGGTCACTCTGGCACAGATAATACCATCTCTGGAACCACGGCATGTGGTTCTGCTCTCTGGACCTACAGGGGCGCGTTCTTTCCGCGTCTATCCGTCCGTCACATCGGAGATTCCTTCGCATTCGGCGGAGGGATCCCTATTCGAGTTCAAGCCATGCCCTTGGCTTATCTCCAGCTCCAGGGTCTTCACCAAATGCATGGCAGTGGTGACAGCATTCCCTGCTTGGCTGAGGGTCGGTGTACCCTTACCTGGACGATTGGCTGATAGCAGCCCCTCCAGACAGGAGGTGGGCGGTCCAGAGATCTGGCCCTCCAGGTTTGCTCTCTAGTTGACCTTCTCATCAGCGAAGCCAAGTCGAACTCGAGCCGAAGCAGGTGATCCTGTTCATCGGGGCAGAGCTCGACTCTCTTCGAGCCAGAGCACGGCTCCCGGCGGACAGGGCTGAGGTTCTTACCTCCTTTGCCCAATCATTTCTGGTTGGGCAATCGCGCCCTGCCTGGGACTTCCTGCGCCTCCTGGGTCTCATGGCGGACTGTACCAGCGTGGTCCGTTGGGCATGCTGGCACATGCGCCCCCTTCAGTGGGGACTGGCCAGCCAGTGGTCACAACGCTGCGATCCATTGGACCAGCTAGTGATAGTGACCCAGGAGATGTGGAACGCTCTCCAGTGGTGGACCGTTCCATCTCATCTGCAGGAGGGCATCCCGTTTGTCCGCCCCGAGCCGACGGTCTCTCTGTCGACTGATGCCTCTTTGATGGGTTGGGGTGCCCATCTGGGGGAACACCGAGTGCACGGCCTCTGGTCCCCACGGGAGTCCCGATGCCACATCAACCTGCTGGAGCTCCGAGCGGTCTGCCTAGCCCTCACCGCCTTTGCTCCATTTCTCGGGGTCAAGTGGTCCGAGTCCAGGCCGGACAATACCACGACCATGTACTACCTGAGCGCCAGGGGCGGGGCCGCGCTCCATGCTTCTATACAAGGCTCTCCGCATTTGGTCACTCGTGCGCAGCCTGAGGCGGATCTCCTAGCCATTCATGTGGCAGGAGCCTCCAACACCCTGGCCGATGCCCTGAGCGGATAGGGCTGCATCTCACAGTGGTCTCTCCTGCCAGAGGTAGTACAAGATCTGTTCTCCCACTGGGGCACACCTCAGGTGGACCTGTTTGCCTCCAGGAGAGCAGCGAAGCTGAGGCTGTTTCATGCCGCCCCCTCAGCAGGGCTCGCTGCAGGGGGATGCCTTCTCGAGGCTGTGGACCCCGGGCCTCTTCTACGCCTTTCCCCAATTTCCCTTGATTCACAAGGTGCTTCTCAAGGCAAGGAGAGACAAGGCGCAGGTGATTCTGATAGCCCCAGACTGGCCCCGCCAGTTCTGGTACCCAGATCTCCTCAGCCTCAGCTCCAGGCTCCCGAGGCAGCTTCCAGCTCGCCCGGACCTGCTCTCAGTCAATCAAGGGAAGGTGTTCCATCCGGACCTTCAATCCCTGCACCTGATGGCCTGGTTCCTGGCTAGAGATCTTCCTGGACATAAGTCTCCACCACTCATTCACACTAGTGGGATCTGCGCCGAGGCACCAGGACCCATCGGGAGCAAACTTTGCTGGAGGTCGTCGCGAGAGATGGCCGCCAAGGCATGTAGCGCCATGGCAGTGGCTCTGTGATAATGACTATCTCGCGACGCCCTCCAACCGCCTCAGTTCCTTTTTTCCCGACCGTCAGTGCGCTTCAGTGACAACGTCGTCGCTTGTCGAGTCAAACTTCAAACTAGCGATAGTTTTCAGTTTATTTTTTGTAATTTTATCTCGATAGTAGTATCGCTTAATTTTATTCTATTTCTGTTATATTTTAAAATTTAACTTATAGTAAAAGTCTCGGCCTACTGGACGGAGTCAACCATTAGCAGGTCAGGTGACGGTAGGGAGACTTAAATGTAAAGCTTTCAGTCAGTCGGGCTGGGTCCGGTCAGCCCCTTCTCCTCAGCGGGGTTCCGACAGCGGTCAGTCCGGTGCCGGGGGATGGGCGGTCCCCGCCGGCATAAAATAAGCGGTCGCATTCTCGGCACCGTTCGACCTCGAGCTCTTCTTGACCCACAGGTCAAAAAGAGAGGCATCACTAAGTGCGCCCTCTGATCGTCTCGCGTTGACGGTCAGTTATCGTGCCTAGTGCGGTCTCCTCCTCGGAGTCGCCAACTTCCAGTTTCCGCCGTCTTCGACATCGGAGCCCCACCCCGCCTATAGGTAGGGCTCCAGATGAGCAGTTTCATCAGTGGGCCGCTCTTATGGAGCGATGGGCTCGGAGGTTGGTTCTTCTGCCTAGCTCGGTTGCCCCGGAACCTTCGGGCTCGTCGGGTGATCAGGTAGGGCGGTTGGACCTTCCTAGTCGCGGCGCCTCGCCCGGTGCCAGCGACTCCGTGCTTAGAGTGTTTCCCCCTTCACATGGCTGCGCGCGGGGGCCACCGATGCCCTTATCTCCTGGTTTTCCCTTCTTGCTTTCCAGGTTCCAGGGATGTCCTCGGCACCTTCCGCGGGGTCGCTGCGCTAGTCGGCGCCATCCGCGGTGCTGGTGAGTCTCGCCGTGTGTCTTTGCGGCACCGCCGGGGGCGCGCGCGGTGCCGCCTACGGTGCCGCGTGCTTCTTCGGCGCCGTGCACCTCCGCGGCACCGTTTTCGACTCCTTTCGCCTCCTCGGCGCTGGGGGCCCTCTGGGACTCTCCCTTTCTATCTGCTCTTTCTTCTTCTCCTGTTTTTCACTCCTTTCCTGTCCACACAGTCCTTCCTGGACTATCAGGAGATGATGTTGAGCCTGACCCAGACCTTCGGTTGGGTGATGAAGTGGAGGAAATAGGATCCTTCACCGCTACAGAGCCTGTGGTCGAGGACCTATCCTTTAAGTCTCTGTTGAGGAACCTGAGATCCACTCTCTCTCTCTCTCTCTCCAGACTACGGACATCGATCCTGGGAAAATATTAAGACTCCAGTATCTTCATGCTTCGGAGATCCCTACGGATTTGACTCCTCCGATTCAACCCTCCTTCGAGACGCTGTCTCAAATGGTATGGAAAAATCCTGCTCTTATTCCCTCAGTGGCTAAATCCATTGATAAGAAATATTCAGCTCCCAAGGATCGTCCTATTTTGGCATCCCAAGCCTTTGCGGATCCTACTGTAGTCCTGGCAGAGAATGACAAGGTCGTTCTTCCTCAAGCTACTACAGCTCGACTTATTAACAAAGAGTCTCGTAAAATTGATACATTAGGTAAGAGAGTCTTTGCTGCCTCCACTTTAAGTATGCGTATTGCCAGCTATCAGGGCTATTTTTCTCAGTATGAGTATATCCTGTGGCACTCTATGAAACGAATGGTTGAAGCTCTTCCAGATTCCGACTCCAAGTCAGAACTCCTTCTAACCGTTATCAGAGGTATTGAGTCCAATAACCAACAGGTCAAAGCCGCCATGGACGCTTTCGACACTGCTTCTCATTCAGCAGCCGCAGGTATTGTTCTCGACGCCATTCCTGGCTGCGTACTTCTGGCTTTACGAATGATGCTCAGCAGCAGGTAATGGCGCTGCCCTTTGATGGCTCCTATCTTTTTGGTCCTCAGGTAGAGCAAGCCCTAGAGGCCACTCAGAAGACTAGGTCGGCCATTAAGTTGGCTGAACCCGCCCTACCCCCCTCTAGGGGCATGTAGGTAAGCGTCAGTTTCATGAGTGCTCAGTCCTTTCGAGGCAGAGGCAGAGGAAGCTTCCATAAAAGCCAACCTGCCCAACCTCAAAAGAAGGCGCAGCAGAAAGCGCAGGGGCCTAAAGCCCCCAGCGCTACCTTATGAATTGCCGGCCCCAGTTCCATCCACACTGCCCGAGATGGAACTTTCTCCTCCGGTGGGAGGTCGTCTGATGTACTTCTACAATCAGTGGAAGTCAATAACCTCGGACAAATGGGTCCTTCGGATAATTCGCGAGGGTTATTCTCTCAATCTTTTGGAAAACCCCCCGAATTGCCCTCCCAAACGACAACCCAGGTTGTCGACCTCTCAGTCAGACCTCCTCACCGCCGAGATCCAGGGCCTTCTAAACAACAGGGCAATAGAACTGGTGCCCCCGCATCAGCGAAACACAGGGTTCTACTCCCATTACTTTCTGGTTCCAAAGAAATCTGGGGGTATGCTCCCCATTCTAGACCTCAGAAAGTTAAACAAATTCCTCCCCAGGGAGAAATTCAAAATGATTTCCCTAGGTACCCTGTTACCTTTGCTGCATCAGCACGACTGGGTGGCCTCCATGGATATGCAGGACGCTTACCAGCATATCCCCATCCACCCAACCCTTCGCAGATTCCTGAGGTTTGTAGCTCTGGGTCAGCATTATCAGTTCAGAGTCCTGCCTTTTGGGCTATCCTCGGCGCTGCGAGTTTTTACAAAGTGTTGTGCAGTTCTCGGAGCGCATCTCAGGAAGCTTGGACTCCGAGTGTTTCCCTACCTGGACGATTGGCTCCTAGTGAGTCCTTCCAGCCAAGGACTCTGGAACCCGTTCAAGCGGCTTCTCTCCTTCTTATGTCCATGGGAGTTCTGCTAAATCTGAAGAAGTCACAACTGCCCTCCCAGAGGCTCCTTTTCATAGGGACTCTTCTGGACACCTCTTCATGAAGGCTTTCCTTCCAGAGGACAGAAGACTCGACATCCTTCAGATGGCCTGTTACATCGGGGAGAACCAGTCGGTCACAGCTCTCTCGATGCAACATATGTTGGGTCTCATAGGCGTCCTCAGTGTTCACTGTGCCCTAGCTCGGTTACACATGAGGACCACCCAATGGATGCTCTCCGCCTCAGTGGTCGCTGACTTCTCACCCCAGTCTTATCCCATCAAGGTGACGGAGCCCCCACAAAGGTCTCTCACCTGGTGGTCTCAAGAAGCAATCTCCTGGAAGGATTCCCTTTGCTCCTCTGGATCATCAGATCTCCATCACCACAGACGCATCACTAATGGGATGGGAGCTCACTGCTCTCTCTCTCTACACTCAAGGTGTATGGACTCAGCTCGAAACTCAGCTCCACATAAATGTCCTGGAGATGAGAGCGGTCCTCTATGCGATCCGAGTGTTGAAGGATGTTCTTTGTCACAAGAACATTCTCCTTCAAACGGACAACAAAGCTGTGATGTATTACATCAACAAGCAAGGCAGTGCTCACTCTTATCCCCTTTGCAGGGAAGCAATGAGAGTGTGGGAGTGGTGCTTGGAGCACAAGTCTCTAATTCAAGCGGTATATCTGCCGGGTGTACAAAACAACTTAGCAGATCACCTCAGCAGGACGGAGGCAGACCTCACTAAGTGGTCTCGACCCAGCCGTAGCTCGGTCACTGTTCAAGAGTGGGGACTCAGACCTGGACCTTTTGCATCCCCACTCAACGCAAAACTGCCTCTCTTCTGCTCCAGAAATCCAGGGCCTGGCATTTTCTGTCAGGATGCGTTCAGGCTGCGGTGGACAAAACGCTTTCTTTACGCCTTTCCACCGCTTCCTTTAATTCAGAGAGTTCTCCTCAAGTTCGAGTCTCAAGGGACCAAGATGATTCTTCTTGCTCCCTCCTGGCCTCGGCAACTATGGTTTCCTCTACTCAACAGTATGTCGGCAGCCTCTCCGAGACCACTTCCCTTGCAAATCAATCTTTTGACTCAGGGTTCGTTGGTCCATCCCAACCTGAGGTCACTTCACCTTCATGCTTGGCTCCTGAAGAGGTAGAAGTGAACCGGTTCAACGTCTCTCGTAGAGTCTCAGACGTCCTTCTGGCTGCTCGGAAGCCAGCTACCCGAAAAACTTACACTTCTAAGTGGAAACGCTTTTCTCTCTGGTGTGCAAAGTCCTCTTGGAATCCCTTTTCCTGTGCTCCAGACAAGGTTCTGGAGTACCTTTTGGACCTATCAAACTCAGGTCTCCAGTACTCCACGGTTAAAGTTCACCTTAGTGCCATTTCAGCATACCATGAGCCGGTTTCTTCCTTGTCTCTGGCTCAGTTACCTATGGTGAAGAGATTTCTTAAGGGAATTCTGCATACCAGACCCCCTGTTAGATGTCCGGTCGCAGCCTGGGACATTAACCTTGTGCTAGACATGCTCACTCGGAAGCCTTTCGAACCCTAGCTACCTGTGAGCTAAAATTTCTTACCTGGAAGACAGCCTTCCTAGTGGCCATTACCTCAGCCATGGGGTCTCTGAGATACATGCCTGATTACGGACCCTCCATTATACTGTGTTCCATAAGGACAAAGTAGTTATTCGTACTCATCCTAAATTTCTTCCCAAGGTTGTGTCAGAATTCCATCTAAACCAACCTCTGGTGCTTCCTCTTACTTCTGAACTTCCAAAATGAAGAACGGTCTCTTCATTCCTTGGATGTTAAGAGAGCCTTGCGGTTCTAGTTAGATAGAACCAAGAATTTTCGCAAGACTCAGCAATTGTTTGTTTCCTTCAGCGAGACCCGGCTGGGTCAGCCTGTCGCTATCAGATGCATCTCATCATGGTTAGTGGCATGTCTTCGACATTGCTATTCCATGGCACAGGTTAAATTAGAAGGTAGAGTTACGCTCACTGTACTAGGGTGGTTGCGGCATCCCTAGCGGAAATTCGCAATGTTCCAATTGCAGATATCTGCAATGCCGCCACCTGGAGCTCAGTGCATACCTTCGTTAAGCATTATGCACTGGATGTTCATGCCAGGCATCATTCCGCCTTCGGCAGTACTATCCTTAATGGACTTCTGTCCTAGACGTGTGAGCTCTGGCTCCCCTGCCGCCCTTTTGGGGGATTATCAGCTTGGTACTCTCCCACTAGTGTGAATGAGTGGTGGAGACTTATGTCCAGGAAGATATGAAAATTACATACCTACTGTAATTCTTGATGATCTTGGCGAGTCTCCACCACTCATTACCCCCACCCTCCATCCCCGAGCTCACCGCTGTGTTGGTCTTCACTCCTCAAATCTTTAGGCCGTGAAGGCGACTTTGCTGACCCTTCTTACGCGGTCGTCCGGACTATCTTATGTCCGTTTTGTAAGGTTAGGTTTACTCTTTCGTTAGTTCGCTGCACCTCCTTGGTTAAAAAGGTACTGAGGCGGTTGGAGGTGTCGCCGAGATAGTCATTAAGCTACGAGCCAGTGCTCATGGCGCCATGCCTCAGCGACCCTCCAGCAAAAGTTTGCTCCGATGGGTCCTGGTGCCTCGGCAGCAGATCCCACTAGTGTGAATGAGTGGTGGAGACTCGTCCAAGAAGATCAAGAATTACGGTAGGTACGTAATTTTCATTTCCAGGCCTTGGGTCTTTCCGACAAGGTCCTCAATGTAGTTGAGGCGTCCCGTAAGTCGACCAGAAAATGCTCGCCTTCAAATGGAAGAGATTCTCCATTTGGTGTCAGGAACAAGGCTTGGACCCTTCCTCCTGTTCTGTGGCAATCATTTGGACTATTTATGGTCCCTTTCTAGTCAAGGGCTTAGGTCGGCGACCCTAAAGGTGCACCTGGCAGCCATCTCTGCTTACGAGGCGCGGGCAGGAGACAGTCGGTGGCACAGGAAAAGGTGGTCGGGCGCTTTTCAAAAGCCTTGATCACATTTCCCTCCGGTCACGAGAACCTCCACTTCCGTGGGATCTACTGCTGGTACTGGCAAAGCTCATGGGCAAGCCATTGAACCAATGCACAGATGTGAACTCTCTCACCTGTCGTGGAAGACCGCCTTCTTGGTGGCTATCCGTCAGCCAGAAGGATGGGAGAGCTCCAGGCGCTTTCCATCGAGTCTCCTTACCTGGTCTTCCACAGGGACAAGGTTGTCCTCGCGCCCCACCGAAATTCCTTCCGAAGGTGGTGTCGGAGTTTCACCTTAATCAGGTGCTGACTCTGCGGTGTTCTACCCCAATCACACCTGGAGGCGAATATAGGCTCCATACTCTGGACCCTAGAAGCTGGCTTATTATAAGGGCTAGGCTGAAATTCAGGGAGAGGTTCGCCAGCTGTTTGTCACCTACGCTGAAGCCGCATCTGGCAGACCTGCAGCCAAGCGGACGATAGGCAGGTGGGTCACCTCCTGCATAGATCGCTGCTATGAGTTGGCGGGCATGGAGCCTCCCAGAGGGATAAGAGCTCATTCTACCCGTCATACTGCTGCATCGGTGGCTGCTTCCAGGGACGTCCCTATCCAGGAAATCTGCAGGGCTGCTACCTGGAAGTCAGCACACACCTTATACCCATTACCACATGACCTTGAGTCACGCGGTATGCTGGTTTTGGGGCCTCGGTTCTCAGTCCTTATTTCCCAAGTAAGTATTAAGGGGTGTGCGCTTGCCTCCCTCCTCCCGGAGAACTGCTAGGAGTCTGCCAATAAGTGTGGATGAACAACATATCCATGTCCCTAGAAATACAGGTTACTCACCTGTAACAGGAGTTCTAGGAATGGTATATGTTGTTCATCCACACGACCCACCCGACCTCCCCGGCTTCGACGCACAACCTGAGCTTCCAGCGCGGCCAGATCTGGCGTCATGGGGCGGAGCTGAGAGTTTTACCACCGGGTGGGTGGGAGGAGCCAACTGAAGACCTTCCGGCAAGATTTAAAGTGGCAAGGAGCCTGCCAATAAGTGTGGATGAACAACATATACCATTCCTAGAACTCCTGTTACAGGTGAGTAACTTGTATTTTTCCTCTGCCTGACCGAGCAACACTGCCACTGAGGTGCTCCCTCACTCTTTGGGAAGAAATTTCTAACAAAATGTTCTTCTATCTGTCTGAGTTAGTGTTCAAAGTTCAAAATTTCTTTATTGTTCAGCACAATGCCGTTATAATCTAAAAACTTAAGGTTATGGCAGTTAAAATACCTTCAATTACAATGTAATAAATACAATGGTAATGTATCAGGGTAAAATCTCTTGCACATTAAGAAAATAGTTCTCTCAGGCTCAGTTCATAATGCAGTCATATAAAAGATACCACCTTGTCACGTCTCAGATTCTTATTATAAAGTCTATTACAGTATTTCAGGTTTATAGGTGCATAGATATCAAAAATTTAGCAACAGATTCTTGTATGATCTTCTTATAAGAAGTAAAAAGATGAATTACTGTTTGGTCAGGAGGGAGGCCGAGACCACTTAACAATTCACCCGGGTGTCGTCTTCTTTGGACCTCGTAAAGAGGACACAATATGACAACATGTTTCAAGTCAAGTGTCTCATTCCTGCATTTACAAAAGGAAAAGTACCATCTATCTTTTTGTCTATAGAGAATGTACTAGGTGTTATAAACTTCAGTTCTGAATTTAGTGTAGATTCTTCTCATCTTAGGACAAGTCAAATGCACTAGATGAGAGTCAAATCCCAGTTTATTTTCAATAGTTTATACCATGAATGTAATTTTAGTGAGAATAACTCAGAAAATTAGTATTTATATCTGTGTCGCTAAGCCTTATTTTAACTTCTAATCTAATCTCCTCCCAGGGTCTGAGGTGGATAGTAATATAATGCATGTCCCAGGCGAAAAGGCATTATTGTTTCCCTAATTAACTGAATGTATTGGTGTTCAAGTCCCAGAGTAGCTATCTTAATTTCTTCCTCCATGCACATTCTGGAATACGAGATTCTGGGAGTAGAAATATATTGAGTAAAAAACGAATTTGTCTCTCTTTAATTAGGGACAGTAAAGATTAAAAAACAAGAAAATCCCACACACTGTTAATAGAGGTGCATACATGGACAGTAAAGATTGTTGAACTAGTTCTAGTTTTAGAATACAATTAGGGGCACCTTATGGCAGCATTAAAATATATCTGTATATAACTTATTGAGTATGGTCTCCAGGGATTTTATATTGGTAAAGACTGTCTGAGTTAGTGAGTAGTTTTACACTTTGTGCTATATTCTTTAGTTTTTTGTGGTTCTCTTCAGTTCCAGAGAACCGCGTTTTCTCCCTATACCGCGGTTCCCATTTGTTTTTCTGAAAATTTTTTATCATGCCTAGTAAAAATGACGGTTCTTTATTTCTTTGTATTTTAAAAAAGTTAGCAGTTCCCATTTTTTTTTTTTTTTAGAGGGAACCAGATTTTTCCACACTTTTACGTGGGTTTTTACCTTTATAGTTTGTGACTCTTCACCACGAGGGAACTAACTGCAAACCTTTCTGTCTCTATTTGGGAGCATCATTTTACAGGTTTTTCTGACAAACTGGCATGTCAGAAAGACCGAAGAAAAGGACTGGACCTACAGGTTTTAAAAATCATTTTAAGTGCTACAAAATAGTGGCTAAAGCAGACTGCCACGATTTGTGTTCGAAGTGTTTGTGTGCAGATCACTATTGTGAACTTGCTCTAAATTTTGTTCAAAGACTGTTAAAAAGAGAGCAAAATGGCTTCTCATGCTGCTTCCCCTCTACAAAACTACTGTATAGGGGTTCTCTTCTCAGTCTAAACCTAAAGATAAGTCCCTATGGACTCTACTGAAAATAAGTTTGATAAGAATAATAATGGTGACCTGCCAAAAAGAGACATGGAGAGCAGGTTACTGATCCAGTGCCTGCAAAAAGAAATATAAAGAAAAACATATCACTATCTCTCCCGAGTTGAGGCAAAGGGAGGCATAAGTGACTCAAAAAGAAAAGAGACTCAGATAGACTTGGAAAAGATTTGCCCTCTGTTGAGGAAATGGCTAAGGCTTGGCACCTTTATCAGACTGTTTAAAGCATGGGCACCATTTTCAGTGTCCTTTCTACCCCAGTTCACCCTCACAGTCCTACCCATCCTTATAGGCTAGACTGTTGTTATGATAAGGGGGAGGCAGAGGGCCAGCCCTTAGAACCTGATGTATCCCTGGCCAGGAGTTTGGTACTTTCCCTAATGGACAGGAGGATTTTTCCTCTCTTTTACTTTTCTACAACACATGGTGGACACCCTGGACCTTCCCTCCCAGGAGACCACTGAGGAAGAGGAGGCGGATGAAGACTATAGAGAAATGATGGGTCTTCCTTCCAAAAAAGATTGTTCTGCCTATCTACAAATCCCTGAGAAAGGCCACAATGAAACTACTCCAGACCCCTACTTCTGTCCCTGGAGTAGATAAGAGTTGATAGAAAATATCAGCTTGCCAGAGCCTATGCTGAATTTCTATTTGTGCATCCTAGTCATAAAGGGGTGGTGCAGCCTGTGGCTTGCGATAAAGCCAAAGTCTCGTTTTCTTCACAGCTACCTGAAAAAGAGTCCAGAAAATTGGACTCTATGGCTAAAAAATCATACACTACAGCCTCCTTGCTCCTCTGCCTGTTCACTTATATGGTAGATGCTGCCGAGTACCAAAAAGCTCTCTGGAATTCAGACCTGGCCATCCTCCATCAGAATTCAGATAAGATGGTGCAGGACATAACAGAAACAGTAAAGTCTGCCCTTGAGGCAACCAAGTGTCAATTTCACATAGCTGTGGACGATAATAATTCTGCCTCCAGAGCTATGGCCCAGGCTGTATCTTTGAGATGCTTTGCATAGCTGAGGACCACAAATCTTTCACAGGACACTCGGACCAAAGCAATGGACTTTCCCTGTGAAAAGAACTCTTTCTTTGGAGACAGGACGGAGCTTACATGAGTAAGGTAGAGGAATATAGAACCATCTATTGAAGTAATGCTGCTAGGGAGAAGGCTTCTACCTCCCAAAAGCCCCAGTAGCAGGGGAACAGAGGTAGAGGCTACTATCCAAGGCCATTTTTTCCCGTGGCAATGCCTGTTGACTGTTCCCATATGAGAGGCTTTTACAGGGTAATAGGCAGGAGAGGACAGAGAAGAGCTACTACCACTCCTGCCCCTGCCACCCAGTCTAAACCCTGACTCAAGCAACCAGGTTGCCTCACCTCTGCCAGTTGGGGGCAGGCTGTTCCATTACCTCCAGCATTAGACCCACATGCATACAGACAAGTGGGTACTGGAGGTAGTGGGTGAGGGCCTATCTTTGTAGTTCAAAGGTTCCACTCCCTCTGGGTCCCACAATGTCAAAACCCCTAACTCCAACAGAAAAGCTGCTACTAGAGTTGGAGGTCAAAACATTGCTGTATGCAAAGGTAATAGAGAGTTCCAGTTTCTCAGTGGGGAAAAGGCCTCTACTCCAGATACTTCCTCACACTAAAAGAAAAATGGGGAGTGGCAACCTATTCTCGACCGCAGGTATTTAAACAGGCACTTACTGAAACCAAAATTCAAAATGGTCACTTTATCAACTGAGTCACTCTCTGTAACAGGGAGACTGGCTAGCCTCCCTGGATCTCAAGACGCCTACTTTCACATACCAATAAGGCAGTTCCACAGAAAGTTCCTGAGATTCAGACTGCCCTCAGGACACTGCCAGTTTGCAGCCATGCCATTTGGCCTTACATTGGTCCCAAGTATTCACCAAGTGCCTAGCAGTAGTGGAAGCTCATCTAAGGAAACATGGCATTTCAGTCTACCCATTCTTGGACAGCTGGCTCCTGGTGGGCAAGACCCTCCTCAAGCCAGAGAGGCTCTCAGCTTCACAAGACAAACCCTGCACACCTTGGGGTTTCTCATAAATAGAAAGAAGTCCCAGCTGGAACCAACACAGCTCCTAAATGTTTTTATTTATGACTTGGATAACTGGTAGGTGCAGTGGTCATGGGGACCATTTTGAGGCACAACCAGGCCTAGAGGCAAGAGGAACATAATGATATAACAAAATGGTAATACATCACAGTGAGAGGTACAGGTGAGAGGTCAAGTACATTAGAAATTGCAATAGCACTACAATGCAGTAGGGTAAATTAAGTACATCAGTTGTGTAAGAAAATAATATAACATAAGTAAGGATAAGTACAGCAATGATGCAACAAGGAGAATCACCATAGGATTAGGTATATAATTACAGCATTAGGCTGAAACCCAGCTAACCACCCCATCTGCCCCACTCCCCACCTTCCCAGAGCATTGACTAACAGTCAAATGATGGCAGAGAGGAGAAAAGTAGGGTAACTTTAGAGTAGTCAGGAGGGTTGGGGAATTTCATAGGAGCAGAGCTGAACACAGAGCAGGGCAATGCCTTTCTACCAGCAGACAGGATTTATAGTTTCCTGTCAGCAGTGAACCCTCATTGCCCAAGGCCAGCCAGACACATCCTAAGGCTCTTAGGACACATGGCCTCCATGATAGCTGTAGTACCCGTAGAAGGTTCCAAAGGAGGGACATTCAGTACCATTTGTGAGCACATTGGTCCCAGATAAGGCATTCTCTGTCAAAACTAGCACCAGTCACCAGGACACTGCTTCAGGCTTCGGACTGGTGGAAGGAAGTGGAAAACCTCATGGTAGGAGTTCCCTTCCAGCACCCAACTCCCATAGAAATTCTCACTACATATGTCTCACTTCTGGGTGAGGGAGCTCATGTGGACAACTACTCCATAAGTGGCAGTCGGACTCCCAAGGAATCTGCAAACCACATCAGTTTTCTGCAACTCAGAGCTGTGTTCCTGGCCCTAAAGGCCTTTGCCCCACAGGTCAAAGGCCATACAGTATAGATCAGAACAGACAACACCACTGCCATGTTCTGTATAAACAAACAGGGTGGCACAAGGTCCACGGTGCTCTGCACAGAGGCCATGAGAATTTGGTCTTTGGCCTACTTGCTGGACATAAGCCTCTCAGCCATGCACCTTCCAGGCAAAGACAATACCCTGGCAGATGCTTTGAACTGCATCAGCCAAGGCCTCAGCGAATGGACTCTGAACATGCAAGTTCTTGCCACAGTGTTAAGGAGGCGGGGCACCCCAGAAATAGATCTGTTTGCATCCCACCTCAGCCATCAGCTTCCTCTGTACTGCTGCAGGCTCCCAGCACTGAGCACCCTGCCAGCAGATGCCCTAACTTTGAATTGGACAGGGAAGTTTCTCTGTGCCTCTGTGAAGCACATTCAACTACCCGTGAGTCACACTCTCCTGACTCTACCACAGGTAGGGGTTACCTATCCCAATCTAAAATCTCTTCATCTCAAAGCCTGGTTCTTGAGGAGTTAGAGTTCCCAGACACCCAGTACTCAGAACAGGTTTTAAAAATCCTTTGTAAGGCCAAAAAAACCAAGTGCCAAGAAAACCTGTGCAGCTAAGTGGAAGAAGTTTTCTCTCTTGTGCAAAGGGAAATGAATAAACCCCCTTAAGGCTTCACTTCCCAGCCTTTTGGACCATTTGGTACACCCACAGGCCTCAAGGCCTCATCCTTCAGTGTCCACCTGGCTGCTATCTCAGCATACCTTTCCATAGGAAAGAACAGGTGAGTTGTTTCACAACCTATTTTCAAAAAGTTTTTCAAAGGCCTGCTCCATCTCCAACCCCCAACACGGGAACCTGTTCCCCCTTGGGACCTCAATCTCTGCATTGCCAAGCTCATGGAGCCTCCATTTGAGCCCATTGCCTCGGCCCATTTGAAATATGTTACCTGGAAGACAGTTTTCTTAGTAGCCATCACTTCTGCAAGAAGGATTTCAGAACTTCAGGCACGTTGTACTGCGCCAAACTACATCATCCCTCATAAGGATAAAGTGGAGCTCAGAACAAACAGAAAATGTCTCCCTAAGGTGGTCTCTGAGTTCCACCTTAATCAGTCCATTATCCTTCCTGTATTTTTCACTGACAAATCCACTCCAGGGGAGCACAAGCTTCATAGATTGGATGTTAAAAGAGCCCTGTCCTACTACCTGGACCACACCAAGCAATTCAGGGACTCGACTACTCAGCTCTTTCTCACCTATGGTGAGGTATGTAGGAAAACCAGCCACCAAGAGAACTATCTCCTGTTGGGTAGTCTCATGTATTCAGGTCTGCTATGATAAGGCTGATAAACAGCCTCCTCAAGGCCCATTCCACTAGAGGCTCTGCTGCCACGGTGGCAGCTGCAGGAATATTCCTTACTGAATGTCTGCAAAGCAGCCACCTGGAAAACTTGTACACACATTCTCAAAGCATTACTGTGTGGATGTACAGTCTAGATCGGATGCCAGATTTGACAGGGTGGTCCTGCAGAACCTGTTCCCTAAGTAGGTTCTGTACCCATCTCCCAACTGCACTACTTTGTAGTCTGCTACTGTTACTGATGCTAAAGGACTCATGGGTAGGGACGTGGATATGATGTTCTAGCCACACTTTCTGGCAGTTGCCTTTTCTTTAAGACTTGCTGGAAATGTCTTCAAGCTGGCTCCTCCCACCCACCTTGGTAGTAACTCCTCAGCTCCAGCCCTATGATGCGGATCTTCCTTTCAGCTGGAAGAAGCAGGTTCCCTCCTTACCTCTCCAGCGTTGAGTAGGCCATGGCGCTCAAATCTTCGGATTTACTTCCAAAACTTAAACTAAAACTCAATTGAGTTTCGTCTTCAACTCGATTTTCGATCACGTCCGCAATGGAGGATAAATCCTCTCCCAGATTTCGCCGGTGCCCATGCCGGCAGAAAATGTCATGTACAGACCCCCACGCCTCTGGCATCTACTGTCTGGGCCATGATCCCCAGGCTTGCAACATTTGTCGGTCGTTCCACCCGACTATCCTGGAGGACCACGCTGCCCGCCTGAAGTTGGGTCGTCTGGAGAAACGTTATCTACCATTCGAACGAAGGATGCCAGTTTGGAGGTCTCCGTGGCTGCGGGAACCACCGAGCAGTTAGAGTAACTCAAGGCATCCGAGGAGGAGGAGGTGGCCCAGGCTGCCACTCAAGCTTCTCCTGCCTCGCCTTTGTTCCTCTCCAGTTGGGCTCTCCTATTTGGCCTCCTTCAAGGAGCTGTGCTAGTTCTTCCTGACTGAGGGGCAGGGTCCTTCCGATTCTCACAGTTCCGCTCCACGCAAGGAGGAGTCCAAGAAGAACAAAGAGAAGACTCGTCATCGATGATCCTGGGAACAGGAGCATTCTTGCTCTCAGAAATCTTCAGTTTTGACTATGGTCGAAACATGGCCGCTGGCTTCACACAAACCCTGTTGGGCCAGTAGGCTGAGATGCCGACTAATGATGCAGCCAAGATTTTTCTCGACCCTGTCGACCGGTTGTCGTCATCTGAAGAGGCAGACAACTCTCTCTGTCAGGACTCCGGTCCTGCCAGTGACCACTAAAGGGGCATCTCAGTCAACTGAGCCAGCCCCTTCAGTCACCAACCTAGACCAGGAAGAGCCACAGACCTCCCCAGCTCCCTCTGAGGCCCCACTTCGGTACCACCGATGGCCAAGGTTGAGGTCTTGGTCATCTTCCTCTTCTGGGTCAAGCAGGTCTTGCCAGTATTGGTGGTCTCACTCTCGCACCACAGGAAGCAGCGCCTCCTCTACTCATCTTCATCCTCCTCGGGTGAGGAGAGGATTCAGCGCAAATTGCATCAATGCTACGAATACCTGATGTAGGAACAGTTATTGTTGACTGATCTGAAGCACACTCCAGCTACCACCCAGGCCATCACCTGGCTGTTGCCTGAAAGGCCGACGCCCCCACCGGGGCTGGTCAACATCGTTCCTGCCCCTGCGGAGCCGGTTCAGACCATTTTGGCTCGGCTGAAGCTGGCTTCTTCATCGATTGTGGTGGAGCCACCACCCAAGCAACCATCAACCGGGGCTTCGACCAAGGAGTCTTGTCGGCTAAGGGGCTTCACCGTCGGCTGTTGGTCACTTTCACACCTGACCTGCCCATGGCGCGTCAAGAGTGACTCTGATGGTTGCCCACTTTATGTGGACTCCTCAGAGTCCAAGGATTCCTCTATGTACTCCCTTCCACTAGATATGGAGTCAGTGGGTTATCTGTAGACGGATGAAGGCCCCACTTTGTTCAAGGGCATTCTCCGCCTCATCTCCAAGTCCACAGGGATAAAACTGGAGCCCGTTCAAAAACTGGCTCGCTACCCCCTTACTGAAATTCTGGATAAAGGGGATTCTCTGACGGAGGCCTTCCAGTGGCCAAGGCCATTGGCCCTGCCCTGGAGCTCTGTGGCGCCCTCTTTGTCCTGCACCTCTGCCCGGATGGCCCTGCAAACTATCACGGTGCCACGAGGTTCCTTTTCAGGGTTCACGGAGCATCCCTTGGTTGAGGATTGGTGGCTGACTCCGTGTTTAGGCGCTGGGCAATACTGGGGACGTCAATGAGCCGCTGGATAAAGGAATCCAAGAAATTGGACCACTCTGCTAAAAAGGTCTATGCTGCCGTCTCGCTTGGCCGTTGTGATGGCACACTTCTCCCATGCCCTTCTGGGTTCTCTGGATGAGGAGATTCATCATCTTCCTGCAGACCTCCAGACTATGGTCAAGCAGGTCCAGGACCAGGATCATGCTGTGGCTAAACAGCAACTTCAGATGGCCCTGGACATTGGAGATTCCTGTTGCTGTGCACCGTAGGACTTTGCTGCAGATCTCAGCCTTCACGGCAGGCATCCAGCACACGCTGGCAGATGTACCATTCTTAGGCGGCGACCTCTTTGGTCCTGGTGTGGAGGGTCACCTCCAGTGCATCGAAAAGTCCAGTGCCACCCTGGACTCTGTGATATCTGCCCAGAAGGACTCCAAGGGCTTTAAGCAGCAGAATCGCAAGCCCTTTTGTCCTCTACTCCTGTGGCAAAATCAGCCCAGCATCAGTCTGGCCAGCAGGCTCAGTCCTGGCAACATCTGGCCAAGTCCATGGCTTCGGTGGTTCGAAAGCCCAGAGGGAAGGGACCCAGTGGCTCCTCAGCCGGATCCTCCTCCCTTCCTCCTCCTCCAAGCCTGCTCATTGTCGGGATGGGGGTTGCCACCCTCATGCCTGCCACGCCTCCCCTGGGTCCTCCTGTGGTGGGTCAGCACTGCCAGTTCCTTTCCGCCTGGATCGCTGTTACCACGGACAGGTGGGTTCTGGAAATGGTTGGTCAGGGTCTGCCTCTAGAATTCGAGCAGTACCCTCCAAGCCGAGCCCGTGCCCCATGGGAGGACTTGGTATCCACAGAACCTCGGTCGGCTCTTTTTTTTTTCCCCCAATTGTTTAACCAGGAGAGAGACACTAAGCTGAAAGCTTGTTTACAGGTGCGACCTGGGAGCACAGGGAAGTTAAGTGACTTGCTCAGGGTCACACAGTATGCAAGTGGGGATGTGATTCAAACCCAGGTCTTCAGATTTGCAGCTCAGAGCCTTAAACCACTGTCATACTGCCTGTTCAAGACCGCATGTAGCTCCTCCACAAGGAGGTCGTGGTCAGAGTTGTGGATCCTCCGAACACCCAGGATTTGTCTCCAGGGACTTCCTGGTGCCAAGCGATGGGGGGGCTAGTGCCCCATTCTTGAGCTGCACAATCTGAATAAATTCCTCAGGTCCCGCACCTTCAGGATGGTGACTCTGCCCCAGATCATACCATCTCTGGAGCAAAACATATGGTTTTGCTCTCTGGATCTTCAGGGCACATTCTTTCATGTCCTGATCCGTCCATCCACTGAAGTTTCCTCTGCCTCCGAGCAGAGGGAGCCTATGAGTTCAAGCCATGCCTTTCGGCCTCTCCTCCACCCGGGTCTTCACCAAACGTATAGCAGTGGTGGCAGCTTACCTACGGCGTCGAGGTGTCTGGGTGTACCCCTACCTGAATGACCGACTGATAGCAGGTTCCTCCAGGCAGGAGGTGGAGCAATCCAGGGACCTTGCCCTCCAGACCTGCGTCTCCGTTGGCCTCCTGGTTAGCGAGGCTAAGTCTGAACTTGTGCCCTCACAGGTGTTCAAGCTTCATCGGGGCAGAAGCTCGACTCGTCCAAGCCAGAGCTCGGTTTCGATGGACAGGGCAGAGGTTCTCTTCCTCCTTGCCCAGTCATTTCTGGTTGGGCACTTGCGCCCTGCTTGGGACTTCCTGCACCTTCTGGGTTACATGGTGGCCTGCACCAGCATGGTCCAATGGGCCTGTTGGCATATGCGCTCCCTGCAGTGAGAGCTGGCCAGCCAGTGGTCTCAGTGCAAAGGTCACTTCAACCAGCTGGTCACTGTGACCTAGCAGATGTGGGACACCTTCCAGTGGTGGCTTGTCCCAGAGCATCTGCAGGAAGGGATCCCATTTGTCCACCCCAAGCCAATGGTCATGCTGACAACTGAATCCTCTCTCACGGGCTGGGGTGCCCATCTGGGGGAACACAGAGTCCACAGGCTCTGGACCCCTCAGGAGTCTCGATACCACATCAACCTGCTGGAACTCCCAGCAGTCCGCTGGCCGCTGTGTTTGTTTGGGTTCAAGTGGTCCAAGTCCAGACTAACAACACCATAACCAGGTACTAGCTCAACAAACAAGGCGGAACGCACTCCCTGCCCCTGTGCAAGGAAGCCCTCTGCATTTGGGCTCTCGTGCACAGCCTCGAGACAGATCTCCTAGCCACCCATGTGGTAGGAGCCTCCAGTTAGCTGGCGGACAACAGGGTTTTATTTATCTCTAAAAATTGATTAGCGTTTTGATCAAAAAAGTGCTAAAACTTTGTGAAAATGCATAGCTCTTGCCTCACTGTGTTTAACAAACACAGCGCTTCTAAAAAATCTGTATAAATACTTTCTGTACAGTTAGTATCATCCCAAGAAAAACACTGCTAATCAACTATTTAAAACCCTGGACACCCTCAGCCGGGTGGGCAAGGCGTCTCACAAGTGGTCCTTCCATCCAGAGGTAGTTCACAGTCTTTTCTCCCAGTGGTGCACCCCTTGATGGACCTGTTCTCCTCCAGGAAGAGCATAAAGCTGAGGCTGTTTTGTACGCCGCCTCCAGCAGAGGATGCCTTCTCGAGGCCTTGGACCCCAGACACTCTTCTGTGCCTCCCTCACTTACCTTGATCCACAAGGTGGTTACACAAGGTCAAAGAGGGACTAAGCGCAGGGCGATCTAGTGGCTCGGACTGGCCCGCCAGTTTGGTACCCCGATCTCCTTAGCCTCAAAGCAACAGGCTCCAAGTAGCCTTCCCATATGCTCGGACCTGCTCTCCATCAGTCAGGGAAGGTTCTCCACCCAGACCTTCAATCCCTGCACCTGACAGCCTGGTTCCTGAGCTGCTAGAGTTCCAGGCTTGGTCTCTCAAAAGATGTCCTCATTGTCGTGGAGGCATCTAGAAAGGAATCTACCAGAAAATGCTATGCCTTCAAATGGAAGATTCTCCATTTGCTGTCAGGGCAAGGGGTTGGACCCTTCGACCTGTCCTATGGCTAGCATTTTGGACTACCTGTGGTTCCTCTCCCAAGGGGACTTCGGTCGGACAACCTTAAAGCACCTGGCAGTTATCTCTGCTTACCGGCCCAGGCCGGTAAGCAGTTTTTGGCACAGAGAAGGTGGTCTAGTGCTTTTTCAAAGGTGATGACCACATTTCCCCTCCGGTGAATGAACCTTCACCACCATGGGACTTGTTGCTGATTTTGGCAAAGCTCATGGACAAGCCATTCGAACCAATGCACAGGTGCGAAATGTCTCACCTGTCATGGAAGACCGCCTTCCTGGTGGCTATCATGTCAACCAGTAGAATCAGTGAGCTCCAGGCGCTCTCAGTGGAGTCTCCTTACCTGGTCTTCCATAGGGACAAGGTTGTCCTGCGTCCCAACCCAAAGTTCCTCCTAAAGGTTGTGTTGGGAGTTTCACCTGAACCAGGTGATGATTCTACCGGTGTTCTTCTCGAATCACACCTCGGAGGCCGAACACTGGCTCCATACTCTGGACCTGAGGTGAGCCCTCGCTTATTACAAAGAACGCATGTCTAGAGTTCGGGGAGAGGTTTGCTAGCTGTTTGTCACCTACGCTGAAGCCGCACCTGGCAGACCTGCAGCCAAGGGGACGATTGGCAGGTGGATCACATCCTGCATTAGGTTGAGTGGATAGGGAGCCTCCCAGAGACTAAGGACTTACTTCACCCGCCATACCGCTGCGATGGTGGCTGCTTCTAGGGACGTCTCTATCCAGGAAATCTGCAGGGCTGCTACCTGGAAGTCTGCACACACCTATATTTCCCATTACCACATTAACCTCAAGTCACACCGGGATGCCGGTTTTGGGGCCTCAGTTCGCCAATCTCTGTTCCCTAAGTAGGGGGTGTGCACATTGCCTCCCTCCTCCTGGAGAAGTGCTAGGAGTCTGCCAGAAAGTGTGGATAGAACATCATATCCACGTCCCTAGAAACATAAGTTACTCACCCGTAATAGTAGTTCTGGGAGTGGTATATGGTGTTCATCCACACGGACCCACCCAACCTCCCCAGCTTCAGCACACACACACTGCTTCCAGTGGGCAAGATCTGGCATCATGGGGCGGAGCCGAGGGAGTTAACCACCTGGGTGGGTGGGAGGAGCCAGCTTGAAGGCGTTTCGGGCAAGTCTTAAAAGGAAAGGCAACTGCCAGAAAGTGTGGATGAACATCATATGCCACTCCTAGAATTACTGTTACAGGTGAGTAACCTGTGTTTACTCACTGTAGTAATATTGTTTCTTCCAAGGTGTCCTTTAGCGATATTATTACGATGAGTAATTTTTTCTTTCAGCACACTAGGCACACCAGGCTGTCTACACTAGTCACCTGTGGGCAATAAGCTCTTAGCACCCATGCATGACGGTGAGGCAGCCAGGCCAGCCATCAGCCTTTCTACCTGTGGTCTGGAGCTTGCGAGACACCAATTAAGGACATTATACAATGTCAGTAAGGTAGCCTTCAGGGTGGTGGAAACTGCAGCCTGCATTAGGCGGATGGCGTAGCCTCGCCTTTCAAGGTTGTCACCTTTGGCCCAGCATAGGGTGATCGCCTCACCATACCAGGGAGCTAATTAATTTTTTCTCCCACAGTGTCAGGCATGAGTTAGCGGGGTGACTTCCTTCTCCCAGGCCACGGGAGCCTCCGCCTGCCCCAATCAGTCTCGGGTCCTGCCAGACCCATGAGGGGCCTCCACCTCCTTGTGTCTCTCCCACAGAAGACTGAGGGAACATTTTTCCCTCAGTTTGCCAGCTCCACAGAAGTTGGTGCCTTGGCACTTTGACCCACCCATCACGAACAGTGAAGATTGCTTCAGGCAAGATATGAAAATGATGTACTCACCATAATTGTTGATCTTCCCGAATATCTTGACCATTCATAACTGCTACTCGCCCACCTTTCCCCACAAGACCGCACTTCTGGGCAGTGCCTACTCCTTCCTGCTGCTTTCCCCTCTCTTGTCCTGGAGAAGGGGGCTGCTCGTTAGGGCAGCTCACAAAGCAAACTCCTGAGGAAGTCAGTTTTCCTCTACAAAAAATAAATAAAATGGAGGTGCTGGAATAGCCTATGCTCCAGCTTCCTGGGTCTCCTTCTAACCTCTCTCTTATAGGGAAATGGGAAAGGCACACCTTCATAACTATTCTTCCTTATTCTCCAAAAAAAAAAATGTGAGGAAGGGAGCAGGAAGGGAGGACTCCTTTGAACGTGGGACCATGTTTCTTGGGCTTTCCTCGCTACCTTAGACACTTAGCTTTTCAAAACATAAAAAAAGTCTTGGGGTAAGAGAACCACACATAGAATGGGGATCATCCATGGGTTCCTTTTACCTCTGGCTGCCTGCTGACAGGCTGGCATTAAGAACTGCCTTCGCCTACACTTTCCTCAATCAATCTGTTGTTTGTTCCAAACTCTACAGCTATCGGGGAACTCTGTCAACAGGCCCTGATACGCAAGAGCACCTCTGACCTTTGGATGAGCCTTCCTAGACCACTTATATATGTCTTCACTTCATTCCGACAACTAGCCCTCAGCCAAGGGCAATACCTACTGTCTGCTCCCATACACCCAGCTGTACATCCTTTTTCCACTCCCACCCCTTGGGACCTGGGACGGTTATCACCCTTCAGGTGACCCCTGCTTCCTCCCTTAGTCCCCTACATGTTTCTTTTCCACCTCCAGTTGCAGGGGAGATTTCTTCCAGCACCGTCCGTACTTCTAGGGGTCAGATCTCCTGTCTTTGGCTCACCCTCAGCACCCCTCTTTTGTGCTCGTGTTCCTGTCACCCAGTTCATCCAAGGAACCCCAGTTGCTTCTAGTTGTTCCCTGGAGTTTTTTTGTATTCTCAGCTCCATCTGATTTTGCCTACTTGGTTGCAGTCTTCATTCTGAGTCTTTTGCGCTTTAGCTTGCTTAGTCTTTCTAGGCTCTTAGGTTACATATGTTACTTGAAGATGAGCTCTTTAAGTGCAGTCCATGTGGGCTAGTCCTGTGCTCAAGTAGCTCGTAGCTGCTTAAGCACTAGGGCATAGGGCCGATTTTTGCTTTTCCTGCTTTCAGGCTGCATGAGATGCCCAGTTACTCTTGACTGAGGACAGTGGATATCACCATAACTTTCTGTCTCTGTCTCTTTCTTTTCTCCTTCACTTGTCCAGAGGCTACAGTCTCTCAAGGCCACCTATATTCCCCAACCCCTTCCCTCCCTTCTGTACCCTTAGTCAGTTTTGCTTATTTCAGTGTACTTCCTATATCCTTTTTCTTTTTTTTCAGTTTATTCTTTTTGCCCCTGCCTCGGTCGTCGATCTCGGCCCTAGTCACGGCGTCCCTTAAGCCTCCACCACCCATATCTGCCTGCGCTCTCCCAGTTACCCATGGCTTACCCCCGAGGGCCGGGTCATGGCACCGCTGGGCAACAGCACCGTGCTCCTAGTGACTGGTTGGGAGAGCCGGCTGGGTGGCTAATTAGAGGCCGAGGACAGGGCGTCATGGAGCGGCTGGGCAGAGTGTTTTTTCCCCTTGTAAGCTGCGGCTGGGACATGCAATGGCGTCTTCGTCTGTCCCGCCCCAGAGTTCCTTGTATGGACGGCTGCTGTGTGTACCCTGGCTTCCGCCAGGGGTCCATCGCAATCGGGATGATATCCCCCCTGAGAAGGAGAGCAGTCGTGGAGACACCCAGTCCTTCCTCCCCAGCTGGCCCTCCGACAACCCAAGTCCATTCCCGAACCTGGGTCGCTGTCGTCTCAAGCGGAAATCCAACCACTGCGCCGGCGGGCCGGCCTGTATCCTTTTTCTATCCCTTGGGCTCCCTTGCCCCACCCTATTCTGGCTTTCTTTCTGCCTCTTCAGCCAGCAGAATAGAAGGAGAAGGGGGAGCAAGCATCAGTTACTGGCCAGTCCAGGAACTCCACGTAGTATGTCCGCCTAGTGAGCAACACCATCTCCAGAGTCTGTTCCCCTACTCCAGAACTCTTAAAGTTGAACACTTCCGCGTGGGTCCTGCACCTCTGGCTAAGATCCACCAGTCATGAATGATGAATATGTTCAGGAAGATCAACAATTACGGTGAGTATGTAATTTTTATTTCATCGTAACCCTTCTGGACACCAACATAGCCTGGGCCTTCTTTGCAGAGGACAAGAAGAAAGCAGTCCTGCAGATGACGTACTTCATCATGAAGCACAAAACAGTACAAGCCCACTCCATGCAGCACATCTTGGGTTTGATAGCTTCCTCAGTGTTCACAGTGTCCACAGTGTCCCTAGCATGTCTACACATGAGAACAGCTCAGTGGATGCTCAGTACACAGTGGTTGCAAGCATCACACCATCAGTCTTGCCCATCAACGTGATGAAGCCTCTGGTTCGGACACCTGCATGGCGGACAGTGGAGGAAAATCTCCTCAAGGACTTCCTTTTCCAACCAGAGCCTCAGGAGAACCTCACCATGGATGCCTCCCTGTTGAGATGGGGAGCCACTGCCAATGCCTCCACAAACAAAGTTGTCTGGGCCTTCAGAAACTCCTCTCCACATCAATGTGTTGGAAATGAGAGCTGTGTTGTATGGTCTGTGAGCCGTCATGGATCTCATCAACCACAAGACAGTCCTCCTGCAGATGGACAACAAGTCTGTGATGTACTACATCAACAAGCGGGTATCACACTCTTGCCGCCTCTGCAGAGAGCATTGAGAGTGGGGAGTGGTGTCTGGATCAGGAGATCCTGATCCAGGCAGTCTTATCAGCTTGGATTGCAAAATGCTGTGGCAGGTGAGCTAAGCCAAACTGAGGCTGATCCTCATGAGTGATCACTAGCTCCAGACATCATGAGATCGCTGTTCATGGGGAACTCCAGATGTGTACCTTTTGCATCCCCACCAATGCCAAACTGCCTCGATTCTACTCCAGAAACCCAGGACATGGCTTTTTCTGTCAGGATGCATTCCGACTGCAATGGAAAAATTGCTTTCTTTACTCATTTCCTTCAGTCCCTCTAGTACAGAAAGGGTATTGCTCAAGCTGGAGGAACACAGGGAGATGATGATTTTCATCGCCACCTACTGGTCTGGACAGATGTGGTTTTTGTCTGTTGAACAGTCTGTCCGTCAGTGCACCAGGTGCCCTTCCCCCTCAGGGTGGACTTACTGACTCAGGGCCCCCTGGTCCTCTCAGTCTGCACTCCTTTCATCTTCAGGCCTGGCTCCTGAAGAAACAGAAATGAACAGGTAGAAGATGTCTCATAGAGTCTCTGAGATACTCTTGGCAGCCTGTAAGCCTTCCTCCAGAAAGACTTACACATCCAAGTGGAAAAGATTTTTGGTCTGGTGCTCCAGATCTTACACTGACCTCTTTTGGTGTCCTCCTGACAAGGCTTTGGAGTATTTATTGGACTTTTCTGATGCCAGTCTGCAGTACTCAGCAGTCAAGGTCCATTTGTGTGCTGTTTCGGCATACCATGAGGTTCCTTAAGGGCATCCTACACACCAGGCCTCTAGTCAGCAAACCTATAGCCGCCTGGGATGTCAACCATGTGTTGGAAATGCTCACCCGTAAGCTCTTCAAGGCCATGGCAACTTGTGAACTGAAGTTTTTAACTTGAAAATGGCTTTTCCAGTGGCCACCACATCTGTCCACAGAGTTTCTAAAATTCATGGTTTGGTAACAGACCCTCTATGTACTGTTTTCCACAGAGACAGTCATCCTCCACACGCATCCCAAGTTCTTACCCAAGGTGGTGTCAGAGTTTCACTTAAATCAGCTTCTTGGCCTGTCTGCTTACTTTCCTGATATACAGAGCAAAGGAGAGTGCGTTCTTCATTCTCTGGATGTCGCGAGATCCCTGAAGTTCTATTTGGGAAGAACTAAAGACTTAAGGCAGTCTAAGCAGCTCTGTCTCCTTTGATCCTTGGATGGGACAGCCTATTAGTCAAATGCATTTCTGCTTGGATTGTCAGTTGCTTTCATCATTGCTTTGCTGTGGCGCCAGGTCAAGCTGGAAGGCCAGGTACCTGCTCACGCTACCAGAGTGGTTGCTATGCCCTAGCAGAGATCTGCTCTGTCCCTGTTGGTAATATTTGCAGAGCTGCAACTTGGAGCATAGCACACATTGCTTGCTACTGTGCCCCTGGCAGTCCATGCCAGGCAGCACACCTCCTTTGGCAGGACAATCCTGAATGGGCTTTTGTCCTGATGGAGCCTTGGCTCCTACCACCTTAATCCGGGTGATTTTTTATCTGAGCTTGGTACTCTGACCCATTAGTGTGAATTAGTGGTGGAGATCAATTACTGGAAGATATAAAAATTACATGCTCACCATAATTCTTGATCATCTAGGAATATTTTCACCATTGATATGCCACTCGCCCACCATCCCTTGGGCTCTATTAGTCTGTTTGTTGATCTTGACCCCTTGTTCTTGGTTTGGGCTGTGAAGACACTGTTACTGGTTTGTTGACCCTTGTTACACAGGTCACCAGGGCTATCTTATGCCCCCAGGTTACGTGCATAAGTGTTAAGTTATGCTGCACCTCCTTGGCAAAAAAAAAAAGTACTGAGGGATGAAAGCTGGTGCGAGGTAAGTCTGTGCCACAAACTCCCTCAAGGCACCATTATGCATGCAGCTTGCCTCAACGCCAGCCCTTCTGAAAAGTTCTGTCTACCGTGGGGGCCTAGCACCTTTGTTTCAGAACCCATTAGTGTGACTCAGTGGTGAAGCTATTCCTAGAAGATCAAGAATTAAGCTGAGTCAAACGTTTTCATTTTCTCTTCAGAAGTAATGGCTGAGAGTTGCACAGCCACTACAGATTTTCACACTGGGAAAACTTCCTTTAATAGTGACTTGGGGTTCCTGATGGAATTTAATTACAAAAAGTACTGTACAGAGCAAAAGTCGGCTATCCAGCTGGGTTACTGATAAAGTGATTACTTTTTAATATATTTATATAGTAATTAATGCAACATGCCATATTAAGTATCCACGTGAACAGAGCAGAGGAGGCTGGGAATTTTCATGCAGTTGGTCAGTAATTTCAAATGGAGGATTCCATTGTGGCCCATGCTGCTGCAGGATTCCAGGGAGGATTTGGCTGTGACTAGTGCTTAAGAGTGGAATCAGTTTGCTCTCCCCTCAGGGGTCAGAATTTGTGAGGAACAGAAGGGTGCTTAAGCAGGACTCCGGACAAGGGCAGTACCGACTGGTTTTACTCACCTCATTTTAGGAAATACTCTTCAGAATTTTTTTTAATGAGTACCAGTACTCACCCAACATTTGCAAATGCTTCATACTCCATACAGTAGGGCTTTGCAACATAACTGGGGATTCAGAAGGAGTTTGCTTTTAAAAAAAAAAAAAAAAAAAAAAAAAAACAGGTTTCCAGCACTCATATGCATTCCAATTTTAAACTTTAAAACTGGTGAGTAAATTACTTCTGCCTGCCAGCATTATTTGGAGCACTGTTGGCACCAAAAAACTACACTGTTTTAAAAAATTTACTCCTATCTCCACTCCATCCAGACATTCATACACATCTGAATTTGGTTTTACTTACCCTACTTTCAATATGAGGAGTACAGTACTCATCCCAAAAAATCTTACCTGGAGTCCTGTGCGTAAGTATAAAAGGGGCTGTACAGCTCAATTCTAACCCCAGTAATCCACTAATGTTATTACTTCTTGCTTTGCTCCTTGAAGACGGCACTGACCCAGAGCCAAATGGAATGTATGCTAATGATGGAATCTTTAGCTCATGAATTCAGTTCGAAAGCTGCCCAGTTCAACTGCCTGTATTCTAACCCAGATTTCTTCTCTCCGCTGCAAAGACTAGACACCCTGGAGATTTTCTCTTTCACATGTCGTTCCTGAAGTGACATTTGATCAAAAAAACTTAGTATTTTATTTATAGCTACCTAGTTTTAGTGTTTAGTTTATCTGTTTTTTCCTCAGTATTACAAAGTTTAACGTAGTTTTGTGTATATTTGCAGTTCCTCTGTTTCTGGGAACCGGGAGGTAACCGACTGATCTTCCTGGACATAAGTCTCCACCACTCATTCACACTAGTGGGATTAGCGCCGGAGGCACTAGGACCCATCGGGAGCAAACTTTTTGCTGGAGGGTCGGCGCGAGAGACGGCGCCGCAAGCAGCGGCTCGAGCGGCAACGACTATCCCGACGACGACCCTCCAACCGCCTCAGTTCCTTTTTTCCCGCCGTCGAGTGCGCTTCAGTGACGACGTCGCTCGCCTGTCGGGAGTCAAACTAGCGCATAGTTTTCAGTTTATTTTTTTTTTTGTAACGTTATCTCGATAGTAGTATCGCTTAATTTATTCTATTTTCGTTAAATATTTCTAATATTTTAAATTTAACTTACTTGAAGTCTCGGTCTACTGGACAGAGTCGACCATGAGCAGGTCAGGTGACGGTAGGGAGACTTCGTATGAAAGCTGTTCAGTCAGCCGGGCTGGGTCCGGTCAGCCTCCTTCTCCTCAGCGGGGTTCCGACAACGGTCAGTCCGATGCCCGGGGGGATGGGCGGTCCCCGTCGGCATAAAAATAAGCGGTCGCATTCTCGGCACCGTTCGACCTCGAGCTCTTCTTGACCACAGGTCAAAAGAGAAGGCATCACTGAAGTCGCCCTCAATATGTCTGTCTGCGTCGACGGTCGGTTATCGTTACTGGTTGCCGTTCTCCTTCTTGGGTCGCCAACTGCGGTGATAGTCGTTGTCATAGGCCCCTCCGCCTATAGGTAGGGCTCCAGATGAGCAGTTTCATCAGTGGGCGCTCTTGGAGCGATGGGCTGGAGGTTGGTTCTCCTGCCTGTCTCTGTTGCCACGGAGCCCCGGGCTCCTCCGGTGATCAGGTAGAGGCGGTTGGACCTTCTAGTCGCGCGGCGCCTTCTTGATGCCCGGTGACTCCGGCGCTAGAGTGTTTCCCCCTCACATGGCTGCGGCGCGAGGCCACACCGATGCCCTTATCTCCTGTTTTTCCTTCTCTAGCTTTCCAGGTTCCTGGGGCGTTCCGGCGCCTTCCCGCTTGGTCTGTCGGACTCAGGCGCCGTTTTCGATGCCGCTGGGCCTTGCGGCGCCGTCTGCGCGCCGTTGGTCTGAAAGCGGTGCTGTCAGCGGCGCCCGCCAGTCTCTTCGGCGCCCGCGCCCTTCTGCAGTGCCGTTTCCAACCCGTCTTTGCCTTCTCGGCGCGGGGCCCTCGGGGACTCTCCTTGTTTCTCTACTATTTCCTCCTCTCTAATTTTCCTCCTTTCCTGTCAAACAGTCCTTCCTGGACCATCAGGAGATGATGTTGAGCCTGACCCAGACCGGTTGGGTGATGAAGTGGAGAAACAGGATCTTTCTTTGCTACAGAGCCTGTGGTGGGGACCTGTCCTTTAAGTCTCTGTTGAAGAACCTGAGATCCACTCTTTCTCCAGACTACAGACATCGATCCTGGGAAGATATTAAGACTCCAATACCTTCATGCCTCGGAGATCCCTACTGTTTGACTCCTCGATCCAGCCTTCCCTCGGGCGCTGTCTCAAATGGTATGGAATAATCCTGCTCTTATTCCCTCAGTGGCTAAATCCATTGATAAGAGTATTCAGCTCCCAAGGATCGTCCCATTTTGGCATCCCAAGCCTTTGCGGATCCTATTGTAGTCCTGGCAGAGAATGATAAGGTCGTTCTTCCTCAAACTACTACAGCTCGACCTATTAACAAAGAGTCTCGTAAGATTGATACATTAGGTAAGAGAGTCTTTGCTGCCTCCACTCTAAGTATGCGTATTGCCAGTTATCAAGGCTATTTTTCTCAGTATGAGTATATCCTGTGGCACTCTTTGAAAAGAATGGTTGAAGCTCTTCCGGATTCGGACTCCAAGTCAGAGCATCTTCTCACCGTTACTAGAGGTATTGAGTCCAATAACCAACAGGTCAAAGCCGCTATGGACGCTTTCGACACTGCTTCTCGCTCGGCAGCCGCAGGTATTTGTACTCGGCGCCATTCCTGGCTGCGTACCTCTGGCTTCACGAATGATGCTCAGCAGCAGGTAATGGCGCTGCCCTTTGACGGCTCCTTTCTTTTCGGCCCTCAGGTGGAACAAGCTTTAGAGGCCACTCAGAAGACTAGGTCGGCCATTAAGTTGGCCAGACGTCCGCCTGCTCCCTCTCGGGGGCATGTGAACAGACGTCAGTTTCATAGTCGTCAGTCCTTTCGAGGCAGAGGCAGGGGAAGCTTCCATAAAAGCCAACCTGCCCAACCTCAAAAGAAAGCGCAGCAGAAAGCGCAGGGGCCTAAAGCCCCCAGCCTTATAGTGACTGGCCCAAGTTCCATCCACATTGCCGGTGGAACTTTCTCCTCGATGGGAGGTCGTCTGATGTACTTCTACAACCAGTGAAGTCCATAACCGGACAAATGGGTCCTTCAGATAATTTGCGAGGGTTATTCTCTCCATTTTTGGAAACCCCTGAATTGTCCTCCCAGGCGACAACCCAGGTTGTCAGCCTCTCAGTCAGACCTCCTCACCGCCCGAGATCCAAGGCCTTCTAAGCAACAGGGCAATCGAACTAGTGCCCCGCATCTGCAGCACAGGGTTCTCCCATTACTTCCTGGTTCCAAAAAAATCTGGGGGAATGCACCCATTCTAGACCTCAGAAAGTTAAACAAATTTCTCCCCAGGAGAAATTCAAAATGATTCCTAGGTACCCTGTTACCTGCTGCATCAACACGACTGGCTGGCCTCCCTGGATATGCAGGGCTTACCAGCATATCCCCATCCACCGACCCACATGAAGTTCCTCAGGTTTGCTCTGGGTCGGCATTATGATTCAGAGTCCTGCCTTTTGAGGCTATCCTCGGCGCGCATGAGTTTTTACAAAGTGTTGTGCAGTTCTGCATGCGCATCTCAGGAAGATAGGACTCCAGTGTTTCCCTACCTGGACGATTGGCTTCCTTAACCCCTTCCAGCCAAGGGACTTTGGAAGCCGTTATAGCGACTTCTCGTCTTCTCCGTCCATGGGAATTCTGCAATTTGAAAAAATCACAACTGCAGCCCTCCCAGAGCTCCTTTTCATAGGGGCCTCCTAGACACCTCTTCCACGAAGGCTTTCCTTCCAGAGGACAGAAGACTAGACATCCTTCGGATGGCCCGTTACATCGGGGAGAACCAATCGGTTACAGCTCTCTCGATGCAAGCATGTTGGAGTCTCATGGCATCCTCGGTGTTCACTGTACCCCTGGCCGGTTGCACATGAGAACCACCCAATGGATGCTCTCCACTCAGTGGTCTCCGACCTCTCACCCCCAGTCTTATCCCATCAAGGTGGCAGGCCCTTCAAGGTCTCTCACCTGGTGGACTCAAAGGCAATCTCCTGGAAGGTTCCCTTTGCTCCCCGGATCATCAGATCTCCATCACCACAGGCGCGCCGCTAATGGGATGGGGAGCTCACTGTCGCTCCTTCACACTCAAGGTGTATGGACTCAGTTAAAACTCATCTCACATAAATGTCCTGGAGATGAGGTGGTCTCATGAGATCCGAGCTCTGAAGGATATCCTTTGTCACAGAACATTCTCCTTCAAGCGGACAACAAAGCTGTGATGTATTACATCAACAAGCAAGGCGGTGCTCATTCTTACCCCTTTGCAGGAAGCAATGAGGGTGTGGGAGTGGTGCTTGGAGCACAAGTCTCTGATTCAGCGGTTTTCTGCCAGGTATACAAAGCGATCTAGCAGACCACCTCAGCAGAGCGAGCCAGACCCTCACAGTGGTCTCTCGATCCAACCGTAGCTCGGTCACTATTCGAAGAGTGGGGACTCAGACCTGGACCTTTTGCATCCCACTCAGCATAAAACTGCCTCTCTTCTCTTCCAGAAATCAGGGCCTGGCATTTTCTGTCAGGATCGCGTTCAGGCTGCGGTGGACAAACGCTTTCTTTCGCCTTTCCACCGCTTCCTCTAATCAGAGAGTTCTCCTCAAGTTCGGTCTCAGGGGACCAAAATGATTCTCATTGCTCCCTCCTGGCCTCAGGCAACTATAGTTTCCTCTGCTCAACAGTATGTTGGCAGCCTCTTGAGACCACTTCCTTGCAAATCAATCTTTTGACTCGGGGTTCGTTGGTCCATCCCAACCTGAAATCACTTCACCTTCATGCTTGGCTCCTGAAGAGGTAGAAGTGAATCGGTTCAACGTCTCCTGTAGAGTCTCGGACATCCTTCTGGCTGCTGAAGCCAGCCACCAACATCGCTTCCAAATGGAAACTTTTCTCTCTGGTGTGCAAAGTCCTCTTGGAATCCTTTTCCTGTCCTCCTGACAAAGTTCTGGAGTATCTTTTGGACCTATCAAACTCAGGTCTCAGTACTCCACAGTTAAGTTCACCTTAGTGCCATCTCAGCGTTCCATGAGCAGTTTCTTCCTTGACTCTGGCTCAGCTTCCTATAAGTGAAGAGATTTCTTAAGGATTCTTCATACCAGACCCCTTGTTAAGTGTGCAGTTGCAGCCTGGGACATTAACCTGGTGCTGGACATGCTCACTCGGAACCTTCAGCCCCTAGCTACCTGTGAGCTAAAATTTCTTACCTGGAAGACTACCTCAGCCATGAGGTCTCGGAATTCATGCCTTGGTAGCGGACCCTCGTGATACTGTATTCCATAAAGACAAGGTAGTTCTCCATTACTCATCCTAAATTTCTTCCCAAGGTTGTGTCAGAATTCCATCTAAACCAACCTCTGGTACTTCCCTCTTAGCTAATTTCCAAAATGAAGGGGCGATCTCTTCATTCCTTGGATGTTAAGAGGCCTTCTTGGTTCTATTTAGATAGAACCAAAATTCCATGAACTCAGCAACTGTTTGTTTCTTTCAGCGACACCGGCTGGGTCAACCTGTCGCTATCAGATGCATTTCATCATGGTTAGTGGCATGCCTTGACATTGCTACTCCATGGCTCAAGTTAAATTGGAGGGGTAGAGTATCGCTCACTCTACTAGGAGCGGTCGCTGACATCTTTAGGGAGATTCGCATATGTTCCAAGTGCAGATATCTGCAGCGCCGCCACCTGGAACTCAGTGCATACATTAGTTAAGCATTATGCACTGGATGTTCATCTCAGGCGACATTCCGCATTAGGCAGAACTATCCTAATGGGCTTCTATCTTAGGCGTGTGAGCTCTGGCTCTCCTGCCAGCCTTTGGGATTATCAACTTGGTACTCTCCCACTAGTGTAGAATGGTGGTGGAGACTTATGTCAGGAAGATATGAAAATTGCATTGCCTACGTAATTCTTGATCTTCTTGGGCGAGTCTCCACCACTACCGCCCACCCTCCATCCCCGAGCTCACGCTGTGTTGGTCTTCACTCCCTCAAATCTTTAGGCCGTGGCGACTTCTTTGCTGACCCTTCTTACACGGGTCATACGGACTATCTTATGTCCGCTTTTTTAAGGTTGGATTTACTCTTTACGTTAGTTGCGCTGCACCTCCTTGGTAAAAAAGGTACTGAGGCGGTTGGAGGGTCGTCGTCGGGATAGTCGTTGCCGCTCGAGCCGCTGCTCGCGGTGCCGTGCCTCGCGGCGCCGTCTCTCGCGCCGACCCTCCAGCAAAAAGTTTGCTCCCGATGGGTCCTAGTGCCTCCGGCGCTAATCCCACTAGTGTGAATGAGTGGTGGAGACTCGTCCAAGAAGATCAAGAATTACGGTAGGTACGTAATTTTCATTTTTTTTACTTTAGATTGGAACTTTTAAACTGGTTCCGATCACTTTTACAGTATTTTTATTTTATATTGTTTATTTCTGAACCAGAGTTTCTCTGTTCCTGAAGCTGATCTTGTTTCTGGAACTGATAGATTTAACTTTTTTCTCGGTTCCTGAACCACCTGCAAACCAATAACTTCAAAAAAAAAATGCTATTGGTTCCCGTCTCCTGTTTTCTTCTTTTTCAATCAAGAATGTCAGATAAACCCAAGAAGAAAATGGGACTTCCTGGTTTTAAAAACTGTCTAAAGTGTTCAAAGTGTTTGCCAAAGCAAACGAGCATGATTTATGCTTGGTCTGTCTTGGGCAGCAGCACTTCTCTGCTGAATGTGAAATCTGCAAGTCCTTCCCTCCTAAGACGATTGAAACATGTCGGGAAAGACTGCAAGGAAGAATGGATGAGGAGTCTCTGGGCTCCGACCAGTCCACCCATTGTAAGTCATTGGCTGAACCTTCCAGGGTCACAAAAACCACCCCGATACGGGTGAGGGCCATGGTAAGAGAGGCATTGAACCGGCTGACTCTCTGGTGCCTGCCAAGAAACTTAAGAAAACTAAGCATACTGAGACTGGCTGGAATGCCTCAAGGGGCTCCTCAAGTACCTGCTCCTACCCTGCTGACTTAACTCAGGCTTTGGCTTTATTATAAGTGCTGCAGGGCTTACTACCCCCTAAGCAGCCTGTTGCTACTACTGTAGAGAAATCTGCCTTTGTTCCACCCTTAACCACTGAAACAGTGGATTTTGAAGAAGATTATGAGACAGAGGAGGGTATTGAACCTGTGGTCTCCCCTGAACAGGAGTTTGGTTCACCTCCCAGACCCACTGAGGATTATTCCTCGCATTTTTCTTTTGTAAGAAAGATGGTTGAGACTCTAGACCTTGCCACTGCAGAGGAGGTCCAAAATGAGGAGGAAGCTCTACATGGAGTTAATGAGGTTAACACCCACTAAAAGGCTCCTGCTTACCATTTACAAGTTTTCCAAAAAAGTCGTACTACAAATTCTTAAAACACCTAACACCATGACACCTATTGATAAGAAGTGTGATAAGTATCAATTGAAGAGGTCGGAGCGGAGTTTTTATTTACCCACCCTGACCATCAGGGGAATTATGCAGCAGGCTGCCTATGAAGTGGCTAAAGTACCTCTCTACTGTCATCCTCTTGAGAATGACTCTAGAAAAATTGATAGCATGGCAAAGAAAGGTTACCTGTCTGCCTCTCTTGCAGTCAGACAAGCCAGCTATCAGGCATATGCAGTCCTCTATCAGAAGGCTCTGTGGCAGTTCCTCTTGGATGCTGCTGAGACTAGCCCTTCCACACCAGTCTTAGAGCTAGTGGATACTGCTAAGTTAGTCTTGGAGGCCTCCAAGTATCAGTTTCAGATGGCAGCTGACACAAATGATACAGCTGCAAGGTGGATGGCAGGTGCTGTGGCAATGAGGAGGTTTGTCTGACTTAGAGCTACTAACGTCACCCAGGATACCCAGAGCAATGCCATGGACTTTCCAGTTGAAAATAAATCACTTTTTGGAGTTCAGACTGAGGCCTACATGAAAACGGTGGATGAATATAAAGCCACCTTTCGCAGTAACTCTGCCAAGGAGAAACCTTCACCTTCCTCTTCGACATATGGAAGGAGGGGTAAGGGTTCTTATAGAAGACCTTTTTACCAGGTATAGGCTGTGACACAGCAGCAGTACCAACCCCAGCAGGTTGGTTTCTTTAGAGCTAGAAGGCAGAAGGGGCTCAGGCGTGGCTCCCAATCCTGCCCAACCTCAGCAAAAGCCATACAAAATCTCTGACTTATCCTTTCAGGCAGCCTTCCCAGTACTTGTGGGGGCAGACTGACTCACTACTTCAGGAATGGCTAAAGATCACCACAGACAAGTGGGGTCCTGGAAGTGGTTAGTCAGGAGTTTGTCCTTAGTTTCAAATCCCTTTCTCCTTTAAGAAAGAAAGCTGCTGGAACAGGAGTATCGAGCTCTGCATTTTCAAGAGCAATAGAACCTGTCCCTTTGAGACAAAAGGCCAAGGATTCTATTCAAGGTACTTTCTGACAACAAAGAAAAATGTGGAGTGGCAGCTTCTCCTAGACCTCAGACTACTAAACAAATACCTGGTAAAGCCCAGGTTCAGAATGGTCATACTGGCCATAATTCTGCCAACACTACAGAAAGGAGACTGGCTAGCCTCCTTAGACTTAAAGGATGCATACTTCCATATTCCTATAACGGATTCACACAGAAAATACCTAAGGTTCAGATTCCCTTCAGGCCACTACCAGTTCTCAACACTACCCTTTGGTCTCAGTTCAGCACCAAGAGTGTTTACCAAGTGCCTGGCATTGGTGGTGGCACACCTAAGAAGACTAGGTGTTTCCATTTTTCCCTACCTGGACGATTGGCTAATCATGAGAAAGTCTCACCAGCAGGTGAGAGAGCACCCTAAGGTAATACAGGACCTTTAGCAGTCCTTGGGGTTCCTCATCAGTGTCAAAAGTCAGTTCTAACTCCTGTACAAGTATTACAGTTCATAGTGCGAACTGCATACCATTGTGGGAAGAGCTTACCTCCCTCAGGAGAGATAGCCAGCATTCTGCACCTGGCAAGCTCATTCGTCCCTGAACAAAACAAAGCCAGCAAGCGCTTTCTGCAATTGCTAGGCTACATGGCCTCAACAACAGGCACAATTCTGGGTGCCAGGTTTCAAATGAACTGTTTAATTCTACCTCAGGGCACACTGGTGCCAGCGGGATACTCTCTTAAAACCCATCCCAGTAGCAAAGAAGTTACTGCAGGCATTCCAGTGGTGGATGGAATCAGACAACCTAAGGGAAGGGGTCCCTTCCTGCAGGAATCTCCATCACTAGTTCTCACAACAGATGCTCCCCTGCTGGGGTGGGATGCTCACGTAGAGCATACCACCCACGGCACATGGTCAAGTGCAGAATCCTCCAGCATATAAATGTGCTGGAGCTGAGAACACACTTGCTCCAAGGAAGGGTGGTACAAGTCGGAACAGACAATACCACAACAATGTACTATATCAGCAGGCAGAGAGGGACAGGTCCACTCTTCTCTGCTCAGAGGCAATGAGAATCTGGAGTCTAGTTTACTCTCTCAGTGCCTCCTTACAAGCAGATAATCTGCCTGGCAAGGACAACCACGCTGGCAGATGCCTTGAGCTGAATAAACCAGGCCCATCATGAATGGACACTGAACAAGCAGGTGGTGGGTGTACTGTTCAGGTGGTGGAGCACCGCAGAGATAGATCTGTTCGCATCCCACCAGAACCACCACCTACCTCTGTACTACTGCAGGGGCCTTGTCAAGGGAACAGTTCCCCTGGATGCCTTAACTCTGGATTGGACAGGGAGGCACCTTTATGCTTTTCCCCACTTTCCCCTGTTACTCAGGGTGCTTAGCAAGCTCAGATCGCAGCCAGTCTCAGTGATCTTGATTGCCCCAGACTGGGCCAGACAGCCTCGGTACTTTCTCTCCTGCTCTCTCTGTCTGTGGCCAAACCGATTCTCCCTGCCCCAGAGGTACAACCAGTATGATCTCCATACAAGGGAGGGTCATGTACCCCAACCTTGGGTCCCTCAGACTCAAGGCATGGCTCCTGAGGACTTGGAGTATGCAGGCTTGCAACCTCTGAGGGCATCCTAGAGGTTCTTAGAGGGTACAGGAAACCTTCCACCAAGAAAACCTATGTCTCAAAGTGGAAAAGATGTTCCATATGGTGTAGGGGTAATGGTGTGGTCCTGGCTCAGGCAGGCATACCAGCCGTGCTGGACTATTTAACACACCTGCATTCCCAGGGTCTGCAACATTCAACGCTGAAAGTGCATTTGGCTTTGGTGTCAGCATACATTTCGACAGGAAAGGATACTTCCTTGGCATCAAATCCTATTTTCAAGAGATTTTTAAGGGGGTTATCTTACCTGTAGCCCCCTCACAGGGAGCCAGTACCAGCTTGGGATCTAAATATTTGCACTGCTCAGCTTTATGCTTCCCCCTTTTGAACCAATGGTCTCTGCAGACCTCAAGTTCGTTACTTGGAAAGCAGTTTTCCTGGTGGCCGTCACTTCTGCCAGGAGGATAAGTGAGCTCAGGCCTCTGTATTGAAAAGGATTACATCTCTTTCCATAGGGACAAGGTAATGTTGAGAACAAATAGGAAGTTTCTTCCCAAAGTGGTCTCAGACTTCCATCTGAACCAGTCTATTGCCTTGCCAGTCTTTTCACTGAGCACTTTAGCTCAGGGAATGTGAGACTCCATAGTGTGGATGTAAAAGAGTCTTGAATTATTACATGACTCATACCAGAGACCATAGACAGGATAAGCAACAGCTTTTCCTCACCTATGGAGAGGTAGGTAAAGGGAAACCTGCCACTAAAGAACTATCTCTTGATGGATAGTTCAGTGTATCCAGTTTTGCTACTCAAAAGTGGGCATGGAAGCCCCAATTGGGCTCAGAGCTCATTCACAAGGGCACTGCTACCACCATTGCAGCTGCCAGGAGGTTCCATTGCTGGAAATCTGTAAAGCATCTACCTGAGGGTCAGTTCACACCTTTACAAGCATTATATCCTGGACACCCAGTCCAGCAGCTATGCCAGGTTTGGTACAGCAGTCCTGCAGAGTCTTATTCCTAAATAGATTCTGTGCCCACCTCCAAATGTACTGCTTCGTAGCCTGCAAGAAGTAATAATAGTAGCGGATTCCTGGGGTTAGAAGAAAAAATGACTCACCTGTAATAATCTTGTTTCTTCCAACGGGATCCACTAATGTTATTACTTTCCCACCCTTACCTTCCCTGCTAGAATCAGAAAAGGCCTCATCGGCACTGACTGATTAATCAGCTGTAGGGGTTTGCCAGCTGTTGGCATCTTCTTAATTTTAAATGCTTTTATAGACCTGTAGGCTTGTTTCCCTTTCTAACCTCAGTAATAGTCAGGTATTCATAATTTTCTTCAGTAAGCCTTCTAGGTAGGACTGCCGGAGAGAATAGAACACATGCAAATGATGGAATTCTTTACGCGTGACAACTTTTCAGATGCTGACCTATACTAACTGCCAATGTTCTAACACTCCTCAGATTTCACTCTCCGCCTGAAAAGTCTGGTCGCTCTCACAATATGCTCATCTTCTTTACCTTCTGACATGAAGAAACATATAAAATACTCATAAGTATCCTTTTATTTCCTATGCTGCCATATACTTATTGTTTTTGTAAATTAAACTTAGTTTAAGTAGTAATTTAGTTATTTTTACCAGTTCCTCTCAGTTTAGTATAGCGGGAGGAACCAGGTTAATTTACTTTAGTCGAGGTTTTCTGGTAAAAACCTTGTTAGCTTACTTAATTTTAGTTTAAAAATGTGTTTTTGTAGACTTTTTACTTGGTTACCGAACCGATAATCCGGTTCTTTTTGTTTGGTTCAGTTCCTTATCGGTTCGGAACTGACTACAACTGCTAAGCTTTATCTAAATGTTATAACTTGTTTAGCGGTTTACTTTTTATCGGTACCTGATAAAAAAAAATAGCAGAAAAACGAAAAGAAAACCGATAAACCGGTTTCAAAACTACTCTGAATGTGGGGAAGTCTTTGCTAAGGCAGGCAAACACAATTTGTTTGTGGCCTGCCTTGGTTATAAACTTCTTAAGGAGAAATTTGACATTCACAAAACATTCCCTGAAAAAACTGTGGAGAAAGCCATGGAGCAGCTAAAGAAAAATTTCCTTCACCTAGGGGTCCCTCCAACTCTGACCAGCCGATGCCCCCTTCTGTTGTGGGTGAAACCACATCTGTTGTTGCCTCTACCCCGAGACGGATAAGAAGGGCACCAAGAGGGTTGCTGAACCGGCTGACTCCCCGGTTCTCTCTAAGAAAACTAAAACACACAGAACCCCCGACTACAAAACAAGGGACTTCTGTGCCTGCCCTCACAATGCCTTCTCCCCAGGAAATTGCTCAGGCATTCAGGGTAACACAAGACTTACAAGCCCTTGTGCCCACTGATCAGTAGCCACCTGCCCAGACTCCTGTGGTACAGGCTGGCAGCACAGGGAGATCTTCCTTCATAGAAGAGGAAGACTATAGTGAATGTGAGGAGGAGGAAGGAGAACCCATTGAACCTGAGGTATCCCCTGAGCAGGAATTTGGCTCTTCCCCAGAACCTCTGAAGATTACTCCTCACATTTTACCTTTGTGAGGAAGATGGCAGATGCACTGGACATCACCACAAAGGAGGAGATTGAAAATGAAGAAGGGGTAGAATACCTAGAAATGATGGGGCTAACCCCCACCAGAGCTCTCCTCCTGTCTGTAAACAAGTTCCTTAAAAAAGATGCTCTAAAAATCCTCTAAACCCCTAATTCCACCCCCCCCCCCTTGACAAGAGGATGGATAAAAAAAATATCAGATGGAACGGGAAGGGGCAGAGTTCCTCTTTACCCATCCAGACCATCAAGGGGTTGTACAGGCAGCTGCCAGTGATAAGGCTAGGGTCCCTCTGGCTTCACACCTACCAGACAAGGACTCTAGAAATTACAATATGGCAAAGAAGGGGTATTTGTCAGCTTCCTTGGCCATACGACAGGCACATTTTCAGGCCCTACGCTTCCCAGTACCAGAAGTTCTTGTAGCAGTCAGCTTTGGCCATGTTACAGAAAGCCCCCTCACTCCTGTCTGACTGACCTGGCAGAAACTGCCAGATTTGGGTTAGAGGCAGCTAAATACCAGTTCCAGATGGCTGCTGATACAAACAACACTGCAGCCAGATGGATGGCAAATACAGTAGCCCAGAGGAGATTTCCCTGGCTAAGAGCCACAAATCTCCTCTGGACACTCAATCAAAGGCTCTTGATTTCCCTCTGGAAGAAATGCACAATTTGAAGTCAACAGTGGCCAGTATGAAAAGGTAGATGAGTACAAAGCCACATATAAAGCAACTCTGCTAGGAGAAGGCTTCACCATCCACCAAGCGTTATGGAAGGGGATGCCAGGACAGGTCCTTCCCAGCGCCTTTTTCAACCAGTGGCCACCCAGTACCAGCAGTACCCACAGTTAGGGTACTTTAGTGGCAGGGGTGAAGGGGGCTCTAGGTGGGCGTCACAAGCCCAGCCTCAGCCCCAAGCAAAACAAACACCCTGACATGTCTGCACAGGCCACCTTCTCACTACCTGTCGGAGGCAGACTGTCTCACTTCCTCCAGGCTTGGTTAAACATCACTACAGACAAGTGGGTCCGGGGTGGGGTAGTGAGTCAGGGTCTGTCTCTGAACTTCAGATCCCTTCCTCTTAAAAAAAAAAAAAAAAAAAAAAAAAAACAGGGTTTCCAGTTCACCCTTCTTAGCAGACAAGAAACTGCTGGAGGCAGAGGTTTGAAATCTGCTGCTGCTAAGGGCAGCAGAACCTGTACCAATCCACCACAGAGGAAGGGGTTTTTACTCCAGGTATTTCCTCACCACAAAGAAAAATGGGGAGTGGTGGCCTATATTGGATCTCAGGGCCCTGAACAAACATCTGGAAAAGCCAAAGTTCAAAATGGTAACTTTGGCATTGATACTGCCAACACACCGAAAAGGGGACCGGTTGGCATCACTGGACTTAAAAGATGCCTATTTCCACATCCCCATAAATGAGTCCTACAGAAAATATTTCAGGTTCAGACTTCTATCAGGCCATTACCAGTTTTCAACCCTGCCTTTTGGCCTTCGGCCTCAAGGGTGTTCACAAGTGCCGATCAGCAGTTGTGGCACAGCTTTGAAGATGGGGTCACAGTGTTCCCGTACTTAGATGACTGGCTGGTAGTAGGAAATCCAGACCAAGCCAGACATCTACAGACCAGCCAAGGGCTCTTGGAGTCTTTAGGATTTCTGATCAATCACAAAATAATCAGTTCTCATACCTGCACAAGTCCTGCAGTTCATAGGGGCAGAGATCAACACCCTGCAAGGCAGGGCCCACCTTCCTCTGGACAGGGTAAGAAATCTCTAGCTGATTGCAAACTCATTCATCCTACACAAGCACAAAACTGCAAGGCAGTTTCTGCAGCTACTGGGCCATATGGCCACAGGCACAATCCTGGGCTCCAGGTTCCAAATGAGGGACATCCAGTTCCACCTAAGGGCACGCTGGAGCCAAAGAAGAGACCCTCTTTCAAAACCCATCCCAGTAACAAGGACTTTGTTACAGGCACTTCAGTGGTGGAAGGAGGAACCCAACCTAAGAGAGGGGTTCCCTTTCAACAAGAGTCTCCATCGGTTGTTCTCACAACAGATGCATTTCTCCTGGGCTGGGGTGCTCATTTAGGGGATCACACAACCCAGGGTATTTGGTCAGCTGCAGAGTCCCTCCAGCACATAAACTTGCTGGAACTCAGAGATGTGTTTCTGACACTAAAAGCTTTTACAGCATTGATGCAAGGAAGGTGGCACAAGTCAGAACAGACATCACCACCACAATGTACTACATATTTAAACAACCAGGAAGGCACCAGGTCAGGTCCTCTCTGCACAGAAGCCTTGAAAATTTTCACCCTGGCTTACTCCTTGGGAGTATCCCTGCAGGCAGTCCATCTGCCAGGAAAAACAATACTCTGGCAGATGCCCCAGTCGAATCAACCTGGCCCATCAGGAATGCACTCGAATAGGCAAGTGGTGCAAGTGATCTTCAGGAGGTGGAGCCCTCCAGAGAAGACTTGTTTGCATCCCACCAGAACCATCACCTGCCACAGTATTGCTGCGGGCCACCAGATCAGGTACACTGCCTCTGGATGCCCTGGCTCTGGATTGGTCAGGGAAGTACCTGTATGCCTTTCCTTCATTTTCCCTGGTGTTCAGGGTACTGCTCAAGTTCGGGTCCCATTCAGCATCTCTAATCTTGATAGCTCCAGACTGGCCCAGGCAGCCATGGTACTCTCTTCTGCTCTCCATGTCTGTAGCCAAACCAATACACCTCCCTTAGAGGCACAACCTGTTAACCTCCAATCTGGGAACCCTGCTGCACACGAATCTCAGGTCTCTCTATCTCAAAGCTTGGCTCTTGAGGACCTAGAATATGCAAGTTTACACCTCTCTGAAGCAGTGCTGGACATCCTGAGAGGATCTAGGAAACCTTCCACTAAGAAAACCTAGTCTTCAAAATGGAAAATATTTTCTATCTGGTGTTCGACCAGGGAATTGGTGCAGGTACAGGGTAAGGTATCAGCTGTTCTCGATTACCTCTTACATTTACATTCACTGAGACTGCAGCCCAGCACCTTGAAGGTTCTCCTGGCCGCAGTATCTGCTTACATTTCTGCTGGAGCATAGGTAACAATGGCTTCAGAACCTATCTTTAGGAGGTTCTTTAAGGGTCTGGCCCATCTGCATCCCCTCCAATAGGGAACCAGTGCCAGCATGGGACCTCAATGTGTGCATAGCCAAACTCACGGGACATCCATTTGAATCCATGTCTTTAGCTCATCTAAAATATGTCACATGGAAAACAGTTTTCCTAGTGGCAATGACCTCTGCAAGGAGAATCAGTGAGCTTCAGGCTCTCTGCATTGAACAAGACTACATATCATTCCACAGGGATAAGGTAGTTCTAAGAACAGACGGGAGATTCCTCCCCAAGGTGGTTTTGGATTTCCACCTTAACCAATCCATCACCCTACCTGTCTTTTTCACTGAGCATTCCACCTCAGGCGAAAGAAGACTTCACAGTCTGGATGTCAAAAGAGCTCTTAGCTACTACATGACAGCCACTAAGGACCACAGGCAGGACAGAAAACTGCTTTTCCTGACTTATGGGGATGTGGAAAAATGCAATCCAGCATCAAAAAGGACTTATTTCTCGATGGATAGTCTAGTGTATCCAGTTCTGTTACACTAAAGCGGGTGAGGAGCCCCCAGGAGGTTTGAGGGCTCACTCCACAAGAGGGACAGCTGCTACCTTAGCAGCTGCCAGGATTTTCCACTGGTTGACATCTGTAAAGCAGCTACCTGGAAGACAGTACACACTTTACAAAGCACTACAACCTGGATATTCAATCCAGAGCGATGCTAGGTTTGGCACAGCAGTCTTGCAAAGTCTGTTTCCAAAATAAAGTTCTGTGCCCACTTCCAAGGCTACTGCTTGGTAGTCTGCAGAAAGTTATGAATACCTGAGAATTACTGGGGTTAGAAGAAAAAAAATTGCTTACCAGTGTTAGGTAAGTTACTTTTTCTATTACTTTTGAAAACGTGTTCCAGAAAGCTCTGTACAGTCACTAGCAAGGATGGAGAAGTACTAGAAGTAATGCACCTTACAGTTACAATTACTTGTCTTTTTATACAAAAGTAATACATAACTGTAACTGATTACATTTATTTGAAAGTAACTAACCTATTTTCAAATAAATGTCATTTGGTATAGTTATTATGTTTGTATTGTTTTTGTATAAAAAGAAAGAAGTAACTGTAACTGTAAGGTGTCTTACTTTTTCTAGTACTTATCCAGCCCTGCTAGTGACTGCACAGAGCTTCCTGGATCAAGTTTCCAAAAGTAATTGAAAAAGTAACTTACCCAACACTGTTTGTTACCATAGTAATCTTGTTTCTTTCCAGTGATACTTAGGTATACATAACTTCCCACCCTGCCTCCCCTTGCAGAACCTTTAGCCTCTGCACTCCTGCATGCTGTGCTATCAGATATATATATATGTGTGTATATATATATATATATATATCACTTTCAAGTACAATTCTGGCAAACAGAGTTCACATGTTTTTCCTTCCTCTTTTCTCGGGTGATTCTAACATTTTAGGGTCCTTGTTGTGTTTTCCCTCCAGTTGGAGGTTTTATTAAGGGTTTATGGGTTTAAAATTTTTTTATCCTAAATTTGCCTGAATTTGCCCCACAGGGTCTGAGGGGTTTGCTTCTGTAGCCTTCCCAGCCAAGGACAGTTCATTGCCAGAATTTGCCCTGCAGGGTCTGAGAGCTTGCTTCTGTAGCCCTCCCAGCCCAGCCAAGGACAGTTCGCTGTCAGAATTTGCCCCAAGGTCTGAGGGCTTGCTTCTGTTGCCCTCCCCAGCCCAGCCAAGGACAGTTCACTGCGGAATTTGCCCCACAGGGTCTGAGGCTTGCTTCTGTAGCCCTCACCAGCCAAGGACAGTTTGCCGGAATGTGCCCCCAGGGTCTGAGGGCTTGCTTCTGTAGCCCTGCCCAGCCAAGGACAGTTCGCTGTCGAATTTGCCCCACAGGGTCTGAGGGCTTGCTTCAAACAACATGAAGTCTTGCTATATTATGACACATGCAGTGAGTCCCAACTCGAACTGCTCTGGAGGTGAAAGAGTTAACTTTCCATGCAGGCATGGAACTTTGAGCACGAGCTCGGTTGAAAACTCTGTCTGTTGTTCTTCAAACTCAAACTGTCAGATTCTTTACTCTGCCTCACTGAACAGTCGCTCTGGAGATTTCTCCTTCTGCTCGGTTCATTTTGTCGGTTAAAGTATTAATTTTTCGGGGTTTTAACCGAATTTAAACTGCAACCGGTCGGTTCAAGCTCTGTCTGTGGTATTGTAAGTACTAGATAGGTTTTACATTTATTTCTGTGTGGAACTTGTAAACGGTATTATCGGTTCGGTTTGAACCGATCAGGTTTTTGTAAATACTGTCTTTTAGAGTGCGGTTCCCGGTTCTTATCGGTTCTAAAAAAAAAGAAACGGATTTCATTACGTTTTTTTCTACGACCCGTGACACGGTTGGGAACCGATAAGAAAGTCTTGCTTGGTGGATTGCCATAAATGGGCAAGTTTTGGTTAGGCTGGCACTATGTCTGAGAAACCCAAAAGAAAAACCGGGCCCACTGGGTTTCAACACTGCAGTGTTTGTGGGGAAGCCTTTGCCAAGGCTGACCCCCACACCACCTGTTAAATTTTCCTGCAGCTACCCTGGATAAGAGAGTTGGTAGGCTCAGGGAAAGGGAGGCCAAGAAATCCGCTGACCTGGATGGCCAGCCCGATTCGGTTGTAACCAAACCGGAGGGAGTGCCCTCTGACCAGGGTGAGACTTCCTCGGGCAAAAGGAGAGCCAACTCGGAGGAGTCGGTTCCAGCAAAAAGGACTAGAAAATCAGCAGGTTTGGAGCCAAAATTTCCCTCTCCAACCGCTGAAGAAATAGCCAAAGCGATTAAAATTGTCCAGTCGCTTTCCCCGGTTCCGACTGAACCGGCACCATCAGGTAAGCGTACGGTTCGGTCGGTTCCACTGGTTCAAGAATATGATTTAGAGGAATTTTATGAACCGGAGGAGGGGGAAGAGGAGTATGAGGAGAATGAATGTGGATTTGAAAGTCTGGATGTGTCCATTGAACCGGACATCTCCCCAGACAGACCTTCAGGAGTGTCTCCCCTAGGCTTTCTGAGTCCCCTCTCATTTTATGTTTTATAAAAAAGTGGCTGAAACCCTCCAGCTCCCTATGGAGGAAGCTGTGGATGACCAAGAGAGTCTGACTATGTAGAAATGATGGATATCCCAGAGTCTAGGAGACTGTCTATTCCTTTGCATAAATCTTTTGGGAAACACAGTAAAAATTCTAAAAACTCCTCACACTATACCTCCTGTGGATAAAAGAATGGGCAAGAGGTACACATTGTCAGGCTCTACTACGGAGTTCCTTACACAACAATGTAGCCATGTTTGGGTAGTGCAGGCTGCAGCCTGTGACAAGGCAAATATTCCCTTGGCTTCACACCCCCCTGACAAGGACTCCAGGAGGATTGATGCCATGGCAAAGAAACAGTACATGGCATCATCCTTGGGACTCAGACAGGCAAATTGTATGGCTTATGTTGCTAGATACCAGAAATCCAGATGGGATACTGTTATGGCTCTAGCAAAACAGGTCCCTGGCCAGCTTGCCAAGGAGCTGGAGCAGGTGGCTGCTGATGGTATTGAGGCATCTAAGGTGCAATTCCATGCTGCAGTGGACTCTAATGATGTGTCATCAAGAGTCATGGCTACATCTGTGGGATTTCGCAGAATGGCTTGGCTCAGATGTACTAGCCTGTCACAGGATACCCAGACTAAGGCCATGGATTTTCCTGTTGTGGGTAATTCTCTGTTTGGGGAGCAGACAGAGAATTACATGAAGAAAATGGATGAGTATAGGACCACCTATAGGAGTGCACAGGCCAAGGAAAGGCAGGCCACTCCTCAAGGCAGCCTTCCAGGGGCAGGGGCAGGCCTTTTCATGAGCCTTTTTACCAAGCCCAGGCTTCCTCTTCAGCTTCGCCCAGAGGGGTTCTTTAGAGGAGAGGCAGGCGGGTACAAGCAGACCTGCTTCTACCCCTCAGCCTAAAGCCCCTGCCAAGCAGGTACCCTGATGGGGTGGCAAGGGCCGATTCTCCACTACCTGTAGGGGCAGGCTGGCTTACTTTGTCCAGGACTGGATGTCTTTAACATCAGACAAGTGGGTCCTAGTAGTAAGCCAAGGACTGGTTCTCAGTTTCAAAAACTTTACAAAGATGAGAACCAGGTCCTTTCCACCTGCAAATCCATCAGAGGCACTTGCCCTAGAGACGAAGTTTCTACCCTCCTGGCTCTCAGAGCTGTGGAAAGGGTTCCACCCTACACCAGGGCAAAGGGTTGTACTCCAGGTACTTCCTTACCCCAAAAGACAGGAGAATGGCGGCCCATCCTGGATCTCAGATACCTAAACAAGCACCTTTTAAAACCAAAATTCAAAATGGTAACTCTGGGAATTATTTTACCTCTCTAAGGCCAGGGACTGGCTAGTGTCCCTGGACCTCAAGGATGCCTACTTCCATGTTCTTATCAGAAGCTGCCATCGGAAGTACCTCAGAGTCGAACTGCCCTCAGGCCATTACCAGTTCAGAACAATGCCCTTGACTACCTCTGCCCGAGGGTATTCACAAAATGCCTGGCAGTAGCAGTTGCCCACTAAGAAGGCAAAGATTGCCATCTTTCCACCTGGACGACTGGCTCATAGTAGGCCAGTCTCCAGACCAAGTCAGATTACATCTTCAGCTAACTCAGCAACTGCTCACATCTCTAGGTTTCCTTCTCAATCTTCCAAAGTCAGTTCTAGAGCCTGTCCAGGTTCTCACCTTCATAGGTGCAGAACTGAACACAAAAGGGCCAGAGCCTTCCTTCCTCTGGAAAGAGCAAGGACCCTGTCTCTCTGACCTCCTCTTTCACCCTGCAGGTCTCTCGACCAGCAAGGCATTTTCTGCAGCTCCTGGGGCACATGGCTGCTTCTACAGCAGTAGTGCAGGGAGCAAGATTTCAGATGAGGGACATCCAGTTCCATTTGAGAGCCTTTTGGTCTCAAAGGAGAGACCTTCTGTCCAAATTGATCCCAGTGACTCGAACCCTGATCCAAGCCCTTCAGTGGTGGCAGGACCAGAGCAATCTGAGACAGGGGGTCCCCTTCGCCCCTCAGTCTCACTCCTTAATCCTTACTACAGATGTATCCCTCTTGGGGTGGGGAGCTCACATGGGCGACCTCACTACCCAGGGATTGTGGTCCCCTCAGGAATCTCTTCTCCACATCAATCTGTTGGAACTCAGAGCAGTTTTTCTAGCACTTCAAGTTTTTTCCAAATCTGTTCAGAACAAAGTTGTTCAGGTCAGAACAGACAATACCACCACAATGTGGTACATCAACAAGCAAGGGGGCACTCGGTCTATGGCCTTGTGCACCGAAGCAATGAAGTTGTGGTCTCTGGCTTACTCTCTGAACACCTTCCTTATTGCAGTTCACCTCCCTGGCAAGGACAATGTCCTGGCAGATGCTCTCAGCAGGATTTCCCAGGGCCATCACGAATGGTCACTGGATCCCCTAGTACTGGAGGTAGTATTTGCCAGATGGGGCACCCCGCAGATAGATCTTTTTGCAGCCCCAGACAATCACCAACTTCCCCTTTTTTGCTGCAGGCCCCCAGTGTTGGGCTCAGTCCCTCTGGATGCCTTCCTTCTCAGTTGGGAAGGGAAGTTTCACTATGCTTTTCCCCCCTTCCCTCTTCTGTTCAAGTTGCTAGTCAAAATCAGATCTCAACCCTGCAGGATGATCCTGATTGCTCCAGATTGGGCCAGACAGCCCTGGTACCCACTCCTTATGTCCTTAGCAGTCCACCTTCCCCTGTGTCTTCCCAGGAATCACAACCTGTTAACCTGTGCTCAGGGGAGAGTTTGGTACCAGAACCTCAAATCTCTCAATCTCAAGGCCTGGCTCTTGAAGAGTTAGAGTTTGCTGACCTACACCTCTCCCAAGGTGTATTGGATATCTTGAAGGCTTCTAGGAAGCCTTCCACCAGGGCTACTTATAATTCCAAATGGAAGAGATTTTCCATATGGTGCTCTGACAAGCATATCTCCCCAGAATCTGCTGACTTACCCACAGTCCTGGATTATATGGTGCATTTGAATACCCTGGGGCTGAGACCAGCTACCCTAAAGTGCACCTGGCAGCCGTGTCTGCTTTCTTATCAACAGGTAAACCTCTTCTCTTTCAGCTCATCCTGTATTCTCAAGTTTTTCAAGGGGTTGCTTCACACAACCCCCATTCAGGGACCCTGCCCCTGCCTGGGATCTTAATATTTGCATTGCCCAGCTTATGCAACCCCCTTTTGAGCCCTTGTCTTCAGCAGAGCTTAAGTACTTACATAGATACATAGATACATACATAGACAGTGTCGGCAGATAAGGCCCTATGGCCCACCCAGTCTGCCCATTTGAGCTTGTAAGTTCAGTTTGTTTTCCTAGAAGTCTGTTGCACTTACCCTGACCTCCAGAATTCCTTTATGTCTATCCCATGCATTCTAATCCGTGATTGTTTCCACCCACCACTTCCTCTGGCAGGGTGTTCACTTGTCCACCACCGTTCTGTGAAGAATTCTTTCTCATGTTTCCTCTGAATCGTCCTCCCTCCAACTTTATCCCATGCCCTCTAGTCCTGGAACATCTTTTTCGCTAAAATAGTGTTTTCCTGCACCGTGTTCCTCCCTGTAAGATACTTGTATGTCTCTATCATATCCCTCTCTCCTCCTCTCCTCCAGGAGTACATGTTCAGTTCCTTCAACATTTTTTGCATTTTTTCGTGACTGTATGGGGATGCTTCAGAGTGAATAAAGGCTGCTCCATCTTTCTTCATTCAGCTGTCAAAGGCTGTTTGCCAGATTTACAATGCACTTATGGGCTGCCCCATCTGTCTGCAAGCAGTTGTTCCTGTCTGTGTGCAAGACGATTCAGAGCATGTACTGGCTGCACTGTCTGCACAAAATTATAATACACTCAGCCTCTTTTTTTCAGTGGTTCAGAAAAATTGTTCTTAATGCTGGAACATTTAGTACAACTTTTCGCAGTGCTTCTGATTAGCTTTTGAAGCTTAATGCTAGTCAGTAGCACCGGCAAATAGGAGCTGCTTAAAGTGAAACCAAAAACAGACAATCAATATCCCATCTAGAGAAAAGATAGATATTTCATCTAGATGAAATACTGACTGACCAGCTCTGTACAAGTAGGTCTATTTCCCTTAAATTCACTTCTGTTTTCAAATGCACTGTAGGTAATGGCGTTCGTTTCTCTCCCATTTCTGTTGCCAAATGCTACTGAGTCATTCACTCGGACCCATTTGAAGATCCTGGGATGTCATGTCATGCATAAATACACATGACATCATCACTGACTTGGAAAACTGTGTTTTTGGTAGCCATCACTTCTGCCAGGCGCATAAGTGAATTACAAGCATTGTCAGTGGAGCCTGATTTTATCTGCTTTCATAGAGATAAGGTGGTCCTCAGGACTAACAGAAAGTTCTTGCCTAAGGTGGTTTCAGACTTCCACCTTAATCAATCTATGTCTCTCCCTGTGTACTTCACTGACCATTCCTCCTCTGGCGAGAGGAGACTGCACAGTTTAGATGTCAAAAGAGCCCTTAGTTACTACATAGAGCATTACTAAGGGTCACAGGTTTGACTCCTCCAACTGTTCCTCACTTATGGTGAGGTTGGTAAGGAAACCTGCCACTAAAAGATCCATTGCCAGGTGGATTGTCTCTTGTATCTAGTTTTGCCATGAAAAACTGGGTAAGGTTCCTCCCTCAGGCCTGAGTGCTCACTCTACCAGAGGTACAGCTGCATCTCTGGCTGCTGCCAGGACATCCCTATCCTAGAGATATGTCAAGCAGCTACCTGGAAAACAGTTCACACTTTTACCAAGCATTACTCCCTGGACATCCAGGCTAGGAGTGATGCTCGGTTTAGCACAGCTGTGCTTCAGAGCCTATCCCCTAAGTAGGTTCTGTCCCTCCTCCATGGAGGTACTGCTGTATAGTTGCATATGTCATAATATAGCAAGACTTCATGTTGTTTGAAGAAAAAATTACTCACCTTAGTAATGTTGTTTCTTGTAATGGAGTCTTGCTATATTATATCCGCCTGCTCTCTCAGAACCTCTGCTTTTGGGATGTGGGTGGGCAGTGCAGTGTTGGCACTCAGTAGATGCCCACCTTTTTTCACCCTCCTTTTTGGGGTGATTGGGTGTGTTTTTCATTTTTGGATCCCTGACTTGAGTCTTTGTTTTGGGACCAAAAATGTGTTCACTATTTAGTAACCAGTTGGCTAGTGTAGGTTTACAGCTTCCACAGAACCTTAGTGAGTTCTGCTTGTAAAGATCTGACCGTTTGAGTTTCAAGAACAACAGACAGAGTTTTCAACCAGCTCATGCTCAAAGTGCCATACCTGCATGGAAAGTTAACTCTTTCACCTCCAGAGCAGTTCGAAGGTTGGGACTCACTGCATATGTCATAATATAGCAAGACTCCATTAGAAGAAACAACATTACTAAGGTGAGTAATTTTTCTTCTTGGCCCTCCCAGCCCAGCCAGGACAGATTCGCGGTGCCCGCGGAAGTCGGACATGGAGGACTCCTGGGTACCTTTCTCTTTCGAAACTTTTGAAGTTTGTGCCTTTTTGTGGCACAGTAGCCTAATTTCGTGGAGCTTAAATTTAATTGCTATTAAGAGGGAGCAGCATGCATTTACCTTGTGTGAGCTGTACTCCTGCCTTGCTCCTTCAAGCTGAAATTTTCGGGACTGCATTGTAATCTGCTTTTTGACCTAAATTCTGCAAATTAATTTTCTCAAATTATTTAATTGTATGGTTGGTGCTTTCCCTACCTAGTTCCAAAATCTGGCTCCCTGCCACTAGACCTATCCCTCCCTCCTCAGAACTTGCTCTGTAGTGCAACTCCTCCTCCCAGTTCAAGCCCCCAACTCTCTCTTTGTTTCTTTTTAACTTTGATTTTCCTTCCCTATTTAAAAGACTAACCCCTCTGTCTCCTTTCCTTTCAAGGGTCTGAGGGCTTGCTTCTGTAGCCCTCCTAGCCCGGCCAAGGACAGTTAAGCAGCTGGTATTTGCCCATGAGTCACGGACACAGAGGAGCCCTGAGTGTACTGTGTGCACTGAAACTTTTGAACTTGGTGCCTTTGTGGTGCAGTAGCCTAATTTCGTGGAGCTTAAATTTAATTGCTATTTTGAGGGAGCGGTATTCATTTACCTTGTGTGAGCTGTGCTCCTTCAAGCTGAAAGTTTCGCTCACCCCCCTCTTCAATATATTAAATACTCCTTTACTCCATGTTATAAACTGTTATCTTTGCTTATGATTGTCTCAATTGTACCAATGACGTGGAACCTTTGTAAAAGAGCCTCGGCTCAAAGGTATTTGTAATCCTAGAACAAAATAAATAAAAAAAATAAGTAAATTACTCTGCCCTATGCCCTATCTGACTGGCCTCTGGTGATAAAGGGGCGGGGCACATCACTGTGGGCAGTCCTAGAGCCTGCAGTCTGCTGTGTTTGCTGCCTCAGTCCTGCTTCTGGAAAATATCAGATTCTATTACATCACCATGCAGCCCCACTCTACCTGCTAGTCCTACTGACTCCTTGTCTGTTGCGGCATTGCCCTGGAATACTTCACCCTCCTAGCTGCTGCTTCTCCGTGCTTTTCTGCAGACATGAGTGACTTTACCTTCTCCAGTCTGCTCTCTCCTTCCCAAGGCGACTCAACAGCCATATCGAGCACTTTTGCCCAAAACTGGTTCTCCGCCTGACTAGGTCTTACACCACATCTAAACGCATCTCAAAGCTAGAGGCCATCCTCGCTGTCTTGATCACTGCTAACTTGATTATTATCCTTTCCTTATCTTTGGCAGATGATGTGGAAACTAACCCTGGCCCAGTGGCCACAGGGCACCCTCACTATTTGGTTGGTTCTTCCCCGGGGCCCCAGTATTAGACACTCTCCTCAGGTAAAGTCTGCCCCCAATACTATATTGAAGAGGTGCTTGAAAAGTTTCTGTCTAACCACATTCCTGCAGGACCTGGGCAACTTTGTTTGGCAGGACTTTTACCTAGCCCCATCTGTCAACGAGGCTTTCAACATCTTCCACAAACTACTAAAGAATTGCCAGACAGACACGCCCCAGGGCTCTTCAAGTCCAGAAACAGACCACCTGGCTGGTTCTCCCCTTACTGAAGAAAGCTCTTAAGGATAGAGACGCCTTTGGAAAAAAGCCAGAAATCTCATTCAGAAGAAGGCGACTGGCTCCCGTTTCATGCTGCCAGAAGCGCCTGCATCAAACTTATTAGATCCGAAAAAGCTAGCTATTTCCAAGCAGCATTGGAAGATAACAAGTACAACGCTGCCAAGTTTTGGAACATCCTCAAAGAGGTTGAAGGCCACATCACTGTAGCCTCCCTCCCCACCAAAACAGTGTCTGGTGACAATGTCTTCACTGACAAAGCTGAGATCCTAAAACACCTTAACGATCATTTTGCTACTGCGGGGCTAGCTTCCGACACCTCCCAAATCAGCAAACTGAGTCCACACGGGGATACCGCTGTTGACACCAGACCCAATGCTAACTCTATTCAGCGCCACCCACTGCCTTCAGCTTCCGACCTGCTACCTTCAAGCAAGTTGAGGACCTTCTATTGGTGCTGGATACAAAAAGAGTGCTGGTGCAGACAACATCGAGCCCTTCTTCCTAAAAATTGGTTATCGCCACCTGACTGCCCCATTACCCATCTATTTAACTCCTCCCTAATGCAAGGCACGCTACCCAACCTATGGAAAACTGAACACATCATCCCCATGTTTAAATCCAGGGACCCGGCGACATGAATAACTACCGGCCATTCTCTGCCCACTCTCTCAAAATTACTTGAAAAATTAACATCCAAATCAGGGTACCTGGACTCACAGAATCTGCTAAATGCCGCTCAGTTGGGTTTTAGAGCTAAGCACACACGGTTTCTGCCCTTACCAAAGTTACCACAGATTGGCAGATGGCCTTGGACTCCAAGCAGTATGTGTTTGCTCTCTTCCTTGACTTCAGCAAGGCATTCAACACGGTGGACTACAACGTTATGCTTAATGCTTTGAGTGACATTGGTCTTGACAGTGCTGCGTTAAATGGTTCATATGCTTTCTTACTAGCAGATACCAGCAAGTCAAAACCTCAGGTGACCTGTCTCCTCTAAAACCATTGCTCTGAGGTGTCCCACAAGTCTCCATTTGGGCCCAGTCCATTTACAATCTACATCAACAATCTTGACTCACATCTGTACTCAGCTAATGTTCACCTATTTACAGATGACACTGTCCTCTACACGATCAGCCCCACTCTGGACTTGGCATATGAGGACCTACAGCAGGATTTTATTTCTTTACAGCATAATGTAATTAAACATAAGCTCCTACTCAATGCTAAAAAAACTAAAGCTGTGATTATCTCACCTAAGGCAGCCCCTAGCATTCACAAGATCCTAACTCTGTTGGGCGAACCCCTTGAAACTGTGGACAACTTTAAATATCTGGGGTTCTGGCTGGACAATAAACTTAACTTTCTATTTCACCTGAATGAGGTCACCAAAAAACTAAGACAACGCTTAGGCATATTCTACCGCATCAAACACCTCCTCACCAAAGATGCCAGGAAGAGGCTAATGCAATCTACATTCATGCCTTTCCTGGACTATGCCGATTTCCTGTACGATAACTGGCCCTCCTCAGCGCTTAGTAAACTTGACACCCTCTACCACAGGGCCTTGAGGTTCATCCTTAACCTACCTTCTCGCACTCATCATTGCCTGCTTTACTGTGAGCTGGGATGGTCCTCCCTCCCACAAGGAGGAAAAATGCTCTTCTCTGACTCTGCAGAGCACAATCTTATAAGGTTCGGTGTACATCTCGAGCCTCTTCAAGTGTGCTACGGTTTGCAACGCTTCTCCCTACTTTGCCTTCAGATACCAAGAGTTAAAACATCTTATGGCTCGACTGCAATCACTTTCTCCTTCCCTTCCCTATGGAATACCATGCAGAGCTCCTTAAAACTTTATACCTCCCGGTCCATTCACCTTGAAAGCAAAGCTAACTGAATACCTGAAAGATACCTGTAACTGCTTTAGGTGACCTAACTTCTGCAACCTCCAATACTTTTGAGTTTACTCTGGCACTTAGTTCACCTAGTTCCATAGTTAGGGAGCTCCCAGCACTTGCCCTTCCCTTCTCCTGTTTCCTCACTCTTTCTCTCCCTCCGTCATTCTCTCTCTCGCTACGTCTCTCTCTCTCTCCTTCTCTCTCTCTCATTCTCCCTCTCTCTCTCTCATTCTCCTTCCCTCTGTCTCTCACTCTCGTCTATCCTTCTCTGGCCTGGTATATACTTACATGCAAATAATTTTTTATTGTGATGTCTTTGCTAACTGTGTAATACTGTTATCTGTATTTTATGATTTGTATGATCTACTCATGTACTCTTGTGATTGTCTACCTTTGCCTGTAAACTGTTGATGTCCAGGACCACCTTGAAAATGAGCTTGCTCAATGGTGTCTAGGCCTGGTTAAATAAAGTTGATTGATGATGATTCAGAGCACTAAAGATTGGCCACCTTAATATAAGAAGCTTGCTGGCTAATCATGCGGAACTTGTAACTCGGACTGCCACTCAAGGGCCTGATCTCCTTGCAATTTCTGAATCCTGGCTTAAGCATTTTCTACCCAACTCTCTATGTGCTGTCCCGGATACAACTTAGTCTTCCTTGTCAATCTTCACCATTCATTACTGCTTGGGTTAAGCCGGGGCGGCGCACCCTTCTGAGATTTTTTAAGTCGGCTCCAGCAGGCGCCGCCCCGCAGGACGACGTATGCGTCATGCGCGAGGGGTGGCGGTTAGGTGCCGCAGACTCCTCCTATATCTCAGTTCTGTTTCTCCCGCCGTCGAGGCTGCACCTGCTGCATGGTAGCGTATAGTGTTTTCGGTTTCTTCAAGACTCCTCGTTTTCTCAGAAGGTTTTCACGATTCACTCGACACCGTACACCGGTAAGACCGTTCCTTTTGTTTTCTATTTACGGCGCTGAGTGCTTTATTGCTTTTTTTCCTTGTTTAGTTCGCATCATGTCCGGTTCGGGAGCAAGGCGTAAGTCGAAGGCGGGCACGCCCCTATGCGTCGGTGCTCCTGTGGCCGGCATTTTTCTGTCTCGGACCGGCATGATGTCTGTCTCCGTTGCCTGGGACCCAACCACAACATGGATGCATGCGACGCTTGTTTCTCCATGGACCGTTGTGTCCTCGATCCAGCAGCGTTCAAGCTCGGCAAGGCCCGCCGACCGGGGGGCAGGGTGGCGCTCAAGGGATTCCCAGGTAAGATCTCTAGGCCCTTCCCCTGGGTCCCCTCCCAGGCCTGTACGGTCCACGGAGGAGGAAGCTTCCTCCTCTTCTCTTGCCGAAGAGGAAGCTTCTCTCGCGATGTCGGGGGGACGTCGTAGTCCCACCCAGGGCCGCGACGGGGACACCGCCTCGGCAGTCACCTCCTTGGAGGTGCAGGCTCCCCCAGTGTCGAGGCCCACGCCTGCTGGGCCTGGCACCGGTGGACCCTCGCCGCCGCCTTCCGGTGCTGTTTTGGATCCCGGCACCAGTGATCAAGACGGCGCCGTAGGTGGTGACGCTCAGGCCCGGTTTGCGCTCATGGCGGCGCCGGGTTGGGTTCTGACGCCTGGGGCCTAACTGGCGCGGCAGGGGGGCCAGGACTGGGCCTGGCTGTCATGGGTGGGCTGGGGTCGTCCGGCGCCGTCCCTAGCACCGGCGCGGTTCACAGCGCCGTTCCTCCAGGGACCTCTGGGGTTGCCAGCATCGAGGTTCTGCTGGTCTCGTCCTCTTCGGAGGCCGATGATTCAGATGAGGACCCATCCTGGCTCCCTGACTCTTCGGAGTCGGGGTCCCCAGTGCCACGGGGTGCTAGGCGGCAGAGCGGGCCCCTCCCGCTGTCCCCTCTCCCATCCTCCTGAGGGCCCTCGGGCCAGGGATGGCCCTGGGTCCCGGGGGGGGGTGATGTGGTGGGGACTGAGGGGGGTCCCCCTCCTAGGGGGTCTGTGACAGCTACCCTCACGGGTGCTGTTGCCACCCTTCGGGGGGGGGGAACGCTGGAGTCGAGGAGGAGGGCTCTCTCGGAGTCCGAGGGGTCGAGGGGCGGGGGACAGTCGTCGCGGTCTCTGCCGGCCACTCCTCGTGGGGTGGCTAGGAGTCGTAGCGCCGAACCCCGCTTTTCCCTTTTGGGCCCTGGGGTTTCCTCCGGTGGCGTTGCTGTGGACTGCCCTTCTGGATCCATGCAGTCCTGGGTTCGTCACAGGGGAAGATCCCCCCCTGGGCTCTTCCAGGCATCGCATCCCCAGGGTCTCGTCTTGCGGCCTGGTTTGTTGTCCAGGATCCCGCCAGCTCGGGCTCCGTTCCCCGGATTTCAGAGTCCTAGCAGAGGTCAGTTGCCTCTTCGCAGGTGCCCTTCTCCAGTACCTCTGCTTCCACCCCCGCTCTTCCAGGCCATGTCGGTCCTACAGGTCCATTATCCTGGGAGCAGTTCAGAGGTTCTGCGGCGGCCTTCCCCTCATACGTTAGACATATGCATGAGCGGGACTTTCGACTCTCCCCACCGCTGCAGGAATCTTCTGGACATTCGAGCTCTCCATCATCCTCGTCTTCCTCCTCTGAGGGAGAGGAACCCTTCTCACCTTTCTTCCGGCTGCTGATTTCACTGAATATCAGCGATTCCTTTCGAGGATGGTGAGGGATCTTCGAATCTCTTACGTTAGGCGAGACAATACTGAATGGGAGACGCGTGAATTCCTTGGAGAATTCAGTGCCCAACACCTGGTGGTACCTTCCTGGCCTGTCCCCTTCCAGGAGGCGTCTATCCGTTCCTGTCAGTCGCCAGCCGCCCTTTCTCCAGCCCCGGCAGACTGTCGTCGAAGGTATTGTGCCCCCTCGGAATCTCTGGGTACCCTTCCCCACCCGTCCTTGGGTTTGATCTACCTAGAGACTCCTTCCGGGCGTCGCCGCCTGGCGCATGACCGTCCACCGGATTCGGAATCCCTACAGTTCGACCGGTGGGGGTGAAGAGTGTTCTTTTCTTCTCATGCGGTGGCTTGCATTGCATCACATCAGGCTTACCACGCTGCCTACAATCGGCATCTGTGGTCGATGCCTCCCAGCTCTTAGCATCAATGCCTGATACGGAGCACACCAGACAGGCTATTGCCCTCTCTGCTATAGGCCTGGAGCTGGCAAGACACAAGCAAGGGCATCTTATGATGCCAGTGAGGTGGCTTCAGGCTTGCGGGACAGCGATCATCATTAGGCGAGCGGCATGGCCTCGTCTATCAAGGTTGTCACCCTGGCCCGGCGTAGGGTGATTCGCTCCGCTTTCCGAGGGACCCGTCTTTTTTCCTTCAGAGCTAGAGACTTCTGCAGGGCTTCCTCCATCTCCCGTCCTCGAGGGCACCTCTAAGCTCTTCTCCCATAGGCTTCTCTCTGTATTAGCCAGGGGTCTTCCCTTCTGTTTTCTCACCAACAGGAGGCTGGGGTCTTGTTCCCTCAGGGTTCTAACCCCCTTTTTAAGGGGAGGCTTGGTATCACTCAAGTAATGAATGGTGAAGATTGACAAGGGAAGATATGAAAATTACATACCTACCGTAATTCTTGATCTTCTCTTGTATCTTCACCATTCATTACTGAATACCCACCTTCCCTCAGTGGCCTCCTTCTGTGGCATCTCCCTCCCGTCTCTTTCCTCTTACTCCCCTTGGCCTTTATGCCAAAAAAAAAAAAAATTTTTCTGCTCTTTTCCCCATTCTTGTGAATGGATCTCCTTTTTTCCTCAAGGTAAAGGGGAACGAGCACGGTTCCAAATTTCTCTAATTCTGAGGGAACTCTTTCTGACTGCCCTATGGTGCGATTCCTTACCCTCTTCAGGTCATGCAGTTTCACAGTCCAGGTGGCCATACCCTATCTTGGCCTCCGCAAAGTCCGGAATCCCCCTGGCAGGTCTTGTTTCAAGCTCTTCTAGCTGCTGACTGAATTTGTCAGCTCTGAGCATCTGTCTGCCTTGCCCTGGCAAGTCTGATTGAGTTCCACTCTACTTTTCATTCAAAACTGCCTTCAAGAAGGCATAGTTTTTCCCATACACGTCTGTGTTAGCACTTAACAAGGTGCTAAGGGATTTAGTCCCCTTCCTGGATGGGCGCTCTACCTGGAACAGTTTCTGCCCAGACAGCCTAGGGCCCTCAACTAGGATGAAGGGGTTTGCATGTTGAGAGTTCAGAGAGTCTGCCCTCTTCGGATCTGTTCAGGTGGTTCGGTTGAACCTCCCCTCAGTCCTGCCGACTGGGATTCTTGCTCCCTGGTCAGTTTCGAGCCTTTAAGCCTCTCAACCAATGCTCGATGGGCACTGTCCTCCCTCTCAACATGTTTATTTCTTTCTTTCTTTCCTCCTCTTTGTTCCTTCCTTAGAGCCGCCCCGGAAAGGAGGCCCTGCGGTCCCTTAGGGTAGGAATTCTCTCTCCTCTGTCTACTCTCCATCGGCTTTTCCCTTTTTCAGTTTATTTCCTTTCCTTTTTCTATCCCTCGGCTCTCTTGCCTCGCTTTCTTTTTTCTTATCCTTTATTTTCGCCTCTCCGGCCACCAGAACCAGAACTGAGATATGGAGGAGTCTACGGCTCGCTGGCCGCCCCTCGCGCATGGACGCCAATCACTGCGTACTCGAGGCGGCGCCGTTCGGGCGACTTTAAAAACAAAAAAAACTCCCAGGAGTGGTGCGCCTCCGGCTTAACCCAAGCAGTAATGAATGGTGAAGACACAAGAGAAGATCAAGAATTACGGTAGGTACGTAATTTTCATTTCCGGGTTGACTGGCCCTCATCAAAAAGAGGTGGTGGTCTGGCACTATTTCACAAGTCTCATCTAAACCTAACCTTACTACCATGCCCCTCCTTTGTGTCCTGTGAGGTACTTCATGCACTGTTTCTGCTGGGTGACTCCAAAAAGCTGCATATTGTTTGCACCTGCATGCCTCCGGTTTCCTGCAAACATGGGCTCGAGGAGTTCCTGGCTTTTCTCCCCGGGCCACCAAAAACAATGAAGTGATTTGTCTATGTGACTTCAGTCAGAATTGGCTAGGCTCGAACCTCCCTGTCCTTGACTCTAATATAAGCAAGGCTAACCTAACCCAGCTTGTCTCGGTGCCTGCGCGACATTCCAGCAATGGTAATAGTCACACCCTCCTTGACTGGGTACTTACCAACAGGCTGGACAGAATCTCTTCCATGACCGTGCTGCTGGACTCCATTAATGACCATTCACCAGTCACCTGTGTCTGGGATGCCAGCCCCTCCCACCCACCCAGAATCATTACCATGTCTGATTTCTCTGCCCTTGACACCTCAGCTTTTCTAGGGATCTTCAGCATGTCAACTGGTCCCCCATATTCGTGGCAAATAACATTGACTTGGCTGTGGAATACTTTACCAACTCTCTGCGCTCCTTGCAGTCCAAGCGCATTTCTTCCATCTGGCACAGGGTACGGGGCCTGCCTACCAAATGGTTAACTAGACCTCTTCTACGTATGCTTAAAGCACGGAACAAACTCTGGACCAGATGGAAAACCTCCTCCCTTCTCTCTGACTTCATTGCATATCGCTCCCTTCGTAACCCCTGCAAGAAAGCGCTATGGACTGCCAAAAGCAATTATTGTAGAGGCCTTCTTCACGCCACCTCTAGTAACCTGAAAAGGTAGTGGGCACAAATAAACAACATAATGGGATGCACCACGTCCCAAACCCCCCCATGATTTTCTAATAAATAATGCCTCATATAACAACCCTAATACCATAGCTAATGCTTTCAACTCACTCTTTACCGCCCTCCCTAGCTTTGATGCTGGTAGTTGTCATCCCCCCAGCACACCTCCCCCCTCCTGACCTCCCCATCCTACCCTGATTCTACACCTGGTCTCCAGGCTGGATATCCTACAAGCTCTTAACATGATGTCTCCCCACGGCAATGCAGGCCCTGATGGACTGGAACTCAGAATTCTCAAATAGGCACGTCTCTTCTTGCCACCCCCATCATGCGATTATTCAACCTCTCCATTAGCTCAGGTATTGTGCCCCTCTCCTGGAAAAATGCCAGGGTTAGCCCAGTCTTCAAAAAGGGTGATCCAAAAAACCTAACAAACTACCGTCCTATTGCACTCCTGCCAACCCTCAGTAAACTCCTGGAGAAACTTCTCCATCACCAGGCATCTGACTTCATTGCCAACTTTAACCTGCAATCTCCTGCTCAGCATGGCTTTAGGCCAAACCGCAGTACCACAACGGCCCTAGTGCAATTCACTAGTGACATCAAATCTGCTATGCACTGAGGCCAGCTTACTGGGGCTGTTTTTATTGACATGTCAAAGGCGTTTGACTCGGTTAACCACAACCTGCTCCTGCATCAACTAGACTCTGTTGGTGCCTCCCAATCCACACTTGCCTGGTTTGCCAGTTATCTGTGGAGCCACTCCCAGTCTGTCTCATGTCATAAAGTGTTCTCTGCCCCTGCCCTGCTTCGTTTGGGCGTGCCACAAAGTTCCATACTTGGGCCCCTGCTCTTTTCTTTGTTCATCAATAACCTACCTTCTGTGCCCTCCCACAGTCTTTTCTTACTCTGTGCCGATGACTTGGTTCTCTGTCTCCTCCAGCTCTATTCATGAATTTAACTCCCACCTCTCCTCTGATCTTCATCGTATCCAAACTTGGCTTACATCCCACCGTCTGGTGCTAAATGCTGCCAAGACCCAGGTTATGCTCTTTGGGTCACAAAGGAAATCTGTCGCTTTAACTCCGTCTCTCCAGGTCACTTGTCGGCTCCCTTGTGGAAATAACTCAGTCCTTCAAGTAAATGCCTAGGGGTCACGCTGGATCCATTTCTTAACTTCTGTCTGCATGTCAAAGCTGTCTGCAAATCAGTCAATGCTAAAACTGGACTGGCTTACTGAGTCCGTCAGTTCCTGACCCCTGCCACCAGGATCTCTGTCACCCAAGGCCTTCTCCTCCTCCCTGGACTCTGCTATACTCTGCCTGTCTTCGCTATGGCACAGGCAAACATCTTGCAAATGTGGGATGTTGCCTACAACAATGTCTGTAGATTTGCGCTATCTGCTCCCTCGTCTTAAGCACCACTGTACTCTCTACTCTGTCCTCCACTGGTTGTCTCCTTCTTGCCGCCGGGCTTGTTCATTAGGTTGTCTGACTGACAACATTATTCGTTCTTTTATCCCCTCCACACTCGCTGCTATGTTGACCCTCGTTGACTGCCCTCGTTCCCTCTGTTCCATGTTTTTAGCTCTGCTATCTGTCCGAAAATGCTCTACCAGGAAGGGTGAACTTGCCTTCTCCTTCTGTGCTCCCAAATTTTGGAATTCTCTCCCACTTAATCTTAGGCACTCCACATCCCACCCCGCTTTCAAGAAAGGCCTCTCTAATTACCTCACCTCCCTTGACATTTGCAGATGTCCCTAGCTTCACAGGTCGTGCAAATCTACCATTGTCCTGCACTTAAATTTCCGTATGGCCTCTTGATTCCTCCCTTCCCCACTTTTCCTCAGCTACAGCTACACACTTTGTTCTCTGTCTCTGCCTGGGTATTGTCTCCTTGCTGACTTGCCAACAGCACTGTCATGTTTTGTACATTATTAACCCTAAATTGTGCCTTTTTGCCTGTTTTGTTCCTATTATAACGTGTGATATGTACCTCCCGAATTACTATTGTACGACACTGTATATGTATTTGTTTTTACCTGTTCCTTGATTTGTACTTTCCCTGGTCGTGCCTGAAAATAAGCAGTTCTGTCTAGTGCACTTACCTGGTTACCAAAAGCAAATAAAGAAAATAAATACATTATACTGATCATTAATACTTCCATATTATATTATGGTTCCAAGGGCCTGCCTTTCCAGGCTTCTAGGAAATTTGAGGAGTTTAGAACATTGGCATTTAGTATAGGGCAGCATTTGAAAAGTTGTCATGTGCAAGTCATTCCATCATTTGCATGTGTTCTGTTCTCTCGGGGCAGTCCTACCTAGACGGCTTACTGCAGAAAGTTATGAATACCTGAGTATCACTGGGAAGAAAGAAGATTACTATGGTAAGTAAGTTTTAATTCTCAGGTGAATCTGACATTGAAAAAGTTGTTTTTTTTGTGGTTTAATGATTGTTAGTTGCTCTAGTTGGGGACATTTTTTCAAATTAGTTTTAATTAGATACTAGTAGGGCCTCTCTGCAGGCTCCAAAGAAATCTGAGGGTTACAATATAGGCTGTTGAACTGGGCAGCTTTTGAACTGAATGCAAGAGCTAAAGATTCCATTATTAGCATACATTCCATTTGGCTCCGGGGCAGTGCTGTCTTAAAGGAGCACTGCAAGAAGTAATAATATTAATGGATTTCGTTGGAAGAAACAAGATTACTACAGATGAATAATTTTTTCTTTGGGGTGATTCAACAGGGAGACTGACCTGAAGGGACCAGTTCCTGATCAGAGGGAGTGCAGCCTATAAAGGTCTATAGCCAGACAGAATCTTGGGGACTAGCACTCCATCAGTAAGCTTAGCCTATAGAGGATTGCCTGTATCTCAGTGCCAGGGTCAGTAGGGCAGTAAGTGAGAACAGGGAGAGTTTTAATTATTGCCTGCTGCAAGTGAACCTTTTTCTGTAAGAAGTTCAAGCCTGCTTCCAACAAGTTCAGCACAGCATTTTCTAGGAACCAGGTCTTCATCAAGAACCATCGACACCAGGGTTAAACATAGTAAAATAGAATTTGTTGGCAGAAAAGGACCATTTGACCCACCCAGGCTTCCCAGATGGTCCCTCCCTTGCCTGTCTCCACAGACTCCAGCTGGTCACCAGTGACCCTCCCTCCCTTCTCCCTGTCTATTTACTAATATTCCCCTGTGTCTATCCCGTGATTACTTGAAACCCCCTACTCTCCACCATTTTGCTGGCAGTCTGGTTCAGTCGTCCACCACTCTTTCAGTGAAGTAAAGTTTCTTACATCCCCCTTAAACCTCCCCCTTTCAGCTAAATCGCAAGCCCTCTCTCTGGTCCTGGTGCACTTTCTCATTTTATTTTTTTTTTTTTAATCTTTCTTTCTCTCTCCACACTTCTGAACTCTTTCAGGAGTAGTCGCACGGGGTACCAGTCCTTGTTCCCGCTTATTTGAATCCCCTCTCACCCTTTCCATCCGCCCGCTACCACCCGGTGGCTGTGTTGGATTCAGGTTCACGCAGTGCTAGGGGTTTTGATGGGGCCGTTGGGCGGAGTCGGGGCCAGGTCTCGGTCCGAGGTGCTGGAAGTGGCTGACGTTGGGCGATGCAGCGCCCGGCTTCTCAGTGGGCTCTTGGGGTGGCCAGCATCGAGGTCCTTCTGGTCGACTCTTCTCTGGAAGTAGGCAGTTCAGGCGTGGACCCGTCTCGCACCCCAATTCTTGAGTCCTTTAGAGGCGTGGAGTCAGGCAGCCCAGCACCCCCATTCCTGAGTCTCCACCACAGTCTTCTTCTGAGGACTCCCAGGCTGGGGTGGCCTGGAGTCTATTGGGAGGGTGGTTTGGGGGTCGGGAAGGGGCTGTCCCTCCAGAGGATGCTGTGGCAGCTGCCAACCCTGGTGCTGCTGTGCCCTCTCAGGGAGGTCCTGTCTTCAGGGCCTCTCTTGGGAGGTCTCGGGATCGACAGACCCCATTGCTGGAGTCGAGGAGGAGGCGTCTTGAGTCTATGGGGTTGAGAGGTCCGGGTGGGCGCCTGCTCCCCTGTCACCCCTCGGGGTGCAGGACCAGTTGTAGTGCCAAAACCCACCTCTTCCTCTTGGGCTCGGGAACCCTTCTGGTGGCATTGCCGTGGGTTGCCCTTCTGGGCCGATGTAACCCCAGGTCGTCACAGGGAGATTCCCCAACTGGGCCCTTCCAGTTCGCATCCCCAGGGTTCCGCTTACGACCTGGTTTGATTTCACCAGCTCGGGCTCCGCTCCCTGGATATCAGAGCCCTGGCAGAGGACAGTTGCCTCCGTGAGGTGCCCTCTCATTCCTCTGCAGTCACACCTCTCTTCCAGGCCATGTCAGTCCTACAGGGCGTTATCTTGGGAGGCGTTCAGAGGCACTGCGCAGCCTTCCGTAATATGTTAGATACATGCATGAACGGGTATTTTGCTTGTCCCCTCTGCCGCAGGAGTCATCTGAACATTTGAGTTCCCCATCCTCCTCGGCTCCCTCCTCGGAGGGAGAGGAACGCTTGGCTCACCTTTCTTCAGACACCAATTTCACTGATTATCAGCACTTCCTTTCGAGGATGGTTGGGGATCTCCATATCTCCTATGTCAGACGTGACAATACCGAGCAGGAGACGTGTGAATTCCGCTGTGAATTCAGTGCCCAGCATTTGATGGTGCCATCCTGGCCTATTCCCTTCCAGGAGGCATCTGTCCGCACCTGGCAGTCTCCAGCTGACCCTATCCCAGCCCCAGCAGACTGCAGGAGAAGATATTGTGCTCCATACGAGTCCATAGGTTCTCTCCCCAACCCACCTTCAGGACTGGTGTTTCTAGAGCCTCTGGGCGCCGCCTGCACACTACCGACCACTGGACTCAGATTCCCTACAATTTCACCAGTGGGGTCAAAGAGTGTTCCCTTCTTCTCATGCGATGTTGTGCATTGCATCACATCAGGCACACCATGCTGCCTATAACAGGCACTTGTGGTCAATGTTCTCTCAGCTACTAGCATCAGTGCCTGATACGGAGCAATCTAAACAGGCCATTACCCTCTCCGCTGTAGGCCTGGAACTGGCAAGGCACCAAGCAAGGGCATCCTACAATGCCAGTGAGGTGGCTTCCAGGCTTGCGGGGACAGTGATCTGCATTAGGCAGACGGCATGGCTTCATCTAGCAAGGTCGGCACCCCTAGCTCGGCATAGGGTGATTTGCTGTGCCTTCCGAGGGACCCGCCTCTTTTCTTCTTCCAGGGCTAGGAGGCTTTTGCAAGGGCTTCCTCCATCCCCTCGTCTTCAGGGGACACCTCCTAGGTCTCCCTTGCCTTAGGCTTCCAGTCTATACGGCCGGGTCTCTTCTTCCTGTTTCTCACCAGCAGGAGGCTGAGGTCTTGTTCCCTCAGAGTTACTCTAGTCCCCTCCGGTGGGGGGCAGGTACTCACCCAGCAGTAATGAATGGTGAAGACTGACAAGTTTAAGATATGAAAATTACGCACCTACCGTAATTCTTGATCTTCTCTTGTATCTTCACCATTCATTACTGAATCCCACCTTCCCCTCATGGGCCTCCTTCTTGAGCATCCCCTCCACCCTGCTCGTTCCTCCTTCCTTTCTCCTCATGGCCTTAGAGCCTAATTCCCTAAACTTGGGCCTGCTGTTCTTCTCTGAGAACAGGTAGCATAAGTCTGGAAAAGGAGGGGAATGAGTAGGATTTGTCTTTCTCCTGAGGGAACTCTTTCTGATTACCCTTGAAGGTGCCCTGCTGGCCCCTTCTTAGGCCATGTTTGCTCAATCACCAGTTTACAGAGCTACTCCTTAAACGGTCCTGTTCCTTTGATCTAGGATCCCACTGGCATCTCTGGATCTTGTCCTGTTTACGCTAGTCTGTACTAGTCGTACCCTGTTCGAGCGTTTTCAAATTGCCCTTTGAACTAGTGATCTGATTATTGCCTCTGCCTCCCGGGGAGTCGGAATGAGTTTCCTACTCTGTCTTTGTCCGCCTTCCCAAAGGGATGCCCTCAGTGGGCTGCAACCCCCCCCCCCCACCAGTTTTAGCACACAACAATGTGCTGGTGGGGTTCTTCCCCTATCTTAGTTTGGCACTCGCTCTCTGGAACAGATTGTCTGCCTTGACAATCTGTGAGCTCTCAGCTTGAGTAGGGGGTTGGGTATAGCGGGAGGTGTAGAAAGTCTGCCTTTTGTGTATCAAACTGTGCAAAAGCTTTGGTCGAATCTTGTTAGGCCAGTTTCTGTTTGATGGGATCCTTGCTCCCTTGCCCTTTGGTTCTGAGCTTATAAGCCTTAAAGCCAATTAACTCACAATTTGGCAGAATTTTTCCCTCCTCCCCAACATCTCTCCCCCCTCTCTCTCCTTCTTCCTTCCTCTCCCTTATCTGTTCCTCTCTCGGAGCTGCCCCAGGAGTGAGGCCCTGCAGTCCCTTAGGGTAGGTTCTCCCCTTTCCTGTCCTCTATTGGCTTATTCCTTTTTCAGTTTATATCCTTTCCTTTGCCTATCCCTCGGCTCTCTTGCCTCGCTGTCCTTTTCTCAATCCTTATTTTGTCTCTCCGGCTTGCAGAACTGGGATGATGGAGGAGGAGGAGTCTGCGGCGCCTAACTGCCGCCTCTTGCGCACCATGTAGTGCATCGCTGTCGAGGCGGCACCACTGCGCCGACTCCTCCCTCAAAAACAAAACCTCCGTAGCAGGTGTGCACGCCTCCGGCTTATACCCAGCAGTAATGAATGGTGAAGATACAAGAGAAGATCAAAATTACGGTAGGTATGTAATTTTCATTTTTCAAAGTTTTCTTTGAGGCGTCACGACTCTTTAAATAGTTTACTGTAAAGTGAACACAGTGGTGCATGGTGCATCATCAATGGGGAAAAGAGCTCATGTGGCTGAGGGAGGCGTCTGCAGTCTGAGGCAAGTCCTCCCTGCCTTGATGTACTAGTACACCAATCTGGCTACAGCTGGAGTTGGGGTCCTTTATCTTAGATACTCAAGACATAGTGCACTGCCCATGCTATCCCAGGTCATTTTATGTTTGCTTGCGCATGTGCAAGAAACATAGTGCCATCATCTGAGTTTTCGGAGGTGTGGCAGCCCTCTTCCAATTCAGTCAGTGTGTTTGCTGGGCGTGGCCACAGTTCTCAATGGCTGCTAGAGCTGTCTATGACAGCAGTCAAAAAATGCAGTGGAGTACAGTTGAAAGGGGGCTACGCTTCAGTGAGCAGCGATAAGATATCGCCTGCTCATGCGCGCCTCCCGACACTCCACACACACACGCACGCGATACTGCGTGCTCTCCCCCACGCACACACTGTATAGCCGATGGGGTGCTAATCCTCGGCAGCTGTGCTGCGCCCAAACAGAGTTCCACATGCCACGCTGGTGCCCACCCCAGCGTGGTTACACATCGTAGTAGCCGACTGCGCCCAATCCCTGCCTGCTCCACTGTCTCCCAGAGTACAGGGTGCCATGCTGGAGCCCACCCCAGCGTGGCAACAGATGCTGTCGCCGACGGGTGCCCAGTCTTCGTCGATCATGCCCCCTCAAACAGTCGTCCTTGTGCCATGCTGGGAGCCCACCCCAGCATGGCAAATGTCCCGCATCATCGTCCTTTTTTAAGAAAAGAAAAAAAACCCTGAAACACAAAAACGGTCCCTCGCTGTCCCTGTGCCCACCCACTGCGCACCCTGCCTCCCCACACCCCCCCATCCCATACTTACCTCCGGACTCCAGCGCAACGATTTTCGGTGGACTGGGAACACGTCTGCACTCTTCAAAGCCGACCCCGAACTGAGGAAATGCTGGTAAGCTGTATAATGGGATAGATAGGGTTTTTTCAACTTTGCTGCATATCTCAGGCATTTTTTGGAATTTTTGCACCAAATTTTCAACATGGGGTTTTTGGGACCTCTTCTCATGAATGCTCTCACTGTCATTGTGTTAATCGGGCCTGAAGGGTGATTTCGCAATCACTGCGCGAAATCACCTTTCGGGACCAAGTAGCGAAACGACACTGCCACTGTTGATGAGGTGGGCTCTCAAAAAGCCTATGTTGAAAATTTGGTGGAAAAATTCCTAAAGTTCCTACGCACGCTCGTAAGTTTGCGAAATTTCAATATTTTCACTCCAGATTTTCAACATTGCCATTTTACCACACCTCCTTATGAGCAGTACAGCTGTCATTTTTCACATCTTGCCCAAAACGTGATGTTATCTGTGTCAGTCTTCACCATTCATCACAGATGGGTACTGGCCGGAGTTCAGGACCCCACGGGAGCTTTTTTAAAAAGGGTAGACGGAGCCGACGCAGCATCGGCGCCGCCCTCGAGGCCAACGTACTGCGTGGCGCTCGAGGGTTGGCCGTTAGGCTGCGTCGACTCCGCCTGCCTACCAGTTCTTCGTCTCCTGCCGTCGAGGTCGCCTCGTGGGAAGCTTGTTCCAGTTGTTGGGCCTTCAAGCCTGTTTTCGTTTTTGACGTTCAGTCTGTCGGTCGCCTGCCGGTTCTGGTTCTGCCTCCTCTCGACGTCGCCGGTAAGATCTTTCCTTTCATTTCAAATTCTGTGACGTCGAGTCTGTTTTGTGGTGTTTTTTTCTCCGTAGGTTATGTCTCAGTCGGAGGGCAAAAAGTTTTCTAAAATGGGTCAGCCCCCCATGCGTCTGTGCCCGTGTGGCCTAAAATATTCCGTTACCGACCAGTATGACCGGTGTCTCGCGTGTCTTGGCCCGCTTCACGACATGGATTCGTGCGACACCTGCTTCTCCATGGACCGCCGCGTCCTCGAACAGCGCGCGTGGAAAGTGGGGCGAGCTCTGACGACTTTCGGGGGTAGGGTTAGCACTCGTCGGGCCAAGCCGCGCTCTCTCGGCCTTTCCTCCGGGTCCCCTCCCGGTTCTACCGGACCAGGAGGAGGGAGCCTTGCTGCCTTAGCCTGGCCATTGCGAGGCTCCTCCAGCGGTGCAGGAGGCCCGTCCCGCTTCCTCCGGGATTGGGCGGGCGCCCGCCACGGCAATCACCCTTCGAGGGTGAAGGCTCCCCGGTGTCGCTCCGTGGCTCGGAAGGCCGGGTTGGACGCCATCGGTTGGCGCGAGGACCTGTCGGGCGCCTTCGCCGGAGGCTGGCTCAGCGCCGTGGGCCCTGTCGGCGCCGTTCCGGCGCCGTGGGGCAGGACCCTGCGTCTTTTGCCATAGCGGTGCGAGGTTGGAGCACGGCGCCGTGCCTGCGTGGTTGGCGCGCCGGCAGTCGGTGCCGTCCTCGACGCCGTAGGTACTCTCGGTGCCACTGCGATAGCGCCGAGGCAATCGGTGTCCGTTCGGCCTTTGAGTCTGCCCTCGGGGCCGTCGGCGCCGCAAGCGGCACCGAGGGGCCTGGCGGTGTTGTCGGCGCCGAGGTTGTTGCTAGGGCTGCCGTCGGCGCCGCCTCTGTCCCTGGTACCGCCCGGTACTAGCGGACTAGCCGCTATGGCTGGCTTGCGGCCCTGGACCTTGGCCTGAGTTGCCTCTCGCCTTCTGTGAGCCCGGCCCGCGGGCTTGCGGAGGGCACGGGTGCCACCTCGGGCACTGCTCTGGCTGCCGGGCCCTCTGGCAAAGTCGTTTTCGCCCGCTCTCCTACTGTTTGGCTCAGAGCCTCGGACTCTACTTCTTCGGAGTCGGGCTCGGAGTCAGACGGGCAGTCACACCCTTCGGGGTTGTCTGTGGAGGAGGGCGACCCAGTGGTCTCGTCGATGGGTCATAGTCGGCCCCCTACTGAGGCGCGTCAGGTAGTCCCCAAGGTTAGGGTCAGTGGTGCTGACCAGCAGGCAGTGGTGCGTGCCACTATTGCTCTGCAACCTGGCCTTGGGGGTTTCTCTGACCCCTCGGTGGTGGTACCCCCTCCAGTAGTGTGTCTTGATCGCCCAACTTTGGGACCCATCCAGACGCCTGCAGGAGGGGAGGGTGCTGTTCCTTGGGTCTCCCCTTCGGGGGCGGCCCAGAGCTGTCAGCTACCTAGGCTGGCCCTCTCGAGGAGGAGGACTCTCTCGGACTCTGAGGGGTCGAGGGGTGTGGGGTCGGTGCATCGGCCTTTCTCTGGGGTCCACCTGGGCCCTGGGCGAAGCCGAAGTGCGGACTTCCATCCCTCCCCTTCCGGTTCCTTGAGGGGGTCCCATTCTTTAGATGCAAGGGACCGTCCTTCTGGACTTTTACGGCCCCGATCGCCTCACTGGGGGGATTCTTCTGGGTGCAGCCAAGGCAGTGCCAATGTGGTTGTACAGCTGTCGGCTGTGGAGTCTTCCACGACGCCCTCCTCGGGTGCTCATGGTCCGCTCCCTAGCCCTGGCGGAGGTCAGCCGACTTCCTTTCTCAGCTCTGCCCCTATCCCTCTGCCACATTCTCCAGCGCTCCCAGGCATTTTTGGTCCTAGTGGCCCTCTCACCTGGGAGCAGTTCAGAGCGGTGGCTGCTCGGTTCCCTGCCTATGTTAAGGCTATGGACAGCCAGGTTTTTCAACCTCCCCCCGTGCAGCCACCCTCGGAAAGTATGGTGACCTCCAGCTCCTCATCCCCCTCTTCTGGGGGAGAGGAACCCTCTGTCCATATCTCTCCGGCCGCTGATCTCAGAGTACCAGCGCTTCCTCGTGAGGATGCTGGAGGACCTGCACCTTTCTCCCCTGTCTGTTAGCAATCCTGAGCATGCGGCGCACGCCTTTTTAGGCGATTTTGGCGGGGCCACCCTTGTGGTGCCGCCCTGGCCTGCTCCCTTTCGGGAGGCGTCCTTGCATTTCTGGCAGAGGCCCTTCTCCGGAGTCCCTGCCCCTAGGGACCTCAGCCAGAGGTATTGCACTCCCCAGGAGTCTCCAGGTTCTATGCCTCATCCGCAGTCCGGATTGACGCACCTGGACACCCCTGATGGGCTTCACGCCCTCCACCGTGACCGGCCCCGGATCAAGACTCCTCGGATTTTGATTTTTGGGGGAGGAGGACCTTCTACTCGGCACGGTTGCTCCTTTCTATTTCGCTCACCAGGCCCACTATGCAGCCTACAACAGGTTCTTGTGGTCGCGCTAGGTCAGATCCTAGCTGCTTTGCCTGACTCGGAGCAAACCAGACAAGCCATCGTGCTCTCTGCACATGGCCTGGAGCTAGCAAGGCACCAAGTGAGGGCATCTTATGACGCCAACGAGGTAGCTACCAGGGTCGTAGGGACAGCGATCTGCACGAGGAGATCGGCGTGGCTTTGTCTTTCCCGGTTGTCACCCTTTTCCCGGCGTAGGGTGATTTGCTCCGCCCACCAGGGAACCTACCTCTTCTCCCGTAGGGCGAGGCGGCAATTGTCGGGGCAGCTTCCTTCCCCCTCCGGGGGCCCGTCTCGCTCTCCCCACTCTCGGGTCTCCTCAGGCCCGGAAGGTTCCCTCCCTTAGTGTGTCACCCACTGAGGGCTAAGGGACTCTGTCCCTTAGGGTGTAATTAATCAACTCCCTTCGGGGGGCTTGGTACTCACCCATCTGTGATGAATGGTGAAGATTGACACAGATAAGATATGAAAATTACATACCTACCGTAATTCTGATCTTTCTGTGCATCTTCTCCATTCATCACAACCCCGCCCACCATCCCCCTGGGGCCTCAGTCTCTGGGTCCCCTTCCCTCTGTGACTCCCAGTCTCCTTTTTGGAGCGGGGTAAAGCAGGGACACACAGGGGGGTATTCTCCTTTAAAGAGTACAGCTCGAGCGGCACTCCTTCTCTACTACATGTCTCCACCCCGATGGGGTGGGAGTTGGTAGTTGCCCTCCTCCTGTTCTCCTTCTGGTTTCCATCCAACTGTTCTTAAAAAAAAAAAAAAACTCCTTTTTTTTCACCAAACATCTTTCCTGAGAGAGTATTAAGTCCCTCTACCCTGTCCTTCTCCAGAGTAGCCGACTCTGCTTCTGGGGGATTTGCCAGTTATTCTGTGCCTTGAATTCTGGCAGAGAGCTTGCTACTCCTTGCAGTTCCTATACAAATCTGGTGATGGACAAGGGTGTGACACCTTGTTACCTCTCACCTCTCCTAAATCTCTCCCTCCTTCCTCCGCTTCTCAGGAGATTGGGGCCCCTCACCCAATCCCCCTTAGTCTCATCTCTTCTCTGCTGTCCTCTCAGTCGTTATTTCTCCTTTTCGTTCAGCTTTTCCTTTCTTTTTCTGTCCCTTGGACTCTCTTGTCCCACCCTCCATCCCTTCCTCTTACCTCTCCGGCCTCAGAACTGGTAGGCAGGCGGTCGGCCTGCCTTCTTGACCAGCCCTCGGCGCCACGCTGATGCGTCGGGCCTGAGGCGGCGTGATGCTGCGTCGGCTCTGCCTACCCTTTAAAAAAAGGCTCCTGGGTCCTGAACTCCAGCCAGTACCCATCTGTGATGAATGGTGAAGATACACAGAAAGATCAGAATTACAGTAGGTACGTAATTTTCATTTTCCGCCATGTAGCGCAGAATGGCGCAGTTGGTGTGCGAAATCAATGTATGGGACACATTAAGAAAATCACAGTGACAGTGTTCATGAGCAGAGGTCTTAAAATGTCTATGTTGAAAATTTGGTGAAAAAATTCCTAAAAATGACTGTTTTACGGCGTGCGTTGCGCATTTCCCACGCACGCTCGTAAGTTTGCGAATTTTCAATATTTCACTCAGATTTTCAACATTGCCATTTTATTACACTTCCTTATGAACAGTACAGCTGCCATTTTTCACATGTCGCCCAAAATGCGTTTCCTCACATGTAGCGCACAATGGTGCAATCGGGGTGTGAAAGCAATGTTTGGGACAGATTAAGAAAATCACAGTTACACTGTTCATGCACAGAGGTCTTAAAATGGCTATGTTGAAAATTCGGTGACAAAAGTCCATAAAATGACTGTGTTACAAGTGAGCATTGCGCAGTTTTCAGTCTAGTTTTTCACCAGTGGCATTTTTCCACACTTCCTTATGAACAGTACAGCTGTCATTTTTCACAACATGGCCGAAATGTGTTTTCACACTTTCAGTGCAGAGATGCGTGGTCGCTGTGGGAAAACATTGTTCGGGACAGATAAAGAAAATCACCGTGACACTGTTCATGATCGGAGGTCCCAAAATGCCTGTGTTGACAATCTGCTGTAAAAAAATCCCCAAACTAATTACATTACAGGTGTGCGTTGCACAGTTTCTATGCACGCTCATGACTTCACCAGTTTTTTTTATGTTTTTACTGCAGATTTGCAACATTGCTATTTTTACACCTCCCATGAACAAGTACAGCTGTCATTTTCACAACCTGTTCGAATGTGTTTTTGCACCTGTGGTGCTAAATGCCGTAGTTGCTGTGCATAAGCAGCTTTAGCTAACAAACTGATATTGCCACTGTTCATGAGGGGCGGGGGGGGGGTCACAAAAAAAAAACATGCTGAAAATTTGGAGTGAAAATACCAACGAATGCCTGAGGTGTTAGGGTTTCCAACCATAACGCCCCACCCTGTAGAGAATGACTGGTTTCAGGGGTGTGACTTACGATTCTTGCCTGTAATGCTCATACCATTCCACACCCTGCAGCCAGTGAGAGGCATTGAGGTAAGCCTTGGACTCTTTGGCTCCAGAGTTCACCTCATTCTCCTATACCGCACCCATCTCACCGTATTTCCTGATGGAATGGGGTGTGCATAAGGACCAAACACCCCAAGGCACACCGTGACATTTGTCAGTGTGTCTGCAGGGTGGGGTATGGTGAAGTCATTGGCCAGTATGCCTGACAGCCCAAAGGCACGCCCAATGCCTGTATGCATCTGCAGGGGTGGTGGTGGGTTGGCTTCAGTTCAGTACTTCACTGCCATTCCTATTATGCAGCTCTGTAACTTCTACACTACCAATGCCAATGCCAGCATGCAAACATTCGGCATTGACAAATGCTTGTTAAAGTCAGCATGGACACTTTCTTTTATTTTATTTTATTTATTTTATTTTATTTAAACAGCAGTTTGAAAACCTTTGAGCCATAGGCTCATTTACAAAAGTACCTTGTCACAGTAAGACAAACCAAAATACACAGTATAGCAGTACAGCACATAAGTATAACAGTAAATTAAGACATAGATACAAACAAGCTGGTACAGGTAGGATGGATGCAAACAATACCAGAGTTATGTTTTCAGCTTACAGTTCTGTTCATCACACTGATATTAAGTTAGACCCAGAGCAGACTTCATGGACTCGTAGTCTTTGTCCTGCCCGTAAAGTTTCTATTATTTGTTAAGGTCTTTGTGATGATCTGCATTGAATGGGTCTGTATACAGTAACTACATTCAATGCTACATAATTTTCTAGCCACCTCATAGCTACTTCATAGTGCACTTAGTTTGATATTATCTTTTGTAGGAGATTTTTCTTTTTTTTTTGTGTGTGCATCTTGACCTCCCAGTTTGCCTCTGTCGATGCCTCTGTGTGTATTGGGGAGTTCCTTAGGAGTAATACAGCACAAGTAGTGTGTTCTCATGGGATATTTATGAGTGCTTAGCTGCATTGTGAGGCACAAGGCAAAGCAAGAGGTTTCCTACCATCTGAACTTGTTAAACATCTTGTAGTAAGGTGAACATTGAAGTCAAAGTGATGGGCACCGTTAATGGGAGTTAATGACTAGCCTTCTAGAAGCGCCTTGCGCTGATAGCAGATTTTTGGGAGGTGGGAGCTTTGTACTGTAACAGAGAAGACGCAGCATTGTACAGAGACTGTATTGGAAAACACAGTTGTGTATAGAGGCTGTATGATATGCAAGTTCTGCTGCATTAAAATGTGATGAGGTTGACGCTCATTGACCTGCGTATTTGTTTCTGTAGCTGACCATGGAGGTTGATGGGAAGGTAGAAAGCATCATGAAGAGAACATCTCTGGTAGCCAACACCTCCAACATGCCTGTAGCTGCCAGAGAAGCTTCCATCTACACTGGTAAGACCTAATGCCACTTTACTGTCCAGTTGGCATTTGATGCCTAAATTCTTAAACCAACTATGTTTGTGGCTAGCCAGTCAGCACAGCAGCAGCACTGCCCATCACAACACTGGCAACCAGGGATCTTCTTCGGGGGCATCTCAGTCATCAGGTCACACATATGGAACTTCACCGTCAGTGAAGCAGGATCCCGTGGATGATTTTCAGCAGTACCACTGGGGCCACCCTCGCCACTGTCACCTGCTGAGGTCACCAACCCTATAAAGGCATGGCGGCCCTGCTTCCTCCTGAGTTCTTTCCGCCATCGACTCTGTTCGCATGGATCTCCATGGAAGCTCCAACGCAGTTTTGTGCCATTTTCATTTCCGACTTTTATTTTACTGTCTTTTAGAATCTCTTTTTTTCATAAAAGATTCCTTTATCTTGTTTATGTTGAGAGTTAATCCTTGCACTTCTGTCTTCCATCGCTGCCACTGCGGAAACAAGACTGTCTGTTCAGACAACCATTTCCACAGTGTCTGCTGTCTTGGGGCTGACCATGACGTCTCTGACTGTGAGCTCTGCCAGAAATTTAATCCAACCACCCTTGGACAACACAAAAAGGCTCTGAAACAATTATTAATGGGAAAACAGGTAGCCAGTTCTGAGCAGGGGTCCCTTCTTCCCAGTCACTGTCGGATTTGTCGAGCTCCCAGGTTGCAAAGGCCCAAGACAAGTCCTCGGGGGGCACAAGAAAGACTGAGAATGGGATCGCTTCCCCAGTGGTGTTCCTGTTCCCTGATGGCTTCTTCTTCCTCTTACAGGGTACTCTGCCAGTTGCAGCCGCACTGATGCCTGTAGCTGTCCAGACTTCCGCCTCCTCACATGCCCATAATGACAGGACCGCTGCCTCCCTCTCAGGACAGCCGGTTGTCGGCCCCCAGTTTGTCAACACTTGGCTCATCGACACCAGCCCCCTCTGTCCGCAGCCTGATACCTCTCCAGACCCACAGCCATTGGGCTCTTCAGGCTCCCAGGCCCCAATGGACGGGTCGTTGCATCCTGTGCCAGTGATCCCTCCTCCATTGATGCACTAGTCTCCTGTCATCGACCTCTGTTATATTCTGGCCAAGTTCACTACAGTCCTGGTCCACCAACTGGGAGCTTACAGGCTTGGATCCCCTATGCTGTCAACGCACTTCAGTCTACTCAGGCGGTTCCCTGTGGACTGTCGTTGGTCTCTTGTTTGTCCGACCTCGAGTTGGAGCAGGTCGACATCGAGGGGGAGTACCATCCTGCTTGAGGAAGAGGAGGAACCGCTTTCCTCTGACAGGTCCACTGGCTCTTCAGTGAGTGAGGACTCTGTCAAGCATACTCTCAGGTCTCCCTCAGAGGACCCTACTTTCTTTAATGTTATGAAGCAGCTGTCCTCAGCCATGGGCTTCCATACTGAGGAAGAGGATGCCACCAGGCGGGAAGTGGTGGACTTTCTGGAAATCCCAGAATCTCCTCCTAAAGTCATTCCTCCTATCCTCTTAGCCTTGAGGAATGCCACCACTACTGCTGCCTGGCATAGACGTGATATAGTCCCTGCAAGGCAGATAAATTGTATCGTGCCCCCCCCAGGACCTGCCTTACTATGCTGCCCAAACTAAGACCAATTCTGTGATGATTAAAGCAGCTTATGACAGATCCAAGGTACCTAAGCACCTCCGCTACCTCACCCCGACAGGGAATCTAGGTGGATTGACTTTTGGGGTAGGAAGTTATTTGCCTCCTTTACCTTGTGGCTGTGGATTGCTTATTACCTCTCACGTATGGTTAAATAGCAGAATATTGTCTGGAAGGACTAAAGGAGCTTAATATGTATACCCTTGAAGAAAAAAAGGGGGGCATGATAAAAACTTAATACCTCAGTGGAATCAACAAATTCCAAGAGGGTAACATATTTCAGAAAAAGAGATGTGCAAGAACAAGGGGACACAATTTGAAGATAGAGGGGGGACGGCTCGGGGGCAATGTGAGGAAGTATTTTTTCACAGAGAGGGTGGTGGATGCATGGAACAGCCTTCCTGAGGAGGTTGTGGGTCTAAAACTGGGGGAGAATTCAAGAATGCATGGGACAGACATAGGGCAATTCTTGTCATGGGTAGGAAGAAATAGTCTGTTGGTTAACTAGGATCTGCAGCTTATCCTGTAGGGAAATGGGCAGACTAGGTGGGTCAAGCGGTCCTTATCTGCCGTCAAAGTGTATGTTTTTATGTTAAGGGAAAGGGAACATTGTTTTAAAGATATATATGTATTTTTTCTTTTCAAACACCATGAAGTCTTGCTATATTATAACAATAGCAGTCAGCCACTGCAGCTGAACTGCCCGGAGAGGAAGGAGTTAACTCCAGAAGATCTAGAGTTCTACAGCGCGAGGCGTGCTAAAAGCTGTATCTGGCAGTTTCAAATGAAACTGTCAGATTCTTCTCTCGCTTCACTGAACAGTCGCCCGGAGATCAGCTCCTTCAGCTCGGTTCATTCTCGGTTCAAGCGGTATTTTGAGTTCATTTGAACGGCAAAGTTATTATTTTTACCGCATTTGGTTTTAAAGCTCTATCTGGTAACCGTAAGTACTAAAATTTAAGTCTGTGTGGAAAATTAATTATCAGTTCAGTTTGAACCAATCGGTTGGTTTTGTCTGCATTTTAAAAGTGTACAGTGGGTTTTAGAGTGCGGTTCCGGTTCTTATCGGTTCTAAAAAGCGAATTATAATGTTTTTCAAATACCCGTGACACGGTTAGGAACCCGATAAAGGTGTCTTGCCTGGCACTGCCATCAAAAGAGCAGGTTTTGGTTAAGCTGGCATTGTCTGAGAAACCCAAAAGAAAACCGGGCCCACTGGGTTTCAACACTGTGATGTCTGTGGGGCGCCTTTGCCAAGGCTGACCCACACACCCTTGTGTTTATTGTCTGAGGGCTGACCACCTCCTGTCAGACTGCCAGGTGTGTAAAATTTCCCTGCAGCCACCCTGGAGAAGAGATTGGGCCGGCTCCAGGGAGCGAGAAGCCAAAAGTCCGCTGACCGGGATGGCCAGCCGGTCCAGTACCCACTGGACCAGAGGAGTGCCCTCTGACCAGGGCGAGACTTCCTCGGCAAAGGAAGGCTGGTTCAGAGGAACCAGTCCCAAGTAAAAAGACAAGGAAATCAGTAGGTCTGGAGTCCAAAATTGTGTCTCCAACTGCTGCAGAGATAGCTAAAGCCATTCAGATTGTCCAGTCACTGTCTCAGGGATCTGTAGAACCACCAACAGCTGGTAAAGGTTGGTTCGTTCAGTCCCAGTGGTTCAGGATTTTGAAGTTGAGGATTTTATGAACCACAGGAGGGAGGAGAATTTGATCAATATATGTGTGGCTGGGGGGTCTGGGCGTGCCCATTGAACCGGACATTTCTCCAGACAGACCTTTAGAATCTCCTCCTATTCTGTCTGAGTCCCTTCTTTCTTTATTTTTTACAAAGGTTGCAGAAACCCTCCAGCTTCCTTTAGGAGGCTGTGGATGAGCAAGAGGAGCCTGATTATGTGGAAATGATGGATATTCCAGAGTCTAGGAGGTTGTCTATTCCTTTGCATAAGTCATTTAGGAAGCAAACAACAAAGATTTAAAAATCCTCATTCTGTCCCTCCTGTAGATAAAAATGGACAGAAGGTATACTTTGTCAGGCTCGGATACAGACTTCCTTACTGAGCAGTGTAGTCATGTAGGTGTGGTACAAGCTGCAGCCTGTGACAAGGCTAATATTCCTCTGGCCTCACATCCTCCTGATAAGGATTCCAGGAAGACTGATGCATGGCGAAGAAACAGTATATGGCAGCTTCTTTGGGACTCAGGCAGGCAAATTATATGGCATGTAGCTAGATATCAGAAATCTAGGTGGGACACAGTATTGCAGTTAGCCAAGCAGGCCCATGGCCAGCTGGCTAGTGAGTTGAACAGGTGGCTGCTGATGGCATTGAAGCCTCTAAAGTTCAATTTCATGCTGCTGTTGATGTTAATGATGTTTCTTCTAGGGTCATGGCCACTTCTGTAGCTTCCCGTGGTTGGCTGGCTCAGATGCACTAATCTGTCCCAAGATACCCAGTCAAAGGCTATGGATTTTCCTGTAGTGGGAAATTCTCTTTTGGGGAGCAAACAGAAAACTATATGAAAAGATGGATGAATACAGAACTACCTACAAAAGTGCCCAGGCTAAGGAGAAGCATGCCATGCCACAAAGGCATGCTCCCAGAAGTGAGGGCAGGCCCTTTCCAGGCCTTTTACCAATTTCAAGCCTCCTCTGCTGTCTGCAGAGGGTTTCTTCAGAGGAAGGGGTGGGCGTGGCACAAGTGGGCCGTCCCCTCTCCCTCAGCCTAAGGCTGCTGCTAAGCAGGCACCCTGATGGGGTGTCCAGGGCCGATTCTCCTGTACCAGTGGGGGGCAGGTTGGCCTATTTCAGCCGGAACTGGCTGTCCCTAACTACGGACAGATGGGTTCTGGAGGTAATAGGCCAGGGTCTGGTTCTCAGCTTCAAACACTTTCCAAAGATGAGAGCCAGGCATTTTCCACCTGCAAATCCTTCAGAAGCCCTTGCTTTGGAAGCAGAGGTTTCTGCTCTGCTGGACTGCAAAGCAGTGGAAAGGGTTCCTCCTTGCCATCAGGGCAAGGGGCTTTATTCAAGATACTTTCTTACCCCAAAAAAGACAGGAGAATGGTGGCCCATTCTAGATTTAAGATACTTGAACAAGCATCTGTTGAAACCAAAGTCCAAAATGTTGACTCTGGCAATGATATTGCCTTCCCTAAGGCCAGGGGACTGGCTAGCTTCCCTGGACCTCAAGGATGCCTATTTTCATGTTCTGATCAGGCCTTCTCACCGAAAGTACCTCAGGTTCGAACTGCCCTCAGGCCACTACCAGTTCAGGGCAATGCCCTTCGGCCTTACCTCTGCGCCAAAGGTATTCACAAAATGTCTCACTGTAGTAGTGGCTCACTTAAGAAGGCAAGGGGTTGCTGTGTTTCCCTACCTGGACGACTGGCTCATTGTGGGTCAGTCTCCAGGTCAGGTGAAATCCCACTTGCAAGTCACCCAGCAGCTTCTCACTTCCTGGGATTCCTCTAAACTTACCAAAGTCAGTTCTGGAACCAGTTCAGGTCCTAACTTTCATAGGCGCAGAATTGAACATAAGGTTAGCCAGGGCTTTTCTTCCCTCGGAAAGGGTGGACAGACTCATTGCCCTGGCATCCTCCTTTACCTCCCCGCGGTCTCCGACCAGCAAGGCATTTTCTGCAGCTCCTCGGCACATGGCTGCTTCCACAGCTGTCGGCAGGGAGCAAGATTCCAGATGAGGGACATTCAGTTCCATTTGAGGGCCTATTGGTCTCAAAGGAAGGACCCTTACCAAGTTGGTCCCAGTTACTCAAACTCTGATCCTAGCCCTCCACTGGTGGCAGGTCCAGAGCAATTTAAGACAGGGGTTCCCTTCATTCCCATTTCTCACTCCCTCACCCTCACCACGGATGCCTCCCTGTTAGGGTGGGGGGCTCACCTGGACGACCTTGCCACTCAGGGGGTATGGTCTCCTCAGGAGTCTCTGCTCCACATCAATCTTTTGGAACTCAGAGCTGTCTTTTAGCTCTTGGTGTTTTCAGATTCTGTCCAGAACAAAGTGGTTCAAGTCAGGACAGACAATACCACCACAATGTGGTACATCAACAAGCAAGGGGCACTCGGTCTTCAGCCTTGTGCACCGAAGCAATGAAGTTGTGGTCTCTGGCTTACTCCTGAACACCTCCCTGATAGCGGTTCATCTCCCAGGAAGGACAAATCCTGGCGGACGCTCAGCAGAATTTCTCAGGGCCATCACGAATGGGCTCTGAATCCACAAGTGCTGGGGTCTGTCTTTGCCAGATGGGGCACCTCAGATAGATCTTTCGCAGCCCCAGACAACCACCAACTTCCTCTTTTCTGTTGCAGGCCTCCAGTTCTGGGCTCAGTCCTCTGAGCCCTTTCTGTTGGACTGGAAAGGAAGTTCCTGTATGCCTTCCCCCTTTCCTCTCCTTTTCAGGTACTAGTAAAAATCAGATCTCAACCTTGCAGAGTGATTCTGATTGCCCCAGATTGAGCCAGACAGCCCTGGTACCCTCTGCTCCTGTCCTTGGCAGTCCACCCTGCCCTGAGCCTGCCCAGAGTCCACGACTTACTGGCCTGTGCACAGGGAGAGTGTGGTATCCGGACCTCAATCCCCGACCAAGGCTTGGCTCTTGAGGAGCTAGAATTTGCTGACTTACACCTTTCTCAAGGTGTCATGGATATTTTAAAGGCTTTCAAGGAAGCCTTCCACTAGGCCACTTATAATTCTAGTGGAAGAGGTTTTCCATCTGGTGCTCTGAGAGGCAGATTATCCCAGAATCTGCTGATCTTCCCATTCTACTGGACTATTTGGTCCATCTGAATTCCTAGGCCTTAGACCAGCTACCCTGAAGGTTCATCTGGCAGCTGTCTCTGCTTTTGTGTCAGCAGGGAAGCCTGCCTCCCTTTCTTCTCACCCGGTGTTCTCCAAGTTTTTTAAAGGGTTACTTCATACTAACCCTCCTTTTCGGGAACCAGCTCCCGCCTGGGACCTGAATATTTGCATTGCTCAGTTAATGCAACCCCCTTTGAGCCTCTGTCTTCTGCAGAGCTCAAGTATTTAACTTGGAAAACCGTTTTCCTAGTAGCTATCACCTCTGCCAGACGCATAAGTGAGCTACAGGCCCTGTCAGTGGAAGAAGATTTTATCTCTTTCCACAGAGATAAGGTAGTCCTTAGGACTAATAGAAAGTTTTTGCCTAAGGTGGTTTCTGATTTCCACCTGAATCAATCTATCTCTCTCCCAGTATTTTTCACTGAGCATTCTTCCTCAGGTGAGAGGAGACTGCACAGCTTGGATGTCAAAAGAGCCTTAAGCTACTATTTAGAGCGCACCAGAGGTCATAGGTTCAATCCTCCAACTCTTTCTTACCTATGGCGAGGTTGGCAAAGGGAACCTGCCATTAAGAGAACAATTGCAAGGTGGATTGTTTCTTGTATCCAATTCTGTTATCAGAAACTGGTAGAGTACCCCCTCAGGATTGAGGGGCCCACCTACCAGGGTAAGCAGCGCCTCTAGCGCTGCTAGAGACATCCCCATTCTGGAGATTTGTCAAGCTGCTACCTGGAAGACAGTTCACACCTTTACCAAGCATTATTCCCTGGATGTCCAGTCCAGGAGAGATGCTCGGTTTGGCACAGCTGTGCTTCAGAGCCTATTTCCTAAGTAGGTTCTGACCCTCCTCCATGGAGGTACTGCTGTGTAATCTGCTATTGTTATAATATAGCAAGACTTCATGGTGTTTGAAGAAAAAATTACTCACCTTAGTAATTGCTTTTCTTCTCATGGAGTCTTGCTATATTATAACCACCCTCCCTCCTACCCCTCTCAGAACTTCTACTTGGGTAGGGGTGGCGAATTGGTGCAAGCACTGTGTCATGCCATTGTAGTTTTTCCCTTACCCTCTTTTCCTTTGGGTTAGGGATCTAGATTGTTTCATTTAGGTTATTTATATTGCCCCTTCCTGGACTTGAGTCTTTGGGGAAGGGGTTCATATGTGCTTGTCAAGGGTGGTAAAACGAACCATAATACCATCAATTTTTGTTATTATGGCTCTGAGTGTTTCTTTGTTCTTTATATTGTTGTTATTACTACTAGTAGGTAGCCATGGGCTAGTGTAGTTTTTTCCACACAGACTTTCCGTCCTTTGATGTTAGCTTCGTAAAGATCTGACAGTTTCATTTGAAACTGCCAGATAGAGCTTTGGGCACAGCGCCCTCGCGCTGTAGAACTCCAGATCTTCTGGAGTTAACTCCTTCCTCTCCGGGGCAGTTCAGCTGCAGTGGCTGACTGCTATTGTTATAATATAGCAAGACTCCATGAGAAGAAAAGCAATTACTAAGGTGAGTAATTTTTCCTTTTTTACCAGGAGAGAGACACTAATCTGAAAGATTGTTTACAGGTGCAACCTGGGAGCACAAGTAAGTTAAGTGACGTGCTCAGAGTCATACAGTGTGCAAGTGGGGGCTGTAGGATTCAAACCCAGGTCTCTAGGTTTGCAACTCAGAGCCTTAACCCACTGTGCTATACTGCCTCCTAAGGCAGAAGGGCAGGGCGGCTGCCCAGGCCCTCCCAGAGTGCTCCGAGAAACAGGAGGTTCTTAAATGCATGCAGAATGCTGCGGATATTAGCAAGCATCTCATCAGGGCCTTGTATAGGGTTGCCACCTGTCAGGTTTTTTACCTGGTGATCAGGTTTTCAGAGTACCTATCAGGTAATCCGGTTTTGCTCTGTGCTGGTCAGGTTTTTGAGCCATTTTGAGTGCTCACACACCTTTGAAACAGATTTTGTTGTGTCATGCATAGTTTCAGCAGCATGTCCAGGTTACAGACTAGTTCTGTTGTCAGTATAGCCCTTTGTTTGTGAAAGCAGTCAAACTGGGAGGTGTAAATTATGGCCATTAACACCATTAGCACTTATTTAACCTAATCATTTTCACTGCATCTTAAAGTGGCATAGCAGCAAAGCTGCCCCCACATTTTGTAACAGTAACAGAGCTAATTGTCTTCCACTTTCATTTGCTGGTAAACATTTTTATATCTGTCAGAGCTTTCTTTTATCTCTGTGTGTTTATCTGATAAACCAATGTCAATAAATACATAAATAAATAAATAATTAGGAAGAATCTAGTAAGGTAACTTAAACAGGTACAGTATCTTAACATTTGTGTTGTACTGTTGCTTTAAGCCTTGTCTTTTATTGATATGACAAATAGGTTTTTAGGAGAAACAATGCATGATGAGTCATGAAGAGGGGTGGGGCTAGAGGCAGAGCTTAGGATCTGGTTTTTGCTTCATTCAAAGGTGGCAACCCTAGCCTTGTATGATATCTCTGATACTGGTGCCAGGGCTGCTGCCAAAGGCATTTGCCTTTGTAGGCACTCCTGACTGAAGGTCTCAGGTTTTACTGCAGATGTCCAGCAGAAGGTGCTCAGTGCCCCCCTTCAGTGGCTCTGAGTTATTTGGGCCAGAAGTTCAGGACATCATCAATGACCTGCATGCTTCTGACAGGTTTATCAGATCTGTCCACTCCCTCTACCATCCACGGCCTAGGAGCGAACAGCGTCCTCCATTTCGCAAGGTGTCCCACAAGTCTGGAGCAGCCTCCGGTCCTTGGGATAAGAGAAAGGCCTCCTCCATTTTGCCTACCCCCTTCTCCAGCACTGCAGCAAAGCATCCTAGGGGTGGTGGATCAGCCCCAGTGGCTGGATCTGCCTCAATTTGACTCCTTGTCAGTCCCGACTAAGAGGTGGTGGTCGGAGGTTGGTTCTCCCTCCATCTCAATTACTGGAGAACCATCACTTCAGATGCATGGATTTTCAGATTATAGAGAGGGTCACACTCTAGAACTTGTAGAGATGCCTCAGAGACTCCTCCAGTACCCACCATCTATACCCTGCCCATCTGACTGACCTTCGGGAGGTACAGTCACTTCTGAGGAAAAGGCCATCGAGCCAGTGTCCAGGTGCCAAAGGAATGGGGAATTTTACTCTAGGTTCTTCCTGGTCCCCAAAAGAACCAGAGAATCTTCCTAGACTAATTGTCTTAACCATTTATTCATACTGCTGGGTTACAAGCCAGAGGCACTGGGACCCTGTGGGAGCTAAGAATCTTCAGGAGAGCCGGCACCAAGGTAGGACTGCACATGCGCGGCACTGCGAGACTGGCTTGCGCCTGTGTAGGCTACCTCAGCGTCTACCCTCTAACCACCTCAGTTCCTTTTCTCCCGCCATCTGTTGCGCTTCAGTGATGAATTTGCTCTCCTGCCAGAAGTCAAATCTTCACATCTACACAACAGCAGTATCTAGTCGTTCAGTTATGGTTTGACTTAGTATTACTGTTTATTATTAAAAAAAAGAAGAAATGTTATTTTCCTCTCAACTCTGCCAGTTGAAGGAGTTGACCATGGATGGTGATGGTAGGGGTTCTCCGTTAGAAGGCTACTCTGGCAGCAGGGTTGTGTCCAGTCTGCTGCCGTCTCTGGAAGGAGAGTCCGACCACAGGCAGTCTGGTGTTTGGGAGGAAGGACAATCTTCCCGTAAACACAAACATAAGTGGGCTTGTTTCCAATCCAGATCGGGGACCTGGAACTGCTCTGCCTCAAGTTCTTCCTCTTCCCATCATAAGAGGAAGAAATGGTACACCCCAAGGTAAGCCCTCTGGTACATCTGCTAAGAAGTCTTGATTGCTCGAAGCGGTAGGCTGTCTCTGGCTCTGTCCGGTTCCCCCGATGGCTTCCGCTCATGACTGCTTTGACTCTCTATACTGGAGCCTCTCTCTGTTCTCTTGTGGGGTTTCCTATGGGCAGTTTCATCACTGGGCTGCTCTTATGGAGCAATGGTACAGTGTCTGTCTCATCTGCCCCTTCCGGCAGATCCAGTTCCAGAGCCTTCGGACTTAGAAGCCTTGGTTAGGTCCTTCGGGACAGGTAGAGCATTTGGTGCCGGCAACAAAATTTCCCTCCTTGGCAGTGCCACCAGTACCAGTTCCACGTGCCTTCCCCCCTCATTCTGTTTCCTCACAGGGGCCAGCACAGGTGTCGTACCCCTCCCCTTCTCTTTCTTCCAGGTCTTGGTTGGCTCTTTGGGCTCTGTAGTGACCGGCGCCAACCCCTCACAGGTCAGCGCCAGGTTCAGCGGTGCCGGACATGGCGCCAGGTCCTTCGCCAGGTTCTGCACTGCTGGGCTTGGTGCCTGTTCGGAGTCTTCTGTTTATCCTCTTCCGAGACCAGACAGCGGCTTATTAGGGGCTGCTAATGCCCCCCTGAGGGTGACTTAGAGTAGAGTAGGAAGGATTTATCTGACCTGGACCTTATTATTTTTGAAGAAGGTGATGAGGACTCGTTTTACAGCTTGGATGGTAAGCCCTCATTACCAGCTGGAAATCCTGTGGAGGTTCTCTCCTTCCAGTCTTTGCTTAAGAATATGAAGGCAGCCTTGGCTCTGCAGATGTCTTCTGTGGATCCAGGTAGGCTTTTGTGTCTAAAGTGGCTTCATTTTATTTATTTATTCATTCATTTGGTAACCGGGTTGGTGCAATGATCCGAAGACCTTTTTCAGACACGGCCCGAGCCAGAAACTGGCACAAACAGCATGAAAAGGTATCTACTGAAGACGGTGGCTGCGGCATGTCGACGCATGAAAAGGGCGACTGAAACACAATGCTGACACTTCTGGGTGACCACCGGTTCCTCCATCCCCAACTTTGCATCCCCACCCCACCCCGAGTTAGTATCTATAATAACCCCCTCAAGAAAACACTTTGCCCAGATGTGATCGTGATGTGGGTTTGGTGCCATTATCATGCATCGCCATTCCACAGTCGCTATTATGACATGGAAATGCATAAAATACAGTGAGAGAACAGTGTGGATCCTACAGGGAACGTAACAGTGTAGCTCAAGATAACAGAGAAAATATAAGGTAAACAGTACCAGGTGCATTAACATTTACGTATACCAAGGTAATATAACATTTAGGTAAACGGTAAGTTTGGTCCATCATTCAGCAATAGTATTCAGGGTGGGAGAGGAGAGCGGAATGTCCCCAATATTCCTATAAACCTTGCGTCACCTGTCTCCCCCCCCCCCCTTCAAGACCCTGTCTGAAGCTGTGTGGGTGAGGCCTGCTCTTATTCCCTCTGTCTGCAAGTCCACAGGCAGGAAGTATGTCTCTCCCAGGGAGAGACCTATTTTAGCCCTTACGACCCATCACAGATGTGCTGGTTTTCTTTGCTGAAAATGACAAAGCTGTTCTTCCTCTAGAAGTCTCAACACGTCCTATCAATAAAGAGTGTCGCAAAGTAGATACCATGGGGAAAAGGGCCTTCGCACCTACGACTCTGGGTATGTGTATCGCCAGCTACCAGGGGCACGTCTCCCAAGACCGGTATACCCTTTGGACTTCCCTTAAATCCCTAGTGGAGGATCTTCCGGAGTCTGACTCTAAAAGTGAGATTTTGTAGACTGTTACCTGGAGGATAGAATGCATAGCTTGGCAGAAGACACCAGGAGAAAGGACTGCTGTGTGACTGGACTTCTCTACTGGGACTGTATTGCTGTCCTTCCCTCCCCTCCACCCAAAGCTAGTTCTACTTTTATAGGCACAGGATTTGACTGACAACAGGAACTTCCTGTTTGGAAGCAGGAAGTGAGTGAACACAGAGCCACCAAAGACCCACTATCCTAGAAGGGCAAGAGTAGCTCTCCGGCCCCCTCTAGCTGCTGGAGGTCTGCCTCTGAGCAAGTAAGGGGTCTACTGAGAAATATAGGATATTCTTGTCTCAGAACAGGAGAATCAGGAGCTTAAAGGGCACACAGGCAGAAAGTAAGGAGAGAGAGAAAAAAAAAAAAAGGAAAGAATAAGGATTGCAAACAGTTAAGGGGCCAGAAATAAGACATGATGGGAGTGGTGCAGTGCAGTGGCTGTGGAGCAGCAATCTTGCGGGAGACGTTCTGGAGGATGCGGTGTCCCATCTGCAGGTACCTCTCTGGGCTGAGGGAGGAGGTTGCTCATCTCCAGGCTGAGTTGGCCAGGATTTGTGGGACCTCCTCTTCCATCCAGGGACCACCAGTGCCACTGCTGTTGCCTCAGAGGTTGCCAAGAAGAGGGCGGTTGGATCACAGTGGGCTCAGGGAGGGTGAGGGTGGTGGAACAGGCGCATCCCTCCAGTTGTACCTCTCCACAATTCCTATGCCATTCTGGCAAAGTGTGGTTCCTCTATGGAGGCACCCGCAGTGGAGACCAAGGAGGATGCTGGGAACCTCCACAAAGGAGACCCACAGGAGGGTGGCAGGGGACCCGCAGGGGAAGAAAACGACTCCTGGTGGGGGACTCCATAGTTAGGAAGATAGAACTGGGGAAGGAAGGGGAGAGGGAGGTAAGGTGCCTGCCTGGCGCCATGGCTTGGAGGGACAGGGAGCGAATCCTCAGGATTGCTGGAGCACCTGCACAGGGAGGGAGCTGGATGTCATTGTCCACCTAGGGACAAATGGCCTGGCTAAGAAAGGGATTAGAGAAGTGCAGGAAGAGTTTGTGGAATTGGGGAGGGGCCTTGAGACAAGTAGCATGCACGGTAACCTTCTACGGAGGTGCTGCCCATCTGTGGCATAGGAGAGGCTGGGTGTTCCGCACTATGGGATTCAATCAGTGGTTGAAAAACTGGTGTGGAGCTGGGGATTTAGTGTTGGGACTGGGGTCCACCTGGAGTGATGCAAGCCTATACTAGCATGATGGGCTGCATCTGTCCAGGAGGGGAACCAGGATCCTAGGTGACAGGTTTAAAAGCTTCATTAGCAAGCATTAAACTAGCCAAGGGGAGGCACTGGAAAGGAGCAGGAAATCCTAGCCCCCCCAAAAAAAGTCACGGTAGTAAGTGCGGTAAACACCAACATAGAGGTGTTGATAGGGAGAAGGGCAGGGTAAATGGAGAAAGTGACAAAGGCAAGAAGGACAGGGATGGGGCAAAAAAGAGTAAGGCCTTCAGGAAATGGAGGGTAATGAGTACCAATGCCCGTAGTCTGGGCAACAACCTCCCTGAGCTGGTGGCCTTGATGGAAGAAGGATGCCTGGATATCGTAGCAGTCACAGAAACATGGTACACAGAGAACCATGACTGGGATGTTAACATACCAGGGTACATAACCTACAGGAGAGACAGGCAGGGGAGAAGAGGGGGAGGAGTAGCTCTCTATGTAAAGGAAAGGATAAAAGCAACTGAGCAAAAGAGTAAACGGGGAGGAGAGGAGGCACTGTGGGTCACCTTGGAGACTGGAAAGGGCACCACAATCCGCACAGGGGTTGTGTACAGACCCCCATGTCAGGGGGAGGGAATGGACAAGGATATGATAGAAAGCATTCTTAGAATGGCAGAGAAAGGGGAGATGCTGTTGATGGGTGACCTGAATATGCCAGATGTTAACTGAGCACATTTGCTGCAGCCACATCCAAAAGCAGGGCCATTCTTGATGCCCTACAGGTGGCAGGCCTCAGACAACTAGTTTCAGAACTCACTCGTGAGGGAGCAATCTTAGACCTCGTACTCTCAAATGGGGGCAGTGAGAGGATCTCAGATCTAGAAGTGGGTTGCCATCTGGGAACAAGTGACCATCAAACAGTGTGGTTCACGTTAAACTCAGCTACAGAGTCAAGTCATACAAAAGTGAGGGTACTGGACTTTAGGAGGGCTGACTTTGGCAAGATGGGAAAGTGCCTCAGAAAAGCACTAGCAAACAGGCTAGAAGGAGGTGTGGAGCAACAATGGGGAATCATCAAAACTGCCATCACAGAGGCAACAAGCCTTTGTGTGAAGCAAATAAATCAAAACGAAAGAAAAAGCCACTATGGTTCTCAAAAGAGGTGTCTGTGAAAGTCAGGAAGAAAAATATAGCATTCCGGAAGTATGAGGAAACACACAAGGAGCAGGACAGAGAGCTGTACCAGTTAAGGCAGAAGGAAGCATGGAGGAAAGTCAGAATAGCAAAGGCCCAAACTAAGGAAAAGATAGCCAGCTCTGTTAAGAAGGGGGATAAAACCTTTTATAGGTACATCAGAGAGCGTAGAAAGACAAAGGGAGGGATAGTGAGCTGAATAGAATCACCGTGGGTGGGCAGAGGGGACAGTGAAAAGCAGGATACTGAGCGAATATTTCTGCTCAGTGTTCACAAAGAGGAGGGGAAGTGCCTAATCCAATTAACAGAAGCACTCTAGATAGGGGGGTCGATGCCAGTCCTTTCACAGAAGAAAGGGTTCTGCAAGAACTCCTAAAACTGAAGGTGGACAAAGCAATTGGGCCTGATGGAATTCACCCCAGAATTCTAAAATAATTAAGGGGAACTAAGTGACACCACTGGCTACTTTTTAATAAATCATGGGAGGATGGTGTGGTACCCGAGGACTGGAGGAAAGGATATGATTCCCCTTCACAAAAGTGGGACCAAGACAGAGGCAGGAAACTACAGACCTGTCAGTCTGACCTGTTTGGTAGGAAAGTGACGAGTCACTTCTGAAGGAAAGAATCGTTGAGTACCTAGAGGCCAGTGGGGCTGGGACCCAAGGCAGCATGGGTTCACAGCAGGAAGGTCATGTCAGACAGAATCTAATAGATTTCTTTGACTGGGTGACCAAAGTAGTAGATCAGGGAGGGGCTGTGGACATGACCTACCTAGACTTTAGCAAGGCATTTGACACAGTTCCACACAAAGATTAATAGTCAAATTAACCAGCCTGGCAGTGGGTCCAGGTGGTAGCCTGGGTAAACATTGGCTGGACAACAGGACACAGAAGGTAATTGTAAATGGAGTCCACTCTGAAGAAAGAGGGGTTACTAGTGGAGTACATGAGGGTTCAGTATTGGGTCCAGTCCTTTTAATGTCTTCGTAAGTGACATTGCGTGAGGGTGGAAGGAAAAGTATGCCTCTTTGCAGATGACACAAAGATCTGCAGCAGGTTGATGCACAAGGAGGCGTGGAAAGGATGAGAAGGGACTTGGCAAGGTTGGAGGAATGGTCAGAAGTATGGCAGCTAGGATTCAATGCAAAGAAGTGCAAAATAATGCACCTGGGAAAGAAGAACCCAGGGGAAGAATACACAATGGGGGTAGTAACAACAACAAAAAAGGAAAGGGATCTGGGGGTATAGTTCATAGTTTTCTATACAAATTCAGGAGGCATAGCCTATTTAAGAATTTGCCATCCGAGGATGGTTTTAATTTTCTATAAAGTCAAATTTTTTATCACCCATGAATATGTCTAATGTACTCTTAAATATTTCCATAGTTTTGCTTTCTACAGTTGAAACTGGTAATGTGTTCCAAAAGTTAACAATTCTCTGTGTATACCATTGATGTCTTTTTTTGGTTTTACAATGTACACCTTTTAATTTCATGGTATGAGATAGAGTATGCAAGGTATCAGATTTTCTTACAGTACCAAGATTCTCCAAAAGTCCCTCTATAAGAAAAGCATTATAGAGTAAGCAAAGATCCCCCCTAAGTTGCCTATATTGTATAGAGTATAGACCAAGTGACCTCAGTCTATCACCATATGACTTATTAGTCATACCCTGAATTTTTTAGTCATTCTCCTCTGTACTCCTCCAATTGTTTCCTACTTCTAATTGTTAAGGGTGCACAAAGCGGGCACAATACTCCAAATGAGATCTCACCAAACTAGTACACAAAGGCAGAATAACCTGAGGTAATCTACTTTTAATATTCTTCCAAATATAACCCATGACTCTCTGACATTTCTTTATTTTAAAGATAGTATTATTCTCAAAATTCAACTTATTATCAATATTAATCCCCAAATCTTTTCATTTTTTGTCACTTGTATTTGTTCTTTGTTTAATATATACACATTTTTTTGGTTGTTATAACCCAGGTGCTTAACTTTACATTTCTGTTAGTTAAAATTTCATTTGATAATTAGTTGCCCAAATTTCCAAATTACCTAGTTCTGCTTGCAATTGGCTGATATTATCAGTAGTATTAACAACGCAATCTATTTTGCAATTATCCGCATATTTAGAAATCCAGATATTGTCAGATGTTTGTAACGATGATGTCAGAATGTTAAATAGAACAGGCCCCAAAACAGAGCCCTGGGGGACACCACTTGTGACACTCGCCCATGATGACATGGCACCTTTAACAGTTGTTTTTTGTCTGCGGTTATATAGCCATGAGTCTATCCAATTAGTTATTTTATTTGAAATATATAAGATGACCTTAAGGTTAGCAAGCAATGTGAGAAGGGGGTAGGGAGGGCTGGGGTATACTGGGATGCATAGGGAGAGGCATCAGTATCAGAAAACAGGAAGTTGTTATCCCTCTGTACAGACAGTTGGTGAGACCCCATCTGGAGTACTGCGTCCAGTTCTGGAGTCCCCATCTCCGCAAGGACATAGACAGGGTGGAAGCAGTCCAGAGGAGGGCAACCAAAATGGTGCAGGGTCTGCAAGAGAAGCCGTATGAGGAGAGACTAAAGGAGCTTAATATGTATACCCTTGAGGAAAGAAGGGGGGGGACATGATAGAAACTTTTAAGTACTTCAGTGGAATCAGCAAAGTCAAGAGGGTAGCATCTTTCAGAAAAAGAGACATGCAAGGACAAGGGGACACAATTTAAAGATGAGGGGGTGGTTCAGGGCAATATGAGAAAGTTTTGTTTCACAGAGAGGGTAGTGGATGCATGGGACAGCCTTCCAGACGAGGTTGTGGGGTCTAAAACTGTGGGAGAATTCAAGAATGCATGGGACAGACATAAGGCAATTCTTGTGGGGGTTAGGAAGAAATAGGCTGTTAGTTAACTAGGATCTGCGGCCTATCCTGTAGGTAGGGAAATGGGCAGACTAGATGGGCCAAGCGGTCCTTATCTGCCGTCAAAGTCTATGTTTCTATGTAATAACCATTAGCTGAAAGCTTCCATGGATGCATACGACACAGCTTCCAGAGCAGCAGCTGCTATAATTTATATTGGGAGACATTCTTGGCTCAGGACATCAGGATTTTCCTCTGATGCCCAGCGGCAAGTAATGAATGTCCCTTTTGATGGTACATATCTGTTAGCCAACCAGTAGAGCAAGCCCTGGAGGCCTCCCAGAAGACAAGGACTGCCATTAAAACAGCCAGGCCGGCTCCTTCAGCTCCTCAGAGGGGCAGAAACAGTCAGTTTTTTTTGTAACAGGCAGCCCTTTTGAGGAAGAGACCAATGAGCCCCAAACTGGCACCAGCTTCCTCAGCCACAGAAGAAAATGCAGCAGAAGGCACAGGGTCCAAAGGCACCCAGTGCTACTCTCTGCAAGTGTAGCCAGTCTCACCTCAGCTGCCCGAGGTGGACTTCTCCACAGCAGTGGGAGATTGTCTGACTCAGTTTACAGCCATTGAAGTTTGTCACTGCGGATAAATGGGTCCTTCAATTCACTCGAGAAGGATACAATCTCAGCTTTGCACAGATTCCCCCGGACCTTCCACCAAGTGGCAACATCTTCTGTCAGCAGCTCAGTCAGACCTTCTCACTTCAGAAATACTGGGCCTTCTCAAAAACAGGGCAGTGGAAGTGGTGCCCTGGGCAGAAAGGAACACAGGGATCTTACTTAGAGTTGGAGCTCTTGCAGCAGGCTACACCATTAGGACTGTGCCTCCAGGCACTAGGATCCCATGGAAAAATTATAGCTTGAAGTATACAGTGGAGACCACCCCCGGCGTTGGACGGCTTCAGACGTTGGCCAGTGGTATAAAGGAGACCAAAGGAGGTCCCTAGCCCCACCACCCCGTCGTTGACCCATGTACATCGGCTCCATGGACGCCTCCTGCTACCAGTCAGCTGCCATTTTTCACATTCTTCATGTTTTCTTATTTTATTTCAATCTAAAGTTTTTTTAATCTTCCTGGACATAAATCTCCACCACTCATTCACACTATTGGGATCTGCGCCGGAGGCACTAGGACCCATCGGGAGCAAACTTTTTGCTGGGGAGTCGATGCCAGAGATGGCGCCACAAGGAATGGTGCCCATGAGCCCTAGCTCACAAGGGCACGACTATCTCGGCCGACTCCCCAACCGCCTCAGTTCCTTTTTTCCCGCCGAGTGCGCTTCAGTGACGACGTCGCTCGCCTGTCGGGAGTCAAACTTCAAACTAGCAGCATAGTTTTCAGTTTTTATTATTTTGTAGTATTATCTCGATACAGTATCGCTTAAGTTATTCTTATTTTTTAATAAAATCGATAAAGAAGTCTCAGCCTACTGTGACGGAGTCGACCATGAGCAGGTCAGGTGACGGTAGGGAGACTTCGTATGAAAGCTGTTCAGCCAGTGGGGCTGGGTCCGGTCCGCCGCCTTCTCCGGAAGGGGGTCTGACAATGGTCAGTCCAATGCCCGGGGGGATGGGCGGTCCCCGCTGAAGCATAAAGCCAAACGGTCGCATTGTCGGCACTGTTCGGCCGCGAGCTCTTCTTCGGCCCGCAGGTCTAAAAAGAGAAGGCATCACTCGAGGTCACCCTCTGATACGTCTGCGCGTAGACGCTCGGTTATCGGGGCTAGTTGCCGGTCTCCTCCTCCTTGAGTCGCCAACAGCGGCTTCTGGTAGCCGAAGTCTTCGACATCGGAGTCCTACCCCGCCTGCAGGTAGGTCTTCAGATGAGCAGTTTCATCAGTGGGCCGCTCTTATGGAGCAGTGGGCTTGGAGGTTGGTTCAGCTACCTGGCTCGGTCGTTCGTTGGCCTTCGGGCTCTCTGGGCAACCAGGTAGGGCAGTTGGACTTTCCTGGTCGCTCGGTACCTTCTTTGGTGCCGTCGACTCCGTGCTTGGGTGTCTCCCCCACCCCACATGGCTTCGGCGCAGGGGGCCACACCGATGCCCTTATCTCCTGCTCTTTTTCCTTCAAAACCTGTTTTTCGGTCTCTGGGAGCGCCTTCGGCGGCCTTGCAGCGCCGTCCTCGGCGTCACCCACGGCTTCTCGGCACCGCGTGGTTCCTCGGCGTCGTTCTCGGCGCCGGGGGCTCTCGGAGACTTTCCTTTTGTCTCTTTTCCTCCTTCCTCTTCTGGCTTTCATCCCTTTCCTGTCCATACAGTCCCTCCTGGACTGTCAGGAGATGACGTTGAGCCTGACCCAGACCTTCGGCTGGGTGATGAGGTGGATGAAGCAGGATCTTTTACTGCTGCAGAGCCTGTGGTCGAGGACCTGTCATTTAAGTCTCTTCTGAAGAATATGATTTCCACACTTTCTTTCCAGACTACAGACATCGAGCCTGGGAAATTGCTAAGACTCCAGTACCTTCACGCCTCGGAGATCCCTACAGATTTGACTCCTCCGATTCAGCCTTCCTTCGAGACGCTGTCTCAAATGGTATGGAATAATCCTGCTCTCTTCATCGGTGGCTAAATCCATTGATAGAAAATATTCAGCCCCAAGGATCGTCCCATTTTGGCATCCCAAGCTTTTCGGATCCTATTGTAGTCCTGGCAGAGAATGATAAGGTCGTCCTTCCTCAAACCACTACAGCTCGACCTATTAACAAGGAATCTCAGTAAGATAGACACCTTAGGTAAGAGAGTCTTTGCTGCTTCTACCCTAAGTATCGTATTGCCAGTTATCAGGTATTTTTCTCAATGCAGTATATCCTGTGGCACTCTCTCAAGCAAATGGTTGAAGCCCTTCGGACTCGGATTCAAAACCAGAGCTTCTCCAAACCATTACCAGGGGTATTGAATCTAACAACCAACAGATTAAAGCAGCCATGGACGCTTTCGACTCCGCTTCCCGTTCAGCAGCTGCCGGTATTTGCACCCGCCGCCATTCCTGGCTGCGCACTTCAGGCTTCACCAATGATGCGCAACAGCAGGTAATGGCATTGCCCTTTGATGGTGCATCTCTTTTTGGTCCTCAGGTCGAGCAAGCTCTAGAAGCTACACAAAAGACTAGGTCAGCCATTAAGTTGGCTAGACCCCCTCCTGCCCCCTCTAGAGGGCATGCCAGTAGACGTCAGTTTCATAACCGTCAGTCCTTTCGAGGCAGAGGTAGTTTCCATAAGAACCAACCTGCCCAACCTCAAAAGAAGGCGCAGCAGAAAGTGCAAGGGCCCAAAGCGCCCAGCGCTACTTTATGATTGTGGCTCAAGTCCCACCTCAACTGCCGAGGTGGACTTTTCCTCTCCGGTGGGAGGTCGGCTGATGCACTTCTACAGCCAATGGAAGTCCATAACCTCAGACAAATGGGTCCTTCGGATAATCCGCAAGGGGTGCTCACTCAATTTTGTGGAAACTCCTCCGGATTGTCCTCCCAAACGGCAGCCCAGGCTGTCTGCCCTTCAATCAGACCTTCTCACTGCCGAGATTCAGGGCCTTCTAAACAACAGGGCAATAGAACTTGTGCCGCTGCATCAACGAAACACGGGTTCTACTCTCATTACTTTCTGGTTCCAAAGAAGTCTGGCAGAATCGCCCCATTCTAGATCTCAGAAAGCTAAACAAATTTCTCCCAAGGAGAAATTCAAAATAATTCTCTAGGAACTCTGTTACCCTTGCTTCATCAGCATGGTTAGCTTCCTAGACATGCAGGATGCTTACCAACACATTCCCATTCACCCATGACATCACAAATTCCTGAGGTTTTGTGGCTCTGGGACAACATTATCAGTTCAGAGTCCTGCCCTTTGGGCTATCCTCGCGCCACAAGTTTTACAAAGTGTTGTGCAGTTCTGCATGGCGCACCTCAGAAAACTTCGGAATACAGGTGTTCCCTTATCTGGACGATTGGCTTCTGGCAAGTCCTTCCAGGCAAGGGACTCTGGGCGCCATAGAGCACCTCTCACCTCCCTACGTCCATGGGAGTCCTGCTGAACCTCAAGAAATCACAGCTGCAGCCCTCCCAGAGGCTCCTTTTCATAGGGACCCTTCTGGACACATCCTGTCTGAGGCTTTTCTCCCAGAGGACAGAAGGAGCGATATCCTTCTGATGGCCGCTACATCGGAGAGAACAGGTCAGTTACAGCGCTCGATGCAAGCGGATGCTGGGCCTCATGGCATCCTCAGTGTTCACTGTACCTCTGGCCCGTCTGCACATGAGAACCACCAGTGGATGCTCAGTACTCAGTGGTCTCGAACCACTCACCCGCAGTCCTATCTCATCAAGGTGACAGAACCCCTACGGAGGTCTCTCACCTGGTGGTCTCAAGAGGATAATCTCCTGCAAGGATACCCCTTTGCCCCTCTGGACCATCAGATCTCCATTACCACAGACGCCTCACTAATGGGGTGGGGAGCTCCCTGTCAGGCTCTCCACACTCAGGGTGTGTGGACTCAACTCGAGTCTCAACTTCACATAGATGTCCTAGAAATGAGAGCCGTCCTTTATGCGGTCCGAGCTTTGAAGGACATTCTTTCACTAAGAATATTCTCCTCCAAACAGACAACAAAGCAGTGATGTATTACATCAACAAGCAGGCGGTGCTCATTCTTACCATTTATGCAGAGAAGCGATGAGGGTCTGGGAATGGTGCTTGGAGCACAAGGCTCTAATTCAAGCAATCTACCTGCCAGGTGTACAGAACGACTTGGCAGACCGTCTCAGCAGAACAGAGACAGATCCTCACGAGTGGTCTCTCGACTCAACCATAGTTCAGTCACTATTTGAAGAGTGAGGAACTCCGGACCTGGACCTTTTTGCGTCCCCACTCAACGCAAAACTGCCTCTCTTCTGCTCCAGAAATCCAGGGCCTGGCATTTTTTGTCAGGATGCGTTCAGGCTGCGGTGGACAAAATGCTTTCTTTACGCCTTTCCGCCTCTTCCTCTAATTCAGAGAGTACTCCTCAAGTTCGAGTCTCAGGGAGACAAGATGATTCTCATTGCTCCCTTTTGGCCTCGACAACTGTGGTTTCCACTTCTCAACAGTATGTTGGCGGTTCCTCCGAGACCACTTCCCCTGCAGATGAACCTTTTAACTCTGGGACCGGTGGTCCATCCCAATCTGAGATCTCTTCACCTTCACGCTTGGCTCCTGAAGAGGTAGAAGTAAATCAGTTCAATGTCTCTCGAAGAGTTTCGGATATCCTTCTGGCTGCGCGGAGACCAGCCACTCGGAAAACGTACACGGCTAAGTGGAAGCATTTTTCCCTCTGGTGTGCAAAGTCCTATTTGAATCCCTTTTCCTGCCCTCCGGATAAAGTTTTAGAGTACCTTTTGGACCTCTCAAATTCAGGTCTCCAGTACTCTACAGTTAAGGTTCACCTTAGTGCCATTTTAGCGTATCATGAGCCATTTTTTACTTTTTCTCTGGCTCAGTTACCTATAGTTAAGAGATTTCTTAAGGGCATTCTTCACACCAGACCCCCTACAAGACGTCCGGTTGCAGCCTGGGACATTAATCTTGTGCTAGACATGCTCACCCGGAAACCCTTTGAGCCTCTAGCTACCTGTGAACTAAAGTTCCTCACCTGGAAGACTGCCTTCCTAGTGGCCATTACCTCAGCTCGTAGGGTCTCTGAGATACATGCCCTGGTCACAGACCCTCCATTATACTGTGTTCCATAAGGACAAAGTAGTCCTTCAGTACTCATCCTAAATTTCTTCCTAAGGTTGTGTCAAATTTCATCTTAACCAACCTTTGGTCCTTCCCCTCTTATTTTGCGGACTTCCAAAATAAAGGCGAGCAGCTCTCTTCATTCTCTGGATGTTAAGAGGGCCTTGCGTTTCTACTTAGATAGAACCAAGGACTTTTAAAGCCCAGCAACTGTTCGTTTCCTTCAGTGAGGGCCGGCTGGGTCAACCTGTCGCTATTAGATGCATCTCAACATGGCTAGTGGCGTGCCTTCGTCACTGCTATTCCATGGCGCAGGTTAAGTTGGAGGGTAGAGTTTACGCTCACTCTACCAGAGCGGTAGCGGCATCCCTAGCGGAAATCCGCAACGTGCCCATTGCAGACATCTGCAATGCAGCCACCTGGAGATCAGTGCATACTTTCGTTAAGCATTATGCACTCGATGTCCATGCCAGATGACATTCTTACTTTGGCAGAGCCATACTTAATGGACTTCTGTCTTAAGAAACGTGAGCTCTTGGTTTCTCCTGCCGCCCTCTCGGGGGATTATTAGCTCGGTACTCTCCCAATAGTGTGAATGAGTGGTGGAGACTTATGTCCAGGAAGATATGAAAATTACGTACCTACCGTAATTCTTAATCTTCTTGGACGAGTCTCCACCATTCATCCTGCCCATCCTCCATCCCCGAGCTCACCTTCTTGTTGGTCTTCACTCCCTCAAATCTTTAGGCCTTGAAGACTTCTTTGTTGACCCTTCTTACCGGTTGTCTGGACTATCTTATGCGGTTTTAGGTTAGGCTACCCTTCTAGGTTAGTCACGCTGCACCTCCTTGGTAAAAAGGCACTGAGGCAGTTGGGAAGTCGGCCTTGAGATAGTCATTGCCCATGAGCTAGGGCTCGGGGCGCCATCTGGCATCGACTCCCCAGCAAAAAGTTTGCTCCCGATGGGTCCTAGTGCCTTCGGCTCAGATCCCAATAGTGTGAATGAGTGGTGGAGACTCGTCCAAGAAGATCAAGAATTAGTAGGTACGTAATTTTCATTTTTTGTATGTCTTCATAGTCTTCCATCTCAGAGCGGCGGAAATCAAAGTGTGCCTGCAGGAAACTGATTCCAGCTAAAGATGGCCATTCGGTCTGCCTTATTTGTTTAGGCCCCAACCACGACTTGGAGGCCTGCCTGCATTGCCGCAGTTTAAACTGCCGGACACACATCAGTCATCTGAAGGCCTTGAAGAGCCACCTGATGGAGCAACAGTTTGACGCCATGCAGAGGACCCCCTCCAGTCAAGGCTCCTCTTCCTCCTCGATCCCAGGGTCTTCTACATCTTCCCACAAAGACAAAAAGACCAGCAGGAAACACCACCACAAAGACAAGGAGAGACCCAGATCAGACTCCTGCTCCAGATCTCTGCATCGTAAAGTGATTATCTCAAGTCCCCACTCCCGTGGGAGATTGGACTTGGAGGCAGCAATAACTCCCTCAGGGCTCCCGTTGATGAAGCCTCTCATCCTGGTCCAGACATCAGGTGGGGGTTCTTCAGGGGCAGGGCCTTGGCCCTCCTGAGTCTTAGGCCTCCCATCCTTCTGGGCCTAAGCCCGCGAGACAAGCAGTTCCTCTTCAGATGGCAGGCATGGACCCGTCTTGCACCCGGCTGGGGCATCCTCTTCGTCAGGCTGCTTGTGAGGATCCGACAGGAAGAGATGACAGGAGCAGGATCTCCAGTCCAGAGTATGCTCCCCTAAACCTCAAAACAATGGAATCCCATCGTCTGACACCGACATCCTCAACATTGACTTCTCCAGGGTCGAAACAGGTGACACCCCCTCTGCTGGCTTCTCTCACGCTGCCGTCGGAGGCCCGCCCGCCAGCCAAACTGGCACCCCTACTTCCGACACCAGATCAGCTGCCATCGGACAACCTGACACTACCTAGCCAACCAGATGACCTGGCGTCACCTACCCTGCCACCAGACACATCCCCAGACCTGACAACAGGGTCAACGGTGCCGACTGGTCCGACACTTGGTTCCCCTGATGTACCTCCCCCTGGTGCCAGACCCTTCTGGGGCCCCTCTAGTCTCATGAACATAGGGGCCCTGTTCAACTCATGGTGGAACACTGTAAAAGGGGACCTCCTGCCCAAGGAGTGCCCGACCCCTTTACTGACTCTGACACCCTCGGGAGTACCACAGGGGCCCCCTGAGGCAACGTACTCCACCACCCATGAAGCCATCACCTCCTCTGGACTTTTCAAACGAAGGGTCCTCAGAGGCGTCCTAGGCGGAGACATCACTCTTCGTCTCAGTCTTCCTCCAGACAACAGTGCCGCTCTCACAGTTGCCGGTCGCGACACTCTTATACCAGGTCTCCCTCTTCGGACTTATCTGGAAGGAGTTCATCCTCATCTTCCAGGTCTTCGGAGGGTTTTACTACTCCTCCTTAGCCTGACGTCCACAGGCATTCTCCCTGGTCACCTCCAGATGACCCTAGTTTTATGGATGTGATGCAGCCTATCCAGTTTCTAAACCAATGGGATACTGAGGACTTGGACTCTGCGAGAAGGTGGCTTGCTCAGTTCTTGGGTATGAGTGACCCTAAGCCTCTGGTTGTGCCACTGTTGATGGCTTCTTTTCAGGATGTCACCAAGCTTGTTTGAAGGCACCCTTCCTTAGCCTCAGCTGTCCTGAAAAGGTGGACAAGGCTGTACAGAACTCCTGAAAATGAGCCCTTTTGGGAGAACAAAAGCTGACTCTGTGGTCTCGTGGCAAGACCAAACAGCCTCGACACATGAGTTCACAGCCCTGGACAAGAAACCCAAATGGCTGAACCAGTTCGGCCGTAAGATCTGCTCTTTGGCCACCTGCACCATACATTTTCGCAATTTCTTGGCACATGTGGTGCAATACTAGAAGTCCTTATGGCAGAAAACCCTAGAGTTGGGACAGAAACAGCCTGATTATTACCAGAAGTCAGCACTGTTAGGCATTCTCTAATCCGGCCTGGACATAGGAAAACACGTTTTGTGTTCCCCTAAATTTGAATAATTATGTACTCTTTCTTTCTGTCCACTGGCACGCACGTGGATATTGTTGGCTGCCAACACTGCGGGACACTCTTCAGTGGTCACGTCGCCGAAGGCACAGCTGCTGTCCCATTTGCTCAGAGATATGTCACCTCAGGGCTGCAGGAGATACGGGTGAGATCAGCATCCTGCATAACCACCTACAGGGAAACATTTATTTTAGGAGTACACCCCCACATTGCCGACACCAAACCAGCACACCTCTCCCCCAGAGAATGACCAGGCCTGGGGGATGGCAACTGGTTGCAGGAAAAGGGGGCAGAGCTTGGACGACTCTCTCAAACCAACAAAGCACTCTAAACACAGCAAACAGGTACACACCTCTTGCATCCATACCATCTATAATGACGGATGATGTCTTAGGCCAAAGGAATGCCAAATGCAACAGGATAGCGAAACAACATCATAAACAAAACGTCAACAGGGCAAAAAAATCATAATCATAGGGGACTTCATGATTCGTGGTGTGGACCCCCACCTGAGGCAAAACAAACACACAGATGAGATGTCTCCCAGGAGCATCCGCCTGGAGGGACACTGACCAAATAGTCAACATAGTTAAAAAGGAAGAAGAGGGCTCAAACATCTTGGTCCGCCTAGGGACCAATGACCTTGCTAGCCAGTCGGTCGAGGAGGTTAAGGAGCACATTGTGCAGCTTGGTGAGAAATTGGTTTCATTTTCGTTTAACACTGCATTCTTTCAGATTCTGCCTGTTTGGGAAAAGGGGAAGATCAGGCGGAAAATCAGAGAGAAAGAGATAAGTGAGCTCAACGCATGGCTCAAGAACTGGTGCCACACAAAGGGGCACCACTTTGTCAGAAACTGGGGCAACTTGTGGGAAAGGGAGTTCTTCAAATTCGACGGCCTCCACCTAACTAAAGACTGAGTCAGAACACTGGATCAGAAATTTCACATTCACATAGGACATTTAAAATAGCGGGAGGGAGATGACTGTAGCTCTAGGAGAAGCACACATAGAGCCTGCTGTTCTCTCCCCAGCTAGCACCAAATCTACACACTCCAGGATAGCAAAGCAGATAGCTGGGAACATAAAACCCTTTCCAGCTCTGATGTTGACCATCACAATGGAAAGGAAGAACCGTAATCAGGGAAAACTACAAAGGTCAAACAGTAAGATCAAGGGAGGCATGACAAACAAAGTGACGTGCAGGAGTGGTCAGCACTATGCCTCGTGCATGCAGTCTAGTTAACAAGATGACTGACCTCACTGCCACAATGGCTGAGGCAGGACTAGACTGGGTGGCCGTGACCGAAACATGGTTCACAAATAATCATGGTTGGGAGGTGACTATCTCAGGGTACAACTTGTTTAGAAGAGATAGGACTGGGGAAAAAAGGGAGGGGGTAGCTATTTATGTTACGGATACCATCAATGCTACAGAAATGCAGCATGCTCTGGGGGAAACAGACGATCTATGGATCACAGTAGGGGCTAGAAGGCAGAAAACCATTCAGGTGGGAATAATCTACAGACCCCCAAATCAGGAGGAAGCCAGGGATAAGGAAATCCTGGAAACCATCCTCCAGATGTCAGGCAAAAGGGACATGGTGCTGGTGGGGGATTTCAATCTGATGGGCATAGATTGTAATACCCACACAGTGGCATCACAGAAGAGCAGGGAATTCCTAGCCACACTACAGGAAGCAGGCCTAAGTCAACTAATGACATCACCCACAAGGGGTAACGCAGTTCTGGATCTGATATTTACGATAGGGTTACTGGTGTCGAAGTAGGGAACCACCTGGGCAACGGTGATCATAGCACGGTATGGTTCAGGGTAAAAAGGACTGTAGACTCCACACACTCCAAACTGAAGGTCCTTGACTTCAGAAGGGCAGACTTCACAAACATGAAGGCCTGCCTAAGAGACAACCTTAGTAACTTGATAGAAGGGAGCATTAAGGAGTATTGGACAAGGTTGAAGGATGCAATAACCATAGTCACATCACAATGTGCCCATCAGGTTAATAAGAACAAAAGGAGGAAAAACCCACTATGGTTTTCCAAGGTGGTGGCAACCATGATGAGAGAAAAACGCATAGCCTTTAGAAAGTACAAGGAGTCGGGGAACGGGGCAGACAAAACGGAATATAAACAAAAACTAAAGGAGACAGGGAAAGTGATAAGAAATGCAAAGGCTCAAACAGAGGTTAGGATAGCTCAGTAAGTAAAAAAGGGTAAAAAAACCTTCTACAGGTACATACATGAAAAAAGGAAGACCAAAGGGGGCATTGTTAGAATCACAAAAAAGACAGACAAACCACAGAGCAAGGCGGGAGAAGTCAAAGGCACTGAGTAGTACTTCTGTCGCCTTCACACAGGAAGGGACGCAACGGACAAACAGTAGGCATAAAGAGGTATCCGATTGAAGGAATAGACACTGGTCCCTTCACAGAGGAAAGGGTCCTGGAGGAAATAGACAGGTTAAAGGTAGATAAAGCTATGGGGCCAAACAGAAACATAGAAGTTGACTGCATATAAGGACCACAAGGCCAATCCAGTCTGCCCATTTCTTTTTCTACCTTATAAATGTGCCATCGCTTTGCTCTGTCAATGGCCTATTTATTCATACTCATCTGTATTGCTCCCTTATGCCTGTCCCATGCCTGTCTGAAGCCCTGCACTGTATTCATATCCACCACTTCCTGAGGTAGGCCGTTCCATGCATCCACCACCCTTTCTGTGAAAATAACTTTCTCACATTACCACTTAATTGGCCTCCTTCTAATCTCGTGCTGTGTCCTCTTGTGCTTATTTCTCTTATATTGAAACATGTTAGACTCTTTCATCTTGTTAATGCCGTTAAGGTGTTTGAATGTTTGATCATATCACCTCTCTCCCTCCCTCCTTTGCTCTAGGGTATACATATTGCGCTCTGTTATTCTGTCCTCATATGTGTTCTGATGCAGTCCTGCCATTTGGTTGTCCTTCTCTGGACTGCCTCAGTTTGGTTAGTGTCCTTGTGAAGGTGTGGCCTCCAGTACTGCATGCAGTACTCCAGATGGGGCCTAACCAGTGTCTTGTAAAGAGGGATTATTACCTCTCTCTTCCGACTTTTGATACCCCTACTAATACACCCTAGCACACCCCTAGCCTTACCTACTGCTTTAGTGGTCTGCTTGATGATTTCAAGTCATCGGTGGTGATGATGCCCAAGTCTCTTTCTTCCCTTGTGACTGCCAGCAACTCCCCTCCCAGCCTATTGGTGGCTTCAGGGTTTCTCTTCCCTATGTGCATGATCTTGCACTTCTTTGCATTAAACCCCAGTTGCCACTCTTCCGACCATTTGGCTAGTTTATCCAAATCTCTTCTCATTCTGCCCACCCCATCTGGATCATCTACTCTGTTGCAGATCTTGGTGTCATCTTCAAACAGACAGACCTTACCCTCCAGTCCATCTGCAGTGTCACTGATGAAGATATTGAAGAGGACTGGCCCCAGGACTGATCCCTAAGGTACCTCACTTGTGACTTGCATCTCTTCTGACTGTATATCATTTACCACCACTCTCTGTTTTCTGCACGTCAACCAGTTTGCCACTCAGTTGACCAACCTCTGACCCACCCCGAGCCTACTCATCTTATTAATCAATCTTCTATGTGGAACAGTATCAAAAGCTTTGCTGAAGTCAAGGTAGGCGACATCAACCGCTCCCCCTTGGTCCACCACTCTGGTTACCCAGTCACAGAAATCTATGAGATTAGTTTAACAGGACCTTCCTTTTGTAAACCCATGCTGTCTTGGACCCTGTGCCCCTATGGATTCCAGATGTTGCACTATCCTTTCCTTAAGGAGTGCCTCCATAATCTTGTCCACTACTGAGGTAAGACTGACTGGTCTGTAGTCCCTGCCTTCTCCCAGCTACCACTCTTGTGGAGCGGGGAAACATGAGCCCTTCTCCAGTCTTCTGGGACCTCTCCTGTGCTCAGAGACTCACTAAACAGTTCTGATAATGGCTCTGCTAGTTCTACCCATAGCTCCTTTAGTACCCTGGGATGTATGCTGTCAGGTACCATTGCCTTGTCTACCCTGAGCTTATCGAGCTCTTGTAGGACCCTTTCTTTTGTGAAGGGACTAGTGTTCACGTCCCTTCCCCCTGTGTCCATGGTGCTGAGTTGTGTGCCCTGCCCTACCTTCTCTTCAGTAAATACTGAGCAGAAGTATCTATTTAGGATAGATGTTTTTACATGGTTCTCCTCCTCACATGCCCTCTTATCTCCTTTGATCTTAGCAATACCCCCTCTGGACTTTCTCCTTTCACCAATGTATCTATAGAAAGTCCTGTCACCTTCTTTTACTGTCTGTGCTAGTGTTTTCTTGGTTTGGGCCTTTGCCTGCCTTACTACCTTCTCTGCTTCCCTTAGGAAAGTTTGGTATGCTTCTCTATCTTCATCCCGCTATGTTCCCTTATGTTTTCTGAAGGCCAGCCTTTTGACTCTGACCTTTTCTGCTACTGTTTTTGAGAACCAAAGTAGTCTCCTTCTTCTTTTGCACTTCCTTTTCTCTCTAACACAGTGGGATGTTGCTTCAAGTATTGCATCCTTAATGCTTGCCCACTTTACTTGTACCCCCTCACCTGTATTTCTTTTTGCCAGGGCTAGCTTATCTCTGTTGGCTATCTTATCAAAGTCAGCTCCTCTGAAGTCCCATATTTTTGCCTTGGAATGGGATGAACCCATTCATTACCTGTGGGTTCTGGCTGGAAGTCAAGACCCCACGGGAGCTTTTTTTTTTTCGATGGGTGGAGTTGACGCACCGACTGCACAGCCTTTGAGGCCAATGCACTGCATGGCGCTCATGGGTTTTCCGTTACGTGTCGTCAACCCCACCCTCCCGCTAGTTCTTAGTCTCCTGCTGTAGAGGTCGCACCTTGTGAGGAGCTATCAAGAGGCCTAGTGTTTGATGCTGTGTTGTCGATGCAGAGAAATATTTTGACGCCGTGAAATACATTTTCTCACGGTTCTGTTTTCACCTCCACTCGACACCACTATGGTAAGACTTCCTTTTCTTTGTCAGTGACGTCGAGTCTTTGTTTAACTTCTTTTAACATGGGTCATCTCTCAGTCGGGGATCGTTGAAGGCGGGGTGGCCCCTATGCGTCGGTGCCGTCTTGGCCACAAGTACTCCGTCACAGACCAGCATGATTGTTGCCTCATGTGTCTTGGCCCGCTTCATGACATGGATTTGTGCGATGCCTGCTTCTCCGTGGACTGTCATGTCATCGAGCAATGCGCTTGAAAAGTTGGACGAGCTCCGCAGACTTTCGGGGGACGGGTGCGCACTCATCGGGCCAAGTCGCAGTCTCTCGGCCTTTCCTCCGGGTTCCCCTCCCGGTTCTATACGGATCGTGGAGGAGAGGGCTTCTGCTGCAGGTAGCCTCGCTGTTGCAGAAGCTCGTTCTGCGGTGCAGGAGGCCTAGTCGCCCCCGGTATAGTTTCCTCGGGCTTGGAAGCCTTGGTCGGCACCGTCCTTGACGCCGTCTGTCGGTGCTGTCTTGGGCCTTGGCACTGTTTGCAGTGTGGTGGGTCCTGATGATGCCGTGGTTGGCATCGATCTGCTGCTCATCACCATCTCCACTGTTGACGCTGTACACGGTGCCGTGGGAGGTTGTACGGCGCCATCTTTGACCGATTCTCGCCTTGGCATGGTTCACAGCATCGAGTCTGAGAACGACACCTTGTCTTGCTCTGGTGCCACTTACGGTACCAAGGGTACTGGCCCTAACTTTGGTGCCGCTCGCTGTGCCGTGGGTCGGGATGGCGCTATGGCAGGCATCGACTCCACTTCTGCTACTGTTGTCAGCACCATGTCTTCTTCAGGCACCGTTCGCAGTGCCATTGGAGAGTTCGGCACCGGCTCTGGTGCAGCCACCTGAACTGGTACCCCCTTCGGTCAGGACAGCAGCAGGCATCCGTGTACAGTCTGGCACCAGACTTCGGTCTCTACCTTCTCGGAGACAGAGTCAGAGTCTGTGTCACACTGGCTGTCCGACTGTCTGGAGCTGGCGGTTCATGTGGACACCCTAGTAGTTTCCTCAGCTGATCGGAACCAGCTTCCCTCTGAGGAGCGGGCAGTTGCCCCCATATCTAGGGTTGGGGTGCTGACCAGCAGGTAGTGGTGCAGGCCACTATTGCTCTGCAGCCTGGACTCGGAGGGTTTTCTGCCAGCTCAGCTGGGGTACACCCTTGGGAGGTGTGCCTGGATCGCCCAACTTAGGGCCGATCGGAACACCCATGGGAAGGGCGGGAGGGTGCTACTCCCTGAGTGGTCCCCGGGAACTGACCAGGCTGTCAGCTGCCTGCTGGGGTTTATGTAGGAGGAGGGCTTTGGAGCCCAAGGGGTTGAGGGTCAGGGTCTGATGCGGGCACTTTTCTGGGACCCACCTGGGTTCGAAGGAGTCAGCGCAGACCTCTGCCCTTCCTCTCGGTCTCCGAGAGGGCCTTGGTCTTTGGAGGATAGGGACCGTCCTTTTGGAATTCCACAGTCCCGGTAACCTCACAGGGGGAATCTTCAGGGCACAGCCTAGGCAGTTTCAGCGTGATTGATCAGCTGTCGGCTGTTGAGTTTTCCAGAGCTCCTTCTTCTCTTGAGGCTCCTGGTGCGGTCCCTTGCCCGGACAGAGGACAGTCGCCTTCTGCCGCTGGCCTTGTCCCCATCTCCTCTGTCACCATCTCCTGCGCTCCCAGGCATTCTTGGTCCTAGGGGACCTCTCTCCTGGGAGCAATTCAGGGGTGTGTCTGCTCACTTCCCTTCGAATGTCAGGGCTATGTACAGACAGGTGTTCCACCTTCCCCCTGAGCAGCCATCCCCTGGATCTCCGAGGTCCTCCGCTTCTTTATCCCCTCTTCAGGGAGAGAAGCCCTCTGTTGCATCTCTTCTGCTGCTGATCTGCCCGGTACCAACTTTTCCTTGTGAGGATGGTAGAGGGACTTGCATGACCCAGCGGGGGCTTTTTTTTTTTTTTTTTTGGAAGGGACTTGAGCTGACGCCTCGCGGGTTGGCTGTTGGGTGTTGTTTATCTCTGCCTCCACCAGTTCTGAGTCACTGAAGAGACAGAAAGGGTTGGGAGGGAGGGACAAAGTAGTCCAAGGGACAGACAAAGAAAAAGATTTACAAACTAAAAGGAGAAATAAACAACGGAGAGGACAGAAGGAGAATTAGAATCTAAGGGGAATGGGAAGGGGCCCCAATCTCTGGAAGCAGAAAGAATAGGGAAGGAGGGAGGGAAAAACAAACTAGAAGTAGGAAGGGGGAGGACATACTGTGCATCTAGACCTGTCTCCAGACTGTATAGGAACTGCGACGGAGTAGCCAAGAGGCTGATTTGCCAGAATTCAAGGCACAGAATCACTGGCAATAAACTCCGGCATGAGCAGAAGTGGCTATTCTGGAAGAAAAGACAGGATACAGGGTTGTCCTCCCCCAAAACCACATATCTGGAGGTAAGAAATAAGTTTCTTAAATTAGTTTGAGGGTTGAGTCCTTAAGGACAAGAATGGAGGATAGCGGAAAGGAGAAAGAGAGAAAAGAAGAGAGGGCAACCACCAACCCCCACAGGGGTGGAGCCAAGGCTACTGAGGAGAAAGTGCCCTCTCCCCCTGAGAGAGTAAAAATCCCCTGTATGCCCCAGGTCACCCCACTACTGACCAGTGGAAAGGAAGGGAGAGGAAGGAGCACACAGAGGGACCCAGACAGAGCACCCAGGGACTGAGGCCAGGATTGTGATGAAAGGTGAAGATACACAGAAAGATTAGGAATTACAGTAGGTACGTCATTTTCATATCGTTATCTGTGTCAGTCTTCACCATTCATCACCTGTGGATAATGCAGGCCCCGCCGAAGGGACCCCAAGCCCTAAAGGACAGGTCCTTGGCTCTTAGTGGGTGAGACACTGAGACAGAGAACCTTCATGGACCTGGTGAGGCCCGAGAGTGGGGAGAGTGAGACGGGAACCCCCCGGAGGGGTAGGAGGTTGCTCCGACAGATGCCGCCTCACCCTACAGGAGAACAGATGGGTTCTCCGGTACGCGGAGGAAATCACCCTACACCGGGCCAAGGAAAGACGCAGCCATGCTGTCCACCTAGTGTAGATCGGTGTCCCTGCGACCCTGGAAGCTACCTTGTTGGCGTCGTAAGATGCCCTCTCTTGGTGCCTTGATTACAGTAGGGAGCCTCTTCAGGCATGCTGCTTTGGCAGCGGAGCCGTGTCCTGTCCACTTCCCCCTTTGTGGGAGAACTCTGACAATGGCAGTCATCTGTTTGGGAGGGAGGACAGCCATCTTGTAAACACAAAAAGAACCAGGCCCCTTCCCAATCCTGGTTGGGGACCTGGCACCGTTCAACCTCAGGTTCTTCATCATCCCGTCGGAAGGGGAAAAAACGGTACTATTCGAGGTTACCCTCTGGAAGATCTGCTGCAAGGTCCTCAGCGTCCTGGAGCTGAAGGGCTTTCTGGTGCCATTGGTGTCACAGACTGTTCTAGGGACGTGGATGTGATGTTCCATCCACACTTTCTGGCAGTTGCCTGTCCCTTTAATTCTGGCTGGAATGTCTTCAGGCTGGCTCCTCCCACCCACCTGGGTGGTAACTCCCTCAGCTCCATCCCGTGACGCCAGAGCTTCCTTTCTGCTTGGAAGAAGCAGGTTCCCTCCTTACCGCTCTTATGTTGAGTAGGCCCTTGCGACTTAAATTTTCAAATTTACTTAAAAAAATGTTTCCAAACTTTTGTCTTCAGCTCAGTCATCGATTGTAACCAGTATGGACGACAAGTCCACTACTGAGTTCCGCCGGTGCCCTTGTGGGCAGAATATGTCCCGAACAGATTCTCGCACCATGTGCGTCTGTTGCCTGGGGCACGAGCACGATCCACAGGCCTGCAACATTTGTTGAATTTTCCATTCTGCTGTCCTGGAGGACTGTCTAGCCCGGCTCAGGTTAGGCTGACCGAGCAAATAGAACCCGTCGGTCAAATCCAAGGATTCCCGTTGGGTGGTCTCCGCGGCTGCCGGGTTCACCGACCAGCTTGCGGTGTTTGAGGAGGTGACGGCCCAGGCCACATCTCACACCTCCTCTGCTTCTGTCTTTGTGCCGGTTCAGCTGGGCATCTCTCAAGGGGTCCTTCAAAGAATTGTGCCAGGCTCTGCCAACCCTTGGTCAGGGCCACTCAGGGCACAAATCTAAGTCAAAGACAGAGACCAAAAAACAGTCTTGCCATTGATCATAGGATCAGGAGAGCTCTCGGTTGAGAGCTTTGGATTCCTGCACTTCTCCAGATCTGACTTTGGTTGAATCCTTGGCCCAGGCCACCGGCTCCATGGTAACTCCATCGGGCCAGTTGGCTGAGACACTGGTTGATCTTCTGGCCAAGATTTTTCTCGAGCCGGTCGACCAGTTGTCAACTGAAGAGGCTGATGCTTTTTTATCCAGGACTGTGGTCCCGACTCAGATCATTGGAGGGACGGATCAGTCTACTGACCTGGAGGAGCCTTGGCACTTGACAACTTCCTCTGAGCCCCGCTGCCGGTCCCCCTGGCAGTCACGGTCTTGGTCTTATTCCCTGGGGTTGAGCGGTTACCATCGGCATCGGCGCTTCCACTCTCGATGCTTCAGGAAGCAGCACCGCTGCTACTCTTCATTCTCATCCTCCTTGGGTGAGGAGAGGCTTCGGCACAGATTGTGTCAACACTACAAGGATCTCATGTTGCAGCAGCTGGTGCTCACTGGCATGAAGCTGGTTCCGGTTCCTACGCCGGTCATCACCTGGCTCCTGCTTGACAGGCTGACGCCTTCTCCACCTCAGGAGTCTCCTAAGATGGTCCTGGCTCGGCCGTCCTCTGCATCTCCACTGATCCCCGTGGAGCCGCTGCCTGCACAGCCGAAAACCAGTTCTCTGACCAAGGAGTCTCGGCCAGCAAAGGGACTTTCCCATCAGCTGTCTGTCATCGTCACCCCTGACCGTCCGTGGAGGGTCAGCAGGGTCTCTGGCGGTCAACTCTTCTTTAACGAATCCTCAGAGGGTTCCTGTTTGCACTCCTGTCCGTCGACGGAGTCGTGTGGGATCTCCTGACTGACGAAGGTTCCACTTCCTTTATGGGAATTCTCCACCTAATCTGAGTCCACGGGTATGAAAATTGAGCCCATCCAGAAATTAGCGCAATACTCATTGACTGAGATCCTCAACTGGAGAGATACTCCTGGGGACGCCTTCCCGGTGCAGAGGCCATCCTTGGCCCTGCCTTGGAGCTTTGGCAGCGCCCCACTTCCTGCCCTGCACCCTCTGCCCGAATGGCCCGCAAGTATGTGGTGCCTACTGGTTCCCTGTTGGCATTCACAGAACAGCCCTCAGCCGAGGGGGTGGTAGCCGATTCTGTTTTCAGGCGCTCTGGCAACACTGGGGATGTTGACAAGCCGCCGATAGAGTCCAAGGAGTTGGACCATGCAGCCAAAGAGTCTACACTGCCTCCTCACTTGTCTTCACCAGGTGAGCCTCGGCCTCCTTATGGCTCACTTTTCCTGTGCCCTGCTGGGCACCCTGGATGAGGTGCTTCCTCATCTACTAGCAGACCTCCAGATCATGGTCAAAGAGGTCCGGGGCCAGGCTGTAGCGAAGCAACAGCTCCAGACTGCCATGGACATTGGGGACTCCTGTGTCTGCTCCATGGCATCCGCAGTGGCCATACGCTGCAGGGCTTGGCTGAGGATCTCGACCTTCGTGGCAGACACCCGGCACAAGCCGGCAGATGTCCTTTTTCTGGGCACTGACTTGTTCGGGCCAGGGTTGAGGGCCACCTCACCCACATCGAGAAGTCGAGAAGTCCAGTGCCACCTTGGACTCCATGACATCTGCCCAAAAGGACCCCAAGGTCTCTAAGCAGCAGCAGAAAAGGAAGCCCGTTTGGTCCACCACTCCTGTGGCCAAACCAGCCCAGCCCCAGGCTAGTCAGGCCCAGGCCTGGCGACCTTGGCCGAAAGTCAGTGGCCTCAGTTGTCCATAAGCCTTGGGAGAGGGGGAGGCTCTGGTGGCCCCTCAGCCGGACCACCCTCCTCCTCCAAGCCTGCCCAGTGACAGGATGAGGGGTGCCTCCCTTATGCCCATGACGCCCCCCCTGGGTCCTCCCGTGGGGGGCTGGCACTGCCACTTCCTTTCTGCGTAGTCTGCTGTCACCATGGACAGGTGGGTCCTCGAGGTGGTGGGTCAGGGTCTGCCTCTGGAAGTAGCGCAGTACCCTCCTTGCCAAGCCCACACCCCACGGGGAGGACTTGATATCTGCAGACATCCTGTCATGTCTTCGGGACGGCGTTACCCAGCTCCTCCTCCAAGGAGGTTGTGGATCCTCAGGAGCACCCAGGGTTTGTCTCCAGATACTTTCTGGTGCCAAACGGATGGAGCTGGCACCCCATTCTAGATCTACATGACCTCAACAAATTGGCAAGTTGCGCACCTTCAGGATGGTAACTCAGTCACAGATTACACAGTCTCTGGAGCAGAACATGGTTCTGCTCCTGGATCTTCAGGATGTGTTCTTTCACATCCCGATCCATCCATCTCACTGAAGGTCCCTCCGCTTTCGAGCAGAGGGAGCCCTATGCAAGTTCCAGGCCAGGGAATTTATCCTGTCCTCGGCCCCCAGGGTCTTCACCAAGTGCATTGTAGTGGTGGTAGCTTAGCTGAGATGCTGAGGGGTCTGGGTTTTCCCCTACCTGGATGACTGGCTGATCACAGGTCCCCCCAAGCTCAAGGTGGAGCTGTCCAGGGACCTGGCCCTCCAGACCTGCATCTCCCTTGGCCTCCTGGTCAACAAAGCCAAGTCGGAACTCATGCCTTCGCAGGTGGTCAGCTTTATCAGGGCAGAGCTCGACTCTTGCAGAGCCAGAGCCCAGCTCCAGGTGGAAAGGGCAGAGGCTCACTCTTCCTTTGCCCGATCATTTCGGGTTGGGCAATTGCGCCTGGCCAGGACTTCCTGGTCCTGCTGGGCTACATAGCGGCCTGTACCAGCGTGGTCCATTGGGCCTGCTGGAGAAGGCACTCCTGCAGTGGGGCTGGCCAGCCAATGGTCTCAGAGCAAGGTCACTTTGACCATCTGGTCACTGTGACCCAGCAGATGTGGGACGCCCTCCAGTGGTGGTTAGTCCCAGAGCATCTGCAGAAAGGGATCCCGTTTGTCCGCCCAAAGCTGACGGTCATCCTAATGACTGATTCCTCTCTCATGGGCTGGGGTGCCCACCTGGGGGAACACAGAGTCCATGAACTCTGGACCCCTGAGGAGTCCTGATGTCATATCAACCTGCTGGAGCTCCGAGCAGTTCGGGTGGCTTTGGCTGCCTTTGCTTCTCAGATTCGGGGTCTGGTGGTCCAGGTCCAGACAGACAACACCGCAACCATGGACTGCCTCAAAAAACAGGGCAGGATTCTCTCCCTGCCACTGTGCAGGAAGCACTCCATGTGTGGACCTCGTGTAACCTGGAGGCTGATGATCTAGCCATCCATGTGGCAGAGGCCTCCAACCAGCTGGCAGACACCTCGGCTGTGTGGATGGGCATCTCACGAGTGGTTTCTCCACCCAGAGGTAGTACACAGTTTGTTCTCCCAATGGGGCACCCTCAGGTGGACCTGTTTGCCACCAGGAAGACTGCAAACCTGTGGCTGTTTGTGCCTGACCACCTCAGCAGAGAACACTGCAGGGTTCCTTCTTGAGGCTCTGGACCCCAGGCCTCTTCTGTGCCTTCCCTTTACTTCCCTTGATCCACAAAGTGCTTTTCAAGGCCAGGAGGGACATGGCACAGGTGATACTAGTGGCTCTGAACTGGCTGCGCCAGTTTTGATACCCCAATCTCCTCAGCCTCTGCAGCAGGCTCCCAAGGCGTCATCTTCTCCACCCGGACCTGCTCTCCATCCAGACCTTCAGTCCCTGCACCTGACAGCCTGGTTCCTGAGCGTCTAGAGTTCCAGGCTTTAGGTCTCTCTGAAGATGTCCTCATTGTGGTGGAGGCATCTCTGAAGGAGTCGACCAAGAAATGCTATGCCTTCAAGTGGAAGAGGTTCCCCATTTGGTGCCAGGGTAAAAGATCGGACCCCTTGTCCTGTCCAGTGGCTAGCATCCCTGCCTGTGGTCCTCTCTAAGTCAGGTCTGCGTAGGGGTGTGAACCACCACCTTGGGATCTGCTGCTGGTTTGGCAAAGCTCACAGGCAAGTCATTTGAACCTATGCACAGGTGTGACATGTCTCACCTGTAATGGAAGACCGCCTTCTTGGTGGCTATCGCGTCAAGAAGGATCAGTAAACCCAGGTGCTTTCGAAGTGAGTCTCCATACCTGGTCTTCCACAGGACAAGGTTGTCCTTCACTAACCCAAGTTCCTCTGAAGGTTGTGTCAGAGATTCACCTTAACCAGGTGATTAATCTCCCAGTGTACTTCAATCATACCTCCGGAGGCCGATCATAGGTTCCATACTCCGACCTGAAACGAATGCTTGCTTATTACAAAGAGTGCACAGTTGGAGTTCGGGAGAGGTCTCGCCAGCTGTTTGTCACCTGTGCTGAAGCTGTACCTGGCAGACTGGCAGCCAAGCAGACAGTTGGCAGGTGGATTGTATCCTGCATCGACCTCTGTTATAGTTTGATGGGTAGGGAGCCTCCTGTAGGGCTAAGGGCTCATTCCACCTGTCATACTGCTGCCTCAGTGGCTGCTTCCAGGGATGTCCCTATCCAGGAAATATGCAGGGCTGCCACCTGGAGCCAGCACACACCTTCATTTCTCATTACCACATCGACCTTGAGTTATGCTGGGATGCTGGTTTTGGGCTTCAGTTCTCCAGTCTCTGTTCCCTAAGTAGGGTGTGTGTTGCCTCCTCCTCCCAGAGAACTACTAGGAGTCTGCCAGAAAGTGTGGAGAGAACATCATATCCACAGCCTTAGAAAACAGGTCACTCGCCTGTAACAGTAGATCTTCCCATGTCGATGTGCACCCACCACGGGAGCTTTTTTGGGGGTCTGCGCCAGTGGTGCTGCCCACGAGCGGAATGCACTACGTGGTGCACGAGGGGCAGCTGTTAGGTGCCACTGACTCCTCCTCCATCCCAGTTCTGTTTCTCCCGCCGTCAAGGCCGCACCTGCTGCGCGAGTTAAATAGTTACTGTGTTGCTTGTTTTTCGACACCATTTTTGACACCGATTTCGAAAACTCTTCATCCTGGTTCTCTATCCCGATGCCACTGAACAAGTAAGACCATTTCATTTTCTTTTTTCGATGGGGCCGGGATCTATTGCTGTTTTCTGAAGTTTATTTCGCATCATGCCAGGTTCGGGAGCTAAACGCAAGTCTAAAGCGGGCCGTGCCCCAATGCGTCTGTGCTCCTATGGCCGGCACTATTCTGTTATGGACCACCATGATGTTTACTTTCGGTACCTTTAGGCCCTTCCTCCGGGTCCCCTCCTGGGTCTATACGGCACGGCGAGGAGGAGGCCTCCTCAGCTTCTAGCCTTGCCGAGAGGAGGAGGCCTTCTACAAAGTCGGAGGATCCGCAGTCTCTCCCGGGTCACGCTGCTGACACTGCCCACGGTTGATGGGTCTGGCACTGGCGGGCTCGACACCACCTGGCGGTGCCATCTCAGATCCCGTGCCGAATGCAGAGCCAGTCCAGGTTTCAGCGTGGCAACTGTGGGCACTCCTCTGGTGACACCACTTTGGGTTCCGGCACCATGCCGGGGACTCAGCCAGGGCTGTTGGCAAGCTTGCTGTGGGCTCCGGGATTGTGAGCAGTGTGATGGACCTTGCTGGCGCTGTTGGTGGCGCCATGTCCCAGAACAGTGACGTTCATGGTGCCATCAACAGAGAATCCCCAGGGGTGGCTAGCATTGAGGTCCTTCTGGTCGCCTCCTCTTTAGAGGGGGAGGACTCAGACCTGGACCCGAGCTGGCTCCCCGATTCTTTGGGATCGGAGGTCTCTGTGGGACGTGGTGCCAGGCGGCCCAGCAGCCCTATCCCTGAGTCTCCGGATCAGTCTTCTCCCTAAGACCCCTCGGCCGGGAGTGGCCTGGGATCTTTTGGGGTGGTGGCTCTGAGACTGGGAGAGGTTTCTCCTCTGAGGAGGTTGCGTCAGCTGCCAGTGTTGTTGCGCCTCGGCCTCCGGGGTTGGAGACCCCTGTTTCTGTGGTCTCCTTGGAGGCCTGTGGACCAGGGACCCCCTCACTGGTGTCAGGAAGAGGCGGCCTCAGAATCTATGGGGTTGAGGGGCGGAGTGAGGGCAGCAGCGCTCTCCTGTCACCCTACAGGCGCAGGGAGGAGCCGCAGTGCTAAGCCAGACTCCCTTCTGGATACCCTCAGTGGCAGCTGGAGGGTTGCCCTTCTGGACACATGCAATCCCAGGCACCTTAGAGGACATTCCCCATCTGGGCTCTCCGAGTTCGCATCCTCAGATTCCTTCTTTGCAACCCAGTTTGATCTCAGGGATCCCTCCAGTTCGGGCTTCGTTCCCTGGATTCCAGAGCCCTTGCAGAGGTCAGGCACTTCTCTGCAGGTGCCCATCTCCCATCCCTCTGCAGCCACCCCCTCCCTGCCAGGCCATGTGAGACCTATGGGGCCTTTAACCTCGGAGATGTTCAGATCCACTATGTCTGCCTTCCTGTCGTATGTCAGGGCCACGAATGAGCGGGTCTTTCACCTGTCCCTCCACTGCAGGAGTCTTCTGAACAGTCGAGTTCCTCCTCCTCCTTGACTCCCTTTTCTGAGGGAGAGGAACCCAACATTCATGTGTCTTCAATTCTGATTTCACTGAATATCAGTGTTTCCTTTCGAAGATGGTTCGAGATCTCCGTATCTCCTACATTCGTAGGGGACAATACCGAGCGGCAGACGGTGAATTCCTCCATGATTTCAGTGCCTACCACCTGGTGGCAGCTGGCCCCTGGCTTTGTCTGTCTGCACCTGGCAGTCTCCAGATGACCCTTTTCTAGCCCGGCAGACTGCAGGAGAAGGTGTTGTGCTCCTGAAAGTCTCTAGGTTCTCTCCCTCACCCTACTTCAGGCCTGATGTTCCCAAGACACTCCCTCCTGGCTTCAACACCTGGCACGCCACTGTCCACCGGATCCGGATTCCCTGCAGTTCAACTGGTGGGGCAAAGGGTTTTCTTCCACTGCTGTTGATGTGATCGCGTCACATCAGGCACACCATGCTGCCTACAGCAGGCACTTGAGGTCAATGCTAGCTCAAGTGCTAACATTACTACCTGATTCGGAGCAATCTCGACAGGCCATTGCCCTCTCTGTCATAGGTCTGGAACTGGCAAGGCACCAAGCAAAGGCATCTTATGATGCCAGTGAGGTGGCTTCCAGGCTTGCTGGGACAGGGATCTGTATTAGATGGATGGCATGGCTTCATCTCTCAAAATTGTCACCCCTGGCCCCAGCATAGGTTGATCCGCTCCACCTTCCGGGGACCTGTCTTTTTTCCAATAGGGCTAGGAGGCTTCTTCAGGAGCTCCCTCCATCCCCTCGTCTTCAGGGGACACCTCCTAGCTCTCCTCAGCCTTAGAGTTGTCGGTCTAGTACGGCTAGGTCTCCTCCTCCTGTTTTCCACCAACAGGAGGCTGAGGGTCATGTTCCCTCAGGGCTGTGCTAGGCCCCCTTTAGGGGGCTTGGTACTCACCCAACAGTAATGAATGGTGAAGATTGACAAGGGAAGATAAGAAAATTGCATACCTATCATAATTCTTGATCTCTTGCATCTTCACCATTCATTACTGAATCCCACCCACCTTCCCCTCATGGGCCTCATTTCTTGAGCGTCTCCCCTTCCCTGCTTGCCCCCCCCCCCCGGAGGCCAGTTGGGGGCTGAGTCCCCATGGTACCTCAGGATCTCCTGTTCTTTCTCTGAAGCCACAGAGAGTTCATCCCGAGAGGAGGGCTAGTAGGGCTTCGCCTTCACCTTCTGAGGGAACTCTTTCTGATTCAAACAACATGACGTCTTGCTGTATTCTGACATATGCAGTTAGCCCCAGCACTTTAACTGCCCCGGAGATGAATGACTTAACTCTATGCAGAAGCATAGAACGTTGAGCTCGAGCTCGAGCTCGGATTTCAAACCTCTGTCTGTGGTGCTTCAGAGTGTAACAGTCAGATTCTTTACTCCGCCTAACTGTAAAGTCTTTCTGGAGATTGCTTCTTTGCTCGGTTCGGTAAAGTTTCTTAAAAAGTGTCGGTTTTCACCGATTTTCTTATTTTTTCAGATTCAAGTCTCTGTCTACAGTACAGTAAGTGTGTAGATAGGTAGTGAACTGTTTTTTGTCTTTATTACTGTGAAAATTGTAACTCTTTGGTTCCCTAGCGGTCGGTCCGATTGAGAACAGACTGTTCGTTTAAATTCAAATTCTGGGAATTTGCAGTGGTGTGCCGGTTCCGATCGGTTTAAAAAAAAAAAAGGGACTTTTACCAGTTTCTTTCCACAACCCGTAACATGGTTGGTTACCGATCAGAGTATTACCTGGCGTAAAAGCTATTAAGGGTAATTTTGTTAGTCTGGTTACGTCTGAGAAACCCGCGAAAACCGGCCCACTTGGGTTTCAACACTGTAGTGAGTGTGGGAAGCTTTTGCCAAGGCTGATACCTCATCTGTGTTTATTGTCTGGTGTTTGACCACCTCAAAACAGACTGCCAAATATGTAAGAATTTCCCAAAGCCACTATGGATAAAAGATTGAGTAGGCTAAAGGAAAGGAAATGAAAGTCTGCTGATCCAAATGGCCAGCGGTTGGTTGTGGCGAACCTGAGATGCCCACTGACCTGGATGATACCCTCCTCTGGCAAAAGAATCCGACTCGGAGGGGTCGGTTCTCGGCAAAAAGGAGATCAGCCGGTTCGGATCCAGAACCGCGTACTCCAACTGCTGATGAGATAGCCAAAGCGATAAACATTGTTCAGTCCCTTCGACCGGTTCCATCTGAACCGGCACTGTCGGTTAGGCAGTCGTTTCAGTCAGATCCTACTCTATTGGATTACAATCCAGAAGCCTATTATGAATTGGAGTGGGAGGGGGATGAAGACTTCCCAGAACAGGATGATGATGATGATGATGATTTAGAAGGTCTGGATGTGCCCATTGAACTGGGCATCTCCCCAGACAGACCCTCCAGTGTCTCCCCTCCCAGGCTTTCTGAGTCCCCTTCCCACTATTTGTTCTAGGTGGCTGAAACCCTCCAACTCCCCATGTAGAAGCTGCAGAGGAGGAAGAGGGCCTGATTTTGTTGAGATGATGGACATCCCACAGTCTAAAAGGTTGTTTATTCCCTCCACAAATCTTTGGGGCAACAGACTAAGAAGATTCTTCAGACACCAAACTCTTAACCTCCAGTGGACAAGAGAATGAACAGGAGGTACATGTTATCAGGCTCAGATATGGAGTTTTTATGCGTCATTGCAGCCATGTTGGGATAGTGCAGGCTGCGGCCTGTGACAGCTAGCATGCCGCGGCTTCACGCCCCCAGATAAAGAATTCAGGAAGGTGGATGCCATGGCCAAAAACAATATTTGGCATCCTCCTTGGGACTTAGGCAGGTGAATTATATGGCCTATGCAGCCAGGTACCAGAGTCCAGGTGGGATACTGTTCTGGAACTGGCCAAACTGGCTTCTCCTCAGCTAGCCAAAGAGCTGGAGGAGGTGGCTGCTGAGGGGATTGAGGCATCCAAAGTACAGTTCCATGCTGCTGTGGACTCAAATGATGTGGCATCACAAGTCATGGTTACATCTGTGTGTCTCAGGAGATTTGCTTGGCTCAGATGTACTAGCCTTTCACAGGACACTCAAGCTAAGGCCATGATTTCCCTGTAGTGGGTAACTCTCTGTTTGGGGAACAGACAGAGGCTTACGTGAAAAAAATGGACTAATGCAGGACTACTTACAGGAGTGCTCAGGCCAAGGAAAGGCAAGTCACTCCTCAGAGGCAGCAGTCTAGGGGCAGGCCTTTTCACAGTCCTTTCTACCAAGCCCAGGCCTCCTCTCCCTTCCCACAGAGGGAGTTCTTCCGAGGAAGAGGCAGGAGGGGGATGAGCAGGGTTGTATCCTCTTCTCAGTCTAAGGCTCCTGCCAAGCAGACACCCTGATATGTCAGCCCAGGTCGACTCCCCAATTCCAGTAGGAGGAAGGCTGTCTTACTAATTCCAGTCCTGGAAGTCTGTTACCTCAGACAAGTTGGTCCTTGAGGTAGTAAGCCAGGGACTGGCCCTCAGTTCAAAAGTTTCCAAAAATGAGGCCAGGTCTTTTCCACCTACAAACATCTCGAAACCGTTGCTTTAGAAGCAGAGGTTTCTCTCTTCTGACTCTCAGAGCCATAGAGAGTTTCTGTTCTACACAGGGCAAGGATCTGTACTCCAGATATCTCACTTACCCAAAAGACAGGGAGTGGCGACCATCCTAGACTTAAGGTATTTGAACAAACACATCTTAAAACCAAGTTCAAAATGGTGACTCTGGGAGTAATTCTTCCCTCTCTAAGGCCAGGAGACTGGTTAGCTTCCCTGGACCTCAAGGATGCCTATTTCCATATTCCCATCGGGTGCTCCCACAGAAAGTACCTCCGGTTCGAGTTTGTCTTCAGGCCATTATCAGTTCAGAGCTATGCCTTTGGCTAACATCAGCTCCAAGGGTGTTTACAAAGTGCCTTGCAGTAGTAGTGGCCTTCCTCAGAGGCAGGGCATTTCTCTATTTCCATACCTGGATGACTGGCTCATTGTAGGACAGTCTTTCGACCAGGTCAGGTCAGCTCTACAGGTCACTCAGGATCTGCTCAGTTCTCTGGGTTCTTCTCAACCTGTCAAAGTAAGATCTTACTTGAGGAGAGGCTCTTGCAGTAGGTAGTACATATAGAACTGGCCTTGACGGTGACAGGACCCCGGAAAAATGTCTAGCTAGCAGTCTTTGTGAGGGACCGCCCCCGTCAGGTGACCCGGCATCAGGAGGCCGTCGGTATAAAGGGGTGAACCGGACGGCCTTCAAGTTCTTTCCATGACGTTAGCTGCGTTGCAGCTGTCTCGCGAAAAGTTTTGTGCCGTCAGCCCTACCTTTGTCGTTTTATTTACTGAAAATTCATTATTTTTAATATCATCAGTGTATGCGTCCCACACCTCCGAGCACAAGAATAAGTGCGATTAGGTGCGGCGGCCAGCTACCGCCAGGGGCGTCCATTCCCTGTGCCTGTTCTGCCTAGGCCCCAATCACCCGGTCGAGAAGTGCATGCATGGGACAATCATAAGGCAATTCTAGGGAGTGGGGTAGGAAGAAGTAGGCTGCTGGTTAACTAGGATCTGCAGCTTATCCGTTAGGAAATGGGCAGACTAGGTGGAGCCACGGGTCCTTATCTGCCGTCAAATTGTATGTCTATGGTTAAGTGCCAGCACTGCCTCAGTTTCAACGCAGCTACCCAGAAAAGGCAGCAATCCCTGGAAGCCCGTATTCTAAAGAAGAAAATGAGTTCTATGGAGAAGGAGCTCAAAAAAACTGAGGCAGGTGTCCACTTCCCCCGAACGCCATCAGAAGAAGAAGGAGAAGGAAAGGCACCGGGACAAGGGCTCCTCCACCGCGTCTCCCTCCGGAGTTGCTGGGACGCAGGTAACAGCCCCTCTGGGGGATCGCTCTTCGACGGCCACCTCAGAGGTTTCTGAGGGGGCGTCGGCCCGCCTGTCTGGCTCATGCTCAGGCCTTGCGGGGCGTCCGGGCAGTTGGAGGCCTCCACCCCTGCTTCGGTGACTCTGGTAAGCCGGGTGTCGGCTCCTCTGACGTCCGCCCGGAGAAGGCTGGTAAGACGTCCGACGCTTTGGGGCGACACACGGCCTCCACTCCACCGGACCAGGCCGATCATTCTCCTCGGCCCACCTCCGGTGATGGCTCTCATAAGTCAGATGTCGGCTCCTCCGGCACCCACCGAGAGCTCACCTCTAAGCCTCACGTCGGCTCGTCCAACGTCCGGCCGGCAAAGGAACCAACAACGGAGCCCCCCACGTCCGTCGTACCCGGTTCCCCACAGCCTTCACTACCATCCAGGGAACCAGAGTCTCCCCAACCCAACCCCAGGGACTTTTCCTCTCCTTCCCCAGGTGAAAGCTGGAGATCTTCTGCCTCCATCAGTCCTTCCTCCTCCTGGTGCGCTGGACCTGACGTCGGCTCGACGGACGCCGGCTCCAGTGTCGGTACCCCAGTGCCAGGGCCTCCATCGGCCGCCAGCGTCGGCCTTACTGACTCCGGGGAGACAGCCCCGCCCCCCATCGGGCCCTCCGGGCTCTCCACTATGGACCCGCCCATGAGGCCTCCAGCCCGCCGTCTGCTCGCAGCCCCGCTCCCGGTTATCCTCCATCCCATTCGGCTGGTGTACGCGTCCTGACGCCACAATACCGAAGCCGGGCTTCCCGAGCCGGGTTTGGATATGCTCCATACAGTTACAACCTTCATATCTCTATCCCCGCCTCCTCCTCCTCCCCACCGCCTCGCGGCTGCGGTGGACCTGCAGGAGACTCTGGCCTCCTGGTGGGCTGAGGCCAAGGCTCAACTCACCAAAGAGGTCGAGAGCCACCTTCGGCGATGGTGCCGTACCAGGCTCCCGTACGTCCGAGGCGGCACACTCCCTCACCACCTCCGGACTCCAGGGTTCTTCCATCTGGATCCGGAGAAGGGCAGGATACGCTTCCCTGGGGTCTTCCCAAGGGGTCCATTCTTCCCCCGGGTCGGGAAAGGGAGTCTTTCTCTTCTTCATCCTCCTCTTCACCCTCTGACTCATCAGACTCTTCTGACGGTTGCTCCAAGAGAGACGACGAGCCTCACTCTCCGTCGAAGCCCAGACCAAGGACTCCTCCAAAGTCTCCTCCGGAGGATCCTTCTTTTATGGAGTTGCTTAGGAAAATCCAGGAGGTTCATCAGTGGCACTCCCTAGAACCAGATCCTCAGCATCTGAAACTCACTGAACATCTGGATCTGCCCGTGACAGCTCCTACCTTAGTGCCACCCTGGATAGAGCCTCACGCCCACCTTGTTACCACAATATGGAAGCAGCCGTCGGCCTTAGCCCACTTCCTGGGAAGTCGACCGGCTATATCAGGCTCCAGAGGTGTTGATTTCCTGGATTCTTTCCTCGCTGACTCGGTGATGATTAGCGCTCACGGCTTGGTCGGCGGACCCCAAACATCTTAGCTCGTCACTGCCTGATAAGAATCACGCCTTCTGGACCAGTATGGGAGAAAGATCCGCTTCCTCCACACTGGGGATCAGGGCCCTGACTATGTTGGCAATAAGGGGACTACCAGAAGGCCATCCTGACTCCGGCGGAAGCCAAACTGGACTCCTTGCCTGACTCCCAAGTCAAGCAGGAGTTGGCTGATCTTGTCCGCTCTGCTCGTTCGGCCAGTTGACACCTGCTGCGTGCAACATACAATGCAGTGGACACTGCTGGGCGGAGCTCAGCTTTCGCTGTAGGCCTACTGCGTCATGCTTGGCTGCGTGTGTCCGGTCTGGTCCCAGAGGTGCAATCTGCTATCTAGAAAGCACCCTTCCGGAGTCTGTACTTTTCTGGGGTGATGTCAAGGAAATCATCACCAATTTGCAAGAGAAGAGGACGGCTCTGAAGTCCGTTGATTCCATATACCATCCCCATCAGCAGCAGCGCCGTCCTTTTCGCAGACGGAATCTGCCAAAGGTGAAACCCCAGGAAGGTGGGCCACAAACACCGGGCTCCCCAGCTGCCAAGCCCCCACCCAAAAAGCAGCGGGTGCTTCAGCTGCGGCGCTGCCCACACCACCTGACTCCTTTCCTCTCCCACTGCCTCCGGACTCCTTGGTGGAACCGGTAGGAGGGAGGTTTTCCCTCGACCTTCCGAGATGGGAGAGGATAACCACAGATTCTAGGGACATGGATATGTTGTTCATCCACACTGTCTGGCAGGTATCCTTGCCGCTTTAAATCTTGCCGGAAGGTCTTCAAGCTGGCTCCTCCCACCCACCCGGGTGGTAAAACTCTCGGCTCCGCCCCATGACGCCAGATCTTCCTTACCTTGGAAGCTCAGGTTCCCTCCTTAACGCTCTGCGTATAAGACTGAGTTCCTAATTCTTGGTTTCCGAATTTAAATGTTTTGCTTAAAGACTTGGTCTTCTATCCTTTGAGGCTGCGATGGACCAATCGACTCCCAGTTTTCGGCAGTGTCCTTGTGGGCAGAAGATGTCTCGGACGGATCCGCACTCCACGTGTGTGTACTGTTTAGGCCTCGAGCACGACCCGCAGGCTTGCGACCTGTGCTCTTCCTTCTCAGCCTATGTCCTCGAAGACAGTGCCGCCTGTTTACAACTGGGGCGCCCCGAGAAACGTCTTCCACCGGCTAAGTCAAAAGAGGCCCGCTCGGCGGTTTCCGTGTCGGCGGGCTCGGCAGATCAGCTAGAGCAGATGATCGCCCTCGAAGAGGAGGCGGCGCGGGCCGCATCTTCCTCTACCATGGCTTTTATTCCACTTTCCCTGGGTTCCTCTTACACAGCTTCTTTTAAGGAGCTTTGTCTGTCCCTTCTTCTTGGTTCAAGAAGAAAGACAAGGGTAAGTCTCTTCGTCGACGCTCTTGGGAGCGGGAAAGGTCCCTTTCCCCGAGTTGTCAGCCATCGACTTGATCGATCGTTAACGCGAGCCACTGGTCTCACGGTGTCCCCGTCAGGTCAGTTGACGAGACTCTCGTCGGCCGATCGAGATCTTTCTCGACCCGTTGGACGGGTTGTCGACCAGCGAAGCCGAAAATCCCCTCTCCCCGGTTCCCCTGGTGGGAGTTGAGGATCCCGTGGGCTTGCCAGTGCCTCCGGTTCCGGAGCCCTTGGGTGTTCCCTCTGAGCCGAGGGAGGAGCAGGTTCCACCCGTCCCCTCTCCACACCGTCCTCGGTCTCGGTCTCGGACTTCTTCGCGGTCCAGCCGATCCCGCCATCACAGGTGGGCTCGGTCTCGACACCGCGGGAAGCGGCGCTGCCGCTCGTCCTCTTCCTCCTCCTCGGATGAGGGGAGGCTTCAACGCAAGTTGCGTCGACGATAAGAGGACCTCATGTGGCAACAGCTCCTTTTGACCGGGAATAAGCCGACGCCGTCGCCTTCCCCGGCCATTAAGTGGCTGTCACGGAGCGGCGAAACAACCCCGTTTACCGAGGCCTGTTGTCAGGCGGTTGTTCGGCTGAAACCAGCTGCTCCACCGATTCTGGTGGAACCTCCGCCTCCACAGCGCGGTTTGGGGCTCCGACCAAGAATTCTTGGTCGGCTCAGAATCTGCCCCATAGGCTGTCGGTTACCCTCACTCCCGATCGCCCTCGGCAGGTGGAGGTGGCTCAAGTCGAGCAGCTCTTTGCGGACTCTTCCGGAGTCCAACGGCGATTCCTCCTTCTTCTCCAAGCGAGTGGACTTGGAGTCCTCTGGAGGTCAGTGCGCTGGGCGACAGCCTTCGTCCTTCCTGGGGTTGCTCAGACTCATCTCGGAATCCACCGGATGCAGCTCAAACCCGTATCCAAGCGGGCCAAGTATCCCCTCATGGAGATATTGGACGAGGGATTCCTCGGAGGCCTTCCCTGTGGCTGAGGCCATTGTGCCTCGGCCTTGGAGCTCTGGCAGCGTCCTGCTTCCTGCCCTCGCCTTCGCGAGGATGGCCAGGAAGTATCACGGTCCAGTTCCCTGTCAGTTTCTCGGAACATACCTCGGCCGGGGTTAGTTACCAACAGTGTTTTCCGGTGCGAAAGCGCTAGGGACGTGGACAAACCTCCCGACAAGGAGTCCAAGAAATTGGACTATGCCGGGCGAAAAGTCGACGCTGCATCCTCCCTTGGCCTTCGTCAGGCCAGCTCGGCCGTACTGATGGCGCATTTTTCCCACGCCCTGTTGGGCTCCCTGGACGAGGTGGTCCCTCATCTCCCGGCTGACCTGCAGACCACGGTCAAGCAGGTGTGGGTTCGGGACCAGGGCAGTGGCCAAGCAGCAACTTCAGACTGCTTTGGACATCGGTGATTCATGTGCCAGGTCAGTAGCGGCTGCAGTGGCTATGCGCCGTCGGGCATGGCTGAGGATATCCACCTTCAGAGCGGATACCCAGCACAAATTGGCGGATGTCCCCTTCTCGGGGACCGACCTCTTCTGCCCTGGAGTGAAGGTCACCTCCAGAGGATCGAAAAGTCCAATGCCACCTTGGACTCGTATCATCTGCTCAGAGGGACAGGGCATGCAGACCTCAACCCAAACCCTTTCGTCCGTCTACTTCAACACGCCCGGCCCAGCAACACCAGGGCCAGTGAGCTCGCGCTTGGCGTCCCAAACCCAAGCCTGCGGCTTCCTCCTCCAGGAAGCTTGAGGAGGTAAAGGCCCAGGCGGTCCCTCGGCGGTCCCTCCTCCAAGCCTGCACAGTAGCGGGTTGAGGGTGTCGCCCCAACCTCGTCACCTCACCTCAGGTTCCCTGTAGAGATGGCTCAGTACTTCCTTTCCGCCTGGTCTGCTATTACCACAGACAGGTGGGTGTTGGAGGTGGTAGGAAAGGGCCTGCCTCTGGAGTTCGAGCAGGCCCCACCCTTCAGAGCTGTCGCACCTCGGGGGGCCTCGGGGTCCGAAGCCTCACTGTCAGCTCACCGAGCCGACATCGCTCTCCTCCTCGAGAAGTAGGTGATAAGAGGGGTGGCGGACCCTCCCTCAAACCCGGGGTTCGTGTCCAGGTACTTCCAGGTTCCGAAACGGATGGGGGGCTGGCGCCCCATTCTCGACCTACACGACCTGAACAAGTTCCTAAGGTCTCGAACCTTCAGGATGGTCACTCTGGCTCAGATAAACCCATCCTTAGAACACGGTGTGTGGTTCTGCTCTCTGGACCTACAGGACGCATTCTTTCACGTCCCTATCCGTCCGTCCCATCAAAGGTTCCTTCACTTTTGAGTGGAAGGGTCCCTTTTTGAGTTCCAAGCCATGCCCTTCGGCTTATCTTCAGCTCCCAGGGTCTTCACCAAATGCATGGCAGTGGTGACAGCATTCCTGCGGCGCCGAGGGTTCCGGGTTTACCCTTACCTGGACAATTGGCTGATAGCAGCCCCCTCCAGACAGGAGGTGGAGCGGTCTAGAGGACCTGGCCCTCAGGTTTGCTCTCAGGTCGGCCTCCTCATCAAGCGAGGCCAAGTCGAGAACTCGAGCGAAGCAGGTGATTCTTTCATCGGGGCAGGCTCGGCTCTCTTGACAGGAAACACGGCTTCGCGGACAGGGCCGAGGTTCTTCCTCCTTTGCCCAATCATTTCTGGTTGGGCAATTCATCTGCCGGGACTTCCTGTGCCTCCTGGGTCTCATGGCGGCCTGTACCAGCGTGGTCCGTTGGGCCGCTGGAACACAACGTCCCCTTCAGTGGGGGCTGGCCAGCCAGTGGTCACAACGCTGCGATCCATTGGACCAGCTGATGACGGTGACCCAGGGGATGTGGAAAGCTCTCCAGTGGTGGACCATTCCAGTTCATCTGCAGGAGGGCATCCCGTTCGTCCGCCCCGAGCCGACGGTCTTTCTATCGACCGATGCCTCTCTGATGGGTTGGGGTGCCCATCTAGGGGAACACCGAGCGCACGGCCTCTGGTCCCCGCGGGAGTCCCGATGCCACATCAACCTCCTGGAGCTCAGAGTGGTCCGCCTAGCTCTCACCGCCTTTGCTCCGTTTCTTTGGGGTCAAGTGGTCTGGTCAGGCGGACAATACCACGACCATGTACTATCTAAACCGCAGAGGCGGGCCAGCTCCATGCTCCTATGCAAGGCTCCTGCGCATCTGGTCACTCGTCTTGCGCAGCCTGGGCGGATCTCCTAGCCATTCATGTGGCGGGAGCTCCAACACCGGGCCGATGCCTAAGCGGATAGGGCTGCCTCCCACAGTGGTCTCCCTGCGGAGGTAGTCGAGATCTATTCTCCGTTGGGGCACACCTCAGGTGGACCTGTTTGCCTCCAGGAGAATGCGAGTTGAGGCTGTTTCATGCCCGCCCCCTCAGCAGGGCTCTCTGCGAGGATGCCTTCTCGAGCCGTGGACCCCAGGCCTCTTCTCCTTCCCCGTTCCCTTGTTACACAGGTGCTGCTCAAAAGCAAGGAGGGACAAGGTGCAGGTGATTCTGATAGCCCCAGACTGGCCCGCCAGTTACAGTACCAGATCTCCTCAGCCTCAGCTCCAGGCTTCGAGGCAGCTTCCAGCTCGCCCGGACCTGCTCTCAGTCAATCAGGGAAGGTATTCCATCCGGACCTTCAATCCCTGCACCTGACTGACCTGGTTCCTAAGCGGCTAGAGTTCCAGGCCTTGGGTCTTTCTGAGGGTCCTCAGCGTGGTTGAGGCGTCCCCGTAAGTCGACCAGAAAATGCTACGCCTTCAAATGGAAAAGGTTTTCCATTTGGTGTCAGAACAGGGCCTGGACCCTTCCTCCTGTTCCTGGCGAGCATATGGGACTACCTGTGGTCCTTTCTCAGCAGGGGCATGGGTCGGCGACCTTAGGGTGCACCTGGCAGCCATCTCTGCTTGCAGGCGGCGGGCGGAAGCAGTCTGTGGCGCGGGAGGAGAGGTGGTCTGGCGCTTTTCAAGGCCTTGATCATTTCCTCGGTACGAGAACCTCCACCTCCGTGGGATCTACTGCTGGTACTGGCAAAGCTCATGGGCAAACCATCTGAACCAATGCACAGGTGTGAACTCTCTCACCTGTCGTGGAAGACCGCCTTCTTGGTGGCTATCATGTCAGCCAGAAGGATGGGGGAGCTCCAGGCGCTTTCCATCGAGTCTCCTTACCTGGTCTTCCACAGGGACAAGGTTGTCCTCTTCCCCCACCGAAATTCCTTCTGAAGGTGGTGTGAGGTTTCACCTTAACCAGGTGCTGGCTTTGCCGGTGTTACCTCCGATCCACCTCTGAGGCCGAATATAGGCTCCATACTTTGGACCCTAGAAGAGCTGCTTACTATAAGAGTGCACGGCTGAAATTCGAGGAGAGGTTCGCCAGCTGTTTGTCACCACGCTGAGCCGCATCTGGCAGACCTGCAGCCAGCGGACGATAGGCAGGTGGGTCACCTCCTGCATAGATCTCTGCTATAAGTTGGCGGGCATGGAGCCTCCCAGAGGATAAGAGCTCATTCTACCCGCCATACTGCTCATCGATGGCTGCTTCAGGGGCGTCCCTATCCAGGAAATCTGGGGCTGCTACCTGGAGTCAGCACACACCTTCATCACCCATTACCACATCGACCTTGAGTCTAGCGGGATGCTGGTTTGGGGCCTCGGTTCTCAGTTCTCTTTCCCAAGTAAGTATCGGGAGTGTCGTCTTGCCTCCCTCCTCCCAGGAGACTGCTGGAGTCTGCCAGACAGTGTGGATGAACAACATATCCATGTCCTAGAATACAGGTTACTCACCTGTAACAGGAGTTCTAGGAATGGTATATGTTGTTCATCCACCTGTTCTCGACACCTCCCAGCCGACGCTACCTGAGCTTCCAGCGGGCAGATCTGGCGTCATGGGCGGAGCCGAGGTTTACCACCGGGTGGGTGGGAGGAGCCAACGAAGACCTTCCGGCAAGATTTAAGCGGCAAGGATACCTGCCAGTCAGTGTGGATGAACAACATATACCATTCCTAGAACTCCTGTTACAGGTGAGTAACCTGTATTTCTTGGGTGCTCCAGCTCATAGCACAAGGACACTCCATAAGAGTTTCTTCAGAAACCATGCCACCCACCTCTGAAGTCGTATTCATGGGAACATCTTCTCTTGGTCCAGGAGAAATCTCGGCTCTCCTGCTGAAGCAGCGATGGGCCGTCCCCTTCATCCGCAAGGGGAGTTACTATTCCCATTTCTTCCTGGTCCCAAAGAGACAGGAGATCTCAGACCAATTTGGATCTCAGTTCCTGAATCTTTCGTAGAGTACAAAAGGTTAACCATGGACTGCCTCAAAAACAGGGCAGGATTCTCTCCCTGCCACTGTGCAGGAAGCACTCCATGTGTGGACCTCGTGTAACCTGGAGGCTGATGATCTAGCCATCCATGTGGCAGAGGCCTCCAACCAGCTGGCAGACACCTCGGCTGTGTGGGCGGAGGCATCTCACGAGTGGTTTCTCCACCCAGAGGTAGTACACAGTTTGTTCTCCCAATGGGGCACCCTCAGGTGGACCTGTTTGCCACCAGGAAGACTGCAAACCTGTGGCTGTTTGTGCCTGACCACCTCAGCAGAGAACACTGCAGGATTCCTTCTTGAGGCTCTGGACCCCAGGCCTCTTCTGTGCCTTCCCTTTACTTCCCTTGATCCACAAAGTGCTTTTCAAGGCCAGGAGGGACATGGCACAGGTGATACTAGTGGCTCTGAACTGGCTGCGCCAGTTTTGATACCCCAATCTCCTCAGCCTCTGCAGCAGGCTCCCAAGGCGTCATCTTCTCCACCCGGACCTGCTCTCCATCCAGACCTTCAGTCCCTGCACCTGACAGCCTGGTTCCTGAGCGTCTAGAGTTCCAGGCTTTAGGTCTCTCTGAAGATGTCCTCATTGTGGTGGAGGCATCTCTGGAAGGAGTCGACCAAGAAATGCTATGCCTTCAAGTGGAAGAGGTTCCCATTTGGTGCCAGGGTAAAAGATGGACCCCTTGTCCTGTCCAGTGGCTAGCATCCCTGCCTGTGGTCCCTCTCTAAGTCAGGTCTGCGGTAGGGTGTGGAACCACCACCTTGGGATCTGCTGCTGGTTTGGCAAAGCTCACAGGCAAGTCATTTGAACTCATGCACAGGTGTGAATGTCTCACCTGTAATGGAAGACCGCCTTCTTGGCTATCGGCCAGCCAGAAGGATCAGTAAACTCCAGGTGCTTTCGATGGAGTCTCCATACCTGGTCTTCCACAGGACAAGGTTGTCCTTCACCTAACCAAGTTCCCTCTGAAGGTTGTGTCAGAGATTCACCTTAACCAGGTGATTAATCTCCCAGTGTACTTCAATCATACCGGAGGCCGATCATAGGTTCCATACTCCGACCTGAAACGAATGCTTGCTTATTACAAAGAGTGCACAGTTGAGTTCGGGAGAGGTCTGCCAGCTGTTTGTCACCTGTGCTGAAGCTGTACCTGGCAGACTGGCAGCCAAGCAGACAGTTGGCAGGTGGATTGTATCCTGCATCGACCTCTGTTATAGTTTGATGGGTAGGGAGCCTCCTGTAGGGCTAAGGGCTCATTCCACCTGTCATACTGCTGCCTCAGTGGCTGCTTCCAGGGATGTCCCTATCCAGGAAATATGCAGGGCTGCCACCTGGAGGCCAGCACACACCTTCATTTCTCATTACCACATCGACCTTGAGTTATGCTGGGATGCTGGTTTTTGGTCAGTTCTCCAGTCTCTGTTCCCTAAGTAGGGTGTGTGCCTTGCCTCCTCCTCCCAGAGAACTACTAGGAGTCTGCCAGAAAGTGTGGAGAGAACATCATATCCACAGCCTTAGAAAACAGGTCACTCGCCTGTAACAGTAGATCTTCCCATGTCGATGTGCTTACCCACCACGGGAGCTTTTTTTGGGGGTCTGCGTGATGGTGCCTGGCCAGCGAATGCACTCGTGGTGCACGAGGGGCAGCTGTTGGGTGCCATGACTCCTCCTCCATCCCAGTTCTGTTTCTCCGCCGTCAGGCCGCACCTACTGCGCGAGTTAAATAGTTACTGTGTTGCTTGTTTTTTCGACACCATTTTGGCACGATTTGAAAACTCTTCATCCTGGTTCTCTATCCCGATGCCACTGAACAAGTAAGACCATTTCATTTTCTTTTTCGATGGGGCGGGATCTGTGCTGTTTTCTGAAGTTTATTCGCATCATGCCAGGTTCGGGACAAACGCCAAGTCTAAAGCGGGCCGTGCCCCAATGCGTCTGTGCTCCTATGGCCGGCACTATTCTGTTATGGACCACCATGATGTTTACTTTCGGTACCTTTAGGCCCTTCCTCCGGGTCCCCTCCTGGGTCTATACGGCACGGCGAGGAGGAGGCCTCCTCAGCTTCTAGCCTTGCCGAGGAGGAGGAGGCCTCTTGCGCGGTGTCGGAGGATCCGTGCAGTCCCTCCCGGGGTCACGTTGCTGACACTGCCCACGGTTGATGGGTCTGGCACTGGCGGGCCCTCGACACCACCTTGCGGTGCCATCTCAGATCCCGGTGCCGAATGCAGAGCCAGTCCAGGTTTCAGCGTGGCAACTGTGGGCGACTCCTCTGGTGACACCACTTGGGTTCCGGCACCATGCGGACTCAGCCAGGGCTGTTGGCAAGCTTGCTGTGGGCTCCGGGATTGTGAGCAGTGTGATGGACCTTGCTGGCGCTGTTGGTGGCGCCATGTCCCAGAACAGTGGCGTTCATGGTGCCATCAACAGAGAATCCCAGGGTGGCTAGCATTGAGGTCCTTCTGGTCGCCTCCTCTTTGGGGAGGACTCAGACCTGGACCCGAGCTGGCTCCCGATTCTTTGGGATCGGAGGTCTCTGTGGGACGTGGTGCCAGGCGGCCCAGCAGCCCTATCCCTGAGTCTCCGGATCAGTCTTCTCCCTAAGACCCCTCGGCCGGGAGTGGCCTGGGATCTTTTGGGGGTGGTGGCTCTGAGACTGGGGAGAGGGTTTTCTCCTCTGAGGAGGTTGCGTCAGCTGCCAGTGTTGTTGCCGCTGCGGCCTCCCGGGGGGTTGGAGACCCCTGTTTCTGTGGTCTCCCTTGGGGGGCCTGTGGACCAGGGGAACCCCCTCACTGGTGTCAAGGAAGAGGGCGGCCTCAGAATCTATGGGGTTGAGGGGCCGGAGTGAGGGGCAGCAGCGCTCTCCTGTCACCCTACGAGGCGCAGGGAGGAGCCGCAGTGCTAAGCCTTGACTCTCCTTCTCGGATACCCTCGGTGGCAGCTTGGAGGTTGCCCTTCTGGACACATGCAATCCCAGGCACCTTAGAGGACATTCCCCATCTGGGCTCTCCAGTTCGCATCCTCAGATTCCTTCTTTGCAACCCAGTTTGATCTCAGGGATCCCTCCAGTTCGGGCCGTTCCTGGATTCAGAGCCCTTGCAGAGGTCAGGCACTTCTCTGCAGGTGCCCATCTCCCATCCCTCTGCAGCCACCCTCCTGCCAGGCCATGTGAGACCTATGGGGCCTTTAACCTCGGAGATGTTCAGATCCACTATGTCTGCCTTCCTGTCGTATGTCAGGGCCACAAATGAGCGGGTCTTTCACCTGTCCCTCCACTGCAGGAGTCTTCTGAACAGTCGAGTTCCTCCTCCTCCTTGACTCCCTTTTCTGGGGAGAGGAACCCAACATTCATGTGTCTTCAATTCTGATTTCACTGAATATCAGTGTTTCCTTTCGAAGATGGTTCGAGATCTCCGTATCTCCCTACATTCGGTAGGGACAATACCGAGCGGCAGACGGTGAATTCCTCCATGATTTCAGTGCCTACCACCTGGTGGCAGCTGGCCCTGGCTTTGTCTGTCTGCACCTGGCAGTCTCCAGATGACCCTTTTCTAGCCCGGCAGACTGCAGGAGAAGGTGTTGTGCTCCTGAAAGTCTCTAGGTTCTCTCCCTCACCCTACTTCAGGCCTGATGTTCCCAAGACACTCCTCCTGGCTTCAACACCTGGCACGCCACTGTCCACCGGATCCGGATTCCCCGCAGTTCAACTGGTGGGGCAAAGGGTTTTCTTCCACTGCTGCGTTGATGTGATCGCCACATCAGGCACACCATGCTGCCTACAGCAGGCACTTGAGGTCAATGCTAGCTCAAGTGCTAACATTACTACCTGATTCGAGCAATCTCGACAGGCCATTGCCCTCTCTGTCATAGGTCTGGAACTGGCAGGCACGCAAGCAAAGGCATCTTATGATGCCAGTGAGGTGGCTTCCAGGCTTGCTGGGACAGGGATCTGTATAGATGGATGGCATGGCTTCATCTCTCAAAATTGTCGCCCCTGGCCCCAGCATAGGTTGATCCGCTCCACCTTCCGGGGACCTGTCTTTTTCCAATAGGGCTAGGAGGCTTCTTCAGGAGCTCCCTCCATCCCTCGTCTTCAGGGACACCTCCAGCTCTCCTCAGCCTTAGAGTTGTCGGTCTAGTACGGCTAGGTCTCCTCCTCCTGTTTTCCACCAACAGGAGGCTGAGGGTCATGTTCCCTCAGGGCTGTGCTAGGCCCCCTTTAGGGGGCTTGGTACTCACCCAACAGTAATGAATGGTGAAGATTGACAAGGGAAGATAAGAAAATTGCATACCTATCATAATTCTTGATCTCTTGCATCTTCACCATTCATTACTGAATCCCACCCACCTTCCCCTCATGGGCCTCATTTCTTGAGCGTCTCCCCTTCCCTGCTTGCCCCGGAGGCCAGTTGGGGCTGAGTCCCCATGGTACCTCAGGATCTCCTGTTCTTTCTCTGAAGCCACAGAGAGTTCATCCCGAGAGGAGGGCTTAGTAGGCTTCACTTCACCTTCTGAGGGAACTCTTTCTGATTCAAACAACATGACGTCTTGCTGTATTCTGACATATGCAGTTAGCCCCAGCACTTTAACTGCCCCGGAGATGAATGACTTAACTCTATGCAGAAGCATAGAGCGTTGACTCGAGCTCGAGCTCGGATTTCAAACCTCTGTCTGTGGTGCTTCAGAGTGTAACAGTCAGATTCTTTGCTCTGCTTAACTGTAAAGTCTTTCTGAGATTGCTTCTTTGCTCGGTTCGGTAAAGTTTCTAAAAAGTGTCGGTTTCACCGATTTTCTTATTTTTTCAGATTCAAGTCTCTGTCTACAGTACAGTAAGTGTGTAGATAGGTAGTGAACTGTTTTTGTCTTTATTACTGTGAAAATTGTAACTCTTTGGTTCCCTAGCGGTCGGTCCGATTGAGAACAGACTGTTCCTTTAAATTCAAATTCTGGGAATTTGCAGTGGTGTCTCGGTTCCGATCGGTTTAAAAAAAAAAAAGGGACTTTTAACAGTTTCTTTCCACAACCCGTAACATGGTTGGTTACCGATCAGAGTATTACCTGGCGTAAAAGCTATTAAGGGTAATTTTGTTAGTCTGGCCATGTCTGAGAAACCCAAGGAGAAAACCGGGCCCACTGGGTTTCAACACTGTAGTGAGTGTGGGGAAGCTTTTGCCAAGGCTGATACCTCATCTGTGTTTATTGTCTGGTGTTTGACCACCTCAAAACAGACTGCCAAATATGTAAGAATTTCCCAAAGCCACTATGGATAAAAGATTGAGTAGGCTAAAGGAAAGGGAGGCCGAGAAGTCTGCTGATCCAAATGGCCAGCCCGGTTCGGTTGTGGCCGAACCTGAGGAGGTGCCCACTGACCTGGGCGATACCTCCTCTGGCAAAAGGAGATCCGACTCGGAGGGGTCGGTTTCCGGCAAAAAGGAGATCAGCCGGTTCGGATCCAGAACCGCGTACTCCAACTGCTGATGAGATAGCCAAAGCGATAAACATTGTTCAGTCCCTTCGACCGGTTCCATCTGAACCGGCACTGTCGGTTAGGCAGTCGTTTCAGTCAGATCCTACTCTATTGGATTACAATCCAGAAGCCTATTATGAATTGGAGTGGGAGGGGGATGAAGACTTCCCAGAACAGGATGATGATGATGATGATGATTTAGAAGGTCTGGATGTGCCCATTGAACTGGGCATCTCCCCAGACAGACCCTCCAGTGTCTCCCCTCCCAGGCTTTCTGAGTCCCCTTCCCACTATTTGTTCTAGGTGGCTGAAACCCTCCAACTCCCCATGTAGAAGCTGCAGAGGAGGAAGAGGAGCCTGATTTTGTTGAGATGATGGACATCCCACAGTCTAAAAGGTTGTTTATTCCCCTCCACAAATCTTTGGGGCAACAGACTAAGAAGATTCTTCAGACACCAAACTCTTAACCTCCAGTGGACAAGAGAATGAACAGGAGGTACATGTTATCAGGCTCAGATATGGAGTTTTTATGCGTCATTGCAGCCATGTTGGGATAGTGCAGGCTGCGGCCTGTGACAGAGCTACATGCCTGTGGCTTCACGCCCCCAGATAAAGAATTCAGGAAGGTGGATGCCATGGCCAAAAAAAACAATATTTGGCATCCTCCTTGGGACTTAGGCAGGTGAATTATATGGCCTATGCAGCCAGGTACCAGAGTCCAGGTGGGATACTGTTCTGGAACTGGCCAAACTGGCTTCTCCTCAGCTAGCCAAAGAGCTGGAGGAGGTGGCTGCTGAGGGATTGAGGCATCAAAGTACAGTTCCATGCTGTGTGGACTCAAATGATGTGGCATCACAAGTCATGGTTACATCTGTGTGTCTCAGGAAGTTTGCTTGGCTCAGATGTACTAGCCTTTCACAGGACACTCAAGCTAAGGCCATGATTTCCTGTAGTGGGTAACTCTGTTTGGGAACAGACAGAGGCTTACGTGAAAAAAATGGACTAATGCAGGACTACTTACAGGAGTGCTCAGGCCAAGGAAAGGCAAGTCACTCCTCAGAGGCAGCAGTCTAGGGGCAGGCCTTTTCACAGTCCTTTCTACCAAGCCCAGGCCTCCTCTCCCTTCCCACAGAGGGAGTTCTTCGAGGAAGAGGCAGGAGGGGATGAGCAGGGTTGTATCCTCTTCTCAGTCTAAAGGCTCCTGCCAAGCAGACACCCTGATATGTCAGCCGGTCGACTCCCCAATTCCAGTAGGAGGAAGGCTGTCTTACTAATTCCAGTCCTGGAAGTCTGTTACCTCAGACAAGTTGGTCCTTGAGGTAGTAAGCCAGGGACTGGCCCTCAGTTCAAAAGTTTCCAAAAATGAGGCCAGGTCTTTTCCACCTACAAACATCTCGAAACCGTTGCTTTAGAAGCAGAGGTTTCCTCTCTTCTGACTCTCAGAGCCATAGAGAGAGTTTCTGCTCTACACAGGGGCAAGGATCTGTACTCCAGATATTTCCTTACCCGAAAAGACAGGGAGTGGCGACCATCCTAGACTTAAGGTATTTGAACAAACACATCTTAAAACCAAGTTCAAAATGATGACTCTGGGAGTAATTCTTCCTCTCTAAGGCCAGGGACTGGTTAGCTTCCCTGGACCTCAAGGATGCCTATTTCCATATTCCCATCGGGTGCTCCCACAGAAAGTACCTCCGGTTCGAGGTTGTCTTCAGGCCATTATCAGTTCAGAGCTATGCCTTTTGGCTAACATCAGCTCCAAGGGTGTTTACAAAGTGCCTTGCAGTAGTAGTGGCCTTCCTCAGAGGCAGGGCATTTCTCTATTTCCATACCTGGATGACTGGCTCATTGTAGGACAGTCTTTCGACCAGGTCAGGTCAGCTCTACAGGTCACTCAGGATCTGCTCAGTTCTCTGGGTTCCTTCTCAACCTGTCAAAGTAAGATCTTACCGGAGAGGGCTCTTGCAGTAGGTAATTACATATAGAACTGGCGCGGCAAGGCAGGACCTCGCGAAAAATGTCTAGCTAGCAGTCTTTGTGAGGGACCGCCCCCGTCAGGTGACCCGGCATCAGGAGGCCGTCGGTATAAAGGGGTGAACCGGACCGCCTTCAAGTTCTTTCCACGTTAGCTCGTGCAAGATCTCTCACGAAAAGTTTTGACCATCAGCCCTACCTTTGTCGTTTTATTTACTGAAAATTCATTATTTTTAATATCATCAGTGTATGTCGTCCCTACCCTCCGAGCACAAGAATAAGTGCGATTAAATGCGGCCAGCACCGCACAAGGACGTCCATTCCCTGTGCCTGTTCTGCCTAGGCCCCAATCACCCGGTCGAGAAGTGCATGCATGGGACAATCATAAGGCAATTCTAGGGAGTGGGGTAGGAAGAAGAGCTGCTGGTTAACTAGGATCTGCAGCTTATCCGTTAGGAAATGGGCAGACTAGGTGGAGACGGGTCCTTATCTGCCGTCAAATTGTATGTCTATGGTTAAGTGCCAGCACTGCCTCAGTTTCAACGCAGCTACCCAGAAAAGGCAGCAATCCCTGGAAGCCCGTATTCTAAAGAAGAAAATGAGTTCTATGGAGAAGGAGCTCAAAAACTGAGGCAGGTGTCCACTTCCCAGGCAGTCAGAAGAAGAAGGAGAAGGAAAGGCACGGGACAAGGGCTCCTCCACGCGTCTCCCTCCGGAGTTGCTGGGGCACGCAGGTAACAGCCCCTCTGGGGATCGCTCTTGACGCCACCTCAGAGGTTTCTGAGGGGTCCCGGCCGCCTATCTGGCTCATGCTCAGGCCTTGCGGGCGTCCGGGCAGTTGGAGGCCTCCACCCCTGCTTGGTGACTCTGGTAAGCGGGTGTCGGCTCCTCTGGCGTCCGCCCGGAGGCTGGTAGGTCCGGCGCTTTGGGCGACACGGCCTCCTCCACGGACCAGGCCGATCATTCTCCTCGCCCACCTCCCGTGATGGCTCTCATAAGTCAGATGTCGGCTCCTCCGGCACCCACGAGCTCACCTCTAAGCCTCCGTCGGCTCGTCCAGCGTCCGGCCCGGCAAAGGAACCAACAGCGGAGCCCCCCGTCCGTCGTGCCGGTTCCCCACAGCCCTCACTACCATCCAGGAACAGAGTCTCCCCAACCCAACCCCAGGGACTTTTCCTCTCCTTCCCCAGGTGAAGCTGGAGATCTTCTGCCTCCATCAGTCCTTCCTCCTCCTGTGCGCTGGACCTGGCGTCGGCTCGACGGACGCCGGCTCCAGTGTCGGTACCCCCAGTGCCAGGGCCTCCATCGGCCATGACGTCGGCCTTACTGACTCCGGGAGACATTTCGCTCCCATCGGGCCCTCCGGGCTCTCCACTATGGACCCGCCCATGAGGCCTCCAGCCCGGCCGTCTGCTTCGGCAGCCCCCCGGCTCCCGGTTATCCTCCATCCCATTCGGCTGGTGTACCGCGTACTGACGCCACAATACCCAAGCCGGGCTTCCCGCAGCGGGTTTTGGATATCTCCATACAGTTACAACCCTATATCCTTATCCCCGCCTCCTCCTCCCCACCGCCCTCGCGGCTGCCGGTGGACCTGCAGGAGACTCTGGCCTCCTGGTGGGCTGAGGCCAAGGCTCAGCTCACCAAAGAGGTCGAGAGCCACCTTCCGGCGATGGTGCCGTACCAGGCTCCCGTACGTCCGAGGCGGCACACTCCCTCACCACCTCCGGACTCCAGGGTTCTTCCATCTGGATCCGGAGAAGGGCAGGATACGCTTCCCTGGGGTCTTCCCAAGGGGTCCATTCCTCCCCCGGGTCGGGAAAGGGAGTCTTTCTCTTCTTCATCCTCCTCTTCACCCTCTGACTCATCAGACTCTTCTGACGGTTGCTCCAAGAGAGAAGACGAGCCTCACTCTCCGTCGAAGCCCAGACCAAGGACTCCTCAAAGTCTCCTCCGGAGGATCCTTCTTTTATGGTTGCTTAGGAAAATCCAGGAGGTTCATCAGTGGCACTCCCTAGAACCAGATCCTCAGCATCCGAAACTCACTGAACATCTGGATCTGCCCGTGACGGCTCCTACCTTAGTGCCACCCTGGATGAGAGCCTCACGCCCACCTTGTTACCACAATATGGAAGCTGGCCCGTCGGCCTTGGCCCACTTCCTGGGAAGTCGACCGGCTATATCAGGCTCCAGAGGTGTTGATTTCCTGGATTCTTTCCCTCGCGCTGACTCGGTAGTGATTAGCGCCGCTCACGGCCGGTCGGCGGACCCCAAACATCTTAGCTCGTCACTGCCTGATAAGGAATCACGCCTTCTGGACCAGTATGGGAGAAAGATCTACGCTTCCTCCACACTGGGGATCAGGGCCCTGAACTATGTTGGCAATAAGGGGGACTACCAGAAGGCCATCCTGACTCCGGCGGAAGCCAAACTGGACTCCTTGCCTGACTCCCAAGTCAAGCAGGAGTTGGCTGATCTTGTCCGCTCTGCTCGTTCGGCCAGTTGACACCTGCTGCGTGCAACATACAATGCAGTGGACACTGCTGGGCGGAGCTCAGCTTTCGCTGTAGGCCTACTACGTCATGCCCAGCTGCGTGTGTCGGTCTGGTCCCAGAGGTGCAATCTGCTATCTAGAAAGCACCCTTCCGAGTCTGTACTTTCTGGGGTGATGTCAAGGAAATCATCACCAATTTGCAAGAGGAGACTGGCTCTGAAGTCCGTTGATTCCATATACCATCCCCATCAGCAGCAGCGCCGTCCTTTGCAGGCCGGAATCTGCCAAAGGTGAAACCCCAGGAAGGTGGGCCACAAAACACGGGCTCCCCCAGCTGCCAAGCCCCCACCCAAAAAAGCAGCGGGTGCTTCAGCTGCGGCGCTGCCCCACACCACCTGACTCCTTTCCTCTCCCACTGCCTCCGGACTCCCTGGAGGAACCGGTAGGAGGGAGGTTTCCCTCCACCTTCCGAGATGGAAGAGGATAACCACAGATTCTAGGGACATGGATATGTTGTTCATCCACACTGTCTGGCAGGTATCCTTGCCGCTTTAAATCTTGCCGAAAGGTCTTCAAGCTGGCTCCTCCCACCCACCGGGTGGTAAAACTCGGCTCCGCCCCGCTTTGTCAGATCTTCCTTACCTTGGAAGCTCAGGTTCCCTCCTTAGCGCTCTGCGTATAAGACTGATTCCTAATTCTTGGTTTCCGAATTTAAATATTTTGTAAAGACTTGATCTACTATCGCTCTGCGATGGAAAATCGACTCCAGTTTTGGCAGTGTCCATGGGCAGAAGATATCTCAGCGGATCACTCCCACGTGTATGCCTGTGGGCCTCGAGCACGACCCCGCGGGCTTACGACTATGCTCTTCATCCTCAGCCTATATCACCGAAGCAATGACGCCTGGTAACAACAGGCGCCAACGTCTTCCGGCTAAAAAAGAAGGCCGCTCGCGTTCCGTGGCGGGCGGGCTCAAGATCAGCTGAGCAGATGATCGCCTCGAGGAGGAGCCACGCCATCTCTCCATGGCTTTATTCCATTCCCCGGTTCCTCTTACAAACTACTTTAAAGGGCTTTGTCTGTCCTGCCTTGGTTCAAAAAGAAAGACAAGGTAAGTCTCTTAAAGCGGGAAAGATCCCTTTCCCGGTTGTCAACATCGACTTGATCGATCGTTAAGCAACCACTGAGTCTCCCATTGTCCCCGTCAATCCAGTTGACGAGACTCTCGGCGCGATAAGATCTCTCGACCGTTGGACGGTTATCGACCAGCGAAGCAAATCCCCTCTCCCGGTTCCCCTGGTGGGAATGAGGATCCCGATGGGCTTGCCAGTGCCTCCGGTTCGGGCCCTTGGGTGTTCCTCTGAGCGAGGAGGAGCGGTTTCACCGTCCCCTCTCCACACCGTCCTCAGTCCCCAGTCTCGGACTTCCTTGGCGGTCAGCCGATCCGCCATCACAGGTGGGCTCGGTCTGGTGACACCAGCAGTGGCAGCGCTGCCGCTCCGTCTCTTCCTCCTCCTCTCGGATGAGGAAGCTGACGCGCAAGGATTGCATCGGCGATAAGAGGACCTCAGCATGCCCAGCAGCTCCTTTGACCGGGAATAGCCGGCCGTGTAGCCCCGGCCATTAACTGTCACGGGCCAGCCAGACAACCCCCGTTTACCGAGCCTGTTGTCTGGGCGGTTCCGGCAAAACCAGCTGCTCCACGATTCTGGTGGAACCTCCGCCTCCACAGCGCGGTTTGGGCTCCGACCGAAATTCTTGGTCGGCTCACGGAATCTGCCCATAGGCTGCCGGTTACCCTCCTCCCGATCGCCCTCGGCAGGTGGAGGGAAGCTCAAGTCGAGCAGCTCTTTGCGGACTCTTCCGAGTCAGCAGATGATTCCTCCTTCTTCTCAGCAGTGGACTTGAGTCCTCTGGAGGTCAGTCAGCTGGGCGACAGCCTTAAATCCTTCTGGGGTTGCTCAGACTCATCTAGGAATCACGGGATGCAGTGGCTCGAAACACGTGTCAAAGCGGGCCAAGTATCCCTCATGGAATATTGGACGGGGGATTCCCAGCGAGACCTTCCCTGTGGCTGAGGCCATTGTGCATCGGCCTTGGAGCTCTGGCAGCGCCCTGCTTACTGCCCTCGCCTTGCCCAGGATGGCCAAGAAAGTATCAGGTCCCTAGTTCCCTGTCCGGTTTCTCGGAACATACCTCGGCGAGGGTTGGTACCAACAGTGTTTTCGGCGTGCGGCGCTGAAACGTGGACAAACCTCCGACAAGGTCGAAATGGACTATGCGGGCGAAAATCGGCTGCATCCTGCAAGCGCCCGTCAAACCCAGCTCAGCGTACCGATGGCCCATTTTTCCACCCTGCCGACTCCTGGTGGTCCCTCATCTCGGCCGGCGACCAGCAGACCCACGGTCAAGCAGGTGTGAGTTCGAGACCAGAGCAGTGGCCAAACAGCAACTTCAGACTGCTTTGGACATGATGATTCATGTGCCAGGTCAGTAGCGGCTGCAGTGGCATTTATCTGCCGTCGGGCATGGCTGAGGATATCCACCTTCTGACAGGATACCCAGCACAAATTGGCGGATGTCCCTTAAGGGACCGACCTCTTCTGCCCTGGGTGGAAGGTCACCTCAGAGGATCGAAAAAGTCCAATACCACCTTGGACTCGGTATCATCTGCTCAGAGGACAGGGACCGCCAGACCTCAACCCAAGCCCTTCGTCCGTCTGCGCCCCCGGCACGCCCGGCCCAGCAACACCAGGGCCAGCAGGCTCGCGCTTGGCGTCCCAAACCCAAGCCTGCGGCTTCCTCCTCCAGGAAGCAGGGAGGTAAAGGCCCAGGCGGTCCCTCGGCCGGTCCCTCCTCCAAGCCTGCACAGTGACGGGTTGAGGGGTGTCGCCCCCAACCTCGTCACCTCACCCCAGGTTCCCCCCGTGGGGGGACAGCTCCAGTACTTCCTTTCCGCCTGGTCTGCTGTACCACAGACAGGTGGGTGTTGGAGGTGGTAGGAAAGGGCCTGCCTCTGGAGTTCGAGCAGGCCCCCCTCCAAACTGTCGCACCTCGGGGGCCTCGGGGTCCAAGCCTCACTGTCAGCTCACCGAGCCGACATCGCTCTCCTCCTCGAGTAGGTGATAAGAGGTGGCTGACCCTCCCTCAAACCGGGGTTCGTGTCCAGGTGCTTCCAGGTTCCGAAGCGGATGGGGGCTGGCGCCCATTCAAACCTACACGACCTGAACAAGTTCTAAGGTCTCGAACCTTCAGGATGGTCACTCTGGCTCAGATAAACCCATCCTTAGAACACGGTGTGTGGTTCACTCTCTGGACCTACAGGGCGCATTCTTTCACGTCCTATCCGTCCGTCCATCAAAGAGTTCCTTCACTTTTGGTGGAAGGTCCCTTTGAGTTCCAAGCCATGCCCTTGACTTATCTTCAGCTCCCAGGGTCTTCACCAAATGCATGGCAGTGACGGCATTCCTCTTGGCCTTGAGGGTCAGTTTACCTTACCTGGACAATTGGCTGATAGCAGCCCCCTCCAGACAGGAGGTGGAGCGGTCCAGAGACCTGGCCCTCCAGGTTTGCTCTCAGGTCGGCCTCCTCATCAGCGAGGCCAAGTCGGAACTCGAGCCGAAGCAGGTGATTCTTTTCATCGGGGCAGAGCTCGACTCTCTTCGAGCCAGAGCATGGCTCTCGGCGGACAGGGCCGAGGTTCTTTCCTCCTTTGCCCAATCATTTCTGGTTGGGCAATTGTCCCTGCCGGGACTTCCTGTGCCTCCTGGGTCTCATGGCGGCCTGTACCAGCGTGGTCCGTTGGGCCGCTGGAACATCACGTCCCCTTCAGTGAGGCTGGCCAGCCAGTGGTCACAACTGCGATCATTGGACCAGCTGATGGCGGTGACCCAGGGGATGGGAAACTCTCAGTGGTGGACCATTCCAGTTCATCTGCAGGAGGGCATCCCGTTCGTCCGCCCGAGCCAGACGGTCTTTCTATCGACCGATGCCTCTCTGATGGGTTGGGGTGCCCATCTAGGGGAACACCGGCGCACGACCTCTGGTCCCATGGGAGTCCGATGCCACATCAACCTCCTGGAGCTCAGAGTGGTCCGCGCTAGCTCTCCCGCCTTTGCTCCGTTTCTTTGGGGTCAAGTGGTCTGGTCCAGGCCGGACAATACCACGACCATGTACTATCTAAACCGCCAGAGCGGGGCCGTCCATGCTCCTATGCAAGCTCTCCGCATCTGGTCACTCGTCTGCAGCCTGGGCGGATCTCCTAGCCATTCATGTGGCAGGGCCTCCACACCCTACCCGATGCCCTAAGCGGATAGGGCTGCCTCCACAGTGGTCTCTCCTGCAGGAGGTAATGCAGAGATCTATTCTCCCGTTGGGGGCACACCTCAGGTGGACCTGTTTGCCTCCAGGAGAAATTGCGAGTTGAGGCTGTTTCATGCCGCCCCTCAGCAGGGCTCTCTGCAGGGGATGCCTTCTGGGCCGTGGACCCCAGGCCTCTTCTCGCTTCCCCGTTCCTTGTTACACAAGGTGCTGCTCAAAGCAAGGAGGGACAAGGTGCAGGTGATTCTGATAGCCCCAGACTGGCCCGTCAGTTACAGGTACCCAGATCTCCTCAGCCTCAGCTCCAGGCTTCCGAGGCAGCTTCCAGCTCGCCCGGACCTGCTCTCAGTCAATCAGGGAAGGTATTCCATCCGGACCTTCAATCCCTGCACCCTGACGGCCTGGTTCCTAAGCGGCAGAGTTCCAGGCCTTGGGTCTTTCTGACCGAGGTCCTCAGCGTAGTTGAGGCGTCCCAAGGAGTCGACCAGAAAATGCACGCCTTCAAATGGAAAAGGTTTTCCATTTGGTGTCAGAACAGGGCCTGGACCCTTCCTCCTGTTCCTGGCGAGCATATGGGACTACCTGTGGTCCTTTCTCAGCAAGGCATGGGTCGGCGACCTTGGGTGCACCTCAGCCATCTCTGCTTGCAGGCCGCGGGCCGGAAGCAGTCTGTGCGCGGGAGAGGTGGTCTGGCTTTTCAAGGCCTTGATCATTTCCTCCGGTCGCAGAACCTCCCTCCGTGGGATCTACTGCTGGTACTGGCAAAGCTCATGGGCAAGCCATCTGAACCAATGCACAGGTGTGAACTCTCTCACCTGTCGTGGAAGACCGCCTTCTTGGTGGCTATCATGTCAGCCAGAAGGATGGGAGAGCTCCAAGCGCTTTCCATCGAGTCTCCTTACCTGGTCTTCCACAGGGACAAGGTTGTCCTGCTCCCCCACCGAAATTCCTTCTGAAGGTGGTGTGAGTTTCACCTTAACCAGGTGCTGACTTTGCGGTGTTCTCCCGATCCACCTCTGAGGCGAATATGGGCTCCATACTTTGGACCCTAGAGGCTAAGCTTACTATAAGGAGTGCGGCTGAAGTCGAGGAGAGGTTACGCCAGCTGTTTGTCACCTACGCTGAAGCACGCATCTGGCAGACCTGCAGCAAGCGGACGATAGGCAGGTGGGTCACCTCCTGCATGAGATCTCTGCTATAAGTTGGCGGGCATGGAGCCTCCCAGAGGATAAAAGCTCATTCTACCGCCATACTGCTGCATCGATGGCTGCTTCCAGGGGCGTCCCTATCCAGGAAATCTGCAGGGCTGCTACCTGGAGTCAGACACACCTTCATCACCCATTACCACATCGACCTTGAGTCCAGCGGGATGCTGGTTTTGGGGCCTCGGTTCTCAGTCTCTCTTTCCCAAGTAAGTATCGAGGTGTGCGTCTTGCCTCCCTCCTCCGGAGAACTGCTAGGAGTCTGCCAGACAGTGTGGATGAACAACATATCCATGTCCCTAGAAATACAGGTTACTCACCTGTAACAGGAGTTCTAGGAATGGTATATGTTGTTCATCCTACATTCCGACCTCCACCGCCGGCCTTTACTACCTGAGCTTCCAGCGGGCAGATCTGGCGTCATGGGGCGGGCGAGTTTTACCACCCGGGTGGGTGGGAGGAGCCAGCTTGAAGACCTTCCGGCAAGATTTAAAGCGGCAAGGATACCTGCCAGTCAGTGTGGATGAACAACATATACCATTCCTAGAACTCCTGTTACAGGTGAGTAACCTGTATTTCTTGGGTGCTCCAGCTCATAGCACAAGGACACTCCATAGAGTTTCTTCAGAAACCACCCTCACCCACCTCTGAAGTCGTATTCATGGGAACATCTTCTCTTGGTCCAGGAGAAATCTCGGCTCTCCTGCTGAAGCAAGCGATGGAGCCCGTCCCCCTTCATCCGCAAGGGACGGGTTACTATTCCCATTTCTTCCTGGTCCCAAAGAAGACAGGAGATCTCAGACCAATTTTGGATCTCAGTTCCCTGAATCTTTACGTAGAGTACAAAAGGTTCAAGATGCTCTCTTTGCAGAGCCTTCTGTCCCTCCTCCGGCCAGGTCAATGGTCTTGTGCTGTGGACATGAAGGATGCTTATCTGCACATTCCCATTCGCCCATCTCATCGCAAATACCTTCGTTTTGTGTTCCAAGGGACCACTACCTGTTCAGGGCGCTCCCGTTTGGTCTATCCTCGGCCCCCCCGAGTATTTACCGAATGCCTGGCAGTGGTGGCGGCCCACCTGCGTACCAAGGGAGTGCAGGCTTTCCCGTACCTGGACGACGGGCTCCTGGCGGCCTCATCCAGGGAGGAACTCCTGCGTTTCCTCTCCCTTACCCAGCAGGTCTGTGCCTGCCTGGGTATTACCATCAGCCATTCCAGGTCTCATCTGGACCCATCCCAGAGGCTACAGTTTATTGGGGCGATTCTTGATACCCAAGGCCTTCCTGCCTCCGGACAGGGTGTCCAACCTTCAGACCCAAATAAGTCTGTCCGACCGCAGGATGGTCTCTGCGAGGTCGGTCCTTCGCCTTCTCAGGCTCATGGCGGCTGCTATCCCGATGGTACCTTGCGCTCGACTCCACATGAGGATCTCTCAGTGGACTCTACGCTCTCAGTGGGATCAGCTAGTGGATGACCTAGATCACTCGGTTCTGATCTCCTCGCCGATGATGCGAGATTTCCAGTGGTGGATGGTTCGAGAGAACCTGTTTCGGGGAGTCCCTTTCTTTCATCCTCCCCCCTCCCAGACTCTAACCACAGATGCCTCTGGCAAAGGTTGGGGAGCCCATCTAGGCCCTCATCGGACCCAGGGCTTCTGGTCCAAGCCAGAACAAGATCTCCACGTCAGTGTGCTCAAGCTTCGGGCAGTGCTGTACGCTCTCCAAGCCCTTCACCATTACGTCCTTCCCGGCCACTTAGCCATCCAGACAGACAACATGTGCATGGTGTGGTACATCAACAAACAGGGAGGGACTCGGTCCTATCCTCTGTGCAGGGAGGCAATGAGGGTTTGGGATTGGGCAGCACAACATGACCTTCACCTCACGGCAATTCATGTTCCGGAGTCAACTAACACCCTGGCAGACAAGCTAAAGTCGCTCTTCTGCTCTGACTCACAGTGAGAGCAGAACAAGGGTCCTAGACAATATCTTCCGACTTTGAGGGGAACACCACAGATTCAACCTGTTCGGATCCCCCAAACACAAACTTCCCATCTTCTGCCTCGCCTGCTCCAGAGCGTAGGCATTCTTTTGGAGCGACGCCTGTCTCTCAGACTGGAAGGACAGATTCATCTATGCCTTCCCCAGTTCCACTGATCCCAGAGTCTTGCAGAAACTAGCTTCAAGGAGGCGCGAATAGATTCTGATCGGCTCCTTTCTGGCCCAGGCAAGTCTGGTTCTCTCTTCTACAGCAATATTCAGAGGTCCTCCTCTTCCTCTATCTCGAGGTTTGTTGACCCAGGATCAGGGGACCCTGGTCCATCCAGGCCTCAGATCCCTTCATCGGCATGCATGGCTCCTGCAGACCTAGCCCAGTCCCATTTGGAGTGTCTCCCAGAGTGGCGGAGATTTTAGTGGAGGCCAAAAACTCTCCACCAGATCCACTTATGCCATGAAGTGGAAAAGATTCACTATCTGGGCAGCTTGTGGATAGATTTCTTTGACTGGGTGACCAAAGTAGTAGATCAGGGAGGGGCTGTGGACATAGCCTACCTAGACTTTAGAAGGCATTTGACACAGTCCCACAAAGATTAATATACAAGTTAGCCAGCCTGGGGTGGGTCCCAAGATGACAGCCTGGGTAAAGATTGGCTGGAGAATAGGACACAGAGGTAATAGTAAATGGAGTCTACTCAGAAGAAAGGGGTTACTAGTGGGGTACATGAGGGTTCAGTATTGGGACCAGTCCTCTTCAGTGTCTTTATAGCGACATTGCAGAGGACTGGAAGGAAAAGTATGTCTCTTTGCAGATGACACAAAGATCTGCAACAGAGTTGATGCACAAGGTAGGGTGGTAAGGATGAGAAGGGACTTGGCAAGGTTAGAATAATGGTCAAATGTATGGCAGCTTAGATTCACTGCTAAGAAGTGCAAGGTAATGCACCTGGGAAACAAACACCCAGGGGAAGAGTACACAATGGGGGGTGAGATACTAACAACAACAAAAATGGGAAGGGACCTTGGGGTAGTCATATCAGATGACCTAAAGGTGGGCAAGCAATGTGAGAGGGCAGCAAGGAGGGCTGGGAGGATACTGGGATGCATAGGGAGAGGCATCACCAGTAGAAAACAGGAAGTTATTATCCCTATGTACAGACAGCTGGTCAGACCCCATCTGGAGTACTGCGTGCAGTTCTGGAGACCCAGTCTCCGCAAAGACATAGACAGGATGGAAGCTGTCCAGAGGAGGGCAACTAAAATGGTGCAGGGTCTGCACGGAAGACATATGAAGAGAGACTAAAGGAGCTTAATATGTATAGCCTCGAGGAAAGGAGGGGCGGGGGACATGTAGAAACGTTCAGGTACCTCAAGGAATCAACAAAGTCCAAGAGGTAGCATCCTTCAAAAAGAGGTGTGCAAGAACAAGGGGCACAATTTGAAGATGGGGCGGTGGCTCAGAGGTAATGTAAGGAAGTATTTTTCACAGAGAGGGTTGTGGATGCATGGAGCGGCCTTCGGAGGAAGTTGTGGAGTCAAAACAGTGGTGGAATTCAAGCATGCGGGACAGTCATAAGGCCATTCTAGGGGTGGGAGTAGGAAGAAGTAGGCTGCTGGTTAACTAGGATCTGCAGCTTATCCAGTAGTTAGGGAAATGGGCAGACTGGGTGGGCCAAGCGGTCCTTATCTGCCGTCAAATTCTATGTTTCTATGTGGAACCTTTCTCCTGTTCAGCGGGGCTTCTGCTGGAGTATCTATGTCATCTGTTTGACCTGGGTCTCAGCCATTCCTCTGAAGGTACACATGGCGGCCATTTCGGACTATCAAGTTCCCTTCGCTGACAAGGCTTTTGCTCAACTGGAGATCTCCAAGACCTTTCTCAGAGGGGTCCTCCATCTGAGGCCCCCCATCCGTACTCCTGCTCCCCCTTGGGACTTGAACTTTGTTCTCGAAAACTTACTCTCCCTCCCTTCGAACCTGCAGCTTCTGCGGATTTGAAGTTCCTTTCGTGGAAGACTCTCTTCTTGGTGGCCATTACTTCTGCTCGGAGAATCTCCGAGCTCCAGGCCCTGATGTGTAAAATCTCGTACTTGATTTTTCACAAGGAGCAGTTGCTCTCGCACGTAATCCTAAGTTTCTCCCTAAAGTAGTAGCGAGTCTACTCTAAATCAGTCCACAGAGTTGCCTGCTTTTTATATGCAGTACTCTTATCAGGGAGTATTACTCCATACTATGGGTGTTCACGGATTCTGAGATACTACACCAACAGGACAAAGGATCTCAGAAAGACTGATCAGTTGTTCATCTCTCTTACTCACAAAGGGAAGGCAGTCGCGGTTTCCAAGCAATGCCTGTCTAAGTGGTTGCTCATTGCATCACTTTCTGTTATGACAAATATAACACGACCCTCCCGGGTCAAGTCAAAGACCACTCCACAAGAGGAGTAGCTGCCTCAGCGGCTTGTTTCAAGAATGTGTCTGCGGCAGACATCTGCGCTGCCGCCACCTGGACTTCCGTCCATACCTTTATGAAACACTACAGTTTGGATGTTGCCTCTCGCCATAGAGCAGGCTTCGGGCTGGCTGTTTTGCAAGGCCTCCTATCTTAAGACTTGCACAACCAGAACTACCTTTTAGAGTAGTTTTCCTCCTCCCGGTGCCTCTCTTTGTTCCAGACTGCTTGGGATTCAGTCCTATACGTAATTACCACTGCAAGAGCCCTCTCAAAGTAAGATAGTACAGTTACTAAGAACTTACCATAACAGTAGATCTTCAAGAGTCTCTTGCAGTAGGTAATACCTTCCGCCCTCCATCCCCTAGGCTTTTCAGCTCTTTTTCCATTGAGGAAAATATCCAGCTTTCTCGTCCGGCCTCTTTTTGGCCTGTGGCGGGAAAGAACTGGAAAGATAGTCGGGACCACCCTTTATACTGGCGTCGCCTGGCGCGCGGTCACCTGGCGTGGGGCGGTCCCCCGCCAGGAACTGCTAGCTAGAAATTTTTTCCGTGGGGTCCTGCCACCTGCCGGCGTCAGTCCTATATGTAATTACCTACTGCAAGAGCCTCTCTTGATGATCTACTGATACGGTAAGTTCTTACAGTAACTGTACTTTCTCGAACCAGTACAGCTTCTCACTTTCATAGGGATAGAGTTAGATACTGTTTGAGCAAGGCCTTCCCTTCCCATGCAAGAGTTCAAGCCCTTACAGATCTTGCTTCCTCTTTCATCCTCTGGTTTCTCGTCCAGCAAGACATTTTCTTCAGCTCTTAGGCCACATGGCAGCTTCCACTGCAGTGGTGCAAGGGCCAGGTTCCAGATGAGGGACATTCATTTCTACCTAAGGTCTCTTGGTCTCTGAAGAAAGATTCTCTTACCAAGCTGATTCCAGTGACTCAGACTCTGGTCCAAGCACTACAGTGGTGGCTGGACCAAGACAATCTCAGGCAAGGTGTTCCATTTCTCAAGCGAACTCCTTGGTGGTCCTCACCACAGATGCTCCTCTCCTGGGCTGGGGGCCCACCTGGGAGCCCTCATAGCACAGTGGGTCTGGTCCCAAGAGAGTCTCTCATTCATATCAATCTTCTGGAACTCAGGGCAGTATTCTTGGCCCTTCAGTTTTTCTCTGACTCGGTGAGGAACAAGGTGGTTCAGGTCACGACAGACAGCACCACCACCATGTGGTATATCAACGAGCAAGGGGGCACTCAGTCTATGGCCTTGTGCACGGAGGCCATGAAAGTATGGTCTCTAGCCTATTCCCTACAAACTTCCCTAATAGCAGTCCACCTCCCAGGGATGGACAATGTGCTAGAAGATGCTCTGAGCAGAATCTCCCAGGGCCATCACGAATGGACCTTGGATCCTCTCATTCTGAAAGTAATCTTCACCAGGTGGGGCACTCCAGGGATGGATCTTTTCGCAGCCCCAGACAATCATCAACTTCCCCAGTTCTTCTGCAGACTTCCAGTCCTGGGGACTGTTCCCCTGGATGCTCTGATATTGGATTGGGAAGGCAAGTTCCTTTATGCCTTTCCTCCCTTTCCCCTGTTGTTCAGGGTTCTAATAAAGATCAGGTCACAACTCTCAGTGATTCTAGTTGCTCCAGACTGGGCCAGGCAACCTTGGTTTCCTCTGTTGTTGTCCTTAGCAGTCTCACTCCCCCTGTCTCTTCCCAAGAGAGACAATATTTTCACCTTCTCTCAAGGGAGGATCTGGTAACCCAATCTCAAGGCCTGGCTCTTGAAGAGTTAGAATACTCAGGCCTGCATCTTTCTCAGGGAGTTTTAGACATCCTCAAGGGTTCTCGGAAACCTTCTACCAGGAAAACTTGTAACTCCAAATGGAAAAGATTCAGCATTTGGTGTTCACACAGGGATATTCTGCCAGATGCTGCAGGTATTGTGGGTAGTCTTAGATTACCTGGTTCGCCTTAATGGCTTAGGCCTTAGGCCAGCCACTTTAAAAGTTCATCTAGCAGCTGTCTCTGCATTCCTGTCAGCAGAGAAGGGCACTGTCTGACATCTCACCCTGTCTTTGGGAAGTTCTTTAAAGGTCTGGTTCATATCAACCCTCCTTTTAAAGAGCCTGCTCCGGCTTGGGATCTCAATATCTGCATTGCTCAGCTTATGCAGCCACCCTTTGAACCTTTGGCTTCCGCTGAGCTTAAGTACTTGACCTGGAAAACTGTGTTTCTGGTAATTATCATTTCTGCCAAGTGAATTACAGGCCCTGTCAGTTGAACCTAGTTTTATCTCATTCCACAGAGATAAGGTGGTCCTCAGAACTAATAGGAGGTTCTTACCCACGGTGGTCTCAGACTTCCATCTAAATCAGTCCGTCTTTTCCTGTGTATTTCACAGATCATTCTTCTTCAGAAGAAAAAAAGTGATGCAGTTTATATGTAAAAATAGCACTTGGCTATTACATAGAGCATACTAAGGCACATAGTAATGACGGTCTTCAATTGTTTCTCACTTATGGGGAAGTGGGAAAAGGTAGGCCTGCTACTAAAAGAACTATTGCCAGGTGGATTGTAGCTTGTATATAATTATGTTATACCAAGCTAGGTAAAACACCTCCCTCAGGTCTGAGGGCCCACTTGACTAGGGGTACAGCCGCTGCCAGAGATATACCTTTACTAGAGATCTGGAAAACAGTCCATACATTCACCAAGCATTACTCTGTGGATATCCAGGCTAGGAGTGATGCTAGGTTTTAGTACAGTAGTACTGCAGAGCCTATTCCCCAAATAGGTGTGTACCCTCCTCCATGGAGGTACTGCTTGATAGTCTGCATATGTCAGCATACAGCAAGACCATGTTGTTTGAAGAAACAATTACTCACCTTAGTAATTGTGTTTCTTCTAATGGAGTCTTGCTGTATTCTGACTTCCCTCCCTCTCCGAACCTAGTTTTTGGGATGTGGGCTGGCAGGGTACAGTGTTACACCTCAGGGGTGTACTTTACACCCCTCCTCTTTAGGGTGGGATTGTTGTTCTGTTTTAAAATGATATATATCTTTACACCCCTCCTCTTTAGGGTGGGATTGTTGTTCTGTTTTAAAATGATATATATCTTGTTCACTACCTGTTTTTTTTTATTCTGGGTTCTCGACTTGAGTCTTTTGGGACCCAAGTATTTGTCTGTTGGTTTATTTGTTTACAATTTCCACACTGTAAGTGTAGTTAGTTGCTCGTAAGAATCTGATGGTTATACGGTCTGACGCACCACAGACAGAGGTTTGAAATCCGAGCTCGAGCTCAACGTTCTGTGCTTCTGCACAGAGGTAACTCTTTCATCTCTGGGGCAGTTCAAGTGCTGGGGCTAACTGCATATGTCAGAATACAGCAAGACTCCATTACAATTACTAAGGTGAGTAAATCTTCCTAGACCTAAGTCTCCACCACTCATTCACACTAATGGGATCTGCGCCTAGAGCACTAGGACCCAGTGGGAACAAACTTTGTTGCTAGAGGGTTGGCGCCAGAGATGGAGCCGTGAGGAGCGGCACCGCGAGCCTCAGCTCGTGAGGTAATGACTATTTCGGCGTCGACCCTCCAACCACCTCAGTTCCTTTTTTCCCCGCTGTCGAGTGCACTTCAGTGCTGATGTCGCTCGCCCTCCGGGAGTTAAACTTCAAACTAGCAGCTTATTTTTTCAATTTTATTGTTTTGTAGTAATATTTTGAATAAGTTTCACTTAGTTTATTTATTCTTAATTAAAGAAGTCATCTCAGCCTATATTATGAGTCAACCATGGAGGTCAGGTGGCGGTAGGGAGACCATTATAAGCCTGTTCAGTCGGCGGGCTGGGTCGGTCTGCCGCCTTCTCAGAGGGTCTGACAACAGACAGTCCGATGCCCAAAGAAGTGCGGCGGTCCACCGAAAGTAAAGAACAGTCGCACTCTTGGCACCGTTCAGCCTCGAACTCTTCTTGACCCACGAGGTACGAGAAAGAAGGCATCACCGAGGTCGCCCTCTGATATGTCTGCACGAGATGGTCAGTTATTGGGCTAGTTGGGTCGTCCTCCTCGAGTTGCCGTTTCTGTTTCTGGTAGCCGGCGTCTTCGACATCGGAGCCCTACCACGCCTTCTGGTAGGTCTTCAGATGAGCAATTTCATCAGGGGCTGCTCTTATGGAACAGTGGGCTCGGAGGTTGGTCAGCTGCCTGGCCCAGTCACTCAGGGGCGTCCAGGCTTCTTGGAGAGATCAGGTAGGCGGTTGAGCCTCCCTAGTCGATGCGGCACCGTCTTGGTGCCGTCGGCTCAGCAACAGGTGTTTGCCCCTCACACGGCTGTGGTGCAGGGGCCACCGCTCTTTATCTCCTGGTATTCATTCTTCTTTTCCTCATGTCCTGTGTTTTTGGAGTCTTGGGATGTTTTCGACATCCTCGGCATCAATGGCACGCTCGGCGCCATCTTTGGCGCCGATGCGTCTGTCTGCGCTGTCCTCTGCGCCCTTGACTTTCTTGGCGCCATCCTCGGCGCCTTGTGCTTTGGTGCTGCCCTTGGCGCCGTGCGCTTCATTGCTGCCGTCCTTGGTGCCGTGTGGCTTCTCGGCGCCATTCGGCCTCTCGGCGCCATCTTAGGTGCTGTCCGGCTTTTCGGTGGCTTCTTGGCGCCGTCCAGCCTCTCGGCGCCATGCGTATTGTCAGCACCGTGCATTTCTTCGGCACCAAGGCCTGTTAGGACATCATCCAGCCTTCAGGACTCCTCCTTTAACCCTTTTCCTTCCTCATTTCCTTCTGTTTTTCACTCCTTGACTGTCAGGAGATGACATTGAGCCTGACCCAGATCTTAGGCTGGGTGATGATATGGAAGGAACAGAATCTATTCCTACTGCAGAGCCTGTGGTCGAGGACCTGTCTTTCAAGTCTCTGCTGAAAAACTTGAATTCCACTCTTTCTCTCCAAACTACAGATATCTATCATGGGAAACTGTTAAGACTCCTATACCTCCATGTTCCGGAGATCCCTATGGATTTGACTCCTCTGGTACAGCCCTCCTTTGAGACGCTATGTCAAATGGTATGGAATAATCCTGCTTTCATTCCTTCCGTGGCTAAGTCCATAGATAGGAAATATGCTGCTCCCAAAGATCGACTCATTTTGGCATCCCAGGCTTTTGCGGATCCTATTGTAGTCTTGTCAGAGAATGATAAGATCGTCCTTCCACAAACTACTACAGCTCGACCTATTAACAAAGAATCTCATAAGATACACTTTAGGTAAGAGAGTCTTTGCTGCTTCCACCCTAGGTATGCATATTGCCAGTTACCAAGGCTATTTCTCTCAATATGAGTATATCCTTTGGCATTCACTCAAACAAATAGTTGAAGCTCTACCGGAGTCGGACAGTAATTCAGAGCTTCTTCATACCATAAGCAGAGGTATCGAGTCCAGCAACCAGCAGGTTAAAGCAGCTATAGACGCTTTTGATACTGCTTCCCAAGCGGCAGCGGGCATTTGTACCCGCCGCCTTTCCTGGCTGCGCACTTCAGGTTTCACGAATGATGCTCAGCAACAGGTGATGGCGTTGCCCTTCGATGGTGTGTATCTCTTCGGCCCTCAAGTAGAACAGGCTCTAGAGGCTGCACAAAAGACTAGGTCAGCCATTAAATTGGCTCGACCTCCTCCTGTTCCCTCTTGAGGGGATGTTAATAAATGCCAGTTTCATGACCGTCAGTCCTTTCGAGGCAAAGGCAGAGGAAGCTTTCATAAAAACCATGCCCCCCATCCTCAAAAGAAAATGCAGCAGAAGGTGCAAGGACCCAAAGCGTCCAGTGCCACCTTCTGATTTGATGGCCCAAGTCCCACCTCAGCTGCCCGAGGTGGACTCTTCCTCAGCAGTGAGAGGTCGTCTGACTCACTTCTACAATCAATGGAAGTCCATAACCTCAGACAAATGGGTCCTCCGGATAATCCGCGAGGGGTATTCCCTCAATCTTTTGGAGATCCTCCGGATCGTCCCCCCCAGATGACAGCCCAGGCTGTTAGCTCTTCAGTCAGATCTTCTCGCCTCCGAGATACAGGGCCTTCTGAACAACAGGGCAGTAGAAGTAGTTCCGCTGGATCAGCGGAGCACGAGGGTTCTCCCATTACTTTCTGGTTCCAAAGAAAACCGGGGACCACGCCCCATTTTGGACCTCAGAAAGCTAAACAAATTCCTTCCCAGAGAGAAATTCAAAATGATATCACTAGGAACCCTGTTACCTTTGCTTCATCAACACGACTGGTTAAACTCCCTGGACATGCAGGATGCTTACCAGCACGTTCCTGTTCACCCAAAGCATCACAAATACCTAAGGTTCTTGGCTTTGGGACAGCATTATCAGTTCAGAGTCCTTCCCTTTGGACTATCCTCGGCGCCATGAGTTTTTACAAAGTGTTGTGCAATTCTCGCAGTGCATCTCAGAAAAATCGGAATACAGGTGTTCCCATATCTGGACGATTGGCTTCTAGTAAGCCCTTCCAGACAGGGAACTCTCGATGCCGTAGCCACGGCTTCACACTTTCTCACGTCAATGGTAGTCCTGCTAAACCTAAAAAAATGCAGCTGCAGCCCTCCCAAAGGCTGCTTTTCATAGGAACCCTTCTGGATACCTCCTGTGTGAAAGCATTTCTTCCAGAGGACAGGAGGAGCGATATCTTTCAGATGGCCTGATACATACGAGAGAACAGCTCGGTTTCAGCTCTCACGATGCAACGGATACTAGGTCTCATGGCATCCGCGGTGTTCACTGTACCCCTAGCATGCCTCCACATGAGAACCTCTCAATGGATGCTCAGTACTCAGTGGTACCTGACCACTCACCCTGAGTCTTTTCTCATCAAGGTGACAGAACCTCTGAAGAGATCACTCACCTGGTGGTCGCAAGAGGACAATCTTCTGGAAGGGTATCCCTTTGCTCCTTTGGATCGTCAGATTTGCATTACCACAGATGCATTCCTGATGGGGTGGGGAACTCACTGTCAGACTCTCCACACTCAAGGTACGTGGACTCAGGATGAGTCCCAGCTTCACATAAATGTCTTAGAAATGAGAGCCTTCCTTTATGCAGTCCGGGCTTTGAAGGACATTCTCTGTCACAGGAATATTCTCCTTCAAACAGACAACAAAGCAGTGATGTATTACATCAACAAGCAGGGTGGTGCTCACTCGTACCCCTTATGCAGAGAAGTGATAAGAGTGTGGGAATGGTGCTTGGAGCACAAGGCTCTAATTCAAGTGGTCTACCTGCCAGGAGTGCAGAACGAACTGGCAGACCGTCTCAGCAGAACAGAGACAGATCTTCATGAATGGTCTCTCGACTCAGCCATAGTTCAGTTACTATTCGCAGAGTGGGGAACTCCAGACCTGGACCTTTTTGCATCCCCACTCAACACAAAACTGCCTCTCTCTTCTGTTCCAGAAATCCAGGGCCTGGCATTTTCTGTCAGGATGTGTTCAGGCTGCAGTGGACAAAACGCTTTCTATATGCCTTTCTGCCTCTTCCTCTAATTCAGAGGGTACTTCTCAAGTTCGAGTCCCGGGGGACAAAATGATCCTCATTGCTCCCTTCTGGCCTCGACAGATACGGTTTCCACTACTCAACAGTATGTCGGAAGCCCCTCCAAAACCACTTCCCCTTCAGACAAACCTTCTGACTCAGGGGCCTGTGGTCCATCCCAACCTGAGGTCACTTCACCTTCATGCTTGGCTCCTGAAAAGATAGAAGTGAACAGGTTCAGCGTCTCTCGAAGGGTTTCAGATATTCTTCTGGCTGCGCGCAAGCCAGCCACTAGGAAAACTTACACAGCTAAATGGAAGCGTTTTTCACTCTGGTGTGCAAAATCCTCTTTGAACCCTTTTCCTGACCACCAGATAAAGTTTTAGAGTACCTCTTAGACCTCTCAAATTCAGGTCTGCAATACTCTACAGTTAAGGTTCACCTTTGTGCCATCTCAGCTTATCATGAGCCAGTACTTTCCTTGTCACTGGCTCAGTTACCTGTGGTTAGAGGTTTCTTAAGAAATTCTGCATACCAGGACCTCCAATAAGGCGTCAGTCGCAGCCTGGGACATTAATCTTGTGCTAGGCGTGCTCACTCAAACCTTTCAAGCCTCTAGCTACCTGTGAGTTAACATTTCTCACTTGGAAAATGGCCTTTCTAGTGGCCATTACCTCAGCCTGCAGGGTCTCTGAGATACATGCCCTAGTCACAGATCCCCCCTCCATATCGGTGTTTCATAGTTCTTAGGACCCATCCTAAGTTTCTCCTAAGGTTGTTTCAAATTCCACCTAAACCAACCTTTGGTCCTTCCTATTTATGCGAACTTCCAAAATGAAGGAGAGCGTTTGTCTTCATTCTTTGTATGTCAAGAGGCTTTGTGCTTCTATCTAGATAGAACAAAGATTTCCAAAAGCTCAACAACTGTTTCTTTCCTTCACGAGATCCAGCTGGGTCAATCTGTTGTTATCAGATGCATTTCAGCATGGGTGGTGGCATGCCTCGCCACTATTATTCCATGGCACAGGATAAGCTGGAGGGCAGAGTGTACACTCACTTTACTAGGCGGTCAGCATCCCTAAAATCTGCAATGTGCCCATTGCAGACATTTACAATCGACTACCTGGCGCCAGTGCATACTTTTGTCAAACATTATGCCCTGGATGTCCATGCCAGATGACGTCTTTCTTTGGCAGAACCATCCTTAATGGACTACTGTCCTAAAACTGTGAGCTCTTGGTCTCCTGCCACCCTCTTGGGGGATTATTAGCTTGGTACTCTCCCATTAGTGTGAATGAGTGGTGGAGACTTTATGTCTAGGAAGATATGGAAATTACATACCTACCGTAATTCTTGATCTTCTTGGATGAGTCTCCACCTCTCATTCACCACCCTTCCATCCCAGTGCGCCCTGTTGTTGGTCTTCCTCCCTCAATCTTTAGGCTGTGAAGACTTCTGTGTTGACCCTTCTTACATGGGTGATCTGGACTGTCTTGTGTTAGTTTTTTTTTTGTTAGGCTATCCTTCTAAGTTGGATTCGCTGCACCTCCTCGGGTGGGGGTGGATGCGGAGGCGGTTGGAGGGTCGGCACGAGATAGTCATTACCCTTGCGAGCTGAGGCTTGCGATTGCTGCTCCTCGCGGCTCCATCTCTGGCGCCGACCCTCAAGCAAAAAAGTTTGCTCCCACTGGGTCCTAGTGCCTCTGGCGCAGATCCAGTTAGTGTGAATGAGTGGTGGAGACTCATCCAAGAAGATCAAGAATTATGGTAGGTACGGAATTTCCATTTTTTTCTTCTCTTTAGCCTTGGTGTCCCCAGAATTGGGGCTTCTCCATTTTCAGGAGTTTTTTCCCTTCAGCGTGTACTTCTCAAGACACTCCTGGGGAGTCTGAGGGAGTTTCCTTCCCTGTCTCTTTCTGTTTTTCCACACGAACATGTCACACCCTTCTTGCAGGGGCTCCTATACTAATACTCAGTCATGTGGCTGTACACTAATTTTTTCCTACACCTAGTCGGGGCTCTCTCCTCTTCGGAACAGATAATGTTTTTCCTCTTTGGGGACGATCTGTCAGCTCTTGGCTTAGGTTGTGATTAAGTAGATAGCTAGATGGGAAGGAAAATCTGCCTTTCAAAAACAAGCTGTTCAGATGGTTCATTGTGCCATAAAAGCAGCCATTAACAAAAGGATCCTTGCTCCCTTGTTAGTCTTTTTAGGGCTGGTAAGCTCAGGCCAGTTTCTCCCAATGGTCGTGGCAGATTCTCCCTTTCCTTCCTGCTATCCTTTTCTTCTTCTTTTTCTTCTCTTCTACCCTTATCTTTTCTTTTATCAGAGCCGCCCGAGGAGTGAGGCCCTGCGGTCCCTTAGGGTAGGGTTCTTCTTCTCTGTCCTCTCTCCGACTTATTCCTTTTTCAGTTTATTTCCTTTCCTTTGTCTATCCGTCGGCTTCCTTGCCTCGCTCTTCTTTTCCTAACCTATTTTTGCCTCTCCAGCTTTACAGAACTGGGATGGAGGAGGAGGAGTCCACGGCACCTAATGGCTGCACCTCGCGCACCACGTAGTGTGTTCCACTCGTGGACAGCGCCCTCCTCCCCCACCAAAAGCTCCCGTGGTGGGTGCACGCATCCCGCTTACACCCAACAGTAATAAATGGTGAAGATACAAGAAGATCAAAATTATGGTAGGTATGTAATTTTCATTTCTAGGAGTGGTATATGATGATCATCCATGGACCCACACAGCCTCTAGCTTTAACACAACACTGCTTCCATCGAGCAAGATTTGGCATAATGGGGTGGTGCCAAGGGAGTTTCCATTTGGGTAGGTGGGAGGAGCCAGCTTGAAGTCATTCTGGCCAGAATTAAGGGAAACACAACTGCCAGAAGTGTGGATGAACATCATTTACCACTCCTAGAACTACTGTTGCAGGTGAGTAACCTGTTTCTTCTGTGCATGGGCACATGAGGTCTTGGACCCAAGTCCCTCCCTGTCTTCCTGTGGGGACACTGGTGGCCAGTTTCATCTGGGGCAGCTCTTATAGAGGCAGTGGGTATGGCGTCTGTCTCATTTGCCTCTTCTTGCAGAGCCAGCCGCGGGCCTAGGACTGGAGGCATCGGGCCATGATCGAGACCTTCCAGCCAGGTAGAGCATCTGGCCCGTCAGCAACCTCCAGGTCCTTGCTGATGACCGGGCTGCAGCGCCTGTTCCGCTGGCTGCACCCATATTCAGTGTCACTGTTTTGGGACTGGCCTGGTACCTTTGCCAGCCACTCCGATGCCGGCTGGACCTTTGGTGCCAGGATAAGGCCCTTTGCTGTTTGCCCGATGCTGAGAGAGCCCTGGGCACTGGGCCCAGTCTCTTCAACAGCGCTGCCTCAGTGCGGTTCCTCTTCTGACAGTGCTGGTGGTGTTTGTGTTGCCAACTCCTAGGGCTGGGTTAGGGAACTTTAGGTCCACTCCTCTACCAGACACCCTTCCTGGAGAAAATCTGGAGCTGGATGAGTCTGACCCTGAACCCATTGTTTCTAAAGGCAGTGATGATGACTTTTTATAACCAGAATAATTAGACCCCAGGCCCTTCTCTTGCTCCCTGGAAGGACATTTCTTTTCAGGCTATCCTTTGCAACATGTATGCAACTCTTGGTTTTGAGCTTTCTGCCATTGACCCTGGGAAACATCTCCGCCTGGAGTGGGCTTAACATTTCCACCATGCTGGTCAATCTCATACTCCCTATTCCCCCACGTAGAAGATTCTGACGCTCTGTGGAGTAGACCTGCATCTGTCCTGTCTGTAAGACCGTAAGTAAACTGTCTCCAAGGACAGGCTTATCCTTGCTTCCCATCCTATTGCTGACAAGATTGTCATTTTGGCTGAGAATGACAAGGCCATTCTTCCTCTGGAAGTCACTGCGCATCCCATCAGTAAGGAGTGGTGCAAGATAGACACTGTGGGGAAAAGGGGCATTCATTGCTGCTACCCTTAGCATGAGGATAGTCAGCTACCAGGGACATTCTTCAAGTATGAATATACCCTTTGGACCTATGGCCTCCAACAGAATCCTTGCCTGAATCGGAGACTAAGCACAAGATTCTTCAGACCATTACTCATTGCATTGTGTCTAACAGTCAGCAGTTAAAAGCAGCAATGGATGCGTTGACACTGCCTCACGTTCTTCTGCTGCAGGAATTTGTATTAGAAGACACTCCTGGATTCAGATATCTGGCTTCTCCAGTGACTTCCAACAACAAGTTATGAATGTTCCCTTTGATGGTTCTTGCCTGTTTGGACAGCAGGTAGAACAGTCTCTTGAGGCCTCCCAGAAAATCAGGACGACCATCAAGACTTCTAGGCCTGCTCATTCCTTTCCTCAGAGAAAGCAGGGGCAAAGCTTCTACCTCAATAAGCAGTCCTTTAGAGGCAAAGGCAAAGGAGCTCAAATCAAAGTCTCAGCCTCCCCAGCCACAAAAGTAAGCGCAGCTGAAGGCACATGCCCCAAAAGTGCCTAGTGCCACTCTCTGCTATCCCAGCCCAGTCTTGACTCACATACCTGATGCAGACCTCTCCTCTCCACGGGGGACTTAGTTTTATTGTCAGTGTGAATTCATCAGGATAGAGAAGTGGGTTCTCAGGAGCATCCGGGAGAGATACTTGTTCAGTTTTACAGAACACTCTCCAGATTATCCATCCAGAAAGCAACCCCTCCTGTCGTGTCACATATCAGGGCTTCTCACGAAGGAGATTTCGGGCCTTTTGATCAACAGGGCAATGGAAGTAGTGCCAGAGGCAGAGGGCAACACAGGCTTCTACTCATTGCTTCCTCATTCCAAAAAACTCAGTGGGCATGCCCCCCACCATTCTTGATCTCAGAAATTTGAGCAAATTCATGCAGCGAGAGAAATTCAGAATAATCTCTCTGCAGATCTTCCTACCACTCCTGTAGCCGCAAGATTGGCTGGCTTCCCTGGATATGCAGGATGCTTACCAACATATCCTGGTCCACCCCAGCCACCACAAGTTTCTACGCTTCATGGTACTAGGTCAGCATTATCAGTTCCGGGTCCTGCCCTTTGGGCTGTCATTGGCACCACAAGTCTTTACAAAGTGCTTTGCCATTCTTGTGGCACACCCTTGAAAACTCAGAAGTTTTTCCATACATGGACGACTGGTTACTAGCCAGTCCATTCAAGCAGGAGACAGAACAATCAATGGCCACAGCCTCTCACTTCCTTACCTCAGTGGGAGTCCTGTTGAATCTGGAGAAGTCACAAATTCAGCCCTCTCAGGAGCTTCTCTTCATAGGGGCCCTTCTGGATACCACCAGAGTCAGGGCCTTTCTTCCTTCCAGAGGACAGAAGGAAAGCCATCCTTCAGATGGCTCATTTCATCATGAAGCGCAAGTCTGTTCAGGCTTACTCCATGCAATGCATGTTAGGCTTCATAGCCTCCTCCATCTTCATGGTGCCTCTGGCTCGGCTATACATGAGCACAACTCAGTAGATGCATAGCAAGCAGTGGTCTCCAGCAGCACATCCTCAGTCTTACCCCATCAGAGTGATGAAGCCCTGCTTCGATCACTTGCATGGTGGACATAGGCAGACAATTTCCTCCAAGATCTCCCTTTCTCTAAGCCACAACCTCAGGTAACCCTCACCACATATGCGTCTCTGCTGGCATGGGGAGCCCATTGTCAGGACTACCATACTCGGGGAGTTTGAAGCCCTGCAGAGTCCCATCTCCACATCACTGTTGGAAATGAGAGCAGTCCTCTACACCCTGTGGGCTGTTGTGGACTTTGTCAGCCACAAGGTAATTCTCCTCCAGATGGACAAGTCTGTCATGTAATACATGAACGGACAAGGGGGGGGGCACACTATTACCCTCGATGCAGAGAGGCAATGAGTGTGTAGGAATGGTGTCTAGAACAGGATGTTCTGGTCTAGGTAGTTTATTTGCCAGGAGCTCAGAACACTGTGGCAGATGAGCGCAGCCAAACAGAAGCTGATTATCACAAGTGGTCGTTGGTGCCAGGCATTGTACAATCTCTGTTCAATGAGTGGGGAACCCCAGATGTGGACCTTCTTGCATCCCCCCTCAACGCCAAACTGCCTCAATTCTGCTCCAGAAATCCAGGATGTGGTGTTTTCTGTCAGGGTGTATTCAAGCTGCGGTGGAAAAATCTTTTTTCTGTACTCATTTCTGCCTATCCCTCTAGTTCAGAGGGTACTGCTCAAGCTGGAGGCACATGGGGCAAGGTGATTCTGATTGCCCCATTTTGTCCTTGACAGATATGGTTTCCCCTGCTCAACAGGCTGTCAGTCAGTCCTTTGAGAGCCCTCCCTCCCTCTCAGGACAGATCTACTGATGCAGGGGTTCCCGGTCCACCCCAGTCTGCATTCCCTTCACTTCCAGGGCTGGCTCCTGAAGAGATAGAAGTGAGCAGGTATAAAGTATCTCACAAGGTCTCTGAGGTCCTTCTGGCTGCATGCCTATAAATGAAAATGGTTTTCTGTGTGGTGTTGCAAAACCCATATGGACCCATTCCAGTGCCTACTACGACAAGGTTTCAGAGAACTCGTTGGACATTCCTGATGCAGGCTTGCAATATTCTAAAGATAAAGTCCATTTGTGTATTGTTTTAATGTACCACAAGCCTTTACAGAACTCTCTTTGGCCCAGCTCCTCTAGTTAAGAGGTTCTTGAAGGGCACCTTGCTGACAAGGCCTCTAGTCAGGAAACCTGTAGTTGCCTGGGATATCAACCTTCTATTGGACATGCTCACATGTAAGCCCTTTGAGCCCCATGGCTATGTGTGACCTCAAGATTCTAACTTGAAAAATTATTTTTCTAGTGTCCACCACATCTGCCCGCAGAGTCTGAGATTCATGCTTGGTCATGGATCCTGCGTATACTGTTTTCCATAGAGACAGGGTGGTTCTTTGCATACATCTTAAGCTTTTACTTAAGGTGGTGTCAGAGTTTCACTTAAATCAGCCTCTGTTGCTGCCTGCATACTTTTCTAACTTTCAGAATGAAGAGGAGCACACACTCCATTCTCTGGATGTTAAAAGAGCCCTTGCGTTCTACCTAAGTAGAACTAAGGACGTCCAACAGTCTGAGCAACTCTTCATTTCCTTTGACCCTAATCGGATGGGTCACAGTCAAATGCATTTCTGCAGGGATTGACAGTTGCCTTCGTGACTGCTGTTCATATGGCACAGGTCAAGCTGGAAGGTCAGGTATGTGTCCATTCCACCAGAGCGGTTACTACATCCTTGGCAGAGATTCACTCTGTACCTGTCGCTGTTACTTGAAGAGCTGCCACCTGGCACACAGTGCACACCTTCATCAAGCACTGTGCCCTGGATATCCATGCCAGGCAGTATGCCTCCTTTGGCTAGACCATCCTTAATGGACTTCTGTTCTGAGTGAATTTCATCTCCTACCACCCTGCCTAGGAGACTTACATCTGAGCTTGGTACTCTAACCCATTAGTGAGTCAATGATGAAAATTGATTCCTGGAAGATACAGCAATTACTTACTCACTGTATTTCTTGATCTTCTAGGAATATCTTCACCATTGATTCACACACCCACCCTCCATCCCGGGCGTACTTGTTCTGTGTGTTTGCTCTTCACCCTTATTTGAGTTTGGGCTGTGAAGACACTGTATTCTTTTGTTGACCCTTCCCATGGGTCACAAGGGGTATCTTATGCCATTAGATTAAGTGCACTAGTGTTAGGTTACACTGCACCTCCTGGGTTTAAAAAAAAAAAAAAAAAAAAAAGGTACTGAGGCACTTGCGGGCCAGTGCCGAGGTAAGCCATGCAGCCCAAGCTAGTCTCGCGCTGCCTACCTCGGTGCCGGCCCTCCTGAAATGTTCTGGCTCCAGCAAAGCCCCAGTCCCTCCGACTCAGAACCCTTTGGTGTGGATCAGTAGTGAAGATAATCCTAGAAGATCTAGAAATAGGGCAAGTACATAATTTTATTTTCAGCGGTTCAGAAATTACCTAGGAATCAGCAGCTTTCTAAAATGTGCTTTAATTGGGTTCCATAGCTAGGTAATCACAGAGGAGCAAAGCAAAAATTATAGTGCTGATTCTCCAAATGCTCACGTGGACTTGGATGGCATTTGTTATATGTTTGTAGTGTTTTTGTTTTTTGTAGTCCATTTTCTTCTCAGAGAAGATATGTACTGAGGAGGGTTGGGGCTGGTTACACTATACCACCAGCTTGAGCACAGCGCCTTATATTGGTTTCCATGTGGTATCTGCAACCCTAACAAGTTCTGGTTCTATTTGGGTTCATGTGCTTCCAGCACTAAGACCAAGGAGTTTGGCTCTATGTAAAAGATACTCAAGATCAGGAGTCACTGATGAGCAATTTTCCTTTTTCTTTTGTGACTTGTGACCTGTGTCAGAATTGCCTAACATATTAGGCCGTCGGTAGTAACCTCATGTAATGGACCGTTTTAAAATGTGTTTATTTTTTTAGTGTGTATTCATTACCAGAAATATTGCCATTTGTACTTTTGTTTACTTCGTGTTTTTCTCCATTTCCAGGAATCACCCTGTCTGAATATTTCCGAGATATGGGCTATAATGTCAGTATGATGGCCGATTCTACCTCTCGATGGGCTGAAGCACTCCGAGAAATTTCGGGCCGTCTCGCAGAAATGCCTGCTGGTGAGTTTGATGCCTTGCTGCAGTATAAGGGTTTTCCAGGGGATAAGTATTGGTTTAACTTTCTGTACTTGTTTCTGTTTGCTGAGAAAGTTGCAGCACGGCAGCCTGCTGTTTGTTTCTATGCTGGGTTTTCATTATCTTTCAGGGATGCTAATGTGCTAGACCCTGTACTGCCGTATCCCAACCTCCCGTGATTCTTCAGTGTTCTAGGGACATGGATATGTTGTTCATCCATACTTTCTGGCAGGTATCCTTGCCGCTTTAAGTCTTGCCGGAAGGTCTTCAAGTTGGCTTCTCCCACCTACCCGGGTGGTAAAACTCTCGGCTCCGCCCCATGACGCCAGATCTTCCTTACCGCTTGGAAGCTCAGGTTCCCTCCTTAACGCTCTGTGTATAAGACTGGTTCCTATTTCTTCGGTCTACGCAAAATTACTTTTAAAGTTTTCAAGACTTGGTCATTTATTTCCCTCGCGACTGCGATGGACCAATCGACTCCCGGTTTTGGAGGTGCCCATGCGGGTAGAAGATGTCTCCAGACGGATCCACACTCACGTGCGTCTGCTTGGGCGCAGGCATGACCCGCAGGCTTGCGACCTGTGCTCTTCCTTTTAGGCCTACGTCCTGGAAGACTGCGCCGGCCGTTTACAACTTGGGCGCCCTGAGAAACGTTACTCTCCGGTAAAGTCGAAGGAGGCCCATTTGGCGGTTTCCAGGGCGGCTGGCTCGGCTGAACAGGTTGAGCAGATGATCGCCCTCGAGGAGGAGGTGGCGCAGGCCGCATCCTCGTCTACCTCGGCCGCGGCCTTTATTCCGCTCTCCCTGGGATCCTCCTAGTCAGCTTCTTTTAAGGAGCTCTGTCTGTCCCTTTCCACTAAGGGAGAGGGACCTACATCCTCAGGGCCTTCCTCTCGGTCCAAGAAGAAGGACCACAAAGTTAAGTCCCTCCATCGACGCTCTTGGGAGCGGGAGAGTCCCTCTCCCAGTAGTCGACCATGCGACTTCGATCGATCCGCCCGACCGGCCACTGGCCTCACGGTGTCCCGTCAGGTCAGTTGGCGAGACTCCCGTCGGCATGATCGAGATTTTTCTCAACCCGTCGGATGGGCTATCGACCGGTGAAGCCGGAAACCCTCACTCCCCGGTTCCCCCGGTGGAGATTGAGGTTTCCGTGGGCTTGCCTGTGCCTCCGGTTCCGGAGTCCACGGTTGAACCTTCCGAGCCGAGGGGAGAGCGGGTTTCCCCCGCCCTGCCCCAGAACCCTCCTCGGAAACGCCAAGGTTCTCGGTCTCGTTCTCGGACTTCTTCTCGGTCCAGCCGATCCACGTGATAAGGCGGTCTCGATACCGTAATCGCTGCATAGCCCGCTGCGTCCTTGTCTTCCTCCTCGGGCACGAGGAGGCCCGATGCAAGTTGCGTCGGCGCTACGAAGACCTCATGTGGCAACAGCTCCATCTGTCCGGGAGCAAGCCGACGTCGTTGCCTTCCTCGGCTATCAAGTGGCTGTCACCGGAGCGGTCGAAGCAACCCCTCGCTCTGGCCGAGGCGCCTGCTCCCAGGCCTGTTGCTCGACCAAAACCGGCTGCCCCACTGATTCTGGTGGAACCTCCACCTCCACAGCCGTTGTTTGGGGCCCCGACCAAGAATTCTCGGTCGGCCCAGGGTCTGCCTCATAGGCTGTCTGTCACCCTCACTCCCGATCGCCCTCGGCAGGTGGAGGGTGGCTCAGGCCCAAGGCAGCTCTTTGCGGACTCTTCCGGGTCCAACGACGATTCCTCCCTGTTTTCCAGGCGGGTCGACTTGGAGTCCTCCAGAGGTCAGTCGCTGGACGATAGCCCATCGTCCATCATGGGTTTGCTTAGGCTCATCTCGGAGTCCACCAGGATGCAGCTCGAGCCCGTATCCAAGCGGGCCAAGTATCCCCTCATGGAGATATTGGACCGAGGGGATTCTCCCATGGAGGCCTTTCCGGTGGCCGAGGCCATTGTCGGCCCGGTCTTGGAGCTCTGGCAGCGCCCTGCTTCCTGTCCTGCGCCCTCGGCCAGATGGCGAAAATACGCCGTCCCTACCGGTTCCTTGTCCGGTTTTTCGGAACACCCCTCGGCCGAGGGGTTGGTTACCGACAGTGTCTTCCGGCGTGCCGGAAGCACCAGGGACGTGGACAAGCCTCCCGACAAGGAGTCCAAGAAGTTGGACTATGCCGGCGCAAAGTCTACGCTGCGTCCTCCCTTGGCCTTCATCAGGCCAGCTCGGCCATGCTGATGGCACACTTTTCTCACGCCTTGTTGGGCTCCCTGGACGAGGTAGTCCCTCATCTCCCGGCTGACCTGCAGACCACGGTTAAGCAGGTGCGGGACCAGGGCAGGGCAGTGGCCAAGCAGCAACTTCAGACTGCTTTGGACATCGGTGACTCATGTGCCAGGTCAGTCGCGGCCGCAGTGGCTATGTGCCGTCGGGCATGGCTGAGGATATCCACCTTCACAGCAGATACCCAGCACAGGTTGGCGGATGTCCCTTCCTGGGGACCGACCTCTTCGGCCCTGGGTGGAAGGTCACCTCCGAGGATCGAAAAGTCAATGCCACTCTGGACTGGTCTCATCTGCCCAGAGGACAAGGGCCGCAGACCGCACCCAGTGCCCTTTCGTCCGCCTGCGCCTGGCGTGCACATCCGCGCCCAGCAGCATCAGGGCCAGCAGGCTCGCACTTGGCATCCCAAACCCAAGCCCGCAGCTTCCTCTTCCAGGAAGCAGGGAGGTTAAGGCCCAGGAGGTCCCTCGGCCGGTCCCTCCTCCAAGCCTGCTCAGTGGCGGGTTGAGAGGTACCCCCAACCTCGTCACCCCACCCCAGGTTCCCCTTGGGAGGCGGCCGCCACTTCCTTTCCTCGCCTGGTCTGCTATCACCACAGACCCGGTGGGTGTTGGAAGTGGTGGGAAAGGGCCTGCCTCTGGAGTTCGAGCAGGCCCCGCCCTTCCGAGCCATTGCCTCCCCCAGAGGGCCTCGGGGTCCGCAGCCTCGCTGTCGGCTCACCGAGCCAACATCGCTCTGCTCCTCGAGAAGGAGGTGATTAGAGGTGGCGGACCCTCCCTCAGACCCGGGGTTTGTATCCAGGTACTTCCTGGTCCCAAAACGGACGGGGGGCTGGCGCCCCATTCTCGACCTGCACGACCTAAACAAGTTCTTAAGGTCTCAGACCTTCAGGATGGTCACTCTGGCTCAGATAATACCATCCCTGGAACGAGGCGTGTGGTTCTGCTCTCTGGACCTACAGGACGTGTTCTTTCACGTCCCTATCCGTCCGTCTCACCAGAGATTCCTTCACTTTCGAGCAGAGGGATCCTTTTACGAGTTCCGAGCCATGCCCTTAGGCCTTTCTCTTGCTCCCAGGGTCTTCACCAAATACGTGGCAGTGGTGACAGCATTCCTGCGGTGCCAAGGGGTCCAGGTGTACCCTTACCTGGAAATTGGCTGATAGCAGCCCCCTCCAGACAGGAGGTGGAGCGGTCCAGAGATCTGGCCCTCCAGGTTTGCTCTCAGATCAGCCTCCTCATCAACGAGGCCAAGTCGGAACTCGGACCGAAGCAGGTGATTCTTTTCATCGGGGCAGAGCTCGACTCTCTTCGAGCCAGAGCATGGCTCCTGGTGGACAGGGCCGAGGTTCTTTCCTCCTTTGCCCAATCATTTCTAGTTGGCACCGCGCCTGCCCGGGACTTCCTGTGCCTCCTGGGTCTCATGGCGGCCTGCACCAAGCGTGGTCCGTTGGGCCCGCTGGCACATCGTCCCCTTCAGTGGGGATTGGCCAGCCAGTGGTCACAATGCTGCGATCCATTGGACCAGCTAGTGACGGTGACCCAGGAGGTGTGGAACACTCTCCAGTGGTGGACCGTTCCAGCTCATCTGCAGGAGGGCATCCCGTGCGTCTGCCCCGGGCCGACGGTCTCTCTATCGACCGATGCCTCTCTGGTGGGTTAGGGTGCACATCTGGGGGAGCACAGAGCGCACGGCCTCTGGTCCCCTCGGGAGTCCCGATGCCATATCAACCTGCTGGAGCTTCGGGCGGAACGTCTAGCTCTCACCGACTTTGCTCTGTTTCTACGGGGTCAAGTGGTTCAGGTCCAGACGGACAATACCACGACCATGTACTACCTAAACCGCCAGGGCGGGACACGCTCCATGCCTCTGTGCAAGGAAGTTCTCCGCATTTGGTCACTCATGCGCAGCCTGGAGGCGGATCTCCTAGCCATTCATGTGGCAGGAGTCTCCAACACCCTGGCCGATGCCCTATGCCGGATAGGGGCTGTGTCTCACGAGTGGTCTCTCCTGCCGGAGGTAGTATACAAGATCTGTTCTCCCATTGGGGCACACCTCAGGTGGACCTGTTTGCCTCCAGGAGAATGTGAAGCTGAGGCTGTTCCATGCCTGCCCCCTCAGCAGGGCTCGCTGCAGGGGATGACTTCTCGAGGGCCATGGACCCTGGGCCTCTTCTCGCCTTTCCCCATTTCCTTGATCCACAAGGTGCTTCTCAAGGTGAGGAGGGACAAGGCGCAGGTGATTCTAGTAGCCCCGACTCTCCCGCCAATGCTGGTATCCAGATCTCCTCAGCCTCAGCTCCAGGCTCCCAAGGCAGCTTCCAGCTCGCCCGGACCTACTTTCAGTCAATCAGGGAAGGTGTTCCATCGGACCTTCAATCCCTGCACCTGACGGCCTGGTTCCTGCGGCTAGAGTTCCAGGCCTTGGGTCTTTCAGCGAGGTCTTCAATGTAGTTGAGGCGTCCCGTAAGGAGTCGACCAGGAAATGCTATGCCTTCAAATGGAAGACATTTTCCATTTGGTGTCAGGGCAAGGGCCTGGACCCTTCCTCCTGTTCCTTGGCAAGCATCTTGGACTATCTATGGTCCCTTTCTCAGCAAGGGCTTAGGTCGACGACCCTAAAGGTGCACCTGGCAGCCATCTCTGCTTACCGGGCGCGGGCCAGGAAGCAGTCGGTGGCGCAGGAGAAGGTGGTCTGGCGCTTTTTCAAAGGCCTTGATCACATTTCCCCTCCGGTGCGAGAACCTCCACCTCCGTGGGATCTACTGCTGGTATTGGCAAAGCTCATGGGCAAGCCATTGAACCAATGCACAGGTGTGATCTCTCTCACTGTCATGGAAGACCGCCTTCTTGGTGGCTATCCACGTCAGCCAGAAGGATGGGAGAGCCCAGCGCTGTCCCCGAGTCTCCTTACCTGGTCTTCCACAGGGACAAGGTTGTCTTGTGCCCCACCGAAATTCCTTCGAAGGTGGTGCGGAGTTTCACCTTAACCAGGTGTTGACTCTGCGGTGTTCTACCCCAATCACACCTCGGAGGCCGAATAAGGCTCCATACTCTGGACCCTAGAAGGGCACTCAGCTCACTATAAGGGCGCCGGCTGAAGTTCGGGAGAGGTTAGCCAGCTGTTTGTCACCTACGCTGAAGCCGCACCTGGCAGACCTGCAGCCAAGCAGACGATAGGCAGATGGGTCACTTCCTGCATAGATCTCTGCTATAGGTTGGCAGGCATGGAGCCTCCCAGAGGGATAAGAGCTCATTCTACCCGCCATACCGCTGCATCGGTGGCTGCTTCCAGGGATGTCCCTATCCAGGAAATCTGCAGGGCTGCTACCTGGAAGTCAGCACACACCTTCATCACCCACTACCACATCAACCTTGAGTCACGCCGGGATGCTGGTTTTGGGGCCTCGGTTCTCCAGTCTCTATTCCCTAAGTAGGGGGTGTGCGCCTTGCCTCCCTGCTCCCGGAGAACTGCTAGGAGTCTGCCAGACAGTGTGGATGAACAACATATCCATGTCCCTAGAAATACAGGTTACTCACCTGTAACAGGAGTTCTAGGAATGGTATATCTGTTGTTCATCCACACGACCCACCCGACCTCTCCGGCTTCGGCGCACTACCTGAGTTTCCAGCGGGCCAGATCTGGCGTCATGGGGCGGAGCCGAGAGTTTTATCACCCGGGTGGGTGTGAGGAGCCAGCTTGAAGGCCTTCCGGCAAGACTTAAAGTGGCAAGGATACCTGCCAGAAAGTGTGGATGAACAACATATACCATTCCTAGAACTCCTGTTACAGGTGAGTAACCTGTATTTTGTTCAACAAAGTCCCTTCAACCTATTTTCTCTATACCTGTGCAGTTTGTAAGCATGAGCAATGATTCCTCCTGCATCTTGCTAATTTCATCATAATTTCAATATAAATAACGTTTTCACTCTGTTTTGCCCTCATGTGAAAACTTGTTCTTTAGCACTACACATTGTTAATGGGTAATGTGTACCCCCTACTAGAGGAAATGACACAACCCATGGCTGTTAACAGCATAGAATCTTGGGCACATGAACATTCCGGACGACAACAACTCTCCAATCTTTGCTGTGCCATTGAATGGGAAACAGCATTGAAAGATGTTCCCTGTGTCAGTCTTCACCATTCATCACTGGTGTGTGGTTGGCCGGAGACAAGCACCCTGCGGGAGCTTTTTTTTTTTTATTATTATTTGTAGGCGGTAGGAGCCGGCACCGCTCATGAGGCCGACGCATTGTTGGCGCTCGTGGGCTGGCCAGTAACAGCCGTTGGCTCTTCCTCCACCTCAGTTCTGCTTTTCCTGCCATTGAGACAGCACATCGCCAGCAGCTCAGAATTTCCACTACGACATTGCTGCCCAAGTCCAACATTGAAGCCTTGTTACTTGGAGCCTTTGATCCTCGGGAACTCCTTCGACTCCGCCTAGGTTTTGCTGCCCACATGATGCCGTTTATCTTCCAGCCGGTGAGATCTTTCTTTTTTATTAAGTGACGTCGAGTCTATTACTGTTTTTTGTGTTTAGTTACTGTCGCATCATGCCTGGTCCTCGGGACAAGAAACATTTGAAGAAAACGGGTCGGCCTCCTATGTTTGTCTCCCTGTGGCCAACAGATCTCCATTACCGACCAGCATGATGTTTGCTTCACTTGCTTTGGACCCTAGCATGACATGGACTCCTGCAATGCCTGCTTCTCTATGGACCGCCGCATTCTGGAGCACCACACATTAAGCGTCGGCAGGGCTCCGCCAACTTTTGAGGTGGGGTGGTGGTGTTCTCGTCAATCAAGCGCAGGACACTCAGCCCTTCCTCCTGGTCCCTTCCCAGGCATCTTGCAGTCCAGTGAAGAGGGGCCTCATCTTCTTCTTGCCTTGCCATAGAAGATGTCTCTACCACGGGCTGGAGGTCCGGTCTGGCTCCACTTAGGGCTGTGCTGGGAGCACTGCTCTGGCAGTCACCTCTTTGGAGGTGCAGGATCCCCCTTTGTCAGGGCCCATGGCTATGGGTCGCGGTGTGGGACGTTCCTCAGCACCACCTATTGGCGCCACCTCAGATCCCAGGGCTGTTAGTGGCTCCGGTGATCGGAGCGATGCTGTGAGGGGTATGAGACCGGCTTGCAGTGCCGCAGGCAGGAGAGCCCTTGGGGCCACCGGTCTGGGGCTTCTCTGGATCGTCTCCTCTTCGGAGGCTGATCGAGACTGGCAGCCTGACTCCTCTGAGACAGAGGGTTCTCCATGGTCTTGTACTCTTGTGTCTCCTCAGGTGCTCCCTCCTGTGGCTCTGGCAACTGCAGCCCGCACCAGTTCCTCAGGCCGACAGCGGCTTGATGGGTCAGGTGCGGGCTGGTGGTCCTGCTGCTGCGGGGGCGGTGGTCCTGGCTTTGGGGGAAGAGTTGGTTGCCATCCCCTCTGTCACGGTCAAGACAGAACCTCCCTTCTCTGCTACTCTCCTTGGGGGGGTTCCTTGGCACAGGCTGCGAGGAAAAGGGCTTCCTCGGAGTTGACGGGGTGAGGGACGAGGTAGAGGCCCTGGCAGAGGCACGTCACATACGGTGACAGGTTTGCCCGTGCCTTTGCGTCTAGCGCCCCCTCTCCCAAGTCATGTTGGTCCTTCAGGTCCTTTGACTTGGGAACAGTTCAGATCCTGGGCTGCGGATTTCCCTCAGTATGGTAGGGCTATGGACGAACAGGTCTTTCGACCAGTTCCCACTCTGCAGCTGGAGTCTGACTCTGCAGGCTCCTCGGCCTCCTCATCTTCCTCCACTGAGGAAGAGGAGTCCTCTGTCCACGTATCCTCAGACACTGATCAAACCCAGTATCGGCATTTCCTAGAAAGGCTGGTCAGGGACTTGCATATTACCTACTTTGCTCATCACAATACCAAGTGTTCGATGCAAGCCTTCTTAGTCGAGTTCGGGGCACACCATTTGGTAGTCCCCTCCAGGCCAGTTCCTTTCAGGAGGCGTTGTACAGTACCTGGAAGCTTCCATATGCCACAGTTCCAGCCCCATGGACTGCCTGAGGTTGGATTGTGCACCCCAGGGGTCACCAGGCTCTCTACCTCATCCCACTTCGGGATTGATGCATCTGGGTACTTCTTCCGGACATAGACGTCCGGTCCGCGACTGACCCCCGGATCCTGACTCTGCGGAATGCGATCATCTGAAGTGGAGCGTTTTCTCCTCTGCGCGGATGGTACTATCCATTGTTTCACATCAGGCACACCACACTGCCTATAACGGGCTTCTGTGGGCAATGCTGGGCCAGGCGCTAACATCGTTGCCCAATTCAGAGGCTACCCAGCAAGCCATAGCCCTCTCTGCTGTTGGTCTGGAGCCGGCATGGCACCAGTCAAAGGGCATTTTATGGCCGCCAAGTCGCTTCATGACTTGCAGGGACAGCGATCTGCTTTAGGCAGATGGCATGGTTTTGCCTTTGAGGCAGTCACCTTTGGCCTCCTCCTTCTGGTGGACCCATCTCATTTCCCACAGGGTGAGATGGGAATTGCAGGGGCGCCTTCCTTCCCCCAGGGTATGGGGGACTCCACCTTGCCCTGATCAGTCCCAGGCCTACCTGGCCAGTGGAGGGCCCCCTTCCCCATTTTCCGCATTGGGGGGGGCTGAGGGATGCTATTCTCTCAGGGATTTACTGGGTCCTCGGGGCTCGGTACTCACCTACTAGTGATGAATGGTGAAGACTGACACGGGAGATATGAAAATTACGTACCTACCGTAATTCTTGATCTTCCTGTGTATCTTCACCATTCATCACTGAATCCCCCACCTTCCCTTCACAAGGCCTCAATTCCTGAGCTGTGCCCCCCTCCTTCATGGGACTCTGCGGGGGGTTTTCCCCTTCCTTCTTTTGGTGGCCTTCTAGGAGACCTGTGAGAAGGTCTCAGAGGAGGGCCTCTGTCTGAGCCAATACAGGGACTTCTGGTAGGCCCTTCCCCCTTATCCTGGTTCTGACCTCGGGGGTCGGCTAATCCCCTGGGGTGCGCTGACCTTTGGGTCCTCTGGGATGGGGGGGGTTCTGGGGCTGACTGGAACTCCCTCCACCCTACCCTTGTTGTTCTAATCCTTTGCTGTCTCCTTCCCCTCGGGGAGGGCCACTATAGTGGGATTTCCCCCCGCAGAGCCTGTGGGTTCTCCTGATAAGCAGTAAATGGGGGTGGAAATCCTCTAATGGTTAAAGGTTTGAGAGAGGGGCCTTACCTATCTTGGCAGGATTCTTTCGGGTCCTCGAATTCTTACCCTCTGGAAGATCTGCCCTGCCAGCTCTCATCCTGGATGGGTCTCCCCCAAATCCCTTTAATTCTCTCTCTCTCTTTCCCTTCCCGCCCTTCTGGCCATCCAGGGACTGGGGCCTTTTCGGCCCATAACCTTTCAGGTCCTCCTCCTCCCGCTCTGCCTCTAATCGGCCTGTTTCTTTTTCAGTTTACATCATTTCCTTTTGCTGTCTCTTGGGTTTCCTTGCCCTGCCCTTATTTTTCTCTGTCTCCTGTTTTCCCGTCTCACCAGCGTGCAGAACTGAAGTGGAGGAGGCCAATGGCCTTATGGCCAACCTGCAGCGCCCTTACAATGCGTTGGCTCTCATGTGCTGCCCTCCCCCTCCTACAAAAATAAAAGCTCCGCTGGAGTGCTTATGTCCCGGCCAACCACCCACCAGTGATGAATGGTTAAGATACACAGGAAGATCAAGAATTACAGTAAGTATATAATTTTCATTTCTGTGAAAAAAAAAAAAAAATTTCCTTTTGGTGTTTGTTCTTTGGGGCTGCAATTCTGCATAGCAGGTTGAGGCTGCCTGGTGACAGGGAGCACCCCTAAATTTAAAATCCACGCCTGTTAAGCTGTGGCTTTCAAACGGGCTAACCTGCCTTTTTTTCCCACTTCCACTGCCTGTCTGTGTGTGGATTGGGGGCCACCAGTGCCACACTTTCCTAAGGTGTTCAGTTTTAGCGGTCTCTGATCTCCTCCTGTCATGGTGCCTCAGGTAAGAACACTTTTTTCTTTAGGGGTGCCCAGTTAGAACAAAATGCTTCCCTGGACTAACGGTGCACAGGGCCAAGTATGAGGTATATTAGCTGGCAAAGGATTGTGGAGGTTCCCCTGACATACTGGTCCACATGGGTACCAATGACATTGAGGGAAATAGTGAGCTAGAGATACAGGCAAGGTTCAGGGAGCTTGCCAGGGTCTGTCATGATATAGGATGCACAATTTCCTTCTCGGAAATCCTGCCAGTGCCAAGGGCTAGTGGGGAACACAAGAGGAAGATTAGAGTGATAAACCAGTGGCTCAGGGAGTGGTGTGGGGCCAGAGGGTATGGGTTGATGGAGGATTGGGGGGAGACCTGGGAGGATAAGGGGCTGTATGCTAGAGATAGGCTCCATCTCAATTAGGAGGGGAAGGAAATCCTTAAGTTGAAAATAGAGGGGTTCATTGGTGAAAGGTGGGGTTTAAACTTGTGAAGGGGAGGAATGGGAGAAAAGGCTGTTGAGGGGGGTCCGATAAAGGAGGGACTCTGTCTCCACCCCACTGGGGAGCTGGAGGAATGCAGGAAAAGGCCAACTGGTAAGGTGCAGACCAGGGGAAGACAGAATCCCCACGGGAACACGAGCAGGGGAAATGGAAGTATAGGGAAAGGGTGGAAGGTAGTCCTGCTAAATGCCAGGAGCTTGGGCAATAAAATGCCTGAGCTCCAGGCAATGCTAACTGAGGGAGAGGTGGATATGGCAGCGGTCACTGAGACCTGGGCCACCGCAGGGCATGACTGGAACCTGAACCTGGAGGGTTACACCATGTTCAGGAAGGACGGGGAGGGAAGGGGAGGAGGGGTAGCAATAATAGTCAAAACTGCATTGCCATACGAGGCGGAGGGAACTGTGGAGGTGATTTGGGTCACCTTGATAACAAGGGGAAGCAAGAGAGTAAAAATAGAAGTGGTGTATAGACCCCCTGCGCTGGCGGAGGAGCTGGAGGAGAGTCTGGTGGCAGATGTTGGGAGACGGTGCAGATTGGGAAGGGGAAGGGTGGTGGTGTTGGGGGACTTAAACATACCAAGAACAGACTGGGAGACTATGACATCCTCGGTGGCCAGGGAACAGAGGTTGTTGGATGTCTTTCAGGATGCGTTCCTAACTCAGCAGGTGAGGGAACCGACCAGGGAGGAATGGATATTGGATGTGGTCCTGGCAGACAGTGACCAGATTGGGGCCTGAAGGTAAGGGATCTGTTGGCGGGAGTGACATGCCAGCGGTCTGGTTCTGCCTGAACCTAGGAGCAGTAGAAGGCTGCACAAAGCGGAGGTAACTGACTTCAGTGGGCGGATTTCAAGGAAATGGAAGGATCCTAAGGAGCACTTGGATGGGATTGGGCCAGACATGGCGCTGACAGTAAGTGGGAAATCATCAGGAGGGGTGCAGGATGCTACCAGCACCTGCAAGAGTAAGCAATACGGTAGGGCTCGAAAACCCTGCAGGTGGACCAGGGAGGTTCAGGAGGTGGTGAAGGGAAAGAAGGCGGCCTATAGGCAATTCAGGTGCTCAAGGAGTGAAAGGGACCAAGGGGAGTACGAGCTGATGGCCAGAACGGCCACTAGGGTGGTGAGGGCGGCAAAGGCAAGGAAGGAGCAGAACCTGGCCAGGGAAATTAGGAGAGGGAACAAGGGGTTCTTTAGATACATTGTGGAAAAACGAAGGGTGAAGGGGCAGATTAGCAGGATTAAAACGGGAGGGATGTGCACAAGACCCAGGGGAGCAGGCTGAGGTACTAAATGAGTACTTGGCTTCAGTTTTCACCAAGGAAAATGGGGGGGCTGTATCATACATGGGAGGAGACAGTGAAACTGAGGAGGAGGGGGACCCTTACCAGTCGGCAGGTCTGGGGAGGGGAAGGCATCACTGGCAGGTGTGGGGAAGGCAAAGCAGGGGGACGAGGTAGCGGAGGTGGAAATCACGGCAGAGAGAGTGAGGGAAGCCCTCAGGTCCCTTAAGACGGAGAAAGTGCCAGGGCCGGATAAATTACATCCCAGAGTGCTGAAGGAACTGGCGGATGTCCTGGCGAAACCCCTGGCGGAGCTCTTCAGCATCTGTCTGAGGACAGGGTAGGTGCCCCAGGACTGGAAGGTGGCACATATAGTGCCTGTCCACATGGGGCGGATCAAGGGAAGTGGCAGGGAACTACAGGCCCATCAGCCTGACATGGGTGGTGGGCAAGGTGATGGAATTCATTGTCAAGTAGAGACTAGGGTGGGGACCTGGAAAAGTTGGGGTGCCTGGACAATAGACAGCAGTGGATTCATTCCGGAAATCGCGTCAGACAAACCTAGTGGAGTTCTATGACTGGGTGGCGAGTGCCTTGGACCTGGGTAGACTACTGGGCGTCTTTTTCTTGACTTGACAAGGCGTTTGACTCTGTTCCTCATGGGGCCTGTTGGATAAGCTGGGAGAAATGGAGGTGGGGAACCAGATGATCAGATGGATGAGCAATTGGCTCCAGAACCAGACCCAGAGTGTCGTGGTTGGCGGGATAGTCTCTCATCCCCAAGGAGGGTCATTATTGGAGTCCCTCAGGGATCAGTTCTTGGGCCCCTCCTGTTCCAACGCCTATGTCTCTTGACATAAGGAAGGGTATCAAGAGTGAGATGAGTCTCTTTGCAGATGACTCAAAACTGAGGTGGTGGTGGTGGATGGGGGAGGAGGGAGGTGGCCTACAGGGGACCTGGAGGCTCTGAAAGGTGGTCTGGAAAGTGGAAGCTGAGGGAAATGCAAGGTACTGCACCTGGGAGCCAGAAACCCGGACCAAGTGTACACCCGGGGGGGGGGGGGATGCTACAAGTCTCGATGGCTGAGAGGGACCTGGGGGTGGTGGTGGATGTCAAGATGAACAACTCGGAGACTTGTAGGAGGGCAGCGGCAAAGGCCAACAGGATGCATCGCTAGGGGGCTCACCTCCAGAAGGAGGGAAGTGATACTCCCACTGTATAACTGCTTGGTGAGGCCGCACCTCGAGTACTGTGTGCAGTTTTGGAGGCTACATTTAAAGAGGGACATTGAACTCCTGGAGAGGGTCCAGAGGAGGGCAACCAAAATTATTTGGGGCTTGGGGGATAGGACCTATGGTGAGGGGCTCGAAGAGCTAAATATGTACACATTGGAAGAGAGAAAGGACCGGGAGGACATGATAGAGGTCTTCAGGTACATGAAGGGGGTAAATGGAGGAGCAGTCGGGGTGCTCCGAAGGAAGGGGGAGCAACTGGAGGGGGGGGGAGATTCAGGGTAGAAAGAAGGAGGTGCTACTTCACTATGAGGGTGGTGGAGCCATGGAATGCGCTGCCCAGGGGGCTGGTGGAGGCAGAAATGGAGGAGGAGTTCAAGAGTGGGTGGGACAGGTACAGGAGAAGGGTTCTGGAAGCAAAAACCAGTGCAGCGAGAATAGCTGGGACTGGGAATGGAGAAGCGGGGGCATCAAGGTCCAGCTCCCAGGATGGGAGAAGCTGACTAAGCGAGCAGACACGGAAGACCGTTACGCCTATTCTGCTGGTATTTTAGTATGTTATGGTTAGGGAATAGCACTTAGGGTATTCTCTGCATTTGTGTATCTGTCTTGGTGTCAGTTCCCTGCCCCCCTTCCCCAAAAGTTATAGGGTGTCTGTTGTGTTTTTATCCTGGTTACAGGCGCCTTTGAATGCTCACAGTCTAAAGATTTTGGGTTTTTGCTTTGAGTGGAATGTTGTTTGCCCATTTGTTACTGGAAGAGAAAAAAAAATGACAACTCCAGACAGTATTCCCTAGTTTTATTCTTTGTCCTGGGATTTATTGGCATATTATATTGGCACTATGGCTCATCAGTGACCTTTAGTGTTCAAACAATGTAAGACCTGCAAAAGGGTAATGTGACACTCTCTGCTGGGTTCCCATTGCCCCTGTTGTGTTACTCAAGTTAATATGTCTCTTACAGTCTCCTTCCCCCCACGGTCAGAATACCAAGCTGGGGAGGGAGGGGTCACTTGGTGTACTGGCTGCTGAAGTAGCAGAGCAGAATTGCATAAATCTTTGTTGTTGCTCTTAGTTGAGTTTTTGAGCCCTGATGTTCTGCAGGTCATCCCTTTCAACACACCAAACCCCAAGCTGGGCCCCTCAGGTCGGGGGGGGGGCACACAGGCATGTCCAGGTGCACTGGAGCAGGACAGGTCTGCTATTAGGGGTCTGCAGTCAGACCCCTACCTTGACCATACAGTGGGTAAGGAGGAGCATGTTGGGGATCTTGGGGAAACTCCTGACCCAAAGAAGTTACTTGTTGATGATTAGGAGGACGAGCCCTCTGATGAGGAAGGCGAGTGGACAGAGTCGAAGAGAAGGAAATCATTGTCCTGTCTGATAGCTGCAGCTTGTAGAACATTGCAGCTGAAGGAGGTGCAATCCATGGAGGCCTTAGTTGTGAATCCTATCCTGTATGCATCCTCCTCTGCTCCAGAGTGTTTTCCAGACTTAATTCACTGTGTCTAGATTATTGAGCAAGAATGGGCAGGTGCCGACCAGTGGAAATATCTGCGAAAACCCATGCTACTGTGTCTTCCCTTTTTTTTGTGGAAGAAAATACCCACAAGTGGGAAAAAACCCTCCCCTGGCTGGTAATGTGGTACATAACTCCGTAAGGCACACAACTGTCTCAGTTGAAGGGTCCTTGGCCTTAGCGGATATGCACAACAGAGTAGTGGATGTCCGTGCCTCCAACAGAGAAAACCCCCGCACCCTCCTATGCCTCCCTTTATTGTTGCCTGAGCCTTAAATGTATAGGTTATGACGTAGGGTTTCTTCGTTCCCCTGGATTCTGAAGAGGGTGAGCATTTAGTAGTTGGTATCTGTAGCCTCCACCTTCCTAGGGGATGCTACGGTGGAGAACGTGTGTATGTCAGCTCGTTCCACTTATCATATTGTATCTGCCATGCAAGGGTTATGGCTGCAGCATTGGGTAGTGGACCAGGCATTCAAGACCTGGTTGTTTGACTTAGCCTTTCAGGGAGGCTTGTTGCTTGGCTCCGGCGTGGATGACCTTTTGAGGGATATCCAGGATAAAAAGGGCCACCTCAAATTTTAAAACAGCAGAAGGCCAGCTCAACTTTGAAAAGTCAAGGAGGCAGCCAACAGAGTCAGTGTTGAGGGGTTTTCATCCCTTTCAGAACTTGAGGGAATCAAAGGGTAAAGGATTCTAATCTGGATTCAAGGGCAGTAGTGCCAGAGGAATTCTTGCCCAAAAACACAACAGGGTCCAGAAGAGGTGGCACCTCACAATAAGGCATGTGTGTCTATCTCCGCCTCCCTTCCCTTAGTGGAAGCTAGCTAATTTTATACAAGGTGGCCCCAGATAACGTCAGATGCTTGGGCTCTGGAGATTCTGGCCTTAGATTATGCAGTAGAGTTCTCAGCCATTCCCTCAAGGGATGTTTTCTGCCATCCTCTGTACCAGAGGACCCTGTGAAGAGACATGCAGTGTTGCAAACTTTGGATCTCTTGAAACAGATTGGAGCGATTGTTCCAGTGCCTTATGGCAAACAAGGCCAGGGATTCTCTCGATTTACTTTGTGGTTCCCAAGACATCTGGGGGTTTCAGACCTATTCTGAATCTGAAGCACCTAAATAAGTTTGTTCACCAAATAACCTTCAAGATGGAGTCATTATGGTCAATCATGCGGGCTGTCCAGCCAGGAGATTATCTAGCATTCATAGACCTGAGGGATGCATATCTCCACATTCCCATGCAGCAGACTGATCAGAGGTTCCTCAGGTTCATGGTCCTGGGGCAACACTTCCAGTACAAGGCATTCCCCTTTGGGCTGGAAACTGCCCCCAGAGTGTTCTCGAAGAGTCGTGAGGAAAGCTCTCTAGAATCACCGCAGACCCTGGAACACCTGGGAGCAGTGTTCAAGATGGACAAGGGGACGATCTTCTTGGCAGCCAGGTATGACACCTTGTTAAGAGAGGTTTATTGGTAGAGGAGCCAAATGTTGGCTACAGCTTACAGGCTACTGCGGATTCTGAGCCTCATAACGGCGACAATAGAAGTGGTTCTGTGGACTCGTCTTCACATGTGACCCCTCCAGATTGAGTTGGTGTTGGCTAGGACCCAACCTCAGAGGACTACCAGGCCAGGATCCCAATTTCCCCACTCTTGTGGCAGTCCCCTGAGTTGGTAGGTGAGTTTAGAGAATCTGAACAAGAGCTTCCCCTTGGAAGTTTCCCCAAAGTTAATTTTGACAACAGGTGCTAGTCTTTCGGGTTGGGGGGCAATGCTGGACCACATTCCCATTCAGGGGACTTGGTCTGTGCAGGAGCAGCACCTGCACATAAGCGCTGTAGAGATGAGGGCTGTGCACCTCACTCTTCATTTTCAAACTTGGGTGCAGTCAAAAGCCATGAGAGTAACGCACGCAATAGGAAGCTTTCTTCTGATAGCTCTGGAATGGCCTAGAAAGCCAGGGTTCTTGGACCTTCTATACCAAGGCACCAATCTGCATCCAAACCCGGAGCAGTGCAGCTCATGGTCTGGCTCATGAAAGGAGGGAGACCCTGAAGCAGGGTTTCTAAGCCCAGGAATCACTCATTATGATTAAACAAGTGCAGTCAGCCTTCAGCTTTGTACGCCCACGGAGAGATAGAATTTATGCAAATCATGAAACTCTAGTTGGCTTGTGCCAATTTCAAACTGGTGCCCCTTGTAACTGCTGCACTCTAGTGCTTCATATTCTTTATTCCGCCTGGAGAACTCTCTTCAACTTTTCTGCCAGAACTTTAATTTAGTCAATAAGTACCGCCTAATTACTTTTATATTTCATTTTGCTGTTCCTATATTTACTTATGTCACAAACCCACTCCTGAGGGTCCGGTCCACTGAGCTCACAGTGCCCACCCCTAAGTGCAGTCCGTGAGAGGGAGGGGGAAAACAGGATACCCTCTTCAAGTCCCTCTATAGTGCTCATTGGCTTCACAACTGAACACTCGCCACGAAGTCCCAGGGTCCCCTTTTTACTCTGGATCGGGGTACAATACCAGTCTCGAGTCTTGCAGCCAGATGTGAACCCTTCTTGGTTGTTTCACAAAGGGGGAACATCCAGGCATTACAACCTCTTCGAGGTAGTGTTGTAACCCTGATTCTGCCTTCTCCCACAAGGCGTGCAATAACCTGGTTCAAATCCCACCAGACTCTTCCTTGAGACTTTGGTATTCTCCCTATCTTTTATCCAGACTTTCCCTTTCAGACACTTTGTTCAGTTTGGTAGCTTATGATGGCACCCCTTAGCAATAACAGTTTAGTCACAGATTGTTACTGAAACATTCCACAATCACACACACAGTATGAGACAATCTCACTCAGGTAGTTTTCTTAAAAACAAAATGTTTTTACTAAATAGTTACTAATAATACAGTTACAACTAAAAGGTTTAAATAATGTTTTAGTCAGAGCATAACACAAAAAGTGAAATGTACAAAAAACACACTATGACAGTTGTCTGAAGTTCTCGTTAGTTTGTAGTGAATTGAAGTCCGTCAAAGTAAAGTGCAGTCCCTGGTTCTTAGTTTCTGAGCTGTGGCATTTTGCTTCTCTTGTGGTAAGGAGAAGTGTTCCTGAAGATGCTCCATGAAAATGAGAGAGAGACCCTGGTTCTCAAGCTCTTTATATAGCCTGTCAAAAGTTCTAGTTTGGTCCTAACCTTTTAGGCCAGTAGATGTCACTCTTGCATTTTCCCAAAAGTTTTATTAAGGTTCTGACATCACAACTTCCTGGCACACATGAAATAATCATGATATGTTTCCAGAGTTGAAACTTTGATGTCTCAGTATAATACCCTGTAAGTTAATTCACAGTATCCTGTCAAGAATGGCTATTTCCCAAACTCCTGTTTAACACATCCTGGGCTTTGAACTTTACAACAGAGGATAGCTTCTATCCATAACCTTAAAGTTTTATTACGTTTGCTTCCTTCAGTTAAGCCCAGAAGGCACCTCCGCTCCTAGAAGTATAATTTTAGGCTTCCTGCTACTAAAAATCTGTCCTTCTCTAGGTTACACGAATATCAGCCATTTTAAAGAAAAACAATTCATTCTCTTCATATTGGCATTTGAACATACACAGAAATCACATAAAACATAACATCATATATTTGTACATATAGCTGGCCAGGGGCATAGCTCCGTCACAAGTTATTTTCATTTAGTTCAGGAATTTTTTTTTCTGTTCCACACCGGTTCCGTGGAACCTCTAGGTTTAGCAGTTTATCTTTAGAAATATCTAGTTCTAGGATCGTGGATGTGTTCTATCCACACTGTTTGGCATGTCCTTTCCCTTTAAGAATCTTGCCGGAAAGTCTTTAAGCTGGCTCCTCCCATCCACCCGGGTGGTATATGCCTCTGCTCTGCCCCTTGATGCCAGATCTTCCTTTCCGCTGGAAGATACAGGTTCCCTCCTTACCGCTCTCATGCTTTGTGGGCCCTGGCATTCAAATCTACGGATTTACTCAAACTTAAACTCTTAAGAGTAGTAGCAAATTGCGTTGCCATATCAACCGCTATGGAGGACAAATCATCACCTGGTTTCCACTGCTGCCCGTGCGGACAAAAGATGTCTCGCACCGACCTGCATGCCACATGCGTGTACTGCCTGGGTGTCGACCATGACACTCAGACCTGTGAGATGTGCTGCACATTTCACCCGAACGTCTTAGACGATTGCCTCGCATGGCTTCAAACTGGGCAGACTGGAGAAACAGAATTCGTCGGTCAAATCTAAGGAAGCCCGATGGGTGGTCTCCATGGCTGCGGGGTCCGCTGAGCAGCTCGAACAAAATGAAGACCTTCAAGGAAGAGGTGACTTGGGCTGCGGTCCAGTCCTCGAGGTCCTCCTTCGTACCACTCGACTTGGGCTCCACCTTCTCTGGTTCCTTTCGAGAAATGTATCAATCCCTTCCCACCAAGGGCAAGGGGCCCTTGGGCGCGCATGTTTCTCAGTCCAATAAAAAGGACAAGGAACCGAGAGAAACTTTGTCTCACCAACGATGTTCCTGGGATCGTGAGAGATCTCTGTCCCAGGAATCACCTGTCTCAACTTCGGTCAAGATTGCGACCTCGGCCACTGGCTTCATGGTTCCCCTGTCAGGCCAGCTGGCACAGATGCAGGACGACGATCCATTTGAGATCATTCTCGACCTAGTTAATCCGTTGTCGCCTGATGAGGCCAACAACTCCTTATTCAGAACTCTGGTCCTGACTGTCACCAAAGAGGAGACCCAACTCTCTGGGAATCCCATTGGAGACCTGGTCCCTGACCAGGAGGAGCTGTGGTCCTCCCTGGCACTTTCTCGACCCCATCGATCTCCCCGATAGTCGAGGTCTCAGACTCCTTCGACGGATGGGCTGAAGAAGGCACACAAGCATGCTAAGAAGCAGTGCTGCCGCCATTATTCTTCTTCGTCCTCTTTGGATGAAGAGTGACTTCAACGGAAACTCCGTCAATGCTACAGAGAATTAATGTGGCAACAGCTGATTATGTCCTGACAAAAGTTGGTACCATCTTCTACTCTGGTCATTACTTAACTGTCGCCACCTAGGCCGAAGTCTACTCTTCTGGAGCCGGCCTGCACCATTCCTCCTCCTTCGGAGCCAGTCAAGACCGTTCTGGTTGGAATTCCACTTGCTGACATGCGACCGGTTCAGGAATGGACCGGGAGCCGGAGGGCTGGCCTGGGGAGAAGGATGGAACACCCCAGGGCTGCTCTCCTTCTTCAGGGAGGGTTGGGGAGAGTGCCCGGTGTGCGTATGACTCCTGGCGGAGGCCAGGAGGAATCGTGAGGGCAGCACCAAATTTCTAAGCGAGGCGAGATGGATGCTGGGCGTCATTGCCGTCCGCCGCTGGGGAACCTAGCAGATCAGCTCACGGCCATCATAAATGAAGTCCGCCCCTGGCCCTGATTAGCTTCAGGCCAGCTCCTCGATCCAGGTCCTCGATTGCGGCGTGGCCCCAGTGCGCAACTTCCCACCGGAAAGCCGGGGGTGTCGGGGGAGCCACAGCCAATATGGAAATGGGGGCTCAGGGGTCCGTGACCAGGCAGATGTGTCGGCAGCTGTAGGCAGGAAAAAGAGAAAATTCAAAAAAAAACAAACAAACACTAAAAAAGACTGTTCCGGTTCGACCAGAATCAACCTTTCCACCGATCCTGGTGGAGCTGCCACCAAAACAGCCCCCTTCGGGGACTCCTGCCAAAGAGTTCTCGGCCTGTTCCAGGCCTTCCGCATAAGCTCTCTGTCACCCTCATTCCCGACTGTCTGAGGCAGGTGTAGGGAGACTCCGGTGGCCGTCTGATTTATCCGGACTCCTTGGAGTACGAGAACTCGGACCTTCATTCCCATCCCTTGGACAAGGAATTGGTTGGTAGTTTCTCAACGGAGGAGGGTTCCTCTTCTTTTGTGGGCATTCTGTGTCTCATCTCTGAATCCACAGGGATGCCCCTGGAACCCATCCAGAAATGGGCCGAATATCCCATCACCGATATTCTCAAATGGGTGGACTCACCGACGGAGGTCTTCCCAGCGGCTGAGGCCATTGTTGGTCCAGCCTTGGAGCTGTGGCAGCACCCTGCCTCCTGCCCTGTGCCGTCTGCCCATATGACCCGCAGATATGCGGTGCTCATTAGGTCCCTTTTGGGATTCACAGAGCACCCCTCTGCAGAGGGTCTGGTGACTGAATCTGTGTTCAGATGCTTGGGTAATTCGGGAGACACCGATAGAACTCCGGACAAGGAGTCCAAGAAACTGGACCATTCTTCATGGAAAGTCTATACCACCTCTTTGCTGGGCCTTCGTTAGGCAGGCTCAGACGTCATCATGGTGCACTTCTCTCATGCCCTCCTGTGCTCTCTCAATGAGGTTCTACCTCACCTCCCGAGACCTCAGACCCGGTCAAGCAGGCCGCTGACCAGGGGTCGGGCTGTTGCAGCAACAACTCAGATGGCTCTGGATCTCTGGGACTCTTGCGTCTGCTCAGTGGCGGCCATGGTTGCCATGTGCCACAGGACTTGGTTATGGGATTCTATCTTCATGGCAGACACCCAACACAAGCTAACAGGCGTCCTTTCTTGGGCACTGACCTGTTCGGCCTGGGTGTGGGCGGTCACCTCAGTTCATCGAAAAGTTTAATGTCACCTTGGACTCTGTGACTTCTGCGCAGAAGGAATCACAGGGTTCCAAAAAGCAGAAGAAGCCATTTCGGTATTCTACACCTGTGGCCAAGCAGCCCCATATCCAATCAGGGCAGCAACAGGAGGCAAAATCTTGGTGCCGTTGGCCGAAGTCCGGGCCTCCGGCGGCCCGTAAACCTGGAGGATGGGGCTCAGGTGGTCCCTAATCCAGATCCTCTTTCTCCAAGCCTGCTCAGTGACAGGATAGGGATAGCCACCCCCATACGTGTCATGCAAGCTCTAGGTCCTCCGTGGGGTCTGGCTCTGCAGCTTTCTTTCCGCCTGGTTCACTGTTACCATGGACAGGTGGGTTCTAGAGTGGTCAGCCAGAGTTTGCCTCTGGAATTTGAGCAGTACCCTCCAAGCCATGCCCGCGCCCCATAGGAGGAAATGGTCTCCATACACACTCAGTCAGCTCTTCGAGACGACATTGCCCAACTCCTCTGCAAGGAGGTGGTGGCCAGAGTCACAGACCCCCCTGTCAACCCACGGTTCTTCTCCAGGTACTTCCTGTTCCTGAAGCGGACGGGGGGCTGGCGCCCCATTCTAGATCTGCATGACCTGAACCAATGTCTCAGGTCACGCACATTCAGAATGATAACTCTGTACCAGATCATACCATCTCTCGAGCAGAACATGTGGTTTTGCTCTCTTGATCTCCAAGACGCGTTTTTTCATGTTCCGATCTGTCTGTCTCACCAAAGGTTCCTTCGCATCTGAGTAGAAAGAACACTGTTCGAGTTCCGAGCCATGCCATTCGGCCTGTCATCGGCCCCACCGCTCTTCACCAAATGCATTGCAGTGGTGGCAGCCCATCTTCGGCATCGAGGGATCAGAGTTTACCCCTATTTGAACGACTGGCTCTTAGCGGGTTCCTCCAAACAGGAGGTGGGAGAGGTCCCGGGATCTGGCCCTTCAGACCTGCACCATCCTTGGTCTTCTGGTCAGTGAGACCAAGTCGGAACTCATACCTTTGCAGGTGATATGCTTCATCAGGGCAGAGCTTGACTCTTGCCGAGCAGAACCTGGCTCCTGATGGACAGAGGCGGAGGTTCTCTCTTCCTTTGCCGAGTCATTTCTGGTTGGGCACTTGTGCCCTGCCTGGACTTTCTGTGCCTTCTGGGGTACATGGTGGCCTGTACCTCTGTGATCCGATGGGCCTGGTGGCATATGTGCTCCTTTCAATGGGAGCTGGCCAGCCAGTGGACTCAGCGTCATGGTCACTTTGACCAGCTGGTCACGGTGACCCAGAAGATGTGGGACGCTCTCCAGTGAACTGTCTCACAGCACCTGCAGGAAGGGATTCCGTTTGTCTGTCCCGAGCCGACGGTCGTTCTCATGACCAATGCCTCTTTCATGGGCTGGGGAGCCCACATGGGAAATCGCAGAGCCCACGGGTTCTGGGCCCCCAAAGAATCCCGATATCCTATCAACCTGCTGGAGCTCAGAGTAGTCAGACTGGCACTGTCAGAATTTGCTCCGCTTCTTCAGGGTCAAGTGATGCAAGTCCAGACAGACAACCACGACCATGTACTACTAAACAGGGCATGCACTCCGCGCTGCTGTGCTGGGAAGCTCTCTGCATCTGGACCCTTGTGAGCTGACTGGAGGCAGATCTCCTAGCCATCCATGTGGCAGGAGCCTCAAACCAACTGCTGGATGCTCTCAGCCATGTAGCAGATGTCCATAAGTGGTCTCTCCAACCAGAGGTGTAGCACACAGTCTGTTCTCCCACTGGAGCAAACCTCAGGTGGATCTGTTCGCCTCCAGGGAGAACACCAAGCTGATGCTGTTTCATGCCTGCCTCCCTTGGCAGGGCTCGCTGCAGGGGGATGCCTTCTAAGGCCTTGGACCCCAGGCCTCTTCTGTGCCTTCCCTCCACTTCCCTTGGTTCACAAGGTGATGCTCAAGGTCAGGAGGGACAAGGCACAGGTGATCTTGGTAGCCCCAGACTGGTCCCACCTGTTCTGGTATCCAGATCTCCTCAGCCTTAGCACCAGGCCTCCGAGGCATCTTCCAGTACACCCGGACCTGGTATCAGTCAGTCATGGGAAGGTATTCCATCCGGACCTTCAATCCCTGCACCTGACAGCCTGGTTTCTGGCGGCTAGAGTTCCAGGCTCTGGGTCTCTCTGAGGATGTGCTCACAGTAGTGGAAGCATCCAGGAAGGAATCGACAGGAGGTGCTGTGCCTTCAAATGGAAAGGTTTTCCATTTGGTGTCAGAGGCAAGGGTTTGGACCCTTTTTTTCCTGTCCACTGGCTAGTATCCTCGACTACCTTTGGTCCTTGTCCAAGGTGATCTTCAGTCCACGACCCTTAGGGTGCACCTGGCAGCCATCTCTGCTTACTAGGCTCAGGCCGGTCAGCAGATGGTGGCACAGGAGAAGGTGGTCTGGCATTTTTTTTAAAGGCCTCTAACACATATCCCCTCCGGTGCGTGAACCTCCACCTCTGTGGGATGTACTGCTGGTACTGGCAAAGCTCATGGGCAAGCCATTCAAACTGATGCACAGGTATGAGATGTCACATCTGTCGTGGAAGACTGCCTTCTTAGTGGCCATCACATCAGCCAGAAGGACTAGGGAGCTCCATGTGCTCTCGGTGGAGTCTCCTTACCTGGTCTTCCACAGGGACAAGGTAGTCCTGCACCCCCAACCGAAGTTCCTCCCGAAGGTGGTGTCAGAGTTTCACCTTCACCAGGTGTTAACTGTGCTTGTGTTCTATCCGAACTACACCTCGGATGCTGAGTACAAGCTCCATACTCTGGACCTGAGACGAGTACTCTCTTATTATAAAGAGCGGACGGCAGAAGTTCGGGGAGAGGTTCACCAGCTGTTAGTCACCTATGCTGAAGCCACACCTGGCAGACCTGCAGCAAAGCGTACGATTGGCAGATGGATTACATCATGCATTGATCTCTGTTATAGGTTGGCAGGCAAGGGATAAGAGTTCACTCTACCCGCCATACTGCTGCGTCAGTGGATGCTTCCAGGGACATCCCTATCCAGGAAATCTGCAGGGCTGCTACCTGGAAGACAGCAAACACCTTCATTACCCACTACCACATTGACCTAGGGTCACCCCGGGATGCTGGTTTTGGGGCTCAGTTCTCCAATCTCTGTTCCCCAAGTAAGTATATAGGGGATGTCGCTGCCTCCCTCCTCCCGGAGGAACTGCTTGGAGTCTGCCAAACAGTGTGGCTAGAACAACATATCCATGATCCTAGAAAGACAGGTTACTCATCTGTAACCGTAGTTTCAGGAGTGGTATATATTGTTCATCCACACAAACCCACCCGACCTCCCCTGCTTCGACGCGCAAACTAAACTTCAAGCAGGCAAGATCTGGCATCAAGGGACGGAACCGAGGCATATACCACCCAGGTGGGTGGGAGGAACCAGCTTAAAGACCTTCCAACAAGATTCTTAAAGGGAAAGGACATGCCACACAGTGTGGATGAACAACATATACCACTCCTAGAACTACTGTTACAGGTGAGTATCCTGTTTTTTTTTGTTTAGATTTGTGCGGTTCCCTTGGTTCCACTTACTTTATACTTCATTTTGTTTTAAAATTGAGTTTAATCACCAGCCCGGTGGTGCTGAGGATTGAGGCGCTGGATGCCACACCTCGCGCCACGCCGGCGACCCGGGTTCGGGAACAACCTCGGGTTGCCGGGAAGCCAGCTGGGGGGAGGGCTGGAGCAGGATTTCCCTTCTAGGGGTGGATGCCTGCTCCTCCGTAGTCCCAAACTGATCGGGTGGAGGTCTGATGTGTGTGCAGGCGGCAGGAACAGCGACACAAATCTAGGGTGGGGTGGAAGGGGTTACTGGATCCTGGCGGAGACGCATGTTCATGCCATGACCCCGGGAAGGGGAGAAAATGGTAAAACTAAGAAACTTGTGTATAGAAAAAGGAAAAACAAACTTAGAGTTTAGCGGTTCCTTTTTCCTGTCAGGAACCGAGTGGTTTTGGTTCCCCTGTTCTGTCAGGAACCGATTACGATTGTTTTATTTAAATTCTGTTGGTTCCAGGGAACCAACAGTTGATCTCAACCCAAAAAAGAAGGGTTTTTTTTTTTTTTTCTGACACCAGTGTCAGAGGTTCAGAGACCAAAGAAGAAAATAGGACATACTGGTTTTAAGCAATGTACTAGTTGTGGTCTCCTAGTTGCTAACGTTAATAGGCATAATCTTGGTATAGTTTGCTTAGGTCCTAGCCATATATTTGCTAACTGTGCTGTGTGTAAAACGTTTGGTCCCAAAACTATTAAGAAAAGGGCTCAAAAGTTAGGAAAAATGGCTACTTCTGCTCCTCCTTCAAAATCCTCACAAGAGGTAGCTCCTTCTACCTCTTCCTCTGCTAATTGAAAAAAATAGACAGGTCTAAAGAGACCGTGGATCCAAATTCCATGGATAAAGTTGACTCTTCTAAAGCTAAAGACCTGTGGAACCGGCAGGGAGCTTGTTCCAGACAAGAAGAAACAAAAGAAAAGCATGTGGCTGCACCTCCGGCTTAGCTGTCTGCTGACAAGCCTGCTATGCCCTCAGCAGAGGAGATCGCTGGGCTTTACAGATCTTGCAGGCACTTCAGGCAGTGGTGCCATCTCCTGCACCACCCCCAACGGTTCCTGCCAAGGTACCAATGGTTCAGGAACCTGCCTATATGTATGAGATGCAAGAGGGGAGAGGAGGAGGGATAGCCTATAGAGTTTGAGGTGTCCCCTGAACAGGAGTTTGGTTCCCCACCTAGGGGTCCAAAAGATTATACCTCTCATTATGTTTTCGTAAAGCAAATGGTGGACATCGTAAATCTCCCTATCCAAGAAACCGAGGAGGACGAGGCAGACTTCCTAGAAATTATGGGCTTAGCCCCCCACAAAGAGATATTCTGCTACCCATACACAAATCTCTTAGAAAGCAGGTACTGAAAATTCATAAAACTCCTACTACCACTCCAGGGGTTGAGAAAAAGATAGACAAGAAGTACCAGCTGGATAGAGCTAGTGATGCCTTCCTTTTCAGCCATCCTGACCATGAAGGGGTGGTACGGGCAGCAGCCAGTGACAAGGCCAGAATCCCTCTGTGCTCTCATCCTCCTGATAAGGACTCCAGAAAGCTGGATGCCATGGGAAAGAAAAGGGTACCTGGCAGCTTCATTGATGGTGAGGCAAGCCAGTTACATGACTTACACAGCACAATACCAGAAAGCCTTGTGGAATACAGTACTAGCACTTGGAGATAAGATCCCAGGTGAGGCTGCAGTGTACCTAGCAGAAACTGCTAGGACAGTACTGGATGCCATCAAGTACCAGTTCCACATGGCTGTGGACAGCAGTGACACAGCAGCGAGGATGATGGCACTCAGAGTCTCCATGAGGAGGTTCGTCTGGCTCGGGACTACCAACCTGACCCAGGGCACTCGGACAAAGACCTTAGATCCCTTCTGTGAGGGGATTCCCTCTTTGGGATAAGACAAAGGCCTGCATAAAAAAAGTGGAGGAATACAAGGATACTTACAGGAGTAATTCAGCTAGAAAGAGGGCCTCCACTTTGTATAGATCCCAGTACAAGGGAGGCAGGGGTAGGGGATCCTACTCCAGGCCATTCTTTCAGGCCCAGGCAACTATGGAATACCAGCAATCCAGAGGCTACTTTGGGGTAGAGGCAGGAAAGCCATGAGGAGACCAGCACCAAGTGCCTCAGGCTCAAGCCCAGACAAAGCAGAATCCCTGACGGGCCAGTACAGGTCACCTCCCCCCTACCAGTAGGAGGCAGGCTGGCTCACTTCCTCCAAGCCTGGCAAGCCATTACCACAGCCAAGTGGATCTTGGAGGTAGTGATCCAAGGGCTGTCTCTAAGTTTCAAATCCTTTGCCAAACTAAGAGCCAGGCATTTTGCCCCAGCAACCTCTGCAGACAAGACCCTGCTGGAAGCAGAGGTGGCAAACCTACTAACCATCAGAGCAGTGGAACCTGTACCCCTGCTACAGAGAGGGAAAGGCTTCTACTCAAGATACTTCCTCCCTCAAAAGAAAAATGAGGACTGGCGACCCATACTAGATCTGCGACTCCTAAACAAACATGTCTCAAAACCAAAGTTCAAAATGGTCACTCTGGCCATGATGGTCCCCACACTGCAGAAAGGGGATTGGCTGGCATCCTTGGACCTCAAGGATGCTTACTTCAGCATATCAATAAGGCCAAGCCACAGAAAGTACTTCAGGTTCAGGCTTCCCTCAGGCCACTACCAATTCTCAGCCATGCCTTTCAGCCTATCTTCAGCACCCAGGGCATTCACAAAGTGTCTGGCTGAAGAGCAACACACTTGGAGAAGGCAGGGAGTGACAATATTCTCTTACTTGGATGACTAGCTAGTGTGGGTCAGTCCCTGCAGCATGCCAAGGACTCTCTGGCCCTCACAAGGCATACACTAGAGTCACTGGGATTTCTGATAAATGTACAGAAGTAAAACATGGAGCCAGTACAGCTTCTGGACCTCATTGGTGCAGAATTAGACACCTGCTAGGGAAGGGCCTTCCTTCTACAGGACAGGGTGCACAGTATCTTACAGTTAACAGGGTCATTTCAGTTGAACAGACCAAGGACTGCAAGGGAGTTTATGCGGTTACTGGGCCACATGGCAGCGTCCACAGCAGTGGTCCCAGGGTCCATGTTTCAGATGAGGGACATACAGCGTCACTTATGAACCCACTGGTCCCAGAGAAGAGATTCCATGTCCAAACTGGTACCAGTCTCAGACACCCTTCTGCAAGCCCTGCAGTAATGCCTGGATCCAGAGAACCACAGGAAGGATTCCTTTGAAAAGGTATCCTCAGTGGTGCACACCACAGATGCCTCTCTTTTGGGATGGGGGCACACATGTTGGACCTGTCTGCCAGCGAACATGGTCATCCCAGGAATCTCTCCTGCACATAAATCTCCTAGAGCGCAGGACAGTATACCTGGCTGTGCAGAGCTTTGCCTCTCACTTAAAAGGAAAGATGGTACAAGTCAAGACAGACAATACCACAACCATGTACTACATAAACAAGCAGAGAGACCCGTCCACCTCACTCGGTACAGAGGCAATGGCGATGTGGGGTCTGGCATACTCACTGCATGTGTCTCTTATTAGCTATTCACTTTCCAAGAAAGGACAATGTCCTGGCAGACCAGCTCAGTAGAATCAGCCAAAACCATCACGAATGGTCCCTGAATGCACAAGTGCTCCAGCCAGTGTTCAGAAGGTGGGGCACACCAGAGATGGATCTCTTCGCCTCCACAGACAATCACCAGCTGTCGCAGTTCTGTTGCAGACCCCCCAACAGGGGCACAATCCCGGTGGTTGCATTAACACTGCATTGGTCAGGCAGATTCCTGTATGGTTTCCCTCGTTTTCCCCTGTTGCTCAGGACACTGGTAGAACTCTGGTCACAACCAGCAACAGTGATCCTGTGGCTCCTGACTGGGCAAGGCAGCCGTGGTACTCACTACTGCTGACCCTATCTGCCTCACAGCCAATACACCTGCCCCAAATATGGTGATAGGAGAGAAGCTCATGACATCATATTGCTCAAATAAAATAACCAGTATATAGAGGCATATGAGCAATAGCAATAATATATAAATCTCTGCATAATTTGCTGCACCAGAAATGCTGTGTACACAAATATGAACATATATTTATTGTAATATTGATCAAATGTTGTAATGCTCAGAAGTTCAACAATTTATAAATGTTTTGTAAGTTGAAGATTAATTAAAAATATTTTACAAAAAAAAGAAAATTCACCTGCCCCAGAGACACAATCTCTTGACATCCTCTCAGGGCAGGATCCTGTATCCCAGTCTCAGAGCCCTGCGCCTAAAGGCTTGGCTCCTGAAGACTTGCAGTTTGCAAACTTGAACCTCTCTGAAGAGGTCCTGACAATGCTCAGGGGCTCCAGGAACCCATCTACCAAGAAAACCTATTCTTCAAAGTGGAAAAGATTTTCCATTTGGTGCCAAGTAAGGATGCTGATCCTTATGGTGCCAGTCTCTCTGTCCTGCTGGACTATCGACACATCTACATTCACTGGGCCTTGGGCCCTCCACGTTGAAGGTCCATTTGGCTGCAGTCTCAGCATATGTATCAGCTGGTAAGGATAGGTCTATGGCCTCTTACCCTGCTTTCAAGAAATTCTTCAAAGGCCTCAACCACCTTCACTCTCCCTCAGGGAGCCAGTCTCGGCCTGGAATCTCGGCCAAGTTCATGGAGTCTCCTTTGAGCCCATGGCAACTGCAGACCTGAGGTACGTCACATGGAAAACTGTTTTCTAGTTGCCATCATATCAGCCAGAAGAATCCATGAATTGCAGGCTCTCTGCACTGACCAGGACTACAAGTCCATAGAGACAAAGTCGTACTCAGGACCATAGAAATATAGACTTTTATGGCAAATAAGGACTGCTTGGCCCACCAGTCTGCCTTTCCCCTACCTATTGGATAAGCTACAGATCCTAGTTAGCCAACAACCTACTTCTTCCTACCCTCCATAAGGTTGCTGTGTCTGTCCCATGCATTCTTAAATTCCCCTCTGTTTTGACCCCACAACCTCCTCAGGAAGGCAGTTCCATGCATCCACCACCCTCTCTGTGGAAAAATGCTTCCTTACATTGCACCTGAGCCATCACCCCTCTATCTTCAAATTGTGCCCCCTTGTTCTTGCACATCTCTTTTTCTGAAAGATGCTACCCTCTTGGACTTTGTTGATTCCCTTGAGGTACTTGAAAGTTTCTATCATGTGCCCCTCTCCCTCTTTTCCTCAAGGGTATACATATTAAGCTCCTTTAGTCTCTCTTCGTATGGTTTCTGAGTGCGGACCCTGCACCATTTTGAGTTGCACTCCTCTGGACTGCCTCTATCCTGTCTATGTCCTTGCTGAGATGGGGTCTCCAGAACTGCATGCAGTATTCCAGATGGGGTCTCACCAATTGTCTGTACAAAGGGATAACAACTTCCTGTCTTATACTGGTGATGCCTCTTCCTGTGCATCCCAGTATCCCCCCAGCCCTCCTTACTGCCTTCTCACATTGCTTGCCTACCTTTAGGTCATCCAATTTGACTACCCCAGGTCCCTTTCCATTTTTGTTGTTGTTAGTACCTCCCCCCACATTGTGTACTCTTTCCCCTGGGTTTTTGTTTCCCAGGTGCATCACTTTGCACTTCTTTGTACTGAATCTAAGCTGCCATATTTTTGACCATTCCTCCAACCTTGCCAGGTCCCTTCTCATCCTTGCCACCCCACCTTGTGTATTAGCCCTGTTGCAGATCTTTGTGTCATCTGCAAAGAGGCATACTTTTCCTTTCAGCCCTTCTGCAATGCCACCTATAAAGACATTAAAGAGGACCGGTCCCAGTATTGAACCCTGTGATACCCCACTAGTAATCCTTCTTTCTTCGGAGTGGACTCCATTTACTATAACCCTCTGCGTCCTGTTGTCCAGCCAGTTTTTTACACAGACTACAACCCTGAGACCCATTCCCAGGCTGGCCAACTTATTTATTAATCTTTTGTGTGGGACTGTGTCAAATGCCTTGCTAAAGTCTAGGTAGGCCATGTCCACAGCCCCTCCCTGGTCTACTACTTTGGTCACCCAGTCAAAGAAATCGATTAGATTCGTCTGACATGACCTTCCCTCTGTAAATCCATGCTGCTTTGGGTCCTGTGGCCCACTGGCCTCTAGGTACTCAACAATTCTTTCCTTCAGAAGTGATTCCATCATTTTCCCTACCACTGAGGTCAAACTGACAGGTCTGTAGTTTCCTGCCTCTGTCTTGCTTCCACTTTTGTGAAGGGCATTACATCTGCCCTCCTCCAGTCCTCCGGTACCACACCATCCTCCCAAGATCTGTTAAAAAGGGTAGTCAGTGGTGTCACTAGTTCTCCCCTTAGTTCTTTTAGAATTCTGGGGTGAATCTCATCAGGCCCCATTGCTTTGTCCACCTTCAGTTTTAGGAGTTCTTTCAGGACCTTTTCTTCTGTGAATGGACTGGTATCGACCCCCCTCCCCAATCCAGAGTGCTTCTGTTGATTGAATTAGGTACCTCCCTCTCCTCTTCTCTTGTGAATACTCAGCAGAAGTATTCGTTCAATATCCCTGCTTTTTCAGTGTCACTCTCTGCCCATCCCCCTTCCTTTTATTAAGTGTCACTATCCTCCCTTGGTCTTTCTTGACTCCTTAATGCTATAAAATCTTCCTGGACATAAGTCTCCACCACTCATTCACACTATTGGGATCTGCGCCAGAGGCACTAGGACCCATCGGGAGCAAACTTTTGCTGGAGGGTCGGTGCCAGAGATGGAGCCACGAGGCAGCACCCGTGAGCCTTTAGCTCGCTGCTGGTAATGACTATCTCGGCGTCGACCCTCCAACACCTCAGTTCCTTTTTCCGCATGTTGAGTGCGCTTCAGTGATGGCGTCGCTCGCCCTCCGAAGTCGAACTTCAAACTAGCAGCATAGTTTTCAGTTTTGTTATTTTGTAGTAATATCTCGATAAGTATCGGCAAGTTTATTCTTATTTTAAAATAAGAGAAGTCTCAGCCTACTTTGGCGAAGTCGACCATGAGCAGGTCAGGTGATGTAGGAGACTTCGATGAAACTGTTCAGTCAGTCGGGCTGGGTCCGATCGACGCCTTCTCCGGAAGGGGTCTGACAACGGTCAGTCCAATGCCGAGGGCCAGGCGGTCCCAGCGGAAGCATAAAATAAGCGGTTGCATTCTCGGCACGTTCGGCCTCGAAACTCTTCTTTGGCCCACAGGTCAAAAGAGAGCATCACTCGAGTCACCCTCTGATATGTCTCGTGTGGCGTTCGGTTATCGGGGCTAGTTGCTGGTCTCCTCCTTCGGAGTCGACAACCTCTGCTTCTGGTAGCCAGCGTCTTCGACATCGGAGCCCTGCCTCACCCGCAGGTAGGTCTTCAGATGAGCAGTTTCATCAGTGGGCAGCTCTTATGGAGCAATGGGCTGGGAGGTTGGTTTCAGTTACCTGGCTCGGTCACTCAGGGGCCTTCGGGCTCTTGAGAGACCAGGTAGAGGCGGTTGAACTTCCTGATGTGGCACCTTCCTCAGTGCCGTCGACTCTGTATAGGTGTTCCCCCCTCACATGGCTCAGCGCGGGGCCACACTGATCACCCTTATCTCCTGCTCTTCTTCCTTCAAAGCCTGTTTTTGGAGTCTTGGGTGTTTTCGAGCCCTCAGGCGTCGACACCGCGCTTGGCGCCGTCCTCGGCGCCCGTGCGGCTCCGGTGCCGTTCGGCACCGATGTTAGATCCTCGGTGCCATTTTCGGCCGTGTGTGGGTCCTCGACACGCGTGGTCCTTGGCGTCGTTCTCGTGCCGTCTTGCTTCCGGCGGGGCTCTCAGGCGTCTTCCGCTTTTCAGGACTCTTCCTTTCACTCTTTTCTTCTTCCCTTTCCTCTGACTTTCATTCCTTTCCTGTCCATACAGTCCCTCCTGGACTGTCAGGAGATGACATTGAGCCTGACCCAGACCTTCAGCTGGGTGATGAAGTGGAGGAAGCAGGATCTATTACTGCTACAGAGCCTGTGGGTGAGGACCTGTCCTTTAAGTCTCTGCTGAAAAATTTGATTTCCACTCTTTCTCTCCAGACTACAGACATCGACCCTGGGAAATTGTTAAGACTCCAATACCTTCATGCCCGGAGATCCCTCACGGTTTGACTCCTCGGTTCAGCCTTCCTTCGAGGCGCTGTCTCAAATGGTATGGAATAATCCTGCTCTCACCCTTCGGTGGCTAAATCCATAGATAGAAATATTCAGCCCCAAGGATCGTCCCATTTTGGCATCTCAAGCCTTTGCGGATCCTATTGTAGTCCTGGCAGAGAATGATAAGGTCGTTCTTCCTCAAACTACTACAGCTCGACCTATTAACAAAGAATCTTGTAAGATAGACACCTTAGGTAAGAGAGTCTTTGCTGCTTCTACCCTAAGTATGCGTATTGCCAGCTACAGGGCTATTTCTCCCAGTATGAGTATATCCTGTGACACTCTATCAAGCAGTTGGTTGAAGCTCTACGAATCGGATACAAAGCCAGAAGCTCTTCAAACCATTACCAGAGTTATCGAATCTAATAACCAGCAGGTTAAAGCAGCTATGGATGCTTTCGACACTGCTTCCGTTCGGACTGCTGGTATTTGTACCGCGTCATTCCTGGCTGTGCACTTCAGGCTTCACGAATGCGCGCAGGCAGCAGGTAATGGCGTTGCCCTTTAATGGTGCATATCTTTTGGTCCCTCAGGTAGAACAAGCTCTAGAAGCTACACAAAAGACTAGGTCAGCCATTAAGTTGGCTCGACCCCTCCTGTCCCCTCTCAGGGAGTGTCAATAAACATCAGTTTCATAACCGTCAGTCTTTTCAAGGCAGAGGAGGTTTCCATAAAAACCAACCTGCCCAACCTCAAAAGAAGCACGCAACAGAGCGCCAAGGGCCCAAGCGTAGCGCCTCCTTATGAGTTGCTGGCCTAAGTCCCATCTCAGCTGCCCGAGGTGGACTTTTCCTCTCCAGTGGGAGGTCATCTGATGCACTTCTACAACCAGTGGAAGTCCATAACCTCAGACAAATGGGTCCTTCGGATAATTCGCGAGGGGTATTCACTCAGTCTTGTGGAGACCCCTCCGGATCGTCCTCCCAAACGACAGCCCAGGCTGTCAACCCTTCAGTCAGACCTTCTCGCCGCCGAGATTCAGGGCCTTCTGAACAACAGGGCAGTAGAAGTAGTGCTGCTGCATCAGCGGAACACAGGGTTCTCCCATTACTTTCTGGTTCCAAAGAAGTCCAGGGCATGCCCCATTTGGATCTCAGAAGCTAACAAATTCTCCCAAGGAGAAATTCAAAATAATTCTCTGGGAATCTTGTTACCTTTGCTTCATCAACCGATTGGCTAGCCTCACTAGACATGCAGGATGCTTACCAGCACATTTCTGTTCACCCGAGGCATCACAAATTCCTGAGGTTTGTGGCTCTAGGACAACATTATCAGTTCAGAGTCCTGCCCTTTTGTCTATCCTCGGCGCCGCGGGTTTTTACAAAGTGTTGTGCAGTTCTCGCAGCACACCTCAGAAAGGTCGGAATACAGGTGTTCCCTTATCTGGACGATTGGCTTCTGGCAAGCCCTTCCAGGCAGGGAACTCTGAACACCGTAGAGATGACCTCCTGGCTTCCGTCCATGGGAGTTCTGCTGAACCTCAAGAAATCGCAGTTGCAGCACTCCCAGAGGCTCCTTTTAATAGGGACTCTTCTGGACACCTCCTGTGCAAAGGTTTTCTTCCAGAAGACAGAAGGAACGATATCCTTCAAATGGCCCGTCACATCGGAAAAGCAACTCGGTCCCAGCTCTCTCGATGCAACGGATGCTGGGCCTCATGGCATCCTTAGTGTTCACTGTACCCCTAACACGTCTGCACATGAGAACCACTCAGTGGATGCTCAGTACTCAGTGGTCCCCAACCACTCACCCGCAGTCCTATCCCATCAAAATGACAGAACCTTTAAAGAGGTCACTCACCTGGTGGTCTCAAGAGAGCAATCTCCTGGAAGGGTATCCCTTTGCTCCTCTGGACCATCAGATCTCCATTACCACCGATGCGTCCCTAATGGGGTGGGGAGCTCACTGTCAGGCTCTCCACACTCAAGGTGCGTGGACTCGGGTCGAGTCCCAGTTTCACATAAATGTCCTAGAAATGATAGCCGTCCTTTATGCGGTCCGAGCGTTGAAGGACATTCTCTGTCACAAGAACATTCTCCTTCAAACGGACAACAAAGCAGTGATGTATTACATCAACAAGCAGGGCGGTGCTCATTCTTACCCCTTATGCAGGGAAGCAATGAAGGTATGGGAATGGTGCTTGGAGCACAAGGCTCTAATTTAAGCGGTCTACCTACCGGGAATACAAAACGAACTGGCAGACCGTCTCAGCAGAACAGAGACAGATCCTCATGAGTGGTCTCTCGACTCAAACATAGTTCAGTCACTATTCAAAGAGTGGGGAACTCCAGACCTGGACCTTTTTGCATCCCACTCAACGCAAAACTGCCTCTCTTCTGCTCCAGAAATCCAGGACCTGGCATTTTCTGTCAGGATGCGTTCAGGCTGCGGTGGACAAAGCGCTTTCTTCCTTTCACCTCTTCCTCTAATTCAGAGGGTACTCCTCAAGTTCGAATCCCAGGGGACAAGATGATACTCATTGCTCCCTTCTGGCCTCGGCAGCTATGGTTTCCACTACTCAACAATATGTTGGCAGTTCCTCCGAGACCACTTCCCCTGCAGATGAACCTTTTGACTCAGGGGCCGGTGGTCCATCCCAACCTAAGATCGCTTCACCTTCGGCTCCTGAAGAGGTAGATGTAAACCGGTTCAATGTCTCTCGAAGGGTTTCAGATATTCTTCTGGCTGCGCGGAAGCCAGCCACTCGGAAAACTTACACAGCCAAGTGGAAACGTTTTTCGCTCTGGTGTGCAAAGTCCTCTTTGAATCCCTTTTCCTGCCCACCAGATAAGGTTTTGGAGTACCTCTTGGACCGCTCAAATTCAGGTCTGCAGTACTCTACAGTCAAAGTTCACCTTAGTGCCATTTCAGCGTATCATGAGCCCGTTTTTTTCCTTAACACTGGCTCAGTTACCTGTGGTTAAGAGATTTCTTAAAGGAATTCTGCATACCAGACCTCTTACAAGACGTCCAGTTGCAGCCTGGGACATTAATCTTGTGCTAGACATGCTCACTCGGAAACCTTTCGAACCTCTGGCTACCTGTGAGCTAAAATTTCTCACCTGGAAGACTGCCTTCCTAATGGCCATTACCTTAGCCTGTAGGGTCTCTGAGATACATGCCTGGTCACAGACCCTCTGTATACTGTGTTCCATAAGGACAAAGTAGTCCTTGGACTCATCCTAAATTTCTTCCAAGGTTGTGTCAGAATTTCATCTAAACCAACCTTTGGTCCTTCCCTCTTACTTTCGGACTTCAAAATGAAGGAGAGCGATCTCTTCATTCTTTGGATGTTAAGAGAGCTTTGCGTTTCTACCTAGATAGAACCAAGGACTTTCACAAAGCCCAACAACTGTTTGTTTCCTTCAGCGAGACCCAGCTGGGTCAACCTGTCACTATTAGATGTATCTCAGCATGGCTAGTGGCATGACTTCGCCACTGCTATTCCATGGCGCGGGTTAAGTTGGAGGGTAGGGTTACGCTCACTCTACCAGCCCGGTCGCGGCATCCCTAGCGGAAGTGTAAGCGTGCCCATTGCAGATATTTGTAGCAGACCACCTGGAGCTCAGTGCATACTTTCGTTAAACATTATGCACTGGATGTCCATGCCAGACGACATTCTTCTTTTGGCAGAGCCATCCTTAATGGACTTCTGTCTAGAAAGCGTGAGCTCTTGGTCTTTCCTGCAGCCCTCTCGGGATTATTAGCTCGGTACTCTGTAATAGTGTGAATGAGTGGTGGAGACTTATGTCCAGGAAGATATGAAAATTGCGTGCCTACCGTGATTCTTGATCTTCTTGGATGAGTCTCCACACTCTTCACATCCCACCCTCCGTCCCCGAGCTCACCTCTGTTGTTGGTCTTCACTCCCTCAAATCTTTAGGCTGTGAAGACTTCTTTGTTGACCCTTCTTATACGGGTCGCCCGGACTATGTTATGTCCGGTTTTTAGGTTAGGCTACCCTACTAGGTTAGTTACGCTGCACCTCCTTGGTAAAAAAAGGTACTGAGGTGGTTGGAGGGTCGATGCCGAGATAGTCATTACTGCGCGAACTGAGGCTTGCGGTGCCATTCCTCGCGGCTACATCTCTGGTGCCGACCCTCCAGCAAAAAGGTTGCTCCCGATGGGTCCCTAGTGCCTCTGGCGCAGATCCCAATAGTGTGAATGAGTGGTGGAGACTCGTCCAAGAAGATCAAGAATTACGGTAGGTACGTTATTTTCATTTTTATCCCTCTTCTTAACTGAGTTGGCTATCTTTTCCTCAGTTTGCGCCTTTGCTATTCTGACTGCCTTCCCCGCTTCCTTCTGCTTTAACTGGTACAGTTCTCTGTCCTGCTCCTTCTGTGTTTCCTTATACTTCTTGAATGCTACCTATTTCTTCCTAACCTTCCCGGCCACCTCTTTTGAGAACCATAGTGGGTTTTTTTTCCCTTCATTTTGTTTTGTTGATTTGCTTCACACAAAGGCTTGTTGCCTCTGTGATGGCTGTTTTGATTTTTTTTCCCATTGTTCCTCCACTCCTCCTTGTCCATTCGCTAGTGCTTTTCTGAGGCACTCTTCCATTTTCTCAGTTAGCCTTCCTAAAGCCCAACACCCTTGCTTTTGTATGGCTTGACTCTATAGCAGTGTTTATAGTGAACCACACTGGTGGTCGCTTGTTTCTAGATGGCTACCCACTTCTAAATCCGAGATCCTCTGTCTGTCCTCATTTGAAAGAACCAGGTCTAAGATTGCTCCCTTCCAAATGGGTTCCAACACTAGCTGCCTGAGGCATCCCCCCCGTAGGGCATCGAGAATGACCCTGCTCTTGGATATAGCTGCAGCAAAAGTGCTCCAGTTAGCGTCTGGCATATTCAGGTCCCCCATCAACAATATCTCCCCATGGTCTGCCATTGTAAGGATGCCTTCTATCATTTCCTTGTCCACTGCCTCCCCCTGAGATGTGGGGGTATGTATACAACCCCCCCCCCGTGCGGATTGTGGTGCCATATCCTGTCTCCAGAGTGACCCACAGTGCCTCCTCTCCTCTCCTCTCTGTTTACCCTGTAGTTCCGTAGCTTTAATCCCTTCCCTTATGTAGAGACCTGCTCCTTCTCCTCTTTTACCCTCCCTGTCCCTCCTGTAGATTGCATACCCTGGTATGTTGACATCCCAGTCATGGTTCTCTGTGTACCATGTTTCTGTGACTTGCACGATATCCTGGCAACCCTCTTCCATCAAGGCCACTAGTTCAGGGAGCTTGTTACCTAGACTACGGGCATTGGTAGTCATCACCCTCCATTTTTGATGGCCTTACCTCTTTTAGACCCATCCCTGTCTTTATTGCCTTTTTCTCCATTTACCCCTGTCCTGCTCCCTATTGACTTCTCTACCTTGGTGTTTACCTAACTACTCCTGTTTTGTGGAGGAGGCTGGATTTTCCTGCACCTTTTCAGTGCCTCCCCTCTTGGCTAGTTTAAATGCTTGCCAATGAAGCATTTAAACCTATCACCTAGGATCCTGGTTCCCCTCCCAGACCGATGCAGACCATCGTGCCAGTATAGGCCTGCATCTCTCCAGGTGGACCCCCAATCCCCATTGAAGCCAAAACCCTGAGCTACACAGCAGTTTTTCAACCATTCATTGAATCCCATGGTGCGGAGTACCCTAGCCTCACCGGTGCCATAGACAGGCAGCACCTCCGAGAAGGTTACCATATGTGCTATTTGTCTAAGGCCCTCCCAGCTCCACAAACTCCTCTTGCACTGCTCTGATCCCATTCCCAGCCAGGTTATTTGTCCCTAGGTGGACAGTAACATCCATCTCCCTCCTCCTCCGTGGAGCTGTTCCCACGATCTCAGGATTCGCTCCCTGTCCTCCAAGCCATGGCGCCAGGCAGGCACCTCCCTCCTTCCCCCAGTTCTACCTCCCTAACAATCGAGTCCCCACAGAGTTGTTTCCTTCCCTAAGGGTCCAGTGGTACCCTCCTGTGGGTCTCCTTTGTGGAGGTTCCCAGCATCCTCTTTGGTCTTCACAGTGGGTGCCTCCATTGAGGAACCACTCTCTGCCAGAATGGCATATGAATTGTGGAGAGGTACAGCTGGAGGGATTCACCTCTGTTCCACCTGCCTCACCCTCCCTGAGTCCATCTTGGTCCAACAGCTCCTCTTTCTTGGCAACCTCTGAGGCAGCAGCGGTGGCCCTGGTGGTCCCTGGGCGGGGGAGGAGGTTTCACGAATCCTAGCTAGGTCGGCCTGCAGACAGGCAACCTCCTCCTTCAGACCAGAGAGAGGTGCCTGCAAATAGGGCAGCATTGCAGTCTCTAGAGCGTCTCCCGAAGACTGCCGCCCCACACCCATTGCACTTCACCACTCCCATTGTGTCTTATTTTGTGGCCCCTTTCCTGTTGCTTTTACTTACTCACTTACTCTCTCCTCCCTCTATTTATTTTTCACCTCCTTTCCTACTGCCTATGTGTCATTACAGCTCTTGCCCTTACTGTTCTGGGACAGGAACTTCCTATATTCTTCAGTAGTCTCCTTCTTCCTTGCTCAGAGTTAGACCTCCGGGGGGGGGGGGGATTACTCTTTTCCTTCAAAGATGGCGAAACTTATGTGTCTCAGTGATCCTTTCCTTCCTACTGCCAAACAGGAAGTTCCTGTTGTCAGTCAAATCCAGTGCCTATAAAAGTGGAACTGGCAAAGGGAAGGAGGGCAATTAGTAAGAAAAGTTCTAGCTCTTTAGTCAGCTGCTCCCTGCTCTGAAAGCAAGTTTGCTGTCTGCCAAAACCTAGCAGCAGGGAACTGTAATTGGAGACACCTGGTTTTCTACTGGCTAAGCCACACCCCCAGTTAACTTCTCTCCTCCTGACTTAGCAAACTAAGATGCTGATACAGTCCCCTTTCCCCAACACAAAACAAAACACACCGACTCTAAATGAGACCCCACACTTCTAATAAAGTTTCTGTTTACTTAATCCCAACAGGCTCTGACTCCTGCTGAGTTAGAAGTTTTCTATTAGTAAGAAAAGTTCTAGCTCTTTAATCAACTGCTCCCTGCTATGAAAGCAAGATTACTGTTTGCCAAAAGCTAGCAGCCTAGACCAACAGGAAGTTCCTTCCTAAGGTGGTCTCAGATTTTCATTTGAACCAGTCTGTTACTCTACCAGTATTCTTCACTGAGAATTCCGGCTCATCCAAGTGGAAATTGCATAGTCTGGATGTCAAGAGGGCCCTCAGCCACTATCTTGACAGAACCAAGGCTCATAGGCCTGAGCCATACCCAGCTGTTTCCTACATATGGGGAAGTGGATAAGGATAAGCCTGCATCAAAACAAACCACTGCACGCTGGATTGTGGCTTGCAATACAGTTCTGTTACAGTAAAGTGGGAAGCAAGCCCCCTGGGCCTTGTTTCATTCCACCAGGGTACAGCCGCATCAGTGGCAGCTGCAAGAGACATCCCATTGTTAGAAATCTGCAAAGCAGCTACATGGAAAACTGTTTACACTTTCACCAAGCACTATAGTTTGGACATACAGTCCAGGAATGATACCAGATTTGGTACAGCAGTGCTGCAGAACCTGTTTCCAAAATAGATTCTCTGCTCAACCTCCAAAAGTACTGCTTGGCAGTCTGCATTTGTTTAATCATAATGAGTGATTCCTGGAGTTAGAAGAAAAAATTACTAACATACTAAAATGCCAACAGAATAGGCTTAATGGTCTTTCGTGTCTGCTCGTTTGGACAGCTCCTACCCTGGGAGCTGACCTTGCTGCCCCCCTCGCCTTCTCTGGCTTCTTCCTTCCCAGTTCCGGATATTCTCGCTGCACTGGATTTTGCTTCCAGAACCCTTCCCTTGTACCTGTCTTACCCCTCTTGAACCCCTCCACGTTTCTGCTTCCACCAGCCCCTGGGCTACTCACTGTAATAATCTTGTTTCTTCGGGATCACTCATTATGATTAAGGCTCCCATCCTGCCTTCCCTACCCGAACCTATTAAAGGGAACAACCTAGTTCTGCATCCCTGCTGGCATTAGGGACAGGTTGTCCACAGCTGATGTTACGTTTCTTTTACCAGTTGGTATCTGTTGTTCTCCCTTTTTCTAAGGGATTTTAATGTTTTATTGGGGGTGATTAATTTTTTTTATTTTTTTTTTATTTTTAGGATCAGATAGCTAGAGGGTCTTTGAAGCACTAGAGTGCAGCAGTTACATGGGGCAGCAGTTTGAAATTAACATGAGCCAATTAGAGTTCCATAATTTGCATAAATTCTCTCTCTCTGTGGCAGTATAATGCTGAAGGCTGGCTGTATTTGTTTAATCATAATGAGTGATCCCCTGGAAGAAACAAGATTACTACAGTGAGTAATTTTTCTTCTCTAACGTAGTGGTGGACACCCTGATGGCTGCCAGAAATAATTCCACGTTGACAGATTATGCTTGCATATGGACCACCTTTTCAGCTTGGGCCAGAGAAAAAGTATTTGGCCTTCTAAAGTCACAGTCCCACAGATTTTGGACTTTCTGCAGGAAGGAGTGGAAAAAGGTCTGGCCTTGAGCACCTTGAGAGATCAGGTGTTGGCCCTTGGAGCCTCCTTGGGCTCATCTTTAGGGACAATCTGGGAAGTTATTCTTTTTCTACAATCTGTCAGCAGGAGTCGACCTCTCCTCTGATCTCCTCTTCCTTCATGGGATCTGAATCTGGTGTTGTGTGCTTTTTGTAAAGAACCCTTTGAACTGCTTTCATTGAAGCCATTAGACTTGTCCTATAAGGTGTGCCTTTTTTGGTTGCTGTGTGTTAAGCCAGGAGAACTGATGGACTCCAGGCCTTCTCCCTAAAAAACAAGGTTGCCAGCGTGGCGTGAGGGTGCGGCGACCAGCGCCTCAACCTCCAGCACCACCAGGCTGGCCCAGAACCGTGTTTCAAGTGTATTGGAGTTGGAATTAAGATTTTGATTAAGCCAAACCATGTTATTGGATGAACAAAATAGGACTGCGTCATCAGTGTAGAGTTGCACTAACATGTCACTACAATATTTGGGAAGCTCATTGATGAATAGCAAAAACAGCAACGGACCAAGGATTAATCCTGAGGTACACCACGTATTGTGGGCCTGAGGGAGGACAGCGATCCGACCCACTTTACTCTTTGTGAGCTACCAATAAAATAACTTTGTAGCCATGTTAGCACTAAGGAGTCGAGGCCCAGTAGGTGCAGTTTGCCAAGTAGAAGGTGATGGTTGACGAGGTTGAAAACCTTTGTCAAGTCAATGAACACCGCACCAGTAACGAGGCCTGAGTTGCATGCCTTGAGCATATCGTCAGAAACCTTAACCAGGGCTGTAGTCGTGCTATGGTTCTTTCTAAAGCCATGCTGGCAGTCTTGAGTAGTTAGATGGTGTGTTTCTAAATAGGACTGTAGATGGTTATACAAAATCCTCTGTTGGATTTTAGCCAGGGGACAGAGAATTCAGATAGGTCTATAGTTTTTAACAGTATGTATGGCACCTTGTGGAGGGGACTACAGCCACTTTCCATTTGCTTGGTGTACAGTTCCTGTTAGGAATGACCTGTTTAAAGACTACAGTTAAGTGTAGCAAGTGCTGGTGCCCCTAATATGAGGTACTTTGGCTCGATTGCATCGTGACCAGGGAGCTCTCTTCCTTTAATTTTAATAATAACTTGAGAACTTTATTTTTGGTTGTTGTTTTAAGTAGAAGGTGGCATGACCCAAGATTAGCATGGTGTTTTGTAGGAATGGAGAAATCAGGGGTAGGTGAAAGGCATAAGTGAACCCGTCCAGGTCAGTAAAAAAATATTTATTCCCTCTGCAGTTGAAGGTGGGTCTTGTAATAGGTCCACTCCTGACATAATGGAACTAGGGGCAGTTGGCAGGTAAATTCCTTTTTCCCTTTACCCTTTTTGCAGTTTGCGTATGGGACAGTATTCTCTCTCAACCAGTTGCTTAATGGGTTACTGCGTCTTAGAACCCATCTGTTCTGACTACACATTGACAAAGTGGAGCTCTACAAAAAGAAGAAATTTCTTCATACTTACCATTATTTCCTTTTCCGCTAGCTCCAATATTGTCAGTGGGACACTCCCAGGAGCTTCGCTTCTGTTGGAGATATTGTCTGGTATGCCAGCACTGGAATGTCCACTGTTTTCTGATTGTGAGTCTGTCAGGACATCCTTCTGTGATTTACCTGCTGTGATTATACATATCTCTGTTTGTCTATCTGTCTGTCTATCTATTTGTATATTACGAAAAAAGAGCAGTTTGACTTTTAAATATTGCTTTTGATGCGTGAGGTTAACGGTTCAATCTGTATGATCAGTAAGGGTGCCTCCTTGTTACAAGTGAGTGTTTACACTGTTTGCAGTTTTCTTTCCAGTGTTGCCTGTTTTCATTAATTCCTTTGGCAGGTCTCTTCTAGTTGGCTCAATATCACAAAGAAGTTCCACCACATTAGAGAAGCAGAGTGTGAGCCTTTTTTCGTTGTCCTCGTCCTCTCCTGATGAGGCAGGGAGCTGTTTACTGTATCTTGGTTAAAGGTATGAGATGTGAATGGTTCATATGTGTTTTACGTTACAAAACAGTTTAATCTATATGGACCTTCTTTCACATAATTAGGAGCATTCTGAGGACAAAAGTGACTAGAGTTGCTGCTGTCTATAATGTTCATGTGCCCAAGATTCTATGCTAACAACCTTGCGCTGTGCCATTTCCCTATTAGGGTGCACATTATCCATCTGTTTTGACTACTCACTGACAACGTTGGAGCCAAGAGAAAAGGAAATTATGGTAAATATGAAGAAATTTCTTCATCTTCTTGGGGTTATCTCAGTCATTAGGTCACACCATAGAAAGTTCACCATCGGTGAAGCAGGATCCACACAGAAGATTTTCAGCAATACAGTTGGGAGCCGTCCAGGCTGATGTTATCTGTCAATGTCATCAACCCTATAAAGGCGTGAGTGGCCTCCCTACTCAGATCTTGCCTGTCTCAGTTTTCACCATTCATCACTGTTGGGTCTAAGCCAGTGCGCCAGGACCCTGTGGGAAGCTCATAGCTGGAAACTTTTCAGTTAGCTCTGGAGGGAGGTCAGCGTCTGAAACGGCGCCATCCTCAAGGCCGACATAATATGTGGCGCTTGCGAGTTGGCCATTAACGGACACCAGCCCCTCCATTGCCTCAGTTCTTTGTTTCCTGCTGTTGAGGTAGCATCACCCTGTGAGAACTGAGCCTGATTCTGTGTAGTCTTCGGCAGTCTGCGGAAGTTAGACTCTTCGGAACCGGTAAAACCATTTCTTTGATCCTTTTGGCGGGGTGTGCCTCTATGCGTCGGTGCCCCTGTGGTAGGCCAGTGACCATGATGGACTGCCATAATTGCCATTTAACCTGACAGAGTCTGGATCACAATATGGACAACTGCGATGCCTGTTTCTCCATGGACCGCCGGGTCCTCGAGTTGTGCAGAATGCAGATGGGTTGGTATCGTCCCACTTTCAGAGGGTGGTGTTGGTCCCAGGACGCCAAGGCCAGGACTTTAGGTTCTTCCTCTGGGCCTCATCCAGGACTATACGTACTGAGGGATAGCAGGCCTCCATTTCTGTCTCGTTGAAGTGGAAGAGCAGCGTAAGGGTGAAGTGGACAGTCATCCTCAGGCGGGCGGGGTCGGCTGAGCTCCCCACTCAGTCAGTTGCCTCTACGGAAGCTCGGACGTCCCCGGTGTCGCAGTCGCAGCTATACACTCAGCCTGAGCTGGTGGTGCCCTTGGTACCACCTTACTACACTGCTTCCACTCCTAACACCACTACCAATGTCGGTGAGCTGGGTCTCCCTCCAGTACCACTTGCGGCGCTGAAGGAGGGAGAGTCTCAGGGGTTGCCACATTGGAGATCTACCTGGTCCCTTCCTCTTCTTCTTCGGAGGACGGGGACCGGGATGATCCCGACTAGCAGTTCGACTCTTGGGCTGGAAGGCTCCTTTTCCAGTTTGGTTATCTCTGAGCCCGGGAATCTTCGCTGGAGCTGGTGCTGCCTCTCCTCAGGCCAGTACCGGGTCAGCACTGTGGCTGGTGCCATGGTTGCTTCCACTGTCGCCTGCAGTGCCGGGATCAAGGCTGGCACCTTGCTAGATTCCAGTGCCATTTGCAGCACCGTGGTTGGCACCAGGGATGTCATCGGTGCCGGATCTGGATCAGGTGCTGTTTCAGACTCCGGTGCTGTGTCGGGTCCAAGGTGGTTTCCAGGACCAGGTGCAGGAGCTGACTCGGACCTTCAGACTCCAGGCTTTGAAGTCTCTCCCCGAGGAGCAGGTCCTTCACTGAGGGGGTGGTGGCAGGGAGGTCGAGGGAGGCACGGAGGCTCCTTTACAGGGCAACTGGTGGACCTGGGAGGAGCAGATGTGCTGTCCCTTCCCTCCTGACCTCTTCCACCTCAAGGGAGTCTACAGTTGGTGGGATCAGGGGCTGCCTGCAAGGGCCTGTATGGGTCCATTCAACCCATTTGGGGGATTCTGCCCAAGGCCACCACCATGGTCACCCCAGTCAGGTTGGGCATGATCTTCCTGAACTAAGTCTCCACCACTCATTCACACTAGTAGGACTGCGCCAGAGGAGGTAGGACCCAGCAGGAGCCCAAAATCTTCAGGAGGGCCGGTTCCAAGGTGTAGGATTGTGTATGCGCGGCGCCGCAAGACTGTCTTGCGCCATATAGGCTATCTCGGCATCGACCCTCCAATGCCGCAGTTCCTTTTTCCCTGCTATGGAATGTGCTTCAGTGATGAAGTCGCTCACCCGCCGGGAGTCAAATCTTCACGTCTATATGACAGCAGCTTTAGTCGTTCAGTATTTTATTTAGTTTTAGTATTTAAAAAAAATAAATAACATTTTTTTTTTAAGTGAAGTAGCAAAGAAAAAACTCTTCTTCAGCCCGCCATCTACGGAGTCGACTATGAATGGTGCTGGTGGACGGTAGGGAGACTGCTTGAAAACTGTTTTGGCAGTGGGGCTGGGTCGGTCTGCCACCCTCTTTGGAGGTTTTTTTTTTTTACCACGGGCAGTCTGGTGCTCGTGAGGAAGGCAGTCCTCCCGAATGCACAAAAAGAAGCTGGCCTGTTCCCGATCTCGGTCGGGGGCTCGGCACCACTCAACCTCAAGCTCTTCTTCATCCCACTGGTCAAAGAAGAAGCGGTACCGTTCGAGGTCACCCACTGATACGTCTGCACGGAGATCGTTGGTAGCAGGGGATGGGAGGCTGACCCTGGCTTCATTGGGTAGCCTGCGGCCACGGTCCCTAGCAGCCACTGTCCTCGGCTCCAGAGTCCCTCCCTACCCCCGGGAGGGGGGTCTTCTGGGGAGCAGTTTCATCATTGGGCCGCTCTTATGGAGCAGTGGGTTCAATGGTTGTCCCGACTACCCTTGCCTGCAAACTCAACCCTGGGGCCATTGGTCTGCGGTCGTGAGCTGTTGGGTCAACTTGATCGCACAGCGCCTTCAGTGCCGTCAATACCACTCCCTTGTGCCTTTCCCCCTCACGTGGCTGCGGCGCAGGGACTGGCACAGGTACTGCATTCTCCCCCTACTCCTCTTCACTCTTTCAGGTCTCCGGTAGTGTTGCAGCCATCAGGAGTTCTGGTGTTGGGGTCGGGGACTCCAGGTGCTCATTCAGAATCAACTGCAGTGCTGCATGTGGCTGTGGCAGTGGCGCCATTGCTGGTGACATGTGCGGCTCCAGATCCGTTTTTGGCTCCAACTCTAGTGCTGGGGTTCTCGACTCAGATTCCGGGGATGACCCCTCCGGTTCTTCCCCCTCTTTTTCCTACCTTTGCTATTCCTTCTGAGGTAAAGGAGGACTTTGATGAATCTGATCCTGATCTGCGCCTGACAGATGCTGTGGACGAGGACTCATTTTATGGGACTGAGAGTAAGCTCTCTACTTCAGCTGAGCCTCTGGTTGAAGACCTTTCATTTAAATCTCTGCTGAAGAATATGAATTCCACCCTGGCTCTCCAGACTTCTGCAGTGGACCCTGGGAAGCTTTTGCGCCTGCAGTACCTGCATGTTCCTGAAATTCTTGTGGACCAGAGACCACTAGTGCAACCCTCTTGTGAGACTTTCACAAGCAGTGTGGGACAGACTGGTGCTCATTCCTTCTATGGGTAGGTCTATAGATAGGAAGTATGTTTCCCCTAAGGATAGGCCAATCCTTGCTTCTCAAGCCTTCACAGATGCCCTGGTGGTTCTGGCGGAAAACAACAAAGGCGTCTTCCCCAAGAATCCACGGCTCGTCCGTGAATAAAGACTCTAGTACAGTAGACACTCTGGGAAGCAAGTGTTTGCTGCTGCTACATTGGGCATGCATATAGCTAGTTACCAAGGCCATTTCTCTCAGTATGAGTATTCATGTGGCATTTGCCCAAGGCAGCGGTAGAGCCTCCCAGTCGGACACTAGCATGAGCTTCTTCAGACCATTACTAGAAGTATAGAGTCCATCAATCAGCAACTGAAAGTTGCTGTGAATGCCTGGCATCGCCTCTAGGCAGCAGCGGCGGGATTTGTACCTGGCAACACTTCTGGCTAAGGACTTCAGGCTTCACAAATGATGCTCAGCGAGTCATGAATTTCCCCTTTGGCAGTGTTTATCTGTTTGGCTCATAAGTGGAGCAGACGCTGGAAGCCAATCCAAAGACCAGGACTGCTATTAAGACTGCCAGGCTTGCTCCTGCTGCCCCTCAGGGGCAGAAACCACCATAACCGTCAGTCCTTTCGAGGTAAAGGCTGAGGAGCTTTTAACAAGAACCAAACCCCCTCAGCTGCAAAAGATAATGCAGCAGAAGGCACAGGCCCTGAAAGCACCCTGTGCCACTCTGAAGACCCAGCCCATGTTCCACCTCAGCTGCTCGAGGTGGACTCCTCTTCGGCAGTAGGGGGTCATCTGACTCAATTTTATAACCAGTGGAAATCCGTCACAGTGGACAAATGGGTCCTCAGGTTAATTCAAGAGGGATACTCTCTGTTTCACAGAGACTCCCCCGGATCGTCCACCCAAGTGACAACCCAAGCTGTCCAGCACTCAGTCAGACCTCCTGGCTTCTGAGATTCAGGGCCTTCTGAACAGGGCAGTAGACGTAGTTCCACAGGTAGAATGCAACACAGGTTTCTACTCCCATTACTTCCTAGTTCCAAAGAAAACAGGCAGCATGCGCTCTATTCTAGACGTAAGGAAGTTGAACAAATATTTGTTCAAGGAGAAATTCAAGATGATCTCACTGGGAATGCTACTGCCTCTCATTCATCAGAATGACTGGTTGGCGTTCCTGGACATGCAAGACTCCTACCAACACGTTCCGGTACACCCAAGCCACCACAGGTACCTACATTTTGTGGCTCTGGGTCAGCACTGCCAATTCAGAGTCCTGCCCTTTGGGCTCTCCTTGGTGCCACGAGTCTTTACAAAGTGCTTTGCAGTACTCATGGCGCATCTCAGAAAACTCAACATTCAGGTGTTCCCATACCCAGACTATTGGCTTTTGGTGAGCCCTTCCAAGCAGGGGACACAGGAAGCGGTCTCCACAGCTTCCAGGTTCCTCATGTCCATGGGGGTACTACTGAATCTGCAAAAATCGCAGTTTCTGCCCTCCCAATAACTTCTTTCCATAGGAGCTCTTCTGGACACCTCCAGAGCAAAAGCCTTTCTTCTAGAAGACAGGAGGAACGACATTCTCCAAGAGACTCGCTTCATCAAGGAGAACAACTCAGTTTGAGCTCTCTTAATGCAGCGGATGCTAGGCCTCATGGCATCATCTGTATTCATGTGCCTCTAGCATGCTTACACATGAGGACCACTCAGTGGATGCTCAGCACTCGGGTGGTCTCCAACCACGCATCTGCAGTCCTTCCACATCGGGGTGACGGAGCCTCTAACAAGATCTCTCACCTGGTGGACTCAGGAGAACAACCTTCTCCAGGGTTTCCCCTTTGCCCCACTGGAAATGCAGATCTCCATCACCACGGATGCATCTCTGACCGATTGGGGGAGCACACTGTCAGGACCTCCGCACCCAGGGTCTGTGGAGCTGGGAGGAGTCCCATCTTCACATAAATGTCTTGGAGATGAGAGATTTTCTGTACGCTGTCAGAGTCCTGAAGGGTATCCTCTGTCACAAAGTAATGCTCCTTCAAACGGACAACAATGCTGTGATGTACTACATCAACAAGCAGGGTGGCGCACACTCTTGTCCTCTGTGCAGAGAAGCCATGAGAGTGCGGGAGTGGTGTCTCGAATACAAGGCCCTGATCCAGGCAGTCTACCTGCCAGGAATCCAGAACGATCTAGTGGACCACCTCAGCAAAACGGAGGCAGATCCACACGAGTGGTCACTCGACTCAGCGTCATGCAGTCGCTACTCGAAGAGTGAGGCACTCTGGACCTGGACCTTTTTGCGTCCCCACTCAGCACAAACTGCCTGTATTCTACTCCAGAAATCCAGAACCTGGTGCTTTCTGTCAGGATGCATTCAGACTGTGGTGGACAAGACACTTTCTGTACGCATTTCCTCTTCTTCCCTTATTCAGAGGGTGCTGCTCAAGTTAGAGGCTCAAGGGGGTAGCATGATTTTCATCGCTGCATACTGGCCTCATCAGATATGGTTTCCGTTAATGAACAGATTATCAGAAGTCCCTCCGAGACCACTTCCCCTACAGACGGACCTCCTGATGCAAGGTCCAGTGGTCCATCCCAACCTGCGATCCCTTCATCTCTATGCCTGGCTCCTGAGGAGATAGAAGTGGCTAGGTTTCTTACCCCAGGAGTGCTTTAGCATCAGTAACATTAGTGGTTAGCTGGCTAGGTGCAACTGCCCCGGAGGTGTGCCTTTAAGAGGAATTTAAATTAGCTTAGGGCCACAGCCAGTCAGAAAGGGTAGTGAGCTGAGTGAGAGCTGCTGAAGGTTTCAGAATTTTTTTCTCCGCAGGACTAAGCAATATTGTCCCTGAGGTGTGTCTCAACTTTCCTTGTTGACAGCATCCTAGTGCTTATCTGGGTAAAGTTTTCCTCATATTTCTTTTTTAATAGTGTGCTGAATGAAAGTTTTACAAATTGATTAGCACCATGCTAGTTTTGTATTTTTTACACAACCGTGCAATTTTGACTTTTTTACCACAACTGTTCATTTTAAATGCTAAATTTATCGAGGTTGCTTAATTTCAACAGTTCTCTCTCTTTTGACCAAATTCTTGGGAACCATGAAAGGAGGGACAGCTGGCTTTTTTTTTTTTTTTTTATACCTCTAGACCTCGCTGGTTTTGCTGCGAGGCACCCCAATGGAATTCAGATCTTAACAGTGCCTGGGGGGGGGGGTTCTCTCAGGATTAGCAAATTAAGAAGAAATCCTTCTATATATATTTATATACTTAAAGGAACTGGACCTAAGGTATCATCTGTCGGAGGACTGTCTGCAAGGGTCCAACAGCCACCTGTGGCAGTTGACCAGTATTATTGGGTTTTCTATTAAGATTGGCACTAGTATAGAGCCCAGTTCTACAACCTAAAAAAAAAAAAAAGGGCACTTGCAGTTGACAGAGCTAATTAACTAGGGCAGGACTGGCCTGTGACGTTTTCACAGAAACCTGCACTTAGTTCGTAAGGTCCAGGACTGGTTTGCTTTGCTTAAATTGGCAAACATAGCAGACAAACCTTTGATTATTATGGCTGAGGATATATCAAAGGCTTCCGACTAGGGGCCATCCAAAAGTACTGAATTGTAAGGAAGTCCTAAGGAACCCTCCAGATCCCAGCCAAAAATAAAGCTTCCAAATATGAAGTTCCTCATGAATTAAAAAATAATAGAAGTGACGAAGGAAGGAAGCTTGATAAAACCGCTGATGAAGTGGCTAAAAAGAAACTCTGTCTAGACATAAATGCTCCTGTTGCTCCTGGGAAAGCCCAATAGCGAGACAACAGGCAGCTTAAAGCATACAGAAAAATAAAGAACTTGCAAAGTCTGCACAGTATTCCAACTGTGCAAAATATGGAAAAAGCGTGGCAACCGTTCCAGACCCTACAAAAGATGGGTCCTTTCTTTACTGGGGCTGGCAAGCACTCTTCCACAGTTCTCACCCCAGAGACTGTGAGGGTGATTCAGTTGATGATAAATAATTTTATGATGCCCCTGCTTTCAGGGGCTGCTATCACTCTTCCACAGTTCTCGCCTCAGAGACTGTGAGGGTGATACAGATGAGATGAGAATTTTTATGATGCCCCTGACATGACTGTGGAGGGCCTAGAACCCTATATATCCTAGGAGGTTCTCCCTCTGTGCCTTTGTTTATCCAAAACACACTGAACACCCTTGACCTCCCTTCTCAGGAGTCCTTTCAAGGTGAGGTTAAGGATAAAAAAAGGAAAGATTATAGGGAGATGAAAGGTTTGTTACACGAGGCCCCTGCACCCTCCACTTCCTAAAGGTCTGACTACGCTTATGTGTAATGAAAAAATATAAATAAAAATACCACAAAACTGCGTCAAACCCCCACTTCTGTGGCAGAGGTTTATAAGCAGTCTGGAAACGTTAATAAATACATAACTATATCCATTAACAATACTGAGTGCCTGTCTGTACATCCCAGCCACGTGAGTATAGTGCATCAGGCAGCTTGCGAGAAAGCTGGGGTCTCCTTATCCCCGGATAAGGACTCCAGAAAATAGATTTCTTAGTTACCCGCAGATGCTTGTCAAAATTTTTACCTACTTGGCTTTTCAGCCAAATGTAAAAAAAAAAAAAACACTGTGTAACTTTCTCCTGGTTCTTGGTACAGGAGCTGGTGGATATCGAAAACCTGCTCCGGAAGCTATGTAGTACCAATTCCACAGGACGACAACAAGGATGCCGCCTTCAGAGTCACGGCCCATATCATGTCTCTGAGGTGCTTTGTCTGGCCTAGAAATACTGGTCTACCCTCAGACTCGCAATTTACAGCCATGGACTTTCCTTGTGATCAAATCATACTGTTTGATTCCAGAACATCTCACTGCAACAAGGCCCCCTGCCCCACGGAAATTCCTCCTGAGGGCATTGGGGCAGAGGTTTTTTGCCAGGTACCCCCTTCTCTCAGTACAGGGGTGTTTTCAGACAGAGGGGCAGAAGGGGCCAAAGGTGGCCATCTCTATCCAGGCAGCATCTAAGCCCTAACGTTAGTGTGGCAGAGACCTCATGCGTGCAGGTGTCTAAGCCTCTATCCCTAGCAGGTGTCGCTTTTGGGTGGGAAGTAAAACCTTCTAGATTTGCGAATGGTGGAGAGAGTTTCTTCCCATGAAAAGAAGAAAGGGTCTCTACTCCAGATTTTTCTGCCACAAAAAGACAACTGGGGAGTGGTGACGTATCTTGCTGCTAAAATACCAATTTCAAGATGGTCACTCTGTTACTAATCATACAGCCCTTACAGTAGGGAGACTGTCTAGCCTCCCTGGTCTTAAAGGGCCCTTTTTTTCTATTACCCATAATGAGGTCTCACAGAAGGCTCGCTGCAGCCCTTCAGCCTTCCTCGGCCCAGAGAGTCTTTACAAAGTGCTTGGCAGTGGTAGCAGCACACCTCAGGAGTCTGGACGTGTCTAGCTACACCTAACTTGCCAATTGGCTCATAGTGCTAAATTCTCCTTGTCAGGTTCAAGTAGTCCCTTTTTTTTCCCCTTACAGGGTGGTGTTCCCTGGTAAATCTAAACAAACTCTCACCTGGGACCCTCCCAGCATCCAGAAAGGATATGCCTCCCTCCCACAGGTGGGAATTTCAGCTGTCCCTCATTGACAGTTTTCTTCATCTAGGCACAGCAAGACCAGCCCGCAGTCACTTGACTGTCATTAATCCTCACTGGGTCAGTGTAGGATGCGGTCCTGAGAAAATCTCGTAACTTTGACATTTCCTTAGGCTTCTGGGACACATGGCTTCAACGCGTTTAGTGGTTCCAGGGGTCAGATACAAGATGCAACACCCACAAGCCCCTTTTTAGCTCGCTGGTCTCTAAAAGCAATAATTCTTCAAAGCTAAGACCTCTGACGGAGCAGTTCCACATATTCCCCTCTCTTGTGGTGGGGAACACATATGGACAAGTGCCTCAGTGAGTGGCACCTAGACTCTTATTAGAGTCATAGTTACACATAATTCTTCCGGCACTCAGAGCAATCTTTCTAGCTCAAAGCATTTGCTCCTGTCATAAAAGATAGACTGTAGCAAAGTCAAACAGACACCACTGCAATGTTTTTTCACAAAGAAACAGGGTGGACCAGATCAGGAGTACTCTGTTCATGCAGCTCCATATATCCAGTCTCTGCCCTCCCCTGGGAGTCATCTTTTAGCTATTCAACTCCCAGGTAAACACAATACTCTGGCGGTTGCTCTTCTCGCATCAGCTAAGGCCAGGCGAATGGACCCTGAACAAGCAGGTACTAGCCACAGTGTTCAGGTGGTTGAGCATGCCAGTGTTCCTCAGCTTCCAGTTTTCCTCAGTTCTGTTGCAGGCCCCAGTCCTGGGATCGTTTCCCCTGGATGCCTTGATCCTGGTCTGGTCAGGGAGGTCCCTATATGCTTCCCTCCTTTTCCCTGATTCTCAGGGTATTTTTGAAACCCAGACAACAGCCAGCATCAATGATCCTGGTTATACTAAATTGGCCCAGGCAAGCCTGGTATCCTCTTCTCTCAATGTCCTGCAGTAGGCCTATTTGCCGGCCTCCAAATCACTCCCTACTAACCCATCCTCAGACAGGAGTGCAGTATCCAGATATTCACTCTTTTTTTCCTCAAGGCCTGGTTCTTGAGGAGTTCATTTCCATCCTCACATTACTCTGAACAGGTCCTTAAGATACTGAGGATGGCTAAAAAGCACAACACTAAGAAGACTTATGCAGCCAAGTGGAAAATGGTTTCCCTCTGGTGCAAGAGCAAAAAGTTCGAACCCCTATCAGCCTCGGACCCTCAGCTGCTAGATTACCTGGTGCACGTACAGGCGTCAGGCTTGAAACCGTCTTCCTCAAGCTTCGCTTGGCGGTGATTTGACCTGTCGGTGGGAATGACAAAATCTGTTTTTTTTTTTTTTTTTACATATTTAAACAGTTTTCAAAGGCCTCTTGCACCTCCAGCCTCCAATCAGAGCCTTCTCCCTTGGAACCTTAACTTTGCATTAACAGGCTCACAAAATCACCCTTCAAGCCTATGTCCAGGGCTCATCAAGTTTGTATTCTGGAAGTCTTGTTGGTAGCCATTGCCTCTGCCAGGAGGATTTTGGAGCTACGGGCCCTGTGCTAACATAGAAACATAGAATTTGACGGTAGATAAGGACCGCTTGGCCCACCCAGTCAGCCCATTTCCCTACCTGATGGATAAGCTGCAGATTCTAGTTAATCAACAGCTTACTTCCTCCAACCCCCAACTAGAATTGCCTTATGCCTGTCCCATGCATTCTTGAATTCTCCCACTGTTCCTGACTCCACAACCTCTTCGGGAAGGCTGTTCCATGCATCCACAACCCTCTCTGTGAAAAAATACTTTTTAACATTACCTCTGAGCCATCCCCCTCTATCTTCAAAATTGTGCCCCCTGTTCTTGCACATCTCTTCTTCTGAAAGATACTACCCTCTTGTACTTTAATTCCCTTGAGATACTTGAAAGTTTCTAACATGTCCCCCCCTCCCTCCCTTTCCCTCAAGGGTATACATATTAAGCTGCTTTTAGTCTCTCCTCATGATGTCTTCTGGTGCAGACCTTGCACCATTTTGGTTGCTCCTCCTCTGAACTACCTCCACTCTGTCTATGTTCTCATGAGGTGGTGTCTCCAGAATTGCACGCAGTACTCCAGATGGGGTCTCACTAACTGTCTGTACAGAGGGATAACAACTTCCTGATCTTCCTGGACATAAGTCTCCACCACTCATTCACACTAGTGGGATTGGCGCCGAGGCACTAGGACCTATCGGGAGCAAACTTTTTGCTGGAGGGTCGGTAGCGAAAGATGGCGCGCGAGGCACGGCGCTCTGACAGCGGCTTTCGGCGGTAATGACTGTCTCGGCGGCGACCCTCCAGCACCGCCTCAATTCCTTCTTTTTCCCGCCCGTCGAGAAGTGCGCTTCCGTGTGACGACGCTCACTACTGTCGGAGTCAAACTTCAAACTAGCGTATAGTTTTCAGTTTGTTTTTTGTAACATTATCACGATAGTAGTATCGCTTATAAGCGATACTACTATCGTGATAATGTTACAAAAAACAAACTGAAAACTATACGCTAGTTTGAAGTTTGACTCCGACAGTAGTGAGCGTCGTCACACGGAAGCGCACTTCTCGACGGGCGGGAAAAAGAAGGAATTGAGGCGGTGCTGGAGGGTCGCCGCCGAGACAGTCATTACCGCCGAAAGCCGCTGTCAGAGCGCCGTGCCTCGCGCGCCATCTTTCGCGCCGACCCTCCAGCAAAAAGTTTGCTCCCGATAGGTCCTAGTGCCTCCGGCGCTAATCCCACTAGTGTGAATGAGTGGTGGAGACTTATGTCCAGGAAGATCAGGAAGTTGTTATCCCTCTGTACAGACAGTTGGTGAGACCCCATCTGGAGTACTGCGTGCAATTCTGGAGACACCACCTCCGCAAAGACATAGACAGAGTGGAGGTAGTTCAGAGGAGGGCAACCAAAATGGTGCAAGGTCTGCACCAGAAGACATCATGAGGAGAGACTAAAAGCAGCTTAATATGTATACCCTTGAGGGAAAGGGAGGGAGGGGGGGACATGTTAGAAACTTTCAAGTATCTCAAGGAATTAAAGTACAAGAGGGTAGTATCTTTCAGAAGAAGAGATGTGCAAGAACAGGGGGGCACAATTTTGAAGATAGAGGGGGATGGCTCAGAGGTAATGTTAAAAAGTATTTTTTCACAGAGAGGGTTGTGGATGCATGGAACAGCCTTCCCGAAGAGGTTGTGGAGTCAGGAACAGTGGGAGAATTCAAGAATGCATGGGACAGGCATAAGGCAATTCTAGTTGGGGGTTGGAGGAAGTAAGCTGTTGATTAACTAGAATCTGCAGCTTATCCATCAGGTAGGGAAATGGGCTGACTGGGTGGGCCAAGCGGTCCTTATCTACCGTCAAATTCTATGTTTCTATGTTAGCACAGGGCCCGTAGCTCCAAAATCCTCCTGGCAGAGGCAATGGCTACCAACAAGACTTCCAGAATACAAACTTGATGTGAGCCCTGGACATAGGCTTGAAGGGTGATTTTGTGAGCCTGTCTATGCAAAGTTAAGGTTCCAAGGGAGAAGGCTCTGATTGGAGGCTGGAGGTGCAAGAGGCCTTTGAAAACTGTTTAAATATGTAAAAAAAAAAAAAAAAACAGATTTTGTCATTCCCACCGACAGGTCAAATCACCGCCAAGCCGAGCTTGAGGAAGACGGGTTTCAAGCCTGACGCCTGTACGTGCACCAGGTAATCTAGCAGCTGAGGGTCCGAGGCTGATAGGGGTTCGACCATTTTGCTCTTGCACCAGAGGGAAACCATTTTCCACTTGGCTGCATAAGTCTTCTTAGTGTTGTGCTTTTTAGCCATCCTCAGTATCTTAAGGACCTGTTCAGAGTAATGTGAGGATGGAAATGAACTCCTCAAGAACCAGGCCTTGAGGAAAAAAAGAGTGAATATCTGGATACTGCACTCCTGTCTGAGGATGGGTTAGTAGGGAGTGATTTGGAGGCCGGCAAATAGGCCTACTGCAGGACATTGAGAGAAGAGGATACCAGGCTTGCCTGGGCCAATTTAGTATAACCAGGATCATTGATGCTGGCTGTTGTCTGGGTTTCAAAAATACCCTGAGAATCAGGGAAAAGGAGGGAAGCATATAGGGACCTCCCTGACCAGACCAGGATCAAGGCATCCAGGGGAAACGATCCCAGGACTGGGGCCTGCAACAGAACTGAGGAAAACTGGAAGCTGAGGAACACTGGCATGCTCAACCACCTGAACACTGTGGCTAGTACCTGCTTGTTCAGGGTCCATTCGCCTGGCCTTAGCTGATGCGAGAAGAGCAACCGCCAGAGTATTGTGTTTACCTGGGAGTTGAATAGCTAAAAGATGACTCCCAGGGGAGGGCAGAGACTGGATATATGGAGCTGCATGAACAGAGTACTCCTGATCTGGTCCACCCTGTTTCTTTGTGAAAAAACATTGCAGTGGTGTCTGTTTGACTTTGCTACAGTCTATCTTTTATGACAGGAGCAAATGCTTTGAGCTAGAAAGATTGCTCTGAGTGCCGGAAGAATTATGTAACTATGACTCTAATAAGAGTCTAGGTGCCACTCACTGAGGCACTTGTCCATATGTGTTCCCCACCACAAGAGAGGGGAATATGTGGAACTGCTCCGTCAGAGGTCTTAGCTTTGAAGAATTATTGCTTTTAGAGACCAGCGAGCTAAAAAGGGGCTTGTGGGTGTTGCATCTTGTATCTGACCCCTGGAACCACTAAACGCGTTGAAGCCATGTGTCCCAGAAGCCTAAGGAAATGTCAAAGTTACGAGATTTTCTCAGGACCGCATCCTACACTGACCCAGTGAGGATTAATGACAGTCAAGTGACTGCGGGCTGGTCTTGCTGTGCCTAGATGAAGAAAACTGTCAATGAGGGACAGCTGAAATTCCCACCTGTGGGAGGGAGGCATATCCTTTCTGGATGCTGGGAGGGTCCCAGGTGAGAGTTTGTTTAGATTTACCAGGGAACACCACCCTGTAAGGGAAAAAAGGGACTACTTGAACCTGACAAGGAGAATTTAGCACTATGAGCCAATTGGCAAGTTAGGTGTAGCTAGACACGTCCAGACTCCTGAGGTGTGCTGCTACCACTGCCAAGCACTTTGTAAAGACTCTCTGGGCCGAGGAAGGCTGAAGGGCTGCAGCGAGCCTTCTGTGAGACCTCATTATGGGTAATAGAAAAAAAGGGCCCTTTAAGACCAGGGAGGCTAGACAGTCTCCCTACTGTAAGGGCTGTATGATTAGTAACAGAGTGACCATCTTGAAATTGGTATTTTAGCAGCAAGATACGTCACCACTCCCCAGTTGTCTTTTTGTGGCAGAAAAATCTGGAGTAGAGACCCTTTCTTCTTTTCATGGGAAGAAACTCTCTCCACCATTCGCAAATCTAGAAGGTTTTTACTTCCCACTCCAAAAGCGACACCTGCGTTAGGGATAGAGGCTTAGACACCTGGGTACGCATGAGGTCTCTGCCCACACTAACGTTAGGGCTTAGATGCTGCCTGGATAGAGATGGCCACCTTTGGCCCCTTCTGCCCCTCTGTCTGAAAACACCCCTGTACTGAGAGAAGGGGGTACCTGGCAAAAAACCTCTGCCCCAATGCCCTCAGGAGGAATTTCCGTGGGGCAGGGGGCCTTGTTGCAGTGAGATGTTCTGGAATCAAACAGTATGATTTGATCACAAGGAAAGTCCATGGCTGTAAATTGCGAGTCTGAGGGTAGACCAGTATTTCTAGGCCAGACAAAGCACCTCAGAGACATGATATGGGCCGTGACTCTGAAGGCGGCATCCTTGTTGTCGTCCTGTGGAATTGGTACTACATAGCTTCCGGAGCAGGTTTGCGATATCCACCAGCTCCTGTACCAAGAACCAGGAGAAAGTTACACAGTGTTTTTTTTTTTTTTACATTTGGCTGAAAAGCCAAGTAGGTAAAAATTTTGACAAGCATCTGCGGGTAACTAAGAAATCTATTTTCTGGAGTCCTTATCCGGGGATAAGGAGACCCCAGCTTTCTCGCAAGCTGCCTGATGCACTATACTCACGTGGCTGGGATGTACAGACAGGCACTCAGTATTGTTAATGGATATAGTTATGTATTTATTAACGTTTCCAGACTGCTTATAAACCTCTGCCACAGAAGTGGGGGTTTGACGCAGTTTTGTGGTATTTTTATTTATATTTTTTCATTACACATAAGCGTAGTCAGACCTTTAGGAAGTGGAGGGTGCAGGGGCCTCGTGTAACAAACCTTTCATCTCCCTATAATCTTTTCTTTTTTTATCCTTAACCTCACCTTGAAAGGACTCCTGAGAAGGGAGGTCAAGGGTGTTCAGTGTGTTTTGGATAAACAAAGGCACAGAGGGAGAACCTCCTAGGATATATAGGGTTCTAGGCCCTCCACAGTCATGTCAGGGGCATCATAAAAATTCTCATCTCATCTGTATCACCCTCACAGTCTCTGAGGCGAGAACTGTGGAAGAGTGATAGCAGCCCCTGAAAGCAGGGGCATCATAAAATTATTTATCATCAACTGAATCACCCTCACAGTCTCTGGGGTGAGAACTGTGGAAGAGTGCTTGCCAGCCCCAGTAAAGAAAGGACCCATCTTTTGTAGGGTCTGGAACGGTTGCCACGCTTTTTCCATATTTTGCACAGTTGGAATACTGTGCAGACTTTGCAAGTTCTTTATTTTTCTGTATGCTTTAAGCTGCCTGTTGTCTCGCTATTGGGCTTTCCCAGGAGCAACAGGAGCATTTATGTCTAGACAGAGTTTCTTTTTAGCCACTTCATCAGCGGTTTTATCAAGCTTCCTTCCTTCGTCACTTCTATTATTTTTTAATTCATGAGGAACTTCATATTTGGAAGCTTTATTTTTGGCTGGGATCTGGAGGGTTCCTTAGGACTTCCTTACAATTCAGTACTTTTGGATGGCCCCTAGTCGGAAGCCTTTGATATATCCTCAGCCATAATAATCAAAGGTTTGTCTGCTATGTTTGCCAATTTAAGCAAAGCAAACCAGTCCTGGACCTTACGAACTAAGTGCAGGTTTCTGTGAAAACGACACAGGCCAGTCCTGCCCTAGTTAATTAGCTCTGTCAACTGCAAGTGCCCTTTTTTTTTTTTTTAGGTTGTAGAACTGGGCTCTATACTAGTGCCAATCTTAATAGAAAACCCAATAATACTGGTCAACTGCCACAGGTGGCTGTTGGACCCTGCAGACAGTCCTCACAGATGATACCTTAGGTCCAGTTCCTTTAAGTATATAAATATATATAGAAGGATTTCTTCTTAATTTGCTAATCCTGAGAGAACCCCCCAGGCACTGTTAAGATCTGAATTCCATTGGGGTGCCTCGCAGCAAAACCAGCGAGGTCTAGAGGTATAAAAAAAAAAAAAAAAAGCCAGCTGTCCCTCCTTTCATGGTTCCCAAGAATTTGGTCAAAGAGAGAACTGTTGAAATTAAGCAACCGCGATAAATTTAGCATTTAAAATGAACAGTTGTGGTAAAAAAGTCAAAATTGCACGGTTTTGTAAAAAATACAAAACTAGCATGGTGCTAATCAATTTGTAAAACTTTCATTCAGCACACTATTAAAAAAGAAATATGAGGAAAACTTTACCCAGATAAGCACTAGGATGCTGTCAACAAGGAAAGTTGAGACACACCTCAGGGACAATATTGCTTAGTCCTGCGGAGAAAAAAATTTTGAAACCTTCAGCAGCTCTCACTCAGCTCACTACCCTTTCTGACTGGCTATGGCCCTAAGCTAATTTAAATTCCTCTTAAAGGCACACCTCCGGGGCAGTTGCACCTAGCCAGCTAACCACTAATGTTACTGATGCTAAAGCACTCCTGGGGTAAGAAACCTAGCCACTTCTATCTCCTCAGGAGCCAGGCATAGAGATGAAGGGATCGCAGGTTGGGATGGACCACTGGACCTTGCATCAGGAGGTCCGTCTGTAGGGGAAGTGGTCTCGGAGGGACTTCTGATAATCTGTTCATTAACGGAAACCATATCTGATGAGGCCAGTATGCAGCGATGAAAATCATGCTACCCCCTTGAGCCTCTAACTTGAGCAGCACCCTCTGAATAAGGGAAGAAGAGGAAATGCGTACAGAAAGTGTCTTGTCCACCACAGTCTGAATGCATCCTGACAGAAAGCACCAGGTTCTGGATTTCTGGAGTAGAATACAGGCAGTTTGTGCTGAGTGGGGACGCAAAAAGGTCCAGGTCCAGAGTGCCTCACTCTTCGAGTAGCGACTGCATGACGCTGAGTCGAGTGACCACTCGTGTGGATCTGCCTCCGTTTTGCTGAGGTGGTCCACTAGATCGTTCTGGATTCCTGGCAGGTAGACTGCCTGGATCAGGGCCTTGTATTCGAGACACCACTCCCGCACTCTCATGGCTTCTCTGCACAGAGGACAAGAGTGTGCGCCACCCTGCTTGTTGATGTAGTACATCACAGCATTGTTGTCCGTTTGAAGGAGCATTACTTTGTGACAGAGGATACCCTTCAGGACTCTGACAGCGTACAGAAAATCTCTCATCTCCAAGACATTTATGTGAAGATGGGACTCCTCCCAGCTCCACAGACCCTGGGTGCGGAGGTCCTGACAGTGTGCTCCCCAATCGGTCAGAGATGCATCCGTGGTGATGGAGATCTGCATTTCCAGTGGGGCAAAGGGGAAACCCTGGAGAAGGTTGTTCTCCTGAGTCCACCAGGTGAGAGATCTTGTTAGAGGCTCCGTCACCCCGATGTGGAAGGACTGCAGATGCGTGGTTGGAGACCACCGAGTGCTGAGCATCCACTGAGTGGTCCTCATGTGTAAGCATGCTAGAGGCACATGAATACAGATGATGCCATGAGGCCTAGCATCCGCTGCATTAAGAGAGCTCAAACTGAGTTGTTCTCCTTGATGAAGCGAGTCTCTTGGAGAATGTCGTTCCTCCTGTCTTCTAGAAGAAAGGCTTTTGCTCTGGAGGTGTCCAGAAGAGCTCCTATGGAAAGAAGTTATTGGGAGGGCAGAAACTGCGATTTTTGCAGATTCAGTAGTACCCCCATGGACATGAGGAACCTGGAAGCTGTGGAGACCGCTTCCTGTGTCCCCTGCTTGGAAGGGCTCACCAAAAGCCAATAGTCTGGGTATGGGAACACCTGAATGTTGAGTTTTCTGAGATGCGCCGCGAGTACTGCAAAGCACTTTGTAAAGACTCGTGGCACCAAGGAGAGCCCAAAGGGCAGGACTCTGAATTGGCAGTGCTGACCCAGAGCCACAAAATGTAGGTACCTGTGGTGGCTTGGGTGTACCGGAACGTGTTGGTAGGAGTCTTGCATGTCCAGGAACGCCAACCAGTCATTCTGATGAATGAGAGGCAGTAGCATTCCCAGTGAGATCATCTTGAATTTCTCCTTGAACAAATATTTGTTCAACTTCCTTACGTCTAGAATAGAGCGCATGCTGCCTGTTTTCTTTGGAACTAGGAAGTAATGGGAGTAGAAACCTGTGTTGCATTCTACCTGTGGAACTACGTCTACTGCCCTGTTCAGAAGGCCCTGAATCTCAGAAGCCAGGAGGTCTGACTGAGTGCTGGACAGCTTGGGTTGTCACTTGGGTGGACGATCCGGGGGAGTCTCTGTGAAACAGAGAGTATCCCTCTTGAATTAACCTGAGGACCCATTTGTCCACTGTGACGGATTTCCACTGGTTATAAAATTGAGTCAGATGACCCCCTACTGCCGAAGAGGAGTCCACCTCGAGCAGCTGAGGTGGAACATGGGCTGGGTCTTCAGAGTGGCACAGGGTGCTTTCAGGGCCTGTGCCTTCTGCTGCATTATCTTTTGCAGCTGAGGGGGTTTGGTTCTTGTTAAAAGCTCCTCAGCCTTTACCTCGAAAGGACTGACGGTTATGGTGGTTTCTGCCCCTGAGGGGCAGCAGGAGCAAGCCTGGCAGTCTTAATAGCAGTCCTGGTCTTTGGATTGGCTTCCAGCGTCTGCTCCACTTATGAGCCAAACAGATAAACACTGCCAAAGGGGAAATTCATGACTCTCGCTGAGCATCATTTGTGAAGCCTGAAGTCCTTAGCCAGAAGTGTTGCCAGGTACAAATCCCGGCCGCTGCTGCCCTAGAGGCGATGCCAAAGGCATTCACAGCAACTTTCAGTTGCTGATTGATGGACTCTATACTTCTAGTAATGGTCTGAAGAAGCTCTGCGTTAGTGTCCGACTCCGGGAGGCTCTCGACCGCTGCCTTGGGCAAATGCCACATGAATACTCATACTGAGAGAAATGGCCTTGGTAACTAGCTATATGCATGCCCAATGTAGCAGCAGCAAACACTTGCTTCCCCAGAGTGTCTACTGTACTAGAGTCTTTATTCACCGGACGAGCCGTGGATTCTTGGGGGAAGACGTCTTTGTTGTTTTCCGCCAGAACCACCAGGGCATCTGTGAAGGCTTGAGAAGCAAGGATTGGCCTATCCTTAGGGGAAACATACTTCCTATCTATAGACCTACCCATAGAAGGAATGAGCACCAGTCTGTCCCACACTGCTTGTGAAAGTCTCACAAGAGGGTTGCACTAGTGGTCTCTGGTCCACAAGAATTTCAGGAACATGCAGGTACTGCAGGCGAAAAGCTTCCCAGGGTCCACTGCAGAAGTCTGGAGAGCCAGGGTGGAATTCATATTCTTCAGCAGAGATTTAAATGAAAGGTCTTCAACCAGAGGCTCAGCTGAAGTAGAGAGCTTACTCTCAGTCCCATAAAATGAGTCCTCGTCCACAGCATCTGTCAGGCGCAGATCAGGATCAGATTCATCAAAGTCCTCCTTTACCTCAGAAGGAATAGCAAAGGTAGGAAAAAGAGGGGGAAGAACCGGAGGGGTCATCCCCGGAATCTGAGTCGAGAACCCCAGCACTAGAGTTGGAGCCAAAAACGGATCTGGAGCCGCACATGTCACCAGCAATGGCGCCACTGCCACAGCCACATGCAGCACTGCAGTTGATTCTGAATGAGCACCTGGAGTCCCCGACCCCAACACCAGAACTCCTGATGGCTGCAACACTACCGGAGACCTGAAAGAGTGAAGAGGAGTAGGGGGAGAATGCAGTACCTGTGCCAGTCCCTGCGCCGCAGCCACGTGAGGGGGAAAGGCACAAGGGAGTGGTATTGACGGCACTGAAGGCGCTGTGCGATCAAGTTGACCCAACAGCTCACGACCGCAGACCAATGGCCCCAGGGTTGAGTTTGCAGGCAGTAGTCGACAACCATTGAACCCACTGCTCCATAAGAGCTGCCCAAATGAAACTGCTCCCCAGAAGACCTCCCGGGGTAGGGAGGGACCTGGAGCCGAGGACAGTGGCTGCTAGGGACCGTGGCCGCAGGCTACCCAATGAAGCCAGGGTCAGCCTCCCATCCCCTGCTACCAACGATCTCCGTGCAGACGTATCAGTGGGTGACCTCGAACGGTACCGCTTCTTCTTTGACCAGTGGGATGAAGAAGAGCTTGAGGTTGAGTGGTGCCGAGCCCCCGACCGAGATCGGGAACAGGCCAGCTTCTTTTTGTGCATTCGGGAGGACTGCCCTTCCTCACGAGCACCAGACTGCCCGTGGTAAAAAAAAAAAAAAAACCTCCAAAGAGGGTGGCAGACCGGACCCAGCCCCACTGCCAAAACAGTTTTCAAGCAGTCTCCCTACCGTCACCAGCACCATTCATAGTCGACTCCGTAGATGGCGGGCTGAAGAAGAGTTTTTTCTTTGCTACTTCACTTAAAAAAAAAATGTTATTTATTTTTTTTAAATACTAAAACTAAATAAAATACTGAACGACTAAAGCTGCTGTCATATAGGCGTGAAGATTTGACTCCCGCGGGTGGCGACTTCATCACTGAAGCACATTCCATAGCAGGAAAAAGGAACTGCGGCATTGGAGGGTCGATGCCGAGATAGCCTATATGGCGCAAGACAGTCTCTATGTTTACACACACAATCCTACACCTTGGAACCGCCCTCCGAAGATTTTGGGCTCCTGCTGGGTCCTACCTCCTCTGGCGCAGTCCTACTAGTGTGAATGAGTGGTGGAGACTTAGTTCAGGAAGATCATGCCCAACCTGACTGGGGTGACCATGGTGGTGGCCTTGGGCAGAATCCCCCAAATGGGTTGAATGGACCCATACAGGCCCTTGCAGGCAGCCCCTGATCCCACCAACTGTAGACTCCCTTGAGGTGGAAGAGGTCAGGAGGGAAGGGACAGCACATCTGCTCCTCCCAGGTCCACCAGTTGCCCTGTAAAGGAGCCTCCGTGCCTCCCTCGACCTCCCTGCCACCACCCCCTCAGTGAAGGACCTGCTCCTCGGGGAAGAGACTTCAAAGCCTGGAGTCTGAAGGTCCGAGTCAGCTCCTGCACCTGGTCCTGGAAACCACCTTGGACCCGACACAGCACCGGAGTCTGAAACAGCACCTGATCCAGATCCGGCACCGATGACATCCCTGGTGCCAACCACGGTGCTGCAAATGGCACTGGAATCTAGCAAGGTGCCAGCCTTGATCCCGGCACTGCAGGCGACAGTGGAAGCAACCATGGCACCAGCCACAGTGCTGACCCCGGTACTGGCCTGAGGAGAGGCAGCACCAGCTCCAGCGAAAGATTCCCGGGGCTCAGAGATAACCAAACTGGAAAAAGGGGAGCCTTCCAGCTCCGAAGAGTCGAACTGCTAGTCGGGATCATCCCGGTCCTCGTCCTCCGAAGAAGAAGAGGAAGGGACCAGGTAGATCTCCAATGTGGCAACCCCTGAGACTCTCCCTCCTTCAGCGCCGCAAGTGGTACTGGAGGGAGACCCAGCTCACCGACATTGGTAGTGGTGTTAGGAGTGGAAGCAGTGTAGTAAGGTGGTACCAAGGGCACCACCAGCTCAGGCTGAGTGTATAGCTGCGACTGCGACACCGGGGACGTCCGAGCTTCCGTAGAGGCAACTGACTGAGTGGGAGCTCAGCCGACCCCCGCCCCCGACGAGGATGACTGTCCACCCGACCCCTTACGCGTGCCTTCCACTTCAGCGAGGCCAGAAATGGAGGCCTGCTATCCCTCAGTACGTATAGTCCTGGATGAGGCCCAGAGGAAGAACCTAAAGTCCTGGCCTTGGCGTCCTGGGACCAACACCACCCTCTGAAAGTGGGACGATACCAACCCATCTGCATTCTGCACAACTCGAGGACCCGGCGGTCCATGGAGAAACAGGCATCGCAGTTGTCCATATTGTGATCCAGACTCTGTCAGGTTAAATGGCAATTATGGCAGTCCATCATGGTCACTGGCCTACCACAGGGGCACCGACGCATAGAGGCACACCCCGGCAAAAGGATCAAAGAAATGGTTTTACCGGTTCCGAAGAGTCTAACTTCCGCTGACTGCCGAAGACTACACAGAATCAGGCTCAGTTCTCACAGGGTGATGCTACCTCAACAGCAGGAAACAAAGAACTGAGGCAATGGAGGGGCTGGTGTCCGTTAATGGCCAACTCGCAAGCGCCACATATTATGTCGGCCTTGAGGATGGCGCCGTTTCAGACGCTGACCTCTCCTCCAGAGCTAACTGAAAAAGTTTCCAGCTATGAGCTTCCCACAGGGTCCTGGCGCATCTGGCTTAGACCCAACAGTGATGAATGGTGAAAACTGAGACAGGCAAGATCTGAGTAGGGAGTGGGGCCACTCACGCCTTTATAGGGTTGATGACATTGACAGATAACATCAGCCTGGACGGCCCCAACTGTATTGCTGAAAATCTTCTGTGTGGATCCTGCTTCACCGATGGTGAACTTTCTATGGTGTGACCTAATGACTGAGATAACCCCCAAGAAGATGAAGAAATTTCTTCATATTTACCATAATTTCCTTTTCTCTTGGCTCCAACGTTGTCAGTGAGTAGTCAAAACAGATGGATAATGTGCACCCCTAATAGGGGAAATGGCACAGCGCAAGGTTGTTAGCATAGAATCTTGGGCACATGAACATTATAGACAGCAGCAACTCTAGTCACTTTTGTCCTCGCAATGCTCCTAATTATGTGAAAGAAGGTCCATATAGATTAAACTGTTTTGTAACGTACAAACACATATGAACCATTCACATCTCATACCTTTAACCAAGATACAGTAAACAGCTCCCTGCCTCATCAGGAGAGGACGAGGACAACGAAAAAAGGCTCACACTCTGCTTCTCTAATGTGGTGGAACTTCTTTGTGATATTGAGCCAACTAGAAGAGACCTGCCAAAGGAATTAATGAAAACAGGCAACACTGGAAAGAAAACTGCAAACAGTGTAAACACTCACTTGTAACAAGGGAGGCACCCTTACTGATCATACAGATTGAACCGGTTAACCTACGTACCAAAAAGCAATATTTAAAAGTCAAACTGCTCTTTTTTTCCGTAATATACAAATAGATAGACAGACAGATAGACAAACAGAGATATGTATAATCACAGCAGGTAAATCACAGAAGGATGTCCTGACAGACTCACAATCAGAAAACAGTGGACATTCCAGTGCTGGCATACCAGACAATATCTCCAACAGAAGCGAAGCTCCTGGGAGTGTCCCACTGACAATATTGGAGCTAGCGGAAAAGGAAATAATGGTAAGTATGAAGAAATTTCTTCTTTTGTAGAGCTCCACTTGTCAATGTGTAGTCAGAACAGATGGGTTCTAAGACGCAGTAACCCATTAAGCAACTGGTTGAGAGAGAATACTGTCCCATACGCAAACTGCAAAAAGGGTAAAGGGAAAAAGGAATTTACCTGCCAACTGCCCCTAGTTCCATTATGTCAGGAGTGGACCTATTACAAGACCCACCTTCAACTGCAGAGGGAATAAATATTTTTTTTACTGACCTGGACGGGTTCACTTTGCGTCTTTCACCTACCCCTGATTTCTCCATTCCTACAAAACACCATGCTAATCTTGGGTCATGCCACCTTCTACTTAAAAACAACAACCAAAAATAAAGTTCTCAAGTTATTATTAAAATTAAAGGAAGAGAGCTCCCCTGGTCACGATGCAATCGAGCCAAAGTACCTCATATTAGGGGCACCAGCACTTGCTACACTTAACTGTAGTCTTTTAAACAGGTCATTCCTAACAGGAACTGTACACCAAGCAAATGGAAAGTGGCTGTGGTAGTCCCCCTCCACAAGGGTGCCATACATACTGTTAAAAACTATAGACCTATCTGAATTCTCTGTCCCCTGGCTAAAATCCAACAGAGGATTTTGTATAACCATCTACAGTCCTATTTAGAAACACACCATCTAACTACTCAAGACTGCCAGCATGGCTTTAGAAAGAACCATAGCACGACTACAGCCCTGGTTAAGGTTTCTGACGATATGCTCAAGGCATGCAACTCAGGCCTCGTTACTGGTGCGGTGTTCATTGACTTGACAAAGGTTTTCAACCTCGTCAACCATCACCTTCTACTTGGCAAACTGCACCTACTGGGCCTCGACTCCTTAGTGCTAACATGGCTACAAAGTTATTTTATTGGTAGCTCACAAAGAGTAAAGTGGATTGGATCGCTGTCCTCCTCAGGCCCCAATCACTGGTGTACCTCAGGATTAATCCTTGGTCCGTTGCTGTTTTGCTATTCATCAATGAGCTTCCCAAATATTGTAGTGACATGTTAGTGCAACTCTACACTGATGACGCAGTCCTATTTTGTTCATCCAATAACATGGTTTGGCTTAATCAAAATCTTAATTCCAACTCCAATACACTTGAAACACGGTTCTGGGCCAGCCTGGTGGTGCTGGAGGTTGAGGCGCTGGTCGCCGCACCTCACGCCACGCTGGCAACCTTGTTTTTTGTGGGAGAAGGCCTGGAGTCCATCAGTTCTCCTGGCTTAACACACAGCAACCAAAAAAGGCACACCTTATAGGACAAGTCTAATGGCTTCAATGAAAGCAGTTCAAAGGGTTCTTTACAAAAAGCACACAACACCAGATTCAGATCCCATGAAGGAAGAGGAGATCAGAGGAGAGTCGACTCCTGCTGACAGATTGTAGAAAAAGAATAACTTCCCAGATTGTCCCTAAAGATGAGCCCAAGGAGGCTCCAAGGGCCAACACCTGATCTCTCAAGGTGCTCAAGGCCAGACCTTTTTCCACTCCTTCCTGCAGAAAGTCCAAAATCTGTGGGACTGTGACTTTAGAAGGCCAAATACTTTTTTCTCTGGCCCAAGCTGAAAAGGTGGTCCATATGCAAGCATAATCTGTCAACGTGGAATTATTTCTGGCAGCCATCAGGGTGTCCACCACCATGTTAGAGAAGAAAAAATTACTCACTGTAGTAATCTTGTTTCTTCCAGGGGATCACTCATTATGATTAAACAAATACAGCCAGCCTTCAGCATTATACTGCCACAGAGAGAGAGAATTTATGCAAATTATGGAACTCTAATTGGCTCATGTTAATTTCAAACTGCTGCCCCATGTAACTGCTGCACTCTAGTGCTTCAAAGACCCTCTAGCTATCTGATCCTAAAAATAAAAAAAAAATAAAAAAAATTAATCACCCCCAATAAAACATTAAAATCCCTTAGAAAAAGGGAGAACAACAGATACCAACTGGTAAAAGAAACGTAACATCAGCTGTGGACAACCTGTCCCTAATGCCAGCAGGGATGCAGAACTAGGTTGTTCCCTTTAATAGGTTCGGGTAGGGAAGGCAGGATGGGAGCCTTAATCATAATGAGTGATCCCCTGGAAGAAACAAGATTACTACAGTGAGTAGCCCAGGGGGCTGGTGGAAGCAGAAACGGTGGAGGGGTTCAAGAGGGGGTAAGACAGGTACAAGGGAAGGGTTCTGGAAGCAAAATCCAGTGCAGCGAGAATATCCGGAACTGGGAAGGAAGAAGCCAGAGAAGGCGAGGGGGGCAGCAAGGTCAGCTCCCAGGGTAGGAGCTGTCCAAACGAGCAGACACGAAAGACCATTAAGCCTATTCTGTTGGCATTTTAGTATGTTAGTAATTTTTTCTTCTAACTCCAGGAATCACTCATTATGATTAAACAAATGCAGACTGCCAAGCAGTACTTTTGGAGGTTGAGCAGAGAATCTATTTTGGAAACAGGTTCTGCAGCACTGCTGTACCAAATCTGGTATCATTCCTGGACTGTATGTCCAAACTATAGTGCTTGGTGAAAGTGTAAACAGTTTTCCATGTAGCTGCTTTGCAGATTTCTAACAATGGGATGTCTCTTGCAGCTGCCACTGATGCGGCTGTACCCCTGGTGGAATGAAACAAGGCCCAGGGGGGCTTGCTTCCCACTTTACTGTAACAGAACTGTATTGCAAGCCACAATCCAGCGTGCAGTGGTTTGTTTTGATGCAGGCTTATCCTTATCCACTTCCCCATATGTAGGAAACAGCTGGGTATGGCTCAGGCCTATGAGCCTTGGTTCTGTCAAGATAGTGGCTGAGGGCCCTCTTGACATCCAGACTATGCAATTTCCACTTGGATGAGCCGGAATTCTCAGTGAAGAATACTGGTAGAGTAACAGACTGGTTCAAATGAAAATCTGAGACCACCTTAGGAAGGAACTTCCTGTTGGTCTAGGCTGCTAGCTTTTGGCAAACAGTAATCTTGCTTTCATAGCAGGGAGCAGCTGACTAAAGAGCTAGAACTTTTCTTACTAATAGAAAACTTCTAACTCAGCAGGAGTCAGAGCCTGTTGGGATTAAGTAAACAGAAACTTTATTAGAAGTGTGGGGTCTCATTTAGAGTCGGTGTGTTTTGTTTTGTGTTGGGGAAAGGGGACTGTATCAGCATCTTAGTTTGCTAAGTCAGGAGGAGAGAAGTTAACTGGGGTGTGGCTTAGCCAGTAGAAAACCAGGTGTCTCCAATTACAGTTCCTGCTGCTAGGTTTTGGCAGACAGCAAACTTGCTTTCAGAGCAGGGAGCAGCTGACTAAAGAGCTAGAACTTTTCTTACTAATTGCCCTCCTTCCCTTTGCCAGTTCCACTTTTATAGGCACTGGATTTGACTGACAACAGGAACTTCCTGTTTGGCAGTAGGAAGGAAAGGATCACTGAGACACATAAGTTTCGCCATCTTTGAAGGAAAAGAGTAATCCCCGGAGGTCTAACTCTGAGCAAGGAAGAAGGAGACTACTGAAGAATATAGGAAGTTCCTGTCCCAGAACAGTAAGGGCAAGAGCTGTAATGACACATAGGCAGTAGGAAAGGAGGTGAAAAAATAAATAGAGGGAGGAGAGAGTAAGTGAGTAAGTATACAAAGCAACAGGAAAGGGGCCACAAAATAAGACACAATGGGAGTGGTGAAGTGCAATGGGTGTGGGGCGGCAGTCTTTCGGGAGACGTTCTAGAGACTGCAATGCTGCCCTATTTGCAGGCACCTCTCTCTGGTCTGAAGGAGGAGGTTGCCTGTCTGCAGGCCGACCTAGCTAGGATTCGTGAAACCTCCTCCCCCGCCCAGGGACCACCAGGGCCACCGCTGCTGCCTCAGAGGTTGCCAAGAAAGAGGAGCTGTTGGACCAAGATGGACTCAGGGAGGGTGAGGCAGGTGGAACAGAGGTGAATCCCTCCAGCTGTACCTCTCCACAATTCATATGCCATTCTGGCAGAGAGTGGTTCCTCAATGGAGGCACCCACTGTGAAGACCAAAGAGGATGCTGGGAACCTCCACAAAGGAGACCCACAGGAGGGTACCACTGGACCCCTTAGGGGAAGGAAACAACTTCTGGTTGGGGACTCGATTGTTAGGGAGGTAGAACTGGGGGAAGGAGGGGAGGTGCCTGCCTGGCGCCATGGCTTGGAGGGACAGGGAGCGAATCCTCAGGATCGTGGGAACAGCTCCACGGAGGAGGAGGGAGATGGATGTTACTGTCCACCTAGGGACAAATAACCTGGCTGGGAATGGGATCAGAGCAGTGCAAGAGGAGTTTGTGGAGCTGGGGAGGGGCCTTAGACAAATAGCACATATGGTAACCTTCTCGGAGGTGCTGCCTGTCTATGGCACCGGTGAGGCTAGGGTACTCCGCACCATGGGATTCAATGAATGGTTGAAAAACTGCTGTGTAGCTCAGGGTTTTGGCTTCAATGGGGATTGGGGGTCCACCTGGAGAGATGCAGGCCTATACTGGCACGATGGTCTGCATCGGTCTGGGAGGGGAACCAGGATCCTAGGTGATAGGTTTAAATGCTTCATTGGCAAGCATTTAAACTAGCCAAGAGGGGAGGCACTGAAAAGGTGCAGGAAAATCCCAGCCTCCTCCCACAAAACAGGGTAGTTAGCGAGGTAAACACCAAGGTAGAGAAGTCAATAGGGAGCAGGACAGGGGTAAATGGAGAAAAAGGCAATAAAGACAGGGATGGGTCTAAAAGAGGTAAGGCCATCAAAAATGGAGGGTGATGACTACCAATGCCCGTAGTCTAGGTAACAAGCTCCCTGAACTAGTGGCCTTGATGGAAGAGGGTTGCCAGGATATCGTGCAAGTCACAGAAACATGGTACACAGAGAACCATGACTGGGATGTCAACATACCCAGGGTATGCAATCTACAGGAGGGACAGGGAGGGTAAAAGAGGAGAAGGAGCAGGTCTCTACATAAGGGAAGGGATTAAAGCTCTGGAACTACAGGGTAAACAGAGAGGAGAGGAGAGGAGGCACTGTGGGTCACTCTGGAGACAGGATATGGCACCACAATCCGCACGGGGGGGGGGTTGTATACATACCCCCACATCTCAGGGGGAGGCAGTGGACAAGGAAATGATAGAAGGCATCCTTACAATGGCAGACCATGGGGAGATATTGTTGATGGGGGACCTGAATATGCCAGACGCTAACTGGAGCACTTTTGCTGCAGCTATATCCAAGAGCAGGGTCATTCTCGATGCCCTACGGGGGGGATGCCTCAGGCAGCTAGTGTTGGAACCCATTTGGAAGGGAGCAATCTTAGACCTGGTTCTTTCAAATGAGGACAGACAGAGGATCTCGGATTTAGAAGTGAGTAGCCATCTAGAAACAAGCGACCACCAGTGTGGTTCACTATAAACACTGTTATAGAGTCAAGCCATACAAAAGCAAGGGTGTTGGGCTTTAGGAAGGCTAACTGAGAAAATGGAAGAGTGCCTCAGAAAAGCACTAGCGAATGGACAAGGAGGAGTGGAGGAACAATGGGAAAAAAAATCAAAACAGCCATCACAGAGGCAACAAGCCTTTGTGTGAAGCAAATCAACAAAACAAAATGAAGGGAAAAAAAACCCACTATGGTTCTCAAAAGAGGTGGCCGGGAAGGTTAGGAAGAAATAGGTAGCATTCAAGAAGTATAAGGAAACACAGAAGGAGCAGGACAGAGAACTGTACCAGTTAAAGCAGAAGAAAGCGGGAAGGCAGTCAGAATAGCAAAGAGCAAACTGAGGAAAAGATAGCCAACTCAGTTAAGAAGAGGGATAAAAATGAAAATAACGTACCTACCGTAATTCTTGATCTTCTTGGACGAGTCTCCACCACTCATTCACACTATTGGGATCTGCGCCAGAGGCACTAGGACCCATCGGGAGCAAACTCTTTGCTGGAGGGTCGGCACCAGAGATGTAGCCGCGAGGAATGGCACCGCAAGCCTCAGTTCGCGCAGTAATGACTATCTCGGCATCGACCCTCCAACCACCTCAGTACCTTTTTTTACCAAGGAGGTGCAGCGTAACTAACCTAGTAGGGTAGCCTAACCTAAAAACCGGACATAACATAGTCCGGGCGACCCGTATAAGAAGGGTCAACAAAGAAGTCTTCACAGCCTAAAGATTTGAGGGGTGAAGACCAACAACAGAGGTGAGCTCGGGGACGGAGGGTGGGCGTAATGAGTGGGAGACTCAGTCCAAGAAGATCAAGAATCACGGTAGGCACGAATTTTCATATCTTCCTGGACATAAGTCTCCACCACTCATTCACACTATTACAGAGTACCGAGCTAATAATCCCCCGAGAGGGCGGCAGGAAAGACCAAGAGCTCACGTTTCTAGACAGAAGTCCATTAAGGATGGCTCTGCCAAAAGAAGAATGTCGTCTGGCATGGACATCCAGTGCATAATGTTTAACGAAAGTATGCACTGAGCTCCAGGTGGCCGCGTTGCAAATATCTGCAATGGGCACGTTGCGAATTTCCGCTAGGGATGCCGCGACCGCTTTGGTAGAGTGAGCGTAAACCCTACCCTCCAACTTAACCTGCGCCATGGAATAGCAGTGGCTAAGTCATGCCACTAGCCATGCTGAGATACATCTAATAGTGACAGGCTGACCCAGCCGGTCTCCTGAAGGAAACAAACAGTTGTTGGGCTTGTGAAAGTCCTTGGTTCTATCTAGGTAGAAACGCAAAGCTCTCTTAACATCCAAAGAATGAAGAGATCGTTCTCCTTCATTTTGGAAGTCCGCAAAGTAAGAGGGAAGGACCAAAGGTTGGTTTAGATGAAATTCTGACACAACCTTGGGAAGAAATTTAGGATGAGTCCGAAGGACTACTTTGTCCTTATGGAACACAGTATACAGAGGGTCTGTGACCAGGGCATGTATCTCAGAGACCCTACAGGCTAAGGTAATGGCCATTAGGAAGGCAGTCTTCCAGGTGAGAAATTTTAGCTCACAGGTAGCCAGAGGTTCGAAAGGTTTCCGAGTGAGCATGTCTAGCACAAGATTAATGTCCCAGGCTGCAACTGGACGTCTTGTAAGAGGTCTGGTATGCAGAATTCCTTTAAGAAATCTCTTAACCACAGGTAACTGAGCCAGTGTTAAGGAAAAAAACGGGCTCATGATACGCTGAAATGGCACTAAGGTGAACTTTGACTGTAGAGTACTGCAGACCTGAATTTGAGCGGTCCAAGAGGTACTCCAAAACCTTATCTGGTGGGCAGGAAAAGGGATTCAAAGAGGACTTTGCACACCAGGCGAAAACGCTTCCACTTGGCTGTAAGTTTTCCGAGTGGCTGGCTTCAGCGCAGCCAGAAGAATATCTGAAACCCTTCGAGAGACATTGAACCGGTTTACATCTACCTCTTCAGGAGCCGAAGGTGAAGCGATCTTAGGTTGGGATGGACCACCGGCCCCTGAGTCAAAAGGTTCATCTGCAGGGGAAGTGGTCTCGGAGGAACTGCCAACATATTGCTGAGTAGTGGAAACCACAGCTGCCGAGGCCAGAAGGGAGCAATGAGTATCATCTTGTCCCCCTGGGATTCGAACTTGAGGAGTACCCTCTGAATTAGAGGAAGAGGTGGAAAGGCGTAAGAAAGCGCTTTGTCCACCGCAGCCTGAACGCATCCTGACAGAAAATGCCAGGTCCTGGATTTCTGGAGCAGAAGAGAGGCAGTTTTATGCTGAGGGATGCAAAGGTCCAGGTCTGGAGTTCCCACTCTTTGAATAGTGACTGAACTATGTTTGAGTCGAGAGACCACTCATGAGGATCTGTCTCTGTTCTGCTGAGACGGTCTGCCAGTTCGTTTTGTATTCCCGGTAGGTAGACCGCTTAAATTAGAGCCTTGTGCTCCAAGCACCATTCCCATACCTTCATTGCTTCCCTGCATAAGGGGTAAGAATGAGCACCGCCCTGCTTGTTGATGTAATACATCACTGCTTTGTTGTCCGCTTGAAGGAGAATGTTCTTGTGATAGAGAATGTCCTTCAACGCCGGACCGCAAAAGGACGGGCTATTTTCTAGGACATTTATGTGAAACTGGGACTCGACCCGAGTCCACGCGACCTTGAGTGTGGAGAGCCTGACAGTGAGCTCCCCACCCCATTAGGGACGCATCGGTGGTAATGGAGATCTGATGGTCCAGAGGAGCAAAGGGATACCCTTCCAGGAGATTGCTCTCTTGAGACCACCAGGTGAGTGACCTCTTTAAAGGTTCTGTCATTTTGATGGGATAGGACTGCGGGTGAGTGGTTGGGGACCACTGAGTACTGAGCATCCACTGAGTGGTTCTCATGTGCAGACGTGTTAGGGGTACAGTGAACACTAAGGATGCCATGAGGCCTAGCATCCGTTGCATCGAGAGAGCTGGGACCGAGTTGTTTTCCCCGATGTGACGGGCCATTTGAAGGATATCGTTCCTTCTGTCTTCTGGAAGAAAAACCTTTGCACAGGAGGTGTCCAGAAGAGTCCCTATTAAAAGGAGCCTCTGGGAGTGCTGCAACTGCGATTTCTTGAGGTTCAGCAGAACTCCCATGGACGTAAGGAAGCGAGAGGTCATCTCTACGGTGTTCAGAGTTCCCTGCCTGGAAGGGCTTGCCAGAAGCCAATCGTCCAGATAAGGGAACACCTGTATTCCGACCTTTCTGAGGTGTGCTGCGAGAACTGCACAACACTTTGTAAAAACCCGCGGCCCCGAGGATAGACAAAAGGGCAGGACTCTGAACTGATAATGTTGTCCTAGAGCCACAAACCTCAGGAATTTGTGATGCCTCGGGTGAACAGAAATGTGCTGGTAAGCATCCTGCATGTCTAGTGAGGCTAGCCAATCGTGTTGATGAAGCAAAGGTAACAAGATTCCCAGAGAAATCATTTTGAATTTCTCCTTGGGGAGAAATTTGTTTAGCTTTCTGAGATCCAAAATGGGGCGCATGCCCCTGGACTTCTTTGGAACCAGAAAGTAATGGGAGTAGAACCCTGTGTTCCGTTGATGCAGCAGCACTACTTCTACTGCCCTGTTGTTCAGAAGGCCCTGAATCTCGGCGGCGAGAAGGTCTGACTGAAGGGTTGACAGCCTGGGCTGTCGTTTGGGAGGACGATCCGGAGGGGTCTCCACAAGACTGAGTGAATACCCCTCGCGAATTATCCGAAGGACCCATTTGTCTGAGGTTATGGACTTCCACTGGTTGTAGAAGTGCATCAGATGACCTCCCACCGGAGAGGAAAAGTCCACCTCGGGCAGCTGAGATGGGACTTAGGCCAGCAACTCATAAGGAGACGCTGGGCGCTTTGGGCCCTTGCGCTTTCTGTTGCGTCTTCTTTTGAGGTTGGGCAGGTTGGTTTTTATGGAAACCTCCTCTGCCTTGAAAAGACTGACGGTTATGAAACTGATGTTTATTGACACTCCCTCGAGAGGGGACAGGAGGGGGTCGAGCCAACTTAATGGCTGACCTAGTCTTTTGTGTAGCTTCTAGAGCTTGTTCTACCTGAGGACCAAAAAGATATGCACCATTAAAGGGCAACGCCATTACCTGCTGCTGCGCGTCATTCGTGAAGCCTGAAGTGCACAGCCAGGAATGACGGCCGGTACAAATACCAGCAGCCGGCGAACGGGAAGCAGTGTCGAAAGCATCCATAGCTGCTTTAACCTGCTGGTTATTAGATTCGATAACTCTGGTAATGGTTTGAAGAAGCTCTGGCTTTGTATCCGATTCCGGTAGAGCTTCAACCAACTGCTTGATAGAGTGTCACAGGATATACTCATACTGGGAGAAATAGCCCTGGTAGCTGGCAATACGCATACTTAGGGTAGAAGCAGCAAAGACTCTCTTACCTAAGGTGTCTATCTTACAAGATTCTTTGTTAATAGGTCGAGCTGTAGTAGTTTGAGGAAGAACGACCTTATCATTCTCTGCCAGGACTACAATAGGATCCGCAAAGGCTTGAGATGCCAAAATGGGACGCATCCTTGGGGCTGAATATTTCCTATCTATGGATTTAGCCACCGAAGGGTGAGAGCAGGATTATTCCATACCATTTGAGACAGCGCCTCAAGGAAGGCTGAACCGAGGAGTCAAACCGTGAGGGATCTCCGGGCATGAAGGTATTGGAGTCTTAACAATTTCCAGGGTCGATGTCTGTAGTCGGAGAGAAAGAGTGGAAATCAAATTTTTTCAGCAGAGACTTAAAGGACAGGTCCTCGACCACAGGCTCTGTAGCAGTAATAGATCCTGCTTCCTCCACTTCATCACCCAGCTGAAGGTCTGGGCAGGCTCAATGTCATCTCCTGACAGTCCAGGAGGGACTGTATGGACAGGAAAGGAATGAAAGTCAGAGGAAAGGGAAGAAGAAAAGAGGAAAGGAAGAGTCCTGAAAAGCGGAAGACGCCTGAGAGCCCCGCCAGAAGCAAGACGGCACGAGAACGACGCCAAGGACCACGCGTGTCGAGGACCCACACACGGCCGAAAAATGGCACCGAGGATCTAACATCGTGCCGAACGGCACCGGAAGCCGCACGGGCGCCGAGGACGGCGCCAGCGCGGTTGTCGACGCCTGAGGGCTACCAAAACACCCAAGACTCCAAAAACAGGCTTTGAAGGAAGAAGAGCAGGAGATATAAGAGGTGTGTGGCCCCTGCGCCGAGCCATGTGAGGGGGGAACACCTAAACAGAGTCGACGGCACTGAGGAAGGTGCCGCTAACCAGGAAGTTCAACCGCCTCTACCTGGTCTCCTCAAGAGCCCGAAGGCCCCTGAGTGACCGAGCCAGGTAACTGAACCAACCTCCGAGCCCATTGCTCCATAAGAGCTGCCCACTGATGAAACTGCTCATCTGAAGACCTACCCGCGGGTGAGGCAGGGGTCCGATGTCGAAGACGTTGAACCAGAAGCAGAGGTTGTCGATCTCAAGGAGGAGACCAGCAACCAGCCCCGATAACCGAACGCCTACGCGCAGACATATCAGAGGGTGACCTCGAGTGATGCCTTCTCTTTTGACCTGTGGGCCAAAGAAGAGTTCGAGGCCGAACGTGCCGAGAATGCAACCGCTTATTTTATGCTTCCGCTGGGACCGCCTGGCCCTCGGCATTGGACTGACCGTTGTCAGACCCCTTCCGGAGAAGGGGCCGTCGGACCCAGCCCGACTGACTGAACAGCTTTCATAGAAGTCTCCTACCATCACCTGACCTGCTCATGGTCGCTCGTCCAAAGTAGGCTGAGACTTCTCTTATTTTAAAATAAGAATAAACTTAGCGATACTTATCGAGATATTACTAAAATAACAAAACTGAAAACTATGCTGCTAGTTTGAAGTTCGACTCGGAGGGCGGCGAGCGCCATCACTGAAAGGCACTCAACGAGGGGAAAAAGGAACTGAGGCGTTGGAGGGTCGACGCCGAGATAGTCATTACCGCGCGAGCTAAGGCTCACGGTGCCGTTCCTCGTGGCTCCATCTCTGGCACCGACCCTCCAGCAAAAAGTTTGCTCCCGATGGGTCCTAGTGCCTCTGGCGCAGATCCCAATAGTGTGAATGAGTGGTGGAGACTTATGTCCAGGAAGATTTTATAGCATTAAGGAGTCAAGAAAGACCAAGGGAGGGATAGTGACACTTAATAAAAGGAAGGGGGATGGGCAGAGAGTGACACTGAAAAAGCAGGGATATTGAACGAATACTTCTGCTGAGTATTCACAAGAGAAGAGGAGAGGGAGGTACCTAATTCAATCAACAGAAGCACTCTGGATTGGGGAGGGGGGTCGATACCAGTCCATTCACAGAAGAAAAGGTCCTGAAAGAACTCCTAAAACTGAAGGTGGACAAAGCAATGGGGCCTGATGAGATTCACCCCAGAATTCTAAAAGAACTAAGGGGAGAACTAGTGACACCACTGACTACCCTTTTTAACAGATCTTGGGAGGATGGTGTGGTACCGGAGGACTGGAGGAGGGCAGATGTAATGCCCCTTCACAAAAGTGGAAGCAAGACAGAGGCAGGAAACTACAGACCTGTCAGTTTGACCTCAGTGGTAGGGAAAATGATGGAATCACTTCTGAAGGAAAGAATTGTTGAGTACCTAGAGGCCAGTGGGCCACAGGACCCAAAGCAGCATGGATTTACAGAGGGAAGGTCATGTCAGACGAATCTAATCGATTTCTTTGACTGGGTGACCAAAGTAGTAGACCAGGGAGGGGCTGTGGACATGGCCTACCTAGACTTTAGCAAGGCATTTGACACAGTCCCACACAAAAGATTAATAAATAAGTTGGCCAGCCTGGGAATGGGTCCAGGGTTGTAGTCTGTAAAAACTGGCTGGACAACAGGACGAGAGGGTTATAGTAAATGAGTCCATCCAAGAAAGAAGGATTACTAGTGGGTATCACAGGGTTCAATACTGGGACCGGTCCTCTTAATGTCTTTATAGGTAGCATTGCAGAAGGGCTGAAAGGAAAAGTATGCCTCTTTGCAGATGACACAAAGATCTGCAACAGGGCTAATACACAAGGTGGGGTGGCAAGGATGAGAAGGGACCTGGCAAGGTTGGAGGAATGGTCAAAAATATGGCAGCTTAGATTCAGTACAAAGAAGTGCAAAGTGATGCACCTGGGAAACAAAAACCCAGGGGAAAGAGTACACAATGTGGGGGGAGGTACTAACAACAACAAAAATGGAAAGGGACCTGGGGTAGTCAAATTGGATGACCTAAAGGTAGGCAAGCAATGTGAGAAGGCAGTAAGGAGGGCTGGGGGGATACTGGGATGCACAGGAAGAGGCATCACCAGTATAAGACAGGAAGTTGTTATCCCTTTGTACAGACAATTGGTGAGACCCCATCTGGAATACTGCATGCAGTTCTGGAGACCCCATCTCAGCAAGGACATAGACAGGATAGAGGCAGTCCAGAGGAGTGCAACTAAAATGGTGCAGGGTCCGCACCAGAAACCATACGAAGAGAGACTAAAGGAGCTTAATATGTATACCCTTGAGGAAAAGAGGGAGAGGGGCACATGATAGAAACTTTCAAGTACCTCAAGGGAATCAACAAAGTCCAAGAGGGTAGCATCTTTCAGAAAAAGAGATGTGCAAGAACAAGGGGGCACAATTTGAAGATAGAGGGGTGATGGCTCAGGTGCAATGTAAGGAAGCATTTTTCCACAGAGAGGGTGGTGGATGCATGGAACTGCCTTCCTGAGGAGGTTGTGGGGTCAAAAACAGAGGGGGAATTTAAGAATGCATGGGACAGACACAGCAATTCTTATGGAGGGTAGGAAGAAGTAGGTTGTTGGCTAACTAGGATCTGTAGCTTATCCAATAGGTAGGGGAAAGGCAGACTGGTGGGCCAAGCAGTCCTTATTTGCCATAAAAGTCTATATTTCTATGGTCCTGAGTACGACTTTGTCTCTATGGACTTGTAGTCCTGGTCAGTGCAGAGAGCCTGCAATTCATGGATTCTTCTGGCTGATATGATGGCAACTAGAAAAACAGTTTTCCATGTGACGTACCTCAGGTCTGCAGTTGCCATGGGCTCAAAAGGAGACTCCATGAACTTGGCCGAGATTCCAGGCCGAGACTGGCTCCCTGAGGGGAGAGTGAAGGTGGTTGAGGCCTTTGAAGAATTTCTTGAAAGCAGGGTAAGAGGCCATAGACCTATCCTTACCAGCTGATACATATGCTGAGACTGCAGCCAAATGGACCTTCAACGTGGAGGGCCTAAGGCCCAGTGAATGTAGATGTGTCAGATAGTCCAGCAGGACAGAGAGACTGGCACCATAAGGATCAGCATCCTTACCTTGGCACCAAATGGAAAATCTTTTCCACTTTGAAGAATAGGTTTTCTTGGTAGATGGGTTCCTGGAGCCCCTGAGCATTGTCAGGACCTCTTCAGAGAGGTTCAAGTTTGCAAACTGCAAGTCTTCAGGAGCCAAGCCTTTAGGCGCAGGGCTCTGAGACTGGGATACAGGATCCTGCCCTGAGAGGATGTCAAGAGATTGTGTCTCTGGGGCAGGTGAATTTTCTTTTTTGTAAAATATTTTAATTAATCTTCAACTTACAAAACATTTATAAATTGTTGAACTTCTGAGCATTACAACATTTGATCAATATTACAATAAATATATGTTCATATTTGTGTACACAGCATTTCTGGTGCAGCAAATTATGCAGAGATTTATATATTATTGCTATTGCTCATATGCCTCTATATACTGGTTATTTTATTTGAGCAATATGATGTCATGAGCTTCTCTCCTATCACCATATTTGGGGCAGGTGTATTGGCTGTGAGGCAGATAGGGTCAGCAGTAGTGAGTACCGGCTGCCTTGCCCAGTCAGGAGCCACAGGATCACTGTTGCTGGTTGTGACCAGAGTTCTACCAGTGTCCTGAGCAACAGGGGAAAACGAGGGAAACCATACAGGAATCTGCCTGACCAATGCAGTGTTAATGCAACCACCGGGATTGTGCCCCTGTTGGGGGGTCTGCAACAGAACTGCGACAGCTGGTGATTGTCTGTGGAGGCGAAGAGATCCATCTCTGGTGTGCCCCACCTTCTGAACACTGGCTGGAGCACTTGTGCATTCAGGGACCATTCGTGATGGTTTTGGCTGATTCTACTGAGCGGGTCTGCCAGGACATTGTCCTTTCTTGGAAAGTGAATAGCTAATAAGAGACACATGCAGTGAGTATGCCAGACCCCACATCGTCATTGCCTCTGTACCGAGTGAGGTGGACGTGGTTCCCCCTTGCTTGTTTATGTAGTACATGGTTGTGGTATTGTCTGTCTTGACTTGTACCATCTTTCCTTTTAAGTGAGAGGCAAAGCTCTGCACAGCCAGGTATACTGTCCTGCGCTCTAGGAGATTTATGTGCAGGAGAGATTCCTGGGATGACCATGTTCCGCTGGCAGACAGGTCCAACATGTGTGCCCCCCCATCCCAAAAGAGAGGCATCTGTGGTGTGCACCACTGAGGGATACTCCTTTTCAAAGGGAATCCCTTCCCTGTGGTTCTCTGGATCCAGGCATTACTGCAGGGCTTGCAGAAGGGTGTCTGAGACTGGTACCAGTTTGGACATGGAATCTCTTCTCTGGGACCAGTGGGTTCATAAGTGACGCTGTATGTCCCTCATCTGAAACATGGACCCTGGGACCACTGCTGTGGACGCTGCCATGTGGCCCAGTAACCGCATAAACTCCCTTGCAGTCCTTGGTCTGTTCAACTGAAATGACCCTGTTAACTGTAAGATACTGTGCACCCTGTCCTGTAGAAGGAAGGCCCTTCCCTAGCAGGTGTCTAATTCTGCACCAATGAGGTCCAGAAGCTGTACTGGCTCCATGTTTTACTTCTGTACATTTATCAGAAATCCCAGTGACTCTAGTGTATGCCTTGTGAGGGCCAGAGAGTCCTTGGCATGCTGCAGGGACTGACCCACGACTAGCTAGTCATCCAAGTAAGAGAATATTGTCACTCCCTGCCTTCTCCAAGTGTGTTGCTCTTCAGCCAGACACTTTGTGAATGCCCTGGGTGCTGAAGATAGGCTGAAAGGCATGGCTGAGAATTGGTAGTGGCCTGAGGGAAGCCTGAACCTGAAGTACTTTCTGTGGCTTGGCCTTATTGATATGCTGAAGTAAGCATCCTTGAGGTCCAAGGATGCCAGCCAATCCCCTTTCTGCAGTGTGGGGATCATCATGGCCAGAGTGACCATTTTGAACTTTGGTTTTGAGACATGTTTGTTTAGGAGTCGCAGATCTAGTATGGGTCGCCAGTCCTCATTTTTCTTTTGAGGAGGAAGTATCTTGAGTAGAAGCTTTTCCTCTCTGTAGCAGGGGTACAGGTTCCACTGCTCTGATGGTTAGTAGGTTTGCCACCTCTGCTTCAGCAGGGTCTTGTCTGCAGAGGTTGCTGGGGCAAAATGCCTGGCTCTTAGTTTGGCAAAGGATTTGAAACTTAGAGACAGCCCTTGGATCACTACCTCCAAGATCCACTTGGCTGTGGTAATGGCTTGCCAGGCTTGGAGGAAGTGAGCCAGCCTGCCTCCTACTGGTAGGGGAGGTGACCTGTACTGGCCCGTCAGGGATTCTGCTTTGTCTGGGCTTGAGCCTGAGGCACTTGGTGCTGGTCTCCTCATGGCTTTCCTGCCTCTACCCCAAAGTAGCCTCTGGATTGCTGGTATTCCATAGTTGCCTGGGCCTGAAAGAATGGCCTGGAGTAGGATCCCTACCCCTGCCTCCCTGTACTGGGATCTATACAAAGTGGAGGCCCTCTTTCTAGCTGAATTACTCCTGTAAGTATCCTTGTATTCCTCCACTTTTTATGCAGGCCTTTGTCTTATCCCAAAGAGGGAATCCCTCACAGAAGGGATCTAAGGTCTTTGTCCGAGTGCCCTGGGTCAGGTTGGTAGTCCCGAGCCAGGCCAGACCTCCTCATGGAGACTCTGAGTGCCATCATCCTCGCTGCTGTGTCACTGCTGTCCACAGCCATGTGGAACTGGTACTTGATGGCATCCAGTACTGTCCTAGCAGTTTCTGCTAGGTACACTGCAGCCTCACCTGGGATCTTATCTCCAAGTGCTAGTACTGTATTCCACAAAGGCTTTCTGGTATTGTGCTGTGTAAGTCATGTAACTGGCTTGCCTCACCATCAATGAAGCTGCCAGGTACCCTTTTCTTTCCCATGGCATCCAGCTTTCTGGAGTCCTTATCAGGAGGATGAGAGCACAAGAGGATTCTGGCCTTGTCACTGGCTGCTGCCCGTACCACCCTTCATGGTCAGGATGGCTGAAAAGGAAGGCATCACTAGCTCTATCCAGCTGGTACTTCTTGTCTATCTTTTTCTCAACCCCTGGAGTGGTAGTAGGAGTTTTATGAATTTTCAGTACCTGCTTTCTAAGAGATTTGTGTATGGGTAGCAGAATATCTCTTTGTGGGGGGCTAAGCCCATAATTTCTAGGAAGTCTGCCTCGTCCTCCTCGGTTTCTTGGATAGGGAGATTTACGATGTCCACCATTTGCTTTACGAAAACATAATGAGAGGTATAATCTTTTGGACCCCTAGGTGGGGAACCAAACTCCTGTTCAGGGGACACCTCAAACTCTATAGGCTATCCCTCCTCCTCTCCCCTCTTGCATCTCATACATATAGGCAGGTTCCTGAACCATTGGTACCTTGGCAGGAACCGGTTGGGGTGGTGCAGGAGATGGCACCACTGCCTGAAGTGCCTGCAAGATCTGTAAAGCCCTAGCGATCTCCTCTGCTGAGGGCATAGCAGGCTTGTCAGCAGACAGCTAAGCCGGAGGTGCAGCCACATGCTTTTCTTTTTGTTTCTTCTTGTCTGGAACAAGCTCCCCTGCCGGTTCCACAGGTCTTTTAGCTTTAGAAGAGTCAACTTTATCCATGGAATTTGGATCCACGGTCTCTTTAGACCTGTCTATTTTTTTCAATTAGCAGAGGAAGAGGTAGAAGGAGCTACCTCTTGTGAGGATTTTGAAGGAGGAGCAGAAGTAGCCATTTTTCCTAACTTTTGAGCCCTTTTCTTAATAGTTTTGGGACCAAACGTTTTACACACAGCACAGTTAGCAAATATATGGCTAGGACCTAAGCAAACTATACCAAGATTATGCCTATTAACGTTAGCAACTAGGAGACCACAACTAGTACATTGCTTAAAACCAGTATGTCCTATTTTCTTCTTTGGTCTCTGAACCTCTGACACTGGTGTCAGAAAAAAAAAAAAAAAAACCCTTCTCTTTTTTTTTTGGGGTTGAGATCAACTGTTGGTTCCCTGGAACCAACAGAATTTAAATAAAAACAATCGCAATCGGTTCCTGACAGAACAGGGGGAACCGAAAACCACTCGGTTCCTGACAGGAAAAAGGAACCGCTAAACTCTAAGTTTGTTTTTTCTTTTTCTATACACAAGTTTCTTAGTTTTACCATTTTCTCCCCTTCCCGGGGTCATGGCATGAACACTGCGTCTCCATGCGGGATCCAGTAACCCTTCCACCCCACCCTAGATTTGTGTCGCTGTTCCTGCCGCCTGCACACACATCAGACCTCCACCCGATCAGTTTGGGACTACGGAGGAGCAGGCATCCACCCCTAGAAGGGAATTCCTGCTCCAGCCCTCCTCAGTTGGCTTCCGCAACCCGAAGTTGTTCCTCAACCCGAGTCGCCGGGCGTGGCGAGGTGTGGCATCCAGCTACCAATCCTCAGCACCACGGGCTGGTGATTAAACTCAATTTTAAAACAAAATGAAGTATAAAGTAAGTGGAACCAAGGAACCGCATAAATCTAAACAAAAAAACAGGATACTCACCTGTAACAGTAGTTCTAGGAGTGGTATATGTTGTTCATCCACACTGTGTGGCATGTCCTTTCCTTTAAGAATCTTGTTGGAAGGTCTTTAAGCTGGTTCCTCCACCCACCTGGGTGGTATATGCCTCGGTTCCGTCCCTTGATGCCAGATCTTGCCTGCTTGAAGTTTAGTTTGTGGCGTGAAGCAGGGGAGGTCGGGTGGGTTTGTGGATGAACAATATATACCACTCCTGAAACTACGGTTACAGATGAGTAACCTGTCTTTCTAGGATCATGGATATGTTGTTCTAGCCACACTGTTTGGCAGACTCCAAGCAGTTCTCCGGGAGGAGGGAGGCAAGGCGTACATCCCCTCTATACTTACTTGGGGAACAGAGATTGGAGAACTGAGCCCCAAAACCAGCATCCCGGGGTGACCCTAGGTCAATGTGGTAGTGGGTAATGAAGGTGTTTGCTGTCTTCCAGGTAGCAGCCCTGCAGATTTCCTGGATAGGGATGTCCCTGGAAGCATCCACTGACGCAGCAGTATGGCGGGTAGAGTGAACTCTTATCCCTTGCCTGCCAACCTATAACAGAGATCAATGCATGATGTAATCCATCTGCCAATCGTACGCTTTGCTGCAGGTCTGCCAGGTGTGGCTTCAGCATAGGTGACTAACAGCTGGTGAACCTCTCCCCGAACTTCTGCCGTCCGCTCTTTATAATAAGAGAGTACTCGTCTCAGGTCCAGAGTATGGAGCTTGTACTCAGCATCCGAGGTGTAGTTCGGATAGAACACAAGCACAGTTAACACCTGGTGAAGGTGAAACTCTGACACCACCTTCGGGAGGAACTTCGGGTTGGGGTGCAGGACTACCTTGTCCCTGTGGAAGACCAGGTAAGGAGACTCCACCGAGAGCACATGGAGCTCCCTAGTCCTTCTGGCTGATGTGATGGCCACTAAGAAGGCAGTCTTCCACGACAGATGTGACATCTCATACCTGTGCATCAGTTTGAATGGCTTGCCCATGAGCTTTGCCAGTACCAGCAGTACATCCCACAGAGGTGGAGGTTCACGCACCGGAGGGGATATGTGGTAGAGGCCTTTAAAAAAAATGCCAGACCACCTTCTCCTGTGCCACCATCTGCTGACCGGCCTGAGCCTAGTAAGCAGAGATGGCTGCCAGGTGCACCCTAAGGGTCGTGGACTGAAGATCACCTTTGGACAAGGACCAAAGGTAGTCGAGGATACTAGCCAGTGGACAGGAAAAAGGGTCCAAACCCTTGCCCTGACACCAAATGGAAAACCTTTTCCATTTGAAGGCACAGCACCTCCTCGTCGATTCCTTCCTGGATGCTTCCACTACTGTGAGCACATCCTCAGAGAGACCCAGAGCCTGGAACTCTAGCCGCTCAGAAACCAGGCTGTCAGGTGCAGGGATTGAAGGTCCGGATGGAATACCTTCCCATGACTGACTGATACCAGGTCCGGGTGTACTGGAAGATGCCTCGGAGGCCTGGTGCTAAGGCTGAGGAGATCTGGATACCAGAACAGGTGGGACCAGTCTGGGGCTACCAAGATCACCTGTGCCTTGTCCCTCCTGACCTTGAGCATCACCTTGTGAACCAAGGGAAGTGGAGGGAAGGCACAGAAGAGGCCTTGGGTCCAAGGCCTTAGAAGGCATCCCCCTGCAGCGAGCCCTGCCAAGGGAGGCAGGCATGAAACAGCATCAGCTTGGTGTTCTCCCTGGAGGCGAACAGATCCACCTGAGGTTTGCTCCAGTGGGAGAACAGACTGTGTGCTACACCTCTGGTTGGAGAGACCACTTGCGGGACATCTCGCTACATGGCTGAGAGCATCCAGCAGTTGGTTTGAGGCTCCTGCCACATGGATGGCTAGGAGATCTGCCTCCAGTCAGCTCACAAGGGTCCAGATGCAGAGAGCTTCCCAGCACAGCAGCCGGGAGTGCATGCCGCCCTGTTTAGTAGTACATGGTCGTGGTTGTCTGTCTGGACTTGCATCACTTGACCCTGAAGAAGCGGAGCAAATTCTGACAGTGCCAGTCTGACTACTCTGAGCTCCAGCAGGTTGATAGGATATCGGGATTCTTTGGGGGCCCAGAACCCGTGGGCTCTGCGATTTCCCATGTGGGCTCCCCAGCCCATGAAAGAGGCATTGGTCATGAGAACGACCGTCGGCTCGGGACAGACAAACGGAATCCCTTCCTGCAGGTGCTGTGAGACAGTTCACTGGAGGCGTCCCACATCTTCTGGGTCACGTGACCAGCTGGTCAAAGTGACCATGACGCTGAGTCCACTGGCTGGCCAGCTCCCATTGAAAGGAGCACATATGCCACCAGGCCCATCGGATCACAGAGGTACAGGCCACCATGTACCCCAGAAGGCACAGAAAGTCCCAGGCAGGGCACAAGTGCCCAACCAGAAATGACTCGGCAAAGGAAGAGAGAACCTCCGCCCTGTCCATCAGGAGCCAGGTTCTGGCTCGGCAAGAGTCAAGCTCTGCCCTGATGAAGCATATCACCTGCAAAGGTATGAGTTCCGACTTGGTCTCACTGACCAGAAGACCAAGGATGGTGCAGGTCTGAAGGGCCAGATCCCGGGACCTCTCCCACCTCCTGTTTGGAGGAACCGCTAAGAGCCAGTCGTTCAAATGAGGTAAACTCTGATCCCTCGATGCCGAAGATGGGCTGCCACCACTGCAATGCATTTGGTGAAGAGCGGGGCCGATGACAGGCCAATGGCATGGCTCGGAACCTCGAACAGTGTTCTTTCTACTCAGATGCGAAGGAACCTTTGGTGAGACAGACAGATCGGAACATGAAAAAGCTGCGTCCTGGAGATCAAGAGAGCAAAACACATGTTCTGCTCAGAGATGGTATGATCTGGTACAGAGTTATCATTCTGAATGTGCGTGACCTGAGACATTGGTTCAGGTCATGCAGATCTAGAATGAAGCCAGCCCCGTCCGCCTAGGAACAGGAAGTACCTGGAGAAGAACCGTGGGTTGACAGGGGGTCTGTGACTCTGGCCACCACCTCCTTGCAGAGGAGTTGGGCAATGTCGTCTCGAAGAGCTGACTGAGTGTGTATGGAGACCATTTCCTCCTATGGGGCGCGGGCATGGCTTGGAGGGTACTGCTCAAATTCCAGAGGCAAACTCTGGCTGACCACTTCTAGAACCCACCTGTCCATGGTAACAGTGAACCAGGCGGAAAGAAAGCTGCAGAGCCAGACCCCCACGGGAGGACCTAGAGCTTGCATGACAGGTATGGGGGTGGCTATCCCTATCCTGTCACTGAGCAGGCTTGGAGAAAGAGGATCTGGATTAGGGACCACCTGAGCCCCATCCTCCAGGTTTACGGGCCGCCGGAGGCCCGGACTTCGGCCAACGGCACCAAGATTTTGCCTCCTGTTGCTGCCCTGATTGGATATGGGGCTGCTTGGCCACAGGTGTAGAATACCGAAATGGCTTCTTCTGCTTTTTGGAACCCTGTGATTCCTTCTGCGCAGAAGTCACAGAGTCCAAGGTGACATTAAACTTTTCGATGAACTGGAGGTGACCGTCCACACCCAGGCCGAACAGGTCAGTGCCCAAGAAAGGGACGTCTGTTAGCTTGTGTTGGGTGTCTGCCATGAAGATAGAATCCCATAACCAAGCCCTGTGGCACATGGCAACCATGGCCGCCACTGAGCAGACGCAAGAGTCCCAGAGATCCAGAGCCATCTGGAGTTGCTGCTTCGCAACAGCCCGACCCTGGTCACGGGCCTGCTTGACCGTGGTCTGGAGGTCTGTGGGAGGTGAGGTAGAACCTCATTGAGAGAGCACAGGAGGGCATGAGAGAAGTGCACCATGATGACGTCTGAGCCTGCCTAACGAAGGCCCAGCAAAGAGGTGGTATAGACTTTCCATGAAGAATGGTCCAGTTTCTTGACTCCTTGTCCGAGTTCTATCGGTGTCTCCCACCACTCAAGCATCTGAACACAGATTCAGTCACCAGACCCTCTGCAGAGGGGTGCTCTGTGAATCCCAAAAGGACCTAATGAGCACCGAGCATCTGGCGCGGGTCATATGGGCAGACTGCACAGGCAGGAGGCAGGTGCTGCCACAGCCCAAGGTTGGACCAACAATGGCCTCAGCCGCTGGGAAGACCTCCGACGGTGAGTCCACCCATTTGAGAATATCGGTGATGGGATATTCGGCCCATTTCTGGATGGGTTCCAGGGGCATCCCTGTGGATTCAGAGATGAGACACAGAATGCCCACAAAAGAAGAGGGAACCTCCTCCGTTGAGAAACTACCAACCAATTCCTTGTCCAAGGGATGGGAATGAAGGTCCGAGTTCTCGTACTCCAAGGAGTCCGGATAAATCAGACGGCCACCGGAGTCTCCCCTACACCTGCCTCAGACAGTCGGGAATGAGGGGTGACAGAGCTTATGCGCGAAGGCCTGGAACAGGCCGAGAACTCTTTGGCAGGAGTCCCCGAAGGGGGCTGTTTTGGTGGCAGCTCCACCAGGATCGGTGGAAAGGTTGATTCTGGTCGAACCGGAACAGTCTTTTTTAGTGTTTGTTTGTTTTTTTTTGAATTTTCTCTTTTTCCTGCCTACAGCTGCCGACACATCTGCCTGGTCACGGACCCCTGAGCCCCCATTTCCATATTGGCTGTGGCTCCCCCGACACCCCGGCTCCCAGGGAAGTGGGGTTATGCACTGGGGCCAATGCCGCAATCGTAGGACTCGGATCGAGGAGCTGGCCTGGAAGCTAATCAGGGCCAGGGGCGGACTTCATTTATGATGGCCGTGAGCTGATCTGCTAGGTTCCCCAGCGGCGGGGACGTGCAATGACGTCCAGCATCCATCTCGCCCCGCTCTTAGAATTTGGTGCCGGCCCTTGCGATTCCTCCTGGCCTCCGCCAGGAGTCATACGCACACCGGGCACTCTCCCCAACCCTCCCCTGAAGAAGGAGAGCAGCCCTGGGGTGCTCCATCCTTCTCCCCAGGCCAGCCCTCCGGCTCCCCGGGTCCATTCCTGAACCCGGGTCGCTGGCGTCGCAAGTGGAATTCCAACCAGAACGGTCTTGACTGGCTCCGAAGGAGGAGGAATGGTGCAGGCCGGCTCCAGAAGAGTAGACTTCGGCCTAGGTGGCGACAGTTAAGTAATGACCAGAGTAGAAGATGGTACCAACTTTTGTCAGGACATAATCAGCTGTTGCCACATTAATTCTCTGTAGCATTGACGGAGTTTCCGTTGAAGTCACTCTTCATCCAAAGAGGACGAAGAAGAATAATGGCGCAGCACTGCTTCTTAGCATGCTTGTGTGCCTTCTTCAGCCCATCCGTCGAGGAGTCTGAGACCTCGACTATCGGAGATCGATGGGGTCGAGAAAGTGCCAGGGAGGACCAAGCTCCTCCTGGTCAGGGACCAGGTCTCCAATGGGATTCCCAGAGAGTTGGGTCTCCTCTTTGGTGACAGTCAGGACCAGAGTTCTGAATAAGGAGTTGTTGGCCTCATCAGGCGACAACGGATTAACTAGGTCGAGAATGATCTCAAATGGATCGTCGTCCTGCATCTGTGCCAGCTGGCCTGACAGGGGAACCATGAAGCCAGTGGCCGAGGTCGCAATCTTGACCGAAGTTGAGACAGGTGATTCCTGGGACAGAGATCTCTCACGATCCCAGGAACATCGTTGGTGAGACAAAGTTTCTCTCGGTTCCTTGTCCTTTTTATTGGACTGAGAAACATGCGCGTCCAAGGGCCCCTTGCCCTTGGTGGGAAGGGATTGATACATTTCTCGAAAGGAACCAGAGAAGGTGGAGCCCAAGTCGAGTGGTACGAAGGAGGACCTCGAGGACTGGACCGCAGCCCAAGTCACCTCTTCCTTGAAGGTCTTCATTTTGTTCGAGCTGCTCAGCGGACCCCGCAGCCATGGAGACCACCCATCGGGCTTCCTTAGATTTGACCGGACGAATTCTGTTTCTCCAGTCTGCCCAGTTTGAAGCCATGCGAGGCAATCGCCTAAGACGCTCGGTGAAATGTGCAGCACATCTCACAGGTCTGAGTGTCATGGTCGACACCCAGGCAGTACACGCATGTGGCATGCAGGTCGCGCGAGACATCTTTGTCCGCACGGGCAGCAGGAAACCAGGTGATGATTTGTCCTCCATAGCGTTGATATGGCAACGCAATTTGCTACTACTCTTAAGAGTTTAAGTTTGAGTAACTCGTAGATTTGAAATGCCAGGGCCCACAAAGCATGAGAGAGCGGTAAGGAGGGAACCTGTATCTTCCAGCGGAAAGGAAGATCTGGCATCAAGGGGCAGAGCAGAGGCATATACCACCCGGTGGATGGGAGGAGCCAGCTTAAAGACTTTCCGCAAGATTCTTAAAGGGAAAGGACATGCCAAACAGTGTGGATAGAACACATCCACGATCCTAGAACTAGATATTTCTAAAGATAAACTGTTAAACCTAGAGGTTCCACGGAACCGTGTGGAAACAGAAAAAATTCCTTTAACTAAATGAAAATAACTTGTGACGGAGCTATGCCCCTGGCCAGCTATATGTACAAATATATGATGTTATGTTTTATGTGATTTCTGTGTATGTTCAAATGCCAATATGAAGAGAATGAATTGTTTTTCTTTAAAATGGCTGATATTCGTGTAACCTAGAGAAGGACAGATTTTTAGTAGCAGGAAGCCTAAAATTATACTTCTAGGAGCGGAGGTGCCTTCTGGGCTTAACTGAAGGAAGCAAACGTAATAAAACTCTTAAGGTTATGGATAGAAGCTATCCTCTGTTGTAAAGTTCAAAGCCCAGGATGTGTTAAACAGGAGTTTGGGAAATAGCCATTCTTGACAGGATACTGTGAATTAACTTACAGGGTATTATACTGAGACATCAAAGTTTCAACTCTGGAAACATATCATGATTATTTCATGTGTGCCAGGAAGTTGTGATGTCAGAACCTTAATAAAACTTTTGGGAAAATGCAAGAGTGACATCTACTGGCCTAAAAGGTTAGGACCAAACTAGAACTTTTGACAGGCTATATAAAGAGCTTGAGAACCAGGGTCTCTCTCTCATTTTCATGGAGCATCTTCAAGGACACACTTCTCCTTACCACAAGAGAAGCAAAAATGCCACAGCTCAGAAACTAAGAACCAGGGACTGCACTTACTCTTGACGGACTTCAATTCACTACAAACTAACGCAGAACTTCAGACAACTGTCATAGTGTGTTTTTTTGTACATTTCCACTTTTTTGTGTTATGCTCTGACCAAAAACATTATTTAAACCTTTTTAGTTGTAACTGTATTATTAGTAACTATTTAGTAAAAACATTTTGTTTTTAAGAAAACTACCTGAGTGAGATTGTCTCATACTGTGTGTGTGATTGTGGAATGTTTCAGTAACAATCTGTGACTAAACTGTTATTGCTAAGGGGTGCCATCATAAGCTACCAAACTGAACAAAGTGTCTGAAAGGGAAAGTCTGGATAAAAGATAGGGAGAATACCAAAGTCTCAAGGAAGAGTCTGGTGGGATTTGAACCAGGTTATTGCACGCCTTGTGGGAGAAGGCAGAATCAGGGTTACAACACTACCTCAAGAGGTTGTAATGCCTGATGTTCCCCTTTGTGAAACAACCAAGAAGGGTTCACATCTGGCTGCAAGACTCGAGACTGGTATTGTACCCCGATCCAGAGTAAAAAGGGGACCCTGGGACTTCGTGGCGAGTGTTCAGTTGTGAAGCCAATGAGCACTATAGAGGGACTTGAAGAGGGTATCCTGTTTTCCCCCTTCCTCTCACGGACTGCACTTAGGGGTGGGCACTGTGAGCTCAGTGGACCGGACCCTCAGGAGTGGGTTTGTGACATAAGTAAATATAGGAACAGCAAAATGAAATATAAAAGTAATTAGGCGGTACTTATTGACTAAATTAAAGTTCTGGCAGAAAAGTTGAAGAGAGTTCTCCAGGCGGAATAAAGAATATGAAGCACTAGAGTGCAGCAGTTACAAGGGGCACCAGTTTGAAATTGGCACAAGCCAACTAGAGTTTCATGATTTGTATAAATTCTATCTCTCCGTGGCCGTACAAAGCTGAAGGCTGACTGCACTTGTTTAATCATAATGAGTGATTCCTGGGCTTAGAAACCCTGCTTCAGGGTCTCCTCCTTTCATGAGCCAGACCGCGAGCTGCACTGCTCCCGGGTTTGGATGCAGATTGGTGCCTTGGTATAGAAGGTCCAAGAACCCTGGCTTTCTAGGCCATTCCAGAGCTATCAGAAGAAAGCTTCCTATTGCGTGCGTTACTCTCATGGCTTTTGACTGCACCCAAGTTTGAAAATGAAGAGTGAGGTGCACAGCCCTCATCTCTACAGCGCTTATGTGCAGGTGCTGCTCCTGCACAGACCAAGTCCCTGAATGGGAATGTGGTCCAGCATTGCCCCCAACCCGAAAGACTAGCACCTGTTGTCAAAATTAACTTTGGGGAAACTTCCAAGGGAAGCTCTTGTTCAGATTCTCAAACTCACCTACCAACTCAGGGACTGCCACAAGAGTGGGGAAATTGGGATCCTGGCCTGGTAGTCCTCTGAGGTTGGGTCCTAGCCAGCACCAACTCAATCTGGAGGGTCACATGTGAAGGCAGGTCCACAGAACCACTTCTATTGTCGCCGTTATGAGGCTCAGAATCCAGAGTAGCCTGTAAGCTGTAGCCAACATTTGGCTCTCTACCAATAAACCTCTCTTAACAAGGTGTCATACCTGGCTGCCAAGAAGATCGTCCCTTGTCCATCTTGAACACTGCTCCCAGGTGTTCCAGGGTCTGGTGATTCTAGAGAGTCTCACGACTCTTCAGAACACTCTGGGGCAGTTTCCAGCCCAAAGGGGAATGCCTTGTACTGGAAGTGTTGCCCAGGACCATGAACCTGAGGAACCTCTGATCAGTCTGCTGCATGGGAATGTGGAGATATGCATCCTCAGGTCTATGAATGCTAGATAATCTCCTGGCTGGACAGCCCGCATGATTGACCATAATGACTCCATCTTGAAGGTTATTTGGTGAACAAACTTATTTAGGTGCTTCAGATTCAGAATAGGTCTGAAACCCCCAGATGTCTTGGGAACCACAAAGTAAATCGAGAGAATCCCTGGCCTTGTTTGCCATAAGGCACTGGAACAATCGCTCCAATCTGTTTCAAGAGATCCAAAGTTTGCAACACTGCATGTCTCTTCACAGGGTCCTCTGGTACAGAGGATGGCAGAAAAACATCCCCTTGAGGGAATGGCTGAGAACTCTACTGCATAATCTAAGGCCAGAATCTCCAGAGCCCAAGCATCTGACGTTATCTGGGGCCACCTTGTATAAAAATTGCGCAGTCTTCCACTAAGGGAAGGGAGGCGGAGATAGACACACATGCCTTATTGTGAGGTGCCACCTCTTTCTGGACCCCTGTTGTGTTTTTTGGGCAAGAATTCCTCTGGCACTACTGCCCTTGAATCCAGATTAGAATCCTTTACTCCTTTGATTCCCGAAGTTCTGAAAGGGATGAAAACCCCCTCAACACTGACTCTGTTGGCTGCCTCCTTGACTTTTCAAAGTTGAGCTGGCCTTCTGCTGTTTTAAAAATTGGGAGGTGGCCCTTTTTATCCTGGATATCCCTCAAAAGGTCATCCACGCCGGAGCCAAGCAACAAGCCTCCCTGAAAGGCTAAGTCAAACAACCAGGTCTTGAATGCCTGGTCCACTACCCAATGCTGCAGCCATAACCCTTGCATGGCAGATACAATATGATAAGTGGAACGAGCTGACATACACACTGCTTCTCCACCGTAGCATCCCCTAGGAAGGTGGAGGCTACAGATACCAACTACTAAATGCTCACCCTCTTCAGAATCCAGGGGAACGAAGAAACCCTACGTCATAACCTATACATTTAAGGCTCAGGCAACAATAAAGGGAGGCATAGGAGGGTGCGGGGGTTTTCTCTGTTGGAGGCACGAAGCATCCACTCACTTGTTGTGCATATCCGCTAAGGCCAAGGACCCTTCAACTGAGACAGTTGTGTGCCTCACGGAGTTATGTACCACATTACCAGCCAGGGGAGGGTTTTTTCCCACTTGTGGGTATTTTCTTCCACAAAAAAAAGGGAAGACACAGTAGCATGGGTTTTCGCAGATATTTCCACTGGTCGGCACCTGCCCATTCTTGCTCAATAATCTAGACACAGTGAATTAAGTCTGGAAAACACTCTGGAGCAGAGGAGGATGCATACAGGATAGGATTCACAACTAAGGCCTCCATGGATTGCACCTCCTTCAGCTGCAATGTTCTACAAGCTGCAGCTATCAGACAGGACAATGATTTCTCTTGACTCTGTCCACTCGCCTTCCTCATCAGAGGCTCGTCCTCTAATCATCAACAAGTAACTTCTTTGGGTCAGGAGTTTCCCAAGATCCCAACATGCTCCTCCTTACCCACTGTATGGTCAAGGTAGGGTCTGACTGCAGACCCTAATAGCAGACCTGTCCTGCTCCAGTGCACCTGGACATGCCTGTGTGCCTCCCGACCTGAGGGCCCAGCTTGGGGTTTGGTGTGTTGAAAGGGATGACCTGCAGAACATCAGGGCTCAAAACTCAACTAAGAGCAACAACAAAGATTTATGCAATTCTGCTCTGCTACTTCCAGCCAGTACATCAGTGACCCTCCCCAGCTTGGTATTCTGACCGTGGGGGAGGAGACTGTAAGAGACATATTAACTTGAGTAATACAACAGGGCAATGGGAACCCAGCAGAGAGTGTCACATTACCCTTTGCAGGTCTTACATTGTTTGAACACTAAAGGTCACTGATGAGCCATAGTGCCAATATAATATGCCAATAAATCCCAGGACAAAGAATAAAACTAGGGAATACTGTCTGGGTTGTCATTTTTTTCTCTTCCAGTAACAAATGGGCAAACAACATTCCACTCAAAGCAAAAACCCAAAATCTTTAGACTGTGAGCATTCAAGGCGCCTGTAACCAGGATAAAAACACAACAGACACCCTATAACTTTTGGGGGGGAGGGGAACTGACACCAAGACAGATACACAAATGCAGAGAATACCCTAAATTGCTATTCCCTAACCATAACATACTAAAATACCAGCAGAATAGGCGAACGGTCTTCGTGCTGCTCGCTAGTCAGCTTCTCCCATCCTGGGAGCTGGACCTTGATGCCCCCCTGCTTCTCCATTCCCAGTCCCAGCTATTCTCGCTGCACTGGTTTTGCTTCCAGAACCCTTCTCCTGTACCTGTCCCACCCACTCTTGAACTCCTCCTCCATTTCTGCCTCCACCAGCCCCTGGGCAGCGCATTCCATGGCTCCACCACCCTCATAGTGAAGTAGCACCTCCTTCTTTCTACCCTGAATCTCCTCCAGTTGCTCCCTTCCTTCGGAGCACCCCGACTGCTCCTCCATTTACCCCCTTCATGTACCTGAAGACCTCTATCATGTCCTCCCGGTCCTTTCTCTTCCAATGTGTATATATTTAGCTCTTGAGCCCCTCACCATAGGTCCTATCCCCCAAGCCCCAAATAATTTTGTTGCCCTCCTCTTGACCCTCTCCAGGAGTTCAATGTCCCTCTTTAAATGTAGCCTCCAAAACTGCACACAGTACTCGAGGTGCGGCCTCACCAAGCAGTTATACAGTGGAGTATCACTTCCTCCTTCTGGAGGTGAGCCCCTAGCGATGCATCCTGTTGGCCTTGCCGCTGCCCTCCTACAAGTCTCCGAGTTGTTCATCTTGACATCCACCACCACCCCCAGGTCCCTCTCAGCCATCGAGACTTGAGCATCCCCCGGTGTACACTTGGTCCGGGTTCTGGCTCCCAGGTGCAGTACCTTGCATTTCCCTCAGCTTCCACTTTCCAGACCACCTTTTCAGAGCCTCCAGGTCCCCCTGTAGGGCCACCCTCCCCTCCTCCCCATCCACCACCACCACCCTCAGTTTTGAGTCATCTGCAAAGAGACTCATCTCACTCTTGATACCCTTCCTTATGTCAAGAGACATAGGCGTTGAACAGGAGGGGCCCAAGAACTGATCCCTGAGGGACTCCAATAATGACCCTCCTTGGGGATGAGACTATCCCGCCAACCACGACCCTCTGGGTCTGGTTCTGGAGCTAATTGCCTATCCATCTGATCATCTGGTTCCCCACCTCCATTTCTCCCAGCTTATCCAACAGGCCCCCATGAGGAACAGAGTCAAACGCCTTGCCGAAGTCAAGAAAAAAGACGTCCAGTAGTCTACCCAGGTCCAAGGCACTCGTCACCCAGTCATAGAACTCCACTAGGTTTGTCTGACGCGATTTCCCCGGAATGAATCCATGCTGTCTATTGTCCAGGCACCCCAACTTTTCCAGGTCCCCACCCTAGTCTCTACTTGACAATGAATTCCATCACCTTGCCCACCACCCATGTCAGGCTGATGGGCCTGTAGTTCCCTGCCACTTCCCTTGATCCGCCCCTTGTGGACAGGCACTATATGTGCCACCTTCCAGTCCTGGGGCACCTACCCTGTCCTCAGACAGATGCTGAAGAGCTCCGCCAGGGGTTTCGCCAGGACATCCGCCAGTTCCTTCAGCACTCTGGGATGTAATTTATCCGGCCCTGGCACTTTCTCCGTCTTAAGGGACCTGAGGGCTTCCCTCACTCTCTCTGCCGTGATTTCCACCTCCGCTACCTCGTCCCCCTGCTTTGCCTTCCCCACACCTGCCAGTGATGCCTTCCCCTCCCCAGACCTGCCGACTGGTAAGGGTCCCCCTCCTCCTCAGTTTCACTGTCTCCTCCCATGTATGATACAGCCCCCCCATTTTCCTTGGTGAAAACTGAAGCGAAGTACTCATTTAGTACCTCAGCCTGCTCCCCTGGGTCTTGTGCACATCCCTCCCGTTTTAATCCTGCTAATCTGCCCCTTCACCCTTCGTTTTTCCACAATGTATCTAAAGAACCCCTTGTTCCCTCTCCTAATTTCCCTGGCCAGGTTCTGCTCCTTCCTTGCCTTTGCCGCCCTCACCACCCTAGTGGCCGTTCTGGCCATCAGCCTTGTACTCCCCTTGGTCCCTTTCACTCCTTGAGCACCTGAATTGCCTATAGGCCGCCTTCTTTCCCTTCACCACCTCCTGAACCTCCCTGGTCCACCTGCAGGGTTTTCGAGCCCTACCGTATTTTCGTCTTACTCTTGCGCAGGTGCTGGTAGCATCCTGCACCCCCCTCCTGATGATTTCCCACTTACTGTCAGCGTCCATGTCTGGCCCAATCCCATCCAAGTGCTCCTTAAAGATCCTTCCCATTTCCTTGAAATCCGCCCCACTGAAGTCAGTTACCTCCGTCTTTGTGCAGCCTTCTACTGCTCCTAGGTTCAGGCAGAACCAGACCGTGGCATGGTCACTCCCCGCCAACAGATCCCTTACCTTCAGGCCCCAATCTGGTCACTGTCTGCCAGGACCACATCCAATATCCATTCCTCCCTGGTCGGTTCCCCCACCTGCTGAGTTAGGAACGCATCCTGAAAGACATCCAACAACCTCTGTTCCCTGGCCACCGAGGATGTCATAGTCTCCCAGTCTGTTCTTGGTATGTTTAAGTCCCCCAACACCACCACCCTTCCCCTTCCCAATCTGCACCGTCTCCCAACATCTGCCACCAGACTCTCCTCCAGCTCCTCCGCCAGCGCAGGGGGTCTATACACCACTTCTATTTTTACTCTCTTGCTTCCCCTTGTTATCAAGGTGACCCAAATCACCTCCACAGTTCCCTCCGCCTCGTATGGCAATGCAGTTTTGACTATTATTGCTACCCTCCTCCCCTTCCCCTCCCTCCCTTCCTGAACATGGTGTAACCCTCCAGGTTCAGGTTCCAGTCATGCCCTGCGGTGGCCCAGGTCTCAGTGACCGCTGCCATATCCACCTCTCCCTCAGTTAGCATTGCCTGGAGCTCAGGCATTTTATTGCCCAAGCTCCTGGCATTTAGCAGGACTACCTTCCACCCTTTCCCTATACTTCCATTTCCCCTGCTCGTGTTCCCTGGGGATTCTGTCTTCCCCTGGTCTGCACCTTACCAGTTGGCCTTTTCCTGCATTCCTCCAGCTCCCCAGTGGGGTGGAGACAGAGTCCCTCCTTTATCGGACCCCTCAACAGCCTTTTCTCCCATTCCTCCCCCTTCACAAGTTTAAACCCCACCTTTCACCAATGAACCCCTCTATTTTCAACTTAAGGATTTCCTTCCCCTCCGAATTGAGATGGAGCCTATCTCTAGCATACATCTCCTTATCCTCCCAGGTCTCCCCCCAATCCTCCATCAACCCATACCCTCTGGCCCCACACCACTCCCTGAGTCACTGGTTTATCACTCTAATCTTCCTCTTGTGTTCCCCACTAGCCCTTGGCACTGGCAGGATTTCCGAGAAGGAAATTGTGCATCCTATATCATGACAGACCCTGGCAAGCTCCCTGAACCTTGCCTGTATCTCTAGCTCACTATTTCCCTCAATGTCATTGGTACCCATGTGGACCAGTATGTCCGGGGAACCTCCACAATCCTTTGCCAGCTGATATACCTCATACTTGGCCCTGTGCACCGTTAGTCCAGGGAAGCATTTTGTTCTAACTGGGCACCCTAAAGAAAAAAGTGTTCTTACCTGAGGCACCATGAGACAGGAGGAGATCAGAGACCACTAAACTGAACACCTTAGGAAAGTGTGGCACTGGTGGCCCCCAATCCACACACAGACAGGCAGTGGAAGTGGGAAAAAGGCAGGTTAGCCCGTTTGAAAGCCACAGCTTAACAGGCGTGGATTTTAAATTTAGGGGTGCTCCCTGTCACCAGGCAGCCTCAACCTGCTATGCAGAATTGCAGCCCCAAAGAACAAACACCAAAAGGAAATTTTTTTTTTTTCACAGAAATGAAAATTATATACTTACTGTAATTCTTGATCTTCCTGTGTATCTTAACCATTCATCACTGGTGGGTGGTTGGCCGGAGACAAGCACCCCGTGGGAGCTTTTATTTTTTGTAGGAGGGAGGAGCCGGCACCGACCACGAGGCCAACGCATTGTAAGGCGCTCGAGGTTGGCAGGTAATGGCCATTGGCTCCTCCTCCACTTCAGTTCTGCACGCTGGTGAGACGGGGAAAACAGGAGACAGAGAAAAATAAGGGCAGGGCAAGGAAACCCAAGAGACAGCAAAAGGAAATGATGTAAACTGAAAAAGAAACAGGCCGATTAGAGGCAGAGCGGGAGGAGGAGGACCTGAAAGGTTATGGGCGAAAAGGCCCCAGTCCCTGGATGGCCAGAAGGGCGGGAAGGGAAAGAGAGAGAGAGAATTAAAGGGATTTGGGGGAGACCCATCCAGGATGAGAGCTGGCAGGCAGATCTTCCAGAGGGTAAGAATTCGAGGACCTGAAAGAATCCTGCCAAGATAGGTAAGGCCCCTCTCTCAAACCTTTAACCATTAGAGGATTTCCACCCCCATTACACTTTATCAGGAGAACCCACAGGTTCCGCGCGGGGGAATCCCACGACAGTGCCCTCCCCGAGGGGAAGGAGACAGCAAAGGATTAGAACAACAAGGGTAGGGTGGAGGGAGTTCCAGTCAGCCCAGAACCCCCCATCCCAGAGGACCCAAAGGTCGCGCACCCCAGGGATTAGCCGACCCCGAGGTCAGAACCAGGATAAGGGAAGGGCCTACCAGAAGTCCCTGTATTGGCTCAGACAGAGGCCCTCCTCTGAGACCTTCTCACAGGTCTCCTAGAAGGCCACCAAAAGAAGGAAGGGGAAAACCCCCCGCAGAGTCCCATGAAGGAGGGGGGCACAGCTCAGGAATTGAGGCCTTGTGAAGGGAAGGTGGGTGGGATTCAGTGATGAATGGTGAAGATACACAGGAAGATCAAGAATTACGGTAGGTACGTAATTTTCATATCTCCCGTGTCAGTCTTCACCATTCATCACTAGTAGGTGAGTACCGAGCCCCGGGGACCCAGTAAATCCCTGAGAGAATAGCATCCCTCAGCCCCCCCCAATGCGGAAAATGGGGGAAGGGGCCCTCCACTGGCCAGGTAGGCCTGGGACTGATCAGGGCAAGGTGGAGTCCCCCATACCCTGGGGGAAGGAAGGCGCCCCTGCAATTCCCATCTCACCCTGTGGGAAATGAGATGGGTCCACCAGAAGGAGGAGGCCAGGGCCAAAGGTGACGGCCTCGAAAGGCAAAACCATGCCATCTGCCTAAAGCAGATCGCTGTCCCTGCAAGTCATGAAGCGACTTCGCTGGCGTCATAAAATGCCCTTGACTGGTGCCATGCCGGCTCCAGACCAACAGCAGAGAGGGCTATGGCTTGCTGGGTAGCCTCTGAATTGGGCAACGATGTTAGCGCCTGGCCCAGCATTGCCCACAGAAGCCCGTTATAGGCAGTGTGGTGTGCCTGATGTGAAACAATGGATAGTACCATCCGCGCAGAGGAGAAAACGCTCCACTTCAGATGATCGCATTCCGCAGAGTCAGGATCCGGGGGTCAGTCGCGGACCGGACGTCTATGTCCGGAAGAAGTACCCAGATGCATCAATCCCGAAGTGGGATGAGGTAGAGAGCCGGTGACCCTGGGTGCACAATCCAACCTCAGGCAGTCCATGGGGCTGGAACTGTGGACATGGAAGCTTCCAGGTACTGTACAACGCCTCCTGAAAGGAACTGGCCTGGAGGGGACTACCAAATGGTGTGCCCCGAACTCGACTAAGAAGGCTTGCATCGAACACTTGGTATTGTGATGAGCAAAGTAGGTAATATGCAAGTCCCTGACCAGCCTTTCTAGGAAATGCCGATACTGGGTTTGATCAGTGTCTGAGGATACGTGGACAGAGGACTCCTCTTCCTCAGTGGAGGAAGATGAGGAGGCCGAGGAGCCTGCAGAGTCAGACTCCAGCTGCAGAGTGGGAACTGGTCGAAAGACCTGTTCGTCCATAGCCCTACCATACTGAGGGAAATCCGCAGCCCAGGATCTGAACTGTTCCCAAGTCAAAGGACCTGAAGGACCAACATGACTTGGGAGAGGGGCGCTAGACGCAAAGGCACGGGCAAACCTGTCACCGATGTGACGTGCCTCTGCCAGGGCCTCTACCTCGTCCCTCACCCCGCCAACTCCGAGAAGCCCTTTCCCCGCAGCCTGTGCCAAGGAACCCCCAAGGAGAGTAGCAGAGAAGGGAGGTTCTGTCTTGACCGTGACAGAGGGATGGCAACCAACTCTTCCCCAAAGCCAGGACCACCCCGCAGCAGCAGGATCACCAGCCCGCACCTGACCCATCAAGCCGCTGTCGGCCTGAGGAACTGGTGCGGGCTGCAGCTGCCAGAGCCACAGGAGGAGCACCTGAGGAGACACAAGAGTACAAGACCATGGAGAACCCTCTGTCTCAGAGGAGTCAGGCTGCCAGTCTCGATCAGCCTCCGAAGAGGAGACGATCCAGAGAAGCCCCAGACCGGTGGCCCCAAGGGCTCTCCTGCCTGCGGCACTGCAAGCCGGTCTCATACCCCTCACAGCATCGCTCCGATCACCGGAGCCACTAACAGCCCTGGGATCTGAGGTGGCGCCAATAGGTGGTGCTGAGGAACGTCCCACACCGCGACCCATAGCCATGGGCCCTGACAAAGGGGGATCCTGCACCTCCAAAGAGGTGACTGCCAGAGCAGTGCTCCCAGCACAGCCCCAAGTGGAGCCAGACCGGACCTCCAGCCCCGTGGTAGAGACATCTTCTATGGCAAGGCAAGAAGAAGATGAGGCCCCCTCTTCACTGGACCGCGTATGCCTGGGAAGGGACCAGGAGGAAGGGCTGAGTGTCCTGCGCTTGGATTGACGAGAACACCACCACCCCACCTCAAAAGTTGGCGGAGCCCTGCCGACGTTTAATGTGTGGTGCTCCAGAATGCGGCGGTCCATAGAGAAGCAGGCATTGCAGGAGTCCATGTCATGCTAGGGTCCAAAGCAAGTGAAGCAAACATCATGCTGGTCGGTAATGGAGATCTGTTGGCCACAGGGAGACAAACATAGGAGGCCGACCCGTTTTCTTCAAATGTTTCTTGTCCCGAGGACCAGGCATGATGCGACAGTAACTAAACACAAAAAACAGTAATAGACTTCGACGTCACTTAATAAAAAGAAAGATCTCACCGCTGGAAGATAAACGGCATCATGTGGGCAGCAAAACCTAGGCGGAGTCGAAGGAGTTCCCAGGATCAAAGGCTCCAAGTAACAAGGCTTCAATGTTGGACTTGGGCAGCAATGTCGTAGTGGAAATTCTGAGCTGCTGGCGATGTGCTGTCTCAATGGCAGGAAAAGCAGAACTGAGGTGGAGGAAGAGCCAACGGCTGTTACTGGCCAGCCCACGAGCGCCAACAATGCGTCGGCCTCATGAGCGGTGCCGGCTCCTACCGCCTACAAATAATAATAAAAAAAAAAAAGCTCCCGCAGGGTGCTTGTCTCCGGCCAACCACACACCAGTGATGAATGGTGAAGACTGACACAGGGAACATCTTTCAATGCTGTTTTCATTCAATGGCACAGCAAAGATTGGAGAGTTGTTGTCGTCTGAATGTTCTATGTGCCCAAGATTCTATGCTGTTAACAGCCATGGGTTGTGTCATTTTCTAGTAGGGGTACACATTACCCATTAACAATGTGTAAGTGAAGAACAAGTTTTCACATGAGGGCAAAACAGAGTGAAAACGTTATTTATATTGAAATTATGATGAAATTAGCAAGATGCAGGACAGGGAATCATTGCTCATGCTTTACAAACTGCACAGGTATAGAGAAAATAGGTTGAAGGGACTTTCTGTTGAACAAAAATACAGGTTACTCACCTGTAACAGGAGTTCTAGGAATGGTATATGTTGTTCATCCACACTTTCTGGCAGGTATCCTTGCCACTTTAAGTCTTGCCGGAAGGCCTTCAAGCTGGCTCCTCACACCCACCCGGGTGATAAAACTCTCGGCTCCGCCCCATGACGCCAGATCTGGCCCGCTGGAAACTCAGGTAGTGCGTCGAAGCCGGAGAGGTCGGGTGGGTCGTGTGGATGAACAACAGATATACCATTCCTAGAACTCCTGTTACAGGTGAGTAACCTGTATTTCTAGGGACATGGATATGTTGTTCATCCACACTGTCTGGCAGACTCCTAGCAGTTCTCCGGGAGCAGGGAGGCAAGGCGCACACCCCCTACTTAGGGAATAGAGACTGGAGAACCGAGGCCCCAAAACCAGCATCCCGGCGCGTGACTCAAGGTCGATGTGGTAGTGGGTGATGAAGGTGTGTGCTGACTTCCAGGTAGCAGCCCTGCAGATTTCCTGGATAGGGACATCCCTGGAAGCAGCCACCGATGCAGCGGTATGGCGGGTAGAATGAGCTCTTATCCCTCTGGGAGGCTCCATGCCTGCCAACCTATAGCAGAGATCTATGCAGGAAGTGACCCATCTGCCTATCGTCTGCTTGGCTGCAGGTCTGCCAGGTGCGGCTTCAGCGTAGGTGACAAACAGCTGGCGAACCTCTCCCCGAACTTCAGCCGTGCGCTCCTTATAGTAAGCGAGTGCCCTTCTAGGGTCCAGAGTATGGAGCCTATATTCGGCCTCCGAGGTGTGATTGGGGTAGAACACCGCAGAGTCAACACCTGGTTAAGGTGAAACTCGCCACCACCTTCGAAGGAATTTCGGTGGGGCACAAGACAACCTTGTCCCTGTGGAAGACCAGGTAAGGAGACTCGGTGGACAGCGCTGGAGCTCTCCCATCCTTCTGGCTGACGTGATAGCCACCAAGAAGGCGGTCTTCCATGACAGGTGAGAGAGATCACACCTGTGCATTGGTTCGAATGGCTTGCCCATGAGCTTTGCCAATACCAGCAGTAGATCCCACGGAGGTGGAGGTTCTCGCACTGGAGGGGAAATGTGATCAAGGCCTTTGAAAAAGCGCCAGACCACCTTCTCCTGCGCCACCGACTGCTTCCTGGCCCGCGCCCGGTAAGCAGAGATGGCTGCCAGGTGCACCTTTAGGGTCATCGACCTAATCCCTTGCTGAGAAAGGGACCATAGATAGTCCAAGATGCTTGCCAAGGAACAGGAGGAAGGGTCCAGGCCCTTGCCCTGACACCAAATGGAAAATGTCTTCCATTTGAAGGCATAGCATTTCCTGGTCGACTCCTTACGGGACGCCTCAACTACATTGAAGACCTCGTCGGAAAGACCCAAGGCCTGGAACTCTAGCCGCTCAGGAACCAGGCCGTCAGGTGCAGGGATTGAAGGTCCGGATGGAACACCTTCCCCTGATTGACTGAAAGTAGGTCCGGGCGAGCTGGAAGCTGCCTTGGGAGCCTGGAGCTGAGGCTGAGGAGATCTGGATACCAGCATTGGCGGGGAGAGTCGGGGGCTACCAGAATCACCTGCGCCTTGTCCCTCCTCACCTTGAGAAGCACCTTGTGGATCAAGGGAAATGGGGGAAAGGCGTAGAAGAGGCCCAGGGTCCATGGCCTCGAGAAGTCATCCCCCTGCAGCGAGCCCTGCTGAGGGGGGCAGGCATGGAACAGCCTCAGCTTCACATTCTCCCTGGAGGCAAACAGGTCCACCTGAGGTGTGCCCCAATGGGAGAACAGATCTTGTACTACCTCCGGCAGGAGAGACCACTCGTGAGACACAGCCCCTATCCGGCATAGGGCATCGGCCAGGGTGTTGGAGACTCCTGCCACATGAATGGCTAGGAGATCCGCCTCCAGGCTGCGCATGAGTGACCAAATGCGGAGAACTTCCTTGCACAGAGGCATGGAGCGTGTCCCGCCCTGGCGGTTTAGGTAGTACATGGTCGTGGTATTGTCCGTCTGGACCTGAACCACTTGACCCCGTAGAAACAGAGCAAAGTCGGTGAGAGCTAGACGTTCCGCCCGAAGCTCCAGCAGGTTGATATGGCATCGGGACTCCCGAGGGGACCAGAGGCCGTATGCCTCTGTGCTCCCCCAGATGTGCACCCTAACCCACCAGAGAGGCATCGGTTGATAGAGAGACCGTCGGCTCGGGGCAGACGCACGGGATGCCCTCCTGCAGATGAGCTGGAACGGTCCACCACTGGAGAGTGTTCCACACCTCCTGGGTCACCGTCACTAGCTGGTCCAATGGATCGCAGCATTGTGACCACTGGCTGGCCAATCCCCACTGAAGGGGACGCATGTGCCAGCGGGCCCAACGGACCACGTTGGTGCAGGCCGCCATGAGACCCAGGAGGCACAGGAAGTCCCGGGCAGGGCGCGATTGCCCAACTAGAAATGATTGGGCAAAGGAGGAAAGAACCTCGGCCCTGTCCACCAGGAGCCATGCTCTGGCTCAAGAGAGTCGAGCTCTGCCCCGATGAAAAGAATCACCTGCTTGGTCCGAGTCTGACTTGGCCTCTTGATGAGGAGGCTGATCTGAGAGCAAACCTGAGGGCCAGATCTCTGGACCGCCCACCTCCTGTCTGGAGGGGCTCATCAGCCAATTTCCAGGTAAGGGTACACCTGACCCCTTGGCACCGCAGGAATGCTGTCACCACTGCCACGTATTTGGTGAAGACCCTGGGAGCAAGAGAAAGGCCTATGGGCATGGCTCGAACTCTCGTAAAAGGATCCCTCTGCTCGAAAGTGAAGGAATCTCTGGTGAGATTTGAATGGATAGGGACGCGGAAAGAACACGTCCTGTAGGTCCAAGAGCAGAACCACACGCCTGCTCCAGGGATGGTATTATCTGAGCCAGAGTGACCATCCTGAAGGTCTGAGACCTTAAGAACTTGTTTAGGTCGTGCAGGTCGAGAATGGGGCGCCAGCCCCCCGTCCGTTTTGGGACCAGGAAGTACCTGGATACAAACCCCGGGTCTGAGGGAGGGTCCGCCACCTCTCTAATCACCTCCTTCTCGAGGAGCAGAGCGATGTTGGCTCGGTGAGCCGACAGCGAGGCTGCGGACCCCGAGGCCCCCTGGGGGAGGCAATGGCTCGGAAGGGCGGGGCCTGCTCGAACTCCAGAGGCAGGCCCTTTCCCACCACTTCCACCACCCACCGGGTCTGTGGTGATAGCAGACCAGGCGAGGAAAGGAAGTGGCGGCCGCCTCCAACGGGGAACCTGGGGTGGGGTGACGAGGTTGGGGGCGATACCCCTCAACCCGTCACTGAGCAGGCTTGGAGGAGGGACCAGCCGAGGGACCACCTGGGCCTTTACCTCCCTGCTTCCTGGAAGAGGAAGCTGCGGGCTTGGGTTTGGGATGCCAAGCGCGAGCCTGCTGGCCCTGATGCTGCTGGGCCGGATGTGCCGCGGGCGCAGACGGACGAAAGGGCTTGGGTTGCGGTCTGCGGCCCTTGTCCCTCTGGGCAGATGAGACCGAGTCCAGAGTGGCATTGGACTTTTCGATCCTCTGGAGGTGACCTTCCACTCCAGGGCCGAAGAGGTCGGTCCCCAGGAAGGGGACATCCGCCAACTTGTGCTGGGTATCTGCTGTGAAGGTGGATATCCTCAGCCATGCCCGACGGCACATAGCCACTGCGGCCGCGACTGACCTGGCACATGAGTCACCGATGTCCAGAGCAGTCTGAAGTTGCTGCTTGGCCACTGCCCTGCCCTGGTCCCGCACCTGCTTAACCATGGTCTGCAGGTCAGCTGGGAGATGAGGGACTACCTCGTCCAGGGAGCCCAACAAGGCGTGAGAAAAGTGTGCCATCAGCATGGCCGAGCTGGCCTGATGAAGGCCAAGGGAGGACGCAGCGTAGACTTTGCGCCCGGCATAGTCCAACTTCTTGGACTCCTTGTCGGGAGGCTTGTCCACGTCCCCTGTGCTTCCCGCACGCGAAGACACTGTCGGTAACCAACCCCTCGGCCGAGGGGTGTTCCGAAAAACCGGACAAGGAACCGGTAGGGACGGCACATTTTCGCCATCCTGGCCGAGGGCGCAGGACAGGAAGCAGGGCGCTGCCAGAGCTCCAAGACCGGGCCGACAATGGCCTCGGCCACCGGAAAGGCCTTCATGGGAGAATCCCCTCGGTCCAATATCTCCATGAGGGGATACTTGGCCCGCTTGGATACGGGCTCGAGCTGCATCCTGGTGGACTCCGAGATGAGCCTAAGCAAACCCATGATGGACGATGGGCTATCGTCCAGCGACTGACCTCTGGAGGACTCCAAGTCGACCCGCCTGGAAAACAGGGAGGAATCGTCGTTGGACCCGGAAGAGTCCGCAAAGAGCTGCCTTGGGCCTGAGCCACCCTCCACCTGCCGAGGGCGATCGGGAGTGAGGGTGACAGACAGCCTATGAGGCAGACCCTGGGCCGACCGAGAATTCTTGGTCGGGGCCCCAAACAACGGCTGTGGAGGCGGAGGTTCCACCAGAATCAGTGGGGCAGCCGGTTTTGGTCGAGCAACAGGCCTGGGAGCAGGCGCCTCGGCCAGAGCGAGGGGTTGCTTCGACCGCTCCGGTGACAGCCACTTGATAGCCGAGGAAGGCAACGACGTCGGCTTGCTCCCGGACAGATGGAGCTGTTGCCACATGAGGTCTTCGTAGCGCCGACGCAACTTGCATCGAGGCCTCCCCTCGTCCGAGGAGGAAGACAAGGACGAGCGGGCGATGCAGCTTACTACGGTACCGAGACCGCCTATGACGGCGGGATCGGCTGGACCGAGAAGAAGTCCGAGAACGAGACCGAGAACCTTGGCGTTTCCGAGGAGGGTTCTGGGGCAGGGCGGGGAAACCCGCTCTCCCTCGCTCGAAGGTTCAACCGTGGACTCCGGAACCGGAGGCACAGGCAAGCCCACGGAACCTCAATCTCCACCGGGGGAACCGGGGAGTGAGGGTTTCGCTCACCGTCGATAGCCCATCCGACGGGTTGAGAAAATCTCGACCGCGCCGACGGGAGTCTCGGTCAACTGACCTGACGGGACACCGTGAGGCCAGTGGCCGGTCGGGCGGATCGACTCGAAGTCGATGGTCGACTACTGGGAGAGGGACCTCCTGCTCCCAAGAGCGCCGATGGAGGGACTCTAACTTTGTGGTCCTTCTTCTTGGACCGAGAGGAAGGCCCTGAGGATGTAGGTCCCTCTCCCTTAGTGGAAAGGGACAGACAGAGCTCTCTAAAAGAAGCTGACTAGGAGGATCCCAGGGAGGCGGAATAAAGGCGCGGCCGAGGTGAGCGAGGATGCGGCCTGCGCCGCCACCTCCTCCTCGGGCGATCATCTGCTCAACCTGTTCCCCTGAGAGCCAGCGCCGTGGAAACCGCCAAATGGGCCTCCTTCGACTTTACCCGAGAGTAACGTTTCTCAGGAGCGCAAGTTGTAGCAGGCGGCAGTCTTCTCAGGACGTAGGCCTACAAGGAAGAGCACAGGTCGCAAGCCTGCGGGTCATGCTCTGCTGCCCAAGCAGACGCACGTGAGTGTGGATCCGTCTGGAGACATCTTCACCGCATGGGCACCCAAAACCGGGAGTCGATTTGTCCATCGCAGCAGCGAGGGAAATAAATGACCAAGTCTTGAAAACTTTAAAAGTAATTTCGAGACCAAGAAATAGGAACCAGTCTTATACACAGAGCGCTAAGGAGGGAACCTGAGCTCCAAGCGGTAAGGAAGATCTGGCGCCATGGGGCGGAGCCGAGAGTTTTACCACCCGGTGGGAGAAGCTAACTTGAAGACCTTCCGCAAGACTTAAAGCGGCAAGGATACCTGCCAGAAAGTATGGATGAACAACATATCCATGTCCCTAGAACACTGAAGAATCACGGGAGGTTGGGATACGGCAGTACAGGGTCTAGCACATTAGCATCCCTGAAAGATAATGAAAACCCAGCATAGAAACAAACAGCAGGCTGCCGTGCTGCAACTTTCTCAGCAAACAGAAACAAGTACAGAAAGTTAAACCAATACTTATCCCCTGGAAAACCCTTATACTGCAGCAAGGCATCAAACTCACCACTGCAGGTATTTCTGAGACGGCCCGAAATTTCTCGAGTGCTTCAGCCCATCGAGGGTAGAATCGCCATCATACTGACATTATAGCCCTATATCTCGAAATATTCAGACAGGGTGATTCCTGGAAATGGAGAAAACAAGTAAACAAAAGTACAAATGGCAATATTTGGTAATGAATACACACTAAAAAAATAAACACATTTTAAAACGGTCCATTACATGAGGTTACTACCGACGGCCTAATATGTTAGGCAATTCTGACACAGGTCACAAGTCACAAAAGAAAAAGGAAAATTGCTCATCAGTGACTCCTGATCTTGAGTATCTTTTACATAGAGCCAAACTCCTTGGTCTTAGTGCTGGAAGCACATGAACCCCGTGGGAACCAGAACTTGTTGGGGTTGCAGATACCACACTTGGAACCAATATAAGGCGCTGTGCTCAAGCTGGTGGTATAGTGTAACCAGCCCCAACCCTCCTCAGTACATACTTCTCTCTGAGAAGAAAATGGACTACAAAAAAACAAAAACACTACAAACATATAACAAATGCCATCCAAGTCCACGTGAGCATTTGGAGAATCAGCACTATAATTTTTGCTTTGCTCCTCTGTGATTACCTAGCTATGGAACCCAATTAAAGCACATTTTATGAAAGCTGCTGATTCCTAGGTAATTTCTGAACCCGCTGAAAATAAAATTATGTACTTGCCCTATTTCTAGATCTTCTAGGATTATCTTCACTACTGATCCACACCAAAGGGTTCTGAGTCGGAGGGACTGGGGCTTTGCTGGAGCCAGAACATTTCAGGAGGGCCGGCACCGAGGTAGGCAGCGCGAGACTAGCTTGGGCTGCATGGCTTACCTCGGCACTGGCCCGCAAGTGCCTCAGTACCTTTTTTTTTTTTTTTTTTTTTTAAACCCAGGAGGTGCAGTGTAACCTAACACTAGTGCACTTAATCTAATGGCATAAGATACCCCTTGTGACCCATGTAGGAAGGGTCAACAAAAAAGAATACAGTGTCTTCACAGCCCAAACTAAGAATAAGGGGTGAAGAGCAACACACAGAACAAGTACGCCCGGGGGATGGAGGGTGGGTGTGTGAATCAATGGTGAAGATATTCCTAGAAGATCAAGAAATACAGTGAGTAAGTAATTGCTGTATCTTCCAGGAATCAATTTTCATCATTGACTCACTAATGGGTTAGATACCAAGCTCAGATGTAAGTCTCCTAGGCAGGGTGGTAGGAGATGAAATTCACTCAGAACAGAAGTCCATTAAGGATGGTCTAGCCAAAGGAGGCATACTGCCTGGCATGGATATCCAGGGCACAGTGCTTGATGAAGGTGTACTGTGTGCCAGGTGGCAGCTCTTCAAGTAACAGCGACAGGTACAGAGGAATCTCTGCCAAGGATGTAGTAACCGCTCTGGTGGAATGGACACATACCTGACCTTCCAGCTTGACCTGTGCCATATGAACAGCAGTCACGAAGGCAACTGTCAATCCCTGCAGAAATGCATTTGACTGTGACCCATCCGATTAGGGTCAAAGGAAATGAAGAGTTGCTCAGACTGTTGGACGTCCTTAGTTCTACTTAGGTAGAACGTAAGGCTCTTTTAACATCCAGAGAATGGAGTGTGCTCCTTCATTCTGAAAGTTAGAAAGTATGGGCAGCAACAGAGGCTGATTTAAGTGGAACTCTGACACCACCTTAAGTAAAAGCTTAAGATGTATGCAAAGAACCACCCTGTCTCTATGGAAAACAGTATACGCAGGATCCATGACCAAGCATGAATCTCAGACTCTACGGGCAGATGTGGTGGACACTAGAAAAATAATTTTTCAAGTTAGAATCTTGAGGTCACACATAGCCATGGGGCTCAAAGGGCTTACATGTGAGCATGTCCAATAGAAGGTTGATATCCCAGGCAACTACAGGTTTCCTGACTAGAGGCCTTGTCAGCAAGGTGCCCTTCAAGAACCTCTTAACTAGAGGGAGCTGGGCTAAAGAGAGTTCTGTAAAGGCTTGTGGTACATTAAAACAATACACAAATGGACTTTATCTTTAGAATATTGCAAGCCTGCATCAGGAATGTCCAACGAGTTCTCTGAAACCTTGTCTGGTAGGCACTGGAATGGGTCCATATGGGTTTTGCAACACCACACAGAAAACCATTTTCATTTATAGGCATGCAGCCAGAAGGACCTCAGAGACCTTGTGAGATACTTTATACCTGCTCACTTCTATCTCTTCAGGAGCCAGCCCTGGAAGTGAAGGGAATGCAGACTGGGGTGGACCGGGGAACCCTGCATCAGTAGATCTGTCCTGAGAGGGAGGGAGGGCTCTCAAAGGACTGACTGACAGCCTGTTGAGCAGGGGAAACCATATCTGTCAAGGACAAAATGGGGCAATCAGAATCACCTTGCCCCATGTGCCTCCAGCTTGAGCAGTACCCTCTGAACTAGAGGGATAGGCAGAAATGAGTACAGAAAAAAGATTTTTCCACCGCAGCTTGAATACACCCTGACAGAAAACACCACATCCTGGATTTCTGGAGCAGAATTGAGGCAGTTTGGCGTTGAGGGGGGATGCAAGAAGGTCCACATCTGGGGTTCCCCACTCATTGAACAGAGATTGTACAATGCCTGGCACCAACGACCACTTGTGATAATCAGCTTCTGTCTCACTGCGCTCATCTGCCACAGTGTTCTGAGCTCCTGGCAAATAAACTACCTAGACCAGAACATCCTGTTCTAGACACCATTCCTACACACTCATTGCCTCTGCATCGAGGGTAATAGTGTGCCCCCCCCCTTGTCCGTTCATGTATTACATGACAGACTTGTCCATCTGGAGGAGAATTACCTGTGGCTGACAAAGTCCACAACAGCCCACAGGGTGTAGAGGACTGCCTCATTTCCAACAGTGATGTGGAGATGGGACTCTGCAGGGCTTCAAACTCCCGAGTATGGTAGTCCTGACAATGGGCTCCCATGCCAGCAGAGACGATATGTGGTGAGGGTTACCTGAGGTTGTGGCTTAGAGAAAGGGAGATCTTGGAGGAAATTGTCTGCTATGTCCACTATGCAAGTGATCAAGCAGGGCTTCATCACCTGATGGGGTAAGACTGAGGATGCTGCTGGAGACCACTGCTTGCTATGCATCTACTGAGTTGTGCTCATGTATAGCCGAGCCAGAGGCACCATGAAGATGGAGGAGGCTATGAAGCCTAACATGCATTGCATGGAGTAAGCCTGAACAGACTTGGCGCTTCATGATGAAATGAGCCATCTGAAGGATGGCTTTCCTTCTGTCCTCTGAAGGAAGAAAGGCCCTGACTCTGGTGGTATCCAGAAGGGCCCCTATGAAGAGAAGCTCCTGAGAGGGCTGAATTTGTGACTTCTCCAGATTCAACAGGACTCCCACTGAGGTAAGGAAGTGAGAGGCTGTGGCCATTGATTGTTCTGTCTCCTGCTTGAATGGACTGGCTAGTAACCAGTCGTCCATGTATGGAAAAACTTCTGAGTTTTCAAGGGTGTGCCACAAGAATGGCAAAGCACTTTGTAAAGACTTGTGGTGCCAATGACAGCCCAAAGGGCAGGACCCGGAACTGATAATGCTGACCTAGTACCATGAAGCGTAGAAACTTGTGGTGGCTGGGGTGGACCAGGATATGTTGGTAAGCATCCTGCATATCCAGGGAAGCCAGCCAATCTTGAGGCTACAGGAGTGGTAGGAAGATCTGCAGAGAGATTATTCTGAATTTCTCTCGCTGCATGAATTTGCTCAAATTTCTGAGATCAAGAATGGTGGGGGCATGCCCACTGAGTTTTTGGAATGAGGAAGCAATGAGTAGAAGCCTGTGTTGCCCTCTGCCTCTGGCACTACTTCCATTGCCCTGTTGATCAAAAGGCCGAAATCTCTTGGTAGAAGCCCTGATATGTGACACGACAGGAGGGTTGCTTTCGGATGGATAATCTGGAGAGTGTTCTGTAAAACTGAACAAGTATCTCTCCCGGATGCTCCTGAGAACCCACTCTCTATCCTGATGAATTCACACTGACAATAAAACTAAGTCCCCCGTGGAGAGGAGAGGTCTGCATCAGGTATGTGAGTCAAGACTGGGCTGGGATAGCAGAGAGTGGCACTAGGCACTTTTGGGGCATGTGCCTTCAGCTGCGCTTACTTTTGTGGCTGGGAGGCTGAGACTTTGATTTGAGCTCCTTGCCTTTGCCTCTAAAGGACTGCTTATTGAGGTAGAAGCTTGCCCCTGCTTTCTGAGGAAAGGAATGAGCAGGCCTAGAAGTCTTGATGGTCGTCCTGATTTTCTGGGAGGCCTCAAGAGACTGTTCTACCTGCTGTCCAAACAGGCAAGAACCATCAAAGGGAACATTCATAACTTGTTGTTGGAAGTCACTGGAGAAGCCAGATATCTGAATCCAGGAGTGTCTTCTAATACAAATTCCTGCAGCAGAAGAACGTGAGGCAGTGTCAACGCATCCATTGCTGCTTTTAACTGCTGACTGTTAGACACAATGCAATGAGTAATGGTCTGAAGAATCTTGTGCTTAGTCTCCGATTCAGGCAAGGATTCTGTTGGAGGCCATAGGTCCAAAGGGTATATTCATACTTGAAGAATGTCCCTGGTAGCTGACTATCCTCATGCTAAGGGTAGCAGCAATGAATGCCCTTTTCCCACAGTGTCTATCTTGCACCACCTCTTACTGATGGATGCAGTGACTTCCAGAGGAAGAATGGCCTTGGTCATTCTCAGCCAAAAGACAATCTTGTCAGCAATAGGATGGGAAGGATAAGCCTGTCCTTGAGACAGTTTACTTACGGTCTTACAGACAGGACAGATGCAGGTCTACTCCACAGAGCGTCAGAATCTCACGTGGGGAATAGGAGTAGTGAGATTGACCAGCATGGTGGAAATGTTAAGCCCACTCCAGGCGGAGATGTTTCCCAGGGTCAATGGCAGAAAGCTCAAAACCAAGAGTTGCATACATGTTGCAAAGGATAGCCTGAAAAGAAATGTCCTTCCAGGGAGCAAGAGAAGGGCCTGGGGTCTAATTATTCTGGTTATAAAAAGTCATCATCACTGCCTTTAGAAACAATGGGTTCAGGGTCAGACTCATCCAGCTCCAGATTTTCTCCAGGAAGGGTGTCTGGTAGAGGAGTGGACCTAAAGTTCCCTAACCCAGCCCTAGGAGTTGGCAACACAAACACCACCAGCACTGTCAGAAGAGGAACCGGCACTGGAGGCAGCGCTGCTGAAGAGACTGGGCTCAGTGCCCAGGGCTCTCTCAGCATCGGGCAAAACAGCAAAGGGCCTTATCCTGGCACCAAAGGTCCAGCCGGCATCGGAGTGGCTGGCAAAGGTACCAGGGCCAGTCCCAAAACAGTGACACTGAATATGGGTGCAGCCAGCGGAACAGGCGTTGCCAGCTCGGTCATCAGCAAGGACCTGGAGGTTGCTGACGAGGCCAGATGCTCTACCTGGCTGGAAGGTCTCGACTGCGGCTCCGATGCCTCCAGTCCCAAGGGGCCTGCGGCTGGCTCTGCAAGAAGAGGCAAATGAGACAGACGCCATACCCACTGCTCTATAAGAGCTGCCCTCTGATGAAACTGGCCACCAGTGTCCCCACAGGAAGACAGGGAGGGACTCTGGGTCCAAGACCTCATGTGCCCATGCACAGAAGAAACAGGTTACTCACCTGCAACAGTAGTTCTAGGAGTGGTAAATGATGTTCATCCACACTTTCTGGCAGTTGTGTTTCCCTTTAATTCTGGCCAGAATGACTTCAAGCTGGCTCCTCCCACCTACCCAAATGGAAACTCCCTTGGCACCACCCCATTATGCCAAATCTTGCTCGATGGAAGCAGTGTTGTGTGTTAAAGCTAGGGGAGGCTGGGTGGGTCCATGTGGATGATCATCATATACCACTCCTAGAAATGAAAATTACATACCTACCATAATTCTTGATCTTCTCTTGTATCTTCACCATTTATTACTGTTGGGTGTAAGCGGGATGCGTGCACCCACCACGGGAGCTTTTTTTTGGTGGGGGGGAGGAGTAGGCGCTGTCCACGAGTGGAACACACTACGTGGTGCGCGAGGTGCAGCCATTAGGTGCCGTGGACTCCTCCTCCTCCATCCCAGTTCTGTAAAGCTGGAGAGGCAAAAATAGGTTAGGAAAAGAAGAGCGAGGCAAGGAAGCCGACGGATAGACAAAGGAAAGGAAATAAACTGAAAAAGGAATAAGTCGGAGAGAGGACAGAGAAGAAGAACCCTACCCTAAGGGACCGCAGGGCCTCACTCCTCGGGCGGCTCTGATAAAAGAAAAGATAAGGGTAGAAGAGAAGAAAAAGAAGAAGAAAAGGATAGCAGGAAGGAAAGGGAGAATCTGCCACGACCATTGGGAGAAACTGGCCTGAGCTTACCAGCCCTAAAAAGACTAACAAGGGAGCAAGGATCCCTTTTGTTAATGGCTGCTTTTAAGTGGCACAATGAACCATCTGAACAGCTTGTTTTTGAAAGGCAGATTTTCCTTCCCATCTAGCTATCTACTTAATCACAACCTAAGCCAAGAGCTCACAGATCGTCCCCAAAGAGGAAAAACATTATCTGTTCCGAAGAGGAGAGAGCCCCGACTAGGTGTAGGAAAAAATTAGTGTACAGCCACATGACTGAGTATTAGTATAGGAGCCCCTGCAAGAAGGGTGTGACATGTTCTGTGTGGAAAACAGAAAGAGACAGGGAAGGAAACTCCTCAGACTCCCAGGAGTGTCTTGAGAAGTACACGCTGAAGGAAAAACTCTGAAAATGGAGAAGCCCCAATTCTGGGGACACCAAGGCTAAAGAGAAGAAAAAATGGAAATCTGCATCCTACCATAATTTTGATCTTCTTGGATGAGTCTCCACCACTATTCACACTAACTGGATCTGCGCCAGAGGCACTAGGACCCAGTGGAGCAAACTTTTTGCTTGAGGGTCGGCGCCAGAGATGGAGCCGCGAGGAGCAGCACCGCAAGCCTCAGCTCGCAAGGGTAATGACTATCTCGTGCCGACCCTCCAACCGCCTCCGCATCCACCCCCACCCGAGGAGGTGCAGCGAATCCAACTTAGAAGGATAGCCTAACAAAAAAAAAAACTAACACAAGACAGTCCAGATCACCCATGTAAGAAGGGTCAACACAGAAGTCTTCACAGCCTAAAGATTGAGGGAGTGAAGACCAACAACAGGGGCGCACTCGGGGGATGGAAGGTGGGCGTGTGAATGAGAGGTGGAGACTCATCCAAGAAGATCAAGAATTACGGTAGGTATGTAATTTCCATATCTTCCTAGACATAAAGTCTCCACCACTCATTCACACTAATGGGAGAGTACCAAGCTAATAATCCCCCAAGAGGGTGGCAGGAGACCAAGAGCTCACAGTTTTAGGACAGTAGTCCATTAAGGATGGTTCTGCCAAAAGAAAGACGTCATCTGGCATGGACATCCAGGGCATAATGTTTGACAAAAGTATGCACTGAGCGCCAGGTAGCCGCATTGCAAATGTCTGCAATGGGCACATTGCAGATTTCCGCTAGGGATGCCGTGACCGCTCTAGTAAAGTGAGTGTACACTCTGCCCTCCAGCTTATCCTGTGCCATGGAATAATAGTGGCGAGGCATGCCACCACCCATGCTGAAATGCATCTGATAACAACAGATTGACCCAGCTGGATCTCGTTGAAGGAAAGAAACAGTTGTTGAGCTTTGCGGAAATCTTTTGTTCTATCTAGATAGAAGCACAAAGCTCTCTTGACATACAAAGAATGAAGACAAACGCTCTCCTTCATTTTGGAAGTTCGCAAAGTAAATAGGAAGGACCAAAGGTTGGTTTAGGTGGAATTCTGAAACAACCTTAGGGAGAAACTTAGGATGGGTCCTAAGAACTATGAAACACCGTATATGGAGGGGGGATCTGTGACTAGGGCATGTATCTCAGAGACCCTGCAGGCTGAGGTAATGGCCACTAGAAAGGCCATTTTCCAAGTGAGAAATGTTAACTCACAGGTAGCTAGAGGCTTGAAAGGTTTGAGTGAGCACGTCTAGCACAAGATTAATGTCCCAGGCTGCGACTGGACGTCTTATTGGAGGTCTGGTATGCAGAATTCCCTTAAGAAACCTCTTAACCACAGGTAACTGAGCCAGTGACAAGGAAAGCACTGGGTCATGATAAGCTGAGATGGCACAAAGGTGAACCTTAACTGTAGAGTATTGCAGACCTGAATTTGAGAGGTCTAAGAGGTACTCTAAAACTTTATCTGGTGGTCAGGAAAAGGGGTTCAAAGAGGATTTTGCACACCAGAGTGAAAAACGCTTCCATTTAGCTGTGTAAGTTTTCCTAGTGGCTGTCTTGCGCGCAGCCAGAAGAATATCTGAAACCCTGCGAGAGACGCTGAACCTGTTCACTTCTATCTTTTCAGGAGCCAAGCATGAAGGTGAAGTGACCTCAGGTTGGGATGGACCACAGGCCCCTGAGTCAGAAGGTTTGTCTGAAGGGGAAGTGGTTTTGGAGGGGCTTCCGACATACTGTTGAGTAGTGGAAACCGTATCTGTCGAGGCCAGAAGGGAGCAATGAGGATCATTTTGTCCCCCGGGACTCGAACTTGAGAAGTACCCTCTGAATTAGAGGAAGAGGCAGAAAGGCATATAGAAAGCGTTTTGTCCACTGCAGCCTGAACACATCCTGACAGAAAATGCCAGGCCCTGGATTTCTGGAACAGAAGAGAGAGGCAGTTTTGTGTTGAGTGGGGATGCAAAAAGGTCCAGGTCTGGAGTTCCCCACTCTGCTAATAGTAACTGAACTATGGCTGAGTCGAGAGACCATTCATGAAGATCTGTCTCTGTTCTGCTGAGACGGTCTGCCAGTTCGTTCTGCACTCCTGGCAGGTAGACCACTTGAATTAGAGCCTTGTGCTCCAAGCACCATTCCCACACTCTTATCACTTCTCTGCATAAGGGGTACGAGTGAGCACCACCCTGCTTGTTGATGTAATACATCACTGCTTTGTTGTCTGTTTGAAGGAGAATATTCCTGTGACAGAGAATGTCCTTCAAAGCCCGGACTGCATAAAGGAAGGCTCTCATTTCTAAGACATTTATGTGAAGCTGGGACTCATCCTGAGTCCACGTACCTTGAGTGTGGAGAGTCTGACAGTGAGTTCCCCACCCCATCAGGAATGCATCTGTGGTAATGCAAATCTGACGATCCAAAGGAGCAAAGGGATACCCTTCCAGAAGATTGTCCTCTTGCGACCACCAGGTGAGTGATCTCTTCAGAGGTTCTGTCACCTTGATGAGAAAAGACTCAGGGTGAGTGGTCAGGTACCACTGAGTACTGAGCATCCATTGAGAGGTTCTCATGTGGAGGCATGCTAGGGGTACAGTGAACACCGCGGATGCCATGAGACCTAGTATCCGTTGCATCGTGAGAGCTGAAACCGAGCTGTTCTCTCGTATGTATCAGGCCATCTGAAAGATATCGCTCCTCCTGTCCTCTGGAAGAAATGCTTTCACACAGGAGGTATCCAGAAGGGTTCCTATGAAAAGCAGCCTTTGGGAGGGCTGCAGCTGCGATTTTTTTTAGGTTTAGCAGGACTACCATTGACGTGAGAAAGTGTGAAGCCGTGGATACGGCATCGAGAGTTCCCTGTCTGGAAGGGCTTACTAGAAGCCAATCGTCCAGATATGGGAACACCTGTATTCCGATTTTTCTGAGATGCACTGCGAGAATTGCACAACACTTTGTAAAAACTCATGGCGCCGAGGATAGTCCAAAGGGAAGGACTCTGAACTGATAATGCTGTCCCAAAGCCAAGAACCTTAGGTATTTGTGATGCTTTGGGTGAACAGGAACGTGCTGGTAAGCATCCTGCATGTCCAGGGAGTTTAACCAGTCGTGTTGATGAAGCAAAGGTAACAGGGTTCCTAGTGATATCATTTTGAATTTCTCTCTGGGAAGGAATTTGTTTAGCTTTCTGAGGTCCAAAATGGGGCGCGTGTCCCCGGTTTTCTTTGGAACCAGAAAGTAATGGGAGCAGAACCCTGCGTTCCGTTGATCCAGCGGAACTACTTCTACTGCCCTGTTGTTCAGAAGGCCCTGTATCTCGGAGGCGAGAAGATCTGACTGAAGAGCTAACAGCCTGGGCTGTCATCTGGGGGGGACGATCCGGAGGATCTCCAAAAGATTGAGGGAATACCCCTCGCGGATTATCCGGAGGACCCATTTGTCTGAGGTTATGGACTTCCATTGATTGTAGAAGTGAGTCAGACGACCTCTCACTGCTGAGGAAGAGTCCACCTCGGGCAGCTGAGGTGGGACTTGGGCCATCAAATCAGAAGGTGGCACTGGACGCTTTCGGTCCTTGCACCTTCTGCTGCATTTTCTTTTGAGGATGGGGGGCATGGTTTTTATGAAAGCTTCCTCTGCCTTTGCCTCGAAAGGACTGACGGTCATGAAACTGGCATTTATTAACATCCCCTCAAGAGGGAACAGGAGGAGGTCGAGCCAATTTAATGGCTGACCTAGTCTTTTGTGCAGCCTCTAGAGCCTGTTCTACTTGAGGGCCGAAGAGATACACACCATCGAAGGGCAACGCCATCACCTGTTGCTGAGCATCATTTGTGAAACCTGAAGCAGCAGAGACAGGAATGACAGCGGGTACAGATGCCCTACCGACTTGGAAGCAGTATCGAAAGCGCCTATAGCTGCTTTAACCTGCTGGTTGCTGGACCGATACCTCTGCTTATGGTATGAAGAAGCTCTGAATTACTGTCCGACTCCGGTAGAGCTTCAACTATTTGTTTGAGTGAATGCCAAAGGATATACTCATATTGAGAGAAATAGCCTTGGTAACTGGCAATATGCATACCTAGGGTGGAAGCAGCAAAGACTCTCTTACCTAAAGTGTATCTTATGAGATTCTTTGTTAATAGGTCGAGCTGTAGTAGTTTGTGGAAGGACGATCTTATCATTCTCTGACAAGACTACAATAGGATCCGCAAAAGCCTGGGATGCCAAAATGAGTCGATCTTTGGGAGCAGCATATTTCCTATCTATGGACTTAGCCACGAAGGAATGAAAGCAGGATTATTCCATACCATTTGACATAGCTGCCTCAAAGAGGGGGCTGTACCAGAGGAGTCAAATCCATAGGGATCTCCGGAACATGGAGGTATAGGAGTCTTAACAGTTTCCCAGATAGATATCTGTAGTTTGGAGAGAAAGAGTGGAATTCAAGTTTTTCAGCAGAGACTTGAAAGACAGGTCCTCGACCACAGGCTCTGCAGTAGGAATAGATTCTGTTCCTTCCATATCATCACCCAGCCTAAGATCTGGGTCAGGCTCAATGTCATCTCCTGACAGTCAAGGAGTGAAAAACAGAAGGAAATGAGGAAGGAAAAGGGTTAAAGGAGGAGTCCTGAAGGCTGGATGATGTCCTAACAGGCCTTGGTGTCAAGAAATGCACGGTGCTGACAATACGATGGCGCCGAGAGGCTGGACGGCGCCAAGAAGCCACCGAAAAAGCCGGACAGCACCTAAGATGGCGCCGAGGCCGAATGGCACTGAGAAGCCACACGGCACCAAGGACGGCAGCAATGAAGCGCACGGCGCCAAGGGCAGCACTCAGGAAAGTCAACGGTGCAACAAGGATGGCACTGACAGACGGATCGGCGCCCAAAGATGGCGCCTAAGTGCTATTGACGCCAAGGGCGCTGAAAAACATCCCAAGACTCCAAAAACACAGGACATGAGGAAAAGAAGAATGAATACCAGGAGATAAAGGTGTCGTGGCCCCTGCACCACAGCCGTGTGAGGGGCAAACACCTGTTGTTGAGCCGACGGCACCGAAGACGGTGCCGCATTACTAGGGAGGCTCAACCGCCCTACCTGATCTCCCAAGAAGCCTGACGCCCCTGAGTGACTGGGCCAGGCAGCTGACCAACCTCCGAGCCCACTGCTTCCATAAGAGCAGCCCCTGATGAAATTGCTCATCTGAAGACCTACCAGAAGGCGGGGTAGGGCCGGCGTCAAGACGCCGGCTACCAGAAACAGAAACCGCAACTCGAGGAGGAGACCGCACCAGCCCAATAACTGACCATCTACGCAGACATATCAGAGGGCGACTCGAGTGATGCTCTTTCTCTTTCACCTGTGGGTCAAGAAGAGCTCGAGGCTGAACGGTGCAGAGAGTGTGATCAGCATTGTTATGCTTTCTCAAGGGACCACGCACCCTCGAGTATCGGACTGTTCACTGTCAGACCTCCCCCGCCTCGGAGAAGGCAGCAGACTGGACCCAGCCTGGCTGACTGAACAGTAGCTTATAATGGTCTCCCTACCGCCACCTGACCTTACCATGGTTGACTCATAATATAGGCTGAGATGACTTCTTTAATTAAGAATAAATAAACTAAGTGAAACTTATTCAAAATATTACTACAAAACAATAAAATTGAAAAAATAAGCTGCTAGTTTGAAGTTTAACTCCCGGAGGGCGAGCGACATCAGCACTGAAGTGCACTCGACAGCGGGGAAAAAAGGAACTGAGGTGGTTGGAGGGTCGACGCCGAAATAGTCATTACCGCACGAGCTGAGGCTCGCGGTGCCGCTCCTCACGGCTCCATCTCTGGCGCCAACCCTCTAGCAAACAAGTTTGTTCCCACTGGGTCCTAGTGCCTCTGGCGCAGATCCCATTAGTGTGAATGAGTGGTGGAGACTTAGGTCTAGGAAGATTTACTCACCTTAGTAATTGTAATGGAGTCTTGCTGTATTCTGACATATGCAGTTAGCCCCAGCACTTGAACTGCCCCAGAGATGAAAGAGTTACCTCTGTGCAGAAGCACAGAACGTTGAGCTCGAGCTCGGATTTCAAACCTCTGTCTGTGGTGCGTCAGACCGTGAAACCATCAGATTCTTACGAGCAACTAACTACACTTACAGTGTGGAAATTGTAAACAAATAAACCAACAGACAAATACTTGGGTCCCAAAAGACTCAAGTCGAGAACCCAGAATAAAAAAAAACAGGTAGTGAACAAGATATATATCATTTTAAAACAGAACAACAATCCCACCCTAAAGAGGAGGGGTGTAAAGATATATATCATTTTAAAACAGAACAACAATCCCACCCTAAAGAGGAGGGGTGTAAAGTACACCCCTGAGGTGTAACACTGTACCCTGCCAGCCCACATCCCAAAAACTAGGTTCGGAGAGGGGAGGTAGGGGGTAGGTCAGAATACAGCAAGACTCCATTAGAAGAAACACAATTACTAAGGTGAGTAATTGTTTCTTCAAACAACATGGTCTTGCTGTATGCTGACATATGCAGACTATCAAGCAGTACCTCCATGGAGGAGGGTACCACACCTATTTGGGGAATAGGCTCTGCAGTACTACTGTACCAAACCTAGCATCACTCCTAGCCTGGATATCCACAGAGTAATGCTTGGTGAATGTATGGACTGTTTTCCAGATCTCTAGTAAAGGTATATCTCTGGCAGCGGCTGTACCCCTAGTCAAGTGGGCCCTCAGACCTGAGGGAGGTGTTTTACCTAGCTTGGTATAACATAATTATATACAAGCTACAATCCACCTGGCAATAGTTCTTTTAGTAGCAGGCCTACCTTTTCCCACTTCCCCATAAGTGAGAAACAATTGAAGACCGTCATTACTATGTGCCTTAGTATGCTCTATGTAATAGCCAAGTGCTATTTTTACATATAAACTGCATCACTTTTTTTCTTCTGAAGAAGAATGATCTAGGAAATACACAGGAAAAGACGGACTGATTTAGATGGAAGTCTGAGACCACCGTGGGTAAGAACCTCCTATTAGTTCTGAGGACCACCTTATCTCTGTGGAATGAGATAAAACTAGGTTCAACTGACAGGGCCTGTAATTCACTTGGCAGAAATGATAATTACCAGAAACACAGTTTTCCAGGTCAAGTACTTAAGCTCAGCGGAAGCCAAAGGTTCAAAGGGTGGCTGCATAAGCTGAGCAATGCAGATATTGAGATCCCAAGCCGGAGCAGGCTCTTTAAAAGGAGGGTTGATATGAACCAGACCTTTAAAGAACTTCCCAAAGACAGGGTGAGATGTCAGACAGTGCCCTTCTCTGCTGACAGGAATGCAGAGACAGCTGCTAGATGAACTTTTAAAGTGGCTGGCCTAAGGCCTAAGCTTATTAAGGCGAACCAGGTAATCTAAGACTACCCACAATACCTGCAGCATCTGGCAGAATATCCCTGTGTGAACACCAAATGCTGAATCTTTTCCATTTGGAGTTACAAGTTTTCCTGGTAGAAGGTTTCCGAGAACCCTTGAGGATGTCTAAAACTCCCTGAGAAAGATGCAGGCCTGAGTATTCTAACTCTTCAAGAGCCAGGCCTTGAGATTGGGTTACCAGATCCTCCCTTGAGAGAAGGTGAAAATATTGTCTCTCTTGGGAAGAGACAGGGGGAGTGAGACTGCTAAGGACAACAACAGAGGAAACCAAGGTTGCCTGGCCCAGTCTGGAGCAACTAGAATCACTGAGAGTTGTGACCTGATCTTTATTAGAACCCTGAACAACAGGGGAAAGGGAGGAAAGGCATAAAGGAACTTGCCTTCCCAATCCAATATCAGAGCATCCAGGGGAACAGTCCCCAGGACTGGAAGTCTGCAGAAGAACTGGGGAAGTTGATGATTGTCTGGGGCTGCGAAAAGATCCATCCCTGGAGTGCCCCACCTGGTGAAGATTACTTTCAGAATGAGAGGATCCAAGGTCCATTCGTGATGGCCCTGGGAGATTCTGCTCAGAGCATCTTCTAGCACATTGTCCATCCCTGGGAGGTGGACGCTATTAGGGAAGTTTGTAGGGAATAGGCTAGAGACCATACTTTCATGGCCTCCGTGCACAAGGCCATAGACTGAGTGCCCCCTTGCTCGTTGATATACCACATGGTGGTGGTGCTGTCTGTCGTGACCTGAACCACCTTGTTCCTCACCGAGTCAGAGAAAAACTGAAGGGCCAAGAATACTGCCCTGAGTTCCAGAAGATTGATATGAATGAGAGACTCTCTTGGGGACCAGACCCACTGTGCTATGAGGGCTCCCAGGTGGGCTCCCCAGCCCAGGAGAGGAGCATCTGTGGTGAGGACCACCGAAGGAGTTCGCTTGAGAAATGGAACACCTTGCCTGAGATTGTCTTGGTCCAGCCACCACTGTAGTGCTTGGACCAGAGTCTGAGTCACTGGAATCAGCTTGGTAAGAGAATCTTTCTTCAGAGACCAAGAGGACCTTAGGTAGAAATGAATGTCCCTCATCTGGAACCTGGCCCCTTGCACCACTGCAGTGGAAGCTGCCATGTGGCCTAAGAGCTGAAGAAAATGTCTTGCTGGACGAGAAACCAGAGGATGAAAAGAGGAAGCAAGATCTGTAAGGGCTTGAACTCTTGCAAGTGGGAGGAAGGCCTTTGCTCAAACAGTATCTAACTCTATCCCTATGAAAGTGAGAAGCTGTACTGGTTCGAGAAAGTACAGTTACGTAAGAACTTACCGTATCAGTAGATCATCAAGAGAGGCTCTTGCAGTAGGTAATTACATATAGGACTGACGCCGGCAGGTGGCAGGACCCCACGGAAAAATTTCTAGCTAGCAGTCTCTGGCGAGGGACCGCCCACGCCAGGGTGACCGCGCCAGGCGACGCCAGTATAAAGGGTGGTCCCGACTATCTTTCCAGTTCTTTCCCGCCACAGGCCAAAAAAGAGGCCGGACGAGAAAGAAGCGGATATTTTCCTCAATGGAAAAAAGAGCTGAAAAAGCCTAGGGGGATGGAGGGCGGGAAGGTATTACCTACTGCAAGAGACTCTCTTGAAGATCTACTGTTATGGTAAGTTCTTACGTAACTGTACTATCTTACTTTGAGAGGGCTCTTGCAGTAGGTAATTACGTATAGGACTGAATCCCAAGCAGTCTGGAACAAAGAGAGGCACCGGGAGGAGGAAAACTACTCCTAAAGGTAGTTCTGGTTGTGCAAGTCTTAAGATAGGAGGCCTTGCAAAACAGCCAGCCCGAAGCCTGCTCTATGGCGAGAGGCAACATCCAAACTGTAGTGTTTCGAAAAGGTATGGACGGAAGTCCAGGTGGCGGCAGCGCAGATGTCTGCCGCAGACACATTCTTGAAACAAGCCGCTGAGGCAGCTACTCCTCTTGTGGAGTGGCTTTTGACTTGACCCGGGAGGGTCGTGTTATATTTGTCATAACAGAAAGTGATGCAATGAGCCAACCACTTAGACAGGCATTGCTTGGAAACCGCACTGCCTTCCCTTTTGTGAGTAAGAGAGATGAACAACTGATCAGTCTTTCTGAGATCCTTTGTCCTGTTGGTGTAGTATCTCAGAATCCGGTGAACACCCATAGTATGGAGTAAATACTCCCCTTGATAAGAGTACTGCATAAAAAAAGCAGGCAACTCTGTGGACTGATTTAGAGTAGACTCGGCTACTACTTTAGGGAGAAACTTAGGATTCGTGCGAAGAGCAACTCGTTCCTTGTGAAAAATGAAGTACGGGATTTTACACATCAGGGCCTGGTGCTCGGAAATTCTCCGAGCAGAAGTAATAGCCACCAAGAAGAGAGTCTTCCACGAAAGGAACTTCAAATCCGCAGAAGCTGCAGGTTCGAAGGGAGGGAGAGTAAGTTTCTCGAGAACAAAGTTCAAGTCCCAAGGGGAGCAGGAGTACGGATGGGGGGGCCTCAGATGGAGGACCCCTCTGAGAAAGGTCTTGGAGATCTCCAGTTGAGCAAAAGCCTTGTCAGCGAAGGGAACTTGATAGTCCGAAATGGCCGCCATGTGTACCTTCAGAGGAATGGCTGAGACCCAGGTCAAACAGATGACATAGATACTCCAGCAGAAGCCCCGCTGAACAGGAGAAAGGTTCCACATAGAAACATAGAATTTGACGGCAGATAAGGACCGCTTGGCCCACCCAGTCTGCCCATTTCCCTAACTACTGGATAAGCTGCAGATCCTAGTTAACCAGCAGCCTACTTCTTCCTACTCCCACCCCCTAGAATGGCCTTATGACTGTCCCGTGCATGCTTGAATTCCACCACTGTTTTGACTCCACAACTTCTCCGGAAGGCCGCTCCATGCATCCACAACCTCTCTGTGAAAAAATACTTCCTTACATTACCTCTGAGCCACCGCCCCCATCTTCAAATTGTGCCCCTTGTTCTTGCACACCTCTTTTTGAAGGATGCTACCTCTTGGACTTTGTTGATTCCCTTGAGGTACCTGAACGCTTAACATGTCCCCGCCCTCCTCCTTTCCTCGAGGCTATACATATTAAGCTCCTTTAGTCTCTCTTCATATGTCTTCCTGCAGACCCTGCACCATTTTAGTTGCCCTCCTCTGGACAGCTTCCATCCTGTCTATGTCTTTGCGGAGACTGGTCTCCAGAACTGCACGCAGTACTCCAGATGGGTCTGACCAGCTGTCTGTACATAGGGATAATAACTTCCTGTTTTCTACTGGTGATGCCTCTCCCTATGCATCCCAGTATCCTCCCAGCCCTCCTTGCTGCCCTCTCACATTGCTTGCCCACCTTTAGGTCATCTGATATGACTACCCCAAGGTCCCTTCCCATTTTTGTTGTTGTTAGTATCTCACCCCCCATTGTGTACTCTTCCCCTGGGTGTTTGTTTCCCAGGTGCATTACCTTGCACTTCTTAGCAGTGAATCTAAGCTGCCATACATTTGACCATTATTCTAACCTTGCCAAGTCCCTTCTCATCCTTACCACCCCACCTTGTGCATCAACTCTGTTGCAGATCTTTGTGTCATCTGCAAAGAGACATACTTTTCCTTCCAGTCCTCTGCAATGTCGCTATAAAGACACTGAAGAGGACTGGTCCAACACTGAACCTCATGTACCCCACTAGTAACCCCCTTTCTTCTGAGTAGACTCCATTTACTATTACCTCTGTGTCCTATTCTCCAGCCAATTCTTTACCCAGGCTGTCATCTTGGGACCCACTCCCAGGCTGGCTAACTTGTATATTAATCTTTTGTGTGGGACTGTGTCAAATGCCTTGCTAAAGTCTAGGTAGGCCATGTCCACAGCCCCTCCCTGATCTACTACTTTGGTCACCCAGTCAAAGAAATCTATCCACAAGCGGCCCAGATAGTGAATCTTTTCCACTTCATGGCATAAGTGGATCTGGTGGAGAGTTTTCTGGCCTCCACTAAAATCTCCGCCACTCTGGGAGACACTCCAAAATGGGACTGGGCTAGGTCTGCAGGAGCCATGCATGCCGATGAAGGGATCTGAGGCCTGGATGGACCAGGGTCCCCTGATCCTGGGTCAACAAACCTCGAGATAGAGGAAGAGGAGGACCCTCTGAATATTGCTGTAGAAGAGAGAACCAGACTTGCCTGGGCCAGAAAGGAGCGATCAGAATCTATTCGCGCGCCTCCTGAAGCTAGTTTCTGCAAGACTCGTGGGATCAGTGGAACTGGGGGAAAGGCATAGATGAATCTGTCCTTCCAGTCTAGAGACAGGCGTCGCTCCAAAAGTGCCTCGCTCTGGAGCAGGCGAGGCAGAAGATGGGAAGTTTGTGTTTGGGGGATCAGAACAGGTCGAATCTGTGGTGTTCCCTCAAAGTCGGAAGATATTGTCTAGGACCCCTTGGTTCAGTTCTCACTCGTGAGTCAGAGCAGAAGAGCGACTTAGCTTGTCTGCCAGGGTGTTGTCGACTCCCGGAACATGAATTGCCGTGAGGTGAAGGTCATGTTGTGCTGCCCAATCCCAAACCCTCATTGCCTCCCTGCACAGAGGATAGGACCGAGTCCCTCCCTGTTTGTTGATGTACCACACCATGCACATGTTGTCTGTCTGGATGGCTAAGTGGCCGGGAAGGACGTAATGGTGAAGGGCTTGGAGAGCGTACAGCACTGCCCGAAGCTTGAGCACACTGACGTGGAGATCTTGTTCTGGCTTGGACCAGAAGCCCTGGGTCCGATGAGGGCCTAGATGGGCTCCCCAACCTTTGCCAGAGGCATCTGTGGTTAGAGTCTGGGAGGGGGGAGGATGAAAGAAAGGGACTCCCCGAAACAGGTTCTCTCGAACCATCCACCACTGGAAATCTCGCATCATCGGCGAGGAGATCAGAACCGAGTGATCTAGGTCATCCACTAGCTGATCCCACTGAGAGCGTAGAGTCCACTGAGAGATCCTCATGTGGAGTCGAGCGCAAGGTACCATCGGGATAGCAGCCGCCATGAGCCTGAGAAGGCGAAGGACCGACCTCGCAGAGACCATCCTGCGGTCGGACAGACTTATTTGGGTCTGAAGGTTGGACACCCTGTCCGGAGGCAGGAAGGCCTTGCGTATCAAGAATCGCCCCAATAAACTGTAGCCTCTGGGATGGGTCCAGATGAGACCTGGAATGGCTGATGGTAATACCCAGGCAGGCACAGACCTGCTGGGTAAGGGAGAGGAAACGAGGAGTTCCTCCTGGATGAGGGCCGCCAGGAGCCCGCCGTCCAGGTAATGGGAAAGCCTGCACTCTTTGGTACGCAGGTGGCCGCCACCACTGCCAGGCATTCGGTAAATACTGGGGCCGAGGATAGACCAAACGGGAGCGCCTCTGAACAGGTAGTGGTCCCTGGACACAAAACGAAGGTTTATGGCGAGAATGGGCTAATGGAATGTGCAGATAAGCATCCTTCATGTCCACAGCACAAGACCATTGACCTGGCCGGAGGAGGGACAGAAGGCTCTGCAAAGAGAGCATCTTGAACCTTTTGTACTCTACGTAAAGATTCAGGGAACTGAGATCCAAAATTGGTCTGAGATCTCCTGTCTTCTTTGGGACCAGGAAGAAATGGGAATAGTAACCCGTCCCTTGCGGATGAAGGGGGACGGGCCCCATCGCTTGCTTCAGCAGGAGAGCCGAGATTTCCTCCTGGACCAAGAGAAGATGTTCCCATGAATACGACTTCAGAGGTGGGTGGCAGGGTGGTTTCTGAAGAAACTCTATGGAGTGTCCTTGTGCTATGAGCTGGAGCACCAAGAAATACAGGTTACTCACCTGAACAGGAGTTCTAGGAATGGTATATGTTGTTCATCCACACTGACTGGCAGGTATCCTTGCCGCTTAAATCTTGGCCGAAGGTCTTCAAGTTGGCCTCCCACCCACCCGGGTGGTAAAACTCGCCCGCCCCCATGACGCCAGATCTGCCCGCTGGAAGCTCAGGTAGTAAAGGCCGGGCGTGGAGGTCGGAATGTAGGATGAACAACATATACCATTCCTAGAACTCCTGTTACAGGTGAGTAACCTGTATTTCTAGGGACATGGATATGTTGTTCATCCACACTGTCTGGCAGACTCCCAGCAGTTCTCCGGAGGAGGAGGCAAGACGCACACCCCGATACTTACTTGGGAAAGAGAGACTGAGAACCGAGGCCCCAAACCAGCATCCCGCGTGGACTCAAGGTCGATGTGGTAATGGGTGATGAAGGTGTGTGCTGACTTCCAGGTAGCAGCCCTGCAGATTTCCTGGATAGGGACGCCCCTGAAGCAGCCATCGATGCAGCAGTATGGCGGTAGAATGAGCTCTTATCCTCTGGGAGGCTCCATGCCCGCCAACTTATAGCAGAGATCTATGCAGGAGGTGACCCACCTGCCTATCGTCCGCTTGGCTGCAGGTCTGCCAGATGCGTTTCAGCGTAGGTGACAAACAGCTGGCTAACCCCTCCTCGACTTCAGCCGCACTCCTTATAGTAAGCAGCCTCTAGGGTCCAAAGTATGGAGCCCATATTCGCCTCAGAGGTGGATCGGTAGAACACCGGCAAAGTCAGCACCTGGTTAAGGTGAAACCTGACACCACCTTCAGAAGGAATTTCGGTGGGGGAGGCGGACAACCTTGTCCCTGTGGAAGACCAGGTAAGAGACTCGATGGAAAGCGCCTGAGCTCTCCCATCCTTCTGGCTGACATGATAGCCACCAAGAAGGCGGTCTTCCACGACAGGTGAGAGAGTTCACACCTGTGCATTGGTTCAGATGGCTTGCCCATGAGCTTTGCCAGTACCAGCAGTAGATCCCACGGAGGTGGAGGTTCTCTCATCGAGGAAATGGATCAAGGCCTTGAAAAGCGCCAGACCACCTCTCCTGCGCACAGACTGCTCTCGCCCGCCGCCTGCAAGCAGAGATGGCTGCCAGGTGCACCCAAGGTCGCCGACCCATGCCCTCGCTGAGAAAGGACCACAGGTAGTCCCATATGCTCGCCAGGAACAGGAGGAAGGTCCAGGCCTGTTCGACACCAAATGGAAAACCTTTTCCATTTGAAGGCGAGCATTTTCTGGTCGACTTACGGGACGCCTCAACCACGTTGAGGACCTCGTCAGAAAGACCCAAGGCCTGGAACTCTAGCCGCTTAGGAACCAGGCCGTCAGGTGCAGGGATTGAAGGTCCGGATGGAATACCTTCCCCTGATTGACTGAGAGCAGGTCCGGGCGAGCTGGAAGCTGCTCGGAAGCCTGGAGCTGAGGCTGAGGAGATCTGGGTACCTGTAACTGGCGGGCCAGTCTGGGGCTATCAGAATCACCTGCACCTTGTCCCTCCTTGCTTTTGAGCAGCACCTGTGTAACAAGGGAACGGGGAAAGCGAGAAGAGGCCTGGGGTCCACGGCCTCGAGAAGGCATCCCTGCAGAGAGCCCTGCTGAGGGGGCGGGCATGAAACAGCTTCAACTCGCATTCTCCTGGAGGCAAACAGGTCCACCTGAGGTGTGCCCCAACGGGAGAATAGATCTCTGACTACCTCCGCAGGAGAGACCACTCGGAGGCAGCCCCTATCCGCTTAGGCATCGGCCAGGGTGTTGGAGGCTCCTGCCACATGAATGGCTAGGAGATCCGCCCAGGCTGCAAGACGAGTGACCAGATGCGGAGAGCCTTGCATAGGAGCATGGAGCGCCCGCCTCTGGCGGTTTAGATAGTACATGGTCGGGTATTGTCCGCCTGACCAGACCACTTGACCCCAAAGAAACGGAGCAAAGGCGGTGAGAGCTAGCGGACCACTCTGAGCTCCAGGAGGTTGATGTGGCATCGACTCCCGGGGACCAGAGGCCGTGGCCGGTGTTCCCCTAGATGGGCACCCCAACCCATCAGAGAGGCATCGGTCGATAGAAAGACCGTCGGCTCGGGCGGACGAACGGGATGCCCTCCTGCAGATGAACTGAATGGTCCACCACTGAGAGTTTCCACATCCCCTGGGTCACCGCCATCAGCTGGTCCAATGGATCGCAGCTGCCAGACCACTGGCTGGCCAGCCCCACTGAAGGGGACGTGATGTTCCAGCCGGCCCAACGGACCACGCTGGTACAGGCCGCCATGAGACCCAGGAGGCACAGGAAGTCCCGGCAGGGGCAATTGCCCAACCAGAAATGATTGGGCAAAGGAGGGAAGAACCTCGCCCCTGTCCGGAAGCCGTGTTCTGGCTCAAGAGAGTCGAGCCTGCCCCGATGAAAGAATCACCTGCTTCGGCTCGAGTTCCGACTTGGCCTCGCTGATGAGGAGGCCGACCTGAGAGCAAACCTGAGGGCCAGGTTCTAGACCGCCTCCACCTCCTGTCTGGAGGGGGCTGCTATCAGCCAATTGTCCAGGTAAGGTAAACCGACCCTCAAGGCCAAGAGGAATGCCGTCACCACTGCCATGCATTGGTGAAGACCCTGGGAGCTGAAGATAAGTCAAGGGCATGGCTTGGAACTCAAAAGGGACCCTTCCACTCAAAAGTGAAGGAACCTTTGATGGGACGGACGGATAGGACGTGAAAGAATGCGCCCTGTAGGTCCAAGAGCAGGAACCACACACGTGTTCTAAGGATGGGTTTATCTGAGCCAGAGTGACCATCCTGAAGGTTCGAGACCTTAGAACTTGTTCAGGTCGTGTAGGTCGAGAATGGGGCGCCAGCCCCCCATCCGTTTCGGAACCTGGAAGTACCTGGACACGAACCCCGGGTTTGAGGGAGGGTCGGCCACCTCTCTTATCACCTACTTCTCGAGGAGGAGAGCGATGTCGGCTCGGTGAGCTGACAGTGAGGCTTCGGACCCCGAGGCCCCCCGAGGTGCGACAGCTCTGAAGGGTGGGGCCTGCTCGAACTCCAGAGGCAGGCCCTTTCCTACCACCTCCAACACCCACCTGTCTGTGGTAATAGCAGACCAGGCGGAAAGGAAGTACCGGAGCCATCCCCCACGGGGGGAACCTGAGGTGAGGTGACGAGGTTGGGGGCGACACCCCTCAACCCGTCACTGTGCAGGCTTGGAGGAGGGACCGGCCGAGGGACCGCCTGGGCCTTTACCTCCCTGCTTCCTGGAGGAGGAAGCCGCAGGCTTGGGTTTGGGACGCCAAGCGCGAGCCTGCTGGCCCTGGTGTTGCTGGGCCGGGCGTGCTGGGGGCGCAGACGGACGAAAGGGCTTGGGTTGAGGTCTGGTGCCCTGTCCTCTGAGCAGATGATACCGAGTCCAAGGTGGCATTGGACTTTTCGATCCTCTGGAGGTGACCTTCCACTCCAGGGCAGAAGAGGTCGGTCCCCGAGAAGGGGACATCCGCCAATTTGTGCTGGGTATCCGCTGTGAAGGTGGATATCCTCAGCCATGCCCGACGGCGCATAGCCACTGCAGCCGCTACTGACCTGGCACATGAATCACCGATGTCCAAAGCAGTCTGAAGTTGCTGCTTGGCCACTGCCCTGGTCCCGAACCCACACCTGCTTGACCGTGGTCTGCAGGTCAGCCGGGAGATGAGGGACCACTGCCCAGGGAGCCCAACAGGGCGTGGGAAATGCGCCATCAGTACGGCCGAGCTGGCCTGACGGGCCAAGGAGGATGCAGCGTCGACTTTTTCGCCCGCATAGTCCAATTTCTTGGACTCTTGTCGGAGGTTTGTCCACGCCCAGCGCTCGCACCGGAAAATACTGTTGGTAACTAACCCCGCCGAGGTATGTTCCGAGAAACTGACAGGGAACCTGGGACCGTGATACTTCCTGGCCATCCTGGCCAAGGCGAGGGCAGGAAGCAGGACGCCTGCCAGAGCTCCAAGGCCGGGCACAATGGCCTCAGCCACAGGGAAGCTCTGAGGGAATCCCCGGTCCAATATCTCCATGAGGGGATACTGGCCCGCTTGGATACGGGTTCGAGCTGCATCCCGTGATTCCGAGATGAGTCTGAGCAACCCCAGGAAGGACGTAAGGCTGTCGCCCAGCCGACTGACCTCCAGAGGACTCCAAGTCCACTCGCTTGGAGAAGAAGGAGGAATCGCGTTGATTCCGGAAGAGTCCGCAAAGAGCTGCTCGATTTGAGCCACCCTCCACCTGCCGAGGGCGATCGGGAGTGAGGGTAACCGACAGCTCTATGGGGCAGATTCCTGAGCCGACCAAGAATTTTGGTCGGAGCCCCAAACCGCGCTGTGGAGGCGGAGGTTCCACCAGAATCGTGGAGCAGCTGGTTTCAGCCGAACAACCGCCTGGACAACAGGCCTCGGTAAAACGGGGTTGTTTCGCCAGCCCGTGACAGCCACTTAATGGCGGGGAGGACGCGCCGGCTTATTCCCCGGTCAAAAGGAGTTGCTGCCATGCGAGGTCCTCTTATCGCCGACGCAACCTTGCGCTGAAGCTTCCTCATCCGAGGAGGAGGAAGAGACGGAGCGGCAGCGCTGCCACTGCTGGTGTCACCAGACCGAGCCCACCTGTGATGGCGGATCGGCTGGACCGCCAAGAAGTCCGAGACCGAGACCGAGGACGGTGTGAGAGGGACGGTGAAACCTGCTCCTCCTCGCTCAGAGGAACACCCAAGGGCTCCGGAACCGGAGGCACTGGCAAGCCCACGGGATCCTCAACTCCCACCAGGGGAACCGGGAGAGGGGATTTTCGGCTTCGCTGGTCGACAACCCGTCCAACGGGTCGAGAAAGATCTCGACTCCGCCGACGAGAGTCTCGGTCAACTGACCTGACGGGGACACCGTGAGACCAGTGGCCGTCAACGATCGAATCAAGTCGATGGCTGACAACTCGGGGAAAGGGACCTTTCCCGCCTCCCAAGAGCGCCGATCGAAGAGATTTCATTCTTGTCTTTCTTCTTGAACCAAGAAGAAGGGACAGACAAAGCTCCTTAAAAGAAGCTGTGTAAGAGGAACCCAGGGAAAGTGGAATAAAAGCCACGGTAGAGGAAGATGCGGCCCGCGTCGCCTCCTCTTCGAGGGCGATCATCTGCTCTAGCTGATCTGCCGAGCCCGCCGCCACGGAAACCGCCGAGCGGGCCTCTTTTGACTTAGCCGGTGGAAGACGTTTCTCGGGGCGCCCCAGTTGTAAACAGGCGGCACTGTCTTCGAGGACATAGGCTGAGAAGGAAGATACAGTCGTAAGCCCGCGGGGTCGTGCTCGAGGCCTAACAGTACACACACGTGAGTGCGGATCCGTCTGAGACATCTTCTGCCCACAAGGACACTGCCAAAACTGGGAGTCGATTGTCCATCGTGAGCCGTAAGGATAGAAGACCAAGTCTTTAAGCAAAACATTTAAATTCGGAAACCAAGAATTAGGAACTCAGTCTTATACGCAGAGCGTTAAGGAGGGAACCTGAGCTTCCAAGAGGTAAGGAAGATCTGGCGTCATGGGGCGGAGCCGAGAGTTTTACCACCCGGGTGGGTGGGAGGAGCCAGCTTGAAGACCTTCCGGCAAGATTTAAAGCGGCAAGGATACCTGCCAGACAGTGTGGATGAACAACATATCCATGTCCCTAGAATCTGTGGTTATCCTCTTCCATCTCGGAAGGTCGAGGGAAAACCTCCCTCCTACCGGTTCCACCAAGGAGTCCGGAGGCAGTGGGAGAGGAAAGGAGTCAGGTGGTGTGGGGCAGCGCCGCAGCTGAAGCACCCGCTGCTTTTTTGGGTGGGGGGGCTTGGCAGCTGGGGGAGCCCGGTGTTTTGTGGCCCACCTTCCCTGGGGTTTCACCTTTGGCAGATTCCGTCTGCGAAAAGGACGGCGCTGCTGCTGATGGGGATGGTATATGGAATCAACGGACTTCAGAGCCGTCCTCTTCTCTTGCAAATTGGTGATGATTTCCTTGACATCACCCCAGAAAAGTACAGACTCCGGAAGGGTGCTTTCTAGATAGCAGATTGCACCTCTGGGACCAGACCGACACACGCAGCTGGGCATGACGCAGTAGGCCTACAGCGAAAGTTGAGTTCGCCCAGCAGTCCACTGCATTGTATGTTGCACGAGCAGGTGTCAACTGGCCGAACCAGCAGAGCGGACAAGATCAGCCAACTCCTGCTTGACTTGGGAGTCAGGCAAGGAGTCCAGTTTGGCTTCCGCCGGAGTCAGGATGGCCTTCTGGTAGTCCCCCTTATTGCCAACATAGTTCAGGGCCCTGATCCCCAGTGTGGAGGAAGCGTAGATCTTTCTCCCATACTGGTCCAGAAGGCGTGATTCCTTATCAGGCAGTGACGAGCTAAGATGTTTGGGGTCCGCCGACCGGCCGTGAGCGGCGCTAATCACTACCGAGTCAGCGCGAAGGAAAGAATCCAGGAAATCAACACCCTCTGGAGCCTGATATAGCCGGTTCGACTTCCTAGGAAGTGGGGCTAAGGCCGACGGCTGCTTCCATATTGTGGTAACAAGGTGGGCGTGAGGCTCTATCCAGGGTGGCACTAAGGTAGGAGCTGTCACGGGCAGATCCAGATGTTCAGTGAGTTTCAGATGCTGAGGATCTGGTTCTAGGGAGTGCCACTGATGAACCTCCTGGATTTTCCTAAGCAACTCCATAAAAGAAGGATCCTCCGGAGGAGACTTTGGAGGAGTCCTTGGTCTGGGCTTCGACGGAGAGTGAGGCTCGTCCTCTCTCTTGGAGCAACCGTCAGAAGAGTCTGATGAGTCAGAGGGTGAAGAGGAGGATGAAGAAGAGAAAGACTCCTTTCCCGACCCGGGAGGAATGGACCCTTGGGAAGACCCCAGGAAGCGTAGTCTGCCCCTTCTCCGGATCCAGATGGAAGAACCCTGGAGTCCGGAGGTGGTGAGGAGTGTGCCCGGACGACGGGAGCCTGGTACGGCACCATCGCCGGAAGGTGGCTCTCGACCTCTTTGGTGAGCTGAGCCTTGGCCTCAGCCCACCAGGAGGCCAGAGTCTCCTGCAGGTCCACCGGCAGCCGCGAGGGCGGTGGGGGAGGAGGAGGCGGGGGATAAGGATATGGGTTGTAACTGTATGGAGCATATCCAAAACCCGGCTGCGGGAAGCCCGGCTTCGGGTATTGTGGCGTCAAGTACGGCGGTACACCAGCGTCGAATGGGATGGAGGATAACCGGGAGCCGGGGGGCTGCCGAAGCAGACGGCCGGGCTGGAGGCCTCATGGGCGGGTCCATAGTGGAGAGCCCGGAGGGCCCGATGGGAGCGAAATGTCTCCCGGAGTCAGTAAGGCCGACGTCATGGCCGATGGAGGCCCTGGCACTGGGGGTACCGACACTGGAGCCGGCGTCCGTCGAGCCGACGTCAGGTCCAGCGCACCAGGAGGAGGAAGGACTGATGGAGGCAGAAGATCTCCAGCTTCACCTGGGGAAGGAGAGGAAAAGTCCCTGGGGTTGGGTTGGGGAGACTCTGGTTCCCTGGATGGTAGTGAAGGCTGTGGGGAACCGGGTACGACGGACGTGGGGGGCTCCGTTGTTGGTTCCTTTGCCGGGCCGGACGCTGGACGAGCCGATGGAGGCTTAGAGGTGAGCTTCCGGTGGTGCCGGAGGAGCCGACATCTGACTTATGAGAGCCATCACGGGAGGTGGGCCGAGGAGAATGATCGCCTGGTCCGTGGAGGAGGCCGTGTCGCCCAAAGCGCCGGACCTACCAGCCTCCGGGCGGACGCCAGAGGAGCCGACACCCGCTTACCAGAGTCACCAAGCAGGGGTGGAGGCCTCCAACTGCCCGGACGCCTGCAAGGCCTGAGCATGAGCCAGACAGGCGGCCGACGCCCTCAGAAACCTCTGAGGTGGCTGTCAAGAGCGATCTCAGAGGGCGTTACCTGCGTCCCAGCAACTCCGGAGGGAGACGCGGTGGAGGAGCCCTTGTCCCGTGCCTTCCTTCCTTCTTCTTCTGATGATGCCTCGGGAAGTGGACACCTGCCTCAGTTTTTGAGCTCCTCTCCATAGAACTCATTTTCTTCTTTAGAATACGGGCTTCCAGGGATTGCTGCCTTTTCTGGGTAGCTGCGTTGAAACTGAGGCAGTGCTGGCACTTAACCATAGACACATACAATTTGACGGCAGATAAGGACCGCTTGGCCCACCTAGTCTGCCCATTTCCCTAACGGATAAGCTGCAGATCCTAGTTAACCAGCAGCCTACTTCTTCCTACCCCCACTCCCTAGAATTGCCTTATGATTGTCCCATGCATGCACTTCTCGACCGGGTGATTGGGGCCTAGGCAGAACAGGCACAGGGAATGGACGTCCTTGTGCGGTAGCTGGGCGCCGCACGAATCGCACTTATTCTTGTGCTCGGAGGGTGTAGGGGACGACATACACTGATGATATTAAAAAAAATAATGAATTTTCAGTAAATAAAAACGACAAAGGTAGGGCTGACGGCACAAAACTTTTCGCGAGACAGCTGCACGAGCTAACGTCTGGAAAGAACTTGAAGGCCGTCCGGACCACCCCTTTATACCGACGGCCTCCTGATGCCGGGTCACCTGACGGGGGCGGTCCCTCACAAAGACTGCTAGCTAGACATTTTTCCAGGTCCTGTCACTTGCAGCGCCAGTTCTATATGTAATTACCTACTGCAAGAGCCCTCTCGAAGTAAGATCTTACTTTGACAGGTTGAGAAGGAACCCCAGAGAACTGAGCAGATCCTGAGTGACCTGTAGAGCTGACCTGACCTGGTCGAAAGACTGTCCTACAATGAGCCAGTCATCCAGGTATGGAAATAGAGAAATGCCCTGCCTTCTGAGGAAGGCCACTACTACTGCAAGGCACTTTGTAAACACCCTTGGAGCTGATGTTAGGCCAAAAGGCATAGCTCTGAACTGATAATGGCCTGAAGACAACTCGAACCGGAGGTACTTTCTGTGGGAGCACCCGATGGGAATATGGAAATAGGCATCCTTGAGGTCCAGGGAAGCTAACCAGTCCCCTGGCCTTAGAGAGGGAAGAATTACTCCCAGAGTCATCATTTTGAACTTCGGTTTTAAGATGTGTTTGTTCAAATACCTTAAGTCTAGGATGGGTCGCCACTCCCCTGTCTTTTTCGGGGTAAGGAAATATCTGGAGTACAGATCCTTGCCCCTGTGTAGAGCAGAAACTCTCTCTATGGCTCTGAGAGTCAGAAGAGAGGAAACCTCTGCTTCTAAAGCAACGGTTTCGGAGATGTTTGCAGGTGGAAAAGACCTGGCCCTCATTTTTGGAAACTTTTTGAAACTGAGGGCCAGTCCCTGGCTTACTACCTCAAGGACCAACTTGTCTGAGGTAACAGACTTCCAGGACTGGAATTAGTAAGACAGCCTTCCTCCTACTGGAATTGGGGAGTCGACCTCGGCTGACATATCAGGGTGTCTGCTTGGCAGGAGCCTTAGACTGAGAAGAGGATACAACCCTGCTCATCCCCCTCCTGCCTCTTCCTCGGAAGAACTCCCTCTGTGGGAAGGGAGAGGAGGCCTGGGCTTGGTAGAAAGGACTGTGAAAAGGCCTGCCCCTAGACTGCTGCCTCTGAGGAGTGACTTGCCTTTCCTTGGCCTGAGCACTCCTGTAAGTAGTCCTGCATTAGTCCATTTTTTCACGTAGCCTCTGTCTGTTCCCAAACAGAGAGTTACCCACTACAGGGAAATCATGGCCTTAGCTTGAGTGTCCTGAAAGGCTAGTACATCTGAGCTAAGCAAACTTCCTGAGACACACAGATGTAACCATGACTTGTGATGCCACATCATTTGAGTCCACAGCAGCATGGAACTGTACTTTGGATGCCTCAATCCCCCAGCAGCCACCTCCTCCAGCTCTTTGGCTAGCTGAGGAGAAGCCAGTTTGGCCAGTTCCAGAACAGTATCCCACCTGGACTCTGGTACCTGGCTGCATAGGCCATATAATTCACCTGCCTAAGTCCCAAGGAGGATGCCAAATATTGTTTTTTTTGGCCATGGCATCCACCTTCCTGAATTCTTTATCTGGGGGGCGTGAAGCCACAGGTACGTTAGCCCTGTCACAGGCCGCAGCCTGCACTATCCCAACATGGCTGCAATGACGTACAAAAACTCCATATCTGAGCCTGATAACATGTACCTCCTGTTCATTCTCTTGTCCACTGGAGGTTAAGAGTTTGGTGTCTGAAGAATCTTCTTAGTCTGTTGCCCCAAAGATTTGTGGAGGGGAATAAACAACCTTTTAGACTGTGGGATGTCCATCATCTCAACAAAATCAGGCTCCTCTTCCTCCTCTGCAGCTTCTACATGGGGAGTTGGAGGGTTTCAGCCACCTAGAACAAATAGTGGGAAGGGGACTCAGAAAGCCTGGGAGGGGAGACACTGGAGGGTCTGTCTGGGGAGATGCCCAGTTCAATGGGCACATCCAGACCTTCTAAATCATCATCATCATCATCATCCTGTTCTGGGAAGTCTTCATCCCCCTCCCACTCCAATTCATAATAGGCTTCTGGATTGTAATCCAATAGAGTAGGATCTGACTGAAACGACTGCCTAACCGACAGTGCCGGTTCAGATGGAACCGGTCGAAGGACTGAACAATGTTTATCGCTTTGGCTATCTCATCAGCAGTTGGAGTGCAGCGGTTCTGGATCCGAACGGCTGATCTCCTTTTTGCGAGAAGCAGCCCCTCCGGTCGGGATCTCCTTTTCCAGAGGAGGTGTATCGCCCAGGTCAGTGGGCACCTCCTCAGGTTCGGCCACAACCGAACCGGGCTGGCCATTTGGATCAGCAGACTTCTCGGCCTCCCTTTCCTTTAGCCTACTCAATCTTTTATCCATAGTGGCTTTGGGAAATTCTTACATATTTGGCAGTCTGTTTTGAGGTGGTCAAACACCAGACAATAAACACAGATGAGGTATCAGCCTTGGCAAAAGCTTCCCCACACTCACTACAGTGTTGAAACCCAGTGGGCCCGGTTTTCTACTTGGGTTTCTCAGACATGGCCAGACTAACAAAATTACCCTTAATAGCTTTACTACCAGGTAATACTCTGATCGGTAACCAACCATGTTACTGGTTGTGGAAAGAAACTGTAAAGTCCTTTTTTTTAAACCGATCGGAACCAGGCACACCACTGCAAATTCCCAGAATTTGAATTTAAACGAACAGTCTGTTCTCAATCGGACCGACCGCTAGGGAACCAAAGAGTTACAATTTTCACAGTAATAAAGACAAAAAACAGTTCACTACCTATCTACACACTTACTGTACTGTAGACAGAGACTTGAATCTGAAAAAATAAGAAAATCGGTGAAAACCGACACTTTTTAAGAAACTTTACCGAACCGAGCAAAGAAGCAATCTCCAGAAAGACTTTACAGTTAGGCGGAGTAAAGAATCTGACTGTTACACTCTGAAGCACCACAGACAGAGGTTTGAAATCCGAGCTCGAGTCGAGCTCAACGCTCTATGCTTCTGCATAGAGTTAAGTCATTACCATCTCCGGGGCAGTTAAAGTGCTGGGGCTAACTGCATATGTCAGAATACAGCAAGGCGTCATGTTGTTTGAATCAGAAAGAGTTCCCTCAGAAGGTGAAGGGAAGCCTCTACTAGCCCTCCTCTGGGATGAACTCTCTGTGGCTTCAGAGAAAGAACAGGAGATCCTGAGGTACCATGGGACTCAGCCCCCAACTGGCCTCCGGGGCAAGCAGGAAGGGAGACGCTCAAGAAATGAGGCCCATGAGGGAAGGTGGGGATTCAGTAATGAATGGTGAAGATGCAAGAGATCAAGAATTATGATAGGTATGCAATTTTCTTATCTTCCCTGTCAATCTTCACCATTCATTACTGTTGGGTGAGTACTCAAGCCCCTAAGGGGCCTAGCACAGCCCTGAGGGAACATGACCCTCAGCCTCCTGTTGGTGGAAAACAGGAGGAGGAGACTCAGCCGTACTAGACCGACAACCCTAAGGCTGAGGAGAGCTCGGAGGTGTCCCTGAAGACGAGGGATGGAGGGAGCTCCTGAAGAAGCCTCCTAGCCCTATTGGAAAAAGACAGGTCCCCGAAGGTGGAGCGGATCAACCTATGCTGGGGCCAGGGGCACAATTTTGAGAGATGAAGCCATGCCATCCATCTATACAGATCCCTGTCCCAGCAAGCCTGAAGCCACCTCACTGGCATCATAAGATGCCTTTGCTTGTGCCTTGCCAGTTCCAGACCTATGACAGAGAGGGCAATGGCCTGTCGAGATTGCTCCGAATCAGGTAGTAATGTTAGCACTTGAGCTAGCATTGACCTCAAGTGCCTGCTGTAGGCAGCATGGTGTGCCTGATGTGACGCGATCACATCAACACGCGAGTGGAAGAGAAAACCCTTTGCCCCCACCAGTTGAACTGCAGGGAATCCGGATCCGGTGGACAGTGGCGTGCCAGGTGTTGAAGCCAGGAGGGAGTGTCTTGGGAACATCAGGCCTGAAGTAGGGTGAGGGAGAGAACCTAGAGACTTTCAGGGAGCACAACACCTTCTCCTGCAGTCTGCCGGGGCTAGAAAAGGGTCATCTGGAGACTGCCAGGTGCAGACAGACAAAGCCAGGACGGCACCACCAGGTGGTAGGCACTGAAATCATGGAGGAATTCACACGTCTGCCGCTCAGTATTGTCCCTGCGAATGTAGGAGATACGGAGATCTCGAACCATCTTCGAAAGGAAACACTGATATTCAGTGAAATCAGAATTGGAAGACACATGAATGTTGGGTTCCTCTCCCTCAGAAAAGGGAGTCAAGGAGGAGGAGGAACTCGACTGTTCAGAAGACTCCTGCAGTGGAGGGGACAGGTGAAAGACCCGCTCATTCGTGGCCCTGACATACGACAGGAAGGCAGACATAGTGGATCTGAACATCTCCGAGGTTAAAGGCCCCATAGGTCTCACATGGCCTGGCAGGGAGGGGGTGGCTGCAGAGGGATGGGAGATGGGCACCTGCAGAGAAGTGCCTGACCTCTGCAAGGGCTCTGGAATCCAGGGAACGAAGCCCGAACTGGAGGGATCCCTGAGATCAAACTGGGTTGCAAAGAAGGAATCTGAGGATGCGAACTTCCGGAGAGCCCAGATGGGGAATGTCCCCTCTAAGGTGCCTGGGATTGCATGTGTCCAGAAGGGCAACCCTCCAAGCTGCCACTCGAGGGTATCCGAGAAGGAGAGTCAAGGCTTAGCACTGCGGCTCCTCCCTGCGCCCCGTAGGGTGACAGGAGAGCGCTGCTGCCCTCACTCCGCCCCTCAACCCCATAGATTCTGAGGCCGCCTCTTCCTGACACCAGTGAGGGGGTCCCTGGTCCACAGGCCTCCAAGGAGACCACAGAAACAGGGGTCTCCAACCCCGGGAGGCCAGCGCAACAACACTGGCAGCTGACGCAACCTCCTCAGAGGAGAAACCTCTCCCCAGTCTCAGAGCCACCACCCCAAAAGATCCCAGGCCACTCCCGGCCGAGGGGTCTTAGGGAGAAGACTGATCCGGAGACTCAGGGATAGGGCTGCTGGGCCGCCTGGCACCACGTCCCACAGAGACCTCCGATCCCAAAGAATCGGGGAGCCAGCTCGGGTCCAGGTCTGAGTCCTCCCCCTCTAAAGAGGAGGCGACCAGAAGGACCTCAATGCTAGCCACCCCTGGGGATTCTCTGTTGATGGCACCATGAACGTCACTGTTCTGGGACATGGCGCCACCAACAGCGCCAGCAAGGTCCATCACACTGCTCACAATCCCGGAGCCCACAGCAAGCTTGCCAACAGCCCTGGCTGAGTCCCCGGCATGGTGCCGGAACCCAAAGTGGTGTCACCAGAGGAGTCGCCCACAGTTGCCACGCTGAAACCTGGACTGGCTCTGCATTCGGCACCGGGATCTGAGATGGCACCGCAAGGTGGTGTCGAGGGCCCGCCAGTGCCAGACCCATCAACCGTGGGCAGTGTCAGCACGTGACCTGGGAGGGACTGCAGATCTCCGACACCGCAAGAGGCCTCCTCCTCCTCGGCAAGGCTAGAAGCTGAGGAGGCCTCCTCCTCGCCGTCGAGGACCCAGGAGGGACCCGGAGGAAGGGCCTAAAGGTACCAAGTAAACATCATGGTGGTCCATAACAGAATAGTGCCGGCCATGGGGCACAGGCGCATTGGGGCGCGGCCGCTTTAGACTTGCGTTTGGCTCCGAACCTGGCATGATCACGAAAATAAACTTCAGAAAACAGCACAGATCCCGCCCCATCGAAAAAGAAAATGAAATGGTCTTACTTGTTCAGTGGCATCGGGATAGAGAACCAGGATGAAGAGTTTTCAAATCGTGTCAAAAATGGTGTCGAAAAACAAGCAACACAGTAACTATTTAACTCGCGCAGTAGGTGCGGCCTTGACGGCGGGAGAAACAGAACTGGGATGGAGGAGGAGTCAGTGGCACCTAACAGCTGCCCCTCGTGCACCACGTAGTGCATTCCGCTCGTGGGCAGCACCACTGGCGCAGACCCCCCCCCCCAAAAAAAGCTCCCGTGGTGGGTGCGCACATCGACATGGGAAGATCTACTGTTACAGGCGAGTGACCTGTTTTTCTAAGGCTGTGGATATGATGTTCTCTCCACACTTTCTGGCAGACTCCTAGTAGTTCTCTGGGAGGAGGGAGGCAAGGCACACACACCCTACTTAGGGAACAGAGACTGGAGAACTGAAGCCCAAAAACCAGCATCCCAGCATAACTCAAGGTCGATGTGGTAATGAGAAATGAAGGTGTGTGCTGGCCTCCAGGTGGCAGCCCTGCATATTTCCTGGATAGGGACATCCCTGGAAGCAGCCACTGAGGCAGCAGTATGACAGGTGGAATGAGCCCTTAGCCCTACAGGAGGCTCCCTACCCATCAAACTATAACAGAGGTCGATGCAGGATACAATCCACCTGCCAACTGTCTGCTTGGCTGCCAGTCTGCCAGGTACAGCTTCAGCACAGGTGACAAACAGCTGGCGAACCTCTCCCCGAACTCCAGCTGTGCACTCTTTGTAATAAGCAAGCATTCGTTTCAGGTCCGGAGTATGGAACCTATGATCGGCCTCCGAGGTATGATTGAAGTACACTGGGAGATTAATCACCTGGTTAAGGTGAATCTCTGACACAACCTTCAGAGGGAACTTCGGGTTAGGGTGAAGGACAACCTTGTCCCTGTGGAAGACCAGGTATGGAGACTCCATCGAAAGCACCTGGAGTTTACTGATCCTTCTGGCTGACGCGATAGCCACCAAGAAGGCGGTCTTCCATTACAGGTGAGACATGTCACACCTGTGCATAGGTTCAAATGACTTGCCTGTGAGCTTTGCCAAAACCAGCAGCAGATCCCAAGGTGGTGGTTCACACACCCTACCGCAGACCTGACTTAGAGAGGGACCACAGGCAGGGATGCTAGCCACTGGACAGGACAAGGGGTCCGATCTTTTACCCTGGCACCAAATGGGGAACCTCTTCCACTTGAAGGCATAGCATTTCTTGGTCGACTCCTTCAGAGATGCCTCCACCACAATGAGGACATCTTCAGAGACCTAAAGCCTGGAACTCTAGGCGCTCAGAACCAGGCTGTCAGGTGCAGGGACTGAAGGTCTGGATGGAGAGCAGGTCGGGTGGAGAAGATGAGCCTTGGGAGCCTGCTGCAGAGGCTGAGGAGATTAGTATCAAAACGGCGCAGCCAGTTCAGAGCCACTAGTATCACCTGTGCCATGTCCCTCCTGGCCTTGAAAAGCACTTTGTGGATCAAGGGAAGTAAAGGGAAGGCACAGAAGAGGCCTGGGGTCCAGAGCCTCAAGAAGGAATCCCCCTGCAGTGTTCTCTGCTGAGGTGGTCAGGCACAAAACAGCCACAGGTTTGCAGTCTTCCTGGTGGCAAACAGGTCCACCTGAGGGGTGCCCCATTGGGAGAACAAACTGTGTACTACCTCTGGGTGGAGAAACCACTCGTGAGATGCCTCGCCCACACAGCCGAGGGTGTCTGCCAGCTGGTTGGAGGCCTCTGCCACATGGATGGCTAGATCATCAGCCTCCAGGTTGCGCACGAGGGTCCACACATGGAGTGCTTCCTTGCACAGTGGCAGGGAGAGAATCCTGCCCTGTTTTTTTGAGGCAGTCCATGGTTGCGGTGTTGTCTGTCTGGACCTGGACCACCAGACCCCGAATCTGAGAAGCAAAGGCAGCCAAAGCCACCCGAACTGCTCGGAGCTCCAGCAGGTTGATATGACATCAGGACTCCTCAGGGGTCCAGAGTTCATGGACTCTGTGTTCCCCCAGGTGGGCACCCCAGCCCATGAGAGAGGAATCAGTCATTAGGATGACCGTCAGCTTTGGGCGGACAAACGGGATCCCTTTCTGCAGATGCTCTGGGACTAACCACCACTGGAGGGCGTCCCACATCTGCTGGGTCACAGTGACCAGATGGTCAAAGTGACCTTGCTCTGAGACCATTGGCTGGCCAGCCCCCCACTGCAGGGAGTGCCTTCTCCAGCAGGCCCAATGGACCACGCTGGTACAGGCCGCTATGTAGCCCAGCAGGACCAGGAAGTCCTGGCCAGGCGCAATTGCCCAACCCGAAATGATCGGGCAAAGGAAGAGTGAGCCTCTGCCCTTTCCACCTGGAGCTGGGCTCTGGCTCTGCAAGAGTCGAGCTCTGCCCTGATAAAGCTGACCACCATGGGCATGAGTTCCGACTTGGCTTTGTTGACCAGGAGGCCAAGGGAGATGCAGGTCTGGAGGGCCAGGTCCCTGGACAGCTCCACCTTGAGCTTGGGGGGACCTGTGATCAGCCAGTCATCCAGGTAGGGGAAAACCCAGACCCCTCAGCATCTCAGCTAAGCTACCACCACTACAATGCACTTGGTGAAGACCCTGGGGGCCGAGGACAGGATAAATTCCCTGGCCTGGAACTTGCATAGGGCTCCCTCTGCTCGAAAGCGGAGGGACCTTCAGTGAGATGGATGGATCGGGATGTGAAAGAACACATCCTGAAGATCCAGGGAGCAGAACCACATGTTCTGCTCCAGAGACTGTGTAATCTGTGACTGAGTTACCATCCTGAAGGTGCGCAACTTGACGAATTTGTTGAGGTCATGTAGATCTAGAATGGGGTGCCAGCTCCATCCGTTTTGGCACCAGAAAGTATCTGGAGACAAACCCTGGGTGCTCCTGAGGATCCACAACCTCCTTGAGGAGGAGCTGGGTAACGTCGTCCCGAAGACATGACAGGATGTCTGCAGATATCAAGTCCTCCCCGTGGGGTGTGGGCTTGGCAAGGAGGGTACTGCGCTACTTCCAGAGGCAGACCCTGACCCACCACCTCGAGGACCCACCTGTCCATGGTGACAGCAGACACGAGAAAGGAAGTGGCAGTGCCAGCCCCCACGGGAGGACCCAGGGGGCGTCATGAGCTAAGGGAGCACCCTCATCCTGTCACTGGGCAGGCTTGGAGGAGGGTGGTCCGCTGAGGGGCCACCAGAGCCTCCCCTCTCCCAAGGCTTATGGACAACTGAGGCCACTGACTTTCGGCCAAGGTCGCCAGGCCTGGGCCTGACTAGCTGGGCTGGGCTGGTTTGGCCACAGGAGTGGTGGACCAAGCGGGCTTCCTTTTCTGCTGCTGCTTAGAGACCTTGGGGTCCTTTTGGGCAGATGTCATGGAGTCCAAGGTGGCACTGGACTTCTCGACTTCTCGATGTGGGTGAGGTGGCCCTCAACCCTGGCCCGAACAAGTCAGTGCCCAGAAAAAGGACATCTGCCGGCTTGTGCCGGGTGTCTGCCACGAAGGTCGAGATCCTCAGCCAAGCCCTGCAGCGTATGGCCACTGCGGATGCCATGGAGCAGACACAGGAGTCCCCAATGTCCATGGCAGTCTGGAGCTGTTGCTTCGCTACAGCCTGGCCCCGGACCTCTTTGACCATGATCTGGAGGTCTGCTAGTAGATGAGGAAGCACCTCATCCAGGGTGCCCAGCAGGGCACAGGAAAAGTGAGCCATAAGGAGGGCCGAGCTCACCTGGTGAAGACAAGTGAGGAGGCAGTGTAGACCTTTTTGGCTGCATGGTCCAACTCCTTGGACTCTATCGGGCGGCTTGTCAACATCCCCAGTGTTGCCAGAGCGCCTGAAAACAGAATCGGCTACCACCCCCTCGGCTGAGGGCTGTTCTGTGAATCCCAACAGGGAACCAGTAGGCACCACATACTTGCGGGCCATTCGGGCAGAGGGTGCAGGGCAGGAAGTGGGGCGCTGCCAAAGCTCCAAGGCAGGGCCAAGGATGGCCTCTGCACCGGGAAGGCGTCCCCAGGAGTATCTCTCCAGTTGAGGATCTCAGTCAATGAGTATTGCGCTAATTTCTGGATGGGCTCAATTTTCATACCCGTGGACTCAGATTAGGTGGAGAATTCCCATAAAGGAAGTGGAACCTTCGTCAGTCAGGAGATCCCACACCGACTCCACGTCGACCGGACAGGAGTGCAAACAGGAACCCTCTGAGGATTCGTTAAAGAAGAGTTGACCGCCAGAGACCCTGCTGACCCTCCACGGACGGTCAGGGGTGACGATGACAGACAGCTGATGGGAAAGTCCCTTTGCTGGCCGAGACTCCTTGGTCAGAGAACTGGTTTTCGGCTGTGCAGGCAGCGGCTCCACGGGGATCAGTGGAGATGCAGAGGACGGCCGAGCCAGGACCATCTTAGGAGACTCCTGAGGTGGAGAAGGCGTCAGCCTGTCAAGCAGGAGCCAGGTGATGACCGGCGTAGGAACCGGAACCAGCTTCATGCCAGTGAGCACCAGCTGCTGCAACATGAGATCCTTGTAGTGTTGACACAATCTGTGCCGAAGCCTCTCCTCACCCAAGGAGGATGAGAATGAAGAGTAGCAGCGGTGCTGCTTCCTGAAGCATCGAGAGTGGAAGCGCCGATGCCGATGGTAACCGCTCAACCCCAGGGAATAAGACCAAGACCGTGACTGCCAGGGGGACCGGCAGCGGGGCTCAGAGGAAGTTGTCAAGTGCCAAGGCTCCTCCAGGTCAGTAGACTGATCCGTCCCTCCAATGATCTGAGTCGGACCACAGTCCTGGATAAAAAAGCATCAGCTCTTCAGTTGACAACTGGCCTACTGCTCGAGAAAAATCTTGGCCAGAAGATCAACCAGTGTCTCAGCCAACTGGCCCGATGGAGTTACCATGGAGCCGTGGCCTGGGCCAAGGATTCAACCACAAAGTCAGATCTGGAGAAGTGCAGGAATCCAAAGCTCTCAACCGAGAGCCTCCTGATCCTATGATCAATGGCAAGACTGTTTTTGGTCTCTGTCTTTGACTTAGATTTGTGCCCTGAGTGGCCCTGACCAAGGGTTGGCAGAGCCTGGCACAATTCTTTGAAGGACCTTGAAGATGCCCAGCTGAACCGGCACAAAGACAGAAGCAGAGGAGGTGTGAGATGTGGCCTGGGCCATACCTCCTCAAACACCGCAAGCTGGTCGGTGAACCCGGCAGCCGCGGAGACCACCCAACGGGAATCCTTGGATTTGACCGACGGGTTCTATTTGCTCGGTCAGCCTAACCTGAGCCGGGCTAGACAGTCCTCCAGGACAGCAGAATGGAAAATTCAACAAATGTTGCAGGCCTGTGGATCGTGCTCGTGCCCCAGGCAACAGACGCACATGGTGCGAGAATCTGTTCAGGACATATTCTGCCCACAAGGGCACCGGCGGAACTCAGTAGTGGACTTGTCATCCATACTGGTTACAATCGATGACTGAGCTGAAGACAAAAGTTTGGAAACATTTTTTAGTAAATTTGAAAATTTAAGTCTCAAGGGCCTACTCAACATAAGAGCGGTGGAGAGGAACCTGCTTCTTCCAAGCAGAAAGGAAGCTCTGCCACGGGATGGAGCTGAGGGAGTTACCACCCAGGTGGGTGGGAGGAGCCAGCCTGAAGACATTCCAGCCAGAATTAAAGGGACAGGCAACTGCCAGAAAGTGTGGATGGAACATCACATCCACGTCCCTAGAACAGTCTGTGACACCAATGGCACCAGAAAGCCCTTCAGCTCCAGGACGCTGAGGACCTTGCAGCAGATCTTCCAGAGGGTAACCTCGAATAGTACCGTTTTTTCCCCTTCCGACGGGATGATGAAGAACCTGAGGTTGAACGGTGCCAGGTCCCCAACCAGGATTGGGAAGGGGCCTGGTTCTTTTTGTGTTTACAAGATGGCTGTCCTCCCTCCCAAACAGATGACTGCCATTGTCAGAGTTCTCCCACAAGGGGAAGTGGACAGGACACGGCTCCGCTGCCAAAGCAGCATGCCTGAAGGCTCCCTACTGTAATCAAGGCACCAAGAGGCATCTTACGGCGCCAACAAGGTAGCTTCCAAGTGCAGGGACACCGATCTACACTAGGTGGACAGCATGGTAAATCTTTCCTTGGCCGGTGTAGGGTGATTTCCTCCAGCGTGCCGGAGAACCCATCTGTTCTCCTGTAGGGTGAGGCGGCATCTGTCGGAGCAACCTCCTACCCCTCCGGGGGGTTCCCGTCTCACTCTCCCCACTCTCGGGCCTCACCAGGTCCATGAAGGTTCTCTGTCTCAGTGTCTCACCCACTAAGAGCTAAGGGACTCTGTCCTTTAGGGCTTGGGGTCCCCTTCGGCGGGGTCGGTACTCATCCACAGGTGATGAATGGTGAAGACTGACACAGATACGATATGAAAATGACGTACCTACTGTAATTCCTAATCTTTCTGTGTATCTTCACCTTTCATCACAATCCTGGCCTCAGTCCCCTGGGTGCTCTGTCTGGGTCCCCCTCTGTGTGCCCCCCTTCCTCTCCCTTCCTTTCCACTGGTCAGTAGTGGGGTGACCTGGGGCATACAGGGGGATTTTTACCTTCTCTCAGGGGGGGAGAGGGCACTTCTCTCCTCAGTGACTTGGCTCCACCCCTGTGGGGTTGGGGTTGGTGGTTGCCCTCTCTTCTTTTCTCTCTTTCTCCTTTCCGCTATCCTCCATTCTTGTCCTTAAGGACTCAACCCTCAAACTAATTTAAGAAACTTATTTCTTACCTCCAGATATGTGGTTTTGGGGGAGGACAACCCTGTATCCTGTCTTTTCTTCCAGAATAGCCACTTCTGCTCATGCGGAGTTTATTGCCAGTGATTCTGTGCCTTGAATTCTGGCAAATCAGCCCTTGGCTACTCCGTCCATGATTCCTATACAGTCTGGAGACAGGTCTAGATGCAGTATGTCCTCCCCTCCTACTCTAGTTTGTTTTCCTCCTCCTTCCCTATTCTTTCTGCTTCCAGAGATTGGGGCCCTTCCCATTCCCTTAGATTCTAATTCTCCTCTGTCCTCTCCGTTGTTTATTTCTCCTTTTAGTTTGTAAATCTTTTCTTTGTCTGTCCCTTGACTACCTTGTCCCTCCCTCCCAACCCTTTCTGTCTCTTCAGTGACTCAGAACTGGTGGGAGGGCAGGGTCGACAACACCCAACAGCCAACCCGCGAGCGTCAGCTCCGTCCTTCCACAAAAAAAAAAAAAAAAAGCTCCCGCTGGGTCATGCAAGTCCTCTACCATCCTCACAAGGAAATGCTGGTACTCGGCGAGATCAGCAGCAGAAGAGATGCGAACAGAGGGCTTCTCTCCCCCTGAAGAGGGGGATAAAGAAGCGGAGGACCTCGGAGATCCAAGGGATGGCTGCTCAGGGGGAAGGTGGAACACCTGTCTGTACATAGCCCTGACATTCGAAGGGAAGTGAGCAGACACACCCCTGAATTGCTCCCAGGAGAGAGGTCCCCTAGGACCAAGAATGCCTGGGAGCGCAGGAGATGGTGACAGAGGAGATGGGGACAAGGCCAGCGGCAGAAGGCGACTGTCCTCTGTCCGGGCAAGGGACCGCACCAGGAGCCTCAAGAGAAGAAGGAGCTCTGGAAAACTCAACAGCCGACAGCTGATCAATCACGCTGAAACTGCCTAGGCTGTGCCCTGAAGATTCCCCCTGTGAGGTTACCGGGACTGTGGAATTCCAAAAGGACGGTCCCTATCCTCCAAAGACCAAGGCCCTCTCGAGGAGACCGAGAGGGAAGGGCAGAGGTCTGCGCTACGACTCCTTCCCGAACCCAGGTGGGTCCCAGAAAAGGGTCGCCGCATCGAACCCTGACCCCTCAACCCCTTGGGCTCCAAAGCCCTCCTCCTACATAAACCCCAGCAGGCAGCTGACAGCCCTGGTCAGTTCCCGAGGGGACCACTCAGGGAGTAGCACCCTCCCGCCCTTCCCATGGGTGTTCCGATCGGCCCTAAGTTGGGCGATCCAGGCACACCTCCCAAGGGTGTACCCCAGCTGAGCTGGCAGAAAACCCTCCGAGTCCAGGCTGCAGAGCAATAGTGGCTGCAACCACTACCTGCTGGTCAGCACCCCAACCCTAGATGTGGGGGCAACTGCCGCTCCTCAGAGGAAGCTGGTTCGATCAGCTGAGGAAACTACTAGGGTGTCCACATGAACCGCCAGCTCCAGACAGTCGGACAGCCAGTGTGACACAGACTCTGACTCTGTCTCCGAGAAGGTAGAGACCCGAAGTCTGGTGCCAGGACTGCACGGATGCCTGCTGCTGTCCTGACCAGAGGGGTACCAGTTCAGGTGGCTGCACCAGAGCCGGTGCCGAACTCTCCAATGGCACTGCTGACGGTGCCTGAAGAAGACATGGTGCTGACAACAGTAGCAGAAGTGGAGTCGATGCCTGCCATAGCGCCATCCCGACCCACGGCACAGCGCGCGGCACCAAAGTTAGGGCCAGTACCCTTGGTACCGTAGGGCACCAGAGCAAGACAAGGTGTCGCCTCAGACTCGAGTGCTGTGAACCATGCCAAGGCGAGAATCGGTCAAAGATGGCGCCCAGACAACCTCCCACGGCACCGCAGGCCAGCAACAGTGGAGATGGTGATGAGCAGCAGATCGATGCCAACCACGGCATCATCAGGACCCACCACACTGCAAACAGTGCCAAGGCCCAAGACAGCACCGACAGGCGGCGTCAGGGCGGTGCCGACCAAGACTTCCAAGCCGAGGAAACTATACCGGGGGCGGCCTGGGCCTCCTGCACCGCAGAACGAGCTTCTGCAACAGCGGGCTACCTGCAGCAGAAGCCCTCTCCTCCACGATCCGTATAGAACGGGAGAGGACCCGGAGGAAGAGACTGCGACTTGGCCCGATGAGTGCGCACCGTCCCAAAGTCTGCCGAGCTCGTCCAACCTTTCAAGCGCATTGCTCGATGACATGACAGTCCACGGAGAAGCAGGCATCGCACAAATCCATGTCATGAAGCGGCCAAGACACATGAGGCAACAATCATGCTGGTCTGTGGACGGAGTACTTGTGGTCAAGACGGCACCACCGCATAGGGGCCACCCTGCCTTCACCCATCCCGACTGAGAGATGACCCATGTTAAAAGAAGTAACAAAGACCGACGTCACTGACAAAGAAAAGGAAGTCTTACCATAGTGGTGTCGAGTGGAGGTGAAAACAGAACCGTGAGAAATGTATTTCAATGGCCAAAATATTTCTCTGCATCGACAACACAGCATCAAACACTAGGCCTCTTGATAGCTCCTCACAAGGTGCGACCTCTACAACAGGAGACTAAGAACTAGCGGGGAGGGTGGGGTTGGCGACCATGCTGGAAAACCCATGAGCCATGCAGTGCATTGGCCTCAAAGGCGTGTGCAGTCGGAGCGCCAACTCCACCCATCGAAAAAAGCTCCTGTGGGGTCTTGACTTCCAGCCAGAACCCACAGGTAATGAATGGGTTCATCCCATTCCAAGGCAAAATATGGGACTTCAGAGGAGCTGACTTTGATAAGATAGCCAACAGAGATAAGCTAGCCCTGGCAAAAAGAAATACAGGTGAGGGGGTACAAGTAAAGTGGGCAAGCATTAAGGATGCAATACTTGAAGCAACATCCCACTGTGTTAGAGAGAAAAGGAAGTGCAAAAGAAGAAGGAGACTACTTTGGTTCTCAAAACAGTAGCAGAAAAGGTCAGAGTCAAAGGCTGGCCTTCAGAAAACATAAGGAACATAGCGGATGAAGATAGAGAAGCATACCAAACTTTCCTAAGGGAAGCAGAGAAGGTAGTAAGGCAGGCAAAGGCCCAAACCAAGAAAACACTAGCACAGACAGTAAAAGAAGGTGACAGGACTTTCTATAGATACATTGGTGAAAGGAGAAAGTCCAGAGGGGGTATTGCTAAGATCAAAGGAGATAAGAGGGCATGTGAGGAGGAGAACCATGTAAAAACATCTATCCTAAATAGATACTTCTGCTCAGTATTTACTGAAGAGAAGGTAGGGCAGGGCACACAACTCAGCACCATGGACACAGGGGGAAGGGACGTGAACACTAGTCCCTTCACAAAGAAAGGGTCCTACAAGAGCTCGATAAGCTCAGGGTAGACAAGGCAATGGTACCTGACAGCATACATCCCAGGGTACTAAAGGAGCTATGGGTAGAACTAGCAGAGCCATTATCAGAACTGTTTAGTGAGTCTCTGAGCACAGGAGAGGTCCCAGAAGACTGGAGAAGGGCTCATGTTTCCCCGCTCCACAAGAGTGGTAGCTGGGAGAAGGCAGGGGACTACAGACCAGTCAGTCTTACCTCAGTAGTGGACAAGATTATGGAGGCACTCCTTAAGGAAAGGATAGTGCAACATCTGGAATCCATAGGGGCACAGGGTCCAAGACAGCATGGGTTTACAAAAGGAAGGTCCTGTTAAACTAATCTCATAGATTTCTGTGACTGGGTAACCAGAGTGGTGGACCAAGGGGGAGCGGTTGATGTCGCCTACCTTGACTTCAGCAAAGCTTTTGATACTGTTCCACATAGAAGATTGATTAATAAGATGAGTAGGCTCGGAATTGGGTCAGAGGTTGGTCAACTGAGTGGCAAACTGGTTGACGTGCAGAAAACAGAGAGTGGTGGTAAATGATATACAGTCAGAAGAGATGCAAGTCACAAGTGAGGTACCTTAGGGATCAGTCTGGGGCCAGTCCTCTTCAATATCTTCATCAGTGACACTGCAGATGGACTGGAGGGTAAGGTCTGTCTGTTTGAAGATGACACCAAGATCTGCAACAGAGTAGATGATCCAGATGGGGTGGGCAGAATGAGAAGAGATTTGGATAAACTAGCCAAATGGTCGGAAGAGTGGCAACTGGGGTTTAATGCAAAGAAGTGCAAGATCATGCACATAGGGAAGAGAAACCCTGAAGCCACCAATAGGCTGGGAGGGGAGTTGCTGGCAGTCACAAGGGAAGAAAGAGACTTGGGCATCATCACCACCGATGACTTGAAATCATCAAGCAGACCACTAAAGCAGTAGGTAAGGCTAGGGGTGTGCTAGGGTGTATTAGTAGGGGTATCGAAAGTCGGAAGAGAGATAATAATCCTCTTACAAGACACTGGTTAGGCTCCCATCTGGAGTACTGCATGGTACTGGAGGCCACACCTCACAAGGACACTAACTAAAACTGAGGCAGTCCAGAGAAGGACAACCAAAATGGTGCAAGGACTGCATCAGAACACATATGAGGACAGAATAACAGAGCGCAATATGTATACCCTAGAGCAAAGGAGGGAGGGAGAGAGGTGATATGATCGAAACATTCAAACACCTTAACGGCATTAACAAGATGAAAGAGTCTAACATGTTTCAATATAAGAGAAATAGCAGCACAAGAGGACACAGCACGAGATTAGAAGGAGGCCAATTAAGTGGTAATGTGAGAAAGTTATTTTTCACAGAAAGGGTGGTGGATGCATGGAACGGCCTACCTCAGGAAGTGGTGGATATGAATACAGTGCAGGGCTTCAGACAGGCATGGGACAGGCATAAGGGAGCAATACAGATGAGTATGAATAAATAGGCCATTGACAGAGCAAAGCGATGGCACATTTATAAGGTAGAAAAAGAAATGGGCAGACTGGATTGGCCTTGTGGTCCTTATATGCAGTCAACTTCTATGTTTCTGTTTGGCCCCATAGCTTTATCTACCTTTAACCTGTCTATTTCCTCCAGGACCCTTTCCTCTGTGAAGGGACCAGTGTCTATTCCTTCAATCGGATACCTCTTTATGCCTACTGTTTGTCCGTTACCGTCTGCTTCCTGTGTGAAGACGGAGCAGAAGTACTCACTCAGTGCCTTTGACTTCTCCCCGTCTTGCTCTGTGGTTTGTCTGTCTTTTTTTGTGATTCTAACAATGCCCCCTTTGGTCTTCCTTTTTTCATGTATGTACCTGTAGAAGGTTTTTTTACCCTTTTTTACTTACTGAGCTATCCTAACCTCTGTTTGAGCCTTTGCATTTCTTATCACTTTCCTGTCTCCTTTAGTTTTTGTTTATATTCCGCTTTGTCTGCCCTGCTCCCCGACTCCTTGTACTTTCTAAAGGCTATGCTTTTCTCTCATCATGGTTGCTACCACCTTGGAAAAACCATAGTGGGTTTTTCCTCCTTTGTTCTTATTAACCTGATGGGCACATTGTGATGTGACTATGGTTATTGCATCCTTCAACCTTGTCCAATACTCCTTAATGCTCCTTCTATCAAGTTACTAAGGTTGTCTCTTAGGCAGGCCTTCATGTTTGTGAAGTCTGCCCTTCTGAAAGTCAAGGACCTTCAGTTTGGAGTGTGTGGAGTCTACAGTCCTTTTTACCCTGAACCATACCTGCGCTATGATCACTGTTGCCCAGGTGGTTCCCTACCGACACCAGTAACCCTATCAGAATATCAGATCCAGAACTCATGCACTTGTGGGTGATGTCATTAGTTGACTTAGGCCTGCTTCCTGTAGTGTGGCTAGGAATTCCTGCTCTTCTGTGATGCCACTGTGTGGTATTACAATCTATGCCCATCAGATTGAAATCCCCACCAGCACCATGTCCTTTGCCTGACATCTGGAGGATGGTTTCCAGGATTTCCTTATCCCTGGCTTCCTCCTGATTTGGGGGTCTGTAGATTATTCCCACCTGAATGGTTTTCTGCCTTCTAGCCTACTGTGATCCATAGATCGTCTGTTTCCCCAGAGCATGCTGCATTTCTGCTAGCATTGATGGTATCCGTAACATAAATAGCTACCCCCTCCCTTTTTTCCCCAGTCCTATCTCTTCTAAACAAGTTGTACCCTGAGATAGTCACCTCCCAACCATGATTATTTGTGAACCATGTTTCGGTCACGGCCACCCAGTCTAGTCCTGCCTCAGCCATTGTGGCAGTGAGGTCAGTCATCTTGTTAACCAGACTGCATGCACGGAGGCATAGTGCTGACCACTCCTGCTGCGTCACTTTGTTTGTCATGCCTCCCTTGATCTTACTGTTTGACCTTTGTAGTTTTCCTTGATTACGGTTCTTCCCTTTCCATTGTGATGGTCAACATCAGAGCTGGAAAGGGTTTTATGTTCCCAGCTATCTGCTTTGCTATCCTGGAGTGTGTAGATTTGGTGCTAGCTGGGGGAGAGAACAGCAGGCTCTATGTGTGCTTCTCCTAGAGCTACAGTCATCTCCCTCCGCTATTTTAAATGTCCTATGTGAATGTGAAATTTCTGATCCAGTGTTCTGACTCAGTCTTTAGTTAGGTGGAGGCAGTCAATTTGAAGAACTCCCTTTCCCACAAGTTGCCCCAGTTTCTGACAAAGTGGTGCCTTTGTGGCACCAGTTCTTGAGCCATGCGTTGAGCTCACTTATCTCTTTCTCTCTGATTTTCCTTACTGATCTTCCCCTTTTTCCCAAAGAGGCAGAATCTGAAAGAATGCAGTGTTAAGCAAAGTAAACAATTTCTCTAAGCTGCACAATGTGCTCATAACCTCCTCATCCGACTGGCTAGCAAGGTCATTGGTCCCTAGGCGACCAAGATGTTTGACCTCTTCTTCCTTTTTAACTATGTTGACTATTTGGTCAGTGTCCCTCCAGGCGGATGCTCCTGGGAGACATCTCATCTGTGTGTTTGTTTTGCCTCAGGTGGGGGTCCTCACCACGAATCATGAAGTCCCCTATGATTATGATTTTTTTGCCCTGTTGACGTTTTGTTTATGATGTTGTTTCGCTATCCTGTTGCATTTGGCATTCCTTTGGCCTAAGACATCATCCGTCATTATAGATGGTATGGATGCAAGAGGTGTGTACCTGTTTGCTGTGTTTAGAGTGCTTTGTTGGTTTGAGAGAGTCGTCCAAGCTCTGCCCCCTTTTCCTGCAACCAGTTGCCATCCCCCAGGCCTGGTCATTCTCTGGGGGAGAGGTGTGCTGGTTTGGTGTCGGCAATGTGGGGGTGTACTCCTAAAATAAATGTTTCCCTGTAGGTGGTTATGCAGGATGCTGATCTCACCCGTATCTCCTGCAGCCCTGAGGTGACATATCTCTGAGCAAATGGGACAGCAGCTGTGCCTTCGGCGACGTGACCACTGAAGAGTGTCCCGCAGTGTTGGCAGCCAACAATATCCACGTATGCAAGCAGTGGACAGAAAGAAAGAGTACATAATTATTCAAATTTAGGGAACACAAAACGTGTTTTCCTATGTCCAGGCCGGATTAGAGAATGCCTAACAGTGCTGACTTCTGGTAATAATCAGGCTGTTTCTGTCCCAACTCTAGGGTTTTCTGCCATAAGGACTTCTAGTATTGCACCACATGTGCCAAGAAATTGCGCTAATGTATGGTGCAGGTGGCCAAAGAGCAGATCTTACGGCCGAACTGGTTCAGCCATTTGGGTTTCTTGTCCAGGGGCTGTGAACTCATGTGTCGAGGCTGTTTGGTCTTGCCACGAGGACCACAGAGTCAGCTTTTGCGTGTTCTCCTAAAAAGGGCTCATTTTCAGGAGTTCTGTACAGCCTTGTCCACCTTTTTCAGGACAGCTGAGGCTAAGGAAGGGTGCCTTCAAACAAGCTTGGTGACATCCTGAAAAGAAGCCATCAACAGTGGCACAACCAGAGGCTTAGGGTCACTCATACCCAAGAACTGAGCAAGCCACCTCTCGTAGAGTCCAAGTCCTCAGTATCCCATTGGTTTAGAAACTGGATAGGCTGCATCACATCCATAAAACTAGGGTCATCTGGAGGTGACCAGGAGAATGCCTGTGGACGCCAGGCTAAGGAGGAGTAGTAAAACCTCCGAAGACCTGGAAGATGAGGATGAACTCCTTCCAGATAAGTCCGAAGAGGGAGACCTGGTATAAGAGTGTCGCGACCGGCAACTGTGAGAGGCACTGTTGTCTGGAGGAAGACTGAGACGAAGAGTGATGTCTCCGCCTAGGACGCCTCTGAGGACCCTTCGTTTGAAAAGTCCAGAGGAGGTGATGGCTTCATGGGTGGTGGAGTACGCTGCCCCCAGGGGCCCCTGTGGTACTCCCCGAGGGTGTCAGGAGTCAGTAAAGGGGTCGGGCACTCCTGGGCAGGAGGCCCCTTTACAGTGTCTCCACCATGAGCTGGAACAGGGCCCCTATGTTCATGAGACTAGAGGGGCCCCAGAAGGGTCTGGCACCAGGGGGAGGTACATCAGGGGAACCAAGTGTCGGACCAGTCGGCACCGTTGACCCTGTTGTCAGGTCTGGGGATGTGTCTGGTGGCAGGGTAGGTGACGCCAGGTCATCTGGTTGGCTAGGTAGTGTCAGGTTGTCCGATGGCAGCTGATCTGGTGTCGGAAGTAGGGGTGCCAGTTTGGCTGGCGGCGGAGCCTCCGACGGCAGCGTGAGAGAAGCCAGCAGAGGGGGTGTCACCTGTTTCGACCCTGGAGAAGTCAATGTTGAGGATGTCGGTGTCAGACGATGGGATTCCATTGTTTTGAGGTTTAGGGGAGCATACTCTGGACTGGAGATCCTGCTCCTGTCATCTCTTCCTGTCGGATCCTCACAAGCAGCCTGACGAAGAGGATGCCCCAGCCGGGTGCAAGACGGGTCCATGCCTGCCATCTGAAGAGGAACCGGCTTTGCCCCGTGGCTTAGGCCCAGAAGGATGCTGGAAAGGCCTAAGACTCAGGGGAGGGGCCAAGGCCCTGCCCCTGAAGAACCCCCCACCTGATGTCTGGACCAGGATGAGAGGCTTCATCAACGGGAGCCCTGAGGGAGTTATTGCTGCCTCCAAGTCCAATCTCCCACGGGAGTGGGACTTGAGATAATCACTTTACGATGCAGAGATCTGGAGCAGGAGTCTGATCTGGGTCTCTCCTTGTCTTTGTGGTGGTGTTTCCTGCTGGTCTTTTGTCTTTGTGGGAAGATGTAGAAGACCCTGGGATCGAGGAGGAAGAGGAGCCTTGACTGGAGGGGGTCCTCTGCATGGCGTCAAACTGTTGCTCCATCAGGTGGCTCTTCAAGGCCTTCAGATGACTGATGTGTGTCCGGCAGTTTAAACTGCGGCAATGCAGGCAGGCCTCCAAGTCGTGGTTGGGGCCTAAACAAATAAGGCAGACCGAATGGCCATCTTTAGCTGGAATCAGTTTCCTGCAGGCACTTTGATTTCCGGCTCTGAGATGGAAGACTATGAAGACATACAAAAATGAAAATTACGTACTACTAATTCTTGATCTTCTTGGACGAGTCTCCACCACTCATTCACACTATTGGGATCTCAGCAAGGCACTAGGACCCATCGGAGCAAACTTTTTGCTGGGGAGTCGATGCCAGAGATGGCGCCCACGAGCCCTAGCTCGCGGGCAATGACTATCTCAAGGCCGACTTCCCAACTGCCTCAGTGCCTTTTTACCAAGGAGGTGCAGCGTGACTAACCTAGAAGGGTAGCCTAACCTAAAACCGCATAAGATAGTCCAGACAACCTGCAAGAAGGGTCAACAAAGAAGTCTTCAAGGCCTAAAGATTTGAGGGAGTGAAGACCAACAAGAGAGGTGAGCTCGGGGATGGAGGATGGCGTAGGATGAATGGTGGAGACTGGTCCAAGAAGATTAAGAATTACGGTAGGTACGTAATTTCATATCTTCCTGACATAAGTCTCCACCACTCATTCACACTATTGGGAGAGTACCGAGCTAATAATCCCGAGAGGCGCGCAGGAGAAACCAAGAGCTCACGCTTCTTAAGACAGAAGTCCATTAAGTATGGCTCTGCCAAAGTAAGAATGTCATCTGGCATGGACATCGAGTGCATAATGCTTAACGAAAGTATGCACTGATCTCCAGGTGGCTGCATTGCAGATGTCTGCAATGGGCACGTTGCGGATTTCCGCTAGGGATGCCGCTACCGCTCTGGTAGAGTGAGCGTAAACTCTACCCTCCAACTTAACCTGCGCCATGGAATAGCAGTGACGAAGGCACGCCACTAGCCATGTTGAGATGCATCTAATAGCGACAGGTTGACCCAGCCGGGCCTCACTGAAGGAAACGAACAGTTGCTGGGCTTTACGAAAGTCCTTGGTTCTATCTAAGTAGAAACGCAAGGCCCTTAACATCCAGAGAATGAAGAGAGCTGCTCGCCTTTATTTTGGAAGTCCGAAAATAAGAGGGAAGGACCAAAGGTTGGTTAAGATGAAATTTGACACAACCTTAGGAAGAAATTTAGGATGAGTATGAAGGGACTACTTTGTCCTTATGGAACACAGTATAATGGAGGGTCTGTGACCTGGGCATGTATCTCAGAGACCCTACGAGCTGAGGTAATGGCCACTAGGAAGGCAGTCTTCAGGTGAGGAACTTTAGTTCACAGGTAGCTAGAGGCTCAAAGGGTTTCCGGGTGAGCATGTCTAGCACAAGATTAATGTCCCAGGCTGCAACCGGACGCCTTGTAGGGGTCTGGTGTGCAGAATGCCCTTAAGAAATCTCTTAACTATAGGTAACTGAGCCAGAGAAAAAGTAAAAAATGGCTCATGATACGCTAAAATGGCACTAAGGTGAACCTTAACTGTAGAGTACTGGAGACCTGAATTTGAGAGGTCCAAAAGGTACTCTAAAACTTTATCCGGAGGGCAGGAAAAGGGATTCAAATAGGACTTTGCACACCAGAGGGAAAAATGCTTCCACTTAGCCGTGTACGTTTTCCGAGTGGCTGGCTTCCGCGCAGCCAGAAGGATATCCGAAACTCTTCGAGAGACATTGAACTGATTTACTTCTACCTCTTCAGGAGCCAAGCGTGAAGGTGAAGAGATCTCAGATTGGGATGGACCACCGGTCCCAGAGTTAAAAGGTTCATCTGCAGGGGAAGTGGTCTCGGAGGAACCGCCAACATACTGTTGAGAAGTGGAAACCACAGTTGTCGAGGCCAAAAGGGAGCAATGAGAATCATCTTGTCTCCCTGAGACTCGAACTTGAGGAGTACTCTTGAATTAGAGGAAGAGGCGGAAAGGTGAAGAAAGCATTTTGTCCACCGCAGCCTGAACGATCCTGACAAAAAATGCCAGGCCCTGGATTTCTGGAGCAGAAGAGAGGCAGTTTTGCGTTGAGTGGGGACGCAAAAAGGTCCAGGTCCGGAGTTCCTCACTCTTCAAATAGTGACTGAACTATGGTTGAGTCGAGAGACCACTCGTGAGGATCTGTCTCTGTTCTGCTGAGACGGTCTGCCAAGTCGTTCTGTACACCTGGCAGGTAGATTGCTTGAATTAGAGCCTTGTGCTCCAAGCACCATTCCCAGACCCTCATCGCTTCTCTGCATAAATGGTAAGAATGAGCACCGCCCTGCTTGTTGATGTAATACATCACTGCTTTGTTGTCTGTTTGGAGGAGAATATTCTTGAGACAAAGAATGTCCTTCAAAGCTCGGACCGCATAAAGGACGGCTCTCATTTCTAGGACATCTATGTGAAGTTGAGACTCGAGTTGAGTCCACACACCCTGAGTGTGGAGAGCCTGACAGGGAGCTCCCCACCCCATTAGTGAGGCGTCTGTGGTAATGGAGATCTGATGGTCCAGAGGGGCAAAGGGGTATCCTTGCAGGAGATTATCCTCTTGAGACCACCAGGTGAGAGACTCCTAGGGGTTCTGTCACCTTGATGAGATAGGACTGGGTGAGTGGTTCGAGACCACTGAGTACTGAGCATCCACTGGTGGTTCTCATGTGCAGACGGGCCAGAGGTACAGTGAACACTGAGGATGCCATGAGGCCCAGCATCCGCTTGCATCGAGCGCTGTAACTGACCTGTTCCTCCGATGTAGCGGCCATCAGAAGGATATCGCCCTTCTGTCCTCTGGGAGAAAAGCCTCAGACAGGATGTGTCCAGAAGGGTCCCTATGAAAAGGAGCCTCTGGGAGGGCTGCAGCTGTGATTTCTTGAGGTTCAGCAGGACTCCCATGGACGTGAAGGAGGTGAGAGGCTCTATGGCGCCCAGAGTCCCTTGCCTGGAAGGACTTGCCAGAAGCCAATCGTCCAGATAAGGGAACACCTGTATTCCGAAGTTTTCTGAGGTGCGCTAAGTAGAACTGCACAACACTTTGTAAAACTTGTGGGCCGAGGATAGCCCAAAGGGCAGGACTCTGAACTGATAATGTTGTCCCAGAGCCACAAACCTCAGGAATTTGTGATGTCATGGGTGAATGGGAATGTGTTGGTAAGCATCCCCATGTCTAGGAGCTAACCAGTCATGCTGATGAAGCAAGGGTAACAGAGTTCCTAGAGAAATCATTTTGAATTTCTCCTTGGGGAGAAATTTGTTTAGCTTTCTGAGATCTAGAATGGGGCGCATTCCGCCAGACTTCTTTGGAACCAGAAAGTAATGAGAGTAGAACCCGTGTTTCGTTGATGCAGCGGCACAAGTTCTATTGCCCTGTTTAGAAGGCCCTGAATCTCGGCAGTGAGAAGGTCTGATTGAAGGGCAGACAGCCTGGGCTGCCGTTTGGGAGGACAATCCGGAGGAGTTTCCACAAAATTGAGTGAGCACCCCTTGCGGATTATCCGAAGGACCCATTTGTCTGAGGTTATGGACTTCCATTGGCTGTAGAAGTGCATCAGCCGACCTCCCACCGGAGAGGAAAAGTCCACCTCGGGCAGTTGAGGTGGGACTTGAGCCAGCAATTCATAAAGTAGCGCTGGGCGCTTTGGGCCCTTGCACTTTCTGCTGCGCCTTCTTTTGAGGTTGGGCAGGTTGGTTCTTATGGAAACTACCTCTGCCTCGAAAGGACTGACGGTTATGAAACTGACGTCTACTGGCATGCCCTCTAGAGGGGGCAGGAGGGGGTCTAGCCAACTTAATGGCTGACCTAGTCTTTTGTGTAGCTTCTAGAGCTTGCTCGACCTGAGGACCAAAAAGATATGCACCATCAAAGGGCAATGCCATTACCTGCTGTTGCGCATCATTGGTGAAGCCTGAAGTGCGCAGCCAGGAATGGCGGCGGGTGCAAATACCGGCAGCTGCTGAACGGGAAGCGGAGTCGAAAGCGTCCATGGCTGCTTTAATCTGTTGGTTGTTAGATTCAATACCCCTGGTAATGGTTTGGAGAAGCTCTGGTTTTGAATCCGAGTCCGGAAGGGCTTCAACCATTTGCTTGAGAGAGTGCCACAGGATATACTCGTACTGAGAAAAATAGACCTGATAACTGGCAATACGCATACTTAGGGTAGAAGCAGCAAAGACTCTCTTACCTAAGGTGTCTATCTTACGAGATTCCTTGTTAATAGGTCGAGCTGTAGTGGTTTGAGGAAGGACGACCTTATCATTCTCTGCCAGGACTACAATAGGATCCGCAAAGCTTGGGATGCCAAAATGGGACGATCCTTGGGGGCTGAATATTTTCTATCAATGGATTTAGCCACCGATGAAGAGAGAGCAGGATTATTCCATACCATTTGAGACAGCGTCTCGAAGGAAGGCTGAATCGGAGGAGTCAAATCTGTAGGGATCTCCGAGGCGTGAAGGTACTGGAGTCTTAGCAATTTCCCAGGCTCGATGTCTGTAGTCTGGAAAGAAAGTGTGGAAATCATATTCTTCAGAAGAGACTTAAATGACAGGTCCTCGACCACAGGCTCTGCAGCAGTAAAAGATCCTGCTTCGTCCACCTCATCACCCAGCCGAAGGTCTGGGTCAGGCTCAACGTCATCTCCTGACAGTCCAGGAGGGACTGTATGGACAGGAAAGGGATGAAAGCCAGAAGAGGAAGGAGGAAAAGAGACAAAAGGAAAGTCTCCGAGAGCCCCCGGCGCCGAGAACGACGCCGAGGAACCACGCGGTGCCGAGAAGCCGTGGGTGACGCCGAGGACGGCGCTGCAAGGCCGCCGAAGGCGCTCCCAGAGACCGAAAAACAGGTTTTGAAGGAAAAAGAGCAGGAGATAAGGGCATCGGTGTGGCCCCCTGCGCCGAAGCCATGTGGGGTGGGGAGACACCCCAAGCATAGTCTGACGAGAAGAAGGAAGACCCGCGCACCAGGAAAGTCCAACTGCCTACCTGGTTGCCCAGAGAGCCCGAAGGCCAGCGAACGACCGAGCCAGGTAGCTGAACCAACCTCCAGCCCACTGCTCCATAAGAGCGGCCCACTGATGAAACTGCTCATCTGAAGACCTACCTGCAGGCGGGGTGAGACTCCGATGTCGAAGACTTCGGCTACCAGAAGCCGCTGTTGGCGACTCGAAGGAGGAGAGCCGGCTAACTAGCCCCGATAACCGAGCGTCTACGCGCGGCGTATCAGAGGGTGACCTCGGTGAGTGCCTTCTCTTTTTAGACCTGCGGGCCGAAGAAGAGCTCGCTGCCGAACAGTGCCGACAATGCGACCGTTTGGCTTTATGCTTCAGCGGGGACCGCCCATCCCCCCGGGCATTGGACTGACCATTGTCAGACCCCCCCCCTTCCGGAGAAGGCGGCGGACCTGACCCAGCCCCACTGGCTGAACAGCTTTCACAGAAGTCTCCCTACCGTCACCTGACCTGCTCATGGTCGACTCCGTCACAGTAGGCTGAGACTTCTTTATCGATTTTATTAAAAATAAGAATAACTTAGCGATACTGTATCGAGATAATACTACAAAATAATAAAAACTGAAAACTATGCTGAGTTTGAAGTTTGACTCCCGACAAGTGACGTCGTCACTGAAGCGCACTCGGGGAAAAAAAGGAACTGAGGCGGTTGGGAGTCGGCGAGATAGTCGTGCCCTCGGAGCTAGGCTCATGGGCACCATTCCTGTGGCGCCATCTCTGGCATCGACTCCCCCAGCAAAAGTTTGCTCCCGATGGGTCCTAGTGCCTCCGGCGCAGATCCCAATAGTGTGAATGAGTGGTGGAGATTTATGTCCAGGAAGATTAAAAAACTTTAGATTGAAATAAAATAAGAAAACATGAAGAATGTGAAAAATGGCAGCTGACTGGTAGCAGGAGGCGTCCATGGAGCCGATGTACATGGGTCAACGACGGGTGGTGGGGCTAGGGACCTCCTTGGTCTCCTTTATACCACTGGCCAACGCCTGAAGCCGCCCAACGCCGGGTGGTCTCCACTGTATACTTCTAGGCTATAATTTTTCCATGGGATCCTAGTGCCTGGAGGCACAGTCCTAATGGTGTAGCCTGCTGCAAGAGCTCCAACTCTAAGTAAGATCCCTGTGTTCCTTTCTGCCCAGGGCACCACTTCCACTGCCCTGTTTTTGAGAAGGCCCAGTATTTCTGAAGTGAGAAGGTCTGACTGAGCTGCTGACAGAAGATGTTGCCACTTGGTGGAAGGTCCGGGGGAATCTGTGCAAAGCTGAGATTGTATCCTTCTCGAGTGAATTGAAGGACCCATTTATCCGCAGTGACAAACTTCCAATGGCTGTAAAACTGAGTCAGACAATCTCCCACTGCTGTGGAGAAGTCCACCTCGGGCAGCTGAGGTGAGACCGGGGCTACACTTGCAGAGAGTAGCACTGGGTGCCTTTGGACCCTGTGCCTTCTGCTGCATTTTCTTCTGTGGCTGAGGAAGCTGGTGCCAGTTTGGGGCTCATTGGTCTCTTCCTCAAAAGGGCTGCCTGTTACAAAAAAAACTGACTGTTTCTGCCCCTCTGAGGAGCTGAAGGAGCCGGCCTGGCTGTTTTAATGGCAGTCCTTGTCTTCTGGGAGGCCTCCAGGGCTTGCTCTACTGGTTGGCTAACAGATATGTACCATCAAAAGGGACATTCATTACTTGCCGGGCATCAGAGGAAAATCCTGATGTCCTGAGCCAAGAATGTCTCCCAATATAAATTATAGCAGCTGCTGCTCTGGAAGCTGTGTCGTATGCATCCATGGAAGCTTTCAGCTAATGGTTATTACATAGAAACATAGACTTTGACGGCAGATAAGGACCGCTTGGCCCATCTAGTCTGCCCATTTCCCTACCTACAGGATAGGCCGCAGATCCTAGTTAACTAACAGCCTATTTCTTCCTAACCCCCACAAGAATTGCCTTATGTCTGTCCCATGCATTCTTGAATTCTCCCACAGTTTTAGACCCCACAACCTCGTCTGGAAGGCTGTCCCATGCATCCACTACCCTCTCTGTGAAACAAAACTTTCTCATATTGCCCCTGAACCACCCCCCCCTCATCTTTAAATTGTGTCCCCTTGTCCTTGCATGTCTCTTTTTCTGAAAGATGCTACCCTCTTGGACTTTGCTGATTCCACTGAAGTACTTAAAAGTTTCTATCATGTCCCCTCCCTTCTTTCCTCAAGGGTATACATATTAAGCTCCTTTAGTCTCTCCTCATACGGCTTCTCTTGCAGACCCTGCACCATTTTGGTTGCCCTCCTCTGGACTGCTTCCACCCTGTCTATGTCCTTGCGGAGATGGGGACTCCAGAACTGGACGCAGTACTCCAGATGGGGTCTCACCAACTGTCTGTACAGAGGGATAACAACTTCCTGTTTTCTGATACTGATGCCTCTCCCTATGCATCCCAGTATACCCCCAGCCCTCCCTACCCCCTTCTCACATTGCTTGCTAACCTTAAGGTCATCTTATATATTTCCAAATAAAATAACTAATTGGATAGACTCATGGCTATATAACCGCAGACAAAAAACAACTGTTAAAGGTGCCATGTCATCATGGGCGAGTGTCACAAGTGGTGTCCCCCAGGGCTCTGTTTTGGGGCCTGTTCTATTTAACATTCTGACATCATCGTCACAAACATCTGACAATATCTGGATTTCTAAATATGGATAATTGCAAAATAGATTATGCTAGTTAATACTACTGATAATATCAGCCAATTGCAAGCAGAACTAGGTAATTTGGAAATTTGGAAACTAATTATCAAATGAAATTTTAACGAACAGAAATGTAAAGTTAAGCACCTGGGTTATAACAACCAAAAAAATGTGTATATATTAAACAAAGAACAAATACAAGTGACAAAAAATGAAAAAGATTTGGGGATTAATATTGATAATAAGTTGAATTTTGAGAATAATACTATCTTTAAAATAAAGAAATGTCAGAGAGTCATGGGTTATATTTGGAAGAATATTAAAAGTAGATTACCTCAGGTTATTCTGCCTTTGTGTACTAGTTTGGTGAGATCTCATTTGGAGTATTGTGCCCCGTTTTGTGCACCCTTAACAATTAGAAGTAGGAAACAATTGGAGGGAGTACAGAGGAGAATGACTAAAAAAATTCAGGGTATGACTAATAAGTCATATGGTGATAGACTGAGGTCACTTGGTCTATACTCTATACAATATAGGCAACTTAGGGGGGATCTTTGCTTACTCTATAATGCTTTTCTTATAGAGGGACTTTTGGAGAATCTTGGTACTGTAAGAAAATCTGATACCTTGCATACTCTATCTCATACCATGAAATTAAAAGTGTACATTGTAAAACCAAAAAGACATCAATGGTATACACAGAGAATTGTTAACTTTGGAACACATTACCAGTTTCAACTGTAGAAAGCAAAACTATGGAAATATTTAAGAGTACATTAGACATATTCATGGGTGATAAAAATTGACTTTATAGAAAATTAAAACCATCCTCGGATGGCAAATTCTTAAATAAGCTATGCCTCCTGAATTTGTATAGAAAACTATGAACTATACCCCAGATCCCTTTCCTTTTTGTTGTTGTTACTACCCCCATTGTGTATTCTTCCCTGGTTCTTCTTTCCCAGGTGCATTATTTTGCACTTCTTTGCATTGAATCCTAGCTGCCATACTTCTGACCATTCCTCCAACCTTGCCAAGTCCCTTCTCATCCTTTCCACGCCTCCTTGTGCATCAACCCTGCTGCAGATCTTTGTGTCATCTGCAAAGAGGCATACTTTTCCTTCCACTCCCTCCGCAATGTCACTTACGAAGACATTAAAAAGGACTGGACCCAATACTGAACCCTGCGGTACTCCACTAGTAACCCCTCTTTCTTCAGAGTGGACTCCATTTACAATTACCTTCTGTGTCCTGTTGTCCAGCCAATGTTTACCCAGGCTACCACCTGGACCCACTGCCAGGCTGGTTAATTTGACTATTAATCTTTGTGTGGAACTGTGTCAAATGCCTTGCTAAAGTCTAGGTAGGTCATGTCCACAGCCCCTCCCTGATCTACTACTTTGGTCACCCAGTCAAAGAAATCTATTAGATTCGTCTGACATGACCTTCCTGCTGTGAACCCATGCTGCCTTGGGTCCTGTGCCCCACTGGCCTCTAGGTACTCAACGATTCTTTCCTTCAGAAGTGACTCCGTCACTTTCCCTACCAAACAGGTCAGACTGACAGGTCTGTAGTTTCCTGCCTCTGTCTTGGTCCCACTTTTGTGAAGGGGAATCATATCCGCCTTCCTCCAGTCCTCGGGTACCACACCATCCTCCCATGATTTATTAAAAAAAGTAGCCAGTGGTGTCACTAGTTCCCCCCTTAATTATTTTAGAATTCTGGGGTGAATTCCATCAGGCCCAATTGCTTTGTCCACCTTCAGTTTTAGGAGTTCTTGCAGAACCCTTTCTTCTGTGAAAGGACTGGCATCGACCCCCCTATCTAGAGTGCTTCTGTTAATTGGATTAGGCACTTCCCCCTCCTCTTTGTGAACACTGAGCAGAAATATTCGTTCAGTATCCCTGCTTTTTCACTGTCCCCCTCTGCCCACCCACCGGTGATTCTATTCAGCCTCACTATCCCTCCCTTTGTCTTTCTACGCTCGCTGATGTACCTATAAAAGGTTTTATCCCCCTTCTTAACAGAGCTGGCTATCTTTTCCTTAGTTTGGGCCTTTGCTATTCTGACTTTCCTCCATGCTTCCTTCTGCCTTAACTGGTACAGCTCTCTGTCCTGCTCCTTGTGTGTTTCCTCATACTTCCGGAATGCTATATTTTTCTTCCTGACTTTCACAGACACCTCTTTTGAGAACCATAGTGGCTTTTTCTTTCGTTTTGATTTATTTGCTTCACACAAAGGCTTGTTGCCTCTGTGATGGCAGTTTTGATGATTCCCCATTGTTGCTCCACACCTCCTTCTAGCCTGTTTGCTAGTGCTTTTCTGAGGCACTTTCCCATCTTGCCAAAGTCAGCCCTCCTAAAGTCCAGTACCCTCACTTTTGTATGACTTGACTCTGTAGCTGAGTTTAACGTGAACCACACTGTTTGATGGTCACTTGTTCCCAGATGGCAACCCACTTCTAGATCTGAGATCCTCTCACTGCCCCCATTTGAGAGTACGAGGTCTAAGATTGCTCCCTCACGAGTGAGTTCTGAAACTAGTTGTCTGAGGCCTGCCACCTGTAGGGCATCAAGAATGGCCCTGCTCTTGGATGTGGCTGCAGCAAATGTGCTCCAGTTAACATCTGGCATATTCAGGTCACCCATCAACAGCATCTCCCCTTTCTCTGCCATTCTAAGAATGCTTTCTATCATATCCTTGTCCATTCCCTCCCCCTGACATGGGGGTCTGTACACAACCCCTGTGCGGATTGTGGTGCCCTTTCCAGTCTCCAAGGTGACCCACAGTGCCTCCTCTCCTCCCCGTTTACTCTTTTGCTCAGTTGCTTTTATCCTTTCCTTTACAAGAGCTACTCCTCCCCTCTTCTCCCTGCCTGTCTCTCCTGTAGGTTATGTACCCTGGTATGTTAACATCCCAGTCATGGTTCTCTGTGTACCATGTTTCTGTGACTGCTTCGATATCCAGGCATCCTTCTTCCATCAAGGCCACCAGCTCAGGAGGTTGTTGCCCAGACTACAGGCATTGGTACTCATTACCCTCCATTTCCTGAAGGCCTTACTCTTTTTTGCCCCATCCCTGTCCTTCTTGCCTTTGTCACTTTCTCCATTTACCCTGCCCTTCTCCCTATCAACACCTCTATGTTGGTGTTTACCGCACTTACTACCGTGACTTTTTTTGGGGGGGCTAGGATTTCCCTGCTCCTTTCCAGTGCCTCCCCCCTTGGCTAGTTTAAATGCTTGCTAATGAAGCTTTTAAACCTGTCACCTAGGATCCTGGTTCCCCTCCTGGACAGATGCAGCCCATCATGCTAGTATAGGCTTGCATCACTCCAGGTGGACCCCCAGTCCCCAATGAAGCCAAATCCCTGAGCTCCACACCAGTTTTTCAACCACTGATTGAATCCCATAGTGCGGAACACCCTAGCCTCTCCTATGCCACAGATGGGCAGCACCTCCGAGAAGGTTACCGTGCATGCTACTTGTCTAAGGCCCCTCCCCAATTCCACAAACTCTTCCTGCACTTCTCTAATCCCTTTCTTAGCCAGGCCATTTGTCCCTAGGTGGACAATGACATCCAGCTCCCTCCCCTGTGCAGGTGCTCCAGCAATCCTGAGGATTCGCTCCCTGTCCCTCCAAGCCATGGCGCCAGGCAGGCACCTAACCTCCCTCTCCCCTTCCTTCCCCAGTTCTATCTTCCTAACTATGGAGTCCCCACCAGGAGTCGCTTCCTTCTCGGGTCCCCTGCCACCCTCCTGTGGGTCTCCTTTGTGGAGGTTCCCAGCATCCTCCTTGGTCTCCACTACGGGTGCCTCCATAGAGGAACCACACTTTGCCAGAATGGCATAGGAATGTGGAGAGGTACAACTGGAGGGATGCGCCTGTTCCACCACCCTCACCCTCCCTGAGCCCACTGTGATCCAACCGCTCCTCTTCTTGGCAACCTCTGAGGCAACAGCAGTGGCACTGGTGGTCCCTGGATGGAAGAGGAGGTCCCAAAATCCTGGCCAACTCAGCCTGAGATGAGCAAACTCCTCCCTCAGTCCAGAGAGGTACCTGCAGATGGGACACCGCATCCTCCAGAACGCCTCCCCGTAAGATTGCTGCTCCACAGCCACTGCACTGCACCACTCCCATCATGTCTTATTTCTGGCCCTTAACTGTTTGCAATCCTTATTCTTTCCTTTTTTTTTTTTCTCTCTCCTTACTTTCTGCCTGTGTGCCCTTTAAGCTCCTGATTCTCCTGTTCTGAGACAAGAATATCCTATATTTCAGTAGACCCCTTACTTGCTCAGAGGCAGACCTCCAGCAGCTAGAGGGGCCGGAGAGCTACTCTTGCCCTTCTAGGATAGTGGGTCTTTGGTGGCTCTGTGTTCACTCACTTCCTGCTTCCAAACAGGAAGTTCCTGTTCAGTCAAATCCTGTGCCTATAAAAGTAGAACTAGCTTTGGGTGGAGGGAGGGAAGGACAGCAATACAGTCCCAGTGAGAAGTCCAGTCACACAGCAGTCCTTTCTCCTGGTGTCTTCTGCCAAGCTATGCATTCTATCCTCCAGGTAACAGTCTACAAAATCTCACTTTTAGAGTCAGACTCCGAAGATCCTCCACTAGGGATTTAAGGAAGTCCAAAGGGTATACCGGTCTTGGGAGGCCGTGCCCTGGTAGCTGGCGATACACATACCCAGAGTCGCTGGTGCGAAGGCCCTTTTCCCCATGGTATCTACTTTGCGACACTCTTTATTGATAGGACGTGTTGAGACTTCTAGAGGAAGAACAGCTTTGTCATTTTCAGCAAAGAAAACCAGCACATCTGTGATGGGTCGTAAGGGCTAAAATAGGTCTCTCCCTGGGAGAGACATACTTCCTGCCTGTGGACTTGCAGACAGAGGGAATAAGAGCAGGCCTCACCCACACAGCTTCAGACAGGGTCTTGAAGGGGAGACAGGTGACGTAGGTTTATAGGAATATTGGGGACATTCCGCTCCTCTCCCACCCTGAATACTATTGCTGAATGATGGACCAAACTTACTGTTTACCTAAATGTTATATTACCTTGGTATACGTAAATGTTAATGCACCTGGTACTGTTTACCTTTTATTTTCTCTGTTATCTTGAGCTACACTGTTACGTTCCTGTAGGATCCACACTGTTCTCTCACTGTATTTTATGCATTTCATGTCATAATAGCGACTGTGGAATGGCGATGCATGATAATGGCACCAAACCCACATCACGATCACATCTGGGCAAAGTGTTTTCTTGAGGGGGTTATTATAGATACTAACTCGGGGTGGGGTGGGGATGCAAAGTTGGGGATGGGAGGGAACCGGTGGTCACCCAGAAGTGTCAGCATTGTGTTTCAGTCGCCCTTTTCATGCGTCGACATGCCGCAGCCACCGTCTTCAGTAGATACCTTTTCATGCTGTTTGTGCCAGTTTCTGGCTCGGCCGTGTCTGAAAAGGTCTTTGATCATTGCACCAACCCGTTACCAAATGAATGAATAAATAAATAAAATGAAGCCACTTTAGACACAAAAGCCTACCTGGATCCACAGAAGACATCTGCAGAGCCAAGGCTGCCTTCATATTCTTAAGCAAAGACTGGAAGGAGAGAACCTCCACAGGATTTCCAGCTGGTAATGAGGGCTTACCATCCAAGCTGTAAACGAGTCCTCATCACCTTCTTCAAAAATAATAAGGTCCAGGTCAGATAAATCCTTCCTACTCTACTCTAAGTCACCCTCAGGGGCATTAGCAGCCCCTAATAGCCGCTGTCTGGTCTCGGAAGAGGATAAACAGAAGACTTCGAACAGGCACCAAGCCCAGCAGTGCAGAACCTGGCGAGGACCTGGCGCCATGTCCGCACCGCTGAACCTGGCGCTGACTTCGTGAGGGGTTGAGCCGGTCACTACAGAGCCCAAAGAGCCAACCAAGACCTGGAAGAAAGAGAAGGGAGGGGTACGACACCTGTGCTGGCCCCTGTGAGGAAACAGAATGAGGGGGAAGGCACGTGGAACTGGTACTGGTGGCACTGCCAAGGAGGGAAATTTTGTTGCCGGCACCAAATGCTCTACCTGTCCCGAAGGACCTAACCAAGGCTTCTAAGTCCGAAGGCTCTGGAACTGGATCTGCCGGAAGGGGCAGATGAGACAGACACTGTACCATTGCTCCATAAGAGCAGCCCAGTGATGAAACTGCCCATAGGAAACCCCACAAGAGAACAGAGAGAGGCTCCAGTATAGAGAGTCAAAGCAGTCATGAGCGGAAGCCATCGGGGGAACCGGACAGAGCCAGAGACAGCCTACCGCTTCCGAGCACCGAAGACTTCTTAGCAGATGTACCAGAGGGCGACCTTGAGTGATACCATTTCTTCCTCTTATGATGGGAAGAGGAAGAACTTGAGGCAGAGCAGTTCCAGGTCCCCGATCTGGATTGGAAACAAGCCCACTTATGTTTGTGTTTACGGGAAGATTGTCCTTCCTCCCAAACACCAGACTGCCTGTGGTCGGACTCTCCTTCCAGAGACGGCAGCAGACTGGACACAACCCTGCTGCCAGAGTAGCCTTCTAACGGAGAACCCCTACCATCACCATCCATGGTCAACTCCTTCAACTGGCAGAGTTGAGAGGAAAATAACATTTCTTCTTTTTTTTAATAATAAACAGTAATACTAAGTCAAACCATAACTGAACGACTAGATACTGCTGTTGTGTAGATGTGAAGATTTGACTTCTGGCAGGAGAGCAAATTCATCACTGAAGCGCAACAGATGGCGGGAGAAAAGGAACTGAGGTGGTTAGAGGGTAGACGCTGAGGTAGCCTACACAGGGCTAGCTAGTCTCAGTAGTGCCACAAGATGTGCAGTCCTCTACCTTGGTGCCGGCTCTCCTGAAGATTCTTAGGCCCCACAGGGTCCCAGTGCCTCTGGCTTGTAACCCAGCAGTATGAATAAATGGTTAAGACAATTAGTCTAGGAAGATTCTCTGGTTCTTTTGGGGACCAGGAAGAACCTAGAGTAAAATTCCCCATTCCTTTGGCACCTGGACACTGGCTCGATGGCCTTTTTCCGCAGAAGTGACTGTACCTCCTCCCGAAGGTCAGTCAGATGGGCAGGGGTATAGATGGTGGGTACTGGAGGAGTCTCTGGAGGCATCTCTACAAGTTCTAGAGTGTGACCCCTCTCTATAATCTGAAAAATCCATGCATCTGAAGTGATGGTTCTCCAGTAATTGAGATGGAGGGAGAACCAACCTCCGACCACCACCTCTTAGTCGGGGACTGACAAGGAGTCAAATTGAGGCAGATCCAGCCACTGGGGCTGATCCACCACCCCTAGGATGCTTTGCTGCAGTGCTGGAGAAGGGGGTAGGCAAAATGGAGGAGGCCTTTCTCTTATCCCAAGGACCGGAGGCTGCTCCAGACTTGTGGGACACCTTGCGAAATGGAGGACGCTGTTCGCTCCTAGGCCGTGGATGGTAGAGGGAGTGGACAGATCTGATAAACCTGTCAGAAGCATGCAGGTCATTGATGATGTCCTGAACTTCTGGCCCAAATAACTCAGAGCCACTGAAGGGGGGCACTGAGCACCTTCTGCTGGACATCTGCAGTAAAACCTGAGACCTTCAGTCAGGAGTGCCTCACAAAGGCAAATGCCTTTGCAGCAGCCCTGGCACCAGTATCAGAGATATCATACAAGGCTAGGGTTGCCACCTTTGAATGAAGCAAAACCAGATCCTAAGCTCTGCCTCTAGCCCCACCCCTCTTCATGACTCATCATGCATTGTTTCTCCTAAAAACCTATTTGTCATATCAATAAAAGACAAGGCTTAAAGCAACAGTACAACACAAATGTTAAGATACTGTACCTGTTTAAGTTACCTTACTAGATTCTTCCTAATTATTTATTTATTTATGTATTTATTGACATTGGTTTATCAGATAAACACACAGAGATAAAAGAAAGCTCTGACAGATATAAAAATGTTTACCAGCAAATGAAAGTGGAAGACAATTAGCTCTGTTACTGTTACAAAATGTGGGGGCAGCTTTGCTGCTATGCCACTTAAGATGCAGGAAAATGATTTAGGTTAAATAAGTGCTAATGGTGTTAATGGCCATAATTTACACCTCCCAGTTTGACTGCTTTCACAAACAAAGGCTATACTGACAACAGAACTAGTCTGTAACCTGGACATGCTGCTGAAACTATGCATGACACAACAAAATCTGTTTCAAAGGTGTGTGAGCACTCAAAATGGCTCAAAAACCTGACCAGCACAGAGCAAAACCGGATTACCTGATAGGTACTTGAAAACCTGATCACCAGGTAAAAACCTGACAGGTGGCAACCTATACAAGGCCCTGATGAGATGCTTGCTAATATCCGCAGCATTCTGCATGCATTTAAGAACCTCCTGTTTCGGAGCACTCTGGGAGGGCCTGGGCAGCCGCCTGCCCTTCTGCCTTAGGAGGCAGTATAGCACAGTGGGTTAAGGCTCTGAGTTGCAAACCTAGAGACCTGGGTTTGAACCTACAGCCCCACTTGCACACTGTATGACTCTGAGCACGTCACTTAACTTACTTGTGCTCCCAGGTTGCACCTGTAAACAATCTTTCAGATTAGTGTCTCTCTCCTGGTAAAAAAGAAAAAATTACTCACCTTAGTAATTGCTTTTCTTCTCATGGAGTCTTGCTATATTATAACAATAGCAGTCAGCCACTGCAGCTGAACTGCCCCGGAGAGGAAGGAGTTAACTCAGAAGATCTGAGTTCTACAGCGCAGTGCATGCCGTGCCTAAAGTTTCTATCTGGCAAGTTTCAAATGAAACTGTCAGATCTTTACGAAGCTAACATCAAAGGACGGAAAGTCTGTGGAAAAACTACACTCAGCCCATGGCTACCTACTAGTAGTAATAACAACAATATAAAGAACAAAGAAACACTCAGAGCCATAATAACAAAAATTGATGGTATTATGGTTCGTTTCACCCCTGACAAGCACATATGAACCCCCTTCCCCAAAGACTCAAGTCCAGGAAGGGGCAATATAAATAACCTAAATGAAACAATCTAGATCCCTAACCCAAAGGAAAAGAGGGTAAGGGAAAAACTACAATGATGACACAGTGCTTGCACCAATTAGCCACCCCTACCCAAGTAGAAGTTCTGAGAGGGGTAGGAGGGAGGGTGGTTATAATATAGCAAGACTCCATGAGAAGAAAAGCAATTACTAAGGTGAGTAATTTTTCTTCAAACACCATGAAGTCTTGCTATATTATAACAATAGCAGATTACATAGCAGTACCTCCATGGAGGAGGGTCAGAACCTACTTAGGAAATAGGCTCTGAAGCACAGCTGTGCCAAATCGAGCATCTCCTGGACTGGACATCCAGGGAATAATGCTTGGTAAAGGTGTGAACTGTCTTCCAGGTAGCAGCTTGACAAATCTCCAGAATGGGGATGTCTCTAGCAGCGCTAGAGGCGCTGCTACCCTGTTAGGTGGGCCCCTCAATCCTGGGGGGTACTCTGCAGTTTCTGATAACAGAATTGGATACAGAAACAATCCACCTTGCAATTGTTCTCTTAATGGCAGGTTTCCCTTTGCCAACCTCGCCATAGGTAAGAAAGAGTTGGAGGATTCGAACCTATGACCTCTGGTGCGCTCTAAATAGTAGCTTAAGGCTCTTTTGACATCCAAGCTGTGCAGTCTCCTCTCACCTGAGGAAGAATGCTCAGTGAAAAATACTGGGAGAGAGATAGATTGATTCAGGTGGAAATCAGAAACCACCTTAGGCAAAAACTTTCTATTAGTCCTAAGGACTACCTTATCTCTGTGGAAAGAGATAAAATCTTCTTCCACTGACAGGGCCTGTAGCTCACTTATGCGCCTGGCAGAGGTGATAGCTACTAGAAAACGGTTTTCCGTTAAATACTTGAGCCTGCAGAAGACAGAGGCTCAAAGGGGGGTGCATTAACTGAGTAATGCAATATTCAGGTCCCAGGCGGGAGCTGGTTCCCGAAAAGGAGGGTTAGTATGAAGTAACCCTTTAAAAAACTTGGAGAACACCGGGTGAGAAGAAAGGGAGGCAGGCTTCCCTGCTGACACAAAAGCAGAGACAGCTGCCAGATGAACCTTCAGGGTAGCTGGTCTAAGGCCTAGGGAATTCAGATGGACCAAATAGTCCAGTAGAATGGGAAGATCAGCAGATTCTGGGATAATCTGCCTCTCAGAGCACCAGATGGAAAACCTCTTCCACTTAGAATTATAAGTGGCCTAGTGGAAAGGCTTCCTTGAAGCCTTTAAAATATCCATGACACCTTGAGAAAGGTGTAAGTCAGCAAATTCTAGCTCCTCAAGAGCCAAGCCTTGGTCGGGGGATTTGAGGTCCGGATACCACACTCTCCCCTGTGCACAGGCCAGTAAGTCGTGGACTCTGGGCAGGCTCAGGGCAGGGTGGACTGCCAAGGACAGGAGCAGAGGGTACCAGGGCTGTCTGGCCCAATCTGGGGCAATCAGAATCACTCTGCAAGGTTGAGATCTGATTTTACTAGTACCCTGAAAAGGAGAGGAAAGGGGAAAGGCATACAGGAACTTCCTTCCAGTCCAACAGAAAGGCGTTCAGAGGACTGAGCCCAGAACTGGAGGCCTGCAACAGAAAAGAGGAAGTTGGTGGTTGTCTGGGGCTGCGAAAGATCTATCTGAGGAGTGCCCCATCTGGCAAAGACAGACCCCAGCACTTGTGGATTCAGAGCCCATTCGTGATGGCCCTGGAGAAATTCTGCTGAGGGCGCCCGGACATTGTCCTTCCTGGGAGATGAACCGCTATCAGGAGGTGTTCAGGAGTAAGCCAGAGACCACAACTTCATTGCTTCGGTGCACAAGGCTGAAGACCGAGTGCCCCCTTGCTTGTTGATGTACCACATTGTGGTGGTATTGTCTGTCCTGACTTGAACCACTTTGTTCTGGACAGAATCTGAAAACACCCGAAGAGCTAAAAAGACAGCTCTGAGTTCCAAAAGATTGATGTGGAGCAGAGACTCCTGAGGAGACCATACCCCCTGAGTGGCAAGGTCGTCCAGGTGAGCCCCCCACCCTAACAGGGAGGCATCCGTGGTGAGGGTGAGGGAGTGAGAAATGGGAATGAAGGGAACCCCCTGTCTTAAATTGCTCTGGACCTGCCACCAGTGGAGGGCTAGGATCAGAGTTTGAGTAACTGGGACCAACTTGGTAAGGGGGTCCTTCCTTTGAGACCAATAGGCCCTCAAATGGAACTGAATGTCCCTCATCTGGAATCTTGCTCCCTGCACGACAGCTGTGGAAGCAGCCATGTGCCCGAGGAGCTGCAGAAAATGCCTTGCTGGTCGAGAGACCCGCAGGGTAAAGGAGGATGCCAGGGCAATGAGTCTGTCCACCCTTTCCGAGGGAAGAAAAGCCCTGGCTAACCTTATGTTCAATTCTGCGCCTATGAAAGTTAGGACCTGAACTGGTTCCAGAACTGACTTTGGTAGTTTAGCAGGAATCCCAGGAAGTGAGAAGCTGCTGGGTGACTTGCAAGTGGGATTTCACCTGACCTGGAGACTGACCCACAATGAGCCAGTCGTCCAGGTAGGGAAACACAGCAACCCCTGCCTTCTTAAGTGAGCCACTATACAGTGAGACATTTTGTGAATACCTTTGGCGCAGAGGTAAGGTCAAGGGCATTGCCCTGAACTGGTAGTGGCCTGAGGGCAGTTCGAACCTGAGGTACTTTCGTGAGAAGGCCTGATCAGAACATGAAAATAGGCATCCTTGAGGTCCAGGGAAGCTAGCCAGTCCCCTGGCCTTAGGGAAGGCAATATCATTGCCAGAGTCAACATTTTGGACTTTGGTTTCAACAGATGCTTGTTCAAGTATCTTAAATCTAGAATAGCCACCATTCTCCTGTCTTTGGGGTAAGAAAGTATCTTGAATAAAGCCCCTTGCCCTGATGGCAAGGAGGAACCCTTCCACTGCTTTGCAGTCCAGCAGAGCAGAAACCTCTGCTTCCAAAGCAAGGGCTTCTGAAGGATTTGCAGGTGGAAAATGCCTGGCTCTCATCTTGGAAAGTGTTTGAAGCTGAGAACAGACCCTGGCCTATTACCTCCAGAACCCATCTGTCCGTAGTTAGGGACAGCCAGTTCCGGCTGAAATAGGCCAACCTGCCCCACTGGTACAGGAGAATCGGCCCTGGACACCCCATCAGGGTGCCTGCTTAGCAGCAGCCTTAGGCTGAGGGAGGGGACGGCCCACGGTGCCAATGCCCACCCCTTCCTCTGAAGAAACCCTCTGCAGACAGCAGAGGAGGCTTGAAATTGGTAAAGGCCTGAAAAGGGCCTGCCCCTACCTCTGGGAGCATGCCTTTGTGGCATGGCATGCTTCTCCTTAGCCTGGCACTTTGTAGGTAGTTCTGTATTCATCCATCTTTTCATATAGTTTTCTGTTTGCTCCCCAAAAGAGAATTTCCCACTACAGGAAAATCCATAGCCTTTGACTGGGTATCTTGGGACAGATTAGTGCATCTGAGCCATGCCAACCCACGGAAGCTACAGAAGTGGCCATGACCCTAGAAGAAACATCATTAACATCAACAGCAGCATGAAATTGAACTTAGAGGCTTCAATGCCATCAGCAGCCACCTGTTCAACTCACTAGCCAGCTGGCCATGGGCCTGCTTGGCTAACTGCAATACTGTGTCCCACCTAGATTTCTGATATCTAGCTACATAAGCCATATAATTTGCCTGCCTGAGTCCCAAAGAAGCTGCCATATACTGTTTCTTCGCCATGGCATCAGTCTTCCTGGAATCCTTATCAGGAGGATGTGAGGCCAGAGGAATATTAGCCTTGTCACAGGCTGCAGCTTGTACCACACCTACATGACTACACTGCTCAGTAAGGAAGTCTGTATCCGAGCCTGACAAAGTATACCTTCTGTCCATTTTTATCTACAGGAGGGACAGAATGAGATTTTTAAATCTTTGTTGTTTGCTTCCTAAATGACTTATGCAAAGGAATAGACAACCTCCTAGACTCTGGAATATCCATCATTTCCACATAATCAGGCTCTTCTTGCTCATCCACAGCCCTCTAAAGGAAGCTGGAGGGTTTCTGCAACCTTTGTAAAAAATAAAGAAAGAAGGGACTCAGACAGAATAGGAGGAGATTCTAAAGGTCTGTCTGGAGAAATGTCCGTTCAATGGGCACGTCCAGACCCCCAGCCACACATATATTGATCAAATTCCTCCTCCCTCCTGTGGTTCATAAAAATCCTCAACTTCAAAATCCTGAACCACTGGGACTGAAACGAACCAACCTTTACCAGCTGTTGGTGGTTCTACAGATCCCTGAGACAGTGACTGGACAATCTGAATGGCTTTAGCTATCTCTGCAGCAGTTGGAGACACAATTTTGGACTCCAGACCTACTGATTTCCTTGTCTTTTACTTGGGACTGGTTCCTCTGAACCAGCCTTCCTTTGCCCGAGGAAGTCTCGCCCTGGTCAGAGGGCACTCCTCTGGTCCAGTGGGTACTGGACCGGCTGGCCATCCGGTCAGCGGACTTTTGGCCTTCTGCCCCTGAGCCGGCCCAATCTCTTCTCCAGGGTGGCTGCAGGGAAATTTTTACACACCTGGCAGTCTGACAGGAGGTGGTCAGCCCTCAGACAATAAACACAAGTGGTGTGTGGGTCAGCCTTGGCAAAGGCGCCCCACAGACATCACAGTGTTGAAACCCAGTGGGCCCGGTTTTCTTTTGGGTTTCTCAGACATAATGCCAGCCTAACCAAAACCTGCCCTTTTGATGGCAGTGCCAGGCAAGACACCCTTATCGGTTCCTAACCGTGTCACGGGTATTTGAAAAAAACATTATAATTCCGTTTTTTTTAGAACCGATAAGAACCGGGAACCGCACTCTAAAACCCACTGTACACTTTTAAAATGCAGACAAAAACCAACCGATTGGTTCAAAACTGAACTGATAATTAATTTTCCACACAGACTTAAATTTTAGTACTTACGGTTACCAGATAGAGCTTTAAAACCGAAATGCGGTAAAATAATAACTTTGCCGGTTCAAATGAACTCAAAATACCGCTTGAACCGAGAATGAACCAGCTGAAGGAGCTGATCTCCGGAGCGACTGTTCAGTGAAGCGAGAAGAATCTGACAGTTTCATTTGAAACTGCCAGATACAGCTTTGAGCACAGCGCCTCGCGGCTGTAGAACTCTAGATCTTCTGGAGTTAACTCCTTCCTCTCCGGGCAGTTCAGCTGCAGTGGCTGACTGCTATTGTTATAATATAGCAAGACTTCATGGTGTTTGAAAAGAAAAAATACATATATATCTTTAAAACAATGTTCCCTTTCCCTTAACATAAAAACATACACTTTGACGGCAGATAAGGACCGCTTGGCCCACCTAGTCTGCCCATTTCCCTACAGGATAAGCTGCAGATCCTAGTTAACCAACAGACTATTTCTTCCTACCCATGACAAGAATTGCCCTATGTCTGTCCCATGCATTCTTGAATTCTCCCCCAGTTTTAGACCCACAACCTCCTCAGGAAGGCTGTTCCATGCATCCACCACCTCTCTGTGAAAAATACTTCTCACATTGCCCCGAGCCGTCCCCTCTATCTTCAAATTGTGTCCCTTGTTCTTGCACATCTCTTTTCTGAAATATGTTACCCTCTTGGAATTTGTTGATTCCACTGAGGTACTAAAAGTTTTATCATGCCCCCCTTTTTTCTTCAAGGGTATACATATTAAGCTCCTTTAGTCCTTCCAGACAATATTCTGCTATTTAACCATCGTGAGAGGTAATAAGCAATCCACAGCCACAAGGTAAAGGAGGCAAATAACTTCCTACCCCAAAAGTCAATCCACCTAGATTCCTGTCGGGGTGAGGTAGCGGAGGTGCTTAGGTACCTTGGATCTGTCAAGCTGCTTTAATCATCACAGAATTGGTCTTAGTTTGGGCAGCATAGTAAGGCAGGTCCTGGGGGGCACGATACAATTTATCTGCCTTGCAGGGACTATATCACGCCTGCCAGGCAGCAGTAGTGGTGGCATTCCTCAAGGCTAAGAGGATAGGAGGAATGACTTTAGGAGGAGATTCTGGGATTTCCAGAAAGTCCACCACTTCCCGCCTGGTGGCATCCTCTTCCTCAGTATGGAAGCCCATGGCTGAGGACAGCTGCTTCATAACATTAAAGAAAGTAGGGTCCTCTGGAGGAGACCTGAGAGTATGCTTGACAGAGTCCTCACTCACTGAAGAGCCAGTGGACCTGTCAGAGGAAAGCGGTTCCTCCTCTTCCTCAAGCAGGATGGTACTCCCCCTCGATGTCGACCTGCTCCAACTCGAGGTCGGACAAACAAGAGACCAACGACAGTCCACAGGGAACCGCCTGAGTAGACTGAAGTGCGTTGACAGCATAGGGGATCCAAGCCTGTAAGCTCCCAGTTGGTGGACCAGGACTGTAGTGAACTTGGCCAGAATATAACAGAGGTCGATGACAGGAGACTAGTGCATCAATGGAGGAGGGATCACTGGCACAGGATGCAACGACCCGTCCATTGGGGCCTGGGAGCCTGAAGAGCCCAATGGCTGTGGGTCTGGAGAGGTATCAGGCTGCGGACAGAGGGGGCTGGTGTCGATGAGCCAAGTGTTGACAAACTGGGGGCCGACAACCGGCTGTCCTGAGAGGGAGGCAGCGGTCCTGTCATTATGGGCATGTGAGGAGCGGAAGTCTGGACAGCTACAGGCATCAGTGCGGCTGCAACTGGCAGAGTACCCTGTAAGAGGAAGAAGAAGCCATCAGGGAACAGGAACACCACTGGGGAAGCGATCCCATTCTCAGTCTTTCTTGTGCCCCCCGAGGACTTGTCTTGGGCCTTTGCAACCTGGGAGCTCGACAAATCCGACAGTGACTGGGAAGAAGGGACCCTGCTCAGAACTGGCTACCTGTTTTCCCATTAATAATTGTTTCAGAGCCTTTTGTGTTGTCCAAGGGTGGTTGGATTAAATTTCTGGCAGAGCTCACAGTCAGAGACGTCATGGTCAGCCCCAAGACAGCAGACACTGTGGAAATGGTTGTCTGAACAGACAGTCTTGTTTCCGCAGTGGCAGCGATGGAAGACAGAAGTGCAAGGATTAACTCTCAACATAAACAAGATAAAGGAATCTTTTATGAAAAAAAGAGATTCTAAAAGACAGTAAAATAAAAGTCGGAAATGAAAATGGCACAAAACTGCGTTGGAGCTTCCATGGAGATCCATGCGAACAGAGTCGATGGCGGGAAAGAACTCAGGAGGAAGCAGGGCCGCTCATGCCTTTATAGGGTTGGTGACCTCAGCAGGTGACAGTGGCGAGGGTGGCCCCAGTGGTACTGCTGAAAATCATCCACGTGGATCCTGCTTCACTGACGGTGAAGTTCCATATGTGTGACCTGATGACTGAGATGCCCCCGAAGAAGATCCCTGGTTGCCAGTGTTGTGATGGGCAGTGCTGCTGCTGTGCTGACTGGCTAGCCACAAACATAGTTGGTTTAAGAATTTAGGCATCAAATGCCAACTGGACAGTAAAGTGGCATTAGGTCTTACCAGTGTAGATGGAAGCTTCTCTGGCAGCTACAGGCATGTTGGAGGTGTTGGCTACCAGAGATGTTCTCTTCATGATGCTTTCACCTTCCCATCAACCTCCATGGTCAGCTACAGAAACAAATACGCAGGTCAATGAGCGCCAACCTCATCACATTTTAATGCAGCAGAACTTGCATATCATACAGCCTCTATACACAACTGTGTTTTCCAATACAGTCTCTGTACAATGCTGCGTCTTCTCTGTTACAGTACAAAGCTCCCACCTCCCAAAAATCTGCTATCAGCGCAAGGCGCTTCTAGAAGGCTAGTCATTAACTCCCATTAACGGTGCCCATCACTTTGACTTCAATGTTCACCTTACTACAAGATGTTTAACAAGTTCAGATGGTAGGAAACCTCTTGCTTTGCCTTGTGCCTCACAATGCAGCTAAGCACTCATAAATATCCCATGAGAACACACTACTTGTGCTGTATTACTCCTTAAGGAATCCCGTCCCAATACACAGAGGCATCGGAGCAGAGGCAAACTGGGAGGTCAAGATGCACACACACAAAAAAAAAAAAGAAAAATCTCCTACAAAAGATAATATCAAACTAAGTGCACTATGAAGTAGCTATGAGGTGGCTAGAAAATTATGTAGCATTGAATGTAGTTACTGTATACAGACCCATTCAATGCAGATCATCACAAAGACCTTAACAAATAATAGAAACTTTACGGGCAGGACAAAGACTACGAGTCCATGAAGTCTGCTCTGGGTCTAACTTAATATCAGTGTGATGAACAGAACTGTAAGCTGAAAACATAACTCTGGTATTGTTTGCATCCATCCTACCTGTACCAGCTTGTTTGTATCTATGTCTTAATTTACTGTTATACTTATGTGCTGTACTGCTATACTGTGTATTTTGGTTTGTCTTACTGTGACAAGGTACCTTTGTAAATGAGCCTATGGCTCAAAGGTTTTCCAAACTGCTGTTTAAATAAAATAAAATAAATAAAAATAAAATAAAAAGAAAGTGTCCAATGCTGACTTTAACAAGCATTTGTCAATGCCGAATGTTTGCATGCTGGCATTGGCATTGGTAGTGTAGAAGTTACAGAGCTGCATAATAGGAATGGCAGTGAAGTACTGAACTGAAGCCAACCCCACCACCACCCTGCAGAGTGCGACAGGCATTGGGGTGTGCCTTTGGGTCGTCAGGCATAATGGCCACACCATTTCACCATACCCTACCCTGCAGACACTGACAAATGTCACGGTGTGCCTTGGGGTGTTTGGTCCTTATGCACACCCCATTCCATCAGGAAATACGGTGAGATGGGTGCGGTATAGGAGAATGAGGTGAACTCTGGAGCCAAAGAGTCCAAGGCTTACCTCAATGCCTCTCACTGGCTGCAGGGTGTGGAATGGTATGAGCATTACAGGCAAGAATCGTAAGTCACACCCCTGAAACCAGTCATTCTCTACAGGGTGGGGCGATATGGTTGAAACCCTAACACCTCAGGCATTAGTTGGTATTTTCACCCAAATTTTCAGCATGTTTTTTTTTTGTGACCCCTCACTCATGAACAGTGGCAATATCAGTTTGTTAGCTAAAGCTGCTTATGCACAGCAACTACGGCATTTAGCACCACAGGTGCAAAACACATTCGAACAGGTTGTGAAAATGACAGCTGTACTGTTCATGGGAGGTGTAAAAATAGCAATGTTGCAAATCTGCAGTAAAACATAAAAACTGGTGAAGTCATGAGCTGCAGATAGAAACTGTGCAACGCACACCTGTAATGTAATTAGTTTGGGATTTTTTACAGCAGATTGTCAACACAGGCATTTTGGGACCTCCGATCATGAACAGTGTCACGGTGATTTTCTTTATCTGTCCCGAACAATGATTTCCCACAGCGACCACGCATCTCTGCACTGAAAGTGTGAAAACATTTCGGCCATGTTGTGAAAAATGACAGCTGTACTGTTCATAAGGAAGTGTGGAAAATGCCACTGGTGAAAACTAGACTGAAAACTGACGAATGCTCACTTGTAACACAGTCATTTTATGGACTTTTGTCACGAATTTTCAACATAGCCATTTTAAGACCTCTGTGCATGAACAGTGTAACTGTGATTTTCTTAATCTGTCCCAAACATTGCTTTCACACCCGATTGCACCATTGTGCGCTACATGTGAGGAGCATTTTGGGCGACATGTGAAAAATGGCAGCTGTACTGTTCATAAGGAAGTGTAATAAAATGGCAATGTTGAAAATCTGGTGAAATATTGAAAATTACATACCTACGAGCGCATGGAATGCGCAACGCACGCCAGAAACAGTCATTTTAGGAATTTTTCACCAAATTTTCAACATAGACATTTTAAGACCTCTGCTCATGAACACTGTCACTGTGATTTTCTTAATGTGTCCCATACATTGATTTCGCACACCAACTGCGCCATTCTGCGCTACATGGGCGGAAAATGAAAATTCACGTACCTACTGTAATTCTGATCTTTCTGTGTATCTTCACCATTCATCACAGATGGGTACTGGCTGGAGTTCAGGACCCAGCGAGCCTTTTTTTAAAGGGTAGGCAAGCCGACGCAGCATCAGCGCCGCCTCGGGCCCGACGCATCAGCGTGGCGCCGAGGGCTGGCCAAGAAGGCAGGCCGACCGCCTGCCTACCAGTTCTGAGTCGCCGGAGAGGTAAGAGGAAGGGATGGAGGGTGGGACAAGAGAGTCCAAGGGACAGAAAAAGAAAGGAAAAGCTGAACGAAAAGGAGAAATAACGACTGAGAGGACAGCAGAGAAGAAGATGAGACTAGGGGGGATTGGGTAGGGGCCCCAATCTCCTGAGCCCAGCGGAGGAAGGAGGGAGAGATTTAGGAGAGGTGAGAGGTAACAAGGTGTCAAACACCCTTGTCCATCACCAGATTTGTATAGGAACTGCAAGGAGTAGCAAAGCTCTCTGCCAGAATTCAAGGCACAGAATAACTGGCAAATACCCCAGAAGCAGAGTCGGCTACTCTGGAGAAGGACAGGGTAGAGGGACTTAATACTCTCTCAGGAAAGATGTTTGGTGAAAAAAAAGGAGTTTTTTTTTTTTTTTAAGAACAGTTGGATGGAAACCAGAAGGAGAACAGGAGGAGGGCAACTACCAACTCCCACCCCATCGGGGTGGAGACATGTAGTAGAGAAGGAGTGCCAGCTTCGAGCTGTACTCTTTAAAGGAGAATACCTCTGTGTGTCCCTGCTTTACCCGCTCCAAAAAGGAGACTGGGAGTCACAGAGGAGGGGACCCAGAGACTGAGGCCCCAGGGGATGGTGGGAGTGGTTGTGATGAATGGAGAAGATGCAAGAAAGATCCAGAATTACGGTAGGTATGTATTTCATCTTATCTTCAATCTCACCATTCATCACAGATGGTGAGTACCAAGCCCCGAAGGGAGTTGATTAATTACACCCTAAGGGACAGAGTCCCTTAGCCCTCAGTGGGTGACACACTAAGGAGGGAACCTTCCGGGCCTGAGGAGACCCGAGTGGGGAGGCGAGACGGGTCCCCGGAGAGAAGGAAGCTGCCCGACAATTGCCCTCTAGCCCTCGGGAGAAGAGGTAGGTTCCCTGGTGGGCGGAGCAAATCACCCTACGCCGGGAAAAGGGTGACAACCGGGAAAGACAAAGCCACGCCGATCTCCTCGTGCAGATCGCTGTCCCTACGACCCTGGTAGCTACCTCGTTGGCGTCATAAGATGCCCTCACTTGGTGCCTTGCTAGCTCCAGGCCATGTGCAGAGAGCACGATGGCTTGTCTGGTTTGCTCCGAGTCAGGCAAAGCAGCTAGGATCTGACCTAGAGCGGACCACAAGAACCTGTTGTAGGCTGCATAGTGGGCCTGGTGAGCGGAAATAGAAAGGAGCAACCGTGCGAGTAGAAGGTCCTCCTCCCAAAAATCAAAATCCGAGGAGTCTTGATCCGGGGCCAGTCACGGTGGAGGGCGTGAAGCCCATCAGGGGTGTCCAGGTGGTGCTAACCGGATCATGGATGAGGCATAGAACCTGGAGACTCTGGGGAGTGCAATACCTCTGGCTGAGGTCCCTAGGGGAGGGACTCGTGAGAAGGGCCTCTGCCAGAAATGCAAGGACGCCTCCAAAGGGAGAGGCCAGGGCGGCACCACAAGGGTGGCCCGCCAAAATCGCCTAAAAGGCGTGCGCCTGCATGCTCAGGATTGACACAGACAGGGAGAAAGGTGCAGGTCCTCCAGCATCCTCACGAGGAAGCGCTGGTACTCTGAGAGATCAGCGGCCGGAGAGATATGGACAGAGGGTTCCTCTCCCCCAGAAGAGGGGGATGAGGAGCTGGAGGTCACCATACTTTCGAGGGTGGCTGCACGGGGAGGTTGAAAAACCTGGCTGTCCATAGCCCTAACATAGGCAGGGAACCGAGCAGCCACCGCTCTGAACTGCTCCCAGGTGAGAGGGCCACTAGGACCAAGAATGCCTGGGAGCGCTGGAGAATGTGGCAGAGGGATAGGGGCAGAGCTGAGAAAGGAAGTCGGCTGACCTCCGCCAGGGCTAGGGAGCGGACCATGAGCACCCGAGGAGGGTGTCGCGGAAGACTCCACAGCCGACAGCTGTACAACCACATTGGCACTGCCTTGGCTGCACCCAGAAGAATCCCCCCAGTGAGGCGATCGGGGCCGTAAAAGTCCAGAAGGACGGTCCCCTGCCTCTAAAGAATGGGACCCCCTCAAGGAACCGGAAGGGGAGGGATGGAAGTCCGCACTTCGGCTTCGCCCAGGGCCCGGGTGGACCCCAGAGAAAGGCCGACGCACCGACCCCACACCCCTCGACCCCTCAGAGTCCGAGAGGGTCCTCCTCCTCGAGAGGGCCAGCCTAGGTAGCTGACAGCTCTGGGCCGCCCCCGAAGGGGAGACCCAAGGAACAGCACCCTCCCCTCCTGCAGGCGTCTGGATGGGTCCCAAAGTTGGGCGATCAAGACACACTACTGGAGGGGGTACCACCACCGAGGGGTCAGAGAAACCCCCAAGGCCAGGTTGCAGAGCAATAGTGGCACGCACCACTGCCTGCTGGTCAGCACCACTGACCCTAACCTCGGGGACTACCTGACGCTCCTCAGTAGGGGGCCGACTATGACCCATCGACGACACTGGGTCGCCTCCTCCACAGACAACCCCGAAGAGTGTGACTGCTCGCCTGACTCGAGCCGACTCCGGAGAAGTAGAGTCCGAGGCTCTGAGCCAAACAGTAGGAGAGCGGGCGAAAACGACTTTGCCAGAGGGCCCGCAGCCAGAGCAGTGCCGAGGTGGCACCGTGCCCTCCGCAGCCCCGCGGCGGGCTCACAGAAGGCGAGGGCAACTCAGGCCAAGGTCCAGGGCCAGCAGCCAGCCATAGCGGCTAAGTCCGCTAGTACCGGGCGGTACCAGGGACAGAGACGGCGCCGACGGCAGCCCTAGCAACAACCTCGGCGCCGACAACACCGCCAGGCCCCTCGGTGCCGCTTGCGGCGCCGACGGCCCCGAGGGCAGACTCGGCGCCGAACGTGACACCGACCGGCCCCTCGGCGCCACGAGTGGCACCGAGAGTACCTACGGCGTCGAGGACGGCACCGACTGCCGAAGGCGCCGAACCACGCAGGCACGGCGCCGTGCCCAACCTCGGCACCGTCATGGCAAAAGACGCAGGGTCCTGCCCCACGGCGCCGCGAACGGCGTCGACAGGGCCCACGGCGCTGAGCCAGCCCCGATGAAGGCGCCGACAGGTCCCTCGCGCCAACCGATGGCGTCAACCCGGGCCTTCCGAGCCACGGGAGCGACACCGGGGGAGCCTTCACCCTCGAAGGGGTGATTGCCGTGGCGGCGCCTCCCGCCCAATCCCGGGAGGAAGCGGGACGGGCCTCCTGCACCGCGGGAGGAGCCTCGGCAATGGCCAGGCTACAGGTAGCCAAGGCTCCCTCCTCCTTGGTCCGTGTAGAACCGGGAGGGGACCCGGAGGAAAGGCCGAGAGAGCCGCGGTTGTCCGGACGAAAGTAACCCTACCTCGAAAGTCGCCAGAGCTCGCCCCACTTTCCACGCCGCTAGTTCGCGAGGACGCCAAGCGGTCCATGGAGAAGCAGGTGTCGCACTGAATCCATGTCGTGAAGCGGGCCAAGACACGCGAGACACCGGGTCATACTGGTCGGTAACGGAATATTTTAGGCCACACGGGCACAGACGCATGGGGGGCTGACCCGTTTTAGAAAACTTTTTGCCCTCCGACTGAGACATAACCTACGGAGAAAAAAACACCACAAAACAGACTCGACGTCACAGAATTTGAAATGAAAGGAAAGATCTTACCGGCGACGTCGAGAGGAGGCAGAACCAGAACCGGCAGGCGACCGACAGACTGAACGTCAAAAACGAAAACAGGCTTGAAGGCCCAACAACTGGAACAAGCTTCCCACGAGGCGACCTCGACGGCAGGAGACGAAGAACTGGTAGGCAGGCGGAGTCGACGCAGCCTAACGGCCAACCCTCGAGCGCCACGCAGTACGTTGGTTCGAGGGTGGCGCCGATGCGCGCCGGCTCCGCCTACCTTTTAAAAAAGCTCCCGTGGGTCCTGAACTCCGCCAGTACCCATCTGTGATGAATGGTGAAGACTGACACAGATAACATCACGTTTTGGGCAAGATGTGAAAAATGACAGCTGTACTGCTCATAAGGAGGTGTGGTAAAATGGCAATGTTGAAAATCTGGAGTGAAAATATTGAAATTTCGCAAACTTACGAGCGTGCGTAGGAACTTTAGGATTTTTCCACCAAATTTTCAACATAGGCTTTTGAGAGCCCACCTCATCAACAGTGGCAGTGTCAGCTACTTGGTCCCGAAGGTGATTTCGGCAGTGATTGCGAAATCACCCTTCAGGCCCGATAACACAATGACAGTGAGAGCATTCATGAGAAGAGGTCCCAAAACCCCATGTTGAAAATTTGGTGCAAAAATTCCAAAAATGCCTGAGATATGCAGCAAAGTTGAAAAACCCTATCTATCCCATTATACAGCTTACCAGCATTTCCTCAGTTCTGATCCGCTTTGAAGAGTGCCAGGCGTGTTCCCAGTCCACCAAATCGTTGCGCTGGAGTCGGGAAGTATGGGATGGGGGGTGTGGGAGGCAGGGTGCGCAGTGGGTGGGCACAGGGACAGCGGGACCGTTTTTGTGTTTCAGGGTTTTCTTTTCTTAAAAGGACGATGATGCGGGACATTTGCCATGCTGGGTGGGCTCCCAGCATGGCACAAGGACGACTGTTTGAGGGGGCATGAGCCGACGAAGACTGGGCACCCGTCGGCGACAGCATCTGTTGCCACGCTGGGGTGGGCTCCAGCATGGCACCCTGTACTCTGGGAGACAGTGGAGCAGGCAGGGATTGGGCGCACGTCGGCTACTACGATGTGTAACCACGCTGGGGTGGGCATAGCGTGGCATGTGGAACTCTGTTTGGGCGCAGCACAGCTGGCAGGGGATTAGCACCCCATCGGCTATACAGTGTGTGCGTGGGGAGAGCACGCAGTATGCGTGCGTGTGTGTGTGAGTGTGTAGGGGGAGCGCGCATGAGCAGGCGATATCTTGTCGCTGCTCACTGAAGCGTAGCTCCCCCTTTCAACTGTACTCCACTGCATTTTTGACTGCTGTCATAGACAGCTCTAGCAGCCATTGGAGAACTGTGGCCACGCCAGCAAACACACTGACTGAATTGGAAGAGGGCTGCCACACCTCCGAAAACTCAGATGATGGCACTATGTTTCTTGCACATGCGTGCAAGCAAACATAAAAATGACCTGGGATAGCATGGGCAGTGCACTATGTCTTGGAGTATCTAAGATAAAGGACCCCAACTCCAGCTGTAGCCAGATTGGTGTACTAGTACATCAAGGCAAGGGGGAGGACTTGCCTCAGACTGGCAGACGCTCCCTCAGCCACATGAGCTCTTTTCCCCATTGATGATGCACCATGCACCACTGTGTTCACTTTACAGTAAACTATTTAAAGAGCCGCTGACGCCTCAAAGAAAACTTTGAAAAAATGAAAATTACATACCTACCGTAATTCTTGATCTTCTCTTGTATCTTCACCATTCATTACTGCTGGGTATAAGCCGGAGGCGTGCACCTGCTACGGAGGTTTTTTGTTTTTTTTGAGGGAGGAGTCGGCGCCAGTGGTGCCGCCCTCGACAGCGATGCACTACATGGTGCGCAAGAGGCGGCAGTTAGGCGCCGCAGACTCCTCCTCCTCCATCATCCCAGTTCTGCAAGCCGGAGAGACAAAATAAGGATTGAGAAAAGGACAGCGAGGCAAGAGAGCCGAGGGATAGGCAAAGGAAAGGATATAAACTGAAAAAGGAATAAGCCAATAGAGGACAGGAAAGGGGAGAACCTACCCTAAGGGACTGCAGGGCCTCACTCCTGGGGCAGCTCCAGAGAGGAACAGATAAGGGAGAGGAAGGAAGAAGGAGAGAGAGGGGGGAGAGATGTTGGGGAGGAGGGAAAATTCTGCCAAATTGTGAGTTAATTGGCTTTAAGGCTTATAAGCTCAGAACCAAAGGCAAGGGAGCAAGGATCCCATCAAACAGAAACTGGCCTAACAAGATTCGACCAAAGCTTTTGCACAGTTTGATACACAAAAGGCAGACTTTCTACACCCCGCTATACCCAACCCCTACTCAAGCTGAGAGCTCACAGATTGTCAAGGCAGACAATCTGTTCCAGAGGCAGTGCCAAACTAAGATAGGAAGAACCCCACCAGCACATTGTGTGCTAAAACTGGTGGGGGTTGCAGCCCACTGAGGGCATCCCTTTGGGAAGCGGACAAAGACAGAGTAGGAAACTCATTCGACTCCCGGGAGGCAGAGGCAATAATCAGATCACTAGTTCAAAGGGCAATTTGAAAAGCAGCTCGAACAGGAGTACGACTAGTACAGACTAGCGTAAACAGGACAAGATCCAGAGATGCCAGTGGGATCCTAGATCAAAGGAACAGGACCGTTTAAGGAGTAGCTCTGTAAACTGGTGATTGAGCAAACATGGCCTAAGAAGGGCCAGCAGGGCACCTTCAAGGGTAATCAGAAAGAGTTCCCTCAGGAGAAAGACAAATCCTACTCATTCCCCTCCTTTTCCAGACTTATGCTACCTGTTCTCAGAGAAGAACAGCAGGCCCAAGTTTAGGGAATTAGGCTCTAAGGCCATGAGGAGAAAGGAAGGAGGAACGAGCAGGGTGGAGGGGATGCTCAAGAAGGAGGCCCATGAGGGGAAGGTGGGCGGGATTCAGTAATGAATGGTGAAGATACAAGAGAAGATCAAGAATTACGGTGAGTGCGTAATTTTCATATCTTAAACTTGTCAGTCTTCACCATTCATTACTGCTGGGTGAGTACTAGCCCCCCCACCGGAGGGGACTAGAGTAACTCTGAGGGAACAAGACCTCAGCCTCCTGCTGGTGAGAAACAGGAAGAAGAGACCCTGGCCGTACTAGACTGGAAGCCTAAGGCAAGGGAGACCTAGGAGGTGTCCCCTGAAGGCGAGGGATGGAGAAGCCCTTGCAAAAGCCTCCTAGCCCTGGAAGAAGAAAAGAGGCGGGTCCCTCGAAGGCACAGCAAATCACCCATGCCGAGCTAGGGTGCCGACTTTGCTAGATGAAGCCATGCCGTCTGCCTAATGCAGATCACTGTCCCTCTAAGCCTGGAAGCCACCTCACTGGCATTGTAGGATGCCTTGCTTGGTGCCTTGCCAGTTCCAGGCCTACAGCGAGAGGGTAATGGCCTGTTTAGATTGCTCGTATCAGGCACTGATGCTAGTAGCTGAGAGAACATTGACCACAAGTGCCTGTTATAGGCAGCATGGTGTGCCTGATGTGATGCAATGCACAACATCGCATGAGAAGAAGGGAACACCTTTGACCCCACTGGTGAAATTGTAGGGAATCTGAGTCCAGTGGTCGGTAGTGTGCAGGCGGGCGCCAGAGGCTCTAGAAACACCAGTCCTGAAGGTGGGTTGGGAGAGAACCTATGGACTCGTATGAGCACAATATCTTCTCCTGCAGTCTGCTGGGGCTGGGATAGGGTCAGCTGGAGACTGCCAGGTGCGGACAGATGCCTCCTGGAAGGGAATAGGCCAGGATGGCACCATCAAATGCTGGGCACTGAATTCACAGCGGAATTCACACGTCTCCTGCTCGGTATTGTCACGTCTGACATAGGAGATATGGAGATCCCCAACCATCCTCGAAAGGAAGTGCTGATAATCAGTGAAATTGTGTCTGAAGAAAGGTGAGCCAAGCGTTCCTCTCCCTCCGAGGAGGGAGCCGAGGAGGATGGGGAACTCAAATGTTCAGATGACTCCTGCGGCAGAGGGGACAAGCAAAATACCCGTTCATGCATGTATCTAACATATTACGGGAAGGCTGCCGCAGTGCCTCTGAACGTCTCCCAAGATAACGGCCCTGTAGGACTGACATGGCCTGGAAGAGAGGGGTGTGACTGCAGAGGAATGAGAGAGGGGCACCTACGAGGAGGCAACTGTCCTCTGCCAGGGCTCTGATATCCAGGGAACGGAGCCCGAGCTGGTGAAATCAAACCAGGTCGCAAGACGGAACCCTGGGGATGCGAACTCTGGAAGGGCCCAGTTGGGGAATCTCCCCTGTGACGCACCTGGGGTTACACGTGTCCAGAAGGGCAACCCACGGCAATGCCACCAGAAGGGTTCCCCGAGCCCAAGAGGAAGAGGTGGGGTTTGGCACTACAACTTCGTCCTGCACCCCGAGGGGTGACAGGGGGAGCAGGCGCCCCTCACCCCGACCTCTCAACCCCATAGACTCCGAAGACGCCCTCCTCCTCGACTCCAGCAATGGGGTCTGTCGATCCCGAGACCTCCCAAGAGAGGCCCCTGAAGACAGGACCTCCAATCCACCCTGAGAGGGCACAGCAGCACCAGGGTTGGCAGCTGCCACAGCATCCTCTGGAGGGACAGCCCCTTCCCGACCCCCAAACCACCCTCCCCAATAGACTCCAGGCCACCCCCAGCCTGGGAGTCCTCAGAAGAAGACTGTGGTGGAGACTCAGGAATGGGGGTGCTGGGCTGCCTGACTCCACGCCTCCTAAAGGACTCCAAAGAATTGGGGTGCGAGACCGGGTCCACGTCTGAATCGTCTACTTCCAGAGAAGAGTCGACCAGAAGGACCTCGATGCTGGCCACCCCAAGAGCCCACTGAGAAGCGGCGCCGGCATCGCTCGCAACGTCAGCCACTTCCAGCACCTCGCACCGAGACCTGGCCCCGACCCGCCAACGGCCCCATCAAAACCCCTAGCACTCGTGCGTGGCCCTGAATCCAACACAGCCCCGGGTGGTAGCGGGCGGATGGAAAGGGTGAGAGGGGATTCAAACAAGCGGGAACAAGGACTGGTACCCCGTGCGACTACTCCTGAAAGAGTTCAGAAGTGTGGAGAGAGAAAGAAAGATTAAAAAAAAAAATAAAATGAGAAAGTGCACCAGGACCAGAGAGAGGGCTTGCGATTTAGCTGAAAGGGGGAGGTTTAAGGGGGATGTAAGAAACTTTACTTCACTGAAAGAGTGGTGGACGACTGAACCAGACTGCCAGCAAAATGGTGGAGAGTAGGGGGTTCAATAATCACGGATAGACACAGGGAATATTAGTAAATAGACAGGGAGAAGGGAGGGAGGGTCACTGGTGACCAGCTGGAGTCTGTGGAGACAGGCAAGGGAGGGACCATCTGGGAAGCCTGGGTGGGTCAAATGGTCCTTTTCTGCCAACAAATTCTATTTTACTATGTTTAACCCTGGTGTCGATGGTTCTTGATGAAGACCTGGTTCCTAGAAAATGCTGTGCTGAACTTGTTGGAAGCAGGCTTGAACTTCTTACAGAAAAAGGTTCACTTGCAGCAGGCAATAATTAAAACTCTCCCTGTTCTCACTTACTGCCCTACTGACCCTGGCACTGAGATACAGGCAATCCTCTATAGGCTAAGCTTACTGATGGAGTGCTAGTCCCCAAGATTCTGTCTGGCTATAGACCTTTATAGGCTGCACTCCCTCTGATCAGGAACTGGTCCCTTCAGGTCAGTCTCCCTGTTGAATCACCCCAAAGAAAAAATTATTCATCTGTAGTAATCTTGTTTCTTCCAACGAAATCCATTAATATTATTACTTCTTGCAGTGCTCCTTTAAGACAGCACTGCCCCGGAGCCAAATGGAATGTATGCTAATAATGGAATCTTTAGCTCTTGCATTCAGTTCAAAAGCTGCCCAGTTCAACAGCCTATATTGTAACCCTCAGATTTCTTTGGAGCCTGCAGAGAGGCCCTACTAGTATCTAATTAAAACTAATTTGAAAAAATGTCCCCAACTAGAGCAACTAACAATCATTAAACCACAAAAAAAACAACTTTTTCAATGTCAGATTCACCTGAGAATTAAAACTTACTTACCATAGTAATCTTCTTTCTTCCCAGTGATACTCAGGTATTCATAACTTTCTGCAGTAAAGCCGTCTAGGTAGGACTGCCCGAGAGAACAGAACACATGCAAATGATGGAATGACTTGCACATGACAACTTTTCAAATGCTGCCCTATACTAAATGCCAATGTTCTAAACTCCTCAAATTTCCTAGAAGCCTGGAAAGGCAGGCCCTTGGAACCATAATATAATATGGAAGTATTAATGATCAGTATAATGTATTTATTTTCTTTATTTGCTTTTGGTAACCAGGTAAGTGCACTAGACAGAACTGCTTATTTTCAGGCACGACCAGGAAAGTACAAATCAAGGAACAGGTAAAACAAATACATATACAGTGTCGTACAATAGTAATTCGGAGAATTTTATATCACTACGTTATAATAGGAACAAAACAGGCAAAAAGGCACAATTTAGGGTTAATAATGTACAAAACATGACAGTGCTGTTGGCAAGTCAGCAAGGAGACAATACCCAGGCAGAGACAGAGAACAAAGTGTGTAGCTGTAGCTGAGGAAAAGTGGGGAAGGGAGGAATCAAGAGGCCATACGGAAATTTAAGTGCAGGACAATGGTAGATTTGCACGACCTGTGAAGCTAGGGACATCTGCAAATGTCAAGGGAGGTGAGGTAATTAGAGAGGCCTTTCTTGAAAGCGGGGTGGGATGTGGAGTGCCTAAGATTAAGTGGAGAGAATTCCAAAATTTGGGAGCACAGAAGGAGAAGGCAAGTTCACCCTTCCTGGTAGAGCATTTTCGGACAGATAGCAGAGCTAAAACATGGAACAGAGGGAACGAGGGCAGTCAACGAGGGTCAACTATAGCAGCAGTGTGGAGGGATAAAGAGCGAATAATGTTGTCAGTCAGACAACCTAATGAACAAGCCGGCGGCAGAAGGAGACAACCAGTGGAGGACAGAGTAGGAAGTACAGTGGTGCTTAAGGCGAGACAGATAGCGCAAATCTACAGACATTGTTGTAGGCAACATCCCACATTTGCAAGATGTTTGCCTGTGCCATAGCGAAGACAGGCAGAGTATAGCAGAGTCCAGGGAGGAGGAGAAGGCCTTGGGTGACAGAGATCCTGGTGGCAGGGGTCAGGAACTGACGGACTCAGTAAGCCAGTCCAGTTTAGCATTGACTGATTTGCAGACAGCTTTGACATGCAGACAGAAGTTAAGAAATGGATCCAGCGTGACCCCTAGGCATTTACTTGAAGGACTGAGTTATTTCCACAAGGAGCCGACAAGTGACCTGGAGAGACGGAGTTAAGCGACAGATTTCCTTTGTGACCCAAAGAGCATAACCTGGGTCTTGGCAGCATTTAGCACCAGACGTGGGATGTAAGCCAAGTTTGGATACGATGGAAGATCAGAGGAGAGGTGGAGTTAAATTCATGAATAGAGCTGGAGGAGACAGAGAACCAAGTCATCGGCACAGAGTAAGAAAAGACTGTGGGAGGCACAGAAGGTGGTTATTGATGAACAAAGAAAGAGCAGGGGCCCAAGTATGGAACTTTGTGGCACGCCCAAACGAAGCAGGGCAGGGGCAGAGAACACTTTATGACATGAGACAGACTGGGAGTGGCTCCACAGATAACTGGCAAACCAGGCAAGTGTGGATTGGGAGGCACCAACAGAGTCTAGTTGATGCAGGAGCAGGTTGTGGTTAACCGAGTCAAACGCCTTTGACATGTCAATAAAAACAGCCCCAGTAAGCTGGCCTCAGTGCATAGCAGATTTGATGTCACTAGTGAATTGCACTAGGGCCGTTGTGGTACTGCGGTTTGGCCTAAAGCCATGCTGAGCAGGAGATTGCAGGTTAAAGTTGGCAATGAAGTCAGATGCCTGGTGATGGAGAAGTTTCTCCAGGAGTTTACTGAGGGTTGGCAGGAGTGCAATAGGACGGTAGTTTGTTAGGTTTTTTGGATCACCCTTTTTGAAGACTGGGCTAACCCTGGCATTTTTCCAGGAGAGGGGCACAATACCTGAGCTAATGGAGAGGTTGAATAATCGCATGATGGGGTGTGCAAGAAGAGCGTGCCTATTTGAGAATTCTGAGTTCCAGTCCATCAGGGCCTGCATTGCCGTGGGGAGACATCATGTTAAGAGCTTGTAGGATATCCAGCCTGGAGACCAGGTGTAGAATCAGGGTAGGATGGGGGAGGTCAGGAGGGAGGTGTGCTGGGGGATGACAACTACCAGCATCAAAGCTAGGGAGGGCGGTAAGAGTGAGTTGAAAGCATTAGCTATGGTATTAGGGTTGTTATATGAGGCATTATTTATTAGAAAATCATGGGGGGGTTTGGGACGTGGTGCATCCCATTATGTTGTTTATTTGTGCCCACTACCTTTTCAGGTTACTAGAGGTGGCGTGAAGAAGGCCTCTACAATAATTGCTTTTGGCAGTCCATAGCGCTTTCTTGCAGGGGTTACGAAGGGAGCGATATGCAATGAAGTCAGAGAGAAGGGAGGAGGTTTTCCATCTGGTCCAGAGTTTGTTCCGTGCTTTAAGCATACGTAGAAGAGGTCTAGTTAACCATTTGGTAGGCAGGCCCGTGATCCCTGTGCCAGATGGAAGAAATGCGCTTGGACCGCAAGGAGCGAGAGGTGAGTTGGTAAAGTATTCCACAGCCAAGTCAATGTTATTTGCCACGAATATGGGGACCAGTTGACATGCTGAAGATCCCTAGAAAAGCTGAGGTGTCAAGGGCAGAGAATCAGACATGGTAATGATTCTGGGTGGGTGGGAGGGGCTGGCATCCCAGACACAGGTGACTGGTGAATGGTCATTAATGGAGTCCAGCAGCACGGTCATGGAAGAGATTCTGTCCAGCCTGTTGGTAAGTACCCAGTCAAGGAGGGTGTGACTATTACCATTGCTGGAATGTCGGCGCGAGCACCGAGACAAGCTGGGTTAGGTTAGCCTTGCTTATATTAGAGTCAAGGACAGGGAGGTTCGAGCCTAGCCAATTCTGACTGAAGTCACATAGACAAATCACTTCATTGTTTTTGGTGGCCCGGGGAGAAAAGCCAGGAACTCCTCGAGCCCATGTTTGCAGGAAACCGGAGGCATGCAGGTGCAAACAATATGCAGCTTTTTGGAGTCACCCAGCAGAAACAGTGCATGAAGTACCTCACAGGACACAAAGGAGGGGCATGGTAGTAAGGTTAGGTTTAGATGAGACTTGTGAAATAGTGCCAGACCACCACCTCTTTTGATGAGGGCCAGTCAACGGAAATGAAAAGTCATTACCTACCGTAATTCTTGATCTTCTCTTGTGTCTTCACCATTCATTACTGCTTGGGTTAAGCCGAGGCGCACCACTTCTGAGTTTTTTTTGTTTTTAAAGTCGTCCAGAAGCGCCGCCCTCGAGAGCGACGTGTTGCGTCATGGCGAGGGGCGGCCGTTAGGTGCCGCAGACTCCTCCTATATCTCAGTTCTGGTTCTGGTGGCCGGAGAGGCGAAAATAAAGGATAAGAAAAAAGAAAGCGAGGCAAGAGAGCCGAGGGATAGAAAAAGGAAAGGAAATAAACTGAAAAAGGAAAAAGCCGATGGAGAGTAGACAGAGGAGAGAGAATTCCTACCCTAAGGGACTCGGGGCCTCCTTTCCGGGCGGCTCTAAGGAAGGAACAAAGAGGAGGAAAGAAAGAAAGAAATAAACATGTTGAGAGGAGGACAGTGCCCATCGAGCATTGGTTGAGAGGCTAAAGGCTCGAAACTGACCAGGAGCAAGAATCCCAGTCGGCAGGACTGAGGGAGGTTCAACCAACCACCTGAACAGATCCGAAGAGGCAGACTCTCTGAACTCTCAACATGCAAACCCTTCATCCTAGTTGAGGGCCCTAGGCTGTCTGGGCAGAAACTTTTCCAGGTAGGCGCCCATCCAGGAAGGGGACTAAATCCCTTAGCACCTTGTAATGTGCTAACACAGACGTGTATGGGAAAAACTATGCCTTCTTGAAGGCAGTTTTGAATGAAAAGTAGAGTGGAACTCAATCAGACTTGCCAGGGCAAGGCAGACAGATGCTCAGAGCTGACAAATTCAGTCAGCAGCTAGAAGAGCTTGAAACAAGACCTGCCAGAGATTCGGACTTTGCGGAGGCCAAGATAGGTATAGCCACCTGGACTGTGAAACTGCATGACCTGAAGAGGGTAAGGAATCGCACCATAGGACAGTCAGAAAGAGTTGCCTCAGAATTAGAGAAATTTGGAACCGTGCTCGTTCCCTTTACCTTGAGGAAAAAAGGAGATCCATTCACAAGAATGGGGAAAAAGAGCAGAAAAGTTTTTTTGGTTTTTGGCATAAAGGCCAGCGGAGTAAGAGGAAAGAGGCAGGAGGAGATGCCACAGAAGGGCCACTGAGGGAAGGTGGGTGGGTATCAGTAATGAATGGTGAAGATACAAGAGAAGATCAAGAATTACGGTAGGTATGTAATTTTCATATCTTCCCTTGTCAATCTTCACCATTCATTACTACATGGTGAGTACCAAGCCCCTCCCCCTTAAAAAGGGGGTAGAACCCTGAGGGAACAAGACCCCCAGCCTCCTGTTGGTGAGAAAACAGAAGGAAGACCCTGGCTAATACAGAGAAGCCTAAGTGGGAGAAGAGCTAGGAGGTGCCCCGAGGGCGGGAGATGGAGAAGCCCTGCAGAAGTCTCTAGCTCTGAAGGAAAAAAAGACGGGTCCCTCGGAAAGCGGAGCGAATCACCCTACGCCGGGCCAGGGGTGACAACCTTGATAGACGAAGCCATGCCGTTCGCCTAATGCAGATCGCTGTCCCCGCAAGCCTGGAAGCCACCTCACTGGCATCATAAGATGCCTTGCTTGTGTCTTGCCAGCTCCAGGCCTATAGCAGAGAGGGCAATAGCCTGTCTGGTGTGCTCCGTATCAGGCATTGATGCTAGAGCTGGGAGAGCATCGACCACAGATGCCGATTGTAGGCAGCGTGGGTAAGCCTGATGTGATGCAATGCAAGCCACACCGCATGAGAGAAAGAAAGAACACTCTTCACCCCCACGGTCAGACTGTAGGGATTCCGAATCCGTTGGACGGTCATCATGGCCAGGCGGCGCCGGGAAGGAGTCTCTAGGTAGATCAAACCCAAGGGACGGGTGGGAAGGGTACCAGAGATTCGAGGGGGCACAATACCTTCGACGACAGTCTGCCGGGGCTGGAGAAAGGCGGCTGGCGACTGACAGGAGACGGATAGCGCCTCCTGGAAGGGACAGGCCAGGAAGGTACCACCAGGTGTTGGGCACTGAATTCTCCAAGGAATTCAGCGTCTCCCATTCAGTATTGTCTCGCCTAACGTAGAGATTGAAGATCCCTCACCATCCTCGAAGGAATCGCTGATATTCAGTGAAATCAGCGTCCGGAAGAAAGGTGAGCAAAGGGTTCCTCTCCTCAGAGGAGAGAAGACGAGGATGATGGAGAGCTCGAATGTCAGAAGATTCCTGCAGCGGTGGGAGAGTAGAAAGTCCCGCTCATGCATATGTCTAACGTGATGAGGGAAGGCCGCCATAGAACCTCTGAACTGCTCCCAGGATAATGGACCTGTGGGACCGACTGGCCTGGAAGGCGGGGGTGGAAGCAGAGGTACTGGAGAGGGCACCTGCGAAGAGGCAACTGACCTCTGGGACTCTGAAATCCGGGAGCGGGCCGAGCTGGCGGGATCCTGGACAACAAACCAGGCCGCAAGGCGAGACCCTGGGGATGCGATGCCTGGAAGAGCCAGGGGGATCTTCCCCTGTGACGAACCCAGGACTGCATGGATCCAGAAGGGCAGTCCACAGCAACGCCACCGGAGGAAACCCCAGGGCCCAAGAGGGAAAGGCGGGGTTCGGCGCTACGACTCCTAGCCACCCCACGGTGGCCGGCAGAGACCGCGACGACCGTCCCCGCCCTCGACCCCTCGGACTCCGAGAGAGCCCTCCTCCTCGACTCCAGCGCATTCCCCCACCCGAGGGTGGCAACAGACCGTGAGGGTAGCTGTCACAACCCCCTAGGAGGGGACCCCCTCAGTCCCCCACATCACCCCGGACCCAGGGCCATCCCTGGCCCGAGGGCCCTCAGGAGGATGGGAGAGGGGACAGCGGGAGGGGCCCGCTGTGCCGCCTAGCACCCCGTGGCACTGGGGACCCCGACTCCGAAGAATCAGGGAGCCAGGATGGGTCCTCATCTGAATCATCGGCCTCCAAGAGGACGAGACCAGCAGAACCTCGATGCTGGCAACCCCAGAGGTCCCTGGAGGAGCGGCGCGAGACGCCCGGTGCCAAGGAGGCGGCGCGGAGACCCCAGCCACCCTGACAGCCAGGCCCGTCATGGCCCCCTGCACGCGCCAGTTAGGCTCCAGGCGTCAGAACCCAACCCGCGCCGCCATGGCGCCAAACCGGGCCTGGCGTCACCACCCTACGGGCGCCGTCTTGATCACTGGTGCGGGATCCAAAACAGCACACGGAAGGCGAGGCGGGGTCCACGGTGCCAGGCCCAGCAGGCGTGGCCTCGACACTGGGGCCTGCACCTCAAGGAGGTGACTGCGAGGCGGTGTCCCGTCGCGGCCCTGGGTGGGACTCTGACGTCCCGACACATCGCGAGAGCTTCCTCTTCGCAAGAGAAGGAGGAAGCTTCCTCCTCCGTGGACCGTACAGGCCTGGGAGGGGACCCAGGGAAGGGCCTAGAGATCTTACCTGGGAATCCTGAGCTGCCACCCTGCCCCCCGGTCGGCGGGCCTTGCCGAGCTTGAACGCGCGGACTTCGAGGACACAACGGTCCATGGAGAAACAAGCGTCGCATGCATCCATGTTGTGGTTGGGTCCCAGGCAACGGAGACAGACATCATGCCGGTCCGAGACAGAAAAATGCCGGCCACAGGAGCACCGACGCATAGGGGCGTGGCCCGCCTTCGACTTACGCCTTGCTCCCGAACCGGACATGATGCGAACTAAACAAGGAAAAAAAGCAATAAAGCACTCAGCGCCGTAGATAGAAAACAAAAGGAACGGTCTTACCGGTGTACGGTGTCGAGTGAATCGTGAAAACCTTCTGAGAAAACGAGGAGTCTTGAAGAAACCGAAAACACTATACGCTACCATGCAGCAGGTGCAGCCTCGACGGCGGGAGAAACAGAACTGAGATATAGGAGGAGTCTGCGGCACCTAACGGCCACCCCTCGCGCATGACGCAATGTCGTCGTCCTCGGTAGGCGCCCGCTGGAGCCGACTTAAAAAAAAAAAATCCAGAAGCGGGTGCGCGCCTCCGGCTTAACCCAAGCAGTAATGAATGGTGAAGATTGACAAGGGAAGATCAAGTTGTATCCGGGGACAGCACATAGAGAGTTGGGTAGAAAATGCTTAAGCCAGGATTCAGAAATTGCAAGGAGATCAGGCCCTTGAGTGGCAGTCCGAGTTACAAGTTCCGCATGATTAGCCAGCAAGCTTCTTATATTAAGGTGGCCAATCTTTAGTGCTCTGGAATCATCAATCAACTTTATTTAACCAGGCCTAGACACCATTGAGCAAGCTCATTTTCAAGGTGGTCCTGGACATCAACAGTTTACAGGCAAAGGTAGACAATCACAAGAGTACATGAGTAGATCATACAAATCATAAAATACAGATAACAGTATTACACACAGTTAGCAAAGACATCACAATAAAAAATTATTTGCATGTAAGTATATACCAGGCCAGAGAAGGATAGACGAGAGTGAGAGACAGAGGGAGGGAGAATGAGAGAGAGAGAATGAGAGTGAGAGAGAGAGAAGGAGAGAGAGAGAGAGGTAGCGAGAGAGAGAATGACGGAGGGAGAGAAAGAGTGAGGAAACAGGAGAAGGGAAGGGCAAGTGCTGGGAGCTCCCTAACTATGGAACTAGGTGAACTAAGTGCCAGAGTAAACTCAAAAAGTATTGGAGGTTGCAGAAGTTAGGTCACCTAAAGCAGTTACAGGTATCTTTCAGGTATTCAGTTAGCTTTGCTTTCAAGGTGAATGGACCGGGGAGGGTATAAAGTTTTAAGGAGCTCTGCATGGTATTCCATAGGGAAGGGAAGGAGAAAGTGATTGCAGTCGAGCCATAAGATGTTTTAACTCTTGGTATCTGAAGGCAAAGTAGGGAGAAGCGTTGCAAACCGTAAGCACACTTGAAGAGGCTCGAGATGTACACCGGAACCTTATAAGATTGTGCTCTGCAGAGTCAGAGAAGAGCATTTCTTTTCCTCCTTGTGGGGAGGGAGGACCATCCCAGCTCACAGTAAAGCAGGCAATGATGAGTGCGAGAAGGTAGGTTAAGGATGAACCTCAAGGCCCTGTGGTAGAGGGTGTCAAGTTTACTAAGCGCTGAGGAGGGCCAGTTATCGTACAGGAAATCGGCATAGTCCAGGAAAGGCATGAATGTAGATTGCATTAGCCTCTTCCTGGCATCTTTGGTGAGGAGGTGTTTGATGCGGTAGAATATGCCTAAGCGTTGTCTTAGTTTTTTGGTGACCTCATTCAGGTGAAATAGAAAGTTAAGTTTATTGTCCAGCCAGAACCCCAGATATTTAAAGTTGTCCACAGTTTCAAGGGGTTCGCCCAACAGAGTTAGGATCTTGTGAATGCTAGGGGCTGCCTTAGGTGAGATAATCACAGCTTTAGTTTTTTTAGCATTGAGTAGGAGCTTATGTTTAATTACATTATGCTGTAAAGAAATAAAATCCTGCTGTAGGTCCTCATATGCCAAGTCCAGAGTGGGGCTGATCGTGTAGAGGACAGTGTCATCTGTAAATAGGTGAACATTAGCTGAGTACAGATGTGAGTCAAGATTGTTGATGTAGATTGTAAATAGGACTGGGCCCAAAATGGAGACTTGTGGGACACCTCGTAGCAATGGTTTTAGAGGAGACAGGTCACCTGAGGTTTTGACTTGCTGGTATCTGCTAGTAAGAAAGCATATGAACCATTTAACGGCGGCACTGTCAAGACCAATGTCACTCAAAGCATTAAGCATAACGTTGTAGTCCACCGTGTTGAATGCCTTGCTGAAGTCAAGGAAGAGAGCAAACACATACTGCTTGGAGTCCAAGGCCATCTGCCAATCTGTGGTAACTTTGGTAAGGGCAGAAACCGTGCTGTGCTTAGCTCTAAAACCCAACTGAGCGGCATTTAGCAGATTCTGTGAGTCCAGGTACTCCCTGATTTGGATGTTAATTTTTTCAAGTAATTTTGAGAGAGTGGGCAGTAGAGAGAATGGCCGGTAGTTATTCATGTCGCTCGGGTCCCTGGATTTAAACATGGGGATGATGTGTTCAGTTTTCCATAGGTTGGGTAGCGTGCCTTGCATTAGGGAGGAGTTAAATAGATGGGTAATGGGGGCAGTCAGGTGACGATAACCAATTTTTAGGAAGAAGGGCTCGATGTTGTCTGCACCAGCACTCTTTTTTGTATCCAGCACCAATAGAAGGTCCTCAACTTGCTTGAAGGTAGCAGGTCGGAAGCTGAAGGCAGTGGAGTGACGCTGAATAGAGTTAGCATTGGGTCTGGTGTCAACAGCGGTATCCCCGTGTGGACTCAGTTTGCTGATTTGGGAGGTGTCGAAAGCTAGCCCCGCAGTAGCAAAATGATCGTTAAGGTGTTTTAGGATCTCAGCTTTGTCAGTGAAGACATTGTCACCAGACACTGTTTTGGTGGGGAGGGAGGCTACAGTGATGTGGCCTTCAACCTCTTTGAGGATGTTCCAAAACTTGGCAGCGTTGTACTTGTTATCTTCCAATGCTGCTTGGAAATAGCTAGCTTTTTCGGATCTAATAAGTTTGATGCAGGCGTTTCTGGCAGCATGAAACGTGAGCCAGTCGTCTTCTGAATGAGATTTCCTGGCTTTTTTTCCAAAGGCGGTCTCTATCCTTAAGAGCTTTCTTCAGTAAGGGGGAGAACCAGCCAGGTGGTCTGTTTCTGGACTTGAAGAGCCCTGGGGGCGTGTCTGTCTGGCAATTCCTTTAGTAGTTTGTGGAAGATGTTGAAAGCCTCGTTGACAGATGGGGCTAGGTAAAAGTCCTGCCAAACAAAGTTGCCCAGGTCCTGCAGGAATGTGGTTAGACAGAAACTTTTCAAGCACCTCTTCAATATAGTATTGGGGGCAGACTTTACCTGAGGAGAGTGTCTAATACTGGGGCCCCGGGGAAGAACCAACCAAATAGTGAGGGTGCCCTGTGGCCACTGGGCCAGGGTTAGTTTCCACATCATCTGCCAAAGATAAGGAAAGGATAATAATCAAGTTAGCAGTGATCAAGACAGCGAGGATGGCCCTAGCTTTGGAGATGCGTTTAGATGTGGTGTAAGACCTAGTCAGGCGGAGAACCAGTTTTGGGCAAAAGTGCTCGATATGGCTGTTGAGTCGCCTGGGGGAAGAGAGAGCAGACTGGAGAAGGTAAAGTCACTCATGTCTGCAGAAAAGCACGGAGAAGCAGCAGCTAGGAGGGTGAAGTATTCCAGGGCAATGCCGCAACAGACAAGAGTCAGTAGGACTAGCAGGTAGAGTGGGGGCTGCATGGTGATGTAATAGAATCTGATATTTTCCAGAAGCAGGACTGAGGCAGCAAACACAGCAGACTGCAGGCTCTAGGACTGCCCACAGTGATGTGCCCCGGCCCTTTATCACCAGAGGCCAGTCAGATAGGGCATAGGGCAGAGTAATTTACTTATTTTTTTTATTTATTTTGTTCTAGGATTACAAATACCTTTGAGCCGAGGCTCTTTACAAGGTTCCACGTCATTGGTACAATTGAGACAATCATAAGCAAAGATAACAGTTTATAACATGGAGTAAAGGAGTATTTAATATATTGAAGAGGGGGGTGAGCGAAACTTTCAGCTTGAAGGAGCACAGCTCACACAAGGTAAATGAATACCGCTCCCTCAAAATAGCAATTAAATTTAAGCTCCACGAAATTAGGCTACTGCACCACAAAAAGGCACCAAGTTCAAAAGTTTCAGTGCACACAGTACACTCAGGGCTCCTCTGTGTCCGTACCTGCGGGGCAAATACCAGTGGCGAACTGTCCTTGGCCGGGCTAGGGAGGGCTACAGAAGCAAGCCCTCAGACCCTTGAAAGGAAAGGAGACAGAGGGGTTAGTCTTTTAAATAGGGAAGGAAAATCAAAGTTAAAAAGAAACAAAGAGAGAGTTGGGGGCTTGAACTGGGAGGAGGAGTTGCACTACAGAGCAAGTTCTGAGGAGGGAGGGATAGGTCTAGTGGCAGGGAGCCAGATTTTGGAACTAGGTAGGGAAAGCACCAACCATACAATTAAATAATTTGAGAAAATTAATTTGCAGAATTTAGGTCAAAAAGCAGATTACAATGCAGTCCCGAAAATTTCAGCTTGAAGGAGCAAGGCAGGAGTACAGCTCACAAGGTAAATGCATGCTGCTCCCTCTTAATAACAATTAAATTTAAGCTCCGATTAGAGGCTACTGTGCCACAAAAAGGCACAAACTTCAAAAGTTTCAAAAGAGAAAGGTACCCAGGAGTCCTCCATGTCCGACTTCCGCGGGCACCGCGAATCTGTCCTGGCTGGGCTGGGAGGGCCAAGAAGAAAAATTACTCACCTTAGTAATGTTGTTTCTTCTAATGGAGTCTTGCTATATTATGACATATGCAGTGAGTCCCAACCTTCGAACTGCTCTGGAGGTGAAAGAGTTAACTTTCCATGCAGGTATGGCACTTTGAGCATGAGCTCGGTTGAAAACTCTGTCTGTTGTTCTTGAAACTCAAACGGTCAGATCTTTACAAGCAGAACTCACTAAGGTTCTGTGTGGAAGCTGTAAACCTACACTAGCCAACTGGTTACTAAATATATGAACACATTTTTTGGTCCCAAAACAAAGACTCAAGTCAGGGGATCCAAAAAATGAAAAACACAACACCCAATCACCCCAAAAAGGAGGGGTGAAAAAAAAGGTGGGCATCTACTGAGTGCCAACACTGCACTGCCCACCCACATCCCAAAAGCAGAGGTTCTGAGAGAGCAGGCGGGTCATAATATAGCAAGACTCCATTACAAGAAACAACATTACTAAGGTGAGTAATTTTTCTTCAAACAACATGAAGTCTTGCTATATTATGACATATGCAAACTATACAGCAGTATATCCATGGAGGAAGGGACGAACATGGGGGATAGGCTCTGAAGCACAGCTGTGCCAAACCGAGCATCACTCCTAGCCTGGATGTCCAGGGAGTAATGCTTGGTAAAAGTGTGAACTGTTTTCCAGGTAGCTGCTTGACATATCTCTAGGATAGGGATGTCCCTGGCAGCAGCCAGAGATGCAGCTGTACCTCTGGTAGAGTGAGCACTCAGGCCTGAGGGAGGAACCTTACCCAGTTTTTCATGGCAAAACTAGATACAAGAGACAATCCACCTGGCAATGGATCTTTTAGTGGCAGGTTTCCCTTTACCAACCTCACCATAAGTGAGGAACAGTTGGAGGGAGTCAAACCTGTGACCCTTAGTACGTTCTATGTAGTAACTAAGGGCTCTTTTGACATCTAAACTGTGCAGTCTCCTCTCGCCAGAGGAGGAATGGTCAGTGAAGTACACAGGGAGAGACATAGATTGATTAAGGTGGAAGTCTGAAACCACCTTAGGCAAGAACTTTCTGTTAGTCCTGAGGACCACCTTATCTCTATGAAAGCAGATAAAATCAGGCTCCACTGACAATGCTTGTAATTCACTTATGCGCCTGGCAGAAGTGATGGCTACCAAAACACAGTTTTCAAGTCAGTGATGATGTCATGTGTATTTATGCATGACATGACATCCCAGGATCTTCAAATGGGTCCAGTGAATGACTCAGTAGCATTTGGCAACAGAAATGGGAGAAAACGAGCACCATTACCTACAGTGCATTTGAAAACAGAAGTGAATTTAAGGAAATAGACCTACTTGTACAGAGCTGGTCAGTCAGTATTTCATCTAGATGAAATATCTATCTTTTCTCTAGATGGGATATTGATTGTCTGTTTTGGTTTCACTTTAAGCAGCTCCTATTTGCCGGTGCTACTGACTAGCATTAAGCTTCAAAAGCTAATCAGAAGCACTGCGAAAAGTTGTACTAAATGTTCCAGCATTAAGAACAATTTTTCTGAACCACTGAAAAAAAGAGGCTGAGTGTATTATAATTTTGTGCAGACAGTGCAGCCAGTACATGCTCTGAATCGTCTTGCACACAGACAGGAACAACTGCTTGCAGACAGATGGGGCAGCCCATAAGTGCATTGTAAAATCTGGCAAACAGCCTTTGACAGCTGAATGAAGAAAGATGGAGCAGCCTTTATTCACTCTGAAGCATCCCCATACAGTCACGAAAAAAATGCAAAAAAATGTTGAAGGAACTGAACATGTACTCCCTGGAGGAGAGGAGGGAGAGAGGGGATATGATAGAGACATACAAGTATCTTACAGGGAGGAACACGGTGCAGGAAAACACTATTTTTAAGCGAAAAAGATGTTCCAGGACTAGAGGGCATGGGATAAAGTTGGAGGGAGGACGATTCAGAGGAAACATGAGAAAGAATTTCTTCACAGAACGGGTGGTGGACAAGTGGAACACCCTGCCAGAGGAAGTGGTGGGGGCTGAAACAATCACGGGATTTAAGAATGCATGGGATAGACATAAAGGAATTCTGGAGGTCAGGGGTAAGGTGCAACAGACTTCTAGGAAAACAAACTGAACTTACAAGCTCAAATGGGCAGACTGGGTGGGCCATAGGGCCTTATCTGCCGACACTGTCTATGTATGTATCTATGTATCTATGTAAGTACTTAAGCTCTGCTGAAGACAAGGGCTCAAAAGGGGGTTGCATAAGCTGGGCAATGCAAATATTAAGATCCCAGGCAGGGGCAGGGTCCCTGAATGGGGGTTGGTGTGAAGCAACCCCTTGAAAAACTTGGAGAATACAGGATGAGCTGAAAGAGAAGAGGGTTTACCTGCTGATAAGAAAGCAGACACGGCTGCCAGGTGCACTTTTAGGGTAGCTGGTCTCAGCCCCAGGGTATTCAAATGCACCATATAATCCAGGACTGTGGGTAAGTCAGCAGATTCTGGGGAGATATGCTTGTCAGAGCACCATATGGAAAATCTCTTCCATTTGGAATTATAAGTAGCCCTGGTGGAAGGCTTCCTAGAAGCCTTCAAGATATCCAATACACCTTGGGAGAGGTGTAGGTCAGCAAACTCTAACTCTTCAAGAGCCAGGCCTTGAGATTGAGAGATTTGAGGTTCGGGTACCAAACTCTCCCCTGAGCACAGGTTAACAGGTTGTGATTCCTGGGAAGACACAGGGGAAGGTGGACTGCTAAGGACATAAGGAGTGGGTACCAGGGCTGTCTGGCCCAATCTGGAGCAATCAGGATCATCCTGCAGGGTTGAGATCTGATTTTGACTAGCAACTTGAACAGAAGAGGGAAGGGGGGAAAAGCATAGTGAAACTTCCCTTCCCAACTGAGAAGGAAGGCATCCAGAGGGACTGAGCCCAACACTGGGGGCCTGCAGCAAAAAAGGGGAAGTTGGTGATTGTCTGGGGCTGCAAAAAGATCTATCTGCGGGGTGCCCCATCTGGCAAATACTACCTCCAGTACTAGGGGATCCAGTGACCATTCGTGATGGCCCTGGGAAATCCTGCTGAGAGCATCTGCCAGGACATTGTCCTTGCCAGGAGGTGAACTGCAATAAGGAAGGTGTTCAGAGAGTAGCCAGAGACCACAACTTCATTGCTTCGGTGCACAAGGCCAAGACCGAGTGCCCCCTTGCTTGTTGATGTACCACATTGTGGTGGTATTGTCTGTTCTGACCTGAACAACTTTGTTCTGAACAGATTTGGAAAAAAACTTGAAGTGCTAGAAAAACTGCTCTGAGTTCCAACAGATTGATGTGGAGCAGAGATTCCTGAGGGGACCACAATCCCTGGGTAGTGAGGTCGCCCATGTGAGCTCCCCACCCCAAGAGGGATACATCTGTAGTAAGGATTAAGGAGTGAGACTGAGGGGCGAAGGGGACCCCTGTCTCAGATTGCTCTGGTCCTGCCACCACTGAAGGGCTTGGATCAGGGTTCGAGTCACTGGGATCAATTTGGACAGAAGGTCTCTCCTTTGAGACCAAAAGGCTCTCAAATGGAACTGGATGTCCCTCATCTGAAATCTTGCTCCCTGCACTACTGCTGTAGAAGCAGCCATGTGCCCCAGGAGCTGCAGAAAATGCCTTGCTGGTCGAGAACCTGCAGGGTGAAAGAGGAGGTCAGAGAGACCAGGGTCCTTGCTCTTTCCAGAGGAAGGAAGGCTCTGGCCTCTTTGTGTTCAGTTCTGCACCTATGAAGGTGAGAACCTGGACAGGCTCTAGAACTGACTTTGGAAGATTGAGAAGGAAACCTAGAGATGTGAGCAGTTGCTGAGTTAGCTGAAGATGTAATCTGACTTGGTCTGGAGACTGGCCTACTATGAGCCAGTCGTCCAGGTAAGGAAAGATGGCAATCTTTTGCCTTCTTAAGTGGGCAACTGCTACTGCCAGGCATTTTGTGAATACCCTCGGGGCAGAGGTGAAGCCGAAGGGCATTGTTCTGAACTGGTAATGGCCTGAGGGCAGTTCGACTCTGAGGTACTTCCGATGGCAGCTTCTGATAAGAACATGGAAGTAGGCATCCTTGAGGTCCAGGGACACTAGCCAGTCCCCTGGCCTTAGAGAGGGTAAAATAATTCCCAGAGTTACCATTTTGAATTTTGGTTTTAAAAGGTGCTTGTTTAGGTATCTGAGATCCAGGATGGGCCGCCATTCTCCTGTCTTTTTTGGGGTAAGGAAGTACCTGGAGTACAACCCTTTGCCCTGGTGTAGGGGTGGAACCCTTTCCACAGCTCTGAGAGCCAGGAGGGTAGAAACTTCTGTCTCTAGGGCAAGTGCCTCTGATGGATTTGCAGGTGGAAAGGACCTGGTTCTCATCTTTGTAAAGTTTTTGAAACTGAGAACCAGTCCTTGGCTTACTACTTCCAGGACCCACTTGTCTGATGTTAAAGACATCCAGTCCTGGACAAAGTAAGCCAGCCTGCCCCCTACAGGTAGTGGAGAATCGGCCCTTGCCACCCCATCAGGGTACCTGCTTGGCAGGGGCTTTAGGCTGAGGGGTAGAAGCAGGTCTGCTTGTACCCCGTCTGCCTCTCCCTCTAAAGAACCCCCTCTGGGCGTAAGCTGAAGAGGAAGCCTGGGCTTGGTAAAAAGGCCTATGAAAAGGCCTGCCCCTGCCCCTGGAAGGCTGCCTTTGAGGAGTGGCCTGCCTTTCCTTGGCCTGTGCACTCCTATAGGTGGTCCTATACTCATCCATTTTCTTCATGTAATTCTCTGTCTGCTCCCCAAACAGAGAATTACCCACAACAGGAAAATCCATGGCCTTAGTCTGGGTATCCTGTGACAGGCTAGTACATCTGAGCCAAGCCATTCTCTGAAATCCCACAGATGTAGCCATGACTCTTGATGACACATCATTAGAGTCCACTGCAGCATGGAATTGCACCTTAGATGCCTCAATACCATCAGCAGCCACCTGCTCCAGCTCCTTGGCAAGCTGGCCAGGGACCCAGTTTTGCTAGAGCCATAACAGTATCCCATCTGGATTTCTGGTATCTAGCAACATAAGCCATACAATTTGCCTGTCTGAGTCCCAAGGATGATGCCATGTACTGTTTCTTTGCCATGGCATCAATCCTCCTGGAGTCCTTGTCAGGGGGGTGTGAAGCCAAGGGAATATTTGCCTTGTCACAGGCTGCAGCCTGCACTACCCAAACATGGCTACATTGTTGTGTAAGGAACTCCGTATTAGAGCCTGACAATGTGTACCTCTTGCCCATTCTTTTATCCACAGGAGGTATAGTGTGAGGAGTTTTTAGAATTTTTACTGTGTTTCCCAAAAGATTTATGCAAAGGAATAGACAGTCTCCTAGACTCTGGGATATCCATCATTTCTACATAGTCAGACTCCTCTTGGTCATCCACAGCTTCCTCCATAGGGAGCTGGAGGGTTTCAGCCACTTTTTTATAAAACATAAAATGAGAGGGGGACTCAGAAAGCCTAGGGGGAGACACTCCTGAAGGTCTGTCTGGGGAGATGTCCGGTTCAATGGACACATCCAGACTTTCAAATCCACATTCATTCTCCTCATACTCCTCTTCCCCCTCCTCCGGTTCATAAAATTCCTCTAAATCATATTCTTGAACCAGTGGAACCGACCGAACCGTACGCTTACCTGATGGTGCCGGTTCAGTCGGAACCGGGGAAAGCGACTGGACAATTTTAATCGCTTTGGCTATTTCTTCAGCGGTTGGAGAGGGAAATTTTGGCTCCAAACCTGCTGATTTTCTAGTCCTTTTTGCTGGAACCGACTCCTTCGAGTTGGCTCTCCTTTGCCAGTCTCACCCTGGTCAGAGGCCTCCCTCCGGTTTGGTTACAACCGAGATCGGGCTGGCCATCCAGGTCAGCGGATTTCTTAGCCTCCCTTTCCCTGAGCCTACCAACTCTCTTATCCAGGGTAGCTGCAGGAAAATTTAACAGGTGGTGTGGGGGTCAGCCTTGGCAAAGGCTTCCCCACAAACACTGCAGTGTTGAAACCCAGTGGGCCCGGTTTTTCCTTTGGGTTTCTCAGACATAGTGCCAGCCTAACCAAAACTTGCCCATTTATGGCAATCCACCAAGCAAGACTTTCTTATCGGTTCCCAACCGTGTCACGGGTCGTAGAAAAAAACGTAATGAAATCCGTTTTTTTTTTTTTAGAACCGATAAGAACCGGGAACCGCACTCTAAAAGACAGTATTTACAAAAACCTGATCGGTTCAAACCGAACCGATAATACCGTTACAAGTTCCACACAGAAATAAATGTAAAACCTATCTAGTACTTACAATACCACAGACAGAGCTTGAACCGACCGGTTGCAGTTTAAATTGGTTAAAACCCGAAAAATTAATACTTTAACCGACAAAATGAACCGAGCAGAAGGAGAAATCTCCAGAGCGACTGTTCAGTGAGGCAGAGTAAAGAATCTGACAGTTTGAGTTTGAAGAACAACAGACAGAGTTTTCAACCGAGCTCGTGCTCAAAGTTCCATGCCTGCATGGAAAGTTAACTCTTTCACCTCCAGAGCAGTTCGAAGGTTGGGACTCACTGCATGTGTCATAATATAGCAAGACTTCATGTTGTTTGAAGCAAGCCCTCAGACCCTGTGGGGCAAATTCCGGCAACGAACTGTCCTTGGCTGGGCAGGGCTACAGAAGCAAGCCCTCAGACCCTGCGGGGCACATTCCGGCGGCAAACTGTCCTTGGCTGGTGAGGGCTACAGAAGCAAGCCCTCAGACCCTGTGGGGCAAATTCCGGCAGTGAACTGTCCTTGGCTGGGCTGGGGAGGGCAACAGAAGCAAGCCCTCAGACCTTGCGGGGCAAATTCTGACAGCGAACTGTCCTTGGCTGGGCTGGGGAGGGCTACAGAAGCAAGCTCTCAGACCCTGCAGGGCAAATTCTGGCAATGAACTGTCCTTGGCTGGGGAAGGCTACAGAAGCAAACCCCTCAGACCCTGTGGGGCAAATTCCGGCTGCAAATTTAGGATAAAAAAAATTTTAAACCCATAAACCCCTTAATAAAAACCCTCCAACTGGAGGGAAAAAACACAACAAGGACCCTAAAATGTTAGAATCACCCGAGAAAAGAGGAAGGAAAAAACATGTGAACTCTGTTTGCCAGAATTGTACTTGAAAGTGATATATATATATATATATATATACACACATATATATATATCTGATAGCACAGCATGCAGGAGTGCAGAGGCTAAAGGTTCTGCAAGGGGAGGCAGGGTGGGAAGTTATGTATACCTAAGTATCACTGGAAAGAAACAAGATTACTATGGTAACAAACAGTGTTGGGTAAGTTACTTTTTCAATTACTTTTGGAAACTTGATCCAGGAAGCTCTGTGCAGTCACTAGCAGGGCTGGATAAGTACTAGAAAAAGTAAGACACCTTACAGTTACAGTTACTTCTTTCTTTTTATACAAAAACAATACAAACATAATAACTATACCAAATGACATTTATTTGAAAATAGGTTAGTTACTTTCAAATAAATGTAATCAGTTACAGTTATGTATTACTTTTGTATAAAAAGACAAGTAATTGTAACTGTAAGGTGCATTACTTCTAGTACTTCTCCATCCTTGCTAGTGACTGTACAGAGCTTTCTGGAACACGTTCTCAAAAGTAATAGAAAAAGTAACTTACCTAACACTGGTAAGCAATTTTTTTTCTTCTAACCCCAGTAATTCTCAGGTATTCATAACTTTCTGCAGACTACCAAGCAGTAGCCTTGGAAGTGGGCACAGAACTTTATTTTGGAAACAGACTTTGCAAGACTGCTGTGCCAAACCTAGCATCGCTTCTGGATTGAATATCCAGGTTGTAGTGCTTTGTAAAGTGTGTACTGTCTTCCAGGTAGCTGCTTTACAGATGTCAACCAGTGGAAAATCCCTGGCAGCTGCTAAGGTAGCAGCTGTCCCTCTTGTGGAGTGAGCCCTCAAACCTCCTGGGGGGCTCCCTACCCGCTTTAGTGTAACAGAACTGGATACACTAGACTATCCATCGAGAAATAAGTCCTTTTTGATGCTGGATTGCATTTTTCCACATCCCCATAAGTCAGGAAAAGCAGTTTTCTGTCCTGCCTGTGGTCCTTAGTGGCTGTCATGTAGTAGCTAAGAGCTCTTTTGACATCCAGACTGTGAAGTCTTCTTCTCTGAGGTGGAATGCTCAGTGAAAAGACAGGTAGGGTGATGGATTGTTAAGGTGGAAACCAAAACCACCTTGGGAGGAATCTCCGCCTGTTCTTAGAACTACCTTATCCCTGTGGAATGATATGTAGTCTTGTTCAATGCAGAGAGCCTGAAGCTCACTGATTCTCCTTACAGAGGTCATTGCCACTAGGAAAACTGTTTTCCATGTGACATATTTTAGATGAGCTAAAGACATGGATTCAAATGGATGTCCCGTGAGTTTGGCTATGCACACATTGAGGTCCCATGCTGGCACTGGTTCCCTATTGGAGGGGATGCAGATGGGCCAGACCCTTAAAGAACCTCCTAAAGATAGGTTCTGAAGCCATTGTTACCTATGCTCCAGCAGAAATGTAAGCAGATACTGCGGCCAGGAGAACCTTCAAGGTGCTGGGCTGCAGTCTCAGTGAATGTAAATGTAAGAGGTAATCGAGAACAGCTGATACCTTACCCTGTACCTGCACCAATTCCCTGGTCGAACACCAGATAGAAAATATTTTCCATTTTGAAGACTAGGTTTTCTTAGTGGAAGGTTTCCTAGATCCTCTCAGGATGTCCAGCACTGCTTCAGAGAGGTGTAAACTTGCATATTCTAGGTCCTCAAGAGCCAAGCTTTGAGATAGAGAGACCTGAGATTCGTGTGCAGCAGGGTTCCCAGATTGGAGGTTAACAGGTTGTGCCTCTAAGGGAGGTGTATTGGTTTGGCTACAGACATGGAGAGCAGAAGAGAGTACCATGGCTGCCTGGGCCAGTCTGGAGCTATCAAGATTAGAGATGCTGAATGGGACCCGAACTTGAGCAGTACCCTGAACACCAGGGAAAATGAAGGAAAGGCATACAGGTACTTCCCTGACCAATCCAGAGCCAGGGCATCCAGAGGCAGTGTACCTCGATCTGGTGGCCCGCAGCAATACTGTGGCAGGTGATGGTTCTGGTGGGATGCAAACAAGTCTATCTCTGGAGGGCTCCACCTCCTGAAGATCACTTGCACCACTTGCCTATTCGGAGTGCATTCCTGATGGGCCAGGTTGATTCGACTCGGGGCATCTGCCAGAGTATTGTTTTTCCTGGCAGATGGACTGCCTGCAGGGATACTCCCAAGGAGTAAGCCAGGGTGAAAATTTTCAAGGCTTCTGTGCAGAGAGGACCTGACCTGGTGCCTTCCTGGTTGTTTAAATATGTAGTACATTGTGGTGGTGATGTCTGTTCTGACTTGTGCCACCTTCCCTTGCATCAATGCTGTAAAAGCTTTTAGTGTCAGAAACACATCTCTGAGTTCCAGCAAGTTTATGTGCTGGAGGGACTCTGCAGCTGACCAAATACCCTGGGTTGTGTGATCCCCTAAATGAGCACCCCAGCCCAGGAGAAATGCATCTGTTGTGAGAACAACCGATGGAGACTCTTGTTGAAAGGGAACCCCTCTCTTAGGTTGGGTTCCTCCTTCCACCACTGAAGTGCCTGTAACAAAGTCCTTGTTACTGGGATGGGTTTTGAAAGAGGGTCTCTTCTTGGCTCCAGCTGCCTCTTAGGTGGAACTGGATGTCCTCATTTGGAACCTGGAGCCCAGGATTGTGCCTGTGGCCATATGGCCCAGTAGCTGCAGAAACTGCCTTGCAGTTTTGTGCTTGTGTAGGATGAATGAGTTTGCAATCAGCTAGAGATTTCTTACCCTGTCCAGAGGAAGGTGGGCCCTGCCTTGCAGGGTGTTGATCTCTGCCCCTATGAACTGCAGGACTTGTGCAGGTATGAGAACTGATTATTTTGTGATTGATCAGAAATCCCAAAGACTCCAAGAGCCCTTGGCTGGTCTGTAGATGTCTGGCTTGGTCTGGTGATTTCCCTACTACCAGCCAGTCATCTAAGTACGGGAACACTGTGACCCCATCTTCAAAGCTGTGCCACAACTGCTGATCGGCACTTGTGAACACCCTTGAGGCCGAAGGCCAAAAGGCAGGGTTGAAAACTGGTAATGGCCTGATAGAAGTCTGAACCTGAAATATTTTCTGTAGGACTCATTTATGGGGATGTGGAAATAGGCATCTTTAAGTCCAGTGATGCCAACCGTCCCCTTTTCGGGTGTGTTGGCAGTATCAATGCCAAAGTTACCATTTTGAACTTTGGCTTTTCCAGATGTTTGTTCAGGGCCCTGAGATCCAATATAGGCCACCACTCCCCATTTTCTTTGTGGTGAGGAAATACCTGAGTAAAAACCTTCCTCTGTGGTGGATTGGTACAGGTGCTGCCTTAGCAGCAGCAGATTTCAAACCTCTGCCTCCAGCAGTTTCTTGTCTGCTAAGAAGGGTGAACTGAAACCCTGTTTTTTTTTTTTTTTTTTTTTTTTTTTAAGAGGAAGGATCTAAGTTCAGAGACAGACCCTGACTCACTACCCCACCCCGGACCCACTTGTCTGTAGTGATGTTTAACCAAGCCTGGAGGAAGTGAGACAGTCTGCCTCCGACAGGTAGTGAGAAGGTGGCCTGTGCAGACATGTCAGGGTGTTTGTTTTGCTTGGGGCTGAGGCTGGGCTTGTGACGCCCACCTAGAGCCCCCTTCTACCCCTGCCACTAAAGTACCCTAACTGTGGGTACTGCTGGTACTGGGGTGTGGCCACTGGTTGAAAAAAAGGGCCTGGTGTGGAAGGACCTGTCCTGGCATCCCCTTCCATAACGCTTGGTGGATGGTGAAGCCTTCTCCTTAGCAGAGTTGCTTCTATATGTGGCTTTGTACTCATCTACCTTTTTCATACTGGCCACTGTTGACTCTCCAAATTGTGCATTTCCTTCCAGAGGGAAATCAAGAGCCTTTGACTGAGTGTCCAGAGTGAGATTTGTGGCTCTTAGCCAGGGAAATCTCCTCTGGGCTACTGTATTTGCCATCCATCTGGCTGCAGTGTTGTTTGTATCAGCAGCCATCTGGAACTGGTATTTAGCTGCCTCTAACCCAAATCTGGCAGTTTCTGCCAGGTCGTCAGACAGGAGTGAGGGGGCTTTCTGTAACATGGCCAAAGCTGACTGCTACAAGAACTTCTGGTACTGGGAAGCGTAGGCCTGAAAATGTGCCTGTCGTATGGCCAAGGAAGCTGACAAATACCCCTTCTTTGCCATATTGTAATTTCTAGAGTCCTTGTCTGGTAGGTGTGAAGCCAGAGGGACCCTAGCCTTATCACTGGCAGCTGCCTGTACAACCCCTTGATGGTCTGGATGGGTAAAGAGGAACTCTGCCCCTTCCCGTTCCATCTGATATTTTTTTTATCCATCCTCTTGTCAAGGGGGGGGCGGTGGAATTAGGGGTTTAGAGGATTTTTAGAGCATCTTTTTTAAGGAACTTGTTTACAGACAGGAGGAGAGCTCTGGTGGGGGTTAGCCCCATCATTTCTAGGTATTCTACCCCTTCTTCATTTTCAATCTCCTCCTTTGTGGTGATGTCCAGTGCATCTGCCATCTTCCTCACAAAGGTAAAATGTGAGGAGTAATCTTCAGAGGTTCTGGGGGGAAGAGCCAAATTCCTGCTCAGGGGATACCTCAGGTTCAATGGGTTCTCCTTCCTCCTCCTCACATTCACTATAGTCTTCCTCTTCTATGAAGGAAGATCTCCCTGTGCTGCCAGCCTGTACCACAGGAGTCTGGGCAGGTGGCTACTGATCAGTGGGCACAAGGGCTTGTAAGTCTTGTGTTACCCTGAATGCCTGAGCAATTTCCTGGGGAGAAGGCATTGTGAGGGCAGGCACAGAAGTCCCTTGTTTTGTAGTCGGGGTTCTGTGTGTTTTAGTTTTCTTAGAGAGAACCGGGGAGTCAGCCGGTTCAGCAACCCTCTTGGTGCCCTTCTTATCCGTCTCGGGGTAGAGGCAACAACAGATGTGGTTTCACCCACAACAGAAGGGGGCATCGGCTGGTCAGAGTTGGAGGGACCCCTAGGTGAAGGAAATTTTTTCTTTAGCCGTTCCAGGCGTTTCTCCACAGTTTTTTCAGGGAATGTTTTGTGAATGTCAAATTTCTCCTTAAGAAGCTCATAACCAAGGCAGGCCACAAACAAATTGTGTTTGCCTGCCTTAGCAAAGACTTCCCCACATTCAGAGCAGTTTTTGAAACCGGGTTTATCGGTTTTCTTTTTCGGTTTTTCTGCTATTTTTTTTTTTATCAGGTACCGATAAAAAGTAAACCGCTAAACAAGTTATAACATTTAGATAAAGCTTAGCAGTTGTAGTCGGTTCCGGAACCGATAAGGAACTGAACCAAACAAAAAGAACCGGGATTATCGGTTCGGTAACCAAGTAAAAACGGTTACAAAAAACACATTTTTTTAAACTAAAATTAAGTAAGCTAACAAGGTTTTTTACTCAGAAAACCTCGACTAAAGTAAACTAACCTGGTTCCTCCCCGCTTATACTAAACTGAGAGGAACTGGTAAAAATAACTAAATTACTACTTAAACTAAGTTTAATTTACAAAAAACAATAAGTATATGGCAGCATAGGAAATAAAAGGATACTTATGAGTATTTTATATGTTTCTTCATGTCAGAAGGTAAAGAAGATGAGCGACACTGTGAGCGACCAGACTTTTCAGGCGGAGAGTGAAATCTGAGGAGTGTTAGAACATTGGCAGTTAGTATAGGTCAGCATCTGAAAAGTTGTCACGTGCAAAGAATTCCATCATTTGCATGTGTTCTATTCTCTCCGGGCAGTCCTACCTAGAAGGCTTACTGAAGAAAATTATGAATACCTGACTATTACTGAGGTTAGAAAGGGAAACAAGCCTACAGGTCTATAAAAGCATTTAAAATTAAGAAGATGCCAACAGCTGGCAAACCCCTACAGCTGATTAATCAGTCAGTGCCGATGAGGCCTTTTCTGATTCTAGCAGGGAAGGTAAGGGTGGGAAAGTAATAACATTAGTGGATCCCGTTCGAAGAAACAAGATTATTACAGGTGAGTCATTTTTTCTTCTAACCCCAGGAATCCGCTAATATTATTACTTCTTGCAGGCTACGAAGCAGTACATTTGGAGGTGGGCACAGAATCTATTTAGGAATAAGACTCTGCAGGACTGCTGTACCAAACCTGGCATAGCTGCTGGACTGGGTGTCCAGGATATAATGCTTTGTAAAGGTGTGAACTGACCTCCAGGTAGATGCTTTACAGATTTCCAGCAATGGAACCTCCCTGGCAGCTGCAATGGTGGTAGCAGTGCCCCTTGTGGAATGAGCTCTGAGCCCAATTGGGGCTTCCATGCCCACTTTTGAGTAGCAAAACTGGATACACTGAACTATCCATCAAGAGATAGTTCTTTTAGTGGCAGGTTTCCCTTTACCTACCTCTCCATAGGTGAGGAAAAGCTGTTGCTTATCCTGTCTATGGTCTCTGGTATGAGTCATGTAATAATTCAAGACTCTTTTTACATCCACACTATGGAGTCTACATTCCCCTGAGCTAAAGTGCTCAGTGAAAAAGACTGGCAAGGCAATAGACTGGTTCAGATGGAAGTCTGAGACCACTTTGGGAAGAAACTTCCTATTTGTTCTCAACATTACCTTGTCCCTATGGAAAGAGATGTAATCCTTTTCAATACACAGGGCCTGGAGCTCACTTATCCTCCTGGCAGAAGTGACGGCCACCAGGAAAACTGCTTTCCAAGTAACGAACTTGAGGTCTGCAGAGACCATTGGTTCAAAAGGGGGAAGCATAAAGCTGAGCAGTGCAAATATTTAGATCCCAAGCTGGTACTGGCTCCCTGTGAGGGGCTACAGGTAAGATAACCCCTTTAAAATCTCTTTGAAAATAGGATTTGATGCCAAGGAAGTATCCTTTCCTGTCGAAATGTATGCTGACACCAAAGCCAAATGCACTTTCAGCGTTGAATGTTGCAGACCCTGGGAATGCAGGTGTGTTAAATAGTCCAGCACGGCTGGTATGCCTGCCTGAGCCAGGACCACACCATTACCCCTACACCATATGGAACATCTTTTCCACTTTGAGACATAGGTTTTCTTGGTGGAAGGTTTCCTGTACCCTCTAAGAACCTCTAGGATGCCCTCAGAGAGTTGCAAGCCTGCATACTCCAAGTCCTCAGGAGCCATGCCTTGAGTCTGAGGGACCCAAGGTTGGGGTACATGACCCTCCCTTGTATGGAGATCATCAAGTTGTACCTCTGGGGCAGGAGAATCGGTTTGGCCACAGACAGAGAGAGCAGGAGAGAAAGTACCGAGGCTGTCTGGCCCAGTCTGGGGCAATCAAGATCACTGAGACTGGCTGCGATCTGAGCTTGCTAAGCACCCTGAGTAACAGGGGAAAGTGGGGAAAAGCATAAAGGTGCCTCCCTGTCCAATCCAGAGTTAAGGCATCCAGGGGAACTGTTCCCTTGACAAGGCCCCTGCAGTAGTACAGAGGTAGGTGGTGGTTCTGGTGGGATGCGAACAGATCTATCTCTACGGTGCTCCACCACCTGAACAGTACACCCACCACCTGCTTGTTCAGTGTCCATTCATGATGGGCCTGGTTTATTCAGCTCAAGGCATCTGCCAGCGTGTTGTCCTTGCCAGGCAGATTAATTGCTTGTAAGGAGGCACTGAGAGAGTAAACTAGACTCCAGATTCTCATTGCCTCTGAGCAGAGAAGAGTGGACCTTGTCCCTCTCTGCCTGCTGATATAGTACATTGTTGTGGTATTGTCTGTTCCGACTTGTACCACCCTTCCTTGGAGCAAGTGTGTTCTCAGCTCCAGCACATTTATATGCTGGAGGGATTCTGCACTTGACCATGTGCCGTGGGTGGTATGCTCCTCTAAGTGAGCATCCCACCCCAGCAGGGGAGCATCTGTTGTGAGAACTAGTGATGGAGATTCCTGCAGGAAGGGGAACCCTTCCCTTAGGTTGTCTGATTCCATCCACCACTGGAATGCCTGCAGTAACTTCTTTGCTACTGGGATGGGTTTTAAGAGAGTATCCCGCCTCTGGCACCAGTGTGCCCTGAGGTAGAATTAAACAGTTCATTTGAAACCTGGCACCCAGAATTGTGCCTGTTGCTGAGGCCATGTAGCCTAGCAATTGCAGAAAGCGTCTTGCTGGCTTTGTTTTGTTCAGGACGAATGAGCTTGCCAGGTGCAGAATGCTGGCTACTCTCTCCTGAGGGAGGTAAGCTCTTCCCACAATGGTATGCAGTTCCGTACCTATGAACTGTAATACTTGTACAGGAGTTAGAACTGACTTTTTGACACTGATGAGGAACCCTAAGGACTGCTAAAGGTCCTGTATTACCTGTAGGTGCTCTCTCACCTGCTGGTGAGACTTTCTCATGATTAGCCAATCGTCCAGGTAGGGAAAAATGGAAACACCTAGTCTTCTTAGGTGTGCCACCACCAATGCCAGGCACTTGGTAAACACTCTTGGTGCTGAACTGAGACCAAAGGGTAGTGTTGAGAACTGGTAGTGGCCTGAAGGGAATCTGAACCTTAGGTATTTTCTGTGTGAATCCGTTATAGGAATATGGAAGTATGCATCCTTTAAGTCTAAGGAGGCTAGCCAGTCTCCTTTCTGTAGTGTTGGCAGAATTATGGCCAGTATGACCATTCTGAACCTGGGCTTTACCAGGTATTTGTTTAGTAGTCTGAGGTCTAGGAGAAGCTGCCACTCCACATTTTTCTTTGTTGTCAGAAAGTACCTTGAATAGAATCCTTGGCCTTTTTGTCTCAAAGGGACAGGTTCTATTGCTCTTGAAAAATGCAGAGCTCGATACTCCTGTTCCAGCAGCTTTCTTTCTTAAAGGAGAAAGGGATTTGAAACTTAAGGACAAACCCTGACTAACCACTTCCAGGACCCACTTGTCTGTGGTGATCTTTAGCCATTCCTGGAAGTAGTGAGTCAGTCTGCCCCCTACAAGTACTGGGAAGGCTGCCTGAAAGGATAAGTCAGAGATTTTGTATGGGCTTTTGCTGAGGTTGGGCAGATTGGGAGCCACGCCTGGAACCCCTTCTGCCTCTAGCTCTAAAGAAACCAACCTGCTGGGGCTGGTACTGCTGCTGTGTCACAGCCTATACCTGGTAAAAAGGTCTTCTATAAGAACCCTTACCCCTCCTTCCATATGTCGAAGAGGAAGGTGAAGGTTTCTCCTTGGCAGAGTTACTGCGAAAGGTGGCTTTATATTCATCCACCGTTTTCATGTAGGCCTCAGTCTGAACTCCAAAAAGTGATTTATTTTCAACTGGAAAGTCCATGGCATTGCTCTGGGTATCCTGGGTGACGTTAGTAGCTCTAAGTCAGACAAACCTCCTCATTGCCACAGCACCTGCCATCCACCTTGCAGCTGTATCATTTGTGTCAGCTGCCATCTGAAACTGATACTTGGAGGCCTCCAAGACTAACTTAGCAGTATCCACTAGCTCTAAGACTGGTGTGGAAGGGCTAGTCTCAGCAGCATCCAAGAGGAACTGCCACAGAGCCTTCTGATAGAGGACTGCATATGCCTGATAGCTGGCTTGTCTGACTGCAAGAGAGGCAGACAGGTAACCTTTCTTTGCCATGCTATCAATTTTTCTAGAGTCATTCTCAAGAGGATGACAGTAGAGAGGTACTTTAGCCACTTCATAGGCAGCCTGCTGCATAATTCCCCTGATGGTCAGGGTGGGTAAATAAAAACTCCGCTCCGACCTCTTCAATTGATACTTATCACACTTCTTATCAATAGGTGTCATGGTGTTAGGTGTTTTAAGAATTTGTAGTACGACTTTTTTGAAAAACTTGTAAATGGTAAGCAGGAGCCTTTTAGTGGGTGTTAACCTCATTAACTCCATGTAGAGCTTCCTCCTCATTTTGGACCTCCTCTGCAGTGGCAAGGTCTAGAGTCTCAACCATCTTTCTTACAAAAGAAAAATGCGAGGAATAATCCTCAGTGGGTCTGGGAGGTGAACCAAACTCCTGTTCAGGGGAGACCACAGGTTCAATACCCTCCTCTGTCTCTATAATCTTCTTCAAAATCCACTGTTTCAGTGGTTAAGGGTGGAACAAAGGCAGATTTCTCTACAGTAGTAGCAACAGGCTGCTTAGGGGTAGTAAGCCCTGCAGCACTTATAATAAAGCCAAAGCCTGAGTTAAGTCAGCAGGGTAGGAGCAGGTACTGAGGAGCCCCTTGAGGCATTCCAGCCAGTCTCAGTATGCTTAGTTTTCTTAAGTTTCTTGGCAGGCACCAGAGAGTCAGCCGGTTCAATGCCTCTCTTACCATGGCCCTCACCGTATCGGGTGGTTTTGTGACCCTGGAAGTTCAGCCAATGACTTACAATGGTGGGACTGGTCGGAGCCCAGAGACTCCTCATCCATTCTTCCTTGCAGTCTTTCCCGACATGTTTCAATCGTCTTAGGAGGGAAGGACTTGCAGATTTCACATTCAGCAGAGAAGTGCTGCTGCCCAAGACAGACCAAGCATAAATCATGCTCGTTTGCTTTGGCAAACACTTTGAACACTTTAGACAGTTTTTAAAACCAGGAAGTCCCATTTTCTTCTTGGGTTTATCTGACATTCTTGATTGAAAAAGAAGAAAACAGGAGACGGGAACCAATAGCATTTTTTTTTGAAGTTATTATTTGCAGGTGGTTCAGGAACCGAGAAAAAAGTTAAATCTATCAGTTCCAGAAACAAGATCAGCTTCAGGAACAGAGAAACCTGGTTCAGAAATAAACAATATAAAATAAAATATATTTAAAAGGATCGGAACCAGTTTAAAAGTTCCAATCTAAAGTAAAAAATGAAAATTACGTACCTACCGTAATTCTTGATCTTCTTGGACGAGTCTCCACCACTCATTCACATAGTGGGATTAGCGCCGAGGCACTAGGACCCATCGGGAGCAAACTTTTGCTGGAGGGTCGGCAGAGAGACGGGCCAGCCGAGGCACGGCATCTGGAGCAGCGCTCGAGCGGCAACGACTATCCCGACGACGACCCTCCAAACGCCTCAGTACCTTTTACCAAGGAGGTGCAGCGCAACTAACGTAAAGAGTAACCAACCTAAAAAAGCGACATAAGATAGTCCTGATGACCCGTAAGAAGGGTCAGCAAAGAAGTCGCCACGGCTCAAAGATTTGAGGGAGTGAAGACCAACACAGCGTGAGCTCGGGGATGGAGGGAGTGAGTGGTGGAGACTCGCCCAAGAAGATCAAGAATTACGTAGGCTACGCAATTTTCATATCTTCCTGACATAAGTCTCCACCACTCATTCTACACTAGTGGGAGAGTACTAAGTTGATAATCCCAGCATGTGCAGGAGAGCCAGAGCTCACACGCCCTAAGATAGAAGCCCACTGACGATAGTTCTGCCTAACGCGGAATGTCGCCTGGATGAACATCCAGTGCATAATGCTTAATCTAATGTATGCACTGAGTTCCAGGTGGCGGCGCTGCAGATATCTGCACTGGAACATTGCGAATCTCCGCTAAAGATGTCACGATCACCCTAGTAGAGTGAGCGACACTCACCCTCCAATTTAACTTGAGCCATGGAGTAGCAATGTCAAGGCATGCCACTAACCATGATGAAATGCATCTGATAGCGACAGGTTGACCCAGCCGGTGTCGCTGAAAGAAACAAACAGTTGCTGAGTTCATGGAAAATTCTTGGTTCTATCTAAATAGAACCAGAAGGCTCTCTTAACATCCAAGGAATGAAGAGATCGCCCCTTCATTTTGGAAATTAGCTAGTAAGAGGGAAGTACCAGAGGTTGGTTTAGATGGAATTCTGACACAACCTTGGGAAGAAATTTAGATGAGTACTGGAGAACTACCTTGTCTTTATGGAATACAGTATCACGGAGGGTCCGCTACAAGGCATGAATTCTCGAGACCCTGCGGGCTGAGGTAGTCTTCCAGGTAAGAAATTTTAGCTCACAGGTAGCTAGGGGCTCGAAAGGCTTCCGAGTGAGCATGTCCAGCACCAGGTTAATGTCCCAGGCTGCAACTGCACACTTAACAAGGGGTCTGGTATGAAGAATCCCCTTAAGAAATCTCTTCACCATAGGAAGCTGAGCCAGAGTCAAGGAAGAAACCGGCTCATGGAACGCTGAGATGGCACTAAGGTGAACTTAACTCAGGAGTACTGGAGACCTGAGTTTGATAGGTCCAAAAGATACTCCAGAACTTTGTCAGGAGGACAGGAAAAGGGATTCCAAGAGGACTTTTGCACACCAGAGAGAAAAGTTTCCATTTGGAAGCGTCATGTTGGTGGTTGGCTTCAGCAGCCAGAAGGATGTCCGAGACTCTACTAAGAGACGTTGAACCGATTCACTTCTACCCTTCAGGAGCCAAGCATGAAGGTGAAGTGATTTCAGGTTGGGATGGACCAACGAACCCCGAGTCAAAAGATTGATTTGCAAGGAAGTGGTCTCAAGAGGCTGCCAACATACTGTTGAGCAGAGGAAACTATAGTTGCCGAGGCCAGGAGGGAGCAATGAGAATCATTTGGTCCCCTGAGACTCGAACTTGAGGAGAACTCTCTCGATTATAGGAAGCGGTGGAAAGGCGTAAAGAAAGCGTTTGTCCACCGCTAGCCTGAACGCATCCTGACAGAAAATGCCAGGCCCTGATTTCTGGAGACAGAAGAGAGGCAGTTTTATGCTGAGTGGGATGCAAAAGGTCCAGGTCTGAGTCCCCACTCTTCGAATAGTGACCGAGCTACGGCTGGATCGAGAGACCACTCGTGAGGGTCTGCTCGCTCTGCTGAGGTGGTCTGCTAGATCGCTTTGTATACCTGGCAGATAAACCGCCTGAATCAGAGACTTGTGCTCCAAGCACCACTCCCACACCCTCATTGCTTCCTGCAAAGGGGTAAGAATGAGCACCGCCTTGCTTGTTGATGTAATACATCACAGCTTTGTTGTCCGCTTGAAGGAGAATGTTCTTGTGACAAAGGATATCCTTCAGAGCTCGGATCTCGTGAGGACCACCTCATCTCCAGGACATTTATGTGGAGATGAGTTTCAACTGAGTCCATACACCTGAGTGTGAAGGAGCGACAGTGAGCTCCCCATCCCATTAGCGATGCGCCTGTGGTGATGGAGATCTGATGATCCGGGGAGCAAAGGGGAACCTTCCAGAGATTGCTCTTGAGTCCACCAGGTGAGAGACCTTGAAGGCCTCGGCCACCTGATGGGATAAGACTGGGGGTGAGAGGTCGGAGACCACTGAGTGGAGAGCATCCATTGGGTGGTTCTCATGTGCAACCGGGCCAGGGGTACAGTGAACACCGAGGATGCCATGAGACCCAACATGCGTTGCATCGAGAGAGCTGTAACCGATTGGTTCTCCCCGATGTAACGGGCCATCCGAAGCGATGTCGAGTCTTCTGTCCTCTGGAAGGAAAGCCTTCGTGGAAGAGGTGTCTAAGGAGTCCCCTGAAAAAGGAGCCTCTGGGAGGGCTGCAGTTGTGATTTTTTCAAATTCACAGAATTCCCATGGACGGAAGAAGCGAGAAGTCGCTTGCACGGCTTCCAAAGTCCCTTGGCTGGAAGGGCTTACAGAAGCCAATCGTCCAGGTAGGGAAACACTCGGAGTCCTATCTTCCTGAGATGCGCTTGCAGAACTGCACAACACTTTGTAAAAACTCAGGGCGCCGAGGATAGCTCCAAAGGCAGGACTCTGAATCATAATGCCGACCCAGAGCCAAAACCTGAGGAACTTCATGTGGGTCGGTGGATGGGGATATGCTGGTAAGCCCTGCATATCCAGGGAGGCCAGCCAGTCGTGTTGATGCAGCAGGGGTAACAGGGTACCTAGGAATCATTTTGAATTTCTCCTGGGGAGAAATTTGTTTAACTTTCTGAGGTCTAGAATGGGGTGCATTCCCAGTTACTTTTGGAACCAGGAAGTAATGGGAGAACCCTGTGCTGCAGATGCGGGGCACTAGTCTGATTGCCCTGTTGCTTAGAAGGCCTGTGGATCTCGGGCGTGAGGAGGTCTGACTGAGAGGCTGACAACCTGGGCTGTCGCCTGGGAGGACAATTCAGGGGTTCCAAAAATGGAGAGAATAACCTCGCAAATTATCTGAAGGACCCATTTGTCCAAGTTATGGACTTCACTGGTTGTAGAAGTACATCAGACGACCTCCACCGAGGAGAAAGTTCCACCTCGAACGTGTGGATGGAACTTGGGCCAGCAATTCATAAGGTGGCGCTGGGGCTTTAGCCCTGCGCTTCGCCTGCGCTTTCTTTTGAGGTTGGGCAGGTTGGCTTTGTGGAAGCTTCCCTGCCTCTGCCCTCGAAAGGACTGAGCGACTATGAAACTGACGTCTGTTCACATGCCCCGAGAGGGAGCAGGCGGACGCCCGCCAACTTAATGGCCGACCTAGTCTTCTGAGTGGCCTCTAAAGCTTGTTCCACCTGAGGGCCGAAAAAGAAAGGAGTCAACGGGCAGCGCCATTACCTGCCTGCTGAGCATCATTCGTGGAAGCCAGAGGCACGCAGCCAGAATGGCGTCGAGTACAAATACCTGCGGCTGCCGAAGCAGAAGCAGTGTCGAAGCCGTCTATAGCTGCTTTGACCTGTTGGTTATTGGACTCAATACCTCTAGTAACGGTGAGAAGATGCTCTGACTTGGAGTCCGAATCCGGAAGAGCTTCAACCATTCTTTTCAAAGAGTGCCACAGGATATACTCATACTGAGAAAAATAGCCTTGATAACTGGCAACACGCATACTTAGAGTGGAGGCAGCAAAGACTCTCTTACCTAATGTATCAATCTTACGAGACTCTTTGTTAATAGGTCGAGCTGGTAGTAGTTTGAGGAAGAACGACCTTATCATTCTCTGCCAGGACTACAATAGGATCCGCAAAGGCTTGGGATGCCAAAATGGACACGATCCTTGGGAGCTGAATACTTTATCAATGGATTTAGCCACTGAGGGAATAAGAGCAGGATTATTCCATACCATTTGAGACAGCGTCCTCGAAGGAAGGCTGGATCGGAGGAGTCAAACCGTAGGGATCTCCGAGGCATGAAGGTATTGAGTCTTAATATCTTCCCAGGATCGGTGTCTGTAGTCTGGAGAAAGAGTGGATCTCAGGTTCTTCAACAGAGACTTAAAGGACAGGTCCCCCACCACAGGCTCTGTAGCAAAGAAAGATCCTGTTTCCACTTCATCACCCAACCGAAGGTCTGGGTCAGGCTCAACATCATCTCCTGATGGTCCAGGAAGGACTGTTTGGACAGGAAAGGAGTGAAAATTAGAGAGGAGGAAATAGCAGAGAAACAAGGAGAGTCCCCGAGGGCCCCCGCGCCGAGAAGGCAGAGACGGTTGGAAACAGCACACAGAAGGCGCGGCGCCGAAGAGACTGGCGGCGCGCCAACAACACCAGCGCTTCAGACCAACGGCGCGAAGACGGGCGCCGCAAGGCCCAGCGGCACCGAAAACGCCGATGAAGTCGACAGACCGCGGGAAGGCGCCGGAACGCCCCAGGAACCTGGAAAGCTAGAGAAGGAAAAACAGGAGATAAGGGCATCGGTGTGGCCCTCGCGTCGCAGCCATGTGAGGGGGGGAAACACCTAAGCGCGGAGTCACCGGCACCGAAGAAGGCGCCGCGCGACTAGGAAGGTCCAACCGCCCTACCTGATCACCGGAGGAGCCCGGGGGCTCCGTGGCAACAGAGACAGGCAGGAGAACCAACCTCCGAGCCCATCGCTCCAAAAGAGCGGCCCACTGATGAAACTGCTCATCTGGAGCCCTACCTATAGGCGGGGAGGGGCTCCGATGACAATGACGATCACCGCAGTTGGCGACCAAGAAGGAGAACGGTAACCAGTAACGATAACCGACCGTCGACGCAGACAGACATATTGAGGGCGACTTCAGTGATGCCTTCTCTTTTGACCTGTGGTCAAGAAGAGCTCGAGGTCGAACGGTGCCGAAATGCGACCGCTTATTTTATGCCGACGGGGACCGCCCATCCCCGGCATCGGACTGGACCGCTGTCGGAACCCGCTGAGGAGAAGGAGGCTGACGGACCAGCCCGCTGACTGAACAGCTTTCATCAGAAGTCTCCCTACCGTCACCTGACCTGCTCATGGTAGCTCTGTCCAGTAGACCGAGACTTCAAGTAAGTTAAATTTAAAATATTAGAAATATTTAACAAAATAGAATAAATTAGCGATACTACTATCGAGATAACGTTACAAAAAAAAAAATAAACTGAAAACTATGCGCTAGTTTGACTCCCAACAAGCGACGGCGTCACTGAAGCGCACTCGGCACGGGAAAAAAGGAACTGAGGCGGTTGGAGGGTCGTCGTCGGGATAGGCGTTGCCTCGAGCCGCTTGCTTATGGCGCTGTCTCACAACCGAACCTCCAGCAAAGTTTGCTCCCGATGGTCCTAGTGCCCGCGCTAATCCCACCAGTGTGAATGAGTGGTGGAGACTTATGTCCAGGAAGATCAGTCGGTTACCTCCGGTTCCCAGAAACAGAGGAACTGCAAATATACACAAAACTACGTTAAACTTTGTAATACTGAGGAAAAACAGATAAACTAAACACTAAAACTAGGTAGCTATAAATAAAATACTAAGTTTTTTGATCAAATGTCACTTCAGAACGACATGTGAAAGAAAAATCTCCAGGGTGTCTAGTCTTTGCAGCGGAGAGAAGAAATCTGGGTTAGAATACAGGCAGTTGAACTGGGCAGCTTTCGAACTGAATTCATGAGCTAAAGATTCCATCATTAGCATACATTCCATTTGGCTCTGGGTCAGTGCCGTCTTCAAGGAGCAAAGCAAGAAGTAATAACATTAGTGGATTACTGGGGTTAGAATTGAGCTGTACAGCCCCTTTTATACTTACGCACAGGACTCCAGGTAAGATTTTTTGGGATGAGTACTGTACTCCTCATATTGAAAGTAGGGTAAGTAAAACCAAATTCAGATGTGTATGAATGTCTGGATGGAGTGGAGATAGGAGTAAATTTTTTAAAACAGTGTAGTTTTTTGGTGCCAACAGTGCTCCAAATAATGCTGGCAGGCAGAAGTAATTTACTCACCAGTTTTAAAGTTTAAAATTGGAATGCATATGAGTGCTGGAAACCTGTTTTTTTTTTTTTTTTTTTTTAAAGCAAACTCCTTCTGAATCCCCAGTTATGTTGCAAAGCCCTACTGTATGGAGTATGAAGCATTTGCAAATGTTGGGTGAGTACTGGTACTCATTAAAAAAATTCTGAAGAGTATTTCCTAAAATGAGGTGAGTAAAACCAGTCGGTACTCTTTGTCCGGAGTCCTGCTTAGCACCCTTCTGTTCCTCACAAATTCTGACCCCTGAGGAGAGCAAACTGATTCCACTCTTAAGCACTAGTCACAGCCAAATCCTCCCTGGAATCCTGCAGCAGCATGGGCCACAATGGAATCCTCCATTTGAAATTACTGACCAACTGCATGAAAATTCCCAGCCTCCTCTGCTCTGTTCACGTGGATACTTAATATGGCATGTTGCATTAATTACTATATAAATATATTAAAAAAGTAATCACTTTATCAGTAACCCAGCTGGATAGCCGACTTCTTTGGCTCTGTACAGTACTTTTTTGTAATTAAATTCCATCAGGGGAACCCCAAGTCACTATTAAAGGAAGTTTTCCCAGTGTGAAAATCTGTAGTGTGCTGTGCAACTCTCAGCCATTACTTCTGAAGAGAAAAATGAAAACGTTGTACTCAGCTTAATTCTTGATCTTCTAGGAATAGCTTCACCACTGAGTCACACTAATGGGTTCTGAAACAAAGGTGCTAGGCCCCCACGGTAGACAGAACTTTTCAGAAGGGCTGGCGTTGAGGCAAGCTGCATGCATACGCAGTGCCTTGAGGGGGAGTTTGTGGCACAGACTTACCTCGGCACCAGCTTTCAATTCCCTCAGTACTCTTTTTTTTTTTTTTTGCCAAGGAGGTGCAGCATAACTTAACACTTATGCACGTAACCTGGGGGCATAAGATAGCCCTGGTGACCTGTGTAACAAGGGTCAACAAACCAGTAACAGTGTCTTCACAGCCCAAACCAAGAACAGGGGTCAAGATCAACAAACAGACTAATAGAGCCCAAGGGATGGTGGGAGTGGCATATCAATGGTGAAAATATTCCTAGATGATCAAGAATTATGGTGAGCATGTAATTTTATATCTTCCAGTAATTGATCTCCACCACTAATTCACACTAATGGGTCAGAGTACCAAGCTCAGATAAAAAATCACCCGGATTAAGGTGGTAGGAGCCAAGGCTCCATCAGGACAAAAGCCCATTCAGGATTGTCCTGCCAAAGGAGGTGTGCTGCCTGGCATGGACTGCCAGGGCACAGTACTTGACGAATGTGTGCACTATGCTCCAAGTTGCAGCTCTGCAAATATTACCAACAGGGACAGAGCGAATCTCTGCTAGGGACATAGCAACCACTCTGGTAGCGTGAGCAGGTACCTGGCCTTCCAGCTTGACCTGCGCCACAGCAAAGCAATGATGAAAGCAACTGACAATCCAAGCAGAAATGCATTTGACTAATAGGCTGTCCCATCCAAGGATCAAAGGAGACAGAGCTGCTTAGACTGCCTTAAGTCTTTAGTTCTTCCCAAATAGAACTTCAGGGATCTCGCGACATCCAGAGAATGAAGAACGCACTCTCCTTTGCTCTGTATATCAGGAAAGTAAGCAGACAGGCCAAGAAGCTGATTTAAGTGAAACTCTGACACCACCTTGGGTAAGAACTTGGGATGCGTGTGGAGGATGACTGTCTCTGTGGAAAACAGTACATAGAGGGTCTGTTACCAAACCATGAATTTTAGAAACTCTGTGGACAGATGTGGTGGCCACTGGAAAAGCCATTTTCAAGTTAAAAACTTCAGTTCACAAGTTGCCATGGCCTTGAAGAGCTTACGGGTGAGCATTTCCAACACATGGTTGACATCCCAGGCGGCTATAGGTTTGCTGACTAGAGGCCTGGTGTGTAGGATGCCCTTAAGGAACCTCATGGTATGCCGAAACAGCACACAAATGGACCTTGACTGCTGAGTACTGCAGACTGGCATCAGAAAAGTCCAATAAATACTCCAAAGCCTTGTCAGGAGGACACCAAAAGAGGTCAGTGTAAGATCTGGAGCACCAGACCAAAAATCTTTTCCACTTGGATGTGTAAGTCTTTCTGGAGGAAGGCTTACAGGCTGCCAAGTATCTCAGAGACTCTATGAGACATCTTCTACCTGTTCATTTCTGTTTCTTCAGGAGCCAGGCCTGAAGATGAAAGGAGTGCAGACTGGAGGACCAGGGGCCCTGAGTCAGTAAGTCCACCCTGAGGGAAGGGCACCTGGTGCACTGGCGGACAGACTGTTCAACAGACAAAACCACATCTGTCCAGACCAGTAGGTGGCGATGAAAATCATCATCTCCTGTGTTCCTCCAGCTTGAGCAATACCCTTTCTGTACTAGAGGGACTGAAGGAAATGAGTAAAGAAAGCAATTTTTCCATTGCAGTCGGAATGCATCCTGACAGAAAAAGCCATGTCCTGGGTTTCTGGAGTAGAATCGAGGCAGTTTGGCATTGAGTGGGGATGCAAAAAGGTACACATCTGGAGTTCCCCACTTGAACAGCGATCTCATGATGTCTGGAGCTAGTGATCACTCATGAGGATCAGCCTCAGTTTGGCTTAGCTCACCTGCCACAGCATTTTGCAATCCAAGCTGATAAGACTGCCTGGATCAGGATCTCCTGATCCAGACACCACTCCCCACTCTCAATGCCTCTCTGCAGAGGCGGGCAAGAGTGTGATACCCCGTTTGTTGATGTAGTACATCACAGACTTGTTGTCCATCTGCAGGAGGACTGTCTTGTGGTTGATGAGATCCATGACGGCTCACAGACCATACAACACAGCTCTCATTTCCAACACATTGATGTGGAGAGGAGTTTCTGAAGGGCCCAGACAACTTTGTTTGTGGAGGCATTGGCAGTGGGCTCCCCATCTCAACAGGGAGGCATCCATGGTGAGGTTCTCCTGAGGCTCTGGTTGGAAAAAGGGAAGTCCTTGAGGAGATTTTCCTCCACTGTCCGCCATGCAGGTGTCCGAACCAGAGGCTTCATCACGTTGATGGGCAAGACTGATGGTGTGATGCTTGCAACCACTGTGTACTGAGCATCCACTGAGCTGTTCTCATGTGTAGACATGCTAGGGACACTGTGGACACTGTGAACACTGAGGAAGCTATCAAACCCAAGATGTGCTGCATGGAGTGGGCTTGTACTGTTTTGTGCTTCATGATGAAGCACGCTCATCTGCAGGACTGCTTTCTTCTTGTCCTCTGCAAAGAAGGCCCAGGCTATGTTGGTGTCCAGAAGGGTTACGATGAAATAAAAATTACATACTCACCGTAATTGTTGATCTTCCTGAACATATTCATCATTCATGACTGGTGGATCTTAGCCAGAGGTGCAGGACCCACGCGGAAGTGTTCAACTTTAAGAGTTCTGGAGTAGGGGAACAGACTCTGGAGATGGTGTTGCTCACTAGGCGGACATACTACGTGGAGTTCCTGGACTGGCCAGTAACTGATGCTTGCTCCCCTCTCTCCTTCTATTCTGCTGGCTGAAGAGGCGAAGAAGAAAGCCAGGGCAGGGTGGGGCAAGGGAGCTAAGGGATGAAAAAGGATACAGGCGGCCCGCCCAGCCTTGATGGTTGGATTTCCGCTTGGGGCATAGCGACCCAGGTTAGGGAATGGACTTGGGTTGTCGGAGGGCCAGCTGAGGGGAAGGACTGGGTGTCTCCACGACTGCTCTCCTTCTCAGGGGGGATATCATCCCGTATTCGATGGACCCCTGGCGGAAGCCAGGGTACCACAGCAGCCTTCGTACATACAGGAACTCTGGGCGGGACAGACGCAAGACGCCATTGCATGTCCCAGCCGCAGCTTACAAGGGGAAGGAAACACTCTGCCCAGCCGCTCCATGACGCCCCTGTCCTCGGCTCTAATTAGCCACCCAGCCGGCTCTCCCAACCAGTCACTAGGAGCACGGTGCTGTTGCCCAGCGGTGCCATGACCGCCCTCCGGGGGTAAGCCATGGGTAACTGGAGGCGAGGCAGATATGGGTGGTGGAGGCTAAGGACGCCGTGACTAGGGCCGAGATCGACGACCGAGGCAGGGGCAAAAAGAATAAACTGAAAAAAAAGGAAAAGGATATAGGAAGTACACTGAAATAAGCAAAACTGACTAAGGGTACAGAAGGGAGGGAAGGGGTTGGGGAATATAGGTGGCCTTGAGAGACTGTAGCCTCTGGACAAGTGAAGGAGAAAAGAAAGAGACAGAGACAGAAAGTTATGGTGATATCCACTGTCCTCAGTCAAGAGTAACTGGGCATCTCATGCAGCCTGAAAGCAGGAAAAGCAAAATCGGCCCTATGCCCTAGTGCTAGCAGCTCTGAGCTACTTGAGCACAGGACTATCACATGGACTGCACTTAAAGAGCTCATCTTCAAGTAACATATGTAACCTAAGAGCCTAGAAAGACTAAGCAAGCTAAAGCGCAAAAGACTCAGAATGAAGACTGCAACCAAGTAGGCAAAATCAGATGGAGCTGAGAATACAAAAAAACTCCAGGGAACAACTAGAAGCAACTGGGGTTCCTTGGATGAACTGGGTGACAGGAACACGAGCACAAAAGAGGGGTGCTGAGGGTGAGCCAAAGACAGGAGATCTGACCCCTAGAAGTACGGACGGTGCTGGAAGAAATCTCCCCTGCAACTGGAGGTGGAAAAGAAACATGTAGGGGACTAAGGGAGGAAGCAGGGGTCACCTGAAGGGTGATAACCGTCCCAGGTCCCAAGGGGTGGGAGTGGAAAAAGGATGTACAGCTGGGTGTATGGGAGCAGACAGTGGTATTGCCCTTGGCTGAGGGCTAGTTGTCGGAATGAAGTGAAGACATATATAAAATGGTCTAGGAAGGCTCATCCAAGGTCAGAGGTGCTCTTGAAGTATCAGGGCCTGTTGACAGAGTTCCCCGATAGCTGTAGAGTTTGGAACAAACAACAGATTGATTGAGGAAAGTGTAGGCGAAGGCAGTTCTTAATGCCAGCCTGTCAGCAGGCAGCCAGAGGTAAAAGGAACCCATGGATGATCCCCATTCTATGTGTGGTTCTCTTACCCCAAGACTTTTTTTATGTTTTGAAAAGCTAAGTGTCTAAGGTAGCGCAGGAAAGCCCAAGAAACATGGTCCCACGTTTCAAAGGGAGTCCTCCCTTCCCGGCTCCCCTTCCTCACATTTTTTTTTTTTGGAGAATAAGGGAAGAATAGTTATGAAGGTGTGCCTTTCCCCATTTCCCTATAAAGAGAGAGGGTTAGAAGGAGACCCAGGAAGCTGGAGCATAGGCTATTCCAGCACCTCCATTTTATTTATTTTTTTGTAGAGAGGAAAACTGACTTCCCTCAGGAGTTTGCTTTGTGAGCGTCCTAACGAGCAGCCCCCCTTCTCCAGGACAAGAGAGGGGGAAAGCAGCAGGAAGGAGTAGGCACTGCCCAGAAGTGCGGTCTTGTGGGGAAAGGTGGGCGAGTAGCAGTTATGAATGGTCAAGATATTCGGGAAGATCAACAATTATGGTGAGTACATCATTTTCATATCTTGCCTGAAGCAATCTTCACTGTTAGTGATGGGTGGGTCAAGTGCCAAGGCACCAACTTCTGTGGAGCTGGCAAACTGAGGAAAAATGTTCCTCAGTCTTCTGTGGGAGAGACACAAGGAGGTGGAGGCCCCTCATGGGTCTGGCAGGACCCGAGACTGATTGGGGCAGGCGGAGGCTCCCGTGGCCTGGGAGAAGGAAGTCACCCGCTAACTCATGCCTGACACTGTGGGAGAAAAATTAATTAGCTCCTGGTATGGTGAGGCGATCACCCTATGCTGGGCCAAAGGTGACAACCTTGAAAGGCGGCTACGCCATCCGCCTAATGCAGGCTGCAGTTTCACCACCCTGAAAGCTACCTACTGACATTGTATAATGTCCTTAATTGGTGTCTCGTAAAGCTCCAGACCACAGGTAGAAAGGCTGATGGCTGGCCTGGCTGCCCTCACCGTCATGCATGGGTGCTAAGAGCTTATTGCCCACAGGTGACTAGTGTAGACAGCCTGGTGTGCCTAGTGTGCTGAAAGAAAAATTACTCATCGTAATAATATCGCTAAAGGACACCTTGGAAGAAACAATATTACTACAGTGAGTAAACACAGGTTACTCACCTGTAACAGTAATTCTAGGAGTGGCATATGATGTTCATCCACACTTTCTGGCAGTTGCCTTTCCTTTTAAGACTTGCCGCGACCTGCCAAGCTGGCTCCTCCACCCACCCAGGTGGTTAACTCCCTCGGCTCCGCCCCCATGATGCCAGATCTTGCCCACTGGAAGCAGTGTGTGTGCTGAAGCTGGGGAGGTTGGGTGGGTCCGTGTGGATGAACACCATATACCACTCCCAGAACTACTATTACGGGTGAGTAACTTATGTTTCTAGGGACGTGGATATGATGTTCTATCCACACTTTCTGGCAGACTCCTAGCACTTCTCCAGGAGGAGGGAGGCAATGTGCACACCCCCTACTTAGGGAACAGAGATTGGCGAACTGAGGCCCCAAAACCGGCATCCCGGTGTGACTTGAGGTTAATGTGGTAATGGGAAATATAGGTGTGTGCAGACTTCCAGGTAGCAGCCCTGCAGATTTCCTGGATAGAGACGTCCCTAGAAGCAGCCACCATCGCAGCGGTATGGCGGGTGAAGTAAGTCCTTAGCCCTCTGGGAGGCTCCCTATCCACTAACCTAATGCAGGATGTGATCCACCTGCCAATCGTCCCCTTGGCTGCAGGTCTGCCAGGTGCGGCTTCAGCGTAGGTGACAAACAGCTAGCAAACCTCTCCCCGAACTCTAGACATGCTCTTTGTAATAAGCGAGGGCTCACCTCAGGTCCAGAGTATGGAGCCAGTGTTCGGCCTCCGAGGTGATTCGAGAAGAACACCGTAGAATCATCACCTGGTTCAGGTGAAACTCCCAACACAACCTTTAGGAGGAACTTTGGGTTGGGGCCTGGACAACCTTGTCCCTATGGAAGACCAGGTAAGGAGACTCCACTGAGAGCCCTGAGCTCACTGATTCTACTGGTTGACATGATAGCCACCAGGAAGGCGGTCTTCCATGACAGGTGAGACATTTCGCACCTGTGCATTGGTTCGAATGAAACGTCCATGAGCTTTGCCAAAATCAGCAACAAGTCCCATGGTGGTGAAGGTTCATTCACCGGAGGGGAAATGTGGTCATCACCTTTGAAAAAGCACTAGACCACCTTCTCTGTGCCAAAAACTGCTTACCGGCCTGGGCCCGGTAAGCAGAGATGGCTGCCAGGTGCACCTTAAAGGTTGTCGACCGAAGTCCCCCTTGGGAGAGGAACCACAGGTAGTCCAAAATGCTAGCCATAGGACAGGTCGAAGGGTCCAACCCCTTGCCCTGACAGCAAATGGAGAATCTTCCATTTGAAGGCATAGCATTTTCTGGTAGATTCCTTTCTAGATGCCTCCACGACAATGAGGACATCTTTTGAGAGACCCAAAGCCTGGAACTCTAGCAGCTCAGGAACCAGGCTGTCAGGTGCAGGGATTGAAGGTCTAGGTGGAGAACCTTCCCCTGACTGATGGAGAGCAGGTCCGAGCATATGGGAAGGCGACTTTGGAGCCTGTTGCTTTGAGGCTAAGGAGATCGGGGTACCAAACTGGCGGGGCCAGTCCGGAGCCACCAGGATCGCCCGTGCCTTGTCCCTCTTGACCTTGTATAACACCTTGTGGATCAAGGTAAGTGGAAGGGAGGCACAGAAGAGGTCTGGGGTCCAAGGCCTCGAGAAGGCATCCTCCTGCTGAGGCGGCGGGCACAAAACAGCCTCAGCTTTGCGTTCTTCCTGGAGGAGAACAGGTCCACTTAAGGGGTGCACCACTGGGAGAAAAGACTGTGAACTACCTCTGGATGGAAGGACCACTTGTGAGACGCCTTGCCCACCCGGCTGAGGGTGTCCAGGGTTTTAAATAGTTGATTAGCAGTGTTTTTCTTGGGATGATACTAACTGTACAGAAAGTATTTATACAGATTTTTAGAAAGCTGTGTTTGTTAAACACAGTGAGGCAAAGCTATGCATTTTCACAAGTTTTAGCACTTTTTGATCAAAAGCGCTAATCAATTTTTAGAGATAAATAAAACCCTGTTGTCCGCCAGCTAACTGGAGGCTCCTACCACATGGGTGGCTAGGAGATCTGTCTCGAGGCTGTGCACGAGAGCCCAAATGCAGAGGGCTTCCTTGCACAGGGGCAGGGAGTGCGTTCCGCCTTGTTTGTTGAGCTAGTACCTGGTTATGGTGTTGTTAGTCTGGACTTGGACCACTTGAACCCAAACAAACACAGCGAGCGCCAGCCGGACTGCTGGGAGTTCCAGCAGGTTGATGTGGTATCGAGACTCCTGAGGGGTCCAGAGCCTGTGGACTCTGTGTTCCCCCAGATGGGCACCCCAGCCCGTGAGAGAGGATTCAGTTGTCAGCATGACCATTGGCTTGGGGTGGACAAATGGGATCCCTTCCTGCAGATGCTCTGGGACAAGCCACCACTGGAAGGTGTCCCACATCTGCTAGGTCACAGTGACCAGCTGGTTGAAGTGACCTTTGCACTGAGACCACTGGCTGGCCAGCTCTCACTGCAGGGAGCGCATATGCCAACAGGCCCATTGGACCATGCTGGTGCAGGCCACCATGTAACCCAGAAGGTGCAGGAAGTCCCAAGCAGGGCGCAAGTGCCCAACCAGAAATGACTGGGCAAAGGAGGAAGAGAACCTCTGCCCTGTCCATCGGAAACCGAGCTCTGGCTTGGCACGAGTCGAGCTCTGCCCCGATGAAGCTGAACACCTGTGAGGGCACAAGTTCAGACTTAGCCTCGCTAACCAGGAGGCCAACGGAGACGCAGGTCTGGAGGGCAAGGTCCCTGGATTGCTCCACCTCCTGCCTGGAGGAACCTGCTATCAGTCGGTCATTCAGGTAGGGGTACACCCAGACACCTCGACGCCGTAGGTAAGCTGCCACCACTGCTATACGTTTGGTGAAGACCCTGGGGGCCGAGGAGAGGCCGAAAGGCATGGCTTGGAACTCATAAAGGGCTCCCTCTGCTCGGAGGCAGAGGAAACTTCAGTGGGATGGACGGATCAGGACATGAAAGAATGTGCCCTGAAGATCCAGAGAGCAAAACCATATGTTTTGCTCCAGAGATGGTATGATCTGGGGCAGAGTCACCATCCTGAAGGTGCGGGACCTGAGGAATTTATTCAGATTGTGCAGCTCAAGAATGGGGCACTAGCCCCCCATCCGCTTTGGCACCAGGAAGTCCCTGGAGACAAATCCTGGGTGTTCCGGAGGATCCACAACTCTGACCACGACCTCCTTGTGGAGGAGCTGGGCTATGCGGTCTTGAACAGGCAGTATGGCGCAGTGGTTTAAGGCTCTGAGCTGCAAATCTGAAGACCTGGGTTTGAATCACACATTCCCCACTTGCATACTGTGTGACCCTGAGCAAGTCACTTAACTTCCCTGTGCTCCCAGGTCGCACCTGTAAACAAGCTTTCAGCTTAGTGTCTCTCTCCTGGTTAAACAATTGGGGGAAAAAAAAAAGAGCCGACCGAGGTTCTGTGGATACCAAGTCCTCCCATGGGAGCCACAGGCTCGCTTGGAGGGTACTACTCGAATTCTAGAGGCAGACCCTGACCAACCATTTCCAGAACCCACCTGTCCGTGGTAACAGCGATCCAGGCGGAAAGGAACTGGCAGTGCTGACCCACCACAGGAGGACCCAGGGGAGGCGTGGCAGGCATGAGGGTGGCAACCCCCATCCCGACAATGAGCAGGCTTGGAGGAGGAGGAAGGGAGGAGGATCCGGCTGAGGAGCCACTGGGTCCCTTCCCTCTGGGCTTTCGAACCACCGAAGCCATGGACTTGGCCAGATGTTGCCAGGACTGAGCCTGCTGGCCAGACTGATGCTGGGCTGATTTTGCCACAGGAGTAGAGGACAAAAGGGCTTGCGATTCTGCTGCTTAAAGCCCTTGGAGTCCTTCTGGGCAGATATCACAGAGTCCAGGGTGGCACTGGACTTTTCGATGCACTGGAGGTGACCCTCCACACCAGGACCAAAGAGGTCGTCGCCTAAGAATGGTACATCTGCCAGCGTGTGCTGGATGCCTGCCGTGAAGGCTGAGATCTGCAGCAAAGTCCTACGGTGCACAGCAACAGGAATCTCCAATGTCCAGGGCCATCTGAAGTTGCTGTTTAGCCACAGCATGATCCTGGTCCTGGACCTGCTTGACCATAGTCTGGAGGTCTGCAGGAAGATGATGAATCTCCTCATCCAGAGAACCCAGAAGGGCATGGGAGAAGTGTGCCATCATAACGGCCAAGCGAGACGGCAGCATAGACCTTTTTAGCAGAGTGGTCCAATTTCTTGGATTCCTTATCCAGCGGTCTATTGACGTCCCCAGTATTGCCCAAGCGCCTAAACACGGAGTCAGCCACCAATCCCTCAACCAAGGGATGCTCCGTGAACCCTGAAAAGGAACTCGTGGGCACCGCATATTTGCAGGCCATCCGGGCAGAGGGTGCAGGACAAAAAGAGGGGCGCTCCCAGAGCTCCAGGGCAGGGCCAATGGCCTTGGCCACTGGAAGGCCTCCGTCAGAGAATCCCCTTTATCCAGAATTTCAGTAAGGGGGTAGCGAGCCAGTTTTTGAACGGGCTCCAGTTTTATCCCTGTGGACTTGGAGATGAGGCGGAGAATGCCCTTGAACAAAGTGGGGCCTTCATCCGTCTACAGATAACCCACTGACTCCATATCTAGTGGAAGAGTACATAGAGAATCCTTGGACTCTGGGGAGTCCCACATAAAGTGGGCAACCATCAGAGTCACTCTTGACGCGCCATGGGCGGTCAGGGTGTGTGAAAAATTGGGCCAGCCGACGGTGAAGCCCTTAGCCGACAAGACTTTTGGCCGGCCCGTTGATGGTTGCTTGGGTGGTGGCTCCACCACAATCGATGAAGAAGCCAGCTTCAGCCGAGCCAAAATGGTCTGAACCGGCTCCGCAGGGGCAGGAACGATGTTGACCAGCCCCGGTGGGGGCGTCGGCCTTTCAGGCAACAGCCAGGTGATGGCCTGGGTGGTAGCTGGAGTGTGCTTCAGATCAGTCAACAATAACTGTTCCTACATCAGGTATTCGTAGCATTGATGCAATTTGCGCTGAATCCTCTCCTCACCCGAGGAGGATGAAGATGAGTAGAGGAGGCGCTGCTTCCTGTGGTGCGAGTGAGACCACCAATACTGGCAAGACCTGCTTGACCCAGAAGAGGAAGATGACCAAGACCTCAACCTTGGCCATCGGTGGTACAGTGGGGCCTCAGAGGGCTGGGAGGTCTGTGGCTCTTCCTGGTCTAGGTTGGTGACTGAAGGGCTGGCTCAGTTGACTGAGATGCCCTTTAGTGGTCACTGGCAGGACCGAGTCCTGACAGAGAGAGTTGTCTGCCTCTTCAGATGATTTGACAACCGTCGACAGGGTCGAGAAAATCTTGGCTGCATCATTAGTCGGCATCTCAGCCTACTGGCCCAACAGGGTTTGTGTGAAGCCAGCGGCCATGTTTCGACCATAGTCAAAACTGAAGATTTCTGAGAGCAAGAATGCTCCTGTTCCCAGGATCATCGATGACGAGTCTTCTCTTTGTTCTTCTTGGACTCCTCCTTGCGTGAGCGGGAACTGTGAGAATCGGAAGGACCCTGCCCCTCAGTCAGGAAGAACTAGCACAGCTCCTTGAAGGAGGCCAAATAAGGGGAGCCCAACTGGAGAGGAACAAAGGCCGAGGCAGGAGAAGCTTGAGTGGCAGCCTGGGCCACCTCCTCCTCCTCGGATGCCTTGAGTTACTCTAACTGCTCGGTGGTTCCCGCAGCCACGGAGACCTCCAAACTGGCATCCTTCGGTTCGAATGGTAGATAACGTTTCTCCAGACGACCCAACTTCAGGCGGGCAGCGTGGTCCTCCAGGATAGTCGGGTGGAACGACCGACAAATGTTGCAAGCCTGGGGATCATGGCCCAGACAGTAGATGCCAGAGGCGTGGGGGTCTGTACATGACATTTTCTGCCGGCATGGGCACCGGCGAAATCTGGGCGAGGATTTATCCTCCATTGCGGACGTGATCGAAAATCGAGTTGAAGACGAAACTCAATTGAGTTTTAGTTTAAGTTTTGGAAGTAAATCCGAAGATTTGAGCGCCATGGCCTACTCAACGCTGGAGAGGTAAGGAGGGAACCTGCTTCTTCCAGCTGAAAGGAAGATCCGGCATCATAGGGCGGAGCTGAGGGAGTTACTACCAAGGTGGGTGGGAGGAGCCAGCTTGAAGACATTTCCAGCAAGTCTTAAAGAAAAGGCAACTGCCAGAAAGTGTGGCTAGAACATCATATCCACGTCCCTACCCATGAGTCCTTTAGCATCAGTAACAGTAGCAGACTACAAAGTAGTGCAGTTGGGAGATGGGTACAGAACCTACTTAGGGAACAGGTTCTGCAGGACCACCCTGTCAAATCTGGCATCCGATCTAGACTGTACATCCACACAGTAATGCTTTGAGAATGTGTGTACAAGTTTTCCAGGTGGCTGCTTTGCAGACATTCAGTAAGGGAATATTCCTTGCAGCTGCCACCGTGGCAGCAGAGCCTCTAGTGGAATGGGCCTTGAGGAGGCTGTTTATCAGCCTTATCATAGCAGACCTGAATACATGAGACTACCCAACAGGAGATAGTTCTCTTGGTGGCTGGTTTTCCTCTACATACCTCACCATAGGTGAGAAAGAGCTGAGTAGTCGAGTCCCTGAATTGCTTGGTGTGGTCCAGGTAGTAGGACAGGGGGTGGGGGGCTCTTTTAACATCCAATCTATGAAGCTTGTGCTCCCCTGGAGTGGATTTGTCAGTGAAAAATACAGGAAGGATAATGGACTGATTAAGGTGGAACTCAGAGACCACCTTAGGGAGACATTTTCTGTTTGTTCTGAGCTCCACTTTATCCTTATGAGGGATGATGTAGTTTGGGCGGTACAACGTGCCTGAAGTTCTGAAATCCTTCTTGCAGAAGTGATGGCTACTAAGAAAACTGTCTTCCAGGTAACATATTTCAAATGGGCCGAGGCAATGGGCTCAAATGGAGGCTCCATGAGCTTGGCAATGCAGAGATTGAGGTCCCAAGGGGGAACAGGTTCCCGTGTTGGGGGTTGGAGATGGAGCAGGCCTTTGAAAAACTTTTTGAAAATAGGTTGTGAAACAACTCACCTGTTCTTTCCTATGGAAAGGTATGCTGAGATAGCAGCCAGGTGGACACTGAAGGATGAGGCCTTGAGGCCTGTAGGTGTACCAAATGGTCCAAAAGGCTGGGAAGTGAAGCCTTAAGGGGGTTTATTCATTTCCCTTTGCACAAGAGAGAAAACTTCTTCCACTTAGCTGCACAGGTTTTCTTGGCACTTGGTTTTTTTGGCCTTACAAAGGATTTTTAAAACCTGTTCTGAGTACTGGGTGTCTGGGAACTCTAACTCCTCAAGAACCAGGCTTTGAGATGAAGAGATTTTAGATTGGGATAGGTAACCCCTACCTGTGGTAGAGTCAGGAGAGTGTGACTCACGGGTGAATTGAATGTGCTTCACAGAGGCACAGAGAAACTTCCTGTCCAATTCAAAGTTAGGGCATCTGCTGGCAGGGTGCTCAGTGCTGGAGCCTGCAGCAGTACAGAGGAAGCTGATGGCTGAGGTGGGATGCAAACAGATCTATTTCTGGGGTGCCCGCCTCCCTTAACACTGTGGCAAGAACTTGCATGTTCAGAGTCCATTCCTGAGGCCTTGGCTGATGCAGTTCAAAGCATCTGCCAGGGTATTGTCTTTGCCTGGAAGGTGCATGGCTGAGAGGCTTATGTCCAGCAAGTAGGCCAAAGACCAAATTCTCATGGCCTCTGTGCAGAGCACCGTGGACCTTGTGCCACCCTGTTTGTTTATACAGAACATGGCAGTGGTGTTGTCTGTTCTGATCTATACTGTATGGCCTTTGACCTGTGGGGCAAAGGCCTTTAGGGCCAGGAACACAGCTCTGAGTTGCAGAAAACTGATGTGGTTTGCAGATTCCTTGGGAGTCCGACTGCCACTTATGGAGTAGTTGTCCACATGAGCTCCCTCACCCAGAAGTGAGACATATGTAGAGAGAATTTCTATGGGAGTTGGGTGCTGGAAGGGAACTCCTACCATGAGGTTTTCCACTTCCTTCCACCAGTCCGAAGCCTGAAGCAGTGTCCTGGTGACTGGTGCTAGTTTTGACAGAGAATGCCTTATCTGGGACCAATGTGCTCACAAATGGTACTGAATGTCCCTCCTTTGGAACCTTCTACGGGTACTACAGCTATCATGGAGGCCATGTGTCCTAAGAGCCTTAGGATGTGTCTGGCTGGCCTTGGGCAAATGAGTTCACTGCTGACAGGAAACTATAAATCCTGTCTGCTGGTAGAAAGGCATTGCCCTGCTCTGTGTTCAGCTCTGCTCCTATGAAATTCCCCCAACCCTCCTGACTACTCTAAAGTTACCCTACTTTTCTCCTCTCTGCCATCATTTGACTGTTAGTCAATGCTCTGGGGAAGGTGGGGGGAGTGGGGCAGATGGGGTGGGTTAGCTGGGTTTCAGCCTAATGCTGTAATTATATACCTAATCCTATGGTGATTCTCCTTGTTGCATCATTGCTGTACTTATCCTTACTTATGTTATATTATTTTCTTACACAACTGATGTACTTAATTTACCCTACTGCATTGTAGTGCTATTGCAATTTCTAATGTACTTGACCTCTCACCTGTACCTCTCACTGTGATGTATTACCATTTTTGTTATATCATTATGTTCCTCTTGCCTCTAGGCCCGGGTTGTGCCTCAAAATGGTCCCCATGACCACTGCACCTACCAGTTATCCAAGTCATAAATAAAAACATTTAGGAGCTGTGTTGGTTCCAGCTGGGACTTCTTTCTATTTATGAGAAACCCCAAGGTGTGCAGGGTTTGTCTTGTGAAGCTGAGAGCCTCTCTGGCTTGAGGAGGGGTCTTGCCCACCAGGAGCCAGCTGTCCAAGAATGGGTAGACTGAAATGCCATGTTTCCTTAGATGAGCTTCCACTACTGCTAGGCACTTGGTGAATACGCTGGGGACCAATGTAAGGCCAAATGGCATGGCTGCAAACTGGCAGTGTCCTGAGGGCAGTCTGAATCTCAGGAACTTTCTGTGGAACTGCCTTATTGGTATGTGAAAGTAGGCGTCCTTGAGATCCAGGGAGGCTAGCCAGTCTCCCTGTTACAGAGAGTGACTCAGTTGATAAAGTGACCATTTTGAATTTTGGTTTCAGTAAGTGCCTGTTTAAATACCTGCGGTCGAGAATAGGTTGCCACTCCCCATTTTTCTTTAGTGTGAGGAAGTATCTGGAGTAGAGGCCTTTTCCCCCACTGAGAAACTGGAACTCTCTCTATTACCTTTGCATACAGCAATGTTTTGACCTCCAACTCTAGTAGCAGCTTTTCTGTTGGAGTTAGGGGTTTTGACATTGTGGGACCCCGAAGGGGTAGGAACCTTTTGAACTACAAAGATAGGCCCTCACCCACTACCTCCAGTACCCACTTGTCTGTGACGATGTGGGTCTAATGCTGGAGGTAATGGAACAGCCTGCCCCCAACTGGCAGAGGTGAGGCAACCTGGTTGCTTGAGTCAGGGTTTAGACTGGGTGGCAGGGGCAGGAGTGGTAGTAGCTCTTCTCTGTCCTCTCCTGCCTATTACCCTGTAAAAGCCTCTCATATGGGAACAGTCAACAGGCATTGCCACGGGAAAAAATGGCCTTGGATAGTAGCCTCTACCTCTGTTCCCCTGCTACTGGGGCTTTTGGGAGGTAGAAGCCTTCTCCCTAGCAGCATTACTCTAATAGATGGTTCTATATTCCTCTACCTTACTCATGTAAGCTTCCGTCCTGTCTCCAAAGAAAGAGTTCTTTTCACAGGGAAAGTCCATTGCTTTGGTCCGAGTGTCCTGTGAAAGATTTGTGGTCCTCAGCTATGCAAAGCATCTCAAAGATACAGCCTGGGCCATAGCTCTGGAGGCAGAATTATTATCGTCCACAGCTATGTGAAATTGACACTTGGTTGCCTCAAGGGCAGACTTTACTGTTTCTGTTATGTCCTGCACCATCTTATCTGAATTCTGATGGAGGATGGCCAGGTCTGAATTCAGAGAGCTTTTGGTACTGGCAGCATCTACCATATAAAGTGAACAGGCAGAGGAGCAAGGAGGCTGTAGTGTATGATTTTTAGCCATAGAGTCCAATTTTCTGGACTCTTTTCAGGTAGCTGTGAAGAAAAACGAGACTTTGGCTTTATCGCAGTTTCCACAGGCTGCACCACCCCTTTATGACTAGGATGCACAAATAGAAATTCAGCATAGGCTCTGCAAGCTGATATTTTCTATCAACTCTTATCTACTCCAGGGACAGAAGTAGGGGTCTGGAGTAGTTTCATTGTGGCCTTTCTCAGGGATTTGTAGATAGGCAGAACAATCTTTTTTGGAAGGGGAAGACCCATCATTTCTCTATAGTCTTCATCCGCCTCCTCTTCCTCAGTGGTCTCCTGGGAGGGAAGGTCCAGGGTGTCCACCATGTGTTGTAGAAAAGTAAAAAGAGAGGAAAAATCCTCCTGTCCATTAGGGAAAGTACCAAACTCCTGGCCAGGGGATACATCAGGTTCTAAGGGCTGGCCCTCTGCCTCCCCCTCATCATAACAACAGTCTAGCCCATAAGGATGGGTAGGACTGTGAGGGTGAACTGGGGTAGAAAGGACACTGAAAATGGTGCCCATGCTTTAAACAGTCTGATAAAGGTGCCAAGCCTTAGCCATTTCCTCAACAGAGGGCAAATCTTTTTCCAAGTCTATCTGAGTCTCTTTTTTTTCCTTTTGAGTCACTTGCGTCTCCCTTTGCCTCAACTCGGGAGAGATAGTGATATGTTTTTCTTTATATTTCTTTTTTGCAGGCACTGGATCAGTAACCTGCTCTCCATGTCTCTTTTTTGGCAGGTCACCATTATTATTCTTATCAAACTTATTTTCAGTAGAGTCCATAGGGGACTTATCTTTAGGTTTAGACTGAGAAGAGAACCCCTATACAGTAGTTTTTGTAGAGGGGGAAGCAGCATGAGAAGCCATTTTGCTCTCTTTTTAACAGTCTTTGAACAAAATTTAGAGCAAGTTCACAATAGTGATCTGCACACAAACACTTCGAACACAAATCGTGGCAGTCTGCTTTAGCCACTATTTTGTAGCACTTAAAATGATTTTTAAAACCTGTAGGTCCAGTCCTTTTCTTCGGTCTTTCTGACATGCCAGTTTGTCAGAAAAACCTGTAAATGATGCTCCCAAATAGAGACAGAAAGGTTTGCAGTTAGTTCCCTAGTGGTGAAGAGTCACAAACTATAAAGGTAAAACCCGTAAAAGTGTGGAAAAATCTGGTTCCTCTAAAAAAAAAAAAAAATGGGAACTGCTAACTTTTTAAAATACAAAGAAATAAAGAACCGTCATTTTACTAGGCATGATAAAAAATTTTCAGAAAACAAATGGGAACCAGGGGTATAGGAGAAAACGCGTTCTCTGGAACTGAAGAGAACCACAAAAACTAAAGAATATAGCACAAAGTGTAAAACTACTCACTAACTCAGACAGTCTTTACCAATATAAAATCCCTGGAGACCATACTCAATAAGTTATATACAGATATATTTTAATGCTGCCTATAAGGTGCCCTAATTGTATTCTAAAACTAGAACTAGTTCAACAATCTTTACTGTCCATGTATGCACCTCTATTAACAGTGTGTGGGATTTTCTTGTTTTTTAATCTTTACTGTCCCTAATTAAAGAGAGACAAATTCGTTTTTTACTCAATATATTTCTACTCCCAGAATCTCGTATTCCAGAATGTGCATGGAGGAAGAAATTAAGATAGCTACTCTGGGACTTGAACACCAATACATTCAGTTAATTAGGGAAACAATAATGCCTTTTCGCCTGGGACATGCATTATATTACTATCCACCTCAGACCCTGGGAGGAGATTAGATTAGAAGTTAAAATAAGGCTTAGCGACACAGATATAAATACTAATTTTCTGAGTTATTCTCACTAAAATTACATTCATGGTATAAACTATTGAAAATAAACTGGGGATTTGACTCTCATCTAGTGCATTTGACTTGTCCTAAGATGAGAAGAATCTACACTAAATTCAGAACTGAAGTTTATAACACCTAGTACATTCTCTATAGACAAAAAAGATAGGATGGTACTTTTCCTTTTTGTAAATGCAGGAATGAGACACTTGACTTGAAACATGTTGTCATATTGTGTCCTCTTTACGAGGTCCAAAGAAGACGACACCCGGGTGAATTGTTAAGTGGTCTCGGCCTCCCTCCTGACCAAACAGTAATTCATCTTTTTACTTCTTATAAGAAGATCATACAAGAATCTGTTGCTAAATTTTTGATATCTATGCACCTATAAACCTGAAATACTGTAATAGACTTTATAATAAGAATCTGAGACGTGACAAGGTGGTATCTTTTATATGACTGCATTATGAACTGAGCCTGAGAGAACTATTTTCTTAATGTGCAAGAGATTTTACCCTGATACATTACCATTGTATTTATTACATTGTAATTGAAGGTATTTTAACTGCCATAACCTTAAGTTTTTTAGATTATAACGGCATTGTGCTGAACAATAAAGAAATTTTGAACTTTGAACACTAACTCAGACAGATAGAAGAACATTTTGTTAGAAATTCTCTTCCGCCAAGAGTGAGGGAGCACCTCAGTGGCAGTGTTGCTCGGTCAGGCAGAGGAAAAATACAAGTTACTCACCTGTAACAGGAGTTCTAGGAATGGTATATGTTGTTCATCCACACTTATTGGCAGGCTCCTTGCCACTTTAAATCTTGCCGGAAGGTCTTCAAGCTGGCTCCTCCCACCCACCCGGGTGGTAAAACTCTCGGCTCCGCCCCATGACGCCAGATCTGGCCCGCTGGAAGCTCAGGTTGTGCGTCGAAGCCGGGGAGGTCGGGTGGGTCATGTGGATGAACAACATATACCATTCCTAGAACTCCTGTTACAGGTGAGTAACCTGTATTTCTAGGGACATGGATATGTTGTTCATCCACACTTATTGGCAGACTCCTAGCAGTTCTCCGGGAGGAGGGAGGCAAGGCGCACACCCCTTAATACTTACTTGGGAAATAAGGACTGGAGAACCGAGGCCCCAAAACCAGCATCCCGGCGTGACTCAAGGTCGATGTGGTAATGGGTAATAAAGGTGTGTGCTGACTTCCAGGTAGCAGCCCTGCAGATTTCCTGGATAGGGACGTCCCTGGAAGCAGCCACCGATGCAGCAGTATGACGGGTAGAATGAGCTCTTATCCCTCTGGGAGGCTCCATGCCCGCCAACTCATAGCAGCGATCTATGCAGGAGGTGACCCACCTGCCTATCGTCCGCTTGGCTGCAGGTCTGCCAGATGCGGCTTCAGCGTAGGTGACAAACAGCTGGCGAACCTCTCCCTGAATTTCAGCCGTGCGCTCCTTATAATAAGCGCGCGCCCTTCTAGGGTCCAGAGTATGGAGCCTATATTCGGCCTCCGAGGTGTGATTGGGGTAGAACACCGGTAGAGTCAGCACCTGATTAAGGTGAAACTCCGACACCACCTTCGGAAGGAATTTCGGGTGGGGGCGCAGGACAACCTTGTCCCTGTGGAAGACCAGGTAAGGAGACTCGATGGAGCGCCTGGAGCTCTCCCATCCTTCTGGCTGACGTGATAGCCACCAAGAAGGCGGTCTTCCACGACAGGTGAGAGAGTTCACATCTGTGCATTGGTTCGAATGGCTTGCCCATGAGCTTTGCCAGTACCAGCAGTAGATCCCACGGAAGTGGAGGTTCTCGCACCGGAGGGGAAATGTGATCAAGGCCTTTGAAAAAGCGCCCGACCACCTTTTCCTGTGCCACCGACTGTTCCCGGCCGCGCCCGGTAAGCAGAGATGGCTGCCAGGTGCACCTTTAGGGTCGTCGACCTAAGCCCTTGACTAGAAAGGGACCATAAATAGTCCAAAATGATTGCCACAGAACAGGAGGAAGGGTCCAAGCCCTTGCCCTGACACCAAATGGAGAATCTCTTCCATTTGAAGGCGTAGCATTTTCTGGTCGACTCCTTACGGGACGCCTCAACTACATTGAGGACCTTGTCGGAAAGACCCAAGGCCTGGAAATGAAAATTACGTACCTACCGTAATTTTTGATCTTCTTGGACGAGTCTCCACCACTCATTCACACTAGTGGGATCTGCGCCGGAGGCACCAGGACCCATCGGGAGCAAACTTTTTGCTGGAGGGTCGTCGCGAGGCATGGCGCCGCGAGCACTGGCTCGCGCGGTAATGACTATCTCGGCGACGAACCTCCAACCGCCTCAGTACCTTTTTAACCAAGGAGGTGCAGCGCAACTAACGTAAAGAGTAAACCTAACCTTACAAAACGGACATAAGATAGTCCGGACGACCCGTGTAAGAAGGGTCAGCAAAGTCGTCTTCACGGCCTAAAGATTTGAGGGAGTGAAGACCAACACAGCGGTGAGCTCGGGGGATGGAGGGTGGGCGTGTAAATGAGTGGTGGAGACTCGTCCAAGATCATCAAGAATTACAGTAGGTATGTAATTTTCATATCTTCCTGGACATAAGTCTCCACCACTCATTCACACTAGTGGGAGAGTACCAAGCTGATAATCCCCCAAAAGGGCGGCAGGAGAGCCAGAGCTCACGCGCCTAGGACAGAAGTCCATTAAGGATAGTACTGCCAAGGCGGAATGATGCCTGGCATGAACATCCAGTGCATAATGCTTAGAAGGTATGCACTGAGCTCAGGTGGCGGCATTGCAGATATCTGCAATTGGAACATTGCAATTTCCGCTAGGGATGCCGCAACCACCCTAGTACAGTGAGCGTAAACTCTACCTTCTAATTTAACCTGTGCCATGGAATAGCAATGTCGAAGACATGCCACTAACCATGATGAGATGCATCTGATAGCGACAGGCTGACCCAGCCGGGTCTCGCTGAAGGAAACAAACAATTGCTGAGTCTTGCGAAAATTCTTGGTTCTATCTAACTAGAACCGCAAGGATCTCTTAACATCCAAGGAATGAAGAGACCGTTCTTCATTTTGGAAGTTCGCGAAGTAAGAGGGAAGCACCAGAGGTTGGTTTAGATGGAATTCTGACACAACCTTGGGAAGAAATTTAGGATGAGTACGAATAACTACTTTGTCCTTATGGAACACAGTATACGGAGGGTCCGTAACCAGGGCATGTATCTCAGAGACCCTGCGGGCTGAGGTAATGGCCACTAGGAAGGCTGTCTTCCAGGTAAGAAATTTTAGCTCACAGGTAGCTAGGGGTTCGAAAGGCTTCCGAGTGAGCATGTCTAGCACAAGGTTAATGTCCCAGGCTGCGACCGGACGTCTAACAGGGGTCTGGTATGCAGAATTCCCTTAAGAAATCTCTTCACCATAGGTAACTGAGCCAGAGACAAGGAAGAAACCGGCTCATGGTATGCTGAAATGGCACTAAGGTGAACTTTAACCGTGGAGTACTGGAGACCTGAGTTTGATAGGTCCAAAAGGTACTCCAGAACCTTGTCTGGAGCACAGGAAAAGGGATTCCAAGAGGACTTTGCACACCAGAGAGAAAAGCGTTTCCACTTAGAAGTGTAAGTTTTTCGGGTAGCTGGCTTCCGAGCAGCCAGAAGGACGTCTGAGACTCTACGAGAGACGTTGAACCGGTTCACTTCTACCTCTTCAGGAGCCAAGCATGAAGGTGAAGTGACCTCAGGTTGGGATGGACCAACGAACCCTGAGTCAAAAGATTGATTTGCAAGGGAAGTGGTCTCGGAGAGGCTGCCGACATACTGTTGAGTAGAGGAAACCATAGTTGCCGAGGCCAGGAGGGAGCAAGAAGAATCATCTTGGTCCCTTGAGACTCGAACTTGAGGAGAACTCTCTGAATTAAAGGAAGCGGTGGAAAGGCGTAAAGAAAGCGTTTTGTCCACCGCAGCCTGAACGCATCCTGACAGAAAATGCCAGGCCCTGGATTTCTGGAGCAGAAGAGAGGCAGTTTTGCGTTGAGTGGGGATGCAAAAAGGTCCAGGTCTGGAGTCCCCCACTCTTGAACAGTGACGAGCTACGGCTGGGTCGAGACCACTCGTGAGGGTCTGCCTCCGTCCTGCTGAGGTGATCTGCTAAGTTGTTTTGTACACCCGGCAGATATACCGCTTGAATTAGAGACTTGTGCTCCAAGCACCACTCCCACACTCTCATTGCTTCCCTGCAAAGGGGATAAGAGTGAGCACTGCCTTGCTTGTTGATGTAATACATCACAGCTTTGTTGTCCGTTTGAAGGAGAATGTTCTTGTGACAAAGAACATCCTTCAACACTCGGATCGCATAGAGGACCGCTCTCATCTCCAGGACATTTATGTGGAGCTGAGTTTCGAGCTGAGTCCATACACCTTGAGTGTGAGAGAGAGAGACAGTGAGCTCCCCATCCCATTAGTGATGCGTCTGTGGTGATGGAGATCTGATGATCCAGAGGAGCAAAGGGGAATCCTTCCAGGAGATTGCTCTCTTGAGACCACCAGGTGAGAGACCTTTGTAGGGGCTCCGTCACCTTGATGGGATAAGACTGGGGGTGAGAAGTCAGCGACCACTGAGCGGAGAGCATCCATTGGGTGGTCCTCATGTGTAACCGAGCTAGGGGCACAGTGAACACTGAGGACGCCATGAGACCCAACATATGTTGCATCGAGAGAGCTGTGACCGATCGGTTCTCCCCGATGTAACAGGCCATCTGAAGGATGTCGAGTCTTCTGTCCTCTGGAAGGAAAGCCTTCGAGGAAGAGGTGTCCAGAAGAGTCCCTATGAAAAGGAGCCTCTGGGAGGGCTGCAGTTGTGACTTCTTCAGATTTAGCAGAACTCCCATGGACATAAGAAGGAGAGAAGCCGCTTGAACGGCTTCCAGAGTCCTTGGCTGGAAGGACTCACTGGAGCCAATCGTCCAGGTAGGGAAACACTGAGTCCAAGCTTCCTGAGATGCGCCAGCAGAACTGCACAACACTTTGTAAAAACTCGTGGCGCCGAGGATAGCCCAAAAGGCAGGACTCTGAACTGATAATGCTGACCCAGAGCTACAAACCTCAGGAATCTGCGAAGGGTTGGGTGGATGGGGATATGCTGGTAAGCGTCCTGCATATCCATGGAGGCCACCCAGTCGTGCTGATGCAGCAAAGGTAACAGGGTACCTAGGGAAATCATTTTGAATTTCTCCCTGGGGAGGAATTTGTTTAACTTTCTGAGGTCTAGAATGGGGAGCATACCCCCAGATTTCTTTGGAACCAGAAAGTAATGGGAGTAGAACCCTGTGTTTCGCTGATGCGGGGGCACCAGTTCTATTGCCCTGTTGTTTAGAAGGCCCTGGATCTCGGCGGTGAGGAGGTCTGACTGAGAGGTCGACAACCTGGGTTGTCGCTTGGGAGGGCAATTCGGGGGGTTTTCCAAAAGATTGAGAGAATAACCCTTGCGAATTATCCGAAGGACCCATTTGTCGAGGTTATGGACTTCCACTGATTGTAGAAGTACATCAGACGACCTCCCACCGGAGGAGAAAGTTCCATCTCGGGCAGTGTGGATGGAACTGGGGCCGCAATTCATAAGGTAGCGCTGGGGGCTTTAGGCCCCTGCGCTTTCTGCTGCGCCTTCTTTTGAGGTTGGGCAGGTTGGCTTTTATGGAAGCTTCCTCTGCCTCTGCCTCGAAAGGACTGGCGACTATGAAACTGACGCTTACTCTACATGCCCCTGAAGAGGGGGTAGGGGGCTTCAGCCAACTTAATGGCCGACCTAGTCTTCTGAGTGGCCTCTAGGGCTTGCTCACCTGAGGACCAAAGATAGGAGCCATCAAAGGCAGCGCCATTACCTGCTGCTGAGCATCATTAGTAAAGCCAGAATGCACGAGCCAGAATGGCGTCAGGTAACAATACCTGCGGCTGCTGAATGAGAAGCAGTGTCGAAAGCGTCCATGGCGGCTTTGACCTGTTGGTTATTGGACTCAATACCTCTGATAACGGTTAGAAGGAGTTCTGACTTGGAGTCGGAATCTGGAAGAGCTTCAACCATTCGTTTCATAGAGTGCCACAGGATATACTCATACTGAGAAAAATAGCCCTGATAGCTGTCGCATACTTAAAGTGGAGGCAGCAAAGACTCTCTTACCTAATGTATCAATTTCGAGACTCTTTGTTAATAAGTCGAGCTGTAGTAAGCTTGAGGAAGAACGACCTTGTCATTCTCTGCCAGGACTACAGTAGGATCCATAAAGGCTTGGGATGCCAAAATAGGACGATCCTTGGGAGCTGAATATTTCTTATCAATGGATTTAGCCACTGAGGGAATAAGAGCAGGATTTTTCCATACCATTTGAGACAGCGTCTCGAAGGAGGGTTGAATCGGAGGAGTCAAATCCGTAGGGATCTCCGAAGCATGAAGATACTGGAGTCTTAATATTTTCCCAGGATCGATGTCCGTAGTCTGGAGAGAGAGAGAGAGAGAGAGTGGATCTCAGGTTCCTCAACAGAGACTTAAAGGATAGGTCCTCGACCACAGGCTCTGTAGCGGTGAAGGATCCTATTTCCTCCACTTCATCACCCAACCGAAGGTCTGGGTCAGGCTCAACATCATCTCCTGATAGTCCAGGAAGGACTGTGTGGACAGGAAAGGAGTGAAAAACAGGAGAAGAAGAAAGAGCAGATAGAAAGGGAGAGTCCCAGAGGGCCCCCAGCGCCGAGGAGGCGAAAGGAGTCGAGCGGTGCAGCTGGAGGTGCAGGCGCGCCGAAGAAGCATGCGACACCGTGAGGGCGGCACCGCCGCCCCCGGCGGTGCCGCAAAGACACACGGCGAGACTCACCAGCACCGCGGATGGCGCCGACAAGCGCAGCGACCCCGCGGAAGGTGCCGAGGACATCCCTGGAACCTGGAAAGCAAGAGAAGGGAAAAAACCAGGAGATAAGGGCATCGGTGTGGCCCCCTGCGCCGCAGCCATGTGAAGGGGGGAAACACCTAAGCACGGAGTCGCTGGCACCGAAGGAGGCGCCGCGCGACTAGGAAGGTCCAACCGCCCTACCTGATCACCCGACGAGCCCGAAGGTTCCGGGGCAACCGAGCTAGGCAGAAGAACCAACCTCCGAGCCCATCGCTCCATAAGAGCGGCCCACTGATGAAACTGCTCATCTGGAGCCCTACCTATAGGCGGGGTGGGGCTCCGATGTCGAAGACGGCGGAAACTGGAAGTTGGCGACTCCGAAGGAGGAGACCGGCCACTAGGTACGATAACTGACCGTCAACGCGCAGACGTATCAGAGGGCGACCTCGAGTGATGCCTTCTCTTTTTTGACCTGTGGGCCGAAGAAGAGCTCGAGGCCGAACGGTGCCGAGAATGCGACCGTTTATTTTTATGCCGGCGGGGGGAACGCCCATCCCCCCGGGCACCGGACTGACCGTTGTCGGAACCCCGCTGAGGAGAAGGGGGCTGACCGGACCCAGCCCGACTGACTGAACAGCTTTCATACGAAGTCTCCCTACCGTCACCTGACCTGCTAATGGTTGACTCCGTCCAGTAGGCCGAGACTTCTTTACTATAAGTTAAATTTTAAAATATAACAGAAATAGAATAAAATTAAGCGATACTACTATCGAGATAAATTACAAAAAAATAAACTGAAAACTATGCGCTAGTTTGAAGTTTGACTCCCGACAGACGAGCGACGTTGTCACTGAAGCGCACTCGACGGCGGGAAAAAAGGAACTGAGGCGGTTGGAGGGTCGTCGCCGAGATAGTCATTATCAGACGAGCCACTGTCGCGCGCCATGCCTGCGGACATCTCTCGCGACGACCCTCCAGCAAAGTTTGCTCCCATGGGTCCTGGTGCCTCCGCGCAGATCCCACTAGTGTGAATGAGTGGTGGAGACTTATGTCCAGGAAGATCTCTAGCCGCTCAGGAACCAGGCCATCAGGTGCAGGGATTGAAGGTCCGGATGGAACACCTTCCCTTGATTGACTGAGAGCAGGTCCGGGCGAGCTGGAAGCTGCCTCGGGAGCCTGGAGCTGAGGCTGAGGAGATCTGGGTACCAGAACTGGCGGGGCCAGTCTGGGGCTATCAGAATCACCTGCGCCTTGTCTCTCCTTGCCTTGAGAAGCACCTTGTGAATCAAGGGAAATGGGGGAAAGGCGTAGAAGAGGCCCGGGGTCCACAGCCTCGAGAAGGCATCCCCCTGCAGCGAGCCCTGCTGGGGGGGCGGGCATGAAACAGCCTCAGCTTCGCGTTCTCCCTGGAGGCAAACAGGTCCACCTGAGGTGTGCCCCAGTGGGAGAACAGATCTTGTACTACCTCTGGCAGGAGAGACCACTCGTGAGATGCAGCCCCTATCCGGCTCAGGGCATCGGCCAGGGTGTTGGAGGCTCCTGCCACATGAATGGCTAGGAGATCCGCCTCCAGGCTGCGCACGAGTGACCAAATGCGGAGAGCTTCCTTGTATAGAAGCATGGAGCGCGTCCCGCCCTGGCGTTCAGGTAGTACATGGTCGTGGTATTGTCCGTCTGGACTCGGACCACTTGACCCCGGAGAAATGGAGCAAAGGCGGTGAGGGCTAGGCAGACCGCTCGGAGCTCCAGCAGGTTGATGTGGCATCGGGACTCCCGTGGGGACCAGAGGCCGTGCACTCGGTGTTCCCCCAGATGGGCACCCCAACCCATCAAAGAGGCATCAGTCGACAGAGAGACCGTCGGCTCGGGGCGGACAAACGGGATGCCCTCCTGCAGATGAGATGGAACGGTCCACCACTGGAGAGTTGCCCCATCTCCTGGTCACTATCACTAGCTGGTCCAATGGATCGCAGCTGCAGACCACTGGCTGGCCAGTCCCACTGAAGGGGGCGCATGTGCCAGCATGCCCAACGGACCACGCTGGTACAGTCCGCCATGAGACCCAGGAGGCGCAGGAAGTCCCAGGCAGGGCGCGATTGCCCAACCAGAAATGATTGGGCAAAGGAGGTAAGAACCTCAGCCCTGTCCGCGGGGAGCCGTGCTCTGGCTCGAAGAGAGTCGAGCTCTGCCCCGATGAACAGGATCACCTGCTTCGGCTCGAGTTCCGACTTGGCTTCGTTGATGAGAAGGTCAACTAGAGAGCAAACCTGGAGGGCCAGATCTCTGGACCGCTCCACCTCCTGTCTGGAGGGGGCTGCTATCAGCCAATCGTCCAGGTAAGGGTACACCCGGACCCCTCAGCGCCGCAGGAATGCTGTCACCACTGCCATGCATTTGGTGAAGACCCTGGGAGCTGGAGATAAGCCGAAGGCATGGCTTGAATCGAATTAGGATCCTCCGCCGAATGCTAAGGAATCTCCGATGTGACGGACGGATAGGGCGGAAAGAACGCGCCCTGTAGGTCCAGAGAGCAGAACCACATGCCGTGTTCCAGAGATGGTATTATCTGTGCCAGAGTGACCATTCAAGGTTGAGACCTTAGGAACTTGTTCAGGTCGTGCAGGTCGAGAATGGGCGCCAGCCCCGTCCGTTCGGAACCAGGAAATACCTGGACACGAACCCCAGGTCTGGGGGGTCCTCCACCTCCTTATCACCTCCTTTGGAGGAGGAGAGCGATGTCGGCTCGACGAGCCACCAGTGAGGCTGCGGACCCCGAGGCCCCCCGAGGTGCGACGGCTCTGAAGGGCGGGGCCTGCTCGAATTCTAGAGGCAGGCCTTTTCCCACCACCTCCAGTACCCACCTGTCCGTGGTAACAGCGGACCAGGCGGAAAGGAAGTGTCGGAGCCGTTCCCCCACGGGGGAAACCAGGGGTAAGGTGACGGGGATGGGGGCGACACCCCTCAGCCCGTCACTGGGCAGGCTTGGAGGAGGGACCGGCTGAGGAACCTCCTGGGCCTTTTCCTCCTTGCTTCCTGTTGGAGGAAGCCGACGGCTTGGGTTTGGGATGCCAAGGTCGAGCCTGCTGGCCCTGACGTTGCTGGGCCGGGCGCGCACACGGGCAGAGAGGACGAAAGGGCTTAGGCTGTGGCTTGCGGCCTTTGTCCTTCTGAGCGGAAGAGACCGAGTCAAGGTAGCATTGGACTTCTCGATCCTCTGCAGGTGACCTTCCACCCCAGGGCCGAAGAGGTCAGTCCCCAAAAAGGGAACATCCGCCAACTTGTACTGGGTATCCGAGGTAAAGGTGGATATCCTCAGCCAAGCCCGACGACGCATGGCCACTGCGGCCGCCACCGACCTGGCACATGAGTCCCCGATGTCTAAAGCAGTCTGGAGCTGCTATTTGGCCACTGCCCTGGTCCCGCACCTGCCTGACCATAGTCTGCAGATCCGCGGGAAGATGAGGGACGACCTCATCCAGGGAGCTCAACAGGGCATGAGAAAAATGTGCCATGAGGACGGCCGAACTGGCCTGACGAAGGCCGAGAGAGGACGTAGCATAGACTTTTCGCCGGCATAATCCAATTTCTTGGATTCCTTGTCGGAGGTTTGTCCTCATCCTGGCGTCCGGCACGCCGAAAACGCTGTCGGTAAACAACCCTCAGCAGAGGGTGTTCCAAAACGGACAGGGAACCGGTAGGGACCGATACTTCCTGGCCATTCTGGCCGACGCAGGGCAGGAAGCAGGGCGCCAAAGCTCCAAGGCCGGACCTACTATGGCCTCGCCACCGGAAAGCCTCCGTAGGAGAATCCCCTCGGTCCAGAATCTCCGTGAGGGGATACCTGGCCCGTTTAGAAACGGGTTCGAGCTTCATCCCGGTGGACTCCGAGATGAGCCGAAGCAATCCTAAGAAGGACGAAGGGCTATCGTCCACTGACTGTCCTCCCGAGGACTCCAAGTCCATGCGCCTGGAGAAAAGGAAGGAATCATCCTCGGACCCAGAAGAGTCCTCAAAGAGCTGCCTCGAGCCTGAGCCACCCTCCACCTGCCGAGGTTTATCGGGAGTGAGGATGACAGACAGCCTATGGGGTAAACCCATAGCCGACCGAGAATTTTTGGTCGGAGCCCCAACTAACGGCTGTGGAGGCGGAGGTTCCACCAGAATCGGTGGGGCAGCTGGAATTGGCCGAACAACCGGCCTGGGAACAGGCTCCTCGGCTACAATGAGGGGTTGTTTCAGCCGCTCCCGTGACAGCCACTTAATGGCCGGGGAAGACGACTGGGTCGGCTTATTCCCGGTCAAAAGGAGCTGTTGCCATATGAGCTCCTCATACCTCGACGCCCAACTTTGCAGCCAAGCCTCCCCTCGTCCGAGGAAGAACGGCGGCGCCGCTTGCCGCGGTGCCGAGACCGCCTAAGACGGCGGGATCGGCTGGACGGCGAGGATGTCCGAGACCGAGAGTCTCGACTAGGCCGAGGAAGCCGAGGAGAACTGTCGGAAATCGGCACTCCCCTCGGCTCGGACGATCCCACCGAAGGCTCCGGAACCGGAGGCACAGTCGAGCCGACGGGATCCTCAACTCCCACCGGGGGAACCGGGGAGAGGGGATTCTCAGCTTCTCCAGCCGACAACCCGTCTAACGGATCGAGAAAAATCTCGACCGCGTCGACGGGAGTCTCGTCAACTGGCCTGACGGGACACCGTGAGACCAGTGGCCGAAGCTGAGGTCAATCGTTTACCATCGACAAGAAGGAGGGGATCTTTCCGCCTCCCAAGAGCGCTGACGGTGAGACTTACTATTGCTCTTTTGGACCTGAAAAGGGTCCAGAAGAAGTTGGACCCTCACCTTTGTCGAGAGGGTCAGACAAAGCTCCTTGAAAGAAGCCGAGTACGAGGCACCGAGAGAGCGGGACAAATGCCGAGCCGGTGCAGGCCGCCCGTGCCGCCTCTTCGAGGGGCGACTCATCTGCTCGAGCTGATCTGGCTGAAAGCCGCTGCTGACACACCGCCAACCAGGCCTCTTAGATTTCACTGGTGGAATTCTCTTCTCGGGCGCCCCAGTTGTAATCGGGCAGCACGGTCTTCAAGGACGAGGTCAAAAGGACAAGCACAAGTCGCAGGCTCATGGTCGTGCTCAAGGCCCAAGCAGACGACGTGGAGTGCGGATCCGTCTCTAGACATCTTCTGCCCGCAGGGCACCTCCGGAAACCGAGTCGATTTGTCCATCGAGCCACGAGGAAAAGAAGACCAAGTCTTTTAGCAAAAACTTTTGATTTCGAATCAAGAATTAGGAACCAGTCTTATACGCAGAGCGTTAAGGAGGGAACCTGAGCTTCCAAGCGGTAAGGAAGATCTGGCGTCATGGGGCGGAGCCTAGAGTTTTACCACCCGGGTGGGTGGGAAGAGCCAGCTTGAAGACCTTCCGGCAAGATTTAAAGCGGCAAGGAGCCTGCCAATAAGTGTGGATGAACAACATATCCATGTCCCTAGAAATTCTGGTGCACTCTGGGAAAGCTCCATTCAGCACACCCTCTAACTCTCTTCTCATTGGCTAATTCATTTAACTCATTACCAAAATCTCCACCTCCGAGGCAGTTCAACCTAGCCATCTTACTGCTACTGTTACTGATGCTAAAGGAATGCTAGGGAGAGAATGCACAGAAGGCATGCCGCCAAGAACTGAAAAATTACATACTCACTGTTATTCTTGATCTTTCAAGATATCTTCATCTTTCATTATTGGCAGGTATAAGCAGGAGGCGCCAGACCCAGCGGGAGCATGTAACTTTAAGCTTTTTTAGGAGGAGGGGCCAACATTGGGGACAGCGTGGCGCTCCTGGGATGGCCAGTAACTGATGCAAGCCCCCTAATCTCCTCAGTTCTGCTTGCCGGAGAGGAAAATAAGGCAGAGAGAAAACGGGAGGGTTGGGCAAGGGAGCCCAAGGGATAGAAAAAGGAAAGGATATAAAACTAAAACTCTAAGACCAACCACAGAAGAGAGAGACATGGACTCTAGGGTGGATTTGGACAGGGAAGACCTCAGCCACTGGGCAGGACAGAGAGAGAGAGAGAGAAGAGAGAAAGACAGGAGGGAGAGAGAACAGAGTTTCATAACCCTAAACAGGGATTAGGCGCAACATCCCTATTAGGGCAGGCAGAGAGGCTTTCCTGTAGACTGCAGTGAAGATGGCATATTCTGCTGCAGAATGTAGAACAGATTTAGGTCTAGCTGTACACAAGAAGGACTTCAAGGAGTGGCAGAGAGAAGAACGGTCTCAAGTGCCCTTTACAGAGAGGGTATTAATAGGGAGCTAAAAGAGATAGAGTTGGCAATCTGCTCGGGAGAAGAACACGAGTTCTCTGTCCCCTTCACCTTCCTATTTTTTTTTTTTTTTAAAGTCTCGGGCCGAAACTAGGATAAGGAAACCACTGGGGAGTTCCTCTCCCTCTGGAGGGGTGAGAGAACACCCTTAGGGCAGAGTCCCCATAGACATGAAGGCACACCTGGCCTATAAGTTAACAAGTATGCTTTCCAGTTAGAAGATGTAACCCATCGGAACCTCATCACCACTAATCAAAAGTGGTGAGGGGTAAGAGAAAGTGTAATCCTTACAAATGAGAGAAGGGAGTAGAGAATCCCTGGATGAGGGAAGTCCATGAGGGAACCTGGGATACCGAAAAAGGAGGACAAATTGTAGGAAAGGGCCCTAGAAGGCACCACAAGAGGTAGTGAAACTATGAGTATAGGTGCAGGTACATATTTTTAAGAGCACCAGAAATGTTAGCTAAGTTTTTACCCTCTAACTATGGACGCTGTTGGAGGGGTTGTAACTTTGAGTTAGCAGATCTGGGCCGTGTTTTTTGGGAGTGCCCCTTGCTTACCCTTCAGGATTGCCTAGGAGAAGAACTTGAGTTGACAGCTGAAATGGTACTTTTCAATCATGCCTCCCCACAGTCCACCCTGGCATCGCACCTTACTGCCTACCTTCCTACTGGCCGCAAAAAAAGCCATTAAACAGAGGTGGATGACTAGAATAATTCCATCAGTGGAGGAGTGGAGAAGTATAGTTCGATCCATTTATCAAATGGAGCAATTAACAGCAACCCTGTAGGATAAAGTACCACTCTGTACAGATAAATGACAAAGATGGGTGATGCAAATGATGCAGACAGATGACTCATTTGTCTCTAAAAAAAAAAAAAAAAAAAAATTGTGTATATATATATATATATATATATATATATATATATATACACGTGTGTGTGTGTGTGTATATATATATATTTTTTTTTTGATATGGGGTGCTGCTCTCACTAGAGGGAAGAGGGATGAACTTGGTTTACAGTGATGAGTACTTTAGCTTATCCCCTTTATGGAAACATGCCCATCTCTGAGAAAGTCTATTGTATGTAGCTTGCATTTATTAGAGAATGGACATCACTATCTATTTACTATATGTTTGGTGACCATTAATTAAGAAATGGGAATTACGTACTTACCGTAATTGCTGATCTTCTTGGATGCAGTCTCCATCACTCACTCACATTAGTGGGATAGTGCCGCAGGCGCTAGACCAAACGGGAGCCAAAAATGTTCTGAAGGGTCGGCGCCAAGACAGGACCATGCATGCGCAGCACCGCAAGACCAGCTCACACCTGTGTAAGCTATCTTGGCGTCGACCCTCCAACCGCCTCAGTACCTTTTTGACCGAGGAGGTGCAGCGCAACTAATGAAAGTAACTTATCCTGACGTCCTGGGCCTGAGAGGGCCCAGATGGCCCTTGCAAGAAGGGTCAAAGAACAGTGCCTTCACAGCCTGAACCACAGGACCGTGATGATCAGGAAAGAAAATGAGTGAGCCCAGGGTATGGAGGGCGGGCATGTGAATGAGTGATGGAGACTGTGCAAGAAGAATAAATTCCTCACCTTAGTAATGTTGTTTCTTCTAATGGAGTCTTGCTATATTATAGACATTAGCAGTTTGATCCAGCTCTAGAACTGCCCCGGAGTGAAATGGTTAAAACCATTCCAAAATAGAATTTTGCACGAGCAGCTCTATCTGTCATATTTCAAACTTGAACTGTCAGATCTTTACGAGCCAAACTCACTAAAGTCTGTGTGGAAGCTGTAACCTACACTAGCCAAATGGCTACCTAAATAATAACAACCATTGATGGTCCCAACACCCAAGACTTAAGTCAGGGACCAGAATACTAACACCATTCTAATAATATGAAAATGGAACATAAGTATAATAAAACACACACACATACACACACACACCCCAAAGTCCCAAAGGGGACAAAATGCTAACAGGACATTAAGTAGTGCCCACACTAAGTTGCCCGCACCCCACCAAGTAGAGGTTCTGAGAGGGGCAGGTTGGGAGGTCTATAATATGCAAGACTCCATTAGAAGAAACAACATTACTAAGGTGAGTAATTTTCCTTCAAACAACATGAAGTCTTGCTATATTATAGACATTAGCAGAATACACAGCAGTACCCTCCATGGAGGAGGGGCAGAACCTACTTAGGAATAGGCTCTGAATAACAGCTGTGCCAAACCGAGCATCTCTCCTGGCCTGGACATCCAGGGAGTAATGCTTGGTAAAAGTGTACCGTTTTCCAAGTAGCAGCCTGGCAAATCTCTAATAAAGGAATATCTCTGGCAGCAGCTAGAGACACAGCTGTACCCCTGGTAGAATGAGCCCTCAAACCGAGGTGCTCTGCCCACTTTCTGATAACAAAATTGGATACAAGAGACAATCCACCTGGCTACTGATCTCTTAGTGGCAGGTTTGCCTTTCCCAACTTCACCATAGGTAAGAAAAGTTGGAGGGATTCGAACCTGTGACCTTTGGTCAGCTCTATATAATAACTAAGAGCTCTTTAACATCAGGCTGTGCAACCTCCTCTCACCCGGAGAGGAGCGATCAAGAAAAATACTGGAAGGGAGATAGATTGATTAAGATGGAAATCTGAAACCACCTTAGGCAAAGCTTCCTATTAGTCCTAAGGACTACCTTATCCCTGTGGAAAGAAAGAAATAAAGTCAGTCTCCACTGACAGGCTTGCAATTCACTTATCGTCTGGCAGAAGTGATAGCCACTAAATACAGTTTTCCAAGTTAGGTACTTAAGCTCTGCAGAAGACAGAGGTTCAAAAGTGGGTTGCATTAACTGGGCAATGCAAACATTAAGGTCCCAAGCAGGGCCGGTTCCCGAAAGGAGGATTAGTATGGAGTAATCCCTTAAAACTTGGAAAACACAGGATGAGAGGAAGAGGGATGACTTTCCTGCTTGACACAAAAGCAGACACAGCTGCCAAATGAACTCTCAGGGTAGCTGGTCTGAGACCCAAGGAATTAAGATGTACCATGTAATCTAACAAAATGGGCAATTCAGCAGATTCTGGGAAATATTTTTCCCAGCACACCAAATAAAAACCTTTTCCATTTAGAACTATAAGTAGCCCTAGTGGGAGGCTTTCTGGAAGCCTTTAGGATCTCAAGAACACCCTGAGAGAGGTGTAAATCAGCAACTCTAACTCCTCAAGAGCCAGGCCTTGAGGTTGAGGGATTTGAGGTCCGGATACCAAACCCTTCCCTGGGCACAAGTCAACAGATTGTGATTGCTGGGGAGGCACAGGGGAAGATGGACTGTCAGAGACAGAAGGAGTGGGTACCAGGGCTGCCTGGCCCAATCCGGGGCAATCAGAATCACCCTGCAAGGCTGAGATCTGATTTTGACTAGTACTTTGAATAGGAGAGGAAAGGGGAAGCATAGAGGAACTTCCCTCCCAATCCAGAAGAAGGGCATCCAGGGAACTGAGCCCAGCACTGGAGGCCTGCAACAGAACAGAGGAAGTCTGTGATTGTCTGGGCTGCAAAAGATCTATCTGAGGGATGCCCCACCTGGCAAAAACTATCCCAGCACTTGAGGATCCAGGGACCATCTGTGATGGCCCTGGGAAATCCTATGAGGGCATCCGCTAGGACATTGTCCTTCCTGGAAGATGAACTGCTATGAGGAAGTGTTCAGGGAATGGCCAGAGACCACAACTTCATTGCCTCGGTGCACAAGGCCGAAGAAGAGTCCCCCCTGTTTGTTCATGTACCACATTGTTGTGGTGTTGTCTGTTCTGACTTGTATCACCTTGTCGTGGACAGATGCAGAAAAAGCTGAAGAGCTAAAAAGACAGCTCTGAGTTCCAGCAAATTGATGTGGAGCAGAGAATCCTGGGGGACCAAACTCCCTGAGTGGAAAGGTCACCCATGTGGCTCCCAACCCAGAAGGAAGCATCTGTAGTGAGAGTCAAGTCGTGAGAAGGGGAAATGAGGGGACCCCTGCTCTTAATTGCTCTGATCCTGCCACCACTGGAGAGCTAGGATCAAGGTTCGAGTCACTGGGACCAACTTGGAAAGGGGGTCTTCTCTGAGACCAAAAGGTTCTCAAGTGAAACTGAATGTCTCTCATCTGAAATCTGGCTCCCTGCACAACAGCTGTGATGCAGCCATGTGCCCCAGGAGCTGCAGAAAGTGTCTTGCTGGTCGAGAGACCTGCAGAGTGAAGGAAGAGGCCAGAGCCACTAAATTCCTTACCCTTTCTGGGGAAGAAAGGCTCTGGCTAGCTTTGTGTCCAATTGCCCCTATAAAGGTGAGTACCTGACTGGTTCCAGAACAGACTTTGGTAGGTTTAGCAGAAAACCAGGAGGTGAGAAGCTGCTGGGTGACCTGCAGGTGAGATTTTACCTGTTCTGGGGACTGGCCTACAATGAGCCAGTCGTCTAGATAGGGAAAAACAGCAATCCTCTCTCCTTAAGTGGGCCACTGCCACTACTAGACACTTTGTGAATACCCTTGGAGCACAGGTAAGGCCAAGGGCATTGCTCTGATCTGGTAATGACCTGAGGGCAGTTCAGATCTGAGGTACTTTCGATGGGATCTTCCGATTAGGACATGGAAATAGGCATCCTTGAGGTCCAGGAGGCTAGCCAGTCCCCTGACCTTGGGAAGGTAAAATCATTGCCAGAGTTACCATTTTGAACTTTGGTTTCAAAAGATGCTTGTTCAGATATCTGAGATCTAAAATGGGCGCCATTCTCCTGTCTTTTTGGGGTAAGGAAGTATCTGGAATACAGACCCTGCCCTGATGCAGGGGAGGAACCCTTTCTACTGCTCTGAGAGCTAACAGGGATGAGACCTCTGTTTCCAGAGCGAGGGTCTCTGAAGCACTTGCAGGTAGAAAAAGTCTGCTTCTCAACTTGGGAAACTTTTTGAAGCTGAGAACCAGACCCTGGCTTATTACTTCCAGAACCCACTTGTCTGAGGTTAAAGAAGCCCAATTCTGACTGAAGTAAGCCAGCCTGCCCCCACTGGTACAGGAGAATGGCCCTGGGCACCCATCAGGGTGCCTGTTTAGGAGCTTTTAGGCTGGGGGTGGAGCAGGTCTGCCCACCCCTCGCTTGCCCCCGCCTCTGAAGAAGCCCCTCTACATAGGCAGAGGAGGCCCGAGTCTGGTAGAAAGGCCTGTGAAAAGGCCCACCCCTACCCCTGGGGCATGCCTTTGAGGAGTGGCTTGCCGCCTCCTTAGCCTGGGCACTCTTGTAAGTAGTCCTATATTCATCTATCTTCTTCATGTAATTTCTGTCTGCTCTCCAAACAGAGAATTTCCCACCACAGGAAAATCCATAGCCTTAGTCTGGGTATCCTGTGACAAACTAGTACACCTGAGCCAGGCCAACCTCTGAAAAGCTACAGATGTGGCCATGACCCTAGAGGAAACGTCATTAACATCCACAGCAGCATGAAACTGAACCTTAGAGGCTTCAATGCCATCAGCAGCCACCTGTTCTAGTTCACTAGCCAGTTGGCCATGGGCCTGCTTGGCCAATTGCATAACAGTATCCCATCTAGATTTCTGATACCTAGCTACATAAGCCATATCATTTGCTTGCCTGAGTCCCAGAGAGGCTGCCATATATTGTTTTTGCCATGGCATCAATCTTCCTGGAATCCTTGTCAGGAGGATGTGAAGCCAAGGAATATTAGCTTTATCACAGGCAGCAGCCTGAGCTACCCCTACATGACTGCATTGCTGAGAAAGGAATTCTGTATCAGGGCCTGACAATGTATACCTTCTGTCCATCTTTTTATCTACAGGAGGCACAGAATTAGGAGCTTTTAAAATTTTAATTGTTTGTTTCCTAAAAGACTTATGTAAAGGAATAGACAATCTCCTAGACTCTAGAATATCCATCATTTCTACAAAATCAGGCTCCTCTTGCTCATCCACAGCCTCTTCTAAAGGAAGCTGGAGGGTTTCAGCAACTTTTTTATAAAACATAAAATGAGATGGGGACTCAGACAGCATAGGGGGAGATTCTAAAGGTCTGTCTGGGGAGATGTCCGGTTCAATGGGCACACCCAGACCTTCCCAGCCACATTCATACTGTTCATAATCCTCCTCTGGTTCATAAAATTCCTCAATATCATAATCCTGAACCACTGGGACCGGATGAACCGACCTTTTACCAGATAGTGGTGGTTCGGACGGACCCTGAGACAGTGACTGGACAATTTGTATGGCTTTTGCTATCTCTGCAGCAGTTGGAGAAGGAACTTTGGACTCCAGACCTGCTGATTTTCTTGTTTTCTTTACTGGAATTGGTTCCTCAGAACCAGCTTTTCTTTTGCCGAGAAGTCTGGCCCTGATTACAGGGCCTCCCTCTGGTTCGGTTGGCACCGAACGGGCTGGCCATCCGGGTCAGCGGACTTTTGGCCTCCTCGCCCTGAGCCTGCCAAATCTTTTTTCCAGGGTGGCTGCAGGAAATTCTTACATACCTGGCAGTCTGACTGGAGGTGGTCAAACCCCAGACAATAAACACATGTGGTGTGGGTCAGCCTTAGCAAGACTTCCCCACAAACATCACAGTGTTGAAACCCAGTGGGCCGGTTTTCTTTGGGTTTCTCAGACATAATGCCAGTCTAACCAAAGACTTGCCTTTTAACGGCAGTGCTAGGCAAGACACCTTTATCGCTTCCTAACCGTGTCACGGTATTGGAAAAAAACGTAATAAATCCGTTTTTTTTAGAACCGATAAGAACCGGGAACCGCACTCTAAAATAGTAACTTTTAGTTTTAAATGAGTTTTAAACCCACTGATCGGTTCAAAACCGAACCGATAACTTACAAGTTCCACACAGACAAAACCGTCATTTACTTACGGTTACCACAGATAGAGCTTGAACCGAACGGTTTTGCGGTTAAAATAAAACTAATCTCGGTTAAATCCAACCGAGAAAACACTTTTTAAACCGAGAAATGAACCGAGCAGAAGGAGAAATCTCCGGAGCGACTGTTCACTGAGGCGGAGTAAAGAATCTGACAGTTCAAGTTTGAAATGACACAGATAGAGCTGCTCTCGTGCCAAAATTCTATTTTGGAATGGTTTAACCATTTCACTCGGGGCAGTTCTAGAGCTGGATCAAACTGCTAATGTCTAGAATATAGCAAGACTTCATGTTGTTTGAAGATCAACAATTATGGTAAGTACATAATTTCCATATCTTCCTGCACCCAAGTCTCCACCACTCACTCACACTAGTGGGAGAGTACCAAGCTAAAACCAACAACCCTGAGTAGGGTGGTAGGAGATAGAGGCCACTCAGAAAGTACGGCCAAGGACTGTCCTGCTAATAAAAAGAGCCGTTTCCGAAAGATCATCTAAAACATAGTGCTTACAAGATAAGCGCTTGAGTTCAAACTCACCACTGTGCAGAAAACTGCAATGGACACAAAATGAAACTCTGTCAGGAGGCCGTAACCACTCTAGGAGAGCGGCGAGGACCCAGCCTCACAATTTGGTCTAGGACAAAAATTAATGGCGTCAAAGACGTGTACTAATCTAATGTAAAGGGACCTCAGGAACTGAAAGAGTCAGAGGTAAAGTCTACTAGTTTAGGGTAGACCGGAAAGTGCAGATGGAAACCCTCACTACCAAGAATGGCTGACCTGTGAACAACAGGTCCAGGAGCACTTGAACCCCGTACTTGGTAAGCAAATGGGATCCAGGTGGAGTTAGCCCATCAAGGAGAATGGTTTCCACCTAGTCACGACCTAGAAGCTTCTTGTGGTGGCCTAGTAGAACCAGATCCTATCCACTTCATATTCCAAAAAGAATCATTCTGCTCCTGTGTGCCTACAACTGTAGTAGCAGTCTCTGAACTAAGGGAAGAGTGGGAAAATGTACAGGAGGACGTCTCCACTGTGGAAAAATATTCAGACAGAAAAAAACAGTGTCTGGATTTCTAAGGCAAATAGAGGCAGATGTGCGTCGAGGGGGGACACAGCAGGACCAAGTCTGGGCTAACCCATTCATTGAAAGTGACTGAATAACGGCAGAAGTGACTCAATGCGGTGAGGCACCACTGCTCCGCCTTCCTGAAAGGGAGTAGGAAAGTACTCTAGTTTGCTTGCTGATGAAAAACAAATATCACAGTTTCATCACCCACTCAAAGTGGGTAACTTTGTGAGCGACTGTCACGGAACCAGTGCGCTGGAACCGAAGGTGTGAGAATCAAGAAGCCATCTCTGAAAAAAGCCCTACTTGACCTATGGTCAAGAAAGGGGCATGCCGTCTGTTAACCTGAAGCAAGCAAGGAATTAGGAACCTGAGTACCGACCCGCTGCAGAGTCACTTCTGTTGCTGTGAGGCTCTGATCAAGAGAAGAAAGCCCAATTAAAAAAAAAAAAAAATGGAAACCAACAGACTGGGCATCTGCCTAGGCCTAGGGAATATCTCTGAATAAGAGAAATCTCTCTTGAAGAAAACAGATGACCCATATCTCCGCTGGATCGGACTCCCCTTAGGGGTAGAAGAAAAAATTACTCACCTTAGTAATTGTGTTTCTTCTAATGGAGTCTTGCTGTATTCTGACATTATGCAGTTAGCCCCAGCACTTGTACTGCTCTGGAGAGGAAAGAGTTAACTCTATGCCAGAGCATAGAACGTTGAGCTTGAGCTCGGTTCAAACCTCTGTCTGCTGCACTTTGAAGTGTAACTGTCAGATTCTTACGAGCTAACACTAACTACCCACCCCACTATGTGGAAATTGTAAATTTCACTAGCCAAAAAGGCAACCAAACATTTTGGATCCCCAAAAGACTCAAGTCGAGAAATCCAAAACAAAAAGTAGGTAGTGAACAAAAATAATTACCAAAACATCTAAATAACCCACTCCCCATCTAAAGAGGGGAGAGTACCAAGTACACTCCTGAGGTGCAACACTGCACCTACCAGCCTACTTCCCAAAAACCAGGTTCTGAGAGGGGAGGCAGGGAGGGAGGTCAGAATACAGCAAGACTCCATTAGAAGAAACAGAATTACTAAGGTGCATAATTTTTTCTTCAAACAACATGAAGTCTTGCTGTATTCTGACATTATGCAGACTATCAAGCAGTACCTCCATGGAGTAGGGTATTGAACCTATTTTGGGAATAGGCTCTGCAGTACTGCTGTACCAAACTTAGCATCACTCCTAGTCTGGATATCCAGAGAGTAATGCTTAGTGAATGTATGGACTGTTTTCCAGGTGGCTGCTTTGCATATCTCTAATAAGGGTATATCTCTGGCAGCAGCCAGAGAAGCAGCAGTGCCTCTAGTCGAATGAGCCCTCATTACCAAAATTTTATGCATTTCATTTTGTCAAGAATAAGCACCAAAAAGAACAACTAGTTATATACAGTTATCAGATACATTGTCCATCACTGATTTAATTTTTATGTGTCTTTATCTGCCAAAAAACACATGGATATTTTGGAAAGAATTTTATTTAAGCAGGAGATTTTGTTTTCCAGGAAGGAATGCAGTCGAAAAAAACAGGAGTCTCCTGCGTAAAGAGGGAGATATCACATGTATCCGGGATTGGTTCAGATGAAAATCTGAAACCACTCTGGGTAAGAACCTCCTGTTGGTTCTAAGGACCACCTTATCTCTATGGAATGAGATAAAATCAAGCTCCACTAACAGAGCTTGCAGTTCACAGATACGCCTGGCAGAGGTAATAACTTCTAGAAACAGTTTTCCAAGTCAAGTACTTAAGATCTGCTGAGGACAAAGGCTCAAAGGGGGTTGCATAAGCTGAGCACTGCAAACATTAAGATCCCAAGCAGGAGTAGGATCCCTAAATGGGGGATTGGTATGAAGCAATACTTTGAAGAATTTACAGAAACAGGGTGAGATGCCAGTGAGGAGGGCTTTCCCACTGACAGACAAGCAGAAACAGCTGACAAGTGTACTTTGAGGGTGGCTGGTCTGAGGCCTAGGCCATTAAAATGAACCATGTAATCCAGAACTGTAGACAAGTCAGCAGTATCTGGGGATGTATGCTTCTTGGAACACCAAATGCTGAATCTTTTCCATTTGGAGTTATAAGTCTTTCTGGTGGCAGGTTTTCCAGAGGCTTTGAGAATGTCCAGAACCCCTTGAGACATATGCAAATTTGCATATTCTAGCTCTTCAAGAGCCATGCCATGAGACTGAGAGCCCGAAGGTTGAGGTATCGGATCCTCCCCTGAGAGGAAGTTAACAGGTTGCGATTCCTGGGGAGAGATAGCGGAAGATGGACTGCTAAGGACAGCAACAGTGGATACCAAGGCTGTCTGGCCCAGTCTGGAGCAATCAGGATCACTCTGCAAGATTGTGACCTTATCTTGACCAGGACTTTGAAAAGTAGAGGAAAGGCATACAGAAATTTCCCCTCCCAATCCAGAATTAGAGCATCTAGGGTGACTGAACCCAAGACTGGAGGTTTGCAAACAAAAGAGAGGAAGTTGGTGATTGTTTGTGGCTGCAAAAAGATCTCTGGGGTGCCCAACCTTGAAAAGATCACTTTTAACACCAGGGGGTCCAGGGACCACACGTAATGGCTCTGAGAAATCTTGCTCAGTGCATCTACTAGCACACTGTCCTTTCCTGGAAGGTGGACTGCTACCAGAGAGGTCTGTAGAGAATAAGCTAGGGACCATAACTTCATGGTTTCCGAGCACAAGGCCGTAGACTGAGTGCCTCCCTGCTTGTTGATGTATCCCATGGTGTTGGTGTTGTCTGCCCTGACCTGAACCACCTTGTTCTGTACGGATTCCAAGAAGGCTTACAGAGCCAGGTACACTGCCCTGAGCACCAGAAAATTGATGTGGAGAAGAGACTCCTGAGGGGACCACACTCCCTGAGCTGTGAGGCCTCCCAGGTGAGCTCCTCACCATTTTGAATTTTGGCTTTACAAGGTGCTTGTTTAAGTATCTTAAATCTAGGATGGGCTGCCGCTCCCGTTTTCTTTCGGGGTAAGGAAGTATCTGGAGTACAGACCTTGCCCCTGTGAGGTGTAGGAACTTTCTCTATGGCTCTGAGAGCTAGCAGAGATGAAACCTCTGCCTCTAGAGCAATGGTTTCGGAGATGTCTGCGGTGGAAAAGACCTGACCCTCAGCTTTGGACATTTTTTGAAGCTGAGGACCAGTCCCTGGCTTACTACCTCCAGGACCAACTTGTCTGAGTTAACAGACTTCCAGACCTGGAAGTAGTAAGCCAGCCTGCCTCCCACAGGGATTGAGGAGTCGACCTGGGCTGACACATCAAGGTGTCTGCTTGGCAGAAGCCTTAGGAGGATGCAGCCCTGCTCATCCCCCTTCTGCCTCTCCCTCTGAAGAACCCCCTCTGAGGAAAAGGCATGTGCCTGGTAGAAAGGCCTGTGGAAGAGCCTGCCCCTGCCCCTAGATTGCTGCTTTTGAGGAGCTGCCTGCCTTTCCTTGGCCTGTGCCCTCCTGTAGATGCTCCTATACTCATCCATCTTTTTCATATAATTCTCCATCTGCTCCCCAAACAGAGAATTCTCGATGACAGGGAAATCCATAGCCTTAGCCTGGGTGTCCTGTGATAAGCTAGTATATCTGAGCCAGGCCAGTCTCCGAAGAACCACAGATGTAGCCATGACTCTTGACGACATCACTGGAGTCCACAGCAGCATGAAATTGGATCTTAGATGCCTCAATCCCATCAGCAGCCACCTTCTCCAGCTCCTTGGCCAGCTGGGGAGGAGGCCTGTTTAGCCAGTTCCAGAACAGTATCCCATCTGGACTTCTGGTATCTGGCTATGTAGGCCATGTAGTTAGCCTGCCTGAGTCCCAGAAAGGATGCAATGTACTGTTATTCAGCCATGGCATCCAGCTGCCTGGAGTCTTTATTTGGGGTGTGTGAAGCCAAGGGTATGTTAAGCTTTATCACAGGCTGCAGCCTGCATGACCCCACCATGGCTGCACTGCTGGTACAAGTAATCGCACCTGGGCCTGACAACATATACCTCTTGTCCATTCGCCTGTCCACAGGAGGTAAAGGATTTGGGGTTTTAAGTAACTTTGTGTCTGTTTCCAAAAGATTTGTGAAGAGGAATAGACAATCTCTTGGACTCTGAGCTGTCCATCATCTCCACATAGTCAGGCACCTCTTGCTCCTCAACAGCTTCATCCAGAGGGAGCTGGTGGGTTTCTGCCACTTTTGTATAACATAAAATGGGAAGGGGACTCAAAAAGCCTAAGAGAGGAAACACCCGAAGGTCTATCTGGAGAGATGTCCGGTTCTATGGGCTCATCCACACCACCACCATCATCATCCCCCTCCAAATCCGGTTCATAAAAGTCTTCAGGGGAACTGACCGGGAAGCGTCAGATCAGCCAGAACCGAATGGAGCGATTCAACTATACTAATCGCTCTGGCAATTTCCTCGGTGGTTGGATGATGAGGTTCTGGATCCGAACCAGCCGATTTCTCCTTTTTCTTTTTGCCAGAACCGACCCCTAAGGATCGGCTCTCCGTTTCCCGAGGGAGTTCTCGCCCAGGTCAGTGGGCACTCCTCAGGTTTGGTCGAACCGAACCGGCTGGCCATCCAGGTCAGCGAACTTCGGCCTCCTTTTCCTAAGCCTGCCCAATCTTTTATCCAGGGTGGCCTTAGTGAGATTTTTTACATATTTGGCAGTCTGACTCAGATGGTCAAAACCAGACAATAAACACAGGTGGTGTGGGGATCAGCCTTACCAAAAGCCTCCCTTACTCACTGCAGCATTGAAACCCAGTGGGCATGGTTTTCTCTTGGGTTTCTCAGGCTAACCCATCCTACAACTTACCCTTTTCCGCAACAGCCAGGCAAGATCCCTTATCGGTTCCCAACCATGTCCCAGGTGTTGGAAAAAGATAAAACACGCTTTTTAAGAACCGATAAGGACCAGTACCTCACACTAAATTCAGACTAAAAGAAAGAACACAAGACAAAATACAGACAACGGTTCAGCAAAACAGATTGAGAAATAAGTTTTACAATTTCCACAAAATTCAGCATTAGGCCACTACCTAAAGTACTTACTGTACCGCAGACAGTGATCTGAACCGAAATTAAGTAAAAATACCAGTTTAAACAGACGTTATTTACCGGACCGAACCGATAGTGCAGGAGAGATCTCCAGAGCTACTATTCAGTTAGGCACAGTAAAGAAATACAGGTTACTCACCAGTAACAGGAGTTCTAGGAATGGTATATGTTGTTCATCCACACTATCTGGCAGGTTCCTTGCCGCTTTAAATCTTGCCAGAAGGTCTTCAAACTGGCTCCTCCCACCCACACCACCGGGTGGCAAAACTCGGCTCCGCCCCATGACGCCAGATCTAGCCCGCTGGAAGCCAGGTGTGTCAAGCCGGGGAGGTCGGGTGGGTCGTGTGGATGAACAACATATACCATTCCTAGAACTCCTGTTACAGGTGAGTAACCTGTATTTCTAGGGACATGGATATGTTGTTCATCCACACTGTCTGGCAGACTCCTAGCAGTTCTCCGGGAGGAGGGAAGCAAGGTGCACACTCCGTACTTAGGAAATAAAGACTGGAGAACCGAGGCCCCAAAACCAGCATCCCGGCGTGACTCAAGGTCGATGTGGTAGTGGGTGATGAAGGTGTGTGCTGACTTCCAGGTAGCAGCCCTGCAGATTTCCTGGATAGGGACATACCTGGAAGCAGCCACTAATGCAGCAGTATGGCGGGTAGAATGAGCTCTTATCCCTCTGGGAGGCTCCACGCCTGCCAACCTATAGCAGAGATCTATGCAGGAGGTGACCCACCTGCCTATAGTCCACTTGGCTGCAGGACTGCCAGGTGCGGCTTCAGTGAAGGTGACAAACAGCTGGCGAACTTCTCCCCGAACTTCAGCCGTCCGCTCCTTGTAATAAGCGAGCGCTCTTCTAGGGTCCAAAGTATGGAGCCTATATTTGGCCTCAGAGGTGTGATTGGGGTAGAACATCAGCAGAGTCAACACCTGGTTAAGGTGAAACTCCGACACTACCTTCGGAAGGAATTTCGAGTGGGGGCGCAGGACAACCTTGTCCCTGTGGAAGACCAGATAAGGAGACTCGATGGAAAGCGCCTGGAGCGCTCCCATCCTTCTGGCTGACATGATAGCCACCAAGAAGGCGGTCTTCCACGACAGGTGAGAGATGTCACACATGCGCATCAGTTCGAATGGCTTGCCCATGAGCTTAGCCAATACCAGCAGTAGATCCCACGGAGGTGAAGGTTCTCGCACTGGAGGGGATATGTGATCCATGCCTTTGAAAAAGCGCCCAACCACCTTCTCCTGTGCCACCGACTGCTTCCCGGCCCGCGCCCAGTAAGCAGAGATGGCTGCAGGTACACCTTAGGGTTCAGACCAAGCCCTTGCTGAGAAAGGACCACAAGTAGTCCAGAATGCTTGCCAAGGAACAGGAGGAAGGGTCCAGGCCCTTGCCCTGACATCAAATGGAGAATCTCTTCCATTTGAAGGCATAGCATTTTCTGGTAGACTCCTTACGGGACGCCTCAACGACGTTGAGGACCTCGTTGGAAAGACCCAAGGCCTGGAACTCTAGCCGCTCAGGAACCAGGCCGTCAAGTGAAGGGATTGAAGGTCCGGATGGAATACCTTCCCCTGACTGACTGACAGATCAGGTCCGGGCGAGCTGGACGCCGCCTCGGGAGCCTGAAGCTGAGACTGAGGAGATCTGGATACCAGAACTGGCGGGGCCAGTCTGGGGCTACCAGAATCACCTGCGCCTTGTCCCTCCTCGCCTTGAGATGCACCCTGTGGATCAAGGGAAATGGGGGAAAGGCATAGAAAAGGCCCGGGGTCCACGGCCTCGAGACAGCATCCCCCTGCAGCGAGCCCTGCTGAGGGGGCAGGCATGAAACAGTCTCAGCTTCGCATTCTCCCTGGAGGCAAACAGGTCCACCTGAGGCATGCCCCAGTGGGAGAACAGATCTTGTACTACCTCCAGCAGGAGAGATCACTCGTGGGACGCAGCCCCTAACCAGCTCAGGGCATCGACCAGAATGTTGGAGGCTCCTGCCACATGGATGGCAAGGAGATCCACCTCCAGGCTGCGCACGAGTGACCAAATGCGGAGAGCTGCCTTGCACAGAGGCATGGAGCGCGTCCCGCCCTGGCAGTTTAGATAGTACATGGTTGTGGTATTGTCCGTCTGGACCTGAACCACTTGACCCTGTAGAAACGGAGCAAAGGCAGTGAGGGCTAGACGAACCGCTCGAAGCTCCAGCAGGTTGATGTGACATCGGGACTCCTGAGGACCAGAGGCCGTGCGCTCTGCGCTCCCCCAGATGAGCACCCCAACCCATCAGAGAGGCATCGGTCAATAGAGAGACCATCGGCTCGGGGCGGACAAACGGGATGCCCTCCTGCAGATGTGCTGGAACGGTCCACCACTGGAGAGCGTTCCACATCCCCTGGGTCACTGTCACTAGCTGATCCAAGGGATTGGAGTGCAGTGACCATTGGCTGGCCAGCCCCCATTGAAGGGGACGCATGTACCAATGGGCCCAACGGACCACGCAGGTGCAGGCCGCCATGAGGCCCAGGAAGTCCCGGGCCGGGCGCAATTGCCCAACCTGAAATGATTGGGCAAAGGAGGAAAGAACCTCAGCCCTGTCTGCCGGGAGCCGTGCTCTGGCTCACAGAGAGTCGAGCTCTGCCCCGATGAACTGTATCACCTGCTTTGGCACGAGTTTCGACTTGGCCTCGTTGATGAGGAGGCCAACCTGAGCGCAAACCTGGAGGGCCAGATCTCTGGACCGCTCCACCTCCATTCTGGAGGAGGCCGCAATCAGCCAGTCGTCCAGGTAGGGGTACACCCGGACCCTTCGGCGCCGCAGGAATGCTGTCACCACTGCTATGCATTTGGTGAAGACCCTGGGAGCTAGGGAAAGGCCGAAGAGCATGGCCCGTTACTCGTAGAGGGATCCCTCTGCCCTGAAGTGAAGGAATCTCAGGTGGGACGGATGGATTGGGACGTGAAAAAACGCATCCTGGAGGTCCAGAGGACAGAACCACATGCCTCATTCCAAGGATGGGTTTATCTGAGCCAGAGTGACGATCCTGAAGGTCCAAGACCTTAGGAACCTGTTCAGGTCGTGCAGGTCGAGAATTGGGCACCAGCCCCAATCCGTTTTGGGACCAGGAACTACCTGGACACAAACCCGGGTCTGGTGGAGGATCCGCCACCTTCCTGATCACCTTTTTCCAAGAAGCAGGGTGATATCGTCTCATGCGACGACAGAGAGGCTGCGGACCCATAGCCCTCTCCCGAGGGGCGACGGCTCGAAGGGCGGGGCCTGCTCAAACTCCAGGGGCAGGCCCTTTCCTACTATCTCCAACACCCAGCGGTCCGTGGTGATAGCGGACCAGGTGGAAAGGAAGTTGGAGCCGCCCCCATTGGGGAACCCAGGGGGGAGTGACGAGGCTGGGGGCAACACCCCTCAACCCGTCACTGGGCAGACTTGGAGGAGGGACCAGCTGAGGGACCTCCTGGGCCTTTTCCTCCCTGCTTTCTGTTAGAGGAAGCCACAGGCTTGGCTTTGGGTTGCCAAGCGCAAGCCTGCTGGCCCTGATGCTGGTGCTATTGGGCCGGACGTGCCGCAGACGCAGAAGGGCGAAAGGACTTACGTTGCTGTCGACAGCCCTTGTCCTTCTGGGTGGAGGTGACCGAGTCCACAGTGGCAATGGACTTTTAGATCCGCTGGAGGTGACCTTCCACTCCAGGGCTGAAGAGGTCAGTCCCCAGGAAGGGGACATTCGCCAGTTTATGCTGGGTATCCGCTGTGAAGGTGGATATCCTCAGCCATGCTCTGCAGCGCATGGCCACTGCGGCTGCAACTGATCTGGCACAGGAGTCTCCAATGTCCAGAGCCATTTGAAGCTGCTGTTTTGCCACTGCCCTTCCCTGGTCCCGTACCTGCTTGACCGTGGTCTGCAGGTCGGCCGGGAGATGAGGGATCAACTCATCCAGGGAGTCCATGAGGGCGTGGGAGAAGTGTGCCATCAGCATGGCCGAGCTGGCCTGGCGGAGGCCAAGGGAGGACGCAGCGTACACCTTGCGCCCGGCATAGTCCAGCTTTTTGGACTCCTTGTTGGGGGGGCTTATCCACATCCCTAACGTTCCCGGAACACCGGAAAACGCTATCGGTGACCAACCCCTCGGCAAAGGGGTGTTCCGAAAAAACGGACAAAGAGCCAGTAGGGACCGCATACTTCCTGGCCGAAGGTGCAGGACAGGAAGCCAGCCGCTGCCAAAGCTCCAAGACTGGGCCAACAATGGCTTCAGCCACAGGAAAGGCCTCCGTGGGCGAATCCTCTCAGTCCAGTATCTCCATTAGGGGATACTTGGCCCGCTTGGATACGGGCTTGAGCTGCATCCCGGTGGACTCCGAGATGAGCCGAAGCAGACCCATAAAGGATGATGGGCTCTCGTCCATCGACTGGCCCCCGGAGGACTCCAGGTCAATGGGCCTGGAGAACAGGGGGATGAGTCATCGGACTCGAGGAGTCCACGAACAGCTGCCTGGGGCCTGAGTCACCCTCCACCTGCCAAGGACGGTCATGAGTGAGGGTGACCGACAACCTGTGGGGCAGACCCTGACCAAATTGAGAGTCCTTGGTCGGCGCTTCGATTTCGGTTGTGGAGGCGGAGGTTCCACCACAATCAGTGGGGCAGCTGGTTTCGGCCGAACAACTGGCCCAGGCTTGGGCACCTCGATTATAGCGATGGGTTGTTTCAGCCGTTCAGGTGACAGCCACTTGATGGCCGGGGAAGGCGACGGTGTCGGCTTGTTCCCAGACAGAAGTAACTGCTGCTACATTAGGTCCTAGTAGCGTCGACGCAATTTGCGCCGAAGCCTCTCCTCTTCCAAGGAGGAAGACGAGGACAAGTGGCGCCGCCACTTACTTCAGTGCTGAGACCGAGACCGCCGATGTCGGCAGGATCGGCTGGACCAAGACGATGTCCGAGACTGAGATCCTCGGTGTTTCCGAGGACGGGTCTAGGAAGGGGCCGGGGACACCCATTCTTCCCTTGGCTTGGAAGCCTTGACCGGGGACTCCGGCACAGGAGGTGCAGGCAAGTCCTCGGTCTCCACCAGGGGAACCGGTGAAGAAGGGTTGTCGGCTTCACCAGTTGACAGCCCGTCCGACGGGTCAAGAAAAATCTTGACCGCGTCGACGTGTGTCTCGGCCGGCTGATCTGACGGGGACACCATGAAGCCAGCGGCCTTAGCCGCAACCTCGACAGAAGTCGAGTGTTGGCTGTCCGGGGAAGGGGACCTCTCCCGCTCCCACGAACGCCGACAGTGGGATTTACCTTTCGAGTCCTTCTTTTTGGACCGAGAAGAATGTCCCGATGGCCCCTCTCCCTTCATGGAAAGGGATTGGCAAAGCTCCTTAAAAGAAGCTGTGTAGGAGGATCCAAAGAGAGCGGGATAAATGCCGCAACTGAGGAAGAGGATGATGCAGCCTGTGCCGCCTTCTCCTCTGGGGCGATCATCTGCTCGAGTTGCTCAGCCGAGCCAGCCGCCACGGACACCACCCAACGGGCCTCCTTTGACTTCACCGGCTGGTAGCGCTTCTCGGGGCGCCCAAGCTGTAACCGGGCAGCACGGTCTTCCAGGACATTGGCCACAAACGAATGACATAACTCGCAGGCCTGCGGGTCATGGTCTAGGCCGAGGCAGTAGACGACATGGAGTGCGGATCCATCCATGACATTTTCTGCCCACATGGGCACCGCCGAAAACCGGGAGTCGATTTGTCCATCGCAGCCGCGAGGGAGTAATTTGACCGAAGTCTTGAAAATTTAAGAGCAAGTTTTGGGCGAACCGAAGAATTAGGATCCATTCTATACGCAGAGCGTTAAGAAGGGAAACTGAGCTTCCAAGTGGTAAGGAAGATCTGGCGTCATGGGGCGGAGCCGAGAGTTTTACCACCCAGGTGGGTGGGAGAAGCCAGCTTGAAGACCTTCCGTCAAGATTTAAAGTGGCAAGGAACCTGCCAGACAGTGTGGATGAACATATCCATGTCCCTAGAACTTGACAGTTACACTTCAAAGTGCAGCGGACAGAGGTTTGAACTGATCTTGAGCTCAACCTTCTATGCTCTGGCATAGAGTTAACTCTTTCCTCTCTGGAGCAGTTCAAGTGCTGGGGTTAACTGCAAAATGTTAGAATACAGCAAGACTTCATGTTGTTTGAAGAAGTCAGGTACTCTTTACCGTAGTCTAGAAACGACTGCCTCAGGGGCTGAGGCGGAACCTGGCCGGATCCAAAAGGATGGTATCAGGTAATTTCGGCCTAGGCCCTGTGATTTTTTTTTTTTTTTTTTACCATTAGTCCGAGCCTGACAAGGCTTTCAACTGAGGGGTAAGAGGAGCCTGAGTGTCCATAACCAAAATCGTGACCAGACCAATAATAACAGCTGAAGAGATGTTAACCACCTTTGCCGATGAAGCCACCGAAGAGGCAGTATCACAAGGGCTACATACCCTATCAAAGGAGCCGGAAGAGGCTGTACACGGCTCCCGGCCATTGAATTAGAACGTTCCACAGAGTGCTTTATGTCCAGACAACTAAAAAGAGTCTAGACACAGAAGCGTTTGGTCCACGGATGCAGTCTGAAATACTACAGTGGACCCCATCACTGAGGAACAACTGAAAAGATCTTCCATCACGGACTCTGGTGATAGAGAAGGCTTGCCCTCCAGTCTATAAAATGAGTCATCCGCTGTATCACTGACAAGTAGGACAGGAAGAGACTCATCCAGATGCACTTCTACCCCAGAAGGATACTAAAGGGAGGTCTAGGTCAGAGTCACTAGAGACTCCGCCACCAGGAAGGGTGTTGAGGAGCTCGGCACCACATAAGGAGCCAGAAAATGCCGAGTGGAATGAGGGATTCTGCTGGCAGAACAGCACAGAAGAGTTCCATCAGCGGAAAACCGCTTAGAAGTCACAAGATCCCACGCAGACCGCCACTTCTAAGATCTGTGGAAAAATAATCCACAGAACAGGACTTCATACTGCAGAAACATACCTCACCACAAGCTCCGTGGAAGAGGAGGTCTGCAGAAGGAAAAATCTGGCACTAGTTCTGCCGGACAGCACCAACTGGCACCCCTTGTGGCACCAGCATCACTCGTGGCACAGGATGGCACCAAGCAGTACCTATGCCATTGTGGGTGACATCAGGGCACCCGCGCAGTACCGCAGACATGCATGGCATCCGAGGGCACCTGCAGGCACTCTCCGCACCTGGCACTCATGGCACCCATGGTGCCTGTGGTGCCACCAGTGGGTGCCTGGCGACCACCCACCATTGCTCTGACCGCCCAAAGCACCTGTGGGTGTGTGCAGCACCATCAAGACATCCTCTCGCTGCACTGCCAGTGGCGCCGAATGAACGGCACCAACAGTACCCACGACACCGAGCAGCACCAATAGCACCCGTGGCGCCAAGGGCAGCAATGGCACCACCAACGGAAACAACATCAACGGTGCTGCCTACGGCACCGACGCCTATTCCAGGAGCGCCGCTCCACAGGGCCAGACCTGCGGTGGCACCCATGGCATCGGAACAGCACTGTGGAGAATGCCAATGGAGAAAATCCTGAGGAGAAAGGAAAAAGTGGTGCCCATGCTGGCCGCTGCATGGAAAAGGGGCATAACGCGAGGGTCAATCGCGATGATGAAGGCACGGAGGGCACTGCACACATCCTATCCTATCGAGCTGGCCCCAGTCCAGCAGCTCCGAGGCCCGGAGGCCCCAAAATCAGGAACACTGGCCAGGAAAACGAGCCAGAAGTTGAACCTCCTGCTCCACAGGAGCAGCCCAGAGGTGAAACTGCTCACCGGAACTCCATCAAGCACAGAAATGGAGTCCGGAGTCTAAGAACATGGCCGTTAAGAGTGGGACCAAGGGGAACCCACCAAAGTCGGTTCAGGCCTATTGCCCCGACCGACCAACAATCCCCATGCAGACATACCAGAGGGCAACCTCGAGTGGCACAGATTCTTCCTCCTCCCCCAATGAGGAAGAAGAGCTTGAGGTTAAGCGGAGCCAGATCCCTGGAACCGCCAGATTCGTGCTTTGGTGGACTGTTCTCTCCCCCTACCCCCAACCCCGAGCACAGGACTGTCCGTAGTCACACACCCCCATTTAGCAAAGGGCGGCAGACCGGACACAGCCCCTCTGCCATAACAACTGTCAAACAAAGTCTTCCTACCGTCACCACTACCGTCTAAGGACGACTCCATTGATTTCAGGTGAGAATTTCTTTTTCTTCCTCTTCACAATCTTCTTTTTCTTCTTCATAGAATAAGAAAATACTACTAAAAATGTTAAATAAAACGAATACTAAACCGCTAAAAGCTGCTGTTGTATAGACGAAAACTTTGACTCCAGCAGATGAGCAACGTCGACATCCAAGCGCACTCGACAGTTGGAGAAAAGGAACTGAGGCAGTTGGAAGGTCAACACTGAGATAACTTACACAGGTGCGAGCTAGTCTCGCAGTGCCACGCATGCGTGGTCCTGTCTTGGCGCCAACCCTTCAGAAAGTTTTTGGCTCCCGTTTGGTCCTAGCACCTCTGGCGCTATCCAACTAGTGTGAATGAGTGGTGGAGACTTGGGTCCAGGAAGAGTGTAGTGTTATTAACACATACCAATGTACAACAAATAATGTGTGCCTTGTCAGATATAAAACTAATACAAACTATATTTAAAAAAAAAAAAAAGAAGCCAAGTGTAGGGACACGAGGTCTACCGAGAGGCAAGCCTTTGAGAGCTGCCCAAACAAGGTGCAGACAGAAAGCTGGCAGGATGGAAACAGCAGAATGGGTATCCATTTAAAGAGCTGGAGAAAAAAAACAGCCATATGCTACTAACCAAAGATGGAAGGAGCCCTCTATTTCATAGAAAACTTGAGCCCCGGGGGTCAACATGAGAGAAGGCAAAGGACTGCTGCTCACCTTTTCCCTAGAAGCACACAGTAAGACCTCTACTCAGTGTGCTACGAGGTGCCAGCAAGAATGACCTCAGAGAAGGGAGAAGGCCAACAGGGAGGTGGCACTACCCAGTGGTCTGGCCAGGAGGGGAAGGTGGGCAGGAAGCAGTAATGAACGGTGAAGATATCTTGGAAGATCATGAATTACAATGAGTATGTAATTTTCGTATCTTCCATAGCTCAGTCATCACCATTTATTGCAGGTTGGCAAGTATCAAGTACCACCTAGGTGGGGCTGGCACCTCCCTGAGGGCAGAAAGTCTCCCTCAGCCTCCTATGGGGGAGAACATAAGGAGTCAGGGGCCCTTCACACGCCTGGCAAGCCCTTTACCTAGTCATGGCAAAGCAGAGACTCCTAATTCCTGGGAGATGAAAGGTGACCCTCCTGCGGGAGAAAAAAATGGGCCTCCTGGAATGAAGAGACAATCACCCCTCGCTGGGCCAGGGGTGGCAACCTTGAAAGGTGAAGCCACGCCATCCGCCTGATGCAGACTGCAGTTCCTGCCAGTCTGGAAGCTACCTCATTGGCGTCGTAAGATGCTCTTGATTGGTGCCTCGCCAGCTCCAGACCATGGGCAGAAAGGCTGATGGCCTGCCTGATATCCTCTGAATCAGGCATAGACACCAGGAGTTGGTCTAGCATCATTCACAGGAGCCTGGCGTAAGCAGCCTGGTGTGCTGACATGCACAGGAGAAGATGCCGCCGAGAAGACTTTTCTACGCCAGTGGTCAAACTCTGGCAAGTCAGGCGAGTCAGACTCCAGGAAGCAGTCATACCTTGGGTGATGATGCCCAGAAGATGTGTCCAAGAGCTCTACTCCTGAAGAATGGTGGGGCATAGCACCTGGAGACCCCAGGGTGCGCAATACCTGCACTGACAGTTCCTCGGGGCTAGAGAAGGCGCAGAGGGATGATGCCAGAACCTGTGCGATGCTTCTGTGAAGGGTCGAGGCCATGGAGGGATAACAAGATTGTCAGTGCTGTATTCCCCAAGGAATGCGCACGCTGCACCAGCAGGACCGCGGCCAGAAATGGAAATGGAGCGCCTCCAGCATCTCCAAAAAGGAACCATGGAAAGCTGGTAAGATCAGCATCAGATGACAGATGGACGGAGGTCCTCTTCCTGGAGGAGGAAAACTAAAAGCTGAGGAGCTCAATTTAGGGATCGGTGAGGCTGGCGGTTCAGGTCTAAAGAAGACCTCATCCAGGGCTCTCAGGTACAGAGGGAATGTAGCCGCTGACTCCCTAAACTGTTCCCAGGTTATATGCCCCATAGGGCCGGAGAGGCGGAGGCAGAAGGAGGAGGAAGAGGTGAAGGGCCCAGACAGGCCAGAGTAGGTCCTCTGCTAGAGCTGCAAGAGCGAGGGGAGGGGGCTGCGCAACCCACTCACCAATGGGTGCCCAACCAGACAGGGATGAACTGGGTGTTGCCCTTGAGGGAAAAACACCCAGGTGAGGTGATCAGAGCCGGTCTGGCCCTTGTAGGCAGCCCCTGACCCTACCAACTACAGGCCCTGCCAGTTCCCGTGAAGAAAGGAGGGTAGGATCAGCACTTCAGCTCCTCCCAGAGCCCCCAGCCCCTCTGGAAATGGGCCTCTGCACCAACCTCGATCTTCCTTCCCCCGCCTCACCCGACAGGGACCTACTCCTTGGGAGGATCCTAATACCTGAAGTTGGAGGTACCAAGAAAGACCTGGAACAGCTAACAGTGCCAGAACCAACCTCGGGACCTGCCCCAGGGCCAGGGTCTGAGCCAGCAACGCCAACAGTGCTGGAATCAGACATGGCACCAACCAGGCGCCGCCCTCAGTGCCTATCTCCTCCCCAGTGCCAGAAGCAGCATCAGAGGATTCGGAGTAGACAGCCACAAGGCAGGTTCCAGGAAGGGTGGTAGCTGACTTAACAGTACCGGAGGCCCTAAGGCTGAGTGAAGGAGAGTCATGAGGGTCAGATGAGCCTGGCAGCCAGTCAGGATCATTCCCGATTGTCCTCCTCTGAAGGAGATGATCAAGGAGATCTTCAAGGAGGCTACCCCAGAGACCCTCCCCCTTGGTGCCGGAAGGGGACCAAGCACCGACACTGGCACCACTTCACTGACCCACATCAAGGGCAGCGTTGGGAGCCGAAGTGGCACCAAAAGGAAGCACCGAGGGGCTGCACAAGCTTGGGCTCATCGTATAGCTGCAACCATGACACTGAGGACATCTGTGCCCTCAAGGGGGCATCAAACTGCGAGGAGTGCTCAGCCGACCCCCCTCCCCCGGAGGAGGCTGACTGTCCCACCACCCTGCAGGCCTCCTGTCCCAGCGAGACTAGGAGCAGCAGAGGCCTGCTCTCCTTGGTAATGAGAGTAGTACTGGGGAGAGACTTACATCCAGGCACGGCATAGAGTAAAATGCAGCAGCGGCAGAACTAACACAGCTAAATTTCAACGTATGGCTTCAGCTCCCACGAGATTCAACCTCAACAGCGGAGAAATGCAGTACTAAGGAAGTTGGGGGGCCGACGTCAATTACTGGACAACCTGTGAGTGCCATGTCGTACGTTGGCCTTGAGGATGGCGACGTCCCAGACATCAGCCCCTCCTCCTAAAAAAGCTTAAAGCTACATGCTCCAGTGGGGTCTGGCACCTCTAGTTTATACCTACCAGTAACGAATGCTGAAGACTGATCTATGGAAGATCACCCTTCTACATCAGTGGTCAAACTCGGCTGAGTCGGACTCTGGGGGGGCGGCTGTGTCTTGTGCAATGATGCCCAGAGGGGCATCCAGGAAATCCACTCCTGAGGAGGGGTGGGGCATAGCACCTGGAGACCCCAGGGGTGCACAAAACCTATGCTGACAGTTCCTCAGGGCTGGAACAGGGGCAGAGGGGTGCTGCCAGACATCGTGTGATGCCTTCATGAAAGACTGGGGCCATGGAGGAATGACAGTAGATTCTACACTGCATTTGCCTAGGAATGTCAGCAACGCATGCACAGGACTGCATCCTCCAAAGTGAAAGAGATGCAGCTCCACCATCATCTCCAACAGGAAATGCTGATAGCTGGTGAGATCAACATTGGAGGTGTAGTGAATTGAAGAGTCCTCCTTCCTTTGTGGAGGAGGAAACAGATGCAGAGCAGCAGGATTCAGGGGGAGGCAGTGCAGGAGTCTGAGGTCTGAAAATGATTTCATCTAAGGCCCTTTGTATCTGGAAACATAGCCACCGTGTCTCTAATTGTCCCCAGCTTATGGGCCCCATAGGGTAGGAGAAACGGAGAGAATGAGGGAGGAGCTGGAGGAGAAGGGTCATGGAGACCAAACAAGGTCCTCTGCTAGAGCTGTGGAGGCGTGCAGGGCCCATTTCAAAGGAGGGGCTGCACAACCTGCCCACCGTGAAATGCCCAACTGGAGAAGGGTGGTGACGTGGTGCCCTTGAGGGAACACCCCGTGAAGAGACTGGAGCTGTTCTGGTCCCATTGGGCAGCCCCTATCCTCACCAACTGCAGGCCGGACAGATTTGGCAGAGAATGAAGACCTGGGTCAGTGCTCCAGCTCCTACCAGAACTCCAGCTGCTCTGGGAACAGTCTGCGGTGCCGACACCAACCTCCTAACCCCTGCCTCACCCAACAGGGACCCACCCCACAAAATAAGGCCTTAAGCTATAAACAGGGGGCATAGCAGACTGGGCAATGCTAGCAGCACCAAGATCCACCACAGCACCACTCCTGGCACGAGACACAAATGGGTGCCGTCGCTGCACCAGAAACAGGCACAGTCCTGGAAGCCAGCACCCCTGACCTGGCACCAAGCCCACACCACCTTCCTCACGGTGCCGGGTTTGACACCAGAAGCATCTCTGGTACTGCAAGTGGCACCTGGAGATATAGAGGAGGCAGCACCATGGTCAGCACCACGAAGGGAACTCCCAGGCTGTGTAGCCAAAGAAGGCCTCAGGCTGGGCCGAGAAGTGTCCAGAGGCTCTGGAGAGCCGGGGAGTCAATCAGGATCATCCCAATCATTGTCCTCTGAATTGGAGAACATGATCAGGGAGATTGCCAAATAGGCAACCCCCTGGGCCCTCCCTCTCCCAGCACCATGAGCAGCGCTGGAAGGGGACCCAGCCGCACAACCGGTACTGCCTCACTCACCGACACCGGAGGTGGTGTCAAGAGCCAAAGCAGCACCAGGCTGTGCTGCCAAGGGATCTGCTGGAGCGGTCCCAGTGTATAGCTGCTACACCATCACAAGGGATGTCCGAGCCCCTGAGGGAGCAACAGGCTGCAAGAAGTGCTCAGCTGACCCCCAGAGGAGTCCAACTGTCTCACCAACACCTCACACAGGCCTACTTGTCTCAGCGAGACTAGAAACAGAGGAGGCCTGCTCTCCCTTGGTACATATAGTACCAGGGAAGGGCCCAAAGACCTGACCTTGGCATCCCTGGTGTGGCACCAGTCTCCACAAATGCAGGAATCTGAAGTGTGCAGAGTCCATGCTGAAACAGGCATCACACGTATCCATATCACGGTTTGAACTCAGGCAGTCCTGACATCGTTCATGGCGGTCAGTTACAGTCATGGGCTTGCCACAGGGGCACAGACACATTATGGCAAGCTCTTTAGATTTCCTGGATTTTGAGGGCCCTGGACGGACATGACTGACTACCGTAGAAAAATAATAAATAGCAAAAGATCTCAAGGCTGCACTAAAAGGGAGAATATAAGAAAGAGGAAAGCAGCGCCGAATTCCAGAAGTCGAAAATTAGGGTATGGCATTGAGCAAAGCAGCTGCAGAAGAACTGATGCAGTTCATCACTGAAGCTCCTCACAACATGCTGCCTTGATGGCGGGAAAGGTAGACCTGAGGAGAAGGGGAAACCGGCTTTGGTTACTGGCCAGTCCACAAGCGCCACATAGTATGTCTGCTTTGTGGGTGGCGCCATCTCTGACAGCGGCACCCCCCACTCTAAATCTCAAAGCTGAATGCTCCCATGAGAGTCCTGCGCCTCTGGCTAAGACCCACCAGTCATGAATGGTGAAGACTGATTCAGGTAGGATCAGGAATTTCTGAAGGGGTTGTAGCTGCGACTTCTCCAGGTTTAGCAGGACCCCCCATGGATGTAAGGAACTTAGGATATGGCCGTTGCGCATTCCACCTCCTGCTTGGATGGACTGGCTAAAAGCCAATTGTCCAAGTAAGGGAAGACTTACAGTCTTACTTTTCTTATGTGCGTGACGAGCACAGCAAAGCACTCCGTAAAGACTTGAGGTGCTGAGGACAGTCCAATGAGCAGGACTCCAAATTTGATAATGCTGTCCCAGGAAAACAAACCTAAGGAATCTGTGGTGATTGGGGTACACTAGGATATGCTAATAAGCATCCTGCATATCCAGGGAGGCTAACCAATTCCAGGGTTTTGGGAAGGCTAGCAGGGATCCCAGAAAGATCATCTTGAACTTTTCCGCTCCATGAACTTGTTCAGGTTCCACAGATTGAGAATGGGGCACATGCCCCACCGACTTCTTTGATATGAGGAAGTAATGGAAATAGAAGCCTGTGTTGTGCTCAGACTCTGGTATTACTTCTACAGCCCTGTTGCTCAGAAAGCCCGCAATCTCCAGTGCCAGAAACTCCGACATGTGAGCTGATAAGAGGGGTTGCTTTCTGGGCGAATAATCCAGAGGGATTTCTGTAAAACTCAGGGAGTATCCCTCTTTGATAATCCTGAGCTCCCTCTTGTGCACTGTAATGAACTCCCACTGATGGTAAAACTGTGTCAGGCACACCCCGCCCCAACTGGAGAGGAGAGGTTTGCCTTGGGCTGCTGAGGCAGAACTGGGGTTGGAGCTTCCGAGGGTGGCACTAGGCACTTTTCAGGGTCTGTGCCTTCGGCTGCGCTTTCTTTTGCGGTTCGGGAGGTTGGGATTTGTTCTAAGGTCCTCTGCCTTTACCTTGAAAGGACTGCTTGTTTTGAAAGAAACCACATCCTCTTCACTTCTGAGGGTAAGTCAGAGTAAGTCTGGAAGCCTTAATTGCCGTCCTAGACTTTTCTGAGGCGCCTCAAATGGTTGTTCCACATACTGCCCAAACAGGTATGTGCCATCAAAAGGAACATTCATAATCTGTTGCTGGACATCCTGTGAAAAGCCAGATGTTTGAAGCCAGGAGTGTCTTCTGATACAAATGGCTGCAGCAGCCCATCGAGACGCAATGTCAAAAGCGTCCATGACTGGCTTGAGCTGGTGACTGTTAGGACTCAATGCCATAAGTTACAGTTTGCAGGATCTTCTGTCTAGTGTCTGAATCCAGAAGAGATTCAGCAAGTGACTTAAAGGAGGTCAACAGGGCATATACATAATTAGAACAATGCCCTTGATGGCTAGCAATTCTCATGTTCAGGGTAGCTGCAGCAAAAGCCTACTTCCACAGTGTTTGCACAAATTCCTTATTAACAGATTGCACAGTGACCTCATGAGGAGAATAGCCTTGTCATTTTCAGCAAGGAAGACAATTTTGTCAGCAATAGGTTGAGAATTGCAAATGAGTCTGTCCTTAGGGGCAGCGTACTTAATGATCTGTCTGTCTGCAGACAGAAGGAACAGAAGAAGGCTACTCCATACAGCATCTGAAAGTGTTCCAAATGTGGGAGAAATAAGATTGACCACCAAGGTGGAAACATTCAACCACTCCAAATGGAGGTGTTTTCCAGGGTCAACAGCTGAAGGCTCAGAAGCAAGCATAGACTACATATTGTGGAGGGAACCTGAAGGACACATCCTGAGGAATAGGAGAAGGGCCTTGGTCTGAAGAGTCCAGGCTATAGAAAGAGTCTTCGCTGGCGACATCAGAAACAATGAGTTTGGGGTCAGACTCATCTCCTCCATCCCCCCCCCCCGGCAGAAGGGGAAGGATCACAGAATCTCCAATCCAGACCATGGCATAAGCAACACTGGCCTCAAAAAATAAGGAGACGGTACAGTGACCAGGACTGAATCCGGCGCCGGAAGGTCTCTCGACGCCAAGGGAAGCAGGCCCCGCAAGGCCTGAGCCTGGCACTGACCGCGATGCCGACAATCTAGTCAGCACCAAAGTGACCGACAAATGTGCTGAGGCTGGGAGCAGAGCCAACAGCCTAGCAAGGAAGACGTGCTCTCACAGAACTCTGTATTGACAAAGTTGATAAAACTGTACAAATAACCTTTCAACTGAACAAGTATCTACTAAAGAGGCATCATTCGGTAGAACATCTCTCAATTTACAACTTATATGACTTTCAGACTGTGGGGTAACCTAGAAATGTGGCAAAAACTGATAGACAAAAAGCAGGGCCATCAAAGCTCCTGGTGCCATTATAACCAGGTGAGTAGCCAGCCACACTTGAAACACATCAAAGGTCGCTCAACTTCTTAACACAAACTGTACAATGCCTAGACGAAAAATCTGGTCAGCAGAATGAGTGTCTTGCGCTGGTGGAGAACAGAATCAAAGCTATGGCAAACTTGGTCAAAGAAATGGGGAAGATCACAGGGAAAGCTTTGGCAACCTCAGTGGCAGTTATCAAGAAGCAAAACTCCCTTAAGAATCAGCTTGGGCGATTGGAGAATCAGGTTTGGGAAGCTAATGTGAGGCTGCTGGGAATACCAGAAAGAATGGAAGAAAAAATTACTCACCATAATAATCTCGTTTCTTTTAAGAGAATCTTACTGTATTCTGACTTATGCAGTATGGTCTCACTATAGGACTGCCCCGGAGCTGAAATGGTTAATAGAACCTATGCAAATGATGGAATGCTAGGCCCGATCTTGGTTTTCAAATCACTGTCCCTGGTAAACAACTCTAAACCATCACATTCTTACGAAGCATGCACTAAGCAGTTTCCAACTTGTAAGCCCCTTGCAAATGGGGGTTCCTAGGAATGCCAGTCTGGGTTTACCTTAGCCCGTTTTGTTCTGTCCTTTTCCCGCTGTCTCTTGGGCTTCTCTCGACCTGGTCTCTAATTTTTCTGGCTTCCCAGGTCCTGTTTGCCCTCGTGTGTGCCCCAGCTCCCAGTCAAATGAAAATCCAGCCTCTCTGGGCTTAGACTGCTGACCACAGGCTCCCGCTGCAAAAGCGCTGCCTCCAGAGCAGCTGGAGTCACGTTGGCGCGCAAAGCGCCTTTGATGTGGAGCCACTTGTTTTGCGGTCACCTCGGGGACTGTGCCGTGGGTCTCGGGATCCCTTCCACCTATTTGGGACCCGTGACCACGGACAGCCTGCTGGGGGACCGCTCAGATGGGAATTAAGGAGTTCTGACGGGGTTCATTTGAGTTTGCCTGTGCAGGGCCCTGGTCATCTGAATAATGCAAAACAGTGTGTCTGGCTGTCTCCAGGGTAGCTATGTTCAGCTCCAGCCAAAAGTAAAGAATTTAAATGTTTTAAATAATGGAACTGTTGTTTCTTGTTGGGAATATACTGTGCATGTGGGGAAAGGTGTTTAAAGTTAAAATGAGTACTGTTTCCCTTGCAATTCCAGTATCTGGGACTCTGTGTGTCAGCCTGCAGCTGCTGCAAGGGGAGCTTGCATAAGTGCCGTGGCGACAGGAAAAGTAAAAGAGCCATGTTGTTCATCTGTGCAGCGACTGCAAGTACAGCCTTTAAGCTATAGAACTGTGGGGCATTTGAGGCAAATAATTACTTCTTTCTGGCTGCACCAGGACATTATTCAGGACTGTATCTAATCTGCTATAGGGACAGTGGGTTAAGCAGCCATTGCCAGCAGTACAGCCAATTGGAATTGCAGCAATAGATGGCCAGGACTTGTGGGACATTCACTGCATCTCATGGGTAAGCACCCAAGTGCTTATTGGGGCTTACAGGGACATTATTTTAGGCACAAATTCCACAACCCAATCGTGCCTCGAGTGTTCTGACTGACAGGTCCTTCAGCAACTTGGAGACATGTCACCCCATCCCTGCTACCAATCAGGAGTTGAGCTAGGAGCTCTATAAAGAGACAATGTTGCCAGTTTGTCGGGAGATTCAGAGATGCAGAGCAGAGAAAGAGAAGCAGAGCAGGCTCCAGCCTGCTGGGAGCCCATGGGGAAGGGCTCAGGCTCCAGCCATGCCATCAGACCTGGGTCACTTAATTCAATCCCTTTCAGTCTTCAGAGGGCATTTGTTATTTTCTTCAGTTAACTAGTTACAATAATTGGGCTTTCTGCAACAGCTAGTCTGGAGGTTGCCAGTACTATCCTCCAGAGGCTGGCCTTCTCTCCCACTTCGGGAAAGATGTGGACCAAAGAATCAGATGTCCAACAGCAGTGAGGCGTGACCAGACCAGATGACATCATGCAGTGGTGAGGCGCTGAACAAGTACCTCAGCGGTGAGAGGCTGAAGAGTCTTCAGGATGTCTTAGATTGCGGATGAGACCACTGGAGGACCGGGTGAGTGCGAGGGAGAAGCTAAGGAAGTAATCTTGGGGGCTCCATGCCCCATTAAGAAATGTGTGCTGTTAAGTGTGAAGTACTGAAGTCATCAGTCTGGGCTACTAACCCCATAAGAGACTGCCTAGTTCAAGTAATGGAAGCATCTTGTCTGTGGCCCAATTGGCTAAGATGCAGGTGCAGCAAGATGCTGGGCTTAGTGAATCATATAAATGTGTAGCTATGGGTTAGAGTCCTGCCATCGTGGAGCTGTCTGCTAAGATGCGCTTGCCACTTCATGAGACAGGAGGCCCTAGAGCATATTAATGTCTAAGATACCTTAAAGAGAATGTACCTGTGTTTGCACAGAATTTCGTCTAAGGGCGCTTGGTATAAGTGTTAAATGGCTAGACGTGCTGGATAGGACTCCGCTTGTGGTTAATGTTCTTGGTATATAGAATGTACTGGATGTGACTGCCTGTGACTGAAGTATGGGATGCTTGATAAAGTGTCGTTCCCAACTTGCTCTGGATAGATGCCTGTTGGTATATAAAGTACTGGATGTGACCGTGTTTAAACTGCGTTTAGGATGCTTGACAGAAGCATCACTCTCATTGCACTGGAAGGGACTTTCAAATATTGTGCTGAATGTTCTGGATGTAAGATCCACATAGTTTATTCTGGAATGTTCAGAAGTCTGCAAGTGCAGGGCAATCCCTGATTTGTCTGCAAGTGCAGGGCAATCCCTGCTTTGTCTGCTAAAGTGCAGGGCAATCCCAGCTGTGGTTGTAAATAGTAATTTGCTGCTTTACAAAAATCTGTTTCCAAGTTGCCCCCACCCTCAAATTAATAGCCGACCACCTCAACCAGCTGCAACTCCATCAGATCTGCAACATCTTGGACTGTGGTATCTGTTGAACCAGAATAGTACGAGATTGAGGGGTTTCTGCTGTATCCAGGACTAGTACCAGTGTGGGTAATATTAATAATTATGTTTAACATTTGATTTATCAGCAGCTAGATAGCCAGGGCTCTGGATGTCTTAAGTCGAATGGTAAAATGTGATTTATGTCTGCCTGTTAATATGTAGCCACCCAGCTGGAGGGTTTACCTGCAAAAATCTAAACAACATCTGTACATGTGTAAATACGGTAAGATAACCTCTACTCCTCCTGTTTCCCTTTCCTAGCTCCTTTATTCCCCCTCGAAATAAATATCTTATTTGTTGTTTGAAACTGTGCGTGAGCATATTATTAGAGAGAGCCTTTAATTCAAAATGTTAAAATGTGGGGAGCTGTGTATTGGGGCATGTCTGGGGAAGGTAACTGGTCACTGTGGGTGGTGTAGCAGCTCAGGAGTCTACACCCAGCACCACCTCACCCACGTAAAGCACCGAGCGGAGGCACTGCGCAAAGGTTTTAAAAAAATTTTATAAGTTAGCGAACCCAACCCCCTCAGCCTATGTCCAGGGTAGTAGGCAGGGGTGTAACACTAGGGGGTGGCGCCGCCCAGGGGTTACAAACTAATATAACAATAGCAGCAACCCTCTCTAATAAACACTAAACTACAGATAAGGGATTCTCCCTTTCTTTGAAAAACTTCCAAAGTGGCATCACTAAAACTCAAGTCACAGATGCCCAAAAAAGGAACATTATATACCCCCAGGTTTGCAACATTTCTACCACAGCTGTAGTGCAGTGACCATAAGTTTCCGGAAGGGGAGGAAGCTCAGAATACAGTAAGATTCCCTCAGAAGAAACAAGATCACTATGGTGAGTAATTTTTTCTTAAAACCCCAGGAAATCTTACTGTATTCTGATTTATGTAGATTACCCAAGTAGTGCTTTTGCAGGTGGGCCTATAGCCTATTTAGGAAACAGGCTCTGCAGGACTGCTGTGCCAAACCTGGCATCTCCTCTGGCCTGAACTTCCAAACAATAATGTTTGGTGAATATGTGGACTGTTTCCATGTGGTAGCTTTACAAATGTCCACTGGGGATATCTCTAGCAGCTGCTAGAGAAGCTGCAGTACCCCTGGTTGAATGGGCCCCTGAGGCCTGCAGGTGGCTGCTTACCCTTGCTGCAGCAAAACTGAATACAGGCTACAATCCATTGTGCAATGGATCATTTCGTGGCAGGTTTTCCTTTCCCCACCTCTCCAAAAGTGAGGAAAAACTGGGGTTTGATCCTGTCTGTGACCTTTTGTGTGGTCAAGGTAGTAGCCGGCTGCCCTTTTCACATCCAGGCTGTGCAGCCTACGCTCACTTGAGGTGGAATGTCTGTGAAAAAGACTGGCAAAGTAATAGACTGGTTGAGGTGGAACTGTGATACCACCTTGGGCAAAAATTTTCGGTTAGTTCTCAGAACTATTTGTCTCTATGGACAGCAATGTAACCAGGCTCTGTTGACAGTGCCTGGAGCTCACTGATCCTTCCAGCAGCGATAATGGCTACCAGGAATACTGTTTTCCAAGTCACATATTTGAGATCTGCAGAAGGCATGGGCTCAAAAGGGGGCTGCATAAGCTGGGTAATACAAATGTTCAGATCCCACATAGGAGTAGGCTCCCTGTGTGGTGAGTGCAAATGCAGTAATCCCTTAAAAAACTTCTTGAATACTGGCTTCGAAGCCAAAGAAGATGCCTTATCTGCTAAGTAAGCTGAAACAGCTGCCAGATGCACTTTAAATACTTAAACCCAAGGAATGCAAATGGGCCATATAGTTCAGAACTATAGAGAGACTGGCTTGGGCATGGTCGACCCCCAACTGAAAATCTGTTCCACTTAGAAGTGTAGGTTTTCTTGGTAAAAGGCTTGCTGGATACTCTCAGTATATCCATGACCCCTTCTGAGAGATGCAGTTCTGGGTGACCGCCTCCACACGACCTATAGCTCCCACCCCAGGTGCAGACTGTCCTTCCTACCCTGCCCATGTCCTACTGTCCTTCCCAGGGAGTAGACTGTCCCACCCATCCACCCCTCTGCTTTAGTTGTCTTACCCTGTCCCCTCCTGACCATCTCACTGTAGTTCCAAAGGCATTACCTATGTGGGGTCACAGTGAACAGCAAGGTTCAACCTCCAGTATGGAGTCTCCCAAGGCCACTAAGGTGCCGTCCCACCCCTCCTCCTGCTCCATCATCCTTGCTGGCCTCCTCCTGGGACTAGTTACCCTCAAGTGGTAACCGCCCTATCCACACCATGTGGGATGGCTGTGAAAGGACTTCCCTGCGAGGTGACCTCCTCTGCAAGGTACCCGACTTCACCTTCTCTAATCTCCAGGCATTCACTGGGAGACCCTGCTTTCTCACTTGCGGTGGGTACAAGACCCACACTGTACCATATCTGGATAAGTGAGCCTAGCACGCAAGCCTATGGCCAGGAATTCCTCCCTCAGAGGCACCTCCTTTGGCTTTTCCTGTTGATCCTAATCCTGGCCGGAGATGTTGAACCTAATCCTGGCCCTACCCTCCAGGCCTCCTAATTCCTCAAGAATGGCGGCTGGGCAAGGGTTAAAAGTGCCTCATCTCAACATTCGTAGCCTGCTTCCCAATATGGACGGAGCTTGTTGCGTGGGTGCGCCTCTACAAGCCTGATATCCTTGGGACCAGGAAACCTGGCTTAAGCCCTCGATCCTGGCTCAGTCTATGCGCTACCAGGTTATGAGCTCATGCAACTGGACAGGTCTCATAACAAGAGGGGTGGTGGCATCGTAATATACTTAAAGCCACCTTAAAGTATCACTGGTGGCTCACCAGGCATCCCCCTGTCCCCTGTGAGCTGTTTCATGTCATGCTCTTACTCAGCAACAAAAAAACTACATGTTGTATGCACCTATAACTCCCCAAGGGAGGCTTCAGGCCTCACCCATCTCCTGACACTGTTGGCCCCAGTACTGGTGACAACGAACACCTTATCCTGGGGACGTGAACTTAAACTGGGCCGGTGGAAATGTAAAGCAGTTTGAGCCTCTACTTGCTAGCCTAACCCTAATGCAACTGGTACAGGAACCCACCCGACGGTCGGCAAATGGAGCCTCCAGCTCCCTACTGGACTGGATCCTGTCTAACTGCCCCGAGAGGATCTCCTCGGCGGGGACCCTATCTGACTCCATCTCAGATCACTCCCCAGTTTTCTGCGTATGGAAAATCCCCTTCCCAAAGATTCCTCACAAAATCATCCACATCAGAAATTTCTCCAGGCTTGATCCAGATGCATTTATGGAGGACCTAAGGCTTCTACGGACTGGTCAGAGGTGTATAGTGCCCCCGACCCCTCTACAGCTGTAACCCAGTTCCTCTGCACCTGTGGGGCCCTGCAAGACAGGCATGCCCCAACTATAAGATGGAGGGTAAGGGGGTCAGCCACAAAATGGCTGCATGGGAGCCTCCTTGCCCTCATGCAGTCGAGGGACAAGTGCTGGGCCCACTTCAAACGCTCCCTTGATCAGACCTTGCTTCAACAATATAGAAAACTCAGAAATGAGTGTAAAAAAGCTATTAGGGTTGCTAAAAGTGACTTCTGCAAGTCTGCCCTACTCAGCTCTGCAAATGACCCAAGAAGGTTCTGGAGTAACATAAAAACTCCGGTCAGCGGTTCCTCTAACTCTGGAGTAACAGACATGATAAATGGAGGGTTTCTTGCAGCAACCCATACGACTGCAAATGCTCTCAACTCCCATTTCACCGACCTATCTGCCTCTCCTCTAACATCTCAAATGACAAGGCGGAGCTGCCCCTACCCGGACTGGCAGGAGTCGGCCCCCAGACCACCCTTCTTCCTAAGGGCTGTGTCTGACAAGGAGATGCTTGCTCTCCTCTCTGGCCTCTCTCAGTACTCTAGTGCTGGCCTAGATAACCTGGAGCCCAAGCTTCTGAAACTAGGAGCCCCACACATTGCCTCCCCTGTGGCCCACATTCTCAACCTGTCCCTTGCCACAGGGGAGTTTCCTGATATCTGGAAGGTGGCCAGGGTTGTCCCCATGCTAAAGCAGGGCAACCCTAAAGTCCCTGACAACTATCGGCCGATCGCCATCCTCTCGGCCATCAGCAAGCTCCTTGAAAAAGTAGTAGCTGAACAACTCTCTGAGTACATTCAAGCCCACGAGGTTGCTGTCCCCCCCACACGGTTTCGTAAAGGAACAGCACAATCATGGCCCTGGTCTCAGTCTCTTCAGTATCAGAGCAGCCATGGACCAAGGAAACTCTGGGCGGTGTTCATTGACTTGTCCAAGGCCTTTGACCTTGTTGACCATGCCCGCTCTGTACACAGATGAGGTCCCTTGGCTTGTCCCCACAGCTCAGAAATGGTTAACTGGCCTGCATGGCAGATTACAGCTGACCAAATTCAATAAAGTCCTCTCAGATCCCTTACCGTGACCTCTGGCGTTCCTCAGGGCTCGGTCTTGGGACCATTCTCTTCTCTCTTTATTAACCATCTCCTGCCGTTGTAACTAACTGTAAGGTCACCCTTTATCCGGATGATCTGGTTCTCCTGGCCCCCCGGGATACAGCTACCCTCAATCACCACCTGTCTGAGGACTTTAAGAATATTCAGGCTTGACTAACCCAACAGAAGTTGGTCCTCAACCTGAAAAAAATGCAGGCTATGCTATTTGGATCCTCAGCCAAGACACTTGCCTCTCCAGTCCCTCTGCGCATCAACTGTGCAGATGGAACTTCCCTCCACACAGTGACCACCCTCAAATACCTCGGGGTGTCACTTGACCCCAGCTGGACTTAGGGAGCCACATCCTCAATGTCTGCAGAGCCGTAAACTGTAAGCTGGGTCTGGCCTATAGGGCCAAATATAACCTGACCCCAGCTGCTCGCCTGGCACTTGCTAGGGGAATACTACTCCCCTCACTCAGTTATGGTCTCCACCTATTTGCGCGTACCTCTAAAACCCTTCTTACTCGGTGGCACACGACGTACAACAATATCTGCTGTTTCGCCCTGGCCGTCCCCTGCCTCACCCACCACTGTGAACTCTATGACAAGCTAGGTTGGCTCTCTCCGACTAATCACCTAAACTTTGGACTAGGATGCCTCGTGAGTAAAGTGATCAGCACTGGCTCCACCCCCCCCCCCGGGGCTGGCTCAGCTCCTCGCTCCTGCTGACCACCCCTCTTACCCTCTCATGTCTCAGGGTCCAGGAATACTAAAAGTACCCCCACCTGCACCCTCATGGGGGACAGGGACTTCGCTGCATGTGCTCCCAGGCTCTGGAGCTCCTTTCCTGAGCAGGTTCGCACCGCCCCCTCCCACCTGTGTTTCTGGAAATCCCTGTGGGGACATCTGAAGCTGGCCTCAGGGTGTGAGTGCCCTAAGCCTCCCTAGCATTATTGTCCTAGGTTCCGGACCACCACGGCACTCTTTTACTTGGAACACAATCTAGAATCGAATTGGTTGACGATCTTGTTCCAACTTTCCTATGCACTTGTCTATGCTATGTGTGTTCAATACTACCCTAATGTTTGCTCACTATGTACTCTACCATCTTCTGTCTTACAGATGATCTCTGCTTTGCCTTGTTGTTTTGTTGACTCAATGTACTTAGTTACAAAATGTACTAGTTTACCTGCCATGCTGTGTTGTTGTATCTGTAATACCTGTCTGTACTCTCCCAGGTTGTTCCTGAAAATAGGCATACAACTTGTCTAGTGTACCTACCCGGTTAACAAAAGCTAAATAAATAAATAAATAAATCCTCTAAGTGCTCAAGAGCCATGCTTTGAGTCAGGGGGACTGCAGATTGGGATACACAATCCTGCCCTGTGAGGATGACAGCAGGTTGCATCTCCTGGGAAGACTTATTGGCTTGACCACTGACAATGATAGGATCATGGAGTACCAATGCTGTCTGGCCCAGTCTGGAGCAATGAGGATCACTGAAGGTGGTTGAACCCTGAGTTTGTTCAACACTTTCAGTAACAGAGAAAAGGAGGGAAAGCATACAGGAACCTCCCCGTCCAGTCCAGCAGAAGTGCATCCAGAGGGATTGTGCCCTTGATGGGAGGTCTGTAGCAATACTGTGGGAGCTGGTGGTTGTCTGGGGCTGCAAACAGATCCACCTGTGGGGTGCCTCATCTCCTGAAAATGGTCCCCAAGACCTGTTTGTTCAGTGACCACTCATGGTGATTCTGATTTATTCTGCTGAGGGCATCTGCTAAGACATTGTCCTTTCCTGGGAGGTAGACAGCTGACAAGAAAACATTCAGGGAGTATGCAAGGGCCCAACTTCTCATTGCCTCTGTGCACAGAGGAATTGACCTGTGCCCCTTGTTTGTTTATGTAGTATATGGTGGTTGTGTTGTCTGTTCTAACATGAACCACCTTTCCTCTTATCTGATTGACAAATGACTGAGAGCCAGAAGAACTGCTCTGAGTTCTAATAAGTTGATATGCAGGAGAGATTCCTGCTTTTCCCATGTGCCATGTGATGCCCTAGATGTGCTCCCACCTAGGACGGATGCATCTGTTGTGAGTACCAGAGAGGAACCTGCTGCAGGAAAGGCACTCCTTGCCTGAGATTGCCTTTCCTGCCACCACTGTAGGGCTTGGAGAAAAGTGACTGACTGGAACTAGCTTTGAGAGAGATACCTTCTCTGGAGCCAGTGATCTCTTAAATGAAAATGAATGTCTCATCTGGAACCTGGCCCTGACACAGGCTGTGGAAGCTACCATATGGCCTAGGAGTGCCTTGCTGGCCTGGAGATGTGAAGTTTGAGGGAACTGGCCAATTAGATAAGGTAGTCCACCCTGTCCTGAGGTAGGAAAGCCATCCTTTTTTGTATCCAGTTCTGCCCCTATGAATCTGAGCAGCTGAACTGGTTCCAGAATAGACTTTTTGTGGTTCACCTAGAACCCCCATGGAGTAGAGAGTGTCTTGTGCTATTGACAGAGCCTCCCTTACTTGCTGGTGTGACTGGCCTACTATCAGCCAGTCGTCCAGGTAGGGAAACACTGAGACTAGGGATGCCATGATAACACGATATGACGATATATCATGATAATACCACTGACAATAACTTATCGTTGTAAAAAAAAAAAAAAAACAACATTATCACGGTTATCGTACAGAATGATATACCGCGATGTACAGTGGCAAAGCACCCCAGCTTGCTTTACCAGCAGCGCATCCCTTTTCCAGCTGCAACCATGATTCCTGATTCACCACCATCCTCCTAAAAGATTTTTAGTTTTTTTTCCTTAAAATAAGAAATGCAGTGCTGGTGATGTGGCATGGGGTTCTGAGGGCCTGAGCACCTCACCTGCTGCCATGCTGGTAAACCAGGTTCAAAAATAGACCTGGGTCACTTGAGGGCTGACTGCATGAAGGAGGACTGAGCATCCGTCCGAGCTCTCCTTTTCATTCAGATTTTTACCCCAGGGAGCCCTGGCAGGCTGCCCTCCCTCATGAAGAATTCACCACTCCAGCTCCCAGCGTCCCCATATCATTGTCCCCAGCCAGTCCCTGGCAGACTGCCCCCCTGCAGCAGAGCCAACAGAGGACCAGCACTCCCTCTCCCCAGAAACCCAATCCAGATCACGGGGCCGACCCCAGCGGATGTCAGGAGCCATCACTGAGCCTGCCAGGGTTCAGTTTTCTTATTTTCTCGTCTCCCCTCCTCAAGCGTCATGACATCAGCGTGTGCCTCCCAACCCGTCCTGCCCTCCAGCCATCACCAAGATGGCAGTCAACAAAGTGGGACATGTCCTCCCTCCCCTGTGAGAGAAGAGCAGTCCTCTGGATGTTCGATCTTCTCTCACCGCTGCTGACCCCCGGTAACCCGAGCTTGTTCCTGAACCTGGGTCACCGGTGTGGCATCCAGCACCTCAACCCTCAGCGCCACCAGGCTGGCAATGGCACTCCTTTTTTGAGGACAGGAGACAGAGCAAACCACTGCCTGATCGCAATCTAGGGAAAGGTGGATGATGCAACAATAACAGCCTTCTGACTGCGTTCAGGGGCAGAGTACATACGTCACATACTCGCACCATCGCACATGTGCCAGCCCAAGTGATAGGAAAAAGAAATGGGGGGGAAGGTATGTGCACCAGTCGACATACTTACATAAAACTGGCAGATAAGGACTGCTTAGCCCATCTAGTCTGCCCATTTTCCCCTACCTAATGTGATATCGCAGACCCTACTTGATCTCCAGCTTTACCCTCCCTTTCCTAACCAATAAGGTTCCCTTATGCCTGTCTTATGCGTTCTTGAATCCCGTTACAGTTTTTGGCCCCACCACCTCCACTGGGAAGCTTTTCCAGGTATACACTACTCTTTCTGTGAAGAAGTACTTCCTCACATTTCCCCTGAATCTACCCCAGTATCAGAGAATGACCCCTTTTCTTGAGCATCTTTTTTTTTTTCTGAAAATGCTTCCCTGTGTACCCTATTTATATCCAAGAGGCATCTGAAAGTCTCTATCATAACCCCCCTTTTCTCCAGGTTGTACATATTGCAGTCCTTTAGCCTCCCTCATAGGGCTTTTGATGCAGGCCCTGCATCATTTAGTTGCCCTCCTCTTGACTGCTTCTACTATGTACTTCGGAGATGGGTCTCAGAACTGGACACAGTACTCTAGGTGAGGTCTCAACAATGCTTTATACTGTGGTATCACCACCTCCCTCTTTCTACTGGTGATACCCCTTCCTATGCACCCTAGCATCCCACTAGCTCTCCCCACTGCCCTGTCACACTGTTTGGCCACCTTTGGGTTGTCATATATGATTACCCCAGGTCTCTTTCCTGCTTGGTTGTTATCAGTACCACTACGCCCCCCCATCTTGTATGCTGCCCTGGGTTTCTTTGCACTTCTTAGCACAGAATCTAGTTGCCACATTTTGACCACTCCTCAAGCTTTCTTGATCTCTATTCATTTACACACACACACACACACACACACACACACACACACACACACACTCCACCCTCCCCAGGTGCCTACCCTACTGCAGATCTTTGTGTCATCAGCAAAAGGTGTACTTTGCTTCCAGCCTCTCTGCAATGTTGCTAATAAAGACATTAAAAGTGGACCAGTCCTAGTACTGATCCTTGTTGCACCCTGCTGGTCACCCTCTCTTCCTCAGAGTGAGCTCTGTTTACCACCACTCTCTGCCGTCTATCCCCCAACTAAATTCTTTCCCAGTTTACTACCTTTGGACCCACTCCCAGGCTGCCCAGCTTGTTTATGAGTCGCCTATGTGGAATGGTGTTGGAAGCCTTACTGAAATCTAGGCAGGCTACATACAAGACTCCACCCTGATCTAACAAAAGTAACAAGGCTTGTGTTACTTGAACACTGACTCCAATTTGTACAAGTCGTCAGGTTAAAATCATAAAAATAAGTTTTAAAATGCTACCCGTGAGACTTGCATGCAACATGCACATCCCTTTTCATATAATGACCTCACGAAACAAGGAAGCATGGGGATGGCACTGGTGATCAGGAAGTGGAAGGGATCGAGCGGCTAACCCCTAGGGAGGAAATACGATCCCTTCCCTTCGTTGGGGGGCTAAGGAGAACATTTTTCAACTACTATGGAGGAACTCCCAGTCACGTAAGGGAGTCTCTTGATGATTTTACAGGCAAGGAGAAAAATCCGGGAAAGGCGCTCTTTAAACAAGCAAGTAAAAATATTTGCTCATTCACATTTTAAAAGGTATCGTACTCTTTGTGTATAACACGTATTAATTGTGTATTTTAATTTTTATGGAAAAAATGCAAGCAATTTTATAGAAACAGAGACTCTGACGGCAGATAAGAACCGCTTGCCCACCCAGTTTGCCCATTTCCTTACTTACTGGATAAGCTGCAGATCTTAGTTAACCAACAGCATCTTCCTCCTACTTCCTACCAAAACTGCCTTGTGTCTGTCCCATGCATTCTTGAATTCTGCCACTGTTTTGGATCCCATGACCCCTCAGGAAGGCCATTCATCGTCAGCACACTCTCACTATAAATTTCAGAGATTTTATTATGAAAAAATTAAAAAAAATTTTAAATATTTTACTCTGCATTATTTTACCACAGACTTCAAAATAATGTGCATAAATGCACAGCAATGCTTGAAAAGTCACATATATGAAATTACGTAAAAACAGAATTTAAATAGTTTTGCTAACATTGCTGCACAAGTGGCAAAATTATCGTGATAACAAGGTTATCATTGATAATTTCATCCACGGTTATCGTGTCGTCAAAATTTTATTATCGTAGCACTAACTGGCACCTTATGCGCCCCTTAGGTGTGCCACTAACACAGCCAGACATTTTGTGAACACCCTGGAGCAGATGTCAGTCCAAAGGCACTGCCCTGAACTAGTAATGGCCTGATAGCAACCTGAAATTGAGGTACTTTCTGTGCGACCTTCTGACTGGGATATGAAAGTAGGCGTCCTTCAGATCCAGGGATACTAGCCAGTCTCCCTGTCTTAGGGTGGGTAGTATGGTAGCCTGAGTAACCATCTTGAATTCTGGTTTTGACAGATGCTGGCTTCAAGTATCAGAGGTCCAGAATGGGTTGCCACTCCCCTGTTTTCTTTATTGCGAGGAAGTACCTTGAATACAGGCCCTTTCCTTGAAACTTCCTCTTACAGCAGGGCTGGTTCTGATGGGAAAAAGGTCTGAAGGCTCTTGACCTCAGCTGGCATTGCCTTGAAGCTGAGAACAAGCCCCTGGATCACTACCTCCAGGACTCACTTGTCTGTGGTGATATTTTTCCCACTCGTGGAGTAGTGGGCCAGCCTGCCCCCTACTGGAATTGGGAGGCAACCTGAACAGTCCCCTCAGGGTGTCTGGCCTGTGCTGCTGGCTGGACACTATGGCTACTGCGGCCACTGCCCCTGCCTCTGAAATATCCCCTTGGCTGATACTGGGGAAAAACCTGAGGCTAGAAAAAAAGGCCTATAAGCAGGTCTGCCTCTGCCACCCCTTGCTTCTGGGGGTTAGAAGCTCTTTCCTTAGCTGCTGCACTCTTGTATGCAGCCTTGTATTCATCCATTTTCATGTATGCCTCTGTTTGCTCCCCAAACAGAGACACAAGGTCGCAGGGAAAATCCATGGCTTTAGTCTGGGTATCTTGTGTCAGATTGGTGGTTCTAAGCCAGGCAAACCTCCTAAGCGACATAGCAGATGCCATCTGCCTGGATGCAGTGTCATTAGAGTCCACAGCCATCTTGAACTGTGTCTTAGCTTTGATACCCCTTTTTGCAGCTTCCTGCAGGTCAGCAGCCAAGGGAGTGGGAGCTGCCTTAGCAATCTGCAGCACTGTGGACCACATGTTCTTTTGTACCTGGTTATGTAGGACATATAAGATGCCTGCCTAACAGCCAATGAAGATCCCAAATATACTTTTTAGCTATAGAATCCACCCTCCTAGAATCCTTGTCCTGGGGTGGGAGGCCAGAGGATGCTAGCTTTCAAGCTGCAGCCTGCACTAACCCCTTCATGGCTGGGGTGCCCAAAGAGAAACTCAGCCCCAGTCTTAGCCACCCAGTACTTCTTGTCCACCTTCTTGTCTGTGGGTGGAACAGAAGTGGGAGTCTGCAGCACTCTCACAGTCTGTTTTCTCAGACACTTATGTAGTGGGAGGAGCAACCTTTTTGATGCTGGCACGTCCATTATCTCCTTATAATCCTCTTCCTCTTCATCCTCTACAGATTCCTGGGATGGGAGGGCAAGGGACTGAGCCACTTGCTTCATGAAAGCAAAATATGAGGTAAAATCATCTGTTCCCTTGTCAGGGGAGTCTGGTCTGAGGATCAGCAGAAATGTCTGGATCAACAGGATCCCCATAATCCTCGCCATCATCGTGCTCATTTCCAAAGTCATCGTCCCCAAAAGGCTCCCCACTTTGGTCTATTAAACTGGGGTTTGCGTTTGAACCGGGAGTTTGAGGAAACGGTTGCTTGCCAACCGTAACCAGGGACTGAAGAAACTGAATTCTTCTGATCGCATTAGTGATCTCTTTGGCAGAAGGAACCGCGTTTTGTTTCGGTCGTGGTTCCTGGAGCTTTTCCTTCTTTTTCTTAACTGCAACAGCCGGTTCAGCAGCCTTATCTGTGGTACGTTTCTTGGAAGAAGAGCCATCGCCCCTTTCAGAGGGCAGCCACTCCGGTTCATCTGGCTGCTCCGCGGCTGAGTTAGCAGCCTATTCAGCCATCCTTCCCTTCAGCCATTTTAAACATCTTTCTATGATAGACTGAGGAAAGTTAGCAGAAATCTCACAATCGGTCTGCAAGTGGTCAGACCCCAGACAGAATAAACAAATTAAACGTGGATCTGCTTTTGCAAAAAGTTCTCCGCACTCAGTACAGTGCTGGAAACCTGTGGGTCCTGTTCCCTTTTTGGTTTTCTGTGACTGTGAATCACCACACTAAAGTGTATATATATTTTTGTCGGTTAGGCAGACCAACACAAAAAACAGGAAATACCCCGGAAGAATTCAAATAATAACAGACCAGGCATTACCCCGGCTGAATTCAGATAATGATAAACCAGGAGTTACCCCAGTTAAAATTAAAATAATAGTAACAAATAGACTATACAGAGTCGGAACAGAATATTTAACTTTTTAAAATTAATAAAAAGTAAGAAGGGAGACTGTTGGTTTCCCCTCAGTTAAAGAACCAGGAGGAAAATGACTACTTGCCCCATCTGACTAAAAATCTAAACAATTACTACCTGAAAACCAAGGATAGTGAAAAGAATACCAAATAAAATAATTTTACTGATAAATAACTGAGAAAAAACAAGTTTCCTCAAGCAATGAAGGAGAGCTCTCTGGAGACGTCTTACTGAGGCAAGCGGAGTAAAGAATCTGACGGTTTGGAGTTGTTTACCGGGGACAGTGATTTGAAAACAGAGCTCGAGCTAAGCATTCCATCATTTGCATAGGTTCTATTAACCATTTCGGCTCCGGGGCAGTCCTATGGTGAGACCATACAGCATAAGTTAGAATACAGTAAGATTTCCTGGGGTTTGAAGGAGGGAGATTTGAGCACCTTTCCGGGCGCAGCTCCGGAGGCTGTAGGGCTGGGCCACACGGTGTCTGTTAAGCGGGCACACAAAATTTCTTTTCAAAGAGTGACTGCAGCAACAGAGGGGCCTCGTACCATCCTATTCACCCTGGCATCTTCCAGAGACCGAGATGTGCTGCTATGAGCTATCAGAGAGCAATATCCCATAAAGACAGGGGAATCAGAAAATGTTATTCTTCCTGGACTATTCGTATCCCACCAGAATGCGTCGGAAGGCATTTGAGAGGGTAGATCAGCCATTAAGGAAAGCAGGGATCACTTACCGGATCGTTTTTCCTGGCAGGCTCCAATTAGTGTTTCAAGACAAGCGATATCACTATACAGACCCTCGATCAGCAGAGGAGTTTGCTCTGAAACTGCCTGCAATCAACCAGAAAGTACTACTCGATGAATCCGATGCGAAGGCAGGGCAGCATGAGTTGCAGGACATCGAATGGTTCTTGATTAATATGACTGTAGCCTTGTAAAGTGATTATTTCTCTTAAAAGAAAGCTTAACTTAGGGGTCCTATAAGGCGTTTTCATTTAATACGTGTGGATGGTATTATACATAAACAGAAGTAGGTTCCCCTCTGATTAAGCCGGCCAAGGGATGGAAGCCGCCCTGGTAGTGTTATGCAGAGTTTTGAGTGGTGTTGTAAATGAGTTTTATTATACATGACTGCTATTTTGTTTCTGTCTTTTTTTAATATGGGTCCTGAATATTTAAAATGGCGCTATCTCAATGCTGTTCCTCGCGCCATTGGGAGCAAGGTGTGGTGCAGTTGTTCCGTTCATGGGCGGAGATGTTCTCTGAAGCTACAATCATCTTGCACATCTGTTAACCCTCGGCAAATGGAGGAGCATCAAGACAATGTGAGACTCTGAGCTCCCATATATTTATGAGCAAGGTAAGACGAAATAGCAACAAGACACCAGTGCAAAGTTATCTCTCAATCAGTTTATTGGGATTACAAATATTATGTGTTAAAATATTGTTGAGTTTAATTTACTGCACAATTTGGATGAAGGGTCTAGGAATCTTCTTTAAAAGAGCTGTAAGAATACTCATAAGTTTGAGTTTAACATTAAATGTGAAATAAAGAGTATAGTTTATTCAAGCCAGTAGGCATGGAATGTTACTTTGAGCCACTGTACTAATTCTAATCTCCAGAGAGCACTGACTGTAGTGTGGTTCAGTACTGAGTGATACTACTATATTTAAATAATGTGCATGTCCCCAACTTGAGGTTTCAAATAGGGGCATGTTGCACTATCCTAAGAAATATAACACTGTATTTTAAAGTTTACTTGATGCTGTCTCTTGAATGTAAGTATTTTAGGTACTTGTACCACATAAAATACAGTCAATAAAAGAAAAAAAATGTTTTTTTACTGAGGCTGGTCCCAAAGCAGTTACACTGAATGGGGGTGCGGTCAGTGGGGCAGGAGTCGGCATGCCCACTGGCTAGGGCCCTGGAACTGCTGACTGAGCCAAAGGCTCTACCCAGCTTGAAGGCCCTGCCCATGGTTCCAGGGCCCCTAGCCCCAAGGGACCTGGGCCCGATTCTGCAGGCAGAGGAAAATGAGCCGGACACTGCACCCTGCTCCATAAGAGCTGCCCAATGGTGGAACAGCCACAGAGTCCCAACAGGAAGACAGGGTGGGACTTGGACTAGGACCTCGACCTCCCGAGCAGAAGCCATCAATGACATTGACCACACTGGTGAAGGCCTTCCTCTCTGGGATGCTGAAGACCTTGCAGCAAATCTCACAGAGGGTGACCTCGAACCATCCAGTTTCTTCACCTTCCCACAGGCTGAGTGTCAGTCCACCCCAGACCAGGATCAAGAAAGGGCCTGCTGCTTTTAGTGTTTATGGGAAGACTGTCCTGCCTTCCAAACACAAGACCGCCCTTGCTGTCAGAGCAGCTTGCAAGAGGAGGCTCCCTACTAATACTGAGAAGAACTGAATGCTGTTATCATACAGACATGAGCTTCCGACTCCCGGTGGGTGAACAATCCTGAAACTGAAGCATACTCGACGGTGGGGAAAAGAGGAACTGAGACAGTTGAAAGCTGGTGCTGATGTAAGCCTGTGCCACAAGCTCCTCCCTCACAGCACAACGTATGAGCACAGCGTGCCTTGGTGAAAGTTCTGGATCCCACAGGGTCCTAGTGCCTCCAGCTCAGAACCCATAAGTGTGAATCAATGGTGAAGACTGATTTCTGGAAGATGTGATTACAAATGATTCCATTCTCCTTCATAAATGCATGTTCCCTCCTGTCTAAGGCTGTAAATAATTTATTCATGTAGTCTGGGATCTGAATTCCTTCCTAGGGCTGTCCCAAGGGCTTCAGTAACTCACTGCTGCCAAAGTACACATCCCTTTCAGGCTCCTCCTCCATCCTCTTACACCTGCCATCACGGCTTCAGGACTGCAGACAATATTTTGTGACAACTCCACCTTCAAAGGTCAGCGACTACCCTTTCCTGATGCCAGGGATTGAAATACAGGGGTGCTCAGCACTCATTCGCACTTATATTTGTGGAAGTAGCATCTGTTGCTCTCCAACAGAAGCAGCGGTGCTTCCACAACCACTATTTGTGCATCAGGCAGGAATGGACGACGAGCACATCTGAGCTGCAGCTGGGTCACTGTTAGCCAAGTCTACTGCCTTGTAGTTCAGGGTGGCGTGGATGGTGGCCTCAATGGAACTGAACATGTTGTTCGTAGCACGCGACGACTGATGCATGACCTGCCAGAAATGGAAATACATACCTACTGTAATTCTTGATCTTCTGGACGAAGTCTCCACCACTCATTCACACTAATCAAGCTAACAACCCGAGGCAGGCGGCAGGAGAAACTAAGAGCTCACATACTTAGGACAGAAGTCCATTAAGAATAGTACTCCCAAATGACAGATGTCGTCTGGCATGGACATTTAAAGCATAGTGCTTAACAAAAGTATGCACTGAGCTCCGTGTGCGCACTGCAAATATCTGCAATGGGCATATTGCGTATTTCCACCAGAGATGCCGCGACTGCTTTAGTAGAGTAAGTGTACACTCTACCTTCTAGCTTAACCTGTGCCATAGAATAGCAGTGGGGAGGCATGCTAACATGCAACTGAAATGCACCTAATAGCGACAGGTTGACCCAGCCGGGTCTCACTGAAGGAAAAAAACAGTTGTTGAGCACTGCGAATTTCTTTTGTTCTATCCAGATAGAATTGCAGTGCTCTCTTAACATCTAAAGAATGAAAGGTACGTTCCCCTTCATTCTGAAAGTTAGCAAAGTAGGTGATGGGACTAAAGTTGGTTTAGATGAAATTCTGAGACAACCTTAGGAAGAAATATAAGTGAGGTCCTAGAGAACTACTTTGTCCTTGTGAAATACAGTGTCACAGGAGTCTGTGACCAGAGCATGTATTTCAGAAACTCTACAACCAAGTGATGGCAACCAGAAGGCCGTTTTCAAGTGAGGAACTTCAACTACTTGAGTAGCTAAAGGCTCGAAAGGTTTCAAGTGAGCATGTCTAACACAAGATTAATGTCCCAAGCTATGTCTGATAGGAGGTCTGGTATGCAGGATACCCTTAAGAAACCTCTTAACTACAGGTAACTGAGCCAGAGACAAGGAATGTACCAGCTCTGATAAGCAGAAATGGCACAGAGATGAACTTTGACAGTGAAGTACTGCAGACCTGAATTTAAGAGATCTAAAAGTTACACTGACTTTATTTGGTGGGCAGGAAAAAGGGTTTGAAGAGATTTTGCACACCAGAGAGAACACTTCCATTTGGCTGTGTAGGTCTTTCTAGTGGCTGGTTACGCATAGCCAAGAGAATATCTGAAACCCTCGGAAACACTGAACCTATTACCTCTATCTCTTCAGGAACCAAGCGTGAAGGTGAGCGCCTTCAGATTAGGATGGACCAAGGGCCCCTGGGTCAGAAGGTTCATCTGAAGGGGAAGTGCCTTCGGGAAGGTTGCCGACACACTGTTGAGCAGCGGGAACCATATTTGTCAAGGCCAGAAGGGAGCAATGAGAATCATTCTGTCTCAGAGACTTGAATTTCAGAAGTACCCTCTGAACTAGAGGAAGAGGAGGAAAGGCATTTAGAAAGAGTTTTGTCCACTGCAGCCTGAACGCATCCTGAGAGAAAATGCCAGGCCTGTATTTCTGGAGCAGAAGAGAGGCAGTTTTGCGCTGAGTGGGGATGCAGAAAGGTCCAAGTCTGCAGTTCCTTACTCTCTGAAGAGTGACTGAGTGACGGTTGAGTCAAGAGACCACTCGTGAGGATCTGTCTCCGTTCTGCTGAGACGGTCTGCCAGTTCGTTCTGCACGCCTGGTAGGTAAACCGCGTGGATTAAAGCCGTGTACTCCAGGAACCATTCCCACACACTCATATCTTCTCTGCATAATGGGTAAGAATGTGCACCTCCCTGCTTGTTGATGTAATATATCACTTCTTTGTTGTCCGTTTGAAGGAGAATGTTCTTGTGACAGAGTATGTCCTTCAAGGCCCAGACTGCAAAGAGGGTGGCTCTCATTTCCAGGATGTTTATGTGAAGCCGGGACTTGTCCTGAGTCCACGTACCTTGGGTGTGGAGATTCTGGCAGTGAGCTCCCCAACCCATCAGGGACGCGTCGGTGGTAATGGAGATCTTATGATCCAGAGGAGCAAAGGGATACCCGTCCAGAAGGTTGTCCTCCTGTGACCAGCAGGTGAGTGACCTCTTTAGAGGTTCTGTCACCTTGATGGGAGAGGACTGAGGGTGAGTGGTTGGGGACCACTGAGTACTGAGCATCCACTGAGAGGTTCTCATGTGGAGACGTGATGGGGTACAGTGAACACCGAGGATGCCATGAGACCCAGCATCCGTTGCATCGAGATAACTCAAACCGAACTGTTGTCTCTGATGTATCAGGCCATCTGTAGGATATCACTCCTCCTGTCCTCTGGGGAAAAAAGCTTTCTCACAGGAGGTATCCAGAAGAGTTCCTATGAAAAGGAGTTTCTGGGAGGGCTGCAACTGCGATTTGTTGCTGATTTACTGGGACTCCCATGGACAGAGGAAGTCTGAAGCCTTAGCTACTGCATCCAGAGTTCCCTGCCTGGAAGGGCTTGCTGGAAGCCAGTCGTCCAGATATGGAAACACTTGAACCGATTTTCTGAGATGCGCCGTGAGAATTGTACAACACTTTGTAAAAACTCCGACGTGAAGATAGCCCAAAGGGCAGGACTCTGAACTGATAATGTTGACCCACCGCTACAAACCTCAGGTATCTGTGGTGCTTTGGGTGTACAAGAATGTGTTGGTAGGCATCCTGCATGTCCAGGGAGGCTAGCCGATCATATTGATGAATCAATGGTAGAAGGGTATCTAGAGATATCATCTTGAACTTTTCCTTGTGAAGGAATTTGTTTAACTTTCTGAGATCAGAATGGGTGCATGCCTCCAGTTTGCTTGAACTAAGTAATCGGAGTGAAACCTCGTTTCGTTGGTCTGCAGAACTACTTCTACTGCCCTGTTGTTCAGAAAGCCTTGCACCTTGGAAGCAAGAAGGTCTGACTGTACTGCCGACAGCCTGGGCTGTCATTTGGAGGATGATCCGGGGGTTCTGAAAAACTGAGGCGAATACCCTCATGGATTATCAGGGGACCCATCTGTCTGATGTTATAGACTTCCACCAGTCGTAGAACTGAGTCAGGCGTCCTCCTACCGCTGAGGAAGAGTCACTGAGGTGGGACCTGGGCCAAGAACTCAGAAGGTGGCACTGCGCTTTGGGGCCTTATGCCTTCTGCTGCATTTTCTTTTGTGGCTGCGGGCTGTAGCTTTTGTTAAAGCCCTCCCCGCCTTTGCCCTGAAAGGACTGACAGTTGTGAAACTGACGCTTAGTGGCACCCCAGAGGGTGCGGGTCGAGCTGTCTTAATGGCTGACCTAGTCTTCTGTGTGGCCTCCAGAGCTTGTTCCACCTGGGGTCCGAACAGATGCATACCGAAGGGTAAGGCCATGACCTGCTGCTGGGCATCATTTCTGAAGCCTGAAGTACGCAGCCAAGAGTGGTGACTGGTACAAATGCCCGCCGCCGCTGCTCAAGAAGCAGTATTGAAAGCGTCCATTGCAGCTTTAACCTGTTGATTATTGGACTGTATGCCCCTGGTTATGGTGTGAAGTAGCTCTGAATTAGTTTCCGACTCAGGCAGAGCTTCTACCATTTGCTTGAGCGAATGCCAAAGGACATAATCATATTGAGAAAAAAAGGCCTAGTAGCTGGCAATATGCATACCCAGGGTGGAGGCAGCAAAGACTCTCTTACCTAAGGTGTCTATCTTATGAGATTCTTTATTGATAGGCCAGGCTGTAGATGCCTGAGGAAGGACAGCCTTGTCATTCTCTGCCAAGACTACAATGGGATCAGCAAAAGCTTGTGAGGTCAATATGGGTCGATCCTTGGCAGGGCATACTTCCTATCTATGGACTTAGCCAGAGAGGGATGAGAGCAGGATTGTTCCATACCATCTGAGAGAGGGTCTCAAAGATGGCTGTACGGAGGAGTTCAATCCATAGGGATCTCTGGGACATGTAGGTATTGGAGTCTTAAAATCTTCCCAGGATCGATTTCTGTAGTCTGGAGAGAAAGAGTAGAATTTAAATGTTTCAGCAGAGACTTAAAGGAAAGGTCTTTGACCACAGGCTCTGCAGCAGGATTAATCCCTGCTCCTTCAACATCATCACCCAGACAAAGATCTGGGTCAGGCTCAAAATAATTTCCTAAAAGTCCAGGGGGGACTGTATGGACAGGAAAGGAGTGAAAATCAGAATGGAAATTAGAAGAGGAAGGACTCTGAGTCGAAAAGCCCTGGAGGCTGGACGGCGCCGCAACAAGCATCGGCGCCGATGAAGAACACGGTGCTGAACCCAAGGAAGTCAGCGCCATCGGAAACAGCCCAAGACACGGCGCTGACAAAGGCCACGGTGCCGACAGAGCCCCCAGTGCTGCAGACAGCACCGACAGAGCTCCCAGCACAGCGGACGGCTCGAGTGTCAAGGTTCAGAAAACTGCGATTTGAAGGAAAATTAACAGAAAGATAAAGGCATTAGTGCGGGCACTCTGCGCCGCAACTCCCATACTGAGGGGGACACCTGCACACAGAGCGCTAAGGCGCATGCGACTAGGAAGGTCCAACCGCCCTACCAAGTCCCTCGAGTAACCCGAAGGCCCCAGAGTGACCGAGCCAGGCAGCTGGACTAACCTCCAAGCCCACTGCTCCATAAGAGCAGCCCACTGGTGAAACTGCTCATCGGAGGCCCATCCAATAGGCGGGGACATGTGCCGATGTCAGAGGACAGGCACCAGAGCCAGAAACTGGTGACTCAGAGGAGGAGAGACGGTGCCTAGCCCCAATGACCGACCGCTGGCGCGAGACATACCAGAAGGCAACCTCGGGATGCATTCTCTTTCTGACTTGTCGCGAAGAAGAACTCGAGGCGAATGGTGCCACGAATGGGACTGTTTCCTTTTATGTCTTTCGGGGATGGCCATCTCCCTGAGCACTGACCGTCCATTGTCAGACCCACCCTCCGGGAAGAAGCGGTGGACTGGACCCAGCCGGCTGACTAACAGCTTTCATCTGAAGTCTCCCTACTGTCACCCGGCCTGCTCACGGTCGACTCCGTCAATGGAGGGTTGAAGACTTCTTTATTAATCAATAAATTAAATCTACTCGGTACTGAAGATAAATTACAAAACAATAAACTGAAAACTATGCTGCTAGTTGAGTTTGACTCCCAGTGGGTGAGCAACATCGTCACTGAAGCGCACTTTCGATGGCGGGGAAAAAGGAACTGTGGAGGTTGGAGGTCGGCCGCCGAGGTAGTCTTTACTGCATGAGCCACGGCTCGTGGTGCTGATTCCTCGGCTCCATCTCTGGCGCTGACCCTCTTGAAAAGTTTGCTCCCGCTGGGTCCTAGCACCTCCAGCATAGATCCCACTAGTGTGAATGAGTGGTGGAGACTTTATGTCCAGGAAGATCATGCATGGCATGTCACAGCAGGTAAAGACACTGTCCGTTTATTTTATTAGTAAGGTCCATTGCTGGCAAATCCAGAAGAAGCTCCTGCTCAGAACCGGGTGCAGCTAAGGGGTTTAACAATTCCCAATACAGAAACTACAAGGCAGGATGAAGGGCACTGTTAGGTCATATTGTAAGCTCAAGTCTGAAACAGCAACTAGCACTGCCTCCTCTGCCGCTGTACCACTTAGATGGGTTCAGCATATACTTTATTTTTTGCAAATTTGTGCAAGAACAATAAAAAAGGTAATGCAGTCATAGATACCAAGGTGGTTACAGCAGTGCAGGAGAACAGGTAAAAGTGTGTGTTTACTGAGACAAACAAGGGCTGCTGACACAGAGGGGCTCGGTGTTCTGTGGAGTGGGTGGGGCTTGCTGGAGCACAATTGAGCTCTAAGAGTCTGTGCTGCTGCTGCAGTCCGAGATTTGAGCAGCCAGAGAAGAAGTATTAGCAGAAGGAAAAAAATTTTAAATACTTTCAGAATTAAACAGGTTTTAACCTGATGTGCTGTAGTAAAATGTAGCAGCTGCTGCATTCTTGTTATAGCAGGACTTGTGCTGAGAGCAACTAGTTTCTACCTCTCTGGGCTTTGAGAGGAAAGAGAAAAATGATCGGTTCTTAAAGTTGAAATCAAATGGGATTGAAGCGAAACCAACAGGGCATGTGTCCAAAAAGGAAAAAAAGAAAAAACTTTGGACTTCTAGTAACATTTGTCAGCTGTTTTGCCATTAGCTCCGGGGTTGACCAGAGTAGCTCCTGATCAGCTAGAAATGCGGTGCCAGAGGCTATTCATGGCACTTGACTGCCAAATCCTTATTTTGGCCTCTGTGACCACTTAGATAGGATTTGAAAGCACATCCTCCAAACTGTAAATAATCCAAGTTTGGTGAGATTCTGACTTAAAATGAAAAAGTTATAGGGTTAACAAATTGTGCATGTTATGCTGTTTAAAATCAGCTGGTCTTATTTTCTCAGGCACTGCAGCTTTTACTAGCTCTATTTTTATAATTAAGCATTTTAGAGATGATGCAGGTATACTTCTTTTCATTATTCGGACTACCAGGCTGAGACCTTAGGTTATTTATTTTTTTGCTTTTAAAGAGATCTCTTTGAGTGTTTGCTGCACCATCTTTCTGCTCCTGCAACCGCTGCTGCCCACCAGAGTCCCCACTAACAGACAGAGGGCTCCTAGCCTGAAACCTCAACCTCCTAGCACTGGAGGCCCCTGTGACACCGGCGGTGCTGATGAGGGCCTCTGACTCTGGAAGACGGGGAGATACTGAGTCTCTGGGAAGCTGAGGATCCTATGGCAGACTGTGCAGAGGGTGACCTCAAGCTGTACTGCCTCTTCCCCTTCCGATAGGAAGAGGAAGAACTCAAGGCTGAGCAACAACGAGAACCTGACTGAGATCAGGAATGGGCCTGCTTCTTTTTGTGCTTCTGGGAGGCCTGTCCTTACCTACCCCAAGCACAGGACCACCCACCATCAGAACCCTTCCCCAACAGGAAAAGTGGATTGGATATGGCCCTCCTGTCAAAGAAGCTTGACTCAGAAGGCTCCTTCCATGTTGTCCATGGCCATCGACTGCTGACTCAGTAGGGCTGTGAGAGACTGAGAAAATTATTTTTGTAATAACACTAAACTGACACAAAAATAATAGCCTCTAGCTTTAAACACTAAAAACTGAGAGGAACTGAACACTGCTGTCATATAGACGTGAAGTTGTGATTCCCAGTGGTGGCGGACGTTCATCACTGATGCACACTTGATTGTGGAGAAAAAAAGAGCCAAGGCAGTTTGGGGCTGATGCTGAGGTAAGCCATGCAGCGCTAGCCACACTCGTGGTGCTCGCATGCATAGCTTACCTTGGTGCCAGCCCTCCTGAACAGCTCTGGCTCCCGCAGGATCCTAGCACTTCAGGCTCAGATCCATTAGTGTGAATCAAAGGTGAAGACTGATTACTGGAAGATCAAACAGTCCCTTTCTGCAGGGTTAACTCAGAGGGGAAAGCAATAAAAATTACAAAGATTACAAAGTCAGACAAGGAGCTCCACAGATGTGTTACCATTGCCTCCAGTATACTAGTACAAAAGACTGACTTAAATGTCAGCCACACCTCACTGGAACATAAGTTTCAGCATGATTCATCAAAAATGGAAACATGGTTCACCAGTTCAAGTCTCCTGCTGAATATAAAACACACAATGTATTTATTTTCACTACAAAAGAAAATTTGAATAAGAATTTAGAAATAAAATTCAAAAATGGGCTTAGTGAGACGAATGTAAAATGTTATATCTACTGGCTCTTGTTGACAAAAATTTATCAAATCTATGTTTTTATATGTTGAACAAATAAACTCATTGGTTAAAAACAAATCAAAAGCTTGGGGCAGCAAGGAGACTCCACTTGCCTTACAAAAGATGCTAGGTTAAAAATGACTCAGCAGTTGCTAATTCCAATCTTGAGTACAGTGGATCAATATATAGGAATTCAATAAAACCACTTCAAAAAAAATAGATCAAACATATTATAAATTGGTAAGATTTCTAAACTTAAGTAAATTTGGTACCCATCATTGCAAGGTCTATTTGGCCCTGAACTGGCTAGGGCCAGAAGAAAAAAAGACAACATAATGTATGGTTATGCGTTATTATACATTGAAATCAACATTGTAATAAACTGATAATCCCATTGATGTGACGTCTGAAGTCTGTAAACCCTCTGTTTGGATGTCACATAAATGAGATTGCAGCTTAGAATGACACCTGCTTCTGCATTCTAAAAACGGAATGTCCATTCAGTAAAATTCAAAGCCTTTTACATTCCAATCATTCCACTGGTAAAGGCATCACAGTATGCGTTGTGGCTTAGCCAGCTGGTTATGATTATTGTAAGATATTGGTATTATAAATAAATGGTCAGTGTATGAAATGTCAGTCTGTAAGATTTGGCCCTTTTAAATTACAAGGTGTCAACAGCTGAAATCACAGGATGTATTACACTGACCAGGAGATCTCTATAATGTAATTAACTTTTGAGAAATTGCATTTTATGACCTCATGCTTGTGAAGTTGGAAACTAAATATACATTTTATGATATCAGGAAAAAGACATCATTTAGGCTGATGCTGTATGCTTTCTATCACCTAGCTGAGAGTTGGTGACAGAGTGTGAGCTTGTAAAACATGAAAGGGGATGTGTTGATCAAAGACTCATAATTTGGGAAATGACTTTTTGCTGATGTCACACTATTAACATACCTCCTGGTAGGAAATCATGTTTGTAATTTTTTTTAATTCTAAACAGGAGGAGCTAGATGACTCACAAAGTGGGTGGAGAGACAGAGTTAAACTAATACTTGTGTCTAAACTGTTTAACATATCATCCTGGGACTCTAGAGATACACAGCTCTCTGATCCAACTTTAAAAACACACTTACAGAGGTAATACCTTAGATAGCAAAGATCTAAATGTATTGTGGTAGGAGTTTTGCTTTGTAATTTTCCCTTGTTCTTTTATGTGACTGTAAGCTCTTGACATTTGTTCTGTATTTTATTGTACTTATTTTACAATTTTTAGTAAACCACATTTTCTTAAAGCAGCAGTGCAACAAAAATGGGTCAAAATTTGACCCCACCTTTTTTGCTTCCTAATTGATGCCAGGTGTCTTCCAGTTTATTTTGGTGGTGAAATTTTCAGTTTTCATTATCATTTAAGAATTTTATGAATGTTTTAAAGTAATTATTTCTCAAGAAAAAGATAGCTGACTCATTTTGCACAGAAATCATATTGAGGACCGAGGAGGATAAGAGTCAACAAAAATGTAAATGTACAGAATACAGCATAGGAAGCATCCAGAAAGCCCAAATCAACTGTTCTGCCAACATTTTTTATTACCATGGCAGAAAATTAGCTTTTGGAATAACTTTTTCGTTGCACTGCTGCTTTAAGATACTGCCTGGTGAGTCTTCAAGTTCTTTTTGCATGTGATGTATCGTGGTTAAATCTTCCAGCTATTTGAAGGGCTTGATGGTGTTACTAAACTGGAAAAAGGTAAGAATATACCAAGATCTCTTATAGAGTTTTAAGGTTCATTTGGTTAGGTGGCCTTAGGCGAAAGATATATTGCATCCCCCACGAAGAGAATATTATCTGAGCCTGTACATTTGGATCAGCTAGCATAAGGTTCACAGTTGAATCCCCAGAACTGGAAACTAAAGGTGACTCGGACCAAAGGCAGACAGGAGTTTACCCTGTCTGTTACCTGTTCACTATTGTGCTCTGAGGTTGGCACCGTGGGGCAGAGGCCTGACCTGCAGAGTGCGTTTGTGACACACATCGCGATGGCCAGCAAAATCCTCTGTCTAGAAAAACAGCTCCTCTCTGTGATGCACATCACCTCCTCAAAGGTCCAACCTACCATGATGACATTGTGCTGGACATTTCGAGTCATGTGATGCTAACTGACCAACTGGAACGCACCAAGCCTCTAACTTTTCTTTATTTAAACTTATTTTCTCTTACATTTATGCATGGATTGCTGTTTTTAGTTAGACTGAATACCTCCAGTATTGCATTTGTTGATATTTTTGAAATATTTAGATGTGCACAATAAACGAGCAACTTTACTGTGCTCTCACGACCAGCATCTGGGTACATTTTTTATACTGTTATAAACAGTAAGCAGCATTTTTTGCGAATCTATGAGTCCCATACACTATAAAAGACAATGCCTAAGAAACGGTGATTAACCACAGGTGCAATCACCTCTCGCAGTTGTCATGCCAACTGTAAACCTCTTGAGCTGAGCTCTCGAGGTTTACTCAGTTGTCATGACAACTGCTCAAGGTGATTATACCATGGTTAACCACAGTTTCTTAGGCATAATCCTCTATATAATTGGCTAAGCTGGTGCTATAAGTTATTAAAGCCTAACATTAATTATCCTTTAAGGCATCTGGTAACAACTGAATTGCAGGGAGACAAAAATAAAAAGTTCTTTACCATAGTAACCTTGTTTCTCCCAAGGGATACTCCAATATTCATAACTCTTCTGCAGTATACCTTTAAGGTCAGATCTGCCCGGAGATAGAATGCTATGCTAATGATGGAATCATTGGCATGAGCCACTTTTCAAATGCTGGCCACCTACCAACTGCCTACATTCTAACCCAGAGATTTCGTGGACGCCTGGAAAGACAGGGCCCAACATTTAAAATATATAAAATATAACTTCAAAATTCCCCACCCAAACCTCCAACTGGAGGAAATATAAATGTATCAAACAATATCACAAGATCCTATGTCAAGAATCACCTGAAAAGGAGTAAAACCAAAGAACAAGTTCCAATAAAAGTAGAATGTGGCATGCAAACACTAAGGTACAGCCTGGAATACAGAGGCCACTGGTTCTTAAATGGGGAGGCAGGGTGGGAGAGTTATGAATATTGGAGTATCCCCTGGGAGAAACAAGGTTACTATGGTAAGTAACTTTTTTTTCTCACCCCAGGAATACTCCAATATTCCTAACTCTTCCGCAGACTAAAAAGCAGTACCTTAGGAGGCAAGAAAAACCTATTTTGGAAACAAGCTCTGCAGGACAGCTGTACAAAACCTGGCATCAGCCCTAGCCTGCATATCCAAGCTGTAATGCTTGACAAATGTGTGAACGGTTCGCCAGGTTGCTGCTTTACAGATATACACTAAGGGTACATCCCTTGGAGCTGCCAGTGTTGCAGCTGTACTTCTTGTGGAGTGGGGTCTTGCCCTGCTGGAGCCTCTTGCCTACCTCTGAACAGCAGAATTGGATGCACTGGACAATCCAATGAGAAATGGACCTTTAGATGCTGGATTTCCCTTTCCCACATCCCCATAAGTGAGGAAAAGTCGTGTTCTGTCCTGCCTATGAGGCTTAATGGCTGTCATGTAGTAGCTCAAAGCTCTTTTGACATCCAGGCTATGCAGCCTACATTCACCAGAAGAAGAACAGTCAGTGAAGAACACTGGCAAAGTGATAGATTGGTTATAGTGGAAGTCTGAAACCACTTTGGGAAGGAATTTCATTTGTCTGTAGGACTACCTTATCCCTGTGGAAGGAAATGTAGTCCTTTTCAGTGCATAAAGCTTGGAGCTCACTTATCCTTCTAGCTGAAGTAATGACCACTAGAAACACAGTTTTCCATGTGACACACTTCAAAGGTGCTGAAAACACAGGCTCAAAGGGAGGGACCATGAGTTGGGCGATGCAGATATTAAGGTCCAAAGCTGGCACCGGTTCTCTCACCGGTGGATACATATTAGAAAGGCCCTCGAAGAACCTTTTAAATATGGGGTTTGATGCCAAAGAAACAGACTTGCCTGCAGATGCATAGGCCGAGAATGAAGCCAAATTAATCTTTAGTGTAGAAGGCTGTAAGCCTGTGGAATGTAGGTAGACCAGGTAGTCCAGTACTAACAGCACTCCTGCCTGGGTTGGCACTATACTCCTACTAGTACACCAAATAGAAAACCTCTTCCATTTTGCAGCATAGGTTTTCTTAGTAGAGGATTTCCTGTATCCTCGTAAGACATCCATAACTGGCTCAGAAAGATGTAAACTAGCATTCTCTAAGTCCTCAAGAGCCAAGCTTTGAGCCTGAGTGACTTGAGGTTCAGATACAGGAGCCTCCCCTGGTTGGAGGTCACAAGATTGTGCCTCCTGGGAAGGTGTATTGGTTTGTCCACTGACACGGACAGCAATAGGGAGTACCATGGCTGCCTGGCCCAGTCTGGGGCTATCAGAATCACTGTTGCTGGCTGAGACCTGAGTTTCAACAGCACCCTGTATACCAGAGGAAATGGAGGAATGCATACAGGAATTTCCCTGACCAATCCAGAATAAGGGCATCCAGAGGAACCATGCCCACTACTGGAGGCCTGCAACAGAACTGTGGCAAGTGATGACTCCGATGAGAGACAAAGAGGTCTATTTCTGGAGTGCCCCACCTCCTGAATAAGGTCTGCACCACTTGCCTGTTCAGGGACCATTCGTGATGGTCCTGGCTGATTTGGCTCAAGGCGTCTGCCAGAACACTGTCTTTGCCTGGCAGATGAATGACCTGTAGTGAGGAGCCCAGTGATTAAGCTAGGGTCCAAATTCTCATTGCCGCCGTGCAAAGGAGGCTTGACCTCGTTTCCCCTTGCTTGTTTATGTAGTACATGGTGGTAGTGTTGTCTGTCCTGATTTGCACTACCTTTCTCTGTATCAGTGGCTTGAAAGCTTGCATTGTCAGAAACACTGCACTCAGCTCTAACAAGTTTATGTGTAAGAGTCTCTGCATTTGACCAAGTGCCCTGGGTAGTGTGCTCTGCTAGATGATCCCCCCAGCCCTAGAGGGATGCATCTATTGAGAGAATCATTGATGGAAGTTCTTTTTGGAAAGGAACCCCTTCTCTGAGGTTGGTTTCCTCTTTCCAGCACTGAAGAGCTTGAATAAATGTTTTTGTTACAGGACGAGCTTTGACAGGGAATCCTTTCTTTGCCACCAATGAGCTCTTAAGTGAAACTGGATGTCCCTCATCTGAAACCTGGAGCCTAGCACTGTGCCTGCTGCAGCTGCCATGCGGCCCAGAAGTTGAAGAAAATGCCTTGCAGGCCTTGGGACACTGAGTCTGAAAGAACCTGCTAACTGCAGGATGCTTTTTACCCTGTCTCTGGGTAGAAAGGCTCTGCCCACTATGGCATTCAATTCTGCTCCTATGAACTGCAGAATTTGAGAAGGAAGAAAAACTGATTTTTCTAGATTTAAAAGGAAACCCAGAGATTGCAGAAGCTGCTGAGTGAGCTGTAGGTGTTCTGCTAACTGTTGTGGTGAAGTTCCACCACCACCAGCCAGTCATCTAGATAGGGAATACTGTGACACCTTGTCTGGCAGTGAGCTCTACCACAGCCAAACACTTTGTGAGCACCCTTGGTGCTAAAGTGAGACCAAAAGGTAGAGCTGAGAACTGATAATGACCTGACAGGAGTCTGAACCTGAGATACTTTCTGTGAGATTTCCTTATGGGGATGTGGAAATAGGCATCTTTTAGGTCCAATGATGCCAGCCAATCTCCTTTTCGGAGTGCTGGCAGAATCAGAGACAAAGTTACCATTTTGAACTTTGGTTTTGCTAGGAACTTGTTGAGGACCCTGAGATCCAAAATAGGCCGCAGCTCTCCATTTTTCTTTGGTGTGAGAAAATACCTTGAGTAAATTCCTTTTCCCCTTTGATGCAGAGGCACTGGTTCCACTGCTTTTAGTGAAAGAATGTGTCTCACCTCTTTTTCCAGCATTTTGCTTTCCGGGAGGGAAGCTGGTTTGAAAACTCTTGATTTTCTAAACAGGGGAGGACTTGAGACTTAAAGACAGGCCCTGACCCACTATCTCCAGAACCCACTTGTCTGTGGTGATGGTTTTCCAATTCTGGAAAAAAATGGGTCAGCCTGCCCCCTACTGGCAAAGGAGAGGCAGCCTGATCAATGAAGTCAGGAGTCCTGCTTGGATTGGGGCTGAGACTAGGCCCCACGCCTGGCACCTTTTCTGCCCTACCCTGAAACACCCTTGTTGCGGGTATTGGGGTGCCTGAAGAAGTACCATGGCCTGATAAAAAGGCCTGGAATGGAACTGTCTGCCCCTGCCTGCCCTACTGAAAGGTCTAGAGGAGGTGGAGGGCCTTTCTTTTGCACAATTGCTACGGAAGGTGGCTTTATACTCATTCACCTTCTTCATACAGGCCTCTGTATGGCTGCCAAATAGGGACGTGCCCTCCATAGGAAAATCCAGTCTTATTCTGGGTATCCTGCGTGAGGTTTGTGGCTCTCAACTATGTAAACCTTCTCTGTGCGATGGTATTTGCCATCCACCTTGCAGCAGTCTCATTACTGTCTGCTGCCATCTGTAACTGGTATCTGGCAGCTTCCAAGCCACACCTAGCAGTTTCAGCTAGGTCTGCTGAAAGAGGAGAAGGTGCTTTCTCAGCCATGTCCAGGACAGACTGCCAGAGAGCCTTCTGGTACTGGGCTGTATAGCCCTGATAGTTTGCTTCCCTAATGGCCAGACAGGCTGACAGGTAACCTTTCTTGGCCATACTTTCAATTTTTCGTGAGTCATTCTATGGAGGGTGAGAAGCCACAGGGACTTTTACCTTGTCACAAACTGCAGCTTGCACCACCCCCTGGTGGTCAAAGTGTGAAAATAAGAATTCTGCCCTGTTGTCAAGCTACTTTTTATCCAACCTTTTGTCCAAAGGAGGGACAGACTCAGGAGCTTGGAGGAGTTTAAAATATCTCTTTTCAAAAACTTGTTTATGGGGAGTGACAGGTTTTAGTAGGAGTCAGCCCCATCATTTCCAGATATTCAGCCTCCTCCTCATCCTCACAGCTTCAGAGGTAGGGATGTCCAAGGCACAAGCAATTTTCCTGATTAAAGAAAAAAATGACAAGAATAATCTTTTATAGTCCTGGGAGGAGCCAAACTCCTGTTCAGGGAAACCTCAGGTTCTATAGGCTCACCTTCCTCCTCCTCACCACGCCTCCCTCAGGAAAGGAGGGTGGAGTCGGAGGGTGCAGGGTCTTGACTGGGACTGTGAAACCACAAGCAGCAGACCCTGCAAAGTTTGCAATATTTTTATTTCCTGTGAAATCTCTGAAGGAGAAGGCACAGTGGCAGGCACCACAGAAGTCCCCTTTTCCACAGGGGGTTCAGTGTGCTTTTTCTTTACCTTTTTCCTGGAACCGGAGAGCTAGCTGGCTTAGTGGGTCTCTTTTTACCCATATCAGGGGTAGAAACAGTAAAAGTTGTGGCGTCACCCACAGACCCTGAGGGTTTTGACTGGTCAGAGCCAGAGGGACCCTTCAATTTCTTATTTAATCTCTCCAGACGTTTTTCCAGCGTCTTTTCAGGAAAAGATTTGCAAATTTCACACTTAGTTTTTAAATTATCAAAACCAAGGCAGATTACACAAACAGAGTGCTTATCTGCCTTGGCAAAAACTTCACCACACTCAGAACAGTTTTTAAAACCGGGTTCTCCGGTTCTCTTTTTACGTTTTTCTGACATACTGAAGAAAAAACAACCACAAAACACTAAAGGTTTTTAAATTCAAAAAACATAAAATTTATCAGCTGCGGTCGGTTCAGGAACCGATCGGAGAAACAAAGCAGAATCAGGAACCGATAGAAATAGAACCAGGATTAGCGGTTCGAACTGAAGTTATCGGTTCTAAAAACAAAGATTTTAACACATAAACTTAGAAACTAGTAAATAAAGGAAAAAGAAACCCAAAACTAACTAAAAGTACCTCGGTTCCTCAGCAGTTATCCGAACCATAAGAAACCGAGAAAACAAAACTAACTAAATAAACTAATGGTTATTAAAATAACACTGATAAGAGACAGCAAACGAAAATAAATGAAAAATACTTAAGTATTTGTTATTAATTAAGACTTCTCTGACTAGATGATGAGGAGGAAATCTCCAGGTGTCTGGTCTTGACAGGCAGAGAGAGAAATCTGAGGGTTAGAATGTAGGCAGTTGATAAGTGGCAGCATTTGAAAAGTGGCTCATGCCGATGATTCCATCATTAGCATAGCATTCTATCTCCGGGCAGACCTGACCTTAAAGGTATACTGCAGAAGAGTTAGGAATATTGGAGTACTCCTGGGGTGAGAAGTATAAGTTAAGAGAACTGCACTGAACCTGTAAGTCATTTTTCCCCAACAGAAGCTGTGTTTTAAGTACTGGTTAAACTTCTGTTAATGTTCCATCTATACAGGTCTTTTAGTAACCTCAGTGGGTGTTCCTGTTTTGCACTCTGCTGCTAAGTGCCAATTTAGAACTGTATGATGTAGTTTTTACTGTCCCTCTTAGCCGCAGAGTTCTGTGATAGAACAAGAATGCATTGCGTCAACAACAGAATAGAACAGGGACATAAACTACATCATACAGTTCAAAAATGGTTCTTACCAGCAGCATGTAAATCAGAAACGCCCACTAGACAGCTAAAAAGTCTGGATAGCTAGAGTAATAACAGAATTTGAACCAGTATTTAAAAAACAGCTTCTACTGGGAAAACTGACTTACACATTCAGCACAGTTCTCCTTTAAGGTCAAATGCCTTGAATTTACCCTATTTATGGGTTCAAAATAAATTTGGAGATGCTACTTTACAAATGAGTATGGCCAAGTCCTGGAAGAAAAAAAATCACTTAACACAGTAATGTTGTTTCTTCTAAATGAGTCCTAATGTATTCTGACACATGCAGTAGACCTTCCTGTTGTACTGCCCTGGAGATGAAAGAGTTAAAGCCTACATTCTGAGTAGGCATGCGCTCCGGTTTCAAACCACTGTCCACTGGTACGTTCTATTCAACCATCAGATTCTTACAAGCAACTAAGAACAGAGACGCTAAACTATCTAATTGATTGAAAATCTATATGAAGATGTATATTAAACCACAGGATACCCCACCAACCCTAGTGAGGGAATAAAAGACTCAAGTCACAGAAGACCAACAGATAACCCATTTAATGGATCAACAACAAACTGTAACAGCTGGAGTGCAGATACTCCAGGTTCTGGTAGGGAAGGCAGGGTGGGAGGTCAGAATACATTAAGACTCCTTTAGAAAAAAAACAACAGTACTGTGGTAAGTAATTTTTTCTTCAAACTACAAGAAATCCTAATGTATTCTGACATATGCAGACTACCAAGCAGTGCCCTTGGAGGTGGGCATAGAAACTACTTAGGAAATAGGTTTGGTACAGCAGTTTGCAGAACCTAACATCACTTCTGTCTTGCACATCCAGGCTGCAGTGCCTGGTAAATGTGTGTACAGTTTTCCAGGTAGCTACTTTGCAAATCTCCAACAAGGGAATGTCCCTTGCAGCTGCTATAGTAGCAGCTGTACACCTGCTGGAATGAACCCTCAGGCCCACAGGGGGTTCTTTTCTCAGTTTTCCATAACAAAACTGGATACATGATACTATCCATCTTGCAATGGTTCTCTTAGTGGCTGGCTTACCCTTACCCAGTTCTCCATAGGTAAGAAAAATGAAAATTACGTACCCACCGTAATTCTTGATCTTCTCTTGTAACTTCACCGTTCATTACTGCTGGGTGTAAGCCGGAGGTGTGCACCTGTATGGGAGTTTTTTTTTCGGGGTGGGGGGGGGAGTCACCCACGCATTGCGTGGTGCACAAGGGCTGGCCATTAGGCGCCACAGACTCCTTCTCCAACCCAGTTCTGTTCTGCCGGAGAGGATCAAATAAAGGGGGATAGAGAAAATCAAGGTGAGGCAAGCGAGCTGAGAGATCGGGAAAGGAAAGGATAGAAACTGAAAAAAGAAGAAGCTGATCAGAGGAGAGAGGAAGTGTACTTTTTACCCTAAGAGACCATAGGGCCCCAACCCTTGGGCGGCAGCACAGGAAAGGGAGCAAGAAGGTGAGAGAGAAAGATACAGCATACAGAGGGAAAGGAGGGGGCCCTCAGCCATGCTTGGAGACCACTGGTTTACTTTAGCCTCAAAAACCTGAAGATATGAAAACACAGGTGCAACGATCCCATCAACTTCAGGGACCACTGGACGGAGGTCCAGAACAAGAGAATTTGAAGTGGTCTTGGAGAATATAAAACACGTGAGTCAGCCCCCACCCCTAAACCCACATGTGGAATGAAAGCCCTGGAACATTGTCCTCTATAGCTTAATACCTGACGGCTTAGTCAGGAGGGAGAACCCTTAAACAGAGAGGACTCTGTCCAGAATTACTCTAAGGTAGAGGAAAATCCCCACGGGTTCTCCCACAAGATACACTGACACAGTCCCTACTGTAAGAATAGGAAACAAATGGAAAATCTGTGTCAGGAGAAGAAGTAACACACTGCACCCCACTGAGAATCCCAGGGGTTCCCTCTGAGGCCAGGGCGAAGACCCTACTCACCACCCACCTAGGGTGGGCAATCTTGACATTTTAGAGAAGGAAATAGAGGCCCTGAGGTACCGGGCGACTCTGCCCCAGTTGGCTTTGAAGAGGGGAGGCCGAGCAGGGTGAAGGTGGCGCCCAACTGCTCTTGTCAGTCTTCACCATTCATTACTGCTGGGTGAGTACCAAGCCCCCTGGAGGGGACCCGAAACTGCCCTGAGGGAACAGATTCCCTCAGCAACCTGCAGGTGAGGCACAGGAGGAGGAGATGCCATAGCCCTACTAGACCATACATGGCCTAAGGCTGGTCAGGCAGAGGTGTCGTCCCCTGTGGCTGGAGGGATGGAGGACATCCCTGCAAATTCCTCCTCGCCCTGCAGGAGAAAAGAAAGGTCCCTCGGAAAGCAGAGGAAGTCACCCTATGCTGGGCAGTGGGTGACAACCTGGATAGACGAAGCCATGCCATCCACTTGATGCACATAGCTGTCCCTGCCAATCTGGAGGCCACATCACTGGTGTCATAAGATGCCCTTGCTTGGTGCCTTGCAAGCTCCAGACCTTGTGCAGAGAGGGCAATGGCTTGCCTAGATTCCTCCAAATCAGGCAGAGATGCTAGCACCTGCGTTAATATCAACCACAGAAGCCTGTTGTAGGAAGCGTGGTGAGCCTGATGTGAGCTGATACAAAGCAGCACACAAGCCAAAGAGAAAACTCTTCTTCCCCATCGGTCGAACTCTGCGGAATCCAGATCTGGTGGTCGGTCGTGCACCGGGTGATGAAGCTCGGAAGGAGTATCTAAGGCCGTCAGCCCTGAAGGCGGGTGAGGCAGAAAACCAAGAGACTTCTGGGGAGTGCAAAACCTCCTCCTGCAGTCCGCTGGGGCTGGGAATGAGGCAGATGGTGACTGCCAGGTGCAGACTGATGCTTCCTGGAAGGGAATAGGCCAGGATGGTACCACTAGGTGGTGCACACTAAACTCGCTCAGGAAGGTGCATGTCTCCTGCTTGGTATTGTGTCTTACCATGTGGGATATATGGAATTCCTGTACCAACCTCGAGAGGAACCACTAATATTCAGTGAAATCAGCATTGGATGAAAGGTGGAAGGAATGGTCCTCTTCCTCAGAAGAGGAAGCTGAAGAGGTCGAGGAACTCGGGTGCTCAGAGTCCTCCTGTGGCGGAGGAGACAGGCGAAAGACCTGCTCATCCGTGGCTCTAACATACCTAGGGAAGGCCGCTGCAGGCCCTGAACGCCTCCCAGGTTAAGGGCCCTATAGAGCTGCATGGCCCAGAGAGGAGGAGGTGACTGCAGAGGAATTGGGAAGAGCACCTAACTGAAAGTGTTCGGCCTCTGCCAGGGCTCCAAGACCTCAATGAAGATCCTCTAGCTTGAGGGGATCTGGCGGTCAACCCAGTCAGCGTATGTTGTACATGTGAAAACATATCCTGGTTGAGCCCTAAGGGGGAATCTCCCCTGTGGAGCAACCAGGGTTGCATGGTTCCAGACGGGCAACCCTCAGCACCGCCCACTAAGGGCACCTCTGAGGACTCCAAGGCGGAGAGCCGGGTCTCTGCACTGCAACTCTCCCCAACCCCGCAGGGAAGTGGAGGAGAGCCCCCATGCTTCTCCCTGGCTCCTCAACCCCTCGTACTCTGAGGCCGCCCTCTTCCTCGACCCCAGTGCTAGGGGGACCCCTAATCCCGCAGGCTCCCCCGAGGAGGGCCGCAGAAGAAGCTGTCCCCATCCCAACCGAAGGGGCCAAAGCAGCACCAATCATGGCAGCTGCCCCCGAAGTCGAGACCGCCACACCATGTCCACCGGGAGTGCTATCCACCACGGAGTCCCCCTGATGCCAGGGTCGGCAAAGGGGTCTGCAGAGACTACAGACTCTGGGGAGCATGGGAGGCGAACACTGGGTCACCTGGTGCTGCATCCTCCAGGGAGTCAGGACACCAGTCTGAATCAGCCAGTGTGTCATCCTCCTCCTCCGAAGAGGACACCATGCACACTACCAGACCACCGACCCCGGGAGCCCCAGAACAGATGGTACCGCACATGGTGCCATCACAGGACATGGCACTGCCTACGGCCCACCTCAAACAGTGCCGGGATCTGAAACTGTGCTGGCAGGCGGCGCTGAGGGTATGCTGGTGCTGGGCCCAGCGACCATAAGCCGCAACACCGGGGGAGCCTGCACCTCCGAAGAGGTGACTGCCGTGGAGGTGCTCCCGCCCCAGCCTCGCGGGAAGCCGAGGCGTTCCTCTGGCACCGCAAAAGAAACCTCCTCGATGGCAAGGCTGGAATCCAAGGAGTTTTATTCTAGGGCCATGCAGATCCGGGAGGGATCGCGGAGGCAGGGTCGAGAGATCCTTGCCATGGCATCCCTAGAGCAACGCTGTCCTCCGAAAGTTACGGGCTCGCCAACTTTAAACAATTTCCAGAATGCGGCAGTCCATGGAGAAACAGGTGTCGCAGTTGTCCATATCATGGTTGGGACCCAGGCAGCGCAGACAAACATTATGTCAGTCTGTCACAGAAAAATTCCAGCCACGGGGCACTGACACATGGTGGCACAGCCCGCTTTGGATTTTCTCTTAGCCCCCGAACCTGACATGACGCAAAAAGAATCCATAAAATTCACAGGAAAAGACCCAGCGTCATTAGCAAAAATAATAAAAGGAATGGTCTTACCGGTATCCAACGGTGTCGGGTAAATAAGAACCAGGATGGAGACGCAGGAAACGGCATTGAAATACAGAACAGGCCCAATGACGCAGCAAGCACTGAAACTCGCGCAGCAGGTGCTACCTCGATGGCAGGAGAAAAGAACTGGGATGGAGGAGGAGGAGTCTGTGGCACCCAACAGCTAACCCTCAAATGCACACAATGCATGGGCCTCGGCGGTACTGGCGCAGACCCCCCAAAAATAAAAAGGTTCTCAGACAGGTGCGCCGCCCGGCTTACACCCAGCAGTAATGAATGGTGAAGACTGACGAGGGAAGATCAACTGATTGTTCCCATTCCTATGGTCTTTGGTATGATCCAGATAACAGAGTAATAGCCCTTTGTACATCTAGGCTATGCAGCCTCGTCCCCTGAACCAGTGTGCTCATTGAAGAAGACAGGTAGATTCACAGACTAGTTAAGGTGGAAATCGCAACCACCTTAGGGAGGAATTTTTTCTTTGTTCGGAGAACCACGTTGACCCTGTGGAGTGAAATATAATTTGGTTCCACTGACAAGGCCTGTAGCTCACTGATCCGTCTTGCTCAAGTGATGGCTACCAGAAACACAGTTTTCCATGTCACATATTTCAGCTCTAAGGACATGGGCTCAAAGGGGGACTGCATCAGCTGTGCTATGCAGATGTTCAGATCCCAAGAAGGGGTAGGCTCCCTATGAGGAGGGTGCATATGCAGCAAGCCCTTGAAAAACCTTTTGAATATAGGATTGGAAGCTAGGGAAGAGCCCTTCCCTGCTGACAAATAAGCAGAAACTGCTGCCAAACGCATCTTCAGGGTAGAAGGCTGAAGGCCCAAGGAGTGTAGGTGAGCCAAACAGTCCAAGCAGAATTGGAAGGCCAGCCCCTTGAGGGTCAATATCTATATTAGCGCACCAGATGATGAACCTTTTCCATTTGGAGGTATAGGTTTTCTTGGTAGATGGTTTTCTGGAAATCCTCAGAATGTCCAGCACCCCCTCAAAAAGTTGAAAACCAGCATATTCTAAGTCTTCAAGAACCAAGCCTTCAAGTCTGAGGACCCCAGGCTGGGGTACACAATTCTCCCTGGGAGGAGGTCAGCAGGTTGTACCTCCTGGGGAGGCAAATCAGGCTGGTCGATGACGATGCCAGTAGCATTTAGTACCAAGGATGTCTGGCCCAGTCTGGAGCTATCAGAATTATTGCTGCAGGTTGACACCAGAGTTTGTTCAGCACCCTGAGCAGCAAAGGAAATGGTGGGAAGGCATACAGGAATTTCCCTGACCAGTCCAGAAGTGCATCCACGGGTACTGTGCCCAGTGCTGGAGGTCTGCAACAGAACAAAGGCAGCCGATTACTGTCCAGGGCTGCAAAGAGGTCCATCTCTGGGGTGCCCCACCTCCTGAAGACAGTTTGTAGAACCTGTCTGTTCAGTGACCATTCGTGGTGGTTCTGGTTGATCCTGCTGACAGCATCCATGAACACTGTCCTTCCCTGGGAGGTGGACTGCTGATGGGGATTTATTTATTTAGTTTTGTTAAATGGGTAAGTGCACTAGACAAATCCTGCCTATTTTCAGGCGACCGGGGAGAGGATACAGATAAAGACCCAACTGACCTTGAACCTGGATACTCGAGGAGTAAGCCAGACTCCAAATCTTCATGGCCTCAGTGCAAAGTAGAGTGGACCTTGTTCCCCCCTGCTTGTTGATGTAATACATGGTGGTGGTGGTGTCTGTCCTGATCTGCACCACCTTCCCCGAATTATGGCAGAAAATGACTGAAAAGCCAGCAACACTGCCCTGCGTTCCAACAGATTTATATGCAAAAGAGACTCTTGAGACCATGTGCTGTGTGCTGTATTCTCCCCTAGGTGAGCACCCCAACCCAAGAGTGATACATCTGTGGTAAGTACCTCGGTGGGGTGTTGCTGCAGGAATGGGACACCCAACCTGAGGTTTTCCCCTGTCCTGCCACCACTGTAAGGCCTATAGCAGTGTAGAAGTTACTGGTATCAGCTTTGACAATGAGTCTCCTCTCTGGGATCAGAATTACCTCAGGTGGAACCAAATGTCCCCCATCTGAAACCTTGCTCCTGAAACTACAGCTGTTAATGCAGTCATATGCCCTAATAACTGTAGGAAATGCCTGGCTGGCCTTGGTGAGTGGAGCTGAAGGAATCTACTAGCTGCACAGACTGTCCACTCTGTCTGGTGGAAGCATGGCCCTTCCCCTTACTGTGTCCAGTTCTGCCTCTATGAATTCCAGGCACTGGACTGGCTTCAGGACTGACTTTTTGACATTTATCAAGAATCCCAGCGAGAGTAGGGTGTTCTGAGTGAGGATTAAAGCCTCTGTCACCTGCTGCTGCAACTGCCACACGACTAACCAGTCATCTAGGTAAGGGAACACTGAGACCCCCAGGCGCCTTAAGTGTGCCATGACCACTGCCAGGCACTTTGTGAACACCCTGAGAGCTGAGGTCAGGCCGAAGGGTAGGGCCCTGAACTGATAGTGGCCTGATGGCAATCAGGAACTTAGGTACTTCCTGTGGGATTGCCTGATGGGAATGTGAAAACAGGCGTCCTTGAGGTCTATGGATGCCAACCAGTCCCTTGTCTGAGTGAGGGCAAGAGCATAGCCAGAGTGACCATCTTGAACTTCGCTTTTGTTAGATGCTTGTTCAGAAATCTTAAATCTAGAATGGGTCACCAGTCCCATTTTCTTCAAGGTCAGGAAGTATCTTGGTATAACCCTTTTCCCTTTTGGGAAGGAGGGACAGGTTCCACTGCCTGTCCTGAAGAAGAGTTGCTACCTCTGCTTCCAGTAGGATTGTTTCTGCTTGGCTGGCAGGTTTGAACAACCTTGCTCTTAGCCTGAGAAAAGCTTTGAAGCTCACAGCAAGGCCCTGACCTACTACCTCAGAACCCACTTGTCTGTGGTTATAGATTGCCAGTTCTGCAAGTAGTAGGCCAGCATGCCTCCTATTGGACCTGGGAGGTGACCACGACTCTTCAGGGAGTCTGCCTGGCCAGTGTACTAGGGTGTGAAGAAGGGCCGGAGCAGGTGGCACCTCTCTGCCCCTTCTCCTGAAGAACCCATGCTGCTGCTGGTAAGCAGGAAGGCTTGGACCTGATAGAAGGGTCTCTGATAGGGCCTGCCCCTGCCTCCCTACCTTGTTGTTTCTGAGCAGTGGCAGCCTTCTGCTAGCTGCAGCACTCCTGTAGGTAGTCCTATATTAGTCCATTTTCCTCATATAAGCCTCTGTTTTATCCCAAACAGGAATTATGTGCCAGAGGAAAGTCCAAGGCCTTGGTCTGGGTATCCTGAGAAAGATTAGTGGCTCTGAGCCAAGAAAATCTTCTTAAGGACACAGAGGTGGCCATAACTCTAGATGCTGAATCACTGGCATCCAAAGCCATATGGAATTGTTGCTTTGAAGCCTCTATTCCATTCCTGTCCACCTCCACTAAATACGCAGCCAAATCAGCTGGGGCCCTTGCAGCCAGGGAGGGTACTGACCTTCTTCTGGTATCTTGCCACACAGGTCATGTAAGAAGCATGTCTTATACCCAGAGATGACCCCAAGTATGCTTTCTTAGCCATGGAGTCGATTTTCATTTAGTCCTTCTCAAGAGGATGGGAGGCCAAAGGTATACCTGCCTTTTCACAGGCAGTAGCCTGAACCACACCTCCATGCCCGGAATGACCAGACAAAAAATCAGTGCCATTCCTGGCCACTGGATACTTCCTATCTGTCCTCTTATCCACAGGAGGGACAGAAGTAGGAGTACTTAAAATCTTTAAGGTCTGTCTATTCAGAGATTTATGGTATGGGTACCAATCTTTTTGTGGCAGATACATCCATCATCTCCACATAATCAGGCTCTTCCTCCTCTTCTATGGACTCATGAGCCAGTAACTGGAGAGTTTCAGCCACTTTCATCATGAAAGAGAAGTGAGTGAGAGCATCCTAAGGCTGCTTAGGTGGAGAATTCCCTCCCTCATGCTCAGGGGAGCCTTCAGGTTCAATGGGACCAAAATAGTCCTCCTCTTCCTCCTCATCCTCATATTACTGCTCACAGGAAAAATCAATTTCAAAAGATTCAGGCTGAACCTGAGAACCAGGTGTTTGAACGGTTAAGGAGTAACCAAATGCTGCACTGGTTCAGCTGGACTGGCCTGCAGTGACGGATAATCGTATAGCATTATCAATTTCTTCAGCGGTTGGAACCACAACTGACAGAGCCCTAGTGGCTGGTTCGGTGCGTTTTTCATTTCTCCTCTTTTTTGCGGAAGCTGTTTCAAGGGCCGTCTCCGCGGTTCGCTTGGTAGAGGAAGTATCGCCCTGGTTAGAGAGCACTCCCTTGGGTTTCTTTGAACTACACCTGGACCAGCCATCCGTGTCAGCGGACGTTTTGGCCATTTTCTCATTCAGTCGATTAAGTCGTCTATCTAGTGTCGACTGAGGGAAATTATTATGATTTTTTTTTTTTTTTTTTACTGATCTCACAATCTGCTTGCAAGTGGTCAAATCTCAAGCAGAAAACACAAGTAGTGTGTAGATCAACCTTGGCAAATGTCCCACATTCAACACATTATTGAAACCCAGTAAGGCCAGTTTTCTTTTGGGTTTCTGTGACTCCAAGGCAAACCTGAACACTTATCCCCAGGGTGGTTAGGCCAGATAAGTTTTTGAATATGTAAAGTCCTGGTTAAAAGACCAGTACTAGCGATCAGGGAAAAAAAACAAACAAACAAACTTGTTTTCTTTATTAACCAGGGCTAACCTGGCCCAGCCAAAAACACAGAAAAATAAACTTTATCTCAAAAAACAGTAAATCAAGTCTGTTCCCTCGCGTTCATGGCAACCACTAAAGAACTAATAACTTACCAATTTGTGGAAAAAAAATACCGATTAGTCTACCTGTACCGAAGGACAGTAATTCAAAACTATTTTAAACTATCAGTAATCAAAACCGCGATGAAAACTAACAGAACTGACTAGATGCTGGGGAGATTTCTCAGAGGCATCTTCACAGTTGCATGGAACGTACCAGTGGACAGTGGTTTGTTTGAAAGAGTGCGTGCCTACTTAGACTGTAGGCTTTAACTCTCATCCCTGGGGCAGTACAACAGGAAGGTCTACTGCATATGCCAGAATACATTAGGACTTCTTGTAGTCTGAATACTGTAACTACTGATTTAAAGGCGAAAAATTTACAGGTACATGATTTTCAGACTGCATTACGGAAGTTTTTATGCATCACTTGTACATGCAACACTTGACAAAGTTGTAATATTCTTCCATTGTGTAACCTTGTTTTTATGTGATTTGTTTTTTATCTAAAGTAAGTGTATTGCATTTGATTGTACAGGCCAACTTGTTGAAAATGAGGTTTTCTTCCCTAATCATTTGTTCCTGTATAAAAATAAAATGTTATCATCATCAAAATGGAGGACTGTAACACTCAAGATATCAACGTTCCAAGCAGCTAGGCATAACTCTATGGACTAGCACCTCTGGTGCTGTAACAAGGGAAGAGGGTGCTGAAGAATACCTTATTATATAAACTGCTCCTATATAGTGTATTTTATGTACCATTTCTAAAATGCAATAAAAGCAAGAAAAAGCTCTAATTAGTAGAGGCCTGTTTATTGTATTTTATAATTTTTGGCAAGGAAAGACATACTAAGTCAAGGCTTCTTTCCAGGTGCATCCTAGGAGTACAGGGAGGTTAACTGAGTTGCTCATGGTTGCACAGCATGCAAGTGGTGGCTGATGGATTCATACCCAATTCTCCAGGTCTGCAGCTCAGTGCTCTTAACCACTACATTCTACTGCCTCCCTAAGTATGCCTATGGTATGCACAGTGCCTCACGTTTGGTAAATTCACTGTATACTGTCATATCTGTTACTTGATATGAAAATGTTTTCTTCACTTTTATACTAGACAAGTATACTTAGAACTGTGTGATCAGACAGCACTGAACCCTAGTCTTATCTATGTCTTTTTAGTCTTTTTGTTTTATGTATTTTCCTGCATAATATCCAATAAAGCATTTCAAACAAAAGTGCTGCTATAGCTGTACCAGTGAGACTCTGGTCAGAGTGCACATTTATTTATTTCAAAAATGTTACAAAGAAAGACAAACTAAGCTAGTAACAGCTCATTTTCAGGCGCATAATGGGAGGGAGTAGACAATAAAATAAGATGCAATAAGTACTATAAAATAACAGTTCAGCAAATTTTTGGTGCAGACTAATGTGGTTTAACAAGGTGCCGTACACAATTTCCATCGATAACGTAGAGCAATACAAAAATAACAGATACAAGTATGGGTGGCTCAATGTTGTAATTCCTTCTTATGGTTCTCAATGTTGCAGTCACTATGGCTACACACTGGAGTTACGGGCTAGCAGTAACAGGGATAGGTTTCCATTATTCCCCATAGTCTGTCTTGCCACAGCCTCTGCTGATCAGTTTCATGTGATCCATACAGCCCTGCACAAACTCAGAGGCATGGAGTGTTACAATCTCAGAATGTTGGCTTCCGATCAGCGGCTATGTAGCAACACAGAGCTCACTGACATTGACTGTTGGGGGTCACGCTATTTTGCTGCAATTTTTCCAACTAGACATTTTTTTCTGTAGAGCATCCCCCCATCACCATCTTACTCCTGACTTCAGGACTGATCTGAGAACCCCCAGTCCCATCTGCCTCTCCTCCTACCATTGGACCAACAAGGGTCCACACGGTGCGAGACCAGAGAGTCCAGAGGGCCATCATGTACGGTGATGGGAAGACATGGTTCTTTTCCCCATTTTATCCCCTTACATCCCAGGGCGTCAGCAACACGGTCATGCATGCATGTGGAGGCACACACGTGCTCTGGAACCGACGACCTCACCCACCCAGCCCAGCACCAGCCTCCCATTTGCCGGACACATACCAAGCCTCCATTTGGTGGCAGCCAAGAGCCGGGAAGACCTCACCTCCCCAGTCCAGTAGAGGAGTGCTGCCCAACAGCTGCTTGATCCTCTCCCAGGCTCACCACTGGCCGACCTCCGCCCCAAGCTCATTCTCAAACCTGGGTCGCTGGCATGGGACAGTTTAGGCGCTCAAAGTGCCTCAGCCCTCTGCACCACGGGCCAGCCCAACTTGCAATTATGTTTGAAGAACTCCTCCTCCCTTACTGCTCTTAATCACTGTTCCACAGAGTATCTGATGTTTGCCAAAGCCTACTAGAATCAAAATATTTTCCTTGAATATATCAAGTGAGAGGCTACAGAATGCCTCTCTTCACCCCATACCCTGTAAGAGTCCCAACCCTTTCAAACGGAAAAAAAGGAGCCATAAGGATCCCACCTGCCAGGCAAACAGATCCTCAGACATTTATGGCCCCTGCAGACTAGTGTTTCTTTATAACTGGGATAGGCAGACTTTGGGAAGGGTTTTCACACAGCTGCTACTCCCATTTCAACACTGTATTTTGAGTACTGGTATACATTAACTTCAACAATGCAACAGCAAAGCCAGGGGTTATATAGTACAATGGTAAAATGGTGCCCTCTTCACAAAAAAACAAAAAACAAAAAAACACAAAATTTAATTGAATCCAGTTGAAACAGTGAGCCTATGAGAACAGACCTCTCATTTAATCCTTTCTGGAATGCATACTGACCTCAGGAAAGTCTCTGAGTACTTCAGACATCTCATTTCCTCGCTCCCACACCGACATAAATGATGACATCACTGTTGGAAAACTTGGACAGGGACTGTGAGATGACAGTCTTTCCACAGCCAAAAGCACCAGGGATGGCTGTCGTGCCTCCTGTACACACCTGATGGGCACAAAGCAAAAACAGGCACATATATATTTATAAGTTGGGCCATGCCAGTCCTGCAGTCAGATACATAAAGGGAAACAAAGCACTTATATACAAAAGGCTCCTCCGACTCTGTCAGACTGCAACAGACGCTCACAACAACCATTAGATTTTCTGTTAATACAAAACAAAAATAGAATCTGCAGTCATTTTAAAAGAACCAAAACCTGATCCAAGCCACATTAAAAGGAGCTCTTCTTTTATTATTCAAATGTGAAAAAAGTAATAAAGCAGACTCAAAACTGTGAAAGAAGGGTATCATGCAAGTCAGGAGACACAGGGCAATCTAAAATGGAATAAAAAAGTACAGGTCAAAATTTTCACTGCTATCATGCACTGCTGCTTTTCAACTGTTGTATTTTATCTGTGCTGCCTTTCGATTCTTCATGGGGCAGTTTTCTCAGCCCCTGCCAAAAGTACAGTTATGTAAGAACTTACGTAATAACAGATCTTCAAGGGAATCTCTTAACAGGTCACACCTATAGAACTTAGCCATCAGATGCTAGGATCCCACGGTAGCCTTTTTTTGTAGCCGTCCACTAGGGGCTACCCACACTGATATTGGCATGCCAACCTCATACACCATATAAAGGCATAGGCAGCCCCGCTCCCTCCTCAGTTCGTTCCTGCCAGAGACCGTCCACGCCCAGCCTACATTGGGGGAACCCAGGAGAGAGAAAGGGTGCCCAGGCTTACGTAAGGCAGGAGCACCAAAGAAAATGATCAAGTCTGGAACAAAATGAACTCCAAAAGCGGAAAGGTGGGAGGGATGGCATAACCTGCTGAAAGAGATTTCCCTCGAAGATCTACTGTTATGGTAAGTTCTCACGTAACTGCACTATCTTCATCGGGGATCTCTCTTTTTCGGCATTGCATTTGGAAAGGAGGAGTAGGAGTTTGAAGAAGGTTGTGCAATAGTTACTTAAAGTCTCTTTTTGGGTGTGGACAGGAAGGATAGGAATGTAAAAAGCAGTTGATCAATCTATCTAGATGTGTACGACAAAGGGGGTAAGGGAAATTAAGAAAAGGAGAAGAATGTTTTGCACTGATAGAGGGGGGAGAGGAGAGACTTGGGGGAGTGTTTGGTATCCCTCATCTGGAAGGGTGGGGGGGTCGCTGGTGGGCAACAACAGCAATGGGTAGGGTGGTAGGCTACAACAACTGCAGTGCACCAATCTTTCTAAAAATTTCCTGGAGGGTGGGGGTATGTTTAGTGGGAAACCGCATAGAGAAACTTAGAAAGAAGATTGAGGGTCTGCAGGAGGAACGAAGACAGGCAAGGCAGACTGGAGGCGGGTTTAGCCCAATACTGGAGGGAGGAAGGAGGGGAGATGAGGGAGGGTAATTTGAGCCAACAGTAGTGAGGAGAGGGTCAGAGGAAGGGAACAGGAGACAAAGGGGCCTAGGCCAGGAAGAATGATTGCTGGGGAAACCAGGTCAGGAGACAAAAGACAAACAGAAAGAGGAGACAGGGACTTGTGAGGGGAGGAGAAGTGGCAATAGTCATGGGTGGAAAGGAGGAACAGGTTACTATGAAGAGAGAGTGGGCATTTGTGAAGGTCTTTGGAAAACAGTTTTGCACTGCTAGAGGAAGAAGGAGGAGGAGGAGGTGATGCAATTGGGCGTAATTGATAAATGCCTGGACCAAACCGGCGCCGGGGGGGGGGGGCTCTGCTGGGAGAACTGCAACAGGGGCAAAAAGGGGAAATAATATGCAGGAGGAAGAAGAGGAGCCGGGAATGAGAGATGGAGATGAATGGAAGCAAGCAGGGAGTAAGAGGGGTGGAATCCTAGTGCTGGAGGACTCGATACTAAGAGGAGTAAGGTGGGGTAGCAAGGGGAAGAGGCATAGTCGTATTTGGGTGGAGGCCACGCCAGGAATGACAGCGGAAAGGGTGGGACAATCTGTTCTGAAATATGCTAGAAGGGATAGGGACAAGCCTCATTTAATTATACATCTTGGGACGAACGACCTGGCTGACAGTAGAGGGCTAGCTTCCGAGAAGACATGATAGACCATGGGGCCTATTATGCTGGCTTTTACTATGATACTATGATATAGTCCAGAGGAAGTTTGAGGAACTAGGACAATTATGTGAGGGGGCAGGAAGATCAGTAACTTTTTCAGAGATACTTCCAGTATCCAAGTCAAGCACAACAAGAAAGCTGAGAATAGAGGAATTTAACGGATGGCTAAGAACCTGGTGTCATGCTAAAGGGTATGGGCTGTTGGGAGGGGTGGGGGGACCTGGGAGGACAGTAGTCTCTATGCCAAGGACAGACTACACTTGAGTGAGGAGGGAAAGAAAGTGTTGAAACAGAGGAGTACATAGAGGAAGTTGGGAATTTAAACTAGGAGGGGGGGGGGGTGGCAAGTGGACAAGAGACATGCAGAGTCCACAGGTTGAGAAACCATATGAGCTTACCCCCCATAACAGTGACAAAAGACAAATGGCAAGTTCTATTGGTGATGCTAGTAAAGGAGGGCAGGATGAGGGGGGAAGGGTGGAAGGTGGTTACCCTTAATGCTAGGAGCCTTGGGAGGAAAACTGCAGAGTTACAGGTGCTCATGGCAGAGGGACAGGTGGACATTGCGGTCATCACAGAAACATGGGCCACCCAATACAATGACTGAGACTTGTGTGTACCAGGGTACAGGTTATTTCGTAGAGATAGGGTGATTGGGAAAGGAAGGGGGGGGTGACACTGTATGTGAAGGAAGGACTGAAGTGTGTAAGGGAGGAAGGGGAGGAGGGTAGTATGGAGTCACTTTGGATGCAAATCGAGGATTCCAAGAATAGGATTCTCAGAATGGGAGTGGTGAACAGGCCGTCCTCTCAAACGGAGGAGTTAGACAGGGAACTAGTGGGACAGATCAGGAGGACCTGCCAGAAGGGTAGTGTCATGATTGTGGGGGACTTCAACATGCCAGGAGTGGACTAGAGTACCCCAACAACCAGGAATAGAAGAGAGCAGGTACTGCTGGATGCTTTCCAGGACAGCTTCCTGCTGCAAATGGTCAGTGAACCAACCAGGTTAGGAAATACCCTTGACCTTGCGCTGGCAAATGGGGACTTTGTGAGAGGACTTGCTGTGTAAGAACCGCTGTCAGGGAGTGACCACCACTCAGTATGGCTCACACTGGATATGGGCAAGAAAGGAGTGGAATCCGGCACAAGAGTGCTGGACTTCAGGAGGGCCAACTTTGGGAGGATGGGGGAAGTGGTAACAGGGTACCTGGCCAGAATTCAACCTAGTATGGGCACTAACCAGAGGTGGGAGCTCATAAAGCTGGGGATAGTGGAGGCAACCAAAACCGGCTGCAAGGCCCAGAGCAAGAAGGCTAGGGCTAAGAAATCGAGCTGGTTGAGCAAGGAGGTCATGGAAAAGGTAAGGAGGAAAAGAGCTGCCTTTAGGAGGTACAAGAAAACAGGGAGGGGGAGGACAGGGAAGAGTACCTAACGGAATTGAAGGAGGTGACACGGGCACTAAGAGGAGCTAAGGCATCTACGGAGATCAGGCTGGCACAAGGCATTAAGAAGGGGGAGAAGGACTTCCTTTGGTACATCTGGGAGAAAAGGAGCTGTAAGGACCACATAGTAGGGATTAGGAAGGAGGGGTTGGGTGCGGATAAGGCAGAAACGCTAAATGATTACTTCTGCTCTGTATTTAGTAAGGAGAAGGGGGTGGTACCCAAGGGGAGGAATGGCAGAAACAGGGGGGAAGGGGTGACAGATGGGGAAATCATGGGGGGCAGAGTTCGGGAGGGTTTGAAGGCACTGAGGGTGGACAAGGCGCCAGGCCCAGATGGCATCCACCCCAGGGTACTGAAGGAGCTTGTAGAGGTCCTTGCAGGACCTTTGGCAGACCTATTTAATGCCTCACTACACTCAGGGTGTGTACCTCAGGACTGGAGGATGGCTCATGTGATGCCCCTCCACAAGGGTTTTTTTTTATTTTATTTTATTGAAATCTAGGATTACAAATACCTTTGAGCAGGAACTGCTCATTTACAAAGGTTCCACGTCAAAGGAATGGGGGTCTACATACATACAAAGGTCAACATAATAATACATAGTTACACAATAAAAAGAAGTAAGAGACCGAGGCTTAGGAAATTCCAGTAATTCAAAATGTGCCAAATGTTAGGTAGCATGACATACCAGCCAAGGGCAATCTTAAAAATAAGCATTGCAGGTGAGAGGGAAGGGGGTATGCAGGCAGGAAAGCCACTGTCAGAGGGTAGAGGGTGAGGGTAAGAGCTCTAAAGGGGAGAGAGGGGAGGGATGAAAGTCAGGAAATGCCCAGGGGAGAGGAGGGAGAGGGGCAAGGGGTAAGCAGGTAGAGGGGGCAAGGCGGGAGAGGTAGTTGTCGAGACTGAAGTGGAGGGCAGGAGTGGTGGCCCTGATTAGGGCGAGGCAGTCATAAACGACTAGTTGAAATGAGATGAAGTCGGAGTTGTCTCTTAAAAGGGCCAAGAGCAGCAGCAGTAAGAGTTTCTTTGTTGAGAGTATTGTACCACTGTGGTGCTCTGTGGGCAAAGACCCTCTGGCCCATGGTAGTCCGGCATCTGGGGACAAGGAATGTTAGTTGTTGTGAACTTCTAGTTCGCTGGGTGCTGTGGTGGTCAGTGAGGAGCTTTTCAATGCCTGGGGCATGACCCCGAGGAAGACTTTTTTGGCTAAGAGGCAGGTTTGATACTGTATCTGGCTGATGAGAGGAAGCCATCCTGCCCAAGTGTACAGGTCACAAGTGTGTGTAAGTTGGTCAGCCCCAGTTAGTAGCCTGCATGCTTTGTTGAGTGCAACTGTAATGCTGCGGAGGGCGAAGGCAGAGCCATAAATTGCTAGCCCGTAATCAATGATGGAGGTGACAGAGCTGTTGATAGCCAACCGGAGAGTGTCAGTAGTCATGCAGTGTTTGTGCCTGTAGAGCAGGCCTATACAGATGTTGGTGGCTTTGGCGACAGAATCTATGTGCCGATGGTAGGAGAGTGAGCCATCCAATGTGACACCTAGGTATTTAAAATCAGGAACGTGCTCAAGTAAGGTCCCTGTTTGGTTTAGGATGGTGAGGTCACCGGATTTGTACTTGCTCCTGGCACTGTAGAAGGTCATAACCTTTGTTTTACTGTAGTTCATGGCCAGTTTGTGTGACTTGAGCCATTCTTCGATGCACATGAATTCAAGCTGTAATTGTTTCTCAAGGAGCTCTGCGTTTTGGTGGTTGGTGAACATGACTGCGTCGTCGGCGTAGAGCACCAATTTCTGGTGGCAGACACTGGGAAGGTCTTTGAGGAAGAAGCTGAAGAGTAGTGGCCCCAGGATGGACCCCTGAAAGGACTGGATTTTCTTCTGAGGTGACACCGGCAATCCTAACCCGCTGGACCCTCTCCCCAAGGTAGCTTGAAAACCAGAGCAGTGCTTCATTGGAGAGCCCAATGTTTGATAATTGCTTGAGTAGGAGTGGGTGGTTCACAGTATCAAAGGCTTTCGTAAGGTCGATGAATATTGCCCCTACACAGTTTCGTTGATCGAGCATGGTATGGATGAAGCCTGTGAATTCTAATAGTGCAGTGGTGGTACTGTGCCCTTTTCGGAAACCATGTTGCTCAGGACACTGGATGTTGTATTTTTCCAGGTACTTGACTAGTTGGTCTGAGGCGATGCGCCCAGGGCCTTAGACAATGGAGGGAGGATGGAGATAGGTGCAGTGATTGTCTCCACTTGTGTGTACGTGTGATGGTCGCTTGTTTCCAGCTAGATGGGAACTGGGACATCCTAGTGATAGATTGAGGACCTTTGTCAGGGGTTCAAGGACTTCTTCAAGGACAAGTGCTAACAACTTCAGATCAAGGGAGTCACCACTGTAGCCTGCGTTGTGAATGGCCTTCCGAATATTGGTTCTGGTTTCATGCACTGGGATCTCCTTGAAGTAGAATTGTGGGGCAGGGTGTAGAAGAGGAGTGGGTGGCCCCAAGGATGAGCCAGGGAACTACAGACCTTTGAGCCTCACATCCATTGTGGGTAAGCTCATGGGAGACTATCCGGAAGGAGAGGCAAGTGGCCCTCCTAGAGGCCAAAGGACCACAGGAAAGCAGGCAGCATGGCTTCATACACGACATATCCTGCCAAACCAACCTGGTGGAGTTCTATGACTGGGTAACTAGGCAACTGGACAAGGGCCATGCAGTAGATGTCCTGTATCTGGACTTCAGTAAGGCATTCGACTCAGTGCCACATGGGAGGCTGGGAAGTAAGTTAGAAGGCACAGGGACAGGTGCAAAACTGGTGAGATGGGTAGAGAACTGGCTTCAGGGAAGGCAACAGAGGGTGGTGGTGGGTTGGGAGCTCTCACACCCAAGGGTAGTGACGAGCAGTGTTCCGCAGGGCTCGGTGTTGGGACCAGTGTTATATGGGATATTCATTGCAGACATATCATTGGACACCAACAGCAAGATCAGTCTGTTTGCTGATGATACCAAGATGGAAGTGGTGGTGGACTGCCTAGGGAGATGCAGGGGTTGCAGGATGATCTGGCAAAGTTTGAAACCTGGTCAGACACCTGGCAACTGGGGTTTAATGCCAAAAGTTCAAGGTTCTGCATTTTGGGGTGAAACACCCAAGGAGGAGTTACCAGCTGGGGGAGTGCAGCTAGCCCAGACAGAGGAGGAGGAGAAGGATCCGAGGGTGCTCATTATAGGGTCAATGAACAACTCAGCACAATGTAGGCAGGCAGCTGCAAAGGCCAACAAAATGCTGGGTTGCACTGCAAGGGGTATATCCTCGAGGAGGGAGGAGGTGATTCTGCCACTGTACAGGTCATTAGTTAGACCACACCTGGAGTATTGCGTGCAGTACTGGCACCCGTATCTGAAGAGGGACATTAAGTTACTGGAGGGGGTGCAGCGCAGTGCGACGAAGATGAGCAAGGGGTTGGGGGACTTATCATACGAGAGGAGGCTGAAGGAGCTGAATATGTACTTGCTGGAGGAGAGGAGGGATGGGGGAAATAAACAAGACAGGTACAGAGGGGCTGTTCAAAATAAGGGAAGGGAGAGACACCAGGAGCCATGATACGAGACTGGAGAGGAGGAGACACTTTTTTTTTTTTTTTTTTTTTACAGAGAGGGTGGTAGCTGGATGGAATGCGTTACCTGCAGAAGTAGTATCCAGTAGAACAGTGGAATGCTTCAAAAGGGGATAGGACAGGATAAGGGGGAGGGTTAATGGAGGGAAAGGGTAGAAGAGAGGGACAGCTGCAGAATAAAGGGTGCTAACTGCACATTCGAGCAGACTTAATGGACCGCTAGGTCTTTATCTGCTGGCAAATTTTGTATGTTCGTATGTCACACCTATGGAACGAGTCCCAAGCAGTGACAGCACAAAAGACCAAAAAAGGGAGGCAGGATCCAGAGACCTCATGAGAGGAGACACTGGAGCATGGCTATGACAAAACCTGCCCGCCTACAAGAGGCAATGACCAAACTATAATGCTTGGTAAAAGTGTGGACAGAACTCCCAAGTAGCAGCTGAATAAATATCAGCAGCCAAAACATTCCTGAAACAAGCAGCCAAAGCAGCCATGCCCCTGGTGGAATGGCCCTTGATGTCTCCAGGAAGTTACTTACCATACTTCCTATAACAAAAAGTAATACAGTTGACCAAGCATTTAGACAAGCACTGTTTAGAAATTGGGGAACCTGCTTTTCCAGGGACAAAAGAAACAATTGTTTGAACTTTCTGCAGTCCTTGGTACGATGTGTGTAGTAACGTAAACTCCTATGCACATCCAAAGTATGGAGCAATGCTTCCCCTGGATTGCCGGCATGCTCCAGGTGATAAAGAGGAAAGTGGATGGCCTGATCAACAGTAAACTCAGACACCACTTTAGGGAGAAAACTCAGGTTAGTATGTAAAGAGATCCCGTCTTTGTAAAAAATTAAATAATGCTGTTCACACATGAGAGCCTGAAGCTCAGAAATCCTACGAGCAGAAGTAATAGTAAGTAAAAACAATGCTTTCCAAGTGAGAAAGCGTAGCTCACAAGACATGGCCAACTCAAATGGAGGAAGGGTCAGTTTCTCCAAAACAAAATTCAGGTCCCAAGCCGGGACAGGGTTGTGCACAGGGGGTTTCAAATGTAGAATGCCCAGCAAAAACGTACGGGCCATTTCAAACTGGGCTACCAGACGACCATCCACTGGCACGTGGAAAGCAGAGAGAGCAGGCATGTGCACCTTAATGGAGGAATACTTAAGGTCCGAGTCAGAAAGGGACAGGAGGTACTCCAGGACCTGGTTCACTGGACAGGTGAAAGGGTCCAAGTTACAGGCCAGTGCCCAAATGGCAAAATGTTTCCACTTCATGGAGAAAGTGGCCCTGGTGGAAGGCTTCCTAGCAGCCCCCAACACATCAGCCACTCTCTGGGAAACACCAGTGCAGGCTACGGCTACGTCCTCAGGATCCAGGCATGCAGCCACAGGGCCCTGAGATCCGGATGGACCTGGGTCCCAAGGGCCTAAGTAAGCAGGACCTGGCAATTTTGGCTGATCTTTAAAGAGACCTAATATATAAAAATGAATAGGTCTAAGAAACTAATACTAGAAGAGCTTTTGTTGTAAACTTAAACCTTTTGTTTTTGGTTAAAAATAATAAAGAAATGGTGCCTTGAAGGTTCAGTTTTATACAGCATGGGTCCCATGTCTTTATGTGTATTTACAAGAATACTGTAATCTGATTGTTTGAAAAACCGAACATATTGATTTCATGCAATTTAATGCAAATGTTATTAGCCATGGCTATATCAACTAAAAATGCAATATTTTATGTTTTGACACTTTTTTATTGAATGTCAGATAGAATATAGTTTTTTTTTATTTTAGACAATCTGTACTAGAAATATGACAAAAACTTCTTTATTGAGCATAGTAATGCAAACATTATAGTAATATTTTGTTGATATATGAAATAATGACACCAGAATTTTGGTTGTGGTAAAGTAAGCAATTTATTATAATCTAATTTGCACAACATACTAATCTCAGCATTACTTGAATGTTTGTTGTTCTGTGTGTCTTAAGGGTTAAATAATGTCAATGATTTTCTGCTATAAAAGGGTGTTCCTCTAGCCCAAGTAGCTACCCCCTGACGAAGCCTTAACTGGCGATGCACCAGGGCACTTGGATACGTGCACGATCGAACTGTGGTCCTGGATGTATGCTATATGTTGAGCATTTGGCAAATAAATCCACTTTTTTGATTTCAATACACATCTGGTGAGTTTTTCCTTTTTTTTTTAAACTTTATTTTGGTTTTCTTTTTATGAAAGAAAGATAAAAAATATACAGCAAATAAAATAATAATATACAAATTTCTGCACTCTGAACTTTACATTCGGTATAGACGAATCAATACAGGTACTACAAATTACATATCCAAAAGCTGAAACTATCTTTGGTTAGTTAATCTTGAGTATCTGGGAGCAATTAAGAAGCATCCTAAGACATAAAACAAATTACTGAGCCTTGCTGACCCCCCCAGAGAGGCAATAAGCCCGTCCATAGAAATACAGGGTGCTTCAATTTTAATGAAGATAATGGTATCATATGTTCATACAGACCTTATGATAAGGTGTCATGTGTGGAGGGAAGTTTCATGGCACAAATTCTGGTCTTAATGGAGATATATAAAATTACCCATCTCCGCCAGATTATTTCAAATACCGGAGATTTTTTATTTACCAAAGCTGTGATACATTCCATCCTATATATAGTTATCATTATGTCTTGCCAGTGTTTGAGAAGGATGAGGTTCTGAGTTAGCCAGTTTTTGGTTATGGTTTCTTTGGCTGCCAGGAGGAATATTCTCAGCAGTTTGTTGGTATAGGAATCTCTACACTCCTGTGCAAAGTCAGCAAAAAAACAGCAAGGGAGCTGAATGAACCTCTGGAGAGAATATCACTGACAGTGCCTTTTGCAAATCAAAAAAGGGAACCAAATTGGGACATCCCCACATGATGTGTGCCAATGCAGCCAGGGTATAGCCACAGAAGGTAAAGCCATCAAAAAATGGAGAGCAATGAGTACTAATGCCCGTAGTCTGGGTAACAAGCTTCCTGAATTAGTGGCCTTGATGGAGGAGGAACATCTGGATATCGTGGCAGTCACAGAAACATGGTACACACAAAACCATGACTGGGACATAAACATACCAGGATACACTGTCTACAGGAGGGACAGGGAGGGTAAAAGAGGAGGAGGAGGAGGAGTTCTTTACATAAGGAAGGAATAAAAGCAACAGAACAAAAGGGTAAACAGGGAGGAGAAGAAGCACTGTGGGTGAATTTGGAGACAGGCAATGGCACCACAATACGACAGGGGTTAGGGACATAGATTCTCTCAGGGGGAGGAAATGGACAGGAAATGATAGAAAGTATACTTAGAATGGCAGAAAAGGGGAGATATTGCTGATGGGTGATCTGAATATGCCAGATGTTAACTGGAGTGCAGTTGCAGCTGCCACTCAAGAGTGCAGTTATTCTAGATGCCCTACAGGGGCATGCCTTAGACAACTAGTACTGGAGCCCACTCGAGAGGGAGCAATATTAGACTTGATTCTCTCAAATGGAGATGGAGAGAGGATCACAGATGTAGAAGTGGGTAGCCATCTGGGAACCAGCGACCATCGAACAGTATGGTTCACAATAAACACAGCAATAGAGTCAAGCTATACAAAGACAAAAGTACTGGACTTTAGGAGGGCTGACTTTGCCAAAATGGGTGAGTGCCTAAGGAATGCACTAGCAAATGGGCAGGAAGGAGGGGTGGAAGAACAATGGGGAATAATAAAAACTGCCAACACAGAGGTAACGAGCCTTTGTGTGAAGCAAATAAACAAAACAAGATGATGTAAGAAACCACTATGGTTCTCAAAGGAAGTGGCAGTGAAGGTTCAAGAGAAAAAGAAAGCATTCAGGAAGTACAAGGAATCGCAGAAGGAGCAGGACAGAGAACTGTATCAGTTAAAGCAAAAGGAGGCTGGGAAGGCAGTCAGAACAGCAAAGGCCCAAACCGAGGAAAGATAGCCAACTCAGTTAAGAAGGGGATAAAACCTTTTATAGGTACATCAGGAGCAAAGGAAGACCAAGGGAGGGATAGTGAGGCTTAATAAAGGGGAGGGAGGGTGGGCAGAGGAGACTGTGAAAAGGCAGAGATACTAAACAAATATTTTTGCTCAGTATTTACAAATGAAGAAGGAGGTACATAAAACAAACAGTAGTAACACTCTGGATACAAAGTTGATACCAGCCCATTTACAGAAGGTGGACAAAGCAATGGGGCCTGATGGGATTCATCTCAGAATTCTAAAGAGCTAAGGTAGAACTAGTGACACCACTGACTACCTTTTTTAACAAATCATGGGAGGATGGGGCGGTACCCGAGGACTGGAGGAGGGCAGATGTGATTCCCCTTCACAAAAGTGGGAGCAAGGCAGAAGCAGGAAACTACAGACCTGTTAGTTTAACCTCAGTGATAGGGAAAATGATGGAATCACTTCTGAAGGAAAGAACTGTCGAGTATCTAGAGGCCAGAGGGGCACAGGACCATAGGCAGCATGGATTCACAGCGGGAAGGTCATGCCAGACAAATCTGATAGATTTCTTTGACTGGGTGACCAAAGTAGTAGATCAGGGAGGGGCTGTGGACATGGCCTACCTAGACTTTAGCAAGGCATTTGACACAGTCCCACACAAAAGATTAATATACAAGTTAGCCAGCCTGGGAGTGGGTCCCAAGATGACAGCCTGGGTTAAGAATTGGCTGGAGAATAGGACACAGAGAGTAATAGTAAATGGAGTCCACTCAGAAGAAAGGAGGGTTACTAGTGGGGTACCGCAGGGTTCAGTATTAGGACCGGTCCTCTTCAATGTCTTTATAAGCGACATTGCGGAAGGACTGGAAGGAAAAGTATGTCTCTTTGCAGATGACACTAAGATCTGCAACAGAGTTGATGCACAGGGGTGGGGTGGAAAGGATGAGAAGGGACTTGGCAAGGTTAGAGGAATGGTCAAATGTATGGCAGCTTAGATTCAATGCTAAGAAGTGCAAGGTAATGCACCTGGGAAACAAAAACCCAGGGGAAGAGTACACAATGGGGGGTGAGATACTAACAACAAAAAAAATGGAAAGGGACCTGGGGTAGTCATATCAGATGACCTAAAGGTGGGCAAGCAATGTGAGAGGGCAGCAAGGAGGGCTGGGGGGATACTGGGATGCATAGGGAGAGGCATCACCAGTAGAAAACAGGAAGTTATTATCCTCTGTACAGACAGCTGGTGAGACCCCATCTGAGTACTGTGTGCAGTTCTGGAGACCCAATCTCCGCAAAGACATAGACAGGATGGAAGCTGTCCAGAGGAGGGAACTAAAATGGTGCAGGGTCTGCACCGGAAGACATATGAAGAGAGACTTAAGGAGCTTAATATGTATAGCCTCGAGGAAAGGAGGAGAGGGGGACATGACAGAAACTTTCAAGTACCTCAAGGAATCAACAAAGTCCAAGAGGGTAGCATCTTTCAAAAAGAGTGTGCAAGAACAAGAGGGCACAATTTGAAGATAGAGGAGGCAGCTCAGAGGTAATTTAAGGAAGTATTTTTCACAGAGGGTTGTGGATGCATGGAGCGGCCTTCGGAGAAGGTTGTGGAGTCAAAATCAGTGGTGGAATTCAAGCATGCATGGGACGGTCATAAGGCAATTCTGGGGGGTTGGGGCAAGAAGAAGTAGGCTGCTGGTTAACTAGGATCTGCAGCTTATCCAGTAGGTAGGGAAATGGGCAGACTGGGTGGGCCAAACGGTCCTCATCTGCCGTCAAATTCTATGTTTCTATCCCCTCCAGCATGTTGGGGACCCTGTAGGTTGATATTTGGCCTGTGTCATGGGGGTGATAAAAAATGTGACGGTAATCTTCCAGGAAAATTCCTTCTAGGAAACCCCCGAGGTCTCTGTGTGGGAGTCTGGACAAGTGGTTCTCCCAGGTCTGCTGCTCTAACTTAATTCCCAGATCCCTTTCCCAGGCCTACTTGGTGGAATCAAGAGACTCACCATAGGTTGAGAGGAGGACCCCGTACAGCTGTGAGATTGGGAAACTATTTTCTACTATGTTTATCAGTGTGTTGACTATCTGTGGAGGTGGGTTGCATGTCCATAAGTCCCCAGAAATAGCCCTGATGTAATTGCACACCTGTAAATACCTAAATCTGTCCCTTGTAGGGATTCCATATATTGTATGCAGCTCATCCAGAGACGACAATCACCCCTCCTTGAAAAAGTGAGAGATCAGGTGCAGGCCCATTTTTTCCCTATCTACAGAATCCAGATCCATGGAAGCAGGAATGAAGTCCTGCGTGTATGGAATTGACTGTAGTAGAGCCCTCCACGTGGTGAACCTTCTGTTTCTCACTATACTGTACCAGCATTTTAGGGTGGAGTATGTGTACGGGTCTGAGATTTCCCCAATCTTGCTCACACCATCTTGAGTTAACAATATCTTAGCTAGGTGATGCAAGTCTCCTTCCTGTTTCTCTAAGGTTTTCCATTTGGCAACATATTCCAGGCTCACCCAGTAGACGACTGCTCTAAGCTGAGCAGCCAAATAGTAAGCTTCTAAGCATGGAAGAGCTAGGCCTCCTTGTGACTTGGGGAGATGGAGGAACGAAAAACAGGTTCTAGGCCTGTTTGGGCCCCATAGAAAGTTAAAGATTTTAACTTACGAAAGTATTCTTTAGGCATCTCTACCGGCAAGGTTTGTACAAGATAGAGAAATCGTGGAAGCAGTACCATTTTCACTGCTTCCACCCTCTGAATCAAAGGGAGTGAAATTAGGGCCCAACTTTCTAGGTCCCTCCCAAGTTTGTCTAGGAGTGGGGCATAGTTAATCTCAAATAAAGAAGGGGCATCTGGCCACAGTCTGACTCCCAGATATTTCAGGGAAGGCAGATGCCACCTAAAAGGATATTTAGCCCTAGTTACAGGAGAGGGGTGATGGTTCAGCTGAAGCACCTCTGTTTTAGTTGAATTTACTTTATATCCTGCTAATGCACCGAACTCCTGTAAAACATGCCAAAAGGTATCTAATGAATGTTCAGGGTCTGTTAAATATATCAAAAGATCGTCAGCATAAAGCGCCAACTTATGGGAGTCTCCTCCCAGATGGATCCCCTGGATTTCTACTTGCTGTCTCAGGACTTGGGCTGGGTCTCTAAATATAGGGCAAATAGCAGTGGGGACATAGGGCAGCCCTGTCTAGTGCCTCTCTTTAAAGAAATGGGGGTGGAGACCCTGCCATTTATCTTAACATAGGCCTTAGGTTGTGTGTAAATATTATTGATAATCTTTATAAATGAGTAAGAAAAATTCAATTTATGAGGGACCTGTATGAGAAAAGGCCACGCCACCTTGGCCTTCTCAGCGTCCAAGCTCAACATTAAAAAAGGGAGACCCAACCGGACGGCGTGGTGCAAGAGATGCAAAGATCTCTTAATGTTGTCCGGAGTTTGTCTTCCTGGGATAAACACAGTTTGGTCCAGACTAATCAGGGCAGGCAAGAATGTCTCCAACCTTTTGGCTATAATTGTTGTCAATAACTTATAATCTATGTTCAATATTGAGATAGGTCTGCATGCCATACACTGTGTAGCATCTTTCCCTGGTTTGGGTATACTGGCTATAGTGGCATAATTCCAGGTTGGTGGCACTGGTTCTCCTTCCTGCACTCAACACCACACTTCCAACAGCGGAGTGGTCAAATGGTCCCTTAATGCCTTAAAAAATTCCCCTGTAAGTACGTCCAGTCCTGGACTTTTATTAGATTTTAAACTGGAAACAGTATGGTGCATCTCTATAGCCAAAATAGGTTAGCTTATTTTCTGTTGGGACTCCTCTGTGATGGATGGCAAACCCAACTGCGCCAGATAGACCGAGACTGCCTCCATCCCAGGGAAGCTCTCTGGTGTGTACAACTTCTGATAAAATTGATCAAAAACCTGGGCTATATGCAGAGGGGATCGAACCATTTGTTTTGTAATAGGGTCATGAATCTGGAGGATGGAGGCCTTAGAAGTCTTTTGACGAAGTCTATGGGCTAGTAGTCGTGTCGCCCGGGGACCAGCCTCATAGTATCTCTGATTCAAGTATTGTAGTGATTGCTCCATACGAACATCTAATAGGTATTGAATCTGCTGCTTTGTAATTTGTAACAAAGGGTATACACTGCCCTATCCCCCACCACATGCTGTTCCTGCAGAGTTTTATATTGCTGTTGTAATTTTTCTAACCTTTGATTCTGCTGTCTTTTATAATCAGCAGCAAATTTTATGACGACGCCCCTTAAGACAACCTTTAGGGTATCCCATAATGTAGCAGCAGATATTTCCTGGGACTGGTTTTCCCTAAGAATCTGGGGTATTCTAAACCTCCAGATTGACTGCCGCCTATCTGTTGGCCACTTAAAGAGCAGAGTAAGTTGGGAATGATCTGACAAAACTGATGGGGTGTGCTGGCATTCCTCTAAAAGATATAGATGCTCCTTGGAGATCATCAAATAATCAGTTCTGGTGTAAATATGATGAGGGGCTAACTAATGTGTATATTCCCTTTTGGCAGGTTCAAATGTTTCCAGCTGTCTACCCAATGAATGGCTCGAAAGTACCCCATGGTAGCTTTCTGTGCTGCCTTCTTCCTATGGATTTTGATGCTGGTCAAATCATCTGGATGGTATATTTGATTGTGGTCCCCACCCACAATAAGCATTCCCTTATGACACTCTGTAATTTTATGCAGTAGGAATCTAACCACTGGAGCCTTTGACCCAGGCAGTATGGACAGAGAAGCCAGAGTGACCAGAGTCCCCTCCAGCTCTCCGGTTACCACCACCAGTCGACCCTCAGGGTCTGTGTATGAGGAGGTTACTTTGAACTGGGAATTCCTAGGAAACAAAATCGCTACTCCCCTCCTTTACCCCCGTAAGATGAGGAAATCACCTCCCAGAAGCCGAATTTAGTTAATTTTAAATGCTCATTTCTACTTAGGTGGGTTTCTTGAGGTAGTAAAACCTCAGGTTTTTTTTTTTTTTCAAATAAGTAATTCGCACTCTTGATCGGGTTATTCAGGCCGTTAGCATTCTGTGATACCACCTTAATTTTATGTCATCTATCCATTAGGATGTCTATCAGTTACTCGATCTGCAGATGAATTTCCCCAGACCGCTTTCCCAGATTCCCTATCAGGATGCAATACTAATAAGGGCAAGGCCTTTAATGCTTCTGAGACAGTCATGTTGCAATCTAGGTCCTTAATTATTTGAACAGTCAGAAAGATTTCCCTGTATGGTATCATAGTAGGCTGGCAGAAATACAAACATTGTACAACAAACAAATTAAATCTATTATAATTACTATTACTACTATCCCCTAAACAATCCCTTCCCCAACTAAGTGCTAACTGAATGACAGTCAAAGCAGTGCACTTACATATTCCCCCCTTTAAGACAACTATATGAAGAGTGACTCCCATTGGGGCTCATAAAATATCCCTGAAAGCTTGATGGAGAAGATGGAATTCCTATGTACTTCCATTCGAGCGGGAGGTGTGGTGGCTGCGTAGCACGCCAGGCCCTCCCTAGCCCAACACAAGATAAGACCAACAAAAATGAGACAATCGAGAGTTAACATCACCCCTGAATGTTGATCTTGCTGCGTGTATATAGGTAGCTTTCAGCCTCCCACCATATTAGATTAGTTAGAACTTAAAACTCGAAAGGCATGGTATACTAACGCTTTTGTTGTAGGAGGTAGGAACCCCCCCCCCGCAGTGCATCCCCCATCTGACGTCTCCCTGCACAACCACTGCATGAAAAACAACAAAGGCATAGTAACAACTGAAAACTAAATACTAAAATAGTCCATGCAGCAGTGAATGCAAGGGATATCTTTCAGACAGTGTCTCAGGGCACAGGCCCACTCGCTTTAATCCCTTTCGCCCCAGATTAAGCCCACGCCCAAACCCCAACCACATTCAGCAAGGGACAAGCCCCAGGGTCCAAATAATAGAGTTCCTGGGTTTAAATCCAAAGGTTCATGTTGTCAAAAGTTAGTACTGGAACCCCTCGCTCATGCAGCTTCTGAGTGACTAAAAGAAGATTCTCCACAGGCATCTGTTCCACAACGGAAGAAATAAAACTGGTAATATTTAAGTCAGAGTAGCTCACCTGACCTTCAAGTATTGACCAACTCCTTTCCTGGGCTCAAGTTGCGATTCTGTTGCCCCATTTGGTTCAATAACTGTTTAACATCGGCTATGGTTCTAGGAGCTGCTGCTCGAGCTGAATTCTTAGTCGCTGTGCACCACTCCACTCTGGGTACATGTGGGCGGTGTTCCCTCGGTCGGTCCATTTCAGAGCTCCATCCCTTCCTCCGTCATTCCTCATGCATCTCAAGGGGCGTTTCATACATTGTTACTCCAGTGTCCAAGAAAACTTTTATGCGGGCAGGATACGGGGTCTGGAACTTTGTTGCTTCAGTATCGTTATAATAGGTGAGTAGGCTGCTTTCTTATTTGCTGTTTCTGGAGGGTAATCGTTGTTGAAGATTAATCGGGAAGCATTGTATTTTACGATCTGTTTAGACCATGCGAGACATAGTAACTTCTCTTTATCCTTGTAACTGGAAAGCTTGAGCACAACAGAATGCGGTCTCGCATTCGGGTCAGTATCTGCCCCTCAAATATCCACTTTCCATTGTCAGGTTCAAAACTATACAATATACTGTCATACCCCAGTAACTGTACTGTAATTAACCCATCGATGTAGTTACCAATAGCCTACATTCATCATTGTTTCTGCCCCATAATGACCTTAACACCACGATACTTCACTGGAAACCACCCTTCATCCTTGTATCTGCCATACAACTGCACCACATCCTATTATCTGTGTAAACTATCCCATATATCCTGTATCTGTATCTGCCCACAACTACCACCACACCTCAGTATTTGCTCCATAACCACCTCATACCCATCATCCATTCCACAACAAATCCTCACTTCACTAAAGAGTAGTACAGAGTCAGCTACTGGGGTGTGGGTTGATTGCATATAGATTCTGGGATGTAATAGCTGTAAGTTGGAAAGTAGGTTAAGAAAATTTGTAGAGCAAATACCGAAGAGTGATAGTGGTCGTAGGCAGTATATGTTGTCTGTCGTGTCTCTGGTCAAATATTGGGATGTGAGGTAGTTGTGTGGTAGATACTCGAGTATGGGGGCTACCTTATATGTATACCCAATATATGAAAATTACGTACCTACCGTAATTCTTGATCTTCTTGGACGAGTCTCCACCACTCATTCACACTATTGGGATCTGCGCCGGAGGCACTAGGACCCATCAGGAGTAAACTTTTTGCTGGAGGGTCGGCGCCAGAGATGGCGCCGCGAGCCCTAGCTCGTGCGGTAATGACTATCTCGGCGTCGACCCTCCAACCGCCTCAGTACCTTTTTTATCAATGAGGTGCAGCGTAACTAACCTAGAAGGGTAGCTTTACCCAAAACCGGACATAAGATAGTCCGGCGAATTCGTAAGAAGGGTTAGATAAAGAAGTCTTCACGGCCTAAAGATTTGAAGGAGTGAAGACCAACAGGAAAGGTGAGCTCGGGGATGGAGGGTGGGCGTGTGAATGAGTGGTGGAGACTCGTCCAAGAAGATCAAGAATTACGGTAGGTACGTAATTTTCATATCTTCCTGGACATAAGTCTCCACCACTTATTCACACTATTGGGAGAGTACTGAGCTAATAATCTCCCGAGAGGGCGGCAGGAAAGATCAAGAGCTCACGTTTCTAGGACAGAAGTCCATTCAGGATGGCTCTGCCAAAGGAAGAATGTCGTCTGGCATGGACATCTAGTGCATAATGTTTAACGAAAGTATGCACTGAGCTCCAGGTAGCCGCATTGCAGATGTCTGCAATGGGCACGTTGCGGATTTCCGCTAGGGATGCCGCGACCGCTCTGGTAGAGTGAGCATAAACTCTACCCTCCAACTTAACCTGCGTCATGGAATAGCAGTGACGAAGGCACGCCACTAGCCATGATGAGATACATCTGATAGCGACAGGTTGACCCAGCCGGGTCTCACTGAAGGAAACGAACAGTTGCTGAGCTTTGCGAAAATCCTTGGTTCTATCTAGATAGAAGCGCAAGGCCCTCTTAACATCCAAAGAATGAAGAGAACGTTCCCCTTCATTTTGGAAGTCCGCAAAATAAGAGGGAAGGACCAAAGGTTGGTTTAGATGAAATTCTGACACAACTTTAGGAAGAAATTTAGGATGAGTACGAAGAACTACTTTGTTCTGATGGAACACAGTATACGGAGGGTCTGTGACCAGGGCATGTATCTCAGAGACCCTGAGGGCTGAGGTAATGGCCACTAGGAAGGCAGTCTTCCAAGTGAGAAATTTTAGCTCACAGATAGCCAGAGGTTCGAAAGGTTTCCAGTGAGCATGTCTAGTACAAGATTAATGTCCCAGGCTGCTACTGGACGCCTTGTAGGAGGTCTGGTATGCAGAATCCCTTAAGAAATCTCTTAACTAGAGGTAACTGAGCCAGAATTAAGGGAAGTAATGGGCTCATGATACGCTGAAATGGCACTAAGATGAACTTTGACTGTAGAGTACTGCAGACTCGAATTTGAGAGGTCTCAAAAGGTACTCCAAAACCTTATCTGGTGGACAGGAAAAGGGATTCAAGAGGACTTTACGGCAGCAGCTTCCACTTGGCTGTGTAAGTTTTCGAGTGGCTGGCTTCTGTGCAGCCAGAAGAATATCTGAAACTCTTGAGATATTGAACCGGTTTACTTGACCTCTTCAGGAGCCAAGCATGAAGGTGAAGTGATCTCAGGTTGGGATGGACCACCGTCCCTGAGTCAAAAGGATCATCTGTAGGGGAAGTGGTCTCGGAGGAACTGCCAACATATTGTTGAGCAGTGGAAACCACAGCTGTCGAGGCCAAAAGGGAGCAATGAGAATCATTTTGTCCCCCTTGGATTTGAACTTGAGGAGTACCCTCTGAATTAGAGGAAGAGGTGGAAAGGCGAAGAAAGCATTTTGTCCACTGCAGCCTGAACGCATCCTGACAGAAAATGCCAGGCCCTGGATTTCTGAAGCAGAAGAGAGGCAGTTTTGCGTTGAGTGGGGATGCAAAAAGGTCCAGGTCTGGAGTTCCCCACTCTTGAATAGTGACTGAACTACGGTTGAGTCGAGAGACCACTTGTGAGGGTCTGTCTCTGTTCTGTTGAGACAGTCTGCCAGTTCGTTCTGAACACCTGGCAGGTAGACCGCTTGAATTAGAGCCCCGTGCTTCAAGCACCATTCCCATACCCTCATTGCTTCTCTGCATAAGGGGTAAGAGTGAGCACCGCCCTGCTTGTTGATGTAATACATCACAGCTTTGTTGTCCGTTTGAAGGAGAATATTCTTGTGACGCAGAATGTCCTTCAAAGCTCGGACCGCATAAAGGATGGCTCTCATTTCTAGGACGTTTATGTGGAGCTGGGACTCGACTTGAGTCCACACACCTGGAGTGTGGAGAGCCTGACAGTGAGCTCCCCACCCCAGTAGGGATGCGTCCGTGGTAATGGAGATCTGATGGTCCAGAGGAGCAAAGGGATACCCCTCCAGGAGATTGCTCTCTTGAGACCACCAGGTGAGTGACCTCCTTAAAGGTTCTGTCACCTTGATGAGATAGGACTGCAGGCGAGTGGCTGGGGACCACTGAGTACTGAGCATCCACTGGGTGGTTCTCATGTGCAGATGTGCTAGGGGTACAGTGAACACTGAGGATGCCATGAGGCCTAGCATCCGTTGCATCGAGAGAGCTGTGACTGAGCTGTCTTCCCCGATGTGACGGGCCATCTAAAGGATATCGTTCCTCCTGTCTTCAGGAAGAAAAGCCTTCACACAGGAGGTGTCCAGAAGGGTCCCTATAAAAAGGAGCCTCTGGGAGGGCTGCAGTTGTGATTTCTTGAGGTTGAGCAGAACTCCCATGGACATAAGGAAGCGCGAGGCTGTCTCCATGGCGTCCAGAGTCCCTTGCCTGGAAGGGCTTGCTAGAAGCCAATCGTCCAGATAAGGAAACACCTGAATTCTGACCTTTCTGAGGTGCGCTGCAAGAACCGCACAACATTTTGTAAAAACTCGTGGCGCCGAGGATAGCCCAAAGGGCAGGACTCTGAACTGATAGTGCTGTCCCAGAGCCACAAACCTCAGGAATTTGTGATGCCTCGGGTGAACAGGAATGTGCTGGTAAGCTTCCTGCATATCTAGGGAGGCTAACCAGTCGTGTTGGTGGAGCAGAGGTAACAGGGTTCCAGAGAATATTCTGAATTTCTCCTTGAGGAGAAATTTGTTTAGCTTTCTGAGATCTAGAATGGGGTGCATTCCTACGGACTTCTTTAGAACCAGAAAGTAATGGGAGAACCCGTGTTTCGTTGATGCAGTGGCACCACTTCTACTGCCCTGTTGTTCAGAAGGCCCTGAATCTCGGGCGAGAAGGTCTGACTGAAGGGTTGACAGCCTGGGCTGCCATTTGGGGATTCGATCCGGAGGGTCTCCACAAGACTGAGTGAATACCCTCGCGATTATCGCAAGGACCCATTTGTCTGAGGTTATGGATTTCCACTGGTTGTAGAAGTGCATCAGGCGACCTCCCACGGAGAGGAAAAGTCCACCCGGGCAGCTGAGATGGAACTTGGGCGGCAATTCATAAGTGGCGCTAGCTTTGGGCCTTGCGCTTTCTGTTGCGCCTTCTTTTGAGGTTGGGCAGGTTGGTTCTTATGGAAACTTCCTCTGCCTCGAAAGGACTGGCAATTATGAAACTGTCGTTTACTGGCATGCCCTTGAGAGGGGCAGGAGGGGCAGCCAACTAATGGCTGACCTAGTCTTTGTGTAGCTTCTAGAGCTTGCTCTACCTGAGGACCAAAAGATATGCACCGTCAAAGGGCAATGCCATCACCTGTTGCCGCGCCATTCGTAAGCCCGGCGAGCAGCCAGGAATGACGGCTGGTGCAAATACCAGCAGCCGCTGAACGGAAGCAGTGTCAAAAGCATCCATGGCTGCTTTAACCTGCTGGTTATTAGATTCAATACCTCTGGTAATGGTTTGAAGAAGCTCTGGCTTTGAATCCGACTCGGAAGGGCTTCAACCATCTGTTTAATAGAATGCCACAGGATATACTCATACTGAGAAAATAGCCTTGGTAACTGGCAATACGTGACATTAGGGTAGAAAAGCAAAGACTCTCTTACCTAAGGTGTCTATCTTACGAGATTCTTTGTTAATAGGTCAAGCTGTAGTAGCTTGAGGAAGAGCGGCTATCATTCTCTGCCAGGACTACAACAGGATCCGAAAGGCTTGAGATGCCAAATGGGACGATCCTTGGGGCTGAATATTTCCTATCAATGGATTTAGCCACCGAAGGGGTAAGAGCAGGAATATTCCATACCATTTGAGACAGCGTCTCGAAGGAAGGCTGAATCGGAGGAGTCAAATCCGTAGGGATCTCTGAGGCATGAAAATATTGGAGTCTCAACAATTTCCCAGGATCGATGTCTGTAGTCTGGAGATAAAGTGTGGAACTCAGATTTTTCAACAGAGACTTAAAGGATAGGTCCTCAACCACAGGCTCTGTAGCAGTAATAGATCCTGCTTCGTCCACTTCATCACCCAACCGAAGGTCTGGGCAGGCTCAACGCCATCTCCTGACAGTCCAGGAGGGACTGTATGGACAGGAAAGGAATGAAATTCAGAAGAGGAGGAAGAAGGAAACAAGTGAAAAGAGGAGTCCCGAGCCGCCCGGCGCCGAGAAGCCGCCACGCGCTAAGACGGGCCAGTGCAGCATCGACACCGAGGATGGCGCCGAAACCGCACAGGCGTCAAGGCGTCGAAACACTCCCAGACTCCAAAAACAGGTTTTGAAGGAAGAAGAGCAGGAGATGAGGGCATCGGTGTGGCCCCTGTGCCGCAGCCATGTGAAGGGGGGAACACCTAGCGCTGGAGTCGACAGCACCGAGAAGAAGGTGCCTTGTGACCAGGAAGGTCCAACTGCCTACCGGTCGCCCAGAGAGCCCGAGGCCACGAGCGACAGAGCCAGGTAGCCAACCAACCTCCGAGCCCATTGCTCCATAACAGCGCCCACTGATGAAACTGCTCATCTGAAGACCTACCTGCGGGCGGGTAGGGCTCGATGTCGAACGTCCGGCTACCAGAAGCAGAGGTTGGCGCCTCCGCAGGGGTAGACCGCAACCAGCCCCGATAACCAAGCATCTACGCACAGACATATCAGAGGCCACCTCGAGTGATGCCTTCTTTTTAGACCTGTGGGCCAAGAAGAGCTCGAGGCCAATGGTGCAGAAGTGCGACCGCTTATTTTATAAGCTCGGGGATCACCCACTCGGGCACTGGACTGACCGCTGTCAGACCCTCCTCCGGAGAAGGCGGCGGACCGGACCCAGCCCGACTGACTGAACAGCTTTCATATGATGTCTCCCTACCGTCACCTGACCTGCTCATGGTCGACTCCGTCAAGGTAGGCTGAGACTTCTTTATTGTATTTTATTTTAAAAATAATAATAAACTTAAGCGATACTGTATCGAGATAATATTACAAAACAATAAAAACTGAAAACTATGCTGCTAGTTTGAAGTTTGACTCCCGACGGCGATGAGTTACGCTGCACTGAAGTGCACTTGACGGCAAAAAAGGAACTGAGGCGGTTGGAGGGTCGACGCTAAGATAGTCGTTACCAAGACGAGCTAGGGCTCGGTACCAGCTTCACGGGCGCCATCTCTGGCGCCTACCCTCCAGAGAAAAGTTTGCTCTCGATGGGTCCTAGTGCCTCCGGCGCAGATCCCAATAGTGTGAATGAGTGGTGGAGACGAAAAAATTACTCACCTTAGTAATGTTGTTTCTTCTAATGGAGTCTTGCTATATTATGACATATGCAGTATAACCCCAGGTTAGAACTGCTCCGGAGGTGAAAGAGTTAACTTCCATGCACGGCATGGAATCTTGAGCTCGAGCTCGGTTGAACACTCTGTCTGTTGAAGCTCAAACTTAAACGGTCAGATCTTTACGAGCAAAAACTCACTAAGGTTCTGTGTGGAAGCCGTAAACCTACACTAGCCGCTGGCTACTAACTACAAAAACACCTTTTTGACCTTGATCCCAAAACAAAGACTCAAGTCGGGGGATTCAAGAAGAAAACTTAAGCATAACACCTAAGCACCCTAGAAGGGTGATATAAAGTGGGCATCAAAGAAGTGCCAACATTGCACTGCTCACCCACATCCCAAAAACAGAGGTTCTGAGAGGGGCAGGCTGGGGGGGAGATCATAATATAGCAAGACTCCATTAGAAGAAACAACATTACTAAGGTGAGTAATTTTTTCTTCAAACAACATGAAGTCTTGCTATATTATGACATATGCAGACTACACACCAGTACCTCCATGGAGGAGGGACAGAACCTACTTGGGAAATAGGCTCTGAAGCACAGCTGTGCCAAATCGAGCATCACTCCTAGCCTGGATATCCAAGGAGTAATGCTTAGTAAAAGTGTGAACTGTTTTCCAGGTAGCTGCTTGACATCTCTTTAAGATAGGAATGTCCCTGGCAGCAGCCAGAGATGCAGCTGTACCTCTGGTAGAGTGAGCCCTCAGGCCTGAGGAGGAACCTGACCAGTTTTTCGTAACAGAACTGGATACAAGAGACAATCCACCTGGCAATGGATCTTTTAGTGGCAGGTTTCTTTACCAACCTCACCAGGTGAGGAACAATTGGAAGGATTCGAACCTGTGACCCTTGGTACGTTCTATATAGTAACTAAGGGCTCTTTGACATCTGAACTGTGCAATCTCCTCTCACCAGAGGAGGAATGGTCAGTGAAGTACACAGGGAGAGACATGGATTGATTAAGGTGAAAGTCTGAAACCACCTTAGGCAAAAACTTCCTGTTAGTCCTGAGGACCACCTTATCTCTATGAAAGAAGATGAAATCAGGCTCCACTGACAAGGCTTGTAGCTCATTTATGCGCCTGGCAGAGTGATGGCTACTAGAAACACAGTTTTCCAGTCAAGCATCAGCTCTGCTGAAGACAATGGCTCAAAAGGGGGTTGCATAAGCTGAGCGATGCAAATATTAAGATCCCAAGCAGGGGCAGGATCCCTGAATGGGGGATTGGTGTGAAGCAACCCTTTAAAAAACTTGGAGGACACAGGGTGAGCTGATAAAGAAGAGGGCTTACCTGCTGACAAGAAGACAGACACAGCTGCCAAGTGCACTTTTAGGGTAGCTGGTCTCAGCCCCAAGGAATTCAAATGCACCAAATAATCCAGGATCGTGGGTACACCAGCAGATTCTGGGGAAATATGTTTACCAGCACACCATATGGAAAATCTTTTCCATTTTGAATTATAAGGTAGCCTAGTGGAAGGCTTCCTAGAGGCCTTCAAGATATCAATACACCTTGAGAAAGGTGTGGGTCAGCAACTAACTCTTCAAGGCCAAGCCTTTGAGATTGAGAGATTTGAGGTTCGGATACCAAACTCTCCCCTGGGCACAGGTTAACAGGTTGTGATTCCTGGGAAGGCATAGGGAGGTGGACTGCTAGGACATGAGGAGGGTACTAGGCTGCCTGGCCCAATCTGGAGCAATCAGGATCATCTTGCAGGATTGAGAACTGATTCTGACTAGCACTTTGAAAAGAAGGGGAAGGGGAAAGCATAGAGAAACTTCCTTTCCAACTGGAGAAGGAAGGCATCCAGAGGGACTGAGCCCAACACTGGGAGCCTGCAGCAAAAAAGGGGAAGTTGGTGATTGTCTGGGGCTGCAAAGAGATCTATTTGGGGTGCCCCATCTAGCAAATATTACCTCCAGTACTAGGGGATCCAGTGCCCATTCGTGATGGCCCTGGGAAATCCTGCTGAGAGCATCCGCTAGGACATTGTCCTTGCCTGGGAGGTGAACTGCCGTAAGGGAGGCGTTCAGAGAGTAAGCCAGAGACCACAACTTCATCGCTTGGTGCACAAGGTCGTAGCCGAGTGCCCCTTGCTTGTTGATGTACCACATTGTAGTGGTATTGTCCGTTCTGACCTGAACTACCTTGTTCTGACAGATGTGGAAAAACCTGAAGTGCTAGAAAACTGCTCTGAGCTCCAGCAAATTGATGTGGAGCAGGGTTCCTGAGGGGACTACAGCCCTTGGGTGGAAAGGTCTCCCATGTGAGCTCCCCACCCCAAGAGGGATGCATCTGTAGTAAGGGTCAAGGAATGAGACTGGGGTGAAGGGAACCCCTGTCTCCGATTGTTCTGATCCTGCCACCACTGAAGGGCCTGGATCAGGGTCTGGTCACTGGAATCAATTTGGTTAGGGAATCCGTCCTTTGAGACCAAAGGCTCTCAAATGGAACTGAATGTCCCTCATCTGAAATCTCGCTCCTGCACTACTGCTGTAGAAGCAGCCATGTGCCCAGGAGCTGTGAAAATGCCTTGCTGGTCGAGAGACCTGCAGGGTGAAAGAGGAGGCCAGAGACACCAGGGTCCTGCTCTCTCCAGAGGAAGGAAGGCTGGGCTTCTTTTGTGTTCAGTTCTGCGCCTATGAAGGTGAGAAGCTGGACAGGCTCCAGAACTGACTTTGGAAGATTGAGAAGGAACCTAGAGATGTAAGCAGCTGCTGGGTTACTTGCAAATGAAGTTTGACCTGTTCTGGAGACATGGCACAATGAGCCAGTCGTCCAGATAAGGAAGATGGCAATCTTTGCCTCTTAAATGAGCAACTGCTACTGCCAGGCATTTTGTGAACACCCTTGGAGCCAAGGAGGCCAAAGGGCATTGCTCTGAACTGGTAATGGCCTTGAGGACAGTTCGGATCTGGTACTTCGATGGGAGCTTCTGATGAGAACATGGAAGTAGGCATCCTTGAGGTCCAGGAAGGCTAGCCAGTCCCTGGCCTGAGAGAGGTAAAATAATCCTCAGGGTCACCATTTTGAACTTTGGTTTTAAAAGGTGCTTGTTGAGATACCTGAGATCCAGAATGGGCCACCATTCTCCTGTCTTTTGGGTATAAGTACCTGGAGTACAACCCTTGCCCTGGTGTATGGGTAGAACCCTCTCTCACGGCTCTGAGAGCCAGGAGGGTAGAAACTTCTGCTTCCAGGCAAGTGCCTGTGATGGGTTTGCAGGTGGAAAAGATCTGGCTCTCATCTTGAATTTTTTGAAGCCGAGGACCAGTCCCTGGCTTACTAACTCAGGACCCACTTGATGTTAAAGACTTCCAGTCCTGGATCAAAGTAAGCCAGCCTGCCCCTACGGTAGTGGAGAACGGCCCCAGCTACCCCATCAGGGAGCCTGTTTGCAGGGCTTTGGGTTTGAGGGGTAGAAGCAGGCTTACTAGACCCCTTCTGCCCTTCCTCTAAGAACCCCTCTGGGCATAAGCAGAAGAGGAGGCCTGGGCTTGGTAAAATGGCTATGAAAAGGCCTGCCCCTGACATGCTGCCTTTGAGGAGTGACTTGCCTTTCTCTGGCCTGTGCACTCCATGGGTGGTCCTATACTCATCCATTTCTTCATATAATTCTCTGTCTGCTCCCCAAACAGAGAATTTCCCACAACGGAAAATCCATAGCCTTAGACTGGGTATCCTGTGACAGGGCAGTACATCTGAGCCAGGCCATTCTTGAACAGACACAGATGTAGCCATAACTCTAGATGAAACATCATTAGAGTCTACAGCAGCATGAAATTGCACCTTGGATCCCTCAATCACCATCCGCAGCCACCTGCTCCAGCTCCCTGGCAAGCTGTTCAGGGGCCTGTTTTGCTAGGGCCAGGACAGTATCCCACCTGGATTTCTGGTACCTAGCTGTGTGTGCTTCATATAATTGCCTGTCTGGAGTCCCAAAGATGCTGCCATGCACTGCTTTTTGCCATGGCATCCATCCTCCTGGAATCCTTTTCAGGAGGGTGGAGGCTAGAGGAATATTAGCCTTGTCACAGGCTGCAGCCTGCACTACCCTACAAGGCTGCACTGCTGAGACAGAAACTCAGTATCAGAGCCTGATAAAGCATACCTCTTGTCCATCCTTTTATCCACAGGAGGATAGAATGAGGAGTTTTGTATTTTTACTGTCTGTTTCTAAAGATTTATGCAAGGGAATAGACAGTCTCTAGACTGGAATATCCATCATTTCCACAAAATCAGGCTCTTCTTGATCATCAACAGCTTCCTCAACAGGGAGTTGCAGAGTGTCAACAACTTTCTTGTAAAACAAAAAATGAGAAGGGGACTCAGATAGCCTGGGAGGGGATACTCCTGAAGGTCTGTCTGGAGAGATGTCCGGTTCAATGGGCACATCCAGACTGTCAAAATCACACTCACTCTCCTTGTACCCCTCCTCCCCTTTCCCTGGTTCATAAAAATCTTCAAAATCATAATCTTGAACCGAGGGAACCGACCGAACCGGGCGCTTACCCAATGGTGCCGGTTCGGACGGAACTGGGGAAAGAGACTGGACAATTGAATAGCTTTGGCTATTTCCTCAGCGGTTGGAGAAAGAACTTTTGGCCCCAAACTAGCGGACCATCTAGCCCTTTTAGTTGGAACCGGCCCAGAGCTGGCTCTTGCTTGCCGAAAGCATTGCCCTGGCTGAGGGCACTCCTCAGGTTCGGATGGAACCGAACCGGGCTGGCCATCCGGGTCAGCGGACTTTTTGGTCTCCCCTTCCTGAGCCACCAACTTTTTTCCACGGTGGCAGCAGGAAAATTCTTACAAATCTGGCAGTCTGCATTGAGGTGGTCAAACCCCAGACAAACACATAGCGGTGTGTGGGTCAGCTTTTGCAAAAGTTCCGCACAGAAGCCACAGTGCTGAAACCAGTAGGTCCGGTTTTCTTTGGGTTTCAGACATAGTGCCAGCCTAACTAAAACTTCCGTTAACGCAATCCACCATGCAAGACTCTTTATCGGTTCCCAACCGTTTACGGGTTGTGGAAAACGTAATGAAATCCGGCTTTTTTTTAGAACCTGATAAGAACCGGAACCGCACTCTAAAGGGCTAGAAAGTAATTTTTAAACCCCTCTGATCGGTTCAAACCAACTGAAAAAGACGCTAAGTTCCACACAGAAGAAAATAAAAAGTAAGTTTCATCTCATTACTTACAATACTACACAGACAGAGCTTGAACCGACGATAGGCAATTTCGCAAAATAAACCAAAATTACATTTAAAACCGATAAACAAAACCGAGCAGCAGGAGGAATCTCGAGCGACTGTTCAGTGAGGCGGAGTAAAGAATCTGACAGTTTAAGTTTGAGCTTCAACAGACAGAGTGTTCAACCGAGCTCGCTGGCCAAGATTCCATGCCCTGCATGGAAGTTAACTCTTTCACCTCCGAGCAGTTCTAACCTGGGGTTACACTGCATATAGGCTGCCTTCTCGCTGCACTGCCCCCTGATCACCAGACCGGAGTTTCACCTTGACATCGGTGCGTCTATTTTGAGCAGCGCATGGACCTTCTGTCCGCCAGCTGCCTTCCTAGCTGCACTGCTCGCTGCTGATCACCAGACCGAAGGTACACTGCAGTGAAACTGGACTGTCCAGAACCATCGAATTTCTGCCTGCTGACGGCTGCCTGCAGTTCTTAATTCTTGCTACTGCTGTTCTCTCTGGATCTTAAGCTAATGTTATATTCTGATTGTGGTACTTGTTAGGTCTCTCCAAATTATCTGTAAATCCTAACTTAAACGCTAACCTAAGCTTGTTTATAGCATTTTGCATTGTAACGGTAGTTTGAAGTGCAAGTTCATTTAGGATGCAGGTTCAGATTGTAAAATCTTTTGTTTTAAGGTCCAGTGGTAAGCTACCCTGGATCAGAAGAAGTAGTTTAAAGTGATACAGTTTTTTCTGTTTAGACCAGATTCCATTTGGGTCACAGTTGTAAGCTTTGCCCTGCAAATAATTCCAATTTCTTTCACTTTCTGTCCTTCTGTCTCCTTGCTGCTTGAATTTTTACGCCCACCCCTCATTCCCCACCTCCAGCCTTTATTAAATAGTCCCCTCCCCTCGGCACAACCCCTAGCAATGTTCATCCTCCTCTCTCTATGTAAGCCCTCTTAAAGAACAGATGCAGCTATTAGGACTAACACTTGTTCTGTCTTGCCTTTAAAGACATTTCTTCCTATTTTCACCACCTGCTTGCCTATCAGCATTGTTTAGTTCCTGCTCTGCTATCTGCTGTCCCAACGTCTTCAACTACTGCAAGCTGACGAGAGGAGGGAGGCGTGCATGACCTACACCGAGGGTCTCTCCTCAGCTACTAGTTGTGGTGGTGATCTGTTCCTTCTGGGGCCCTACCATACACAGGGTGTCCTGTTTGCCCTTTTACAGGTTTCAGGAGCCCTGGTTTGCCCTTTTCTAGGTCTCCAGTTGCCTATAATCTGTGCGGTGGTTACTACTGTCCTTACCATGGAAGGATCTGGAAGCCACCTCTCCTATGTTCAGGAGGGGTGGCAGGTCTGGTTATTACACTAATAATTATGATACTGGCCCTGGGGCTAGTCCTCCTTATTGTGCTACCTCGATTTCTAGCCTATTTATTGACCCAGGGTTGTGGCCCTCTTCCATGATGATACTAGATTTCTCCTTTTCCAACCTACTTGTAACTAAGGTAATGCACTACTGTACTGTCCTTAGCCTTGACACTCAGATGCCTTGTGTATCGGGTCAGGGTGAAGAAAGTCCAAGCATGCACAGGCCTGGTGTGTAGGCTGTTTGTAAGATTGTTCCTCCCTGGCTAGCCCTACTCTCACTCTCATGGCTGGAGATACTGAGCTCAATCCTGGGCCATCTAAGCTGATCTCTAATATTCCCGCCACCTGGAGTGGGAATAAGGGACTAAAAATAGTGCATATGAATATTAGGAGCTTGCTTCCTAACCGAGACGATCTCCTAGCGTGGACTGAGCTATACAAGCCAGACATCCTAGGGATAACTGAGACTTGGCTCAAACCCTCGATTCCTGACTCTGCCTGCTTCCTAACAGGATACGAGTTCATTAGTCTAGACAGGACTGGGGGTAGGAAGGGGGGTGGCACCCTCATCTACTACAGATCCCATCTGAAAATCTCCCTGGTGGCACAGAGTAAACCTGATCATCCACCTTGTGAGTTTCTTCATGTGCTCCTGCTGCTGGGCGATGCTAAGAAGCTGCACTTGGTGTGCGCCTATAACACCCCTGTGGGGGGTCTGACAGGACTCACTTTCCTCTTAGATGCAGTTAGGCCCAGTGTAGGTGACAATGAACTCATTATTATGGGTGATATCAACATGAACTGGGAGTGTGGCAATATTAGGAAATGCGAATCACAACTTGCCTGCCTATAGTTTAACCAACTAATCCATGACCTGACGAGACAGGCAGCCAATGGTTCCTCAAGTTCCCTGCTGGACTGGATCCTGACCAACCGGCCGGAGAGGATTGCCTCATCAGGCACACTATCAGACTCCATATCTGATCACTTCCCGGTATACTGTGTCTGGAAAATCCCCTTCCCTAGAATTCCACACAAAATCATTCAAGTCAGAAAATACTCCAGTTTTGACCCTGAGGCTTTCCTGGCCGATCTAGGATGTACTGACTGGACCAGGGTGCTTGAAGCCTCTGACCCTCAGTGGCAGCCTCCTGCTTCATATATTCTTTGGTGTTCTCCAAGATAGACACGCCCCAGGGTCACCCGGAGGGTGAGGGGAACAGCCGCCACCTTCTGGCTGAATGGTGACTTACTTGCCCAGATGCGGGAGAGAGACAAATGCTAGGCAAGTACTAAGGGTTCCAGAGATACTGCTAATCTCCTGAGATATCGGCAACTCAGGAATCGGTGTAAAAAAGCCATTAGGGCTGCCAAAAATAACTTCTGTAAATCGGCACTACTTAGCTCTGTCAGAGATCCTAGGAGGTTCTGGAGGAACATTAAATCCCTCGTCAGTGGGCCCTCTCACTCAGGTGTCGTGGACATGCTTATTGATGGAGTCTCGTGCAATAATCCCCACACTATAGCCGACCACCTCAATCTCCACTTCTCCGACCTTTCCGCCCTCACCTCTCGTTTCACGACCGATGGGGGTCGCTCGCTTAATATCCCTCCGATGCAGAGTGAACATCCTCCTCGGAGAGTATTTAATCTTAAGGCCGTGTCTGTCCTTGATGTTCGGAACCGCTTGGCTGTCCTCTTCCAGCACTCCAGTGCAGGGTCTGACAACCTTGAGCCCAGGCTTCTCAAGCTGGGAGCAGCTTACATTGCCCCTCTGATTGCCCATATCTTTAACTTATCCCTTAGCTCAGGGATAATCCCTGACATCTGGAAGGAGGCAAGGATAGTCCCTGTTCTGAAGCAAGGAAATCCCAAACTCCCTGACAACTATCACCCTATTGCTATTCTCCCATCCCTTGGTAAACTCCTGGAAAAGGTTGTGTGCGAGCAACTCTCTGAGTACATGGATACCGCATGAGCTGCTTTCTGGGGCCTAACATGGTTTCTAGAAGGGTCACAGTACCCACTACTGCCCTGATTACTGTAACCTCTAGTATTAGATCCGCCCATGGATCAGGGCAAACTGTCAGGTGCTATATTTATTGACTTGTCAAAAGCTTTTGACCTTGTCAACCATGACCTACTGGGGGAGCAGCTCAGGGCTCTCGGGTTCTCTCCGCATGCCATGAGTTGGATGATGGGCTACCTAACGGGTAGAAAGCAGCGCACCTGCTTTAACAAGGTCCTCTCGAAGCCTAGGGCTGTGACCATGGGAGTTCCCCAGAGATCGGTACTTGGACCTCTCCTATTCTCACTTTTTATTAATCAACTCCCACGGGTGACCTCTCATTGCCAAGTCACGCTTTATGCAGATGACCTTGTGCTAGTGGCCCATGTTCATAATGCTGCTGACCTTAACCAGTGCCTATCTGAAGACTTCAGCAGAGTCTCGGCCTGGATTACCAACCATAGACTGGTATTGAATCCTAACAGAACTCAGACCATGCTCTTTGGTTCCACGGCCAAGTTAAAAGCCCCATCAGCTATGCTCAAAATAGCTTGTGATGGAGGCCCCCTGCTGCCAACAGCGAGCTCAATTAAATATCTTGGGGTCACCCTTGACCCACAACTTGACATGGGAAGCCATATCCAAAACATCTGCAGAGCCACCAGGTGTAAGCTTGGCCTTGCCTACAGGGCCAAATACAACCCGACTCCGGGGAGGCGAGGCTGGCACTTGCAGTGCTTCTCCTCCCTTAGTTATGGATACCACCTATTTGCCAGGTCACCCCAAATCCATCTTAATCGGTGGAACCACGGCATATAATATCTGTCGGTTTGCACTTGCTTGCTCCAAACTCACCCACGATATGAGCTCTATGACAAACAACTGGCTCCCCCCTGCGGAATTCCTGATCCTTGGTGTAGGAAACTTCACCAGGAAAGTGCTTGCCACGGGCATCCCATCGGGACTGGCGCATCTCCTCCCAAAACTGGACGCCATCCCCTATCAGCTCAGGTCACAGACAGCCAAGTTGCTTAAAGTTCCCCCTACTCGGACCCTTATGGGGGATCGTGACTTTGCCACTTTTATGCCTAGGCTCTGGAACTCCATTCCGGACTCTGTTCGCTCTGCCCCTTCCCATGGGACCTTTCGGTCCTCCCTGTGGTCCCACCTAAAACAAACAAGATGTGACTGCTCCTAGTCTCTGTAATGTAATACTCTGCAGTCCACTATTGTCCACTCTGAGTCCATGATGGTCTATGAAATATGTATTCAATTATTCTAATGTCTATATATGTCCTGTAACAATTTGTACTATGTGTGGCAGTATCTCTGCCCTTATACAAGCGTTGTTATAGCTGTTTTTTTTACTGTATCATGCTGCTTCTCCAATGTTGCCATGTATGTATACTGTATGTTTTGTGCTCTCCCGGGTCGTTCCTGAAAATAGGCATACTACTTGTCTAGTGTACTTACCCGGTAAACAAAAGCTAAATAAATAAAATAAATAATATAGCAAGACTTCATGTTGTTTGAATTATGTCCAGGAAGATCCAGCTATCTGCCCCACAGTGGTCCCACTTCATGGTGGATGGCCACAAACTTTCAGATATAGAATGAGGACTCCAGAGGCTTGGAACCTCGAGGGTCAGAGACTGGAAGAGGTCACAAGGGCTTGTTTCCTTATCAACTGAGTTACTGAGGCATTTATTTTCAGAATGATAAAATATGCATATCAATCAATCAAGTTTATTTGTATGGTGCCTTTCAAATTACCAAGGCGTCTCACTAACAGTAAAACAGCTGCAGCGCATAATTATAGACTTTATAAATAGTATAAAATGCAAAAACGATAAAGCAATAAAATATTATTCAGGTTATTCCCCAAACGCTTGGGTCCATAGGAAAGTTTTTACGGCCTGTTTAAAACCCTCCACTGTCGCACGCTCATGTACCTGACGGGGTAGAGAATTCCAAAGGGTAGGGGCCACATGCATAAATGCACCGGCCCCATAAGATTTGAAATAAACCCCTTGGAATCTCTAGCAACCCCTCGTCAGTCAAGCAGAGTGATTGCCCACGGCAGCAAGGGACCAGAAGTGCTTTCAGGTAATCCGGACCCAGTCCATGTAGGGCTTTGTATGTCAGAAGACAGACTTTAAAGGTGAATCGCCACTGTACAGGCAGCCAGTGCAGTTCGCGCAGCACCAGAAAAATATGACAGGACCAGGAGGTTCCTGTCAATAACCGGGCCCCTGCATTCTGCACCAGCTGCAAGCGGTGAATATCCACCCCCAGAAGCCCTAGGTATAAGGCACTGCAATAATCCAAGCGTGAGGACACAAAGTCATAGACCAATGTAGGCAGGTCGCCAGACAGAACAAGGTGCTTCACTCTGGAGATATTCCTCAGATGGTAAAAGGAAGATTTGACAATGGCCGACACCTGCGAACGCAGTGTCAGTCCCTCATCAAAAATTACCCTCAGATTTCGCACCAGTTCAGAAGTCGGGAGAGGCAAACCCCCAAGAAAGAGTCCAGAGGGTGATCCCACCCCCAACCCCCCATCCAGCGACCCGGGTCAACCACCAGCACCTCAGTCTTTTCCGAGTTCAACCTCAATCAGTTTGAACTCATCCACTCTTGGATTTCTACACGGCAGTTATTAAATACTGAGAGAGCTCTACCCTGGTCAGGTGCAAAAGATAGGCAGAGCTGTGTATCATCAGCATAGCAATAAAACTTCAGCCCATACCTTCTTACAATGTCTCCGAGGGGCAGCATGTACACTGCAAACAATATGGGGGACAGCACTGATCCCCGAGGAACCCAACATGATAGAGGCACTGGTTCAGAGGAATAATCCCTGACATCGCCCTCTTGAGTTCTTCCAGTAAGGAAAGATGAAAACCACCTGAGGACCGTACCAGACAAGCCACAGATGAACCTCAGATGATCAAGCAGAACCCCTTGGTCCACAGTGTCAAATGCTGAGGAAAGATCGAGAAGAAACAAGATGGAGCAGTTCTTCCAATCTCTAGCCATTGGGAGATCACTTGGTATCCGAACCAGCGCTGTCTCAGTACTATGCCTCTTTCGAAAACCAGACTGGAGAGGCTCACAGATATCATGGATGGTCAAATGGTCTTCCAGTTGTATGGCCACTACTTTCTTGATCAACTTCCCTATAAAGGGAAGGTTCGAGAGAGGTCTGTAGTTCACATGGCAGTCTGGGTCCAAAGAAGCTTTCTTCAAGAGGGATGTCACCACCGCCTCCTTCAGGGAACTAGAAAACTCAACTGTTTCCAAGGAGCAGCAGACTATCTGTGCAAGGATCGGATCAAGAATATCACCACAACCCAAAATCAGGGTAGCTGGTCCGGGATCCAAACCACAGCACATACGGCGCATACCCCGGACAATCCGCATGATATCCAAAAGCTCAGGCTGGCTGAAAGTACTCCAGGAAAACCGAGGTGCAGTGTCCTAACAAGGGTTCAGAGCAATGCCCATAGAGTGTGCTGGTTGGCGTACCGCCCTGATGTCAGCCACCTTAGCCGCAAAGAATAGAGCAAGATCCTCGCACTCAATTTGTGAAAACGCTTTCCATACTTGTAGACAGGCTGGGTTGCACAGTCTGTCCATGGTTCGAAAATATACTGTGTGTGACTTATAAATAGACAGAAGTGAGAGGCCATAGCTGGAATTTGAACCCAGGACCCTCTGCAATTCATTCTGCTGCTGTACCAGTTATGCCACCCAAGCAGCTGGAAACTTGGGACCTGATTTTAAAATGATCAGGACTGGCACAAGGGGCTTGTGTCAAGGAGACATGGAGCAAATGGCTCCTTGAGCCACACCTTATGCCAGTCCGGATTTTAGAAGGCACCCTGCACCACTGGGGAGACTGCCTGTGCCAACTGGGCTTGCGCCATTCTTGCAATGGCCACACCAGTGCACCATAGCAGAAGGGAGCTTGCACTGGGGAAGTGCTGCAATATCCTCTAAAGTGGGATTTTGCAAGCCTGGGTCTTATGTAACCCACTGTGCACCACTCCACGAGAGATCTCTGGATAGTGGGTGATCCTGTGCCCCCTGAGGAAGGTGCCCTGAGAGCCCCCAACACCTGCCATACCATTGCTGGAGGGGCTGGTGGCCATGGCAGCTATGAGCCTGGGACCCCTTGCCCCCTATAGTGGTGCTGCTGCATCTGCACCCCCCAGACACCTACACTGCAGGTGGTGGTCATGTTTTTTTCCCCAGTCAGTGGCAGATGCCACCCCCTCCCATTACCAGGCCTCCTGTCATAGCCCCACCAACGAGCCGGTGCATGCCCTGGATGACCCACCAGTCACCAAGGAGACTGTCCCCTGCTGCTGCAAGCCAGTCTCTCATGCACTGGTTTTGCAGTGCAGCTGTCAGCTTGTGGCAAACCTGGGTACTTTGGCACTTGGACCCCTCTTTTTGTAAAATCAGGTGCAAGGTCCCTGTTGCACCTGGGTTTGGAACAGCTAGTGGTTCACCGTACCATGTGTCGATCTAATGCTGTCTTTTAAAATCATGGCTCTAAGGCCAGCCTGGTGGCGCTGAGGATTGAGGTGCTGGATGCCACACCTCGTGCTATGCATGTAACCCAGCAATCTCAGGTCACCAGGGTGCTGGCACTGTGGGGGAGAGCAGGATCAAGTGTTGGCTCTCCTTTCCTGGGTAAGGGGTGGGGTCATCCACCTGTAGTTCCGCCATCACTGAATGGAGGTTTGGTGCAAGGGCAAGTGGTTAATGGTGAGACTGGAAGGGAGGGGCATCCCGAATGGTGTGCATATGCACTGTGTCGAGGATGCGTGGGTGTAAGGGCCAGGAGAAAACACATAAAAACCCAGAAACTGTATATGGAAAAAAATCATGCCCATGGCACTCTAAAAGACCCCTCCTTCATTCTCAAATGCACAACCTGCTACTACACAAATTTTAATAATTTTCATCCCGTCCAGCAGTGTGGTCCTGACATACAACCCTCATTCTATTGACCACAGAGGCAGAACCATAATAATAAAAATGGTGGTTCTGTGGTATTAGTGGTGGGTGGATACTGGTACTGTCATACTCACAGGAGTAATGGTTTTCAAACTCTTTACTCTCCCAACTCACTGGCCAAAGACTATGCCTCTTGACCAAGCACTCTAACTGGTGGATGGTGGCTAACATCTTGTGGTCACCCATGACATCAAGGACTTCACTGCTTCCCACCATAGGATGCACTCAACTTAAGCATCAGAGTACACATCAACCCCACCACGTGGATCAGGATATGATGCTTACGCACTGCACCCCACACTCCACTGGCCAAGGACAGGGAATTCAGATTCAGGATACAAACCCATGTTTCCTTTGGGGTTGTGCAGTGAAGCACATATAATCCTCCCTCAGGATCAGAACTTTATGTCTCTGCATTGTTACTTATAACAGTTTGACCTAGAACAAGACATCTGGGTTACAAGCTTATGTTTCCCTTGGGGTGGTGCAGGGGAGGACACATCACACTTCCCCGCTGGATCAGGATATGATGCCTGTTTTGTGCCCACACTGTGCTGGCCCAGGACGGGGAGTCCACTCAGGCTACAAACCTGTGCATTGGCGCATGCATCATCCTCTCTCACTGGGATCAGGATATAATGCCTGTGCATTGTGCCATACTGTGCTGGCCTAGGACAGGGGAGTCCGCTCAGGTTGCAAACCTATACACTGGAGCGTGCATCATCCTCTCCATGGGATCAGGACAGGATGCCTCTGCACTGTGTCCATGCCCCACTGGCCCACCCAGGAAAGGAGAGCCCAGCTCAGTATCCTAGCCTGCGTTTCACTTAGAATGGTTCAGTGCCACTAACTGGTGTCTCCTGGACAGACAAGAGCCTTCCTGTTGTGGGCAACACCTTGCAGCTACCTCTTATATCTGGCTTGGTGCAAACTAAAGAAATAAATCCTGGTGCAGCCTTACTTTCTGTATCTGTGCCCAGTAGTGTAGTCCTGAATGATTTTTGCTCACACAGTGCTGATTGCTTTGCTCATCTGGCTCCCTCCAAGCTGGCTATGTGGGACCAGGGAGCATAAATCTAAGCTGCTGCTGGTTTCTTTTAAAATCATCTCAACCACATGCCTGCATTCTGCCAGACATGCAGTGAAAGTAAATCATTTGCTTTCCCAGCCCCTATGAAGTGGCCAAATGGAGCTGAGCAGTGTGACAGTAAAGTATGCCTCTTTTTTCTTTAATTCTCGGTGGCTGGAGTTGCACTGATATCCTAACGTAATTGGTCTCCCGGCCACCGCAGAGTGCACAAAGTGGTCTGGGAAGCACGAAAAACAAATTGCATTTTTTTATATTTATCTGCGACCATAGCCACACTGATAATGTTACTTGTTTGCTGCCCTGGCCCCTATAAAGTATTCAAATGGGGATGTGGAGCATGAAAACAAACTATGAATTTTTATTCTGCCAGCATGTTCAATTTCTACTTTTGGAGCTGCAGTGATAGTCCAGTCTGTGAAGCTGTCGGGTACAGAGCCTGAACCAGTAAGTCCTGGTGCTATGCCTTCTGTTTGAACCATTCAATCCTCATGTCTCTCTGCCACTAGGACCATGCAATAGTGGTGGGGAGCAAAGCTAACAAGATAGGACCACTATTGCAGTTAAAGCAGAAGGCGGGGAGCGGTAATTATTTTAATTGGTTTTAATCAGTTGGACCACTGGACTACCAGGTAAAAATGTCTGGAGGACATAGTAATACCAGTAGAAGTGGGTACATGGCAGCGGTTGAGCCACAAGGAACTGACACCATTTTGGTGTACTTGTGAGGAAGGCTGAATGGGGTCATTGTGAGGGGTGATTTAAACAATATACCATGACAGGGTGTGGATATATGGAAGGATTTACCAGGCCTTGTGTGGTTTGGTCACAAGGCCACAGAACGAATGAGTACACCACAACTGAAGTGGGAAATCCTGCCATAGACTCACACCCTGGAGTGGTATATTGTGATTATACAATGTCCCCCTTCAGTTTTAAAAAATAAAAAGAGAAAAGTGCATTTTGTTTGTCATTTTACACCATTTTTTTTTTATTTATTGTTGCGTTGGAAAAAAAAAATAGTTCCCCATTGATAACCAGAATACAGTAGATTGAGAAGCAACATCAACTCAGCCCTATCTTGTAAATGATAGCTAGCACGGAATCTGGAAATTTTAGTTTGTTTTACTTCAGTAAGGGGCTGTAATGGGCAAAAGTGTGAAGAGCGTTGAGAATTATTATTTTTCTCTATGATGATGCAAGACTTTGGGCTGCAATGTGCAGTGAGGAGCGAAGTTTAGCACATGGGCTTCGTCGGAATGGATGGCTGCTGCACCCAACAGCCTGCTTCCGGGTGCCGTCGCTGCTGAAGCGATTTTTTTATGATTTTGACTAAATTTCATTTATTTTATTTTTTTTTAAATGGGGACATTAAGAGACATTTATTTAGTGTGTAACAGCGTTCAGTGAGTTTTCCAGCTGTGATGATTTGGGGGGACATCGGAAAGAAGCAAAGGCAACGGTGAAACAGAAATGTGAAAAAAAAAGTGAGCTGTGAGCAAGTGGTTACCAGGAAACTAGCTAGGAAAAAAAAACTCCGGGGGGGGGGGGTAACAGATTTGGTTCCAATATGAGTTTTGGTTTCATCTGGTTGATCACCGCTGTTTAGTGGAGACGCAATGTGGCGAGACGGCTTGCCTTCCGTTGCTGCCTTTGCCAGTCTTGCTGGTGATGATCAGAGTGATTTTAGGGTAGTTCTTTATGTGGCAGACTGGTGGCTGGCACCTTTTTGCTTTGGTACATTGCAGGATTTACTACACTGGAAAGGTGCCAGCGAGCCAATCAGAATGCAGCATTTACTCTGTATTGATTTGGCCATTGTATAAGGTCAGATTTAGTGGGCAATGGTCTGAAAGACTATTGCCCAGTCTGATGAACTACTGACCAGTTTTAGTTTGAAACTAGTCAACAGTACAAAAACCTTTGCTGTCATGTGACTGACTGAGTACTAATCAGAGACCAGGATTTTTTTTTTTATTTTAAAAACCATTTTTTGAAATGTGGTCTTCTTTCAGGCAACTTAGCTGATATGTAAAACAGTTTCATCTACGTACAAGTCCATTGTGTATATGTAATCACCTAACAAATATTTTACCGCCACCACCCCCCAACCAACCCTAAATCTTTCTTGTTTTTGCAGGCTTTGCCTGTAAAAACCTTAGAAGATGTCTGTGACTCGGGTTCAGAAGCGAAACAAGGCTGTCAGAGGTCGGCTGGGGTGGGGGGAGCAGCAAGGAGCGAGATCAAGAGGCCACAAGGCAGCTCTCTCCTCCTGGGAGGGACTTGGGCCTCCCCGGCCACTGGACGCCACCTGGTGAACGTATGGTGGTGCCGATCAGAAGGAGCTCTGGCACTAGCCATGGGGAGGGGCAGAAGGGGCTGAGGTGGCATCACGGGGCATGCATGCACCTCCATATGTGCACAACACCCATGTGCTGCGGTCCCGGGAATAGGGGAGGAAAAGGGGAAAAAATGATAAATTACTAATTTAAAAAACCTTAGAAGATAATATTACTGATAAAAATAATACTGTTTGAAAGGTCTTGTACTTTTGTTAATTATTATGCCCCATCGGTCAGAGTGCTGATTTCTGCACTGCGGACAGACACATTTCATGCAACCAGGCACATGCAAACATCTGAAAACATTACTGGATCTGTTTACATGAGCCAGTTACCAGATTCAAATAGGAAAAATCCAGGTATTTGAATCAGGTTTCTAAAAGTTTACATAACCTGATAAACATTTTCCCCATTACCATGGATCTGAATAATCTGATTCAGTTATCAGATAATTCAATAATCCAGTTCAAATCAGATATCTACCTGCATGTAAACATGGTGAATGTCCTGCTTGTGACATTACAGTCATTTCCGCAACAATGAACTGTGATAACCCTAACAGGGAATTGTGTCCTCAGGTGGTGGGTAAACAGACAGCTAAACCAGATAATCTCTAAATATTCTACAAGAGGCGCTACATGCTAATAGTTCTAAAATTTTGAAGTTCCAAGTTCAGTTGGCATAGTCCACTTCCACTCTCAGTGGTTTCTTTCATTTTCTGCAAAGTAAAATATTGTGATTTTAAATTCAAGTTAGTTTTTTTTTTTTTTAAACACGGAACTTTTCAACATGATTTATAACGTTTCATGTACAGTTACTGTGTCTCTTATGGTTGTAAGAGTTTCTTTTCAAGATCTTGTGTGCCAGAATTCCTCAGCTTTGCAGTTCTCTCACCCAAAAGAACTAGAGAATGTACTCTAAACCATAGACACAGTGACTTTACTTATTAACACGTAACTAAAATATGCCAGAAAGGTTCCACAGCTAGAAAAAGAAGGAGTGTCAGATTTGACTCCAAGTTAACTTGTAGTGCAGCTCTAAAAACCAGTCAGGCTACATTTCTGGTGATTGTATCAGTTTTCAGCACTTTCTCAACATTTTATTGTTTTCCTAGTTCAGACAGACATGATGTTTCTGCACTATGTACAGAAGCATTCTATATTTATATATTCTACCAGGATAGGAAGAGCTCTTCTGACACACACACACACACACACACAGGCGTGTGGACTTTTAATTAAAAACATTCTGAAAAAGAAAAAAATAGTAATTTTCTTTACATGAACAACATTAGACAAATAAATCATTTACACTTTTTGGGAAGCTTCTTGCCGCTTTTAATTTGTTTTCTATATCCTTCAACCACCTCCTTTCATCAAAGGGCCAACACCCACCTGCTGGTGTGGACCTCATGATCCACTAAGAGAAAGGTTTCAAGATTCCAGATCTGCTTGCAGGGAGCCTCACCGACTTCCAGAGCATGAGCTAACAGACATGCCACTGTTTCTGTGCCCACTACTCTCACTTCCTACTGATCTAGTCAGGGACAAGGCAAAGGGCTACTCCCTGGACCGGAGGTCACCTTTAACATTATCTGCCAATTAACATAAGGAGATGGACCTTTCAGATGCATGCTATCCACCATAGTTGGCAATACCCTCAAAGCCTTTTTTATTATTTTTAGGTGACACAGAGGCAGACTGAGAAGGAATGCATTTTTTAAAAATGTTTAACCTTTTTAATGAGATTTTAGAGCAAAAAATATGACAAGACTTACAATTTACAAAGCTGGGTTGTGGATCTAGACATTTCAAACAAAGCTTAGGGCAGCCTGCCCTTGCCAGGAGCTGGGTTCCTAGGGTTGTCGGAGGTAGATCTTCGCCACCTCCAGCTAGTGCAGAATGCGGTGGCAAGGTTGTTGACCGGCCTATCAAGGTCATGTCATATTACTCCTGTGCTCCGCAGTCTGCACTGGCTGCCAGTTAGGTGGCAGATCGTCGTGAAGGAAGCACCCAAAGAGAGTGGCAAAAAGGCCAAAGCTGAGGAGGACTGTGCTGCGGCCTGGGCCGCGGACTCCTCGAAAGTGGCAAGTTGCTCGGTGGACCCTGCAGCTGTGGAGACCACCACACGGGCCTCCTTTGAATGAACTGGGAGATTCCTGTCGTCCAGATGATCAAGGAGTAGGCGGGCGTGGCGATCTTCCAGAGTTGCCGGTAGAAAAGAATGGCAATGGATGCAGGCCTAAACATCGTGCTTGTGGCCCAGGCAGTAGACGCATGAGGTGTGCGGATCTGATCGCGACATAAGTGGCCTGCAACCGCATTTCCAGAACCCCAGAGCAGACTTCACGTCATCCATAGTGGTGGCGAAGAAATTAAAGACAATTTACATTTTTAACAGCAAAAAGTTGTAAAGGGCCTCAGTATACAAAAGAGCGATAAGGAGGGAACCTGCTTCTTCCAGTGGAAAGGAAGAGCTGGCTTCATGAGGCAATGCTAAGGGAGTAATCATCCAGATAAGTGGGAGAAGCCAGCTTGAAGACTGCCCAGCAGATCTTTAAGGGGAAAGGACACTGCCGAGAAGTGTGGGTTGAACATCATATCCACGTCCCTAGAACAATTTGTATAATTTTTTGTTGGTCCACAAGGTCTGTCTAATATGCCAATATGACAGAACCTTAAATAATAAAAAAACGATTCCCCAAAACACTGCAGTACAAGAGCCAAATAGTAAAAACAGTTCCTGTACTGAGAAAAACTGTGCCAAAGGTCAAAACATGGCTGCTGTAACAGGAATGGAGGAGAGGCAGTCTGTGGATGTGGTTTACTTGGATTTCTCGAAGGCATTTGATAAGGTGCCTCATGGAGAACTCATAGTGCATTAATCATGCATGGCCTAGATGGTAAAATAACTAGATGGTTGGAAGCACTGTTGGATTCTAGGAAACAATCGTTAGTGTCAATGGTACACATTCCGCATGGGAGGATGTGACTAGTGGGGTACCCCAGGGCTCTGTATTGGGGCCCTGTCTAACATATACAGTATATTGCATCAACGTGTGTTAATAATGGAGTTTGGGCATCTAAATTTGCTGACGACACCAGGGTAGGGTACACAGTGAACAACCAAGCAGAAGCTATTCGACTTCAGAAAGCTCTGAATGAACTAGAAATCTGGGCTCTAGATAAAAAATTAACCTACAATGCTGACAAATGCTGTGTTATGCATTTTGGGAGACACAATAAACACTGGGCATATACACTTGGTGAGCAGATACTGAGTACAGTAGAGCCACAGAGTGACTTGGGCATTATGATCACAAATGATTTAACATTTAAAACACGTTGTAATTTGGTCATCAAGAAGTCTAGCGGTATATTGCATTGTATTACTAAACATATAACATGTAAAAATAGAGAAGTACTGTTAACATTGTACACGTCTTTGGTTAGGCCACACTTGGACTACTGTGCACAGTTTTGGTCACCAGGTGGAAGGGCAGAGATAGCAGCATTAGAGAGAGTCCAGCGGAGGGCAACCCGTAACATACTGGAAGCTAAGGGGCATGATTACCAAACAAGGCTAAAAATGTTGGACTTGTGCTCCTAGGCATTCAGGCGATTACGGCGAGGGGGGGACAAGTGTATGATTTATAAATCACTCACTGACTCAGGTCTGTGGGAACTTCTGGGTTTGAAATTTAGGGATTCACCATACGCTACTAGAGCCCATCCTCTACAATTGATAGTGGACTGTCCTAGAACTAATAAAGGGAAATCCTGACTCACCTCAAGGGTGACTAATAACTGGAATAAGTTATATTTGAAGACTGTAACCAGTGCTAACATGAACATCTTTATGAATACGAACATACAAAATTTGCCAGCAGATAAAGGCCTAGAGGTCTATCAAGTCTGCTCGAATGTGCAGCTAGCATCCCTTATTCTGCAGCTGTCCCTCCCTTCCACCCTTCCCCTTCATTAACCCTCCCCCTTGTCCTGTCCCATCCCCTTTTGAAGCAGTCCACTGTTCTACTGGATACCACTTCTGCAGGTAACGCATTCCACCCAGCCACCACCCTCTCTGTAAAAAAGTGTCTCCTCATCTCCCTCCTGAACCTTCCTCCCGCCAGTCTCATATCATGGCCCCTGGTGGCCCTCCCCTTCCTTACTTTGAACAGCCCTCTATACCAGTCTTGTTTATTCCTTTCATGTATTTAAAGGTTTCAATCATGTCACCCTGTCCCTCCTCTTCTCCAGTGAGTACATGTTCAACTCCTTCAGCCTCCTCTTGTATGATAAGTCCCCCAGCCCCTTGATCATCTTTGTCGCCCTGCGCTGCACCCCCTCCAATAACTTAATGTCCCTCTTCAGATACAGGCACCAGTACTGCACGCAGTACTCCAGGTGTGGTCTAACTAATGACCTATACAGTGGCAGAATCACCTCCTCCCTCCTCGAGGATATACCCCTTGCAATACAACCCAGCATTTTGTTGGCCTTTGCAGCAGCCTTCCTACATTGTGCTGAGTTGTTCATTGACCTTGTAATGAGCACACCCAGATCCTTCTCCTCCTCTGTCTGGGCTAGCTGCACTCCCCCCAGCTGGTAACTCCTCCTCGAGTTCTTCATCCCAAAATGCAGCACCGTGCACTTCTTGGCATTAAACCCCAGTTGCCAGGTGTCTGACCAGGTTTCAAACTTTGCCAGATCATCCTGCAACCCCTGCCATCCCCCTAGGTCATCCACCACCGCGCCTACCTTGGTATCATCAGCAAACAGACTGATCTTGCTCTTGATGTCCCATGATATGCCTGCAATGAATATCCCAAACAACACTGGTCCCAACACCGAGCCCCGTGGAACACCACTCATCACTGCCCTTGGATGTAAGAGCTCCCCACCCACCACCACCCTCTGTTGCCTTCCCTGAAGCCAGTTTCCTACCCATCTTACCAGCTTTGCACCCGCCCCGTGCCTACTAACTTCCTTCCCAGCCTTCCATGCAGCACCGAGTCGAATGCCTTACTGAAGTCCAGATACAGGACATCCACTGCATGGCCCCTGTCCAGTTGCCTAGTTACCCAGTCATAGAACACCACCAGGTTGGTTTGGCAGGATCTGCCACATATGAAGCCATGCTGTCTGCTGTCCTGTAGTCCTTTGGCCTCTAGGAGGGCCACCAGCCTCGCCTTCAGGATAGTCTCCATTAGCTTACCCACAATGGATGTGAGGCTCACTGGTCTGTAGTTTCCCGGTTCATCCTTGGGGCCACTCTTGTGGAGGGGCACCACATGAGCCATCCTCCAGTCCTGAGGTACACACCCAATGTAGTGAGGCATTAAATAGGCTCCGCCAAGGTCCTGCAAGGACCTCTGCCAGCTCCTTCAGTACCCTGGAGTGGATGCCATCTGGGCCTGGAGCCTTGTCCACCCTCAGTGCCCTCAAACCCTCCCAACTCTGCCCCCATGATTTCCCCATCTGTACCCCTTCCCCTGTTTCTGCCATTTCTCCCACCTTGGGTGTCACCCCCTCTTCTCTTTAGTAAATACTGAGCAGAAGTACTCATTTAGTGCTTCTGCCTTATCGCATCTCTGCTTCCACCCAACCCCCTCCATCCTAATCCTTACTATGTGGTCCTTACAGCTCTTTTTTCTCCCTGATGTACTTAAAGAAGTCCTTCTCCCCTTCTTAATGCCTTGTGCCAGCCTGAGTTCCGTAGATGCTTTGGCTCCCCTTACCGCTCTTGTCACCTCCTTCGATTCTGTCAAGTACTCCTCCCTGTCCTCCCCCACTCCCTATTTTCCTTGTATTTCCTAAAGGCAGCTCTTTTCCTTCTTACCTTTTCCATGACCTCCTTGCTCAACCAGCTCAGTTTCTTAGCCCTAGCCTTCTTGCTCTGGGCTTTGCAGCAGGTTTTGGTTGCCTCCACTATACCCAGCTTTATGAGCTCCCACCTCTGGTTAGTGTCCATACCAGATTGAATTCTGCCAGGTACCCTTTTACCACTTCCCCCATCCTCCCAAAGTCAGCCCTCCTGAAGTCCAGCACTCTTGTGCCAGATTCCACCCTCCCTTGCCCATATCCAATGTGAGCCATACTGAGTGGTGGTCACTCCCTGACAGCGGTTTCTCCACTGTAAGTTCTCTCACAAAGTCCCCATTTGCCAGCACAAGGTCAAGGGTATTCCCTAACCTGGTTGGTTCACTGACCATCTGCAGCAGGAAGCTATCCTGGAAGGCATCCAATAGTACCTGCTGAGTCGGACAGTTACCTTATTAAGCATAGGATTTTGGGATACTTATGAATTGGCGATCAAAAGGACTACTGTCTATATAGCTCTGTATTACCTATGAACGGATTAATTAAGGTGAAACGGCACAGACAGAAACGGAAAATGAAAGCACTCTGTTCTCTGTAATACTAAATTAATAGTATAAAATTAATAAGCCACTGCTATTTTCAAGAAAAAAAAACTGGTTTAGTAGCCAAGTTAAATCAAAAATAAAATGACAGCCAGCTAGGATATTCTCCAGTTCCTGGGAATCAGTTGGGAACGGAAAAACCACAAGTCACTGTAAAACGTAGCTAAACGCTTGGTAACCAAAAAAAACTAAAAAACACCTTATTAAAAAAAACCTACAAAAATAAGAAACCTGACTGGAGAACCAGTCGATACTGTAGTTCACTATAGGGCAACTGCTCTCTTCAGGTGAAGAAACAGATCTGAGCAACGGCCAGAGTGGAGCACAGACACAGTTTGAACCTACATTCCAAATTCTAAAATTTGCATATGTTCTGTCTCCAGGGTGTCGCTCTCAGCCGAGATGACTTCATAAATTGTAAACATTCAAGTGAGGGATTCCTGGAGCTAGAATCTCCACTTTTACAAAGCCACATGCAACCAGCTCAGTGACACCAATCAGCTTGATAAAGCTGCCTGCACCTAACTCACTGACTCCAGTCAGCATTTTTACAAAGCCATGTGCATACAGCTCAAGGATCATAGGCAGCCCTTTTACAAACATATGTATCCAGTTTACGGACACCAGTCAGCACTTTTACAAATCCACGTGCAACCAGATCACAGACAACAGTCAGCACTGTTACAAACAAATGTATCCAGCTAAAGGACACCAGTCAGCACTTTCATAAACCCATCGGCAACCAGTCCACTGACCGCACTAGGCATTTTTTACATGCACATGCATCCAGTTCACGGACACCGGTCAGCACGTATACAAATCCATGTGCAAGCAGCTCAGAGACACCAGGCAGTCCTTTTAAAGAAATCTGTGTGCAACCAGCTCACAGACAACAGTTGGCACTGTTACAAATACATCTACACAGCTCATGAACCAGTTAGCACTTTTGTAAACCCATGTGCAACTAGTTCAGACAGCACTCTGCATTTTTACAAACGCACACATATCTAGCTAACTGACACCAGTCAGCACTTTTACAAATCCATGTGCAAGCAGCTCAGAGACACCAGTCAAACCTTTAATAAATCTATGTGCAACTAGCTCAGACAACAGGAAGCACTTTTACCAAGCAACAGGTAACCAGTTTACCGACACCAATCGGCACTTTTAAAAATCCTCATGAAACCAGTTCAGTGACACCAATCAGCACTTTTACAAAGCCACAAATAGCCAGCTCAGTGACACAGATCAGCACTTTTACAAAGCCCTATGCTCCAAGCTCACCAATAACTGATAGCACTTATACAAAAAAAAAATATATATATATATAACCAGTTCACTGACACTGGTTAGCACTTTTACAAAGCAACATGTATGCAGCTCACAGAGAACAGGCAGCACTATTAACACATGGCCCCAGCTCACAGGCAACAGTTGCCACTTCTACAAACCCATGTGCAACCAGCTCACAAAAAAAAGTAGACATTTTTACAAATGCATGTATTCAGCTCACAAACAGGCAGCACTTTAACAAACCTATGTGCAGCTAGCTCACCGTTAGCAGCATCTCTACAAATCCACGTGCAACCAGCTCAGTCGGCAGTTTTACAGAGCTATATGCAATCAGCTCACAGAAAACAGTCAGAACTTTCAAAAGGACAATTTTCACCATCTATAGCAAAACAATTTGTGACAAAGACTTCAAATGGAGGGAAATCTCTGGCTGTACTTACGGGAACAGTGCATCAAGGACCCGCTGACCTGTTAATAGCGGGTGGTTAGCTGGCAGTTTTTCAGTAACTGGGCGAACTTGACGGACAGGCCAGATCTGTACCATGGTGAACTTTTCCTTCACTCCTTCAAACTCCAGCTCCAGCACCACGTCCTAAAAGTGAAAGACATGAAAGTAAAATACCAGGGACCAGAAACTGGACTTAGTAACACAGCTTGGGTCAAGTGTATGGACTAGGGTGGGCGACAAAAGCACTGAAGACCAGACTCAGGACTACAGCCTACATCATGTGTGTGGGCAGGCACTCAGGACCAGGGACCAGCAACCGGACTCAGCAGTACAGTCTGTCATACAAGTCGGTTGGGTTGGGAAGGGATACATCAAGAAGCAAAGAATTACTCACTGTAGGAATGTTGTTTCTTCCAAGGGATCACTCACTACATTTCCCAAAAGCATCCGGTCAACTGAACTGAGTGCCCTGGAGAACGGAACTTTATGCTAATCATAAAATGTTTATCATGGAATTAGAATGAAGTTCAAACCCCAGAGTGCTAGTCACATCTCACCTAGCAACCGTCAGATTTACTTCTAGAGCTACAGATGTGACCAATGAATCTAGCTAAATGGCCACCAAAAATATTTCAAAAATTTACATAAATGTTGAAAAAGATCAAAAGAATCAAGACAGACAAATATTTTTATTTTGTAATTTATCCCCACTCGAACCCTGGCACTGTACCTGGCCGAACCATCAGCGTGAGCTGGGAGGGACCCCCACACTGCGTGGCCACCCCAGGCGAGGACAGAGTGAGTGGGTAGCCAGTCCCCACAAGCCACCCCTCCCGGTTCCATAACTTAGTCCTCTTCGGGGTCCTCACTCCTGAGCCACTCCAGCCGGTGGCGATGGCCTACCTAGCCCTCTAGTCGGTGTTGTGCCGGGTCAGGACATTTTCAGGTGTACACCCCCCACCAGAGACTTGGCATGCACTGACACGCCAAAGCTAATGCCGGCGTCTGACATGCTCCACCCTCTGTATGGCTTGGGCATGCCGAACCTCCAGCTGACACCAGAGGTCCGATATGCACCAAGCTAAGGTTCCTCCCTCCCCCGAAGGAGATGAGCCATCCATGGAATGCTCAGCCTCCCCCCCCCCCAGCCGGCCCTCCAGCAACCTGAATCCATTCCCAAACCTAGATTGCTGGCGTAGCGAGTGGTAGCGCTACCACTGCGCCGGTGGGCCGGCCAGACAAATAAAATTTAGTAGATGATCACTTTTTAATGACTGTGAAGGAGTCTAACAAAAAAATGTTCAAAGCAAATTAACAAATAATTCTTATATGAACCTTTTTCAGGTTGTGAAATGGGAAGCAGAGATTAGGGATTGTAAAACACCGTGCGAGATCCCATGGAAGAAAATGAAAATTACGTACCTGCCGTAATTCCTGATCTTTCTGTGTATCTTCATCATTCATCACCTTTGGGTAATGTGGCCAGAGGTCATGACCCCGCGTGAGCTTTTTTTTTTTGGATGGGCAGAGTCGACGAATATTGGCGCCACCGAGGGCTGACGACCGCGGGCGCCATGGCTGGCCGTTATGTCGTTGAACCCTGCCCTCCCAACAGTTCTGAGTCGCAGAGGTAAGAAAGGTTGGGAGGAGGGACAAGGGAGTCCAAGGGACAGATAAAGAAAAAGATATACAAACTAAAAGGAGAAATAAATGACTAAGAGGACAGAAAGAGAGTTGAAAATCTAAGGGATTGGGAAGGGGCCCCAACCTCGAAGTAGAAGCGGAGGGAAGGAGGGAAGAATTAGAAGTAAGGATGTGGGGCGGGGGGGGAACACACCCTGAAGCCTTGACCTGTCTCCAGATTGCGAAGGAGTAGCTAGAAGGCTACACTGCCAGAATTCAAGGCACAGAGTCACTAGCAATAAACTCCAACATAAGCAGAAGTGGCTATTCTGGAAGAAAAGACAGGATACAGGGCTGTAACCACTCCCCCCACCCCCCGAAACCAAATTTGGTGTTAAGAAACAAGTTTCTTAAATTAATTTGAGGGTTGAGTCCCTAAGGACAAGAACGAGGGAGAATAGCAGAAAGGGACAGAGAGAGAAAAGGAGAGAGGGCAACCACCAACCCCCACCTCAAAGGGGTGGAGCCACGGCACTGGGGAAAGCAGTGCCCTCTTCCCTGATCACTCTTCCGCCTGACAGGATGTAAGAAATCCCCCTGTGTGCCCAAGGTCACCCCACTCCTGACCAGCGGAAAGGGGGGGGGAGAGGGCACACAGAGGGAGGAGCACCCAGAGACTGAGGCCCCAGGGGGATGGAGGGTGGGATTGTGATGAATGGTGAAGATACACAAAAAGATCAGGAATTACGGTAGGTGCATAATTTTCAAATCTTATCTGTGTCAATCTTCACCATTCATCACCTTTGGGCGAGTACCAAGCCCCCCTGAAGGGGGCCCTGGACACTAAAGGACTAAGTCCCTTAGCTCTCAGTGGGTGGCACACTGGGAGAGAGAGAACCTTCACGGATCTGGAGAGTCCCGAGACTGGGGAGAGTAAGAGGGGACCCCCCAGAGGGGGCAGGAGGTTGTCCTGACAGACGCCGCCTCACCCTATGGGAGAAGAGATGCGTTCTCTGGTATGCGGAGGAAATCACCCTATGCCGGGCCAAGGGTGACAACCGGAACAGACGCAGCCATGCCGTCCACCTAGTGCAGATCGCTGTGCCTATGACGCTGGCAGCTACCTCGTTGGCGTCATAAGATGCCCTCGCTTGGTGATTTGCTGGCTCCAGGCCACATGCAGAGTGTGCAATGGCTTGTCTGGTTACCTCAGTATCAAGCATAGAGGCTAGGAGTTGACCTAGCCTGAACCACAGGAACCTATCATAGGTAGTGTAGTGGGCCTGATGTGCAGATATTGAAAGAAGTAATCGTGCCGAGTAGAAAGTCCTCCTCCCCCAGTAGTCAAAATCCATGAAATCTGCATCTGGGGGCCAGTCATGGTGGAGGGCGCGAAGCCCATCGGGAGTGTCCAGCTGCGTCAGTCCTGACTGAGGATGAGGCAAACTACCTGGAGACTCCGGGGGGGTAGGGGGTACAATACCTCTGGTGCAGATCCCTAGGGGCTGGGACTCCAGAAAAGGGTCTTTGCCAGAAATGCAACAACACCTCCCAGAAGGGAGCAGGCCAGGGGGGAACCATAAGGGTGTCCACACTGAAATCGCCTAGGAGGGAGCGCGTCGAATGTGCCAGATTGTGCTGAGTGGGTGGGGTGATATGCAGGTCCTCCAACATCCTCACGAGGAAACGCTGATACTCTGAGATCAGCAGCAGGGGACATGTGGACAGAGGGCTCCTCTCCTCCCTAAGAGGAGGATGAGGAAGCGGAGGACCTCATAGATTCAGTGGCTGGTTGCTCGGGGGAGGTTGGAACACCTGCCTGTCCATAGCCCTGGCATATGAATGGAAATGAGCAGCCACAGCCCTGAATTGCTCCCAGGACAGAGGTCCGCTAGGGCCAAGAATGCCTGGGAGAGCAGGAGAAGGTGACAGAGGAGTGGGGGCAGAGCTGACAACAGGAATCGACAGTCCTCTGTCTGGGCAAAAGAGCACACCAGGAGCCCCAAAGGAAGAGGGAGCTCCAGAAAACTCAACAGCCAACAGCTGATCAACCATACTGGAACTGCCTAGGCTGCGCCCTGAAGATTCCCCCCGTGAGGTGACCGGGGCCGTGAAACTTCAAAAGGACGGTCCCCTACCTCCAAAGAACAGGGCCCTCTTGAGGAGACCGAGAAGGAAGGGCGAAGGTCCACACTACGACTCCTTCCTGAACCTGGGTAGGTCCCAGAAAAGGGTCGCCATGTCGAACCCCTACCCCTCGGAGTCCCATAGAGCCCTCCTCCTCGCAAACGCCAGCCTGGGCAGCTGCCAACTCTGGTCAGTCCCCGAAGGGACTACCCAGAGAGTAGCAACCTCCCCTCCTATAGGTGTTCTGATCGGTCCTAAAGTTGAGCGATCCATGCACACCACCTGAGGGGGGTACCACCACTGAGGGGTCGGAAAACCCTCCAAGGCCAGGCTGCAGAGCAATAGTGGCCTGCACCACATCCTGCTGGTCAGCACCCCTGACCCTGGACTTGGGGGCAACTGTCCGCTCCTCAGACGGGGCTGATTCCGGTCAGTTGAGGAAACTACCAGGGTGTCCAAGTGAGCAGCCAACTGCAAAGAGTCAGACAGCTTGTCAGACTCAGAGTCCAACTCCGCCTCCGAAGAGGTTGAGTCCGAAGTCCGATGCCAGAGAGTATGCAGATGCCCGCTGCCATCCCGACCGAAGGGGGTACCAGTCCGGGTGACTGCACCAGAGTCGGCGCCGAAGCCCCAACCGCACCGCATACGGTGCACAAAGAAGACTGCGGAGGCCGAAGATGGCACCGACAGATGGCGTCGAGGACGGTGCCGACTAAGGCTTCCCAGCCTGAGGAGACAACACTGGGAGGAGCCTTCACCCCCGAAAGGGCGATTACCAATGCGGTGCCTCCCGCCCCCCCGGGGGATGGACTGGGCCTCCTGCACCGTAGAATGGGCTTCTGCAATGGCGAGGCTACTAGGAGCAGAAGCCCCCTCCTCCACGGTCTGAACTGAACCGAGAGGGGACCTGGAGGAAAGACCTAGAGACCGCAGCTTGGCCAGAGTGCGCCCATGCCCCGAGAGTCGGCGGAGCTTGTCCAATTTTCCACACGCGTTGCTCGATGACACGACGGTCCATGGAGAAGCAGGCGTTGCATGAATCCATGTCATGAAGAGGGCCAAGACACGTGAGGCAACAGTCATGTTGGTCGGTGATGGAGTACTACGAGGCCACCCCATCATTAACAATTTCTTGCCACCCGACCGAGACATGACCCACGGTAAAACAAGCTAAACAAAAAACTCAAAGTCGCTAACAAATAAAGAAAAGGAACAGTCTTAGCAGTGGTGTCAAGTGGTGGCGAGAAAGGAACCGTCAGGATGCAAAGACGGCGTCGAAGAGATTTCGGCAAAGGGTTTTTGGCGTCCATGGCTTTGTGCGGCAGCTTCCCACGAGGTGCGACCTTTATGGCGGAAGATGAAGAACAGGCGGGAGGGCAGGATCGACGACACTTAACGGTCAACCTGCGAGCGCCACGTAGTGCGTCGGCCTCAAGGGCAGTGCCGATGGTGCATTGACTTTGCCCATCGGAAAAAAAAAAGCTCCCACAGGGTCGTGACCTCCCGCCACATTACCCAAAGGAGATGAATGGTGAAAATTGACACAGATAAGATCTTTACAATGGTGAGTAATTTTTTTTTCTTCCAACTCCAGAAATCCCTCCTTCATGTTGCATAAAAGCAGACTTCATAGCAGTACCCTAGGAGGCTGAGTACAGAAACTCTTTTAGAAAATGGTTCTACAAGACAGCAGTGCCAAATATGGCATCACTTCTAGACTGGATGTCTAGATAATAATGTTTTGTGAAGGTGTGTACTGTTTTCCAGGTAGCTGCTTTACATATTTCTTGAAGGGGATACCCCTTGTTGCTGCCACAAAGGCTGAGGTGCCCCTCATGGAGTAAGCCTGAAGGCCTTTGGGTGGTATCTTACTGCCTTCTCATAGCAAAACTATATAAATGAGACTATCCATCTACAGATAGTCCTCTTACTTGCAGGTCTACCTTTCCCTATCTCTTCATAAGTGATAAAGAGTGGAGTGTCATTGGATCCAACATCTTTTGTGTGGTCCAGGTAGCAGCCCAAGGCCCTTTCTGTATCCAGACAGTGCAGCTGTTGCTCACCTACACTGGAATGTCCAGGAAAAAAGGACAGGGAGAGTGACTGGTTCAAGTGAAACTCTGACAAATCTTTTGGCAGGAACCTTCTATTAGTCCTGAGGACTAGCTAGTCCCTGTGGGAGATTATGTAGTTTGGATCTGTACAAAGGGCTTGTAATTCATTCACACTTCTAATAGAAGTCATGGCAACCAGGAAAGCTGTTTTCCAAATGACATACTAGTGGCCACTGGCTCAAATGGAGCTTACATCAGCTGAGAAAAATGTGTTTAAATCCCAGGAAGAACAGGGTCTCTCACTGGGGGATACAAGTGAATAAGGCCCTTAAAAAACTTTCAAAAACAGGTTGAGAGGCCAAAGATTTTGGTTTGACAGCTGAAGTGTAAGCTGAGACTGCTGCTGTATGTACTTTCAGGGATGAAGGCCGTAAGACCCAGAGACTGACAAATGCACCAGATAATCCAGCACTGTAGATAAACCTGCCTGTAAGGGGATCATCTTTTTGGTGGCACACCAAAACAAGAATAGTTTCCATTCTGAGGAATATGTTTTCCTTGTTGAAGGTTTTCTTAACAGTTTAAGTAAGCAACCAATAACCCACAACAGGGTATGGGGTTATGGTGATTTAATGCATGCCTTGGGTGTGTTGTGAGGCATGAGGTTGCAGGCCGAGAGCCCTCACAGTGCCCGAGGCGTGCATTAAATCCCCATACCCTGAAATGGGTTATTGCACTTACAACATGGGTTAATATTGTGTGGAATATAATGCAGAGAAAAGTGTTTTTAAGGCTAAAATCTATAATATTTAGAATGTATCCTTCCATGACGTCCATCCTCTTTAGCCTATTTCTGAATTGCCTCCCCCAGCCAGTCAGTGCCATACCCTCCTCTATGCAGATGATGTGGTTATCGTTTCTAATGGCTCTGGCCCCTCTGCTCTTGAGCAACAGCTACAACGTGACTTCACCAGCGTTGAGTTGTGGTTCAGAAATCATAAATTGATGAACTACAAAAAAAAAAAAAAATATGTTGTTCACCTGCCTTAAGAACAAGCACAACAACTACCCACTATCAATATGTGATAGGGGTGGTGTTCCTCTTGAACGTGTTCATCACTTCAAATATCTCAGAATCACTCTTGACAACTCGCTCTCCTACGCCCTCCAGAGACATCACAGCTAAAGCAATCAACAAACGCTTAGGGCTACTTTATCGCCATAGGCACAGCCTGACCTAGAGCCCTCAGCATAGCGGTCCACAGTTCAGTAGGTCCCCTAGTGGACTACAGACTGCCGATATATGGCTCTGCCACAGATACTGCTCTCCGACATATAAAAACTGCCCTTAACAATGCCTGCAGGCTCACCTTAGAGGCACACCGACTAACCCACACCTGAGAGCTCTACGCAAAGGCTCACTGGCTAATGCTCTTTGGTTGCTTAAAATATCAATCCTGCCTCCTGGCCAAAAAGCTCTGCCTTGGTCAGCTCACGACTGGAGTCCAACAACTCCTAGTCCCCAGCACTAATCCCAGGCCCACCTGAAATTCGGAACTGTAGTCCTTCCTGACTCCAAAATGTCGGACATCTCAAGGACAAAAGTCCTTTGCCTATCGGGCACCGTTGTGGTTCAACTCCTTCCATGAGAACATTATTAGCCTGCCCATTCCGTGGACCCTCAGAAAGAACCTAAAGAACCATTTAATACAGGAATCTCAGTGTGTCTGCCATCGCTAGCACCTAGCAAAGGCATCTCCTACCATCTGCCCTTCTGCCAAACAGATCTCGCTCTCTCTCGGACACCCTGCACTTGGAGCTCAACTCCCCCACCCCCGTCTCTCCAGCACTTCTATGCACTAACCTCTTTGTGTTGCTGACAACTAACAGGCTCCCTGTTGGGCACAGTTATTTAGTTTGTTCCTGTATGTATCCAACTGTGTTTACTTATTCCAGTTTTACTTTTCGCTGTATTTTTTGCATTCCTTTGTTTAAAGACCAAATGTACCTACAGTGCCTTCAGAAAGTATTCGCCCCCCTTGGATTTTGTCACATTTTGTGATGTTGCAAACTCAAATTAAAATACATTTATATGGGATTTTTTTGTCACGTATCTACACAAATTACTCTATAATGTCAAAGTGGAATGAAACTTCTGGAATTTTTGTACATGTAATTTAAAATAAAAACCTGAAATGTCTTGATTTGATAAGTATTCACCCCCTTTGCTATGACACTCCAAATTGAGCTCAGGTGCATCCAATTTCCTTGTGAGAGCACTCCAAAACCTGAATAGAGTCCACCTGTGGTCAGTTCAAATGGTTGACATAATTTCAGAGGAAATACATCTGTCTATATAAGATCCCACTGTTGACAGTGCATGTCAGAGCAGAAACTCTACCATGAAGATCAAGGAGCTGTCCGTAGAACTCTGTGATAGAATTGTGAGGAGGCATAGATCTGGGGAGGGGTATAAAAACATTTCTAGGGTGTTGAAAGTTCCCAGGAGCACAGACAAGTCCATCATTAGGAAATGGAAAGATTACGGAACCACCCAGACTCTTCCTAGAGCAGGCCGTCCTCCCAAACTGAGCAACCGGGCAAGAAGGTCCTGGGTCAGGGAAGTGACCAAGAACCCAATGACCACCCTGACAGAACTACAGAGTTCCATGGCTGAGATGGGACAACCTGTCCAGAGGACAACAATCTCTGCAGCACTTCACAGATGCAGCCTCTATGGGAGAGTGGCTAGGCGGAAGCCACTCCTGAGAAAAACCACCATAATAGCATGCCTGGGTTTGCAAGAAGGCACATGAGTAGACTCAGACCATGTGGCAAAGATTCTCTGGTCTGATGAAACAAAAATTGAACTCTTTGGCCTGAATGCAAAGCGCTATGCCTGGCGCAAACCGAACACAGCTCATCCTGCGTAACACCATCCCTACCATGAAGCATGGTGGTGGCAGCATCATGTTATGGGGATGCTTTTCAGTGGCAGGACTGGGGCACTTGTCAGGATAGAGGAACAATGAATGCAGCCAAATACAGGCACATGCTTGAGAAGAACCTGCATCAGTCTACAATAGACCTTGGACTGGGGCGAAGATTTACGTTCCAACAGGACAACGACCCCAAGCATACAATAAGCAACACTGGAGTGGCTTCAGAACAAGAAGGTGAATGTCCTTGAGTGGCCCAGCCAAGCCAGACTTGAATCCCATTGAGAATCTGTGGAAAGACTTAAAGATTGCGGTTCACCGACGCTCCCCATCCAACTTGACAAGAGCTTGAGCAAATCTGCAAGGAAGAATGGGCGAAAATCCCCAAATCCAGATGTGCAAAGGCGATTCTACAAGTGTTGACTCAGGGGGGGTGAATACTTAAGTAAACAAGATATTTCAGTTTTTAATGTTTCATAAATTTTTGTTACACAATATAAATATTTTTGCCCCTTTAAATTGTTGAGTATGCTGTGTGAATCAAGGGGGGAAAAATCATTTCAATGCATTAAAAATTCTGGTAGTAACACAACAAATGTGACAAAATGCAAGGGGGGTGAATACTTTCTGAAGGCACTGTAAATGTTCTCATTCTAATTCTATTGCCTTGTTTGTCTCGCTCAAATGGTTAATCCGAGATCAGAAATAAATAAAATGACACAAAGTAGTTCAGAGTTTCAAGTGCTTTATACACTGTACATGCAGATGGATGTTGCAGTTCTTTCAACACTGCACATTTATAACATGACTTGGAAAAAAAGGGAGAAACCTAATTGCTCAAATTTTGCAGCAGCTCCGTATGTGAAATGCAGCTGTGGAGCCAAGTGACAGAGAGCCACAGCAGAACTGCTTGAAGAATGTGGTGTGGCTACTTGCTCCATTTCTCTGTCTCTCTCACTGACATGACCCAGTCAATGTCTGGTGATAGCTGTTGCATGTAGCTGCCCCGCAGTCACGGCTTTACAGGTACAAGTTCCGGAGCACATGATCCAACCTCTCTGTCTTGCGAGTTGCAGCTCCGGAGAACAGTGACACAGGACAGCATTGGGAATGGAGCAGGGAAGCACTTCAACAGGATATCGATCCAAGGCACGTGAGAGAGAGAGTCGAAGCACTCCCCCCAACCCACCCCAAGCACTCGGGATCGGCATGATATTACTGGTCTGAAGGGAAGATATACAGGGATATCAAAGAGATTGGCAGACCAAATTAAATGTGCTCTGTCTCTCTCTCTCTCAGTGTGGCACTCAGGATTGTGATGGGATTGATACAAGTGATGATCACAGAGAAAGAGACAGAGAGGAGAAAAAGACATTGTTTGCCGCGCTCCTGTCTTTCCACACTGACTACACCTTTTGATCACAGAGCGAGAAAAGGAATTCTCTTCTGGATGACCAGCTCGCTGGTACTCGTTATGTACAGGCACGGAGTGGAACTCAATAGACAGAGAGACAGACAGAGGAAGAGTGCAGCAAGTTTGAATTAAACACTATGTCTCTCTCTCTGTCTCTCTGTCTCTCTGTCTCTCTGTCTCTCTGTCTCTCTGTCTCTCTGTCTCTCTGTCTCTCTCTCTCTCTGCGGTGCTTGGTGCAGGTCACTTGTGCGCTCGCTCTCACCAACATATCCAACCCGTTGTCACCCTCTGTCCCAGGGAATGCATCCTTACTGCCACTAAGCTGTGTCCCAGAGGATTTCACATTACTGTGATTTACAGAGCAACTCTGCATTTTAGCATGTGTTTTCATAAATAAGATGTTTCAGCTGTTACAATTTACTAGAGGATACATTTTTTCATTTGTAATGTTCCTTTCAAAGGTTTACAGCACATCTAGGCAGTCCATCTAAAGAGTCTGTATAGGAAACATTTGAAAAAATTTGCCTCTACCCTAGTTTCCGAACAGTGCCTTTATTTATGACATCATAGTGCTCACCATGACAACAGATTGATGTCACAAACAGCAACTGTGTGGTTAGCAGAGGAGAGGCAGATACATTTTGAAAGACTCAGTATAGCAAGTACTGTATTATCTGCGTGCAATATTCAGCAGACCAAAGCAAAAAAAAAACTAGAAGTCAATAAAGTTAAAGCATAACTGGTGTAAATCTAGTGTTCATAAGCTTTTCATTATAACAGAGAGTTGCGCTTTAACTTCTGACATCCGGTGCATTCTGCCTCGCTCACTGGGCACTGTACATGGCTGCCGCTTCATTTTTGGCAGCTCTACAGATAACGAAACCCAGCAGCTCATCCCCTCAGTCCACAGAAACGTGCATTAAAAAGGCTGTTTAATGCATGGCTACGCAGGGGCTGTACACCAATCAGATGGCACATCCCAGACAACCCATGTTATAAAAACCTTAAATACTTCCGCTAGATTTAGGTTAGATGATTCTAACTCTTCAAGAACCATGTCCTAAAATACCGTGATCAGAAGTCTGGGAATGTCATCCTGCTGTAAGCATGTGTCAGCAGCATGTTGTATCTCAGTGGCAGGCTCACTGGATTCTTGTTGGACAGGGACAGCAACACAGCAGCATGGAATACAAAGCTTGTCTGGCCCAGTCTGGAGCTATCAGAATCACTGTTAAAGGTTCTCTTCTCAGCTTTGTAAGTACCTTTTGTAGGAACGGGAAAGGCGGTAAGGCACACAAGAATTTCCCTGTCCAATCCAGGATTAATGTATCCTCTTGGACTATGCCCACTGCTGTAGACCTGCAACAAAACTGAGGGAGCTAACATTTCTCCCAGAAGGGAACAGATATAGGTGTGCTCCACCTTCTGAACACTGATGCCAGTGTTAGATGGTTCTGTGTCCTTTCGTGATTCCTCTGGTTGATTCTGCTCATTGAGTCTGCCAGTACATTGCCCTTGCCTGGCAGATGTACTGCAGAAAGATCCACTTCCAGGAGCAAGCCAGGCTCCAGATCCTAATAGGTTCCATGCACAGTTTTGATGATCTAGTTCCCCCGTTTCTTTATGTAGTACATAGCTGTGGCATTGTCTACTCTGATTTGAACACACTAATCTTGAATTTGGTGGGGAAAAGCCTGCCTACACAGGAACCACTGCCTGAGTTCTAGCAAGTTTATTTGTTCCATTGTCTCTTGTGGCGTCCAGATGCCACTCACTGTTAGATCTCCTAGGTAGGCATCCCATCCTGGGAAGAATCTGGTATCACACTCGTGGGGGAATGCCCTGTATGAGGTTGCTTTCCCCCACTCCAGTGTCTGTAGAAATGTTTTTGTTACTGGCACTAGCTTTGACAGGGAATCCCATCTTTGAGACCAGTGGTCTCTTAGGTGGCACTGGATGTCCCTCATTTTAAACCTTGCTCCTGGTACCACTGTTGTGGAGGATGCCAAATGACCTATCAGCTGTAGAACCCCCCCCCCTTTTGCAGGTCTTGGCTGGTCTTCGCTGAAGGATTTTGTGGCTGCAGTTAGGTTTTATATCCTTGCCCGAGGAAGGAATGCTTTCCCCTGCAGAGTATCCAGTTCTGCACCTATGAAGTCCAACACCTGGACAGGTTCAGTTTGTGAGTTCTGTAGATTTAACATGACACTCAGGCTTTCCAAGCTGCTTTTTAATAGTTGTATAGAACACCCTGCCTCTTGCTCTGTATTTTCTGAGACTAGCCAGTCATTCCGGTAGGGGAAAAACCACCACACCTTGCCTTCTTAAAGATGTTACCACCTGTGAAAACCTTCGGAGCTTAGGTGAGACCAAAGGTAAGGACTCACTATGAACTGGTGCTAGAAGTCCCCTAGCCTGAATCTCAAGTATCTTCTGTGAGAGGGTCTGACTGGAATATGGAAGTAAGCATCTTTCAGGGCCAGTGATTCCAGCCAGTTCCCAAACTGTAGAGATGATATTACCAATTTCAGTGTAACCATTTTGAATTTTTCTTTATGTGTTTGTTTAGCTATCTCAGATCTAAAATGGGTCACCATTCCCCAATTTTCCTGTGGGTTAGGAAGCACAGTATCTGGAAAACAGGTGTTTGTCCTATTTATGGGTTGGCACTTTTTCCACTGTTTTTGCTACCTCCAGCTCCAACATTATTTTTTTTCTGTTGGTGAATGAGACTGAAACACTGAAGGTTTCTGCAGTTTTGGAAATGCAGGAACACACCCAAACCTACTACTTCCAGGACCCATGTCTGTGGTAATTTTTGACCATTTCTAGAAGTAGTGCGCCCCCAACCACACACACAACAGTTTGGCTATCTGGGCAAAGCTCTCAGGAGTTTTGTTTCGGCCGTGGCTGAGGGGCTGGTGCTGGATCTGCATACCTGGAGCCCCTTTAACTGCTACAGTAACCTAAGATGGGTACTCACAGGGGCATAGGGCCTTGGGCAGTATCCACTACCCCTACCTCCCCTTCCATAAGGTCTGTAGGAAGTGGAGGCATTTTCCTTGTCTCTGTTGCTCTTCTAAGTGGTTTTGTACTCAGCCCCGATTTTCATACAGGTCTCTGTTTTATCACCAAACAAGGAATCTCCTTCAAATTGGAAATCCATGACTTCAATCTGAGTGTCATGTGAATGATTTGTAGCTCTGAGCCAGGCAAATCTTCTCAGGAACACTGCCTGTGCCAGAACCCTTGAAGCTGTGTCATTGGTGGTCATGACCATATGAAACTGGTACTTTTTTGCATCCATGGCTGACTTGACAGGTCCTGTGACACCTCATTACTACTTTCTCACTGATTTCTGGTACTGCATTCCATAAAGCCTTCTGGTACTGTGCAGTATAAGCCATGCAAGCTGCCTGCCTAATTAGCAGGGAGGCTGTAGTGTATAGCTTTTTAGCCACAGAGTGCAGTTTTCTGGAATCTTTTTCAGAAGGATGAGCTGAGAAGGGGACCTTGGCCCTCTCACCAGCAGCAGCCTGGACATCTCCCTCATGGTTAGGGTGGACATAACATGTGTTCTTCTCCCGGACTGTCCACCAGATACTTTTTGTCAATTCTCTTTGCTATGCCAACAACCAATATGGGAGCCGACATGATTTTTCAAGTTGCTTTTTGGAGGGATTTGTGTATAGGGACTAAAAATGGAAATTACGTACCTACTATAATTCTTGATCTTCTTGGACAGTCTTCACCATTTAGTCACACTGCTGGGTTCTGAGCTGGAAGTGCTAGGACCCTGCGGAGCCAATAATCTTCAGAAGGGCTGTTGCTGAGGTAGGACCACGCATGCACGGCATCGCGAGGAAGGCTCGTGCCATAGTGCCATCGACGCTCCAACTGCCTCAGTACCTTTTTTACCGAGGAGGTGCAGCATAACCTAATTAAATTAACACTATACTAAGGAGGGTATAAGGTAGCCCTTTAGAAGGGTAATCAAAAACAAAAGTGTCTTCAGAGCCCCGACTGAACAAGGGAACAAGGGAGATGAAGACTAGGATATAGAGAGAGCGAACTTGGAGGTTGGTGAGTGGGTGTGTGAATAAATGGTGAAGACTGTCCAAGAAGATCAAGAATTATGGTAGGTACATAATTTCTTTATCTTCCTGGACTTAATCTTCACCATTTATTCACGCGGCTGGGTTACAGTACTAAGCTCAGATAAAATCCCCCAGGCAGGGTGGTAGGAGCTGGAGCTCACTCAGGACAGAAGTCCATTAAGGACTGTCCTGCCAAAAGAGGCGTGCTGTCTGGCATGAACATCTAGTGCATAGTGCTTTACAAAAGTGTGCACTGTGCTCCAAGCTGCCGCTCTGCAAATTTCAGCGATGGGGACAGAGTGGGCATGAACCTGTCCTGAGCCATGGAGTAACAATGGCAAAGGCAAGCCACCACCCAAGCGGAAATGCATTTAATTGTAACCAGCTGGCTTAACTGGTTAGGACTGAAAGAAACAAAAAGTTGCTTGGCATGTTGGATGTCCCTGGTTCTATCTATGTACCTGAGGGCTCTTTTTACATCTAGGGAATGGAGAGTTTTCTCTCCCTCATTCTGGAAGTTAGGAAAGTGCATGGGCAACACCAAGGGCTGGTTTAGGTGGAAGTCCGAAACCACCTTGGGCAAGAAATGAAAATTACATACCTACCGTAATTATGATCTTTCTGTGTATCTTCACCATTCATCACAGATGGGTATCTGGCCGGAGGTCAGGACCCTGTGGGAGCTTTATTTGTTTGTTTTTTTTATAGGTAGGCGGAGCCGACACCATCGGGCGCCGCCTCAGGGCCACGTGACCGCGTGGCACTCGCGGGTTGGCAGTTAGGCTGTGTCGACTCCGCCTGCCTGCCAGTTCTGAGTCGCCGGAGAGGTAAGAGGAAGGGAGGGAGTGGAGGGTGGGACAAGGGAGTCCAAGGGACAGAAAAAGGAAAAGATGTATGAACTAAAAGGAGAAATAACGACTGAGAGGACAGAAAAGAAAGAGCTTAGAAACTAAAGGGGATTGGGAAGGGCCCCAATCTCTGGAAGAGGAAGGGGGGGGTAAAGAATTTAGGAGTGAGGGGAGAAGGATAAGACATCCCGGACCCTGGCCCGACTCTGGATTGTACAGGAACTGCAAGGAGTAGCAAAACTTTCTGCCAGAATTCAAGGCACGGAATAGCTGGCAAACACTCCAGATAAGCAGATTCCACTATTCTGGAAGGACAGGATACAGGGATTCAGCATCCTCTCAAGGAAAGATTTCTGGTGAAAAAAAGGTTGTTGTTTTTTTAGGAGAAATAGGTTGGATGGAAACAGGGAAGAGGAGAGAAGGAGGGCAACTACCAACTCCCACCCTGAAGGGTGGAGACAAGGTACTGGAGAAGAAGTGCTGCTGGAGTTATCCACTCTTCCTGGAAAAATACTCCCCTATGTGTCCCTATTTTACCCCACTCCTAAGGAGGAGAGGGGGAGTCACAGAGAGGGAGGGGACCCAGAGACTGAGGCCCCAGGGGGATGGAGGGTGGGGTTGTGATGAATGGTGAAGATACACAAAAAGATCATAATTACGGTAGGTACGTAATTTTCATTTCTTATCTGTGTCAGTCTTCACCACTCATCACAGATGGGTGAATACCGAGCCCCCCCCCCACGAAGGGGGTTTTCTTTTACACCCTAAGGGACAAAGTCCCTTAGCCCCCAGTGTGTGACACACTAAGGGGGGGGGAACCTTCAGGGCCTGGAGAGGCCCAAGAGTGGGGAGAGAAAGACGGAGTCCCCCCGGAGCAGGAAGGAAGTTGCCCCGACAAGCGCCGTCTCACTCTGCAGAAGAAAAGGTAGGTTCCCTGGTAGGCGGAGTTAATCACCCTACGCCGGGCCAAGGGTGGCAACTGGGAAAGACGTAGCCATGCCGTCCGCCTAGTGCAGATTGCTGCCCCTACGACCCTGGTAGCTACCTCGTTGGCATCATAAGATGCCCTCGCTTGGTGCCTTGTTAGCTCCAGGCCACGCGCAGAGAATGCAATGGCTTGTCTGGTTTGCTCCGTGTTAGGCAATGAGGCTAGGAGCTGACCTAGCCTGGACCATAAGAACCTGTTGTAGGCTGCATAGTGGGCCTGATGTGCAGAGAAAGAGAGAAGTAACTGTGCCGAGTAGAAAGTCCTCCTACCCCAGAAATCAAAATCCAAGGAGTCTTGATCTGGGGGCCGGTCACGGTGAAGGGCGTGAAGCCCATCAGGAGTAACCAATTGCGTCAATCCAGACTGTGGATGAAGCATGGAACCTGGAGACTCCGGGGGTGCGCAATACCTCTGGCTGAGACCCCTTGGGGCAGGAACTCCGGAGAAGGGCCTCTGCCAGGAACGCAATGACGCCTCCCGAAAGGGAGCCAGCCAGGGCGGCACCACAAGGGTGGCCTCACCAAAATTGCCTAGAAAGGCGTGCGCCGAGTGTTCAGGATTACTAATAGTGGAAGGAGTAAGGTGCAAATCCTCCAACATCCTCACGAGGAATCGCTGATACTCAGAGAGATCAGCAGCCGGAGAGATGTGGATAGAGGGTTCCTCTCCCCCTGAAGAAGGGGATGAGGAGCTGGAGGTCACCGTCTGTTCAGTGGGTGGCTGCATGGGGGGAGGTTGAAAAACTTGGCTGTCCATTGCCCTAACGTAAGCAGGGAACCGAGCAGCCACCACTCTGAATTGCTCCCAGGTGAGAGGCCCGCTAGGACCGAGGATGCCTGGGAGCGCAGGAGAGTGTGGCAGAGGGATGGGGACAGAGCCGAGAAGAGATGTCGGCTGACCTCCGCCTGGGCTAAGGAGCAGACTGTGGGCACCTGCGGAAGAAGGTGCCCCGGAAGACCTCACAGCCGACAGATGAACAACCACATTGGTACTGCCTTGGCTGTGCCCGGAAGAATCCCCCCTGTGAGGCGACTGGGGCCGTATAGGTCCAGAAGGATGGTCCCCTGCCTCAAAAGAATGGGACTCTCTCAAAGAGACCGAGGAGGAAGAGCGGAGATTCACACTACGGCTTCTCCCAGGGCCCGGGTGGAGCCCAGAAAAAGGCCGACGAGCTGACCCCACACCCCTCGGAGTCTGAAAGAGCCCTCCTCCTCGAGAGGGTCAGCCTAGATAGCTGGCATCTCTGGGCAGCCCCCGAAGGGGCTATCCAGGGTGCAGTACCCTCCCCCCCGCAGGTGCTCCGATCGGCCCCAAAGTTGGGCGATCAAGGCACACCACCGGAGTGGGTACCACAACTGAGGGGTCAGTGAAACCGCCAAGACCAGGCTGCAGAGCTATGGTGGCCCGCACCACTGCCTGCTGGTTAGCACCCCTGACCATAGTCTCGGTAGCCACTGACCTCACCTCAGAAGGGGGCGGACTCCGACTGGTCGAAGAAACAACCATGCTGCCCACCTCAACAGCCAACCCCGAGGGGTCAGACTGCACGCCCAACTCAGAGCTCGACTCTGTCTCCGAGGAGGTAGAGTCCGAGGCCCTGTGCCAAACTGTGGGAGGGCAGGCAGAGCCATCCTTACCACCAGGCCCAGAGACCACAGCTGTGCCCGGGTCGGTGCCAGCGCCTCCCACAACCCCGTGAGCGGAATCCGAGGGAGGCACGGCCCCAGCCCGGCGAGATCCACAGCGGGACCAGTCATGGCACCATCAGTCCCCGCGGTGCCGAGACAGAGGCGGCACCGACAACAGTCAGCGGCACCGCCGGCGCTGCCGATGGTGGCCAAGCTTCCGGCACCGAGGGCTGGCGGCACCAGGGCGGCTCTGAAGAGCGGACATGGCGCCCGCAACACGCCCGGCTCCCTGACGGCGATGCCAAGATGGTGCCGACTGAGGGCCGAAGGCCCCACGGCGCTTGAGCCTCGAGGACACAGCGCCGTGCTCAACCCGGCGCCGTCCATGGAGCAAGGCCCGGTGTCGCGAGAATGCTCTCGCAGGCGCCAACAGTGTTGGCACCGTGGCTACCGACAGAGTCACGCGAGCCGTGCTACAAGTTGACACCAGCAGCGGCCCGAGGACTCCGACAGCACTGACCGGGCCTTCCAAGCGCGGGAGCAACACCAGAGCCTTCAACCCGAAGGTGCGACTGCCATGCAGCGCCTCCCGCCCGCTCCGGGAAGAGTGGGAGCGGGCCTCCTGCACTGCGAAGAAGCCTCGCTCCCTCCTCCTCGGTCCGTATAGAACAGGGAGGGGACAGAAGGAAGGCTGACAGGCGTGGCTTGGCCCGAGTGCGTACCTGACCCCAGTGGCGGAGCTGCTCGCCCACTTTCCAAGCGTCGTTCGAGGACCGGAGGTCCATGGAGAAGCAGGCGTCGCATTAATCCATAATAGTGAAGCTGGCCAAGACACAAAAGACACTGGTCGTGCTGGTCAGTGCGGAGAATTTCGGCCGAAGGGCCAGTCGCATGGGGGCGACCGTCTTGGAAGATTTCTTACCCTCCGATCAAGACATGACCTACGGAAAAAAACACCAAAACAGACTCGGCGTCACAAAAAGAATAATAATGGAAAGATCTTACGAGGCGTCGGTAAGCAACACAGAACCAGAAGGATAACCGCGGACTTGACGCGACGAGATATCGTCCACGGAGGAAACTGCAAAGCAGGCTTCAAATTCTTTCTAGCTTCACACAAGATGACCTTCTCGTGGGGAGGGTGAAGAACTGGCAGGCAGGTGGAGTCGACACAGCCCAACAGCCAACCCCGAGGCCCATTTAGGCACGTCGCCCCGCTACTACCCATAAAAAAAAAAAAGGCTCCCCGGGGTCCTGACCTCCGGCCAGATACCCATCTGTGATGAATGGTGAAGACTGACACAGATAAGATCTACTAGGTTCCAGGAAGGGAGGTCAGAATACAGCAAGACTCCATTAGAAGAAACAACATTACTATGGTGAGTAATTTTTTCTTCAAACAGCATGAAGTCTTGTTGTATTCTAACTATATGCAGACTACCAAGCAGCACCCCCTTAGAGGAGGGAGTCACAGAACCTATTTTGGGAACAAGCTCTGCAGCACAGTTGTGCCAAACCTAGCATCACTTCTTGACTGAATGTCCAGAGAATAATGCTTGGTAAATGTGTGAACAGTTTTCCAGGTGGCTGCTTTACAGATTCCCACTAAAGGTATATCTCTAGGTGCTGCGACCTGAAGCAGCTGTACCTCTAGTAGCATGAGCCCTCAGGCCTGAGGGTGGCTCTTTCCCAAGCTCTGAATAACAGAACTGGATACAGGAGACAGTCCACCTGGCAACTGTTCTCTTGGTGGTAGGTTTGCCCTTTCCCACTTCTCTTCAGGAAGTATAAGGAAACACAGAAGGAGCAGGATGGAGAACTGTACTAGTTAAAGCAGAAGGAAGCGGGGAAGGCAGTCAGAATAGTAAATGCCCAAACGGAGGAAAAGACAGCCAACTCGGTTAAGAAGGGGGATAAAACCTTTTATAGGTACATTAGGGAGCAAAGAAAGTCTAAGGCAAGGATACTGAGGCTGAATAAAGAGAAAGATGGCTGGGCAGAGAGTGACAGTGAAAAAGCATGGATACTGAACAAATACTTCTGCTCAGTATTCACAATGGAAAAGCAGGGGGAGATACCTAATCCAGTCGATAGAAGCACTCTGGATAGGGGGGATGATATCAGTCCTTTCACAGAAGAAAGGGCTCTGAAAGAACTCTTAAAACTGAAGGTGGATAAAGCAATGGGGCCTGATGGGATTCACCCCAGAATTCTAAAAGAACTAAGGGAAGAACTAGTTACACCACTGACTACCCTTTTTAATAAATCATGGGAGGATGATGTGGTACACGAGAACTGGAGGAGGGCGGATGCGATTCCCCTTCACAAAAGTGGGAGCAAGACAGAGGCAGGAAACTACAGGCCTGTCAGTTTGACCTCAGTGGTAGGCAAAATGATGGAATCACTTTTTTTTTTTTTTTTTTAAACCTTATGTTTATTCTCCTACCTGCACCATCACTCCACTCTTTCAGACCCTTCAAGTACCCTTCCACAATGTCCCATGACGCCCCCAGGAGTTTGCTCCTAGAGTGTCCGATTGCTCAGAGAGCCCTCAGGTAACCCGGTAAACCCCCCGGGCGGGGGAAGGTCACCCCAAGCCTTCCCTCCCCCACACAACAGTAGAGAGAGCGGTCCACATTAAACTCTGCCCCTAGTGAGTGCCTGGTGACGTGATCCGGCTTCAGAGGAGTCATCATCTAGGAGTGACGGGCTCTATTTTCCTCCTTTTTCCTGGTGAGCTCCTCTAGACGTCGGCGTGCAATGGGGCCACTGAGCTAGGAGGCACGCTGAGACGTGCCTCCCGCTCCGCCCCCTGCCGACATCCACCCAATACCCTTGCTGCTACTCCGACGTACAACACCTACCACCGGGCTCCCCCAGATGGCAGTATTGTGGCGGCAGCCTGCAGAGAACCCCCTGGAGAAGCAGAGCAGCCACTGGGCGCTCCATCCTTCTCCTCCCCAGCCGACCCTCGGCACCCCGGGCTCGTTCCCGAACCCGGGTCGCCGGCGTGGTGCGACGTGTGACGTCCAGCGCCTCAACCCTCAGCGCCAGATGAAATCACTTCTGAAGGAAAGAATTGTTGCGTACCTAGAGTCCAGTGGGCACAGGACCCAACGATGCATGGATTCACAGCAGGAAGATCATGTCAGACATATCTAATTGATTTCTTTGACTGAGTGACCAAAGTAGTAGACCAGGGATGGACTGTGGACATGGCCTACCTAGACTTTAGCAAGGCATTTGACACAGTCCCACACAAAAGATTAATATACAAATTAGCCAGCCTGGGAGTGCGTCCCAGGGTGGTAGCAGGTAAAACACTGGCTGGACAACAGGACATAGCAGGTAATAGTAAATGGAGTCCACAGTGAAGAAAGAGGGGTTACTAGTGGGGTACCACAGGGTTCAGTACTTGGGCCAGTCCTTTTTAATGACTTTATAAGTGACATTGCAGAGGGACTGAAAGAGAAAGTATGTCTCTTTGCAGATGACACAAAGATCTGCAACAGGGTCGATATGCAAAGTGGAGTGGAAAGGATGAAAAGGGTCTTGGCACGGTTGGAGGAATGGTCAAATGTATGGCAGCTTAGATTCAACGCAAAGAACTGCAAAGTAATGCACCTGGGAAACAAAAACCCAGGGGAAGAGTACACAATGTGGGGTGAGATACTGACAACAACAAAAATGGAAAAGGACCTGGGGTTAGTCATATCAGATGACTTAAAGGTGGGCCAGCAATGTGAGAAGGCAGTAAGGAGGGCTGGGGGGATACTGGGATGCACAGGGGAGAGGCATCAAAAGTAGAAAACAGGAAGTTGTTGGTCCTCTGTACAGACAGTTGGTAAGACCACATCTGGAATACTGTGTACAGCTCTGGAGACCCCACCTATGCAAAGACAGACAGGGTGGAGGCTGTTCAGAGGAGGGCAACAAAATGGTGCAGGGTCTGCACCAGAAGACATATGAAGAAAGACTAAAGGAGCTTAAGATGTATAGCCTCGAGGAAAGGAGGGAGAGGGGGACATGACAGAAACTTTCAGATACCTCAAGGGAATCAACAAAGTCCAAGAGGGTAGCATCTTTCAGAAAAAGAGATGTGAAAGAAATGAAAATTACATACCTACCGTAATTCTTGGTCTTCTCTTGTCTCTTCACCATTCACTATTGCCTGGGTGTAAGCCAGAGGCGTGCATCCGCCACGGGAGGTTTTTTTTTTTTGGAGAGGAGTCGGCGCCGATGGTGCCGCCCTTAGAGTACGCACTACGTGGTGTGCGAGGGGCAGCCATTAGGCGCCGCAAACTCCTCCTCCATCCCAGTTCTGTTAGCCAGAGAAGCGAAATAATGATGAGAAAAAAGGAGAGCGTGGCAAGAGAGCCGAGGGATAGATAAAGGAAAGGATATAAACTGCAAAAGGAATAAGCCAATAGAGGACAGGAAAGAGGAAGAACCTACCCTATGGGACCGCAGGCCTCACTCCTGGGGCAGCTCCGAGGGAGGGAGAGAGGGGGAGAGACAGAGAGAGAGAGAGAGAGAGAGAGGAGAAGGAGGAAGAAGAAAGAGAGAGGGGGGATGTTGGGAGGAGGTAGAAGTTCTGCCCAGTTATGAAAATTTGGTCTGTAGGCTCGTAAGCTTGGAACCAAGGTGAGGGAGCAAGGGTCCCATTTAGTAAAACTGGTGAAGAAGGTTCACCTGAATCGTCTGTACAGTTTAGTACACAAAAGGCAGACTCTCTGCACCTCCCACCATCCCCAACTCCTTACACTCCAGCCAAGAGCTCACAGACTGCCAAGGCAGGATCTGTTCTGAAGGAAAGCGCCCAACTAAGAAGGGGAAGGAAGCCCACTAGCAAGTTATGTGCTAACACAGATGTGTGTGGAGAGAGGGGATGTATTTGAAGCCTTATAGAGGGAACCCCTTTACAGAAAAAGACAGTGGGAACTTAGTCTGACCCCCAAAGGCAAGGCATAACCACCAGCTCAAGGCATCTGAACTGCCAGGACAGCGTCTAACTAGCAGAAGCTGTCAAAAAAGGAGATTCAGACATGCCAGAGGGGACCCAGAAAAAGGAACCAAACCATTTAAGGAAAGGTTTCTTTAACTGTGAATTGAACAACATGGCTTCGGAAGGAGCCAAGAGGTCACCCCCAAGGGAAATCAGAAAGAGTTCCCTCAAGAAAGAGAAATTCTACACATTCCCCTTCCTTTCCTAAATAAATGGATCCATTCTGAGAGAAGAATGGAAGGCTCAAAAGTCTTTTTTTTTTTTTTTAAGGCCAGAAAAGAAGGGAGGAGGAATGAGCAGGGAGGAGGAAATGCCAAAGAAGGAGGCCTGCGAGGGGAAGGTGGGCGGGTATCAGTAATGAATGGTGAAGATACAAGAGAAGATCAAGAATTACGGTAGGTACATAATTTTCATATCTTCCCTTGTCAATTTTCACCATTCATTACTGCTTGGGTGAGTACCAAGCCCCCCCGAAGGGGGACTAGGAAAACCCTGAGGGAACAAGACCCTCAGCCTCCTACTGGTGACAAACAGAAGGAAGGGACCCTGGCCTTTAAAGACAGGAAGCTTAAGGCTGAGGAGAGCTAGGAGGTGTCCCTCAGAGACAGAGGAAGCCCCTGTAGAAGCCTCCTAGCCCTGGTGGAAAAAAGGCGGGTCCCTCGGAAGGCGGAGCAGATCACCCTACACCAGGCCAGGGGTGACAATCTTGATACACGAAGCCAGGCCGTCCACCTTATACAGATTGCTGTCCCCACAAGCCTGGAAGCCACCTCACTGGTGTCATAGGATGCCCTTGCTTGGTGCCTTGCCAGTTCCAGGCCTGTAGCAGAGAGGGCAATGGCTCATCTGGATTGCTCCGTATCAGGCATTGATGCTAGAACTTGGGAAAGCATCGACCATAAATGCCTGTTGTAGGCAGCATGGTGAGCCTGATGTGATGCAATGCATAGCATCGTACGAGAGGAAGAGAACACTCTTCGCCCCCACCAGTCAAATTGTAGGGAATCTGAGACCGGTGGATGGTCGTGCGTCAGGCGGCGGCGCCCGGAAGGAATCTCTAGGAACACCAATCCTGAGAGTGGGTTGGGGAGAGTACCTAAAGGTTCCAACGAGGCACAATACCTCCTCCTACAGTCTACCAGGACTGGAAAAGGAGCGGCTGGAGACTGCCAGGTGCGGACAGACACCTCCTGGAAAGGGATAAGCCAGGATGGCACCACCAGATGCTGGGCACTGAATTCCCCAAGGAATTCACATGTCTCCCGCTCGGTACTGTCTCGTCTGAGAAAGGAGATGTGGAGATCCCTAACCATCCTCGAAAGGAAGCGCTGCTATTCCGTGAAATCAACATCGGATGAAAGGTGAGCGGAGGGTTCCTCTCCCTCAGAGGAGGGAGTCGAGGAGGGTGAGGAGCTCAAATGCCCAGAGGACTCCTGCGGCGCAGGAGAGATGCGAAAGACCCACTCACGCATATACCCAACATATGACAGGAAGGCCTCCGGAGAGCCTCTGAACGTCTCCCAGAATAACGGGCCCATAGGACCGACAAGGCCTGGAAGAGTGGGGGGTGGCTGCAGAGGAATGGGAGAGGGGCACCTACAAGAAGGCAACTGACCTCTGCTAAGGCTCTGAAATCCAGGAAACAGAGTCCGAGCTGGCAGGGTCCTGGATATCAAACCAGGTCGCAGAACGGAACCCTGAGGATGCGAACTCTGAAAGAGCCTGGAAGGGGTACATCCCCTGTGACGCACCCGGTGTTGCATGGATCCAGAAGGGCAACCCACAACAATGCCATCAGAGGGGTGTCTTGAGCCTAAGAGGGAGATATGGGGTTCAGAGCTACGACTCCTCCCCATACCCCGAGGGGTAGCAAGTGGAACTCGACGCCCCTCACTTCGGCCCCTCAACCCCTCGGACTCAGACGCCCTCCTCCTCAACACCAAGCGAAAGGCACCTCGATCCTGAGGGCCTCCCAGGAGGCCCCTAAAGAGGGGCCCTTAGTCCACCCCTGGCGCAGCAGCACCGGAAACGCAGCTGCTACAGCCCCTCTGGGAGAACAGTCCCCTTCCCAACCCCCTCAGCGGGTTCCAGGCCACCCCCAGCCTGGGAGTCCTCAGAGGGAGACTGCTATGGAGACATAGGAATGGGAGTGCTGGGCCACCTGACACTGCGTTCCACAGGAGACCCTGATTCCGAAGAATCAGGGAGCCAGGACGTGTCTACGTCTGAGTCTTCTGCTTCAGAGGAAGACCTGACCAGAAGGACCTCAATGCTGGCCACCCGAAGAGTCCCCTGAGAAATGGTGCCGCAAACGATGCCGGTGCCACCCGCGGCACCGTCCATTCCCGCACCACTAACAACTCCGGAGCCCAGCTCCGGCAGAGTCCCCGGCACTGCTCAACTCGGCGCTGCCCACGGAGTCGACCGGGCCCACGGTGCCGTCAGCGGTGCAGAGAACTAAATCGGCGCCCCAATCACTGGCGCTGCGAATGGTGCCGGGATCCGAGACAGCGCCAAATGGCAGCATTGAGGGTCCACCCATGCCAGGCCCAGAAACCACAGGCCGCGACACCGGGGTAGCCTGCATCTCTGAAGAGGTGACTGCCGAGACGGTGTCCCCACCGTGGCCCCGGGAAGGACCACGGCATTCCCCCGACACCACGAAAGGGTCCTCCTCCACAGCAAGGCTAAAAGATGAGGAGACCTCCTCCTCACCAGACCACATAGGCCTGGGAGGGGACCCAGAGGAAGGGTCTACAGACCTGGCCTGGGAGGCCTGAGAGCAACGCTGTCCTCCAAAAGTCGGTGGGGCCTTGCCGATTTTGAACGGACAGACTTCGAGAACACGGTGGTCCATCGAGAAACAGGCATTGCATCTGTCCATATCATGGTTAGGCACCAAAGACAAACATCATGATGGTCCGAAACGGAAAAATGCCGGCCCGGCCACAGGAGCACCGACGCATAGGGGCACGGCCTGCTTTCGACTTACTTTTAGCTCCCGAACCAGACATGATGCGAAAATAACTCTTTAAAACAGAAAAGCTCCCAACATCGTCGGAAAATAATAAATGAAACGGTCTTACCGGATAGACGACGTCGGGAAATGAACCGGGATGCAGTAGATAACAAAGGTGCTGAACTTCGAGAATACAGCCTAGTGGTGCAGTAAACTTTCTGATTCCGCGCAGCAGGTGCAGCCTCGACAGCGGGAGAAACAGAACTGGAATGGAAGAGGATTTTGCGGTGCCTAACGGCTGCCCCTCGCACACCACGTAGTGTGTCACTCTTGGGGACAGAGCTGTTGGCACAGACTCCTCTCCAAAAAACAAAACCTCCTGTGGCGGGTGTGCGCCTCCAGCTTACACCCAAGCAGTAATGAATGGTGAAGATTGACAAGGGAAGATCAAGGGGGCACAATTTGAAGATAGAGGGAGGATGACTCAGAGGTAATGTGAGGAAGTATTTCTTCACAGAGAGGGTTGTAGATGCATGGAATGGCCTTCCTGAGGAGGCTGCAGAGTCAAAAACAGTGGGGGAATTCAAGAATGCATGGGACAGACATAAGGCAATTCTAGTGGGGGGGTAGGAGAAGTAGGCTGTTGGTTAACTAGGATCTGCAACTTATCCATTAGGTAGGGAAATGGGCAGACTAGGTGGGCAAAGCGGTCCTTATCTGCCGTCAAATTCTATGTTTTTCCATAAGTGAGGAACAACTGAGAACAGTCATTCCTATGGGTCTTAGTATGCTCCGCATGGTAACTACGAGCCCTCTTTACATCAAGACTGTTTATAAAATGGCAAGAAAAAAATCTAGAAATCTCATTGGCCAACAGACATCAGCTGACTGTACATTAAATCTCTTTATACGCACAGTCATCTTGGTCCTAAACCACATCATACAATGAACAAATCAGTCCTCCTACAGCCAGAACTATTTTCCATCAGACCCCCTGCAACCAGACCCGGTCTTCCATCACAAACATGGCTGCTACCTTTACACTGTAAAAAAAACTTCAGCTAGGCCCTAAAAATAAAACTACCTTAAATAAAAAATTAAACAAATTAATTAAATGTTGTTTCCCTGATCATCACACTCTCCTTAGACACAAACAAATTAAAAACATTAAGTACTGTTTATAGTTTTCATTACAACTGTTTCTTTACTAACAGTGAAAAATCCCCCCGTCTTTACCTGCTCATCAGGGAAATCTCTTCTGCTTACCCTGACAGTGAGATAATTGAGTCTGTGGCTCTAAAACGGACCTTTGCTGTCTGTGTGTACAGAATGTCAGGATAGTAACATTCTACAAATGGAATGGAGCAGAATTTTGAATCCCTGTATTCCATGGTAAACATTCCATGATAAACATTCTATGTCTTGAATGTGGGGAAAAACCAAAAACAGAATGAAAAAAGTAGGTGATACAGTAATACCTTATAAACAAAAAGAAAAGGTGGGAAAACACAGTTAAAGAGGCAGACCCAAAGTGCCCAAATACATTGCTAATGTTAATAAAAGCATGTACATTTGAATCTTATACAGGAGTTTTCAGGTGAAATCTACCCTCCTTGCCCACCAAAAAAAAGGCAACCTGGCAGGTTTAAAGTTTTTTTTTCTTACTAACCTTTCACCTCAATCCTATGGCAGTTTTCCTTTTATGTACTAGACCACAGCACATGAGTAAAAAACAAAAATTAAGAGAAGGTTGCCTTCAATGAGACTATATAACTACAGTGTAATGAAAATTAGGTTTTAAACACTACTTGTGTCTTACAAATGTACAAATGTTACAGTGCATTTATGATAAAATTTACGTGACAGAGAAAGTATTTATTTTCAATCAACTCTACTAAAATACTTTTACTTCTAAGTACTGTACTAGTTAACCTATTGCTGACATATTCTATTTTATACATTAATAGGGACTACTTTTTTCAGGTTTTAGAGGTAATGTATTGTACACTCTTTTGAAAATAGTAAATAAGTTTGAATCCCTATCAGAGTACATCAAACTAATTATTTTATGATGGTGGTCCATTTTGTAAGTGTGATAAGTCACTCCAGGGTGTGCATGAAAGGATTTTAATGCACTTCCCAGGGGCGTAAGGAAACTCTGCTTTCAGCCTCGTGCCTTAGCACACCCCTGGGGCGTGCATTAAAATCCTTTGAAGCATGGCATTAATAGTGTGCAGGGAATCCGGCTGAGCGATAGGTGGAAGAGGGTCACGAGACGGCAGCCGGAGCGGGCATTAACCTATGTTATATGCCGTGCCTGCTCAGGCAGTACCGTGACCGGCCAGACCTCCAGGTTAGCAGCACTGGGTGCCGTCGCCGAGTGAGCTCAGTAGGGAGAGGAGCACCAGCACCACTAGGCATGCGACGGCGGAAATGGGCAAGGGGGAGCACTACTCACTGCGGACATCCGCGAGAGGCAGCAGGGCAGACCCAGGAGCAGCAGGGAAAGCCAAGCTGGAGTAGGGCACCGGCGGAGCAGTGTGCGAGAGGCAAGAGGAAGGGAAGTCCCCCGGCATGCACAGCGTGAGTGCAATCCTCCTCTCGGCGCTGAAAGTCTTCACCAGAGACCTCCCGGGGCGGTCATGACGGGAATAGCCGCACTGAATCGCACAGGAGTGGGACAGTAATGTTGGGTGCAGAGATCCGCGCGACTCCAGGGACAGCAGGTAATGACCGCATCTGTATGTATGTAGTCCTGTACACCTTACTGTGACAGCAAAGCACAGGGTGACAAGTCGCGCAGCCCCTCCGTGTGCCAGTGTTCGTCTTGCAGACTGGGACCCCTTCAGATGCCTCCACCGATCCGCGGCCCATGATACAAGCGCATTAAGCCACTCCGTCGGTGGTATCTACTGCGACTGATGCATGGGGGGACGGGTGGTAGCCCTCGGCCCTGGGCCTCAGGCCGCCACCGCCCCCCCCCCCCATGCATCAATCCAGCATTAGATGTCACCGTCGGGCTTAATGCTTACGAATGCACACCCTGCCCTGGCTTATTACTTATGTAATCTCTCCCCAGAGGAAGAATGGTCAGTGAAAAATACAGGCAATGACACAGACTGATTCAAATGAAAGCCTGATATCACCTTGGGAAGAAACTTTCTGTTGGTTCGAAGGACCACCTTATCCCTGTAAAATGAAATGAAATTAGGTTCCACTGATAAAGCCTGTAATTCACGGATTCTCCTGGCAGAAGTAATGGCTACTAGGAATACAGTTTTCCAAGTCAAGTACTTCAGCTCAGCTGAGGATAAAGGCGCAAAAGGGGGCTTCATAACCTGTGCTATACTGATATTCAGGTCCCAAGAAGGGGTAGGCTCCCCAAAGGGAGGATTAACATGTACTAATCCCTTGAAAAATTTCTTGAAAGCCCTTACCAGCAGAAAGGAAGGCAGATACAGCTCCCAAATGTACCTTGAGAGTAGTAGGCCGGAGGCCCAAACTGTTAAAATGTACCAAACAGTCCAGTGCAGTGGCAATATCAGCCAGCTCTGGCTAGACATGCTTCTGGGAACACAAAAACCACATCTTTTCCATTTGGAGTTGTAAGTCTTTCTAGTAGCAGGTTTGCTGCTAACCTTCAAAATGTCAAAGACTGATTGAGAAAGGTGTAGGCTTGCATATTCTAGGTCTTCAAGAGTCAGGCCTTGAGCCTGAGAGTTTGAAGGCTGGGGTAAAGGATCCTCCCCTGTGAGGAGGTAAGGAGATTGAACTGTCTGGGAAGACACAGATGCATTGTTACCGACAGTGACAAGAGAAGAGGGTACCAAGGCTGCCTGGCCCAGTCTGGAGCCACTAGAATCACCCTGCAAAGCTGAGACCTGATCTTGATCAGGACCCCAAATATCAGAGGAAAAGGAAGAAATGCATACAGAAACCTGCTTGTCCAATTCAACAAGAGAGCATCCTGAAGGACAGGGCCCAGAAGAGGCGGTCTGCAGCAAAAGAGAGGAATTTGGTGATTGTCCAGGGCTGCAAAGAGATCCATCTCTGGAGTGCCCCACCTCTTGAAAATGACCTGAATAATCAGAGGATTCAGGGTCCATTCATGGTGACCCTGAGAAATCCTGCTGAGAGCATCTGCTAAAATGTTGTCCTTCCCTTGGAGATGCACAGCTATCAGGGAAGCCTGAAGGGAGTAAGCTAGAGACCATATCTTCATGGCCTATGTGCACAAGGCTGAGGACCAAGTGCCTCCCTGCTTGTTGATGTACCACATGGTTGTGGTATTGTCTGTCCTGATCTGCACCACTATCCTCTGAACAACAGTTAAGAATGTCTGAAGTGCTAGAAATACAGCGCTCAGTTCGAGAAGGTTTATGTGTAGAAGAGACTCCAGGTGAGACCAGGTTCTCTGAGCTGTAAGCTGATCTAGATGAGCCCCCCAACCTAGTAGGGAGGCATCTGTGGTTAGAATCACTGAAGGAGCCTGACTGATAAAGAGGACACCTTGTCGAAGATTATACTCCTCCAGCCACCACTGGAGGGCCTGAACTAGAGTCTGAGATACTGGAACCAATTTGGAGAGAGGGTCTTTTTTCTAAGACCAATAAGATCTGAGATGAAACTGAATCTCTCTCATCTGAAACACTGCTCCCTGGACCACTGCTGTGGATGCTGCCATGTGACTCAGCAACTGTAGAAAGTGTCTGGCTAGACGAGAAACTAGAGGACGAAAAGAGGAAGCCAGAGTGACAAGGGACTGAACCCTTGGGAGAGGGAGAAATGCTCTTGCCTGAATAGTGTCTAGTTCCACCCCTATGAAAGTGAGAAGCTGGGCTGGTTCCAGAACAGACTTTTCTAGGTTCAGAATGAAGCCCAAGGAGTATAGAAGCTTTTGAGTGACCTCTAAGGCTGACTTGACTTGGTCTGAGGACTGGCCCACTAGGAGCCAGTCATCCAGGTATGGGAACAGAAGGATGCCCTGTTTCCTGAGGAATGCCACCACTACTGCAAGACACTTGGTGAACACCCCTGGAGCAGATGTTAGGCGAAAGGCATAGCTTTGAATTGGTAATGGCCAGAGGGCAACGCTAACCTGAGGTACTTTCTGTGGGAATGTCCGACAGGTATGTGGAAGTAGGCATCCTTGAGATCTAGAGAGGCTAGCCAGTCTCCTGGTCTCAGAGAGGGAAGAATTACTCCCAGAGTCACCATCTTGAATTTTGGTTTTGTTAAATGTTTGTTCAGGTACCTTAAATCTAGGATGGGTCGCCACTCCCAGGTCTTTTTTGGGGGTAAGGAAGAATCTGGAATACTGTCCTTTTCTCCTGTGACAAAGAGGTACCTTCTTTACTGCTTGCAGAAGAGAGGAGACTTCTGCCTCTAAGGTCTTTGTCTCCAAAGGAGAGGGAGGACTGAAGGACCATGCTCTCATTTTTGGGAACCTTTTGAAACTGAGAGCAAGTCCCTGGCTCACTACTTCCGGGACCCATTTGTCTGAAGTAATAGACTCCCAGGCCTGGGAGTAGTGAGTCAGCCTACCCCCTGCTGGAAATGAGGAGGCGACCCTGACCGACACTTCAGGGGGCTTAGACTGCGTGGATGAAGGGGTCCTGGTCATACCACGCCTGCCTCTTCCCATAAGAACCCCCTCTGCTGGAAGGAGGAGGAGGAGGAGGCTTGAGCTTGGTAGAAAGGCCTTTGAAAAGGCCTGCCCCTGCCAGCCCTAAATTGCTGCCTCTGAGGAGTGGCCTGCTTTTTTTTGGCTGCAACACTCCTATAGGTGGTCCTATATTCATCCATCTACTTCATGTAGTTCTCTGTTTTCTCACCAGAAAATTACCAGTTACAGGAAAATCCATGGCCTTAGTCTGGGTATCCTGCGAAAGACTGGTACATCTAAGCCAAGCAAACCTCCTCATGGAGATAGATGTAGCCACGACTCTAGAATTCACATCATTTGAGTCCACAGCAGCATGAAATTGCACTTTGGATGCCTCTATACCATTTACAGTCACCTGCTCCAGCTCCTTGGCTAGCTGGGGAGGGGCATTCTTAGCCAGCTCCAGAACCGTATCCCACATAGATTTCTGGTACCTGGCTGTATATGCCATGCAATTTGATTGCCTGAGCCCCAAAGAGGATGCCAAGTACTTTTTCTTAGCCATGGCATCCACTTTCCTGGAATCTTTATCTGGGGGGTGAAATGCCAGGGGAATATTAGCCTTGTCACAGGCTGCAGCTTGCACTACCCCAACATGGCTGCAATGTGCTGAAAGGAATTCCATGCCAGGACCTGATACGCCATACCTCCTGTCCATTCTTTTATCCACAGGAGGAATGGATGTAGGAAATTGCATGCTTTTCTGTGTCTGTTTCCCCAGGGATTTATGCAAAGGGATAGACACTCTCTGACTCTGGAACATCCATCATTTCCACATAATCAGGTTCCTCATGATCCTGATCAGCCTCTTCCATAGGAAGCTGAAGAGTCTCAGCCACCTTCTTGTAAAACAAGAAGTGGGACGGGGCTCAGAAAGCCTGGGAGAGGAAACATTGGAAGGCCTGTCTGGGAGATGTCAGGCTCTACTGGCTCATCTAGGCCTACAAACTCTCCTTCTTCATCATCATCTTCCTCCTCCCAATTGCCCTCATAGTATGCCTCTGGATCAATGTCTGAGGCAACAACCGAACCGATCGCATTTGAACCGATGTTAGTTCGGTCGGAACCAGGCAAAGCGATTGCACTATTGTAATCGCTTTCGCTATCTCCTCAGCGGTCGGAACATGGGGTTTTGGATCCAAACCGGCTGATTTTCTTTTTCTCTTAGCCGGAACCGACTCTGCAGAGTCTGCTCTCCTTCTGCCCAAAGAGGTATCACCCAGGTCACTGGGTACCTCTTCAGGTTCGGTCGCAACGGAACCAGGCTGGCCATCCAGGTCAGTGGACTTCTTGACCTCCCTTTCTCTCAGCCTACTCAAATGTTTCTCAAGAGTGGCTTTTGAAAAGTTCTTACAAATGTAGCAGTCTTCCTTGAGGTGGTCAAACCCCAGACAATACACACATACGAGGTTGGGATCAGCCTTAGCAAAGGCCTCCCCACACTCGGAACACTGCTGAAACCCAGTGGGACTGGTTTTCTTTTTGGGTTTCTCAGACATGCCGAATACAAGAAAAAGTCACCCCTGTCAGCGTTAAGCCAGGCAACTAACACTTATCGGTTCCAACCGTGTCACGGGTTGGTTAAAAAAAATTCGTATTTTTTTTTAGGAACAGTTAAGTACCGGAAAACCACAATAATGAATACAAAAATACACAAATCACAATAGATTTCAGTTCTGAACTGGACCGACCGAAAAAGAACCAGACACAAAACAATTTCTAATAAATTCAACAAAAACTTACCACTTACTGTTACCGAGTTAGAGGTAAGAATACCGATAAAATAAGAACTGCGGTTGAAAAAATGACTGATTCAAACTATTACCGAACTGAAGCGCAGAAGGGATCTCCAGAGCGACTTCACAGTTAGGCGGAGTAAGAAATCTGACGGTTACACTTCAGAGTACCACAAACAGAGGTTTGAAAACCGAGCTTGAGCTCAACGTTCTATGCCTTGGCATAGAGTTAACCCTTTTCTCTCTGGGGCAGTTCAAGTGCTGAGGCTAACTGCCTATAGTCAGAATACAGCAAGACTTCATGTTGCTTGAAATACACCTTTTAGATGCTGGATTTCCTTTTCCTATATCCCCATAAGTCAGAAAAGTACAGTTACGTAAGAACTTACCGTAACAGTAGATCTTCGAGAATAGCTCTTGCAGCAGGTTACACCAGTAGGACTGAAGCCGGCAGGCGTCAGGACCTGAAAAATTCTGGCTAGCTATCTTCAGCGAGGACCATCTTGATGGCGGTAGTACGCAAGGGGGCGGTCCTACAATTCCCCAGTTCTCCCGCCGAGACTTCCGGCCGCAGCTGACATCGAAATAGGAGACGAGGATCCACCGTCAGAAGACAAACGGAAAAATTTCCGTAACAAAGGCTTAAGCCATGCCTCCAAGGGGAAGGTGGGCGGGAAGGTACCTGCTGCAAGAGCTGTTCACGAAGATCTACTGTTACGGTAAGTTCTTACGTAACTGTACTATCTTACTTCGAGACACAGCTCTTGCAGCAGGTTACACCATTAGGACTGATTCCCAAGCAATAGTGCTTGCAAACACTCTGGGAGGAGGAAATAAGAAAGAACGTTCCAGGTCCTGAATCTAGGACAGGAGACCCTGTAGTACTGCCAGGCCGAAGCCTGCTCTTCGCCGTGAAGCGATGTTCAGGCTATAATGCCTGATAAAGGTATGAACAGAGCTCCAAGTGGCTGCAGCACAAATGGCAGAGGTGGAGACGTTTTCGAAGTGCTGCAAAGGATGTGTACACTAGTGGAATGGCCCTGGACTGCTCCTGGGAGGCTTTGTTTGATATCATAACAGTAAGAGATGCACTGGACAAGCCAGCGAGACAGGGACTGTTTGGATACTGGTTGGCCTTCATCCTTCGATAAAGGAGAAGAAAAGCTGCTCAAAATGCGAAGCTGCTTAGTTCTGCTCAGGTAGTACCTTAGCTGCGGTGAACATCCAGGGTGTGAAGCAGCACCTCTCCTCTGCTAGAGTAATTAGGAAAGTAAACCGGCAGGTCAATATCCTGATTGAGTGAGTGTGGAAACCACCTTAGGCAAGAATTTGGATTAGGTCCTCAAGGATACTCTGTCCCGTGGAAAATTAAATAGGGCTCTTTGCACATGAGAGCCTGAAGCTCAGAAACTCTTCTTGCTGGCGTAACAGCAGCAAAAATAACGTTTTCCACGACAGAAAACGCAGCTCGCAATCCGCGGCAGGTTCAAAGGGGGGGAGCGTGAGTTGCTCCAGGACAAAGAGCAAGTCCCAAGGAGGCACTGGGTCCTTAATGGGCGGTCTAAGGTGTAACACCCCTCTTAAGAATTCTCGACAGGCATCTAATTGTGCCACTGTGTGCTGTCCCATCGGGAGGTGATAAGCTGAAATGGCACAGAGCTGCACTTCAATCGAGGAGTAGGCGAGACCCGAACGGAAAAGGGAGAGCAGATACTCTAACACCGCTTTCACCGGACAACCTAAAGGGGAAAGGCTGCGTGCTTGCGACCATAGATAAAAACTGCGCCATTTCATGGCATATGTTGCATGCGTTGCCAGCTTTCTGGCTGCAGAAAGGACTTCCGCAACCTCTTGCGAGACCCCGTGGCGCAAGATGGCTATGTCTCTAGGAGCCATGCGTGCAGGTTCAGTGAGCATAAGTCTGGGTGGACCAGTGAACCCTTCTCCTGAGACAAGAGGTGGGAGCTGAATGGCAACGGGAGCGGAGGTTCCAGGACAGCTGAATTAGCAAAGAGAACCAGATCTGCCTGGGCAGAATGAGCCACCAAGATCATTGTTGCATGCTCCCTGCGCAGTTTGAGAAGAACTTGCTGGATCAACGGGAAGGGAGGGAAAGCGTAGAGGAATCTGTCCGCCCAGGAGAGGGACAATGCGTCTCGCCAGAAAACACCAGGCCCTGGATCTAGAGAGCAAAAATTGGGCAGTTTTGCGTTGGATGGGGAGGCGAACAAGTCCAATTCTGGAGTTCCCCATCGAAGAAACAGATCCTCTGCTACCTCCTGGAGAAGTTCCCACTCGTGGACTCTGGCCTGGGAGCGACTCAGGCCGTCTGCAATTGTGTTGTCCACCCCGGGAACATGTACTGTGATCAGGTTCGCGCCGTGTCGGATTACCCAATCCCACACCCTCAGGGCCTCCCTGCAAAGGGGGTTAGAGTGTGCGCCTCCTTGTTTGTTGCGGTAATACATCACCGCCATGTTGTCTGTCTGAAGCAGGAGAGTACTCGGTGGGATTTCTGACTGAAAGGCCTGCAGGGCATAAGGACTGCCCTCATCTCTAGGGGCGTTGATATGGAGGTGGGCCTCAGAGGGTCCCGTACCTGGGACTTCACTCCGTCCAGGTGTGCTCCCCACCCTAGACCTGAGGCGTCTGTGGTGAGGATTACCTCCGGGGACGGCGCTATGAATGGGACGCCCATAGAGAGTGTCCCTGGGTCTAGCCACCACTGCCAGTCTCGAATCGCGGTATTCATGATTCTGACCGGATGCTGCATGTGGTCTTGCCTTTGGTCCATTGCACCTTGAGCATCCACTGAGTTACCGCATGTGGAGCCTTGCGAAGGGATAGGAATGGCCGCAGCCATGTGTCTGAGCAAGCAAAGGACCGAGCCTGGCTGAGGCGGTCTTGTTCGACTCAACTCCCTGATGAGGGATCTGATGTGCTCAGCTCTGTCGTCTGGAAGAAATGCTCTTCCCTGAACAGTGTCCAGTACTGCGCCTATGAACTGCAGTTTCTCTTGACGGTACCGAGGGGACTTCTCATGGTTGATTAGGATACCCAGAGATCGAAACAGGTCCTGGGTGCTCTGGATCGCCCGTGACAACGCCTCTCTGGAGGCGGCCATGAGAAGCCAATCGTCCAGGTACGGGAACACATAATGGCCCTGTCTCCTTAGAGATGCTGCCACGACTGCCATGCATTTGGTAAAGACCCTGGGTGCCGATGACAGCCCGAATGGAAGGGCTCGGAACTGAAGATGATGGCCGAGAAACTCGAAGTGCAGGAACCTCTTGTGCGCTTGAGCTATAGGGATGTGCAGGTAGGCGTCCTGCATATCTAGAGACGCTAAAAAGGCGTCCTGCTTCAGCATAGAATAAGACCGGAAGAGTTACCATCACGGAATCTTTGTAAGCGACCGACAAATTGAGGTCACTGAGGTCCAGAATCGGACGGAGGTCCCCTGTCTTCTTTGGAACCAGGAAGAAGTGGAATAGTATCCGTGTCCTCTCTGGTTCTCTGGGACGTACTCATCGCTCCCTTTTGCAGGGCCTTGAGCACTTCTTGCCTGATCAATGACTTGTGCTGACCGGGTACCGGAGAACCATAGGAGGGCCTCGAGGGTGGCTTTTCACGAGATTCTATAAAGTGGCCTCTTCCGACCAACTGTAGAACCCACCATGTCGGTGGTTATAGTCTGCCATCCCGGCAGGAAATTCGCAATGCGACCCCCAACCATGACGTCCCATTGATCCTGAGGGGCAGGGGCCGGGAAGGAGTCAGACTGTGGCGGCTTAGGAGTTCGCTGGCTCCAACCTGCGGGTTGTTTTCCCTGGGCTCTGCGAAAACTGGAGCCCCTCTGCTGTGGAACGAGGCGGGACTGTTGTCTCTGCGTCCGTCCATTAAATCGGCTTTGGTTCCTACGAAAGGAACTAAGCTTGGGTCGGTACATGGCCTGAACCGACCTCACCGCCTTCCCGGCCTCTTGGAGTTTGGTAATTATCTTCTCGGAGGGTTTACCAAACAAAACTTCTCCCTCGAATGGGCGTCCATGATGTTTTCTGGACGTCCAGGGTAAGCTCCCGGAGACACGGAGCCAAAAAGTGCCTCCGGAGGCACACGCCTGAAGCTGCTGCTCGGGCGAGGAGTCAGCAGTGCGGCTCATAGCACCTGGGTTCCCACGCCAAACCCGACGGGAGGAGCTGTAACATCTCCTCCTTCTGCTCACCTTCCGCAAATTTCTCAGCCGCATCCAGACCCTGCTCCCCACAGGGCATTTGGAACTGCACCATGTGGGTCAAATAATTCAGGGATCTGATGGCGCGGGTAGCTGAAGCATCGTGCGCCTACCCATGGAAGTCAGCTGCTTGGACTCTGGGTCTGTGTGAGGTGCTCAGATGTTGCGGTCTCTGGGACGGTCATGAGAGGCTGTTATGACCAGAGAGTCGGCCCGAGGATACTGGGTCAAAATCTGGTCTTCTCTTGGAGCCTTAGCCTGCGGTCAGCTTTCTTTGGCATCGCCGGAGGCGAATGTGGGCGCTTCCACGCTGCCTTGGTGATGTCCACGAAAGTGTCTACCAAGGTGGCACCACCAGAGTTGGGGTCCTTCTGCCGAAGATACTTCGCAAGGCGCAGCCTTTCGGGGTCTAACTCTTCCGCATCCCATCCCATGTTCTCCTGGATGTGTCTCATGATATCCGAGAATGAAGGGTCATCCGGAGGAAACTTTGGCAGCTCACGTGGGTCCGGAGAAGGGATGGAGAGGGGAGATGGGGATCTGGACGTAGAAAACTCTGATCCCGTGTCCTCCGTCGAAGGCGAACAGCGGCATCTTCTAGGTCTCTTGGGACTGGGTGACCTAGAAGAGGATCTGGACGGAGGTCTCCTTTATCGAGTCTCCCCCTTGGAGGGGTCCTGGGCTCCCGGGGAGGAGGTAACCGGCCTGCAGACCCAGACGGAGACGGGGGCGCAGGAACTGGAGGAGCAACCAGTGTAGGAGGAGGAGGAGGAAGCGGAGGTGGAGTGGGGACCATGTCCTTTTTGATGGTATCCCACCAGTAAGTAAAAAGCTCCTTCACCTCTGAAAAGGAAAGGCCCGACGATGGTCCGGGTGCCGGTGGACAGTCGGGACCCGGCGTCGGCTCCACAGGGGGCTCGGGTTGCGGCGAGGGTTCCCTGGGAGTCTCAACAGGACCGGGGTCACCAGTCTGGTCCTCAGGCTGAGTTAACTCCTCCTCAGTGACGGTCTCCTGACCGACGTTGGTCGGAGGCATCGGGGTCCTCTTCTCAATTGGAGCGGGCGCCGGTCCCCCTACGGGCGTCCGGTGATGAGTAGGCCTGGCCGGCGATGGTCTTCTGGCAGACGACGGCTCTGGGGACCTGTGGCGAGAGGCCGACGTCGGACGAACCAGCGTCGGGTCCTGCGGCCTCTTGAGTGAGGTGAGCTCCTTGGTTTTCCGAGGAGGCAAGGAAGCAGACCTGACGGGTTCAGAAAGGCGGGAACCCGACTTGTGGTGATGGTGGCGATCCCCCCACTTAGCCAGGGCCTTGGAGGACGAGGAAGGCCTGGGAGTCTTGGCCTGAGAAGAGGAAGAAGATTATCTCACACGCAGCGGGGAGGCTGAGAGCTGCCGGGAAGGAGGCGGTCGGGACCTGGAGCCAGAGCTGCAGTCGGGCCCTAGAAGGGGACCTGGAAGGGCCTTCTCTCTGTGCTTCTCAGCATGCTTCTGGGCCTTCTGCGAAGAATCACCTTGGAAGCCATGGACTTGAGTTGCTCCTCTAACAGGAGCAGCCTGTGGGAGCTTTCTGGCGACGGATCGGGTTCTGCTGTTGAAATCCTGGCAAAAGAGCAGGACCGGGTGTCATGGTCTGGGCTGAGGCACGGACACAGACAGAGCGGATCCTAAATGGGATCTGCTTACAGGCGCACTTGAGGGAGTGGCCGGAGGTCGGGAGGACATCAGGAAAAACTGAACTCTGAGAACAAATTTCCCGTAGGAAAGCATTTTTACCACGCGATCGTGGCGCTAGAAACCGAACCGAAGATTCGAGACATACAAGTCGGCCGGAAAGAACTGGGAATCTGGCGGGACCGCCCCTTATGTACTATGCCTGACGCCGAGGCTAGACGACGGGCTGGGGCGATCCCCAGCTGAAGCTAGCTAGCTAGAATTTTTCCGTGGGGTCCTGACGCCTGCCGGTTTCAGTCCTAATGGTGTAACCTGCTGCAAGAGCTGTGTCTCGAAGTAAGATCAGCTGTTTTCTGTCCTGTCTGTGGTACTTAGCAGCTGTCATGTAGTAACTAACGGCTCGTTTGACATCCAGACTGTGAAGTCTACAGTCACCTGAACTAGAATGTTCCGTGAAAAAGACTGGTAGGGTAATGGACTGGTTTAAATGGAAATCAGAAACCACCTTGATAAGAAATTTCCAATTTGTTCGTAGGATTACCTTGACTCTGTAGAATGAAATGATGTTCTGATCAATACACAGAACCTGAAGTTCACGGATTCTTCTGGCAGAGGTTATTGCCACCAATCAGTCAATCAATCAAACTTTATTTAACCAGGCGTAGACACCATTGAGCAAGCTCATTTTCAAGGTGGTCCTGGACATAAATACAGATCAAGGGCAAAAACAGGGAAGACAAGGAAGAGACAGTACACATGGAGGATTGTTCAGGCCTATACATACATAGCTAACACAGGAAACATAGTTGCAAGGTCGTAACTAGTAGGCCAATGCATACACAACTAACATGGGTAATAAGGTCATAATCAGTAGACTCAAGAGATAAAAATGTAATACTTAGATAGTAGTCAGTATAAATCAGCTATAATGTTGAGAAGAATATGCGGGGGGGGGAGAAGAATGTAAAGAAACAGGGGGCAGGAGGGATGGGGACTAAAGTGCTAGGTGTTCCCTAGCGTGGAGATGAAGAGGGGTGGGTTACAGTGATATCGGATACGGGAGCAATACTAGGGGCTACAGGTACAAGGTCACTTAAAACAGCTACAGGTTTCCTTAAGGTATTTAGCTATTAGAGTTTTGAAAGTGAACGGACCGGGAAGAGATGAGAGTTTAAGTGTGCTTTGCATGGCGTTCCATAAGGACGGGAGGGAAAAGCTGATTGCAGCCACACCATGGTTGTTTTTACTCTAGGTATCTGGTAGTAGAGTAAGGAGAAGCATCTCAACCCATACGATCCCTTGGCACGTTCAAAGAAGTTTGAAATGTAAGCAGGAAGTTTGCCAGACAAGGCTCTGGAGAACCAAAGAAGAGCGTTCCTTTTCCTCCTTGTTGAGAGGGAGGACCATCCAATCTCTTGGTACAGTATGCAGTGGTGGGTGAAGGAAGGCCGGTTTAGGATGAACCAGGAAAACTGTTTTCCATGTGACATGTTTCGAATGAGCTGAGGACATAGGCTCAAATGGGGGACCCATGAGCTTAGCTATACAGACATTCAAGTCCCAAGCTGGCACCGGTTCCCTATGAGGGGGGTGCAGATGGGCCAGACCTTTGAAAAATCTCGATGATAGGACTGGATGCCAAGGGGGCACCTTCCCCAGCTGAAATGCAGGTAGACACTGAAGCTAGGTGGCCTTTCAAAGTTGTGGGCTGCAAGCCCAGGGAATGTAAATGGGTAAGGTAGTCCAGCAAAGCTGGAATCCCTGTCTGTGCTGGTACCACATCACTGGTGGAACACCAACTAGAAAACCTTTTCCATTTTGAAGCATAATTTTCTTAGTAGATGGCATTCTGTAACCCCCTTAAAACATTCAGAACACTCTCTGAGAGATGCAAGCCTACATACTCTAAGTCCTCTAGAGCCATGCCTTGAGTCTGAAGGATCTGAAATTCTGGTACAGGATCCTCCCTATATTGGAGGTGAAGAGGTTTTGTGCCTTGCCGGCCCGGTGGCGCTGAAGGTTAAGGCACTAGATGCCACACCTCGCACCACACCAGAGACCCGGGTTCGGGAACAAGCCTGGGCTGTCTGGGGTCGACAGGGACAGGGGGAGGATTGGGACCGTTGGACAGCTCTCCCTTCCCGGGGGAAGAGTACAGGGACTGCGTCGCTCCTGAGCGACCCCTGGCTATGGCCGGGGTAGCCAGGAAAAACGCAACTGCTAAATGGCACTGGGGCGGAGGCTCAGCGGACGCTGGCCGTCATTGCACGTCCGAGCTCTGGCGGGGGCAGAAAACGGAAAACTCTCGGGTGCCTGATAGCGAAGGCAGACCAGTGGTCGGTCTCCACGCCAAATCCCGGGCTTCCAGTTCCATCCCAGGCACTCCTCCCCCTGGTCACTCCACTAAATTCTACATAAAGTGCCAGTGGAATCGGCGATCCCACCCAGGGGCTCAGAGCCGGGGTTGGGCGGTCGAGAGATGGGCCCTGCCCATGGAGTGGAGTCTGGAGCTTCAGGTGGAAGGAACAGTCCACACTCTTGAGTCCCGCCGGAGAGAGTTCAGGGTCGCTGGTGTAAGGGGGCATAAATAAAGTTGTAAAAAAAAAAAAAAAAAGAGGTTGCGTCTCCGAGGAAGGTGTATTTGTTTGGCTACAGACATGAAGAGCAGCCAAGAGTACCATGACTGCCTGGGCCAATCTGGTGCTATCAAGACCATTGATGTTGGTTGGGATCTGAGCTTGATCAAAACTCTGAATACCAAAGGGAAAGGAGGAAAGGCATACAGGTGCATGCCCAGCCAATCCAAGGCTACAGCATCCAGGGGGATTGAACCTGGGCTGGTGGCCTGCAACAGTACTGTGGCAGGTGGTGGTTCTCGTGGGATGCAAAGAGATCTATCTCTGGAGTACCCCACTTTCTGAAAACTGCTTCCAACGCCTGTCTGTTGAGGGCCTGATCATGGTGGACTGGGTTGATTCGACTGAGGGCATCTGCCAGGGTGTTGTCTTTCCCTGGCAGATGAATGGCCTGAAGGGAAACTCCCAAGGAGTAGGCCAAGCTCCATATTTTCATGGCCTCTATGCACAAAGGGCTTGACAGTGTCCCTCCCTGCTTGTTTATGTAGTACACTGTGGTGGTATTGTCTGTTCTGATCTGTAAAACCCTTCCCTTCACTAGTGGAGTAAAGTCCTGAAGGGCCAGCAACACTGCTCTGAGTTCCAGTAGATTGATATGCTAGAGTGACTCTGCACTTGACCATGTACTGTGGGTGGTGTGATCCCCAGATGGGCACCCCACCCTACTAGTGATGCATCTGTTTTGAGAACCACTGATGGGAACTCTTATTGAAAAGAAATCCCTTCCCTTAGGTTGGCTTCCTCTTTATACCACTGGAGGGCTTGCAGTAACATTTTTGTTACTGGAATCAGCTTTGAGAGGGGGGTTCCTTGTTTGGCACCAATGTGCCCTGAGGTGGAACTGCATGTCCCTCATCTGGAACCTGGACCCCAAGACCGTGCCCATGGCTGCAGCGAAGAAGTGGCAAAGTCATGGAATGGAAAGGAGAGAACAGGTTACTATGAAGAGAGGAGTGGGCATTTGTGAAGGGCCTTCAGAAAATAGTTTTGCACTGCTAGAGAGGAAGAAGGTGGAGGAGGGAAATGATGAAATTAGAGGAGTAACTGATAAATGCCTGGACCAAACCGGAGTGGGGAGTTCTTCTGGGAGAATTGCAACAGGGGCAAAAGGGGGAAATAATGTGCAGGAGGAAGGAGAGGAGCCGGAAATGAGAGAGGGAGATGAATGGAAGCAAGCAGGGAGTAAGAGTGGTGGAATCTTAGTGCTGGGGGACTCAATACTAAGAGGAGTCAGGTGGGGTAGCAAGGGGGAGAGGCATAGTCGCATTTGGGTGGAGGCCATGCCAGGAATGACAGCAGAAAGGGTGGGTCAATCTGTTCTGAAATATGCTAGAAGGGGTAGGGATAAGCCTCATTTAATTATACATCTTGGGACGAACGACCTGGCTGACAAGACAGTAGATATAGTCCAGAGAAGGTTTGAGGAACTAGGACAAGTATGTGAGGGGGCAGGAAGATCAGTAACTTTTTCAGAGATATTTCCAGTGACCAAGGCAAGCACAACAAGAAAGCTAAGAATAGAGGAATTTAACGGATGGCTAAGAACCTGGTGTTGTGCTAAAGGGTATGGGCTGTTGTGGAGGTGGGGAGGGACCTGGGAGGACAGTAGTCTCTATGCCAAAGACAGACTACACTTGAGTGAGGAGGGAATGAAAGTGTTGAAACAGAGGATGGAGGAGTACATAGAGAAAGTAGAGAATTTAAACTAGGAGTTGGGGTGGCAATTGGGCAAGAGACATGCAGAGACCACAGGTTGGGAAACCATATGAGCTTACCCCCCATAACAGTGACAAAGGACAAATGGCAAGTAATATTGGTGATGCTAGTAAAGGAAGGCAGGATGGGGGGGTGGAAGGTGGTTACCCTTAATGCTAGGAGCCTTCGGAGGAAAACTGCAGAGTTACAGGTGCTCATGGCAGAGGGAGAGGTGGACATTGCAGCTATCACAGAAACATGGGCCATGCAATACAATGACTGGGACCTGTCTGTACCAGGGTACAGGTTATTTTGTAGGAACAGGGTGATTGGGAAAGGGGGGGGGTGGCACTATATGTGAAGGAAGAACTGAAGTGTGTAAGGGAGGAAGGGGAGGAGGGTAGTACGGAGTCAATTTGGATGCAAATCCAGGATTCCAAGAATAGGATTCTTAGAATGGGAGTGGTGTACAGGCCGCCAACTCAGACAGAGGAGTTAGACAGGGAACTAGCGGGACAGATCAGGAGGACCTGCGAGAAGGGTAGTGTGGTGATCGTGGTGGGCTTCAACATGCCAGGAGTGGACTGGAGTACCCCAACAACCAGGAAGGGAATGGAGCAGGTACTGCTGGATGCCTTCCAGGACAGCTTCCTGCTGCAAATGGCCAGTGAACCAACCAGGTTAGGGAATACCCTTGACCTTGTGCTGGCAAATGGGGACTTTGTGAGAGAACTTACAGTGGAGGAACCGCTGTCAGAGAGTGACCACCACTCAGTATGGCTCACATTGGACATGGGCAAGGAAAGAGTGGAATCTGGCACAAGAGTGCTGGACTTCAGGAGGGCCGACTTTGGGAGGATGGGGGAAGTGGTAAAAGGGTACCTGGCCAGAATTCAGTCTAGTATGGACACTAACCAGAGGTAGGAGCTCATAAAGCTGGGGATAGTGGAGGCAACCAAAACCTGCTGCAAGGCCCAGAGCAAGAAGGCTAGGGCTAAGAAACCAAGCTGGTTGAGCAAGGAGGTCATGGAAAAGGTAAGGAGGAAAAGACCTGCCTTTAGGAAGTACAAGAAAACAGGGAGAGGGGAGGACAGTGAGGAGTACTTGACGGAATCAAAGGAGGTGACACGGGCAGCAAGGGGGGAGCCAAGGCATCTACGGAACTCAGGCTGGCACAAGGCATTAAGAAAGGGGAGAAGGACTTCTTTAGGTACATCAGGGAGAAAAGGAGCTGTAAGGATCACTTAGTAAGGATTAGGAAGGAGTGAGGTCGGTGGGAAGCAGGGTGTGATAAGGCAGAAGCACTAATTGAGTACTTCTGCTCACTATTTACTAAAGAGAAGAGGGGGGTGACACCCAAGGGGGGAGAAATGGCAGAAACGGGGGGAGGGGATGACAGATGGGGAAATCATGGAGGGCAGAGTTCGGGAGGGTCTGAAGGCACTGAGGGTGGATAAGGCGCCAGGCCCAGATGGCATCCACCCCAGGGTACTGAAGGAGCTGGCAGAAGTCCTTGCAGGACCTTTGGTAGACCTAGTTAATGCCTCACTACATCCGGGGTGTGTACCTCAGGACTGGAGGATGGCTCATGTGGTGCCTTCCACAACAGTGGCCCCCAAGGATGAACCAGAAAACTACAGACCAGTGAGCCTCACATCCATCGTGGGTAAGCCAATGGAGACTATCCCGAAGGAAAGGCTGGGAGAGGCAGCTGCAGAATAAGGGGTGCTAGCTGCACATTCGAGCAGACTTGATAGACCTCTAGGCCTTTATCTGCTGGCAAATTTCGTATGTTTGTATGGCCCAGTAACTAAAGAACTGCCTTGCAGTTTTTGGCCTGTTCAAGCTGAAGGAGCCTGTAATCTGTACAATGTTTCTTATCCTGTCCAGAGGTAGGTAAGGCCCTGCCCTCCAGGGTATTCAACTCCGCCCCTATGAACTGTAGTACCTGTGCAGGTACAAGGACAGACTTTTCAGATTTATCAGAAACCCTAAGGACCCGAAGAGGCTCTGAGTGAGCTGCAAATGTTCCCTTACCTAGTGTGGTCAGTTTCCTACAATCAATCGACTAGGTATGGGAATACTGCGACACCCAACCTTCACAGGTGTGTCACAACCACTGCCAAGCATTTTGTGAACACTCTTGGGGCCGAAGTGAGACCGAATGGCAGTGCTGAGAACTGGTAGTGACCTGAACGGAGTCTGAACCCGAGATATTTTCTGTGAGACTCCCTTATGGGGATGTGGAAATAGGCATCTTTTAGGTCCAGAGATGCCAACCAAGCTCCTTTTTGGAGTGTTGGCAGAATCAGTGCCAAGGTTACCATTTTGAACCTTGGCTTTGTCAAATGTTTGTTGAACAGTCTGAGGTCTAGGATAGCCCGCCACTCCCCATTTTTCTTTGTTGTAAGAAAGTACCTTGAATAAAAACCCTTTCCCTTTTGCTGTGGAGGAACAGGTTTCACTGCCTTTGACAGCAGCAGGTTTTGAACCTCCTTTTTCAGTAGCTTCCTTTCTGCTATGGAAACTGGCTTGAATACTCTGGATCTTAGATTTGGGAAGGATTTGAAGCTTAGGGACAAACGCTGACTCACTACTTCCAAGATCCACCCTGTCTGTGGTGATGCTCTTCCAAGCTTGAAAGTAATGAGCCATTCTGCCCCCTACTGGTACTGGGGAGGCGGCCTTGACAATGGAGTCATGGAGTCTGTTTGCCTGGGGCTGAGCCTGGCCAGTTTTCGAACCTCGGCTAGATCCCCTTCTGCCCCTGCCCTAAAGTAACCCATCTGTTGAGGGTACTGTTGGTATTGTGGAACAGCCTGAGCCTGGTAAAAGGGCCTACCGTAGGGAGATCTACCCTTCCCTCCTCCTCCTCCGTAAGGCCTGGTAGAAGGAGATGGCCTTTTTTTAGCAGAGTTACTTTTACAGGTGGTTTTGTATTCCTCCACCTTTTTCATATAAGCCTCTGTCTTGTTCCCAAAGAAAGAATTATTTTCTATGGGGAAATCCATAGCTTTGGCTTGGGTGTCCTAAGTGAGGCTTGTGGCCCTGAGCCATGCAAACCTCCTCAAACATACAGAGTTTGCCATCCATCTGGCAACAGTGTCATTTGAATCCACTGCCATTTGGAATTGGTACTTGGCAGCCTCCAACCCACATCCGGCAGTCATGGCCAAATCCTCAGAGAGGCCAGGCTGGGCTTTCTTGGACATATCAAGAATGGACTGCCACAGTGTCTTCTGATACTGTGCAGCATATGCCTGGTAGCTGGCCTGTCTGATAGCCAAGAAGGCAGAGAGTTAGCCCTTTCTGGCCATGCTATCCATCTTGCTGGAGTCTCTGTCAGGGGGATGAGAGGCTAGAGGCACCTTTGCCCTGTCACAGGCTGCGGTTTCTACCACCCCTTGGTGGTCATGGTGGGTGAATAAAAATTCAGCTCCCTCCATGTCCAGCTGGTATTTCTTCTCCAACCTTTTGTCCACAGGGGAGACAGAATTAGGAGTCTGCAAGATTTTAAAAACCTCCTTTTTGAAAAATCTGTATATTGGGAGCTGCAGCTTTTTGGTAGGTGTGAGTCCCATCATTTCTAGGTACTCCGCCTCTTCATCTTCCACAGACTCACTGGTAGTAATATCCAGTGCATCCATCATCCTTCTAATGAAGGAAAAATGAGATGAGAAATCTTCTGCTGTTCTAGGAAGGGAGCCAAACTACTGTTCAGGGGAGACTTCTGGTTCAATAGGCTCCTCCTCATACTCCTCAACCTCCAAACGTTCATGGGTTAAGGGCTGTGTAGAAGGGGTAGCTTGCCTGGTAAAGATTTGTCCCAGTGTATGGGGGACAGGGACCGGTGCCAACCACCGAAAAGCTTGTATTACCTTAAAAGCCTGAGCTGAAAGCATTATTACACACACAGTAGAAGTCCCCTTGGGCTGACTGGCAGGGGGTTCAATGGGTTTAGTCTTTTTTGATTTCTTCAGATGAACCAGGGAGTCAGACGGTTTTGCGGGTCTTCTGCCCTGGGCACCCTTATCAGGGGTAGTCTTCACAGGTTTTGCGGTTTCACCTGCTTGTTTAGAGGGTGTCGGATGATCAGAGCCCGAGGAACCCTTCTGTTATTTTCTTCTGCAACCTTTCCAGATGTTTTTCCACCGTCTTAGTACGGAAGGTTTTACAGATGTCACAATTAGCAGAGAAATGGTTCTGGCCAAGGCAGACAACACAAAGAATGTTTGTCTGCCTTGGCAAAGACTTCCCCACACTGGGTACAATTTCTGAAACCAGGTTCACCGGTTTTCTTCTTTGGTTTGTCTAACATAATAAAAACCATTAGAAAAATAGAAACCGCAAAACGATTTTTAAAATTAAACTGTTTTTTTGCGGTCAGTTCAGGAACCGACAAAAGCTCCAATAGGCACTGGGAACCGGTAACTTGGGAAAGTACAGTTACGTAAGAACTTACCGTAACAGTAGATCTTCGAGAACAGCTCTTGCAGCAGGTTACACCATTAGGACCGAAGCCGCCAGGCGCTAGGACCCCACGGAAAAATTCTAGCTAGCTAACTACAGCGGGGACCGCCCCCGACGTCAGTCCCGCCTCCGACGTCAGGCGTGGTACAAAAGGGGGCGGTCCCGCCAGATTCCCCAGTTCTCCCGCCGGAGACTTCTTGCCGCAGGCTGACATCAAAATGGGAGACCTAGGATTCGCCGTCAGAAGACAGAAAGATAACAATTCCTGCTCAGAAAGACTGAGCCATGCTTCCTCCAAGGGGGAAGGTGGGCGGGAAGGTACCTGCTGCAAGAGCTGTTCTCGAAGATCTACTGTTACGGTAAGTTCTTACGTAACTGTACTATCTTACTTGAGACACAGCTCTTGCAGCAAGTCACAATAGGACTGATTCCCAAGCAGTAACGCTGTCAGAAAATCCGGAAGGAGGAAAATAAAGGGTAAATACCAGGTCCTGAACCTAGGACAGGAGACCCAAAATGCAGCCAAACAAAACCAGCCCTTAGCGAGAGACGTGTCCAAGCTATAATGCCTGATAAAGGCATGCACAGAACTCCAAGTGCTGCAGCGCATATAGCAGAAGTGGAAACATTTTTGGCGCTGCAAAGGAAGTAGCCACCCTCTAGTGGAATGACCCGGACTGTACCGGGAGGGGCTTTGTTTGATACCATAACAGTGAGAAATACACTGGACAAGCCAGCGAGAAAGGGACTGTTTGGATACTGATTGGCCCATCATTCTCTCAGAGAAGGAAATGAAAAGCTGCTCAGAACTACGAAGGACTGAGTTCTGTTGAGGTAAAACCTCAGGCTGCGGTGAACATCCAGGGTATGGAGCAGAGCCTCTCCTCTATTAGAGTAGTTCGGAAGTAGACCGGAAGGTCGATATCCTGGTTCAGAGTGAGTGAAGAAACCACCTTAGGCAGAATTTGGGTTCGCCCTCAGGGATACTCTGTCCCGGTGGAAAACTAAATAAGGCTCTTTGCACATGAGGCGTGAAGTTCAGAAATTCTTCTTGCCGAGGTAACAGCAACTAAAACAACGTTTCCACGACAGAAAACTAGCTCGCAATCCACGGCAGGTTCAAAGGGGGCGTGAGCTGTTCAAGGACAAAAGCAAATCCCATGGAGCAGGGTCTCTAATAGGAGGCCTAGGTGCAACACTCCCTCAAGAAATTCCGAGAGAGGTCCACCTGAGCCACTGTATCGATTTCACCGGGAGGTGGTAAGCGAAATGGCACAGAGGTGCACTTTAATAGAGGAGTAGGCTGAGACCCGAATGAAGAGGAGAAAATATTCTAATATTACTCCCACAGGACAACCTAAAGGGAAAGGTCGCGTGCTCGCGACCATACACAAAAACGGCGCCATTTCATGGCGTACGTCGCATGCGTTGCCGGCTTTCTGGCTGCAGAAAGGACTTCTGCAACCTCTTGCGAGACCCCGTGACGCAAAATGGCTATGTCTCTAGGAGCCAAGCATGCAGGTTCAAGGAACGTAGGTCCGGGTGGACAAGTGAACCCTTCTCCTGAGACAGTAAGTGGGAGCTGAGCGGCAACGGGAGCGGGGGTTCCCGAGATAGTTGAATCAACAAAGGGAACCAAATCTGTCTGGGCCAAAATGGGGCCACTAGGATCATTATTGCGTGCTCCCTGCGCAGTTTGAGAAGAACTCTCTGGATCAACGGGAAAGGAGGGAAAGCGTAGAGGAATCTGTTGGCCCAGGAGAGGGATAACGCGTCTCGCCAGAAAACACCAGGCCCTGGATCTAGCGAGCAAAAATTGGGCAGTTTTGAGATGGATGGGGAGGCGAACAAGTCTAGAATCTGGAGTTCCCCATCAAGAAACAGATCCTCTGCTACCTCCTGAAGGAGTTCCCATTCGTGGACTCTGGCCTGAGCGACTCAGGCCGTCTGCAACCTGTTGTCCACTCCGAGGCAGTACACAGTGATCAGATTCGCGCCGCGTTCGATCCCAATCCCACTCTCATGGCCTCCTGCAAAGGGGGTAAGAGTGCGCGCCCTGTTTGTTGAGGTAATACATCACCGCGTGTTGTCTGTCTGAAGTAGAAGAGTACACGTGGGATAACTGACTGAAAGGCCTGCAGGGCATAGAGGACCGCCTCATTTCCAGCACGTTGATGTGAAGGTGAGCTTCCATCTGGGTCCACGTACCCTGGGACTTTACCCCGTCCAGGTGTGCCCCCCACCCAAGACCGGAAGCGTCTGTGGTGAGGGTGACCTCCGGGGACGGCGCAATGAACGGGACGCCTGATGAGAGCGACCCTGGGGCTAGCCACCACTGCCAGTCTTGAATCACTGAATTGTGAGTCTGACCGGATGCTGCAAGTGGTCTTGCCTTTTGGTCCCATTGCACTTTGAGCATCCACTGAGTAATGCGCTGTGGAGTCTTGCGAAGGGACAGTAGGAATGGCGCAGCCATGTGTCCGAGCAAGCAAGGACCGACCTGGCAGGTACAACCTTGCTAGTGATAGGTCCCTTATGAGGGATCTGATGCGCTCCGCTCTGTCGGCCGGAAGAAGGCTCTTCCCGAACAGTGTCCAGAACTGCTCCTATGAACTGCAGTTTCTCGTGACAGGTACCAGGAGAGACTTCAGTAATTTATGAGGATGCCAGGGATCGGAACAGATCCTGGGTGCTCTTGATTACAAGAAGCTAGCGTCTCTGGGAGGCCGCCAGAGAAGCCAGTCGTCCAGGTGCAGGGAACACGTAGTGGCCCTGTCTCCTCAGAGGCATGCCACGACTGCCATGCACTTGGTAAAGACCCTCGGTGCGGAAGACAGTCCGAAAGGAAGGGCTCGGAACTGAAGGTGGTGGTCGAAAACTCCAAGCGCAGGAACCTCCTGTGCGCCTGAGCCATAGGGATGTGCAGGTAGGCATCCTGCATGTCTAGAGGCAGCTAAAAGGCGTCCTGTTTGAGCATGGGGATAAGACCTGGAAGGGTCACCATGCGGAATCTCTGTAAGTAACCACACATTGAGGTCGCTGAGGTCCAAGATTGGACGGAGGTCCCCTGTTTTCTTGGGAACCAGGAAGAAGTGGGAATAGTATCCTAGTCCTCTCTGGTTCTCTGGGACGTACTCTATCGCTCCCTTTCGTAGTAGCGCGAGTACTTCTTGCCAGATCAAGGCTTTGTGCTGACCCTGATACCGGAGAGCAAAGGAGGCCTCGAGGGTGGCTTTCCTGAATTCTATAAAGTGGCCTAGACTGACCAACTGAAGAACCCACCTGTCGGTGGTAATGGCCTGCCATCCCGGCAGGAAGTTCAGAATTCGACCCCCGACTATAAACTCCCGGCTGATCCTGAGGGCGGGGCCGCAAGGAGTCAGGCTGTGGCGGCAGATGGACCAGCTGGCTGGGCCTGCCTAGAGAACGCTGGCCTCGGCTGGCGGGGTGTTTGCCCTGGGCTCTCTAAACCAGAGCCCTCTGAGGTGCAGCGGTGGGTCTGTTGCCTCTGCTCCGCCGCAGCAGCTTTGGTTCCTCAGAAAGGAACCAAGCTTAGAATCGATACATGGCCTGAACCGACCTTACCGCCTTCCGGCCTCTTGGAGTTTGGTAAGGATCTTTCTGTGGGATTACCAAACAATACTTCTCCCCTCAAAGGCGCCCAAGATATTCTTTTGGACGTCCGATAAATCCGAAACATGACCAAGAATGTCTCCGGAGAGCCCAACGCCAGAAGCTGCTGCTCGGGCCGATGAGTCCGCTGGAGTCATACGCGCTCTTGCACTTGGGTCCCCACGTCTGAACCCGTGCGGAGGAGCAGAAGCATCTCCTCCTTCTGCTCACCTTCGGGCATCTTTTCAGCCGCTTCCAGACCCTGTTCCCACAAAGCGTTCTGGAACTGAACCATGTGGGTTAAATAGTTCAGGGATCTGATGGCGCAGGTAGCAGAAGCATACGTGCGCCTACCCAATGCGTCCAGTTGTTTGGACTCTGGGTCCGGTGGCAGGGTGCTCAAATGTTGTGGCCTCTGTGACCGGTCATGTGAGGCTGTGATGACCAGAGAATCGGCCTGAGGATGCTGCGTCGAAGTACTGGTGGAGTCCTTAGGAGCCTTGTGCAAGCGATCAGCCTTTCTCGGTCTCGCCGGGCAGTGTGGGCCTTCACGCAGCCTTAGTGGCGTCCACGAAAGTGTCAACCAAGGGTGGTACCACCACCACAGGCTGGGGTCCTTCACGAAGATATTTGGCGATCGCACTCTTTAGGTCTAAGTCTTCAGCATCCCATCCCATGTTCTCTTGTATGTCTCATAATATCAAGGGCGAGGGATCATCGGAGGAGATCTAGGCATCTCCGTGGGTCGGAGAAGGGATGGAGAGTGGAGATGGGGATCTAGAGGTGGAGTAGTCTGATCCGTGTCCTCCGTTGAAAGCGCGAGCGTCGGCGTCTCCTGGATCTCTTGGGGCTGGGTGATCCAGAAGAGGATTTAAGCCGGAGGTCTCCGTTTATCAGGTCTCCCCTGGGAGGGGTTCTGAAGCTCCGGGAGGAGGAACACGGCCTGCCGACCCCGAGTGAGGGGGGCAGGAACGAGGAGGAGGAGGAGGAACCATGTCTTTTAAGGTATCCCACCAGTAGGTGAACAGATCTTTCACCTCCACTGAGAGAAGCCCAGCAGCCCGGGTGCAGTGGGCGGTCGTCGGGCCAGCGTCGGCTCACAGGGGCTCTGGTAATGGCGGGGATCCTGGGAGTACCTACGGGACGGAGTCGCCCGTCTGGTCCCCGGGCTGCTCTAGGTCCTCCTCCGATAGAAGGCTCTGACCGATGTCGAGTCGGTGGAAAAGGGCCTTCTTCTTTTCAGGAGGGGGCGGGCCGTCCCCTACGGCGTCCGCTGGGATGTGGCGGCGTCGGTCGTCGGGCCGCGGCGGCTCAGGAGAGAAGAGGCGCATGCGGCTGGCGGCTGTCGGGCGGCGTCTGGGCTAGAGCCTTTTTAGGCGTGAGCTCCAGCGTCTTGCGTGGAGGCACCGGCGAAGACCTGACGTCGGTACGCGGAGGCAGGAACCCGACTGCGGTGGTGATGGTGTCATTCCCGGACTTCCCAAAGGCCCTGGAAGGGAGGAAGGCCTGGCGGTTTCTCCTGAGATGAAGGGTTTCTTGATTGCAGCCGGGGGAGATTTTGAACCGGAGCTACGGGACTCCGAACCCCTAGAAGGGGCCTTCTCCCTTCTCTTCTCCGCGTGCTTGTGGACCCTGGAGCTTTCCCCCTTGGAGGACATGGTTTTCAGTTGTTCCTCCAGAAGAGCATGCAAAAGCCCTCTGACACCGGATCCTAGATGCAGCTGTTGAACTTCCTTAGCAAGAGGACAGAGCCGGAGTATCGTGGTCTGGGCCTGAGCACGGCGCCTGGGCAGTGTGGGGGTCCTTGAGCAGGATCTGCTTTCACAAAGCGCACTTGAGAAGGATGGCCCGAAGTTGGTGATGACATCAGATCTTGCTTGAAGAGGTCTGAAGATTTTCGAAAATTTTATCGAAAAAAGAACTATTCATAGCGTGGCAGCGCTGAACTAGTAACTTGAAGGGGTCAGGTAGCTAAATCGGCCAGTGAGAGAAAGAACTAGGGAATCTGGGAGGGACCGCCCCTTTTACATACAATGACGGGACGCGGACCGACATCGAGGCGGTCCCGCTGCTGTTAGCTAGCTAGAGTCACCGTGGGGTTCTAGCGCCTGGCGGCTTCGGTCCTAATGGTGTAACCTGCTGCAAGAGCTGTGTCTCGAAGTAAGATCCGAGGTTATCGGTTTCCTTCACAAATTTAGTGGTTTATTTTTAAACAAAATAACTAAAACTAAATAAAAAAATAACTGGAGTTTTACCTTCAAAAAACTTCAGAATGAACACTAAAGCTCAGTTTATCCCCGGTTATCCCAAACCGGGAGAAAGTGAGAAAATAACACACACAAAAAAAAAAAACTAAACTAACTAGCGGTTTACAACTAAACTTAACATAAAGGCGGCAAATGAAAAAAATGTAAGAAAAATACTTATATTTTTCAAAATCAGCACGACAGGAACGACTGGCGAGGGGAGGTCTCTGAGGTGTCTGTACTTGTCAAGCGGAGAATTAAATCTTAAACGTTAGAACATTGGCAGTTGATAAGGGCAGCATTTGAAAAGTGGCATGAGCCAATGATGCTTCCATCACTAGCATATATTCTATTTCCAGGCAGTTTGATCTTAAAGGCTGACTGCAAGAGTTAGGAATATTGGAGAATTCCTGGGGTGAGAATTATTCTATTTCTAGGACAATACCATTATATATTCCAGACTGATGTGCAAGTTCCCCTTCACTACCTTGACCCTGTCACCGAGTGACCACCTCTAATGGGTGAGGAGGCAGTTCTGATTTCACGCACATTCATTCCCTGCCCTTTCAAGTGAGACTGCAGGCAAGCATAGCAATTGGTGCACGTCATTATGGTGGATTTGGTGATCAAGGCACTTGCCTGCCACAAACACCACAGCTTCTTTCACACTGGCCACAAACAGGTCATCAGTTAACTGTTTTTCTGCCACTGACCACCTGGATCGGATTTGCTGCTCTGCACTGCTGTGCTGAATATCCAGTATTGGAATGTACTTGGGACGTCCTATCTCATGCTGATGGGAATCCTGGTACCATACGTCTAGGTGGTGGTGGTAGCTGCTAAAGGAAGGTATTATGCAAAGAGTGGGTGTGCATACCCCCTACAAGTTGCTGTTCTGTACAACACTTCTTTGATTGCCTTCCATGGCCTGACAGTGACAGCAACAGACCTACAGGAAGACTGCAACTGTGACACCAAATGGCAAGGCAAGGCAAGGCAGATTTATTTAAAAGACGCCCAATCCCGGAGGCTCTGGGCACCATACAAAAATTTGAAAACATTATACACAAAATCATTCATACAAAAATAAAAATAGTAGATCACAGACTATAAAATAAATCATACGCTAAACATCAAATGCTTGTGAGAACAGAAATGCTCAGATTCCAGGTCACAGGAGACTTATAATGCACAAAAAGAGCACAAGGCTGTGTTGGGTACTTACAGAGGTATCGTAGTTCCCAGGAGGAGCAATGAACGTAACCGTGCCCCTGTTGCGAGGAGGCAACATGATCTTGTGTTTAATGAGAGAATTTTCAAAGACCTGTCCATAGACATCTCCACCAGTGATGTGACTACCAACCTGGAGATGAAAAGCAGAAAAGGGTTATTATATGTTCAATTAACTTATATATAGCTCCTTAACTGGTTATCAATATAATCCACTGTATTAAAGACTACTGAATGTTACCTATACATTTCAAGCTACCTAGCTTTCAGAAACCTACCCCAAAGGCACCACAACAGGGAGCAAACCACAGAGATAAAGATCAGGAGAGTGGTTGTCAGGGCCTATGGTAGGGGGTCACCTGGAAAAGCCAGAAGGGATCTCGTTGGAAAAAGCAGGATATAAAATAGATGGGAAAATGTTGTGATTAAAACCTGACCAACTAGCCAGCCCAGTGGCACTGAGGTTGGCGCTGGATGTACACATGCGCCCGCGGCGGCGGAGTTGAGGCGAGCCGGGCACGCTGAGGTGGGCAGAGGGAAAGATAAGTGTCGAAGGATTCTCTCTTCCCGGAGAGGAGTGAGAGCGTTCGCTCCTGGAGCAGCCTCTGGTGGCAATCAGGGACGCCCAGTGTGGCGACGCAGTGGATGCAGGGGCAGAGTTGTGGCATAATGTTGTCTTCTCTTGCCGCGCTCCGAGGAAGAAAGATCTACATAATAACAAAGAAAAACACCACTCATGGAGATAGATGAAGGCACCTCAGCCTCCTCAGCCCACACTCCCAATCCCGGACTAACCTCCTCGGGTCCGCTCGTGTGCCCAGCACTTTGCCCTTAGATAGAGCGCCCTGGGCGGATAGTGCGGCCCTACCTTCGGAGGGTTCAGACCCGGAGGTGGTGCTGGGGCACACGCAAGAGGAGGGGTGCAGCGGTCACGGGGGGAGGTAGAGGCTGGGAGCCTCTGAGGTTGCTGGAAGGAGTTCTCCAGGCACGTGGAGACAAATAAAGTTTGGAAAAAAAAAAAAACCTGACCACCTGGCTCCAAACTTTCAACAACTAGACCAGACTATACGTGCACAGTTAGCAGAAAAAGGCCTACCAGCCCATCCAGGTCTGCGCATTCTATCTAAATACTCTGCATAAAGTAGACCTAGTGGCCATCTCATCCCTTTGCTTCTGTGCCCCCCTCTGTACTAAGCCTATATGCTTGTCCCATCCCAGCTTGAAACTGTTTACAGATATGGCCCTTATAACCCATTCCAGCAACCTGTTCCACTTGTCCATCTCTCCTTCCACGTAAAAAACTTTACAGACATCTTGCTTAACAGTCCCTTGATAGTTTGAGTAAATTCCCCCTCGTCACTGTATCTGAGCTCAAGGAATACATTTCCTTGGCACTTTTTTATTCCATGGAGGTATTTGTATGTATCCATCAGGTCACCCCTTCCCTTTCTCTTCTCAAGGAGTGTACCCGTTCAAGTACTGAAGCCTCTTCTTGTATGACATGCCCACTAGTCCCTGGACCAACTTTGTTGCCCTTCAGTGTACTCCTTCCACTTCATTGCAGTTTCATAATGTAGTCTAACAAACCCTTCAACATCCCTCTGGTCACCGTACCCGAATGTTCTTGGATGGTGTAAATTCCCACTTTCTATCTTTGCTGAGTGCTGTGATATTCACACCACGGGGGATGTAGATACTTTGGGTCAGGTCATTGATGTCCTTCAGGGGCCGCTGAATACCGTCAAAGATGGACCCCATGATCCCAGGACCCAGTTCGACAGACAGGGGCTTGCCAGTGCGCAGTACAGGGTCTCCCACTGAGACTCCAGCTGAAAACGACGAGCTCAGGAAAACAGGTCTCACACTAAAGTAGTTCTTGAAGTTGAATTTAATGCTGAAAGGCTACAACAGGCAGCTCCAAGAGATGTACTACCAACCATAATCACACAGTACAAAACACAAACCAATGGATAAGGCAACCACGGGGACTCCCATTGGCATACCTTTCAACTAGCCCACATTGGGAAGGTTACCCATAATTAAATATTTAGAACCCTCCCTGTCTATATACCTTTTAACTGTTCCTTTTGTTTTACTTACATTTTATTCATTATAGAAGTAACATAGTAATACAGCACTTGTCCTGTACCTTCATCAACATTCAAAAGGACACAAGTATGGAGTCCAATCACCATAGAAACATAGAATTTGACAGCAGATAAGGACCACTTGGCCCACCCAGTCTGCCCATTTCCCTACCTACTGGATAAGCTGCAGATCCTAGTTAACCAGCAGCCTACTTCTTCCTACCCCCACCCCCTAGAATTGCCTTATGACTGTCCCATGCATGCTTGAATTCCACCACTGATTTTGACTCCACAACCTCCTCCGGAAGGCCGCTCCATGCATCCACAACCCTCTCTGTGAAAAAATACTCTTAAATTACCTCTGAGCCACCCTCTATCTTCAAATTGTGCCCTCTTGTTCTTGCACACCTCTTTTTTGAAAGATGCTACCCTCTTGGACTTTGTTGATTCCCTTGAGGTACTTGAACGTTTCTATCATATCCCTCTCCTCCTTTTCCTCAAGGCTATACATATTAAGCCCTTTAGTCTCTCTTCATATGTCTTCCGTGTAGACCTCCAGATTTTAGTTGCCCTCCTCTGGACAGCTTCCATCCTGTCTATGTCTTTATGGAGATTGGGTCTCCAGAACTGCACACAGTACTCCAGATGGGGTCTCACCAGCTGTCTGTACAGAGGGATAATAACTTCCTGTTTTCTACTGGTGATGCCTCTCCCTATGCATCCCAGTATCCCCCCAGCCCTCCTTACTGCCCTCTCACATTGCTTGCCCACCTTTAGGTCATCTGATATGACTACCCCCAGGTCCCTTTCCATTTTTGTTGTTCATCAAGTGAAATATCACGCTCAAGGGAATTGTGTTCGTTGGGAGGTGTAGGCATTCCTCCAGTGTGTGCTAAGGAACACACACCAGAGGAGTGCCTTTATCTGCCAACAAACACACACCCTGTCATGTGTTATTGTCCATATCAAATTTAAGAGGTGGTCAAATGCTGATGGACTTTGTTTTACTATTCACATCCCCAGTCCCCCTTCATCAATCCACCTGCCCCACCCTAACAGATGATGAGATCACTATGGCAGTGGCCTTCCTCCTGCTGGGCAAATAAGCAACTGCCTTTATAGCAGATACAATGCCACTCAATGATCAGCTAAATTAGGGTGTATGAATGGTAGGTGCAGTACACATTCTCCCTTCCCAGGAGCTGTACACCTCACCTTTGAAACGAGCTTAGCCTCCGGCATTAGTATGACATTCTAGGGCTCTCACACAAACCCTATGTTGAGGAATGCTTAAACCTAACTGCCTACAATACTGGTAAGGATTCACAAATTGCAAAAAATTAAAACTACATAAGCTTCGTAATTTGTTTTGTTTACTCTTTTTATCCCCTTCTCTCTTCCATCAGATGGGACCTCTTGCAGCCATTTTCAGTGTCCTTATCTCATCCAGCCGAGACCCTTCTGAGCGTGGTTCTGGCCCCATTTGGTCCACCAGCGACATCTCGTGGCCAGGCCCCCTCGGTTTCCCCCCGGCGAGGTTGCCTTCTGTGCCTCGGCTAACTCACCACTCTATCCGGTATACCACAGGCAAATGTGAACACCAGGGGAGGCCAGGCCCAAACAAGTATGGACCAGAGGAAGATGTGCTGGGCAGGAATGGCGTCACCCTCATATCGGACAGCCATTTCCCACTGATTTCCTCCTTGGTGGAGAGAAAGTACAAGACTTCCTGGTGACGTTAGGTGTGCTCCCACACCTGATGCACCAACATCTTACCTCTCCTCCAATTCCCTTACTTGTGCGGTCTCTGGCTCAGTGACCCCCAGACAACGCTGGGGTCAGGCTACTACCGAGTGCCGGAAGCCTCTCGCCCCAAAGGAGAGTTGTTCGCTGGACATTCGATTTTTCTCTCTCTCCCTTGGCTGACCCTCCAATGCTCCAGGCTTGTTCCTGAACCTGGAACATCGACGCCACAAGCAGTAGCATTACCACTTGTGCCAGGGGGCCGGCCACTCACCGTAATTGTTGACCTTCCAGAATAGCTTCACCATTCATTCACACTGATAGGTCTAAGCCAGAGGCAGTAGGACACTGTGGGAGCAGTCTTTTGCAGCTTAGGCAGAGTGGCAACATTGGTGCCACCCACGAGGCCGACATACTGACATCGCACACAAAAATCAGCCAGTAACTGATGCCACTCCCTCCCCCCAGATTTCAGTTATGTTTGGCAGGAGAAAGGAAACAACTGGAAGAGAAAAAGAGAGGGACACAGACTCCTAGCTCAAAGGGATAGGAAAACGATATAGCATATAAAAATAATAAAATAAAACCAGACTATCAACTTCAGAGAACTAAGGGTTGGGCCTTAAGAGTGGCACAAGGGTATAGAGTATAAGAGTGAGAGCATATATCAGCTACCTGGACAAGAAGGCAAAGAGAGAGAGAGAGAGAGAGACAGACAGGCAGAGAGGGCAGCTGCCCTGGCTAATACACAGAGTCCTAGAAGATTTTTGTGCAATTAAGATGGCAGAATGCCAACCCAACTAAAACAGCCTTTGTACTCACAAGAGGACAATAATTTTAGTAGGGTAAGAACCCAAAAACTTCTAAAGTGGAACAAACAGCAGGTATGATCGGACAGAGTCCAAGAGCAAAAAGAAAAAAATTACTCACCATAGTAATTCTATTTCTTCCAAGTGGTCCTTTAGAATCAGTAACAATTGCAGTAAGCTGATCAGGTTGAACTGCCTCAGAGGTGAAGCCTTGAATATTCATTAAAATAAAGTGGCCAATCAGAATCAAGCAGGAAGGAGTGCTGAGTGCAAAGAGCCCACAGGGTTTCAGAATTTTTTCAAAGACGAAAGGAGAACAATGACTAAAAGGACTGTGCCAACAGGCTTTAAAATCATGCAATAGTCTGAACTATAAAAAGAATAATTAACCATTAGCATGCTCTAAAAACAATCCAAAAAAAAAAAAATCAACAAATTTGGCAAAACGGTACAGAAGCAGAACCCTCTTAACGTAGGTGCCTGGGGAGGCTGGGTGGGAGGCTACTGATGCAAAAGGACCCCTTGGAAGAAACAGAATTACAATAGTGAGACATTTTTTCTACTCACTTCAGGAGTCCTTTAGCATCAGTAACAATAACAGACTATAAAGCAGTACAGTTGGGAGGCGGGTACAGAACCTACTTAGGGAAGACGCTCTGCAAGCCCACCCTGCCAAATTTGGCATCAGACCTTGACTGTACATCCAGGAAGTAATGCTTTATGAATGTGTGTACAGTCTTCCAGGTAGCTGCTTCGCAGATCTCTAGCAAGGGGATGTCCCTTGCAGCTGCCACAGAGGCAGCAGTGCCCCTAGTAGAGTGGGCCCTGAGGCCTTGAGGGGGCTGTTTGTCAGCCTTGGCATAACAGAAGTGAATACAGGAAACTATTCATCAAGAGATAGTTCTCTTGGTGGCTGGTTTTCCATTGCCCACTTCATCATAGGTGAGGAAAAGCGGAGTAGAGGAGCCTCTGACCGGTTTGGTATGCTCCAAGTAATAGGACAGAGCTCTCCTGACAGCTAGGCTATAAAGCCTTCTTTTCCCTGGAGTGGATTTGTCAGTGAAAACGACAGGGAGAGTAATGGACTGGTTAAGGCGGAACTCAAGAGACCACCTTGGGAAGGAATTTCCTATTTGTTCTGAGCTCTTTGTCTTATGGAGGCCCATGTAGTTAGGTTCAGTGCAGAGTGCTTGCAGTTCTGAAATCCTTCTTGCAGAAGTGATAGCCACTAGGAATACTGTTTTCCAAGTAACATACTTCATGTGGGCTGTAGCCATGGGCTTGAAGGGGGGGCTCCATGAGCTTAGCAATGCCAAGGATAAGGTCCCAAGGGGGAACAGGTTCTCTAATTGGGGACTGCAAACGAAGGAGGCCCTTGAAGAACATTTTGAAAATGGGCCAAGAAATTTTTCTTTCCCAGTGGAAAGGTTGTCTGAAATTGCAGCTAAGTGAAGCTTCAAGGATGAGGCCTTGAGGCCTGATGATTGCAGATGACCTAAATAGCCCAAACGAGAAGGGATATAGGCCTTCAGAGGGTCTGTTCTTTTTCCTTTACACCAGATTGAAAATCTTTTCCATTTAGCTGCATAGGTTTTCTTTGTTGGCTTTTTAGCCATATGAAGAATTTTAAGAACTTGTTCTGAATACTGTGTGTCTGGGAATTCTAGCTCCTCAGAACCAGGCTTTGAGGTGAAGGGATTCCAGGTCTGGATAATTCACCTCTACTTGTGGCAGGGTGAGGAGATGGAGAGTTAGAAGAAGTTGAACTGGCTTCTTGTGGGACATGGCCAGCAGGAGAGGACACCAGGCTCACCTTGGCCAGTCTGGAGCTATGAGGATCATGGTTGCAGGTTGATCCCTGAGCTTCAGTAGCACTCTGTGTAACAGGAGAAATGGAGGAAAGGCATACAGAAACTTTCCTGTCCAGTTCAAAACTAGTGCATCTGCTGGGAGAGTGCCCATTGCTGGGAGTCTGCAGCAGTACAGAGGAAGCTGGTGGTTGAGGTGGGATGCAAACAGGTCCACCTCTGGTGTGCCCCACCTCCTCAAGACTGTGGCAAGGACTTATCTGTTCAGAGTCCATTCGTTGTGACCTTGGCTGATGCGGCTCAGAGAATCTGCCAGGGTATTGTACTTGCCTGGGAGGTGTATGGCAGACAGACTCACATCCAGGGAATAGGCCAGGGACCAGATTCTCTTGGCCTCTGTGCACAGGGAAGACCTTGTGCCACCCTTCTTGTTTATGTAAAACATAGCAGTGGTGTTGTCTGTTCTGATCTGAAACAGTGTGTCCCTTGATCTGAGGGGCAAAAGCTTTCAGTGCCAGGTACACAGCTCTGAGTTCCAGAAGATTTATGTGGCCTTTGGACTCCTTTGGCATCCAAGTGCCACTGACTGAAGAGCTGTCCAGATGAGCTCCCCAACCTAGTGGTGAGGCATCTGTGGTAATGATTTTTGAGGGAAATGACAGCTGGAAGGGGATGACCACTGAGAGGTTTTCCTCTTCCTTCCACCTGTTGAGAGCTTGAAGCAGTGTTTTTGTCACTGGTACTATCTTGGACAGAGAATTTTCCTTTTGTGACCAGTGGGCTCGCAAATGATACTGAATGTTTCTAATCTGAAACCTTACCCCTGGGACCATAGCTGTCATGGAAACCATGTGGCCCAGGAGCTGTAAGCTGCCAAAAACTACCATAACGGAAGGTACGGGACTCTGAGCATCAGACTGCAGACGAGACTTAATTTTTTTTTAAACTTGGCACCTTTTTCAAGCAGCACTGTAATTTAAATCAGGGAGCTTCTTGTTTAAGCTCCTGCCTGCTTGATTTTTTTTTTTTTCGCCCACCCACCCATTCCCCACCCTCTTCCTTAATTAAACACTCTGGCTCTGCCCATGCTCTTCTCTGACTGGCCTTTTTACTAGCAGGGGAGTATCTGAGTGGCTCTCTTCCAACTTTATTCCTTATGAACTCAAATCACCCACTGACAACCATGGGCCTCTTCCTAAGACCAAAGCTATCAGTCCCTCTACTGGTCCTAGCAGTCTTTATTCCCCACCTTTGTCCGTCACCAACATCAACTGCTAATAACCCTGAGGTTTTCCCACCTTCCCACCGAGGTGTTCTCTACCCCTCTATCCATTCTCCCACGCCCCACCCTGTCCACCACCATCACCTTCCCCCCACCCCATCCTACCCAGCTCCATTTACATCTGGTCTCCCACAACACACTGTTGCCAATGCTTTACCATGCTATCCCCACATACGCGGCTCTGCCCATCCCATGCTCTCTTCCTGTTAGCTCAGCTTACTACCGCCACAGCTCACACAAACAATGTATGTCCTCTCTCTCCTCAGGTTTGTATCCCTGCTCCTACTCCTATCCGGCAACATTAATACAAACCCCGGCCTGTCTCCTTCCTGCCAAACTCAGATTCTCCCTACATCGGGGCTATGCATAGCCTCTATGAACATCTGTAGCCTCTTAAAAAAAACGCTGCCCTCCAGTGCTGGATGGCACAACAATCAGCCTGACATTCTGGCAATCGTGGAAACCTGGCTGTCTAAATCTACCCCGGACTCTGCGGTCGCTCTCCCTGGCTACTCCCTTTTTAGGGAAGATAGAGTTGGTAAACGTGGGGGCAGCTGCGCCATCTATACACGTAACTGCTTAATGGGCCACGCTCTACCAATTCCCAAGCTCGACCACGGTACCCAAGCCATCTCGCTTAGAATCACCCCAGATCCCTCCAGGGCCCCTCTGACTATCTCAGTAGCTTACATTCCCCCGCAGAAACAAACCCAAGCAATCCAATCCCTAACTGACAACCTGTCCAGCCTCCTGCATAAGGGTGAGCAGATACTAGTGGGTGACCTCAACACCAACTGGCTTGCCAGTTCATCTGCCCTTGCCAAGGATGCTTTTGCAGCCCTGGACCTAACACAGCTGGTAACCCAGCCTACCTGTCTGAACCCATCCAATGGCTCTTACACATTACTGGACATCATCCTTGCCAACTGCCCGTACAGAATTGTGGACATCGTTGTAAATCCAAACTCCCTGAGTAATCACTCACCAGTAACTTTCATGTGGTCCTGCCGTCTACCAAAACCTGCGCCCAGCATGGTCTCCCGCCGACTTATCCGACCAGGTAACCTCGCTAGGCTTAAGCAGTACCTCACCCAGTGGGACTGGTCACCAATCAACCTGGCTCCTAGTATTGATGAAGCACTCTACTACTTTACCCACTCCTTCAATAAGACCTGCGACATCTTTACCCCGCTGGTCAAAACTCGGACTAAGCAACATAGTGCACCATGGATCACAACATCACTGCTCAAACAGCTCCACCACAGAGACAATCTCTGGCATAGAGCCAATTCCTCAGGCAAGCCTGGGGACAGGCAGTCCTACAATGCTGAGCGCAACAGATGTACGTGGGCCACTCGTAAGGCTAAAGCAGAGTACTACAGATCCACACTAGCCTCCTCCTGGGGGTCTACCCAGAACTTCTGGGACAACATAAAAGAGCTAAATGGGAAGTCTCACTCCACGCCGCCGTCTCTACTCAACTTTAATGGAACCGCTATCACCGACCCCACTAATATTGCAGACTGCCTAAACACCGTCTTCTCAGATCTCAGCGCAGTTCTCCCTAGTAACTTCTTCGAACCTACCTCCCCCCCAGCCACAGCCCCTCCCTCACTCACCTTTCTAACTGAGGACCATCTCACCACAAAATTCTTGGCACTATCTAACAAAAGCCCTCAGTGTTACCTGCCTTTCCTTTGACCCCCTGGATACTAGGATCCCACGGCAGGTCCTTGACGTAGAACTTAACCCCCTGACTGATTTACTCAACAGCTCCCTCTGCCTGGGCCAGTTCCCTTTAGCTTGGATAAAGGCTGTGATCACCCCCATCTTCAAAAGTGGTGACACCTCCTCTCCTGGAAACTATCAGCCGATCTCTATTCTTCCTCCTCTCTCTAAAGCCCTGGAAAAAATAGTGGAAGACCAATTATCTGAATATCTTGCCTCCCACAATCTCCTATGCAGAAAGCAGCATGGCTTCCGTCCATGTCATAATACGACCACTGCTCTCGTGGAGTTCTCAAACTTCCTTCACAAAACCCTTGACAAAGGCCACCTTGCAGGGGCTGTCTACATCGACTTCTCCAAGGCCTCTGATACGGTCTGTCACCCACCTACTGGACACTCTCCTTCAACTAGGCTTTCTCAAGGCCTGCTGGACTGGTTCTCTAGCTATCTCTCTTCAAGGTCCCAGTGTGTCAAAATAAACAGCACCCTCTCCAGCACCCGCCCCGTCCGCTCTGGGGTCCCACAGGGCTCCATCCTGGGCCCTCTTCTTTTTAGTCTCTAGGTAAATGCCCGACCCAACTCCTGCTCCAGCAAGGTCCTGCTATATGCAGATGATGCAGTTCTCCTCTCCTCCACCCTGACCCCTCCTCTCTTCAGGCCTCCCTTCAGCACTCTTTCAGTCAAACTGGAAACTGGTTCAACGACCGCAGGCTGGTCATTAACATTAAAAAAACAAAAGCCATGTTGTTTGCCCATCATCAAACAAACTTGGCCCTCCATATACTATCCAGCTCACGCCACCCACTAGAACAAGTTAGCAGCTACAAATACCTGGGCATTACCTTCGATTCTGCCCTCTCCTTTCACTCGCATATCGACCTGCTCACCTCAGCAACTAACATGCGCATAGGCCTTTTCTACAGTCATAAGGACTGCCTCCCACGGATGCCCTCAGATTGGCTGTCTCCTCCTCTGTCCTGTCTCTTGTAGACTACGGCCTCCCTGTCTACGCTGCTGCTGATGCCACTGCTCTCAGGAGAATCCAACTATCCCTAAATAAAGCCTGTAGACTCCTCACTGGTGCAGACAAATGGGCTGATGTATGCACTCTATACTCGCTGGCCAACATACTCAATCTAGAAGAGTGGTTAAAATATTAGAACTGCCTCCTGGTTAAAAAAATACTTCTAGGTCTCTCCCCCCCAGGGGTGTCCGCCTCCCTCCACCCTGCTTCCCCTCTGCCTCTACCTGTGGCTCCACTAAGGCCGCTCTCAGAGTCCCGAGGGTGCGGACATCACTCACCCAGAGATCCTTTGTGACAGGGCGCCACACTGGTTCAACGCCCTTCCCTCCTCGATCTCCTCACTCACTAAAATAGGTCCTTTTAAGGCAGCTCTCAAGAGCCTCATTTTCTCCACTAGCAGCTGCGAATGCGCTCCTCTTATTATAGCGGGATCCCAGCCCACAGGTGCCCCGCTCCCTCCCCAGCCCCTTTCCTAGACTCTTTACGACAATCACCTTCTCTCAGGCTGCAATTCTGAATTTACCATATTTGTCTTTGGAGCCTAGCTTTCGCACTGTATAGACCTCTGTACTGCTACTGTAAACTGTAACTCTTATCTGGGCACTGGATGGCTCGGGATTCTATGTTTGTTCTGACATCTGCAAATATATGAGTACTGTTTGCTGTTCGCTATTTGGTATGTAACAAAAAACTTCTGCAACCTCCTATCACATTGCATTTGTGTTGCTGTCTATGTGTTGAATCCACTGGAACCGACGTGGAGCATTTGGAAATGAGTCCTTGACTCAAAGGGTTGTAATTCCGACATGTATACCTGTAACAGTAGTTCTAGGAGTGGTATATGTTGTTCATCCACACTCTCTGGCATGTCCCTTTCCCCTTTAAATCTGTCCGGAAGTCTTCAAGCTGGCTCCTTCCACCCACCCAGGGGGTAAATACCTCGGCTCCGCCCCATGACACCAGATCTAAGCCTGCTGGAAGCAAGTTGGTGCGCCTAAAGCTGGGGAGGTCGGGTGGGTGCATGTGGATGAGCAACACATACCACTCCTAGAAGAAAAAATTACTCACCTTAGTAATGTTGTTTCTTCTAATGGAGTCTTGCTATATTATAGACATTAGCAGTTTGTTCCAGCTCTAGAACTGCCCCGGAGTGAAATGGTTAAAACCATTCCAAAATAGAATTTTGGCACGAGAGCAGCCCTATCTGTGTCATTTCAAACTTGAACTGTCAGATTTTACGAGCCAAACTCACTAAGGTCTGTGTAAGCTGTAACCCACACTAGCCAAATGGCTACCTAAATAATAACAACCATTGATGGTCCCAACACCCAAGACTCAAGTCAGGGGACCAGAAATACTAACACCATTCTAATAATATGAAAATGGAACACAAGTATAATAAAACACACACGCGCATACACATACACAAAGTCCCAAAGGGACAAAATGCTAACAGGACATAAGTAGTGCACACTAGGTTGCCCGCACCCACCAAGTAGAGGTTCTGAGAGGGCAGGTTGGGAGGTCTTAATGTAAAGACTCCATTAGAAGAAACAACATTACTAAGGTGAGTCATTTTCTTCAAACAACATGAAGTCTTGCTATATTATGACATTAGCAGAATACACAGCAGTACCTCCATGGAGGAGGGCAGAACCTACTTGGGGAATAAATGCGAAGAACAGCTTGTGCCAAACACCAGCATCTCCTGGCCTGACATCCAGGAGTAATGCTTGGTAAAAGTGTGTACCGCTTTCCAAGTAGCAGCCTGGCAAATCTCTAATAAAGGAATATCTCTGGCAGCAGCTGAGACGCAGCTGTACCCCTGGTAGAATGAGCCTCTAAACCGTAGAGGGGCTCTGTCCACTTTCTGATAACAAATTGGATACAGAGACAATCCACCTGGCTACTGATCTCTTAGTGGCAGGTTTGCCTTCCCAACTTCACCAGGTAGGAAAAGTTGGAGGGATTCGAACCCAGACCTTGGTACGCCTATATAATAACTAAGAGCCTCTTAACATCCAGGCTGTGCAACCTCTCTCACCCAAAGAGGAGTGATCAGTGAAAAATACTGGAAGGAGATAGATTGATTAAGATGGAAATCTGAAACCACCTTGAGCAAGCTTCCTATTAGTCCTAAGGACCACCTTATCCCTGTGGAAAGAAATAAAGTCAGTCTCCACTGACAAGGCTTGCAATTCACTTATCGTCTGGCAGAAGTGATAGCCACTAGAAAAACAGTTTTCCAAGTTAGGTACTTAAGCTCTGCAGAAGACAGAGGAGGTTCAAAGGGGTTGCATTAACTGGGCAATGCAAACATTAAGGTCCCAAACGAGGGGCCGGTTCGAAAGGAGGATTAGTATAGGTAATCCTTAAAAACTTGGAAAACACAGGATGAGAGGAAAGAGGATGACTTTCCTGCTGACACAAAAGCAGACAGCTGCCAAATGAACTCTCAGGGTAGCTGGTCTGAGACCCAAGGAATTAAGATGTACCATGTAATCTAACAAAATGGGCAATTCAGCAGATTCTGGGAAATATTTTCCTAGCACACCAAATGGAAAACCTTTTCCATTTAGAACTATAAGTAGCCCTAGTGGAAGGCTTTCTGGAAGCCTTTAGGATCTCAAGAACACCCTGAGAGAGGTGTAAATCAGCAACTCTAACTCCTCAAGAGCCAGGCCTTGAGGTTGAGGATTTGAGGTCCGATACCAAACCCTTCCCTGGGCACAAGTCAACAGATTGTGATTCCTGGGAGGCACAGGGGAAGATGGACTGTCAGAGACAGAAGGAGTGGGTACCAGGGCTGCCTGGCCCAATCCGGGCAATCAGAATCACCTGCAAGGCTGAGATCTGATTTTGACTAGTACTTTGAATAGGAGAGGTAAGGGGAAGCATAGAGGAACTTCCTCCCAATCCAGAAGAAGGGCATCCAGGGAACTGAGCCCTGCACTGGAGGCCTGCAACAGAACAGAGGAAGTTTGTGATTGTCTGGGGCTGCAAAAATATCTCATCTGAGGGATGCCCCACCTGGCAAAACTATCCCCAGCACTTGAGGATCCAGGGACCATTCTGTGATGGCCCTGGGAAATCCTGCTGAGGGCATCCGCTGAGATATTGTCCTTCCCTGGAAGATGAACTGCTATGAGGGAAGTGTTCAGGAATAGCCAGAGACCACAACTTCATTGCCTCTGCACAAGGCCAAGGACCGAGTGCCCCTTAGATTGATGTACCACATTGTTGTGGCGTTGTCTGTTCTGACTTGTATCACCTTGTCGTGGACAGATGCAGAAAAAGCTTGAAGAGCTAAAAAGACAGCTCTGAGTTCCAGCAAATTGATGTGGAGAGAGATTCCTGGGGGACAAACTCCCTGATGGGAAAGGTCGCCCATGGGCTCCCAACCCAGAAGGGAAGCATCTGTATGAGAGTCAAGTCGTGAGAAGGGGAAATGAAGGGACCCCGCTCTAAATTGCTCTGATCCTGTCACCACTGGAGAGCTAGGATCAAGGTTCGAGTCACTGGGACCAACTTGAAAGGGGTCTTCTCTGAGACCAAAAGGTTCTCAAGTGAAACAATGTCTCTCATCTGAAATCTGGCTCCCTGCACAACAGCTGTGGATGCAGCCATGTGCCCGAGGAGCTGCAGAAAGTGTCTTGCTGGTCGAGAGACCTGCAGAGTGAAGGAAGAGGCCAGAGCCACTAAATTCCTTACCCTTTCTGGGGGAAGAAAGGCTCTGGCTAGCTTTGTGTCCATTCTGCCCTCATAAGGTGGTACCTGGACTGGTTCCAGAACCGACTTTGGTAGGTTAGCGAGAAAACCAGGGAGGTGAGAAGCTGCTGGGTGACCTGCAGGTGAGATTTTACCTGTTCTGGGGACTGGCCTACAATGAGCCAGTCGCTGAGATGGGAAAACAGCAATCCTCTGCTCTCCTTAAGGGCCACTGCCACTGCTAGACACTTTGTGAATACCCTTGGAGCAGAGGTAAGGCCGAAGGGCATTGCTCTGAACTGGTAATGACCTGAGGGCAGTTCAATCTGAGGTACTGATGGGATCTTCTGATTAGGACATGGAAATAGGCATCCTTGAGGTCCAGGGAGGCTAGCCAGTCCCCTGGCCTTGGGAAGGTAAAATCATTGCCAGAGTTACCATTTTGAACTTTGGTTTCAGAAGATGCTTGTTCAGATATCTGAGATCTAAAATGGGCCGCCATTCTCCTGTCTTTTGGGGTAAGGAAGTATCTGAATACAGACCCTGCCCTGATGCAGGGAAGAACCCTTTCTACTGCTCTGAGAGCTAACAGGATGAGACCTCTGTTTCCAGAGCGAGGGTCTCTGAAGCACTTGAGTAGAAAAGTCTGCTTCTCAACTTGGGAAACTTTTGAAGCTGAGAAGCAGACCCTGGCTACTACTTCCAGAATCCACTTGTCTGAGGTCAAAGAAGCCCACCCTGACTGAAGTAAGCCAGCCTGCCCCCCACTGGTACAGGAGAATCAGCCTGGGCACCCCATCAGGGTGCCTGTTTCATAGGAGCTTTAGGCTGGGAGGTGAGCAGGTCTGCCACCCCTCGTCTGCCCCTGCCTCTGAAGAAGCCCCTCTGAGCATAGGCAGAGGAGGCCTGAGTCTGGTAGAAAGGCCTGTGAAAAGGCTCACCCCCTACCCCTGGGGCATGCCTTCGGAGTGCCTTGCCTTAGCCTGGGCACTCTTGTAGTAGTCCCATATTCATCCATCTTCTTCATGTAATTCTCTGTCTGCTCTCCAAACAGAGAATTTCCCACCACAGGAAAATCCATAGCCTTAGTCTGGGTATCCTGTGACAAACTAGTACACCTGAGCCAGGCCAACCTACAAAAGCTACAGATGTGGCCATGATCCTAGAGGAAACATCATTAACATCCACAGCAGCATGAAACTGAACCTTAGAGGCTTCAATGCCATCAGCAGCCACCTGTTCTAGTTCACTAGCCAGCTGGCCATGGACCTGCTTGGCCAATTGCATAACAGTATCCCATTTAGATTTCTGATACCTAGCTACACAAGCCATATAATTTGTTGCCTGAGTCCCAGAGAGGCTGCCATATACTGTTTTTTTGCCATGGCATCAATCTTCCTGGAATCCTTGTCAGGAGGATGTGAAGCCAAGGGAATATTAGCTTTATCACAGGCAGCAGCCTGAACTACCCCACCATGACTGCATTGCTGAGAAAGGAATTCTGCATCAGGGCCTGACAATGTATACCTTCTGTCCATCTTTTTATCTACAGGAGGCACAGAATTAGGAGCTTTAAAATTTTGTTTGTTTCCTAAAAGACTTATGTAAAGGAATAGACAATCTCCTAGACTCTGGAATATCCATCATTTCTACAAAATCAGGCTCCTCTTGTCATCCACAGCCTCTTCCTAAAAGGAAGCTGGAGGTTTCAACAACTTTTTATAAAACATAAATGAGATGGGGACTCAGACAGCATAGAGGAGATTCTAAAGGTCTGTCTGGGGAGATGTCCGGTTCAATGGGCACACGACCTTCCCAGCCACATTCATACTGTTCACTAATCCTCCTCCCCTCCTCTGGTTCACAAAATTCCTCAATATCATAATCCTGAACCACTGGGACGGACGAACCGACCTTTTACCAGATAGTGGTGGTTCGGACGGACCCTGAGACAGTGACTGGACAATTTGTATGGCTTTGCTATCTCTGCAGCAGTTGGAGAAGGAATTTTGGACTCCAGACCTGCTGATTTTCTTGTTTTTTACTGGAATTGGTTCCTCAGAACCAGCTTTTCTTTGCCCGAGGAAGTCTCGCCCTGGTCAGAGGGCACTCCTCTGGTTCGGTTGGCACCGAACCGGGCTGGCCATCCAGGTCAGCTGACTTTGACCTCTTGTTCCCTGAGCCTGCCCAATCTTTTTCCAGGGTGGCTGCAGGAAATTCTACATACCTGGCAGTCTGACTGGGTGAGGTCAAACCCCAGACAATAAACACATATGGTGTGTGGGTCAGCCTTGGCAAAGACTTCCCCCACAAACATCACAGTGTTGAAACCAGTGGGCCGGTTTTTCTTTTGGGTTTCTCAGACATAATGCCAGCCTAACAAAAACTTGCCCTTTAACGCAGTGCCAGGCAAGACACCTTTATCGGTTCCTAACCGTGTTCATTGGTATTGGAAAAAAGAATAAATCCGCTTTTTAGAACCGATAAGAACCGGAACCTGACTCTAAAATAGTAACTTTAGTTTTAAATGAGTTTTAAACCACTGATCGGTTCAAAACCAAACCGATAACACAAGTTCCACACAGACAAAATCTTCATTTACTTACGGTTACCACAGATAGAGCTTGAACCGAACGGTTTTGTGGTTAAAATAAAACTATTCTCGGTTAAATCCAACCGAGAAAACACTTTTTAAACCGAGAAATGAACCGAGCAGAAGGAGAAATCTCCGGAGCGACTGTTCACTGAGGCGGAGTAAAGAATCTGACAGTTCAATTTTGAAATGACACAGATAGAGCTGCTCTCGTGCCAAAATTCTATTTTGGAATGGTTTTAACCATTTCACTCCGGGGCAGTTCTAGAGCTGGAACAAACTGCTAATGTCTATAATATAGCAAGACTTCATGTTGTTTGAACTACTGTTACAGGTGAGTAAATACAGGTTACTCACCTGTTACAGGAGTTCTAGGAATGGTATGTTGTTCATCCACACTTACTGGCAGGTTTCTTGATACTTTAAATCTTGCCGGAAGGTCTTCAAGCTGGCTCTTCCCACCTACCCAGGTGATAAAACTCTCGGCTCCGCCCCATGACGCCAGATCTAGCCCGCTGGAAGCCAGGTTGTGCGTCGAAGCTGGGGAGGTCGGGTGGGTTGTATGGATGAACAACATATACCATTCCTAGAACTCCTGTTACAGGTGAGTAACCTGTATTTGTAGGGACATGGATATGTTGTTCAATCTACACTTACTGGCAGACTCCTAGCAGTTCTCCAGAAGGAAGGAGGCAAGGCGCACACCCCCTACTTGGGAAAATAAGGACTGGAGAACAGAGGTACCAAAACCAGCATCCCGGCGTGACTCAAGGTCGATGTGGTAGTGGGTAATGAAGCTGTGTGCTGACTTCCAGGTAGCAGCCCTGCAGATTTGCTGGATAGGGACGTCCCTGGAAGCAGCCACCGATGCAGCGGTATGGCAGGTAGAATGAGCTCTTATCCCTTTGGGAGGCTCCATGCCCGCCAACCTATAGCACAGATCTATGCAGGAGGTGACCCACCTGCCTATTGTCCGCTTAGCTGCAGGTCTGCCAGGTGTGGCTTCAGCATAGGTAAACAGCTGGCGAACCTCTCCCCGAACTTCAGCCATCCGCTCCTTATAATAAGAGAGCGCCCTTCTAGGGTCCAGAGTATGAAGCCTATATTTGGCCTCAGAGGTGTGACTGGGGTAGAACATCGACAGAGTCAACATCTGGTTACGGTGAAACTCCGACACCACCTTCGGAAGGAATTTCCGGTTGGGGCGCAGGACAACCTTGTCCCTGTGGAAGACCAGATAGGGAGACTCTATGGAAAGTGCCTGGAGCTCTCCCATCCTTCTGGCTGACGCGACAGCCACCAAGGAGGTGGTCTTCCACGACAGGTGAGAGATATCACACCAGCGCATAGGTTCGAATGGCTTGCCCATGAGCTTAGCCACTACCAGCAGCAGATCCCACAGAGGTGGAGGTTCTCGCACCGGAGGGGATATGTGATCAAGGCCTTTGAAAAAGTGCCCGACCACCTTCTCCTGCGCCACAGACTGCTTCCTGGCCCGCACCCGGTAAGCAGAGATGGCTGCCAGGTGCACCTTAAGGGTCGTCGACCGAAGCCCTAGCTGAGAAAGGAACCACAGGTAGTCCAGAATGCTGGCCAAGGAACAGGAGGAAGGGTCCAACCTTCACCCTGACACAAAATGGAGAATCTTTTTCCATTTGAAGGCGTAGCATTTTCTGGTCGACTCCTTACGGGATGCCTCAACAATGCTGAGGACCTCGTCAGAAAGACCCAAGGCCTGGAACTCTAGCCGCTCAGGAACCAGGCCGACACGTGCAGGGATAGAAGGTCCGGTGGAGAATCTTCCCTGGCTGACTGAGATCAGAGCCTGAGCTGAGGCTGAGGAGATCTGGATACCAGAACTGGCGGGGTCAGTCTGGGGCTACCAGAATCACCTGCGCCCTGTCCCTCCTCGCCTTGAGAAGCACCTTGTGGATCAAGGGAAATGCGGGAAAGGCGTAGAAGAGGCCCAGGGTCCACGGCCTCGAGAAGGCATCCCCCTGCAGCGAGCCCTGCTGAGGGGGGCAGGCATGAAACAGCCTCAGCTTCGCATTCTCCCTGGAGGCAAACAGGACAACCTGAGGTGTGCCCCAGTGGGAGAACAGATCGTGTACTACCTCTGGCAGGAGAGACAACTCGAGAGATGTGGCACCTATCCGGCTTAGGGCATGGGCCAGAGTGTTGGAGGCTCCTGCCACATGGATGGCTAAGAGATCCGCCGCCAGTCTGCTCACGAGAGACCAAGTGCGGAGAGCTTCCTTGCAGAGAGGCAAGGAGCGCGTCCCGCCCTGGCGGTTTAGGTAGTACATGGTCATGGTATTGTCCGTCTGGACCTGGACCACTTGACCCTGTACAAACGGAGCGAAGGCAGTGAGGGATAGTCGGACCACTCGAAGCTCCAGCAGGTTGATGTGGCATCGAGACTCCTGAGGGGACCAGAGGCCATGTGCCCTGAGCTCCCCCAGATGGGCACCCCAACCCATCAGAGAGGCGTCGGTCGTCAGAGTGACCATCGGCTCTGGGAGGACAAACGGGATACCATCCTGCAGATGAGCTGGAACGATCCACCACTGGAGAGCGTTCCTCATCTCCTGGGTCACTATCACTGGCTGGTCCAGAGGACCGGAGCACTGTGACCATTGGCGAGCCAGCCCCCATTGTAGGGGACGCATGTGCCAGTGGGCCCAATGGACCACGCTGGTGCAGGCCACCATGAGGCCCAGCAGGCGCAAGAAGTCCTGGGCAGGGCACAATTGCCCAACCAGAAATGACTGGGCAAAGGAGGAAAGAACCTCGGCCCTGTCCGCCGGGAGCCGTGCTCTGGCTCGAAGAGAGTGGAGCTCTGCCCCGATGAATTGAATCACCTGCGTTGGCATGAGTTCTGATTTGGCCTCGTTGATGAGGAGGCCAATCTGAGAGCAGACCTGGAGGGCTAGATCCCTGGACCGCTCCACCTCTGGTCTGGAGGGGGCTGCAATCAGTCAGTCGTCCAGGTAAGGGTACACCTGGACCCTTGGGCTCCGCAGGAATGCTGTCACCACTGCCATGCATTTGGTGAAGACCCTGGGAGCTGGAGAGAGGCCAAAGGGCATGGCACGGAACTCGTAAAGGGACCCCTCCGCCCTGAAGTGGAGGAATCGCTGGTGGGACGGACAGATTGGGACGTGAAAGAACAGGTCCTGGAGGTCCAGAGAACAGAACCACACGCATCGTTCCAAGGATGGAATGATCTGAGCCAGAGTAACCATCCTGAAGGTTCGAGACCTTAGGAACTTGTTCAGGTCATGAAGGTCTAGAATAGGGCACCAGCCCCCCGTCCATTTTGGGACCAGGAAATACCTGGACACAAACCCTGGGTCTGGTGGAGGATCTGCCACCTCACTGATCACCTCCTTCAGGAGGAGCAGGGCAATGTCGGCTTGATGAGCCGACAGAGAGGCTGCAGACCCCGTAGCCCCCCGTGGGGCGATGGCTCGATAGGGTGGGGACTGCTCAAATTCCAGAGGCAGACCCTTTCCTACCACTTCCTGCACTCAGTGGTCCATGGTGATATCAGACCAGGCGGAAAGGAAGTGACGGAGCCGTCCCCCCCATGGGAGGAACCCGGGGAGGAGTGACGAGGTTGGAGGTGACACCCTTCAACCCGTCACTGGGCAGGCTTGGAGGAAGGACAGGCCAAGGGACCTCCTGGACCTTTCCCTCCCGGCTTCCTGCTGGAGGAAACTGCAGGCTTGGCTTTGGGGTGCCAAGTGCGAGTCTGCTGGCCCTGATGCTGGTGTTGCTGGGCCGGACGTGAAGCAGGGGCTGAAGGCCGAAAGGGCTTATGCTGCTGCTGGTGGCCTTTGTCCTTCTGGGAAGACATGACAGAGTCCAGCCTTTGTCCTTCTGGGAAGACATGACAGAGTCCAAGGTGGCGTCGGACTTCTCGATCCTCTGCAGATGACCCTCCACCCCGGGACCGAACAAGTCGGTACCCAGGAAGGGAACGTCTGCCAGCTTGTGCTGGGTATCCGCTGTGAAAGTGGAGATCCGCAGCCAGGCTCTGCGGCGCATGGCCACTGCGGCCGCTACTGACCGGGCACAAGAGTCTCCAATGTCTAAGGCAGTTTGGAGCTGTTGCTTAGCCACCACCCTTCCCTGATCCTGCACCTGCTTGACCGTTGTGTGGAGGTCAGCCGGGAGATGAGGAATCACCTCATCCAGGGAGCCCAAAAGGGCGTGTGAAAAGTGTGCCATCAGAACGTCCGAACTGGCCTGACGAAGGCCTAAGGAGGACGCAGCACAGCCTTTCCACCCGGAGTAGTCCAGTTTCTTGGACTCCTTATCAGGTGGCTTGTCCACGTCCCGAGCGTTTCCGGAGCACCAGAAAACACTGTTGGTCACAAGCCCCTCCGCGGAGGGGTGCTCCGAGAATCCGGAGAGTGAAACAGTGGGAACGCCATATTTTCGGGCCATCCTGGCTGAAGGTGCTGGACAAGAAGCTGGCCACTGCCACAGCTCCAGAGCCGGGCCAACAATGGCTTCGGCCACCGGAAAAGCCTCCATGGAGGAATCCCCTCGGTCCAGTATCTCTGTGAGGGGATACATGGCCCGCTTTGAAATGGGTTCGAGCTTCATCCCAGTAGACTCTGAGATGAGCCGAAACATTCCCAGGAACGAGGATGGGCTCTCGTCCACCGACTGACCCCCAGTGGACTCCAGGTCCAGGGGCCTGGAGAACAGCGAGGAATCATCGTCAGACTCCGAGGAGTCTGCAAACAGCTGCCAAGGGCCTGAGTCATCCTCCACCTGCCAAGGTCGATCGGGAGTGAGGGTGACCGACAACCGATGGGGCAAACCCTGACCCGACCGAGAATCCTTGGTCGGGGCCCCAGTTCTAGGTTGTGTAGGCGGGGGTTCCACCACAGTGGGTAGCGCAGCCGGTTTCAGCCAAACAACCGGCGCCAGGCCGGCCCGGTGGCGCTGAGGGTTGAGGCACTGGACGCCACACCTCGCACCACGCCGGCGACCCGGTTCGGGAGTGGACTCGGGTCGTCGGGGGGTCGGCCGGGAGGACATAGGCTGGAGCGTCCAACGACAGCTCGCCTTCTCCGGGGAAGGATTCGGCCGATGCCCGACACCTGCATGACCCCAAGCGGAGGCTCGAGGAACTGCAAGCTCCATTTGGGGATGGGTGGCCATTGAGCAGCATGGACGTCCGCGCGCACGTCATGATATCGGGGGAGGTTACTTGCTGCTCGGGGAGGGAGAAAACGCAGAAACAAGCCTGCCTCGGCCGGGAAGATGGGAGGACCATGGCCGTGCCCACGATTTGCCTGTGCCCGCCCAGCAGACCTCATACCGACAAAATGTAAGTTACGGGGTCTGAGCCCCCTGCCTCGTCCCCGCCCGGGGGTAATCCGCGGCTCCATGGGGCCTAGGGGTCTGCTTGGGTAGGGTTCCAGGCAGTGGGATGTCCAATTGTCCCCCCGAAGGGTCGGAGGTGGCAGGCTGGGAGGAGGAATAAACAGTAATTTAAAAACAAAACAAACAACCGGTGCCAAGCCGCTCCATAACAACAAGGGGTTGTTTCGCCGCCTGGTGACAGCCACTTAATGGCCGGGAAGGCGACAGAGTCGGCTTGTTCCCGGTCAAAAGGAGCTGCTGCCACATCAGATCCTCATAGCGCCGACGCAACTTGCGCCGGAGTCTATCCTCTGAAGAAGATGAAGACGAGGATGAGCGGCGCTGCCGCTTTCCTCGGTGCCAAGACCGAGACGGCCGATGTTGGTGGGATCGGCTGGACCGAGAAGAGGTCTGAGACCGAGACCTTTGGTGTTTCCGAGGGTGGGTCTGAGAGGGAGCCGGGTAAACCCGCTTCTCCCTCTGTTTGGGGACCTTAACCGGGGACTCCGGCACAGGAGGCACAGGCAAGTCCTCGGTTTCCACCGGGGGAACTGGTGAAGAAGGGTTGTCTGCTTCTCCAGCCGAGAGCCCGTCCGATGGGTCGAGAAAAATCTTGACTGCGTCAACGAGTGTCTCGGCCGGCTGACCTGACAGGGACACTGTGAAGCCAACAGCCTAAGCCGCAACTCGACTGAAGTCAAGTGTCTACTAGCTGGGGAAGGGGACCTCTCCCGCTCCCACGAACGTTGATGGTGGGACTTACCCTTGGAGTCCTTCTTCTTGGACCGAGAGGAATGTCCCGAAGGGCCCTCTCCCTTGGTGGAGAGGAATTGACAAAGTTCCTTGAATGAAGCCATGTAGGAGGAGCCCAAAGACAGCAGGATAAATGCCACGACCGAAGAAGATGTTGATGTGGCCTGGGCTGCCTCCTCCTCGAGGGCGATCATTTGTTCGAGCTGTTCAGCCGAGCCCGCCGTCGTGGACACCGCCCAACGGGCCTCCTTCGACTTTACCGGAGGATAACGTTTCTCGGTGTGCCCAAGTTGCAATCTGGCAACGCGATCCCCCAGAGCCGTGGCCCGAGAAGGACTTGCACAAGCCGCAGGCCTGCGAATCGTGCTCAAGCCCAAGGCAGTAAACGCACGTGGAGTGCGGATCAGTCAGAGACATCTTCTGCCCAGAGGGGCACCACCGAAATCTGGGAGTCGACTTGGCCATCGCAGCCGCGAGGGAAGAAAAAGACCGAAGTCTTGTAAATTTTAAGATAAGTTTCGGGTTAACCGAAGAGTTAGGATCCAGGCCTAAAACGCAGAGTGCAAAGGAGGGAACCTGAGCTTCCAAGCGGTAAGGAAGATCTGGCGTCATGGAGCGGAGCCGAGAGTTTTATCAGCCGGGTGGGTGGGAGGAGCCAGCTTGAAGACCTTCCGGCAAGATTTAAAGCGGCAAGGAACCTGCCAGTAAGTGTGGATTGAACAACATATCCATGTCTCTAGAACCTGTTCTTCTAGGAGCGTGGATATGTTGTTCATCCACACTCTCTGGCCGACTCCAAGCAGTTCTCCGGGATGAGGGAGGCAAGGCCCACATCCCCTATTTAGGAAACAGAGAATGGAGAACCGAGGTCCCAAAACCAGCATCCCGGCGTGACTCAAGGTCGATGTGGTAGTGGGTAATGAAGGTGCTTGCTGACTTCCAGGTAGCAGCCCAACAGATCTCCTGGATAGGGATGTCCCTGGAAGCAGTCACCGTATGGCGGGTAGAATGAGCTCTTAGCCCTCTGTGAGGCTCCTTGCCAGCCAACTCACAGCACAGACCTATGCATGATGTAATCCATCTCGCAATGGTCTATTTGGCTGCAGGTCTGCCAGAAGCGGCTTCAGCATAGGTGACAAACAGCTGGCGAACCGCTCCCTGAATTTCCGCCGTCCTCTCCTTATAATAGGAGAGAGCACATCTAAGGTCCAGAGTATGGAGCCTGTACTCGACGTCTGAGGTGTGGTTAGGGTAATATACCAGCAGAGTCAACACCTGGTTAAGGTGAAACTGTGACACCACCTTCGGAAGGAATTTCGGGTGGGGGCGCAGGACAACTTTGTCCCTGTGAAAGACCAGATAAGGGGAGTCCACTGAAAGTGCCTGGAGCTCCCCTGACCTTCTGGCTGACGTGATAGCCACCAGGAAGGCAGTCTCCACGACAAGTGTGAGAGCTCACACTTGTGCATGGGTTTGAATGGCTTGCCCATGAGCTTTGCCAAAACCGGCAAGAGATCCCACGGAGGTGGAGGTTCAAGCACTGGAGGGGATATGTGATCCAGGCCTTTGAAAAAGCACCCGACCACTGTCTCCTGTGCCAATGTCGGCTGACGGACCGTGCCTTGTAAGCAGAGATGGCTTAAGGTGCACCAAAGGGTCGATGACTAGAGACCCCTTTGAAGAAGAGACCAAAGGTAGTCTAAAATGTTAGCCACAGAGCAGGATAAGGGGTCCAGACTTCATCCCTGACACCAAATGGAAAATCTTTTCCATTTGAAGGCATAACACTTCCTGGTTGATTCCTTACGAGATGCCTCCACCACAATGTAGACGTCCTCGGAAAGACCCAGAGCCTGGAACTCTAGCTGCTCAGGTACCAGGGTGTGAGGTGCAGGGATTGAAGGTCTGGATGGAATACCTTCCCCTGATTCAATGATATCAGGTCCTGGCGTGTACAAAGTCGCTCCGGGGCCCTGCAGCTGAGGCTGAGAAGAGCTGGATACCAGAACTGGTGGGGCCAATCTGGGGCCACCAGAATCACCTTCGCCTTGTCCCTCCTCACCTTGAGTAGCACCTTGTGGATCAAGGGAAATAGAGGGAAGGTGTAGAGAAGGCCTGGGGTCCACGGCCTCGAGAAGGCATCCCCCTGCAGCAAACCCTGCTGAGGGGGGCGGGCATGGTACAGGCTCAGCTTGGTGTTCTCCCTGGAGGCAAACAGGTCCACCAACGGTTTGCCCCAATGGGAGAACAGATTGTAAGCTACCTCTGGATGGAGCGACCACTTGTGGGATGTCTGGCCTAAGCGGCTGAGAGCATCCGCCATTTGGTTCGAGACTCCTGCCACATGGATGGCTAGGAGATCCGCCTCCAACTGGCTGATGAGGGTCCGGATTCGGAGCGCCTCCTTGCATAGCAGACGGGAGTGTGTGCTGTCGTTTGTTGAGGTAGTACATGGCCGTGGTATTGTCCGTCTGGACTTGAACCACTTGACCCCGGAGCAGAGGAACGAAAGCTGACAGGGCCAGTCTGACTGCTCTGAGCTCCAACAGGTTGATGTGGCATCGGGACTCCTCGGGGGGTCCAAAACCCGTGGGCTCTGCTGTCCCCCATGTGGGCTCCCCAGCCCATGAGAGAGGCATCAGTTGTGAGAACGACTGTCGGCTCGGGCCGGACAAATGGGATTCCTTCCTGCAACCGGTCTGGGACAGTCCACCATTGGAGAGCGTCCCACATCTTCTGGGTTACAATGATCAGCTGGTCGAAGTAACCATGTTGCTGAGTCCAGTGGGCGGCCAGCTCCCATTGGAGGGGGCACCTGCGCCACCTGGCCCAACGGACCACCGAGGTGCACACCGCCATGTAGCCCAGAAGACGCAGAAGTCCCGGGCAGAGAGCAAGTGCCCAACCAGAAATGATTGGGCAAAGGAGGAGAGAACCTCCGTTCTGTCTACCGGGAGTTGAGCTCTGCCCCAATAAAACTTATCACCTGCGAAAGCACGAGTTTCGACTTTGCCTCGCTAATAAGGAGGCCAAGTTGGGAGCAGGTTTGGAGGGCCAGATCTCTAGACCTCTCCACCTCCTGAAGGGAGGAACCCACTAGGAGCCAGTCATCGAGGTAGGGGTATATCCGAACCCCCTGATGCCGAAGATGGGCTGCCACCACTGCAATGCACTTGGTGAAGACCCGTGGGGCCAATGACAGGCCGAACGGCATGGCTCGGAACTCGTACAGGGTCCCTTCGACCCTGAAGCAGAGGAACCGCTGGTGAGATGGACGGATTGGGACGTGAAAGAATGCGTCCTGCAGATCCAGTGAACAGAACCACATGTTTCGCTCCAGAGATGGTATGATCTGGTTCAGAGTTACCATCCGGAAGGTGCGAGACCTGAGATATTGATTCAGGTCGTGGAGATCTAGGATGGGGCACCAGGAAGTACCTGGACATGAAGCCTGGGTCTGTAGGAGGATCCGGCACTGGAGCAACTGCCTCCTTGCGGAGGAGCTGAGCAATGTCGTCCCGAAGGGCCGGCTGAGTGCAAGCTGAGATCCTTTCCTCCCGAGGGGCACGGGCTCGGCTGGGAGGGTACTGCTCGAATTCTAGAGGCAGTCCCTGGCCAACCACTTCCAGAACCCACCTGTCCGAAGTGATACCGGACCAGGCGGAAAGAAAGTGATGGAGCCGGCCCCCCACGGGAGGACCCAGAGCTGGCGTGACAGGTGTAGGGGTGACAACCCCTGACCTGTCAATGAGCAGGCTTAGAGGAGGAGGAGGCTCCTGGACCAGCACCTCGGCCTCCTTTACAGGACTGTTGAGGACCCTGCTTGGGCCTGGGGTGCCAAGCTTGAGCCTGCTGTTGCTGCTGGCCTCCTTGATAGGAGGGCTGTCAACCGCAGGGGAAGAGTGCCGAAAAGGCTTCTTCTTGTGCTTCTGCTGGTTCTTGCCTGAAGAACCCTTCGCAGAAGTAGCATCCAAGGTGGCACTGGACTGCTCTATTCGATGGAGGTGACCTGCCACTCACGGACCGATGAGGTCGGTGCCTAGGAAGGGCACGTCAGCTAACTTGTGCTGAGTATCCGCCGGAAAGGAGGATAACCTCAGCCAGGCTCTGCAGCGAGTGGCCACTGTGGCTGCTAAGGAGCGGGCACAGGAATCTCCAATGTCCAGGGCCGTCTGGAGCTGCTGTTTCGCAACAGCACGGCCCTGGTCACGGACTTGCTTCACCATGGTGTGCATGTCCGCTGGGAGATGAGGAAGGACTTCGTCTAATGACCCCAGAAGGGCATGAAAGAAGCGTGCCATGATCACACCCGAGCTGGCCTGATGAAGGCCCAAGGATGATGCCGCATAAACCTTCCGGGCAGAATGGTCCATATTCTTGGGACTCCTTGTCTGGAGGGTGGTCCATGTCCACTGAGCTACCCGTGCATCTAAACACAGAAGCAGTCACAAGGCTCTCGTCCGAGGGATACTCTGTGAACCCCACCAGGGTCCCTATGCATACCGTATACTTGTGGGCCATGCGGGCAGACAGAGCTGGACAGGAGGCAGGGCGCTGCCATAGCTCAAGGGCTGGGCCAACAATGGCTTCGGCCACTGGAAAGGCCTCCATCGGGGTATCCTCCCCTTGAGGAGGTATTCTGCCTTCTTTTGGATAGGCTCCAAGGGCATTCCGGTCGATTCGGAAATCAGGCGGAGGATGCCCTGGAAAGAGGAAGGACCTTCCTCCAAGTCTGCCACCGACGACTCATCATCCCCCGGATGCGAGTGCAAACCAGTGGCATCCGAGTCCGAAGAGTCGGGATATAGGGGTCTCCCGCCTATGTCTCCCTCGATACGCTGAGGGCAATCAGGGACAACAGTGATGGACAGACGGCGGGGAAGGCCGGTGTCTGTCCGGTCCTCTTTCGAGGGATCCCCTCCCTGAGGCTGCTCAGGCGGTGGTTCCACCAAAATAGGTGGGGAGACCAAGACAGGCCAAGCTGGAATGCGTGCCAGCCCTACAGGTGGAGGAACCACGGCCTTCGGTTCCGGAGGGGTTGGCGTCTGCCTGAGAGCCTGGGGCCAAGTAATGGCCGGTGTTGCCGGTGGAGACGGCTTTTGACCGGTCAGAATCAGCTGTTGCCACATGAGATCCTCATAACGTCGACGGAGCTTCCGTCGAAGTCTCTCCTCATCCGAGGAGGATGAGGATTGGTGGCGACGCCTCTTCCTGGAGTATTTGTGACCTTTCTTCGGTTTTTCAACCAAAGGGGTCCTGATCCTCGATCGAGACCGACAGGGTCGGCTAGTTCAATTGGGAGAAGCCAGAGTCAGAGAGAACCGAGGTTCAGGCACCTTTCCCTCAACTGGGACACCCAAGGGCTGAATCTCCTCATCGGAGAAGGAAAGGATAGGCGTCCTTTCCAACGAGTCGGCGACAAAGGCTCGACTGGGTCTACAGATATCTCGGTTGGTTCAGCCGTGTCCTCAGCCTCTGTGCCTTGGCCTGACGGAAGGTCCGAAAAGCCGGCAGCCGAGGAAGTGATCTCGACAGAGGTCGAGACCACAAGTCCCTGAGAGTCGGACCTCTCTCGATCCCAGGAATGTCTTCTTCTGGATGAAGACGACTTGGGGTCCTTGTCCCGCTTCCTAGGGCGGGAGGAAGCAGCCTCGAGGCTTCACCCTCTGGTGGGAAAGACAGCACAACTTCCGGAAGGACCCAGTAAAGGTTGAGCCAAGGTTGAGAAGCACGACAAAACTTCGGCTGGCTGAAGCTTGAGCAGCGTCCTCTTCGAAAGCTGCCATCTGATCGAACTGCTCGGCAGATCCTGCAGTCGGAAACCACCCACCTTGCCTCCTTCTCGATTTCACCCTGTGATTGGTAAGTCTGGTCTCCCCAATTTTAGGCGCGCCTTGCAGTCGTCCAGGACATTGGGATGGAAGGCCAGACAGATGGTGAAAGAGGTGGTGTCATGTACGACACCTAAACAGTAGACACACGAGAGGTGGGGATCGGTGCGCTACATTTTCTGTCCGCAGGCACACCGGCGAAATCCGGGGGATGATTTGTCCTGCATGTCCAATGTGCTAGGATTGGAATCGTAAACTTTAATGAGTTTTAGAGAAAGTGTTTGCGGTAAAAACCAATGTTGAGAATCGAGGGCCTACGAATTGCTGAAGTAGCACGAAGGAACCTGAATCTTCCAGCGGAAAAGAAGATCTGGCATCATGGGGCGGAGCTGAGGTATTTAACACCCGGGTAGGTGGGAGGAGCCAGCTTGAAGACTTCCAGCCAGATTTAAAGAGGAAAGGGACATGCCAGAGAGTGTGGATGAACAACATATCCACGCTCCTAGAAATAAATAAATAAAATGCTTCACAGGCCTTGGCTGGCCTATCTGAAAAGAATTTGCTGCAGTCAGAAAGTTTTGACTTCTGTCCTGAGGTAGAAAGGCTTTGCTTGCTGGGTATCCAAGTTGGCTCCTATGAAGTTGAGGAGCTGAGAGGGTTCCAAATGGGATTTAATTTTATTGACTAGAAACCCCAGAGAGGACAGAGATTGTCTTGTGCAGTTTAGAGCCTTTCTGACTTCCTGAGGGGTCCTGCCCACTATGAGCCAGTCATCCAGGTATGGAAAGACTGAGATGCCCTGCTGTCTCAAGTGGGCTGCCACTACAAACAGGTACTTCGTGAATACTCTGGGAGCAGAGGTGAGGCCAAAGGGCATGGCGGCAAACTGGTAATGGCCTGAATGCAGCCTGAACCTCAGAAACTTTCTATGGGACTGCCTTATTGGCATGTGAAAATAGGTGTACCTAAGATCCAGGGAGGTTAGCCAGTTTCCCTGCTGCAGAGAATGTATTACCATTTGAAGGGTAATCATCTTTAATTTTGGTTTGAGTAGGTGCCTGTTTAGACATCTGAGATCTAAAATAGGTCACCACTCCCTGATTTTCTTTACTGTCAGGAAGTATCTGGAGTAGAGACCTTTTCCACACTGTGAAAGGGGAATCTTCTCCACTACTTTGGCTGATAAGAAAAAAGTACTTACCATAGTAATCTTGTTTCTTCCAAGGGAATCTTACTGTATTCGGACGTATGCAGTATGGTCTTACCAAAAGACTGCCCCGGAGACGAAATGGTTACTAGAACCTATGCTAATAATGGAATGCTAGGCTCGAGCTTGGTGTTCAAACCACTGTCCCTGGAATCTTTCCTGCAACCAGATTCTTACGGAGCATGCATAATAACAAGTTATCTAAACTATACTAATAAATAATTAACTAATTAACAACACCCAAAAACAAACAATCCCCTTTATTTAAAAATGTGGACAACACCAAGACTCAAGCCATTAAGCCCAGTAAAGAAACACTCACAGGTTTCAAACAGCACAGACAGCTGTGTTGCAGTGCCCATATGTTCTAGTAGGGGAGGCAGGGTGGGAGCTCAGAATACAGTAAGATTCCCTTGGAAAAAACAAGATTACTATGGTAATTTTTATTTCAAACCCCAGGAAATCTTATTGTATTCTGACATATCCAGGACTACCCAAGCAGTACCTTTGGAGGAGGTTAGAGAACCTATTAGGTAACAAGTTCTGCAGTACAGCTGTGCCAAACCTGGCATCACTCCTGGCCTGGGTATCCAGGCTGTACCTTTTGGTAAAGGTGTGAACTGTTTTCCACGTAGCTGCTTTACAAATTTCCAACAAAGGGGTATCTCTTGCAGCTGCAACTGAAGCAGCTGTACCCCTTGTAGAGTGGGCCCTAAGGCATACAGGGGGCCTTTTATCTACTTTGCTGTAGCAGAACTGAATACAGGCAACAATCCAGCGGGCAATGGACCTCTTTAAGGCAGGTTTGCCCTTCCCCACTTCTCCATAGGTTAGGAAGAGCTGGGTGCTACCCTGCCTGTGGCCCTTTGTGTGATCTAAGTACAGTAGTAGCTTATCATTCTCTTGACATCAAGGCTATACACAGTCTGCATTCCCCTGAACTGGAGTGCTCAGTCAAAACAACTGGCAAAGTGATGGACTGATTTAGGTGAAAGTCCGAGACCACCTTAGACAGAAACTTCCTATTAGTCCTAAGGACCACCTTGTCCCTATTAACTGCTAGTTAATCTGGCTCTGTGGGCAAGGCCTGGAGCTCACTGATCCTCCTAGCTGAGGTGATGGCTACCAGGAATACAGTTTTCCATGTCACATATGTAAGCTCTGCTGAAGACACGGGTTCAAATGGTGGTTGTATTAGCTGGCTAATGCATACTGAGGTGAGTTCCCTGTGAGGGGAATGCAAGGGCAGAAGGCCCTTCAAAAACTTTCAGAATACCTGGTTAGCAGCCAGAGATGCCCCTTTTCCAGCTGAGAAGTATTCAGAGATGGCTGCTAGGTGTACCTTAAGGGTGGAAGGCCTAAGGCCAATATAGTGCAGGTGTACCAGAGAGTCAAAAACAACTGGGAAACCAGCCTGGCGATATCAGTTTCTGTTGGCACCAAATGGAAAACCTCTTCCATTTAGAGAAGTAAGTCTTTCTGGTAAAGGGTTTTCTAGAAACCCTAAAGGGCCTCTAGAATCTCTTCAGAGAGACGCAAATCAGCATACTCTAAAGTCCTCAAGAGCCAAGCCCTGAGTCTGAGGGACTGGAGGTTGGAGTAAAGGACCATGCCCTGAGAGGAGGTCAATAGGTTGTGCCTCCTGGGTAGGGAGATTGGTTTGGATAGTGACAGGGTCAGCAGCAAAGAATTTCAGGGCTGCCTGGCCCAGTTGGGAGCAATGAGGATCACTGTCGCTGGTTGAACCCTGAGCTTGTTCAGTACTCTGAGCAGCAGGGGAAATGGAGGAAAAGCGTACAGGAACTTCCCTGTCCAATCCAACAGCAGTGCATCCAGAGGGACTGTGCCCACTGCAGGAGGCCTGCAACAGAATTGTGGCAGCTGGTGGTTGTCTGGGGCTGTGAAGAGGTCCACCTCTGGGGTGCCCCATCTTCTGAACACCATTTGCAGGATCTGCCTGTTTAGTGACCACTCATGGTGATTCTGGTTGATTCTGCTGAGGGCATCTGCTAGGACATTGTCCTTCCCTGGGAGATGATTTGCTGAGAGGGGAAATCCCCAGGGAGTAAGCCAGATTCCACACTTTCATGGCCTCTGTGCACAGGGGGAACGACCTTGTTCCCCTTGCTTGTTTATGACGTGCACTGTGGTTATATTGTCTGTTCTAACATGAACCACCTTGCCCTGAAGCATTGAAGCAAAGGACTGAGTTCAAGCAGGTTTATGTAAAGCAGAGACTCCTGCTGATGCCAGGTACCATGTGCAGTGTGCTCCCCCTAGATGGGCACCCCATCCAAGGAGGGAGGCATCCGTTGTTAAGACTGCTGATGGTGGCAGCTGAATGAAAGGTACACCTTCCCTGCGATTGTCCTTTTCCTGCCACCACTGTAGTGCTTCGAGAAGGGTTCCATTTTTGACAGGGAATCTCTTTTCTGAGACTAGTGAGATCTGAGGTGGAACTGTATGTCCCTCATCTGGAGCCTGGCACTGTTGCTGTTGACCCAGCCATGTGTCCTAGCAGCTGAAGGAAATGCCTTGTTGGTTTGGGGGTATGCAATTGGAAGGAGCTTGCCAACTGTATCAGACTGTCAAGTGGTAGTCCGTGCATCTTTGACTTGCTGACGGGACTAGCCTACCACTAACCAGTCATCCAAGTATGGGAAGACTGCAAACTCCTTGCCTCCTTAGGTGTGCTACCACTACTGCTAGGTGCTTGGTAAAGACCCTTGGGGCAGAAGTCAGGCTGAAGGGCATGGTTTTGCACTGGTAATGGCCTGATGTCAATCTGAACCCAAAGTACTTTCTGTGAGATTGACTGATGGGAATGTGGAAGTAAGCATCTTTTAAGTCCAGAGATGCCACCCAATCTCCCTTCCTGAGAGTAGGTAGAATGGCAGCCAGAGTGACCATTCTGAACTTTGGCTCTGTCGAATGTCTGTTTAAATGTTTGCGATCACATATGGGTTGCCACTCTTGTTTTCTTTAGAGTGAGGAAGTACCTTGAGTAGAGACCCCTTCCCCTTTGAGCCAAGGGAACAGGCTCCACTGCCTTGTCCTGAAGGAGTTTTGCTACTTCCTCTTCCAACAGAGCTGCTTCTGATAGTGTAGCAGGTCTGAAAAACCTTGTCCTCAGTTTGGGTAGAACCTTGAAACTGAGGGCCAGGCCCTAGCTCACTACTTCCAGGACCCACTTGTCTGTGGTAATGGATTCCCAAGCCTGGACATAGTGAGCCAGCCTGTCTCCTACTGGAAGTGGGGAGGTGACCCTGGCACACCCTTAAGGGGATCAGCTTGGTTTCTGCACTTGGATGAGTGCTGGGGCCAGCATGGTTGCTGCCCCTTCTGCCTCTGAAGTACCCTCTCTGAGGTTGATAGGCTGGCAGTGCCTGGAAGGAAGGTCTGTAATAGGTTCTACTCCTACTTTTCTTGCTTTGGTACTTGTGAGGTGTTGCTGCTTTCTCTTTAGCAGCAGCACTCTTATAGGCCCCCTTGTACTGGTCCATCTTCTTCATGTAAGCCTCTGTTTGCTCACCAAAGAGAGATGTGGGATCACAAGGGAAATCCAAGGCCTCTGTCTGGGTGTCCTGGGACAGACTGGTGGCCCTTAGCCAAGCAAACCTCCGTAGGGACACTGAAGTTGCCATTTGCCAGGCTGCAATGTCACTGGCATCCACTGCCACCCGAAATTGGCATTTTGAAGCCTCTATGCCCCTTTTTGTAGCTTCAGCCAGGTCTGATGTCATGGGTGCAGGGCACACCTTGGCAATCTCTAAAACTGTGTTCCAGAGACTGTTCCGATCTCTGGAAACATAAGCCATACAAGTGGCCTAATGGCCAAATAAGCACCCAGATATGACTTCTTGGCATAGAGTCAGTCTTTCTGGAATCCTTATCAGGTGGGTGTGATGCCGGGGGGGAGAGGAATACCTGCTTTGTCACATGCAGCAGCCTGCACCACTCCTTCATGGCTGGGGTGTCCAAAGAGGAACTCTGCTCTGGAATTGGCAACCCAGTACTTCCTGTCCATCCTCTTCTCTTGTCCACTGGGGGAATGGATGTGGGGGTCTGCGAGGTCCTAGAGGCCTGTCACTTTAGGGATTTGTGGATGGCCAACAAGAAAAAATTACTCACCTTAGTAATTGAGTTTCTTCTGCTGGAGTCTTGCTGTATTCTGACATTATGCAATTAGCCCCAGCACTTGAACTGCTCCGGAGAGGAAAGAGTTAACTCTATGCCAGAGCATAGAACGTTGAGCTCGAGCTTGGTTCAAACCTCTCTCTGCTGCACTTTGAAGTGTAACCGTCAGATTCTTACGAGCTAACACTAACTACTCCCACTATGTGGAAATTGTAAAATTTACTAGCCAAAAGGCAACCAAATATTTTGGATCCCCAAAAGACTCAAGTCGAGAAATCCAAAACAAAAACTAGGTAGTGAACAAAATAATTACCAAAACATATAAATAACCCACTCCCCCGTCTAAAGAGGAGAGAGTGCAAAGTACACCCTGAGGTGCAACACTGCGCCTACCAGCCCACTTCCCAAAAACCAGGTTCTAAGAGGGAAGACAGGGAGGGAGGTCAGAATACAGCAAGACTCCATTAGAAGAAACACAATTACTAAGGTGAGTAGTTTTTTCTTCAAACAACATGAAGTCTTGCTGTATTCTGACATTATGCAGACTACCTAGCAGTACCTCCATGGAGGAGGGTATCAAACCTATTTTGGGAATAGGCTCTGCAGTACTGCTGTACCAAACCTAGCATCACTCCTAGCCTGGATATCCAGACAGTAATGCTTGGTGAATGTATGGACCATTTACCAGGTGACTGCTTTGCATATCTCTAATAAGGGTATATCTCTGGCAACAACCAAAGAAGCAGCTGTACCTCTAGTCGAATGAGCCCTCAGGCTTGACCGGGGCACTTTGCCTAGCTTTTCATAGCAGAATTGTACACAGGAGACAATACATCTGGCAATAGTTATCTTAGTAGCAGGTTTGCCCTTTCCCACTTCACCATAAGTGAGAAACAACTGGAGGGAATCAAACCTAAGAGCCTTAGTACACTCAATGTAGTAGCGGAGAGCCCTTTTAACTTCCAAACTGTGTAATCTTCTCTCTCCTGAAGAAGAATGATCAGTGAAGAATACAGGAAGAAACATGGATTGTTTCAGAAAAAAATCTGAAACCACTTTGGGTAAGAACCTCCTGTTGGTTCTAAGGACCACCTTATCTCTATGGAATGAGATAAAATCAGGCTCCACTGACAGAGTTTGCAATTCACTGATACGTCTAGCAGAGGTAATAGCTACCAGGAACACAGTTTTCCAAGTCAAGTATTTAAGCTCTGCTGAGGACAAAGGCTCAAAAGGGGGTTGCATAAGCTGAGCAATGCAAACATTAAGATCCCAAGCAGGAGTAGGATCCTTAAGGGGAGATTGGTATAAAGCAATCCTTTGAAGAATTTAGAGAAAACAGGGTGAGATGCCAGTGAAGAGGGCTTTCCCACTGACAAGTGTACTTTGAGGGTAGCTGGTCTGAGGCCTATGCCATTAAGATGAACCATGTAATCCAGAACTGTAGACAAGTCAGCAGTATCTGGGGATATATGCTTCTTGGAACACCAAATGCTGAATCTTTTCCACTTGGAGTTATAAGTTTTTCTAGTGGCAGGTTTTCGAGAGGCTTTGAGAATGTCCAGAACCCCCTGAGACAGATGCAAATTTGCATATTGTAGCTCTTCAAGAGCCATGCCTTGAGATTGAGAGCCCGAAGGTTGAGGTACCAGATCCTCCCCTGAGAGGAAGTTAACAGATTGTGATTCCTGGGGAGAGATAGGGGAAGATGGACTGCTAGAGACAGCAACAGTGGATACCAAGGCTGTCTGGCCCAGTCTGGAGCAATCAGGATCACTTTGCAAGATTGTGACCTTATCTTGGCCAGGACTTTGAACAGTAGAGGAAAGGGAAGGAAGGTATACAGAAATTTCCCCTTTCCCAATCCAGAATTAGAGCATCCAGAGGGACTGAACCCAAGACTGGGGGTCTGCAACAAAAGAGTGGAAGCTGATGATTGTCTGGGGCTGCAAAGAGATCTATCTCTGGAGTGCCCCACCTTGAAAAAATCACTTTTAACACTAGGGGGTCGGGGGACCATTCGTGATGGCCCTGGGAAATCCTGCTCAATGCATCTGCTAGCACATTGTCCTTCTCTGGAAGGTGGACTGCTACCAGAGATATCTGTAGACAATAAGCCAGGGACCATAATTTCATGGCTTCCGTGCACAAGGCCGTAGTCCAAGTGCCTCCCTGCTTGCTGATGTACCACATGGTGGTGGTGTAGTCTGTCCTGACCTGAACCACCTTGTTCTGTACTGATTCCTAAAAGGCTTGCAGAGCCAGGTACACTGCCCTGAGCTCCATAAGACTGATGTGGAGAAGAAACTCCTGAGGGGACCAGACTCCCTGAGCTGTGAGAGCTCCCAGGTGACCTCCCCACCCCAGGAGAGAAGCATCCGTGGTTAGAACCACAGAATGAGACTGAGTGATGAATGGGACTCCTTGCCTGAGGTTGTCCTGATCCAACCACTGGAGAGCCTGGATCAGGGTCTGAGTCACTGAAATAAGCTTGTTTACAGGATCTTTTTTCTGAGACCAAAAAGCCCTCAAACGGAAATGGATGTCCCTCATCTGAAATCTGGCCCCTTGTACCACTGCAGTGGAAGCTGCCACGTGGCCCAGGAGTTGAAGGAAGTGTCTTGCTGGTCGAGACACCAGAAGGTGGAAAGAGGAAACCAGCTCTATAATGGCCTTTACTCTTGCCAGAGGAAGTAAGGTTCTTGCTTTGACAGTATCCAATTCTCCCCCTATGAAGGTTAAGAGTTGCACTGGCTCTAAAACTAATTTGGGAAGACTAAGGAGGAATCCTATAGAAGTGAGCACTTGTTGGGTCACTTGTAAATCTGACTTCACTTGGTCTGGAGACTGACCCACAATGAGCCAGTCATTCAGGTATGGGGAATATGGAGATGTTTTGTCTCTTTAGAAAAGCCACTACTACAGCTAGGCACTTTGTAAACACCCTTGGAGCTGATGTTAGGCCGAAGGGCACTGCTTTGAACTGGTAATGGCCTGAAGGCAGTTCAAACCTGAGGTACTTTCTGTGGGAGCATCTGATGGGAATGTGAAATTAGGCATCCTTTAGCTCCAGGGAGGCTAGATAGTCCCCTGGCCTTAGAGAGGGAAGAATTATTCCCAGAGTCACCATTCTGAATTTTGGCTTTAGTAGGTGCTTGTTTAGGTATCTTAAGTCTAGGATGGACCACCACTACCCTATTTTTTCGGGGTAAGGAAGTATCTGGAATACAGACCTTTGCCCCTGTGAAGTGTAGGAACTCTTTCTATGGCTCTGAGAGCCAGCAGAGATGAAACCTCTGCCTCTAGGGCAATGGTTTCGGAGATGTTTGCAGGTGAAAGGTCCTGACCCTCAGCTTTGGAAATTATTTGAAACTGAGGGCCAGTCCCTGGCTTACTACCTCTAGGACCCATTTGTCTGGGGTAACAGACTTCCAGTCCTGGAAGTAGTAAGCCAGTCTGCCTCCTACAGGAATTGGGGAGTCAACCCTGGTTGACGCATCAGGGTGTCTGCTTGGCAGGAGCCTCAGGCTGAGAGGAGGATGCAGCCCTGCTCATCCCCCTTCTGCCTCTCCCTCTGAAGAACCCCCTCTGGGTAAAAGGAGAGGAGGACTGTGCCTGGTAGAAAGGCCTGTGAAAAGACCTGCCCCTGCCCCTAGCCTGCTGCTTCTGAGGAGTTGCCTGCCTTTCCCTGGCTTGTGCACTCCTTTAGGTGGTCCTGTATTCATCCATCTTTTTCATATAATTCTCTGTCTGCTCCCTAAACAGAGAATTCTCAACAACAAGGAAATCCATGGCCTTAGCCTGGGTGTCCTGCAATAGGCTAGTACATCTGAGCCAAGCCAATCTCCAAAGAGCCACAGATGTAGCCACGACACATAATTGGCGTTCACAGCAGCATGAAATTGGATTTTTGATGCCTCAATCCCATCAGCAGCCACCTCTTCCAGCTCCTTGGCAAGCTGGGGGTAAGCCTGTTTAGCCAGTTCCAGAATAGTATCCATCTGGACTTCTGGTATCTGGCTGTGTAGGCCATATAGTCAGCCTGCCTGAGTCCCAAAGAAGATGCCATGTACTGTTTCTTTGCCATGGCATCCAACTTCCTGGAGTCTTTATCTTGGGGGGGGGTGAAGCCAAGGGTATGTTAGCCTTATCACAGGCTACAGCCTGCACAACCCTAACATGGCTGCTTTGCTGGTACAAGTACTCCGTACCTGGGCCTGACAACATGCACCTCTTGTCAATTCGCCTGTCCACAGGAGGTAAAGAATTTGAAGTCTTAAGTAACTTCTGTGTCTGTTTCCCAAAGGATCTGTGAAAGGGAATAGACAATCTCTTGGACTCTGGGATGTACATCATCTCCACATAGTCAGGCTCCTCTTGCTCCTCGACAGCTTCATCCAGAGGGAGCTGGACGGTTTCTGCTACTTTCTGTAAAACAAAGTGGGAAGGGGACTCAGAAAGCCTAGGAGGGGAAACATCGGAAGGCCTGACTGGGGAGATGTCCAGTTCTATGGGCTCATCCAGACCTTCCACACTACCATCACCACCACCACCATTATTGTCTTCATCCCCCTCCAAGTCTGGTTCATAATAGTCTTCAGGGGAATAATCCTGAACCGGAGGAACCGACCGAACCGAACGCCTACCAGGAGGAGTCGGATCATTCGGAACTGAATGGAGCGATTCAACTCTGCTAAGCACCCTGGCAATTTCCTCGGCGGTTGGATGATGTGGTTCCGGATCCGAACTGGCTGATTTTTCTTTCCTTTTTCTTTTTGCTGGAACCAACCCCTCAGGATCGGCTCTCCATTTGCCCGAGGGAGTCTCATCCAGGTCAGTGGGCACTCCTTCAGGTTCAGTCAGAACCGAACCGGGCTGGCCATCCAGGTCAGCGGACTTCGCCTCCTTTTTCCTAAGCCTGCCAAATCTTTTATCCAGGGTGGCTTTAGGGAAAGGTTTACATATTTGGCAGTCTGACACCAAAACCCAGACAGTAAATACAGGTGGTGGGGGGATTGGCCTTAGCAAAGGCCTCCCCATACTCACTGCAGTGTTGAAACCCAGTGGGCCTGGTTTTTCTTTTGGGTTTCTCAGACAAAGCCATGCTATAACTTACCCTTTTTTATGGCAACAGTCAGGCAAGACCCCCTTATCAGTTCCTAACCGTGTTACTGGTGTTGGAAAAAAACAAACACATTTTTTTTTTTTAAGAACCGATAAGGACCGGTACCTCACACTAAATTCAGCTGAAAGAAAAAGACACAGACAAAATAAAGACAACCGGTTCAGCCGAACCGGTTGAAATACAACTTTTGCAATTTCCACAAACAAATTCAGCACTAGATGTACTTACTGTACCACAGACAAGATATCTGAACCGAAATAAAGAAAAAAAATAGCGGTATAAACTGACGTTTTTAACCGGACCGAAACATTAGCGAAGGAGAAATCTCCGGAGCGATGGTTCAATTAGGCGGAGTAAAGAATCTGACGGTTACACTTCAAAGTGCAGCAGACAGAAGTTTGAACTGAGCTCGATCTCAAAGTTCTATGCTCTGCATAGAGTTAACTCTTTCCTCTCCGGAGCAGTTCAAGTGCTGGGGCTAAATGCATAATGTCAGAATACAGCAAGACTTCATGTTGTTTGAACAGCCTTTTTGTTGCTGGTACATCCATCGTTTCCATGTAATCTGGCTCCTACTCCTCTGTGGATTCCTGGGTGGAGAGGTTCAGAGTTTGTGCCCCTTGCTTCATAAAAGCAAAATGAGTAGAAAAATCCTCAGCTCCCTTATCGGGGGAGTCAGGACTCTGGGGGTCAGGGGAGACATCCAGTTCAGGAGGCTCTCCAAAGTCCTCATCATCGTCATCATCACCCTCAGCAAAATGTTCAAAGGAACCAGGAACCTAAGAAGAACCCAGATCCTGAAACGAGGTCTGTGACCTGGGCCGTTGAACTGGAACCACGGTACTGGTCTGCAGCGCCTGAATAATCCTAATAGTGCTAGCTATTTTCTCAGCGGTAGGAACCAACAGACTTGTCTGCTGCAGTTCCTTACCAGAGTGTTTCTTCTTCCTTTCTTTTTCGCAGAACTTGCCGGTTCAGCATCTGTGGTTCTCTTTTTTTCCCCGCGGAACCATCACCCTGGTTAGAGGGCTGTTCAACCGGTTCCCTGGGTTTTTCTTTCTGTGAAGGAGACGGTTTATCCAAAGCCGGGTCGGCTGCCTTCTCAGACGTTTTTTCCTTCAGTCGGTTCAATCGCCTATCAAGCATCCACTGAGGAAATTTTTTTTTTTTTTTACAAATTTCATAATCTGCTTTCAGGTGGTCAAACCCTAGGCACAAAACACAAGTCAAGTGAGGATCTGCTTTAGCAAATGGTTCACCACACTCTGTACAATGCTGAAAACCCGTTGGGCCGGTTCTTTTCTTGGGTGGTGACATAACCAAAAGAAAATTCCTAAAACTGGGTTTTCTGTGAGTCAGAAACCCACACTGGTAAACAAAAGTTTTTGGGGGAGTTTTTTTTGCGGTCAGTTCGGCGAGGCGACAAAAGAACTGAGAGTTACCTCGATTTCTTTCTAAAATTCACTTAATTCAAATAACCAGCCCCGGGAAATAGTGTTTAACAGAAATTTACCTCAAAAATGTAAAGAAAGGTTCCGTTTCCTCCCAGTTGAAAGAACCAACGTGGAACTGAAAAACTTACCGGAATAACTCTAAATCTAGACTAATCTATCTGTAAAACCATGGACACTGCTTTAAAAACGAACAGAAATAAAAAGTACTTCAAAAAACCAAGAAAATAAAAATCTGCAAGAAAGCTGAAGGAGAGCTCTCCGAGGCGTCTGAACTAGGCAAGCGGAGTAAAGAATATACAGGTTACTCACCTGTAACAGGAGTTCTAGGAGTGGTATATGTTGTTCATCCACACTTACTGGCAAGTTCCTTGCCGCTTTAAATCTTGCCGGAAGGTCTTCAAGCTGGCTCCTCCTACCCACCCAGGTGGAAAAACTCTCGGCTCCGCCCCATGACGCCAGATCTAGCCCGCTGGAAGCCAGGTTGCGCGTCGAAGCCGGGGAGGTCGGGTGGGTTGTGTGGATGAACATAATATACTACTCATACAACTCCTGTTACAGGTGAGTAACCTGTATTTCTAGGGACATGGATATGTTGTTCAATCCACACTTACTAGCAGACTCCTAGCAGTTCTCCGGGAGGAGGGAGGCAAGGCGCGCACCCCCTACTTGGGAAATAAGGACTGGAGAACCGAGGTCCCAAAACCAGCATCCCGGCGTGACTCAAGGTCGATGTGGTAGTGGGTAATGAAAGTGTGTGCTGACTTCTAGGTAGCAGCCCTGCAGATTTCCTGGATAGGAACGTCCCTGGAAGCAGCCACCGAAGCTGCAGTATGGCGGGTAGAATGAGCTTGTATCCATTTGGGAGGCTCCATGCCCGCCAACCTATAGCACAGATCTATGCAGGAGGTGACCCACCTGCCTATTGTGCGCTTGGCTGCAGGTCTGCCAGATGCAGCTTCAGCGTAGGTGATAAACAGCTGGCGAACCTCTCCCCAAACTTCAGCCGTCCGCTCCTTGTAATAAGAGAGCGCTCTTCTAGGGTCCAGAGTATGGAGCCTATATTCGGCCTCCGAGGTGTGATTGGGGTAGAACACCGGCAGAGTCAACACCTGGTTAAGGTGAAACTCTGACACCACCTTCAGAAGGAATTTCGCGTGGGGGCGCAGGACAACCTTGTCCCTGTGGAAGACCAGATAAGGAGACTCGATGGAAAGCGCCTGGAGCTCTCCCATCCTTCTGGCTGACGTGACAGCCACCAAGAAGGCTGTCTTCCACAACAGGTGAGAGATGTCACACCTGTGCATCGGTTCAAATGGCTTGCCCATGAGCTTAGCCAATACCAGCAGTAGATCCCACAGAGGTGGAGGTTCTCGCACCAGAGGGGATATGTGATCAAGGCCTTTGAAAAAGCACCCGACCACCTTCTCCTGCGCCACCGACTGCTTCCCGGCCCGCGCCCGGTAGGCAGAGATGGCTGCCAGGTGCACCTTAAGGGTAGTCGACTGAAGCCCTAGCTGAGAAAGGGAACACAGGTAGTCCAGAATGCTAGCCAAAGAACAGGAGGAAGGGTCCAACCCCTTATCCTGACACCAAATGGCGAATCTCTTCCATTTGAAGGCATAGCATTTTCTGGTAGACTCCTTACGGGATGCCTCAACAATGTTGAGGACCTCGTCGGAAAGACCCAAGGCCTGGAACTCTAGCCGCTCAGGAACCAGGCTGTCAAGTGCAGGGATTGAAGGTCCAGGTGGAGTACCTTCCCCTTGTTGACTGAGATCAGGTCCAGGCAGGCTGGAATACACCTCGGGAGCCTGGAGCTGAGGCTGAGGAGATCTGGATACCAGAACTGACAGGGACAGTCTGGGGCTACCAGAATCACCTGCATCTTGTCCCTCTTCGCCTTGAGAAGCACCTTGTGGATCAAGGGAAATGGAGGGAAGGCATAGAAGAGGCCCGGGGTCCATGGCCTCGAGAAGGCATCCCCCTGCAGCGAGCCCTGCTGAGGGGGGCGGGCATGGAACAGCCTCAGCTTCGCATTCTCCCTGGAGGCAAACAGGTCCACCTGAGGAGTGCCCCAGTGGAAGAACAGATCTTGTACTACCTCCTGCAGGAGAGACCACTCGTGAGATGTGGCACTTATCCGGCTTAGGGCATCGGCCAGAGTGTTGGAGGCTCCTGCCACATGGATGGCTAAGAGATCCGCCTCCAGTCTGCTCACGAGAGACCAAGTGCGGAAAGCCTCACTGCACAGAGGTAAGGAGTGCGTACCGCCCTGGCGGTTTAGGTAGTACATGGTTGTGGTGTTGTCCGTCTGGACCTGGACCACTTGACCACATACAAATGGAGCGAAGACGGTGAGGACTAGTTGGACCACTCGAAGCTCCAGCAGGCTAATGTTGCATCGAGACTCCTGTGGGGACCAGAGGCCGTGCACTCTGAGCTCCCCCAGATGGGCACCCCAACCATTCAGAGAGGCGTCAACCGTCAGAGTGACCGTCTGCTCTGGGCGGACAAACGGGATACCCTCCTGCAGATGAGCTGGAACTAGCCACCATTGGGGGCCGTTCCACATCTCCTGGGTCACTGTCATTGGCTGGTCCAGAGTACCGGAGCGCTGTGACCACTGGCGGGCCAGCCCCCACTGCAGGGGACGCATATGCCAGCGGGCCCAACAGACCACGCTGGTGCAGGCTGCCATGAGGCCCAGCAGGTGCAGAAAGTCCCGGGCAGGGCACAATTGCCCAACCAGAAATGACTGGACAAAGGAGGAAAGGACCTCGGCCCTGTCCGCTGGGAGCCGTGCTCTGGCTCGAAGAGAGCCGAGCTCTGCCCCGATGAACTGAATCACCTGCGTTGGCACGAGTTCCGATTTGGCCTCGTTGATGAGGAGGCCAATCTGAGAGCAGACCTGGAGGGCCAGATCCCTGGACCGCCCACCTCCAGCTTGGAGGGCTGCAATCAGCCAGTCGTCCACGTAAGGTACACCCAGACCCTTCGGTGCCGCAGGAATGCTGTCACCACTGCCATGCATTTGGTGAAGACCCTGGGCGCTGGAGAGAGGCCGAAGGGCATGGCCCGGAACTCGTAGAGGGATCCCTCTGCTCTGAAGCGGAGGAATCGCTGGTGAGATGGACGGATTGGGACGTGAAAGAACGCATCCTGAAGGTCCAGAGAACAGAACCACACTCCTCGTTCCAAGGATGGAATGATCTGAGCCAATGACCATCCTGAAGGTATGAGACCTTAGGAACTTGTTCAGGTCGTGCAGGTCTAGAATGGGGCGCCAGCCCCCCGTCTGTTTTGGGATCATGAAGTACCTGGACACAGACCCTGGGTCTAGTGGAGGATCCACCACCTCCCTGATCACCTCCTTCTGGAGGAGCAGGGAATGTCGGCTTGATGAGCCGACAGAGAGGCTGCAGAACTCGTAGCCCCCCCTTGAGGCGACGGCTCGATATGGTGGGGACTGCTCGAATTCCAGAGGAAGACCCTTCTCTACCACTTCCAGCACCCAGCGGTCCGTGGTGATATCAGACCAGGCGGAAAGGAAGTGGCAGAGCCGTCCCCCCAAAGGGGGGAACCTGGGGAGGAGTGACGAGGTTGGGGGTGACACCCCTCAACCCGTCACTGGGCAGGCTTGGAGGAAGGACCGGCCGAGGAGCCGCCTGGACCTTTTCCTCCCGGCTTCCTGCTGGAGGAAGCAGCAGGCTTGGTTTTGGGGTGCCAAGTGCGAACCTGCTGGCCCTGATGCTGGTGTTGCTGGGCTGGACGTGCCGCAGGGGCTGAAGGACGAAAGGGCTTACGCTGCTGCTGCTGGCGGCCTTTGTCCTTCTGGGCAGACGTGACAGAGTCCAAGGTGGCGTTGGACTTCTCGATCCGTCGCAGATGACCCTCCACCCCGGTAGCGAACAAGTCGGTACCCAAGAAAGGAACATCTGCCAGCTTGTGCTAGGTATCCGCTGTAAAGGTGGGAGATCCGCAGCCAAGCTCTGCGGCGCATGGCCACTGCAGCCGCTACTGACCGGGCACACTAGTCAGTGATGCCCAAAGAAGTCTGCAGCTGCTGTTTGGACACCATCTTTCCCTGATCCTGCACCTGCTTGACTGTCGTTTGAAGGTCAGCGGGGAGATGAGGAATCACCTCATCCAGGGAGCCCAAAAGGGCATGTGAAAAGTGTGCCATCAGGACGGCCGAGCTGGCCTGACGAAGGCCTAGGGAGGAAGCAGCATAGACTTTCCGTCTGGAGTAGTCCAGTTTCTTGGACTCCTAATCGGGTGGCTTGTCCACTTCCTGAGTGTTCCCGGAACGTCGGAAAATGCTGTCGGTCACTAACCCCTCCGCGGAGGAGTGCTCCGAGAAACCGGAGAGTGAACCGGTGGTAACAGCATACTTCCGAGCCATCCTGGCCAAAGTTGCTGGACAAGAAGCTGGCCGCTGCCATAGCTCCAGGGCCTGGCCAACAATGGCTTCAGCCACCGTAAAAGCCTCCGTGGGGGAATCCCCTCGGTCCTGTATCTCTGTGAGGGGATACTTGGCCCGTTTTGAAATGGGTTCGAGCTTTATCCCAGTGGACTCTGAGATGAGCCAAAGCATTCCAAGGAACGAGGATGGGCTCTCGTCCACCGACTGACCCCCAGTGGACTCCAAGTCAAGCGGCCTGGAGAACAAGGAGTCATTGTCGTCAGACTCTGAGGAGTCTGCGAACAGCTGCCGAGTGCCTGAGCCACCCTCCACCTGCTGAGGTCGATCGGGAGTGAGGGTGACTGACAACCGGTGGGGCAAGCCCTGACCTGACCGAGAATCCTTGGTCAGGGCTCCAGATTTAGGTTGTGGAGGTGGGGGTTCCACCATAGTGGGTGGCGCAGCCGGTTTCGGCCGAACAACTGGTGCCGGCTTCGGCTCCTCGACCACTACAAGGGGTTGTTTCGGCTGCTCCGGTGACAGCCACTTAATGGCTGGGGAAGGCGACAGAGTTGGCTTATTCCCAGTCAAAAGGAGCTGCTGCCACATTAGATCCTCGTAGCGCTGATGCAATTTGCACTGGAGCCTATCCTCCGAAGAAGACGACGAGGATGAGAGGCGCCGCCACTTTCCATGGTGCCGAGACCGCCGACGTTGGTGGGACCGGCTGGACCTGGAAGAGGTCAGAGACCGAGACCTTCGGGGGTTCCAAGGGTGGGTCAGAGAGGGAGCAGGGGAAACCCGCTCCTCCCTCGGTTCAGGGACCTTAACCAGGGACTCCAGCACAGGAGGCAGAGGCAAGTCCTCGGTTTCCACCGGGGAAACCGGTGAAGAAGGGTTGTCGGCTTTTCCAGTCAACAGACCGTCCCCGACGGGTCGAGAAAAATCTCGACTGCGTCAACTGCTGTCTCGGCCAGCTGACCCGACGGGGAAACCGTGAAGCCAGCGGCCTTAGCCGCAACCTCGACCGAAGTACAGTGTGACTATCGGGAAGGGGACCTTTCCCGCTCCCACGAATGTCGACGGTAGGACTTAACTTTGGAGTCCTTCTTTTTGGACTGAGAGGAATGTCCCAAAGGCCCTTCTCCCTTGGTGGAGAGGGATTGGCAAAGCTCCTTAAAAGAAGCTGTGTAGGGGGAGCCCAAGGAGATCGGGATAAATGCTGCGACCGAGGATGATACTGCTGTGGCCTGGGCCGCCTCCTCCTCCTCGAAGGCGATCATCTGTTTGAGCTGTTCAGCCGAGTCTGCAGTCATCGCCCAACGGGCCTCCTTCGACTTTACCGGAGGATAACGTTTCTCTGGGCGCCCGAGTTGTAATCTGGCAGCGTGGTCCTCAAAGACCGTAGCCGAAAAGAACTTGCACAAGTCGTAGGCCTGGGAATCGTGGCCAAGCCCCCAGGCAGTAAACCCACGTGGAGTGCGGATCGGTCCGGGACATCTTCTGCCCACAGGGGCACTGATGAAATCCGGGAGTCAATTTGTCCATCGCAGCTGCGAGGGAAGATAAAGACCAAGTCTTGTAAACTTTAAAATTAGTTTTGGGTTACTCGAAGAGATTGGATCCAGGCTTAAAACGCAGAGCGCTAAGGAGGGAACCTGAGCTTCCAAGCGGTAAGGAAGAGATGGCGTCATGGGGCGGAGCCGAGAGTTTTACCACCCGGGTGGGTGGGAGGAGCCAGCTTGAAGACCTTCCAGCAAGATTTAAAGCAGCAAGGAACCTGCCAGTAAGTGTGGATTGAACAACATATCCACGTCCCTAGAACTGACGGTTGCAGGATGTATTCCAGGGACAGTGGTTTGAAAGCCAAGCTTGAGCCTAGCATTCCATCATTAGCATAGGTTCTATTAACCATTTTGGCTACGGTGCAGTCTTATGGTGATACCATACTGTATATGTCAGAATACAGTACGATTTCCTGGGGTTTGAATAGAGTCTTTACCTCCAGCTCCAACAGGTATCTTTCTGTTGGGGATAGGGGCTTTGGCAGAGCCGGATCCCAAAAGGCAGGAAACTACTTGAACTGTAGGAGTACCCCTTCTTCCACCACCTCCAAGACCCACTTGTCTGTGGTGATGCGGGCCCAAGCTTGGAGGTAGTGGGAGAGCTTGCCCCCTACTGGAGAAGGGGAGGCGACCAGACTGCAGAAGTCAGGACTTCTACTGTGTGGCAGGGGCAAGAATGGTGGCAGCTCTCCTCTGACTCCTCCTGCCTCTTCCCCTGAAATAACCTCTCATTTGAGAGAAATCCAAAGGCATGGGCATAGGACAGAATGCCCTGGGGAAGTAGCCCCTACCTCTATTACTCCTAGGCTGAGACTTCTGGGATGTGGAGGCTTTCTGCTTGGCTGCATTACTTTCATAGGTGGACTTGTACTCTTCCACCTTTTTCATATATGCTTCAGTTGTGTCCCCGAAAAGGGAATTATTTTCGCAAGGGAAGTTCACAGCTTTGGACTGGGTGTCCTGTGATAAATTAGTTGTTTGTAGCCAGACAAAACGTCAGCGAGACAGCCTGAGCCATGACCCTTGTTGCTGTGTCATTAGTGTCTGCAGCCATATGAAACTGGTATTTGGTGGCTTCCAGACCAGATTTCACTGTTTCAGCAATGTCCTGGAACATCCTGTCAGATTTATGTGAGAGAATGGCCTGGACAGAACTCCAAAGATCCTTCAGGTACTTAGCAGAGTATGCCAAGTAAGAGGACAGGCGTAAAAGCAAAGAGGCTGTGGTATACGAATTTTTAGCTATAGCATCTAATTTTTTGTTACTCCTTTTCAGGAGGCATACAGGTGAGAGGGACCTTAGCCTTATCACAGACTTCGGACTGAACAAACCCTTTGTGGCAGGGATGAATATAACCACTTTCTTGTCCACTCCTGACAGGGAAGTAGGGGCCTGCAGGGGCTTCACAGTGGATTTCTTGAAGGATTTGTATATGGGAAGCACAATCTTTTTTTGTAGAAGGAAGACCCATCATATTTTTGTAGTCTTCATCCTCTTCATCATCCTCCTCCTCGGTGGACTCTTGAGCAGGGAGGTCCAGGGTGTCCACCATGTGCTGTAAGAAGGTCAAGAGGGAGGAAAGGTCCTCCTGGCCATCTGGAGAGGTACCAAAGCACGGGTCAGGCAAAATGTCCATCTCCAGAGGCAGGTACTCATTGTTATCTTCATCAATATCATCCCCCAGAATGTAGTAGCAGGATGTCCCAAAGGTTGGGACAGAGCTGCTAGAGTTAACAGGAGTAAAGGGAGTAAAGAAAAAGCCCCCATACTCTGCAAAGTTTGATACAGGTGCCATGCCTTTGCCATTTCTTCTACAGAAGGTAAATCTTTATTAGGCTCAGAGACCTCAGTGGGTGACTGACTGACTATTCTTTTCTTTGTCTTTATGATTTTTTGCCATTGGCATTTCCCCTTGCCTTGATTGTGTGTGTGGGGGGGCACATTTGTTTTTACATAGTTTTTCTGCTGGAACAGACTCAGTGGTCTGTTCACCATTTCTCTTGTTTGGCATGTCACCATTTTTATTGTTTTGTTTATCAGATTCATTTTCTGAGGGGTCCTTATCTTTAGGCTTAGGCAGGGCAGTGGACCCCTCCTTAATAGGAGAAGCATTATTAGAGGCCATCTCTTCTAGTCTTTTGGCCCTCTTTTTGATAGTTTTTGAGCAGAATTTAGAGTAAATTGGGCAAAAATGTTCTGGACCCAAGCACTGTAAACACAAGTAGTGCCTATCTGCTTTAGCTAGTATTTTGCCACACTTAATACAATTTTTAAAACCTGTGGGTCCAGTCCTTCTTTTTTGGCTTGTCTGACATAACAATGTGTTAGAAAGCTGAAAAACATTGGTTCCCAAAATGGAAAAACTGTAAAATAAAACTCTGTAGAAATACAGAAAAAATAGCAGTTCCCAATAAAATAAGGGAGCCCCTATTAAAAAGACCTTGGAGGCCGGCCCGGTGGCGCAAAAGGCTGAGGGGCTGGCGCCTTACCTCGACCACACTGGCGGCCGGGTTGAGGTGGACTTGGGACACTGGGGCTGGCAGGGAAGAGGACTGAGTATCCGTGGGACTGCTCTCCTCTGGGGTGGGTAAAGGAGTTGGCGTCGCTCTGCAGTGGCCCCGGTGGAGACAGGACCACTACAGATGTGTGTGAGAGGCGATCACCGTCGCGGAAATACCTGCCCCACGATCAGCCGGATGACGGCTGCCTGGCTGTCGGAGGCCATCGGAAGTCCCACAGAGCCACCAGTCTCAGCAGCATCCCAGGGCCAAGCAGTTACACTGGTCTGTCCCCCTTGGCCGGTGCCTTCCCTCTCAGACAGGGACCCACCCCACAAAGGGTTACGTCGGGGTTACCCTGGGACTGGCTGCTATCTAAGACGGTGGCTCGAGGGGGCGCGATGGGTCGGATTCCAGCCTTGGCAAGAAGCCTGAAGGAGTAGCTGGGGTGGAGCACGTAGGAGGAGTAAAAGAGATAAGACCAAAAAAAAAAAAAGACCATGAAAACCATAAAAATACTCAAAATATGGTCTATTTTTACCTCAGAAAAGTTAAAAGGAACAGGGGATAGTGTGGTTCCTGGGAAACAGCAAGAAACCACTAAGACCCCTTAAAATGATAATAGATGTAAAATACTTACAAACTAAGCACAAAAGTAAAGATTTTGGCACAAAAAGTTTGTTTCCCAAAAATGGAAAAAAGCACCTCAGAGACAGTGTTTTTCAGTCAGTGGGAGAAAAAATTCTGAAGCCCTGTGGGCTCTTTGTACTCAGCACTCCTTCCTGCTTCATTCTGATTGGCCACTCTATTTTAATAAATATTCATGGCTCCACCTCCGAGGCAGTTCAACCTGGTCAACTTACTGCTATTGTTACTGATGCCAAAGGACTCCTGGGGTGAGAATACCATCTTCTTGTCACTCCAAGAGGAGTGAAGAAAAGGGATAAAGAATGTGAAAAACATGAATGTGAAAAATGAAAATGACATACCGTAATTTTTGATCTTCTTGGACCATCTTCACCACTGATTCACACCAATGGGTTCTTAGCCCTTGCTCTGCCTGAATGAGGGATGGTGGTCAGCCATGTGAATGAATGGTGAAGATATTTTGGAAGATCAACAATTATGGCCAGTACGTAATTTTCGTATCTTCCAGGAATCAATTTTCACCATTCATTCACATTGACAGGTCAGAGTACAAAGCTTTCCCAAAAAAGGGGGAGAGTTGGCTACCACTGAGAGAAGACATACCTCAGGCCTCTGCGTGAGGGAGAATTACCTGAGGGCAGGGACTCCTTACAGGCCTAGTGAGACCTGAGATGGGTCAGGAGCAGGTAGAGGCTCCCATGGCCTGGAAGCGTGAGGGTACGCCACAACTCGCATGTGACCCTATGGTAAAAGAAAGGAGTCCACCGGAAATGCGAATTGAGCACCTGACACAAGGTTAGAGCTGCCAATCAGGAAAGGTGAAGTCATGCCATCCCGCCAAATGCAGACTGCTGTTACTACCAACCTAAAAGCTACCTCACTGGTGTTGTACAATGGCCTAGTGCCTCACCAGCACCAGGATCTGGGCAGAAAGATGAATGGCCTGTTGGGTTGTCTCATTGTGAGGCACTGAAGCTAGGACCTTACCTAGCTTTAACCACTGGCGCTTGTTATAATCTGCCTTGATGTGCCTGGTGTGCAGTAATGCAGATGATGATGCATGCCCTAGTAAAAACCCTCCTCCAGACAACTACCTCTGCAGATTCAGCCATGGGAGATCGCTCATGCACAGTACCTGCCTTAGCTTTAATCAAAGGCATTTGCTGTAAGCTGCATGATGTACACTAATGCACATCACAGTGCGTGCTGCTGAAAATAAGGGTTACTCACCTGTAACCGTAGTTCTAGGAGTGGTATATGGTGCACATCCACACTGTGACAGTCTTCCTTCCCCCCTTTAATTCCAGCCAGAATGTCTTCAAGTTAAGCTCCTCCCACCCACCCAGGCGATATCCTCCTTTGTTTTGCCCCTTGATGTCAGATCTTGCATGCTGGAAGCAGGGATCTGTGTGCCACTTGCCAGGGGTGGTCGGGTAGGGTGTTTGGATGTGCACCATATACCACTCCTAGAAAAGAAAATTACGTACCTACCGTAATTATGATCTTTCTGTGCATCTTCACCATTCATCACTGTTGGGTATCTGCCGGAGGTCAGGACCCGGTGGGAGCCGCTTTGTTTTTTTAAGACAGACGGGGCCGACGCACCACTGGCGCCGTCCTCCTGGCCGACGCACTGCGTGGCGTTGACGGGTTGGCCGTTAGGCTGCGTCGACTCTGCCTGCCTGCCAGTTCTGAGTCTCTGGAAAGGTAACAGGAAGGGAGTGGAGGGTGGGGCCAGGAAGTCCAAGGGACAGAAAAAGGAAAAGATACGTAAACCAAAAGGAGAAATAACGACCAAGAGGACAGAAAGGGAGAAAGTCGGAAACTAGAGGGACTGGGAGGGGCCCCAATCTCTGGAAAAGGAAGAGGGAGATATGGTGAGTAAAGGATTTAGAAAGAGAGGGGGAGATTAAACATCCCCAGACTCTGGTCCATCTCCAGATTGTATAGGAACTGCAAGGAGCTGCCAAAGGCTTTCTGCCAGAATTCAAGGCACAGAATGACTGGCAAACACTCCTGAAGCAGAGTCGGCTACTCTGGAAGAAGGACAGGGTACAGGGAATTAAGACCCTCTCAAGGAAAGATTATTGGTGAAAAAAAGGGGGATTTTTCCTTTTTTTTTAAAGAAACAAGGAGAAATAGGTTGGATGGGAACAGGGAAGAGAAGAGAAAGGAGGGCAACGGACAACTCCCACCTTGCAGGGGTGGAGCCAGAGCTCTAGAGAAGGAGTGCCCCCCTTGCTGTCCACTCTTCCTGGAACATTATCCCATGTATGCCCCCGTTTTACCCCACTCAGGGAGACACTTGGAATGGGACAGGGCCCTTGACAGGTGACGAGCGTGTAGACAGTGAGAAGACATGGGAGGAGGGGTAGTCTACTCCACATGGACCGGGTCCTGCCACGGGACCCCTGTAGAGTGAATCTCCTAAAATGAGACAGCCTGGTCAGCCAAATTCTCCTGGCCCTCCTGAGAGAGGGCCAAGAGAACCAGAATCCAGGAAAACAAGTCGGTCCCCAGCTTGTCCAACAATATGTTGACTGGATCAAGAAAAATCTCAGCCAGCTGGTTGACCCATGTCTCGGCCATAAGCCCAACCGTAACCGTTGAGTGATCAAAGGAGCTGCGGGAACGGGAAGAACGTGCCCATTCCTGATCCCATAACCTGAGAAGGTGGTTCTTCAATTTCTTAGATCTGTCCCCTTGGGAAGGGCCTTCCACAAGGGTCTGTAGGGACTGACACATATCCGGGAAGGAACCGAAAAATGAAGCCCCAACACTGGCACCCTCCAGGAGCAGTGCAGGAACCCATGCAGAGATCGTCACTGCCTGGGCCGCTGCATCCACTGCCGCTGAATCGGCCTTGCGGGCATAAAGCAGGAAACAAAATCTGGCTGCAAACCAAAAAAGGGAGGGAAAGTTTGCAAATGGCTGGCTAATTAAATTTTTGCACTTAGACAAATTTTATTTTGTTAGTGGATCTCCAGACTGGGATACACCATTATAAATGTTGAATACACTTAACGAAAGTGTCATATTTAAACAGCCAAAAGAGTTTATAAATCTAACAGAGGTAACAAAGGCAGCTACACAAGACACAGCATAAAAGGAAGGAAAGCAGGCACAGGACATATTATTGGAAAAATTTCCAGGCCATATTTGCAGATGTCAGTGGAAATAATTCCTAGGCCATGTGTACCAGAAGTAAAAGATGTATCCTGAAAAGAGGAAATAAGACAGATAAAATTGATTAGTTTATGATTTCTAGTTTCAAAGGCATTAAAAATATAATTTCAACAGTTACAACATTTCTTTATTTCATATTAGGATTTAAAGGTAATCCCCTCAGCATGATGAGGTACTGCTCTAGACCCTGTGGGAGTACAATACTTGCATTGGACATCATTAGGAGCTGGAGAAAGGGTGAAAGGACAGAGTCAGACATTCCTGGATGCCTCCTCAAAGGCCGGAAGCCAAGGAGGGATGACAAGGGAGTTATCACTGAAATCCCCAAGTAATTTCAGAAATAGGGTAGCAGGATTGTGACCAACAAAAGACCCCACACTGAGCTCCTTTAGCATCTCCGTGAGGATACAGTAGTGTGCAAAGTACTCAGCCTCCGCGGACATGTGAATGGAAAAGTCCTCTTTGTCAGAGGAGGAAGCAGGAGAGCAGGAGCTGGCTTTGGAGAATGGTAGTGTGAGGGCCATGCGCCTGAACTGGGCCCAGTGAGACTAAAGGTGGTATTGGTGGAAGACACTAGCTGTTCTATTATACTGATGCCAAGTTATGGGCCCAAGAGGACCCATAATACTCAGCAGTTCAGGGAGCGGTGGCAGAGGAGTGGGAGGGATGCAGAAGCCAAAGGCTCCAGTTACTCTGCCACGGCTGTAACAGTGCACAGGAGACTTCTCCTGGGGCAGGGGACCTGGCAAACTCAACCAAGTAGAGGCAACCAATCTCACAGGTTCAAATGAAGATGGTTCCCTTGAGGGGGAACCTTCAGGTGGGGAACGGTGGAGCCGTACATATCCCACAGGGCAGACCTGATCCCCTTCAGTGACCGCGTCTGCCAGTTCTAGGGAAAAACAAGTTACCGGGCTAGCGCTGGAACCCTGGCTAGTGCTGCCTCCCACACTGGTCGCAGGGTCAGCAGTAAACCCACTGGCAAGTCTCTTTCTCTCACCAGAACTGGTGCTGCTCCCAGAGTCAAGCCCTTCTCCAGAGCCAGAGTCATCTCCAGAACTGCCACTGTACCCGGCACTGCGAGCAGCACAGGCATCAGACGCAGCACTGAAACCGTATCCAACGCTGTGGGCAGCACCAGAACCGGTCCCAGTGCCAGGACTAGGATGACACTAAGGTTGACATGGTCCCTGATGTTGAGCCTAGAACTGGGCCCAGGGTCGGTTCCATTATCGTTGTCCCCATCCCCGAGCCCAAGATTGGTGTCATCATCCTCCTCCCGGCCACTAAGGCACTCAGGGGAGGAGATGACCACCACCTCAGACTCTGGATTAGGGTCGGTTCTGGAACCAACCCATCTTCTGGAACCACATATGGCACCAGAAGGGGCTCTCACCTTGTGGCTGGCACCACCCTATTCACCAGTACCAGGGTGGCACCAGACTGCAACATCGAAATGTCCACCAGTGCACATATAGCCCAGGAGAGCAGAGGGACAGGGGAATGCTCAGCCAACACCCTCCCCTGGGAGAGAGCTGACTGTTCACCAGACCACCAACCCCCCCCATGACATTTCAGCGACGCGCGCACACAAGGAGCATCCTGGTCTTCATCAGTATAGTTGGGGGTGGCAGTTGGGGAAGAGATATGCAGAGACCACAGGTTGGGAAACCATATGAGCTTAACCCCCATAACAGTGACAAAGGACAAATGGCAAGTACTGTTGGTGATGCTAGGAAAGGAGAGCAGGATGGGAGGGGGAAAAGGGTGGAAGGTGGTTACCCTTAATGCTAGGAGACCTTGGGAGGAAAACTGCAGAGTTACAGGTTCTCATGGCAGAGGGAGAGGTGGACATTGCAGCCATCACAGAAACATGGGCCACCCAATACAATGACTGGGACCTGTCTGTACCAGGGAACAGGTTATTTCGTAGGGACAGGGTGATTGGGAAAGGAGGGGGGGTGGCACTATATGAAGGAAGGACTGAAGTGTGTAAGGGAGGAAGGGAAGGAGGGTAGTACGGAGCCAATTTGGATGCAAATCCAGGATTCCAAGAATAGGATTCTTAGAATGGGAGTGGTGTACAGGCCACCATCTCGGATGGAGGAGTTAGACAGGGAACTAGCGGGACAGATCAGGAGGACCTCTGAGAGGGTAGTGTGATGATTGTGGGGACTTCAACATGCCAGGAGTAGACTGGGCACCCCAACAACCAGGAACAGAAGGGAGCAGGTACTGCTGGATGCCTTCAGGACAGCTTCCTGCAATGGTCAGTGAACCAACCAGGTTAGGGAATACCCTTGACCTTGTGCTGGCAAATGGGGACTTTGTGAGAGAACTTACAGTGGAGGAACCGCTGTCAGGGAGTGACCACCGCTCAGTATGGCTCATACTGGATATGGGCAAGGAAGGAGTGGAATCTGGCACAATAGTGCTGGACTTCAGGAGGGCCGACTTTGGGAGGATTGGGGAAGTGGTAAAAGGGTACCTGGCCAGAATTCAATCTAGTTTGGACACTAACCAGAGGTGGGAGCTCATAAAGCTGGGGATAGTGCAGGCAAAAGCCTGCTGCAAAGCCCAGCAAGAAGGCTAGGGCTAAGAAACCGATCTGGTTGAGCAAGGAGGTTATGGAAAAGGTAAGGAGGAAAAGAGCTGCCTTTAGGAGTACAAGAAAACAGGGAGGGGAGGACAGGGAGGAGTACTGACAGAATCGAAGGAGGTGACAAAGGCAGTAAGGGGAGCCAAAGCATCTATGGAACTCAGGCTGGCACAAGGCATTAAGAAGGGGAGAAGGACTTCTTTAAGTACATCAGGGAGAAAAGGAGCTGTAAGGACCATAGTAAGGATTAGGAATGAGGGGTTGGGTGGAAGCAGGGTGCGATAGTGGAAGCACTAAATGAGTACTTCTGCTCAGTATTTACTAAGAGAAGAGGGGTGACACCCAAGGTGGGAGAAATGGCAGAAGTGGGGGGTGACAGATGGGGAAATCATGGAGAGCAGAGGTCGAGAGGGTTTGAAGGCACTGAGGGTGGACAAGGCGCCAGGCCCAGATGGCATCCACCCCAGGGTACTGAAGGAGCTGGCAGAGGTCCTTGCAAGACCTTTGGCAGACCTATTTAATGCCTCACTACATTCGGGGTGTGTACCTCAGGACTGGAGGATGTTTCATGTGGTGCCTCCACAAGAGTGCCCCAAGGATGAACCGGGAAACTACAGACCAGTGAGCCTCACATCCATCGTGGGTAAGCTAATGGAGACTATCCTGAAGGAGAGGCTGGTGGCCCTCCTAGAGGCCAAAGGACTACAGGACAACAGACAGCATGGTTTCATACATGGCAGATCCTGCCAAACCAACCTGGGTCGAGTTCTATGACTGGGTAACTAGGGCAACTGACAGGGGGCCATGCAGTGGATGTCCTGATCTGGACTTCAGTAAGGCATTCGACTCAGTGCCACATGGAAGGCTGGGAAGAAAGTTAGTAGGCACAGGGGCGGGTGCAAAGCTGGTGAGATGGGTAGGAAACTGGCTGCAGGGAAGGCAACAGAGGGGGGTGGTGGGGTGGGGAGCTCTCACACCCAAGGGCAGTGACGAGCGGTGTTCCACAGGGCTCAGTGTTGGGACCAGTGTTGTTTGGGATATTCATTGCAGACATATCATGGGACATCAAGAGCAAGATCAGTCTGTTTGCTGATGATACCAAGGTAGGCGCGGTGGTGGATGACCTAGGGGGATGGCAGGGGTTGCAGGATGATCTGGCAAAGCTTGAAACCTGGTCAGACACCTGGCAACTGGGCTTTAATGCCAAAAAGTGCAAGGTGCTGCATTTTGGGATGAAGAACCCAATGAGGAGTTACCAGCTAGGGGGAGTGCAGCTAGCCCAGACAGAGGAGGAGAAGGATCTGGGTGTGCTCATTACAGTTTTCAATGAACAACTTGGCACAATGTAGGAAGGCTGCTGCAAAGGCCAACAAAATGCTGGGTTGTATTGCAAGGGGTATATCCTCGAGGAGGAAGGAGGTGATTCTGCCACTGTATAGGTCATTAGTTAGACCACACCTGGAGTACTGCATGCAGTACTGGCGTCCATATCTGAAGAGGGACATTAAGTTACTGGAGGGGGTGCAGCGCAGAGCGACAAAATCAAGGGGCTGGGGGACTTATACGAGAGGAGGTTGAAGGAGTTGAACATGTACTCACTGGAGGAAAGAAGAGACAGGGGTGATATGTTTGAAACCTTTACATACATGAAAGGAATAAACAAGACAGGTACAGAGGGGCAGTTCAAAGTAAGGGAGGGGAGGGCCACCAGGGGCCATGATATGAGACTGGAGCGAGGAAGGTTCAGGAGGGAGATGAGGAGACACTTTTTTTACAGAGAGGGTGGTGGCTGGGTGGAATGCGTTACCTGCTGAAGTGGTATGCAGTAGAACAGTGGACTGCTTCAAACGAGGATGGGACAGGACAAGGGGGAGGGTTAATGAAGGGGAAGGGTGGAAGGGAGGGGCAGCTGCAGAATAAGGGGTGCTAGCTGCACATTCGAGCAGACTTGATAGACCTCTAGGCCTTTATCTGCTGGCAAATTTAGTATGTTCGTAGTACCAGAAGTACTGGGAAGGGGCCCAGAGGCCTTACCTTGGCATGTCTGGTGCAATACCTGCCTCTGATCGTAGGGGGCAAGTGACCCCACATTAACACTTGGATTTCTATGGTTCACTTGTCCATTAAGAAGCAGGCATCGCACCTATCCTTGTTATCGTCCAGTCCAAGGCAGGCCTGGCACTTCGGAGGCTAGTCCAATGCTGCGAGAGGACTCCCACAGGGACATCAATGCAAGGAAGCGCAGCCTTTCTTCTTTGTCTACTCTGTGAACTCGGCATCTCGATGGATGAAAATAATAAAAAAAATAATTAGATGTAGAAATAAGAGAAAAATCGGTACTGAGAGAAAAACGGTGCTGTTGAATGGTGCCAGAAGGCATTCAGCGTCAAAAACCGATAATCGATGTTGAACCAAGGAGAAAAAATGCTGATGGCATAGTAGAATGTGACTTCAGTTGCTTCCGTGGTGCACACTCGATGGTGGGAAAAACAGAACCGGGCCCTCCCGGCCCCCATCGGTGGTTACCAGCTGGTTCATTTGCACAACGTCAATACGCCGGCCTCGTGCATGGCGCCAGCTCCATCGGTCCTCTCCTTAAGCTGCCAAAGACTTTGCTCCTGCAGGGTCCCAGCGCCTCCAGCTCAGACCCATCTGTGTGAATAAATGGTGAAGACAGATTCCTGGAAGATATGGTTCGGATAGGTTAAGTTTGCATACAACACAACCCTCAAAGAATAAAGATCTTCAAGGTTCATGTTACTTCATCAGCAAAGTTATATTAAGAGGTGGGTCCAAAGGTGGTACTTGGGTAAGAAATTGGTTAGGGGGATAGGAGTAAGCAGAGTTTACTCTGAAGAAGGAGGGTGATCAGCAGGGTGCCTGACGGATCAGAACTGCGACCAATCCTCTTTAATGTCTTTATAAGTGACATTGCAGAGAAGCTGGAAGGGAAGGCAGCAAAAGAAAAAATGGCCTCTAAGGACAGTATGCCTTTCAGGGGCAATTGTTACTTTCCTCATACATAATAAAATTACTGGCTGCTGTTCATTTTCGCCCTAAATTAGTGATCACTGCACAGCAGGCTGGGATCATTTTTTTTTTTTTGTCTCCCCAACTGTCACAACAGCTTGTCACATAGTAAAATCTTTACTTCACCCCGACTGTGCAGGCAAGCACTGATGTGACCATTTTTCCTCAGTCACAGATTCCCCCCCTGTGTATTCACAGTTATGTCTCACAACTCTCTGCCTAGTCTTTTTCCCCTCAAGCCACAGATTTCTTTAGAAGACTGACTGAGGCCAGCCCTGTGTTGTAGAGGGCTAAGGCGCTGATGCCTTACGTTGACCCACAACAGCAACCCGGGTTCGGGAACAAGCCCGGGGCGCCGGAGGTCGGCTCAGGGGGGTGGGTGGGGGCGGAGCTAGATAGAGTTGCCAACAGGCAGGCTCTTCTCTTCCGGGAGGACGTGCAGCATCCCTTCGCTGATGGGCGACCCCCAGTGGAGGCTGGTGGAAACTCGGCCCAGAGGGCGCCTAAACAGTAGGCCGGGGTGGGGGAAGGAGGCCATCACCGGGCTGTTCGGGCGCATGTACTTCCCATGTGCATGCGCACTGACCCTGGGGGTCTCTGGGGAGAAAATGCCAGTCGGCAGGGATGAAGACAGACCTCCTGCACGGGCTGGGCAGGTAAGAGCCGGGTGATTCTGGGGGACAGGGCTTGGGGTCGGATGGGGCTGACCGCATCGGAGAAAAATATGCTAGGATTATTAAAAAAAAAAAAGAAAAAGACTGAGCAGCCAGAGATGGACTTTGCTGTAGAAATTCTAGTTTTTTTTAAATAAACTTCCATTCCTCTCCCACAAAATAGGCAACAGCTGCTGTCCTTCTTAAATATACTGCTACGCAGTGCACAAGTTGCGTAGCCACTATGCCAAATGCCATCTTGTTAAAGCACACTGCCAATGCAGCTCCTCACTGATTCACTCACATGGAGTAACTGCATCAGTTTGTGCGCTGCAGTGTGAGTTGAGATGAAGCCTAAGCCAATCAGATTGACACTTTAGTGTCGCATGGCAGTCTCCCTGTGCTCCGACCATAAGGACCCCAGCTGTCTAGACTGTGCTCGTTTCCATAGCTAGGTACTCAGTACAGAATGATGTGCAAGATGTGCTTTCTCCCTTCAGCATCCTGACCCCAACACAGATGTCCGGCACCTGCATTCCCTCCTGTCACACTCTGATGCCCCTGTGGGAAAGTTCCAATATCAAAGAAGTGGTGAGTTGTTTGTCTTTTTTGGCACCCCACCCTCTGTCAAGGCAGCTGGCTTACTCTCTGCTGCCTAGACAGCCGACACAGCATTTCCAGATGGAAATGCTGAAAGGCAAACCGCATTTCCAGCAGCCTAAGTGCATTTCTATCGAAATGTGGAAAGGCTGTATTTCAAGTCCTGGAAGGTATACCTCTTGCAGATGACACCAAAGTATGTAATAGGGTGGCCACTCAGGATGGAGGTGGGGGGTTGGAAAGAATAAGCAGACATCTGAGAAAACTCAAGGGGTGGTCAAGTGTATGGCAGCTGGGTTTCAATGCATAAAAGTACAAAATCATGTACTTCGCTCACAGAAACCTAGGGGTGGAGTACAAATTGGGTGGAGAGGTAGTGATGACCACATAGGAAGACACCTGGGGGAGGTAATTGTATCTGATGACCCAGAGGTGGCCAGTTAGTGTGACAAGGCAGTTGGGGGTGGGCTAGTACGATGCTGGGGTGCATAGAAAGGGGGATCACCAGCAGAAAGAGGGAGGTGGTGTTCCTTCTGTATAGATGGCTGGTGAGACCCCACCTGGAGAGTGGAGGCTGTCCAGAGGAGGGCAACTAAAAAGGTGAAGGGTCTGCATCAGAGGCCTTACAAGGAGAGACTAAAGGATCTCAACATGTACGACCTGGAAGAGAGGTGGTGGGGAGGATATGATAGAGAAGAAAAAAATGACTCACCTTAGTAATTATGTTTCTTCTAGTGGAGTCTTGCTGTATTCTGACAAATGCAGTTAGGTCCTGCCTTTCAACTGCCCCGGAGAACATAGGGTTAACTTTTCTATGCATGGCATAGAATGTTCATCTCGAGCTCGGCTGAAACCTCTGCCTGTAGTTATTCGAACTGCAACAGACAGATCTTTACGAGCAAAAACTCACTAGGTGCTCTGTGTGGAAACGGTTACATTTTTATTAGCCAACTGGCAAAAATATAATGTTTTTGGTTCTCAAAGGTAGACTCAAGTCAGCAAACCCAAAAACCAAAACCAATCAAATGAACAACATTCCACCCAAATAAAAAAAGAGGGTGTAAAAGGGGGGGCACCTCTAGGGTGCCAACACTGCACCTGCCCACCCACATCCCAAAAATCTAGGTTCTGAGAGGGGAGGTGGGGGGAGGTCAGAATACAGCAAGACTCCACTAGAAGAAACATAATTACTAAGGTAAGTAATTTTTTCTTCAAACAACATGAAGTCTTGCTGTATTCTGACAAATGCAGACTACCAAGCAATACCTCCATGGAGGAGGGACAGAACCTACTTTGGAAACAGGCTCTGAAGTACTGCTGTGCCAAACCGAGCATCACTCCTAGCCTGGATATCCAGAGAGTAATGCTTGGTAAAAATATGGACTGTTTTCTAGGTGGCTGCTTGACAAATTTCTAAGAGAGGGATATCCCTGGCAGCACCCAGGGATGCAGCTGTACCTCTTGTAGAATGAGCCCTCAGGCCTGAGGGTGGAATTCTACCCAGTTTTTCATAGCAGAATTGTATACAAGAAACAATCCACCTGGCAATAGATCTCTTAGTGGCAGGTTTGCCCTTCCCAACTTCTCCATAAGTGAGGAACAACTGGAGGGATTCAAACCTGTGACCCTTGGTACGCTCTATGTAGTGGCTAAGGGCTCTTTTAACATCCAAACTGTGTAGCCTCCTCTCTCCTGAAGAAGAATGATCAGTGAAGAAAACAGGGAGAGATACAGACTGACTGAGGTGGAAATCTGAAACCACTTTAGGCAAGAACTTTCTGTTAGTTCTAAGGACCACTTTATCTCTGTGAAAAAGAGATGAAATCAGATTCCGCTGACAGGGCTTGCAATTCACTGACACGTCTGGCAGAAGTAATGGCTACCAAAAACACAGTTTTCCAAGTCAAGAACTTAAGCTCTGCTGAGTACAAAGGCTCAAAAGGGGGTTGCATAAGCTGAGCAATGCAAACATTAAGATCCCAAGCAGAAGCAGGATCCCTAAAGGGAGGATTGGTGTGAAGCAATCCCTTGAAAAACTTACAGAATACAGGATGGGATGACAGAGAGGAAGACTTACCTACAGACAGGAAAGCAGAAACAGCTGCCAAGTGTACCTTGAGAGTAGCTGGTCAGACCTAGGCCATTAAGATGGACCATATAATCCAGAACCGTAGGCAATTCAGCAGAGTCTGGAGAAACATTCCTCTTAGAACACCAAATGCTGAATCTTTTCCATTTGGAGTTGCAAGTCTTTCTGGTGGAAGGCTTTCGAGAAGCCTTAAGGATATCTAGAACCCCTTGGGAAGATGCAGATCAGCAAACTAACTGTTCAAGAGCCAAGCCTTGAGATTGAGAGACTGAAGGTTCAGGTACCAAATCCTCCCCTGAGAGGATGTTAACAGGTTGTAATTCCTGGGAAGAGACAGGGGAGGATGGACTGTTAGGGACAGCAACAAGGGATACCATGGCTGCCTGGCCCAGTCTGGAGCAATCAGAACCACTCTGCATGGTTGTGACCTTATCTTGACTAACACTCTGAACAGGAGAGGGAAGGGGGGAAGCATACAGAAATTTCCCTTCCCAGTTCAGAATCAGAGCATCCAGGGGGACTGAGCCCAAGACGGGGGAGGTCTGCAACAGAAGAGAGGAGGTTGGTGATTGTCTGGGGCTGCAAAAAGATCTATCTCTGGAGTGCCACATCTTTGAGAAAATCACTCAACACTAGAGGATCTAGGGCCCATTCGTGATGGCCCTGGGATTTTCTGCTCAGTGCATCTGCTAGGACATTGTCCTTCCCTGGGAGGTGAACTGCTATCAAACAGGTTTGCAGGGAATAGGCCAGGGACCACAACTTCATCGCTTCTGTGCACAAGGCCGTAGACAGAGTGCCTCCTTGCTTGCTGATGTACCACATGGTGGTGTTGTCAGTTCTGACCTGAACCACCTTATTCTGTACAGATTTGGAAAAAACTTGCAGTGCCAGAAACACTGCTCTGAGTTCCAAGAGACTGATGTGAAACAGAGATTCCTCAGGAGACCACAGTCCCTGGGTGGTAAGTTCCCCCAAATGGACTCCCCAGCCCAGCAGGGAAGCATCTGTGGTGAGGACCACTGAATGAGACTGAGTGACAAATGGAACCCCTTGCCTCAAATTGTCCTGATCCTGCCACCATTGCAGGGCTTGGATCAGAGTTTGAGTCACTGGAATTAGTTTGGTAAGGGAATCCTTTCTTTGGGACCAAAAAACTCTTAAGTGGAACTGAATGTCCCTCATTTGGAATCTTGTGCCCTGGACCATTGCTGTGGAAGCTGCCATGTGGTCCAGTAGCTGGAGGAAATGTCTTGCTGGTCGAGACACCTGAAGACTGAATGAAGAGGCCAGTTCCATGAGGGTCCTTGCCCTTTTCAGGGGAAGGAAGGCTCTTGCCTTTACCGTATCCAGCTCTGCACCTATGAAGGTGAGGAGCTGCACTGGTTCGAGAACTAACTTTGGTAGGCTGAGAAGGAATCCTAAAGAAGTGAGCACTTCCTGGGTCACTTGCAGGTGTGACTTGACTTGGTCTGGAGACTAGCCTACTATGAGCCAGTCGTCCAAGTATGGGAAAACGGAAATCTTTTGTCTTCTGAGGAAGGCAACAACTACTGCCAGGCACTTTGTGAAGACCCTTGGAGCTGATGTTAGGCCAAAGGGCACTGCTCTGAACTGATAGTGGCCTGAGGGCAACTTGAACCTGAGGTACTTTCTGTGGGAGCACCTGATGGGAATGTGAAAGTATGCATCTTTGAGGTCCAGGGAGGCTAGCCAGTCCCCTGGCCTTAGAGAGGGAAGGATAATTCCCAGAGTTATCATTTTGAACTTTGGCTTAAAAAGATGTTTGTTCAGGTATCTTAGGTACAGGATGGGTCACCACTCGCCTGTCTTTTTGGGGGTTAGGAAGTACCTGGAGTACAATCCTTTGCCCCAGTGTAGGGTAGGTACTCTCTCTATAGCTGAGAGCTAGGAAAGAAGAAACCCCTGCCTCTAGGGCAAGGGTCTCTGATAGATTTGCAGGTGGAAAAGATCTGGGTCTCAGCTTGGGAAATTTTTTGAAACTGAGAACCAGACCCTGGCTTACTACTTCCAGGACCCACTTGTCTGATGTGAGAGACATCCAGTCCTGGACAAAGTAAGCCAGTCTGCCCCCTACTGGGATAGGAGAATCGACCCGGGCAGACCCATCAGGGTGTCTGCTTGGCAGGGGCTTTAGGCTGAGGGGTGGATGCAGGCCTGCTCATCCCCCTTCTGCCTCTCCCTCCAAAGAACCCCCTCTGTGAAAAAGAGGAAGAAGAGGCCTGTCCTTGGTAAAAGGGCATTTGGAAAGGCCTGCCCCTGGACTGCTGCCTTTGAGGAGTTGCTTGCCTTTCCTTGGCCTGAGCACTCCTGTAAGTGGTCCTGTATTCATCCATTTTCTTCATGTAATTCTCTGTCTGCTCCCCAAACAGAGAATTACCCACTACAGGAAAATCCATGGCCTTAACCTGGGAATCCTGTGAAAGACTAGTACATCTGAGCCAAGCCATTCTCCGAAGAGCCACAGATGTAGCCATGACTCTTGATGATACATCATTGGAGTCTACAACAGCATGAAACTGAACTTTCGATGCCTCAATCCCATCCACAGCCACCTGCTCCAGCTCCTTGGCAAGCTGGGAAGGAACCTGTTTAGCTAGCTCCAGTACAGTGTCCCACCTGGACTTCTGGTACCTGGCTGCATAAGCCATATAATTAGCCTGCATGAGTCCTAAGGATGATGCCATGTACTGCTTCTTTGCCATGGCATCAATCTTCCTGGAGTCCTTGTCTGGGGGGGTGTGATGCCAAGGGAATGCTTGCCTTATCACAGGCAGCAGCCTGCACAAGCCCAACATGGCTGCATTGCTGACAGAGGAACTCCGTATCTGAGCCTGAAAGAGTATACCTCTTGTCAATTCTTCTGTCCACAGGAGGTATGGAATTGGGAGACTTCAGAATGTTCCATGTCGGTTTCCCAAAAGATTTGTGGAGGGGAATAGACAGTCTCCTGGACTCTAGGATGTCCAGCATCTCTACATAGTCAGGCTCTTCCTGATGCTCCACTGCCTCCTCCACAGGAAGCTGGAGGGTATCAGCCACCTTTCTGTAAAACATTCAGTGTGAAGGGGACTCAGAAAGCCTAGGAGGAGAAACACCTAAAGGTCTGTCTGGGGAGATGTCCGAGTCAATAGTCACATCCAGACTTTCACCATCACCATAGTCATCTTCTAACTCTCCTACCTCCTCAAACTCCGGTTCATAAAATTCTTCCAGGGTATAATCCGGAACCGGGGGAACCGACCGAATCGAGCCCCTGCCAAAAGGTGCCGGGTTCAGTCGGAACCGATCGAAGCGATTCCATAATCCTAATCGCTTTGGCTATTTCATCGGCAGTAGGAGTATGAGATTCTGGATCCGAACCAGTTGACTTGTCTTTTCTTTTTGTCGGAACAGATTCCTCAGAATCGGCTCTTCTTTTGCTCGAATAAGTATTGTCCTGGTCAGAGGGCACTCCTTCTGGTTCAGTCGGAACCGAACAGGGCTGGCCATCCAGGTCAGCGGACTTCTCAGCCTCCCTTTTCCCTCAGTCTACCTAATCTCTTTTCCAGGGTAGGTTTGGGAAAAGTTTTTGCAAATTTGGCAGTCTGAATCAAGGTGGTCAAACCCCAGACAATAAACACAGGTGGTGTGGGGATCAGCCTTAGTAAAGACCTCCCCACACACACTGCAGTGTTGAAACCCAGTGGGCACGGTTTTTTTCTTGGGTTTCTCAGACATGGCCAACCTAAACAAACTTACCCTTTTTTCTGCAATCCTTCAGGCAAGACTCCCCTATCGGTTCCTGAACGTGTCACGGGTCTTGGAAAAAAAACATACTAAAACCCGTTTTGTTTTAGAACCGATACGGACTGGTAACCACACACTAAAGTAAAGTACAAATTTTTCCTCAAAATGATCGGTTCAGCCTAACTGATCCACAGCTTTACAAGTTCCACACAGAAAACAGAACAAAAACCTATCTAGCACTCACGGTACCACAGACAAGAGACTTGAACAGACTATGCGGAAACAACAATTCGGAAGAAAAATTACTGAAAATTGACACTTCAACCGACTTTGAACTGAGCAGCAGGAGAAATCTCCGGAGCGACTGTTCAGTGAGGCGGAGTAAAGAATCTGACGGTTGCAGTTCAAATAACAACATGCAGAGGCTTCAACCGAGCTCGAGATGAACATTCTATGCCATGCATAGAAAAGTAAACCCTATATTCTCCGGGGGCAGTTGAAAGGCAGGACCTAACTGCATTTGTCAGAATACAGCAAGACTTCATGTAGTTTTAATTATAAATACCTCTCAGGGATAAATATGGTATAGATGGGGAGTATTTTTCAAAAACAAATTATGCTCAAGAACAAGGGGACATGCAGTGAAGCTAGAGGGGAGTAGATTCAAGAGGGATATAAGGAAGTACTTCTTCACAGAAAGAGTGGTAGACGCCTGGAACACAGGTGGTTGGGGGCAAATACAGAGGTGAGGTTCAAGAATGCATGGGAAAGGCATAAGGGAATCTTAGTGGAGGGAGGGCAGATCATCAGGCAGGTCTGCAGAGACGCTGTAGGTAGGGAAAAATGGGCAGACTGTGTGGGCCAAGCGCTCTATATGCTGTCAAACTCTATGCTTTTATGTTACTATAGTTGAACAATCTAGTCGAGTCAGTGCAATCGTACATGGACCACAATCCATCAACAAGGTTCCATCAGCTATCGAAATGTTAGTCAGGTGGCATGAAACCACGGGGGTCAAGCAGAGTGAAAGGCTGAACCAGAGGCTGCTACAGTAAGTGCTCCAGTCCAAATACTCCCCAAGATGGCCAAGATATTAACAATTGCCAAGTACTCAAATTTCCAAAGCCTTTCTCTAATGTTTCAGGACACAACAAGAGAAGGATACAGGTTTCTTCGTACACCTGGATGGTGGCCATCTCCCCCTCCAATCGGATGATCTCACCCACCAGCTCACTGTGCCCCACACGCACCAGTTCGTACATAGCAGCTCCTGCCATTCTGGTTGCAGTGACCACTAAAAGATAAAGAAAGCAGTAATTATTTGATACCAGCATCAGTTTAATAAAGAACAACACAATGTGCCCCACACCAACAGAATGTCATACACAAGGTGCACACTACACAGTGTACCCCACAAAACACCGTACAAACCAAACCCACAACCACACATTTAAAACATGGCTAACACCACAGGTATGGTGGCAGTGCATACAAGGTTGTATACTGGCCCTGGGTGGCTCAAAGTTCTAATATTCCTGTGAGGTCCTGGCTCCAGCAGCACCAGTCCATAGAGAGGCTGTATGGAGCAGATATTGTAAAAGATGATCATGCCTTCTATCTGAAGTAGGCAGCATTAAAAAAAAAAAGTGGCCGGCCCGGTGGCGCCGGACGCCACACCTCTCATCTAGCCGGCAATCCAGGTTCGAAGCGAGCCCGGACCGCCGGAGGTCAGCAGGAGAGAAAGAGGATCGAGCGTCCGATGGACTGCTCTCCTCTCCTCTCTCGGGGAGGGATCCTGGGGTAGCCCAGTGCAGCAGCGGCCCCCGGTGGAGACCGAAGGCACTGCTATGCATCCGGGCTCGTAAGAAGTAAGGGTAGATGTTGGCCAGCTGCTCTCTGGACGTGGGTGGGAGCACCCTTGTCACGGGCTGGGCGTCACTGCATGTCCCACATTGGGGGACGTAACACTAGCCAGGAAAATGGAAAAACCCGGATCAGTGGGATAGGCGAAGGCACCTTCCCTCCACACCCAGCGCCGGATCAGACTCGGCTGGGCCTCACAGCTCCTCCACCTCAGGCCCTGCCCGATGCCAGAGACTGCCTTCCTAAGCAGCCCAAGCTGGAGTCAGGCTACCCTCCCCGGGTGGGTTAAACAGGGGTGCTGGCTGGCCCGGGGGTGGGGGGCAACACACCACAGAGGATCTCAGGTGGGCAGGCATAAAGGATGGGATGCCTGAGAGAGTTCTCCGATCTGTGACCGGAGGGAAAAAAGTCTACAAAAAAAAAATAATAATAAAAATAAAAATAAAAAAAAATAATCGTGTGTGTGTTTGGGGGTGATGGAAAATCTTTTGCCACTTTAGTGGAACAAGCAAGTAAATTTAAAGCAACCGGCAGAGGCTCTAAAGACTACCATGACACCACAGAAAACAAAACCCATGCAATGTGCAAATTGTAAGCATAGTTCAGCTAATAATTACCACGTTTACAGTACGGTTGAACTGGTTTATTAAGAATATCTTCTGGACCAAAGAATAAGTCATTAATGTCAAAACATTACTAAAGAAATTGTATTTGGGAGTACAAGAATTGCCCTTGGCCAAGCTTGCAGCCGACGGAGACAGTCACGTTTCTCAGGTGCTCTGGAGCAGCCTACGAGTCTAACTATTTTTTATTGTTTGAAACTTGTTTTTCGGTAAATCTCTTGACACTGTCAAATTAAGCAAACCACTCGGAGCATTTAGATATTAAATCTGTGTACCTTACTCGTCAGTATGACTCCTAAAGCAAAACAGCAGGAGAAAACCACTATGGTTCTCAAAAGAGGTGTCAGGGAAGGATAAGGAGAAAAAGGCTGCAATCAAAAAGTATAAGGAATCATAGAAGGAGCACAATAGAGAGCTGTATCAATTAAAGCAGAAAGAAGCGGGGAAGGCAGCCAGAAAAGCAAAGGCCCAAACCGAGAAAAAGACAGTCAACTCAGTTAAGAAGGGGGATAAAACCTTTTATAGGTACATTAGGGAGCATAGAAGGTTAAGGGAGGGATAGTGAAGATTAATAAAGGAGAAAGGAGGTGGGCAGAGGGCAGAGGGCGACAGTGAAAAGGCAGAGATACTGAATGAATACTTTTGCTCAGGGTATTCACAAAAGAAGAAGAGGAGTTACCTAAACCAAACAATAGAAGCACTCTGGGTAGTGGAGTTGACGTCAGTCCATTTACAGAAGAAAGAGTACTGAAAGAACTCCTAAAACTCAAGGTGGACAAAGCAATGGGGCCTGACGGGATTCACCCTGGAATCCTAAAAGAACTAAGGGAGGACCTAGTGACACCACTGACCACACTTTTAACAACTCATGGGAGGATGGGGTGGTAACTGAGGACTGGAGGAGGCAGATGTGATTCCACTTCACAAAAGTGGGAGCAAGGCTGGACGCAGGAAACTTGAGACCTGTTAGTTTGACCTCAGTGGTGGGGAAAATGATGGAATCACTTCTGAAAGAAAGAATTGTTAAGTACCTAGAGGCCAATGAGGCACAGGACCCAAAGCAGCATGGATTCACAGCAGGAAGGTCATGTCCTCACAGAATCTAATAGATTTCTTTGACTGGGTGACCAAAGTAATAGACCAGAGAGGGGCTGTGGATATGGCCTACCTAGACTTTAGCAAGGCATTTGACACAGTCTACACAAAAGATTAATAATCAAGTTAGCCAGCTTGGAATGGGTCCCAGGGTGGTAGCCTGGGTAGCAAACTGGCTGCACAACAGGACACAGAAGGTAATAGTGAATGGAACACATTCAAGAAAGGGGTTACTAGTGGAGTACCTCAGGGCTCAATACTGGGTCCAGTCCTCTTTAACATCTTTATAGGTGACACTGCAGAGGGTCTGGAAGGAAAGGTATGCCTCTTTGCAGATGACACAAAGATCTGTAACAGAGTTGATACACAAAGGGGTAGAAAGGATGAGAAGGGACTTGGCAAGGTTAGAGGAATGGTCAGACATATGGCAGCTTAGATTCAATGCAAGAAGTGCAAGTAATGCACCTGGAAATAAAACCAGGAGAAGAGTACACAATAGCAGGGGAGGTACTAACAACAGCAATAATGGAAAGAGACCTGGGGGTAGTCATATCAGATTACCTAAAGGTGGGTAAGCAATGTGAGAAGTCGGTAAGGAAAGCCAGGGGGATACTGGGATGCATAGGGAGGGGCATCACAAGTAGAAAAAGGGAAGTGGTTATCCCTCTGTAGAGACAGTTGGTGAGACCCCATCTGGAGTACTGCGTGCAGTTTTGGAGACCTCATCTACACAAGGACATAGACAGGATGGAAGCAGTCCAGAGGAGGGCAACTAAAATGCTGCAGGGTCTGCATCAGAAACCATATGAAGAGAGATAGAGAACTTAATATGTATACCCTTGATGAAAGGAGGGACAGGGGGCATGATAGAAACTTTCAAGTACCTCAGGGGAATCAACAAACTCCAGGAGGGTAGCATCTTTCAGAAAAAGAGATGTGTAAGAACAAAGGGGCACAATTTAAAGATAGAGGGGGGATGGCTCAGGGGTAATCTGAGGAAATTTTTTTTCACGGAGAGAGTGGTGGACGCATGGAACCGCCTTCCTGGAGAGGTTGTGGGGTCTAAAACAGTGTGGGAATTCAAACATGCATGGGACAGACATAAGGCAATTATAGTGGGGGGTTGCAGGAAGTAGGCTGTTGGTTAACTAGAATCTGCAGCTTATCCAATAGGTAGGGAAATGGGCAGACTGGGTGGGCCAAGAGGTCCTTATCTGCCGTCAAAGTCTATGTTTCAAAGCTGGAACTGCCATCCAAGATGGGAAAGGGCTGTTGCTAGATGGGGAACAGAAGGCCTCTAACATAATGATTCTGCAGGCCATCCTAGACCTTGGCAAAAAAATGAACAGCTTTAATAGCAGATAAGCTGAAGGATAAGCAACAGAGTACAGAAATGCAGTACATACTGCCAACAAGACCATGACTGCATCTTCTGGCATGGTCAGACAGAACAAACTGCTGTCAGAGAGAACAACGCTGGCAGATGATAATTCACTACCACGTACCCTGCTCCTAGTGACCAAAGGAGCCCAGCCGAGAGATAGAGCTCTTCAGGCAACAAGATCGTGGGGGAGGTTATCTACAACTTCAGAAACATAGCTCTCTCTCTCTCTCTCTCTCTTCCCAGACTTCAGTTTGTTCACACAAGAAAGATGGAAGAAATTTGATGCCTTCAGGGCCGACCTTCAAAAGTTAGGAGAGGCCCATGCGCTACAAGTTCAGCTTGTCTCAGACTCTCTTATGTGGGGAAATGCAGTCAGTTTCAGGATCCCGTGGACTTGGGCAAGTTTATGCAAAAGATCAAGAAGGACTTTGAATCAGGTGGTGCGAAGGCCAATGAAGTTTCTAATGAAGATACTTGAACTAATGACTAAAAGATTCTGAACTCTTCTCACATCTAAAGCTGGTTAAAATAGCCTGCTCTTGTTTTCCCAGTTGGAGGCTTTACAATTTAAAACTGGCATGGGGGGGCTGTTTTTTACCATGACTGTTGTCCAGAGTACCTTTGAGCTATGTGCTCATTTGCAAAAAGGTTCCATGTCAATTGTTGTAACAAACAAATCTGTACACAGGTAGCAACATGAGCATTTGTCAATACGTTCATTACTTTGGTTACAAGCAGCTCAGGTGAGCATTTGTCAGGGCAATAAAACAAATGTACAATACAAGGTTTCAACATATCAGGAGATTACAATATGTGCTATTAGGTTAGGAGGAGGAGAAAGGATGGTGGAGGAGGGAGACAGGGTGTAAGGGGCTAAGGAGTTGAGAGGGGGATAGGTAGAGCAGGATGGGTCAGGCTGAGGCTAGGGTTAGGATAAGCATCTGCATGTGGAATCTTGGGCAAGTTCTTTCTTGAGGGCCCTCTTGAACAGAGACATTTTAGGTAGCTCTGAGATGGAGGTGGGAAGGTTGTTTAGCCAGTGTACAGCTCGGTTAGCAAAAGCTCTTTGGCCCTGGTTGGTTCTACGTTTGGGAACTATCAGCGCATATCTTACCATGCTCCTGGTGGTATACTGGTTATGAACTGAGTGGAAGAGTGAGGCCACAGCAGGGGAAGCCAGGCGACCAAGTGCTTTTTTGGCCAGTAAGATGCTCTGGTACTTTATGCATTCTTGTAGGGGAAGATAGCCTGTGAGGGAATACAAGGCGTAGCAGTGAGGAAGTCTGTCAGACCCTGTGACGAATCTGCAGACCTTATTGAGTATACCTCATATTGAACAATACACTAGGGCTGCCACCTTGGGAATGGGGGGGATAAAAAGGCCACCTGCCCCCCCCCCACCACCACCACCACCATCACCACCAGGTTAGATGCAGCCTTACCAGGCAGGGGTGCTGCTGATCCTGATCATCCGAAGTGGATAGCTTGCGGACTGCTGTGGGATGAACTCCGTGATGCACACCAAGGTAGCGGTGGGTGAAAGGGGTATATGTGGCTCCTGGCCACTAAAGAACAGCCTGCTGCAACAACTAACGCCACACCATGCACTAACCTCACGTCGTGTCTCCTCACCCCGCTCACTCTCCCGCTACAACTGACTCAGATAACATCACACATGGGCACCCCGGTCCCTGCCAAATGAATATATTTGTGTGTTGTGGGTGGCAGAGGCATGGCACATAGCTATTAGGCGCAGAAGTGGCCGTGCATGAATGCATTCTCAGGCTCAGCAGCTTAACCACAGACCAAAAATGCCGGCAAGTCAGTGACATAGTGAGAAAAAGCAAAATGGCAGAATCAAACTGGCAAGGCAGTGGGAAAAACGGCATGCTGGTAGAAAACTGGCCAGGTGACAACCATACAATACACTGCTTAATGTACTACCATAGTCTTGCTGTTCAGTAGCCCTGTTTGGAATTCCATGTTAAGAGAGTAAACATTTTTTCTGATGGACTGCCTCTATATGCAGTAACACACTGGACCGTAGAGCACCAGATTCATGATTAATTACTCTGCAGTTATGTATCATTCAAACAAATGCTCAAGGACCAGCCACGCCGATCACTACATGTTGCCAAGCCACGCTGAGCACTTGGTTCGTATACTCCACAGTTTAAGTAGCATAGTATGCAATGCGTATAGACTTACTAGACGGATGACATTTGCTGAACTTTTGTACTATGGATTTTATGAATGGGAGACTGCTTGATCCCTGTCTACAGAGTTAGAAAAATGATGCGAGATGCATGCTAGCCATGGTGTTTTTCAGAGCTTGTGGCAGTCTGCACTTGCAGGAAACTATTTTTACAATTTTCTGAAGATTCATAAGGTCCCTCTAATAAACAAGGATTCCAAAAATGCTGCAGTACAAAAGCCAAGTAGTAAAAATGGCTCTTGTAGGAAGAACAATGTGCCAAAGGTCAAATTGTGTCTCCTGTAACAGGAACTAATTAAGGTGAAAGGGCATAGACTGAAAAGGAAAGTTAAAGTGTTCTGTTCTCTGTAAACTGAATACTATAAAAATACTAAACCACCACTAATTTCCAGAAAAAAAAGTGGTTTAGTTGCCAAATTAGACAAAAATTAAAACGCTAGCTAGCAAGCATATTCTCCAGTTTCTGGGAATCAATCAGAAACTGGAGAAACAGTAAACAGAGCCAGCCTGGTGGCACTGAGGGATGAAGCGCTGGACACCACACCTTGCACCATGCCGGCAACCTAAGTTCAGGAGTGCGCTAAGGCCACAGGGTTTGGCGGGGGAGGAGAGAGTTAATAGCAGTAAGCCACTGGGCTGCTTTCATCTCCTGGTTTGGGTGGGTGACTTTTACTCACTTTGGTGACACTTGACAGTGGAGCTGGGTGTCATAGCAGAGGTCTGGGAGTCGACGTTACGTCAGGAGGGTATAGGGAGTTGTGGTTCCGGGGGCACGTGCGCGCCTCAATACCCCTGCTGTGCATGCAACAACTCCAGGACGGGATGGAAGAAAACACAGAAAAGCCCATGTCTCTCCACTTCCATGTGTGACTGTTCCCAATGCCCTCGGAACCTGCTCCTTGTGGAACCCCACCCATAAGATGATGAGGGGGAAAGACTGACAGGGCTGGAGGCTGAGGGGACCAAATGACAGTTGTAGGTGGCACGGAGGAGCAAACAGCTCCATAGAAAATAAAAGAAAAAAAAGTACAGTTACGTAGGAACTTACCGTAACAGTAGATCTTCGAGAGAGGTTCCTTCAGTAGGTCATCGCATATAGGACTGGAGCCAACTGGCGTCGGGCCGCATGACAGACTTTTCTAGCAATACCTGATGGGGGAACTGCCCACCTGACGTCAGCGTGACTGTATATAGTGAGCGGTCCCCACACCCGCCCTCCAGTTCTCCCGCCAGAGCCAGGAAGAGGCCATACAGCAGGAGCGAACAAGAACTGGAGTCCCTGTAAAACCTAAAATGAGGGATAGGAGGGAGGGAAAATTATTACCTACTAAAGGAACCTCTCTCAAAGATAGTACAGTTACGTAAGAACTTACCGTAACAGTAGATCTTCGAGAGAGGCTCTTGCAGTAGGTAATTACATATAGGACTGACGTCGGCAGGCAGCAGGACCCCACAGAAATATTTCTAGCTAGCAGTCCTGGCGTAGGGACCCCGACGTCAGGTGACCGGCGTCAGGAGACGTCGGTACAAAGGGGCGATCTCTGACGCCCACCTTCCAGTTCTTTCCCACCACAGGCCAGAAAAGGCCAGACGAGAAGGAGCAGATGTTTCCATCACTGGAAAAGAGCTGAAAAAGCCTAGGGATGGGGGCGGGAAGGTATTACCTGCAAGAGCCTCTCTCGAAGATCTACTGTTACGGTAAGTTCTTACGTAACTATACTATTTTACTTCCAAAGGGCTCTTGCAGTAGGTAATTACATACAAGACTGAATCCCAAACAGTCTGGAACAAAGAGAGGCACCAGGAGGAGGAAAACTACTCCAAGAAGCAGTTCTAGCTGTGCAAGCTTCAAGATAAGATGTCTTGCAGAACAGCCAGCCCGAAGCCTGCTCTACGACGAGAGGCAATATCCAAACTGTAGTGTTTAGTAAAGGTGTGGACGGAAGTCCAGGTGGCGGCAGCACAGATATCTGCCGCTGACACATTTTTGAAACAAGCCGCTGAGGCAGCTACTCCTCTGGTGGAGTGGCCTCTTACTTGACCCGGGAGGGTCTTGTTGTATTTGTCATAACAGAAAGTGATGCAATTAGCCAACCACTTAGATGGGCATTGCTCAGAAACAGCATTGCCTTCTCGCTCATGAGCAAAAGAGACGAACAATTGATCAGTCTTTCTGAGATCCTTCGTCCTGTTGGTGTAGTATCTCAGAATCCGGTGAACACCCATAGTATGGAGTAAATACTCCCCTTGATTAGAGTACTGCGTGAAAAAGGCGGGTAACTCTATGGACTGATTTAGAGTAGACTCCGCTACTACCTTAGGGAGAAACTTAGGGTTCGTGCGCAGAGCAACACGTCCTTGTGAAAAATCAAGTATGGAATTTTACACATCAGGGTTTACAGCTCGGAAATTCTCCGAGCAGAAGTGATGGCCACCAGGAAGAGTCTCTTCCATGAAAGGAACTTCAATTCCGAGGAAGCTGCCAGTTCAAAGGGAGGCAGAGTAAGTTTCTTGAGAACAAAGTTCAAGTCCTAAGGGGGAGCAGGAGTACATATAGGGGGTCTCAGATGGAGAACCCCTCTGAGAAAGGTCTTAGAGACCTCCAATTGAGCAAATGTCTCGTCTGCAAAGGGGACATGATAGGCAGAGATGGCCACCATGTGTACCTTCAGAGAAGAATGACTGAGACCCAGGTCAAACAGATGACGTAGATACTCCAGCAGAAGCCCCGTTGAACAGAAGGGTTCCACGTTCTTGGAAGCAGCCCAGATAGTGAATCTTTTCCAGTTCATGGCATAGGTGGATCTAGCGGAGGGTTTTCTAGCCTCCACCAAAATCTCCGCCACTTGGGGAAGACACCCCAAAACGGGATTGAGCTAAGTCTGCAGGAGCCATGCGTGCAGCTGAAGAGATTTGAGGGCCGGATGGACAAGGGTCCCCTCATCCTGGGTCAATAAACCTCGAGACAGAGGAAGAGGAAGAGGAGGAGGATCCTCTGAGTATTGTTGTAGAAGAGAGAAACAAACTTGCCTGGGCCAGAAAGGAGCAATCAGAATAATTTGTGCTCCTTCTGAAGCTAGTTTCTGCAAGACTTGTGGGATAAGTGGAATTGGGGGAAAGGCATAGACGAATCTGTCCTTCCAGTCGAGAGACAAAGCGTCTCTCCGGAAAACACCTTGCTCTGGAACGAGCGAGCAGAAGAGGGGAAGCTTTGCATTTAGAGGGGATGCGAACAGGTCGACCTGTGGTGTTCCCCAAAGTTGGAAGATACTGTCTAGAACCCCTTGGTCCAGGTCCCACTCGTAAGTCAGAGCAGAAGAGCGACTTAGCTTGTCTGCCAGGGTGTTGTCGACTCCCGGAACATGAATTGCCAGGAGGTGAAGGTCATGTTGTGTTGCCCAATCCCAAACCCTCATTGCTTCCCTGCAAAGAGGGTAGGACCGAGTCCCCCCTTGTTTGCTGATATACCAAACCACACACGTCTGTCTGGACAGCTAGGTGGCCGGGAAGGATGTACTGGTGAAGGGCTTGGAGAGCGTACAACACTGCCCGAAACTCGAGCACACTGATGTGGAGTGTTTGTTCGAGCTTGGACCAGGAGCCCTGGGTCCAATGGGGACCTAGATGGGCTCCCCAACCTTCGTCCAAGGCGTCTGTGGTTAGAGTCTGGGAGGGGGGAGGACGAAAGAAAGGAACTCCCCAAAGCAGGTTCTCTCGAATCATCCACCACTGCAAGTCTCGAAGCATCGGCAAGGAGACTAGAACTGGGTGATCCAAGTCATCCACTAACTGATCCCACTGGGAGCGGAGAGTCCACTGAGAAACTCTCATGTGGAGTCGAGCGCGAGGAACTGTTGGGATAGCAGCCGCCATAAGCCCGAGAAGGTGAAGGACTGACCTTGCACAGACCCGCCTGCGGCTGGACAGCAGACTTATCTGAGTCTGGAGGGTGGACGCCCTGTCCGGTGGCAGGAACGCCCTGCCCGTGGTCGTGTCTAGAATCGCCCTGATAAACTGTAGTCTCTGGGATGGGATCAGGTGAGACTTGGAATGGTTGATGGTAATACCCAGGCAGGCAAAAACCTGCTGGGTTAGAGTGAGGCAGCGCAGGAGTTCCTCCCTGGACGAGGCCACCAGGAGCCAATCGTCCAGGTACGAGAAAACCTGCACCCCTGTGGTACGCAGGCAGGCCACCACCACTGCCAGGCATTTGGTAAAACACTCGGGGCGCTGAGGATAGGCCAAACGGAAGTGCCTTGAATTGGTAGTGGTCCCCCTGGAATGCAAAATGAAGGTATTTGCGGTGAGACGGGCGAATGGAAATGTACAGGTAAGCATCCTGCACATCCAGGGCACACAGCCATTGAACTGGCCGGAGCAGGGGCAGGAGGCTCTGCAACAAGAGCATCCCGAACCTTTTGTATTCCACAAAGAGATTCAGGGAACTGAGATCCAGAATTGGTCTGAAATCTCCTGTCTTCTTTGGGATCAGGAAGAAATGGGAATAGTAACCCATCCCTTGCAGATGAAGGGAGACAGGTTCTATTGCTTGTTTCAGAAGTAGAGCTGAAATTTCCTCCTGGACCAAGAGAAGGTGTTCCCTTGAATATGATGACTTTAGAGGGGGGTGGCGAGGTGGTTTCTGAAGAAACTATAGAGCGTCCTTCTGCGACGAGCTGGAGCACCCAAGAATCTGAAGTTATCCTCTCCCAACCCGGAAGGTGGAGGGAAAACCTCCCTCCTACCGGTTCCTCCGGGGAGTCCAGAGGCTGTGGGAGAGGGAAGGAGTCAGGTGGTGTGGGGCAGCACCGCAGCTGAAGCACCCGCTGCTTTTTTGGGCTGGGGGCTAGCAGCCGTGGGGCCCGCGCGAGGGCCCGCCTTCCTGGGTTTCGCTTCGTCGATTCCATCTGTGAAAGGGACGGCGCTGCTGCTGGTGGGGGTACATGGAGTCAACAGACTTCAGTGCCATCCCCTTCTCCTGCAAATCGGTGAGGATGTCCTTGACATCACCGGAAAAGCACCGACCCCCGGAAGGGCACTTCCTGGATAGCGGATTGCACTTCCGGGACCAACCCTGACACGCGGAGCCAAGCATGACGACATAAGCCTACAGCGAAAGCTGAGCTTTGTCCAGCAGTGTACACTGCATCGTAGGTCGCACGAAGCATGTGTCGACTGGCCGAACGTGCAGAGTGGACAAGATCAGCCAACTCCTGCTTGACCTGGGAGTCTGGCAAGGAGTCCAATTTGGCTTCCACCTGAGTCAGAATGGCCTTCTGGTAGTTCCCCATATGGCCGACATAATTCAGGGCCCTAATCCCTAACATGGAGGAAGCAAAGATCTTCTTTCCATACTGGTCCAGAAGGCGGGATTCTTTGTCACGTGGCGACAAGCTGAGATGGTTTGGGTTGGCCGACCAGCCGTGAGCGGCGCTGATCACGACAGAGTCGGCACGAGAGTGAGAATCTAGAAAATCAACACCCTCGGGAGCCTGGTACAGCCTATTCGACTTCCACGGAAGTGGGGCTAGAGCCGACGGCTGTTTCCATATGGTGGTAACAAGGTCAGCATGAGGCTCTATGAAGGGCGGCACCAAACTAAGAGCTGTCACGGGCAGATCCAGATGCTCAGCAAGTTTCAGACATTGAGGATCTGGTTCCAAAGAGTGCCATTGATAAACCTCCTGGATTTTCCTTAGCAACTCCATAAAAGAAGGATCTTCCGGAGGAGACTTCGGAGGAGTCCTTGACCTGGGCTTCGACGGAGAGCGTGGCTCGTCGTCCCTTTCGGAGCAACCATTGGAGGAATCTGTGGAGTCCGAGGGTGAAGAGGAGGAGGAAGAGGAAAAAGACTCCCTTTCCCGACCAGGGGGAGGAACGGACCCCTTGGGAAGCCCCCGGGGAAGCATGTCTTGCCCCTCTCTGGACCCAGACGGGAGAGCCCTGGAGTCCGGACGTGGTGAGGGAGTGTGCCACCTTGGACGTACGGGAACCTGAGACAGCACCATCATCGGTAGGTGGCTCTCAACCTCCCTGGTGAGCTGAGCCTTGGCCTCAGCCCACCAGGAGGCCAGAGTCTCCTGCAAGCCCACCGGCGGCTGTGGGGGCGGTGGAGGAGGAGGCAGGGGATAAGGATATGGGTTGTAGCCATATGAAGAGTATCCAAAACCCGGCTGCGGATAGCCCAGTGTCGGGTATTGTGGCGTCGGGTACTGCGACATCAGAAAGACCGGCGTCGGGTACTGCGGCACCAGATACTGTGGTCCCGGGTGTGTCGGCATCTGATAGGATGGAGGGTGCCTGTAAGTCGGAGGAGCTGCTGGAGCAGACGGCCTGGCCGGCAGCCTCATGGGCAGATCCAAGTTGGAGGGTCCGAAAGGCGGAGGGGTCCGGTGGTGGGGTGACATTCGGAAGCGGGATGTCAGCCGGAGTCTGTAGAACCGGCGTCTGGGCTGGCATCGGAGGTACCAGCGTCGGGGCCGGTGTCCGGGGAGCCGACGTCAGATCCGGCACACCTACAGGAGGATGGTCCGACAGAGGAATGGCCCCAGTGTTGCCCGGGGATGGAGGGGAAAAATCCCCGGGGTCGGGCTGGGAGGACTCTGGGTTCCCGGATGGCAGCGAAGGCTGCGGAGAACTGAGAACAACGGACGTAGGGAGGTCCGTCGTCGGTTCAGTCGCCGACTGGGCATCGGGCGAACTGACGTGCGGTATTACGGCGAGCTCCCGGCAGGCGCCGGAGGACCCGGCGTCCGGCTTATGGGAGCCTTCACCGGAGGCAGACCGAGGGGAAGGATCGGCCTGGTCCAGTGGGAGAGGGGCCGCGTGCCACCCCGAAGGGTCGTGCATCTTACCAGCCTTATCCGCGCAGACGGAGGAGCCGACGCCTGGCTTACTAGAGTCACCCACGGCAGTTTGCCGCGAACCTGCGGCTGAACCGAGGGGTGGAGGCCTCCAATTGCCCGGAGGCGCCCGAAAGGCCCGAGCCAGACGGGTGGGCCGACACCCCCTCGGAAACCTCCGAGGCGGCCGTCGAGGAACGGTCCCCCGGAGGGGATGTTACCTGGGACCTGGCGGCTCCCAAGGGAGACGCGGTAGAGGAGCCCTTGTCCCGGTGCCTCTCCTTATCCTTCTTCCGATGGCCTTCAGGGGAAGTGGACGCCTGCCTCAGTTTTTTGAGCTCCTTCTCCATCGAACTCATCTTTTTCTTCAAAATGTGGGCTTCCAGGGATTGCTTCTGCCTTTTCTGGGTAGCCGCGTTGAAGCTGAGGTAGTGCTGGCACTTCTCGACTGGGTGCTCGGGGCCTAGGCAGAACAGGCACAGGAAATGGCAGTCCTTGTGCGGGAGTTGGGAGCCGCACAAGCTGCACTTATTTTTGTGCTTGGAAGGTGTAGGAGACGACATACACTGACGATGTACCTGTTGTTAATCGAAAAAAATCAAATTACCTCGGTAAAAACCGATGAGGGGTAGCTGACGAAGCAACGAACTTTTCTGCGAGGTGCTGCACAAGCTAACAGCTGGAAAGAACTGGAAGGCGGGCATCAGGGGCCGCCCCTTTATACCGTCTCCTGATGCCGGTCACCTGACATGGGGGTGGTCCCTCGCCAGGGACTGCTAGTTAGAAATGTTTCCGTGGGGTCCTGCCGCCTGCCGACGTCAGTCCTATATGTAATTACCTACTGCAAGAGCCCTCTCGAAGTAAGATCTACTGTTACAGTAAGTTCCTAGGTAACTATACTATCTTACTTCAAGAGGGTTCCTTCAGTAGGTCATCACATATAGGACAGAGTCCCAAGCAGTCCCTCCAGAGAGAGACGGACCGAGAGAAAAACTAGGGAGGAGGAAGCCAACTCCAACAGAACAACTGTATTCCAGTATGGATCCAGCCTAGAACAAAGGCCCTACAGGACGGCTAATCCAAAGCCAGCCCTCCGCCTAGAAGCAATGTCCAGACTGTAATGTTTGGTAAAGGTGTGAACAGAACACCAAATAGCGGCAGCACAGATGTCCGCTGAGGAAACGTTCCTAAGGAAGGCCGCAGAAGCAGCCATGCTCCTAGCAGAATGACCTATTATGGAACCCAGAAGAGACTTATCGTACTTCTGGTAACAGTACTGGATGCAGTTGCCCAACCATTTGGAAAGGCCTTGCTTAGAAACCGGTTTGTCCCTCGACCTGGGGGCCAAAGATACGAACAACTGATCACAAGAGCAGAGCTCTTTAGCCCGGTGAGTATAGCACTGGAGGATCCGATGAACATCCATCGTGTGAAGGAGTGCTTCACCCTTGTTAGAAGGGGACAGGTAGTAAGCCGGAAGCTCTATTGATTGGTTCAGTGTAGATTCTGATACCACCTTGGGAAGGAACCTCTGATGCGTCCGAAGGACTGTCCGGTCCCTATGGAAAATCAAATAGGGCTCCTTGCAGACTAGAGCGTGAAGCTCCGAAATCGTTCGGGCGGAGGTGATAGCCACCAGAAAAAGCGTCTTCCATGAAAGGACGTGCAGATCACAGCTCATAGACGGTTCAAAAGGAGGCAGGGTGAGCTTTTCCAGAATGAAGTTCAAGTCCCAAGTTGGAGTTGGGCTGCGGATGGGGGGTTTCAGATGGAGGATGCCTTTCAGAAAGGTCTTTGAGACCTCCAACTGAGCCACGGGTTTACCATCCACTAGCTCGTGGTACACGGAAATGGCCGAGATATGGACTTTCAAAGAAGAATAGGACAGACCAGAGTCTGATAAATGAAGGAGGTATTCCATGACTTGAGGGGCTGAATAGGAGAAAGGATCCCAACTCTGAGCGGAAGTCCAGATCGAAAACCGCTTCCACTTCATGGCATAAGTGGAACGGGTTGACAGTTTCCTGGCCTCGATGAGGACCTGAGCCACTCTAGAAGAGACCCCAAAGCGAGAAATTGTTATGTTGGAAGGAGCCATGCATGAAGATGCAAGGCCCTGAGCCCCAGATGAACCAGCCTGCCCTGCTCCTGAGTCAGGAGGTCATGAGTCAGTGGAAGTGGAACCGGCGGTTCCCTGGAGAGCTGCTGCAGCAGCGGGGACCAAATCTGTCTCGGCCAGACAGGAGCAATAAGGATCATTCTTGCTCCCTCTACTTGAAGTTTGAGTAGAACTCTCTGTAGAATGGGAAAAGAAGGGAAAGCGTACAAAAATTTCCCTGCACATGACAGAGATAACGCATCGCTCCAGAAAGCACCGTGCTCTGGAACGAGCGAGCAAAACTTGGGAAGTTTTGCGTTGGATTGGGAGGCGAAGAGGTCAATTTCCGGATGCCCCCACTTCCAGAAGATGGTGTCCGCCACTTACTGATGCAGTTCCCATTCGTGGGCGAGGGTTCGTGTTCTGCTGAGACCATCCGCCAGGATGTTTAGAACGCCTGGAATGTGCACAGCCACCAGGACCAGAAAGTGCTGGACTACCCAGTTCCACACCGAGTCGCCTCCCTGCACAGAGAGTAGGATCGGGTTCCTCCTTGTTTGTTGATGTACCAAACTACCAACATGTCCGTTTGGATCAACAGTGTTCCCTTGGGTAGCAGGGTCTGAAAAGCCTGTAAGGCATATAGGACCGCCCTGAGTTCCAGAACACTGACGCAGAGAGAAGTCTCCGGGCCTATCCAAAGGCCCTGAGCTCGATTATCCCCCAAATGGGCCCCCCACCCCATATTCGAGGGATCTGTGGTGAGGGTAGCTACTGGTGCAGGGTTCTGGAACGGAAATCCCAGGGAGAGATTGTTGGGATCCTCCCACCACAGTAAATCCCTTTGGACTGCTGAAGAGACCAAGACCTGATGATCCAGGTCGTCTAGGAGCTGATCCCACTGTACCCTTAATGACCACTGGGTGATTCTCATGTGTAGCCTTGCTAGGGGAATGGTTGTGATGGACGCTGCCATCAGTCCCAAAAGATGCAGGACCTCCTGGGCGGGAATGATTCTGAGCGAGGCTACTTTGCGAGCCTGGCTGATTAAGGTCTCCACTCTGTCTAGAGGAAGGAAGACTCTGCACGGACTGTATCCAGAACTGCCCCAATGAACTGCAGTCTCTGGGACAGAACTAGGGATGACTTGGAGACATTGACCGTTATTCCAAGTCGGTTGAAGAGGTCCAGCATGAAAGACAGAGCTTCCAATAAAAGAACCATGGACGGCACTGAAATCAGCCAGTCATCCAGGTAAGGGAACACTGCAAAACCCCTGCAGCATAGAAACGCCACCACTACCGCCAGGCACTTGGTAAAAACCCGAGGTGCCGAACACAGACCAAAAGGGAGCGCCCGGAACTGGTAATGCTCCCCTTGGAAACAAAAACGCAGGAAACGGCGGTATCTGGGGAAGATAGGGATGTGCAGGTAGGCATCCTGCATATCCAGGGAGCAAAGCCAATGATCCTGCAACAGAAGAGGAAGAAGGCTCTGGAGTGTCAGTATGCGGAACTTCTTGTACTCTGCATACTGACTGAGATGACTCAAGTTGAGAATGGGTCTGAAGTCCCCGGTCTTCTTTGGAACCAGGAAGAAATGGGAGTAAAACCCTTTTCCCCTTTGCCCAAAGGGAACTGGCTCGACTACTTCTTTAAGCAAGAGTGCGATGACCTCCTTGCGAACGAGGAGAACTTCACCCCAGGAATAAGAGGACCTCCGATGAGGAGTATCTGGAGGAATCTCCAGAAACTCGATGGTGTGTCCGACAGACACTAGTTGCAGGACCCACTCGTCTGAAGTGATCGCCCTCCACTCCTGCACGTGGCGGGCGAACCTTCCCCCCACCTGTTCCCTGTCGTGAGACTGAGGGTGCAGTGAGGCCAGACAGTCAAGAAGTGGCAGGACGCTCGGGAGGAGGTCCCCCCAACGTCGCTTGTTCTTGGGAGCGGGGGGGGGGTACCCGTAGCCTTTCGCTTACCCTGGCGTCTTGCCTGAGCATTTTTACGCTGCCTCCCAGTCCTTTTCCAAAAGGGCTGCTACTGTTGTTGAGTGCCCAATCAGCACATGGACCCAACAGATTTAAGGGCCACACCTTTGTCCTGTAAATCCATTATAATGTCCTTGGTACCTTCTCCAAAAAGGACTGAGCCCCTGAAGGGGGCATCCTGAATCGCCGACTGCACTTCGTTGGCGAGTCCAGAGAGACGAAGTCAGGAATGCCATCTAAGGGCAACGGCAGTTGCTAGGTACGGGACACCGAATCGACGGAGTAGTAGGTGGCTAGAAGAGCATGCCTACAGGAGATCTTGGAGAGGCGGAGATCCCTGGCAAGTTCCTCCTTAAGGTGCGATGGGTCCATAGACTGGACCCTCATCTCCAGCCTGGCCATTGTCTGTTTTTGGTGAGATACCATGTGGGCCACGTAACTAAGGGATCTAAGGGCGCACGTGGCCAACGAGTAGACCTTCCTCCCGAACTGGTCCGTCCGCCTCGACTCCTTGCCCGGAGCTGTTGTGCTCATGTGCTTGGGAGCTGAGGAGCAGTCATGAGCAGTCGAGATGACAACAGAGTCTGCCTTAGGATAAGCCTTTAAAAAAGGTGCGTCCTTAGGCTCCCGGTAGAGCCTGTCCGCCCTCTTGGGGACTGCCGGGATCAAAAGAGGCATCTGCCAGATGGTCGTGGTGAGGACCCATCCATGGGGGGAACGGAATAGGTGGCAGAGACTCTAAATCCAGATGCTCCGCGAGTCTTTGCCACATAGGATCCTGGTCCTCCGACTCCCAGTCGAAATGATCTCTTAAGGTCCTCAAGAGGTTCGAAAAGGAAGGATCCTCTGGAGAGGATTTTGGAGAGGTTCTTCTTTTCGTATCCTCAGGGTCCTCCACAGGTTCCTCCTCCTCGGAGTCCTCCCTCCCATCGGAACAGTCTTCCGCCTCTTCAACAGGCTGACGACGGAAATCCCGCAAGGAAACATCCTGCTGAGTCTTCCCCAAAATGTGGTCGGCTGAAACAGAACTGCTTGGGGAAGGGGATCTAGGAAGCTGCAGCTCCAGGAGTCTGGCTTCTAGATTGGTAACCAGCTCTGACCTGGCCCCCCTACCACCAAGACTGAATTAAGGTCTTGAAATCCGGGATCACCGGAGGAGGGGGAGCAAGGGGCTGCTGAGGCTGGGGGCGACCCGAGGAGGATAAACCCCGGAAACCCATATAAGGGAATATGGGTTGTAACCATGAAACTGCCTAAATTGGCTCCAATCAGGAGTGGAACCCCTGGGTAGGGATCCCCAGGATACCCGAAGGGGGTGATGGGGACAGTTCGGGTCCTAGAGTAGATTCTCAACGACAGATCAGGCGTTTGGGGGGACCCACGTCGGACCCGCCGTTGTATACATGGGAGGAGGGTCCGGCATCGGGACAGTCCACGTCGAAGGAACCGATGTCAGCACTGGCACAACCCAATCCGGTGCTGGAAGAGGATCCGGCGTTGGAGGGGCCAGCGTCGGAACCGGACGAGGGAGCTCCGGCACAGGGGTCGGGTCCGGTGTTGGGGCCAGAGGTAAAGGCCTGTCGACCAGGCCCAGCTGAGGAGGACCTTCGGGATCACTGCGCCTGGGGAGGCACTGTGTACCCGAAGGTGGAGGGGCTTCCACAGGAAGGCCAAATGGCCGTGAAGAAGCCTCCTGATCCGGGACCCCAAGGGGGAGTGCGGGGAAGTACCCATAATGTTGAGAGGCTCGATGGGTTCTCCGAGACTATCGCTGGACATGTCCAGGGAGAAGCGTGAGGACGCGGGCATAGTAGAAGGAGAGAGACGGGCCTTCTCCCTTTGGTCCCGCCGGACGTTGGGTGAGGTGCCGTTAGGCCCAGACGGGTGAACCATGCCCGTGCGGTCATCAGAGATGGCAGACTTAGCGGGCAGGACCGCGCAATCAGGGGAGGAGCCCCTGGCCAGCTTATCGACCATGGTTGGCGACTGCCCCAGATGGGGAGCTGACTTAGCGACCGTCGGCAGTCCCCAAAGAGGCAGGGCCGACTTACCCGCCGGGTGGCACGTGATGGCGGAGGCGGTGGCGACTTACCCACTGAAGTCTTGTCCGACTTACCGCCTGTCTTCGGGTAATGGCCCTACTTGTGGACGGCCTGGCGTTGTCCGTGGAGCAAGCCCGCTCTCTAGTCTTCTCCTTGTGCTTTTTTGAAGGGGAAGATTTTTTGGACGAATCCCTAAGGTGCTCCATCTTTTTCTCCAGGGAGGCCAGACGAGATTTGAGAAGGTGGGCCTCCAATGCCTGCTGTCTCTGTTTTTCAGTGGTCTGGTTGAATGACTGGCAATCAGGGCAGGAGGAGATAGGATGGTTTGGACCTAAGCAGAGAACGCACTTCTGATGACCGTCTTTGTGCGGGATCTGCGTGCCACAAGCTGAGCACTTTTTCTTCGGAGAAGACATCAAAAACTTCAATAGATTTGAGGAGAATTGCGAGGAAAAACACCCGACACGAACGAACGTTCTCGACGATCGCTACTGAAGTCTGCGATGCGACCAACATGAGGCGACGGCAGGAAAGAACTGGAGGGCAGGCGTGGGGACCACTCACTATATACAGTCACGCTGATGTCAGTCACGTGATGTCGGGTGGGCGGTCCCCCATCAGGTATTGCTAGAAAAGTCTGCCGTGCAGCCCAATGCCAGGTGGCGCCAGTCCTATATGTGATAACCTACTGAAGAAACCCTCTCGAAGTAAGATCTAGCTAAACGCCAAGTAATTGAAAAAACTAACTAGGTGAAACATTTTAAATAACCTCAAAATAAGAAAACCAACTGGAGAACCAACCGATACCAGCGTTCACAATGAGGCGACTGATCTCTTCAGACATAAGAACAGATCTGAGCAACAGCCAGAGTGGAGCACGGGTGCAGAGTTTGAACCTATGTGCCAAATTCTAAAATCTGCATAGGTTCTAAACTCTGAGGCGTCACTCTCAGCCGAGATGACTGCATAAGGTTTAAAAATTTAAGTGAGGGATTCCTGGGGGTTAGAAATATAGGATTATTCCAGTTTTCTCATATCATGCATTTGGTGCAGACTGCTGCTAGAGCAAAGACTCTGTTTTGTAAAATTTAGATTTAGTTTTGAAAAATCATTGCATATGAATATTTCCAGTTTAAAATAAAAAACGGTAGTATTTTGCAGTCAATAATTTTTTCCATTTCATCTTCAGTCTGAAGCAACCAAACTTTAATGAATGGGTGATCCTAACTTAAATTTGCAAGGGAGCCATCTTTGTCAGATTCATGCCAACATTTCTTATGTTACTGACTCCCATTTTTATAAAGTCTGTTGGGGGATAAGTAAGCCCTAGAAATAAATTTAAATAGATTTATTTTGGGTTTTTTTTGTGCGTTATCTTTTTTTCCCTCCTGCACAATCCGGCGTCCGCCTCTCCTTCAGGCCTCCTTGTGCTCTATGCCCCCGGCAATCCTCTTAGGAGCTCTCCCTCACATACACACATTGCAACCAATCCCCCGAGTTGCCCCAGCATATCCCATCGCCGGGCAGGTCCCCCTCCTCCAAGGGGGAAGGCACCAGGTGGCAGGGAAGCTCAGCACACTATTTTTCTCGGTCCAGGGGTGCTACTGTATTGGAGGAGGCTCCCGAAGGTTCCGGGGAGCATGGAAAATGGCAGTCGTCATCCGGTGGCGCCGTAGCTGTTTTCCGACTTTCTGTAGTCCCTCCTGCGCCGCTATGTGCAGCACCCCTGGTCTCTACCAGGGGCCACTGCAGAGCGCAGCTACACCCCCAGCCTCCCAGAAGAAGAGCAGTCCCTCGGACACGATCCTCCTTCCTTGCCAGCCCCGGTGCCAGATCCAGTTCCCCGAGCCAGTCGCCGGGCGTGGTTCGAGGTGTGGCACCAGTGCCTCAACCTCTGCACCTCCAAGCCGGCTTATTTTGTTCTTCGTGAATTTGTAATAAGAGCTGGCATTCTTCCAATTATCATCCAAGATGCAAGGGTTACTTTTAATTTACTTTAAATTTCAAGTTCTTGTGCCTATTTATCTGCAACTTTATATCTCTGCATTAGTGTTTTTTTCCCCTTTAAATTACTTCCATCAAAATAGCATTGCTTGATTATTTGAGTATAAATCCCAAATGCTGGTGCCCTGCTACAGTATATTTGACTGCTCCAGTTTCAGTTTATGACCTTGTGTTTCATTTCTTTTTTATATGTTTTGTTAACTGCTAAAATTATTTTGTTCATAATTTTTCATTAGACTGACTGAGTTACATATAATTCTAAAAAGCAGGCAAGTCCTGCTTCCTTTTTCTAATAGTTCCATTTCAGATGATTACAGTGGCTCAAAAAAATATTCTGTCAGTGACCAAGCCAACGCAGCTTTACAAGCTTGAAAGTAAGATCCAGAAGCTGGACACCCCCCATACTATAAGTTTTTTGGGAAACAGACAAATATGGAAAAAAGGCCACTGGTCCACCCAGTCTGCCAATAAAACCCTAACAAACCTAGTACCTATTGTCCCACACAGGGCTCTAGCACGCACTATCCACCCCTATGCTCCCTGCCCTACTTCTGCCTGCCAGGCAGTTTACTATGATCTGCAGAGACAGATCTTGCTCTGGATCCTTTCTCTTATGTCACTGATGAACATGCTGAAAACGACTGCATCCAGGACTGATCCCTGTGGTACTCCCACTGGTGACCTCCCTCTTCTTTTTTTGTACTATATGTTTATTGAATTATCTGCAAAAATAAACAGTCATAGTCCTGACACAGCACATAAGGATAGACATTATTCAGTTGAGGATGCCACTCCTCTTAATACACACAAAGCAAAAAGTAAAAATATAGAACATGCTACATCTATAAGATACGTCCTTGGGTACTACCCAAAAGGTATTCCTTATAAGTCCATCTGCTGAGTTATCGAGTCCATGAGCTGCATGTACTTAACAAAATATCACAACAAATGTAGTCTGCAAGTCTTTGGTTCCTACTAGGAACAAAGTTGTACATGCATTTAACCATAGGTAAAGCCAACAAGGCTAAGAAAAAAGTAAACTTGCAGTTAAACATACTTAAAAGGACTCAAACAAGCTCGTCTGATAAGCGCTCCAAAAAACACAGGCTCGTAGGTCAGGGGCTTACCTACGTAATCTTGTGCTCCGTTGTGCTCTGCAATGGCATTAATCCACAGTTGCTAATTACGAACCATTTTGCCAACATCTAAACAAAACGCCTGCTCATGTTTAAACCCCCCGCCGCAGTAACTCCCTAAAATGGTGGCTGCATCAGTACGTGATGACATAATCTGAGTGACACAATAAAGGTAAGACTGATGTGTATAGTAACCCACCCCCACACCCCCTTAACAGAGCAAGACTTTGTCCACTACCCTCAAGTCTTCTGGAACTACCCGTCTGAAATCAGCTACTGACAGCCCTACCAGGGGTTCAGTTAGTTCCTAGTTCTTTGGGCACTCTTGGATGCATCCCATATGACTCCAGGGCCTTATCTATATTTAGGGTTGCTAGACTTTTCCAAACCCTTTCACTGGTAAATACTTGGTGTCTCACCTCTGGGATCCCTCTTAATGCCACCTTGATACCATTCTCTGGCAGAGGCCCACTGTCTTCTCTTGTGACAACAGAGTTGATGTAGTCTTTAAGAACTGTTGCTTTCTGCCTGTCCTCCTCCATTACCCTACCTCTCTATGTTAGCCTAATAATGCCTCCTCACGTTTTTCTTCCCCCCCCCACTAATGTATCTAAAGAATTGCTTTTACCCCCTCCCTTGACCCCCTCCACAATATGCAGCCCCGTGACTGCCTTTACTTCCCTGACCACCCTCTTGGTTTCCCTTGTTTGTATTTGGTACTATCCCCATTCTTCATCCACTTGTTTTCCCTTGTACCTGGAGAAGACCTTCTTTTTGGTTCTTGATTCTTCCCCGACCTTTCCAGGGAACCATACTGGTCTCTTCTACCCACTTCTTTTGACTACTATTCTCATGCAAGACTTTGCTGCCTCGAGAATGACCCCCTTAATTGACTCCCATCTTTCCTTCACATCCCTGATGCTGACTACTTCGACTAACTTGTCGTGGACCAGCTTCCTCATCCGGCTGAAGTCTGCCCTTCTGAAATCTAGGACTTCAGCCTTTGATGAGGGCCTACTTGTCCCATAAGGCAGGTTGAACCACAAAGAGCTACGGTCACTGGACCCTTGTGGCTCCCCTATCCTCCTCACTCCTCCTACCACTTCTGAGTTGGTGAGCACCGTATTAAGAATGGCAGGCTGCCTAGTGGGTTCCTTAACCAGCTGCACTGGCAGGCAGTCCTGCAATGCAACCAGCAGGGCTTGACTTTTAGCTCCTCGCCACTGTAATGACCCAATCAGTATCTGGCAGGTTTACATTTTCCACTATCACCTTCCCCTTTGCCACCCCCTTCCTAGTTCTACCCCATGCTCCTAATCTCTCTCCCCTCCTCCTCCTCCTGTCCTGGAGGTTTCTAGATCACCCCCATCCACAGTTTCTTGCCTGAGGCTGCCATGAGCTGAACCCACAGTGATTCTGTCTCCCCATTACCTCCCCTGATGTTTCCATCCTCCACAGCCTCTATGTCTTCCCTGACATATAAGGCTATGTCCTTTACCTTTTCCTCTGCCCCATCTAATCATGGTTTAAGAGAAATAGAAGAGTTTTGGCTCCCGCGGGGCCCTGGCACCTCCGCGTATTCCCATTGCTGTGAATGAGTGGTGGAGACTCCGTCCAAGAAGATCAAGAATTACGGTAAGTACGTAATTTCCATTTATTGCTCTAGCTTTTCAGGGTTTTTAGTTATCCTAGTGGGTGTTTCTAATTTACAGCTTAATCTGGTTCTGGGTCAGCTGGCATTCATCTGTATCCCCCTTCCCCAGGTGGTGCCTGAAAATAGGCAGAATTTGTCTAGTGCACTTATCCGGTCAACAAAAATTAAATAAATAAATGGTGTAGCCTGGGACTGTCAGGACCCAATCATTATTCTCTGTTGCCCAAGCTTCTGTGATGGCTACTAGGACCATTTCGGTGTCTGCCACTATTACCTGGAACTCACTAATTTTATTTCCCAGACTACTAGCATTAAGGCAGACCCCTCTCTATCTTTTTCCTGATCCCCTCTTGCTTTTTCCTATTTCTCCCTTATTCTTCCCTAATCTCTTTAATTTTTTAGTTTTCATACTGAATGTAGGCTTTGCCAGCCTTCCTCATTGGCCTCTTCGCCTAATCTAATTTCAGCTTTAACCTTACTGTTACCCACCTTGCTACTAGTCCCTGTTCAGGGGAAGCCAAACCTAGGTTCCCCACCCACTTCCCCCACAGTGATTATCCAAGCCTCCACCTCTCCCACAGTCAGTTTAACTGTCCAATGTAGAACTCAAACTTCTGTCCTAGAGCACTGGCCAGCTCTCTTGTAAGATAAAGGCTACCACCATTGAAGAGATTCCTGTCTCAGAATCCCTTCCAGTCCCCGACAAAGTGATACTGGTAGGAATAATTAAGGTCTTCCACAGAATCCTAGGGGTGCACACTCTCCACAAGAACTTTTTAAATATAGGTCTTATTTTCTGTAATGCATTATTTGGGATGGGTCCCAGCCAATGCCTGAAAACAATACAGAATGTGAGGGATACCCAGAATTTGTAATGTGTCAATTCAACCACAGACGCCAAAAGATACAGACAAATAGCTGTCGAGAACTTTGGATAATTATGTTAATAGGTTTGTTAAATTTTTGTTAGATATTTCTGTTATTAGCATATATAAGATATATTGTTATGCATATATAAAATATTGTGTTTAGTTTTCTATTTTCATATCTTCTAAATTTATTTTAGTTTCAAGAGACTACTGTCCAATTGATAACATCATCATCTTTTGTTTATTTAAAGAGTATATAGACAGCTGCGAAAATTCTGCCATCTCCGTCATGAGTGAAGGGAATGAGACATTTGGGTCTTGCATAAGGATCGTAAGATCAGGTGCATATGCACTGTATCGGCCTAATTCTTAGTTTTCATTTCTTGATTTTTTTTTTTTTTTATCATGTGAAGTTGTAATGTTTCAAGTGCTATGATAAAAAGTGTTAGTTAAAGGCCGGCCCACCGGCACACTACCGCTTGCAACGCAGGCGACCTGGGTTCAGAAGCGAGCCAGGGCATTGGAGGGCCAGCAGAGTGGAGGAGAACTGAGTGTCCCACGGACTGCTCTCCTCCTCCTCCGGGGGGAGGCTCCCAGCACTTGCCTGACCCCTGGTGAAAGGCCAGGGGTCAGCCAGCCAGTGCAAGCAGTCGCTGAAGGCGGGGCAGACATCAGTGTATGCACCCATGACATCACTACATGTCCCACCTCCTAGGGAGAAAAAACTAGGACCGTGCAGGGTGCCACAGGTCCCACACCACCAACCCGTGGCATCACGTATCCCGTTGTCCTGCAGGAGGTAACGGGGGAGCCACCTTCCCAGAGGCCCCACTCTGGGGGGCAATGGATGACTGGGCTGGGCACAGGGTAAGGTCTATGGGGTCCAGTCCTTGTGAAAAAGTATAGCAAACTAAAAAAAAAAAAAGCATTGGTTAGAAGAGGCACCCTGTCTGACACTGTTCTTCATAACTATAGGTTCAGTTTTATATGGTTATTTATTCTGAATACTGCTCTGGGTTTACTGTAAAAAAAAAAATCAATAATATTCAGAATAAACGCTGTATAACCAGCATGCTTTAAACAAGATATCACAAAACTCCAGTCTATAAGGTCGAAACCCTTGGTAGCATCCAAGGTGACGGCAACTGCAAAGGCTAAAAGGGTTGCATTCAGATGGTATAACGAGACGCAATACACTTTCATCATTCAAAAATCTACTGATATCCTACCTTTCAGACAAACTCCAGTGCAGCTGCTCCTGACCAATGCTCTTAGCTCCAAACTCTTCTTTTCAATTTCCTGCACTTTTCACCTGGCATATTTTTGCCTCTCTTTAAATCTATTATATGGTTACGATAGCTTTAACAGTACCTTCCCTATTATGTTCTGTCCCCTTTGTATGACTTATTCCTGATGATGTAATGTTCACCAACATGTGTTATTGTACCAATTTTGTATGCACTCTCATTTCAAACTATGTAATATTTACCATAATGTATTATTGTACCAAATTGTCAATGGATGCGTGTGAAAATGGGAAATTTTGCTCACATGCCTTTCCAGTATAAACAATAAAATGAAATGACATGAAAAAACAATGAGGAGGATAGGGAGGTGTAATCAGGGAAACAGAGGGAAGCACAGTAAGGAGCAAGAAAGTGCAAACTGAAGACAGAACAGCCCAGGCAGTAACAAAAACTGGCCATTTTTTTTTTTTTAGGTATGTAAGCAAAAAGACGATGACCAGGGAAGGGATTCTAATGTTTAAAAGGGAAGGAGTGTACTGTGCAGAGGGGGACCAGGAAAGGGCACACATCTCCAACAAATACTTCTCATTGTTCACAAAGAAGGGAGGAAACACAAAAAGTAACAGGAACTATTTGGGGGCGGGAGCATGGACACCAGTCCTTTTCGGAGAGAAAGTCCTGAAGGGACCGTTAATCTGAAAGTGGACAAAACAATGGGGCAAGGCAGAATGCATCCCAGGGTATTGAGGGAGCTCACGGAGGTACTGACTGCACCTCTGACAGTTCTATTTAACAGCTCGCTAGAAACAGGAGTGGTTTCAGAGGACTAAAGGAGGGCAGATGTCCCACTTCACAAAAGTGGTAGTAGGAAGAAGGCCGGGAATGTCAGTCAGCCTGATATTGGTGGTGGGAAAGTTAACTGAAACACTGCTGAAAGAAAATGGCCTTGGAGTATCCTGAATCCAATGGCTTACAAGACCGGAGGCAGCATGGAATCATGGCTGGAGGGGTACGGGTCATGTCAAACGAATCTGAGAAATTTCTTTGATTGGGAGAACAAGATATTACATCGGGGTGAAGCAATGGACGTGTCCTATCTACATTTCAGTAAGGCTTTCAACACCATTCCAGACAGGAGACTAGTAAACAAGCTGGGTAGTTTAGGAGCAGGGTGGGACAAACCAGTTTGAGAGCTGGTGGTCAGCAGTTCGGCCACTAGCTTTCAAAATCTGATAGCCAAACCAATAATTGTAGTGGCCATCCTTTTTAAGGCCTCAAAAATCAATTTGTAGGCAGGTAGTCAAGCTGGCCAATATCTTTCAAAATCTGGTAGCCAGGCCAATTTTTTAAGTAGTCATTGGCCACCTGTCTACCTAATTTGTCGCACCATGCTTAGGAGTGGGTCCAAAGGTGGTAAACTGGGTAAGAAATTGGTAAGTGGATAGGCGACAGAGGGTGATGATAAACAGAGTTCACGTAGACAAAGGGAGGGTGACCAGCAGGATGTCTCAGGGATCAGTGCTGGGACCGCTACTCTTTAATGTCTCTACAAGCAAAACTGCAGAAGAGCTGGAAGGGAAGGTCTGTCTCTTTGTAGATGACACCAAAATCAGACAACAGGGTATACATTCGGGGGGGTGGGGGAGAGAAGAGGAAAGGATGAGTAGAGATCTGGGAAAACGGAGTGTTCAAGGGTATGATAGCCGAGTTTCAATGTGAACATATGCAAAATAACACAGTTAAAGCACAGAAACCCGGGATCGGAGTACAAAATGGGTGGAGTGTATTCACAAGCACCAAGCAGGACAGAGATCAGAGAGTAAGGATACTAGATGACCTAAAAGTGGCCATGCAGTGTCACAAGGCAGTTGGGAAGGCTAGTGGGATGCTGGGGTGCACAGGGAGAGGTATCACCAGCAGTAAGAGGAAGGTGGTGTTGCCCTTGTATAGACTGTTGTTAAGATCCCACTTGAACACCATATACAGTTCTGTAGACTACATCTCAAGAAGAAAACAGAGTGGAGGTGGTCCAGAGGAGGGCAACTAAAATGGTGCAGGGTCCACACCAAAAGGCTCTATGAAGATAGACTAAAAGGCCTTGATAAGTACACTCTGGAAGAGAGGAGGGAGAGGGGGCATATGACAGAGATCTTTAAATACTTCACGGGTGTAAATAAGGTACAGAAAAGAAGCATTTTTCAACAAAAAAAAAAAAATGGAGTTCAAGAACAAGGGGACGTGCTATGAAGCTGGGGGAAGGGTGCTAGATTCAGCAGAGATGTGAAGAAATGCTTCTTCACAGAAAGAGTGGTGGATTCCTGGAAAAGCCTTCCACCGGAGGTGGTGGAGATGAAGACAATGGTAGGGTTCAAGATTGCAAGGGATAGGCATAAGGGTAACTTAGGGGAAAGGAAGAGCGGAGGGATAAAGAGCCAGAGACAGATTAGGATCTGCAGTGATTCTGTAGGCAGGGAAAAATGGTCAGACTAGGAGGACCAAGCAGTCCTTATCTGCCATCAAATTCAGTTTTTTTTTTTTTTTTTTAAATATATTTAATAAATGAAGCACAACACAGATTACACTTTCAAAATACAGAAAACCAATGTATCATCCTTGTCACAGTAAGGTTACAGACACAGACAACTGAATATCCTTGATGTCTCTATTCTTGTAATAGAGCCCTGATATACGCTAGACATTTTCACAGATGTATTTAACTTTTGCCAGGTATACCAACCTATATTAAGCCCTCCTCCCCCAAATTCTAAGTTTCCATGTTTCTTCTGATTTATCTATATACAGTTCCAACAGAATTTGTTTCTTTTTCTGAGGCCTTCAAAGATTGTTCTTCCTTTGACAAAACCTAACTGGTTGGGGTTGATTATCACGGGAATGGCATGTTCTACCAGTTTCACTATAATTTTATTATCAGTACTGAATAACGCTATAGGCCTGCGATTTTTAGGTTCTTTTGGATCTTTATGTATCAATATGACTATGACATCTAGCATTATTTATGGAATATCTTTTTACATACCTGTCACTCCCCTGGTGGAGGGGAAGACTTTAGCCTGTTTCCAGGGCTGGTGGACAGACCCAAGTTGGAAAGAAAGCTTTAGAGACAAGAGGGACAGCAGTGACCGCCACAGGGCGATGAAGGAGATTAGTATCTAGCCAATCAGGGCTGTGCCCCCTTAGAGGAATTAGGGAAAGGGAAAGGGGGAAATTGTTTAACCAGGAGAGGCACAATAAGCCGAAACTTGATTCCAGGTGCGACCTGGGAGCACAAGGAAGTTAAGTGACTTGCTCAGGGTCACACAGTATGCAAGTAGGGGCTGTGGAATTCAAACCCAGGTCTCCAGGTTTGCAGCTCAGAGCCGTAAACAACTGCGCTATACTGCCTCCTACAATTAAGAGAGATTAAGGCAGCAAAGGTAGTCTCGAAGGAGACCAGTTAGAAGGGAATAAGATGCTGGGGTAGAGGGTGAGGCATTAAAGCTTCAAAAAACAAAATTACATTGCTTGTGGACTTTTAAGACCCTTGGAGTACAGATGTGATTTGTTATCATCCATAGTTTACACTATTATTCATGGATGTGATGTCACCCTGTGAATAACTAAGTCGGAACGGATTAACAAAGTATAAAGTTGTAAATTACAATGTTTATCATGACACTGAAACCAAAAAGCTATCAGGGTTAGCACTTAATTAACAGCAATTCAGACTCAGACTGTTGTTCCTCATCCTCCACTCCCAAATCTCTGCATGAAGAGAAGAAGGGGGGCAAAACAAGGATGGTACTCACCAGGCCCAGAGACTCCGTGCACATATCCAAACATACTCTCCCTCTCCTCATCGTGGATCTTGGGTAGCTTGGAGAAATCCATCCTGGCAGCCTGCTGAAAATAAAAGGTTGGCCAAGTTAGTTGATATTCTACTCGATACAGCACCTCAGATGACTTATCTCTACCTTCACTCTAACAGTGGCTGCTCAATCAAGCTTCACTCTTCTAAAGTTCTTAGCACAATAAGTTGGTGGCAAACAGTATTAGTAGGAGTTATCATGGCTCATCTGCAGTTTTTGGGTCAGATCTAATATGGCGGACGAGATTGTGATATCAGACAATATTTCCATCATAGCAAAATCTAGTCTGATGACATACCTGATCACATAAGCACTACAACTATTAACAGTAGTTGTAGTAGTGGTAATATACAGTAGTACTGGTAGGAGGAGCGGGGAGGGGACCCTCATCTCCATTCAGTCAGCACCCGAGAATGGTATACTGTTGATTGTCATCTGGCAACAGTCCACTCTTGTGTGGAAATCTCGTCCCCCATATTGGATCAGACCCAGAAACTGTAGCCGCTCCGATATCACACTAAAGAGATTCTAATCTAAGTGACTGAAGAAATCCATTTCAAGATATGTGTACCTCTGGCATTTAGAGTACAATGCTGTATCCCCATCTCCATTATAGATGCCAACCATACAGAATGAAACCATGAATCCTTGGTCCAATAATTAGACACCTAGCTACCATGTTGCCTAGAATAAAAGCATTTCTCTATATACAGCCAGATACTTTTTTATCCTGCCCCCTGCCATGTGGCTGAAGCCAGGACCTCCCTTTCGTGGTCCACAAGCTTTAAGGAAGAGTCAGCAGAGATTCGAAAACTGAAGGCCAAAGTATTAGTTAATGCAGTGTGACAGAATTTAGTAATCAGTAATTTAGTAATTTAGTGTCAGCGTGGCTCAGTTGGTAGCACATCCGCCTCTGGACCAGAAGGTCATGGGTTCTCGTCCCACACTGGGATTGGACTTGCACCTAAAAATCGCTGGCATCCGAGTGCAGTATTGGGGGGTGCTGTACTGCTGGGGTGTGCCGTCCTTCAGATGAGACGTTAAACCAAGGTCCCTTCTGCCCATCCTGGTGTTGTCCTGGTGGGTGTCCAGGTGGAAGTAAAAGAACCCAGGGCACTCTTCGCAAAGAGTAGGGAACATTCCCGGTGTCCTGGCCAACATTCCCCTTCCCATAAACCGGTTCATACAATTATCCAGGCTGTGTGTGGGTGATGATGTGCGATATGGCCACCACCACACATTCAGTCACTTCACTACCAGTCTAGCACTGCTTGTAAAGCGCTTTGGATGTATGAAAAGCACTATATAAATGCTGATTCTTCTTCTTCTTCTAACTGAGTAAAAAAGACAATGTCAACCCTTTCTGCATCATATTAATTTTAGTTGAACACACATTTTATGAGTATTTATCTTCTTTAAAATTCACTGATGTTGCTGGTTGTTTTATCAGTCTCCTTTCTAAGTAGAACTAAAATGCATGCTAATGGTGCAGTTGTACTGAATACTGTTTCAAATCCTTTAGCTACTCTTACTGCATTCTTTGTGACCCTAAGGAACACTTCAAAACAGTGCAGCCACCCATACAATGGACTGCTCTTCTCCCACTTCATCATGAGTGGCTAGACTGTATTGGGGTTTACCTAAATCTAGGAAAGATGCAGTGGGAGTAGATCAAAGAATGTAAATGAAACATTTTGTGTGGTAACATCACTATGGTGGGCAGTCCGATACCTTTTTTCTTTTTAAAAGTGAAAGACAAAATCAAATTACCAACTACATCAGCAAACTCTACAGAATGTGAGCAATTAAAACGTGTATTTCTAAACTAGGGACAATTTGAGGCCTAAGAGGCTTGATAGTGTCTATTTAAAGCATATCTCGCAAATGTTTTGGGTCAATACTCACAGTGGTGACCTTTCCATCCAAGTGCCCACTACACTGGCGGTGACCTTATATACCTTCCTATATTTATCCATCCTCCCTTCTCATACTCTCCTTTCCAAGTTAATGGGCTAAGCAAACTCCACAGAAAATATTCACAGGGGAATGAGACACATTCTTTTCACTTGAGTGATGGACAAATTCCTCCCTCAGAAGGCAAGAGAACATCAGGGAAAGCTTCTCAACACCAGGTGGAGAGAGGCCAGAATACCCCATAAAGGCCTGGAGGCAGCAGCTAGGCCATCCACCGGCTCAACCCATTTTCTCCCCAGTCCCACCTCCCTTGCCCAGCAACTTCCTGGGTCTAAGGGCCCTGACATCACTGCATTTCTTCAAGCACTAAGGCAACTGCCTGGTAGAAGTGCTCCCGCTCCCGCAGTACAGGTCACACATTTGGATGCTCAGTCCTGTCTTGCCAGTCTCTGTTCACTGTGTCCCAGACTCGGGGCACAGAACTGGGTCAGCAATGTACTTAATCCCCTGCTGCATGAAGCCAGCTCAATTGCATTTTGTCATCCTTAGTTTATGATCCTGGGCTGGACGCCTACCTAAGGCATTCTTTCCAGGCAAACTCCCAGCCTTACAGCTTCCATCTCCCACCTCACCTGCATCTGCCAGGGCTAATGATTTTCTGTTTCAATGGAAAACACCAGTAAAACATGGAATTTGTCATTTTTATATCAGCACTGGGGAGTCAATTTTATATGAAAACCCCCACTTTGCACCAGCTTTTGGGATAAACCCCTCCATTCTGAGCCACATTTCTGCATCAAACATGCTGACTTTCTTTCAATTATTGGGGGGGAGGGGGGAATGGACCTCCCCAACAAAGATTTTAAGATACTGCCCAAAGGAACTGTCCATTTTTGAAAACGGAGAATCATTAACACTATTCTAACTCCCCACCACCACCCCAAACAGGGCAGTTGGAGGATGGCCCTCACCTCCAGAGCACACTTTACTGGTGGCGGGGCCTCTAGGGAGTGCAGGCTCAAGGAGCGTTGATGTCACCAGACTGGCAGCCAACATCTTTCTCTTAGCTGAACCTTGAACCCAGCTGCCTTTCACCTTTCTCACCTTGGTGCTGTACCTAGACCAAATGCTTGATTTATTGTGCAAACAGCAACATCCTGATAAGGGAGCAAGTCCTCTGATCTACCATGGTTATGGAACATGCCCTCCCACACCCCATGTCCCACAAACACTATTTTTTTTGTTCAGGACTTCTGATCAGTTTCCATATCAAGCTAGAGAAAATGCCTCTGAAATATCAGTACCATGTGGCCCTGGGAAACACTGAATGCAAGCACCTGATGCTTCAGATGTCTGTGCAGGTAAGACAGTGTTGCCCAGTGGTAGAACTCTGAACCACAGGATCCCAAGTTTGATTCTCATCAGAACCACAGGCTGTATTACTGGGCTTCAGACCCACCCAGCCGTAAAACTGGATCAAAGCAGAATTCCACTGAATACGAGAGGATCCAGATCAGCTGGGATATCCTGGATAAAAAGACTCCACTTGGCAAGCTTTAGCTACGTGGAAAATTCACAGCAGTCAGTACTAAATATTAGTGGCAATACTGCCCCTGGTGGTCAACACATTTCTTTTAAACTTATTTTACTGCAGGCACGGTGGCACCAAGGGTTGAGGCGCTGGACGCCACCACACCTCATGCCACGGCAGCAACCCGGATTCGGGAACAAGCCCGGGCCATCGGGGGTCAGCAGGAGAGGGAGAGGATTGAGCATCCAAGGACAGCTCTCCTCTCCCAGGAGGGAAGGGGGTACATGCTCGGCGACTGACTGGCCTCTGGCAGAAGTCTGAGGCACAGCAAGTGCACGAGCGTACAGAGAAGGTTGGGAGTGGCGGACGTCAGCGGAGATGCCTTGACATCGGGGCACATGTCACTCCCCTAGAACACTGGAAAATACCCGCAGCACTCCCGGTAGACAGAGCACCAGGCCCTGATCCCCGCATCCCGACAAGAACAAGGAAGACTTCGGGGGCGCCCCCACCTTGTATCTGCCTAGGGAGGGGATATAGCCATGGCTACATGGGGGAAGGACTGCACCGGGTTCCAGGTAAGAGGGCGGGGACTACAAGACGAAAAAATTACTTACCTTAGTAATTATATTTCTTCTAATGGAGTCTTGCTGTATTCTGACAATTGCAGTGATTCCCAACCTTTGAACTGCCCCGGAGAACTAAGGGTTAACTTTCCATGCAGGCATGGAATGCTGAGCTCGAGCTCAGTTGAAGTCTCTGTCTGGAGTGTTCTGAACCTAAACCATCAGATTCTTATGAGCCCAACTCAACTAAAAATTCTATGTGGAAATTGTAAAAATTCTACTAGCCAACTGGCTGAAAAGTTTTGCATTCCCAAGGAAGACTCAAGTCAGGAAACCCAAAAACTAAACCCAATGTACTTAAAAAAATAACAATAATAAATAAATAAGCACCCAAACAAAAGGGAGGAGGGTGCCAGTAAATACACCCCTTGGGTGCAACACTGCACCTGCCCACCCACTTGACAAAAACAGGTTCTGAGAGGGGAGGCATGGAGGGAGGTCAGAATACAGCAAGACTCCATTAGAAGAAATATAATTACTAAGGTGAGTAATTTTTCTTCAAACAACATGAAGTCTTGCTGTATTCTGACAACTCAACTACCAAGCAGTACCTCAAGGAGGAGGGACAGAACCTACTTTGGGAATAGGCTCTGAAGTACTGCTGTGCCAAACCGAGCATCACTCCCTAGCCTGGATAGCCAGAGAGTAATGCTTGGTGAAGGTATGGACTATTTTCAGGTGGCTGCTTGACAAATTTCTAGGAGAGGAATATCCTGGCGCAGCCAGGAAGCAGCTGTACCTCTTGTGGAATGAGCCCTCAGGCCTGAGGATGGAGTTTTCCCAGTTTTCATAGCAGAATGTATACAAGACACAATCCACCTGGCAACAGATCTTTTGGTGGCAGGTTTGCCCTTCCCACTTCTCCATAAGTGAGGAACAACTGGAGGGAGTCAAATCTGTGACCCTTGGTACGCTCTATGTAGTAACTAAGGGCTCTTTTGACATCTAAACTGTGTAGCCTCCTCTCTCCTCAGGAAGAATGCTCAGTGAAGAAAACAGGGAGAGACATAGACTGGTTTAAATGGAAGTCTGAAACCACTTTGGGCAAGAACCTTCTATTGGTTCTAAGGATCACTTTATCCCTATGAAAGGAGATAAAATCAGGTTCCACTGACAGGGCTTGCAATTCACTGAAACGCTTGGCAGAGGTAATGGCTACCAAGAACACAGTTTTCCAAGTCAAGTACTTAAGCTCTGCTGAAGATATAGGCTCAAAGAGGGGTTGCATAAGCTGAGCAATGCAAACATTCAAGTCCCAGGCAGGGGCAGGGTCTCTAAAGGAGGGATTGGTGTGAAACAATCCTTTAAAAAATTTACAGAACACAGGATGGGAAGACAGTGAGGAAGGCTTCCTCACAGACAAAAATTCAGTAACAGCTGACAAGTGTACCTTGACAGTAGCTGGTCTGAGGCCTAGGCCATTAAGATGGATCATACAATCCAGAACCATAGGCAATTCAGCAGTGTCTGGAGAAATATCCTTCTTAGAACACCAAATGCTGAATCTTTTCCATTTGGAGTTGTAAGTCTTTCTGGTGGAGGGCTTTCGAGAAGCCTTGAGGATGTCCAGAACTCCTTGGGAAAGATGCAGAACTGCAAACTCTAACTCTTCAAGAGCCATGCCTTGAGATTGAGGGACTGAAGACTGGGGTACCAAACCCTCCCCTGAGAGGATGTTAACAGGTTGTAATTCCTGGGAAGAGACAGAGGGGAGAGATGGACTGCTAGGGACATCAACAGGGGTACCAGGGCTGTCTGGCCCAATCTGGAGCAACCAGAATCACCTTGCAAGGTTGAGACCTTATTTTGACTAAAACTTTGAACAGGAGTGGGAAGGGGGAAAGGCATACAGAAACTTCCCTTCCCAATTCAGAATTAGGGCATCCAGGGGGATTGAGCCCAAGACTGGAGGTCTGCAACAAAAGAGAGGGAGTTGGTGATTGTCTGGAGCTGCAAAGAGATCTATCTCTATAGTGCCCCACCTTGAAAAAATCACTTTCAGCACCTGAGGGTCCAGGGACCTTTCGAGATGGCCCTGATAAATCCTGCTCAGTGCATCTGCTAGCACATTGTCCTTGTCTGGAAGGTGAACTGCTACAAGAGAGGCTTGCAGGGAATAAGCCTGGGACCACAACTTCATGGCGTCTGTGCACAATGCCGTGGACCAAGTGCCTCCCCTGCTTGTTGATGTACCACATGGTGGTAGTATTGTCTGCTCTGACTTGAACCACCTTGTTCTGAACTGACTGTGAGAATGCTTTTAGAGCTAGAAAAACTGCCCTGAGCTCTAGGAGACTGATGTGTAGAAGGGATTCTTGGGGGACCCCAGGCACTGGGCAGTGAGGGACCCCAGGTGGACTCCCCAGCCCAGAAGAGAAGCATCCGTGGTAAGGACCACTGAACAAGGCTAAGCAACAAAAGGAACACCTTGCCTTAAATTATCCTGATCCTGCCACCACTGGAGGGTCTGGATCAAGGTCGGAGTCACTGGAATCAGTTTGGTAAGGGAGTCCTTTCTCTGAGACCAGTAAGCTCTCAGGTGGAACTGAATATCCCTCATCTGGAATCTTGCCCCCTTGGACCACTGCTGTTGAAGCTGCCATGTGGCCCAAGAGCTGGAGGAAATGCCTTGCTGGTCGAGATACCTGAAGGCTGAAGGAAGAAGCTAGTTCCGTAAGAGCCCTTGCCCATTCTAGAGGAAGAAAGGCTCTTGCTCTGAGTGTGTCCAGTTCTGCCCCTATAAAGGTAAGGAGCTGGACTGGTTCGAGAACTGACTTGGGAAGGCTGAGAAGAAATCCTAGGGAAGTGAGCACTTGCTGGGTCACTTGCAGGTGAGACTTGACTTGGTCTGGAAACTGACCCACTAATAGCCAATTGTCCAGATAAGGAAATATGGAAATATTTTGCCTTCTTAGAAAGGCAACTACTACTGCCAGGCACTCTGTGAAAACCCTTGGAGCTGAGGTTAGGCCAAAGGGCATTGCTCTGAACTGATAGTGGCCTGAGGGCAACTCTTACCTGAGGTACTTTCTGTGGGAGCACCTGATGGGAATGTGAAAATAGGCATCTTTGAGGTCCATGGAGGCTAGCCAGTCCCCTGGCCTTAGAGAGGGGGAAGGATTGTTCCCAGAGTTATCATCTTGAACTTTGGTTTTAAAAGGTGTTTGTTCAGATATCTGAGGTCTAGGATGGGTCGCCACTCCCCTGTCTTTTTGGGGGGTTAGGAAGTACCTGGAGTACAATGCTTTGCCCCAGTGTAGGGTAGGTACTCTCTCTATAGCTCTTAAAGCTAGGAGAGAAGAAACCTCTGCCTCTAGGGCAAGGGTTTCCAAAAGATCTGCAGGTGGAAAAGATCTGGCTCTCATCTTTGGAAATTTTTTAAAGCTGAGAACCAGTCCCTGGCTTACTACTTCCAGGACCCACTTGTCTGATGTCATAGACATCCAGTCCTGGACAAAGTAAGCCAGCCTGCCCCCTACTGGAACAGGAGAGTCGACCCGGGCAGACCCACCAGGGTGTCTGCTTGGCAGAGGCTTTAGGCTAAGGGGTGGATGCAGCCCTGCTCATCCCCCTTCTGCCTCTCCCTCTGAAGAACCCCCTCGGCAAAAAGGAAGAGGCCTGTGCTTGGTAAAAAGGCATCTGAAAAGGTCTGCCCTGCCCCTAGACTGCTGCCTCTGAGGAGTTGCCTACCTTTCCTTGGCCTGAGCACTCCTGTAAGTGGTCCTGTACTACTCCATTTCTTCATTTAATTCTCTGTCTGCTCCCCAAACAGAGAATTACCCACTACAAGAAAATCCATAGCCTTAGCCTGGGTGTCCTGCAAAAGGCTAGTACATCTGAGCCAAGCCATCCTCCGAAGAGCCACAGATGTAGCCATGACTCTTGATGAGACATCATCAGAGTCCACAGCAACATGAAATTGCACTTTAGATGCCTCAATCCCATCTGCAGCCACTGCCTCCAGCTCCTTGGCTAGCTGGGGGGAGGCCTGTTTAGCCAGTGCCAGTACAGTGTTCCACCTGGACTTCTGGTACCTGGCTGTATAGGCCATGTAATTTGCCTGCCTGAGTCCCAAAGAAGATGCCATGTACTGCTTCTTTGCCATGGCATCAATCTTCCTGGAGTCCTTGTCAGGGGGGTGTGAAGCCAAGGGAATATTTGCCTTGTCACAGGCAGCAGCCTGCACTAACCCAACATGGCTGCATCGCTGATATAAGAACTCTGTGTCTGAGCCTGAGAGTGTATACCTCTAGTCCATTCTTTTATCCACAGGAGGTATAGTGTTAGGAGATTAAGATTTTTTGTGTCTGTTTCCCAAAAGACTTATGGAGGGGAACAGATAAGTCTCCTAGACTCTGGGATATCCATCATCTCTACATAATCAGGCTCTTCTTGATCTTCCACAGCCTCCCCACAGGAAGCTGGAGGGTTTCAGCCACTTTCCTGTAAAACATAAAATGGGAAGGGGACTCAGAAAGCCTAGGAGGGGAAACACCTGATGGTCTGTATGGGGAGATGTCCAGTTCCACAGGCACATCCAGACCTTCAGTTACATCATAATCCTCAAATTCCCCTTCCTCTTCAAACTCCGGTTCATAAAATTCTTCAAGGGTATACTCTTGAACCGGGAGAACCTACCGAACCGAACTCCTGCCAGAAGGAGCCGGATCGGTCAGAACCAGATGGAGCGATTCCACAATTTGAATCACCATGGCTATCTCTTCGGCGGTTGGAACATGAACCTCTGGATCTGAACCGGTCGATTTACCTTTGCGCTTTCTTTTTGTCGGAACTGATCCCATAGAATCGGCTCTCCTTTTGCCCGAAAAAGTATCGCCCGGGTCAGAGGGCACTCCTCCTGGTTCGGTCAGAACCGAACTGGGCTGGCCATCTGGATCAGCGGACTTCTCTGCCTCCTTTTCCCTCAGTCTACCTAATCTCTTCTCGAGGGTAGATTTGGGTAAATTTTTACATATTTGGCAGTCTGAATCAAGGTGGTCAAACCCCAGACAAACACAGGTGGTGTGGGGATCGGCCTTGGCAAAGACCTCCCAAACTCACTGCAGTGTTGAAACCCAGTGGGCCCGTTTTTCCTGGGTTTCTCAGACACTTGGCCAACCTAACCAAACTTACTCTATTTTTAGCAACCATGAGCAATACTCATATCGGTTCCTAACGTGTCACGGGTATTGGAAAAAAACTGTTGAAACACTGTTTTTTTTTTTTTTTTTAGAACTGATAAGAACCGGTAACCACACACTAAATATAGCAAAATTCACAAACAAATGGTTGGTTCAGCCGAACCGACTGCACTTTTACAAGTTCCACACAGAAAATATAGAACAATTCCCATCTAGTACTCACGGCACCACAGACAGAGACTAAACTGACTATGCGGATACTTTTTTTCGGTTTAAACTGACGAAAAACTGAAAATTTTAACAGACTCCGAACCAAGCTGAAGGAGAAATCTCCAGAGCGACTGTTCAGTGAGGCAGAGTAAAGAATCTGACGGTTTAGGTTCAAAACACTCCAGACAGAAACTTCAACCGAGCTCGAGCTCAGCATTCCATGCCCTGCATGGAAAGTTAACCCTTAGTTCTCCGGGGCAGTTCAAAGGTTGGGAATCACTGCAATTGTCAGAATACAGCAAGACTTCATGTTGTTTGAACTTAGGAGTCTCCCGAAGAGGGGAAGCGCTGCAGGTAGTGGGAGTATAAATAAAAATACAGATGTTTCAATATAGTACACTGGCCCAAGTCAGTCAACTTCAGCATTCTAGGGATATCGAAGGAAATTTTCTTCAGGGTACCTTTCATTTGCACGACTATGAGATGATCAAGACAAGTTATGTACTCACCAAAACTGGTGATCTTCCAGAATATCTTCTCCATTGTGTACCACTAACGGGTCTAGTTTGGAGGCATTAGGACCCCGCGAGAACAAATGTTTGGCCAGGGAACTGACAACTGCTAATGGCTACAGTGCCTGTGTGTCCCCAGATTGGTGTTGTGAGGATGCAAATAACTGTTACCAGCTCCAAGATCACCCCAGCATCCCGAACGTGGAGTCCCTTCCCCTGCATGGTGGCGTGCATGTGGTGCCCAGAGGTGTTTTTCCTCTAATTCTCTCCTTGGGCCCACGGATGTGCAATGGGAATGACGTCCAAGCTCCACCTCTGTTGAGACGGCCCCGGCACCCTGAACATGGGATCCCTTCCCCTTCATGGTAGTGTGCATGTGCCGCCTCCCAGCCAACACTGGATGGCAGGCAAGCAGTGTACCACACTAACCCCCCTCCCCAAGGAAGGAGAGCTGTCCTAGGGATGCTCGATCTTTCCACTCCCCCGCTGGCCTCTGAGCTACCAGAGTCCATTCCTGACCCCAGGGTGCCAGCGTGGCAGAAGGTAAAGCGCCCAGCACCTCAGCCCTCCATGCCACCAGGCTGGCTATGAGTCAGAGCCTTAAAAGTGTAACCCACTAGCCAGCAAATAAGGCTAGGCTTTTACAAGGGTAGTGTGGACAAGGCAGCAGCCATATATACATGTAGGCACTGGCTAGCAGATAAAGCAGTGGCTGAATGTAAAAAGACCTTGCAAACAGTATGGCACAGAAAAAAATGTCAGACCAAAACATGGTACAAGTAACCACTGGACACACAATAATCATGACACCAGTTATATGGCTTTTTTTTTTTTTTTTTTTAGAACAGCCAAGCTGCCACCCTAATTTGGGGAGGACGGCAAAGAAGGTACTGGTGCATGTGCTACTGCAGGGTTACCAAACTCCATGCAGAAGCAGCAAAGGCGCCACTCTTCCAAGATGCCTCTAACTGTGGTGAATATGAGGGCCAGAGCATGGCCACTAAAAACCTGTCAGCTGACCAGAGCAGAGGGAAGAAACATGGTATGGCACATAGAAAAAGAAAAAAAAAAAAAAAAAACTACTGAAGCCAAATCAGATGAGGCTGGCAGACCCTTCCTGCAAGCACCAGGGGTGTACCCCTAGCTGGAAATGGCTGCCTTAGGTAGATCCAATTTGGTGAGATACCATAATCCCACAGGAAGGGCAACTATCAAGTGGAGCTAGGACTGAAGGCATGGGTGCAAGCCACATTTAGCAACTAAAAGAGATATACCTAAGATAATAGGGATGTACCCCATGCAGGAAGGTTAGGAAAGAATATACAGTAAAGTCCTTTTTTTAATTTTTTTCTTATGCTCAAGACCCTACAGGGAAAGGCAACATAAGGACAGTGGCATATACAGAGCACCATAAAGTGCATGCCACAGGGAGAGATGATGGTAGGCAGGTGTGGTACTCATGGAGAAGATATTCTGGAAATCACCAATTACGGTAAGTACGTAACATTTCTATCTTTATTTATTTATTTCTCTTTTGTTAATCGGGTAGGTGCGTTGGGCAAAAACCCTGCCTGTTTTCAAGCACGACCCAAGAGGGTACAATACACAGTTCACATTTAGGTACAGAGATAAAGTACAATACAGTATATGGTACAGACAATTGGTGATGACATTAGGCTACAAACAGTCAATATTTCAGAGAATCACTGAAACTAGGTTTAAAGAGAGGAGGCAAGAGGGCTAGTTACATTCACAGGAATCGAGTGCTTTTAAGTAGGAAAAAAAGTGCAGATTTGAAGGAGGAGTGAGATTGGGGGCCCTTCAGATAGGGAGGGAGAGAGTTCGAGAGTTTAGGGGCGAAGTGGGCAAAGGCATGCTCACCCATTTTTGTAGAGCAGTGTGGGACAGAGACCAGGGTGGAGAAAGATGACCTCAGTAGGCTGGAGTGAGGCACAGGGTGAGCACTGCCCCACTGCTTTCTGGGCGGGGGCTTGTCAGAGAGTCAATAAAACGACTCCAGACAGTATGTGCGCAGGTCAGAGGGGGACAGCCATTGAAGGCTGGCATACAGAAGACAGTGGTGAGTGAGTCTGGGGGCCAATAGGGCAAATCTTCCTTATGTTGTTGTAGGTGGTATCCCATTTACGAAGAATTCCAGCGTTAGAGTGGGATAGAATAGGGAGGACGTATTGCAGTCTAGGGAGCAGGACATCTCTAGCCACTGAGATCCTAGCCACAGAAATGAGAGAGTGACACACTCGATAAGCGGCACCTATCTTGATGTTTACAGATTTGCTTATCTCGTTTATATGTGATGAGAAGGCAAGAGTGGGATCAAGCATCACACCCACGTATTTAAAAGAGTCAGTGGATTGGATGGAAGAGCCATCACAGCTGCGCACACAAAACATGGGGGTCACAGTATCCACTTTTATAGCTGACCCGAGGAGCACAGCCTGGGTCTTAGGCAGATTAAGGATTAGGCCAATATTTAGGAGCCATGCTTGAATCATTTGAAATGCAGATGACAGTTCTGTATTGATGTCATCCAGTGACCGAGCAGTTGAGTAGAGCACCAGGTCATCAGCATATATGATGGAGTGACAGTGTGTAAAGGTAGTGGGACAATCATTGACAAAGATGGAAAAGAGCAAGGGCCCTAGGATGGATTCTTGTGGGATGCCGCAGAAGATAGGAGCCGAGGATGATAGTACTTTGAAGAAGATGGATTGGGTCCAGTTTGAAAAGGTAACTACTGATCCAAGACGTGATGGAACCAGAGGCACCTAGAGAATGTAGTTTGTGCACAAGTAGAGAATGATTAACCAGATCAAAAGCTTTGGTAAGATCTATGAACACTGCACCGGTAAGAAGTACTTTGTCCATGCTGGACTTAACATCACTAGTGAATTGGGTTGGAGCCGTTGTGGTACGGTGACCAGGCCTAAAGCCTTGTTGAGCTGGAGATAAAATTTTAGTAAATGGGCGGAGATCTGACGGTGAATTAGTTTTTCCAGTGACTTGCTAAGAGCTGGTAGAAGAGCAATCGGGCGATGGTTAGACAAAATTTTTGGGTCACCTTTCTTGACTACTGGAATTACACTGGCAGACTTCCAGGCCAAAGGCACTGCTGCAGTACTGATGGATAGATTAAAAAGTCGAGTTACAGGAGTGGCAAGGTGAGAGGCACCAAGTCTGAGGATCCTGGGTTCAATGCCATCTAGTCCTGCGCTGCCATGGACAGGGATGGACCTCAGCAACTTAAGAACGTCCAGGAGAGAGACAGGAGAAAGCTTAAGTGTGGGAGGGGTATATGAAGACGAGGAGGAAGGGCAGTGGGATCCACAGGAGGGGGCCTGGGAGCAATTAGGAACATCGCCGAAAAGATGGCTGAAAGCATTAGCAATGGTCCTAGGGTTGTTACAGATGGAATTATATAGAAACAAGTCTTTGGGGGTCAACGGCTTAGTGTTCCCTAATATTTCATTAATCTGATTCCAGTATTTCCTGGGGTCAGTTGCTGATGACTGAAGAAATCCACGGTAGTAGTCACTCTCTGCAGCCTGGATTGACTGCTCGCAGGTATTTCGCAGAGCCCGGTACTGAGCCAGACCAACCAAATCGGAGGAGGACTTCCATTTAGACCATAGCTTGTCATGCTGTTTGAGCAGTTGCAGGAGAGGACGTTTCAACCATTTGGTAACCTACCCTCTGACCCTGCGTGTAGAGTATGGTATGTGCTTACGCTGTAGGGCAAGTAAGGTCGTATTGAAGAAGTCAGTGGCAAGGTTGATATCATTTGTGGTAAATAGGGGAGACCAGTCCGTATGTTTTAGGTCCCATAAGAACTCAGTAGTGTTAAGTAGGGCAAAGTTAGCAAACGACAGAACCTTGTGTGGATTTAAGAAAGGGGAGGCACTGTGCACACAGAAGACTGGGCAGTGGTCACTTATCGAGTCGGGTAGGACCCTGGCAGTGGAATAGCAATCCATCCTATTGGTTAGAATCCAGTCAGTCATAGTACGGCTGTGGCCATTCGGTGGTACCCGAGTGGGGGAAGAGATGAGTTGGGAGAATCTGGCCTTGCTAATGGTAGAGGCAAGGGAGGAAGAGTGCAGCCCAAGCCAGTCAAGGCTAAAATCACCTAGACAAACAACCTCGTGATTTTTGGTCAGGCCAGGGATAAGCCCTATGATTTCCTCAAGGCCAGGCTTACTATTGCGTGGAGATATATACACACCAAATATATGCAGTTTCTTGGCCCCGTCGATAAGTAATAGTGCATGTAAGGCCTCGCAGTTGATAAGAGGAGAGGTAGGATGTAGAATGACATCCAGGTGAGTCTTGTAATACAGAGCTAGTCCACCCCCTCTTTTGGTGGAGGGACAGTCGACAGTGCATGGAATAGCCCGGTAGCACAGTTTAGATCAGAAATGGAAGGCTTCAGCCAGATGTCAGATAGCACAAGAACATCCGGATCATTAACCTAGGCCTACGCTTCCAGTTTAGGGAGATTGGTCATAAGGCTGTGGATGTTAATGCAGGCAATGGTCAAGTCTGAGGCCTGAGGCATCCAGTGGGTAGCACTAGGCTGAGTTTGGAGACGATCGGCTAGATGACCCGGGTTGGATACAATATCCCCAGCAAGAGTCAGGGCTAAAGTGGTAATCCAAAGTATGGGAAGTGCAATGGCACAGGAGACAGCTGCTATAGAGGTAAGCTTCTTCTTAAAGTGTGTCAGGAGTGACCTCAGGAGTTTAAGGCTAAGGTATCCAAGTGGGGTAGTTGTAGGGGTATGCACAGCCAGCAGGTTAGAGTATGTGAAGTCATTGTAAGATGCACCCGATAGGGAGGTGGGGGTACATGAGAGAAGTGATAGATAGCTGAGGGCAAGTAATGTGGTAAGCAAGGATACTAGGCAAAATAGGGCATCCTTGGTCCTCATGTTGTAAAGGAAAAAGAGACGTAACCTAATGAAAAATTGGAGTAGGCAGAAAGGGGGGGGAGACAGAGGGAGAGAGGGAGCAAGAGTAAAGGTGAATAGGACAGTCTCAAGACTATGTTAGATAGAAAGGATTTGTGGAAGGGACAAAGCAAGGTAAAGAAGGGACACTTGGAAGAGAAGCTGTGGTTAAGAACGGACAAACCCAAGATTTTTAGAGCAGAAGATGATTAGTGCAATAGTCAGCAGTAGGACCTGATGCAGGAATACAGGCAAAGGGAACTAGAAATAAACAGGGAATGACACCACCTTGTGGTCAAGTAGTATAACTTGCTAGTGGAAATGTAGATAGAAAAAATTCAGATCACGTGAAATCCAGTTCCTATATAAATACACAAAGAAAAGGGTGGGAGGGTATTGGAGATGGGCGGGGAGCAGTTGCAAAGTGACTGCGGGGCAAGCTCCATTTGGAATCAGAAGCAGCACGGGCAGGTGAGTGGCTGTAGCAGACCCGAAATATTAGCTGTAGCTCCAAGAATCAGAGTATTGCTCAGGGAGTGAGCCAGGCTGTAACAGATTTTTTTTTTTTTTTAAACAGATCTTAAATCGGGGAGACTCGCGTGAAGCATAGCTTGCAGTTTAAACTGGGAGTGAGCTTCTCCGAGTTGCAAGTAGAATATATTAAAAAAGCACCAAGTAGCAGTGTAAATTAAATCAAGCTACTGTGGTGGAATGCTCTTAAACAGCCATAAACAAATTAGATATGCCCTAGATGTCCGTTGCTTCCAGAATAGATGGACTTTTACACGGGTAGAGGGACGTTAGGAAAAATGCGCCAAATCTGAGATTCAGGCAGCAGCCTGGCGTGTTAGTCACGGCGGTCGTCCACACCTGAAGTCTCAGTGGGAGGGCTCCAACAGCTCCGTGGGCGGAAGGCCCCTTGGATTTTAGGAGTGCTGTGGAAGAAATAAATAGGCGGTGAGGGGGGAAGGTGGTAAATTAAAACAGCTGTAGGAGTCAGAGGTGGAAAGAGAAGGAGAAATCAGATTACAGGCTGTGGACGGGGGGGGGGGATTACGAGGGGATAGAGAGGTTAGAGAAGCAAATACAATCAGCGGTGGCAGAAAAAATTTAATAAACAGATCCCAAGCAGTTAAACAGGCTCACTAGTCATAGTCACCAACATTAAACTGTAGATGTAACGGGCTTAAAGGATACAGTCAGTACAATCAGTTATTGCCCCCAAGACTCCCATACAAATACAGTGATACACAGAAATTTAACACAGCACCACCTTAAGCACCCACTTCTCTAACAGTGGTCACAGGATAAGTCCAGTCTGGGCAAGGCAAACTGTCTTCACAGAATCAATGTTCTTTATTGAGTCCCACTAATCAGAGATCAGGTGGTGGAAGATAGACGCCATGCTGGGAGGTTCATCATTTGAGCTCTGAGTTAGTTCAAGAAAAATGTTGCTAAAAATCCTGGTAAAACAGTGCTATTTAGCAGTTTAACTGTCTTTCTAGTTTAGGTGAGTCAGAAGTCTACGTTTCTAGTTTAGTCAGGGTTTTTTTGTGAGAAAGGCATGTTTTTAGAAAGGATTTACTGTTTTAAGTTTTAGGAACCAGTGTATGGGTGCTTTTTAGTTGGCATTCAGGAGTGCAGATTTGCCAGACCACCTAACAATGGTAAATCGACACCGCAGAGGTTTCTCTGTGTGAACTGAAAACATCAATAGTTTCATTCATGCTCCACTGGAGTATGGCTAAAGACTCAGACAGTTTGCTCTGTATTTGCAGCATCTCCCTGGTCTTCAACTTCTCCCAGATTATGGGAAATATATAAGGGAGGGTGGGGTGGGGGAGTTTTGATCATCATGGCGATGTGGAGCACTTGCAGTTTTAAGTATTAGAGCCAGTGGAACCATCCATGGATGGTAAAAAGGGGTCGGACTGCATTAGAGACTTGATAGCCATGTGAACAGACTATCTGAACTGTGAGTTACTGGCAGCAGGGCCCTGTGAAATCTGAAAAAAACTGTGTGCAGTGGACTGCGAGGGCCCACAATGATTATCTGGAATTCTGAGGCCTGGTTATAGACAAGCTTCTTTTTTACCTTTAACACTGGAAGGTGGCTGATGGCAGTGGGTCAAGGAGGTGGCAGTGTGAAACTACTGAGGGTCTGGGAGCAGTTTCTGGGTCTGGCGCCACTCTCTCTGCCTCGGTGTTGACGAGCCACTGAAGGATGCTGTGGCAGGCCATCTAAGGAAGCTGCGAAAGGGCATCAAGTATTTGTAGGTTCCCCCATGAAACTTTTCTGTGAAATTTGTGTGAAGTCTAGTGAAAGTGGGCCATTTCTTACTCAATCTGAACAAACGGACTCCTTGTCTAGCTGTCTAGAAGCGGCACAAACTTTTTTTTTTTTTTTTGGCTTTCCTCATTTTCAAAGGCAGCGAGACTGGGATTTCAGTTTATGCTGAAGTTCTGCATGAAAAACTGCCCTGAGTTCCAGGAGATTGATATGAAGAAGAGACTCCTGAGGGGACCAGATCCCCTGAGCTGTTAGGGCTCCCAAGTGGGCTCCCCAGCCTAGGAGAGAAGCATCCGTAGTCAGTACTACTGATGGAAGTTGAGGGAGAAATGGAACCCCTTGTTTGAGGTTGTCCTGGTCCAGCCACCACTGGAGAGCCTGGATCAGAGTTCAGGTCACTGGTATCAGTTTGGTGATAGAATCTGTTCTCTGTGACCAAAAGGACCTTAGATGGAACTGAATGTCCCGCATCTGAAATCTGGCTCCCTGAACCACTGCAGTGAAGGCTGCCATGTGGCCCAGGAGTTGGAGGAACTGTCTCACTGGAAGAGAAACCTGAGGCCGAAAAGAGGAAGCGAGTTTTACTAAGGCCTTCACCCTTGCCAGAGGAAGGGAAGTTTTTGCTTGGGTAGTATCCAATTCCACCCTTATGAAGGTGAGAAGCTGTACTGGTTCGAGGACAGATTTTGGCAGATTGAGAAGAAACCCCAAGGAACTGAGCAAGTCCTGAGTGGTTTGCAGAGCTGACCTGACCTGGTCTGAAGACTGCCCTACTAGGAGCCAGTCATCCAGATATGGAAAAATGGTGATACCTTGTCTTCTGAGGTAAGCCACCACTACTGCAAGGTACCTTGTGAACACCCTTGGAGCTGATGTTAGGCCAAAAGGCATGGCTTGAAAGCAACTTGAACCTGAGGTATTTTCTGTGGAAGCACCTTATAGGAATATGGAAGTAGGTATCCTTGAGGTCCAGTGATGCTACCCAATCTCCTGGCCTTAAAGAAGGAAGGATTATTCCCAGAGTTACCATTTTGAACTTGGGTTTTGAAATGTGTTTTATCAGATACCTTAGATCCAGGATGGGTTGCCACTCCCCTGTTTTCTTTGGGGTGAGGAAGTACCTGGAGTACAGGCCTTTTCCCCTGTGTTGAGCAGGAACCTTCTCTATGGCTCTGAGAGCCAGGAGAGAGGAAACCTCTGCCTCCAGGGCAAGCGTTTCTGAAACTGATGCAGGTGGAAAAGACTTGGCCCTCCTTTTTGGGTACCTTTTTAAGCTGAGGGCTAGTCCCTGGCTTACTACTTCCAGGACCCACTTGTCTGAGGTAACAGACTTCCAGGCCTGCCTCCTACTGGGTTTGGAGAGTTGACCCGGGCTGACACCTCAGGGTGTCTACTTGGCAGGAGCCTTAGATTGAGAGGAAGAAGCAGCCCTGCTCATCCCCCTTCTACCCCTCCCTTGGAAAAAAAACCCTCTGTGGGTAAGACAAGGAGGCCTGGGCTTGGTAAAAAGGCCTGTGAAAGGGCCTGCCCCTGTACTGCTGCTTCTGAGGAGTGGCTTGCCTTTCCTTGGCCTGTGCACTCCTATAAGTGGTTCTATATTCGTCCATTTTCTTCATGTAAGCCTCTGTCTGCTCCCCAAACAGAGAGTTACCAACTACAGGAAAATCCATAGCCTTAGACTGGGTGTCCTGTGATAGGCTAGTACATCTAAGCCAACAGTTCTCAAACTTTGTCATAGTGAGCCTCCCCTAAGCCATGGAAAAGATGATGAGCCTCCCCCAAAATACTGAAATATTTTTGGGCCTCCCCATAGAAAAATAGCCTACTTTTCACAGTACATCAGGAATAAATTGAAACCTCTTTGTATAGCTGGCTCTCATGCTATTAAGCTTACTGTAACCCCCAACAGGACAACATACTTGCTCCAATACTTTGACTCTCGAACCATTGTTACCCCTTACTGCCATACCTTCATGGGTCAGGCTGCTTTTCTGTTTCCCCTCTATCTGGAATAACCTTCCTGCCGATCTCTGCCTCTCCCCCCCTCTCCCCTGCTCTTAAGCAACTTCTCAGGGATCATTTTGCTCCCTCCTGCTCTTATTCCTAGTACCTGTATGGTTAACTCTTGTGTTTGGACAGTTCTGCTGCCAGTCTATTTGATCAATTGTCCCTCGCATTGTTCGTTTATTATTCGTAATTTGTTTGCACTTTTGTTTCTTTTGTATTGCTTGAGTGTTTTGCAGTTACATTTTGAATTGCATTCTTTCACTAACCTTCCCTGAGAACACCTGAAATAAGCCATGGCTCGGTGTACAGTACCTTCCTTGGTCACAGACTTGTGAATAAATACATAAATTCACCTACTATTATCCTCTTTCAGTTTGCCTTATTTATCCCTTCACACAAAATCTATAAAGTTCAAAACTGAAATACAGTACTTTTTCAAGACTTGCTTGAGCCTCCCCGGAACAGGTTGGGGCCTCCCCAGGGAGGCTGGCCTCACCATTTGAGAACCCCTGATCTAAGCCAAGCATGCCTTCTGAGAGACACAGATGTAGCCATGACTCTGGATGCCACATCGTTGGAGTCAATAGCAGCGTGAAAATGTATTTTGGATTCCTCAATTCCATATGCAGCCACCTCCTCCAGCTCTTTGGCTAGCTGGGGGGAGGCCTTTTTAGCCAGTTCCAGAACCGTGTTCCACCTAGACTTCTGGTACCTGGCTGTGTAGGCCATATAATTTGCCTGCCTGAGTCCCAAAGAGGATGCCAAGCATAGTTCCTTGGCCATGGCTTCGACTTTCCTGGAGTTCTTGTCTGGGGGTGAGAAGCCAAAGGAATGTTTGCCCTGTCACAGCTGAGCCTGATAACATGCATCTCCTGTCCATTCTTTTATCTACAAGAGGTAAAGAGTTAGGAGTCTGCAGAATCTTTTTTGTCCGTTTCCCCCAAGGACTTGTGAAGGGGAATAGACAACCTTTTGGACTCTGGGATGTCCATCATCTCCACAAAATCAGGCTCTTCCTCCTCAGCAGCTTCAACCAAAGGGAGCTGGAAGGTTTCAGCCACCTCCTTGTAAAACAAGAAGTGAGAAGGGGACTCAGAAAGCCTGGGAGGGGAGACATCAGAGGGTCTGTCTGGGGAGCTGTCCGGTTCAGTGGGCACATCCGGACCCCAACCGTCGTAGTCATCGTCAGGATAGTCTTCGTCTCCCTCCCACTCCTCATAGAAAGCATCCAGATCCTAATCCAAAGGAGCCAGTTCCGACCGAACCGACCGCCTAACCGGCAACACCGGTTCAGACGGAACCGGACGAAGCGACTGGAGAATACTAATCACTCTGGCTATCTCGTCCATGGGTGGAGTAAGCGGTACTGGATCAGAACCGAAGGACTTTAGTTTCTTTTTTGACGGAACCGACCCCTCAGAGTTGGCTCTCCTTTTGCCTGAGGAGGTATCGCTTAGGTCAGTAGGCACCTCCCCAGGTTCGGCAGTAACTGAACCGGGCTGGCCATCTGGGTCTACGGACTTCCCTGCCTCCCTTTCCTTCAACCTACTCAGTCTTTTTTCTAGAGTGGTTTTAGGAAAGTTTTTGCAAATTTGGCAGTCTGACTGGAGGTGGTCAAAACCCCAGACAATAAACACAGATGAGGTGGGGGTCAGCTTTGGCAAAGGTCTCCCCACACTCAGTACACAGTGCTGAAACCCAGTGGGACCGGTTTTCATTTTTGGTTTTTCAGACATGGCCAACCTACCAAAATTACCCAATAGAAGCGTTCAAGCCAGGTAATACCAACCTGTCGGTAACAACCGTGTCATGGGTTTGGAAAAGAACCGAGAAAAAGCCCGGTTCTTTTGAAACCGATTGGTACCAGAACACCACTCTAAAAGAATAAATTTAAAATCAGAAGGAAACACAAGGTCAGTTCCTAACCGGACCAACCGAGAAGAAACCAAAGAAACCAACAATTTCCACAAGTTATTTAAAATAAAATACAGTCACTACCTATCTACCACACTACCTGTACCGTAGACAGAGGCTGGAAATCCGAAAAAAACAATAAAGAATTAGTTTTAAACCGAACGCTTTACGTTTACCGAACCAAGCAGAGGAAATCTCCGGAGTGACTTCACTGCTAGGCGGAGTAAAGAATCTGACGGTTGCACTGGTAAGTACCACAGACAGAGGTTTAAAAACCGAGCTCGAGCTCAATGTTCCATGCTTCTGTGTGGATTTAACTCTTTCCTCTCCGGGGCAGTTCAAGTGCTGGGGCTAACTGCATTATGTCTGAATACAGCAAGACTTCATGTTACAAGCTACAAGAACCGAATTCCAGAGGGTCTTCTGATACTTGGCTGTGTACGCATGCAAGAAGACAGGCAGAAGAGAAGAGAGGCTGAGGTATAAGTTTTCTTAGCCATAAAGTCCAATCTTCTGGAGTCTTTCTCAGGAGGCTAAGAAGAAAGAGGGACTCCTGTGTTATCACATGCAGCCTGTTGTACCACCCCTTCATGGCTGGGATGTACAGACAGAAAAGCTTTATCCATTTTGGATAACTGGTATTTCCTGTCTATTTGTTTGTCAACTCCAGACAAAGATGCAGGGATCTGGAGAAGCTGCATAGTGTTCTTCCTGAATGCCATATAAATAGGAAGCACCACTTTTTTTTTTTTTTTTTTTCTGGTGGAGGGAGAACTTTCATTACCCTATAGTCCTGGTCTTCCTCTTCTTCCTGGGTGGACTCCTGAGAAGAGAGGTCAAGAGTGTCCACCATGTGTTGCAGAAAAAAGTCAGCATGGAGGAAGTATTCTCCTGATCTGTTGGGGATGCACCAAAATTGGGGACTGGGGACACATCAGGCTCTGGAACGTTGTCCTCCGATATATCATCTGGAGTATCATTATAATCCTCATCATCGTCCCCAACATAGGCTCCAGCGCCAGAAGGGGCTGCAGATGGGGTTTCCCTAGGAAAGGCAGGGGTGGTGAAAAAGGACCCCATGCCCTGAAGATCTGAAAAACATGCCAGGCTTTCGCCATATGCTCCACAGATGGTAATTCCTTTTGGATGTCTAAGAGAGTACCACCCTGGGGTTCTGCATTTTTAGATTTATCTTTATGTTTTTTATCCTCTGCTCTCTCACCTTTAGCAGAGCTGGGAGAGGGAGTGGTATGCTTTTCTTTACAGGGCTTCTTTGCAGCCACCTCACTGGTGACTTGGTCAGGTTTTCTTTTTCAACCAGGCACCTCATAAACACCTTAAGAATGTACAGGTTTAGAAGGAACTTCATCAGTCCCTTTAGAAGTCTTAGGTTTAGCAGGCACTTATTCAGCACCTGCATTTATAATTGTTCCTTTTGAAGGCACTTCATAAGCACCTTTATTAGGCTTAGATTTAGAAGATGCCTCATCATCACCTTGACTAGAATTTTTATTCTTTGAAGGCCCCTCACTGGCAGCCTTGGGTCTTTGTTTGGGCACAGAGGAAGACCCTTCTTCAGTCATCTTGCCAAGCCTTTTTGCTCTATTCCTTAAAGTCTTTGAACAATATTTAGAGCAAAGTGAACAATAGTGGTCTGAACCTAAACACCTTAAACACAGGTCATGAGTATCAGCTTTAGCCACTATTCTGTGGCATTTTAAACAATTTTTAAAATCTGTGGGTCCAGTCCTCTTTTTTAGGGATTTCTGACATGCCAATACTCAGAAAACCCCAGAAAAATAAAGCCCAAATAGGGTTAAGTTAAGAAATGTGGTCGGATCCCTCGCGGTGAAGAACCGCGATTTTCTGAGGAAAAACTCCGTAAATAAAAAGAAAAGCGCCAGTTACCGCTTGAAAAAAAAAAAAAAAGAACCGCGATAAGAATAAAGAACTTAACCACTGAAAAAAAATCAAACGCGGTTACTTTTTTAGTCAGAAAATAAAAGGAACCGCAGAACTGGCCAAAAGAAAAAATTACTCACCTTAGTAATGTTGTTTCTCCTAATGGAGTCTTGCTATATTATGACATATGCAGTGAGTCCCAACCTTCGAACTGCTCCAGAGGTGAAAGAGTTAACTTTCCATGCCAGGCATGGAACGCTGAGCTCGAGCTCGGTTGAAACTCTGTCTGTTGTTCTTCAAACTCAAACCGTCAGATCTTTACGAGCTAAACTCACTGAGGTCCTGTGTGGAAGCTGTAAACCTACACTAGCCAACTGGCTACTAAACATAAGAACACATTTTTTGGTCCCAAAACAAAGACTCAAGTCAGGAGACCCAAAAAATGAAAAACACAACACTAAGTCACCCCAAAAAAGGAAGGGTGAAAACAACAAGGTGGGCATCTACTAAGTGCCAACACTGCACTGCCCACCCACATCCCAAAAACAGAGGTTCTGAGAGGGGCAGGCGGGGAGGTCATAATATAGCAAGACTCCATTAGAAGAAACAACATTACTAAGGTGAGTAATTTTACTTCAAACAACATGAAGTCTTGCTATATTATGACATATGCAGACTACACACCAGTACCTCCATGGAGGAGGGACAGAACCTACTTAGGAAATAGGCTCTGAAGCACAGCTGTGCCAAACCGAGCATCACTCCTAGCCTGAATGTCCAAGGAGTAATGCTTGGTAAAAGTGTGAACTGTTTTCCAGGTAGCTGCTTGACATATCTCTAGAATAGGGATGTCCCTGGCAGCAGCCAGGGAAGCAGCTGTACCTCTGGTAGAGTGAGCCCTCAGGCATGAGGGAGGAACCTTACCCAGCTTTTCATAACAAAATTGGATAGAAGATACAATCCACCTGGCAATGGATCTTTTAGTGGCAGGTTTCCCTTTACCAACCTCACCATAAGTGGGGAACAGTTGAAGGGAGTCAAACCTGTGACCTTTGGTACGCTCTATGTAGTAACTAAGGGCTCTCTTCACATCTAAGCTGTGCAGCCTCCTCTCGCCAGAGGAGGAATGGTCAGTGAAGTACACTGGAAGAGACATAGATTGATTAAGGTGGAAATCTGAAACCACCTTAGGCAAGAACTTCCTGTTAGTCCTGAGGACCACCTTATCTCTATGAAAGGAGATAAAATCAGGCTCCACTGACAAAGCTTGTAATTCACTTATGCGTCTGGCAGAAGTGATGGCTACCAGAAACATAGTCTTCCAAGTCAAGTACTTAAGCTCTGCTGAAGACAAAGGCTCAAAGGGGGATGCATAAGCTGAGCAATGCAAACATTAAGATCCCAGGCAGGGGCAGGGTCCCTACATGGAGGGTTGGTGTGAAGCAATCCCTTAAAAAACTTGGAGAATACAGGATGAGCTGAAAGAGAAGAGGGTTTACCTGCTGAAATAAAAGCAGACAGCTGCCAAATGAACTTTTAGGATAGCTGGTCTCAGCCCCAAGGTATTTAAATGGACCATATAATCCAGGACTGTGGGTAAATCAGCAGATTCTGGGGAAATATGCTTCCCAGAGCACCATATGGAAAACCTCTTCCATTTGGAGTTATAGGTAGCCCTGGTGGAAGGTTTCCTAGAAGCCTTCAGTATATCCATTACACCTTGGGAGAGGTGTAGATCAGCAAACTAACTCTTCAAGAGCCAGGCCTTGAGATTGAGAGATTTGAGGTTCGGGTACAAACCCTCCCTGAGCACAGGTTAACAGGTTGTGATTCCTGGGAAGACACAGGGGAAGATGGACTGCTAAGGGCAGTAGGAGGGGATACCAGGGTTGTCTGGCCCAATCTGGAACAATCAAGATCATCTTGCAGGGTTGAGATCTGATTTTGACTAGCACTTTGAACAGAAGAGGGAGGGAAGCATAGAAACTTCCTTCCCAATTGAGAACCAAGGCATCCAGAGGGACTGAGCCCAACACTGGGGGCCTGCAGCAAAAGTTGGTGTGATTGTCTGGGGCTGCAAAAAGATCTATCTGCAGGGTGCCCAATCTGGCAAATATCACCTCCAAGACCAGGGGGTCCAGTGACTATTCGTGATGGCCTTGGGAAATCCTGCTGAGAGCATCTGCCAGGACATAGTCCTTGCCTGGGAGGTGAACTGCCGTAAGGGAGGTGTTCAGGGAGTAAGCCAGAGACCACAACCTCATTGCTTCGGTGCACAAGGGCGTAGACAGAGTGCCCCCTTGTTTGTTGATGTACCACATTGTGGTGGTGTTGTCTGTTCTGACCTGTACTACTTTGTTCTGAACAGATTTGGAAAAAACTTGAACTGCTAGAAAAACTGCTCTGAGTTCCAACAGATTGATGTGGAGCACAGATTCTGAGGGAACCACAATCCCTGGGTAGTGAGGTCGCCCATGTGAGCTCCCACTCCAAGAGGATGCATCTGTAGTAAGGATTAAGGAGTGAGACTGAGTGACAAAGGAACCCTTGTCTCAGATTGCTCTGATCCTGCCACCACTGTGGGCCTGGATCAGGGTTCGAGTTACTGGGATCAATTTGGTTAGAGGTCTTTCCTTTGAGACCAAAAGGCTCTCAAATGGAACTGGATGTCCCTCATCTGAAATCTTGCTCCCTGCACTACTGCTGTAGAAGCAGCCATGTGCCCCAGGAGCTGCAGAAAATGCCTTGCTGGTCGAGAGACCTGCAGGGTGAAAGAGGAGGCCAGAGAGACCAGGGTTCTTGCCCTGTTCAAAGGAAGGAAGGCTCTGGCTTTCTCTGTGTTCAGCTCTGCGCCTATGAAGGTGAGGAGCTGGACAGGGTTTAGAACTGACTTTGAAAGATTCAGAAGGAAACCTAGAGAGGTGAGCAGTTCCCGAGTTATCTGTAGATGTAACTTGACTTGGTCTGGAGACTGGCCTACTATGAGCCAGTCGTCCAGGTAAGGGAAGATGGTAATTTTTTGCCTTCTTAGGGAAGCAACTGCTACTGCCAGGCATTTTGGGAATACCCTTGGAGCAGAGGTGAGGCCAAAGGGCATTGCTCTGAACTGGTAATGGCCTGAGGGCAGCTCGAACCTGAGGTACTTTCGATGAGAATATGGAAGTATGTATCCTTGAGGTCCAGGGACACTAGCCAGTCCCCTGGCCTTAGAGAGGGTAGAATAATTCCCAGAGTCACCATTTTGAATTTTGGTTTTAAAAGGTGCTTGTTTAAATATCTGAGACCCAGGATGGGCCGCCATTCTCCTGTCTTTTTTGGGGTAAGGAAGTACCTGGAGTACAACCCTTTGCCCTGGTGCAGGGGTGGAACCCTTTCCACAGCTCTGAGAGCCAGGAGGGAGGAGACCTCTGCCTCTAGGGCAAGTGCCTCTGGTGGATTTGCAGGTAGAAAGGATCTGGTTCTCATCTTTGGAAATTTTTTGAAGCTGAGAACCAGTACCTGGCTTACTACTTCCAGGACCCACTTGTCTGATGTCAGAGACTTCCAGTCCTGGACAAAGTAAGCCAGCCTGCCCCCTACAGGTAGCTGAGAATCGGCCCTGGCAACCCCATCAGGGTGCCTGCTTGGCAGGGGCTTTGGGCTGAGGGGTGGAAGCAGGCCTGCTTGTACCCAGTCTGCCTCTCCCTCTAAAGAACCCCCTCTGGGCATAAGCAGAAGGAGGCCTGGGCTTGGAAAAAAGGCCTATGAAAAGGCCTGCCGCTGCCCCTGGAAAGCTGCCTTTGAGGAGTGGTCTGCCTTTCCTTGGCCTGTGCACTCCCATAGGTGGTCCTATACTCATCCATTTTCTTCATGTAATTCTCTGTCTGCTCCCCAAGAGAATTACCCACAACAGGAAAATCCATGGCCTTAGTCTGGGTATCCTGTGACAGGCTAGTACATCTGAGCCAAGCCATTCTGCGAAGTGCCACAGATGTAGCCATGACTCTTGATGACACATCATTAGAGTCCACTGCAGCATGGAACTGCACCTTGGATGCATCAATACCATCAGCAGCCACCTGCTCCAGCTCCTTGGCAAGCTGGCCAGGGACCTGTTTTGCTAGAGCCATAACAGTATCCCATCTGGATTTCTGATATCTAGCAACATAAGCCATATAATTTGCCTGTCTGAGTCCCAAGGATGCTGCCATGTACCGTTTCTTTGCCATGGCATCAATCCTCCTGGAGTCCTTGTCAGGGGATTGTGAGGCCAAGGGAATATTTGCCTTGTCACAGGCTTCAGCCTGCACTACCCCAACATGGCTGCATTGTTGTGTAAGGAACTCCATATCAGAGCCTGACAATCTGTACCTCTTGTCCATTCTCTTATCCACAGGAGGTATAGTGAGAGGAGTTTTTAGAATTTTAACTGTCTGTTTCCCAAAAGATTTATGCAAAGGAATAGACAGTCTCCTTGACTCTGATATAGCCATCATTTCCACATAGTCAGGCTCCTCTTGATCATCCACAGCTTCTTCCATAGGGAGCTGGAGGGTTTCAGCCACTTTCTTATAAAACATAAAATGAGAAGGGGACTCAGAAAGCCTAGGAGGAGACACTCCTGAAGGTCTGTCTGGGGAGATGTCCGGGTCAATGGGCACATCCAGACTTTCAAATCCACATTCACTCTCCTCATACTCCTCTTCCCCCTCCTCCGGTTCATAATATTCCTCTACATCATACTCTTGAACCAGTGGAACCGGCCGAACCGGACGCTTACCTGATGGTGCCGGTTCGGTCGGAACCGGGGAAAGCGACTGGACAATTTTAATTGCTTTGGCTATTTCTTCAGCGGTTGGAGAGGAAAGTTTTGGCTCCACACGGCTGATTTCCTAGTCCTTTTGCTGGAACCGACTCTCGAGTCGGATCTCCTTTGCCGAGGAAGTCTTGCCCTGGTCAGAGGGCACTCCCTCCGGTTCGGTTGGAACCGAACTGGGCTGGCCATCCGGTTCAGCGGACTTTTTGGCCTCCCTTTCCCTGAGCCTACCAACTCTCTTTTCCAGGATAGCTGCAGGAAAATTTTTACAAATCTGGCAGTCTGCATTGAGGTGGTCAAACCCCAGACAATAAACACAGGTGGTATGGGGGTCAGCCTTGGCAAAGACTTCCCCACAGACACTGCAGTGTTGAAACCCAGTGCGCCCGGATTTTCTTTTGGGTTTCTCAGACATAGTGCCAGTCCTAACCAAACTTACCCGTTTATGGCAATCCGCCAGGTAAGACCCTCTTATCAGTTCCCAACTGAGTCACGGGTCGTGGAAAAAGACATAATAAATTCTGTTTTTTTTTTGTTTTTTTTTTAGAACAGATAAGAACCCGTAACCACACTCTAAATGACAGATTAATATATTTTAAACAACCTGATCGGTTCAAACCGAACCGATAAACCGTTTACAAGTTCCACACAGAATAGAAATCAATGGCCGGTCCGTTGGCGCAGCGGTTGGATTTCCACTTGCGACGACAGCGACCCGGGTTCGGGAACGGACCTGGGTCGTCGGAGGACCGGCCGGGTTGGGAAGGATTGAGTGTCCTATGGGCGGCTCTCCTTTCCTAGGGGAGGGCAGGGGCTGCAGCAGTCTGGCCGGCAACTAAGCGGAGGCTGGGTGCAGCTCACGTCGGGGCATAACAGAGCTCTCAGGATGGGGCCGGACTGGCCGTCATTACCGTTCCCATCCTGCTTAAGGGGAACAAAATCCACGCCTTGCGTCTCGGTGACGCTCTGCCCTGGAAGCCCCAATTGACCACCAGAGCTGTTCCCCCAACCAGTCACAGTTCCGCGGTCCGATATCTGGGGTCGGAGCCGCAGCCCCACTCTCTGGGGGGGTAAGCCAGGGATGACCGGGGGAGACGGCAATATCCGGTGGCTGGGGCTCCAGGGGACCGTGACCAGAGTCGATGGTCGACGAGAGGCGCGGAGGCCAAAAAAAAATAAAAAGAATAGAAATCAATGTAAAACCTATCTAGTACTCACAAATACCACAGACAGAGTCTGAACTGACCAGCTGCAGTTTAAATTCGGTCGAAAACCGGGAAAAACAATACTTTAACCGACAAAATGAACCGAGCAGAAGGAGAAATCTCCGGAGCGACTGTTCAGTGAGGCGGAGTAAAGAATCTGACGGTTTGAGTTTGAAGAACAACAGACAGAGTTTCAACCGAGCTCGAGCTCAGCATTCCATGCCTGGCATGGAAAGTTAACTCTTTCACCTCCGGAGCAGTTCGAAGGTTGGGACTCACTGCATGTGTCATAATATAGCAAGACTTCATGTTGTTTGAAAAGGCAGTTCCCGGAAACTGAGGAGACCCACTAAAACACAAGAAAAACTACTTGGCACACTATAAAATGTATAAAAACCTAAATTTATAGCTAGCAAGATATACAAAACTTTTTTCCTAGGTCAAGAAAGAAAGAAAGAGAGAGCACTCCAGAGACAGTGTTGCTCAGTCAGGCGGAAAAAAGATTCTGGTACCTACTAGGCAGGCTGTGCTTAGCACACCCACAAGCTCTCTCTCTCCTGACTGGCTAATTCATAAACTCATTACCATAATCTCCTCCTCCGGAGCAGTTCTACCTAGTCAGCTAACTTCATAACGTTATTCATGCTAAAGGACCCCTGGGGTAAGAAGAAAAAATTACTTACCACAGTAGCTACAAATTTTGTTTTTTATACATTTTATAGTGTGCCAAGTAGTTTTTCTTGTGTTTTAGTGGGTCCCCTCAGGTTCCGTGTGGTCAAATAGGGATTCAACATGTTTGCAGTTCATTTGCATCACCAGGTAAAAAAAAAACTCCCCATACGACACACAGGGGAAATGCCAAACCTCACCCAACAACTAACACACCAAAATCTGGCCAACGGAAAATCATGTACACAAATGCTCATAGCCTGGGAAATAAGATCCCAGACCTGCAGGCAATCATGTCAGAGGCTAAACTGGACATAGTTGCAATTAGTAAGACATGGTTTACCAGTAACCACACTTGGGAGACTTCCGTACCTGGCTATGTACTGTTCAGAAGAGACTGAGGTGCAAAAAAAAAAAAAAAAGGAGGGGGGGTGGAGTGGCCCTGTATGTCAATGAAAATATCAAAGCTACAGAAATTCAGAATACACATAAGGAGCCAGAAGAACTGTGGGTCCCTCTGGAAACAGGAAATGGGACAGCCATAAGAACTGGAGTTGTCTACAGGCCCCCAGACCAGGGGGGAGGACACAGACACATTACTGTTATAAAATATACAAAACATGACAGCTAAAGGGGAGGTTCTGATAATGGTAGACTTCAACATGCCGGATACAGATTGGTCAATACCAGCAGGAACATCTGCCAGAACTAAACACATGGTGGATTCCCTGCAGGGGGAAGGCTTCAAACAATTGGTACAACAACCCACAAGAGACAGGGCTATCCTAGATCTAGTTCTGACTAACAGTGAAGGGATCACAGATCTCCAGGTAGAAGGTCACCTGAGGAACAGTGACCATCACATGGTATGGTTCAATTTGACCACTACATCCAAATCATCCCATTCTAAGGCAAAAATATGGGACTTTGGAGGAGCCGACTTTGATAAGATGGCCAACAGAGTTAAACTAGCCCTGGCAAAAAGAAACACAGGTGAGGGGGTACAGGCAAAGTGGGCAAACATTAAGAATGCAATACTTGAAGCAATATCCCACTGTGTTAGACAGAAAAGGAAGTGCAAAAGAAGAAGGAAACCACTTTGGTTCTCAAATACAGTAGCAGAAAAGGTCAGAGCCAAAAGGCTGGCCTTCAGAAATATAAGGAACACAGTGGGATGAATATAGGAGGCATACCAAACTGCGCCTAATGGAAGCAGGGAAGGCAGTAAGGCAGGCAAAGTCCCAAACTGAGAAACACTAGCATGAACAGTAAAGAAGGTGACAAGACTTTCTATAGATATATTAGTGAAAGGAGAAAGTCCAGAGGGGGTATTGCTAAGCTCAAAGGAGAAAAGGGGGCATGTGAGGAGGACCCTGTAAAAGCATCTATCCTAAATAGATACTTTTGCTCGGTATTTTCTGAAGAGAAGGTAAGGCAGGGCCCACAGCTCAGCACCATGGACACAGGGGGAGGGAGGTGAGCACTACTCCCTTCACAAAAGAAAGGGTCCTACAAGAGCTCACTAAGCTCAGGGTGGACAAGGCAATGGGACCTGATGGCATACATCCCTCGGTACTTAAGGAGCTAAGAGTGGAACTAGCAGAGCCATTAGCAGAACTGTTTAGTGAGTCGCTGAGCACAGGAGAGGTCCCAGAAGACTGGAGAAGGGTCTATGTGATCCCGCCCACAAGAGTGGTAGCAGGAGCAGGCAGGGAACTACAGACCAGTCAGTCTTACCTCAGTAGTGGGCAAGATTATGGAGGCACTCCTTAAGGAAAGGATAGTGCAACACCTGGAATCCATAGGGGCACAGGATCCAAGACAGCATGGGTTTACAAAAGGAAGGTCCTGTCAAACTAATCTCATAGATTTCTTTGACTGGGTAACCAGAGTGGTGGACCAAAGGGGAGCAGTTGATGTCGCCTACCTTGACTTCAGCAAAGCCTTTGGCACTGTTCCACACAGAAGATTGATAAACAAGCTGGGTAGGCTCGGGTGGGTCAGGAGTCGGTCAACTGGGTGGCAAACTGGTTGACGGGCAGAAAACAGAGTGGTGGTAAATAGTATACAGTCAGAAGAGATGCAAGTCACAAGTGGGGTACCTCAGGGATCAGTCCTGGGGCCAGTCCTCTTCAATATCTTCATTAGTGACATTGCAGATGGACTAGAGGGTAAGGTTTGTCTGTTTGCAGATGACACCAAGATCTGCAACAGAGTAGATGATGCAGATGGGGTGGGCAGAATGAGAAGAGATCTGGATAAACTAGCAAAATGGTCAGAAGAGTGGCAACTGGGATTTAATGCAAAGAAGTGCAAGATCATGCACACAGGGAAGAGAAACCCTGATGCCACCTATAGTCTGGGAGGGGAGCTGCTGGTAGTCACAAAGGAAGAGAGAGACTTGGGCATCATCATCCCCGATGACCTGAAATCATCCAAGCAGACCTCTAAAGCAGCAGGTAAGGCTAGGGGGATGTTCGGGTGTATTAGTAGGGGTATCACAAGTCGTAAGAGGGAGGTAATAATCCCTCTTTACAAGACACTGGTTAGGCCCCATCTGGAGTACTGCGTGCAGTACTGGAGGCCACACCTTCACAAGAACAGTAACCAAATTGAGGCAGTCCAGAGAAGGGCAACCAAAATGGTGTAGGGACTGCATCAGAAGACATATGAGGACAGATTAATGGAGCTCAATATGTATACCCTTGAGCAAAGGAGGGAGAGAGGTGATATGATCGAGACATTCAAACACCTTAAGGGATTAACAAGGTGAAAGGGTCTAACATGTTTCAATATAAGAAAAATAGCAGGAAAAGAGGACACAGCATGAGATTAGAGGGAGGCCGATTAAGGGGGAATCTGAGGAAATTCTTTTTCACAGAAAGGGTGGTGGATGCACGGAACGGCCTTCCTCAGGAAGTGGTGGCTATGAATACAGTGCAGGGCTTCAAATAGGCATGGGATAGGCATAAGGGAGCAATACAGATGAGTATGAATAGATAGGCCACTGACAGAGCAAAGGCCGATGGCACATTTATAAGGTAGAAAAAGAAATGAGCAGACTGGATGGGCCTTGCGGTTCTTATTTGCCATCAACTTCTATGTTTCTATGTTTCTACGTAATGTTGTTTCTTCTAATGGAGTCTTGCTGTATTCTGACAATATGCAGTTAGACTGACCGGTTCAAAAGCCCCGGAGAACAAAGGAGTTAACTTTATGCAAATGCATAGAATGTTGAGCTCGAGCTTGGTTTTCAAACCACTGCCTTCGGTACGTTCTAGTAACTGATTAATTATATATAGCCAAAAAACTAAGCCCAAACAGGGAGTCCCCAACAAGGCAACATAAGCAAAAGACAAAAGAAAAAATTACTCACCTTAGTAATGTTGTTTCTTCTAATGGAGTCTTGCTATATTCTGACAACAGCAGTGAGTCCCAACCTTTGAACTGCCCCGGAGATGAAAGAGTTAACTTTCCATGCCAGGCATGGAACGCTGAGCTCGGTTGAGACTCTGTCTGTTGCTGTTTAAACTCAAACCGTCAGATCTTTACGAGCTAAACTCACTGAGGTCCTGTGTGGAAGCTGTAAACCTACACTGGCCAACTGGCTACTAAACATGAAAACAGATTTTTTGGTCCCAGAACAAAGACTCAAGTCAAGAGACCCAAAAAATGAATAAACACAACACCCAATCACCCAAAGAAAAAGGGGGCGATAACAACAAGGTGGGGCACCTCCTGAGTGCCAACACTGCCACTGCCCACATCCCAAAAACAGAGGTTCTGAGAGGGGAAGGCAGGGGGGAGAGGTCAGAATACAGCAAGACTCCATTAGAAGAAACAACATTACTAAGGTGAGTAATTTTTTCTTCAAACAACATGAAGTCTTGCTGTATTCTGACAATAGCAGACTACCAAGCAGTACCTCCATGGAGGAGGGACAGAACCTACTTAGGAAACAGGCTCTGAAGCACAGCTGTGCCAAACCGAGCATCACACCTAGCCTGGATATCCAGGGAGTAATGCTTGGTGAAAGTGTGAACTGTTTTCCAGGTAGCTGCTTGACATATCTCTAGAATAGGAATGTCCCTGGCAGCAGCCAGAGAAGCAGCTGTACCTCTGGTAGAGTGAGCCCTCAGGCCTGAGGGTGGAACCTTACCCAATTTTCCATAGCAAAATTGAATACAAGAGACAATCCACCTGGCAATGGATCTTTTAGTGGCAGGTTTTCCTTTGCCAACCTCACCATAAGTGAGGAACAGTTGGAGGGAGTCAAACCTGTGACCCTTGGTACGTTCTATGTAGTAGCTAAGGGCTCTTTTCACATCTAAACTGTGCAGCCTCCTCTCACCAGAGGAGGAATGGTCAGTGAAGTACACAGGAAGAGACACAGATTGGTTAAGGTGGAAGTCTGAAACCACCTTGGGTAAAAACTTCCCATTAGTCCTTAGGACCACCTTATCTCTGTGGAAGGAGATAAAATCAGGCTCCACTGACAGGGTTTGTAACTCACTTATGCGCCTGGCAGAGGTGATGGCTACCAGAAACACAGTTTTCCAAGTCAAGTACTTAAGCTCTGCTGAGGACAAAGGCTCAAAGGGGGGTTGCATAAGCTGAGCAATGCAAACATTAAGGTCCCAAGCAGGGGCAGGGTCCCTGAATGGAGGATTGGTATGAAGCAATCCCTTGAAAAACTTGGAGAATACAGGGTGAGCTGAAAGAGAAGAGGGCTTACCTGCTGAAATGAAAGCAGAAACAGCTGCCAGATGCACCTTCAGTGTAGCTGGTCTGAGTCCCAAGCTATTCAAATGGACCATGTAGTCAAGGACTGTGGGCAGATCAGCAGACTCTGGAGAAATATGCTTCCCAGAGCACCATATGGAAAATCTTTTCCACTTTGAATTATAAGTAGTTCTGGTGGAAGGCTTCCTAGAAGCCTTAAGAATATCCATTACACCCTGGGAGAGGTGTAAATCAGCAAACTGTAACTCTTCAAGAGCCAGGCCTTGAGATTGAGAGATTTGAGATTTGGGTACCAAACCCTCCCCTGAGCACAGGTTAACAGGTTGTAATTCCTGGGAAGAGACAGGGGAAGATGGACTGCTAAGGACAACAGGAGAGGGTACCAGGGCTGTCTGGCCCAGTCTGGAGCAATCAGGATGATCATCTTGCAGGGTTGAGACCTGATTTTTACTAGCACTCTGAACAGGAGAGGGAAGGGGGGAAAAGCATACAGGAACGTCCCTTCCCAACTGAGAACTAAGGCATCCAGGGGGACTGTGCCCAACACTGGGGGCCTGCAGCAAAAAAGGGGAAGTTGGTGATTGTCTGGGGCTGCAAAAGATCTATCTGAGGGTTCCCATCTGGAGAATATCACCTCAAGACCAAGGGATCCAGTGACCATTCGTGATGGCCCTGAGATATCCTGCTGAGAGCATCTGCCAGGACATTATGCGTTGCCTGGGAGGTGTACTGCTGTGAGGAGGTGTTCAGGGAATAAGCCAGAGACCACAACTTCATTGCTCTGTGCACAGGCACGTAGACAGTGCCTCCTTCTTGTGATGTACCACATTGTGGTGGTATTGTCTGTTCTGATCTGAATAACTTTGTTCTAACAGACTTGGAAAAAGCTTGAAGTGCTAGAAATACTGCTCTGAGTTCCAACAGATTGATTTGAAGCAGAGATTCCTGAGGGGACCACAACCCCTGGGTGGTCAGGTCGCCCAAGTGAGCCCCCCACCCCAAGAGGGAGGCATCTGTAGTAAGGATTAAAGAGTGAGACTGAGTGACAAAGGGAACTCCTTGTCTCATATTGTTCTGATCCTGCCACCACTGCAAGGCCCGGATCAGGGTTCGAGTCACTGGGATCAGTTTGGTCAGTGGGTCCTTTTTCTGGGGCCAAAAGGCTCTCAGATGGAACTGAATGTCCCTCATCTGAAATCTTGCTCCCTGCACCACTGTTGTAGAAGCAGCCATGTGCCCCAGGAGCTGCAGAAAATGCCTTGCTGGTCGAGACACCTGTAGGGTGAATGAGGAGGCCACTGCGATAAGGGTCCTTGCCCTGTCCAGGGGAAGGAAGGCTCTGGCCTTTTCTGTATTTAGCTCAGCGCCTATGAAGGTGAGGAGCTGAACAGGCTCTAGAACTGACTTTGAGAGATTCAGAAGGAAACCCAGAGAGGTGAGCAGTTGCTGAGTTATCTGAAGGTGTAACTTGACTTGGTCTGGGGACTGGCCTACTATGAGCCAGTCGTCCAAGTATGGGAAGATGGCAATCCTTTGCCTTCTTACAGAAGCAACTACTACTGCCAGGCATTTTGTGAACACCCTTGGAGCAGAGGTTAGACCAAAGGGCTTTGCTCTGAACTGGTAATGGCCTGAGGGCAGCTCGAACCTGAGGTACTTTCGATGGGAGCTTCTGATGAGAATATGGAAATAGGTATCCTTGAGGTCCAGGGAGACTAGCCAGTCCCCTGGCCTTAGAGAGGGTAGAATTATTCCCAGAGTCACCATTTTGAATTTTGGTTTTAAAAGGTGCTTGTTTAAGTATCTGAGATCCAGGATGGGCCGCCATTCTCCTGTCTTTTTTGGGGTAAGGAAGTATCTGGAGTACAAACCTTTGCCCTGGTGTAGGGGTGGAACCCCTTCCACAGCTCTGAGAGCCAGGAGGGAAGAGACCTCTGCCTCTAGGGCAAGTGCCTCTGAAGTATTTGCAGGTGGAAAGGATCTGGTTCTCAGCTTTGGAAATTTTTTGAAGCCGAGAACCAGTCCCTGGCTTACTACTTCCAGGACCCACTTGTCTGATGTTAGAGACTTCCAGTCCTGGACAAAGTAAGCCAGCCTGCGCCCTACAGGTAGTGGAGAACCGGCCCTGACAATCCCATCAGGGTGCCTGCTTGGCAGGGGTTTTAGGCTGAGGGGTGGGAGCAGGTCTGCTTGTACCTCTTCTGCCTCTCCCTCTAAAGATCCCCCTCTGGGCATAGGCAGAAGAGGGGGCCTGGGCTTGGTAGAAAGGCCTATGAAAAGGCCTGCCCCTGCCCCTGGGATGCTGCCTCTTTGGAGTGGTCTGCCTTTCCTTGGCCTGTGCACTCCTATAGGTGGTCCTATATTCGTCCATTTTCTTCATGTAATTCTCGGTTTGCTCCCCAAACAGAGAATTACCCACAATAGGAAAATCCATGGCCTTAGTCTGGGTATCCTGTGACAGGCTAGTACATCTGAGCCAAGCCATTCTGCGAAGTGCCACAGATGTAGCCATGACTCTAGATGAAACATCATTGGAGTCCACTGCAGCATGGAATTGCACCTTGGATGCCTCAATACCATCAGCAGCCACCTGCTCCAGCTCCTTGGCAAGCTGGCCAGAGACCTGTTTTGCTAAAGCCATGACAGTGTCCCATCTGGATTTCTGATACCTAGCAGTATAGGCCATATAGTTGGCCTGTCTGAGTCCCAAAGATGCTGCCATGTACTGTTTCTTTGCCATGGCATCAATCCTCCTGGAGTCCTTGTCTGGGGTGTGAAGCCAAGGGAATATTTGCCTTATCACAGGCTGCAGCCTGCACTACCAACATGGCTGCATTGTTGTGTATGGAACTCAGTATCTGAGCCTGACAATGTATACCTCTTGTCCATTCTTTTATCCACAGGAGGTATAGTATTAGAGTCTTTAAAATCTTAAATGTCTGTTTCCCAAAAGATTTGTGTAAGGAATAGACAGCCTCCTAGACTCTGGGATATCCATCATTTCCACATAGTCAGGCTCCTCCTGGTCATCCACAGCTTCTTCCATAGGAAGCTGGAGGGTTTCAGCCACTTTTTTATAAAACATGAAATGGGATGCGGACTCAGAAAGCCTAGGAGGAGACACTCCTGAAGGTCTGTCTGGGGAGATGTCCAGGTCAGTGGGCACATCCAGACTTTCAAAACCACATTCACTTTCCTCATACTCCTCTTCCTCCGGTTAATAATATTCCTCTAAATCATAATCTTGAACCGGTGGAATCGGCCGAACCGAGCGCCTCCCTGATGGTGCCGGTTCGGTCGGAACCAGGGAAAGCGACTGCACAATTTTTTATCGCTTTGGCTATTTCTTCAGTGGTTGGAGAAGAAAGTTTTGGGTCAACACCAGCTGATTTTTCCTTTCTTGTTCTCTTAGCCGGAACAGACTCCTCAGAATCGGCTCTCCTTTTGCCCGAAGTCTCACCCTGGTCAGAGGGCACTCCTTCTGGTTCGGTTTGAACCAAACTGGGCTGGCCATCCGGTTCAGCGGACTTTTTGGCCTCTCTTTCCCTGAGCCTACCAACTCTCTTCTCTAGGGTAGCTGCAGGAAAATTTTTACAAATCTGGCAGCCTGCACTGAGGTGGTCAAACCCCAGACAATAAACACAGGTGGTGTGGGGGTCAGCCTTAGCAAAGACTTCCCCACACACACTGCAGTGTTGAAACCCAGTGGGCCCGCGGTTTTTCTTTTGGGTTTCTCAGACATTGTGCCAGTCCTAACCAAACTTATCCTTTTAATGGCAATCCAACAGGCAAGACCCTCTTATCGGTTCCTGACCGTGTCACGGGTCGTGGAAAAAAAACGTAATAAAATCCGTTTTTTTTTTAGAACCGATAAGAACCGGTAACCACACACTAAAAGTACAAATAAGAGATTTTTTAAAAACTTGATCGGTTCAAACCGAACCGATGAACCGTTTACAAGTTCCACACAGAATAGAAAATAATATAAACCTATCTAGTACTCACAAATACCACAGACAGAGACTGAACCAACAGGTTACGGTTTAAATTCGGTCGAAAACCGAGAAAAGCGGTACTTTAACCGACAAATTGAACCGAGCAGAAGGAGAAATCTCTGGAGCGACTGTTCAGTGAGGCGGAGTAAAGAATCTGACGGTTTGAGTTTAAACAGCAACAGACAGACAGAGTCTCAACCGAGCTCGAGCTCAGCGTTCCATGCCTGGCATGGAAAGTTAACTCTTTCACCTCCGGGGCAGTTCGGAGGTTGGGACTCACTGCTATTGTCAGAATACAGGAAGACTTCATGTTGTTTGAAAGGCATGTAGAAGACTCAAGTCACAGATGCCCAAAGAAAACCAGATCCCACTACTGGGTTAAGTCGTATAGGTGCTGCAGAAGAGCCACCCTTCCCCAGGTTCTGAAGGGGAGGTAGGGTGGGAGGTCAGAATACAGCAAGACTCCGTTAGAAGAAACAACATTACTATGGTAAGTAATTTTTTCTTTAAACAACATGAAGTCTTGCTGTATTCTGACAATATGCAGACTACAAAGCAGTGCCCTATGGAGGTGGGCAAAGAACCTGTTTGGGGAATAGGCTCTGCAGTACTGCTGTGCCAAACCTGGCATCACTCCTAGCCGGAATATCCATGCTGTAGTGCTTAGTGAATGTATGGACAGATTTCCAGGTGGCAGCCTTACATATCTCAAGCAAAGGGGCTTCCCTGGCAGCAGCCAAGGAGGCAGCAGTCCCTCTAGTACAATGGGCCCCAAGGTCTGCTGGTGGGTCCTTACCCAGCTTACTATAGCAAAACTGGATACAGGCCACAATCCATCTGGCTATAGTCCTCTTTGCAGCGGAACTGCCTTGACCAACCCCACCACAGGTAAGAAAAAGTTGGGAACAATCCTTCCTTAGCTCCTTTGTCCTGTCCATGTAACAGCTAATAGCTCTTTTTTACATCCAGACTGTGGAGCCTGCGTTCACCTGAACTGGAGTGCTCTGAGAAAAATACAGACAAGGTAATGGATTGATTAAGCTGGAAATCAGAAACCACCTTAGGGAGGAACTTCCTATTAGTTCAAAGCACAATTTTATATCCCTGTGGGGTGTGATATGGTTGGGCTCCACTGACAAAGCCTGAAGTGCACGGATTCTTCTAGCAGAAGTGATGACCACTAGAAAAAACAGTTTTCCAAATGAGAAACTTGAGCTCTGAAGAAAACATAGGTTCGAAAGGAGGTTGCGTAAGCTGGCCTATGCATATGTTCAAGTCCCATGCAGGAGTAGGTTCCCTATGTGAAGAAGGAAGATGCATCAATTCTTTGAAAAACCTTTTGAAAATTGGGTGTGCAGCCAGAGAAAAGCCCTTCCCTTCTGAAACACTAGCAGAGACAGCAGAGAGGTGTACCTTCAGGGTAGATGGCTGTAAATGCAGAGACTGAAGGTGGATCAGACAATCCAGAAGTTGTGGTAACCCAGCCTGCTGTGGGTCCAGGTCTTTCTGGGAGCACCAAAGAGAGAATCTTTTCCACTTAGAAGAAAAGGTTTTCGTAGTAGCAGGTTTTCTGGAACCCTTCAGAATATCCAAGACAGATTGCGACAATTGTAAATCTGCATATTCTAAGTCTTCAAGAGCCAAGCCCTGAGGTGAAAAGACTGAAGACTGGGGTACATTATCCTGCCCTGAGAGGATGTCAGCAGGTTGTACCTCATGGGGAGAGAGATCGGCTTGGTCATTGACAGTGACAGTAGCATCAAGTACCATGGCTGTCTGGCCTAGTCTGGGGCTATGAGACTCATGGAGGCAGATTGAGACCTCAGCTTGACCAAGACTCTGGCCATCAGAGAAAAAGGGGGAAAAGCGTAAAGGAACCTGTTTGACCAATCCAGAAGGAGAGCATCCAGTGGCACTGGGCCCTGGAGTGGAGGCCTACAACAATACAGTGGAAACTGGTGATTGTCTGGGGCTGCAAAGAGATCAATCTCTGGCACCCCCCACCTCCTGAATACTGAGAGAAGGACCTGCCTGTTCAAGGTCCATTCGTGATGGCCCTGGCTGATCCTGCTGAGAGAATCTGCCAGTACATTGTCCTTGCCTGGCAAGTGAACTGCTAACAGTGACATGTTGAGAGAATATGCCAGGTTCCGAATCTTCATGGATTCTGTGCACAGCAGGGAGGATGTTGTTCCCCCCGCCTGCTGATGTAGTAAATGGTGGTGGTATTGTCTGTCCTGACTTGAACCACCTTGCCCTGTAAGAGACTGCCAAACTCCTGAATAGCCAGGAACACTGCCCTGAGTTCCAGAAGACTGATGTGCAGGAGAGACTCCTGAGCAAGCCAAGTACCATGTGCTGTGCAATCCCCTAGGTTAGCACCCTAGCCCAGAAGAGAAGCATCTGTTGTCGGCACCAGAGAGGGTACCTGAGTGAGAAAGGGAACTCCCACTCTGAGGTTGTCCATCTCCTGCCATCACTGAAGAGCTAACAGAAGGGTGGGAGATACTGGACTCAGTTTGGACAGAGGATCCCTTTTTTGAGACCAAAAAGATCTCAGATGGAACTGAATGTCCCTCATCTGAAACCTGGCCCCCAGGACCACAGCTGTGGTGGAGGCCATGTGTCCTAGAAGCTGTACGAAGTACCCTGCTGGCTGAGGCACTCAAAGGTGGAAAGATGTTACCAAATCTATAAGAGCCTGTGCCCTTGCAGAAGGCAAGAAGGCCCTTGCCTGAATGGTATTCGGCTCTGCCCCTATGAAGTCCAGTATTTGTACTGGGGTCAACAACAGACTTTTTTGATTCACCAGGAACCCTAGAGACTGAAGAGGATCCCGAGTGAGTTTTAGGGTTTCTGTGACCTGCTGAGGGGACTGACCCACCAGCAGCCAGTCGTCCAGATGGGGTAAACTGAAACCCCTTGTCTTCTAAGGAATGCCAATACTACTGCTAGACATTTTGTAAACACTCTTGGTGCAGATGTCAGTCCGAAGGGCATAGCCCTGAATTGGTAGTGGCCTGAAGGCAGTCGAAATCTGAGATATTTTCTGTGAGACTGTCTGATGGGGATGTGGAAATAAGCATCCTTTAGGTCCACGGATGCCAGCCAGTCCCCTTGCTTGAGAGTAGGTAGGTTTTTTAGAGCTCCGTATGATGAGCTTCCTGCATACATCTCAAGCTTCTTCGAACGTGCCAAGGGATCTTATGGTTTGAGATGCTTCTCCATACTCTGCTTCCAGATATCCAGAGTAAAAACATCTTATGGCTCAGCTGCAATTAATTTCTTACTCCTGTCCTTATGGAACACCATGGAAAGCTCACCAAAGCTCTCATCCCTTCGTGATTCATTAACATTCAAAGCACTAATAGTCGAGTACCTGAAGGAAACCTGCAACTGTTTTAGGTGACAATGTGCCCTTAGTCTCTGGTATCTCTCAAAAATCCTCTGACACGCAGTCTCGCTCAACTCCCATCCCCAGTAGGGGGGCCCCAGCTCTTAGTAGCCCCCCCCTTCTTTCTCCTCGGTACTCCCCTGGCCCCATCTCCTCTGTCTTAAATACCATCTCTTTTCTCCCATTCTACATATTTTAGTAAAGGTATTAGTCTTTATATACTGGTGACTGCCTAGGGTCTAAGCTTTTTCACCTCCTTTGTTTATCTGACAAAGAATTGTAACTGCGTTTATCTGTGTTAGTTCTGCATGTACAGGCCTGAATTATCTAGCACATGAATAACGTTTTGTTTTGTCTACCATATTACTGACTGAATTGTTTGATGTCCAGGACCACCTTGAAAATGAGCTTGCTCAATGGTGTTTATGCCTGGTTAAATAAAGTCTGATTGATTGGTAGCCAGGGTCATCATTCTAAACTTTACCTTTGTAAGATGCCTGTTTAGGAGTCTGAGATCTAGGATGGGAGGCCACTACCCATTTCTCTTTGATGCCAGGAAGCACCTTGAATACAACCCTTTGCCCCTGTGCTGATAAGGCACAGGTGCCACTTTTGAGTGTAGAAGAGTGGAAATCTCTGCTTCCAACAGGGCTACTTCTATAGGGCTGGAAGGTCTGAAAGCTGTTGTGGACAGTTTTGGGAGCAGCTTGAAGCTGAGAGCAAGACCCTGACCTATTATCTCCAGGACCCATTTGTCTGAAGTGATGGATTGCCAAGCCTGGAGATAGCAGGTCAGCCTGCCTCCTACAGGGGAAGGGAAGGCAGCCTGGACAGACCTCCCAGGGTGTCTGTTTAGCTGGAGTAGCAGACTGGAGGGTGGAAGCGGCCCTGCCAGCACCACCTCTACCCCTCCCTCTACAGAACCCATTGGGCCTGATGGAAAGGCACGGGGTAGGGTCTACCCCTGCCCCTGGCCTGCTGCTTTTGAAGAGTAGCAGCTTTTTCTTTTGCTGAAGCACTGCTGTATACCACTTTGTACTCGTTCATCTTCCTCATGTATGCCTCAGTCTGTTCCCCAAACAAAGAATTCTGGACAGGGGGGAAAATCCATGGCATTATCTTGTGTGTCCTGGGACAGGGTAGTGCACCTGAGCCCAGAGAAATGCCTGAGGGATACAGCAGAAGCCATAGCCATGGAAGCTGCATCACTAGTGTCCACAGTCATGTGGAACTGGGACTTTGATGCTTGTACCCCTTGTTCACAAACTCCTGGAGATCAGCAGAAAGCTCAGGAGGGGCCTTTTTAGCAAGTTGTTCCACAGCTTCCTAAAGGGACTTCTGGTACCTGGAGGCATAAGCCATATAGGAGGCTTGCCCAATACCTAAAGAAGATGCCAGGTACACTTTCTTGGCAAGAGAATCCACTTTTCTGGAATCCTTGTCAGGGGGATGAGAGGCCAGGGGGATGCCAGCCTTCTCACAGGCTGCAGTTTGTACCACCTACACGTAGCTACACTGGCTGGATAAAAAGTCAGTGCCATTGCCAGCCAGAATATATTTTCTGTCCATTTTCTTATCTACAGGAGGGACAGAAGTAGGGGTTTGGAGGATCTTTAAAGTCTGCTTTTTAAGGGACTTATGAATGGGAATCGAAAGTCCCTGGGACACAGGAAGATCCATCATCTCCCTGTAATCATCTTCCTCATCGTCCTCCTGTACAGAGCTGCAAGGTCTCAGCCACCTGCCTCATAAAAACAAAATGGGAGGTGGCCTCAGAGACAGGCCTGGGAGGGGATTCATACTGGGGATGGTCAGGGGAGACCTCTGGGTCAATGGGTTCCACCTCATCCTGCTCCTCCTCCTCCTCCTCCTCCTCATCATAGTCAGAAAAATAATATTCCTCAGGATCAATGTGACGTGAAGGAGCTGAACCAATATCCGGAACCACTGGCTGCCCAGACGGTACCTGCCACGGTTCGCCAGACTACAAAGACTGCACTATCTGAATGGCTTTTGCAATTTCGTCCATGGTTGGAACCAAGACCAAGTGTTTGCGCGGTTCCAAACCGGAGCATTTGCTTTTTTTTTGATAGTGCAGGTTCAGAAACCGACTCCGAACGTCTTTTACCCATAGACAGTTCACCCTGGCCTTACAGGTTGGTTGTCGGATCCAAAGGTTCGGTTAAACCGGAACTGCCCTTAGCAGTCTAAAGTAGACTAAGGGAAATTCTTACAAATATCACAGTCTGCTTGTAAGTGGTCGAAACCCAAACAGTACAGATAGACCAAGTGCAGCTCAGCTTTTGCAAATTGCTCCCTGCACTCAGTACAACGCTGAAACCCAGTGGGACCGGTTTTGCTTTTGGGTTTCTGTAACATAATCCTAAAATCTGGCACATAACCCAGTGGCTTAGTTCGGCTGGTTAAACAAAAATCAAATACCTACTTTATCCAAATTGGCTTAGTTAGGTCCGAATAAAGAAATTAAGAAAATTACCCCTGTCCGTCACGGTGGCACTGAGGGTTGAGGCACTGGACGCCACACCAGCGACCTGGGTTTGGTAATGGACTCAGGCTGCCAGGGGCTGGTAGGGGTGGGTGGGAAGGGCGCACTGTGCTGCAGCGGCCACTGGCGGAGGCCAGCCACACTACAGTCGCATGCCTAGAAGGGAAGGGAGCGCAGCAGAGACGTCAGCATGGACGTCATTGCACATCTGGCTCCCTAGGACCAGAAAAACTGAAAACAGTGGGGCGACCTCTGCGGTTAATGGCGGTGCCCTGTGCCCCAGACACGAGAGGCGCCTTCGGCCGGGGGGGGGGTACCACCCTGTGTGATGAAGCGACGGGCAATTGTATCAGGTCCAGGGTGCGGATGTCAAGCGCCCAGAGGTCATGGGGCCCACTCCGCGAAAGTATTCTACAACAAAGAAGAACAAATAAATAATTACCCTTAAAGGCTTAGTTAGGCAGGGTAATAGAGAACAAAGTCCAAGCCAGCCAACAGTTTAGCGTCAGCCAAAGAGGAACCGAGAGAAAACCCCCAGTTCTGGTAAGGACTTTGCACCGGATCCCAATACAATGAAAATTTACACAGAAAGGGAAAAAAGAAATATCAGTCCCCTCATGGTTGCGGAACCGATCGGAAACCAAACACTTACCCAACCTAGGAACATACACAATACCGAAGACAGCGGTTTGAGAATGTTTTTAAAACAAAAATAAGAAAGCGGTTGTGAAATGAACCAACAAAACTCAGCTAGACCAAAGGCAGCGAGGAGAAATCTCCGAGGAGTCTTCACTGGTGAGCGGAGTAAAGAATCTGATCAGTTACTAGAACGTACTGAGGACAGTGGTTTGAAAACCGAGCTCGAGCTCAAAGTTCTATGCATTTGCTTACAGTTAACTCTTTGTTCTCCAGGGCAGCTGAACCGGTTGGTCTTACTGCATATTGTCAGAATACAGTAAGACTTCATGTTGTTTGAAGAACACTTTACTATAACAGTGAAGCTGCAGCCTCTCATCCTTTCATAACGTCTCATGATATAGAGGCAATTCCAGAGACAAGTTTTCAGTGCTCTGACAGCAGTTCTGTTTCCCGCCAAGTATATTTCAAGGATCAGGAAGCACACAAAAAAAAAAAAAAAAAAAGAGACTACAGAAGATTGGCTCAACAGTCAGCCCGTCCATGCAGCAGCAGCAGTGCTACCGCTCACAATGCCAGCAACCCAATTTGGAAACAAACCTGGGTCTAGGGCCACTCGGGGGAAGAGGATCAAATGTCCCAGAGGATGCTCTCCTCCTCAAGGAGGGAGGGCCATTAGCCTCCGGTGTGCTACTACCAGCTGGGTGACCCCTCACAGCAGTGCAAGCTGTAGCTGCAGGAGAATGGAAGCAAGGGAGCTGTCTGTCTGAGCATGTCGCCATGCATCAGCATAAACACATGAGCTCTCACAGTTCAGGTTGTGTCTAATGAGACTCAGAGAAAAAGGAGAAAATGCCGGGTTAACAGAAGGTTGCCAGCTCCATTACACAGGCCCCACACCGCTGACCATAGCTCCCTTCACTTAACTGCACTGAACTTCATTGGGGGTACAATGCCCACTCTCGATGGCCCTGTCCTGGGATAGCAAGCCAGGGAGGACCAGGTGGTGGCGGTAAATCCAAGGGAATGCAGATGATGGGACTGCAGCATGGCTGATGAGGGCTGCCCAGGTGAAGGGATGAAAAGCATAGTAAATTTGAAGAAAAAAAAAAAAGCAGCTCAACATGAAGCCCTGGGCCCAAAGCTCTCATAACTGGCATGAAGGTGCACAGATCCACACTCTGCCTCTGAGGGCGTGGGAGCTCTTCTTAGGAATGTAGATCTAATCTGCCACAGACAAACCAGTACTCAGTGATTTTTATCTCCTCTCCATAGCATGCAAACATCTAGAGATAAAGCAGGCAGTGCAAACTGCTTTCAACCATGTTACAAAGAGAATTGTTCCAGTTCCTTCATTCCAAACAAAACACTGGCCACTAATCTATATACTTTGTACCTTTTCATTTAATTTTTTTCCCTCATACTGAATTAGAGCTGGATGAGCTGCATAACACTGTTTCACAAGTGACCAGTTGTACAAAAAGGTACAAGGAACAGAGCAGACATCACAAAAACAACTTTCCAAGACAACCAAAGGATTCTGATTGGTTCTGCAACTTAGGCCCTGTCCACACTACGCCTCTGTAACGTTACAGAGTGCCCAAACCGTAGTCGCAACGGTTTGCGTTTACACCTGTAACATTATTGAAGGCGTTTTCGTAACCATTGTTGAAACCACATGCAGGGCCCGTAGCGCAGCGCGAGCTGCATTGTGGGACTGGGCGCCGCGGTTACGGTCGCCTGGTTCCCGAGGTGTGGACTGGTGGTACCAGTATCATACCAGTCACCACTGAAGTGCGGACACACTATACCACTCCCCGGCTGTAACGGTTTCTGTCTGTTATGGGGTCTGAGCGGTGTAGTGTGAACGGGGCCTAAAAAGACTGAATTTCCACATCTGCTGCAGCAAGTTCAAGATTACATCTTTAATATTACCATCTATGTCGCCTCTCCAGAGTACCAACATATCCAGGATACTTTTCAGCATATTTCTATCCAGGAGAGGCACCAGGAAGATCTCAGATTCCAAGGAGAGAATTAACATTACCAGAATCAATCTCTGAAATCCACTCCAACCATATTTATAAAAGTGCTCACACCTTCAGCAGAAAAGCATAATCAGAACCCCCCCCCCCTTGTTTCGAGAGGCAATTCAAGAGGTTTCCATGACAGTTCAAAAGTGACAACCAATGACGGGTCATAAATGCAGAGAAAAATGCCTTAATCCCCAGTCAAAACTTTCTAAAGCTGGTGCTTCCCGAAACTCCATATTGATATGCCATCCGAGACACCAGTCAGTAAATTCAGACATGCTAATTCTGGTGCTTCCTACATAACCTGAGAACATGCAATAGTCAGCTGAAAGCAAATGACCCCAAAACTAAAACCCTTCGTCAAAAAGAGGAAGAACACTGTAAACTGACCTTGGAAATATCTGACATGACCCATTCATGTAGTGAGCGAGAGCCTAGCCCACTACTAACACACAACTCTGTGCACACTCTTATCCGTGGACTCCTTTAACTGGTATCAGAGATATAAATGTCAGACAATTTTTTGACAAGTGTATCGGAGTTCTGTAAAAAGAACACATCATTTACCTACCTGGAGGGAATCTAGCAGGAGCTCCCAGGCTCTCTGATCCTGGACTGCTGGGCTTGTTAAAGGGCTGCAGGGAATCAGTAGTGGTTCACAAGCACTACTGAGCCCATTGCACAGGCACTGTCTCTGCTCACTCTGTCCTTCCCAATTCCTGTATACATTTCAGTAGCAATGTCTCCTTTCCAGCCTGCCCCTACTATTGACAGACGCAATAAATTCAAGTTTGACCCTCTGATGGAGCCACTGGATAGCAATCCACAACATGCAACCCCCATGCCAAAAAAAAATTAAAAATCCTTCCATTTCAGTTCAGAAAATGAAAAACAACTCCTACCTTATTCAAAATACAAAACTAAAGCAAAATCAGCAGAAAAGGGAAAATAGGTAAACAGCATGAATTCCAAAATTTCTGATGCAGTGTGCTTTTCCAAACAGCGATGCAGCAAGTCTACAGGAGAACAGAAAGAAATTCTGAGCACAGATGCACCTAATCACATGACTTGATGACTCACTGATCCTCCCTTACACAGGCATAACTGCAAAGGGCAGCAAAGAAGACCCGCCCCCATATCATAAACTGCTCTCCATCACTGCAGAATGGAGAAGGCTAACAGACCTAAACATTATTCTACGGCTTTCTTTTAAAAGGCAAAAACAGTGTATGTTTAGAAACAAGGCAGTCGAAGCCCAACCATCAAAAGAATGTTTCCAAAACTCAGGCTACCTTCAACCTTGCTGATTTACAGGCAAAGATGGACTGGGGTACTGGGGGCCCACCTGGAAAATCAGTAAGGAAGGACCCAGGGTGACACATTCTTACCAGAATTCCACTTATATATGATGTATTAGCTCTATGTCTGCATCTTAAATTTACTTGCTGTGCCCAAACTATCCTATTTAATTAGAAAATAAAGGACAAATGCAAAGTTGTTCAGAAGGTGGCCAGGTACCCAACACAGAGGGCCCATCTGGACATTTCCAGGTATCCAGGTAGGCCTGTGTGCCAGTTCAACTCTGCTTACAGGACAGAGTGAACTTTTTACTGATTACTATCTTTTATGGTGTCCAGCCATTATACAGTGCCCATAATTCTTCCTAATCCTACAAAGAAATCTCTTGCGTATCTGTCCGTCCCTCACACACACACACACACACACACACACACACACACACACACACACACACCTACCTGCCCTGAACATTATGTAACACTGCACAAACTAGATCAGTAAATACAAGACACCAGGGTACTCTCAATCCTTACCGTCTCCTGACTGCTGTGCTTCTAGTACAGGGAAGTCATACAGCCCTTGTGATCAGACAGAAACTATGCAGTCAGGGCTTCAATGATTTTCCAGTAACCAAACCAGGACTCAATTTCACTTCCCCTTTTTTTTTTTTTCAAACATCTAACAGAAGGAAATTTAAAGCTACATCGTCCCTTTCTCACTGAAATACTCTGTCTTCCTTGTTTGTACTGTCCCAGAGACCCTCCTTCTGGAGTAACTCCAATACTGGTAGAGTGGTCCATCGCTAGAACAAACATTTTGGGAGCCATCCGCCACATTCGTAACAGTGGTGTGTTCGTTATATCGAGGGACACTGCCATAACCAGGTAATCGGGAATCAGTTTTGTGGTAAGACTTCTGAAGCAGTAAACATTAGCAGTGCTACTATATTTACCCCCCAAAAAAACAATTTAACCTGTGTGCCCAATGTACTCTAATTAGTGATTTTAAAATGCAGCTGAACTGTACTCAGAGTTACTTGAGCTTTACGCTCTACTCACTGCTCCTTTTACTGTTCATCTTGCAGTATGAATACATGGTAATCCTGGACTGTTTAGGTGCTTCTGCAGCAAGGTCAGTGCTGTATGAGATTAGGTTTCAAAGCTGAAGGACCTTAACTGCAGCTGCCTCTTGTGCTTGTTGCCACTCCAAGCCTTACTGTAAACCATTTATGGCTTGACTGTAAGTTTGCGCCACAGTGTCCTCTGTTCAGTTTTGTCCAACTTCTCACCATACTCCAAGTCATTGGTTACAGCACATACTGTCTCACTGTCAGTCACCTGATTGGTAGTTTGGATGGTATCATCTGCCATTCATCGATTATTTTTGCAAGTTCCTTTGCATCAGTTATGTTCAGCTCTGTGGCAACGGCAGCTATCTCCTCTACGTCATCTGGTTCACTGTCATCAGTGGCATGGGACAGGAGATCACCAAATGCTAGCCCCAATGCAGGGTTTGAAATTGGCACCCACTCACCAAATGCAGGTAGATTTCTCCTTGGGCGGGTAAACCTAGTGTTGTAGAGCGCCCGCCGGGAGCCTTGTGGTAATCATGCAAAAGTTGCTGCCGTTTGCATGACACAACTGCATGGCACAATAGTGTGATAGCTACTGAATAACATGTATTGTGCTACTGCGCATACCGTGCTAATGCACCATGCAGTATATCACGCAAATGGTCAACTTTTGCGCGACTACTACTGTATATAGACAATTAAGTTACAGACTTAGTTACTAGGTGTGATCGATGGAACTTGCCAATGGGCGCTCCAGAATGCTCAGAGGACAAGGATGATAATGACTGCAAGCTAGAAAGGAGTCCGTGTATCCTCAGTTGTCATCCTGGCCGAGTATGTTCTGCTGCATCCTAGCTGGGTCTGAGCTGTGCACTTCTAGCTGTGTCAAACTGCCCTTTCCTGGCTGATGTTGTCCCCCTGGATGGGTCTGGGCCATCTCTTCAGGATAGATGTGTACTGTCCCATACACTCTCCTTAAACACCAACTTTATTTTCATGTTCATGCTGCAGTCCCTTGCCAGTAAAAAATGACACAATCTTCTTTTTACATTAAAAGTTTAATATTTATTGTTAAAAACTACAATAAAACTTATTTTTGGGAAAAAATGAAGTTTCTGGTAATTACTGTGTTGGGCTAGAAAAAATCCTGTTGGGCCGGTGGATTTCGTCGGTCACTAGCCCTGCTGGCTAGTGGCTGAAAAAGTTAGTTTCAACCCCTGCAATGTAGCAGTTCAACAACGTGTCACAGCAGTCTCTGGAACACTGGCCCTTGCCTTCCCAACTAGAGTGGTCACATCTTTCAAATTAAGCTTTTTTTAGGAACTCTGTGACTTGTGTGCCATCAGATGTGACTAGATCGCTAAGCAATCACTTGCTGTAGTGCTTCTTAAATGTTGTAATGATCTCTTCATCCAGGGGTTGTATCCTCAATGTTCTGTTCATAGGCAGAACAACACACAGATTAGCCCATCCCAATATTTCAGCTCAGTTTCGGAAGGGTGGGCAGGGCACTGAACCAAGAGAAGCAAGGCTCTATTTGGCAATTTCTTTTGCCTCAGGTGAACTCTCACTGAAGGAACAAAAGTGAGGGTTACTCACCTGTAACCGTAGTTCTACCAGTAGTATATGGTGCACATCCACACTTCTGGCAGTTCTTCCTTCCCCTTTAAAACTCACCAGAGGACTTCAATCTACACTCCTAAGCACCACCCTATGACAGCACATCTTGCACGCTGGAAACAATGATCTGTGTTTTCTCTTGCCAGAGGAGGTTGGGTGAATTGTGTGGATGAGCACCATGTTGTCGAGGCACAGGTCAGGAAGCACAGGAAAATCAGGAGCAGTTTCAAAATTGGCAAAAAACAGCAAAATTAAAAATATTCAGTATAACTATTTACAAAGGTAGTACAAACCGAGAAAACTAAGTCCTTCTTCTGAGGGTGTCTCTTAATTGCAAGTTTCAGTCTCTCAGTCTCCTTGTCTGTCTAGCAAAAGCATTGCTGCTTTTTTTACAAGTCCTTGGGAACTCGTTAAGAGCACCTGCTTCTCACAGAATGTTCTAGTAAGTTTTGATGCAGGCGCAGCAAAAAGAACATAGTGATCCAGAACAGACATCTTGTTTACAACTCTGCAAAGGACTTAAAAACTACATCTCGGGCTAACCCTTTGAATTCCAAATAGCTTTGCAATCATTTCAACAGTACAACTACCTACAGTTTTAAATACAGGGATCCCAGTATCACATACAGTTTTACACAGAGATTCACATATATTTTTTATAACTGCATATATGCAAGGGGGAAGAAAAGACAGAACAGCAAGGGAAGGCAGAGAGACAGCGAGAGGCGGAGAATTGCGAAACCGTCAGAGTGGTCAGTTCCTAGGTCTCAGAAGAAAATTTGGTTGCGCAACCAGATAGACAAGAGAGAGAAAAGAAGAGGATAGAACAGACCCATGAGTTTAAACTCTTTCTGCACAACAAATGGGAAAGGGCCTTATTCAACCCTGTCACACACACACCATATACCACTCCTAGAAAGTACAGTTACGTAAAAACTTACTGTAACAGTAGATCTTTGAGGAGTGTCTCTTGCACTAAGTAATACTTTTGGGTATCCAGCAAAGGTCGCTGTGGCGCACAGCAGCTCTTCAAGCAGTTTTTCACCAGACACCGCCCACACATGACATCTACTTCCTGTTTCCTATATAAAAGTGTGGGCGGTCCCTGGTATCCTCAATTCTCCCGCCGGATTCAGCTCGCAAAGCAAGGACCAAGGGGAAGCTGAGGTACCAAAGGAGTCCCCAAGATCTACTGTTATGGTAAGTTTTTATGTAACTGTACTATCTTCCATGGAGTAGTCTCTTGCAGTAGGTAATACTTTTGGAATGAATCCCAAGCAGTAATACCCATGTGGGAGGACAGTTATGATAGGAGACCTTATAGGACTGCACAGCCAAAGGCCGTCCTAAGTTGTGAGGCAATATCCAGATTGTAGTGCCTTGTGAATGTATGGATCATGGACCAAATAGCTGCATTGCAGATATCTGAAATGGAAGCTCCTTTAAAGCAAGCTGCAGTGGTGGCCACAGCTCTAGTGGAGTGGGCTTGGACAGATCCAGGTGAAGGCTTGTTGCATTTTTTGTAACAAAATGAAATGCAATGCACCAACCAGGATGAAAGAGTACACGTCGCAACTGGGAGGCCCTCGCAACCTGGGGCAAAAGAGACGAACAGTTGAGAAGTCTTTCTAATCGACTGAGTCAGATTAGTATAGTAGCATAGTATATGATGGACATCTAAAGTATGTAGTAGATGTTCACCCTGATTGGTGTAGTCAAGATAGTAGACCAGAAGCTCCAAGGACTGATTTAAAGTATGTTTGGAGACTACTTTAGGAAGGAAGGTAGGGTTGGTACAAAGAACCACCTGGTCTTGATGGAAAAATCAAGTAAGGTTCTTTACACATGAGGGCCTGAAGCTCAGAAATACGTCGAGTGGAAGTGACAGCCACCAGAAATAGGAGTTTCCATGAAAGAAAACAGAGTTCACAAGTGGTTGCTGGCTCAAAAGCCTCAAGGGTCAATTTTTCTGTCATAAAATTGAGATCCCACGGAGGAGTGGGTCTTCCAATAGGAGGTTTAATATGTAACATTCCTTTCAAAAACATCTTAGCTAGACGATGTTGGTACAGTAACCTGCCATCCAGAGGCTCATGGAAAGAGGAGATGGCAGCCAAGTGGACTTTGATGGAAGAATAACTTAAACCGGACTCAGTGAGGCCAGGTAGTCCAGAATCTTAGTCAATGGACAATAATAAGGGTCCAAAGAACGAGAGGCTGACCATATGGAAAAGCATTTCCATTTGGAATTGTATGTTGCTCCTGTTGCTGGCTTATGGGAGGCCAAGAGAATACTGGCAACGGGAGAGGATACTTGTAATCGAGTTATGAAAGCAGCCTCAGGAGCCAAGTGTGAAGGTGTAGAGCCTTCAGGTTGGGGTGTAGGAGAGATCCGTGACACAGTCAAGAGGTCTGGTCTGATCGGGAATGGGACGGGATCCTGTACTGACAGCTGTAGGTGTAGGGGAAACCACATCTGACGAGGCCACAGTGGGGTTATGAGAATTACTGTGGTCAGCTCCAACTGTAGTTTCAGTAGAGTCCGTTGCAGGAGAAGGGTTGGGGGAGAGAGCATATAAGAAGAGACCTGTCCAGGGTTGGGACTGGGCATCTACAGATTGTCCCTTTCTGTTTGGGATAATGGAAAAATACCTGGGAAGACGATAATTCTCTGGGGAGGTAAACAGATCCATCTGTGGAGTGCCCCATAAGTTGAAGATGTTTTTGGAGCACATGCTTGTGGAGTGTCCATTCGTGAGTTGTGGACTGGCAACTCAGCCAGTCAGCTAACTGGCTGCAATGTCCCGGTAGGTGGACAGCTGTTAGTGTCAATTGTTGCCATATGGCTTCTTGCCAAACTGCAAGGGTTTCTCTGCATAGGGTGCGAGACTTCATACCCCCTTGCCTGTTGAGGTAGAACACTACTGCAATGTTGTCCAATTGGATCAGTTAAGATCCTGGCTCGAGGTAGGGCTGGAATGCCTGGAGGGCTAGACGGACTGCTCTCATCTCTAGGAGACTGATATGAGACAGATGGGGAGAAGCGGGCCATTGGCCTTGGGTCCGATAAGGACTGAAGTGTGCTCCCCAACCCTCTAGGGAAGCATCCATGGTCAGTGTTTGCATGGGGCGGGGGAATCAGAAAGGCATTCCTTGACTGAGATTGATTCTGATTGTCCACCATGTCAGGGTAGACTTTAGAGAGGGAGTGACCCTGATTTTGTCTTTGAACTGTCCTGTTTTTTGGGACCATTGATTCGGAAGGGTCCACTGGACAAGTCTCATGTGAAGATGGGCGAATGCCACCATAGGGATGGCAGCGAACATGTGACCCAGAAGGCGCAGCATTTGTCTGGCTGTGACCATTTTCTCAGTCTGTATATGTAATGCCAGAACTATAAGGGTGTTCTGCCGGGCAGGCGGGAGGTAAGCCCTGGCAGTAACTGTATTGCAGAGACTGTGTCAGATGTGAACTGGACTTTGGCCAACTGACAGTGATTCCCAGATCTGTGAACAGTTTTAAGGTAGCATCTCGAGAGGCAAGCAGAGCTACTTTGGAGTCTGCTTTTATTAGCCAATCATCTAGATATGGAAAGATGAAGTGCCCTTCCAGTCGTAAGGTTGCTGCTACCACCGCTAGGCACTTGGAGAACACCCCGGGGGCTGATGAGAGGCCAAAAGGGAGTATTCGAAACTGGCAATTTTGACCCAGTAGGTGGAAGTGCAAAAATTTGTGATGGGCAGTGTGGATGGGAATATGAACGTAAGCATCCTTTATGTCTAAAGCGCAAAGCCAATTGCCCTGTTTCAGGATCTGCATGATGGCAGGTAGAGCGATCATGCGGAAATATTTTTACTGAATGTAATGATTCAGTTGTCAGACCCAGTATTGGTCTGAAGTCTCCCATTCGTTTGGGTACCAGAAAGAAGTGGGAATAAAATCCTGTTTGATGTTCCAGAAGGGGTATCGGTACAACGGCCTATTTGGTCAAAAGGGCCGTTAATTCCTCCTGTAGGATGGGTATATGATCTGGAGGATAATGAATCTTCCGTGGAGGGCAAGGGCATGGGGTGGAGAGAAACTCCAGTGTATGACCCTTCTGTATAATCTGAAGTACCAAATTGTCAGAAATTATCGTTTGCCAGGCCTCCAGATGGAAAGCAAAATGGCCTCTACAGCCTCCGAAGCATGGTCAATGAGGTGGGGGGAAGCCCCAGCGGGTCACTGAGAGGCAGGATGCACAGCTCCACCTGAAGGACGGGAGCGGGCACCCTAGGTAGTAGAGGTGTTGCTTCTGTTGGATTGAGCACAACCTCTGAAGCTGCCTTTGTTATTACCTCTGTATCTTCCGCCTCTTTTGGAATAAGAGGAGTGTTGAGTACGGTAGGTTGTAGCTGGAGTATGATGCATGCCATGAACCATATGGAGGGTTCTGACTGATGCCTGCAAGTCATCCAGTAAGGTCGGAGTACCTGGTGCAAACAGCTTGGACCTGTTAAAGGGGGCATTAGCTACTTTATGTTGTATATTAGGTGCAAAGCCTGAAACGCAAAGCCAGGCATGGGGACACAGAGTGATACCAGTGGCTGATAGTCAAGCTAAGGTGCCTAAGGCATCATATCCCGACCTGAGAAGGTGACAGGAGATAGAGTTACTAGTTGTCACTGCAGCCAATAATTTATCCCTGTCTTGTGAGGAAGGGAGTTTACTGATAAGCTCAATGGCAGAGGACCCAAGGGTACACTGATATTTAATCATATGATTCATATAATTCAGGATTCTGATATTCATAGCACCTGAGGAAAAGACCTTTTTCCCCAGATAGCCAATTCTTCTGAATTCCTTATCGGGGGTAAGGAGCTCATGTGCTTGGGTTTTTTTGGTACAGTCATGAGCGGCAGTAATGACCACAGAATCTGCCTCTGGAATAGTAGACAGAAAGGGATTGTCCAGAGGAGCTTGATATAAATGATCTGCTTTGCAGGGAACAGCTGTAATAGCAGAAAGCTAATGCCAAGTCGTTCAGTAGTGGAGAATCCCATGACTTTTTGGATTTGAGTCATCATCTCACTAAAGGTCAGGTCGTCTGGGGGTGAAGCTGCCAAAGAGAGAGGCAGATCCTCATCCAGGGAAGAGATGTCAGAATAGGGGGATTCAGGATTAGGAAAATCCAAATCTTGAAACTCTTCATCCTCAAACTCACCGGCAAAATCAGATGGCAAATCTTTGTTATCTGACAAATAGTCCTCTATAAATGGAGGAGGAGACCAAGGTGGCATGGTATCCCTGCCACTATGAAATCTTTTAGGCTGAGGAGGGACAGGAGATCGGGCAGATCACCCAGCTCTTCAGAAGACTGAGAATGCCGCATGGCATGCAAGACCTGTCAGACTACATTGGTGAGGTCCCTTTCCTGGGAAGGGGGTGGGGTGAGAAGGGGGGCATGCTGGGAAACAAGGGGGGGGGTGACAGAGGGAATGGGACATGTAGTATGAGCAGGACTCACCCTGGGTGATAAAGACCGGGGTCCTGATCTCTGTCTGCCTGACCCCTGTAAGAGCCACCTGTGTAGGCGGAGGGGCAATCAATAAGGCATAAGCCATAGGTTTTCCCTGAGGAATGCAGAGTCTCATCGATGGACCCATGGGGAAAATGAGTTATTTTCACTTAAACTGTCAGATGCCGTCGACAGAAAAGTAGCCCCCGTCGACGGCATACAGTATATTTAGCTGCACGTACAGCGCCGGAAAGCGGCATCGATAAGAGGGTACAAGCCTCCATCGACGGAGCAGTTATTTGAAATGCATTCAAAGCGCTGTTGACGAGAGGCTATGAGCCCCTGTAGATGAAGAAGTGTTTAAAGGGTGCCCCGTCAATGGGGGGACACCAGAAACAGTGACCGTCAACGGGCGACGAGGCAGGGAGCGTGAGGAGAGTTTCTCCTCCTTTTTCTGCCTTGAAAGAGAACCAGCAGAAGTGGAGCCCTTGGTACGAGACCCCTGGTTCTCCAAGAGAGACATTTTCTGCTTCATCAAATGGTGTTGAATTTCAAGCAACCGTCATCCATGAGTTGCTGATTAAATTCCTGACATAAACTACAGGAACTGGTGTCGTGTGTGGGTCCCAGACACCTTACACAAAGTGTGTGACTGTCAAAGCAGTATATCTTCCTATCGCAATGGCAGGAAAGAAATAAAGCTAGTTTCTTTGAAGAATCCGTAGACGTTCGTCTTAGTTCCAAATTTCTCATCGATGACGGTTATACAGAAGTTGCACTAGCTGCTGCACAATCAATCAATCAATCAAATCTTTATTTATTCAGGCGAACATCATTGAGCACAGCTCATTTGCAAGATGGACCTGATAAGGTCAAGATTCAATAATTAGTACATGTACAGGAATATTTAAAACACTTATATACAATAATCAAGGACAGAAGTTGTTAAAAACATAACAGGATATGGTAGGAACATAGGAAATGCACACTAGGTAATCCAGTATATACATAATCAACATTGGCAGTAAACATGGCATACATTCAACATGAGGTCCCCAAGATGCCAATGATCCAAGGGAAGTCAATGTGGACAAAGAGAAACAGTGATTGGATGACTGAAAGATGGTGGTCATAGACTGAGATAAGTGACATGGTAGGAAGGGGTACAAGTGACTAGAGCAGGGGCTGGGGCTAGAACTGGGAGGTGAATGGCAGTGATAAGGGCTAAGGTAGGAGCCTGGAATTAATGGGAGAAGATTATAGCCAGGGGGTGAGGTATCTGTGGAGATGAATTATAGGGAAGTGAATTGCCATGTTATGATGGCTGCCTGAGAGAGGGAAGGAAAGGACTACGAATAAACTAGAACTTGTGGAAGCAATTGCATTTTTCAGGGAAGAGACTTAGGTATAGATGCTTGAAGGATGCTAAAGATACAAGGTTGATCAGCTTCAGGGTCTTCTGAATTGTGTTCCATGATATAGCTAGATTATAGCTGATAGCAAATCTCTCATGTCGGGTGTTGACTTTAGGCACTTTGAGCATAATGAAGTTGTGGCTTCTTAGGGCATAGGTACCAGCTGAGGCCTGTGCGAAGCAGCCTAATATATAGTTTGGAAGCATCTTAGTCAAAACTCTGTATGTCCACACTGCAGCATTTCTGTTTCTTCTGAGATGTAGAGATGTCCAACCGACTGCAGCATAGAGAGAGCAATGGTGAGTGTTAAATGGTAGATCTGTTATGAACCTCAGAGCTCTGTGGTATAGTGTATCCAATTTGCTTAGGTAAGAGATAGAGCAGTGACTATAAAGGAAATCTGCATAGTCAATTACTGAGAGAAATGTGGCCTGGACCAATCTCATCTTGGAATCTCTGTTTAGAAAGTGCCTTATTCTAAAAAAAATAGACCAAGCCTCTGGCGAAGCTTTTTTAGAAGTTCTTTTATATTTATTTATTTAGTTGTTTAAACAGGTATAGCACACTAAGCTGAAAGCTTTTTTACAGGAGCGACCTGGGAGCACAAGGAGGTTAAGTGACTTGCTCAGGGTCACACAGTATGCAAGTGGAAGCTGTGGGATTCAAACCCAGGTCTGGTCTGCTGGATGTCACCATGTTGCAGCTCAGAGCCTTAGACCACTAAGCTATACCTCCTTCAATGTGAACTGTGTGTAGTCAAGTTTGCTATCTGGCCAGGCCGGCCCGCGTGCAGCGGTTAGTTTCGCTGCGGCGCCAGCGACCGGGTTGGGGAGCAGCCCGGGGAAGCTGGAGGGCGACGAGGGGAGAGGAACAGCGTCCAAGGGACTGTTCGTCCTCTCCGGGAGGTACCAGAGCTTGGCTCTTGTCTGACCTCGGGTGGAGACCCGAGGTATAACAAGACCGATGACTAACACGGGGGGGTGATGTGCCAGACGTCGGCGCTTAGCACCTTGACGTCAGGGGACACGGCACATCGCGAGAGAACACAGGAAAAAACACCTCGCGGCCTCCTGGTAGGCGGAACACAGGCCCGACCCTCAATCCCCTACCTGCCCAGAGACAGCATCCCGGCCGAAGATATGACGTCTCGGGTGCATGGGCCCCCACCCCGTACCTCGCCTGGGGAGATAACCACGGCTCCATGGGGGATGGACTGCACTGGCCACCAGGTAGGTGAGCGAGGGCTGAAAAGGCCGTAGAGTGTCTCCCGAAGAAGGGAGAAGGGAGTAAAAAAAAAAAAAGTTTGCTATCTAGCCACACCCCCAAATACTTGAATTTTTCTACATAATCAAGGCTTTCACCAAGGATAGTGGATAGCTGGGGGAGATTGTTTAGTGATGAGGGACTTGTATGGCTTTGGGTGGAGAAAAACATTGCTTTTGTTTTCTTTGCATTTAAAAAGAAGCTCTTTTTCCAATAGTTGATGTTGTAGTATAGAGAATTCCGCTTGTAGAACTTCACAAGCTGTAGCAGGAGATGGGTTGCTGACATATAAAACAGTGTCATCTGCAAACAAGTGTACAGTGGCTTTGGTAAGATTTGAATCAATATTATTAATATAAATGGCAAAAAGGATAGGGCCCAGAACAGATCCTTGTGGAATTCCTCTTGGAAGTGGTTTTAGTGGAGATAGGTCTCCTTCAGCTTTCACTTGCGGTGTCCTTCCCATGAGGTAACACCTGAACCATGTAAGGAAGGATGGATCCAAGCCTATGGAGCGCAAGGAAGAGAGTAGCAGTTCATGGTCCACCGTATCAAATGCCTTGCTTAGATCAAGGAATACAACACAAACACCATTCTTTTTATCCAGTTCGGTTTGCCAATCGAAGACAAGCTGAAGACAGTGGGAAAATGAACTGAGGATACTAGGGACTGCCCACACTTATATAGGAAACAGGAAGCTGATGTCATGTGTGGGCGGTCCCTGGTGAAAAACTGCTAGAAGAGCTGCCGTGCACCACAGCGACCTCTGCTGGATACCCAAAAGTATTATCCATTGCAAGAGACCACTCCGTGGAAGATCTATGGTTATAAGTGAGCAACCCTCATTCTAGGGATGTGGATATGTTGCACCATATACACTTCTGGCAGACTCCTAGCAGTTCTCTGGGAGGTGGGGGCAAGGCGCACATCCCCACTTGGGGAAAAAGAGACTGGAGAACCGAAGCCCCAAAACCAGCATCCCAGCATGACTCAAGGTCAATGTGGTAATAGGAGATGAAGGAGTGTGCAGACTGCCAGGTAGCAGCCCTGAAGATATCCTGGATAAGGATGTCCATGGAAGCAGCCAACAAGGCAGCGATATGTCTGGTGGAATAAGCCCTAAGCCCAACAGGAGGCTCTTTTATGCTAAGGCCATGGGCTCCAAGATTGTTTCTCCCTTCTGCTCGACAGCTGCCTCTAAGAACTCTCCCTTGCATGCTGAGATGCTCTCGCCGATGTTATCTGGGTACAAGGGCAAGGACAAGTCATCAAAATCCTCATCTTCCAGCCATCGCCACAAGCATGAGGACAAGGCTCCTACTTCTCAGGTGAGGTTGAAGTCTCCCCTTTATGTGGAGGCAAGTCCTCATCTTCGACAGCACTGTGAGGACTTCAGCACCCACGAATGTCCAAGAGACACCAAGATCGGGGTTTGGCTCAGGTGCAGCTGAACCTACTATGGACGGTTTGCAGCCCCTATCTACATTTCAAGCACATAGAAACACAGACTTTGACGGCAAATAAGGACCACTTGGCCCACCCAGCTACCCATTTCCCTACCTATTGGATAAGATGCAGGTTCTAGTTAACCAACAGCCTACTTCCTGCAACCCCCACTATAACTGCCTTATGTCTGTCCCATGCATATTTGAATTTCCCCACTGTTTTAGACTCCACAACCTCCCCAGGAAGGCGGTTTCATGCATCCACCACTCTCTCCGTGAAAAAGAATTTCCTCACATTACCCCTGAGTCATTCTCCCTCTATCTTTAAATTGCCCCCCTTGTTCTTGCACATCTCTTTTTCTGAAAGATGCTACCCTCGTTTCTATCCTGTCCCCCCGTCCCTCCTTTCATCAAGGGCATACATATTAAGCTCTCTCAGTCTCTCTTCATATGGTTTCTGATGCAGACCCTGCACCATTTTAGTTTCCCTCCTCTGGACTGCTTCCATCCTGTCTTTGTCCTTGCGTAGAACCTGCATCTTATCCAATAATCTGATTTCTTTGACTGAGTGACCAAAGTAGTAGATCAGGGAGGGGCTGTGGACATGGCCTACCTAGACTTTAGCAAGGCATTTGACACAGTCCCACACAAAAGATTAATATACAAGTTAACCAGCCTGGGAGTGGGTCCCAAGATGACAGCCTGGGTAAAGAATTGGCTGGAGAATAGGACACAGAGTTATAGTAAATGGAGTCCACTCAGAAGAAAGGAGGGTTACTAGTGGGGTACCATGAGGGTTCAGTATGAGGACCGGTCCTCTTCAATGTCTTTATAAGCGATATTGCAGAGGGACTGGAAGGAAAAGTATGTCTTTTGCAGATGACACTAAGATCTGCAACAGAGTTGATGCACAGGTGGGGTGGAAAGGATGAGAAGGGACTTGGCAAGGTTAGAGGAATGGTCAAATGTATGGCAGCTTAGATTCAATGCTAAGAAGTGCAAGGTAATGCACCTGGGAAACAAAAACCCAGGGGAAGAGTAAACAATGGGGGGTGAGATACTAACAACAACAAAAATGGAAAGGGACCTGGGGGTAGTCATATCAGATGACCTAAAGGTGGGCAAGCAATGTGAGAGGGCAGCAAGGAGGGCTGGGGGGATACTGGGATGCATAGGGAGAGGCATCACCAGTAGAAAACAGGAAGTTATTATCCCTCTGTACAAACAGCTGGTGAGACCCCATCTGGAGTACTGTGTGCAGTTCTGGAGACCCAATCTCATAAAGACACAGACAGGATGGAAGCTGTCCAGAGGAGGGCAACTAGAATGGTGCAGGGGTCTGCACGGAAGTCATATGAAGAGAGACTTGAGGAGCTTAATATATATAGCCTCGAGGAAAGGAGGGAGAGGGGACATGATAGAAACTTTCAAGTACCTCAAGGAATCAACAAAGTCCAAGAGGGTAGCATCTTTCAAAAAGAGGTGTGCAAGAACAAGAGGCACAATTTGAAGATGGGGAGGCTCAGAGGTAATTTAGAAGTATTTTTCACAGAGAGGGTTGTGGATGCATGGAGCGGCCTTCGGAGGAAGAGTTGTGGAGTCAAAATCAGTGGGGAATTCAAGCATGCATGGGATAGTCATAAAGGCAATTCTGGGGGGTTGGGGTAGGAAGAAGTAGGCTGCTGGTTAACTAGGATCTGCAGCTTATCCAGTAGGTAGGGAAATGGGCAGACTGGGTGGGCCAAGCGGTCCTTATCTGCCGTCAAATTCTATGTTTCTATGTAGATGGGGTCTCCAAAACTGCATGCAGTACTCCAGATGGGGTCTCACCAACTATCTGTACAGAGGGATAACCACTTCCCTGTTTCTACTTGTGATGTCCCTCCCTATGCATCCCAGTATCCACCCAGTTCTTACTGACTTTTCACATTGCTTACCCAACTTTAGATCATCTGATATGACTACCCCCAGGTCCCTTTCCATTAATAATGTTGTTAGTACCTCCCCTGCCATTGTGTACTCTTCTCCTGGGTTTTTGTTTCCCAGGTGCATTACTTTGCACTGAATCTAAGTTGCCATATGTCTGACCATTCCTCCAAATTTGCCAGGTCCCTTCTCATCCTTTCTACCCCCTCCTCGTACATCAACTCTGTTACAGATCTTTGTGTCATCTGCAAAAAGGCATACCTTTCCTTCCAGACCCTCTGCAATGTCACCTATAAAGACATTAAAGAGAACTGTACCCAGTACTGAGCCCTGAGGTACTCCACTAGTAACCCCTCTTTCTTCAGGATGAGTTCCATTCACTATTACCTTCTGTGCCCTGCTGTGCAGCCAGTTTGCTACCCAGGCTACCACCCTGGGACACACTCCCAGGCTGGCTAACTTGATTATTAATCTTTTGTGCGGTACTGTGTCAAATGCCTTGCTAAAGTCTAAGTAGGCCATATCCACAGCCTCTCCCTGGTCTATTACTTTGGCCACCCAGTCAAAGAAATTAATTAGATTCATCTGACATGACCTTTCTGCTGTGAATCCATGCTGCTTTGGGTTCTGTGCCCCGCTGGCCTATAGGTACTCAACAATTCTTTGCCAACATCTTAGCCTCGGTCCGTCACTGATTCAGATAGAAAATGTCAGTGTTGTGCACCAAATAAACAAGCAAGGGGGCACTCACTCATCCTCTGTGCAATGAGGTGATCAGATTGTGGTACTGGGCCATGTCCCACGGCATTCAGCTATTGGCTGTGTTTCTCACAGGTGTCCAAAACATCTTGGCAGACAGACTAATTAAGTCTCAGTCCCTGGTTCACAAATGGGGGCTGTTGACCTCTATGGTAAACAACCGGTTCATAAGATGGGGTCATCCAGAGTTGACCTTTTTGCATCCCCACACAATGCAAAACTGCCACATTTTTGCTCGCTACAGGCCCTTTGAGTTTTTGGCCAGACACATTATTCCTCTCCTGAAATTGACAGTTCATTTACGTCTTTCCTCCGATCCCTCATATGCAGAGGGTTCTGCTCCAGATAGGGGCAGAGCATGCCACCCCAATACTGATGGCTCCCATCTGACCTTCTCAGATTTGGGTTCCACATCTGCATCACTTAGCAGTGGAGCCTCCTGTTCAGTTCCCTCTGTGTTGCAGTCTGCTGTTCCAGACTCGAGCGTCCCTGGTCCATACAGACCTGCAGTTTCTATATCTTCATGCTTGGCTCCTGAAGAGGCAGCCACCGCCCATTTTGGGGTCTCCCCTAGGTGACTTGATTTCTTGTTTGTGGCTAGAAAGCCTTCTACCAGACACACCTATTTTGTAAAATGGAAGCACTTCTCTACATGGTGTGCTTCCCATTCCATGAACCCATTTATGTGTTCTCTGAATACTGTACTGGGTTATCTTCTATCCTTATCTGACTCTGGTCTCCAATATCCTTCTATTAACATCTATTTGGATACCTTTCTGCTTTTCACGGCCCTACTGGTGGGCACACGATGGCACAACTAGAAGTGTTCTGTACATTTCTTAAGGGCATTCTGCCCATGCGGCCCCCTCCCCATTCATAAAACAGTTCCACCTTGGAACTTTAAACAATAGTACAGTCAGAATTTGCAAAAACATATGTTGTGCACTGTGTTTCAATTTATGCGTGTAGTCCTAATGTGTCCTTCCCTTTGTCTGCTATTAGGAGTTTTTCCTCAGTTAGCCCGAGTTTGTTGTGGCCCCCAGGGATCTCCATCTTTGCATAGTTTACTGCTTTTCTTGTTCCTACAATGCCTTCTGTCCCATGTGACAGTGATGTAATCTGGGACCATGGGTTCAGCATGCACTGGTTTAGGGTCAATGTTATGACAGCAGAACTGTGATTTTAAGTAACGTTCCTTATCCAGTGAGCACTAGTGGCTACATTTATAGTTTAGCAAATACCTGAGGGCTAACAAAGTGGGTTATTCTGTAAGAAAACAGCTACATTCTTTACTAATTATAGCACTGATGACCTGGGGTGATTTGTGTGCTTTTTATGGCTGTGTTTAGTTTAATGAAATTATAAGTTTAAAAGCAAAATATTTACTCCAACTGGCTAGACCTGACAGACACAGACACACCAAAACCCTGAAGCCACTTATAGGCTGGGAGGGGAGTTGCTAGCAGTCACAAAGGAAGAAAGAGACTTGGGCATCATCATCACTGATGACCTAAAATCATCCAAGCAGACCTCTAAAGCAGTAGGTAAGGCTAGGGGGGTGTTAGGGTGTATTAGTAGGGGTATCACAAGTCGTAAGAGGGAGGTAATAATCCCTCTGTACAAGACATTGGTTAGGGCCCCATCTGGAGTACTCGCGTGCAGTATTGAAGGCCACACCTTCACAAGGACATTAACAAATTGAGGCAGTCCAGAGAGGGCAACAAAATGGTGCAGGGACTGCATCAGAAGACATATGAGGACAGATTAGCGAGCTCAATATGTATACCCTTGAGCAAAGGAGAGAGAGGTGATATGATCGAGGCATTCAAACACCTTAAGGGCATAAACAAGGTGAAAGAGTCTAACATGTTTAAATATAAGAAGAATAGCAGGACAAGAGGACACAGCATGAGATTAGAGGAGGCGATTAAGAGAATGTGAGAAATTCTTTTTCACAGAAAGGTGGTGGATGCATGGAATGGCTTACCACAAGTGGTGGCTATGAATACAGTGCAGGGCTTCAAACAGGCATGGGATAGGCATAAGGGAGCAATACAAATGAATATGAATAGATAGGTCATTGACAGAGCAAAGGCCGATGGCACATTTATAAGGTAGAAAAAGAAATGGGCAGACTGGATGGGCCTTGCGGTCCTTATCTGCCGTCAACTTCTAACTACGAATTAGAGCTATTTAGTGGAGGCTAGAACATCAGGCTCCTATCTCTAGTACTTGCTGAATCAGTGGTCCCAAATGCATCACTGTCACATGGGACAAGAAGCAATGTAAGAAAAAGGAGAGCAATAAATCTTGCTAAGATGGAGATGCCCAGGGGCCATAAAACTACAATATAATATAACTAGCAGACTAATTTAGAAAAAAACTCTTAATAGCAAACAAAGGGAAGGATACACCAGGACTACACACACAAAACACACTGCATAACATAGGTTTTTGCTAATTTTGACTGTACTACTCCTTTAATTTCACACTTGAGAAGTTGACTCTGGCTTTGTTTGAGCCTGCTGCGATCAGTGACGTGTTACCCTTCATGGAAAGCGCTTCTTATCATTATGACTTCTACTCGTAGACTTTCCAAGTTTCAGGCTCTCATGGCTGAGCCTCCCTATCTGATTTTCCACATGGGCAAAGTGTCTTTGCAGACCAAGTCTCATTTCTTACCTAAGATGGTCTCCGATTTCACACTGAAATCAGACCATGCACCTTCCTGTGCATTATCTTGAGCATGCTAACAAGGGTGAGGCATTGCTCCATGCACTTGATGTACACAGAACATAGAAACATAGCATTTGACGGCAGATAAGGACCGCCTGGCCCACCTAGTCTGCCCATTTCCCTACCTACTTAAAGAGCCCCTGACAGTATTAGGAAAACATTGAAAAAAAGTAAGATTTATATTTAACTCCGTCCCATTTTATTATGTCATATATTTTCAATAATTAATTCATTTTCTTTATTACTGAAAATAGCTGCAGGAAAACAAGATCCCTGTCCCCTAGACTAGACCTACTCTGACTGCTTTTCTGCACATGACATCACAATCTCCTCTTTATACCATCATAATCATCTCCACAGCAACATATTTTGATGTCAAACAGAATTATGGTATCAGGGGTAGGCAGGCAGGCAGAGATAATGTATTCATGCAAATACCCTTAGTAATAAGGAAATAAGGGTCAGTATTACAGAAAATATGAAATATATGCTATATTTATGCCTGAATGTTACATTTTTTCAAAGTTGTCTCAACTGTGTCAGGAGCTCTTTAAACTCCAGATGCTAAATGATCAGCAGCTTACCTTCTTTCCTAACACTAGGGCTGCCTTCGTCCTATCTCATGCATTCTTGAACTCACCAATCATTTTAGACTCTACGATCTCCTCTGGGAGGCTGTTTCATACATCCACCACCCTTTCTGTTAAAAAAATACTTCCTCACATTACCCAAGTCTCCACCCACCCCAGCCTCATATTGGGACCCCTTGTTCTTGTACATTTCGTTTTTTTTTTTTTTGTTTTGTTTTATAAAAGATGCCCTCCTGAACCTTGTTTATTCCCTTGCTGAACGTTGTAGAACTCCCAAGTGGTGCAGTGGACAAAGGCCACGGAAACCAAATCGTCCTATGCCCCAAAGGTCCAGAGCTCAAAACCATCAGTAAGCCATTCTACCCTTAATATAAATTTATCGGGCAGACTAGATGGATTTTGCAGTCCCCTTCTGCAGTCAATGTCTATATTTCTATGATTTCCCCGAGGTACTTGAATGTCTCCATAATATCAGAACACTATGTTTCTATTTCGATCACACTAAGGACTACAGAAAGTTCTCTCAGCTTGTCTAGTTCGACCCCAGTAGGTAGGGTGCCGCTGGGACTAAACAATGCCTGTCCAAATGGGTGTCCAACTATAACAGATTTTGTTAAAGAAAATACAGTAAGGAATTTCCTGGTACTGTCCGTAGCCATTCTACCTGTGGTATGGCCACTCTTTCTGCTCATTTTCAGACCGTTTCGGCAGCTGACATGTCCTGCTGCCACATGGAGCACTGTGCATACTTTCAGCAAGCATCACAGTCTGGACATCACCTCTTGCAGAAGTGCTGATTTTGGCCGTGTGATACTGCAAAGCCACCTACCTGTCATGATGTCATATCAGACTTTGCCATCCTCCCTGAGTCCTTTTATACTGCTTGAGAATTGTTCCAAAGGTGTGGCCCAACGGACGAGATAGACTCAATGAAAACAAAACAGTTACTTACTGTAACAGTAGATCTTTGAAAGACTCTCCTCCACTGAGCCACGGCACACCCACCCTCCTTCCACTTTACTGAGGTATACGCTGGCAGAATTTTCCAGTGCCTTGCTGGAGATGTCCATATGTGCCTTATGTTGTATTACTGTGTCTTTCAGTCCCATGCCTCTCTGTTTGCCTGGTCCAGGCTTGGACTCCTAGTTCCTCCCAGTAAGATACCCTCTGAGATGCTCTCTGGCAGGGAACTGAGGAGTTATGGGGCCACCCACTTTACACACCTCAATGTCATAAGTCATCATGGGTAGCCCCCCCCCCCACGCTTACAATTCCTAAAATGTGGCCCATTAGAGAAGATTCTGTCGAAGATCTACAGTTATGGTAAATAACTAATCTTTGCCATTAGTCCTAGGCAAACTGGATTAGTTCAGGATCGATATCTTATTACTGCACACATATATTAGGACACAGGCTTTTGGGGGTCACATAGGTGCATTCATCACCTGAAGAAGGACCCATGTGGCTCCAAAAACTTGTGTACGATCAAATGGTAACACAGTATTGTGATGATGGAAGAAACTTCAGGTCCATCTTGTCCACCCCTCCTGTTACACAGCAATGACGTTATCAGAGTTCGAACCTGCAACCAAGCTTAACAGTCATGTAACAGGGAGTCCGGTGTGTGTTTAAACCCCGTCATAAATATGAATATGTACAATCCCCCATTTTTCTTTTCACTCTTTCCTGTCAACTTTTTTTCTATCTTTTCTTTACATTCTTGTCAGGGTGGCCAACATGCAATCTTCAAAAACTCTTTGCTGTCCCTTATTCTCCTTACCCCCTCTTTATGCACACGATGTTATGCTCCAGATTGCAGAGATAGAAAATAGCGCAAGTCACACTTTATTGTTAATGTCTGGTGCCCCCTGGTTTAAGAAGAAGTGTAGCACCAGTTTCTGAGGCGCCGAGCTCTGGAACGGCTGCTGCTGAGTGCAGCTCCTTTGACTTATGTGGTTCCGGTGCAAGGGACAGCGCTGGTCGCCAAGTGCAACCGAGTAATCCTTATTTTTGAGCGGGTTGCTCCATGTTGGTGTAGCCACATATAGCAGCTGAATGTATGCTCCTTATTTGGAGCAAGTAAAAGAATGATTGCTTCAGAGCAAAGGCATGCTCCGAAGAAAAAGCCGACTGCTGTGCTAGTGGCAAGAGCAAAGTCACTTGAATACCTGACTGCCAGCTAGTGAGACACTATGGGAAGGGTAACTGTAAGCCCCGTAGTGTCTAGAATGAAGTGTACGCGGAACAGAAGCAGCCATAGAGATGTTGTGATGTCATGGCCTATGGAAACTCCTCAATTATGTAATGTCACAGCCTATGAAAACTCCCCAATTATGTAATGTCACAGCCTATGGAAATTCCCCAATTATGTGATGTAATCACAAGGAGCTATAAAAACGGCTCACCACTTGGGGAATGTTAGTCAAGTCAGTCTAGTGCTGACAGTGAGTAGGGTAAGACCTACAGTTGGTGTGTGTGTGTGTGTGTGTGTGTGTGTGGATTTCACACAGGTTACTTGAGAAAAGTATTCATTGGGCTATCTGGGCTGAAGCAAAGCCGCAGACCCTGCTGAAGGAAGCAGAGGTCTGAATTTCTGTGTGCAAGACTAATTATTTGATTTTATTTTTTTTCTCATTTCTGTACATAAGTATATTTTTTCTAAAAATAAACTGATGAACGTATTTGATGTGCGTTTTTTATGCAGTTGCTCCCCGCTTTGTTGTGTCAGCTATTATCCCACACGTTCACAAGCCAGAACATTATCACTACTCATACTATTTAAAACCTGACATTAATTCTCTCTCAAGATTCTGTCTAGTCCTTTTCGAAAACACCAATACTGCTAGCTTCCACAACTTCACTGTGTGGGCTATTCCAAATTCTAACCACATTAATCCATATGAACCAGTGCTTTCTAATATTTCTTTTTCATCTTCTATTTTCTCCCCCCTTGGCTACTGGCAGTGGGGCTCCAGCTCTCTTGTGAGGAAAGTTCACATCCACCCTGACATCGCGTGTCTCCTCCAACCTCCATCCCAGATCCTGGTGAATCCCTCATGGATCTTCGCCCCATGGCGGGACCAGGGAGGGGAGGGCCATCATCCTCACACCCCGGTACACAATCAAGCTTGCCGGGAGTTGAACCATGGATCAGGTGCAAGGCCGGGCATCATGCAGCCTACCAGCGCCCCTCCATTTTCAGTTTTCATCCCTCCCATTCCATGGCCATGAGCACACACGCGTGGAGGCGCGCGAGTGCCATATCACCACGTTCCTTTCACTTTAACTCCAGTGCTGCCACCTGGCCTCCACCAGCAGGCAGCCAAGGAGCAGGACAACATTCATTCCATCCCTCCCTGGTAGAGGAGAGCAGTCCATCGGATGCTCAATCCCCTCCCCCCCGCCAACCCCCAGCACCAGAGCCCGCTCCTGAGCCCTGGTCACCAGCGTGCTGCGAGGTGTGGCATCCAGCGCCTCAACCCTCAGTACCACTGGGACGGCTGTACTTTCTAATACTTCCCCTTATTCTTCCCCCATTCCCAAGTTTATGTCCTCTAGTTCTATTTGTAATCCCTAGCTCAAACATCTTTGAATACTCCCCACTCTTGATCCCCTTCAGCATTTAGTTAGAAAGCAGTGATCATGTCTCCTCTTAGCCTATCTGTTTCTAGACTGAATAATAAGAGTATGTCAAATGTCTCCTCTTAGCTCTTGCCTCCTAAGTTATCATCAACCAGGCTGCCCTGCGCCAGATCCTTTTAACCTCTTCAATGTCCTTTCTGTGCTGCACTGACCAAAACTGATGCAGTACTACAGCTGTGATCTAAGTGAAGCCTTGTTCAGTGAGAAGCTACACTCCTTTGAATTGCTGCTTACTCGTTTCCTAATGTACCTCAACACTGTGTTTGCTTTTTTTGACTAGTCTACAGTAGCACACTACACATTCAGTATACATTTTTACCCACAGTTACCACAGATCCTTTTCTTTGGTTGTGTTGTCCACTGCTGGCACCACACAGGGTGTATGTGAGATTTAGATTACCAACCTGATTCACCGAAACGACCCAGGGTCCCCATATAACCCTAAGAGAAACCTAGAGAAACTAACCCAACAAATGAAATATTCTGTACGGAGTAACCTTGTAAATATTTGTCTTAATGTAACGACTGACTAGAAAGCTATGTACTATTTGTTCCCAAGTGATTTTCTGTTTGTACTGACGTGGAGCCTTTGCAAAAGAGTCCTCGACTCAAAGGTTTGTAATTTCAAAATTTCAATAAATAAAAAAAAAAAAAAAAAGGAAAACAAATATGGCATTTGAGATTTAATGCCAAGGAAGTACAAGGTAATGCATATAGGCAGTGCTCCTGATAAAAGTGAGTTAACAGCCATTACTGCATACTCAACCACATTTAAGGAACTACTCTTCAATTTTTTGAGTACAAATATTTATTGTCACACCTGAAAATACTCCTTATTGAGCGGGGGGGGGGAGGGGACACTTCATAACGTTAAGTTTGCTTCAAAAGAAGCATTTTTCTTGAAGATTTGAAGCACTCTTATCAAAATTTCATTTTACTCACCTAATTTTAAAAATTGGGAGTGAAGTACTCTTGCCTGCCTAAACTATCTGGAGCACTGCACACAGGGAAGCGGAACCCTAGGACTGGATAGGGAGAGGGTCAACTTGGCCACAACTACCTATTAAAGGGACCTGAACGTCATCACAAGCGGCTCCCTCAAATAGACCAGTCAATGTAATAAGGACTACAGTAAGGTAACTAGAATGTTGGGGTGCGCTGGAAGGGTTTTTGAAGACAGAAGGGAGGTGATATTGCTGCTATACAGGTAACTGGTGAGGCCCCATCAGGAGTACAGTGCCTAGATCTGGAATCTGAACCTGAGGAAGGACAAGGACAGACCAGAGTCTGTGGGCTCTACGATGCCGAGTTGACAACTAACTATGCGACTGGCATCATGCGCCAGGCTCCCTGTCAACCGAGAATTGCAGTCGGCAGGGAGCCGCACACAGCAGGATACTATGTTTTCTTCGAGGAGGGCAGGAGTCTCTGCCCCAACACCCCCCGTACTTAAAGATACCAACTGCAGGTCGGAGTTGGTTCGGGGAGGGGGTGCAAGACATGGGATAGTGTTGTCGGGTCCTGGGCGCATCCCCTACAGCGACTTGGTGCTGTTGTCGGCAGCAACGCATGTCGCTGTAGGGGTGTCGCTGCAGGAAGTGCATACTGAGTCAGTGCAGCTAAGGGCCAACAGCGTGGTTCAGGAGCAATAGGACAGGTTCTATGAGGAGTGCCTCAAGGCCCTAAACATGTATTGTGCATAGGTCAGAAAGGAGCAGGGGCAACATGACCGAGATCTTCAAGTTCATAACAGGATTAAACAGGGTAGACAGCGAGACCCTATTTAATACAAAGAGGGTATCAGTAATGAATGGGCAAAAATGAAAGCTGACTGGAGGAAAGTTCAGGAGGGATGTGAGGAAGTTTTACTTCAGAGAGGGTGGCTAAGCTGTTGAACAGTCTGCTGGCAAAGGTGGTAGGGACAAAGACTATATAAATGCCTTCAAGTACATTTGGTACACAGGATCGGACAATTACACTGAGGGTAACTAGCGCAATGAAAGTTCCAGGGAAGATGGAAATCCCAACAAGACAATAGGTCAAGGGGTATGGTATGGACACTTATTCAGGCAGAGTGTATGGACCACTAGTATTTTTCTGCTGGCAATATCTATGTTTCTGTGACCTCCCCATATTAAACCGTTGCAACTCAAGCTGTATCTCATCTTCCTGCCTCCTCCTGCTGACATCATAATCCTCCATTTTTGAGACCATAACCAAAAGATTATGCAGCCACAACCAGAGAACTAGGACTTCGGTGGGTGGAGAAGCAGGTAGTTGTGACAAAGTCTAGGGGACAAAGACAATGTTTTCATGCAAATGGCCTAACTAATAAAGAAGCAGGGACATCAGATACAGAAAATTAAATGTAAGCATAAGTGTGTCTGAATATCATGGTTTTTAAAAAGTATTCATCGATGCCGGAAAAATTTAACTAGGGGGATTACATTTGTTGTTTTCTAGTTCTCTGGCAGTATCCCTCTAAGAGTCCTAAAATATCACAGCAAGGGAACCAACAAGAATCCTTTCCAACTCAGCTGTCATTCTATGGTGGTTACCATCTGAACCCTATGAGTTTTCCGGACACATACCCTTCCAAATACAGTACTTAGCTACTAATTCTAAAGAAAAGAGGGACTCTTGCTCCAAATCAGAAAAAAAAAAATTGGGGGAGGGGGGAAGGAGCATTTAAAATAATTTTATCTCTAAAACAGTAACATTCATACAATGCATTAAAGGATTCTGTGAAGGAGCTCTCAATGAATAAGCCATCTCGAAGTTCGGAAAGACAGCATCGCAAAGAGGACAGGAAATCATTTCTGAATGCAACTGTTTATAATGTTCCTCTTTTCAAAATTATATTCACACCCCAAATGTATCATTTGATTGTAACTGAATAAAATCTTATATGAAAAATTGGGCAGCATTCTATTACAGTTCCCTTCATGAAACCAGTAACATGAAGTTTTAACTTATAACTATGCCATGGTTTGTGTGCAGATCTCTGAGCATGGTTCTGTAAGCAAGAAGAGACATGGCTGGGTATTGGTAGTACTGAGATACCTGCACACCCAAGGGCGTAGTGAGGCACAAGGTCACAGGCCAAGAGCCTTCAGCCCTTGGGTGTGTGAGTATCTCAGTACTAGCAACACCCAGCCATCTCTTACTGCACTTATAAAATGGGCTTATAGTCTTCAATATGTGTGTTTTTATTATAAAACTATTTTTAATACTTCAAAGTTTATAAGAATATATATATGAATATAATTTTGGCTAAAGCACTCCCTCCACCTACTGGGACTACACTGATTTTTACAGCTTTGCTTTAGGTGTTTTGATCTAATGAAGACTCCTTACTTGAAATTTTCTTTTGCAGTGGTGGACTTTAATGTCTCCAAGTCTGAGGTCACACATGCAGTTTATATACGAAATTTTTTTTATCATTCCCTTTATTAACATTTCCACTGTTGTCCCCTTACCCACCCACTCTAGTCCTTCCTAGCTTACCTGCATGGGATCCAGCTATAAGCAAACCGGTGCACTCGTATCCACTTGGTGCAGTTGTGGTTATGTGAGGGCTGACTATGTGGAAATAGTGCTGCACTACAGACACTTATGCTATATTTGTATTTATGTTAAAAGATACGGTACGTTGACGTCAACATCTGCATCTAGATCTTCCCCACTACCGAGGTGAGGCTGACTGGTCTGTAGTTCCCCGCTTCCTCTTTGTTCCCACTTTTGTATAAGGGGACTACATCTGCCATCCTCCAGTCTTTGGGTACCTCCCATTTCCAGTGATCGGCTAAACAGGATAGCCAGAGGTTCAGCCACCACCTCTCTTAGTTCTTTAAGGACCCTGGGGTGCACCCCATCTGGCCCCATTGCTTTATCAACTCTTATTACTTCCAGTTCCTTCAGGACCCTTTCTCATGTAAAGGGACCTGTGTCCATTTCTGCACCATTTTCACCCCTCGTACTCCCTTCAGACCCATTACCCTCCTCTTCCTCAGTAAAGACTGAGCAGAAATACCTGTTCAATATGCCAGCCTTACTGTTGTCATCCTCCACACAGCCCCCATACTCCCCCTTCAGTCTCACTATCCCTCCCTTTGCCTTTCTTTTTTCACTTATGTACCTGTAAAAGGTTTTGTCCCCTCTATCCACTGATTTTGCAATGTGTTCTGTCCGAGTTTTGGCTTCCCTTACTGACCTCCCTGCCTCCCTTTGCTTCTCCTGGTACGTCTCCCTATCCCCTTCTGCCTGTGTCTTTCTGTATTGCCTGAAAGCAATCTTTTTGGCTTTCACTTTCTTTGCTACCTGTTTGGAAAACCATAATGGTCTCCTCTTCCTTTTCCTCTTGCTAACCTGCTTAATACATAATTCTGTTGCTTTTGTAATCCCCATTTTAAATACTGCCCACTGTTCCTCAACCCGATTCCTGCCCCATTCACCTTAATGCCTCTTTCAAGTATCTCCCCATTTTCCCAAAGTCTGCCCCCCTAAAATCCAGGATACATGTTTTTGTGTGGTTTGGTTCTGCTCTTTCTGTGATTTCAAACCACAGTGACAGTGAGTGCACTAACTCTTTGGAACTCAGCAAGAAAAAGCTGATCCTTTGCCTAGAACATACAGAAAGGGAGGGTAGTTTCCAATGCCAGAAGTCTGTGAGGATACATGGTTACCAGCTCTCAGTGCCGGTTATTCTCAGATTACTTTATACAGTTATGCAAGTAGCGTAGCAGTTATATAGCGTAAGGTGCGCTACTTCTGTGATGTAACACTACGCTACTTCCGTGGGTACGAAGTGTTAACACTATCGATGACTGTGCTCCTTAACCAAAAGCTATAGAACGCCTGCACTGAGCAGCAGCATTGTTCGGCAGTAATACAAAAAAATAAAAAAAATAAAAAACACACCCATTTTTTCGGTTCCTGAGCACACTCTCACTACCAACCAGGAAATGGTTGCCTCTAGAATAGACCATGGGTTTTGTATCGGGCTGGGTGTGCTGAACCTGAATGTCATGCAATGTCAGCAAGTGTGTTTTGTGTTGGGGTGGAGAAGGGAACTAAAATGACCCATAATGGCAGCGGGTACATTTCCTGTTTGGGAGCGGGACAGCATGAAGGTAGATGTTTTTTGTGTGTGTGATTCTGCCAGATACCAAAAGAGATCGTGGTCAATAGCACCTGCTGACACCCACGTGGGGGAGGGGGAGAGACCAACAGGGCCAGACAACAACAGGAAGTCATGAGCGAGTCAAGGGTGTAAAGTACATAGCTGAATCAACCCCAGTGGCAGGTAGGGGGAGTGAGGGAACTGTCTACACTTTCTTTTGGAAAATGTCTATAAAGAGCATCACAACACTAAACGATGATAGTGTGGGAGGGGAGAATAAGAAAGTGAAGTGCAATGGCAAAGGATGACAGTTTTGGATGGGGAGAAATGTGGCAAAGGATGATAGTTGGGGTTAGTGATAGTAGAGGGACGGAGTACATATGCAAAAGTAAATTGGAGCTGTTCTGACCATAGAAATATAGGGAGAGAGACTGCTGAATTTATAGGCCCTCACGCTGGCAGCTGCTGGTGTAACTGCAAAACTCTACAGCCCAATCAATCACACATATTCTTTGGGCATGCATGTCCTTTCACCCCATTGGCAGGCAGGCAGTGATACATGACACCAAGTGCATCTTTGTCCTAGCTCAATTACCCCATCCCTTATCCTGGCAGCCATACCCCCAGATCACTGCACACTCCGTAAATACTCCATTAAATATAAAAAAAAAAAAAAATTCACCATTTTACTGATACTAGCGAACAAAAAAGCTAGTACCAGATACTGTCAGACAGAGAAAATTCCCACCTGCATGACCTGGAAGGAGCTTACAACTGACATATACACGCTGGAGAGGTTGTCTGCCAGGATCACAAATTACATCCCTTCCTTAGAAATTAAATGGTGGAAATGGGTATTATACCAATTAGACCATAAGGGGGGAAAAATTGTTTCACCTGGGCAGGCACACTAAACTGAAGCTTGTTTCCAGCTGCGACCTGGCAGCACAAGGAAGTTAAGTGACTTGCTCAGGGTCACACGGTATACAAGTGGGGGCTGTAGGATTCAAACCCAGGTCTCCAGATTTGCAGCTCAGAGCCCTAAACCACTGCACTGTACTGCCTCCAGCAAGACTTTGTTCCATAACAGCAGGTCCACCGGGCCGGTCCGCCAGCACAGTGGTAGTGCTACTGCTTACGACGCCAGCAACCCGTGTCCAGGAACGAGCCTGGGGCACTGGAGGGACAGCCGGGGAGGGGAGACTGAGCCTCCAAAGGACTGCTGGTCTTCCCTGGGAAGGGAGGGGGTGTAAGGCCCGATGCTGGACAAACCTCAGGCGGAGAATGGGGGCATGGCAGCTCAGTGCCGCAGTAGTATGGGGAGCAGAGTGGTCGATGTCGGTGTGAGCCGTGACATCATGGCACAACCACGTCTCCATGGGAAAATGGAAAAAGCCCCGTGTCTGCATCAGGAGACAGGCCCCGGTATCTCGGTGGGGATAAAGGGGCCACCCGACAAGCTGGACGTTGGCTGAAGAGTCCGAGGTCCTCCTCCTACCGCACCCAGGGGGGGGGTTATCTGTGGCTGGGGTGAGCTCCCGTGACACTGCCAGGGATTACCTCGGGGACCCCGAGGAAGGTGCAGGCACGGAGAAAGAGGGGGCATAAATAAGTTAAAAATAGAGCAGGTCTTCCCCATGTGCTTCTTTTCCTTGTTCCAACTTTCTCTCTGTGAATAACTGTTTGAACCCATATGGGGCCTCACAAATCTGACTACTAATGCACTTTTTCCTGTGTTACAAATTCAACTATTTCAGTCTCTGAACGTATGTAGACACATAGTGATGCTCCAGATGCTAAGCTAAGAACGTGAGCTTAAGAAAATGGGGTTTCAGCCATAACTCAACCCAGAAGACCATCACTGGACTATAAAAAGGACTTCCTCCCAACCGAAACATGAAATCATGCTCATCAATCATGCAGTACAGGGCTTGAGGTAATGTTTATTGCACAGGTAATGCACGAAAAGACAATGCTACCTAGTGTGCACAGTGTGAGCTCATGTTAAATATGCTTATACCATGCTTTATATCCTTAACTTGCATTGTTGCTGAATTTGTAATGGAATCTGCACCTATACTCCGTTAAACATAATAAAAACTTTTAATTTAGAAGAAATATAGGGAATGACTGAGGAGGAAGGGAAAAATGGTTGCCATATAGGTTTTGAACGTTCCAGTGTTGCGTGGTGATTTGTGATTAAGCTAGATACCAGCCTAATCGTGGATAGTACTTCAATTGTGCACGGTCACGTAAATGTTTCTAGCCAATCAGGATTTGAGGATTTCAGTTCCCATTTCATAAAATAGTTTAACTGCTCTTGCTTAACCTTCTGTACACAAACCATGACATAGTGAAGACTCTAAATTACTGGTTTCATGAAGAACTGTGCAGAATGTTGTCCATAAAAACAAAACAACTAAAAACAGTTTCTCATATGTGTTAATTTAGGTACAATTAAATATTTGGAGGTATAAAGTTCTGTAAATAGGAACATTACCAACTGCTGCCACTTAGCAAAAATGGCATTCCCCTTGAAAGGTCCTTGCGCCTAATCTGCTTGAAACTCTTATGAAGAGAAGTCTGTTGTAATACACACACACACACACACACACACACACACACACACACACATCTCTCTCTCTACAAAATTAACACAGTCACACGCTAGCCTTAGTGTTCCAAAACCACAGCCTGTTTCCTGGTTTGCTGAGCTGATCTCACAACTTCATGGTGGAAATGTTCATTTATTCCATCACTTAGTAATTGGGCAGCAGATGCATTGAGAAATCACAATGTTGCTGCTCACTACCCCAGTGCAGTTGGGAGAAAAATGACAGAGGTCACCTCGTGCCAAACTAAAACACGTAATCAATAAACTTGCATAAAAAATGCTTTATTTAAAAATAATAAATGGAAAGCAGACAACAGCAATATCTGTATCACAGCACTTACAAATAGGTAAGACCACATTCCATGCAGGATAAAATAAATCTGTTGTAATTATAATTCAAGGCCGACTAACAACAGCCTTAGACCCTGTCCACACTACACCGCTCCGGCCCGGTAACGGATGCAATCTGTTACAGCCGGGGAGCGGTGCAGTGTGTCCACATTGCAGCGGTGTCCGTTATGGGACAGGTACCGCTGGTCCACACTAGAGGTGCCGGATGACCGTTACGGCGGTACCCGTTCCCAGTATGTAGCTCGCGCTGCACTACGGGCCCTGTAGGGGACAGTTACCATGCATCCACACTTCGCCCAGTAACGTTACCAAGGCGTAACCAGTTTCATAACCATTGTTGAAACCACCTCATATGTGGTTTCAACAACGGTTACGAAAATGCCTTCTGTAATGTTACAGGTGTAAACGCAAACCATTGTGGTAACGGTTTGGGCACTCTGTAATGTTACAGAGGTGTAGTGTGGACAGGGCCTAAGAGAAAAGAAAGAGGGCGAGTGAAAAATCTGAGAGTAGGGGATCCAGTAAAAGAGAGGGTAAGGAAGAGTAGATACTAAAAAGAAAGTAACCTGCTATTATAATATCAAAGCCCCTCAAGGCTACAATAAATCAGAGGAGTTAGAGATGGAATCGGTAGGGATCAGACTAAGGCCAGAATGGTTCAACAAGTAAATTACGCAAAAAAAAAAATCTGCCTGCACACCATAGTATAAAGTAAACAAGGAAGCCATTTATCAATAAAGAACAATTACGTACTTACTGTAACAGCAGATCTTTGAGAGAATCTCTTTCATTAGGCCACACCGTTGGAACTATACCTGCATCAACGCTAGGACCAGGGGTCAATCTTAACATTGTTTTACTAGCCCAAATACTAGTGCAAATTGACCAGGGCTAGTGCAGCTAGCTCTCTACTTGCCTGTCTTGACTAATGCAGATTTTCATGGCTGTTAATGAAGTTCCATCTTCTTTGAGGATATCTCTCATCAGGCCACACCTATGGAATGAGTACCAAGCAGTACTGGCAATACAACAGTCTGGGTGGCTGAAGCCTACGGGCCTACAAAAGGAGGCCCTGAAGTACAGCTAGGCCAAAACCTGCCTTTTCCGAGAGGTAATGTCCAGACTGTAGTGTTTACTGAAAGTGTGGATTATACTCCAGGTTGCAGCAGCACAAATCTCTGCAGTTGCACATTCTTAAAACATGCAACAGAAGTAGCCATGCCTCTGGCGGAATGACCAAACACCACCAGGAAATTCCTTACCATATGTCATGTAACAAAAAGTAATACAGCTGTCCAACCATTTGGACACTGTATAAAAATTGGTATGCCCTCTTTCCCAGGGGTGAAGGAAACAAAAAGCTGAGAGGACTTTCTCCAGTCCTTCATACAATGTATACAGTACCTCAGTATTCTATGTACATCTAAAGCATGGATCAATGCTTCCCCGGATTGGTATGATCTGGAAAATAAACTGGCAGGTAGATAGTTTGATTTAAAGTAAACTCAGACACCGCCATAGAAAGAAACTTAGGATTGGTATGTGAAGACACTTTTTTTTTTTTTTTTAGAAAAATCACATGAAGGCTCACACATTACAGCCTGATGCTCTGAAATCCTTTGAGCAGAAGTAACAGAAACTAAAAAGATAGCTTTCCAAAAAAGAAGTGTAGGTCACAAGTCACGTCTAGCTCAAAAGGAGCCAAAATAAGCTTTTCTATCACAAAAATCAGGTCACAAGCCAGGACTGGACTGCAGATAGCAGACTTCAAGTGTAGAAGGCCTCTCACAAACGTACAGGCCACCTCCAACTGAGCAACTGTACGACCATCAACAGGCACACTGAAAGCTGAAATGGCAGCCAAGTGTACTGTAATAGAAGAATATTGCAATCCTGCATTGATAAGGACAGCACATACTCTAGAATCTGATTTATTAGACATGTAAAAGGATCCAGTTGATGAGAAGTGGCCCACAAAGCAAACTGCTTCCACTTCATGGAATAAGGTTTTCTGGCAGCCACCAGAACATTAGCCACCTTTTGAGACACCCCAAACACAGCAATGACTATGTCTTCAGGAGCCATGCATGGAGATGGCATGACATGAGGTCTGGATGGACTAGTGTTCCCTGTTCCTGTGACAGCAAGCACCTGCACACGGGCAGAGGTACTAGTGTTTCCACTGCCAGTTGCTGCAGTAAGGGGAACCAAATCTGATGAGGCCAAAGCAAGGAAGCAATGAGTATAAGTGTTGCTCCTTACATTTGGAGCTTGATTAACACCCTCTGGATTAGAGAGAAGGGAGGAAAGGCATAAAGAAACTTCCCCTTCCAACAGAGGGACAACAAGTCTCACCAGAAGACTCCAGGCCCTGGAATGAGTAAGCAGAAAGTAGCAGTTTCGTGTTGTGCGGGGACACAAAATAAAAAATTACTCACCTTAGTAATTGTGTTTCTTCTAATGGAGTCTTGCTGTATTCTGAATCTGTAGTTAGCTCCAGCCTTTAAACTGCCCCGGAGAGTATAGGGTTAATTTTCTATGCAGTGCATACAACGCTGAGCTCGAGCTCGGTTGAGGTCTCTGTCTGCAGCACTTTGAAACCTAACCGTCAGATTCTTACGAGCAAACACTCACTGACTATGTGGAAATTGTAATAACATTTTTAACTAGCCAACTGGCAACAAAAGGTTTTGGATTCCCAAAGGAAGACTCAAGTCAGGAAACCCAAAACCAAAAACCTACCCAAAATAAAGATTATAATATAAGCACCCAAGTAAAAAGGAAGGTGTACTGAAGACACCCCTGGGGTGCAACACTGCACCTACCCACCCACTTCCCAAAAACAGGTTCCGAGAGGGGAGGCATGAAGTATTGCTGTATTCTGAAAATCTGCAGACTACCAAGCAGTACCTCCATGGAGGAGGGACAGAACCTATTTTGGGAATAGGCTCTGAAGTACTGCTGTGCCAAACCAAGCATCACTACTAGACTGGATATCCAGAGAGTAATGCCTGGTAAAGGTATGGACTGTTTTCCAGGCGACTCCTTGACAAATTTCTAACAGAGGGATATCCCTGGCAGCAGCCAGGGAAGCAGCTGTACCTCTTGTGGAATGAGCCCTCAGGTCTGAGGGGGGAATTTTTCCCAGTTTCGACATAGCAGAACTGTATACACAAAAACAATCCACCTGGCAATAGTTCTCTTGGTGGCAAGTTTGCCCTTTCCCACTTCCCCATAAGTGAGGAACAACTGGAGGGAATCAAACCTGTGACCCTTGGTACGCTCTATGTAGTAGCTAAGGGCTCTTTCAACAACTGAACTGTGTAGCCTCCTCTCCCATGAGGAAGAATGATCAGTGAAGAAAACAGGGAGAGACACGGACTGATTCAAATGGAAGTCAAACCACTTTGGGCAAGAACCTTCTATTGGTTCTAAGGACCACTTCATCTCTATGGAAGGAGATAAAATCAGGTTGCACTGACAGGGCTTGCAATTCACTGATACGCCTGGCAGAGGTAATGGCTACCAAAAAACACAGTTTTCCAAGTCAAGTACTTAAGCTCTGCTGAGGACATAGGCTCAAATGGGGGTTGCATAAGTTGAGCAATGCAAACATTTAAGTCCCAGGCAGGGTCAGGATCCCTAAAGGGAGGATTGGTATGAAGCAATCCCTTAAAAAACCTACAGAATACAGGGTGAGATGACAGTGAGAAAAGCTTTCCCACTGACAGAAAAGCAGAAACAGCCGACAAGTGTACCTTGAGAGTAGCTGGTCTGAGGCCTAGACCATTAAGATGGACCATATAATCCAGAACTGTAGGCAATTCAGCAGTGTCTGGGGATATATGCTTCTTAGAACACCAAATGCTGAATCCTTTCCATTTGGAGTCATAAGTCTGTCTGGTGGTAGGCTTTCGAGAGGCTTTAAGAATATCCAGAACCCCTTGGGACAGATGCAAATCTGCACACTAGCTCTTCAAGAGCCATGCCTTGAGATTGAGGGACAGAAGATTGGGGTACTAAATCCTCCCCTGAGAGGAGGTTAGCAGGTTGTAATTCCTGGGCAGAGACAGGGAAAGATGGACTGCCAGGGACAGTAAGAGGGGGTACCAGGGTTGCCTGGCCCAATCTGGAGCAATCAGAATCACTTTGCAGGGTTGTGACCTCACTTTGACCAGAACTTTGAACAGTAGAGGAAAGGCATAGAGAAATTTCCCTTCCCAGTTCAACATCAGAGCATCCAGAGGGACTGAGTCCAAGACTGGGGGTCTGCAACAAAACAGGGGAAGTTGGTGATTGTCTGGGGCTGCAAAGAGATCTGTCTCTGGAATGCCCCACCTTGAGAAAATCACTTTCAACACCAGAGGGTCCAGGGACCATTCGTGATGGCCCTGGGAGATCCTGCTCAGTGCATCTGCTAGCACATTGTCCTTCCCTGGAAGGTGGACTGCTATCAGAGAGGTCTGCAGAGAATAAGCCAGGGACCACAATTTCATGACTTCCGTGCACAAAGCCGTGGACCGAGTGCCTCCCTGCTTGTTGATGTACCACATGGTTGTGGTGTTGTCTGTTCTGACCTGAACCACCTTGTTCTGCACTGACAGAGAAAGCTTGCAGGGCCAGAAAAGTGCCCTGAGTTCCAAGGGATTGATATGAAGAAGGGATTCCTAAAGGGATCACACCCCAAAAGGGAAGCATCCGTGGTAAGGACCACCGAATGAGAATGAGTAACAAATAGGACCCCTTGCCTTAAATTGCCCTCATCCTGCCACCATTGAAGAGCTTGGATCAGTGTCCGAGTCACTGGAATCAGTTTGGTAAGAGGATACTTCCTTTGGGACCAAAAGGCCCTCTGATGGAACTAAATGTCCCTCATCTGGAATCTTGCCCCTTGGACCACTGCTGTAGAAGCTGCCATGTGGCCCAAGAGTTGAAGGAAATGCCTTGCTGGTCGGGACACCTGAAGGCTGAAGGAAGAAGCCAGTTCTATAAGAACTCTTGCCCTTTCCAGGGGAAGAAAGTCTCTTGCTTTGACAGTATCTAGCTCTGCCCCTATAAAGGTAGAGAAGCTGCACCAGTTTGAGAACTGACCTGAGGAGGTTGAGAAAAAAATCCCAAGGAAGTGAGCACTTTCTGGGCCACCTGCAGGTCTGACTTGACTTGGGTCTGGAGACTGACCCACTAGGAGCCAGTCGTCCAGATATGGAAAAATGGAAATCTTTTGCCTTCTTAAAAAGGCAACTACTACTGCCAGGCACTTTGTGAAAACCCTTGGAGCTGATGTTAGACCAAAGGGCATTGCCTTGAACTGATAATGGCCTGAGGGCAACTTGAACCTGAGGTACTTTCTGTGGGAGCACCTGATAGGGATGTGAAAGTAGGCATCTCTGATGTCCAGGGAGGCTAGCCAGTCCCCTGCCCTTAGAGAGGGAAGAATTATTCCCAGAGTCACCATCTTGAACCTTGGTTTTAAAAAAGATGTTTGTTCAGGTATCTTAGATCTAGGATGGGTCACCACTCCAGTCTTTTTTTTGGGGTAAGGAAGTACCTGGAGTACAGACCTTTGCCCTGGTGTATGGTAGGAACTCTCTCTATGGCTCTTAAGACCAGAAGAGATGAAACCTCTGCCTCTAGGGCAAGGGTTTCGGAGAGCCCTGCAGGTGGAAAAGATCTGGCCCTCATCTTCGGAAATTTTTTTGAAGCCGAGAACCAGTCCCTGGCTTACTACTTCCAGGACCCACTTGTCTGAAGTAACAGACATCCAGTCCTGGACGAAGAAAGCCAGCCTGCCCCCTACAGGGACAGGAGAGTCGACCCGGGCAGACCTATCAGGGTGTCTGCTTGGCAGGGGCCTTAGGCTGAGGAGTGGATGTAGCCCTGCTCATCCCTCTTCTGCCTCTCCCTCTGAACAACCCCCCTCTGTGAAAAGGGAGAAGAGGCCTGTGCTTGGTAGAAAGGCCTATGAAAAGGCCTGCCCCGGTCTCTAGATTGCTGCCTTTGAGGAGTTGCCTGCCTCTCCTTGGCCTGAGCACTCCTATAAGTGGTCCTGTACTCATCCATTTTCTTCATGTAATTCTCTGTCTGCTCCCAAACAGAGAATTCCACCATAGGAAATCCATGGCCTTAGCCTGGGTGTCCTGTGAGAGGCTAGTACATCTGAGCCAAGCCATCCTTCGAAGAGCCACAGATGTAGCCATGACTCTTGATGACACATCATTGGAGTCCACAGCAGCATGAAATTGTACCTCTGATGCCTCAATTCCATCAGCAGCCACCTCCTCCAGCTCATTGGCCAGCTGGGGGGGGAGGCCTGTTTAGCCAGTGCCAGTACAGTGTCCCACCTGGACCTCTGGTACCTGGCTGTATAGGCCATATAGTTAGCCTGCCTGAGTCCCAAGGAGGATGCCATGTACTGTTTCTTAGCCATGGCGTCCATCTTCCTGGAGTCTTTGTCTGGGGGGTGTGAAGCCAAGGGAATATTTGCCTTGTCACAGGCTGCAGCCTGCACTATCCCATCATGGCTGCACTGCTGGTATAAAAACTCTGTATCCGAGCCTAACAAGGTGTACCTCTTATCCATCCTTCTGTCAACAGGAGGTACAGAATTAGAAGACTTTAGGATTTTTTGTGTCTGCTTCCCAAAGAACTTATGAAGGGGGATTAGACAGTCTCCTGGACTCTGGGATGTCCATCATTTCAACACAATCAGGCTCCTCCTGATCCTCCACAGTCTCCTCCATAGGAAGCTGGAGGGTTTCAGCCACTTTTCTGTAAAACAGATAGTGGGCAGGTGATCTAGAGAGCCTAGGAGGGGAAACACCAGAAGGTCTGTCTGGGGAGACGTCCAGTTCCAGAGGCACATCCAGACTTTCACCATCATCACCATCATCTTCAAAATCACCCTCCTCCTCAAACTCCAGTTCATAAAAGTCTTCAGGGGTATAATCTTGAACCGGGGGAACCAACCGAACTGAACCCCTGCCAAAAGGCGCCGGATTGGTCGGAACCGGATGAAGCGATTCAACAATCTGAATCGCTCTGGCCATTTCCTCGGCGGTCGGAACATGAACCTCTGGATCCGAACCGGTCGATTTTTCTTTGTGTTTTCTTTTTGTAGGAACCGATCCCTCAGGATCGGCTCTCCTCTTGCCCGAAGAAGTATCGCCCTGGTCAGAGGGCACTCCTCCTGGCTCGGTCGGATCCAAACCGGGCTGGCCATCCAGGTCAGTGGACTTCTCGGCTTCCTTTTCCCCAAGTCTACCTAGTCTTTTTTCCAGGGTAGACTTAGGAAAGTTTTTACATATTTGGCAGTCTGTATCGAGGTGGTCAAACCCCAGACAATAAACACAGGTGGTGTGGGGATCGGCCTTAGCAAAGACCTCCCCACACTCACTGCAGTGTTGAAACCCAGTGGGCCCATTTTTTTCCTTGATTTCTCAGACATGGCAACCTAACCAAACTTAATCTTTTTTCGGCAACTGCCAGGCAAGACTCCCTTATCGGCTTTTAATCGTGTTACGGGTATTGGAAAAAAGACACTGAAACATGTTTTTTTTTTTTAAACAGATAAGGACGAGTAACCACACACTAAAGAAAAAACACAAGAATTCAATATAAAGGATCAGTTCAGCTGAACCGATCGAAGTACAAGTTTACAATTTCCACAATAAACAGAGAAACTATCTAAGTACTCAGGGTACCGCAGACAGAGCCTGAACTGACAATGCAGAAATAAATTCGGAATGAAACCGACAACTTTAACTGACTTTGAACCGAGCAGAAGGAGAAATCTCTGGAGCGACTGTTCAGTGAAGCGGAGTAAAGAATCTGACGGTTGGGTTTCAAAGTGCTGCAGACAGAGACCTCAACCAAGCTCGAGCTCAACGTTCTATGCACTGCACAGAAAATTAACCCTGTACTCTCTGGGGCAGTTTAAAGGCTGGAGCTAACTGCAGATTGTCAGAATACAGCAAGACTTCATGTTGTTTGAAAGGTTCAACTCTGGATGACCCCGCATGTTGAACAGGTCTTCTGCTACAGAGGTCAGCAGTTCCTACTTATGCATTCTGAACAGCAACCTGCACAGCCTGACTGCCAATACATTTTGGATGCCTAGAACATGAACTGCCGACAGTTCTAGACAGTGTTCTAGAGCCCAATACCAAACCCTCATTGCCTCCCTGCATAGGGGGTAGGAGTGAGTTCCCTCTTGCTTGTTTATGCAGTTCACAACCCGATGTCCTGGGTGTAGATGGGTCTGGTATGCTTGTAGGCCATACAGAACAGCCCACATTTCCAGGACGTTTATGTGGAGGGTACACTCCATTTTCATTCATGTTCCTTGTGTCTGATGAGGCCCTAGATGTGCCCCAGCACATCCCCTCCCCGAGGCATCTGTGGTAAGGATCTGATGAGGTGCAGGGATCAGGAAAGGAACCCTCTTTAGCATAAGGTCAGGCTCCAGCCAGTACTGAAGCACCTTTCAGACAAGAGATGTTATCAAGACCTTCTGTTCTAGATCGTCGGTGCCACTGAATTCTTAATGTCCATTGGGGAATCCTCATATGCAGTCTGGTCAGTGGTACCATAACAATGGTTGCTGCCATCAGGATCAACAGTCTCAGGAATGTCATGGCCGTGACACACCTGTTGCTGTATACCATCTGGGCTTGGCAATCAGGCATTTGGCCCTGTCCTGGGGTAGAAAGGCTAAGTCTTGGGCTTTGTCCAGGACTGCCCCTATGTACTGTAGGTGCTGGCAAGAGGTCAGGACTGATTTCGGCATGCTGACCATGATTCCTAGGGCACTGAACAACTGCCTGGTGCATGCTAGAGTCCGATAAAGTTGCTCTTTGGAATGAGCTTTGAACAACCAATCATCCGGATAGGGGAATACGTATAGAGAATACTGGATGGGCAACTATGTAGAACCAGTGTGTTCTGCCACAGAGGGATTCCGATTCCCTCTGACCTCGAGAGCGAAGCTCGAAAGGTCCATGGGAATCAGAACCCTGAGGTGGCAAAACACACTGGCTGTGCAGAGAGTTGCTCATCCTGTATTTTTTATAGTGTATAGTACTGTGTGCAAAATGCGTTTTGTGAGTTCTTTTGCTTTCAAAATGAAACTGATTCATGCAGTCTCTAGATGTTCTAGAATGCTGTTCTATCACAGCAGGGTAGAATCACATTCCATGACCTTGGAACTGTAGCAGAACAGCATTTTGAAAGGGATGGAATTCTATACAGAACAGCACTCCACTATACACTATATAGTACCTCTCCCCTGAAGGCTGCTGCCGCTACTGCAAAACATTTGCTAAAGACCCGTGACGCAGATAATAAACCAAAGGGCAATACCATGAACTGGTAATGTTCCCCCGGAAAAGGAACCGGAGGTATTTCCTCTGCAGGAAACAAATCTTGATATACAGGTAAGCATCCTACATGTCTAAGGAACGATCTAGTCCACTCCTTGCAGTATAGGTAACAGGCCTTACAGGGTGACCATTCTGAACTTCTTCTACTGAATAAAAAGATTCAAATTTCTTAGAGGAGATAGAAAATTATTTAATAGTGATTTTTACTGTTAAATTTGAAATAGCCAACAACTGTGTGTATGTGTGTGTGTCTTTTATTATTATCAAAATGTTTACAGAGCATTTTCATAAGTTGTTTATACTTCTGAAGGCACCACCGGCTTCACAGATTCTTTTTTTTTCAGTATTAGGAGGGAGTCAGCGCATGCCATGTTTTAAAATACTGACATCACAGATTCCCCGATTCAGCACTGAAACCAGTCCAGACAGCAATTGTACATTACACAAAACATGCGCACTGGACTCCTAAATCTCAGTGACTACAGTGCAGTATATACAAATGCTGAAGAGGATTCCTGTACTCTGTAAATGCTGCCAACTCAAATAAAATATAATTGTTCAGTGACGCCCCCCCCCCCCAAGCAGGTCACCTTAAAAATTAATGAAAGTGCTTATAACAGTTCGCTTTTTTTTTTTTTTCCCTACAGGAACCTTACTTTTGTCCCTGGTCCCATCTGTGTACAGCTGGGTCCACACCCTACCTCTTTGCTTAGCGTAACCCCACGGAACCTTGGCCCACCTCCAGTCTCTGCGTCGGGAGAATGTTTGCTCTGCTGGTTTGCTGTGCTCCTCGAGTCTTTGTCATGCTGTGTAGCATCTCTTGCTGGAGGCCAGAAATCTGAAAATTACTGCTTGTCCGTGATGCAGTAGAACTGGCGCTGCACGTTCCCCCACCCCCTGCTGTTTGATTGTCTCTGGGGGTGAGACGGTGAGAAACTGCTGCTTTTCCGGGTGCTGAGAAAAGCTGGTATTTAACTTTTCCCATGCTCCCTGGCCCTAATGCAGAACAGGAGGGGTCAGGGGGAGCAAAGACAGGCGACTGTAGGCCGAAGAAGACATGTTGCGGTTTCGGCAGAATGGGGCTAGGGGTAAGCTAATCTCCGGGGGCTACACCAAACAAGAGGGTAGGTGTACACCGGCAGGACCAGCAGAAAACAAAAAATTAAGATTCCTGTAGGAAAGAAAACCCTGTTATAAGCACTTTCAGTAATTTGTAAGGTGACCTGCTGATGGGGTGGGGGGGAACTGCTGAACAATTATATTTTTTGAGTCGACGGCATTTACAGAGTACAGGAAGCCTCTTCAGCATTTGTATATACTGCACTGTAATTACGGAGATTTAGGAGTCCAGTGCGCATGTTTTGTATAATGTACAATTTGCTATCTGAAACGGTTTCAGTGTTGAATCGGGGAGTCTGTGATGTCAGTATTTTAAAACATGCCATGTGCAGACTCCGTCCAATAATGAAAAAAGATATGTGAAGCTGGTGGTGTTTTCAGAAATATAAAACAATGTACAAAAATGCACTGTAAACATCAATAATAATAATAAAAAAAACACACACACACAGGCTACTGTTGGCTATTTCAAATTTATTTAACTCATTATACCCTGGGTGGCCATTTTGTATCAGGAGAATTAATGGATGGTTCAGACTTCCTCAGGTCCCCTGTGCATCTGGGGAATAGCAAGCAGTGAGAACAGAACCCCCTGTTCCTTTGTTCCCAAGGAACTGGTTCTATGGCCCATTTCTGCATTAGGGTATGTACTTCCTCTAGACGCACCGATGTGTGTTTTAGAGGACAGACCAAAGGGGTTTGTGGATGGTCTGGAAGTAACTCCAGAAGCTCTAGAGCATGGCACTGTTCTATTATCTGCAGGACCCAACTATCTGATGTGACCTTCCTCCACTGTTCCAGGTGGAGGGAAAGGTGACCCCCTATTACCACCTCTGAAAGCACTTGGGTGGGGGTCTAGTGGTGAGTCATGCAGATGCAGATTCTGCGACTGCAGCCACACTTCCACCTTTAGGGGCTTTTGAATGGGCACCTGGAGTGGGTCCTGGCGCAGGCAGAGCTGATCTTCCTCTATCTTTACTTTGTTGTCTGGCTCCTGAACGGTGTCCATTGCTGGCCTGACGAAGGGCACCCTCTGCCTACTTCTTGGCTGGGTATGATAGAGGGAGCGTACTGATTTTAAAGTCCTGCCTGAAGCCTGTAGGTTTGAGAGGATATCCTGAACATCTACTCCGAACAGTTTGTATCCTCTGAATGGGGCATTTAGGATGGCTACACATCAATGGAAAATCCTGCCACCCTCAACCAAGAGTGCCTTCTCAAGCAGACACCAGAGGCTGCTGTCCTAGCAGAAGCATCAGAAATGCCATAAGCAGATCTCAATAGATGTCTACCTACATCTGCTTCTGCCTAGAGGGCCTTTAGCAGCTCCTGCTTAGGAGCATCCTCTGGTAGGGTCTGGGCAGCTGCTTTGGCCTTGCTCCAGAGGGTATCCTGGTATTTTACCATATGGGCCTGATAATTTGCAATTTTCAGGCCCAAGGTAGCAGAAACAAAGGTCCTCTTCCCCAGGACATCTAGTCTTTTGGACTCCTTGTCAGAAGGAAGAGAACTGAGGTGTTTAGGCACTTTAGACCTATCATGGGCTGCATTTATCAAAACTGAATCAGCCTCAGGTTGGTCTGCAAAAAAGGGCTTTCCTGAGGAGGGCTGGTACAGTCTTCCTAGGAATGGCAGGAATCATATTAGGCCTGCACCAAGCAGCCAGGGTGGCATCCTCTGGGGGGCAGGCAACAGAGAAGGAATCACAACAGGTGGGGCATCAGGTAGTTCTAACAAAATTCCTTTTGGTGATGTCTTTCTCCTCAGATTCAAACCCCATGGTAAATTGGAGTTAGTGCATCATGAAGATAAATGAAGGGCCTTCAGGAGGGGATCTTGGGATGCACACAATAGAGTCCTTACTCCCTGTGGAGATGGTGGAGCTAGACCGCTCATAAGAGCTCTCCACATATTCCTCCTCCTCCTCTTGCATTATGAGGTAAGGGTTATAATTCCTGATCCTCATTGACTGCTTCTGAAGGCCTCCTGGAAGAAACTGAAAAAGTCAAGACCCAGGAAGGCAATGGGCGTGTCGCCTAAACAGGCGTTGGCACTGGGGCTTGCCAAGGGTGCCCCATCGATGCTATTCCTGTGGCAGGAGGCATCAGGCATTGCATCATGTCCATGAAGGACAAAAGCACCACCTGCACATCAGTGCTTGCCTGTACTACACGCACGCTCTGAGATGTCACGGGGAAGGCACTGCCCCCGATGTCAATGGCCAATCGCCAGATGTACTAGACCTGGCAGTAGCCACAGCCTGTCCTGACCTGAGGAATCAGAGGTCCAGGCAGCTGGTAGCGTTGTCGCTAAAGCGGTCGACAGAGCTGAGGCGGTCAAACTGGATTGAAGAGGCGACAGAGCGTACCGAGGAGGATTCCCCTTGCTCCTTTCTCCTGGTGCTTATGCTTATGTTGCCTGGTATTTTTCTCCCAGGACTTTGAAGAGTGAGAGCCTGAAGAATGAGCCAGCGATACAGTGGAGCTCCTTTCCTGGAGCTCTTTCTCCATCTGGCTACCTGCTATTTCAGAAGGTGGGTTTCCAAGGCGTTCATCCTGTGTTGCTGGGCAGCTGTATTAAACTTGAGGCAAAGTTCACAGGCCTTAACGTTATGGGACGCCCGCGGCAGCACATGGAGACATCGTGCAGGTTGCCCAAATAAATCTTTTCACTGCTTTTGCAGTATCTAAAGAGCTTAGTGAGTTCTTCAGACAACATACACTACGACGATGATCACTTCTAAAAAGTGATAGCAAACTACGGAGAGAAAATTTGAAAGAACACTGACTAGCAGTAAACTGTTGCAGCAGTGTCTCCGTGGAGGGTCCGGCAGGTATGGTCGATGGCGGGAAAAGAATTTAGAAGGGAAGGGGCTGCCCACGTTTATATGGGAAGTGCCGACATAGGACATTGTCGTGGGCGGCCCGTAGTGAACTGCTTGCAAAAGGCTTCAGTGTGGTCCTAGAGGTGTGGCCTGATGAAAGAGACATCATTGAAGATGATCAATGTTTTCCAAGAAAGGAAGCGCAGCTCACAAGTGTAGCAGCAGTCTCTCTCTGCAGCAAGGGTATGAGTGGACACTGGCTTGAAAGTATATCGAATACATCACTGAGATGTTGTCTGTAAGGATCAACAACTGATGACCTGTAATATGGGGCACCTGGCTGCAGCTCAAGCGTTGCACAACTTGAATAAACCCAGCATTTGAACTTGATTTTGATTTGTAATATATATTTGTAGCTGTATTTTCCTGTCTGAGAGTACTGGTTCTCTGGGACCGTGATCTGTAAATACAAACATAGAATCTGCCAACAGATAAGGACCACTTAGCCCACCTTGTCTGTCCACTGTTCCCTGCCTACAGTATCACCTCAGATCCTACTTGATCCCCTGGCCATAAGGAGGGTAGCAAAGGCCTAACAGAAAAGCAGAACAGCCCTCATCTCCAATTGCTACTGTGCAGAACCATATCTAAGGGGGACCAATGACTTGGCGTCTGGAAGGGTCCCCGATGGGCACCCCATCCAGAACCTGAGTTGTCAGTCATCATCACTAGCAGAGGAGATGGATGGAGAGAGACTGATCCCGTCTTTAGGTTAGAACAGTCCAAACACCAGAGCAGGAAGCGGCAGAGCAAAGGGGTTAATAGTATAAGACACTCCAGCTTGTCCAAATGTAGAGCCCACTGGGCATGGAGGAACCATTGTGGCATATGCAGACGCACTAGCGGGACAATCAGAAAAGCAGCAGCCATGGCCCAGTGGCACTGAGGGTTGAGGCACTGGACGCCAGACTGGCGACCCGGGTTGGAGCGATCATGCGTCTGGAGGACAGCTCTCCTTCCTCAGCGAGGCGCCCAGGGACTATGCCTGGAACAGCAGTGACCTTGGTGGAGACCAAAGGTACTGCAACGCTCAGGGCCTGTTCAGAGGGCTGGCGGAGCCATGACATGCCATTCCCCTCAAGGCCAGTGTATGCCTGGGGCTCCGCCTGGCGAGTGGGGGGTGAGGCGGGATCAGGAAAACACAGAAAAACTCCACCTCCTGATAGGTGACAGAGGGTTGGGGGAGGATCAGTCTACCACACCCAGTGTCGGGCCTTCCTCTCACACCTGTGTGTTCTCCACTGCCTCGCTCCACCAGACTGGATTGTAAGATAGAGCACCAGGAAGAGTACATCTGGCGGTCCTGCTTCAGGGGACTCAGGAGGATCGGGTAGCAGAGAGGGCAGCTGAAAGGAGCAAGAGGGGGCTTCAGACAGGCAGGATCAGGACCAGGATCATGAGTGACCACTCCTGAAATAGTTCAGGAACGTGGAGTGAAGACAGTATTATAAAAAAAAAAAAAAAAAAGGCAGCAGCCATGGTTGGACCGGTGGTGCGAGGGCAGAAGAGTGCTGTCAAGCATCTACGCTCTTGATCACGCCGGCAACCCGACATCGGGGAAGACCTCGAAGTCATGGCCGGGTCAGTGTGCTGGGGGCTTGGGAGAGAATTGAGCAGGCCAGCTAGCAGCTTCCCTCTACCAGATTGGGACTGTGAGTTGTCCTGGATCTTGGCTGCCACATCTGGTAGTAGAGCAGATGTCCAGGAGGCAAATGACAGTCAAGGAGGGTGGAAAGAACCATGGTTCGGGGAATGCATGGGCACCTCCATGAGCATGCGTCTTCCACGCTGCTGCTGCACCAGGACAGCAGGGGAGAAAACAAGAGGAAACAGATGGACCTGGAATTCATGAAGCCTGGCCCTTGACACCTCAGCCTGCTCTGCCACTTCAGGATCCAGTAGGCACTTCTGGGTGAGTCTCTTTGGGGGGAAGAAAACTGTCCCCCACTGGCATTGCCAGGGGGAGGCTTGGGTGTGGGCAATCCATGTGGGAAGTAACCACTGGGACCAATGGAGATAGTTAAGTGACAGCTGAAGGTGCTCAGGGACCAGGCTGAATAGCCACCCCGTGTGACGGTGGAAGATAAAAACCTTTATTAAAATAAAAACAAAAACCAAAAATAGGCAGCAGCCATGAGGCCTATTACATGCAGTAGACACCTGACTGAGACAAAGTTTGTTTGTTGAATTTTTTGCAGGAAGACACCAGCTGAGCCTGGGCAACCAGTGCCGCAATGACAGTTCGAGGGAAGAAAACGCCCAACCTAACTCTGTGTCCAGAACAACTTCAATGTATTGGAGACACTGGCATGGAGTGAGTACTGACTTCAGCTCGATCACCAGAATGATTAACTGCTCAAAGGGCTGTCTGGGGTATAACAGCATGTAAACAGCCTCCTTCAGCCAGGTTTCCAGAAGCCGACTGTCAGCATATGGGAAGACAAAGAGGCCCTTTCCATCTGAGGGCAGCTGCAACTGCAGCAAAGCATTCGGTAAAGTCACGTGGTGCAGACAATAAACCAAAGAGCAAGACAAAAAATTGATAGTGTGAACACTGGAGCATAAACAGCAGGTACTTTCTTAAGGAGTGACTTGTAGACATCAGTGGCAAAGCCAGCAACAAGCAACCAGGAGTGGTAGTGCAGCAAATGCCAGAAGCAGCTGCACAAGCAGCACTAGAGGCATCATAAGTGAACCATAAGAGGAGCTTTCCACCCTCCAGCAGGGGTCGAAATTGTCACCAGCCCACTAGCCAAATGCTGGTAGATTTTCTATTGGGCTAGTAAGATTTTCCTTTAACTAGCCATATGTGCTTGTACTGGAAAAGGTAATACTGCAAGAAGTACACCAATTAGGCCAGTGGAAAAGTCAGTGGGGCTAGATTTTCCCAGTAATCACTAGCCCTGCTGGCTAGTGGCTACAAAAAGTACAGTTACGTAAGAAATTACCATAACAGTAGAGCTTCGAGAGAGTCTCTTGCAGGAGGTAATTACATATAGGACTGACGCCAGTCCGGCAGGACCCCACGGAAAATTTCAGCTAACAGTCCCTGAGGGGACTGCCCCCACGTCAGGTGACCGCACTATGCGACGCCGGTATAAAGGGCTGGTCCCGGACGCCCGCTTTTCCAGTTCTTCCGCCACAGGGTCTCGGACAAGAGAGAAGCAGACAGTTCCTCGATGGAAAAGGAGCTGAAAAAACCTGGGGGGATGGAGGGCCGGAAGGTATTACCTACTACAAGAGCCTCTCTCGAAGATCTACTGTTACAGTAAGTTCTTACGTAACTGTACTATCTTACTTCGAGAGGGCTCTTGCAGTATGTAGTTACATACAGGACAGAATCCCAAGCAGTCTGGAACAAAAGAAAGGCACCGGGAGGAGGTACTACTCCAAGAAGTAGCAAAGAAAACCTTGTAAGTCTCAAGAAAGGAGGCCATGCAAGACCGCTAACCTGAAGCCTGCTCTACGGCGAGAGGCAATGTCCAAACTGTAATGTTTAGTAAAGGTATGGACGGAAGTCCAAGTGGCGGCAGCACAGATGTCTGCCGCAGACACGTTCTTGAAACAAGCTGCAGAGGCTGCTACTCCACGAGTGGAGTGACCTCTGACTTGGCCCGGTAGGGTCTTGTTGTACTTGTCATAACAGAAAGTGATGCAATGGGCCATCCATAGGCATTGCTTAGAAACAGCATTGTCTCTTTTGCTCACAAAAGAGAAGGCAAACAACTGATCAGTCTTTCTGAGATCCTTCGTCCTATCGGTGTAGTATCTCAGAATCCTGTGAACATCCATGGTGTGGAGCAAGTATTCTCCTTGGCTGGAGTACTGCGTGAAAAAGGCAGGTAATTCAATAGACTGATTTAAGGTAGATTCCGCTACCACCTTCGGGAGGAACTTAGGATTTGTGCGAAGAGCGACTCGTTCTTTGTGAAAAATCAGATAAGGGATTTTGCACATCAGGGCCTGAAGCTCGGAAATCATGGGAGCGGAAGTAATGGCCACCAAGAAGAGAGTCTTCCACGACAAAAACTTCAAGTCTGCGGAAGCCGCAGGCTCAAAGGGAGGAAGAGTAAGTTTCTCAAGGACAAAGTTTAAGTCCCAAGGGGGAGCTGGAGTACGGACAGGGGGCCTGAGATGAAGGACCCCTCTGAGAAAAGTTTTAGATACCTCCAGTTGGGCAAATGCCTTATCAGTGAAAGGGACATGGTAGGCTGAAATAGCCGCCATATGGACTTTCAAAGAGGAGTGACTGAGACCCAGGTCGAAAAGATGATGCATGTACTCAAGTAGAATGGTCACAGGACAGGAAAAGGGCTCCACGTTCCTGGACGCAGCCCAGATGGAAAATCTTTTCCATTTCATGGCGTAGGTGGACCTAGTGGAGGGTTTTCTAGCCTCCACGAGAATCTCGGCCACCTTAGAGGAAAAGCCAAAATGAGATTGAGCTAGGTCTGCAGGAGCCATGCATGAAGTTGAAGGGACTTGAGTCCTGGATGGACCAGGGTCCCCTGATCCTGGGTCAGCAATCCTGGAGATGAAGGAAGAGGAAGAGGAGGAACCTCTGAGTATTGTTGTAGAAGAGAGAACCAAATTTGCCTGGGCCAGAAAGGAGCGATCAGAATCATTCTCGCTCCTTCCAAAGCAAGCTTCTGCAGCACACGAGGGACCAGAGGAATTGGGGGAAAAGCATAGACGAATCTGTCCTTCCAGCTTAGAGATAGAGGGTCGCTCCAGAAAGCGCCTCGCTCTGGAGCGAGCGAGCAAAAGATTGGAAGTTTTGCATTTTGGGAGGAGGCGAACAGATCTATCTGAGGAGTCCCCCAAATCTGAAAGATGCTTTCTAGAACTTTTTCGTCCAATTCCCACTCGTGTGGAAGAGCCGACGAGCGACAGTCTGTCTGCCATGACATTGTCGACTCCCGGAACATGGATCGCAGTGAGGTGAAGGTTGTGAAGCGTTGCCCATTCCCAAACCCTCATCACTTCCCGGCACAGCAGGTAGGACCGAGTCCTTACCTGCTTGTTGATGTACCAAACCACGCACATGTTGTCCGTTTGGACAGCTAGGTGATCAGGAAGGATGTATTGGTGAAGGGCCTGGACAGCATACAGCACTGCTCGAAGGCTCGAGCACGTTGATGTGGAGAACTAACTCAAACTTTGACTATAGGCCCTGGGTTCAGTGAGGACCCAGATGGGTTCCCCAACCTTCGCCTGATGCGTCTGTGGTCAGAATCTGATCGGGGGAGGATGAAAAAAGGGGACCCCCCGGAATAGGTTCTCTTGAACCATCCACCACTGCAAGTCTCTTACCATCAGCGAGGAGATCAGAACCAGATGCTCTAGGTCGTCTACCCGTTGATCCCACTGAGATCTCAGAGTCCACTGAGAGATTCTCATGTGGAGACACGCACGCGGAACCGTCAGGATGGCCGCCGCCATAAGCCCCAGTAGACGGAACACCGACCTCACCGGAACCCTCCTGTGTTCCGATAGGAGGGAAATCTGGGACAGGAGGGAGGCTCCCCTGTCCGGAGGCAGGAAGGCCTTGCACATTGTCGTGTCGAGGATTGCTCCGATGAACTGGAGCCTTTGTGAAGGATCCAGGTGAGACTTGGAATGGTTGATGGTGATACCCAGGACAGTGAAAACCTGCTGGGTGAGGGAGAGAAAATGCAGGAGTTCCACCCTGGACGGGGCCGCCAGGAGCCAGTCGTCCAGGTAGGGAAAAACCTGAACTCCCAAAGTACGCAGGTGGGCCGCTACCACCGCCAGGCATTTGGTAAAGACTCGGGGAGCCGAGAAAAGACCAAAAGGGAGCGCCCGGAATTGGTAGTGGTCCTCCTGGAACGCAAACCTGAGGTACTTTCGGTGCGAAGGGTGAATGGGGATGTGCAGGTATGCATCCTGCATATCCAGCCGCACAAAGCCATTGGCCCGCCAAAGCAGGGCAAGAGGGTTTGAAGGAGAGCATCCTGAACCTCTTGTATTCCACATATAGGTTCAGGGAGCTGAGATCGAGAATGGGTCTGAGATCTCCAGTCTTTTGCACGAGGAAGAAATGGAATAGTAACCCCTCCTGCAGGTGAGGGGGACGGGCTCTATAGCCTGCTTCGCAAGGAGAGCAGAAATTTCTTCCCTGACCAAAGGAAGATGGTCCCTTGAGTAAGAGGAGTTCAGAGGGGGGTGACATGGAGGTTTCTGCAGAAACTCTATGGAGTGCCCCTCTGCTATGATCTGAAGCACCCATGAATCCGATGTTATCCTCTCCCAACCCGGAAGGCGGAGGGAGAACCTCCCTCCTACCGGTTCCTCCGGGGCGTCCGGAGGCGGTGGGAGAGGAAAGGAGTCAGGTGGTGTGAGGCAGCGCCGCAGCTGGGGCACCCGTTGCTTTTTTGGGCGGCGGGGGCCTGGCAGCTGTGGGGGCCCGACGTTTAGTGGCCCGCCTTCCCTGAGGTTTCGCTTGAGGCTGGCTGCGTCTGCGAAAGGGACAGCGCTGTGGGGGATGGGGACAGTACATTGAATCAACAGATTTAAGTGCCGTCCCCTTCTCCTGCAAGTCAGTGATGATGTCCTTGACATCACCACCAAAAAGCACAGAACCCCTGAAAGGTGCTTCTTGAATTGCTGACTGCACTCGGGACCAGACCGGACACACGGAGCCATGCATGACGCCGAAGACTTACGGCGAACACAGAGCTCCGTCCTGCGGTGTCCACTGCATCATAGGTCGTCCTCAGAATACGATGACTGGCCGAACGAGCAGAACGGACCAGGTCGGCTAACTCCTGCTTGACTTGAGAGTCAGGCAAAGAGTCAATCTTGGATTCCGCCTGGGTAAGGACAGCCTTCTGGTAATCCCCCATATGTGCTACATAATTTAGGGCCCAGATTCCCAGTGTGGAAGAAGCATAGATCTTCCTTCCATACTGATCCAGAAGGCGAGATTCCTTATCCGGGGGAGACGAGCTCAAATGTTTCGGGTGTGCTGACCGGCCATGAGCGGAGTTAATCACAATCGAGTCTGCACGGGGGTGAGAATCTAAAAAGTCTACACCCTTCGGAGCCTGATATAGCCTGTTATACTTCCGAGGAAGTGGGGCTAAAGCCGACGGTTGTTTCCAAATAGTGGAAACAAGGTGGGCGTGAGGCTCGATCCAGGGTGGCACTAGAGTAGGAGCCGTAAGGGGCAAGTCCAGATGTTCGGTGAGTTTAACCCGTTGAGGATCTGGCTCTAAGGAACGCCACTGATGGACTTCCTGGATCTTCCTGAGCAACTCCGTGAAGGAAGGATCCTCCGGAGGAGTCCTCGGCCGGGGTTTGGACGGAGAGCGCGGCTCATCATCTTTCTCGGAACACCCATCGGAGGCCTCCGAGGAGTCTGAGAGAGAAGAAGAGGAATTTGAAGCAGAGTAAGACTCCCTAGCTCATCTAGGGGGAGGAACGGGTTCCTTAGGGGGGATCCCTGGACTCGTGTCCTGCCCATCTCTGGATCCCAAGGGCAAAGCCCGGGAATCCAGAGGCGGAGAGGGAGTGTGCCATCTGAGAAGTACAGGAGCCGGTGGTGGCACCGTCGCCATAAGACGGCTCTCAACTTCCTTGGTGAGCTGAGCCTTGGCCTCAGCCCACCAGGAGGTCAGAGTCTCCTGGAGATCCACCGGCGGCCTAGGGGGTGGTGGAGAAGGAGGAGGAGGAGGAGGGAGATAGTAGTACGGATGAAATCGTAGGGAGAGTATCCGTAACCCGGCTGCGAGAATACTGGAGCCGGGTACTGCGGCGTAGGTGGAGTTGGCGCCGGGTACTGCGGCACAGGATACTGTGGACCTGGGAAAACCGGTGTCGGATAGGACGGCGGATCCCCAGGCACTGGAGGAGCTGCCGGAGCAGATGGCCCAGCCGGGTACTCCACGGGCGGATCAACCGTGATAGGCTCGTGGGGTGCAGGGCCTGATGGAAGAGGAATATCCCCTGCCGGCGTCGGAGGGGCCGGTGTCGGAGCCGGAGCCAGCATCAGGGGAGCAGACGTCAGATCCGGCTCTGTAGGAAGAGGATCGGACGGTAGCCCAGGATCCCGAGCCTCGTCTGGTGACGGAGGAGAAAAATCCCTGGGATCGGGCGGGGAAGAGACTCGGCTCTGACGGCAGCGAAGGCTGCGGGAACCTGGTACGACAGACAAAGCAGGGTCTGCTGTAGGCTCCGAGGCCCGGCGCACATCGGAAGAGTCGGACGCGGTGACTTAGGGGCCGACATTCGGGCGGACGCCGAGGAGCCGGGCGTCCGATTGGGTCCTCGTCGAGATGGGCCGAGGATGAGAAGGGCCCGGTCCGATGGGGACATTATGCGCCGCTTCAAGGGTCGGGCGCCTTAGCGGCTTTTCTCCGGCGGATGTCGGAGGAGCCGACGTCTGCTTATGGGAGGCGCCCGCACTCGGTAGGCCACAAGCCTGCAGTAGTACTGGGGCTGGAGCCTCCTTTGCCCGGGAGGCACCCAGCGGGCTCAAACGCCAACCCGACGGGTGGGCAGACGCCTCCTCCAAAGCCTTGAGGCTGCCGTCAGGCGATCTCCGGGATACGCATTTTACCCGCGACCCTGGCCGGAGTCGCGGAGGAGGAGGCCTTCTCCCAGTGCCTTTCCTTGTCCCGCTTCTTGTGCCCTTCAGGGGAGGTCGACGCCTGCCGAAGTTTCTTCAACTCCTTCTCCATCGCGGACATCTTCTTCTTGAGGAGATGGGCTTCGAGAGACTACTGGCGTCGTCTGCGGGTGGCCGCGTTGAAATGAAGGCAGTGCGGACACTTCTCGACCGCGTGGTCGGGGCCTGAACAGAAAAGGCAGAGGGAGTGACCGTCTTTGTGAGGCTGTTGGACGCCACACGAGTCGCACTTATTTTTTGAAGGGGACGACATATACCGACGTTCACCTGACGATAGAAAATATAAAATACAATATACTGAAACTTTTCGGAAAAACCGACGAAGTAACAGGACTGAGCGAGAGGAACTTCACCGCGAGGTGCTGCACGAGCTGACGGCGGGAAAGAACTGGAAGGCGGGCGTCCGGGACTGCCCCTTTATACTGGCGTCGCATGATGCCGGTCACCTCGCCAGGGGCTGCTAGCTAGAAATTTTTCCGTAGGGTCCTGCCGCCGACCGGCGTCAGTCCTATATGTAATTACCTACTGCAAGAGCCCTCTCGAAGTAAGATCTTAATTTTGACCCCCTGCTCCAGACCACGGGCAACAGTCTGCAGGACTACAGTCTTATCTGGTCTATCAGGAAACTTGTCAGCCATGGACTTCCACAGCCTGTTCCGATATTTAATCGTACAGGCCTGATAGCTGGCAATCCTGAAGGAAAGGTACACTGAAACTTACGCCCTGTTGCACATTACATCCAGCTTCCTTCACTCTGTCAGGAAGCAGCGCGCTCATGTGCCTAGGAGGTTTAGCTCTGCCATGTGCAGCCTTGATAACCACAGAGCGCATCTCCGGTTCAGAGGAATAATATGCTTTACTTGAAGGTGCAGGATATTGTTTATACACTTTACAAGGCATAGAAGGCAAAGAACAATGTCAATGCCAAGAAGCCAGAGTGGCACCCTCTAATGCCAAATGGATAGGAGGAACAATCACAGTAGGAAAAGCAGACACCTCCAAGAATTCATACTCTTGTCAGAAGAAACGTCCTCCTCGGCAATAAAACCCAGCGTGGACTGGACCTGTAGAAAGAAAGTCTGAAGCATCCTCAGGAGGGGACCCTGGAGCATAATGCGCTGACTTAGCTACAGAAGGAAAAAGTGGAACTGAAGCCTACCACATCAGAGGAAGGGGAAGGGGGAGGTCAAACCTTATTTTTCTTCTTCATATTCCTTGTACGTTAAATTGGGATTGTATTCCAATTCCTCCTGCTCATCGACAACAATGGGTAGAGGGTCAATGGCAGGTAAAAGCCCAACAGAAGGAATCGATGGCCAGAGCTAGACCCTGAACTTGGTGTTTGAGAGATGGATTTGGGGGCAGTAGACTCCGAGGGCTTAGTGTGGGATCTGTCTTTTCCAGAGATTTACCTCATTTAAAAGGTGAGCGTGACCTGGCAGGAGAGGTATCCTTTTCTCAATGCCTCTACTTTTCTTTAAAGCATAGAGGAGTATCTCCACCATTAGCAGACTTGCGCTTTTTCTCTACTGATTCAACAACCGGCACCATCGACTATGGAATGTGGTGAGTTGACAGCACGCTGTGGGTAGAAGAAGTGGGTGACTATGGTGAAGCCAACTGTGACGCACGTGGTTTGTCCTCCATACCCTAGAGTTTCAGCTAAACTTCCAAGGCCTTCTTGCAATGTCGCCTCAAAGTCTGGTTAAAGCTCCAGCAAATGCTGGAGGCCTTCACGTCATGAGAAATGCCTAAACACCAGATGCACAGAGAGTGAGTTTCATCCTTGTAAATTTAGACGTTACTGTAATGGCAACAGTGGAACAGCGGTTCCACTTTAAGTAAATTAAAATAACAAAGCAATCATCATGCTTTACCTTCTGCTACGCCCGACCCGGAGTTCACTGCAGTGGGTGGGCACTGAAGTCAGCTGGGAGGAGAGGATTGGCGTCCAAGGACGCTCCTCCTCTCCCGGGAAGGGTGGGAACAGAGTCTGCTGCCTGCCTGACCCCTAGCAGTGGCTGGGGGTTTGCACAGTGGGTCCATACATAGGGGTGGATGCGAGGCAGATGCCTGGCGTGCTGCGTACATAAGCGTGTGTGGGTTGGCCATTAGCATCACTACATGCCACTGCACTGCGCTTGGGTAATGGAGGGAAAAAACGGAGGAGAAAAATTGTCGGCCGGCAGGATGAAGCCCGGCCCCTCACAGGCTCCGCACCCGGCTAGCTGGCACCTCACTAGTGCAAGAGAGGTAAGTCCAGTGGACGCCAGGGAGAGCAGAAAGAAAGAAGGGGGAAAAAATAAATAAAGCAACAGAAGCATTAGCGATGCTTGCAAAGTTCGACAGCATTCTTCGACAGCGGTAGACCAATGAATGGCTGATGGCATAAAGAACTGAGCCATGATGGGACTAGCAAAAGTTGCTGGGTGGTCCCAATGCCAACAGCTTACAGTTCAATGATGTGGTTCAATGGAGTTAGATATCCTCGGAAGATCCTCTGATTCTGCTAAAGAGCTGGCCTCTGGTGGTTTCCCCAGCTGGTTACTTAAGACTTAGAGAAGTCCTGTAGGTCTGTCATCATAGTCTTTATTTTCCCATGATCGAACCTGCTACAAAACTTGCACCAATTGTGCTGACCACCACTCTTTAACCAATTCACTAAGCTTGGTCCAAATAGGGCAAAAATAACTAAGTTTTAAAATTATTACTTTAGTTGACTGTAGGGCCAATTTCAAGCACATGTGGATGCCTGGGCTCTAGCTCCCCCACCTCATAAAGAGTGTTTCTGACAGGAAAAAAATTGTTTAAATCTGCACCACCGCCCCCTGACAGGAGTTTGAGGGCACATTTTTTGTACATAAATATTTCCAGAATACCGTATTCACAATAACTGCAGTGTTATGTGTCACAGTTATCATACTGTCAACATGTTATACAATTATATCCCTACTCCCAAGTATCTTTTCTCTACAGCACTTTCCACTACTACCTCCCCATCCCCCTATTCAGTGCTATGACTTTATGTCCATATGTGCTAACCAAATGGGAGAAAAATGAGGTTGGATCCAGAATTCACACAGAACAACTTATTTTTCAGTCATACTTCAAACAGACTCGGGTATGCTTTTTACCTTCTAATCACTCTCTCTCTCGCTCTCTCTGGATCTCAGGGACAGGCAGTAGACCCACGAGCTGTACTTCGCACTTTCTCTCAAAACCTAAGGGGACCCACAGTTGCTCGTAGTAGGTGCACCCACTTCTCTCCGGGAACCTGTGTGCTTCAAAAAGGGAGTCAGATTACTTTGTGTTTGGTCAGTATATCAGGTTTTACCAGTTATATAGCACAAAATGTCATCCCTAACCATTTCACTGCAAGAAATGGGAGCTGGAGCCAGCCCCGCATGCTAGCAACATGGATTCAGGAACGAGCCTGGGTTGCTGGAGGGCCATCTGGGGTGAGGATGATTCAGCATCCCATGGATGCTCGTCTCCTCAGGGGAGGGAGGATACTGGTCTCCACTGCAGTACTGCCACCTGGGTGACTACAGCTGGCCAGTGCCACTGGAGCCAGAACATAGGGAGGGTAGCGTCAGTGTTCTGACACCGCAATGTCAGATGCATCATCTCCACGACGTTCTGGAGTAGGATAGAAACATGAGAAAATCGCCAAACGTTCAAGGATATCACCTGCAGTCCTACTGCAGGTCCCGCATTGCCAGGTGAGCCTCCTGCTCCCCCGCCAACACAAACTCTGTCCCGTGGTAAGAGGTGGCCCTTAAGCAGCCCTTCCCATGGGGGGGAAGGGTCATTCATGGGGCACAAGGATAGAGATAAGCTCAGGGATGGAAGGTGATGGGGCTGGGCAGCACAGGGAGCCAAAGGGAGTTGGTGGGTGTTCAGGGGAGAGGAGTACAGCAAATTAAAAAACAAAACAGAAATGAGAGCTGGTCAACTCCTCTACGGGAAGGAGACTCAAACTGAGGGGAAAAAAGGGACTATTTGTTTCCCCATAGCACCAGTCAGCAAAAGGAGCTGCATAAAGCAAAAAAAAAAAAAAGGACTTGGTGATTATGTAGCAGATTATCAACATAAACAGGTGGGGATCATTTAAAACTACAGTGAATTTGTTTTAACAAATAGCCAATTATTGACTGACAGTAATAGATCACACTTCTTAAAAATGTCTTTCAAAAATTTATCTTATGGAGATGACTGCGCAAACATTTAACTTTGCAGTTAACCTTTCGCAAATAGTTGTAATATGTTGTACGATAAAAAGTCTTTCACAGGATAAGGAAGACAGGCAAATTATTTTATCTCCTGAATATCAGGAGTGTCACCTTCATACTCTGTGCTGAATTCAAATTCTTCCCCTTCCTCGCCTTCTTCAGGTAGCATGGGTGGAGATACTGCGGGGGTCTACATTTGCTGCATGGTCTGAAACGGAACATTTTGCAAAAACAGGATGCTTGCTAAGGATGGGGGTTGAAATTTCTTATAAAAAAGCTAAACTGAGCTGCAAAAGAGATTACAAGAAATATTTTATTTTACTTTGCTTCTGTACATAGTTATTACAAACAATTTTTTTTTACATTACTGCTACTATAAATAAAGTTTGGTAAATTTTACAGCTGCTCCTAGGTTTTCCCTATGCTTCCTGAACTGTGCCTCGATGACAGACCCCTCAACCCTACTGGCATTTTTTATATTTTATTCTGAAAATGTAACTATGTCAGTCCGCCTGTATTTGTGGCCACCATGACCAAGAAGCACACTCTCAGTTTCAAAATGGTACCAGATTTCCAGTACGCTTGTTCATGGACGAGTCTGGTCTCTTGTATCAGAGTTCAATTGAATATTGCTTGTAATAGCAGCTAGCCAAGCTGAACTTGGATAATTTTTTCTTTTTAAAGCGAGCACATGAAGTTATGTAAATCGCTCTGAAAAGTCAAGCCCGTGATATCAGGCATGTGCACGCTGATGCGGTGCCCAGTGCCACGGCGTGAGTTTCATAACAGGATTTACACAATTTAGGGCACTGTTTTTTAAAAAATAAAAGTAACTCTGCCATGTTCAGCCTGCTGTCTGCTGTTACAAGCAGTGTTTAACTGAACTCTGGTATAAGGGACCAAACTCGACAATGGATGAGTGTGCCAGAAATTCTGCACCGTTCTGAAACCCAAGCACGCTTCTTGGGCATTTATTTATTTAGCTTTTGTTAACCGGGTAGGTACACTAGACAAGTTATATGCCTATTTTCAGGAATGACCCGGGAGAGTACAACAGGTATTACAGATACATCAGCACAACACAGCAGGTAAAAAAGTACAATTTGTAACTTAGTACATTGAGTCACAAAAACAAAAAGGCGATGTAGGGATCTTATATGACAGAAGTTGGTAGAGTACATAATGATCAAACAGTAGGTAGTACTGAACACACATAGCATAGACAAGTGCATAAGGAAAGGTTGGCTCGAGATAAACAACCGATCGATTCAGATTGTGTCCCGAGTAAATGACTAACGTAACGGTCCAGTACCTGGGGCCTAGTACTAGGGAGGCTTTGGGCACTCACACCCTGAGGCCAGCTTCAGATGCCCCCACAGGGATTTCCGGAAACACTGATGGGAGGGGGCGGTGCGAATTTGCTCAGGAAAGGAATCCCAGAGGCTAGGAGCATATGCAGCGAAGTCCCTGTCCCCCATGAGGGTACGGGTAGGGGGTACTTTTAGTATCCCTGGACCCTGAGAGGGTAAGAGGGGCGGTCAGTGGGAGAGAAAAGCTGTGCCAGCCCCGGGTGGGGTGCCAGTACTGATCACTTTGCTCACGAGGCACACCAGTCCAAAGTTTAGGTGATTAGTCGGAGAAAGCCAACCTAGCTTGTCAGAGTTCACAATGGTGGGTGAGGCGGGGGGCAGCCAGAGCGAAGCGGCAGATATTGTTGTACGTCATGTGCCACCAAGTAAGAACAGCTTTAGAGGTACGTGCAAACTGGTGGAGACCATAGTTAAGGGAGGGGAGTAGTACTCCCCTAGCAAGTGCCAAGCGAGCAGCAGGTGTCAGGTTATATTTGGCCCTATAGGCCAGACCTAGCTTACAGTTCACGGCTCTACAGACATTGAGGATATGGCTCCCTAGGTCCAACGGGGGTCAAGTGTCACCCTGAGGTATTTAAGGGAGGTCACAGTTTGGAGGGAAGTTCCATCTGCACAGTTGATTCGCAATGGGACTGGAGAGGCATGTATCTTGGCGGATGATCCGAAAAGCATAGCCTGCATTTTTTTCAGGTTGAGGACCAACTTCTGTTGGGTTAACCAGGCCTGAATGTTATTAAAGTCCTCAGACAGGTGGAGATTGAGGGTAGCTGTGTTCCGGGAGTAGGCCAGGAGAACCAGATCATCCGCATAAAGGGTGACCCTGCAGTTAGTTACAACGGCCGAGATGGTTAACAAAGAGGGAGAAGAGAATGGGTCCCAAGACCGAGCCCTAAGGAACGCCAGGGTCATGGGTAAGGGATCTGAGAGGACTTTAATTGAATTTGGTCAGTGTACTCCGTCATGCAGGTAGCCAGTTAGCCATTTCTGAGCGGGGGAGACAGGCCAAGGGACTTCATCTGAGTACAGAGCAGAGTGTGGTAAACGAGGTCAAAGACCTTGGACAAGTCAATGAACACCGCTCCAGAGAGTTTCCCCTGGTCCATGGCTGCTCTGATACTGGATGAGACAGAGACCAGGGCCGTAGTCGTGCTATGCCCTTTACGAAAACCGTGCTGGGCGGGGGACAGCAACTCGTGGTTTTGAATGTACTCAGAGTTGTTCAGCCACTACTTTTTCAAGGAGCCTGCTGATGGCCAAAAGGATGGCGATCAGCCGATAGTTGCCTGGGACTTTTGGGTTGCCCTGCTTCAGCACGGGGACAACCCTGGCCACCTTCCAGATATCAGGAATCTCCCCGTGGCAAGGGACAGGTTGAGGATGTGGGCCACCGGGGAGGCGATGTGAAGGGCTCCTAATTTCAGAAGCTTGTGCTCCAGGTTATCTAGGCCAGCACTGGAGTACTGGGAGAGGCCGGAGAGGAGATTCAGCATCTCCTTGTCCGATACAGCCCTTAGAAAGAAAGGTGGTCTGGAGGGGTCGGACTCCTGCCAGACTGGGAGTAAGGGGCAACTGGTACTCTCGTCAGTAGGGACGGGTAAGGAGAGAGCAGATAGGTCAGTGAAATGGGAATTGAAAGCATTTGCAATCGTATGTGGGTTGTTGCAGGAAACCCCTCCAATTATCATGTCTGTTACTCCTGAGTTAGAGGAACCACTGACAAGAGTTTTTATGTTTCTCCAGAACCCCCTTAGGTCATTTGCAGAGCTGAGTAGAGCGGACTTGCAGAAGTCACTTTTTGCAACCCCAATAGCTTTTTTACACTCATTTCTAAGTTTTCTATATTGTTGAAGCAAGGTCTGATCAAGGGAGCATTTGAAGTGGGCCCAGCACTTGTCCCTCACCCGCATAAGGGCAAGGAGGCTCCCGTGAAGCCATTTTGTGGCTGACCCCCTTGCCCTCTGCCTTATTTATTTATTTTGTATTTATTGAATAGAATCGGAATTACAATCCTTTGAGTCACAGACTCTTTTGCAAAGGCTCCACATCAGATACAGGGGGTGACGGGTAAACAAGTACAGGAATAAACATACAGACAAGCATTATTGACAATACAGTACTGGAGACACAGTCCAGGCATTAAATTAGATAAAACTGGTGACAGACGTAGGCAGCAGTCTGAAGATCACTTGAATAGAAAAGACATGAAGGCAATGCTTATTCGTGGGATCTAGAGAGACCCTGTGTCAGAGGAAGGAGGGTAAGGGAATAGTTGGGGCATGCCTGTCTTGCAGAGCCCCAAAGATACTGAGAAACTGGGTTACGGCTGTAGAGGGGTCAGGGGCACTATACACCCCAGACCAGTTCGTGAGCCTCAGGTCCTCCATAAATGCGTCCGGATCAAGCCTGGAGAAGTTTCTGATGTGGATGATTTTGTGAGGAATCTTTGGGAAGGGGATTTTCCATACGCAGAAAACTGGGGAGTGATCTGAGATGGAGTCAGATAAGGTTCCTGCAGAGGAGATCCTCTCAGGGCGATTAGACAGGATCCAGTCCAATAGAGAGCTGGAGGCTCTATTTGCCGACCGTCGGGTAGGCTCCTGTATAAGTTGCGTCAGGGTTAGGTTTGCAAGTAAAGGCTCAAACTGCTTTACATTTCCACCAGTCCAGTTTAAGTTCACATCTCCCAGGATAAGAAGTTTGTTATCACCAATACTGAGGCCAACAGTGTCCAGGAGGTGGGTGAGACCCGGAAGCCCTCCCTTTGGGGGGGGGAAGGGGTTATAGGTGCATACAACATGTAGTCTTTTGGTGTTGCCAAGTAGGAGCATAACATGAAGGAGCTCACAGGGGAACAGTAGGGATGTCTGATGTGTCACCAGAGATACTTTAAGGTGGCTCCTGAAGTATATCAGGATGCCTCCACCCCTCTTGTTTCGAGACCTATCCAGTCGTATGAGCTCGTAGCCTAGTAGCGCACAGACTGAGTCAGGGATCGAGGGCTTAAGCCAGGTTTCCGTTATTCCAAGGATATCAGGCTTGTAGAGTGCGACCCATGCGACAAGCTCGTCCAGACTGGGAAGCAGGCTATGAATGTTGAGATGAGCCACTTTTAACCCCTTGCCCAGCCTTCACTCTTGAGGAATTGAGGAGGCCTGGTGGGTAGGGCCAGGATCAAGTTCAATGTCACCGGCCAGGGCTAGGATCAACAGGAAAAGCCAAAGGAGGTGCCCTCTAGAGGTGGAACTCCTGGTCGTAGGCTTGCGGGCTAGGCGTTGCCTTATACGGATATGGTACAGTGGGGGTCTTGGTACCAGACAGCATGTGAGATAGCAGGGTCTCCCAGTGTATGCCAGGAGATTAGAGAAGGTGAAGTCAAGCACCTTGCAAGGGGGGGGTCCTTTCCCAGCCATCCCACATGGTCTGCGTGGGGGCAGTTACCACTTGGAGGGCAACTAGTCCAGAAAGAGGCCAGCAAGGATGACGGAGCAAGGTGGGAGGGGCAGGACGATACCCCTAAGTGGCCTTGGGAGACACCATTCTAGAGGTGGAACCTTGCAGTTCACTAGGACCCCACATAGGTACTGCCTACGGAACTACAAAGAAATGGTCAGGAGGGGGCAGGGTAGGGTTACCAAAATAGTGAGGAGGACAGGAGGGACAAACTACTCCCGGGGAAGGGCAGTTGGACGTGGGCAGGCTAGGAGGGACAATATACACCTGGGGTAGGGACTATTGGTCATGGGCAGGCAGTATCCTGCTAGGAAAGGGCACCAGAGCTAGCCAACTCGTAGGAGTTATATACCATACTATGGAACAGGGTTATCAGTCAGTCCCCCAAGTACAGCACTGGGAGAGTAACCAGGAGAGTACAGTATGCATAAGGCAATATTAAATGGGAACCCTGGGGAAGTAAAGAAGACAAGGCAAAAGTACAACAGGCAGTATACTGAATGTCACCTGGGGAGAGATAGAGACTATAGCATACAGCAGTAATTAACACACAGTATGTCACAATATTCGAGAGAGGTCACATCGATTATGGCAAGAATAAGCTGAGCACATTGAGGCAGGGTTCATTTAGCAAGGGGAGGCTAGTACAGTAGGGGTATTCAAGTCAGATAAGACAGAACAGGGCAACACAGGTCATTGACAGCGACTAATATCTCATTTTTATCCTATGGTAGTACTAAGACATTCTCTTTACAGTACCATCCCCCAGCAATCTGACTGGGCACAGCCGACTCAGGAGGCGGGCAAGTGAGCATTTAATGGGAGGAGGGAAGGGGTGGGTGGGAGGGCCGAAAAACAGACTGAAGTTTGGTTTCCTGCAATGGTAGGGGCAGCTTGGGTCCAAGGCTTGCGTTTGTGCCGAGGAGGCCCGCCGGAGCTTGGTTTGCAAGCCGGCACCTCAACTTGGCCGTCGGTGCGGTTGTGGAGCGCGGGGGGGGGGGACCCACCAGCACAGGTCTCCACATCTCCCCTCCAGCAGGTAGGGCAGTATCAGGTGCGAGTCCAAGGTTGCGCTCTCCTTTTTAAACTGGAGAGCTAGCCAGATATAAGTAGCAGGGTCCAAGCAGGCAAGGGCGTAAAAAGGCGCCAAATTCAAAGAACAAAGGGCAGCTCAAAGTCCCCAGCGGCTGCAGAGTACGAGGCAGGGCTCCCGCTCCAAGGGTAAGAAAAAGTACTCAGTTCGCTTCTGAAGTTCGGTCTCCTGCAACGGCAGGGGCAGCTTGGGTCTGAGGCTTGGCAAGCGAAAGCCGAGAAGGCCCGCCAGAGCTTGGTTTGCGTCGGGCACCTCAACTCCGGCTGGCCGTGCGGTTGTGGAGGACAGCTGCACATATGGGCTGACCAACACAGTTACATTTTTGTAATAAAATACAGAAAAATGCCAGTAGAGTTGAGGGATCCATTACTAAAGTGGATTCTGCATCACATTACAGACTAACGTGGGGGGGGGGGTGGCAGGCTCATTTGCAAATATCTTCAAAATCGTAAGTAGCAGGCAGACAGTGTCCCATTAAAGTATTACTGTTATTTTAGCAAGGTTCTTCCTATATTGTGCGAAAAAGTACTTACTCTTTTGGAATGTTGCTATTACAGCAACGGGAGCTTTGCGCATCGTGGGCCGGGCCCCGTAATACCAGCATTTTAAAGGAGTAAGTACTTTTTTGCACACTACTGGAAGCACCTCAATAAAAATAGCAATAGGTTGGCCCGGTGGCACTGAGGGTTGAGATGCTGGATGCTATACCCGACTCCATGCCAGCGACCCGTGTTCAGGAGTAAACGCAGGTGGCTGGGGGAAGAGTTATGGATCAAGCATCCTGAGGACTGCTCTCCTCACCAGGGCTGGGAGGGTTGCCGCTCCTCACCGAACAACTGCCCCCAGGTGGAGGCCTGAGGAGTAGTGCAGGACGGGGGAGGGATACCCACACACACACACACACACACACACACACACACACACGCGACCGCAACAAAGGGAGGGAGAAAACAGGAAAATTGGAGCTGGCAGGCTCTCTTTGATGGCTGGCTTGCTCGGTGACCAGCCACCCCAGGTTCTGGATTTCTGTGTTTTGGGGGCAGGTCTGGAGGAGCCACCTGCCAGTTCTGCCAAGGCGGAGAGAAAAATACAATAATAAAAAAATAAATAAAAATAGCACTTTAACATAACGCTGTTGGAATACTTGCCTACCTCTGGAGAGAGGTTTTAAGCTGATATATATATATATATATATATATATACATACACACACACACACACACACACACACACACACACACACACACCTATAAACCTGAACTGTTGAATATATTTGCTGTGTTTACCAACTGAGCTACAGGGGTACTTTCTCTTGCAGCAGTGTGTCAGTGACTGCTTGCAGTGGATTGTGGGGTGCTGGAGGACTGTTTTGTACACCTTCTGACCCCCCCCCCAGTTTATTTAAAAACGAGTGTGCTTCTATAATCTGGGCTACTCACACAGTCACGCTCTCCATTTATATACCTTGGATAGCCTTTTTAAAGGCTTTATTCACTGTTTAAACATATTTGGGGCTCTCGTGAAACCGGAAGCGAAGTTTTTAATAGCACTCCGGTTTTGGGACCTTATGAGCGGCGGCTCTAGCGGCCGAGGCGAGCGTGCTGCCCTGCGCGCCAGGTCCATCGTGGACCAGGGGACAATAAGGTAATACATACAACTTATTACAAGTTCTGCGCTGATTAAGTTTATTTATTTATTTAGTTAAACATCAGTTTAGAAACCTTAGTTTAGAAACTAAGTTGAGTATATAGTGCCACTATGAAAAAGGCTAACAAATATTGCATCACTTGCAAGATGTATGCTTTGGGCAAACACATAGTTGACTTTAAATGTGATAAGTGCATTCTAGTCAATGAGTTAAAAAATGAAATTGAGAGACTCCAACCTAAATTGTGTGCTAACCCTGAGATTAAAGACTTGGAAGACTATATTGACCAAATGTTAATATTGGTTGAGGCCAATACTTCGCTTGCAGTAAATATGGTAGAAGCTGTTCTAGAACCTACTGCAACATTAGGTGAGGTTACAGATACGTAGCCAAGATTAAATGCTACTCAGGATTCAACACGGGGACAACCCTCCTCCACCTCAACTCCTATGAGTTTATCTGGCCAACAGTCCGCAACTAGTAAAACTAATCTTTGGTCTAAAAAACCCAGAACTAAACTTAAGGTAGCAACAAATATTTTAACTCCTCCGGTTTTATTCGACATTCCTACACTTAACTCTTTTGAGTTACTGTCCAATCTTACAGATGACCCCATAGAAATTAGTCCTAAACTCAGTAGGACCACTGAGAATAGTCCAATAAGTCTTAAATCCTCCATCACTCCACCGGATGCTGTCTCACTACATCCCCCTCAACACTCTTTTCCCCCTTTAGGCACATTAAAAAACCACAAGGAAATTTATATACTTGGAGACTCCATTACTAAATACATAGACCGGACTGTTTGTAATCTTGACAAGGAACATCATACTAGTCTAAGTTATCGGGAGCAAGAATCTCCGACATTACTTCAATGTTAAAACCTATTCTAAAATCTCAGAGAAAACCCTTGGTCGTCATTCCGTGGGAACAACAATATCGTTAAGAAATCCTTGCAAGATATAAACAGGACTTTGAGCTTCCCCACAACCTACTGGTTGATAGGGGTTGTGACATTTGTCTTTCAGAAATATTACCTCATCCCAAGAGCTAGTGAATTTGTTAACTCTAAAATCAAAGCCATAAATGAATGGCTGAGCAATTGGTGTCTAAGACAAGGTATTTCGTGTCTAACCCATTGGGATAATTACCATCATAACCCTTCCCTCTTTTGTTGGGATGGCCTCCACCTCAGTAGAAGAGGTAGCATCATACGTGGGAAGAAAACTGTCTCATACATCAATTCTCACTTAAACTGTTAGGCAAGGGGGAGTTTGGAAAACTGTCTCAAACTCTTGACAAGGGGTCTAAACCATTAAACCCTTACTTAAACATCTTATCCCTTAACGCACGATCTTTGAACACAGCTAAAAAAGCTGAACTGGAACTTAAAGCCCATCTCCTGGACCTATCAATGATTGCAGTCACTGAAACCTGGGGTAATTCTTACAAAAATTGGTTCGCTGAGATTCCGGGTTTAAACATTATTTCAAAATAGGCCAGACACTAAGTCAGAGGTGGAGTTAGTCTCTATGTTAAGGACAATATTCCATCATTCCAATCTCCTATTGAACATAACACTGAGTGTGTATGGGTATACATCCAACCCATTGGTATCCCCAAATCCTGGTAGGTAGTGTTGCACCCCCTCACTTGATAGTTTACAGAATACAAAATTACTAGAAGATATAACTCAGTTCACTAGTAAGGGGTCAGTTCTCCTTTTGGAACTTCAATTTTCCAAATATTAACTGGGATTCATTAATGGAACCAACAACAAACGAAAACAACTTCTTACTACTATAATCGATTTGGGTTTGTTTCAACTAGTCAAAGAACCCAACAAGGCACTAAGATTTTAGATCTAGTTTTAACCAGTCAGGATATTCCGGTAACTAATTTACATTTATCCAATCCCCTGGGTAACAGTGATCACAAATCAATATTCCTTTCCATATCTGTTTCTTGTTGTATGGCACCCATCAAAAAAACAATCAAACATTATGATAGGGCCGATTTTGATAAAATAAATAATCACTTAAATAATATTGATTGGGAAAACATCTCAGCACCCCTCAATACCTTTGAGGCTTGGGACTTTTTAAAATCACAGATATTCACAGTTGAACAGAAATATGGTCCCTAATAAATGTACTCACAACTACAAAGGAAAAATACCTCCATGGTTTAATTCATCTATCAAAAAACTAATACGACGTAAGCATACATTATTTGCGTCTGAAAAAATAACAACTTCATAAGAGTAATAATAATGAGTTACTTCTACAGTATAGAGAAATCAGTAAGATTACTCAAAAATCAATAGTAGTAGCAAAAAGAAATTTAAATTTAATAAGCACACAAAAGACATGTACAAATCTTTATATGCCTACTTAAATAGTAAGAAAAGAAATTATAAAAACACTCGCCCTCATGTTTGAAAATAAAATAATAAATTCGACTCTGCTATAGCCTCTACACTAAACAACTATTTTATTTCAGTATTTACCCAAGATCCTTTAAAATCCACAACAATCATCTCCCCCACATTTAGTAATAAGAAACTTGTCCAACAAAAGGACATCTACAATCTATTATTAACTCTTAAGAAAACTACTAGTCCTGGACCGGATGGTATTCATCCAAAATTTCTTCTAGGTACTAAAGATATAATTATTCTCCCCTTAACAATCATTTTCAACAAATCTCTATGTGTATCTGAAGTTCCTGCTGATTGGCAAACGGCAATAGTAACCCCTATACATAAACAAGGTTCCTACTCTTTAGTTAACAATTATCGTCCCATTAGTTTAACCTCCATTCCCTGTAAATTGCTTGAAAGAATAATCAAATCATTATTGGACAAGGAAATAATATCCCTTAATCTTACAGATGTTACGCAACATGGATTTAGAACAGGTTTCTCATGCACTACTAATCTAATAACATTCTATAATTTTATCAGTCTCAACCTTGATTTAAATATTCCTTCTGACGTTATATTGTTAGATTTCAGTAAAGCTTTCGATAAAACGTCTCATAATATACTTATTTCTAAACTCTTTAAATTAGGTTTCTCAACAAACATTGTGTTATGGATAAAAAACTGGCTGACTAACAGATCCCAGAGGGTGCGGGTAAATGGCTCTCTGTCTGACCTAGGCCATGTGACGAGCGGGGTGCCACAGGGCTCGGTCCTGGGTCCAACTCTGTTTAATATTTTTTATCACTGATATGAAAATCCAGTCTTCCAATCTTCTCATAAAATTTGCTGATGACACCAAACTTGGTGGTGCAGTTAATAATGTTATAAACAGACAAACTTTACTCAATGACCTTTCAATAATTGAGCAGTGGGCACTTACAAATAAAATGGAGTTTAACACAGCCAAATGTGCCGTTTTGCACTTTGGAAAAAACAACCCCCAACAAGAATATTCATTGAATAATTCCATTATTAAAACCTCTTGTTTAGAAAAAGACTTGGGGATTTTAGTAAATAACAAGCTGACACAAGTCTCTCACTGTAAAAAAATTGCAAATCAAGCAAATTCAGTCTTTCGTAGAATTAATAATATTTTCGTTTCTAGAACTGAGCTGTGTATTATCCCACTTTATAGATCACACATTAGACCTTATATGGATTATGGTTCTCCGTTTTGGAGTCCATATCTTTGTGGTGATGTGGATGGGTTAGAAAAGATTCAAAGAAAAGTTACAAAATCTATACCACACTTGGCTCAGGAAGATTATGATACCAGATTACAAAAAACCGGTCTGCATTCGCTTAAATTAAGAAGAACGTGGGGGGACCTACTTCAACTTTTCAAGATTATTCAAAATCCCATTATAATGAAGCAATGTGGTATTTCCTTTGCAAATAGGAAAACTGGTCCCAGACTAAATAATAAACAGCTTAATATTGCTAAATGTAAAACTAATATTAGACAGAATTTTTTTTCAATAAGAACTCCGAGACTTTGGAATACACTTCCCCAGGACATCGTAGTCTCTCCCTCATTTTCGATTTTTAAATCTAAACTGGACAAATGGTTGACCAGACAGGGTCATCAATAATGATCCACTTATGTGGAGGACAATATTTATAGGCACTTGCCTTCTTTTGTCCCATAAACCAAGTAACATATGACTGAGGTCTGCAGGGGTGTTTCAGGGAAATCCATCCAACCAAAAAATATGTATTCCCCCCACCCCAATCTGTTAGACTCTGGGGGAGGAATCCCCCCCCCCCGGACCCATAAGCAAATTTAAAGCACTGATGTGCATTACTTGCACTTTTTGATACTGAATTTCAAGCTGCAAAATTTGGCCACCTCTAGCCTTTGCAAGTCTCTTTTCATCTCCCTAATACCCTCCTCACTGTTTACCTTGCCAGAGTTTAATGTCATCTACAAAGAGATGCTTCTTACCCCCAAATTCCTTCTCCCCGTGCTGTAAAACACTCTGTAAAAACTTGTAGCGCCAAGGAAAGCCCAAAGAGTAGGACTATGAACTGGTAGTGTTCCCCTCCACATAGAACTGAAGGTACTAGTCGTGGCTGGGGTGCAACAGTATGTGCTGATACGCATCTTGCATATCTAGAGAGGCTACTCAGTCCTGGTGCTTCAGACAGGGTAGTAGAGAGCCCACAAAAATAATCTTGAATTCTTCTTGATTCATGTATTTGTTCAGATTTCTGAGGTCAAGAATGGGGCACATGCCTCGATTTCTTTGGTGCCTGAGAAGTAGTGGGAGTAGAACCATATGTTCCGCTGACTGGCACCATTTCCACTGCCCTGTTTCTCAAAATCTTCTGCGCCAAAGGTGCTGAGAAGTGAACTGGTAAGAGAATTGCCTCCTGGCAGGATAATCTGGAGGCGTTTCTTACAATTCTATGGAGTACCCCTCTCGGATATTCCTGAGGACCAACTTGTCCGTTTAGATGGATTCCCACAGATGGTGAAAATGTGTTAGGTGCCCCCTACTGGGGATGAGAGGTCCACCTCGGGCAGCTGAAGCGGAACCAGGGCCGGAGCTTCAGACGGTGGCACTGAGCACTTCTGGTGCCTTCCTTTGGGGCTGAGGAGGCTGGGCTTTATTGTTTTGGGCTTCCCTGTCCCTGCCACAAAAGGACTGCATGTTGTGAGAAAACAGCCTTGCCCTCTACCCCTTTGTGTGACACTTGGAGGTCTTAAGAGTCGCTCTAGTTTCATTAGACTCTTTAAGAGACTGTGCCACCTGCTGTCCATACAGATAAGCACCATCAAAGGGCACACTCATGGTCTGTTGCTGGATATCCAGTATGAAACCAGCAATCCGCAGCCAGGATTATCACCTGATGCAAATACCTGCAGCCGCAAAGCGAGTTGCTACATCAAAGGAATCTACAGAAGCTGGTGGCTGACGAGTCAATACCTTTTATAACAGCCAGCAGTAGGGTTACCACCTGTCCTGAGTTTCGCAGGACTGTCCTGATTTGGGCAGCTGTGTCCTGCAAAAAAACATGAAAAATACCAAATGTCCTGACATTACAGTAGGAAAAATATTTTCTGACTTTCTTCTAAATGTTGCAAAAAACTATAATACCTTAAAATGATAAGAAACACAAGAAACAACTAAAAAAACTATCACATATAGTCTTAATTCTGATTATTTAGTGAAAACAAGTCCAATGCATTGGTCGAGGTTACATATTGCCCTGCAAAAAATCATGTTTCAGTAAGAAATGTCCCACTTTGGGCTTCCTGAAAGGTGGTAACCCTAGCCAACAGCATCCCTTGTTTGACCTCTGTGACTGGCAGGGCCTCCGCCAGAGACTTAAGCTTGCTCCAATGGGCATATTCATACTTAGAGAAGTGACCCACGTAGCTCGCTATTCTTGTGCCAGAGGCAGCTGAGAAATAGACCGGTTTGCCCATGGTGTATGCCTTGCGGCACTCCTTGTTAGAGGGGTGCACTGTGACCTCTTTAGGCACTATGGCTTTCTCATTCTCAGCCGCAAAAATAATGGCATCCACTATAGGCTGAGTGAAATACACAGGCTTAGCTTTAAGCACCGTGTATTTCTTGTCCCCTTGTTTGGGGACAGCTGCCACAGTGGCAGGCGAACTCAAAGTCACCTCTGAGAGTGTCTCTAGGGCTGGCTGGCTGGGAGGAATTAAGGAGACCGCGACAGTAGGCATGTTTAGAAAACTCCAGTTGGAGACACCTAGCCTAGTCTATGGCTGCTGACTTGAAATTCAATGTGGAGTGCATATATTTGAGCACAGTCTAGAGGAAGAGGTCCTCCTGAGGTACAACCACAGGAACTGGATACAAGTTCTCTGGATCACAGCGAGAGTCACTGGAGATGACAAGGTTAGGATCTGACTTGTGCCCCCCTCTACACCCTCCTCACCTGGAAAGTGGTAGAGGAGGGGTGAAACAGCTGACAGTACAGGGCACAGAAACACCAGACCCAGATCCAGTGGCCTAGGAAACAGTGCAAACGGCAGCACTGGATGATGCTGCAGGCGTCCCTGAAGAGAATGATCACAATGCCCCAGGCTCCGCATATGGCGCAGAAAGCAGCGCAGCATATGGCATCAACAACCCAGCCAGCATTGAAGAGGCTGGCGGCAGCACTATGGCAGCCCCCCTGCCCCAGAGGAAATACAGAGACACCACAAGTGGGGCAGATGGCGCCACCAACAGCAACACCAGCCACAAGGCTGGGGCCGCAGTCAGTTATGTGTCTAAATTGAGCAGCACTGCAGATAGCGCCAGCCCAGCCAACCCTAAGGGGTCAGAGGCAGTCACAAGAAACTGCACCACATGACTTATATGCTCATCCATTGCTCCATAACAGCTTCCCAATGGTTAAACTGCCCACCAAGGTCCTCTCTAACAGACAGATAGAGGCTTCAGGACGGGGACACCAACCTTACAAGCCCTAGTGTCCCCAGAGTCATCGACAGCGATGGTGGGGAAGACAGGCCTATAGAGGTAGACTGTCTCACAGAATAACAGTCAGAGGATGACCTCATATGGTACCATTTCTTCATGGGCTTTTTCTTTTTGGAGACTCCTGGAGGACTGTCCTCCATTCCTAGGTACCGGACTACCCGCTGTCAGAGCACCTGCCCAGAGAGAGAGGTGCTGAGTAGACATGGCCCCACTTGCCACAACAACTAACCTGTTCAGGTTCCCTACCTTCTTCTATGGTTGACCTTTAGCATGAGGTAGCACTGAGAGAAACCGTAAATTTGTTGTGTTTAACTACACTGACACAAAAATACTCTAATGTATTTAAAACTTAAGTTGAAAAACTGAATGCTGTCGTCATACAGACAGTGAAGTTCTTGCCCCAATGAGGACAGCGACTATGACACCGATGCACACTCAAAGGTGAGAAAAACAAAGGAACTGAGGTGGTTGGGGTGAGAAAAAAAAAAAAAGAGGAACTGAGGAGGTTGGTGCCACTGTATATCAGTGGGCATGTATGATGACATGAATGTTGCCAGCTCCCACCAGAAAAGTTCTGGCTCCCACAGGGTCGTAGTACCCATGGCTAAGACCCACAAGTAGAAATCAATGGTGAAGATTGATTCTTGGAAGATCTATAGTTATGAGGTATATATCTTTTTCTTATCATAGAAACATAGACTTTGACGGCAGATAAGGACCACTTGGCCCACCTAGTCTGCCCATTTCCCTACCTACTGGATAAGCTGCAGATTCTAGTTAACCAACAGCCTACTTCCTGCAACCCCCCCACTATAATTGCCTTGTGCTGTTACCGCCTTACCACTTAAAGAAGACTCCTAGTATACAACACCACGGTGGGAATTAGAATAACTTAGGGGATGGGTTCTGAAGGACAGATGCCCCAAACTTAGCATACCTTCTGGAGTGCACATCAGTACTCCGTAATGGGTAGCCAGCCCAGTGGCGCCGAGGGCTGAGGCGCTGGATGCCAGACCTCACGCCACGCCAGTGACCCAGGTTCGGGAGCGGACTTGAGCGCCAAGGGTCAGCAGGGGAGGGAGAGGATTGAGCATCCGACAGACTGCTCTCCTCTCCTGGGGGGAGGGCTTCGGGTTGTCCAGCGGCCTCCGACAGTGATCGGAGGCATTACAGGACGCAGAGAGCCAGGAGTCGAGCGTGGCTGAGGCCGGCAGGGTTGCTGCGCGCCATGGCATCAGTGCACCCCACGCTCGAGGGGGGAGGAGGGAAACTCACAGGACAAAAACAAGAAAACCCCTTCCTGTCAGATAGGCGACGGCCCTCACAATGCCATCCGCCACACGCCCAACACTGAATCCCGCCTCTGCCCTTTGGTCACCCCGGGCTCTACCCTCTCCAGCTCTGGGTGACAGTAATGTCCTTGAAGAAGGCGGGGTCACAGTGGGCAGTAGAGAGGCTCTGGTGAGCTGAGTGGCCCGAGAGAGAGTTCAGACTAGGAGGACGACTAAAGAGAATAGTAAAAAAAAACAACTAGTAATGGGATGTGAAGGTTTGAGCTGAGAATTAAGTTGCAGCCTTACAGCAGTGGAATCTCATAACTGATATGGAAGTAGCTATACTCCTAGTAAAACAAGCCCTAAACCCGGAGGGGGGGCACCTTTCTGCCAGCTCTACTGTACTACCCCTTACTTATACTACATTGCCACCATTTTTTAGAACCTTGTGATGTCACCGACGATCAGGGTGTGGCTAGCAACATAGATTTTGTCGGAAGAAAAGGACCTTTACAGCCACACAGTATGCCCCTTGTCCCCGCCTATTCCATCACCACTGACCCCAGTTGGTCACAGGTGTCACTCCCTCCCCAGTTCTTCTACTTAATATGCCTGTGTCTATCCCATGCATGCCTGAAGCTCCCCCCAGTCTCCCCCCCCACCACTACTTCCTCTGGCAGGCTGTTCCAGTCATCCAACACCCTTTCCATGAAGAAGTATCTTCACACATCTTTCTTAAGCATTCCCCTTCTTAGCTTCACTGCATGCCCCCTTGTTCTAATGCCTTCCTTTCTCTGAAACAGACCCTCCACTTGCACCTTGTTCACTCCTGTGAGGTACTGGTAGGTTTCAGTCATGTCTCCTCTCGCTCTGCTCTCTTTCACAACGTAGTCAAGTACAGCTGGATCATCACTGCCACTTTTTGGGGATCCCTTGTGCTGTCAATGCAGTGGAGCAGGCAATCTCTGACATCTCTGGACTGCTGCCAGCTGTAGATGAGCCCTGTACCTCACTTAATAGCTGTTTTCATAGACTTCCAAACTATAATGGGCACTGGTCCTGCTTTTTAAGCTACAATCCTAGTTAGTTACAAACAACAGAATGACTTCAAATTCAAAAGTCTGATTCCCTTTGGTCGGACTTGATAGTTGGCCAAGACAGTGACCGCACTCAACTGAGGAGTCCAAACAGGACAAAACATGTGTCTGTAGTTCATCTTTCTCAGTCTATTCAGGATCAGATGTACAAGCCTGCAAAAGGTTTTATTTGTTATGCAGTAGACCCTTGTCAGCCAGCCTTCCACAAGGAACTGCATACCCAAGATCCTTTCACTGGGATTGAGACTTTTGAATGTAGGTCTGTGGTTTAGAGAGATGCACAAAAAAACACACCATTCAAATTCAAAACGTGTTAGGGAGTATTGTGTAATTACTTTTTACCATGTAAAAAGACGATTCAGTTGAACAGAGTGGAGTATATAATGACAAAATTAGCATCATGAACTGCTGAAGTGAAATGCAAGAGCCTACTTTAGAAACAACATGCATAAAAAAGAACAGAAGCAGTTTAAATGATAAACCTTGAGCATGGTTCAAGGCCAGAGCTCCGAGCAGGTATATATACAGTATATATAAATATATATATTTTTTTAAGCCCCTTTGTCTGGAAATAGCAGATAGCATATTAGACTGTCAACAGTGTGAGATAAGATAAAAGATTAGTGAGCTTGCCACAATAGGCATATCTACTTATCTTTAACTTCAGAGAGAGTAAATATCAGGTAACAATGAGCCCAAAGTTCTGGAAACTAATGAATACTTTTATAGACAAGGAGGACTACTTGAAAGAAAAGGAATTGTTTATAAAAAACAAAGAATACAGAGCTTCCACTACTTGTCTGTAACTCACAGAAGGGCTAATGAGGTGATCCTCAAAGGAGACTCCACTGTCTGGTGCCTAAACCAGTGGTTTTATGGCTGAGATTTTTGTATGAATTAGTGTGCATGCGTGCAGGAGAGTGGTATTACTGACTGAATGCAAGTGTTTTGTTGACAAAACTGTCTGAAGTGTCTGCTGGGGATTTGTATTATTTGAGAGACTGAAACTGCCAGGTCAGATGTGTTTGTGCCGCAACCCGGTCCGCAACAGTGATGCTGCTGCCCTGCTTCAGGACCTTCGCCCCTTTACTGACCTCCCAGTTTCAGCTGCTGCAGGGAGGGCAAGATAACCAGGTGGCAGAGGGGTCATGGGGTTTGGGCAGCAGAGGAGGGGGTGGTTAGTGATATTGAGGTTGTCTGGTGCAGAAGACACCCTGGGCATAAGTGGTGCCTTGGGAGAAGCCGGACATGTTTGGTTTCCATGCCAAGGGTTCCCACTGGACTGAGTGGGCAGGTGGCTAGAGGGCTGGCCGTATTCTCTAATCCTCTTCGGGCAGTGCTGTGCAATACCTGGTCGACGAGGAACAAGACCGCTATTTTTTCAGACTTGATTTCCTCTGTCAACCTGGCCTGCATCATGGAGACCTGGCTGGGTGACGATGCCGGACCAGTTCCTGCCGCCGCCGTTCCCTTCAGGTACTCCATGGTGCACTGCTTGAGGAAGGATCGCAGAGGTGGGGGAGTGGCCATTGTTTTTCGATCCAGCCTGGGCTTCTCGGTGCGCCTGGTTGGTAGCACCCAATCTTTTGCGTGTGTCGCCATCCGTGGGGGTACAGGTGCAGATGATACCCAACTGTATTTGTCTTTTTCTCCTGGAACATCAGGAGCTGTGGATGTGTTCAACATCTGTCTGGCTAAAATCAATAACTGGATGGTTTCCAGCTGGCTGAGACTCAGCCTGGATAAGATGGAGGTGCTGGTGATCAAGCCTGGTCGCAGGTGTGATGAGCTGCTGTCCAGGGCCGATTCTGGTCTTGTTCTGGGTTCCACTCCATTGACAGCTTCCCCGAGGGTGCAAGATCTGGGTGTGATCCTTGACAGCAGGCTGACTTTTGAAGATCAGGTGTCATCTGTTGTCAGCAGTGGCTTTTACCATCTATGGAATATTGCTCAGATTAAGCCCCTCGTTCCGCCCGAGGACCTGCCGACGCTAGTGCATGCCTTTGTCTCTGCCAGACTAGACTACTGCGATGCTCTTTATTTCGGGGTCATGGGAGGGACCCTCCGCAGGCTACAGCTAGTGCAGAATGCAGCAGCTCAACTACTGACCGGCCTTTCTAGGTTTAGTCATGTGACCCCTGTTCTGCATGCTCTGCACTGGTTGCCGGTCAGATGGAGGGTCCTTTTCAAGGTGGGACTTCTCACCTATAAGGCCCAAATCGGACTGTGTGTTAGCGATCCTGACACTGGTGACTTCCGCCCACTCCATGCCTCTTCAAGAGGCCTCCTGGTTGCTCCCAGGGTACAGCTCAACACTTCTGGAGATCGTACTTTTAGCATTTCTGGGCCATCCCTGTGGAACATATTACCATCTGCAGTCTGGGAGGACCCCCTCGGTAGAGGCATTTAAGCAGAGGTTGAAGGCACACCTCTTTGGCCTGACATTTAATGAATTCTAAATTACAACAAATTCCGTAGTCCCTATGTAGCTGCCAAAATATATGTATTGCACACACCAGTCCTCATGTTTCATTTATCAGTATGCAACCTGTAAGTCGCTTCCCTGTTTCATATCAATGTTTACCACCTGCGGTCACCCTATGTGGTACCCTTGTATGTATATCCAGCCTGTATCATGTAGTGTGCATTTCATGTATATACTGTTATTACCCATCTGTGTTTGTACTTTAAGTGTTTATGCCACAGGACCTCCTTGTGAATGAGCTTGCTCAATGGAGTTTTCCTGCAATAAACTTGAACTTGAATAAACTTGAACTCGTATGATACTTTGACAATTTTTAAGTGTCTTATATTTTAGTTTTTAACTGTATGATGTTATTTTAGATTTACGTATTGTATGTCTATTTTTATTTTTGTGTGAGGTGCCCAGAGCCTCTGGGAATGGGCGCCATACAAATAAAACTTGCCTTGCCTAAACCAAAACAGCAAACCATGGCAAAGATCTGGTGGCCTGTCTGCAGACCCTGCTCAACACTTTTAAGGTGCCAACAAATATGGCCTATAACCCTTCTTGTAGTCATGCATACTCTTTTCTGCATTTACTAAAGATTGGGTTTGCATTCACTGAGTGATTTGGTTGTGATGTCACTGCTGATGTCGGTGATACAGCCAGATTGGAGTATGTTTGCAGACCATGGAATTGTTGGTTCTATGTTGCAGAGAGTCAGCTTAATTAGTCCTGGAGAAGTCTTGTGTTTAGGGTTGAATACAACTTGAGTAATAAGCATTTCAACTGCAGCTCTGTAACTGAGTGGGGACAGATCTGCACTGTTAGAATTCATAGACAGACGGATACACAACATATTGTACGCTATTTCTTTGTTCATTCTCACTTCAATTGTGATTAAACTGCTATGAAGTAACTAATACTGCACCAAACATCTCACCGTCTTCTTGATTGCTCCTAAGTGCAGGCTATGCAATACCAGAGAACCGATAATAGACTATGTGAGCCTACAGCTCAGTGGGTAGAGCAGTGGGACTATACTGAGGGCTCGTGTTCAACTCCCATTAGGTCACATTACCATATTTCACTGAACTGTACCTGCTGCTTCTATCATCATTTATTGATCTTACTTCGAAGACGGTTCCTGCAGTAGGTCATAACACATAGGACTGAGCCCTCTGGTGTCAGGACCACACAGCAAACTTTTGCTAGCAATGTCTGGTGGGGAACCGCCCACCCAACGTCATATGACTGACTTCAGCGTGACCCAATATAGTGGGTGGTCCCCACGCCTGCCTTCCAGTTCTTTCCCCGCTGTCGACCTGCACAAGGACCTTGCGGTAAACGTTGCTTCAGTCGATCGCCATATTTCTAAGTATTTCTTCTCTTTTTTCTTCACTCAAGAGTCATTTCGAGTAGTTCTATGTTTTCTCCACCTCAGACTCCGAAGATCAAGAAGAAGTGCGAAAAATGCGGTGCACAAATTCCTCACAAGGACGGCCACCAGCGCTGCCTCTTTTGCCTAGGCCCGAACCATGATACTGTGGCCTGCCTTGATTGTAAGCCCTTCAGCCAGGCCACGCACAAACTTAGATAGCAAGCCTTGGAAGCTCATCTCCTTAAGTCCAGAACGAAGCAGCAGGTACAGTTCAGTGAAATATGATAATGTGACCTAATGGGACTTGAACACAAGCCCTCAGTATAGTCCCACTGCTCTACCCACTGAGCTGTAGGCTCACATAGTCGGTTATCGGTTCTCTGGTATTGCATAGCCTGCACTTAGGAGCAATCAAGAAGACGGTGAGACTGGAAAAAGAGATGCAGAAGTGGAGGGATTCTGCTACTTCTCCTTCCTTGGAACTAAAAAAGATGATGATGAAGAGGAGCACAGGGAACGGAAACGTTTGAATGACCGGGACTGGGTCTCCTTCAGTAAGGCCACGACGAGCAAGGCCGTTCCCCAACTGCCTACCCTGATGGTTGTCCAGGCCACTACCGGGATTTCTCCAGGTACCTCTGCTTCTTTTCAGCCTATCAAAATGGGCTCTCTTCCTAGATCTTCAACCAGTAAGTCGTCCACCGGCTCCTCCGGCAAATACCAGGATCTTACCAGTAAGTCGGACTCCGGGTCTCCCAGAGCACGCCTGGTAGTCGGTAAGGTGGATTCCTGCCAAGAGGGAATCTGCACAATGCCTGCCAATAAGCCAATCGAGGGTTCATCCCCCGTCTGCCCAGCCCTCATATCGACAGACAAGCCGGCCGCTGATGTTCCTGGCATCCACCCAGTCGAGCTCACCCATCAGGGGCCGACACACCGATGTTCAGCCGAGCTCACTGACCTCTTCTGGCCAGCCTCCTCCCAGGCCCCCAGTCAGGAGCCTTCCCTCCATCTTCCCTGGTGGAACCTCCTACCCCAGACATTCCAACTGGGGCGGAGGGGGAAGAGGGTCCCCTGGATGTGGTCTTTTCTTCCCCCACTCCAGCAGTCGTACCCTCTGTCTCTCCCTCGGATACTCTCCCAGGGATTTTGATGTCTGATCCAGCCGTGACACCGGCCCCTGGGAACCCTTCTCTTCCGGCAGGCCTATCCTTTGCCCCACCATCAGAGGTCCCTCTGTCGGGCACCACCCACCTGATGCATGGTGCTCCACAGGATATGTTAGATAACTCGCTGCCATCAGGGCCTTTACGTCTGCTCCTGACGCAGGCTAAACTACTGCTGGGCCCGACGCCAGACCCTTTGATGTCAACTATCTCGGTGCCAGATAATCCTCCAGGCCCTACAAGGCCCTCTTTAGACCAGGACCATCCACCAGGCCATCACCCTTATCCAGGCTTTCCGACATCAGGTTATCCAACGTTGGGCATGATGGTGGCTCCTTTCTCCCAGGCCTGCTATCCTGGGTATCAGACACCAGGATATCACCCTCCACCCTTTTACCAACTGCCTTGGTACCCTCCCCCAAGTACCTGGGGATGGGCACGATTTCTACCAGCCTCCTCCTCCTCCACAACAGGACTCCAAACCCTGATCCAGTCCTGGTGGCAGGATACCAGATCCCAGCTGGTATCTGACCTGGAAAAGAGGTTGCCAGCCCCCCCATCCCGCTCTGTGTCACCCGGCTTCTTCCAGTCCACTACGGTGCATATTTCCAGAGGTGCCACTCAGGAGGTCACCTCACCCGGCGTCAGGACCCCTGAAGGGGGAGGACTCTTCAGACTCGAGAAGGACTCCTCTGCTTCTTCACCAGGAGTGCAGTCCAGAGACACAGCAGTTAAGGGCAAGGAGTCGCCTTCAGAGGACCCTTCGTTTACAGAGCTTCTCCGAATTATCCAACAGGCCAATGGATGGAATGCAGAGGACCAGGATCCCAAAAGTAAGCATCTAGCTGAGCACCTGGACCTGGAAGAAGCATCTCCTATCCCTGTTCCTCTTTGAACTGCCCCCCCCCACCCCACCATGAGGACCTTGTCACTACCATCTGGCCGCTGCCCCATTCCATTCCAGCCATCCCAAAAAAGGCAGACTGGATTCACCATACGTCTGAGGTCATTTCTTTTTTGGAGTTCCAATCCAAGGCAGACCATCGTCAAAGCTGCAGCTCATGACTGTACTGCTAAACCAAAGCACACAAGTACCTCTCCTCCAGATAAAGAATCTAGGCAGCTCGAGCAGTTTGGGTGAAAACTTTACACCTCCTCCACTTGTGCTCTCCGTTTGCTCAACTACTTCGCACACATGGTCTCCTTTCAAAAGGCCACCATGGCAAAACCGGAGGCCTGCCTTCAGACGATGGAGGGCCCTGATCTCAAGGCAGAATTGACCAAAGAACTGCGCACATCTAACATTTCCTGCAGACATGTGCTTAGAGCTACTTAAGATTCTGTGGATGCAATGGCTCGTTCCTCCACCAGGGCTGTATGCCTCATACGGCAAGTTTGGCTGCGTATTTCTGGGCTTTCCCCAGATGTACAGGCAGCCAATCCAGGATGCCCCCTTTTGAGGATCGGTCCTCTTCGGAGGGGACACTAAATACATCATTATGGGCCTTCAAGACAGTGGACAGGCCCCAAGATTCGTGAAATCCATGTACAAAATGGACTTCAAACCGAAGCAGCCCTTTCAGCACCAGCAGAAGGGACAGAATAAACAACCATTCTCCAGGCCTCTTATGTTGACAGGATCCTCAAAACCTGTCTTGGGGGTTACCTTTCAGGACACCCCCTTCCTCCTGGACCCCCACCACAGACGCCTCGGATCTGGGTTGGTGGGCCCACCTGGGGAAATCAGACGACACAAGGGTCGTGGTCCCGGCTGGAAGCATCTCTCCATATAAACATCCTGGAGATGAGGGCTGTCCTTTACGCCCTCCAGGCCTTTCAGCCCATCCTGTCTGCAGGAACACTGCTAATACAGACAGACAACATGTCAGTGGTCTGGTACATCAACAAGCAGGGAGGCACCTGGTCTTACCCCTGTGCAGGGAGGCGATGCAGGTGTGGTTCTGGGCAGTCCAACACAACCTGTTTCTTACAGCTGTGCATGTCCCAGGTGTCCACAATGTCCTGGTGAACAGCCTCAGCCGAACCTCAACACAAGCTCACGTATGGGAACTGCACCAGGATGTAGCAGAGCTACTATTCCTCCAGTGGGGACGACCAGAAGTAGACCTCTTCATCTCCCCATCCAATACAAAACTACCCAGTTTTTGCTCGCTAGTTCCAGAGCCTGGTGCTATCTGGCAAGATGCGTTTTCTGTCTGATGGACAGGGAAGTACTTATACGGCTTCCCTCCCTTTCCCCTTCTGCAGTGTGTCCTACTGAAGCTTCAAGGCGGAGGTGGCTCGGATGCTCCTGATAGCCCCCCTCTGGCCCAGGCAGATCTGGTTTCCACTCCTGCAGCAGCTGGCCATGGAACCCTCAGTACCCCTCCCTCTTCAGCACGATCTGCTGACGCAGGATCAAGGCAGACTAGTGCATCCAGGACTCAGGTTCCTGCATCTTCATGCATAGCTCCTTCAGACATAACTGCATCATGCTTTGCAGTCTCCCCAGAGGGTTGCTCAGGTCTCGGTGGAAGCTCAGAAGCCCACCTCCAGGTCTACCTATGCGATGAAATGGAAGTGATTTTTCCATTTGGGCGGCAGCTAAGGGATGGGATCCCTTCTCATGCTCGGTATCCCAGGGCATGGAGTACTTGTTGCACCAGGCTGACTCTGGTTTAAGCTATTCCTCCCTGGAAGTCCACCTGTTGGCTATTTCTGCCTACCATACATTAGTGGATGGGAAGATTGTTGTTCAGCTGGAGATCTCCAAAACCTTTCTGAAAGGGATCCTCCATTTGAAGCCCCTATCCACAACCTCACCCCACCTTGGGACCTAAATTTTATTTTAGAAAAGCTTACACTGCCTCCTTTTGAACCAGAGGTAAGCTGCGAGATGCGCTATCTGTCTTGGAAAGCGCCCTTTTTAGTTGCGATTACTTCCACTTGAAGAATTTCTGAGCTACAGGCCCTGATGTATAAGGAGCCCTATTTAATTTTTCACAGGGACCGCGTGGTCCTGCGTACAAATCCTAAGTTTCTTCCCAAGGTTGTTTCTGAGTTTACCTTAAATAAAACTGTTGAACTCCCTGTGTACTACCCTATTCATGTGAATAAGGGTGAGGCTCTTCTCCATACATTGGAGATACATAGGATTTTGAGTTACTATGTCCACAGGACCAAGGACGTTCACAAATCAGATCACCTTTTGGTCTCCTTTGCCCCCAAATCCAAGGTGTCGGCAGTTTCTAAGCAGTGCTTAGTTTCCACAGCAGAGATTTGTGTGACAGCAACCTGGAGTTCCGTCCACACTTTCACGAAGCATTACAGTCTGGACATTGCCTCTAGGCGTAGGGCTGGTTTTGGCCTCACCGTTCTGCAGGGTAGTCTGTCTTAGACCTGCCTCGGTCTACTTCAGACTTTCCTCCTTCCATGCTTCTGTTGGTCTCTCTGAGAGTGACCGCTTGGGATTCAGTCCTATGTGTTATGACCTACTGCAGGAACCTTCTCGAAGTAAGACAGTACAGTTACATAGGAACTTACCATAACAATAGCTCTTCAAGACAGGTTGCACACTTTCCCTCCCTCCCTCCCTCCTTCCTTCCCTCAGTTTTCTGCATTTCTTATAGACCGTTTCTGGACTGGGCTCCAAGATATACATCCTTTTCTCCTGTCTCATCTTCCTTGGATCTCCGGCAGGAGAACTGGAAGGTGGGCATGGGGACTGCCCATTATATAGAGTCACATTGCTGTCCATCACATGACGTCAGGTGGGCGGTCCCCCACCAGACACTGCTAGCAAACGTTTGCAGTGTGGTCCTGACGCCAGAGGGCGCAGTCCTGTGTGTTATAACCTACTGCAGGAACCTCTCTCGAAGATCTACCAATACGGTAAGCTCTTATGTAACTATACTTTTTCAGCGTGGCTACAGTTCAGGGGCAGCTCTTATTAGCAAGTAGTCAGTTGCGGCTGTCAGTGCTGCTGTCATCAGCTGATCATGTGCACGCAGCCAATAGTGCTTAAGTATGGCTTACAACGCTGTCCAGCTACGACTTCTGTCAGTGTCACGTTCAAGATAAAACACTCCTGGATTTTGAATGAAAAGTCTTGCGACATCAATTTTAAGCTCGCAGTCACGTGGTGAGTACAGACAGAAGGCAACTGCCCCGTTGCTCTTGCCCTAAAGCTGGACAAAAAGATAAATGCAAGAATATTGGAGAAAAGGCCAAATTAGAGGCTCTTGTTTCAGAGGCCAACTGAAATCAAAACAAGAAATGGCAGTGGTTGGATGGTGCTGGGGGAAAAAAAATTTCATTTCCGACTGAGAAAGAAAACCTTGCAGCATGGAGAGTCCCAGTGAGAACAGAATTTGAGAAAAAGAAGGAAATCCATATCTCTCAAGGCCATCCCTCTTACCATAACCCAGAATTCCAGGCAAGCTGTGGGTGGGTAGACCGTTTTCTGTCTCAATGGAGGTTTGTGATAAGAAAGCAGACCGCAATCGGACAATGCCTCCCAGAGGATTTCATATCCAAAGTGACTGAAGTTTTTGTGTTTTTTTTTTTTTGTGCCAAGCAGCTTGCAAGCCATCAGGCATTGGTAATGTACACAAGACATCAGTGTGAGCAGACATGCCCGGTGAAAAAATATAGCCAAATCAGTCTCCCTCCTCAGCGTGTGTCCTGAGAAACAGTGCTTCACAGTGTGCATGGCAGTATGACAAAAACTGTCACCTTTCATGGTGTTAAAAGGCAATTCCTGGGATAGTGATCGCACTGTCCAGAAAAGAGGGGAGGAACGAGGAGCTTCTCTATTTCAGTTTTTTTATTTAAAGTTGTTACAAGTTTTATAATAATCAGATAGAATTACAGTGCAGGAAAAGGTTACATAATACACATAAAGTACAGCGTGAATCGTGTGTTTGTTTCTTCGAGACTCCGAAACAAAAATTTATCTCACTATTACTCTCTCTGTCAGCTAAACATTACTTCCGAAGATCAATATTCCTAGTGTGTAACTGTTCACAAAGGAGGTTCCTAGTAGGGCTGCCTCCTGTTGAGAATACGTATAGATATGCGATACCAGTCATATTGAGCAGTGGCATAACTTCTATCAAGGTCAAGAAAAAGATCTCCCCAATAAGCTAAGGGATAGAGTCTGCCTAAAAGATGCAAAGAAGGTAAGAAGAAAGAACTCTAATAGGCAATCTCTAACGACATGGACATTAATACAGGAGTTCCCCAGGGCTCAATCCTAGGCCCCCTCCTTTTTTCAATTTTTATTAATACCATCATCAAGGACATCACCTCAAGCTCATCCCTCCTCTATGTGGATGATCTTGACCTTTATACGAGCTCCAAACATTTATCTGACATTAACCTTAAGATCTCCTCTGACTTCTCTACTATCCATGCCTGGCTCGCTGCACACAAAATTGTTCTAAATGCAGGTAAGACTCAAGTCATGCTCCTTAGCTCTGCTTCCAAACTTAGATCTTGCTCAGACCTACTAAAGGTATCCTGCCCTGATGATTCTATAATGAGCACTCTAAAATCCTTTAAACATCTCAAAGTTCTACTGGACCAGTCCCTTGATTTCGACCTCCATATTCAGTCCACCTGTAAATCAGAGAATGACAAACTAGGGATTACCTACACAACTAGCTGTGCCCCAACAGCTTCCACTAGAATGGCCATTGCCCGTGGCATCCTGCTTCCAGCCCTTACTTATTGTGTTGCCACTTACACAGCTGTGCCTAAAACCACGCATCTTAAATGGGACACCACCTACAACAATATCTGCTGTTATGCCTCCTCATCCCCTCGTCGAAAACATCACTGCCAGCTATATGCAGATAGTAATTGCGCCCCCGCCCCATACCAGGCTCCTCTCCTATGGCTCCCTGATTGACAGTCTACTTAGATTTCATTCCCCTTCGTCTTCACTACAGAAACAGTTGGGGTCTGGCAGAGGTTGTATAAACCTGCTTTTGCTGAGCAGAGTGGGAAAGGATTTTAGTTGCTGGATAAGCTTTACATTCTTACCAGTCTGTGGACTTCTGAGAAGGAGTGCTAACTTGTTTAATACAGTGTTTGTGTGGGACCTTTCTCCGGAGGAGGTTGCACTGCTTGGAGGTGCTCTGAGAGGCAGACACAGGGCTGATACACTCTCGTGAGAGAATCGGGTGTGGGCCCTAATCCCTCCTTCCCCAGAGCACAACTCATTTATAGGGGAATACCTGCCCTGCAACTGAAGGAAGAGGCTTCAGGTGCAGCTCATGTAATGCTATCCAATAATGCAGCCAAGGGGTAGGGAAAAAGCATAGGTAGATCTCAGATAGGAGTGCAGCATTCATAATGAACTGCTGAGTAGTGCGATAGTTGGATATTGTGGAAGGCCTTCAATTGGAATATATCAAGTAAACTTTCTGTTAGAGGCTAGGCTAATATTAGTTGGTTATTTGGCCTAGAAAAGACTGCTGTGATGATGGGGGAAGGGACCACATATCACTAGAGCAGGTATCTTTGGGAGGGTGGTTGGGTGCACAGGATGTGGTGTGGCCATGATACTGGACTGGGCTTGGGGGATGCCCAGTGTGCTACCAGCTGGCACAGCTTAAGGAGGAGGTAGAGGGGATCTGAAGGCAGCTGGGTGTGCTGGGGGGAGGGAGGATTTGAGAGGTAGGAGGCAAGCAGTCACCTACATGGAAGCACTAGGGGCTGGGGCCTCCCAAGCTGGGGGAGGAGTGAAGAGAGGTGCTCACACTAGGAGAGGAGGGAAGGGGGTACACAGGGGGCTCTAGGGGGCCCTGGCAGGTGGGGCCCAAAAGGTGGAAATTTCCACAGCAGTAGGCAAGTGTCTGGGGTTTCCAAAGGAAATCGAGATGGGCAGTAGGGACTTGTGGTGGGGGGCCACTGAGGGATGGACAAAGTCTCACAAATTGTTTTAACCCTCTACGCCCATTGGTAGAAGAGCGGTGTGTGGGGGAGGAGGAGGATGCTGATGCTGGTGAAGCTGGGGCAGGAACGGATAGAAAGGGTGAAGGGGCCAAAGGCAAGGGCACAATAGAAGGGGGTCCCAGACAGGATGGGAGAAGAGGGGTGGGGGGAGAAGAAAGAGGAAGATCAGGGGAACAAAGAGGAGGCTGATGGTATGGAACAAGTGAGCACAACAGGCAGGAAGGTGCAGGACGTAAGCAAGCAGAAAGCCAAGTAGACAAACGGATAGGATGGATGGATGGATTAGTAAGGAGCGGGGAAAGAGATGCAGAGAATGATACTCGGGTGGGGGGGGGGATAAAGAAGGCCAGGACACAGGTACAGGAGGTGACCAGGGACAATAGTGAAGGGGCAACCTTCAACACCCAGATTGTGGGAAGTGTGAGGAGCCGGTTGAGGGGAGAATCCGGACAAAAAGATGAGGAGGGACATGGAAGGAGGGGGAACCCGAGGCAAGGGGGAGGGTAGACAACTGCTATTTGGGGACTCCATGATCAGAGGCATCCAGTGGGAGGGGCAGAAGGAGGGTAAAACCTGTCTGATCAGAACCAAATGCCACCCAGGCCTGACGGTGTACAAGGCCAAGCATGAGTTGTATTCACTGGGAAGGGAATGTAGGGGGACCCCAGACATTTTAGTGCACTTGAGGATAAATGACATAAATGTTAACAGTGACCTAGAAATTCAGGCAAGGTTCCGGGAGTTGGCCAGGGTATGCCTTTCCATAGGCTGTAAGATCTCCTTTTCGGAAATCCTGCCGGTGCCAAGGGCTAGTGGAGAAAACAAGATGAAGATTGGGGAGATGAATCAGTGGCTTAGGGAGTGGCGTGGGGAACTGGGGTATGGCCTGGGAGGATAAGGGGCTATACGCTAGGGACAGGCTCCACCTTAATTTGAAGGGGAAGGAAATCTTTAAACTGAAACTAGCTGGGTTCATCAGCGAAATGTGAGGTTTAAACTTGTGAAGGGGGGGGGAGGGATCAAAAAAAGGGGCAGTGCCAGCAGGTACAATAACTGAGGGACAGGGTCTCCACTCCTCTAGGGGGCTAGGGAGAGATGGAAATGGGTCACCAGGTGGGGTGCAGGAGCTGAGAAATGGGAGCTCAAGGGGAGAAAGGAGAGGAGGGACAAGGGGTGGAGAGTGGTCCTGATAAATGCCAGGAGCTTAGGAAATAAAATGCCTGAACTCCAGGTGATGCTAGTTGAGGGGGAGGTAGATGCAGCAGCAGTCACTAAGACCTGGGCCACTCAAGGGCACGAGTGGGACCTAAATCTGGAGGGTTACACTACGTTCAGAAAAGATGGGGGGGGGTGTAGCACTGTTAATCAGAAATGGCATTGGTAATGGAGGAGTAGAGGAAGCAGAGGGGAACATGGAGGTTATTTGGGTCACCTTGCTGATGCACGGGGTAAGACACTAAAGGTCAGAGTGGTATACACAGACCACCAGCACTAGCAGAAGTCCTGGAAGAAAGTTTGGTGGCAAATCTTGAGGGACTCTGTAGACTGCGAAAGGGAAGGGTAGTGGTAATTGGGGTCCTCAACATGCCAGGAACAGACTGGGGGACTATGATGTCACCAGTGGCCAGAGAGCAGAGGCTGCTGGATGTCTTCCAGGATGCGTTTCTGACAAAACAGGTGGGTGAGCCAACTAGGGAGGCCGGGACACTGGACGGGTCCTGGAGGACAGTGATCAGATTAGGGCCTAGAGGTGAGGGACCCATTGGGGAAATCACGGCCACAGTCTCGCATTTCCTGGACCTGGGGGGAAGCCACCAAGGACGTAGTAAACTAACTTTATGGTGCAGACTTCAGGAGATGGGAAGGATCCTAAAGATCGCCTGGACAGTACAAGGGCAGATATGGATGCTGACAGCAGGTGGGGGATCATTAGGAGAGGAATACAGGAGGTTACCAGATCCAGCGCAAGGGAAAGTCGTAAGTTCGGTAAGGTCAGAAAACCCTGCTAGTGGACCCGGGAGGTACAGGAGGTGGTGAGGGAAAAGAAGGCAGCCTATAGGTGCTTCAAGTGCTCAAGCAGTTAGAGGGATCAGGAGGAATATGAGCTGACAGCCAAGAGAGTCACCAGGGTGGGGAGAGCAGCTAAGGCAAAAAAGGAGCAGTTCTGGCCAGTGGGATCGGAGGGACAAAGTTTTTTTTTTTTTTAGATACATAGGGTAAAAAAGGAAAGTAAGGGGGCAGATCATCAAGATAAGGATAGGGGATGGTTGGGCACAGGAGGCGGGGGAACAGGCAGAAATCCTAAATGAGTACTTTGCCTCAGTTTTTACCACGGAGGAAGGATGGGGCTACATCTTGAGGGAGCGGGGGTAAACCGGAGCAAGAAGTGGGACCGGTAGAGACCAGGGGCCCTGATGGGCCTGGGGAAAGGGAGTGGCTACCACAGACAGGTGGGGGCCCAGTAGTGCAGGATGAAAAGGGGGAGAACATGGAGACTGAAATCCCAGTAGAGAGTGTAAGGGAAGCCCTCAGGTCCCTTCGGATGGAGAAAGCACCTGGGCCAGATGAGAGACATCCCAGGGTGCTGAGGGAACTGGCAGATGTCCTAGTAGTCCCTCTAGAGGAGCTTTTCAACATCTCTCTGAGGACTGGGTGGGTGCCCCAAGACTGGAGGGTAGTCCATATCATGCCAATCCACGAGGGGGGGGGGTCAAGAGAGGAGGCAGAAAATTACAGGCCCGTTAGCCTGACATCGGTGGTCGGCAAAGTGATGGAGGGCATTGTCAAGGAAAGGCTGGGGGGGGTAGGGGTTACTGGAGCAAACTGGGTACTTGGGCGATAGGCAGCATGGCTTTGTCACAAGAAGATCGTGCCAGACAAACCTTCTTGAATTCTATGGCTGGGTGACGAGGGCCCTGGACCAGGGTAGGCCAGTGGATGTCCCCTTTCTGGACTTTAGCAAGGCGTTTGATTCGGCACCCCACAGTGGCTTGCTGGCTAAGCTGAAGGAAATGGGGATAGGGAGACAGATATTAAGATGGATAGGAAATTGGTTCTCTGAGCGTACTCAGAGGGTGGTGGTTGGAGGGTTAGCCTCATCCCCAAGGTGAGTTACTAGTGGGGTTCCCCAGGGGTCAGTGCTGGGGCCACTTCTGTTCAACACCTATATATGTCAGACATCAGGAGGGGGATGAGGAGTGAGACGAGTCTCTCTGCAGATGACTCAAAGCTGGGTGCAGTGGTGGATGGGGAGGGTGGTCTTGCAGAAGGACCTGGAGGCTCTGGAAAGGTGGTCAGGAAAATGGAAACTAAAATTCAATGTGGGGAAGTGCAAAGTTCTGCACCTGGGAATCAGAAATCCAAGCCAGGGGTATAACCTGGGAGGAGACATCATTCAAGTCACGGAGGATGAGAGGGACCTGGGGGTAGTGGTAGATGTCAAAATGAACAATTCAGAGACCTGTAGGAGGGCAAGGGCAAATAGGATACTGGGACTGCATCGCCAGGGGGATTACATCCAGAAAGGCGGAAGTGATCCTTCCACTGTACAACTGCTTGGTTAGGCTACACCTCGAGTATTGTGTACAGTTTTGGAGACCACATTTAAAGAGGGACATTACACTCCTAGACAGGGTCCAAAGGAGGGCAACCAAAATGATCTGGGGCCTGGGGAGAGAACCTATGAAGAGAGGCTCAAGGATCTCGACATGTACACCCTGGAGGAAAGGAGGGACATGATAGAGGTCTTTAAAGTACATGAATGGGATCAATAAAGGTGGCCCAGTCTGGGTGCTCCAAAGGAAGATGGGTGGGGCAACAAGAGGTCAGGGTGTAGGCTGGAAGGGGAAGGCTCAGAGGGGAGAGGAGGAGATGTTATTTCACTGAAAGGGTGGTGGAGCCATGGAATGTACTGCACAGGGAACTGGTAGAGGTGGAAACTGTGGACAGGTTTAAGAGGGGATGGGCCAGGTATGGGGGAGGGTAAATCTGACCAGGCCCAATACAGGTAGAACATCTGGGACTGGGGACAGTACAACTGGGGGGAGGGGGGAGACACCAAAATCGGCCCTCAGTGTGGGTGCTGAAAATCGAGCAGACTCGAGAAACTGTTAGGCCTATTCTGCTGGCATTTTAGTATGTTATTATGTATGTCTCTCGCCTCCTTGCTGCTTCCTCAGTCCTCCTCTTATGGCTTACGCTCCGTTGAAAAGTCTCTTCTCCATGTACCGAGATGCAAAACCACCAAGGGTGCCTATGCCTTCTCGAGCTTTGCACTGCAATTCTGGAACTCCCTTCCCCAGGCCATTCGTCAAGCATCATCTCATGCCATCTTCAAAAAGGAACTTCATAGTTTCCTATCCAAATCAGTTCAATGCTCTTGCTTTCACCCTCCCCAACTCCCTGATTCTTGGAGGCCTATTCCATGCCTTCTACATAGTCCCCCCTTCTTGCCTTCTGTCACAGCATGTGGGAATAAACCTTGGATGAGGCAAATTTATAGGTTTAAAAAAAAAAAACAGTGGTGTGATATTCATTATGCAAAACTTAGAAAAATAGTAAATGAAAACAAAAATAAAATTGCAAAGAAAATCACTACTTAACATCAGTAGTTTCTCATAAAATACAAACCTGGATCTTAGAGCTCCCAAGACCCTTTTCATCTGCATTCAACAGCTTGTCTACAGTAGCACCTCTCTCCTTCACTCTCAAGACTGAACTGAAGTGAACTTAGTGAAGAGGTTTTATATCTTTTGGTGGAATCACCTGACTGAGCCCTTTTCTATTTACATGTCTGAACATGTCTCAAAAACCAAGGGCAGGTTGTTTCAGGGGACTTCCTGGTTCAGTTAAAGGTACAGTGTATATCTCCACAGATACTGACTCACTATATCTCTGATCCACAGTAACTAAGCACTTTTATAAAGCATACCATTCAGCCTCATACATAAAACCTTATGCAGTAACAGGTTTATAGTGTGAATTTATGAAAATATCTTAAGGATTCCTTTTAATTGTACTAATCATGAAATTATTATTGTTTTATATGGCATCTGAATCCTTTTTTTTTTTTATTTAAAAAGGCTTTATTAACTGTATGTATTCTTATTTAAAATCAGCCTTCATGATTTTTGTACACAAAATGCACTTATGCACTTTATGCAACACCTCTCCAGGTGTTTAGCATCATTCCAGGGACTGGATGGAAATGGAAAAAGAATGAAAACAGAGAACTAGTACTAAGTTTAGTAGGGACAGTAAAGAGATACGCTAAGTGGCCAACCTAGGGTAGGAGGGAAAAAGAAGAAAAGCAAAGAGAAAAGTGTTAACTCTTGCGCAATGGAAGTTTTGGTAGCTAGGAAATAAGGAGCTAGAAAAGTGGTCCATCAATCACAGCTGAGGGTGTAGCCTAACTCCGCCATGCCCTCATCTCTATTCAGTCCTGACCCTGAGCAGTCTGTCTGTTGCCTCAAGGCTTAACTTTCTCCTTATTCCAAATTGCCTTCTGATATTTGCACTTACTCTTTTCTGGTGTCTCTTATTTTACCAATTATTTTTACCAGGTGAAACACACTAAGCTGAAAGTTTGTTTGCAGGTGCAACCTGGGAACACAAGGAAGTTAAGTGACTTGCTCAGGGTCACACAGTATGCACCTAGGGGGCTGTGGGATTCAAACCCAGGTCTCCAGATCTGCAGCTCAGAGCCTTAACCCACTGCGCCATACTGCCTTATTACTCATCTTTGGTCCAGATTGTTGTTTTTCCACTGCAACAAGATTTCATTGTTGATTGCACTTATTCATTTTATATGTAATGCCAATATATGTAATAACCTAGTACTCTTCTTTGTTTTCTCCTCACTGCCGTTCTTGTTATCCTCTTATTCTCAATGCTGTACTGAATGTCCGCCTACTACTCATTTTGTAAACTGAGTAGTTATATTATGGTATTGCTTCCGCTATCTATTGTATATTTTTTTTTTCTTGCATCACAATTATCCTGTTATAACATGGCACACAAAAGAAAAGTGAAATGAAGCATTCAGATAGGTGCAAACACACTATGTGGTGCAGTAGAAACCATGGTCTAATACCATAGTAGATCATGGTTTCTGATGTAATACCTTGGCAATCCACTACAAGCAAGAAGCAGTATACAAGTGAAAACAATATGCAAATTGTTTGCAGCATGTGGTTGTCCCAGCTTGTATTTGCCAAGGATTTTCCAAACACAGGGTTTTTGACATTTTCAAGATTGTTCTATGTTGTAACTGCAACAGAAGTTCAGGAGTTACTAAAGATTGTACATTTAAATTCCACATATACTGTTAATTATGCTGCAACAATATTTCTTTAGAAGTGAACAGTTATATACTGTTACCATCCCTTCTGATGTACTGCTTTCTAAGCAACTGTGGGTACAATGCATTGTGGATGACTGAATAACAGTATCTGTCCTAGCCTTTACTTGGTGAATACACAGAGATAAAGATGAGCATGCAGCTTCTATAACCGAAAGCAAAAATAACAGAGACAGTGAGATAAGGAAAGCAAAATTAAAGAGAGAATACTTCTATGGGTGAAAAGAAAAATAAATTGAGAGAAACAAAAAGAAATGAAAGAAACAGACTAACAATAGTAGTCAAAACAAGTATTTGAAAGGTGAAAGCAGTAAACGTTATGTTGTTCCATGTCCTGCTGAGTTAGATAGTTTAGAGGGAAAAAAAGTGAAAATAAAATTCTGCAAAATAGTAGTAGTTCAATAAACTGTTTTTCAGATTGGCTTAATTCAGTACATTTGGAGAAACGGTGCTTGTGCTACTAGGATTGTTTGACAGCCACCTATTGGTCTGCAAAGGAACTGGAGGAAGAAAAACTAAAATGTACCATAGCACACTCCCATCATGCAGTGCAGCCCATATCTTCTAATACATAGAGAGGAAAATCAAACCACCTAGAATAGAAAGTGAAGTGCAAGTTTTTGAAAACTTGTAAAATATGTTTTGATGTTAGAAAGCTTAAAGCTTGTAATGACAGTTATTTTAACAAAAGTGAAATAGCAGCCACGATATTTCCAATAGGTGTATTCCCGTTGTTTTCAAGTATATGTACATCATTTTTAACAACTCAACATACAGTACTCTAAAAGTAAATCAGTGTGATTGTACTCATTTATTCAAAGACTATTAGTCATACACTCATTGCCATGTTACAAGCGGATTAAGCCACGAGAAAGCATGGGTCTACAGTGGAATTAATCCATGGTTGGTTGGTTGGACCCACTCGGCCTTCGACCTCGTGGTCCAACCCCCCCCAACCATGTATTAATTCCACAGTAGACCCATGCTTTCTCGTGGCGTAATCCTTACTTGTACTGTATTGCTGTGTTTGACCACTTCTGTAACCTCCCAGGTTGTGCCTGAAAATAGTCATCTTGTTGGCTAGTGCACCCACCCGGTAAACAAAACTAAATAAATAAGTGGGAAAGTACATGATAGGGTAAAGAACTGTAAAGATAGTAGTGGGGGGAGTCACCTTATGGCACGAAATCTGGGTAATTTTGTAACCGATGCATGACCCATCTTCTCCATCGGTTTTCAAAAAGAGGGAGTGTTGTTGCACATTAAATAATTTAATAATTCTAGGGCATAAATCTCAGTAACAATCTTCCTCCAACTATCTATAATGGGGACCACAGGATTAAGCCATACCTTGGGTTACAGCTTTCTTTGCTGCTAGGATTAAAGTCAGAAGCAGTTTTAACACCTGGTCTCAAAAGGGGCCTCTGTGGCGGGGGGGGGGGGATGCCAGAAGAATCAGTGACAGAGTGATATAACCCCATGGCTGTTGAACAGGTCTTCTAGCTCATGAATTACTGCCTGTCAATAGGGGGAGAAACAGGGGGCAATCCCCAAGGATATGTTTTTGGTAAGGGGGTGATCCTGCGACCTCTTCAAGAGGATGCTCTGTGCAAGCCAGCATATTTAGCTACGATATCAGGTGTCGTGAAAAAATCTATATCTACATTTCCAGGCAAATTCACACCATCTCGTAGCAGAAGTAAGCTAACAGGCACATTTATTCCAGACAGCTAGTGAATGCTGCTTGTGGAGCTCATTGTTTCACCACTGCAAGATATGGGCTGTCGTATCTAAATGCCCCAGAAAGCAAATACCGGCACCAAGTAAACAAGTGCAATTCAGCTTTGTTTTTTACCCGAGCTGTTGGCACTTTGGGAATCTTCTGAATAAAGCTGAACTGCACTCTATTTACTTGGTGCCAGTGTTTGCTTTCTGGGACTATTCATTTTTATACAGTACGTGGCACAGGTCTAGCAGTTGGGAGCAAAGATTGTTGCTGTGTACCTAACTGTGCCTCTTGAAAGGTCTTCACTAGCTGGCCAATGAGATGGTGCAAGGGTTTACCTGCTAGATGTGACTTTAAACAGGTGAAGAAGAAGAGGTACTCGGTCTGGCAGATTTGAAAAGAATCCCCCTTTATTTTGTATATATGAACAGAACTGTGAGTAATGATGGTGGTCTGTCTTGGGGAGGCGGTATACAGACTAAAGTGATGCAAATGGTAGGACTCTTTGGTATCAAGCAACTGATAGATGAACCAAAGGCCTAGCCAGCTCCATCTCTGTGTGGCTAAATTCAAGAGGTTAGGTGGGCAGGCTTGATCGCAAGAGATGGCCCATAATTGAAATAGCTGCTCGCAGGACAAGTTTCAGGTGGCCATTATTAACCACGGTTTAAATTACTTCTGCCATTAAACATGTGAATTTAGTGAGAGGTTTATATTATTGGGGTTAAATTAATCAATAATTAAATGTGTCATATAATGTAAATTCTACTTGCTTCAGTATGATAGTTGAGTCTCCGACAGCCAAACACAAAGTGTTCTCATATGGGCAGCCTGGGCGAACCATCTCAAGTTTGGGAGATTTTGCTCCCCATCCCAAGGTAAATGTAGGGAGAAAAAGTGCATACAGGGTGGTGCCCATGCCAAATAAATCGGGATAGAATTTGGTTCCATAGACTAAAGTAGAATTGGACCGGTGTAAGGGGTAAAATTTGTAGACAATAAAGGATCCGGGGAGGACATTTTGCTGGATGACCTCTGTGGAACTTATTCTGATGTGAGTAGTTATGGTATAAGGCAGCCTTTTATTCACGAAGGTGCTCCTAGAGTGGGACACCTTCAGGTGCCATGCATCACCAATCGTGAAATCCAGAATAAAGTGAGGAAAAAGGTTATGACTGCGATTCTAGGGGGATGTACCAAACTACTGCAGCCAGCAAACATATCTTGGAATTCCCTGTTCAAAGCACATTATAGAGAATGCTATGACCACTGATTGAGAAGAAAGACTGCTGCAGATAACTCTTTTGCACCATCACGGCAAAAAATGATCTAGTGTGTTAAAGAGGCACATGATGCTGTAAACCAAGGAGAACATAAATTTGCTCCTTTCAAGTTTGTGGGATAACAAGCACTGACCCAGGGGCAGAGCCTACTAGCAGCCCAGCAATGCAAGCTGGTTTTTGTGGCGCTCCTGTGCCAAAGGTGAAAAACAGTTTTAAAGCCTATTTTTTTGAGTAATTAGTGGGTGGAAAGTGGACTCGAGGCTAGAGGACACTGATCTGAATGAGTTGTGCTAATTCTACGAAGATCAGTCAGCCATGAAACCACATACAGTTCTGCATGTGGGGACAAATGACCTAGCAAGAGAGACGACAGCGGTAGTTCAGGGGAGGTTTGAGGAACTAGGATCAATATGTGAGGAGGCAGGAAGATAAGTAGCTTTCTTGGAAGTACTTCCAGTGCCCAGGGTGGGCACTACAAGGAAACTGAGGATAGAGGAACTTAACAAATGGCTAAGAAGCTGGTGCCAGTCCAAAGGTTATGGGCTGGGGGGTGAGTGAGGAAGGACCTGGGAGGACAGTGATCTCTACAGTAAGGATGTTAAATGTGTCATATAATGTAAATTCTACTTGCTTCTGCTTCTACTTGCTTCCAGTATGACTGTTGAGTCTCCGACAGCCAAACGATGAAAAAGATGTTCCAGGACTAGAGGGCATGGGATGAAGTTGAAGGGAGGACGATTCAGAGGAAACGTGAGGAAGAATTTCTTCACAGAATGGGTGGTGGACAAGTGGAACACCCTGCCAGAGGAAGTGGTGGGGGCTGAAACAATCACGGGATTTAAGAATGCATGGGATAGACATAAAGGAATTCTGGAGGTCAGGGGTAAGGGGCAACAGACTTCTAGAAAAACAAACTGAACTTACAAGCTCAAATGGGCAGACTGGGTGGGCCACAGGCCCTTATCTGCCGACATTGTCTATGTATCTATGTAGGATAGATTTCACCTCAATTGAGGAGGGCAAGAAGGTACTGAAGCAGAGGACTGTGGATTACATAGCAAAAGGGAATTTAAACTAGGAGCGGGGGGTGGCAAGTGGACAGGAGGCATGCAGAATCCACAGGAAGGGAAGCCAAATGAGCTTACCCCCATGCCAGAAGCAATGGAAAAAAGGGAGTACTAGAGGGGATGCTAGGAAGGGAGAGCAGGAGTGGGGGGAAGGAAAAAGGGTGGAAGGTGGTCACCTTGAACGCTAGGAGCCTAGGGGACAAAACAGCAGAGTTAAAGGCTCTCAAGGCAGAAGGGGAGGTGGACATGGCAGCCATCACCGAAACATGGGCCACCCAATTCCAAGACTGGGACCTGATGGTACCAGGGTATAAGATATTGTGCAGAGATAGGGTAAATGGGAAGGATGGGGACGGTAGCACTGTATGTGAGAGGACTAAAGTGTGTTCGTGGGAGGGGGGGTAGTACAGAGTTGTTATGGATGCAAATTCAGGATTCCAAGAAGAACACTCTCAGGATGGGAGTAGTGTACAGGCCACCATCTCAGACAGAGGAGTTAGACAGGGAACTAGCAGGACTGATCAAAAGGGCCTGCGGAAAGGATAGCATGGTGATTGTGGGGGACTTCACCTGCCAGGAATGGATTGGGGTACTCCAGCCGCAATGACTAGAAGGACAGATACTTCTGGAATCGGATGCGTTCCATGATAGCTTACTAATGCAAACAGTCAGCGAGCCAACCAGGTTAGGGAACACCCTAGACCTCATACTGGCAAATGAGTTTGTGAGGGAGCTGGGGGTGGAAGAACCACTGGCTGGGAGCGACCACCACTCAGTGTGGTTCACGTTGAAAATGGGTAAGGAGGGAGTAGAAACAGGTACAAGAGGGCTGGACTTCAGGAAGGCCAACTTTGGGAAGATGGGGAGGTATCTAGCCAGAATCCAAACCAATATGGACACTAACCAGTGATGGGAGGTCATAAAACTGGGGATTGAGGAGGCAACCAAAACTTGCATCAGGGTCCAGAGTAAGAGAGCTAGGGCCAAGAATCCCAGATGGTTGAGCAAGGGGGTCATGGAGAAAGTCAGAAATAAAAAAGCCACCTTCATTAGGTTCAGAAAAACAAGGAGAGGGAAGGACACAGAGAATTACCTGAAGGAATCGAAGGAGGTGATGAAGGCAGTAAGGGAGCCAAGGTGTGTAAGGAGCTCAAGCTGGCGCAAGGCATCAAGAAGGGAGAGAAGGAATTCTTCAGGTACATCAGGGAGAAAAGGAGTTGGAGGGACAAAATAGTAAATATTAAGAGGGATGGGGAGGGTGGAAACAGGGCAGAGCAGGCAGAAGTGTAATGAATACTTCTTGGTGCTCAATAAGGAGAAAGGAGGGTGCTACCAAGGGGGGGATGGGAGGTCAGGCACGGGGTGGGGGGAGGCGACAGATGGGGGAATCACAGAGGACAGGGTACTGGAGGGCCTGAGGGTGGAAAAGGTGCCAGGGCCAGATGGCATTCACCCAAGAGTACTGATAGAGCTGGCAGAAATCTTGGCGTGGCCTTTGGCAGACCTATTCAATGACTCCCTAATCTCAGGAAGTGCACATCAGGACTGGAGGATGGCTCACGTGGTACCCCTACATAACAGCGGTCCCAAAGACGAATCGGGAAACTACAGGCCGGTAAGCCTCTCATCCATCGTCGGAAAACTGATGGAGACAATCCTGAAGGAGAGGCTGGCGTCCCTTCTGGAGACCAATGGGCTGCAGGGCGTTAGGCAGCATGGGTTTGTCATGGGCAAATCCTATCAGATCAATCTGGTGGATTACTATTACTATGAATGGGTAACTAGACAGTTGGACAAGGGCCATGCAGTGAATGTCCTATTTCTAGACTTCAGTAAGGCATTCGACTCTCTGCTGCATGGGAGGCTGGGTAATAACCTGGCAGGTACAGGTGCAGGGGCGAAAATAGTGGGATGGGTAGTAAACTGGTTACAGGGAAGGCAGCAGAGGGTGGTGGTGGGAGGGGAGCTTTCATCTCTGAGGGCAGTGACAAGCGCAGTACCGCAGGGCTCAGTGCTGGGACCAGTGTTGTTTGGGTTGTTCATATCAGACATCTCAATGGGGATCAAGAGCAAGATCAGTTTGCAGATGACACCAAAATGGGAGCAGTAGTGGATGACCCAGGAGGGTGGCATAGGTTTCAGGATGATCTGTAAAATTGGAGACCTGGTCGGACACCCTGGCAGTTGGGGTTCAATGCCATAAAGTGCAGGTGCTACATTTCTGGAAGGAAAAAAAAAAACACAAGGGCTACCAGCTTTGGGGGTTCAGCTAGCCATAACAGAGGAGGAGAAGGATCTGGGGCAATTGTAAACAGGCTCAATGAACAACTTAGCACAATGCAGGAAGGCAGCTGCAAAGGCCAACAAAACGCTGGGTTGTATTGCCTGGGGTATATCTTCAAAGAAAGGGGAGGTGATCCTGCCATTATATAGATCACTGGTTAGGCCAGTCCTACAGTACTGCGTGCTGTGCAGGTGCCCATACCTGAAGAGGGACATTAAGTTAGTGGAGAGGGTGCAGCGCAGGGCAACAAAGAAGATCCAGGGACTAGGGGACATACCCTACGTGAGCAGGCTGAGGGAGCTGAACATGTACTCACTGGAGGAGAGGCAGGGAGATATGATTAGAAACCTTCAAGTACATGAAGGGAATAAACAAGACAGGCAGGAGGGACTATTCAAGTTAAGGGGGTAGGCATACTCAAGGTCTCAGTCTCAGATTGGAGGGGGGGGTTCAGGAGGGATTTTTTTTTTTTTCCTAACAAAGAGAATGGTATCTGCATGGAACGCGTTGCCTGCTTAAGTAGTATCCTGTAGAACAGTGGACTGTGTCAAAAGGGAATGGGACAGAGTAAGAGGGAGGGGCAGCTGCAGTGTAAGGGTTGCTAGTTGCACACTTGAGCAGACTCGATAGACCATAAGGCCTTTATCTGTTGGCAAATTCGTACGTTCGTAAGAACTGCTAAAACAAATAACACAAATCCAGACCCTTCAAGACTTGGAGAACAACAGCTACAACTGCCTCCAACAGACGAGGCCCAACCAGCCATGCCAGAACCCTTACAATGAGCAATCACAGCCCTAACTCAGCAGAGTTCAAGAGCTGATTACAATTACTATACAGAACGAATGGTTCTGGTAGAAAATAAAATGGATGGTATGGCTGGAACATTGACTGAATCTGCTTCCACTGTGAGGAAGGCGTTTACAGCAGCAGCAACCTCAGTCAAGTAACAGGCACTAATTCCTCCACATGTGGCCGTAGCCACAGAAGCTGCTCCCTGCTCTCCCAAGGGCCGAAACAGACAGTGCCAAAGCCCCTGGGCATTCCTCCACCCATGGCTGTAGCCAAAGGAGCTGCTCCCTGACCTCTCAAGGGCTGAAAACAGGCACGCCTGCTCAACAGACAGAGCACCGCCCCCAGCTGTAAATTTTAAATTTAGCATCATTTCTCGGATCTTTGTGTGAGCCTGGCCATTGACTCCATCGTTAAACCTAGGATCTGTGGAGTCACCTGCAATCCCTAGCTTAACCACTAAATATTTAAGAATAAGTTTTTATTCCCACTCCTCAAGCAGCTTTCCAAATCAAGCTAGTTGCTCACGGAGGGACCTTTGTGCCAGAGCCTGCTGTCACTTGATTTTTTAGCCCACACCCCCTCCCCCACCTCCAACACTTTATTCTATAGGCTCTTTCCAGGAACTCCTCCCTCTGGAAACCCAGTCAGCTGGTTTCCTATCCCCTGAAACCACACGCTCCCTTCTTAAAGGGATCAAACCTAAATCGACCACTCCAGTTATTTATATTTATTTATTTGCTTTTGATGACCGGGTAGGTACACTAGGCAAAAAAAAATGCCTATTTTCAGGCACGGCCCGGGAGAGTACAGATTGCAATAATTCAGCAAAGACAACAACGATTACAGATTACAATAATATGGCAAAGACAACGGTGAGTTACAATAAGGCAAAGGGAACTGTTAGAACAAAAATCATGACACAGCATAACATCAGCATTTTTAACATCGTTGGGGTACCAAAAATAATAATATAAGTTAGAGCAGACATGCAATCTTGCATAGTTTCCAGGCACCAAGTCCAATGTCCTTCGTAGTGGAGACAAGAGAGAGGTAGTCAACATGCACAATAGCATACAGAAATGGGCAGGAGAGAAGCTGGAGGGCAAGCAGCAAGCCACAAGTACGTTAAGCGCAGTCAGAGTCACCTGAAGCATTAAGGTGGGAAAAAAGTGCAGGCTTAAAAGTTCAGTGGGATGTGGAAGTCTTCATATGAAGGGGGAAATTAATTCAGAACCTAGGGGCCAAATAAGAAAAAGCCTGCTCTCCCTTTTTAATGGAGCATGGCTGAACTGTGAGCAAGGGGGAGGAGGAGGAGGACCTGAAAGCACAAGTGAGAGAGACAGGGGTAAGTATATCACCCAGAGCTGCGGGGCGAGGTGTTCCGTTTAGAGAGTCTACAAAACAGCCTAGTGCATAAGACCAAAGGGCATTAGGAGACAGCCAATTTAAGGCAGAGTAAAGCTGGCAATGATGTGTAAGACGAGGCGCAGATAAGGCGAACCTGCAGATGTCGTTATAAGTAATATCCCACTTGTGAAGAACCCCCGTGCTGGCATGAGAGAGTACTGGAAGAGCATATAGCAGTTATGGTAGCAACGCCCCTCTTGCCACAGAGATCCTGGCAGCGGGAGTGAGTGAGCGACGCACTCTATAGGCTGCACCGATCTTGGCGTGAACTGTGCGACATACTTCGTTAACGTGAGCAGCAAAATCCAGACCCGGGTCTATCGTTACCCCAAGGTATTTGAAAGTTAAAAGTGTTCAAGACAGGAGACCCATCACAGCCATGGACTAGAAGCTTAGGCCTGGGTCTTGGACGGGTTTAGTACTTGATAGTTGGAGGAAAACCAAGATTGGAGGATCCGAAAGGATGGTGATAATTGTTGGTTGAGATCAACAACTGACTTGGAGGCAGAGTAAGGTACCAGGTCAGTAGCATACATAATGGTATTACAGACAGGGGAAGGGTTGGGAATGTCATTGATGTAAAAAGAAAAGAGTAGGGGCCCAAGAACAGAGCCCTGAGGAACATCAGAGGGGATAGGGGCAGGGGAAAAGAGAGAGCCTTGTGGAAGGAGACAGTCTGAGAACGATTATCAAGGTAGCTGCCAAACCGAGACAGGGCAGAAAGAAGTGGGGAAGGCCGTCAGAATAGCAAAGGCCCAAAATGAGAAAAAGATAGCCAACTCAGTTAAGAAAGGGGATAAAACCTTTTATAGGTACATTACGGAGCATAGAAAGGTTAAGGGAGGGATAGTGAAGATTAATATAGGACAGGGGACGTGGGCAGAGGGAGACAGTGAAAAGGCAGAGATACTGAATGAATACTTTTGCTCAGTATTCACAAAAGAAAAATAGGAGGAGTTACCTAAACCAAACAATAGAAGCACTCTGGGTAGGGGGGTTGACACCAGTCCATTTACAGAAGAGAGAATCCTGAAAGAACTCCTAAAACTCAAGGTGGATAAAGCAATGGGGCCTAACAGGATTCACCCCACAATCCTAAAAGAACTAAGGGGGACCTAGTGACACCACTGACCACACTTTTCAACAAATCATGGGAGAATGGAGTGGTACTGGAGGACTGGAGGAGGGCAGATGCGATTCCCCTTCACAAAAGTGGGAGCAAGGCAGAAGCAGGAAACTACAGAACTGTTAGTTTGACCTTAGTGGTAGGGAAAATGATGGAATCACTTCTGAAAGAAAGAATTGTTGAGTACGTAGAGGCCAGCGGGGCATAGGACCCAAAGCAGCATGGATTCACAGCAGGAAGGTCATGTCAGACGAATCTAATCGATTTCTTTGACTGGGTGACCAAAGTAATAGACCAGGGAGGGGCTGTGGATATGACCTACCTAGACTTCAGCAAGGCATCTGACACAGTCCTGCACAAAAGATTAATAATTAAGTTAGCCAGCCTGGGAGTGGGTCCCAGGGTGGTAGCCTGGGTAACAACTGGCTGCACAATAGGACACAGAAGGTAATAGTGAATGGAACTCATTCCAAAGAAAGGGGGCTACTAGTGGAGTACCTCAGGGCTCAGTATCAGTCCAGTCCTCATTAACGCCTTTATAGGTGACATTGCAGAGGGTCTGAAGGAAAGGTATGCCTCTTTGCAGATGACAAAGATCTGTAACAGAGTTGATACACGGGGGTAGAAAGGATAAGAAGGGACTTGGCAAAGTTGGAGGAATGGTCAGACGTATGGCAGCTTAGATTCAATGCAAAGAAGTGCAAAGTAATGCACCTGGGAAACAAAAACCCAGGAGAGGCATACACAATGGCAGGGGAGGTACTGACAATAACAATAATGGAAAGGGACCTGGGGTAGTCATATCAGATGACCTAAAGTGGGTAAGCAATGTGAAAAGTCAGTAAGGAGAGCTGGGGGGATACTGGGATGCATAGGAAGGGGCATCACAAGTAGAAAAAGGGAAGTAGTTATCCCTCTGTACAGACAGTTGGTGAAACCCCATCTGGGGTACTGCATGCAGTTTTGGAGACCCCATCTAATCAAGGACATAGACAGGATGGAAGCAGTCCAGAGGAGGGCAACTAAAATGCTGCAGGGTCTGCATCAGTAACCACACGAAGAGAAAGACAGAGAGAGGGAGAGAGCTTAATATGTATACCCTTGATGAAAAGAGGGACCGGGGTGGGGGGAACATGATAGAAACTTTCAAGTACCTCAAGGGAATTAAAGTCCAGGAGGGTAGCATCTTTCAGAAAAAGGTGTGCAAGAACAAGAGGCACAATTTAAAGATAATGGGGAACGCTGGGGTAGCTATGTAGGAAATTTTTTCACGAGAGAGGTGGATCGATGGAGCCGCCTTCCTGGAAGGTTGGGGTCTAAAACAGTGGGAAATTCAAACATGCATAGGACAGACATAAGGCAATTATAGTGGGGGGTAGCAGGAAGTAGGCTGTTGGTTAACTAGAATCTGCAGCTTATCCAATAGGTAGGGAAATGGGCAGACTGGGTGGGCCAAGTGGTCCTTATCTGCCGACAAAGTCTATGTTTCTGTGAATCAGAGGCGCAGAGCAATTTTAGCTTGTCCAGTAGTAGAGGGTGATGAACCATATCAAACACTTTGGAGAGGTCAATAAACACAGCTCCAGTAAGTAATCCCTTGTCCATGTTGCATTTAACATTGCTGGTGAAGATGGTAAGGGCAGTAGTAGTGCTGTGCCCAGCCCTAAAGCCATGTTGTGCAGGGGATTCAAGATTAAAGTTGAAAAGGTGTGCAGAGACCTGCCAATGAACAATTTTTTCCAGCAGCTTACTGAGCGTAAGCAGGAGAGAAATGAGGCAATAGTTCAATAGGATTTTGTCATCACCTTTCTTAAACACTGGTATAGTTCTGGTGGTTTTCCAAACCAAAGGGACAGAGGCTGAGAAGACAGTGAGGTTCAACAGTCTGGTAACCGGGTCAGCAAGACGAAAGGTGAATTGTCTAAGAATCCTTGGATCTATCCCATCAGGACCTATGCTAGCAAGTGCAGGAACAGTCCTTAGTAACTTAAGGACTTCCTGATGCATGACTGGGGCCAGCTCTAGCTCAGTTGAAGCAGTAGCAGGTACTGGGGGTGAGGCAGGGGAATGAGGGATGGAGTGGGGGTAGGGGTGGAAAGAATGGAAAAGAGGTAATTGAAGGCATTAGCTATTGTGAGCGGATTATTACAGTGGATATCATTTATGAACATCTCATTTGGAGTTAACTGCTTATTGTTCCCAAGAATTTCCTTAATCTGAGACCAGTAATGCCTATGGTTAGAGGCCAAGGAACTGAGCAGGGTCCAGTAGTACATACTCTTGGCAGTGCGAATCTCCTTTTTACAGATGTTGTGCAAGAACTTGTAGGCCTCGAAGTCAGCTTGAATGTTAGAGGACTTCCATACTGCCCAGAGTTTATCCTTGCGTTTCAGTAGCTGGAGTAGAGGGCGCTTGAGCCATTTAGTGACTTTCCCTTTTACTCTTCGCATGGTGATTGGAATATGTTGGTTCTGGAGCGAGCAGGGTAGAGCTGAAAGACTCAGTCGCTATGGTGACATCGTTGGCTATGTGGGGGACCAGTGGACCAGGTTTAGATCTCGCAAAATGCAGCAGGGTTAGATTGGAGAAGTTGGAAAAGATAGTATTTTGGGGTGGGTGGGGGGTGGGAGTCCCAAACGCAAAAGACCGGCAATGATTGCTTATGGAGTTGGGAAGAACTCCAGCATTAGGGAAATTCTCCTTCCTATTAGTCAGGATCCAGTCTAAGAGTATGTTACAGGAACCATGGCGGGAAAGCCTTGTGGGGCCTGGATTAGTTGGGCGAGGTTAGCCTTGCTCGTAGTGGAGGATAGGAGTGAGGAGCTAGTCCCGGCCCAGTCCTGATTAAAATCTCCCAAGCAAATTATGTCATTATTCCCTGTCATAGACGGCACCAGCTTGATGAATTCATCCAATCCCAGTCTGGAATGTCTGGGAGGTACATAAACATAGAAGATGTGGAGTTTTTTTTTTTTTTTTTTTTTTAAACTCTTCTCAATTACTGCTGTAACCTGCTCTATTGTAAGGGACCTCACTCTAATTTCTACTTACACCCTTTTTTAATTCTTACACTTTCCCATTAGCAGCCTATAAGAAAACATCCACAGAGGGTGCCACATTTTTCTTCCTTCAGACACTTTTCATTTAAATTGCCGGTTTTGGAATTCAAATCAAATAGCAACTCAAGCTCCTATTACATATTTTTCTGCACCCACTTCTTTCAAACCTAATAGCAAGTTACCTCCCAAAGTATGTTTTCTACTCCATAACAGGGCTTACTTTAGGACACACCCTCACTAGCTCACGTCCTATCAAATGGCTCCCCGATCACACACATTTTTGCTGAAGGGCATTACGCTAGGATTTATCCTGTGACCCTCACCGGCAGGTTGCCCCCCCCCCCATTAAGGTCTTCACCACTGATCCAAATGACTTTACCTTCTCAAATATGCTTATACTCCCCAATAAACTCCATGATATCACACCATTACTTATCCCTCATAGCTATCTCTACCATGTAGCTTACACTTTTAAGAAGTGCCTTCTCTGCTATTCTATCCTGCCCTCCCCAATCATCCATCGCAAACTATGGTATCTCCTCCTTCTTGCTCTAATACATGCAGGGGATACTGAACTCAACCCTGGCCTACCTGCTCACCTCTCCTGCTTGGATGCAGTGTGGAAGGACACAAAGGAACTTTGCATTGTTCACCTGAACACTAGGAGCCTCCTCCATAATCTAGCTGAACCTGAGGGATGGGTCATACTATAATCACCCGGATATAATCTGCCTGTCCAAAACTTGGCTTAAACCCTCTACCCTGACTCTGCCTGCTCGTTACCCAACTACAACCTTATCAGACCTGACAGGCCCATCCCCCAAATGAGGTGGTGGTGTAGCCATTTTCTATTAAATCACACTTAAACCTCTCAAACCCTACCACGCCTGTCCTCTCCCACTGTAAATTATTCACGCTACCTTTCAACTTTGCTCCAAGAAATTACATACAGTGTGTGCTTATAACCCTCCTCTAGGTGGCACCTCTGGCCTTGAGGAGCTCCTCTCATATGATGACTTAGCTGTTGGAAGACATGAAGAAAAAAATACTCACCTTACTAATATTGTTTCTTCTAATAGAGTCTTGCTGTATTCTGATTATTGCAGTGATCTCCAACCCCTGAACTGCCCCAGAGAACAAAGAGTTAACTTTCTATGCAAAGCATGGAACGTTGAGCTCGAGCTCGGTTGAAGCCTCTGTCTGCTGTTGTCTGAACCCCAACAGTCAGATCTTTATGTGCTATACTCACTGGGAGTTCTGTGTGGAAACTGGAAACTCACACTAGCCAACTGGCAACTACATTTGATAAAAAGGGTTTTTTCAGTTTCAAAGCAAAGACTCAAGTCAGGAAACCAAAAAAACAAAACACAACACACACCCAAAATAAAGGAGGGTGAGAAAAGGGCACCTCTAGGTGCCAACACTGCTCCTGCCCACCCACATCCCAAAAACCAGGTTCTGAGAGGGGAGGCGGGGGGGGAGGTCAGAATACAGCAAGACTCCATTAGAAGAAACAACATTACTAAGGTGAGTAATTTTTTCTTCAAACAACATGAAGTCTTGCTGTATTCTGACTACTACAGATTACCAAGCAGTACCTCCATGGAGGAGGGACAGAACCTACTTTGGGAATAGGCTCTGAAGTACTGCTGTGCCAAACTGAGAATCAATCCTAGCCTGACTATCCAGAGAGTAATGCTTGGTGAAAGTATGGACTGTTTTCCAGGTGGCTGCTTGACAAATCTCTAAGATAGGAATATCCCTGGCAGCAGCCAGGGAAGCAGCTGTACCTCTAGTAGAGTGAGCCCTCAGGCCTGAGGGTGGGATTCTACCAATTTTTACATGCAGAATTGTATACAAGAGACAATCCACCTGGCAACAGATCTTTTAGTGGCAGGTTTTCCTTACTGACCTCCCATAAGTGAGGAACAATTAGAGGGAGTCAAACCTGTGACCCTTGGTACGCTCTATGTAGTAGCTAAGGGCCCTTTTTACGTCCAGGCTGTGCAGCCTCCTCTCTCCAGAGGAGAAATGGTCAGTGAAGAAAACAGGAAGGACGTAGACTGATTAAGGTGGAAATCTGAAACCACCTTAGGCAGAAACTTCCTGTTGGTTCTTAGGACCACTTTATCTCTATGGAAAGAGATGAAATCAGGTTCCACTGACAGGGCTTGCAATTCACTGATGCGCCAGGCAGAGGTAATGGCTACCAAATACACAGTTTTCCAAGTCAAGTACTCAAGCTCTGCAGAGGACAAAGGCTCAAAAGGGGGTTGCATAAGCTGAGCAATGCAAACATTAAGGTCCCAAGCAGGAGCAGGGTCTCTGAAGGGAGGATTGTGTGCAACAGTCCTTGAAAATATGCAAAATACAGGATGGGCTGAAAGAGAAGAGGGCTTGCCTACTGACAAAAAAGCAGAAACAGCTGCCAAATGTACTTTGGGTGTAGCTGGTCTGAGTCCCAAGGCATTGAGATGAACCATATAGTCCAAGACTGTAGGCAACCCAGCAGATTCTGGAGAAATATGCTTATCAGAGCACCAAATAGTGAACCTTTTCCATTTGGAGTTGTACATCTTTCTGGTGGAAGGCTTTCGAGAAGCCTTTAGAATATCCAGGACACCTTGAGAGAGGTGCAGATCAGCAAACTCTAACTCTTCAAGAGCCAGGCCATGAGATTGAGAGATTTGAGATTCGGATACCAAACCCTCCCCTGAGAGGATGTCAACAGGTTGTAATTCCTGGGAAGAGACAGGGGAAGGTGGACTGCTAAGGACAGCAACAGTGGGTACCATGGCTGTCTGGCCCAGTCTGGAGCGATCAGAATCACTTTGCAGGGTTGAGACCAGATCTTGACTAGTACCTTGAACAGTAGAGGGAAGGGGAGGGGAGCAGAAAGGAACTTCCCTTCCCAATTGAGTACCAGAGCATCCACGGGGACTGAGCCCAACACTGGGGGTCTGCAGCAAAAGAGAGGAAGTTGGTGATTGTCTGGGGCTGCAAAAATATCTATCTGTGGACTGCCCCATCTTGAGAAAATCACCTTCAAATCTAGGGGATCCAGGGACCATTCGTGGTGGCCCCGAGATATCCTGCTGAGAGCATCTGCCAGGATATTGTCCTTCCCTGGCAGGTGAACTGCTGTGAGAGAAGTTTGCAGGGAATAGGCCAGAGACCACAACTTCATTGCTTCTGTGCACAAGGCCTTAGACCGAGTGCCCCCTTGCTTGTTGATGTACCACATTGTGGTGGTATTGTCTGTTCTGATCTGGACTACTTTGTTCTGAGCGGACTTGGAAAAAACTTGTAGTGCAGAACACTGCTCTGAGTTCAAGAGATTGATGTGAAGCAGAGATTCTTGAGGTGACCACAGCCCTTGGGTGGTAAGATCCCCCAAGTGGGCTCCCCAGCTCAAGAGGGAGGCGTCTGTGGTGAGGATTAGAGAAGGAGACTGAGTGACAAAAGGAACTCCTTGCCTTAAATTGTCCTGATCCTGCCACCATTGCAAAGCCTGGATCAGGGTTCGAGTCACTGGGACTAGTTTGGTCAGGGAATCCTTCTAGGTTCTCAAGTGGAACTGAATGTCCCTCATCTGAAATCTTGCACCCTGGACCACTGCTGTAGAGGCTGCCATGTGGCCCAGGAGCTGCAAGAAGTGCCTTGCTGGTCGAGACACCTGAAGGGTGAAAGAAGAGGCCAGTTCTATTAGTGTCCTTGCCCTGTCCAGGGGAAGGAAGGCCTCTGCTCTTATTGTATCTAGCTCCGCCCCTATAAAGGTGAGGAGCTGCACTGGCTCTAGAACTGACTTTGGAAGGTTTAGGAGGAACCCCAAGGAAGTGAGCAGTTGCTGAGTTATCTGAAGATGTGACTTGACTTGGTCCGAGACTGACCTACTATGAGCCAGTCGTCCAGGTATGGAAAGATGGAGATCTTTTTTCTCCTTAGGAAAGCAACCACTACTGCCAGACACTTTGTGAACACCCTTGGGGCTGATGTTAGACCAAAGGGCATTGCTCTGAATTGATAATGACCTGAGGGCAACTCGAACCTGAGGTACTTTCTGTGGGAGCACCTGATGGGAATGTGAAAGCAGGCATCCTTGAGGTCCAGGCAGGCTAGCCAGTCCCCTGGCATTAGAGAGGGCAGAATTATTCCCAGAGTCACCATTTTGAATTTTGGCTTTAAAAGGTGCTTGTTTAGGTATCTCAGATCCAGGATGGGCCACCATTCTCCTGTCTTTTTGGGGGTTAGGAAGTACCTGGAGTACAATCCTTTGCCCCTGTGTAGGGTAGGAACCCTTTCTATGGCTCTGAGAGCCAAGAGGGAAGAAACCTCTGCCTCTAGGGCAAGGGCCTCTGAAGGACTTGCAGGTGGAAAGGGTCTGGTTCTCATCTTGGGAAATTATTTGAAGCTGAGAACCAGTCCCTGGCTTACTACTTCCAGGACCCACTTGTCTGATGTTAAAAGACTTCCAGTCCTGGACAAAGTAAGCCAGCCTGCCCCCTACAGGTAGTGGAGAATCAGCCCGGGCAGATCCATCAGGGTGTCTGCTTGGTAGGGACTTTAAGCTGAGGGGTGGAAGCAGGCCTGCTCATACCCAGTCTGCCTCTCCCTCTAAAGAACCCCCTCTGAGCAAAAGCAGAAGAGGAGGCCTGGGCTTGGTAAAAAGGCCTGTGAAGAGGCCTGCCCCTGCCCCTGGAATGCTGCCTCTGAGGAGTGGCTTGCCTTTCTTTGGCCTGAGCACTCCTGTAGGTAGTCCTGTACTCGTCCATCTTCTTCATGTAATTCTCTGTCTGCTCCCCAAACAGAGAATTACTCATGACAGGAAAATCCATGGCCTTAGCCTGGGTATCCTGTGACAGGCTAGTACACCTGAGCCAAGCCATCCTGCGAAGGGCCACAGATGTAGCCATGACTCTAGATGAAACATCATTGGGGTCCACAGCAGCATGAAACTGCACCTTGGATGCCTCAATCCCATCCGAAGCCACCCGCTCCAGCTCCTTGGCAAGCTGGTTAGGGGCCTGTTTAGCTAGAGCCATCACAGTGTCCCACCTGGACTTCTGGTATCTAGCTGTGTAGGCCATATAATTAGCCTGCCTAAGTCCCAAAGATGCTGCCATGTACTGTTTCTTTGCCATGGCATCAATCCCCCTGGAGTCCTTGTCTGGGGGGTGTGAAGCCAAGGGAATACAGTATTTGCCTTATCACAGGCAGCAGCCTGCACTACCCCAACATGGCTGCATTGCTGGGAAAGGAACTCCGTGTCTGAGCCTGAAAGAGTATACCTTTTGTCCATTCTTCTGTCCACAGGAGGTATGGAATTAGGAGTTTTTAAAATGTTAAATGTCTGCTTCCCAAAAGATTTATGGAGGGGAATAGACAGTCTCCTGGACTCTGGGATGTCCATCATCTCAACAAAATCAGGCTCCTCCTGATCCTCTACTGCTTCTTCCATAGGAAGCTGGAGGGTTTCAGCCACCTTTTTGTAAAACATAAAGTGGGAAGGGGACTCAGAAAGCCTAGGAGGAGAAACACCTGAAGCTCTGTCTGGGGAGATGTCCGGGTCAATAGGCACATCCAGACTTTCATCATCACCATCACCAGCACCATCTTCATACTCTCCCTCCTCCTCTGGTTCATAAAATTCTTCTAAAGTGTAATCCGGAACCGGGGGAACTGACCGAACCGAGCCCCTAACCAATGATGCCGGTTCGGCCGGAACCGAAGTTAGCGACTGAACTATCCTTATCGCTTTGGCTATCTCATCAGCGGTCAGAGAAAGAACTTGTGGATCCGAACCGGATGATTTATTCCTTCTTTATCTTTTAACCGGAACCGACTCCTCAGAATCAGTTCTCCTTTTGCCCAAAGAAGTTTCGCCCTGGTCAGAGGGCACTCCTTCTGGTTTGGTTGGAACCGAACCGGGCTAGCCATCCGGGTCAGCAGACTTCTCGGCCTCCCTTTCCCTCAGTCTACCTACTCTCTTATCCAGGGTAGCTTTAGGAAAACTTTTACAAATTTGGCAGTCTGCATTGAGGGTGGTCAGCAGACAATAAACACAGGTGGTGTGGGGGTCAGCCTTAGCAAAGGCTTCCCCACACACACTACAGTGTTGAAACCTAGTGACCCCGGTTTTTTTCTTGGGTTTCTCAGACATGGCCAATCCTAACCAAAATGTACCCTTTTTTCGGCAATCCGCCAGGCAAGACACCCCTATTGGTTCCTGACCGTGTTACGGGTCTTGGAAAAAAACGTAATGAAATCCAGTTTTTTTAGAACCGATACAGACCGGTTACCACACTCTAATAAAGACAAAAGTTTTTTGACACAAACCTGATTGGTTCAAACCGAACCGATCCAATGTTTACAAGTTCCACACAGAAAACTAATATAAAAACCTATCTAGTACTCACGGTACCATAGACAGAGACTTAAACCGACAGGTTAGATGCAGAAATTCAGTTGAAACCGAGAGAAAAATGACACTTTAACTGACTTTTTGAACCGAATGAAGAAGAAATCTCGGGCGACTGTTCAGTGAGGCAGATAAAAAGAATCTGACGGTTGGGTTCAAACAACAGCAGACAGAGGCTTCAACCGAGCTCAAGCTCACTGTTCCATGCCTTGCATGGAAAGTTAACTCTTTGTTGTCCAGGGCAGTTCAAGGGTTGGAGATCACTGCAATAGTCAAAATACAGCAAGACTTCATGTTGTTTGAAGTCCTAATTCTAGGGGACCTAAACCTAAATTGGATTGGAAACGCGAACAAATCACTCCATACCGTGGTAGAAGGCCACAACTTTCACCAGCTAATTGCCGACCCTACCAGGGTCATGCCTCCCTCCAGGTCCAGTACCTTAATTGACTGGGCTATGATAAATCAAACTGATTGTATAGTCTCCTCAGGCACCTTCGCCAATGCAATTAGAGACCACACTCCAATACACTGTATCTGGCGCTCAGCTGGTCAACCCTTCCCTTCCCCAACACTCATCACTTTCCGTAACCTAGCCAACCTTGTCCAAGCCCAGTTCCTGAATGATCTCTCCACGACTGACTGGACTTGCATCTACTCTGCCACTGATGCTCAGGCAGCCCTTGACCACTTCCTAACCCCGTTAGGATATCCATGCACCCCGCATCACATGTCGTTTATGTGGAATGCAAACCAAATGGCTAAATAAAGACCTACTTGCTCAGATCTGGGCTAGGAACAAAAGCTGGCAGCGTTTCAAGGTCTCCAGTCTTCTGTCTGACTACAATGACTACAGAACGTGGAGGAACTCTTGCAAAAGGAACATTCGTTTAGCTAAGAGCTCGTTCTGCAAGGGTCTATTAATAAATGCTGCAGGTGATTCCAGGAGATTCTGGTCTCATACTAAAATACTGCTTGGAGCCAAACACACCAGAAATACAAATGATATGATCCTAAATGGTGTGCACTGCAGTAATCCGGCCACCATCGCAAACTCCTTTACTCTCCACTTCTCTGATTTATCCAAATACTTGTTCCCTCCCCCCCCCCGGTGCAGCCCTCCCCCAAAATGGACAACAAGCCACTGCACAACCACCCACCTTTTAGATTTCGAACCGTTACTAGACTGGAAGTCCAAAAAAATGCTACAAGCCATCCCTGATGGCACTGGTACTGGCTCTTGAACCCAGGCTCCTGAAACTCGCTGCCCCTCTTACTGCCTCACCCTTGGCTAAACTCTTTAACTCGTCACTATAATCACAGCTCTGTCCCTAGTATCTGAAAGATAGCGAGTCACTTCAAAATTAAAAAAAAAAAAAAAAAAAAAAAAAAGGGACCCCAAGGAAATTGCCAACTACCAGCCTATAGCCACTCTCTCTGTTCTTAGCAAAATATTCAAAAAACTAGTTGCCAAGCAAAGCATCTCTTTTCTAAAGGACTACAACCTCCTGTCTGTCTCCCAGCATGGCTTCCACAAAGGCCACAGCACTGCTACGGCCCTCCAGAAATTCACAAATGATATCTATTGTGCAATGGATAAAGGTCTCCTGACTGGTGCAATCTTCATCAACCTAACAATGGAGTTTAACCCTGTTAACCACTCCCTCCTCCTCACCAAACTCTGTTCTCTTGGCTTCTCTACAGATGCTGTAGCCTGGTTTAATAGCTACTTGTCAAACAGGAAGCAGGCCATTTATTACAATTCTGTCCTGTCCGATCCCCGCCACCATACATTTTGTTGTTCCACAAGGATCCATCCTGGGCCCCCTACTTTTTTCCATCTTCGTTAATGATCTTCCCTTGCTCTCCAGATTGTTCGTCACTGCTGTACCAGAAGACCTAGTTCTTTATTCCAGTGCTAGGAACATCCTGGACATAAATCACTCTCTCTCTTTCTCTCCCCTCAGACTTCCTCCACATTCAATCCTGGCTGACTGAAAACAACCTTGTTCTTAACGCGAGTAAAACACACTCCATGCTTTTCGACTCCCCTGCCAGACTCAAATCAAACCGGAACCCTCTCAATATCTTATGCACTGATGGCTTACCATTGGTCAACACTAGCTCTCAAGTGCCTCGGCATTTTGCTTGACAAATCTCTGTACTTCGATCAACATGTTACTGCTACCTGTAAGTCTGTAGATGCCAAGCATAGAAGTGCATACCAGACCAGTTATGCCCTCACCCCCATCAGCTAGACTTGCTGTTGCTCAAGGCATTCATAGAATGGTTTTTGAGTTCTGTAGGCAAGCTCATTATGAACTCGCCACCCTTTTACTGGTGGAAAATTTTTTTGGTTTCCCATGTATTCATCTAGTCTAATTTTGAAAACAGACATAGTTTCACTCATCCCTATTTCAGATGGCAGATTGTTCCAGGTCCTAGTTATTCTCTGTGTAAACCAGGAGTTACGCTTTCTAGTCTTGTTGGTGTCTGCCTTTATTTTATACAAGCACACAGAAAGACATTTGTGGCTAAAGAGCGTCCTGTGGTGCCGAAACCACAATCAAACTGAATGCAACTACAAACCGTTTCGGCCACTCACAGACAAGGATGAAAATCTCCCACTCATGGGGAACGTTAAAATAATTATTTTTATTGTAAAATTCGGTGGTAGCACCCCACCACAGCATCTGTGTCAAACATTTCAAGTTATCCAACTGAAAAAGAGTTGGATAACTTGCACTTTTATTATATTTTGTAAAATGTTTGTAATGATATCCCTCATTTTGTATCCTGAATATTGTTGAACTCGCACTTGCATCTCTCGTTTTTGTCCCAACTGTATTTTTATATCACTGGTAATTGTATTTGTACCTGTACCCTCTGTATTACCAATTGTTGTACTGCTTCAAACTGTTTATTTGTACCCTCTCAGGACGTGCCTGAAAATAGGCCTTGCTATGCCAAGTGCACTTACCTGGTTACCAAAAGCAAATAAATACATAAATAAATAAAACTCGACCTGAACAACTAGATGTAAGCCCCCCACAAGTTGTGGGCTTACTACAATGCCTAGTGAGCAACAGTGCCTGTTTAGATGCCACGATGCGAGGCCCTGGCATGTGGGTATAAAAGGCCGCTGCAATGGAAAAACAGGGTCTTCATGTTGCCGAGCCGCGGAATCCAGAGAGAGTCGTAGGGTCAGGGCAATAGGCGGGGCAATAGCCACCCAAGCCTTGGTAAGAGGTCGGGTCCCGTGAAAGAGCATCGGAGAAGGGCTGAATAATTCCGGGTGCTGTCTGCACCTATGTTGAAGATCCTGGGGTTGGCTGAATCTGCCATTTAAGGAGCCAAGGCCTGAGGGGAAAAAAAATAAAAAATAAAAAATAAAAAGAGGAGGGCCCGTACTGTGAATCCTGGCACCGGACGGGCCAGGTAGGTCATATGCCCTGGGAAGTCCAAGCTAAGGGCCAGTGGTTGCCATGGAATAGACCCTGGGTCAATGGGTTTGCTATGTTCAAGTCTATTGAGAGAAAGCTCCACTGAGCTAGCTCATTCACAAGGAGATCCTGATTGCACAATAGTGGAAGAAGTGCAATGAAGGAAAGTGCGATACAAAGAACAAAAAATACAAGCAGGAATACACACACAGGCAGAATGCATGATGCACACTGGAAAGACACACAAGTACTGCAGCAAATATACAGCATAATACAGGATTAGAAAAGCTATAAAAACAGAGATACATCATATTACGAAAAAAAAAAGTGTAAAAAATAAGTCCTAGGTAGCACCCTTATTTGAGATAAACGAATTATAATACTGGCGTGATGGTGTGCATCTGTCCAGGAGGGGAACCCAGATCCTAGGTGATAGGATTAAATGCTTCATTAGCAAGCATTTTAGCTAGCCAAGGGGGAGGCACTGGAAAGGAGCAGGGGAAATCCTAGCCCCCCCCCCCCAAAAAAGAATTTAAGGGTAGTAAGCGACGTAAACACCAAGACAGATGTCGACAAGGAGAAGGGCAGTGGTAAATGGAGAAAGTGACAAAGGCAATAAGGACAGGGATGGGGCAAAAATGGGTAAGGCCATCAGGAAATGGAGGGTAATGAGTACCAATGCCCGTAGTCTGGGCAACAAGCTCACTGAACTGGTGGCCTTGATAGAAGAGGGATGCCTGGATATCATAACAGTCACAGAAACATGGTACATAGAGAACCATGACTGGGATGTTAACATACCAGGGTATACAACATACAGGAGAGACAGGGAGGGGAGAAGAGGGCGCACAGTAGTTCTCTATGTAAGGGAAGGGATAAAAGCAACTGAACAAAAGAGTAAACAAAGAGGAGAGGAGGCACTGTGGGTCACCTTAGAGACTGGAAATGGCACCACAATCCGCACAGGGGTTGTAAACAGACCCCCATGTCAGGGGAGGGAATGGACAAGGATAGGACAGAAGGCATTCTTAGGATGGCAGAGAAAGGGAAGATACTGTTGATGAGAGACCTGAATATGCCAGATGTTAACTGAAGCACATTTGCTGCAGCCACATCCAAGAGCAGGGTAATTCTCGATGCCCTACAGGTGGTATGCCTCAGACAGCTAGTTTTGGACCCCACTCGTGAGGCAGCAATCTTAGACCTCGTACTCTCAAATGGGGACATGGAGAGGATCTCAGATCTAGAAGTGGGTAGCCATCTGGGAACAAGTGACTAAACAGTGTGGCTCACGATAAACTCAGCTACAGTCTCACGTCAAGCCATGCAAAACTGAGGGTACTGGACTTCAGGACGACTAACTTTGGCAAGATGGGAGAGTGCCTTAGAAAAACACTAGCAAACAGGCTAGGAGGAGGGGTGGAGCAAAAATGGGGAAACATCAAAACTGCCATCACAGAGGCAACAAGCCTTTGCGTGAAGCAAATAAACAAATCAAAAAGAAAGAAAAAGCCACTATGGCTCTCAAAAGAGGTGGCGGGGAAGGTCAAGGAGAAAAAGACAGCATTCAGGAAGTATAAGAAAACACAGAAGGAGCAGGACAGACAGTTGTACCTGTTAAGGCAGAAGGAAGTCAGAACAGCAAAGGCCCAAACTGAGGAAAAGTAGCCAACTCTGTTAAGAAGGCAGACAAAACCTTTTATAGGTACATCAAGGAGCGTAGAAAGACAAAGAGAGGAATAGTGAGGCTGAATAGAATGGACGGTGGATGGGCAGAGAGAGACACTGAAAAAGCAGGGATACTTAACATAGAAACATAGAATTTGACGGCAGATAAGGACCGCTTGGCCCACCCAGTCTGCCCATTTCCCTACCTAATGGATAAGCTGCAGATCCTAGTTAACCAGCAGCCTACTTTCTACCTCCACCCCCTAGAACTGCCTTACGGCTGTCCCATGCATGCTTGAATTCAACCACTGTTTTTGACTCCACAACCTCCTCCAGAAGGCCGTTCCATGCACCCACAACCCTCTCTGTGAAAAAATACTTCCTTCCATTACCTCTGAGCTGTCCACCCCTCTATCTTCAAATTGTGCCCCCTTGTTCTTGCACACCTCTTTTTTTTGAAAGATGCTACCCTCTTGGACTTTGTTGATTCCCTTGAGATACTTGAACGTTTCTATCATGTCCCTCTCCCCCTCCTTTCCTCGAGACTATACATATTAAGCTCCTTTAGTCTCTTTTCATATGTCTTCCGGTGCAGACCCTGCACCATTTTAGTTGCCCTCCTCTGGGCAGCTTCCATCTTGTCTATGTCCTTGTGGAGACTGGGACTCCAGAACTGCACACAGTACTCCAGATGGGGTCTCACCAGCTGTCTGTACAGTGGGATGACAACTTCTTGTTTTCTACTGGTGATGCCTCTCCCTATGCATCCCAGTATCCCCCCCAGCCCTCCTTACTGCCCTCTCACATTGCTTGCCCACCTTTAAGTCATCTGATACGACTACCTCCAGGTCCCTTTCCATTTTTGTTGTTGTTAGTATCTCACCCCCCATTATGTATTCTTCCCCTGGGTTTTTGTTTCCCAGGTGCATTACCTTGCACGTCTTAGTATTAAATCTAAGCTGCCATACATTTGACCATTCCTCTAATCGTGCCAAGTCCCTTCTCACCCTTTCCAACCCACCTCGTGCATCAACTCTGTTGCAGATCTTTGTGTCATCTGCAAAGAGATACTTTTCCTTCCAGTCCCTCTGCAATGTCACTTACAAAGACACTGAAGAGGACCGGTCCTAATACTGAACCCTGCAGCACCCCACTAGTAACCCCCCTTTCTTCAGAGTGGACTCCATTTACTATTACCCTCCGTGTCCTATTCTCCAGCCAATTCTTTACCCAGGCTATCATCTTGGGACCCACTCCCAGGCTGGCTAACTTGTATATTAATCTTTTGTGTGGGACTGAGTCAAATGCCTTGCTAAAGTCTAGGTAGGCCATGTCCACAGCCCCTCCCTGATCTACTACTTTGGTCACCCAGTCAAAGAAATCTATTAGATTAGTCTGGCATGACCTTCCTGCTGTGAATCCATGCTGCCTTGGGTCCTGTGCACCTCTGGCCTCTAGGTACTCGACAATTCTTTCCTTCAGAAGTGATTCCATCATTTTCCCTATCACTGAGGTTAAACTAACTGGTCTGTAGTTTCCTGCTTCTGCCCTGCTCCCACTTTTGTGAAGGGGAATCACATCTGCCCTCCTCCAGTCCTCAGATACCACCCCATCCTCCCAAGAATTGTTAAAGAGGGTAGTCAGTGGTGTCACTAGTTCTACCCTTAGTTCTTTTAGAATTCTGGGATGAATCCCATCAGGCCCCATTGATTTGTCCATCTTCAGGTTTAAGAGTTCTTTCAGAACCCTTTCTTCTGTAAATGGGCTGGTATCAACTTCTGTACCCAGAGTGTTTCTATTGTTTGTTTTAGGTACCTCCCCCTCTTCATTTGTAAATACTGAGCAAAAATATTTGTTTAGTATCTCTGTCTTTTCACAGTCACCCTCTGCCCACCCCCTTCCCTTTATGAAGCCTCACTATCCCTCTCTTAGTCTTCCTTTGCTCCAAGATGTACCTAAAAAAGGTTTTATCCCCCCTCTTAACCGAGTTAGATATATTTTCCTCAGTTCAGGCCTTTGCTGTTCTGACTGCCTTCCCAGCTTCCTTTAGCTTTAACTGATACAATCTTCTGTCCTGCTCCTTCTGTGATTCCTTGTACTTTCTGAATGCTTTCTTTTTCTCTTGAACCTTCACTGCCACCTCCTTTGAGAACGATTGTGGTTTCTTACATCGTTTTGTTTTGTTTATTTGCTTCACACAAAGGCTTGTTACCTCTGTGATGGCAGTTTTTATTATTCCCCATTGTTCTTCCACCCCTCCTGCTGCCCATTTGCTAGTGCATTCTTTAGGCACTCACCCATTTTGGCCAAGTCAGCCCTCCTGAAGTCCAGTACTTTTGCCTTTGTATGGCTTGACTCTATTGCTGTGTTTATTGTGAACCATACTGTTCAATGGTCGCTAGCTCCCAGATTGCTACCCGCTTCTACATCTGTGATCCTCTCTCCATCTCCATTTGAGAGGACCAGGTCTAAGATTGCTCCCTCTCGAGTGGGTTCCAATACTAGTTGTCTAAGGCATGCCTCCTGTAGGGCATCTAGAATAACCCCACTCTTAGAAGTGGCTGCTGCAACTGCACTCCAGTTAACATCTGGCATATTCAGATCACCCATCAGCAATATCTCCCCTTTATCTGCCATTCTAAGTATACTTTCTATCATTTCCTTGTCCATTTTCTCCCCCTGAGTGGGGGGTCTGTATACAACCCGTGCAGATTGTTGTGCCATTGCCTGCCTCCAAATTGACCCACACTGCTTCTTCTCCTCCCAGTTTACCCTTTTGTTCTGTTGCTTTGATTCCTTCTCTTATGTAGAGAGCTACTCCTCCTCCTCTTCTACCCTCCCTGTCCCTCCTGTAGATAGTGTATCCTGGTATGTTTACGTCCCAGTCATGGTTCTGTGACTGCCATGATATCCAGATGTTCCTCCTCCATCAAGGCCACTAATTCAGGAAGCTTGTTACCCAGACTACGGGCATTGGTACTCATTGCTCTCCATTTTTTGATGGCTTTACCTTCTGTAGCAGCATCCCCACTGACCTTTCTACCTTGGTCTTTTTCTCATTTAGTACCCTGTTTTGTAGGGGGAGGCTGGGATATTCCTGCTGCTTATCAGTGCCTCCCCCCTTAACTAGTTTAAAAACTTGCCAATGAAGCATTTAAACCAATTGCCCAAAAGACTTGTTCCCTTCCTGGACAGATGCAGACTATCCTGCCAGTATAGGCTGGTGTCCCTCCAGGTGGAACCCCAGTCCCCAATGAAGCCAAACCCCTGTGCTCCACACCATTTTTTCAACCATTTGTTAAACTGCATGGTGCAAAGTACCCTCGCCTCACCCATGCCACTGACAGGCAGCACCTCTGAGAAACATACTGTGTGTGCTACTTGTCTTAAGCCCCTCCCCAACTCTACAAAGTCCTTCTACACTGCTCTAACCTCATGATGAGCCAAGTCATTTGTCCCTAGGCGGACAATGACGTCCAGCTCAGACTCCTGTGCAACTGTTCTTGTGAACGAATATTTCTGCTCAGTATTCACAAAAGAGGAGGAGGGGAAGTGCCTAATCAATTAACAGAAGCACTCTGGATTGGGGGCGATCCCAGTCCCTTCACAGAAGAAAGGTTCTGAAAGAACTCTTAAAACTGAAGGTGGGCAAAGCAATGGGGCCAGACAGAATTCACCCCAGAATTCTAAAAGAATTAAGCAGAGAACTAGTGAAACCACTGACTACCGTTTTTAACAAATCATGGGAGGATGGTGTGGTACCTGAGGACTAGAAGGCGGCGGATGTGATTCCACTTCACAAAAGTGGGACCAAGACAGGCAGGAAACTACAGACCTGTCAGTTTGACCTCTGTGGTAGGGAAAGTAATGGAATCACTTCTGAAGGAAAGAATTGTTGAGTACCTAGAGGCCAGTGGGGCACAGGACCAAAGGCAGCATGGGTTCACAGTGGGAAGGTCATGTTGGACAAATCTAATTGATTTCTTTGACTGGGTGACCAAAGTAGTAGACCAGGGAGGGGCTGTGGACATGGCCTACCTAGACTTTAGCAAGGCATTTGACACAGTCCCACACAAAAGACTAATAGTCAAATTAACCAGCCTGGGAGTAGGTCCCAGGGTGGTAGCCTGAGTAAAACATTGGCTGGACAACAGGAGACAGAAGGTAGAGTAATTGTAAATGGAGTCTACTCTGAAGAAAGAGGGGTTACTAGTGGGTTACCGCAGGGTTCAGTATTGGGTCCAGTCCTTTTTAATGTCTTTATAAGTGACACTGCAGAGGGACTGGAAGGAAAAGTATGCCTCTTTGCAGATGACACAAAGATCTGCAACAGGGTTGATACACAAGGAAACGTGGAAAGGATGAGAAGGGACTTGGCAAGGTTGGAGGAATGGTCATAAGTATGGCAGCTTGGATTCAATGCAAAGAAGTGCAAAATAATGCACCTGGGCAACAAAAACCCAGGGGAAGATTACACAATGGGGGGTAGTAACAAAAAAATTTGAAAGGGACCTGGGGGTAATCATATCAGTAAGACCTTAAGGTTAGCAAGCAATGTGAGAAGGAAGTAGGGAGTGCTGGGGGTTATACTAGGATGTATAGGGAGAGGCAGCACCAGCAGAAAACAGGAAGTTGTTATCCCTCTGTTACAGACAGTTGGTGAGACCCCATCTGGAGTACTGCATCCAGTTCTGGAGACCCCATCTCCACAAGGACATAGACAGGATAGAGGCAGTCCAGAGGAGGGCAACTAAAATGGTGCAGGTCTGCAAGAGAAGCCATACTAGGAGAGAGTAAAGGAGCTCAATATGTATACCCTTGAGGAAAGGAGGGAGAGGGGGGACATGATAGAAACTTTTAAGTACCTCAGTTGAATCAAAGTCCAAGAGGGTAGCATCTTTCAGAAAAAGATGTGCAAGAACATGCGGACACAATTTGAACATGGGGGGGGGGCAGTTCAGGGGCAATGTGAGGAAGTATTTTTTCACAGAGAGGGTGATGGACGCATGGACAGCCTTCCTGAGGTGGTTGTGGGGTCTAAAACTGTGGGAGAATTCAAGAATGCATGGGAGTGACATAAGGCAATTTTTGTGGCGGGGTACGAAGAAATAGGCTGTTGGTTAACTAGGATCTGCAGCTTATCCTGTAGGTAGGGAAATGGGCAGACTAGGTGGGCCAAGCGGTCCTTATCTGCTGTCAAAGTCTATGTTTCTATGAACGGTGCAGGGAGATAGAGCAGTGATCGGGGCAAGGGTATTATCAAGGTAGATGAGACAGGACAGATGATCTAAGCCCCACAGCAACTGCAAGCTATCCTGAAGTGTTCTGTTATTAAGACTTTGTAGAAGTTCAATGTGACAACATTAGGGAGCTTGACCACGGCCTGGATAGTGTTCCAAGCTACTGGAAGGCTGCAGGACAGGGCACCCTTGCCAAGGGAGGTATGGAGTCTAGGGAAATGAAAGTGGTCTTTCTGAGAAAACAGTTACTGCGGGAGATGTGGATGAGGGAGGAAATGTAGTCAGGAAGACTGTTGGAGTATTGTCAACGTTCAGGTACCAAGATGAAGCAACCTTCTGGTGGCGAGGGATGTCCATCCAACTAAGTTGTAGAGGTTGCAATGTTGAGTCCTGGGGGAGCCTTAGTAATGAACCCGAGGGCATGGTGGTACAAAGCGTTGAGCTTATGCTTATCAGTTGACGAGATACAATTGTAAATTATATCACCAATAGTCAATAAGCGGTAGGAAGGTTGCTTGAACTAGCCAGAGTTTTACTGCAGGCAGAAAAAGCGTTCTGTTCCTGGAAAAAAGCCTAACCTATATATTTGAGTTTGGTGGTGAGGTTGTTAATGTGTGTAGAGAAGGAGAGTTGTCTGTCCAACCAAATGTCTAAATATCTGAACTTGTTAACCACTTCTAGGGGTTCACCTAGGGATGTCACAATACAGAAGGTGTTATCCATGGGTTTGGTAGAGGATCTGGTTTTGCTCTTTTCGAGGAACATCACCATTGTCTTTTTTGCATTTAATAAAGAGTTTGGCATTGGTCAGGTTTCGTTCAAGCTGAAGGAAGTCAGCTTGAAGCTCAGTGCAAACTTTGGACCAGGTAGGTTTACATGTATAGAGCACTGTGTCATCCGCAAAGAAATGAAGCTTGGAATTAACAATATTGTGGTCCATGGAGTTAATATATGTATGGAGAATAGGATGGGTCCAAGTATGGATCCTTGGGGAACAGCTCTTTAGGTGAGGAAGGGGTTTGAGATGAGTCCATGAGCTTTCACTTGCTGGACTCTACCCGATAAGATAGCTGTTGAACCATTATAAAGAGATGGCAGTCGCACCTTTATTAGATAGGCTATGAAGTGTCAGGGTGTGAGCAACAGTATCAAAGGCCTTGCTCAGATCGAGGAACATTGCACCAGTTACCTGCTTAATGTCATGGGCGAAGAACCAGTCATTGGTGACTTGGCTAGGGCTGAAATGGTACTGTGGTTTTGTCTCAATCCAGACTGATAGGGGTTCAGAAGCAAATGAATTTCTAGGTGATCTTTCAATTGTCTGAAGATAAGCTTTTCAAGAGTTTTGGATAGGACAGGGAGAATTGAAATGGGTCTGTAATTATTTAAGTTACAGGGATCACCGGATTTGAAAAGGGGCAGAACATGGTCTTGTTTACAGCAAGAGGGGACAGTGGCTGAGGAGACAGAAAGATTAAAAATGTGGAGGATGGGAGCAGTAAGAAGGTAGTAGCCTAGCTTAAGGAAAATAGGATCAATGCCATCAGCTCCACCACCTTTTCTAATGTCTAACTTTTGAAGGTGGTCTTAGACCTCTTTAAAGGATATAGGGTGTAAATGGAGGAGGTGCTGGGATGCTGAATTAGGGGGAGTAGCTGCGACAGGAGGGAGACAGAACATCCCGGCATAGGGAGATGAGTCGAATGTCATCCCTGCTGTTGCGAAGTAAGAATTTAGGTTTTGGAGAATCGTGGTACGATCTTTGATTTCAACACCCAGACACATATTTTGTGAGGTACGGAGAGGTGCAGCTTTACGCCCTTTAACTGTTTTCAAGGTCTGCCAGAACTTGGCTGAGTTTCCTTTGGGCTTCTCCAGGGAATCAATGTAATAACTGGATTTGGTCGACCAGATTATTTTAACGAAGGAGTTCCTGGCTGTGCAAAAAGCCTGCCAGTCACTTTGGCACCTGGAGTGCCTTGCCCGGGCCCACAGCTTGTCTTAACTGGTGAGGGCAGCTTTAAGGTCAGGCGTGAACTACAGGTGGGTAAGCTTACGAACCCTGACCCTGGTGAGGGAAGCATGCTTATTGGCAAGTGTAAGTGGCAAATGCCTCGTCAACCGACTTGGCTAAGTAGAAGTCTTGCCAGTTTAAGCAGCTGAGATCAAAGAGATAGGTACTGACCTTGAATTTTCGTAAAGAGTGCTTGGTGATGAATTTGGAAGGAGTGGTACTTTAAGCATGGGAGTGTTACAGGCAGATCGAGGGGGACCTCGAGGTGGCAGCTCGAGAGTTCCCACTGCCAAAAATCCATGTCCACCGGCTAGTGAGTATGTCACCTGACTGACAGGAGAGGAGAGTCAGAGCCCATCTGAGCCCCCTCTGAGCTGCAGCAAGGGTGCGAACCATGCCTGCAGAGATTTTCCCAGTGTGGGTCTGCGGGATGGGCTTCGGGGCCAAGTCATGCAGACTCCATCTTGTGGGTGGCTAGGTATGAAGCTGCATCTGAATGGAGAGCCCAAAATGAGAGTACAGTGCCCATACTGTTTAGAGCAACACTGGAGTTCCACTGCTGGCACATGTGGAATAGTAGCATGGACTGTTGGGGTTAAAGTATTGGCCAGTTTAAAACTCTGCTGCCATCACAAATATCTTACCGGAGCTTGCCCGGCTCCACATCTGAAGGGGATCCAGGTTCAGGCCTAACTGCCCCAAGCTTTGTGCCATGGCTCTGGCCGTCGAAATTTTCTGACTAACTGAACAGTGGCCCCAGCTCCATGGAGTGGTTGAAAATGTGGCTTTAGCTGTATGAACTGTTAAGGGAATTGAATTAATAAATCCCAACTTCTTAAAAGATGTTTAACGTTTGGACATTTATATCCTTCAGTAATTCTTAGCAAGCTTAAACAGAAACATTTCATCTGGATAACAGGTTTTGTCCCCCACGACATTTCAGGCTGCACCCCTGGCTACTTCACTGGCACCTCGACAGAGCTCATCCATCCATAAACTGAACCCGGATCTCAGGTACTAGTTGACTTTAATATTCAAGTGTTTTCTGGACTGTATTTCTGGCTGTGGTGCTCCCCCTTCCCCACGAACTCTTACCATCCAAAATGCCCCTAGACTGAGGAGGGGAGGGGTCTATAACATGGGGGCTCATCTGGGATTCCAACATTGGGGTGCCATCTACCTATCTGAGCAGTGCCAGTGGGTCCAGTCACCTGGGGAGATTGTGAAGGCAGTGAGGCACTGTGGAGAGTTTCGAAAGGCTGCCATGTGGACTGTGTGCACCTCGTGTAAAGACAAGATGGCGCCAGGTGCCTTGTGGACTAAAATGTGCATGCATGTATAATGAAAGGGGTTATCTGGAATATGGCTGGTGAAGCCTGGAGGGTCTAAGGGCACTTAAAAGTGGGGTCAAGACAGAGACTTAAGAAAAAACTGCTATTTTGACCCCTTGCTGCTGAGAAGATGGAGGCAAAGAGCAGTTGGGACTTCTATTCGCAGTAAAAGGGAAAAAGGGACGAACTTTGTGTTGGAAAGCTTGCTGGTGGGGAGCAAGGATTAACTGTGCACCACGACTTCAGCTTCTGGTCCCTTTGGTCTAACTGTGACAGTGCCTGAATCACTGTTGCCGTGGTTATGGAACATGCTGAAGACAAGCAAAGCCACCGAAAAGTGTGTTCTGTGTGGCCAAGAGGACAGTGCAGCACTGCTGCTTGGCCCTCTGTGACCAGGTTATCATTTGCTTTGCCTTGGGGTAGTTGGGGAGGAGTTGCTACCCCCGCAAGGAGTGAGGTCTCAACTGTGGAGCCTTTTGAGAGTTGAAGATGGGAGAGGAAGCATTCCTGAGGTGAAGTCAGTGGGCAAGGGGCACAGCCTTCTGTCCAGCTCCTCCCCACCACCAGTTGCCCATGCCATGGCAGAGATGGGGCCGTGGGTAGGTCATACAATCTGAACTCCCTGAAGCTGGGTTTGCCGATTCCACGGGGCCTCCAAGGGATTAACCCATGGCTGCGGTGGCTGACCCCCCCCCGGGGAGGGAAAAGTCCCCCAAGACCCTCCCAGGTGCCGGATGAATCCACTGGTGCACAGGGGTCTGATACAGTGGGCGAAGCTCTGCTGGAAGAGGAAGGCTCAGGGTCAGAGTCGGAGAGAACGACAGATGTGTTCTGTCCAGAGAACCCCAGATAGGGAAGGAGTGACTGGCATGTATGAGGATACTGTGGTGGAAAGAGAGAGAGAGAGAGAGAGATCCCACAACCCTACATGTTGCCAGTGTTGGGAGTAGCTGATGCCACCCCTCTGTTATCTGACAAGAGTCACTAGCAGCTGGCCGATATGGACGCTTTATGCCCCACGGATCCGAGTTATGTGATGTATCGAGAGGGTAGCTGGCTTCCCAAGGGACAAGCACTATGCACCAGCAGACGGGTCCATTCCGGAGTGGAGCCAAACAGAACACTGGGTGAGAAGATACCTTAAAAAAGAATACCCTGGTGAGGACTATCCGTATTTAAGTGAGCGCCTGTCGGACATAATTGAGGTTTGGCACTCAGACTGGGTATTTTATGGCACTGTATAGAAAATCCACCTGAGAAACCATGTGGGACCCTCTGATCCAGCATACAACTGTGGAAAGGTGATCACCACCCAGAGGTCAACCTTAACCTTGTTTTGCACTAGCCAGCGGGGCAAGTTGATTCAAAATTGCACTAGCCTGCAGATGGTTGCAGTAGCCCTCAATTATAATGGTAAATTTTGATCACTTATACAGGAAACTATGCAACCAAAGAAATATTCTGATTATTGCAGTTATCCTGCTCACACATTGCTTCCAGCTCCTGAGCAGGGAAAAAAAAAAAAAAAAGGACTGCAATGCCACCACACACAGTAAGCCCCTTCCCTTTGTTTTGTACCATGGCATCCTCTCTTCCTTTCTGCCCCCCCCACCAAACCAGAGGACAGCACAATAGCAAATGTTCAATGAAGCAGTCCTAGTTCTGCACACACAATAGGCGACATCATCATGCACCTCACCACACTGTCACCACCATCCACAGGGCAATGAACAGAGTCAGGCAGAGAGAGACTCTCAGCCCCACATCCTATAGTCAACTGGAGACCTGCACTTCTGGAAGTTTTTGTACAGTCTCAAGTAAGCCAGAAGCACGTCTAATATTTCTTTGGGGTGGGGGCTATACAAACCAAAGGGGCTTGGAAAATAGAAAACTACAACATTTTTATTTTTAAAATCATTGATTTTAATATGCTCTACCCCAACAATAATAGCTTTTTCTTTAACATTGTCCTGTCATCAGCCCAGGGGAAACAGTACACAGACATAATGTTATATTATCTCTATTTCTACATAGAACGATCCATGTACTTCAGGAATGCTCATTTTAAGCTTTCAAATTATGTATTTTATTAAGGTTTATTTTTGTACCAGAAAGGATATGCTGGGTGTGATAAGGGTGGGACTGTATGGATGATAATGATGACGGCTGGCATGGTCCATTTAGAAGAGCTGGGGACCCCCCTACACTTGCCAGTAATGACAGCAATGGATCTGTGGATGGTCATTTCAGAGTCTGGTCTGCAGTGGTGACCAGGGAAAGAACAGAGTTTAAGAGATTTGGAGGGGAGAGGGAAGTTATGGTGAGGCTGGGATAAAACCCACCACCTGCAGGACTGACCCTATATACCTTCTCGCATTCTGTCACTGAAATGTTGGATATAGACACTCAAAATGTAGGGAAATGAAGGGCACTGATCTTAATAATATGGGACAAATTGTTAGAGACACATTCAGAAAACTGGAAGCTAGCGACTTAACAGCACTCTACCCTTGATCACATCCCGGACACTAGCTGAAAGTCCTAACAGTGGAGTGATAATGACTCACATTGAGTCTTTTGTGGGATCCCCCTCTTGAACTGCCAGATAATTGCAGTTCTTAATGAGCTGTTAATCACATCAGGCCATCTGGAACAGTGAGAGAGACTAACATGAGGATTACAGCCTGCTATTCTCCCGCATGTTGAAGATAACTAATGTGTGTATCCAATTGTGGTAGAAACTGAAATTTAAATACCTGTAAATTTTCTTTCTCCGATGGCTGGTCTTCAGGCTTCCTTACTTATGGGCTGTACCGCCTGATGCTGATAGGTAGGCAGGACACAGGCCTCTGCACTAGGGGACATCCAGCCCTCCACTTCCAGTCTCCCTCAGTTCTTCCTAAAGCAGTCCAATGTGGCAATACTACAAGAACTTGGAAACAAAAAACAAGAATTTTAAAGCATATATGGCCTTGAGGCCAGCCAACTATGTACATTCTGGGAGGGAATCTGAAGCCCAGAGACCAGCCGTCGGTGAAAGAAAATTTACAGGTATTTAAATTTCAATTTCTCTCTCCTAAGCTGGTCTCTGGGCTTCCTTACTCATGGGATATACAAAAGCAGTACATCCCCAGATGTCCCGGGTGGGAAGAATGTCAAAAGCCCTTGAGAGTCCACCACCGCCTGAAGCACTCTCCAGCCAAAGGATGCCTCTGCCGAGGACATCACTCCAGCAAATAACATTTTAAAAATGTGTGAATGGATGATCAAGTGGCCACTCTGCATTAGTGTGCTGTAGATGCTTCTCTGAAGTACGCCCACGAAGGGGCCATAGCTCTAGTGGAATGGGCTCTCACTGGGCCAGGCATCTGCGTACTGAGCCTTTTGAATCCTTGTTACCCATAATTTTGGCCCATAGCAGACATGAACAAACTTGAAGTTTTGCGAATAGCTTCCTCGCAATATACATTTTCATCACTCTTCCTAGGTCTAGTGGATGAAATTCCCCTTCTTTATTGCTTTTAGGGAGTGGGCAGAAGGAAGCAAGAATGAACCCTTGATTGTAATGGAAGGGAGACATAACTTTTGGCAAACAAATCTGGAGCTATTCAAGCCTGACGAAAGATAGTGTACAGCTGCTGGGTAAACAATGTTTTCAGTTTGCTGATTCTCCTGACTGAAGTAATAGCTATGCGAAAAAAGCGACCTTTACTTTGAGATGCATGATGGATGTCTCCTTGAGAGGCTTTAAAGGGGGCCTTGATCACAGCCTTGAGAACCAGGTTAAGACTCCAAGGTGGTAGCTTTGATGGATTGGAAGGCGCTTTAATGTTGCTGCCTTTAGAAACCTCCAGACATGGGGATATGAGCCCAACGATTCCCCTGAATCAGTCAACAAGAGTGCCCCCAGCGCAGAAACCTGAACTTGTAAGGTGGCTGGTTGCAGTCCTTTGTCCATCCATCAGTAGTACAGGCGATTATATTGGATAGTTCTATGTGTTTGGAATGAAGCCAGAACCAGAATTTCCTCCAGATTCTATAATACATTTTAGAGGAAGAAGGGAGACACAAGTTCCCCATCGTTTCAATAACAGGAGCTGTGTAGCCTAGCTAGTTGAAAGTTTTTCTGCTCAATCTCCAAGCCTAGGGAGACAAGTTGTTTAAATGGGATGCAGAACTGCACCTTGATGGAGAAGGTCCAGGCTGAACCTGAAGGTTAGAGGTGGTCGCCTCGACAGATGAATGATAAATCGGCAACCATGAGCAGAAAGGCCATAAGGGACAGACTAGAATCATGACTGTCCTGTCCAGAGCCACTTTGCGGAGGACTCTTGATAGAAGCAGTATTAGAGGAAAGGCATACAGGAGACCAAAGTGTTCCAGTTTAGGGGAACGGTGTCCTGAGCCACTGCTGGTTTGTCCTTGGCCAGGAAGCAGAACTGCTTTACTTTGGAGTTCGGCCAGCAGGCGAAAAGATTTGTCTGAGGATTGTCCCACTGTTCTGTTAGGATGTGGGAGGCACTGTCCTTCAGCTCCCATTCCCCTGGTCAAACAACTTGCAACTGAGCCAGTCTGCTGTGACATTTTCCTGTCCTGGAATATACACTGCTCAGTGGTGCTCAGCCCACTGAAAAAGAAGTAATCCCCTTAGCATTTGAGTTTCTTGTGCCACCCTGATGGTTGATGTATGCCAACGTTGTCAGACTGTCAGTTGGAATCAGACTATCCTGACTGAGGAACTGCTATTCAGAGTGCCTCAGGACATGGCCTACTGCTCACATCTCAAGAACGTTTATGCTGTACCTTGTGCCCAACAGTGACCACCTGCCCTGTACCAACAGCTGATGCAGGTGAGCCCTTCCCAGCTCCCAAGGCTTGCATCGGTCGGGATTTGGATTTGGTGTGATAGGCCCAACTTGCGATCCTTCATGACCTCTGTCCTCCGAGACAGTCACTGGAGGGAGGGTTTAATCTGTCTCAATGAGCTGTATGAAAAATAAGCACGTAGCTGAGAAGCTATGTGAAACTCCTTGATGAGCTTTAGCAGATCTCAAAATTTAGTTTTCCGAGCGGACGGACCATGGGTCACGATGTCCCACGGGAGGATCAAGGTCTGGTTTGGAATTAGGGAACTCTTTCTCAGTTGATGAGAAAACCGTGCAACGATGGGCACCAGACTACCTCTGCCACTGCTTGGTTGAGCTGTCAGGCCTTTATGTGGACTATGACCACTACTAGCACCTTTAATACTGTTCGTGGGTCTGAAGAAGACCCCAACGGCAGAGTTCTGAATTGGAAGTACCGCTCTTCCACTCTGAACCTGAGATAGTACGTGTGTAATTCCTGAGTGGGAATATGCAAATAGGCATCTTGCAGACCTATAGATGACAGAAAATTCCCTTGTTGAGACTCCCTGATGATTGATGACAAGGTTTCCATCTAGAAGGGTCTGCTGTGGACAAACCTATTTGAGAATTCAAGATCTAGGACTGGTCTGAATCCCCCTGCTCGTTTTGGCACGATGAAAAATTGGGATTTAAAAAAAAAAAAAAAAATTTACTTCCGTGGGGGAAACTAGGCAGTTTGCAGAAAGTCCGTAATGGCCTGTAGCACTGCCCGTCTTTCAGATGGGTTGCCAGAGATGGAGGGCACCACATGAAGTGGGGGGGGGGCTTGTATCAGGTAACCCATGCTAGTAATGTCTAGGACTCCTCTGTCCAACGTAGTCTGGGCCCATTCCTCGAGAAATTTTAAAAGCATGCCCCCTATTCGAGGATGTGCCTGGATAGCATGTTCTTTTTCCCGGAGAAGTTAGTGTTTTGACCCTTATTGTAACCTAGGTAACGAAAAGTGCGTCTCGAGCCTGAGGACTAAGACTGGCCCCTGCCTCTTGATGTGGCATGTGCACCTTGGCATCTCCCTGGAATCCCTCATTGCCTCCTTCAGGGCTGAGCCAAACAGGAGATTACCTTCATTGAGTGAGTTAACCGACTGGCTCTTGTAGAGGAGACTGCTTGCCAGACCTGAGGCCAGAGGCTGCAGTGAGCTGAGGTTTGCTACAACATGGTCCGAGCGGCGCACCTGACTGCCTCCTCCAACACGTCCGCTGCATACGCCAAAGCCAAAACCAAAAACTGTAGCTGATGAAGAACAGGTCTGTTCCTCTCCGGGTCCACAGGAAATTAAAAAGCTAAAACTGGGGCCCTGGACAGCGTAGCTTAGGCCGAAAAAGGCTTGACAGTTGTCGCCTTGAGACATTGTTGATGCTTGGAGGACCCAGCTGAGCGAGGCATCCACTTCCCTGTGCACTGGGTCTCTGAGAGAAGCCCCTCCTTCAGCTGGGATGACAGACTTCTTGGTCAGGTTTGAAATCAGAGGGTTGATGCTGGGGCAGTCTAACCACTTTTTAGACTGCTTCTTGTCAGACTTGAGAAGCTTAGAGATCCGCCAGGCCACCGGATAAGTACATTCTGGACTTTGCCATTCCTCCCTAGCAGGTCCCCAATGGCTGAGGCCGGTTTGGCGGCAGCTATAAGGCAAAAGCCTGTTTCGGCTGGGCGGGAGCCTCCAAGGAAGATCTGAAGTGAATCCTGGCTATGCCCTCCAGGTCAAAGATTCTGGACAGCGAGAATTGGGGAGCTCTTTCTCTTCAATAGAGTCTGATAACCCCCCTAGCTCCCCTTCTCTGGAGAAAGACGAACTGAAGACTGAGGAGTCCAGGGACGTCCCTTGCGACACTGATGTGAGGACTACTGCTCCTCTTCGAATGAGGATGGGGCTTTCTTTTGCCTTCTTGTGTGGTCTCCCATCTGGTGACCCCAGAGGTTGCCCGTGAGGCATACTGGGTCGAGGGCAAAGGCTCAAATTTACCTGCCAGTCAATGAAGCCTGGTGCCAGAGAGGGGGCTGTGGACTGCTGGGTCTCCCAGTGGCCGCTGCTCTCTCAGACCTGGTGGTTGCTGCTCGTTCAGACCTGTCTGTCTGTTGGCTATCAGTCTGAGTCGAGGAAGGGTCTGCCTCCTTCGAGACCTCGACATTCGCAGACACTGCCTTCTCACATATTAGGTAAAGCAACCCAGTGAAAAGGATTAGAAGCGGGGACGAATCCGTGCTGGCATGTTTCTGCCCCTGGAAGTTTTGATGGTCCTGTTCCCCTTTTAATCAGCATATCTCCTCCACCGGGAGATTTCCTGGTTATGCTGCTGAAGTTGCATTAATTGCTGCTGGCCCTTTAAGGGCAAAACACTGAGCTGCATGGATTGCTGCTGGCCCTTTAAGGGCAAAATATTAAGTTGCTTCCCTCCTTTAGATTGCTGAAAACAGTAATTTTGCTGAATAAGATCCATCTTGCCCTTGATGTTGTTCGGGCCTGTCCAATGCTGAGTGGGAGCTCCATTTGTCCCTTTAAAAGAGGGGGGGTCCCTAAGCACTACACTCATCATTCAGTAGGGATATCTGCTCATTTTGTATCCCCAAGCGCTGTGCTCCTCGTTCTGTAGGGATGCCCCTTCAGCGCTACTGGCTGTCCTCAGTGCTCCTTGAGGAGGGTATCCTTCCAGCGCTACAGCAGTCGACAACACAGCCAACTGGGACCACTACTGAATGTCAGAGAGCGGCCTGGAACTCTCCTCAGTGTTTGTCATCAATGAGTGGCCTAGCGCTCTCCTCAGTGCTCATCGATGAGAGAGCTGACCATCGACGAGCGGCTTAACGTGCGGATTGGATCTGCATTAACGAGCTGCACTGGTGGACGAGTAGCTGATATTTCCAAAGCCGCTCGTCCTCAGAAGCACTCCGGTGCTTAAATCAGGGGTCCCCCTAGCCTTGAGGGCTTATAGACATTCGTTGTGGGGGAGCCCAAAATAGCGGAAAATCTAGTGAGCCACTGAGAGGTGGGGCCAGTCTGTGCAGCTTGCAAGGCTGAGACTGGGTCCCACCATAGAGTGTTTCCAATCACTCCTAGCAAAAAAAAAAAAAAAATACTCTTGCTGCACACGAAGAATAAAAATTTATTACTTGCAGTCTCTTCAGCTCTGCCACGTGTGACAGGGCTCTGCTGCAGAGTACCTGCTTTACTGACGGCAGGAAGTAAATTGAGGGAGACAGGAAGAGGTCTGCTTCCTGTCTACCTATAGGCATCAGAAGGTACAGCCCATGAGTAAGGAAGCCCGGAGACCAGCTTTTGAGAGAGAATTTGTGTTTATCCTAACGCACTCAAACTTGCCTTGCGCTCAACCTGTCCCACCGCACTGTACCTTAGGGCTGCATTTTTGTACTGTGGCATTTTAGACGTATACTTGTATGTAAAATTGTAGCACATGCTATTGTCTCCTTCCTATTCCTCTGTACCCCAATCCCTCAGGAGTCTGCCCTTCTGGTAAAACTTTTAAATAAAGAAATAAAATAGAGACTTTTTTAACTTCATTAACAGCCATGAAAACCTGCATTAGTCAAGATGGACAAGTAGAGAATTAGTTGCACTAGCCCTGGTCAATTTGCACTAGAGTTTGGGCTAGTAAAAGATCCCGTGTCACCACCACAAGATCAATGTGTGCATCCACCATCTGGGCCGGGATCACTTTACATACTAACATACTAAAATGCTAGCAGAATAGGCCCGTCTTTCGAGTCTGTTCGTTTGGTCAGCCCCCAACCTAGGAGCTAACCTTGCTGCCCCCCTCGCCTTCCCTGGCTTCTCCCTTCCCAGTTCCGGATATTCTCGCTGCACTGGATTTTGCTTCCAGAACTTATTCAAGACCTTTGCACTGGTGCAGGACAAGACTGGTACTCGCATTCGTATTATGTGATCAGCATGGACTGCCGGGGGTTGGGGCAGAATGCACCAAACCTGACCCTTGCTTCCATTATGCCCCTGACAATGCACATAAGGACTCAAAACCCACAAAGAAAAATGACTTGAAACCACAATGCCTCCTTGGCGCTGTTGTAAGGACTGCTGCTGCCCCTATGGACAAATGGGTGAGACTGTTCTTGTTTATTCTGTGCCCGATTGCTTAATTATCTGCTTGAAGGGAAAAAAAAAAAAAAGATATAATAAAGAAAACTTCCTAAACAAATAGAGGCTAGATATAAACAGCCGCAAACACAGTTTAGAGATCTGCAGCAGCCAGGACGGTCGGGGGAGGGATTGGCTGGAGGGAGCATTCGACAGATTAAAATCAGAGCTTCAGAGTATTCCCCAGGTGGTTAATTCTGGGGGACTTCACTGCCTGGGTCGACGATGAACTCTCGCAATTTGGTCAGAATCTCCTCCAGCTAATGACTATGCTGGGCCTTACACAGGTGATTACCTCCTCGACCCATATAGGGGTCACTCGTTGGATCTGGTGTTCCTCCTGGGAATGGGGATAGCGGACTTGGGGGTGGAACCAGTCAGTTGGTCTGACCATCACACCATATGGTTCAATGTCAAGGGCCCCTTAAATAGACCTCCCCCATGGAGATGGTCCAGTACCGTCCTCTAAGGGATGTTACCCCAGAGGGTCTGTTGGCGGTGCTGGACCTATCGGGTTTATCAGGCGAATGCATGAGTCCAAGCGATCTTGTATTGGCTTATAACAGAGCAGTGGGGGAGGCATTGGACAAGATTGCTCCACTCACTGTTTGACCACTCACTTTTCGCCCAAGGACCCCATGGTTTGATGGTTCCTTGAAGGAGTTGAGGAGACTTGGTCGAAGGCTAGAGAGAGCATGGCGGAAGTCGGGCTTGGATGCTGACAGGTTTAGATTGACAGAACATTATAAGGGCCATCAATCTGAAATCTCCTGTAAGAAGGCAGAATTCCTGTCCAAGGGGATTTCTGCAACACGGAATCGACCGGCTCAGCTATTCCGGACGGTGGACAGATTGTGCAATCCAGCCTGCCTTCAGCCTGGAAGAGCATTTTCTCAAGCTAAATGTGAGGAGTTCACTTGACTCTTTGTGGAAGAGATTATCAGCATCCAGTCCGGCATCAGTCCTACTCTCCCTGTGAGGGGGCTGCAGAGGTCGGTGGGAGGTGATGGACACTCAGTCAGTCTGGGCAGATTTTAGCCAGCCGGAATTCATACACATTGTGCAGATTGTCCAAACACTGCGCCCAACCAGCTGTAGTTTGAATTCAGGCCTGAAACCCCTATTAGTGGGTTGTGTCGATGTCATCTGCCCGATCCTAGCTAACATTGTCTGAGGATCCTTGGAAAGGGGTGTCTTTCCAGATCCCCTCAAGGAGGCGGTTGTACGACCACTCATAAATAAAATAAAATCATCCTTGGATCCAGACTGTTCTGCTAACTACAGGCCTGTCTCTAACCTTCCTTTTGCTGGGAAGGTTACTAAGAAGGTGGTGGTGTTGCAATTGGACGACTACCGTGGTACCCACAATGTCTATGATCCCCTCCAGTCTGGGTTTCGGAAAAGGCATAGTACCGAAACTGCACTTGTTCAGGTATTGAATGACCTCCTAATTGAGGGATCAAAAGGCACGAACCATCTTGGTCCTTCTTGATCTCTCTGCAGCATTTGACACTGTGGACCATGGTGTGCTACTGGAGGGCCTGCGGTGTCTTTGTGGACTGTCAGGAACAGTCCTAGAATGGTTTCCATCTTTCCTCACGGGCAGGTTTCAGAGGGTGGTCACCGGAATTTATTCCTCTGACACCCTTCCCCTGTCCTGTGGGGTCCCACAAGGCTCCATATTGGCATCCATGTTGTTCACAGTGTATATGCTGCCATTGAGAGAGATCATTAGGTGATACAGTGCGAGTTTTCACTGCTATGTAGGTGATACTCAACTGTATCTGTCCTTTCTACCCGAGCAGGGGATGCAGTCTCTGTGTTTAGCAACTGTCTTGCTGAGTTCAAGAACTGGATAAGCACCAGCTGGCTGAGACTGAATCCTGACAAGACTGAAGTGTTTGTTGTGGACCCTGGTCGTCTGGGGATGGGTTTGGAGGCTGGGCAGGCATCGGACATATAACTTGATGTTCAGCTTTTTACTTCTGACTGGGTGTGTAACTTGGCCATTATTTTTGATGACGGCTTGACCCTGAAGTCTCAGGTGTCTGCCGTTGTCAAATCCTCCTTTTACCATCTGAGGAATATCACCTGAGTGAAACACCTGGTTCCTCCGGATGACCTTCCAACACTGGTCCAAGCCTTCATCACCAGCGGTCTTGACTACTACAATGTCCTCTACCTAGGGCTTCCTGGGGTTGATATCCGCCGCATGCAGCTAGTGCAGAACACAGTAGCCAGGTTACTGACTGGTACATCCAAGACTGGTCATATTACACCTGTGTTGCGCGGACTGCACTGGCTGCCTGTATAGTGGTGGATCCCCTTTAAGGTCAGTCTTCTGACCTTTAAAGCCCGACACGAACTGGGACCCAGCTATCTGCGAGATCTCTTGGTTCCCTACACCCCCTGCGATCTGCCAACAAGGATTGCTAGAGATTCCCAGGGTACGTTTAAAGACATCTGGTGTTCATGCTTTTTGTTTTGCGCCCCCTGCACTGTGGAATTCTCTACCTCATCGGTTAAGAGAATGCCCTACCATCGGGAGGCTTAAACAAGAACTTAAGACCCATCTTTTTAGAATGGCATTCCCAGACGATTTTAATTAATCACGTGTATATCTGATTTTTATGCTTGTATTTTTGTACAGCACCTTGATTTTGAGAAAGGCGCTATATAAAGTTTGCTTGCTTGCTAGCTATTCTAGACTACAGAGTAGAGTGTGCCTTATTATATAATAAAAAATACAATCCATTACGAGGGTGGCCCTAGAGGCATGAGAGCCTTGGCTAAGAAATGACATGGCTATAGAAAAGTTTTGTGTATTGCTAAGCTTAAAAACCCTTCCATGACAGAGGTGGTAAAATCTACCCCAGATATATTAGATACCTTTCGGCAGTTTTACACAAACCTATTATTCCGGAGGGACGCTCCCCTCGAATATACTAATAACTTTGAGACACCACTTCCCATCCCTAAACTGTTCCAACAACAAGAATCTCTATTGGCCTCTATTACGGAGAAAGAGATTTGGAGAACATTAACACGAGCCAAAACATTAAAATGCCCGGATCCAGATGGATTTCCCATAGAATGGTACAAGACTTTCTTGGCTCAGCTCCTCCCTCTTTTAAAGGGGACATTTCAAGAGGTGCAGGAGGGTACCCCCTTCCCCTTCCTGGGCATGTGCCATACTCTCCACTATATTAAAACCTGGGAAAAGACCCTAAGCTACCATCGTCCTATAGACCAATCTCAATTTTGAATTGTGATTATTAACTTTTTATGTACATATGGGCTCATCGGTTGGAGGACATCCTTCCCTTGGTGATCCATGCGGACCAGTTGGGTTTTCTCAAAACTAGACAGACCTTTGACAACACACATAGAACTATTCATTTAATGGATCATATTACAAGAGCAGCCATCCCAGCTACTTTAATTAGCCTTGACGCAGACAAGGCATTCGACTGAGTGGCTTGGCAATTCCTATGGCAGGTGCTGTCCTCCTTTGGTTTTCCCCGAGGAGTTCACATCCTGGCTGGGTAATATTTACACCTCCCTATCAGCCTACAACTGTGTGAATGGCTACATTTCCACACCTTTTGCTTTAGCCCGTGGCACCAGACAGGGTTGTCCCCTCTCCTCACTTTTATTTGCCCTTTACGTTGAGCCGCTAGCGCTATTAGGGAATCTTGAGAAGTAGAGGGGGTGCCTCTGGAAGGAGAGTTATATAGGCTATTGCTTTACGCAAACAATGTTTTGCCAACACTCCTGGACCTGGAGAAGTCTATCCCGGCTGTGTGGCAAATTTTTCGCGACTTTGGTGAGGTTTCAGGTTAGGTCATAAATTAGTCTAAAACTGAGGTATTTACCTTTACTTTCTCCCCTTCTCTGTTTCTAAAAGCCCACCTCCCTTTTAAATGGAGATGTACTAAATTTAAATATTTGGGTATTTATCTACCGCAATCCCTGTAAAAAATTTATGTTTAATTATGAACTACTTACACAGACAATACAAGTCAACCCTCATAGATGGTTGCAACTGTGCTTATCTTTTTATTCTAGGATAGAAACAATCCAAATGAACATTTTGCCCAGGTGACTGTATTTATTTCAAACTATTCCTATCCCACCCCCCACCCCAATATTATTTTACATCTTGGAATAAATTTCTCTCCAATTTATATATGGGCAAGTCGCTGCCCTCTTCTCAGATGGTCCCTCCTTCAACTACCCATTGAGAGAGGTGGACTGAAGCGGCCCAGTCTCCTGCATTATGCTTATGTGGTCACCATGAGTATTGTTTTGTGTTGGCTAAACCCCGAATACAAGACACCCTGGAAGTATACACTTAATGATTTACACGACTGGACTCATGTGATATTTGCGCCCCTGGCTTCCCTTCCCAAATTGTCCGATTTCTACCTGGGCGCCCTGAACATTCTCCCTATTTGGTTTAAAATACATTCTTGCCCATCACTGGCACCCACACTGTATTACCTAAGACTGTTAATGGTGGAGACAGACACTCTGCCAGCGCAAACAGATCTTACTTTTCGGAGATGGCACTACCGAGGCCTCTCATTCATTTCCCAGTTTTTAGACGCACCTGGGGGGGAGGGGGGTTCCTTTCACTCAGCTTCAGGAGGTTCATTAGCTGACCAACAGAGAATACTTCCAATATCTGCAAGTACAAACCTTTTTTACTACATAAAGGCCCGCAGAGGACTCGACCCATTACCTTTATTGTTGAATTTATGTCCTCCATAAAGGGTACAACCAACCAGCACTTAATTGGCCTATTATATAAGGGGTTTAAGAGACTATGTAGGAGACTCTATGCAGGGGATACTGAGCGCATGGAATCGGAAGTTAGCCTCTCCGGTTGCATTTTGTTTTGTTTTTAACCAGGCAAAATGACTGGGCACAGCCATTTTTCAGTCATGCCTGACAAACATCATAAATACATAACGCATACCAAATACAAACGTTGATCAATACAACACATAAATATAATATTAAAACAGTAACACAGATCAGCTGTTATTACAGAAGCAATGATTTAGAGAATCATAAAAAGTCAGCATAGTTTTAAAATGCCTAATACTTTTAACTGATATAGTTTGCTTGGATAGTTTATTTAATAGTGTAGGACCGTACCAAGTAAAGGAGTTTTTTGCCATTGATAGTTTCAGTGAATCTTGATAGAATAAAACTTCTGTACTGTGTTTTGTTAGATATGAACCAGGATGTTTTATATATTTCCCAAAACAACAACTTGGAGATGTGGTAAATCACAGAAAAGTTGACTACCTAGTGGTAGATTGAGGTACCACTGTGAGAAGTCCTCCCAAAACTTGAAAAAATATATGTTGTGCAGAGTGTTTTAATTTGAATGTGACGTTCTAGTGTTTCCTTCCCTCTGACTGGTATTAAGAGTTTTTCCTAAATTAGCCTGCTAGCTTTATGCTAGTTTTACGACCCCTGGGGATCGTTATCACTGACAGCTTAACTGTATTTCTTGTTCCCACAGTGCATCTTGTCTCATGTGACAGTGATGTAAGAGAGACCCAACATTCAGCACACATGCCAAACAAACTAAATATCTTGGAAGCTGTACAAGCTGCACAAAAACAAGAAGCAGCAAAGTTTTTCAGGACAGCAAGCCCTTTACGAGGAGGGTGGTCACCAAGCTGAATTCTACAGATTTTAAAATATAGCCATCTCTACTGTTGTGAACTGACTGTAAAGTAATGCTTTCTGCTGGATTTATGGTCTCTGCTTCATCGTCACATGAAACAGGGTGCATTTTAGGACAAAGGAATACAATTAAACTGTTTCATATGGAGATCTCCAGGGGTCGTAAAACTACCCTAAAGCTAGCATGCTAATTTAGGAACAACTCATAATACCAGTCAGAGGGAAGGAAACACTAGAACTTCATATACAAATTAAAACACTCTGCACAACATATATTTTTTTTCAAGTTTTGGGTGGACTTCTTCTTTAAGGAAATTTGAACTGAGTGTTATTTGATCCTGCCTCATTCTACAACAGAGGTACCTAAATCTACCACTAGGTAGTCAACTTTTCTGTGATTACCACTGTATTATGCCAAACTGCAGCATCATATTCTATTCTAAGCTCTGGTGCAAGAATACGCATCCTCTCATACAAGAGAGACAATGGTGGGTATTTGATACATGGATTAGATATACCCGCCTTTCAATGAGGATCTCCTCTGCCCTCTACTGGCAAGCATTCTCTTAGAAGGCCCATAATCACTTTTTTTAAAACACCCCAGCCAAATTAACCAAGTTCCTCCCGGCACAATTTGGGCATTGTTGGAGACAATGTGGAGACCTTTTAGCTACTCATGCACAGGTCTTCTGGGACATGCCCTAAACTTATTCCATTTTGGAAACAAATTATGGATGGTTTTTGGTTTTTGGTGGGGAATGAGGCGGTTCCTACCCCCGAGCTAGTCCTCCTATCCATCCCTCCTGACAATCTTCACATAGAACGAAGTTCACTTCTTTTTACATATATTCTAGCAGCCCAAAAGGCAATTACCCGCCTTTGGCATCAAACCAGGACACCTAAGCTAGAGGACTTGCATGATACTATTAACGACACATACTCCCTGGAACATTTAATAGCTAAATGTACAGGTAGAACTTCACAATTTGAGATTAGATAGAGGAAGTGGGTGTTTTATTTTTCAGAGAAGGACTCTTCTTTTATCCCATGAGTAGAGCCTGAAACAGGGACTCTAGTGGCAACTGTGATCTCCACCTGGGGCTTTGGGAATATTGCTCTGCACTGGACTAGAGGAGCCTGGACCCAACTAGAGAGGCTTTATCAACCGAGACTCTTGAGTTTAGGGAGGCAGTATAGCGCAGTGGTTTAAGGCTCTGAGCCACAAATCTGGTGACATCCAGCAGACCAGACCTGGGTTTGAATCCCACAGCTTCCACTTGCATACTGTGTAACCCTGAGCAAGTCACTTAACTTCCCTGTGCTCCCAGGTCGCACCTGTAAAAAAGGTTTCAGCTTAGTGTGCTACTCCTGGTTAAATAACTAAAATAACAACACAACAACTCAATTTTATTCCGCTAAATAGCAGAGGTACTGTATATATTTTACACTGAAAGCCATCCCGGGCTTACTTTACTTTCAGATTGGAATCTATTCATTTTATATTTCTGTTCTTGTTTAATTTTTTATTGACACATATAAACAAAGTAAAAAAAAAAAAACTTCCTGAAAATATCCGAGTGGTTTATAATGTTTAAGGTAGTAAGTTTGTTAGTAGTGTATGTGGCCTTATGCCCATAAGGCAGGGGGGAAAGAGTTAGATTTTATTAGCATGTTAAAACTGCGTGCATGTGGTTTGCCCTGGCCCTCTGGAGAATAGGGAGTGTGTGATTTGGACACTCAAGTAAATGGACTCGTACCCAGGGTACCCACAAATCAGAATGAGCACTGCAGTGCTGGTATCTTGCTGTTGTCTATGTAGGGATAGGACTGTTAGAAATAGTGCTGAGGATAAGATGAGCAGAATCTACAGTAAAAAAAAAAAAAAAACACAGATAAGGTTTAGCATGTTATTGCAGAATCTAAGGTTTAGCAGGTTTTCGTATAATCTATAGTAAGTAAAATAAGATCAGGTTTAGTTTGTTATTATAAAAGGTGCAGTAGTAAGTGTTCATGTATAATTTGGGGGGGGAAGGGGCAAGCACAGACAGCAACCTGTATCATGTTTATTATGTTTTTGGTAGTGCCCCACCTCGGTGGGTTATAGTAACTGTGTGTTCACCTTAAAGTAATAATGATGTGTCACTGGTTAATTAAGTTGCACCAGATGTCCCCCTGCTGTTGGTTTGGATCCCCCACTGTGATGGCAGCAGTATGAATTGCCTAAGGGTCCATAGGGGAGAAGGGTGGGACACAGTTTCTGAAAGTACATGGAAATCCGCCCATGGGAACTCAGGATGGGTCACCAGGCCACACCCTGGGTGGGACTAGGGCAAGAGAGAGCAGTCCTATTTTTAGGGTGGGTTCGCCCACAGGGGAAAGATTGGGATGACCGCCGTGTGCGGTCAGGTCAGTGGAGCCGTCATAACTGGGGTGGGTGGGAGAGATGCACATTATCCCACCTGATCCTGTGTGGGGGTAGCTGACCAAAGGCTTCACCAGGAGGTGAAGCGTTTCACTAGAGGGAGTGTGTAGGCCCCCAAGTTGTGGGCTTACTACAATGGCAAGGAACAACACTGCCCGTTCAGGTGCCAGGACCTGTAGCTGGGCAGGGCCCTGGTATCTGGGTATAAAAAGGCGGCCACGGCAGGAACACAGGGTCTTTGTGCTGCCGAGACGCGGAGTCTGGCGAGAGTCACAGGGTTGGGGCCCTGGCAAACCTGGCCCCAGTAAGAGGTCGGGTCCCATGAAAGAGCATTAGAGAAGGGCTGAATAAATCTGGGTGCTGTTCACACCTGCGTTGGAGATCCTGGGGCTGGCTGAATCTGCCGTTTGAGGAGCTAAGGCCTGAGGGGGAAGGGAGGAGGGCTGTGAATCCTGGCACTGGGAAAGGCCAGGTAGGTCGTATGCCCTGCAAAGTTCAAGGTAAGGGCAAGTGGTTCCCTTAGAATAGACCCTGGGTTGGTGTGTGAGAAGCCGATCGAGGGGGACCTCTAGGTGGCAGCTCACGGGTTCCCGCTGCCAAAAACCCATGTCCACTGGTTAGCGAGTATGTCACCAGACTGACAGGAGAGGAGAGTCAGAGCCCTATTTGAGCCCCCTCGGCACTGCAGCAAGGGTACAAGCCATGCCTGCAGAGATTTTCCCAGTGTGGGTCTGGGGGATGGGCTTTGGCACCAAGTCGTGCAGGATCAGTCTTGTGGGTGGCTGAATGTGAAGCCGCACCTGAATGGAGAGCCCAGAATGAGAGTACAGTGCCTGTACTGTTTGGAGCAACATTGGAACCCCACTGCTGGAACATGTGGGATAGTAGCACAGACTGTTGGGGTTAAAGTATTGCCCAATTTAAAACTATGCTGCCATCACAAATGTTTTACCGGAGCTTGCCGGGCTCCACATCTGAAGGGGATCCAGGTCTGGGTCTAAGTTTCACAAGCTTTGTGCCATGATTCTGGCTGTCGAAATTTTCTAATTGAATTGTGCCCCCAGCTCCATGGAGCAGTTGAAAATGTGGCTTGAGCCTTATGAACTGTTAAGGGAGTTTATTTAATAAATCTCGACTGTTTACAGGATTTTAAATAACTGATTAGCAGTTTTTTTCTTGGGACTATATTAACTATACAGAAAGAATTTATATATATTTTCTAGAAGCGTTGTGTTTGTTAAACACAGTGAGGCAAGAGCTATGCATTTTCACAAAGATTTAGTACTTTTATGAGCAAAACGCTAATCAATTTGTAGAGTTAAATAAATCCCTGGTTTAAAAGACATTTAAACATTTGGATATTTGCAACCTGCAGTAATTCTTATCTAGATTAAATATTTCTGCTTAAGCTCGCTGAGCAATGGGTCTTGCCCCCCAACCCCATTTCAGGCTGCACCCCTGGATACTTCATCGGCACCTCGACGGAACTCATCCATTCACAAGCTGAACCCAGATCTCAAGTACTAGTTTCCTTTACTATTCAAGTGGTTTCTGGACCATTTCTGGCTGTAGTGCTCCCCCTCCCCTACAAACTCTTACCATCCAAAATATCCCTACACAGGGGAGTGGGGTCTACATGACAAATGCCGTCCGGGCCTGGAAGGCTCTGAAGGTGATGATACCATTATGTTTCTGGAGAGATGGCTCCCCAAGGCGCCCAGCCTTGGCCACGAGCCCCCTATTTTGAAGGCATATATAGGATCAATCTATGCCAGGCCTGGGCAATGATGAAAGGGCCTCCCACAATTTTGATGGTCACTGGGTCAGTCACGGAGAGACAAACTTCTCTGTACAGCAAGAGAACAAGCACAGACTTTGGCAGAGAATAAAATGCTATTCTTCCCTAATTATGCCTATGAGACAAGACATCACAAGACATTTGAGTAAAACAATACAGATTAATTGTCCGTGCACATCTCCAGTTTACTATAGACACTTTTTTTTTTTTTTTAGTGATCTGCAATCTGCAGATTCTTTCAATGAAAAGCAGCTTAGTCAGAAACCACCAACCTTGGAACCTGATCAGTCAAGGAAGAAGAGGACTAGTGATCGTTTTCTTCTAGCAAATGGCTCACACATGGCACCCTCCCCGGAGCAAGCTGCACAGCTCAGCACAGGCTCCACAGACTACAGGAACAAACGGCTCACATACAGAGCCCTCTCTGGACCAAGATGCACAGCTCAGCTCAGGTACAGACCATAAAAGGCTAATCTGGGACACTGTACTACAGCATTTTCCTCAGACTTCTGCATAGCTCTTTAATGCATTTACCAGTCGGCCAAACGCTATGGATTGTTTTTTTTTGCTACGTAGCTCAGTCAATCCATGTACTGCTTTGAGATGTTACTTTAACAAGCCTAAACTGTTTTGCATATTGATAAAGTGTGTACTGCCTAGCGTTTTACAGTATTACCTTTGCACAAGAGTGAGCTTGCAGAGTATGTACAGTGCCTTCTGATACTGCTGGCGTCTTTCTTTCTTCTCCTCTCCTCCTTTTCACTTGGTGCCTGGTCACCATTCTGTGCAGTTTCCTGCGCATGCGCAGTCTGTCTCCTCCCCCGCCCTTCTCTCCTGTTTGTCCACTCTTTGCCTTGCCCTCCTGCCCACAGTACTGTCCATTCTTTTGTTTACCTAACCCCTCTCTCATTCTAACTAGCATCTCGTTTAACCAGCAGGCTCCACAGACTACTGGAGCAAACGGCTGACACATGGAGCCCTCCCTGGTGCAAGCTGCACAGCTAAGCACAGGTACAGACCCTGCTTGCTCATTGCCGCTGTACGGCAACTGCCCCGCCCTTCCCCCCACCATGCCCATCCTTCGTCGTCCTCTCATTTGATCTGGGTGGTCACATGATCAGTCACGTGACATGCCTGACATCTCTAACACCCCACTTTTCCATTGGCACCCAATATTTCTTGGCCACTAGGAGTCACTGCTGATACCTCTCACTTCCTCCCCACTATCTTCCCCCTCTGCAGAATCACTTAGACCTAAAACTTGCCTCTGCCCACTAGTGTTAACCTCCACCACTCCACTCTTACCACTCATTCTCTCTGTCACTGTCTGCGATTTGAACCTTGCACCTTTAGCTCCAAAGACAGGGACTCTAACCTCTACGCTATCTGGCAGCCACAACTTACCAAAAGCTTTAGTAACCCTCTACATTTACACTGTCTCCCAATATCCCTACCTGAACTCTTAGGATGTTACGATTCCGCTTATTAAGCTGTGGACCTTGGTGAAGCATCTAGCCCCCCCCCATATTCTAATCTTGCTAGTGCTTACCTACTCCAAATCAGTTTTTACTTCTCCCAGTCAGATGCTAGAGGTTATGCCAACCTCCCCCCCCCATCTCTGCGCTTTTCATCAGCCATGCTCCTCCAGTTATTTGCCATGGCATTGCTTCCATGCTCACTTAGGGATTCAGCACTCGGTTTCCATGCGGCACACCCCAACTGTGGCATATAACTCCTGCCAACCCACCACTCACCTTATTGCGGTGGGCCACGGAATCCCCTACATGCTACTTTACCCCAAGGCACCCCACTCACTTCTCACTGGTGCTCCAGTGAACCCTGCCCACTCCCCTGACCACTAGAGCACTCTCTCTTATAGCCATGACCTATCCCCTTTGTCTCACTCCCCCCCCAAAAGCCATCATTTCCATTAACACACACTGGACAGTCCCAAAAGGAAAAATAACTTGCCATAGCAAGATGTACCTTGAAAAAGCTAATCCTGTTACTTATGTATTCTGGAAATATTGGTGAGCCCCAGCCCCCTTGCCTCCCCCTCAGACTTTGCAGCCACCCAATACCTAAAGATGATGCCGATAAACGTGAGGAGCTTGCGAATAAACTAGACCAGCTTCAAATTTGGGTTGCCCACACCAAGCCAGACCTTACTGTCATCACTGAATCTTGTCATAGCAGCACCATTTCAGATCAGCAGATCTCTCTCCTCGCCTACAATCTGCACAGAGCAGACAGGCCCACCGGGGGGTGGGGTGGTCATTTATTCAAAAGACAAATTTAATGTCACCAATGTCCACACCATGTCTAAACCAAAAGAATCTGAATACATGTCCCTAAAAATCTACCTGCTCTCATCAAAAGCCCTTAACGTTATCAGTAGGTACAGACCGCCCCCCGCTGGGGGCAACAAAATAATCACAACTCTGAAATCCCTCATTGCCCCTAGCAACAATGAAACCATCATTCTAGGTGATCTAAACCATGATTGGCTCTCTCCAAAAGCAAGTGGGCTAAAAGGACTTTGCGACGAGCTCGGCTTCTCCCAACCTATCACGGAGACAACCAAGTCAAAACTGCACAAACAGCTCTATCCTGGATGTCATTGTCTCAAACCGTCCTCTCAAAATCCTGCGCACTGCCATATTTCATAGTGATTTGAGCGACCATAGCATTGTAGTGTGCACCAGATCCCATGAAAAGGGACCCTCCTCATCCAAATTAATTACTAAGCGTAGCTCCTGGAAATTCATTGCTGATAATTATCTCTCCGACCTCAGCCATATAAACTGGCAAAACCTCTATTCAGCCAAAACAGTGGATGAGGCTGTCACTATCTTTAAACAATACCGTATCACTGTTAGCAAATCAGCATGCGCCTTTCATCAGACCCAGAGTCCGCAAGTTTTCCCATCTTTGGTTCACGTCAGAACTCAAAGCTGTTCTAACCAACTAGAGTAAACTCTGGGCCCGTGAAAGGTGAACTAAGTGCCCAAACAACTGGCGGGCAGGCTTTTAGAACTGCCGGGAATTTATGTGTCAAATTAATATGCTCTGCCAAATCTAATTATTACATCGAAACGCTCGAACAAGCCAAAAGGGAACTCGGCCAAGATCTGGCAAACTATAATATCGGTTGAAGAACATAAAGCTGCTCCTTCTGTCCCAGCCAAAATCCATACCAATGGAGTCGAAACTGAAGACCGGGGCCTTATTCTAGAAAAACGAAACTTCTATTTTGCCACTGACGGGCTGGCATTTGATTCTTCTCCCTGTGCAGGGTTACCCCATATACCATTTGCACAGCGAACGCAACACAGTGAAATTCCTCACTGTAAGGAACCAGAGGGCAAAATTTCACCCTTTCACCATCCTTCACCCCCTTCAAATTAACTCCAACAAGTAGTTAGATATATTTGGGGGGGGCCACTAGGAGAACAAAATAGAAATTTAAATACCTGTAAATTTTCTTTCTCCAACTGCTGATCTCTGGGCTTATAACTACTGGAAGGTCCTTCCTGGTACCAAGCGACAGGCAGGAAAAAAGATCTCTGCAGGGAGACTAGATCCTCCCCTCCATTTCCTGAAGCCCAAAGTTCTTCCTAAAGCAGTGGTCTCCTGAAGTATAACATAACTTGAAAACAAGAAGAAAATATTAATCTGAACATGCGGCCTAAGAAAGCAAACTTCAAACATTCTGGAAGGGAAGGAGCCCCAAGACCAGCATTCAGAGAAAGAAAAAAAAACATACAGGTAAATTTCTATTTCTCTCTTCTAAAGTTGGTCTCCAGGCTCATAACCACTGGGATATACTAAAGCAGTACATCCCCTTGCTTCCTGGGTGGGAAGTATGTCAGTAGTCCTTTATTGGTCCACCACTGCTTGGAGGACCCGACGGCCAAAGGACATCTCCGCAGAGGCAGACACATCCAATCTGTAGAACTCTGCAAAGGTATGGATAGATGACCAAGTGGCCGCTCTGCATAAATCCACTGGAAATGCTTCTCTGAAGTCTGCCCAGGATGTAGCCATTGTTCTAGTTGAGTGGGCCCTCACTGGGCCCGGCAGGTCTACCCCCACTTTCTGGTAAGCGATGGATATGGTGGAATGAATCCATCTTGCAATAGAGTCTTTTGATGCTTTTTTGCCCATATTCTGCACCGAAGGAAGAATGAACAAACCTGAAGTCTTGCGTACTGAATCAGATTTCTTGATGTAAAGCTTGAGTGCTCTCCTCGGGTCAAGCGTTTGAAATTCCCTCTCCTTCTCGTTCTTAGGGTGAGCACAGAAGGAAGGAAGGTTCAGTTCTTGGTTGCAGTGGAAGGGAGACATCACCTTTGGCAAAAAAAAAAAAAAAAAAGATCTGCTCACAGGACCACTGAGTCCCGATGAAGCACAGTGTACGGCTCTTTGGACGATAGGACTCCAATCTCACTGATGCGGTGGGCTGAGGCGATTGCTGTATGAAAAATTACCTTTATCGTGAGGTGGAGAAGGGATGCTTTCTTAAGGGGCTCAAAGGGAGCCTTAGTGAGGGCTCGGAGGACCAGGTTTAGTCTCCATGGTGGGATGATGGACTTTATTGGAGGACATTTCAGTGTTACTGCTCTCAGGAATCGTCTAACACGAGGGTGAGCCCCAGTCTCCTGAGTCCGCCATCAGGAGCACCTCCAAAGCTGAAACTTGGACCCGTAAGGTTGCCAGTTGGAGGTCTTCATCGAAACCTTCCAGTAGGAATTATAGTATAGTGGGAAGAGACACGGTGTTGTCTGGCATAGAGATGGACTGTAACCAGAAAATAAATCTTTGCCACACTCTGTAATAGACCTTGGAGAATAAAGGATGCCTTGAGTGGATCATCATTTCAATGACAGGTGGAGTATAACCTAACTCCTTGAGAGTCTCCCGCTCAATCTCCACTCCGAAAGCGACAGATTGCACAGACTGGGGTGCAGTACCGGTCCCTGTTGTAGCAGGTCCAGACTGGCTAGAAAGATTAGAGGAGATTGTAGCGACATTTGGACCAATCGAGGGAATCATGGTCAGCAGGGCCAGCATGGACATATTAGAATCAGCTCCGCTTGCTCTAGGGCGATCTTGTGCAGGACCCTCGATATTAATTAGTGGTATTGGTGGAAAGGCATACAGGAGATTGTACTGACCCCAGTTTATAGAGAAGGCATCCTTTGCTATAGCCAGCTCGTCCCCGATTAGGGAGCAGAACTTTGCAATTTTGTCGGCAGGTGAAAAGATTTACCTGCAGGAGGCCCCACCGTGCAATGAGGAGGTGAAAGGTGCAGTCTTCAGTTCCCATTCTCCTGGAAGATTGTCTTTTCGACTATGCCACTCTGCCATTATGTTCTTCTGACCTGCAGCAGGGTTTCTTGTAACATCCGAGAGCTCTTTGTGCCTCCCTGGTGATTGATGTAGGCCATTGTGGTTCGATTGTCTGTGAGGAGGAGAACATCCCAGTTGTAAATCTGTACTTCGAACCTTTGAAGTGCCAGGCAGACTGCACTCATCTCCAGAATGTTGATGCCGTAGCGTGTTTCTGCTAGCGACCACTAGCCCTGTGCCAAGACCTGATCCAGGTGGGATCCCCAGCCCCGAAGACTGGCGTCAGTAGTGATTCTCATCTGGTGAGGATGCCCCAGTTTGAGACCCTTCATGATGTTGGATCATTGAGTCCACCAAAGAAAAGATGCTTTCACCTGGAGAGAGATTTGTATCTGCTGTCCCTTGACTGGGACCATTGTTGAAGGAGGCTCAACTGAAGGGGATGCATGTGAACCAGTGCCCAGGGAGCAGAGTCTGGCAGGGAGACCATCGTCCCTATGGGCTACATGAAGGTGTGAGCTGGCAGGTATTTGGCTGATTGGTATTTGCTGATAGCCTTGAGATTACTGAACTTTAATTCCATAGGAAAAACCTTGTTCTGTAGTGTTTCGAAGTACACACCTAAACGATTCAGGGTCTGGGAGGGCATTAGAGAGCTCTTTTTCTGGTTAACGAGGAACCCTACAGAGGAGAGATACTGGATGACCTCCGTCAGCTTGATCGTACTGCGGGGCTTTGATCAGAATATCGTCCAGATAGGGGAAGAGCTGGATCCCTCGTTGTCTGAGGCGAGCGATCACTATCACTAGAACCTTGGAGAACACCCTGGAGGCTGTGGCCAGGCCAAAGGGGAGCACTGTGAATTGGAAGTGGCGGTCTCCCACCTTGAATCTGAGGAACTGTCTGTGAACCCTTCAGATAGGGATATGCAGATAGGCATCTTGCAAATCTACTGAGGCCAAAAAATCCCAGATGGATTTCCTCCGATAATGGGTGAAAGGTTTTCCATCTTGAATTTCCTGTTATGAACAAAGCCATTCAGAAATGTTAGATTTAATACAGGCCTGAATCCTCCTGAGTGTATTGGAACTATGAAAAATAAGAGACTAAACGCCCCTGTTCCTTTCTGTAATGGGAACTTGTTTGATTGCTCGGGCCTGGAGAAGGTCTGTGATCGATTGTAGCAGCGCCACTCTCTTTTTCTGATTGTTGAATAAGGGCGAGAGTATCACATGGGGTAGTGGGGGCCTTGATTCAAACTCTATGAAGCAACCCTCACGTACTATGTCTAGCACCCAACTGTCCATGGTGGTGCGGACCCATTCCTCGGAAAAACTGAAAAGCCTCCCCCCTGCTCAAGGATGGGTCAGGGAAGCCTCAGTGTGACTTTCTGGCATCACCCCTAGCATTCCTCCCCAACGCCACGCTGGTTGCGTGAGGAGAACCAAGTTCATCTGCCTGAAAATGTTTTGTTTTGTCCCCTTGAATGATTTTGGGCTACAAAATTCTGCCTGGATCCCCGACGACCAGGACCTGTTCCTGCCTCTGTGTTGTGGTATTCGAACTTTTGCTATTTCTCCAGATTCTTTGACCGCCTCCTTTAGAGTGGACCCAAAAAGGGGGCCTCCCTGGTACGGGACATTCACCAAGCACACCTTTGAGGATGCGTCCACCTGCCATGCCCGCAGCCATAGGCTGCGTCGAGCAGAGGTCTGGTTAAACATGGTTCTTGCTGCACATCTGACTGCCTCCTCCAATATGTCAGCTGAGAAGGCAGAAGCTAGCCCCATGAGTTGCAGTAGGGTGGATTTGTTTTTGTCTGGCTCATTAGCTAGCTGGAATGTCAGGTCAGTGGCCCATGATAGTGCGGCTCGTGCTGAAAACAGATTGGCTGTAGCTGCCTTGAGCGAGGTTGCAGCAGACTGAAACGTCATTTTGAGGGATGAGTCCACTTTCCTGTCCACTGGGTCCCGCAGGGATGCCCCACCCTCTGCTGGGATAACCATTTTTTGGGGGTAAGGTTGGAGATTAAGGGGTCAATTCTGGGGCAGTCTAGCCATTTCTCAGAGTGCTTCTTGTCGAGTTTTAGTAGCTTGGTGAAGAGGGGGGACAGGGTAAGAACATTCCGGCCCCTACCATTCTTCTTTTAAAAGATCCTCTATGGCCGGAGGTATGGGGAATGTCTTTGACAGTCTGGAAGCCGAAGTGAGTCTGAAGGCTGGTCAAGTGTTTAGGAGCTGGCGAGGGGGGTCCCAGGTTAATCTCCTCGGTCACCTATTTGATGAAAAAAAAAATATATATATATGTCATCATCCAAGTCGACATTTCTGGATGGCAAGTTGTCAGTCAGAGTCGTCATCCAGCAGTTCCCCCTCTTCTGGGGATGAGTAACTGGACTCTAACCGGTTTGGGGACATGTCCTGTCAGCATTTCCATGGACATCTTTAGATTTGCTCCTGGATCTTGACCTCTTCTCCTGTCGCGTCGTCAGGAGTGGAGCACCTCCTTGTCCGATAACGGAGAGGGGGTTCACTTTCGGGTGGCCTGCCAGTGTGTCCTGCGATCTGGGGTCTGCAGCATGAAATCAAAGTAGGATGGGTTGAGGGCAAAAGCCCTGTTAAGCTTTTCGGTGAGGTCTGGGGCGAGGTCTCTGGACAAAGAATGCCGCCCCTCTGAGGTAGAGGTCTGTTCGGGCTCCGACACCCGGGTTTGGTGCTCCTGCGAGTCTGAAGTGGATGCCTCTGTGACCTCCTCTGACCTTACAGACATGGCACTTCCACACTTTAAGCAAAGCAAGCCCGTGAAGGTGGCCAGTGGGGGGATATCTGCATTTGTGGCACTTTCTGACCCTTGAGGGCTTGTCCGTTTTAGTGGAGGACATAATGCAGCTTGTGGTGTCCCTTAAGAAACAATTTAAGCTATGGCTCAGTTAACCCCCGTGATGCAGTGAGCCCTTACTGTTAGGCCCCTTATGCAGACCGAGACTAGGCTGTTAAAATGCGGGTGGAAGGACTAAGAATTCCCACTATGAAGGCTGGAGAAACCAAAGCTTGGAGCCAGTAGCATGAGGATCCTCCAGTCTTGATCTGTCAACGAGCAGAACAGTAGATGCTCGTTGCCATGCTAAGGAGCGCTGTCCCCCTCCTGCTCGCCTCGTGGTGGGCCTTGCCATCTGATGGAGCCGCCAATGAGCTGGTTCGTCACGGGATCCTTGTTGGTGGAGCGTGATCACTCCGACAGAATTCCCCTGGTGCTCCAAATGGGGCCTGCACTTTGAGCAGCATGATCATCGACGAGCCGATGGGCCAGGAGGCTCATCAATGAGCAGCAGTGGCAATCGATGAGAGATGAAGCATGGTTCTTCCGACTGCCCAAAAGTAACTTGGGGAGCAGTGTCGACGACCTGAGCTTGTCAGGAAGCAACTTTTGTCCGATGGCTAGAGCTTGTCAAAAAGCCAACTTTTGTCCTGCTGCTTGAGAGCTCCTTAGAGAGCGGAAAGGTGCGGGTCGTGGGAAGCCAGTCTGTACAGCATGCAAGACTGAGACTGGTGTCCCCAGTAACGAACAGAGGCAAATCCTTTGCCTAAAGTACTGTATCTCTCTTCCCAAAGAGCAGAATTTACACTTACAGTTTGATGTCTTCAGCTCCGTCCCTCCGATGACAGAGCCCCTGCAGAGAACCTGCCTCTTGTCAGGCAGGAAATAAACTGAGGGCTTCAGGAAACGGAGGGGAAGATCTAGTCTCCCTGAACACATCTTTTTTCCTGCCTATCATGTGGTACCAGGAAGGACCTCCCAGTGGTTATGAGCCCAGAGACCAGCTTTAAGAGAGAGAAAGACACAATGTCTAATGGGCAAAATTTCACCTGTCAACATTGTAAGGTTTGCTGTGCCACACGTCAATAATTTCTCTGCCGATGCAGCATGGTGGAACCGGGTTATCCTGCCCTCCCCTGGATTCTAACACACCCCCTTTGTCCTTGCCCCCATACCCCCTTCAGTTTTGTCCCGGATCATGCAAGGAAGTGGAAGACCATCTTAGCAAAATGAATACCAAAAAGGGAGGTGGAGCAGATGGGATTGAACCTTTTTTCCCCTCAAACTAGGCTGCTACTATCTTACCACTCCCATCCTTCACATCTTTAACCTATCTATTTCCACTGCCACAGTCCCTTCCTGCTAGAAATCTGCTCACATTCTCCACCTCTCCAAATATGGTGACCTACTGCAATCTGAATAATTACAGGCCCATTTCTATCCTTCCAGTACTGCCCAATATCCTCGAAAAACTAGTCTACAGTCAACTATTACACTCTACTCAACCCAGCCCAGTCTGGTTTTTGACAAAACCATAGCACCATCTCTGCCTTAGCAAAATTTACCAATGACTGGTTCACTGCTCACTATTCTAAACAAGTAACAGGCGCAGTTTTCTTAGATCTGAGCAACGTGTTCGATACCGTCGACCACAACCTCACTCTTCTTGGCCTCACAAATCTAGATGCTACTGTTACTGTAGCTCTATGGTTCTCCAGATACCTTACAGGTAGACTATAGAAAATTAAAGCTGAAGGTCTTTTATCGGACTCCCTCCCCATCACAAGAGATGTCCCACAAGGGTCCATACTTGACCCTATACTTTTCTTGATCTACATTAATACCCTGAATTCCAACACTGGTAAGTCTAAGCAGCATTTTTTTCCAGATGACAACATACTTTATACATCCAAACCAACTCTAGCCAAAGTCTGCAATAAGCTGCAATCTGATTTTTTTGCAGCTTGAATGTATTCTTATTAACTCCAAACTTTTACTAAATGCAAAAAAAACCAAAACAGACGAAAGTAATGTTCTTCACTCATAGCAGCAACCCCCCCTCCAGCTACACTAAGGCTACAAACACATCTATTGTGACAGCCCTAGATGAAACGCTTGAAGTGGTAAATAAATTTAAATACTTTGGCACATGGCTTGATAGGAAGTTGTCTTGTAATGCCCATATTGATAACCTCACTAGTAAACTTAAAGCTAGACTCAGATTCTTCTTTAGAAACAGGGCGCTCTTTCCACCTGAGGTCAGATTTAAACTAGTTCAGGCCACGTTCCTCCCACTTCTAGATTATGGCGACATGATATATAATTGCACCTCAGCAACCAATCTACACAAACTTGACATATTGTTACACCGTGCCCTGCGCTTTTATCACCAAGGCACCTTTCAGGATGCACCACTGCGACCTGTATACAGAAGCTGAATGGACGTCCCTCACCTCAAGGTGACTGTCTCATCTCGGTACGTGGAAGCTCAAAATCCTTCTAAACAAACTTCCGGGTTACATCTCCTCTCTCATTCACATTTCTCACAGTAATTACTCCCCATGAAAGTCAGCTTTCATCCTCCTGGACGTTCCTAGGGCTTGCACCTCCCGTGGCAAGGGTGCTATTTCCTATGCCCTCCCCGTGGCATGGAATAGCATACAGGGAGTGTTCAAGCTCACTAATCTTATCTCGGGTTAACTTCTTCAAAACCCTGGCCACTAAACATTTCAAGGGAGATTGTAACTGCCATAGGGCTTAGCTCTCATTGTCGTCACTCCCATCCCTCCTCCCCCACCCACCTCCTGCTTCCCCTTCTCTTCCTACTTCTCACCCCTATAATACCCTCCTCCCACCTGCCCCCTCCAGTATTCTTATGGATGTCCCTGTGCTCCACTCCCATCTCACCCCTGTACTCCACTCCCACACTTAACTCTTTTCTCATCTTTTTCTACCTTCTTGACCTTTCCACCCATGACTCCACACTATGCATGCCCCCCTTTTTTATTCTCCCTACCACCTGCTCATCCTGTTGCTTTACCCATTTCTCACCTTTCTGATCTCTCACCCCTCCGAATTAGCCACTCCTTCAACCCTAATTCAGTATGCTACACAAACGAGTTCTCAAAACCATCTCGCTGACTGTTGCTTAACTGTATTTCCCCATTCCACCCTGTACTTAGTCAACGTTACCATGCATTTTACTACTGTATGATTACTGTATTACGATTTCCATTATTTTTCAATGCACAGCACTTTATTTTATCTTTTATTGCTATCATGCAATTGTTTTGTTGATTGTCACCTGTAATTGCTTTTGTGTGTTGCACCTACCATTGTTGTCTATATGTATATGCCCTGTTTTTATGTAATCAGGACCTCCTTGTAAATGAGCTTGCTCAATGGAGCTTTTCCTGCAATAAACTTGAATTGAATTCTAGCTGGACTTGATTCTACTGGGTTTAAAGCAATACCACTGCTCATTAATAAGGTTCGTTAGTTGAGTGGTGGTACCGATTTATAACTCGGAGAACTGCTACAATATTAAAAAAGCCCCGGAAATAACACTACCATTGTTATCAACAGATTGTGCCCCCACACTCTACAAACTATTATGCCACAGAACACTGAAGTGTGGGGATGGCACTAGGGCAGAGCTGTAGCCAGAAGAGGATCAGGAAGGGGAAAGGATCTGGCAGCCAGCTCCACAATATAAGGATTTACGATCCCTTCCCTAAGAAAACTATGCAGAGCAAAACTGTGAAACAAGGACTGATGAAGTCCTTTGTAGGTAAGAAAACTGTGTGTGTGTGCCCGCCTTGTGGACTGCACCACACCTGGTGCTCTCTAACCAACAGTGTTTGGTGCAAAACGGCCTCTCACACAATCTGCAAATGCTGAATACAGAAGACACGGACATGTGTTTCTTCCTATGCAGGAATCATTGGTGTGCGTTGTTTGTAACAGAGCAGAGAAAAAAAACGAACCCTTGGCTCAGTGCTGTTGTGCTGAGGTTCTTGGTCTTTTAGACTACTTTCCTATTTTGGGCTCACCATGACCCATTCCAGTAAGACAAAAATATGACTGGTTCATCCTTCACCTGGGTTGTTACAGACAAAGCACACTGATGAGTCCTGTGTAGGACGAAACACTTGTCTGTCTTCTGTCGTCAGCTTTTGTAGACTGTGTGAGACACCATTTGGCACCATACACTTTTGCTCAAAGCAAAGCCAGTCTACTTTATTTCATAATCATCTGCATATATCTCCCACAATGCTTTGCATTAGGGTACATGTAATTTTTCAGCTCTGTGAAACCTGGCTTTATTACCAATGCCCTTTCCGGGCAACCCTTGCCTCAGTGCTTTTGTGCAGAAGTTATTTCTCTTTTACATTTCGTGTAAGTGGGGTACACACACTTGTGCTTGCTTATGGTACCAATGCTCAAAATGTTTTATTTTTTATTTGGTTTTTGTTTACCAGGTAGGTGCACTAGCCAACAGACTATTTTCAGGCCCGGCCCGGGAGGGTACAGAGAAACTTCAGGAGAAACATATTTGTACAATATTACAATTCACATGTAAGCGTTTGACTAAGTAACAGTAAAAATGACAAAATAATACATCATTTAGGTTAGCATGTAACGATTACAATCAGGTAATTTTTAGAGTGACTAAGAGATATACAAACAATGAGGAATAGAGCTCTGTGGGAGCAAGTAGTAACAAAAGTAAGAGAAGTCTAGGCAGTGAGAATTGAAAGGAAAAGTGCTCCCTGTTGGAGTGGACCCTAGGATCCCAATGGACAAATAGAGGAGAAGGGTTGGATTAGGGAAATGAGGGCTAGGGCAGTTTGAAACAGGAGCAGACATAGGAGAAGAAGAGATAGTGGTGTAGTTAGTTATTTAATTTTTTTTTCCACTAGCCCTCCTTATTTTCTCTTACTCCACGCGTTAATGATTCCATTATCAAGGGCTTAGGTAAAAAATGCATCCGGAACAATAATGTGCAAAACGCACTGTAATCCAGAAAGCCAAACAGCAGCATACCTCTAGACTGCCCATGACCCACCAGAACAAGCCTCCCAAAATCTACAACCTGCCAGAGTAGGGGCCCAGCTCCTGGAATGCAGCCCACCTTAACTGTACAGACGCGCAGGAGAAAACAAAAGCACAACCCACAGACATAAATATTCAGGGGGTTATGGCACCTCTTGTGGCAGGTCTGGGTATTCCAAGGATCAGGACACATTCTTGCATGACTGGGAACAAGCCGGGGTTGGGCACCTGTTTCAGCAGGTTGCGGGATATTTTAGGGGGCAGGGCACCTATTCCAGACTGGGGGCATCTGAGAAGTTTATTACCTATCCCAGAGGGTCACGAGGCATTCCAAGGGTTAGAGCACCTGTTTCAGTGCGTCAAACTTGGGGGTACTCCAGAGATGGAAATTCTGGTACATAGGTTGGGGGGGGGGTCCATTCCAGTGGTCTGGGGGCATTCTGTGGGTCAGGACACCTCGTCCACTGGTTAAGAGTGTGGGGAAGCCTGTTTTGCCTTGTACAAAAGCATTCTGAGGGTTAGAGTAGCTTTTCTGGTGGGTCAGTGTATTCTGGGGTCAAGTACCTATCCTGGCAGGTTAAGCTATGTAGGGGGTCAAGCACCTGGTCCAGCAGGACTGGGGGCATTCAGCATTCCAAATAAAAGCACATTTTACACATTCCAATTATGGACACCTTTCATATCCCAGTTTTCACACAAACCTTTCATTATCACTTGTGAGGGGGCAGGAATTTCATGACTTGCTCCTGGCTCACCACTCATGGGTTATAGAAACCTAGAATTTGATGGCAGATAAGGACCGCTTGGCCCACTCAGTCTGCCCATTTCCCTACCTAATGGATAAGCTGCAGATCCTAGTTAACCATCAGCCTACTTCTTTCTACCCCCACCCCATAGAATTGCCTTATGACTGTCCCGTGCATGCTTGAATTCAACCACTGTTTTTGACTCCACAACCTCCTCCGGAAGGCCGTTCCATGCATTCACAACCCTCTCTCTGGAAAAATACTTCCTTATATTACCTCTGAGCCACCTTCCATCTTCAAATTGTGCCCCCTTGTTCTTGCACATCTCTTTTTTGAAAGATGCTACCCTCTTGGACTTTGTTGATTCCCTTGAGGTACTTGAAAGTTTTTATCATGTCCCCCCTCTCCCTCCTTTCCTCGAGGCTATACATATTAAGCTCTTTTAGTCTTTATTCATGTCTTCCAGTGCAGACCCTGCACCATTTTAGTTGCCTCCTCTGGACAGCTTCCATCCTGTCTATGTCCTTACGGAGACTGGGTCTCCAGAACTGCACACAGTACTCCAGATGGGGTCTCACCAGCTGTCCGTACAGAGAGATAACAACTTCCCATTTTCTACTGGTGATGCATCTCCCTATGCATCCCAGTATCCCCCCAGCACTCCTTACTGCCCTCTCACATTGCTTGCCCACCTTTAAGTCATCTGATATGACTACCCCCAGGTCCCTTTCCATTTTTGTTGTTGTTAGTATCTCACCCCTTCCCCATTGTGTAATCTTCCCCTGGGTTTTTGTTTCCCAGGTGCATTACCTCGCACTTCCTAGCATTGAATCTAAGCTGCCATACATTTGACCATTCCTCTAACCTTGACAAGTCTCTTCTCATCCTTTCCACCCCACCTTATGCATCAACTCTGTTGCAGATCTTATGGTGATGGTCTTATCACTCTACTCTTTTTCGCAAAGATTAATTGTCTGACAGCATTAAGTCAAATGCTATAATGTATTTTGCGTTACTTAAGCACACCAGCTGGTGGCAGAAACACTAAAAGTGTTGGGTTTTACCTGGAAGGGCTGGTAAGATGGGACACCTAATAAGACACCAGAAACACTGTTTCTTGCAAGCAGTAAATTTGAGTCGGTGACTACCGTTTCGGATTAAGGGGCAAGAGGCTCCGACAAACTTTAATCTTATTTTTATGGAAGAAATACAAGCATACCACTTTCATCTGAAGTCGAGCTTTCTTTTGAACACATTTTCATTAGCCTTCTATATACTCCCTACGGTATATAGCGCAATAAACAGAACCATAAACACTGCACCAAAGCTGAGAAATCTGCTTATTCTGTGGACAAGGACAGCTCCGTCAAGAACGCAACTATAAAGTCGACTTCAATGTAACAGCTGAAGAACCGACTGAAATTCAGCTTTGCACTGCTGTTGCTACAAATGATATTTCCAGGTCTGCAGCACAGATAAACACTGCGACAGGTTCCTGCTACGCACACTGTGTCAATAGCTTCCTCCTATCAGTGCCATGTACCCCAGTTCCTTACTACGGCTGGAATCAGCAACACCCAGACCCAGTATAACACATCGTTTCCCGGCGGTCAATGGGCCCTGGGCCCCCGTTTCTAAATTATGACTTGATGCAGGTCCACGATTAAATCAACAATATTCCGACCGAGTATTTTACAATAATCTCGGGCGGTCTGCGTAACATGTCATTCATTACCTGCTGAGCGTGCGCTGCTGAGTCCCACTGTCCTGTCACTAACGGCCCCTCACTCACTATGCTAGACTCGAGCTCCCCGCAACCTCTCCCTGTCTCGAGATCACCGGCTAGTCAGCTGATTCCCCCCCCCCCGCACACGAGATTACCGCTGTTGCATCCTGGGAACCAACTCGTACTTGACTACATAGGATTATTTAAAGGGGAAAACAGCTGGTAGTTTGTTTAAGAAGAAAATAAAAGTAACAGCAAAGTGACAACTTTTTTAAAATTTAAGTGAAAAAAAAAATATTAAAGAGGTTGCAGCTCATTTAACGGTCATGTGACGCTAACCAAAAAAGTGCAACGCTTCAGAATTGTTTATTCCTGAGTCAGTTTATGTCAATCCTTCGTGTTTATTTTTAAAGTTAAAGGTTGATTGCGCGGCGCTTCTTTAAAAGTCATTATCAGCGTACTTATAATTCTCCTTTTTTGTACAATACTGGTGCCGCAGAAAGCCGCGCATAAGTCAGCAGAGAATGTGTTAATTGCAGGTTCTCTTGTGGAGGCGGGTAGACGAACGCCGCTGATTGGCAGAGGGGCGGGAACACAAGGCACAGGCACGCGGCGACTGCGCAAGGTCAGAGGTCAGGCGGGCCTGCCTTTTCCGTGTGCGAGAGACTGCGAGTAGTAGCAACCGCGGCGGTTCTTAGCGAGCGACAGAGAGCACGAGGGATTGCTGCACGTGGATCTGGGGGCAGCAGCCAGCTCCGAGCAACACACAGCGGGCTTCTACAGTTGGGTCCGGAGAGTAGCGGCCTAGGCCGCCACCGAGAGTCGACTCTACGGGCTGCCGTCCCGGCCCTGCTGCCAGCGCCGCCAAGATGAAGGGGTGAGTCCTAGTGACAACTTTCTCGGGAAGAAGCGACAGGGGACCGACCGTCAGACATAGCTCAGTGTGGACAGGGAGGGAATGAGAAACGCAGGGAGACAAGGTGGTGAAGCGGGCAGGGGTAGGGTATTTGAGAACTCCAGGTGGAGGAACAGGGCGCTGGAGACGCCGCGACTTTTTCTGCTTGGGATCGGGAGGCAGGGAGATGTGCGGTCTTAAAATTGATTCCAAAAGTATGATGCGGGGAGCCTGCTTAACAGTGGTGCCCAGCTGCGGGAGGAGGGTTTGGAGCTGCAAGGGGCTACGCTCGATGCATCACCAACTGAGGGCAATGCCGCCTGCCGCAGGCCCTTCCTGGCTCCCGTTGTACAGTTACTGTTCCTTGGGGAAGGGTCTGCTGGTGGTCTACGGTTGGACAGCGCTTACCTATGGGGATTGGGGTAAAAGGAACAAGGCTTCTGTGGAGCACCTCGAACTGCTGAATTCCGCACCAGGGAGGATGCGAGTCTCCCGTCTCCGGCACAGTCCAATCGTTGGTTTCCGAGAAGCACGTAGTCTCCTTGTATGTTCCAGGGAGTAGGACTGTTTGCCTGCTTTTTTTTTCTCTATAATAATTTCGGAACAAGGCGGCGTCGCAGGTACCGAAGTCATTTCCTGTTGTATTTACTCCAATTTCATCGGCGCTTCTAGCTGGAACTGTGTCCCAAAGGGGGAGGGGGTGCTGATCTGATAGGCACAGGTGCGGACCACCCTGGCATGTTTTGCAGACTTGGAAACAATTCGGTTGACTCTGCGTTTTCCAACATGAACTGCTTAACAGTTCCCATAGAACAGCAACCCTTCGCTTGATTGAACTTGGCTTGCCAACCATTTCTCGTTCTGTTAGTGCGATTGATATAGACTGGTGTTTGGTTCCAAGTATTCTTTTTCAGTTACGGGAAAGGTATTTAGTTTATACACAGTATGGTATTATATCGAGGTGAATCCCTTGTGGCCAGTCAGCCCGTTTAGGCAGGAACATTTTAAGGTCTCTGAAGTATTCACAAAGGGACCAAAAAAAAAAAAAAAACAACTGAAAAGCTGTAGATCGTCTGAAGGCACAGAATGTATATTCGGTGGAGCGAAGGCAGAGGGGACCTGATTCCCGAAGGAGGCATACAGGATGAACTGTGGGAAGCTATTTAACAGGAGTGAAGCGTCAAGAACCTGAGCTCACAAGTGGGAACTGGTGTGGGGGTTAGATGGATTTAAGGAAGTTGTGTTTTATGAATAGGGTAGTGGAATCACGCAGTAGTCGGCCAGAGGAGGTGCTGGGTGCCAAGACCATAAATGGGTTCAGGCATGGCTGGGGCAGAAGTTTTCAGTATGCTAATTAGTCAGTAAAAGACCTGGGATTATGTATATTAGCCTTCTCTCGGAATGTTGATTAGTAGTTGGACATCTAAAGTTACAGAGTTTCTGTGACCCAGTGTAACTATCTTGTCCTTTTTTTTTTTTTTTTAAATTGCTTTAGGTAATGGGGATAATTGTAGGAGATTTGCAGGTCACTCTTTGTGAATAATGGCATGGGGCATTGTGAAACATGGTCTTGGTCCAAGGTACCCAGTACCATTATTCCCTTGTGCACCTGCCATTCTCCCTCCACCACCACCATTTTCACTGTAGTAACTTTTTGTACACACTGGGTGGGATATTCAGGCTGTGGCGTAAGCCTGGGTTCAGTGCAACTGGGATGCACCATGGCTCAACATAGACTTTGACGGCAGATGAGGAACGCTTGGCCCACCTAGTCTGCCCATTTCCCTACCTAGAAGATAAGCTGCAGATCCTATTTAAGCAACAGCTTATTTCTTCCTACCCCCCACACAAAAATTGCCTTATGTCTATCCCATGCATTCTTGAATTCTCCCACGGCTTTAGATCCCACAACCTCCTCAGGAAGGCTGTTCCATGCGTCCACCACCCTCTCTGTGGAAAAAATACTACATTGCCCCTGAGCCATCCCCCCTCTGTCTTCAGATTGTGTCCCCTTGTTCTTGCATATCTGTTTCTGAAAGATGCTACCCTCTTGGACTCTGTTGATTCCACTGAGGTACTTAAAACGTTTCTATCATGCCCCCCCTCACTCCTTTCCTCAAGGGCATACATATTAAGCTCTTCTAGTCTAGCCTCATATGGCTTCTCTTGCAGACCATGCACCATTTTAGTTGCCCTCCTCTGATCTGCCTCCATCCTGTCTGTCCTCGCAGAGATGGGGTCTCCAGAACTGGACGCAGTACTCCAGATGGGGTCTCCAGAACTGTCTGTACAGGGGGCTAACAACTTCTGTTTTCTGCTGGTGATACTTCTCCCTATACATCCCAGTACCCCACCTCCCTACCGCTTTCTCACATTGCTTGCCAACCTTAAGGTCCTCTGATATGATTACCCCAGGTCCCTTTCCATTTTTGTTGTTGTTACTCCCCCAAAATTGTGTACTCTTCCCTGTGTTTTTGTTTCCCAGGTGCATTACTTTGCACTTCTTTGCATTGAATCCAAGCTGCCATACTTCTGACCATTCCTCCAACCTTGCCAAGTCCCTCCTCATCCTTTCCACACCTCCTTGTGTATCAACCTTGTTGCAGATCTTTGTGTCATCTGCAAAGAGGCATACTTTTCCTTCCAGTCCCTCTGCAATGTTATAAAGAAATTAAAAAGGACTGGACCCAGTACTGAACCCTGTGGTACCCCACTAGTAACCCCTCTTTCTTCAGACTGGACTCCATTTACAATTTACCTTCTGTGTCCTGTTGTTTAGCCAGTGTTTTACCCAGGCTACCGCCCTGGGACCCACTCCCAGGCTGGTTAATTTGACTACTAATCTTTTGTGTGGGACTATGTCAGATGCCTTACTAAAGTCTAGGTAGACCATGTCCACAGCCCCACCCTGGTCTACTACTTTGGTTACCCAGTCAAAGAAATCAATTGGATTCGTCTGACATGACCTTCCTGCTGTGAACCCATGCTGCCTTGGGTCCTGTTCCCCACTGGCCTCTAGGTACTCAACAGTTCTTTCCTTCAGAAGTGATTCCATCACTTTCCCTACCACAGAGGTCAAACTGACAGGTCTGTAGTTTTCTGCCTCTGTCTTGGTCCCACTTTTGTGAAGGGGAATCGCATCCACCTTCTTCCAGTCTGCGGGTACCACTCCATTCTCCCATGATTTGTTAAGTGTAGTTAGTGGTGTCACTAGTTCTCTGCTTAATTCTTTTCAAATTCTGGGGTGAATTCCATCTGGCCCCATTGCTTTGTCCATCTTCAGTTTTAGGAGTTCTTTCAGGACCCTTTTTTCTGTGAAAAGACTGGGATCACCCCCAAGTGCTTCTGTTAATTGGATTAGGCACCTCCTTTCTCTTGTGAATACTGAACAGGAGTATTCATTCAGTATCCCTGCTTTTTCACTGTCACTCACTGCCCACCCACCATCCGTTCTATTCAGCCTCACTATCCCTCCATTTGTCTTTCTGCGCTCCTTGATATACCTATAAAAGGTTTTATCCCCCTTCTTAACTGAGTTAACTGTTTTCTTCAGTTTGTGCATTTGCTATTCTGACTACTTTCCCTGCTTCCTTCTGCCTTAACTGGTACGGTTTTCTGTCCTGCTCCTTCTGTTTCCTTATACTTCCTAAATGCTAGATTTTTCTCACTAACCTTCACTGCCACTTCTTTTGAGAACCATAGTGGCTTTTTCTTTCATTTTGACTTATTTGCTTTACACAGAGGCTTGTTGCCTCTGTGATGGCAGTTCTGATAGTTCCCCATTGTTGCTTCACCCCTCCTTGTAGCCTGTTTGCTAGTGCTTTTCTGAGGCACTCTCCCATCTTGCTAAAGTCAGCCCTTCTGAAGTCCAGAACCTTCACTTTTGTGTGGCTTGACCCTGTAGCAGAGTTTAACATGAACCACACTGTTTTCTCACTTGTTCCCAAATGGCTACCCACTTCTAGATCTGAGATCCTCTCACTGCCCCCATTTGAGAGTACGAGGTCTAAGATTGCGCCCTCACGAGTAGGTTCCAAAATTAGCTGTTTGAGGCATGCCACCTGAAGGGCATCAAGAATGGCCCTGCTTTTGGATGTGGCTGCCGCAAAGGTGCTCCAGTTAACATCTGGCATGTTTAGGGTCCCCCATCAACATATCTCCCCTTTCTCTGCCATCCTAAGTATTCCTTCTATCATATCCTTGTCCATTCCCTCCCCCTGCCATGGGGGGTTGATATACAACCCCTGTGCGGATTGTGGTTCCTTGGGCATGGTTACCACTAGCATCATGGGATCATGGCAGGGTATCCCATCAAGATTGGAAGGCATGGATGTGTGGTCAAAAACCATGCAGTCACAACAGCTTATGCGGTTTGGAGTAGAGTTTAACTTTTAGCTTTTTTTTTTTTTTTCTTTACCCCACACTTTTGGGGTTTTCACAGCGTGTGTTTTGACCATGTGGGTTCAGCTGCGCTGAGATATGGGTGAACCCGTGACAGGAAGGGATATTATCACTGCACTACCTGAGATATTTCCACATGTTCTGTGGGGAATTGTAGCAGGAAGGGGTATCACGGATTTAGGTATACAACAGAGATCAGATGATGAGGGCAAAGGCCGATGCTCTGCGCAATGCCTTGCCACATACAAATCCACAGAAGCATTGCCATATCTACTATTAACATCATATAAATGACCCCATCACCTTGAATGCTGCCTCTGAATATGTCACCCGGGAGCAAAGATGTTAATCTATGTGGGCTGCACTATCCCTCATTGTTCCTGGGTTTCACTCGCCAGCAGGGGGTTGTAGTGTGCTGCACTTTTGCCCTTTGCGTGGAACTACCACAGCCATATGTGGTACAAGCACTTGTAATTGTTGCTGAATTTTTCTTGTGTATCGTTCCTGTTAAAAATGATATTTCTATCTTCTATATGCCTCTGGCCCGAGTTGAGCCTTACAAAGGTCCATTGGTTCAGTGCTCCTTACCTGGTTAAAGAATTTAGATAATACATTTGTACAAGCAGAGCTCGCCGGACTGGGCAGGCTGCATGTACTGATATGCCTTCCTGATGGCTGCTTGCCATTTCATACGTGGCTCAAAAACAGTTTATTCTGAATGTGGAGGCCCATAAATCCATCACACGAACCCCCTCTCCAGGAAGACTTCCTCAACATTATATATTAATTTAACTCTAATCAACTTGCTCTAAATACCAAGAAGCCTGTTTTAGTGACATTTAGTACCCCGTAAAAGCTTGCTAAACTTCAGTGCCCCCCCCCCGACCACACTTTCACACCCTTGATGGCACCAAACTAGAATCTGCACTCGCCTTCAGATGCTTGGGAGTCTGGCTCTACTACAGATTAAATTTCTCCCATCAGATCGACTCGCTCCATACCAAACTCTATCCCAAGCTAGGTGCCCTGTCCTGTGCCAAAGACTGTGTAACCCTCCCTACCTGTTGTGAGCTTGTCTCGAAATTAATCCTTCCCTTGTTTGATGATGCAGATGTGGTCTATGGCCAGCCCCAGCCCCCTTCCCTTCCCTCGGTAAGCTTAGCAGGTTGTGCAACACCTTCTGAAGCTTTGCCACTAATTCCACCCCCCCCCCCGCCACCACCATTGCTCGCTTTACTCTGCACTCTTGATCCTTCCTCTACAGTCAACGGCATGGTGTGTCCTGTATCAATAAATCTCTCTCAGCCTACCTCTCCTCCCTTCTTTCACTGTCCAGTGCCTCTGATTGCCCCCTCTGCTTCAGACACTCGTGGGCCTTCTCCTCCCCACAGGTGCACTCCTGCGCCTGACAATCGTCCCTTTCTTGCCATCCACAGTACCTGACTCTGGAATAGTCTCCCTTCCTTCATATGGCTATCCCCTTTCCTTTTCTCTCTCAAGTTCTTTACTAGCTAAAACTCTCTCTCCCACCCTCCTGTGTCCCTGTCCAGGCCACAAGTTGATAACCCCCATCTCCTGATTTCCCCTTTTCACCTAACTGATACCTCCCGCCTAGTTGCCTTCCCGAGTGATCTCCACCCACTAAGCTCCCTCCTGCATAAATCCTCCCCTGCATCAGTCCACCAGTCTTCTGCTCCTCCGTTTTTTGTTTTGGTACTTGTCTCCCTTTCATCTCTTGAATCATCTGTAACTTGGATGACTTGTGTTTTGCTGTTTTTTGAATTATAAATATCTGTAAATTTTTTTCATCAGTTATCTATTTCATTGTAATTGAATTGCTTGGACGTATCTGTATTTTATTCCCTTTACTTTGAGTCACACCTGGAAACTAGTTTTTGCTCAGTGTGCCTTTCTCAGTTACCAATTTTTAAATCAATAAATGTCTGCCCTGATGCTGCAGATGTAATACTTTGGTGTAGCCACAGTGTAGCCTAACCAGCCTTTATTGAGCTATTGGCTAGCCAGATACTAATTAAACTGTAGAGCAAATGCCAAAATACAGGTGTTTTGTATGCACCATTTTGTTTGTGTGGATTTTGTTTGGGGGGCGTGCGCCACGCGCCTGCTTAGTTTAGCTGTACATCCGGAAAGCTACACATTTAGAAGCACATGTAGAGGATACTAATGTAGCTCAAGAATGTTGACCCCACACACAATTTACACGCTAGGGCTGGCCCATATTGCTTACGAGGCTGGTGACCCAAGTTCAGGAATGGAGGAGGGTGGGGAAGTGCTAAAGTGTCCCAGCGGACGCTCTCCTGGGGTTGAGAGAGGGTTCTGTCCTCCGCTGCAGTATTGCCACCTGGGTGACCATGAGTGGTAGGGCGGGTGTCGTTGATGGGCAGGCGGGTGCAGGCCTGTGTTGACATCCATGTAGGAAACATCCTCAGGGAGTTTTTTTTTTTTCTAAAAAAAAAGGAAATGGCCCTGTGTGCTGATAGCCCGGAGCTCCTGGGTTCCATCACATACTGTATCATGGTGCTTGCTTATTGAAATGAATGTCGGGGACTGACCCCGCCTGGGGGGCATAGCCAGAGCTCTGAGGAGGTTAGTGCCCACATCTTGGGGGGGGCTGCCCAGCCCATGGAGCCTGATGTAGGAGGAGCTGCTGTGAAAGCATTTAAAAAAAAAAAAAAAAAAAAAATGGGTTTAATCAATGAAGAAAACAATGTATTAACAGTGATAAACTGAGAAAGAGCAGTGCCCACGTATGTACAATATCAAAATGGCTGTTTCAAACCCCAAAAATCCCTCACTAGCTGTTTAAGAACAGTATTTACAGTCCTGTGGATGAAGCTTGCCTCGGAGCTTTAGAGTTAATACAAATTAAGGCACACCGAACGGAATTCAAAACTCTGCTGTATGGTCATGCTAGGGTTTTTAATATGTCTGATCTTAGTGGTGTCTCCTGTTCAGTTCTGGGGAAAGAGGTTGAGGAGCAGCTTTTCTTTCCGGGACCCGCTTTTGTAACTTTAAAAATGAAAAAAGAATACGGAGTAAGAAAAACAAATGGTACTCTTTAGGGGTGGTGTGGCTCTGGTCCCGGTTTAGCTTGGCGAACTGAGACGTTTTTCATTTTTGGCCTGGACTTGGTGTGTTAATCTTCTTTAAATTGGATTGGCTCCCATTATTTTAGGAGCTGAACCACAATTGGTCTCTATTTTAGGAACTGCGCCTAAGCATTTGGCCTAGGTATCTCTGGACCCACAGCAAAAAAAAAAGTGTATTTTTGGGCAAGGGCAGATCGCCACCATTTGTGTTCGGGTGCCGGGTCCTGGCTACCTCTTTCAGCTTTACTCTGCTTTTAAGTTTTGCCTTAGTTTTTTGCTTGTGTGATTTAAAACTTCGGAATAATGGCCTCATTTTGTGACTCCTCGTCACTGCAGAGCTCAGGTGAGGGTCAAGCCCCTCAGAGTAGGCTAACAGATTTCATGTTGTTTGAAAGGGGGAGCCCTGAGGTCGCAAAAGTTAAAAGCACAGCGGAACAGGCATCAGGGACAGTGCCTGCTAAGAAAAAAACATAAAAGCATGTCACTGCCCCTCCTGCTGAAAAGGCAAAGGAGATGCCAGTAAGCAAAAGTAATTTTCCCTCATTTTAGGATACGACTAAAGCATGGCTATTTTTCCAGGCTTTCCAAGTTGCAGCATCTGTATGACCATGCCAGCCCCCGCCACCTGTGGTGATGCTTGTGGGGAAGGAGGCAGAAATGCATTACGAGAAGGAAGGGAAGCCTGTGGAGCCAGACAGCTCCCCTGAGCAGGAGTTTGGTTCTCCTCGGTCTTCAGAAGACTACACCTCCCATTTATGTTTGAGGCGGATGGCAAATATCTTCAATTTCTCACCCCAGGAGAAGGCAGAGGATGAGGACAGTGTTGAATTTTTAGACATGATGGGTCTGGCCCCAACAAAAAGATTGCATTTGCCTAGCCACAAGACTCTAAAGAAAGCTGGTTTCAAGGTTTTTGTCAGCCCCTACTTCAGCTGCTGGCATTGGCACAAAAATTGAGGGGAAAAGTACCAGGTTGACAAACATGGTGCTGCGTACTTATACAGCCACTCTAACCATGAAGGAGTGGCTCAAACTGCTGCCTGTGACAAGGCTCAGGTACCCCATTCCTCTCAGCTTCCAGAGAGAGATTCTGGAAAACTGGACAGCATGGGCAGAAAAGTGTATATGTCTGCTTCTTTGCTGCTAAGACGGGCAACTTGCATGGCATACTCTGCTCAGTACCAAAAGGCATTTGGAGTTCTGTAGCGGTCATGACAGAGAAGGCACCTGGGGACTTGGCTCGATCTGGCAGACGCAGCAAAAACTGCCATGGTTTCCCCAAGTACCAAGTTCATATGGCCGTGGATACCAACCACACTGCTTCCAGGTCATGGGGCATATAGCGCGTCTCAGAAGGTTTGCTTGGCTTAGAACTACAAACCTTTCCCATGACACTCTGACAAAAGCCATGTATTTCCCATGTAAGGGAAGTTCCTTATTTGGTGACAGAATGGACACTGCATGAAAAAAGTGGATGAACACAAAGCCATTTACAAAATCAATACTGAGAAGGAAAAACCCTACACTCCCCAGAGATATTGAGGAAGGGGAGGTAGGGGCAGGGGTTGCTACCCCTATGCTTATGTGGCCTATGACTGTGCCTCCCAGAAGGGCTTCTTCAGAGGTAGGGGCGGAAAGGGCACCCAATGTGAAGGTGCCACCCAGCTTCCAAGGCCCAGACAAAACCGAATCCCTGACACGTGTGGCCAGGTCATCCAACCATTGCCAGTGGAAGGAATGTTTCAGGCTTGGGAAGACATTACCACAGGTGAGTGGGTTCTGGAAGTAATGGGACAGGATCTTTTTTTTTTTTTTCTGCAGTTCAAAATATTTCCAAAGCTGCAGACTCGGAGCCTTTCCTCCTCATATTCTAGTGGAAAAACTTTTGCTGAAGGTGGAGGTAAAATATGCTACTAGCAAATGCACTGGAAACAGTCCCTCTCTCCAATCGGGAGGGGACTGTACTCCAGATATTTTCTCACCCACAAGAAAAAAAATTGGGAGTGGTGACCCATTTTAGATTTGGGATATCTGAACAAACATTTAAAGAAAAAAATGTTCAAGATGGTAACACTAAGAACACTGATTCCATTCTTGTAGAAGGGTTACTAGCTGGGGTAACAATCTGAAGGATGCCTATTTCCACATTCTACTGAGATCTCCTCGCAGGAAATACCTCTGGTTCAGAGTGGGAGCGGCTACTACCAGTTCATGGCCCTTTCCTTCGGCCTTTCATCAGCTCACAGAGCTTTCACAAAGTGCCTAGTGGTAGTAGCGGCACATTTGAGGAGGCAACGGGTTGTGTTCTTCCCCTGCCTATTCAGTAGGTTGGTTTCAGGACAGTCTTACCATGAGGTCAAGGCCTCTCTCTCTTTGTCTGTCTGTCTCTCTTCCCCACCCCCAAACACACCCTGGAGGATATGGGGTTCTTGACCCTCCAAAAGTCTGAAACAGACCCAGTACAGGTGTTGCACCTTTATAGGAGCGGAACTGGATACTGTTCAGAGAAAGGCATTCCTCCCTCAGGAGAGGGTGGTCAGTCTGATAGAATTGGCAGAGTACTTCAAAATAGGGCAGCCAAGACCTGCCAGGGACTAATGCCACAGCATGGTGTCTGATTCCAGATAAAAGATGTCCAGTACAAGTTGGGGACCTACAGATCCCAAATGTTGGACCCTCTGTCAAAGTTAGTGCCCGTATCAGAGTACCTGTTAAGGGCACTTGAGTGGTGGAAGGAAATCTTTGTGAAGGAGTTCCCTTCCTACAGTAATACTTATCATGGATGCCTCCTTCCTGGGGTGGGGAGGACATCTAGAGGATCTTGCTGTAAGTGGTGTATGGACCCAACTGGAGTCTCAGTGGCATATAAACCTCCTAGAACTCAGGGCTGTGTATCTGGCAGTAAAAGCCTTTCTCTTCCTGTGGTAGGGTGCAGGTGAACATGGGCAATCGGGTAGGGTGACCCATCACCAGTTAATTTTAAATAGTTCAAAATTTATTGTTTTTCTTCCATAGTGCTTTACAGCAGGATAGATTGAATACAATAGACTGATCTGGCAGCTTAATCTTCCTTTTAGTACAATAACTCCTTAGAGCACATTATCCCAACGCCCTGGAGTTTACCTCCAGACCCAAAGGCAATCTGAATATGTATGCTCAATGTTCAGCTTTTATACACTGTAGGGATCTGGTGACATCTAAACCCCACCCCTGTACTTTCTTTCAAAGGGTATATTTTTATTTATGTTTTATTTTATGTAACGTCAACATCATATAATTCATATAATAACAATTGTGTGCACAAAAGTGAATTGCACTCTTTCAGTGGAGTTTTTAATACATATTCTAGCCCCAGAAAGCGCCACCCCTTTTAACACAACACAAAAAGAGTAGGAGAACGGCCAACCGGCTCTTAAGAGCAGGTTTCAGCTGAAAAAGAAGGAACTCTAAGCTTTTAGAACGCTCAAGGACACCAAAACCCCTCACTTTATAACAGGCTCAGTAACAACACTAAACCAGAGAAATTCATCTCTAAGTTGTCCAAAAGATATAATGTTGTATTTCTATAGCACAAGAAGGCTAAATGCCTTCATGACTGTGCACACTGACTAGCATAAACAGCTGCTTGTAAACTCAGTCTTACTAGAGCTCGGTGGCAATTTATATATAGAAAAAGCCACTTTACCTTACAGCTCTTTTTAAGAGAAGAAAACTGGGAACAGGGGAGAGAGAACCAGTAAGTCCTCTAATATCTTTAAACTGTACAGGGCACAGACAAGCCCTCAAGTACAGCCGACAAATGGCGCTTAAACTGAACAGTTACACAGCGTCCTGCAAGGAATTTCACGGCGGGAAGCCTGCGAGGCTGGGAACAGCTCTATACATGCTTTTAATAAGAGACCAAACAGGGGTGGTTCTATTCATTACTGTATAACCTACCATATCTAAACAAGCCCATTTCCCGACTGCTGATATTTCAACCTGACAGAATGTTTCATTTGAAGTCTCACCGTATTTCATTTATTCCCCTCCCAGGTCACTTTCAACTTATTTAAATTACTTTCGGAATGCAACAATTAAAGTGCTCATTTCTTTTCTAAGTGCTAACTTTTAAATTTTTTTAATGCAGAGAAAAGGGTGGGTGTTCTGAGCTACGGTAAACCATTAAGAAATGCCGTTCTATTTATGTTTTTCACAATACGATATTTATATAAATATTTTCAAAGTATCAGATAACGACAGAAGCGTTTTGGGTTTGTTTAACCATTTTTACCGATAAATCCTTCACTCATTATTTTACTTTTGGAAACACTAAGTTGTAAGGTTTTATATAAGCCTAAGACTCTGCTACTAACTTCTCTTATTAAACTAAACCAACCAAAGCACTTAATATTCAGTAACTAGAAAATTAACATGGCTGAATATACAGCGTGTCTGTACGACAGTGCGCAAAGCACAGCACCCTTTTCGGTTGCAGATAGTAGGATATTTATACAAAGGCAATCCGAGTAAACACTTGGATAATAAACAGAAGACCCCCCCCCCCCCAGTCAGTCTTATACCATTTGTAGACTATCAAAATCTCTAATAAAATACCTTTTATTACTTCCAGACTCCAAAATAGAATATGTATATAATTCCAGGGTTCTCTGCTCTTTCACAGAGGCACTCTGTGACCCTTTCGCATCAGGGGGCCAGTCAGTCCAGGTAAGGACAGACGATACCACCATTGTGCTACATCGGCAGACCGAGGAACAAGATCTTCCAAACTGTGCACAGAAGCAATGAAGATTTGGAGTCTGGCTTATTTTCTGCACGTAGATATCTGAGATTCACCTGCCAGGCAAGAACAACGTCCTTGCAGACTCTCCAGAATCTGGGAAGTCATAAGTGGGCTCTGAACAAGCAGGTGCTGTAGTGTCCACAGTGTTCAGAGGATGGGGCTCACCAGAGGTGGACCTGTTCGCATCCTGGGAAAACTAGCAGCTCCCCAACTTCTGTTGCAGGCCGCCTTCAGTGGGAACAGTCCCAGAGGATGCTCTAGTCCTCTTGTGGACTGGGAAGTTTCTTTATACATTCCCTCCTTTCCCGCTTCTGCTGAGTGCTACTGAAACTTGGGAGGGAGCTGGCAATGATGATTCTGATCGCAGTGGATTGGGCCAGGCAGACGTGGCACTCCCTGCTCCGCTCCCTCTCTTCCAGACCACCAATCCTCCTTCCCTGGAGTCACAGTCTAACTCTGTCTGAGGGCAGGATAACATTCTTAGAACCAAGAACCCTGCGCCTCAAAGCATGGTACTTGAAAGAGCTAGAGTTCTTTGGATTAGACCTGTCAGATGAAGAAGCCAGCAACGAGGAAAACCTATGTTTCCCAGTGGAAAAGATTTTTCCTGTGGTGTTCATCCAGGCAGCTTAGCCCTCTTCCAGCAGGCTTGACTATTGTAATGGTCTGTTTGATCCACTTGCAGTCCCTGAATCTCCGGCCTTCAACCCTGAAGGTGCATTTAGCAGCAGCAGCGTCTGCATGTGTTTTGGCTGGTAAGGCTAGCTCCGTAGCCTCACAGGCTATTTTTTAAGAGGTTCTCTAAAGGTCAAATTCACCTCAACCCTCCTTTTAGGGATTCATTCCCTCCTTGGGACGTGAATCTCTATATTGCACAGCTGATGGAGGTACTATTTGAACCTATGGCATCTGCTGCCGTGAAATGTCACCTGGAAAACAGTTTTGGTGTCCGTTACCTCAATTAGGAGGGTGAGTGGTCTCTATGCCTTTTGCACAGATCCCAACTTCTACACTTCACAGGGACAAGGTAGAACTGAGGTGAATAGAAAGTTCCTCCCCAAGGTGGTGTCAGAATTTCATCTGAATCAGTCTATCACTCTTCCAGTGTTTTGTCGTCCCACCCCCACCTTATGGAACACTCCACTCCAGGGGAGCAGAAGCCCTATAGTCTGGATGTTAAGTGTTCTGCAGTACTACTTTGACCACACGAAGGGTATCGGGTCCACAAATTCTCAGTAGTTTGTCACCTGTGGTGAGGTAGGACAAGGTAAGCTGGCATCCAGGAGAGCCATTTCTGACTGGATAGTAGTCTGTATTCAGTTCTGTCATGGCAAAGCTGACAAGCTTCTGCCAGAAGGACTGGGGATTCATTCTACAGGAGGCACCTCTGCAGTAGCATCAAGAGGTGTCTCCGTTCGGCACTAGATTAGAATCGTGAATACAATAACAGTGCTGCACAGAACAGCGCAGCAATAAGGGCGCCTGGTAAAAACATAGAAAGTCATAATATCGCCAGCGGTGGTGGTGGTCCCCACACACACTGCAAAGCATAAAATAAGCAGGTTCACATTGCAGTTTGCAACCCAAGGATCAGGAAACGTGAGTCAATGACTGCTAATCATAGAAGCTGTCCGTCCTGTGTAATGTTTATTTTCCCTGGTGTCTGGTGGCCCCTTCCTCCACCGATCACCATCCCCTGTAATGCTTCTATCCTTGGTGTCTAGTGAACTCCTCCCCCAAAATCAGATCAGTGTCCCGAAATGTTGTAATTCCCTGGTGGCACCCCAAAAAACCATCTGAGCACTATCCCTGTAATTGTTCCTGGTGTCTAGTGGCACTCCCCAATCTGATTGCTGTCCCTGTTTTGTCCAACGACGAATTTTCTTTTTTTGTTAATGTTTTTATAAAGCAGAGGGGGGAGAAAAAGAGAGAGTACGGGAAATCGCTCCCATACCCCCACCTGACCACCCACTGTGCACCCACACCCCCACAGACCCTGTCACTTACCTACAGAGGTCCCAGGTTTCAGATCCGCACTCTCGATCGAAGACCCATCTTGTCGCTGGAACCAGCAACTGCTGTATGAGAAGATAATTGTGGTCCTATGTTTTTAATGAGGATTTCAATTTTGGTGCACAACTCTCATTTGTTGACATTGACCCCAAATTTTCAGCATGGCCTTTTGGGGACCCCACCTCATGAACAGTATAACTGTCACTACACAGCTCCTGTCCGAAAGGTGATTTCGCAGTCGCTTGGCGAATTCACCTTTCGGGCAGGATTGTGTATTGTCCTGTCATATTTGTTCATGAGGTGGTGTCATAAAAAGGCTATGTTGCAAATTTGGGGCCAAAATATGAAAAAAATGGCAAAGTTATGATCATTGGTTGCCATTTCGCTACGGACCCTCGTAACTTTGGAATGTTAAAATATTTTGCCCCCAGATTTTCAGAATAGCTTTCTTATTACCCAACCTCATGTATCTCTCAACTGTCATTTTTCAGATCCTTGCCAAAATGTGTTTCTGCACCTGTGCTGCAGAATGACTTTTCAGTGGCACAGAATCACACTTTGGCAGGGACTGGAAAATTTTCTGTGCCAGGTACATGAAGGTTGGGTAATAGGAAGGCTGAGCTGACAATGTGATCAAAATGGCACATTCAGTCTCTGAAAACTTTGTATGCAATGTCTGTACTGATGTACGCAGTGTGTACTTATATGGTTTAAAATAGAAATACTTATTTTTGAAAACTTGTAATCAGAATTGGCAGATAGTTAATCATTTTTCATTTTGCTTAGCAAAGGCTGCTAATCAACTCTCCGACACTAATTTATGCCTTGCACGGAGGATCGCTACCTTGGCTGTACAACAAAACAGTAAATTGTGTGTGTTTTTGCAGTGGCCTCTGCACTGTGCACCACCCGACTTGGGAGGCACTGCCCCCGTACCCCCAGTTATTATAAACAGCTCTGAGGGGGGTTGAATTTCGGGGCGGGGGTAGCTGTGAGAGGGGGCTTACTGAAATTAGGCACGGAGAGAGAAACCTGAGACTGGGGAAAAGCACCTTGGTCTCTGATCTATGCTGGCCGAGCTGCTCTATGCTTTAGCCCTGTCCACGGGAGCAGCTTGGCCAGCCACTACTTTTTTCTTTTTCTTTTTTTCTTTCTATATAACCCTTCTACACTTCCTCCAGTTCCTCCCTCTGATGTGATAGCTACAGGGGTAGCAGTAATTGCCTTTTGCTATTTTATCCCTGTAGCTGTCCCTGATTTCACTCTTCTTGCAGCGCTGTTCTGACCCATGCTGTTCAGGAAATGCTGTTCTAAACAGTTATCCTCCATTCAGGAGACATGTAAAAAGCTACTTGGAAGACATTACACACCTTTACAAAGCACTGCTGTTTGTACATTCAGTCCAGAAGAGATGCCAAGTTTGACACTGCTGTCTTGCAGAACCTTTTCCCTACTGCCCAGCCTTCCAAGGTACTGCTATGGAGTCTGTTAAAACGGCTACTGGGGGATTCTTGGGGTTTGACTGAAAAAATTACTCGCCTGTAGTAATATTATTTCTTGCAAGGGATCCTTTACTAGATTTAACTGCATACCTTCTCTGCCTTCCAGGACCTGGAAAAGGTTCTGACCCAAGGCAGCATGGATTCACAGTGGGAAGTTCATGTCAGACGAATCTAATAGATTAGTTTGACTGGGTGACCAAAGTAGTAGACCAGAGAGGGGCTGTAGATATGGCCTTCTTGGACAGTAACGAGGCATTTGACACAGCTTCACACACACGAGTAACTAACAAGTTAGCCAGCCTAGGATTGGGTCCCAGGGTGGTAGCCTGGGTAACAAATTGGTTGGACAATAGGACGCAGAGGGTAATAGTAAACGGAGCACACTCTGGAGAAACGGGAGTTACTAGTGGGGTACCACAGTACTGGCACCAGTACCTTTTTAATGTCTTTATTGGTGACATTGAAGTGCAAAGAGGCATACTTTTTATTTCAGCTCCTCTGCAGACGACACCAAGATCTGCAGCAGGGTTGATAACACGAGGGGTGGAAAGGATGAAAACGGACTTGGCAAGGTGGAGCAATGGTCAAGAATATGGCAGTTTAGTTTCAGTGCAAACAAGAGCAGAGTAATGCACCTGGCAAATAACACAGGAGAAGAGTACATTATGGAGGGGAGGTACTAACAGAAATAGAAAGGGACCTGGGAGTACTCGTATCAGATGACCTTAAGGTAGACAATCGGTGTGGGAAGGCAGTAAGGAGGGCTGGGGGGGGGATTCTGGGATGCATAGGAAGAGGCATCACCAGTAGAAAGCAGGAAGTTGTTATCCCTCTGTACAGACAGTTGGTGAGACCCCACCTGGAGTACTGCGTGCAGTTCAGGAGACCCCAACTCCACAAGGACATAAACAGGATAGAGGCAGTCCAGAGGAGGACAACCAGAAACCGTAAGAAGAGAGACTAAAAGAGCTTAATATGTATACCCTTGAAAAAAGGGAGGGGGGGACATGACAGAAACCGTTAAGTACCTCAAGGGAATCTGCAGAGTCCAAGAGAGTAGCATGTTTCAGAAAAAGATGCACAAGAACAAGGTCACAATTTGAAGCTAGAGAGGGAACGGCTCGGGCAATGTGAGGAAGTAATTTATTTTTTTTACGAGAGGGTAGTGGATGCATGGAACAGCCTTCCTGAGGAGGTGGTGGGGTCAAAAACAATGGGGGAATTCAAGAATGCATAGGACCAACATAACACAATTATAGTGGGGGGTAGGAGGGAGGGTAAAGAGGAAGTAGGTTCCTGGTTGATTAGGTTCTGCAGCACATCCAGTAGATATAGAAATGGGCAGACTGTGGGCCAAGTGGTCCTTATCTGCTGTCAGTCTGTTTCTGTGTCTGTGTTTAAAAGTAATGTTTCTTTTGATTACGTGAGCATGGTCTGTGGTTTTGACAAATTATTTTTCTGCCATAGTGTACGTTTTTCCCCCCAAAAATCTTTACCCGCTCATGGGCACTTTATTAGTCATTTAGTTAACTTCAGTGGTCATTGTTCACCTCAGCTTGAGAAATAAATTTGCCGTTAAGATGGTAGAGGTGAGCATGACCGCACAGCAAAGTTTTGACTTTCGTTCTGTGCTCCTTAATTTGCATGAATTCTAACACTCGGGCAAGCTCCATCCAAGGGACCAAAGATGCTGTTCTGTCTAGTGATTAATCCTTTGGAAGGGATAACATTACAGGTCAATATTTTTTCTACTTGAGTATTGGCATTTAAATGGTGGGGAAAAATATAGACTGCCAAAAATTTTTAAATTGTGACAGCATAACTGCAGAATATTAGAGCTTGCACTCCCAGCACCAAACAATTATGAGGTCAAAAACAAGTGTGCCAGGGACGTCCGGTGAAATCAGCAGAGAGATGGTGGCTTAGCTCTTCTCTCTGATTAGCCCCAAGAACAATCAAATTGCATCCACCGGTATTTACAATGCAATCACCTGCATAATCAACCAGATCAAAGGTTTTGATCACAAAGAATGCTCACACTACCAGCACAAAAGCTACAACAAATGCTTCAGTTTGAAAAATCATGTGCCGTGGCTGAGTCCGGGGAGGCAGCCCATATGGTATTCCCAACCACATCGGAAGAAGAAAGACAACAGTGGCATCGATCCTCCAGACCGCTAAAACGGTCACCAAAATTAATGCCACACTTACTGAAATGAAAGCAGACTTAAACAAAACAGAGCATAGGGCTGACCAGCTTGAACTCTATAGACATGACTGGTTACTGTTGTTTCTTCTGGCTTGGGAAATGAATTAACATCCAAGCTGGAGGGCAGGAGCGGGCGTCAGAACATTAGGGTTTATGGCATACCAGAAGGTTCGGAATCGCGACCCCAGGACATGATCCCACACTTGGAGAATTCTGAGAGTCACTAAAGCTGCCACCCGATTTTTTTTTTGGGAACCTCTCAATGGATGGGGCCCCACTGCTCACTCGTGCAGCAGCCCAATAACCCAAATGCACACCCCAGGTCAATTATTGCAAAAATGACCTCTTACAGTTCAAGGGAGAGCCTTCACAGAGCCTGGAGAGCACAAACAATTTTGTTTGTGTCTCCTCTTATCTCGGTTGACAGTGGTTATACTAATACAGTGCAGGAGAGCAGACGTGATATGTGGCCTATACATAAACGATTGAAAGCTAAAAATATTAAGGCTCAAATCTTTACCCAGCTCGACTTAAGGTTGAAACAGCCCAGGGCACTAAAGTATATGAAGACCTGATGGCAGCAGCTTGATCTCTGGAGGGCGTGGGCATAACTGTTACACAGCTTGTTAAGGAACACCTCGAGGGAGTTACTACAATCGCCATGGGCGGTGGTGCGAAAAGGAGCACCAAAGCAATAGCACACCCGATCATCCAACACCATGACCATAAGAGCGGATATTTGTACCACATTAAAGAAATATGGGTCACCAGTTCTCCTAGATGGGATAGCATCATGGGACGTCCAGAACACTGCAGACCCCCAAGGAGAAATGGACAGCAACACGAGGGGTTCAGAGCAATGATTCGCCAAGTAGGCCTGCCTTAGAGACACTTTGACCCCCTTCATTCCCCCTCTGCGGGCTGAACTGCAAGCTAAGATCCCTGATTCTGATGTCTTTACGATAGTGTGAGATGGCTGACGCCCGCTGTGTGGTGTGGGGGGGGGGGAGACATGGGAGAATGCTCTCCATGAAGGAACTGAAGCGATTCTCCCCCTCATTGAGGGCACTTGAAAAACTGGCTGACCACAGTAATTTAACAAAATCTGGGGTCCTAAATTGAACCACTTAAAGTTCTTTGGGCCCAAGAATAACATGTGAGTACAAATCCAGCTACTCAGACTTTTACTGGTGGGGATTTGAGCTGGACTTTTGGGGGGGCGGATCGGGATATTAACAGTATAACTGGAACAGTGGTATCTGTTTGGTATACTGGCAACGTGTGTTCAGTAAGTAATGGCTTGCATAATGGGAGATATTTTGAAGGTACAAGAAATGAAGGGGTTGTGAAGTCTGAGTGAGGGCAGCGGTGTTGCTCATGGTTGTGCCCATGGGAAACCAGAATAATGCGACAAAGGTGGATGGCTCACTTTATGCCTCCAGGGTTTTGGGGGGGGGGGGGCTTCTCTCTTGCCCATTTGACGGAAATAAATGAGGGGGTGGAGTAAGGTGTATGACTTAACATTATTCATTTAATTCTCACCACACTGCTAATGTTGGCCGTGTCCAGGGGAAGAAGGTTTTACCTTGTAGATCCCCACCCCCACCCCGATGGGGCAAGCCTGATATCACCATAGCGGGCCCAGTGTTGTTGGTATGACGCAAACCAGCTCTCTGTTAACAGGGGCTGACCTAGGAAGTATTAATGTACATAGTTGGTATGAATGGGTTTTGCAGTTCAAAAGACTGCTTGTTTTCGTACTTAGAATACCCTGAGAAACATTCTGTTCAAATGGGACCTAATATAGCTTTAAACATTTGTAGGAAACTGGAAGAAACAAGGTTCCTAGCCTTATTACCTAATTTTTCTAGAACAATATTTCTCAGACTTTGTCACAGTGAGCCTCCCCAAATCCAAGGAAAATATTTTGAGCCTCCCCCAAAAACTGAAATAATCTTGGGCCTCCCCAAAGAAAAATAACATACTGTACTTTGCACAGTACACCATGGATAAATTGAAACCCCTTTGAGTACTTGGTTCACATTCAGTTCATTGTCTGATACTGACATGGAACCTTTGAAAATGGCTCATGTGCTCAAAGGTGTTATCTGAATAACAAATAAATAAAATAAACACATTATTATTCAGCTTAATGTACCCCCCTTCAACAGGCCAGCCTACTTGCTCCGCTATCTTCATTCTTGAACCACTGTTACCCCTTGTTGCAGTGCCTTCCTGGGTGAGACTACTTTCTCTGCTTGCTCTCTATATGAAATAACCTTCCTACATAGTTTGCCTCTCCTTCTCATTCTCTGCTCCTAAGCAACTTCTTGGGGATTACTTTGCTCCTTCCTGCTGTTGCTCTTAGCATTTCCATGCTCAACCCTTATATTTGGGCTGTTCTGCCATCAGTCTGCAAATTGATCAATGACCACCACTCATTATTAGTTTATTGTTCATATTTGTTTGCACTATTGTTCACTGTGTATTTCTTAATTGTTTTGTAATTACCTTTTGAAATGTATTCACTCCCTACCCTTCCCCGGGTACACCTGAAATGAACCTTGGCTCATTCATCTTCCCTTGTCACCTATTAGTAAATAAATACATAAAATTCACCTACTATTATCCTCTTTCAGTTTGCTTCATCTCTTCACAGAAAATATATAAAACTCAAAATTTTAAATACAGCATTTCAGACTTGCTTGAGCCTCCCCTTGAAAAGGTTGGGGCCTCCCCAGGGAGGCTGGCCTCACCATTTGAGAACCCCTGTTCTAGAACAATTGTGCAAAACCTGTGTTCTGGAATTGTCAGAAGGGTCAAGGGGTTTAAAAGTGGTTATACCCCACCTGCTGGGGAAAGTTGGGAATAACTTGATAATGTTCAATTTGAGTATGAAGTTACAAGATTGTTTCAAGTTGGAAAGCACAGGAATCCGCCGTTGATGTATGCACACGAGAAATTAGAGCCTTTTGGTTAGAATATACTACATTGTCGAATTGGTAAGAGTCCTAGGAAAAAGGAAGAATTTCTATTACAAGACAGACACAGATCGGATCAAGAGGGAGCAAATATAGAAATCATAATGGCTCAAATTAACACTAAAATTCCAACTTATAATATTAATGGGATCAATCACCCAATAAAAAGGAAGCGGGTACAGAAATTGCTTAGGGACCAGAGATGTGATTAAATTTTTATTCAGGAACCCCATGTAAATCCTACGGAGGTACTAAAACTGAAATGTAAGGGAAATCCTAAACTATATCCCGCTTCCTTGGGCAAAGGGGGGGGTAGCAATTTTACTTTCAGCCTCATTGGTGTTTGAGGAAACGGAGGTGGTTACAGACTCTGGAGCTTGATTTGTCCTGGTACTGGGGAGGATACAGGATGTCCAGGTGACATTGGTTAATGTTTATGCCCCACGAGGCTCTCCCCTTGTTTTTTATGTAGATCTCCTTAAGACCATAGCTGAGAAGGCCAGAGGTCTGATTATTGCTGGAGGGGACTGGAATGTGACTTTTTTTTTTTTTTTCTCCAATAGAAATCTTGATTCCACTTTAAGTATTCCCACAGCTGAGGGTAAAGTGGCTAAGGATTTTAACAGAGCCCTGAGGGATATGGGGATGACTGATTGTATGGAGGGCCAAATATCCATCATCCTGGGACTACACATTCTATTCAGCTAGACATAAAATTTACTGTAGGCTGGGTATGTTTTTTTTTTTTTGTTTTTTTTTACTTATGCTAAGGACCCTTCCCTCTAACTCTGTGCAAGTGGGCACAGCGCCACACTGTTGAGCCACCAACCGGTAATGGTGGAAGTCGAACGAAAGCTCCAGAAGAAACCCACACTGGAGGATAAAGAGGTTAGGGAAGAAATTAAAGTCGAAAAACAGACAGGTCGGGGACAACAGCCCAGATGATATGGGATACCGTTAAAATGATGGTAAGGGGGAAAATTATAGCTATAGCAGGGTTTTAAATAATTGATCAGCACTTTTTTTCCTTGGGGCAATACTAACTGTACAGAAAACATTTATATAGGTTTTCTAGAAGTTTTATGTTTGTTAAACAGTGAGGCAAGTGCTGTGCATTTTCACAATGTTTTAGAACTTTTATGAGCAAAACGCTAATCAATTTTTAGAGTTAAATAAATCCCTGCATAACCACCCATAAAAAGAAAGGAAAAAACACACACTACATGAACAACTTAAGATGACAGAGGGATTACAAAAACAGAAATGGAGTAGAGATAGGGGAAATGGAGATAAAGAATATTAAAAATAAGATACAAAATATCAATAAAATTGAAACAGAAAAGGCCCATCAATATTTAAAGCCTTCTTTTTATGAAGGGGGATCTAGGGCAACAAAATTACTGGCCTACAGACTAAGACAAAGGGCAGCTCGAGCCAATGTCGCAGCCATCAGACACCCCAACCAGAGAAATATCCTATAAATGGGAAGCGATGGTCATTTGTCACCTACTGTAAGGCATTATATCATCTGCAGAATGAAACAAACCCAGAGGAAACTAATCATTTCCTCAGACAACTAAAACTCCCTAAGCTCACTCAAGATCAACAGCAAGCCCTGATGGCTTCGATCTCTGAGATAGAAATGGGATCTGTTATACAAAATCTAAAGGTAGGAAAGTGCCCGGGCCCGATGACTTCGGGAGTGAGTTTTATAAAGCATTCCAAGCAGAAACGGGGCCTCATTACAGAATGTCTTTAACTTGGTATGGCAGGAAGGAGAGAGAGAGTCCCCCTGTCGTGGAATTACACTACAGTTACGGTTAAACCTAAGGAGGGGAAAGATCCCAAGGACTGCAGTTCATATAGGCCTGTCTCTTTTTATTAAATGTAGATTACAAGATTTTCAGATACAATAGCAGCACGCCTAAATCCTATATCAGGTTTAATACACCTGGATCAAAAGGGTTCCATAGAAGATAGACAAGCCCCTGAAGGAGTAAGAAGAACTATTAATATAATAGATATAATTAATAAGCAAAATGCCCCCTCCTGTACGAGTTTTGATGCAGAAAAGACCTTGGACCATGTCACCTGGAATTTTCTGTTTGCAGTTTTAGAATGATTTTAATTTCCCCCAGGCATTCGTAGGGACTATTAAAGCTTTATATTCTTCTCCACAAGCCTATTTTTGGGTCAGTGGGAGTATTTCCCAGAGGTTCAGGCTTGGGAGGGGCACTCGACAAGGGTGTCTGCTTTCACTGCTCCTCTTTGCCTTGTATATCGAGCCTTTAGCCCGAGCCAAACTATAGAATCTCCTGGATTTATTTGGAAAACTCCGGGTATGTGCCCTTAACCAAAAAAGCAGAGGTACTTCAGTTCTGTTATAACCCCTCCGTCAAAATCGCCCAACTAGTCTGTCTGAGCTAGAACTCTAAAACTAAAATACCTCTGTACTCTCGTCACCAAAAATATTATTCACAAACAACTTTGACTCTCTGAGCCAAATTAGAAAGGATGTGAAGGGATGGGAGCACCTTAGTCTTCCTCTGACAGAATACAAACAGTTATGAATGTGCTGCCAATGTTTCTATATTTTCTTCAGTGTCTTCACATTAAAATTCACCATAATCACTTTCAAATCTGGCAGAAAATCATTACAACATTTGTCTGGGCAAATAAGACCCAGAATTAAGAATGCAGCCGTGCTCATAAATCAAAAGCATGGGGGAAGACCCCTACCAAATCTTGAAGATTATTTTGCAGCCCATTTGAGGAACATCCTCCTTTAGTCAGCCTGGGACTACGTAGCCCACTGGAAAGACATAGGAATCATAAATACAGAAGGGTGCCCCTCTGGGCACCAGTGCTACTGGTCCTGAGCGGGCTCAAATGGACAGTTCCATAACTTTAATGACAGTTAAAAATAAATAAGTATACTGTGGGCGTTGGGGAGACTATGGACTAAATATAAACTTAAGAATTGTGGCCACTGAGGTGGTTTGCTTGGGACCCAGACTTTGCCCCAGAAACTCAGGACTTAAACTTTAGAAGATGGGAGAGGCTCTGCCTGACCACCCTCAAACAATTCATGGATGGAGATAACATCCTGACATTTAGCCAACTCAAAGAAAAATATAACTTGCGAAAAACTGATCACTTTAGAGTCTTACAAATTAGAAATTATGTAAACACCCTGAGGGCTGGGGATTCTACCCCAGGCAATCTGGTGTCTCAGGATTTCTAACATAATCTTCATCAAAGGCCCAGGGGCCATGTCTCTGCTCTACATGGAGCCCTTAGAGAGGAGCTTGCCACACAGTCACTTAAAAAAAAGATGGGAGGGTGAGATTGGGGGGAGACAGGGAGGCAATATTCCTACTAGCAAACAAAACTACTCTCCATGATGGAGAGAATTCGAATGGAAGGTGAGAACCCGCTTCATCACGCCGGTGATGAAAAGTAAATTGATGGATCCCATCTCTCATCATGCTGGAGGGACTGCTGGGAATCACGGGCTTCTCACCTTCATATATTTTGGCAATGCCCATGCCTGACACATTTCTGGAATCGGGTCAGACAGGTGATGGGGGAAATCCTCACAATAAGAGGAAACTGGTTCTGGGATTGCCTCCTAGAGAGATCAAAGGGAAAGATAAAGTATACTTGTAGAACATACTCGTAACAGCTGCGCGTAAAGCAATAACCAGAAAATGGCTAAAATCAGAACCTCCCACCATCCGGCAGTGGAGGGAGATAGTCCAGGAAATACAGGAGATGGAGGAATTAACAGAGTTAACTCTCGGACTTGGGCCTTCATTAATAAAATGAACTCTGTGGGTAATGAGGAAAGAGCACCATACTCTGGGAAGGGAGTGGGATGGGGCAGATCTTAATGAGAAGAGGGATAAGAATTATTAAAATCAGTAAAACACTATAAATGAAATGGAGAAATACTGTGTGTGATGGAATGTAATGCCTATCACTACTGTAGAATGGAAACCTAACCATAAGATGAACTTGTTAGAAGGTGAACCTTGTGATTAGTTTAATGTACTATTGATCTTTGTATAAAATTACAATAAACTTGAATTAAAAAAGTGTGCCTTTTATTTAGTGGAGTAATAAAAATACCAGTAAGTGCAAGTGGGAAACGTACCTTTGTGCATCTGATCCAGTGATTAATTGAAACAGACTGCCAGCATAAGTGGTAGAGGTGAAAACGGTGGAGGGCTTCATGCATGGAATAGATATAGGGGAAGATTAGTAAATGAGCAGGGAGGAGGAGGAAGGGCTGCTGGAGGCCTGTTAATCTGCAGAGAAGGATTAGGCAGGGAAGAGCTGGGTGATTTATTTATTTTTTTACAACTGTTTCTGCTCCTGTTCTTGGGGAACTCTCTCCAGCTGCTCCTCCGCCGAAGACTCTACCTCCCTGTCTGAAGCTCCTCACCAGGCTGCTCCGGCCCGCCAAATCCCCCAGCTCTGAACCCCCCAAGGTGGGGCTGCTGGTGCCCTGTCTACAGCCCAACTGGTTGGGGGAACCCTGGTTGACGTGCCCGACTGTAGAAATGTGGCCTTGGCACTGGGAGAGCTTTCACCTATCCCTGAGATGGGGGATTTTTCTGTACTTGGTGGTCTCTTCTCTTCCCCCAGGAGCTTGGACGTGCAGTGTCATCCTTAGACGTCCGCTGCAGCATCGCAAGCCCACATGCCCTTGCAATGCCTCTGACTACCATCAGAGGCTGCCCAGGAGTGGCACATACCCTGGATCCCTTCCTTCCCTCCCTCCCCTGACAGCCAGAGTCCGTTCCTGAACCCATGTCGCCAACGTGGCATCCAGCGCCTCAACCCTCCGCGCCACCAGGCTGGTTTTCTGTCAGCAAATTCTGATTCTGTGAAAACTGACATTGTCAGTATCCTGGTTCCTGTTCTGCTTCAGTGTTTTTTCCAAAAATTTCTCGCTCTTAAGGAATGAAAAAGGGAGGGCTATGTAATTGTAACGTGTGTGTATAGATATAATTGCAAAAAAACTTTAATGCACTAGTTAGGGTTGAAGCAAAAAGTAGGGAAATGTGGCGCTTGAATTTCCAAACCAAACACCCCATCCCACCCGGCAGGCAACAAATCGGGTATGACATGTTCCTTGGGGTTCTCAAGCGTAACGCCCCATTCTCGGTGTTTGTACACATCTTGAACCCCAATGATCACGTCACGACTGATTTGCTGCCTGCAAGTTGGGGGTGAGGTGTTGGAAACTAACGCCACATTTCCCAACTTTTTTTTTTTTTGCTTTAACCCCAACTAGCTCATAACAGACTTTTTCACAGTACATTTCCTTACTGTTTGAGATGTTCTAATCGTATCCTTATTTCCCTGTCCATCCCTAACTTTTCAGATAGTTTGATCGTGTTCTTTTTTTTTTTTTTTTTTCCAAACTGTGGAAACACAGGGTCCCTGCGCTCCCATTTCTCCGTAAATGCATATATGTATGTTGCTGTGGAAGTGCACTGCTCTCCAGGCCCTAGACAATAACCACCAAATAATCAGTATAGCCTACTTGTTACCCCACCTCATGTATGCATTTGTAAACATTTCAAAATCCCTGTCAAAATGTGACCCTGCCTCAGCACAGCGTCACTGCATGACACATGTGTGAAGACGGCGTTCGTAGAATTTGAAAAATGACCTCTCTGATCATGAGGAAGTGTAATAAGTCTATGGAAGTTTGTAGTCAGAATATTTAAAATTAACATGGTTACGAGCGTGCATACCAAAATTTCAGTGTGTGTACATAACTTTGCTTTTTTTTGCATATTTTGAGTCCAAATTTTCAACATACCCTTCTTAAGACCCCAACTCATGAACAACAGCAGTGACAATTCTCATATCGAGACCAAAAGGTGTTTTGGCAAAAAAAAAAAAAAGTGACCACAAAATCACCTTTCAGGCCGCATTTGAGTAATTCCAGTGATAGTATTCATGAGGTGGGGTGTCAGAAAGGACATTCTGAAAATTTGGTGTTTATATAAAAAAAAAAAAAGCCAAGATATGCATCAAAATTGAAAACCCCATTGAAATACACTTACCTTTCCTCATATAGCAGTCGCTGGTTCAAGCAACAAGACGCGTCTTTCTCTGAGAGTGGAATCTTCACAGTGGGACCTGTTCAGGTGAGTGAGGGTATGTTTGGGAGGGTGGGTGCTAAGTGGGAGGTCGGGGTTGGGTTGCATCACTGATGGATTTTTTTGTTTGTTTGTTAGATTTAAAAATAAAGGCCATTGAGGGGCTGTTTTCCTATTTGCAGCTCTGGAGGGACATCGGAGGCGGGGGTGCCATTTGCTACCATGTCAGCCATAAAGAATAGGATGGCCATCAGAGGTGAAGGCACCACTGGATGCAAGGGTTAAAGGCTACATTTATGGGCTTGGGCGCAGCGGAGGGTGGGGGGTGCCACTAGACACCAGGGAAAGAAGTAATATGGGGATGGCATTCTGAGGGTGGGAGGTGCCACTGGACACCAGGAATAATATATAAATAAAATATTTAAAGCAAAGGGGGGGTACATATTAAACTTAAAATATAAAACACGGGGAGGGCAATGGGAGAGTGGGGAGGTGCCACTAGACACCAGGGAAACTCATCAAAACTTGGGGGGGCACGAAAAATGCTTTATTTTTAATACATCAATGAAAAAGGATTCCTTCAAATAATCTGGCAAAGGTGAAGCTAGAAATCCTTTTCCATGCAAATAGATTTTTTTGGTTTAACTGCAATTTTTTTTCCTCATGAAAAAGGATTGACTCTTAATGAAAAATAATTTTTTCGTTTGACCAGATTCTTTTTGATCCAATCCTCTGTCCAGGAGAGTGGCATTCCAACTGAAAATAATGGGAAATTTAGAATGTAATAACTTTGGAGCAGATTAATATTTTTTTCCCCAAAGAAGCAACCACTGTGACCCAAGCACCTTCTACTGTGAAATTTCTGACCAAAATTCCAAATCCCTGGGCACAAGGTGAGATCTCTCTCTCTCTCTCTCTCTCTCTCTGACACACACACACACGCAAAAAAGTCTGTTTGACTTTGCGCTGTCGCATCATCCGCACAGCCGACCGGAACGAAACTTGGCATATCACGAGATCTTCCCCTCAAGATAGGGCATGCAAAATTTCTTGCAAATCGTGGAAAATTTGGGATTTAACATAGAAAGACCTGCTCATCCCCAACTAAAGGGGCACTATCTATAATTTATATTTATATACATATAGTTCCAGATCAGAATAGAAATCCATATACAGTGCACCCTCCGTCGCCAACATTGGTGCACTAACATTTTGGCGTTTAATAGAGCTGTGCTATATTGCGTTTGTAAAATGGGAAATTAACAAGCCTTCATTTAGATATTAACTTTTTTTTTTTGTCTGTGTGTGTATAGTTGTGTTTAAAAAAAACAAAAAAAAAACCCTCGGTGACTATTGAAATCTAATATAGTTTATTTATTATCCGTCAACTTTAAGGTAATCAGTGATGGACATTGTTTGACTTTGTTATGATTAATTTCATTTTCATATCTCCCAAGTCGTCCTCATCTGCCTGCAGGAAAATTTACAGAGCTGGGAGACTGTGCTTGGAGACAGTTGCTGTGCGGAGGCTGGGAGAAAACAGACCACCTGTATACCTCTTAGCATTTTGTCACTGAAATATCAAACAAACGTAGTAAAATGAGGAGTAAGAAAATGGCTTTGTTTTTGTACAGGATAAAACTGTTATGGCCCTTGGGTCCTATTTTCAAAAGCTGTCCTTTTGTCGAAGCATAAGTTAAACTGCAAAACATCATAAATTAAAACCGGCAGTAATCAGATGGGGGCAGGCCTCAGACAGCTGGTGATCGAACCCACCAGAGACTGGGCGATTCTGGACCTAGTACTAACCAATGGGGGCAGAATCACGGACATCCTGGTTGAAGGTCAGCTGGTATCCAGCGACCACCACATAGTGTGGTTTAGCATGGGGACACACGGTCTAGTCACACTAAGGCAAAGCTTACATTTTAGTAGGGTGGATTTTGCTGAAATGGGGAGGTATATCAGAGATGCCCTGGCGGGGAGGGAGTGGGAGTTGAGGAGCAGTGGGACCACCTGAAGGTAGCTATAGAGAAAGTGACGAACCAATGCATCAAGATGGTAAACAAAGGTAAGAGAAGGAAAGAAGCCACTATGGTTCTCGAGAGGTAGCAGACAAGATGAGGACCAAAAGGGTGGGTTTCAGGAAATGTAGGGAGACTCAAAGGGAGGAAGATAAGGAGGTGTACCTAAATCTAAGGGAAGGCTGTAAGGAAGGAGTGCAAAGGTGCAGACTGAGGAAAGATTCACACAGACGGTGAAGAAAGGGGACAAGACATTCTTTAGGTACATAGGCAAAAGAGGGAAAACTGGGTGGGGGGGGTTAAGGATCAGAGGGGATACAGGGAAGTGTAAGGAGGGAGACCTGGAAATGGTGGAAATACTAAACAAATGCTTCTGTTCAGTATTCACTGAAGAGGGGGAGGGTGGAACCACAGCTGGTAAGACACGAAGGAGGGGGGGTAAAAACAAGTCCATTCAGAGGAGAGAGTTGTGGAGGAGCTCACAAAACTAAAAATGGACAAAACAATGGGGCCAGATGGCATATACCTGAGGATACGAAGGGAGCTGCGTAGGGAGCTAGCAGCGCGCACCTGGATGTCATGTTCACTGAGTCACTCTGCACAGGAGTGGTTCCAGAGGACTGGAAGAGGGCACATGTAGTCCCTTTACAGAAAAGTGGTAAAGAGGCAGAGAACTATAGGCCAGTCGGCCTCACCTCAGTAGTGGGGAAGCTCATGGAGGCACTGCTTAAAGAAAGAATAGTGGCACACTTGGAATTCATTGGTGCCCAGAATCCAAGACAGCATGGATTAACAGCAGGAAGGTCATGTCAGACAAATCTGGATTTTTTTTTTTGTTTTGGCGGTGACTAACTAAATGCATCAGGAAATTGGCGGCGGCAATGGAAGTCTCCTGCCTCGATTTTTCAGTAAGGACTTCAACACCATCTCACATAAAACGGTGGTAAACTGAGTTAGAAACTGGTGAACAGACTGGACGCAGAGGGTGGTGGTAAATGGGATCTAATTTGCGGAGAGGGTGGGTGACCAGTGTGGTACCTCATGGTTTGGTCCTTGGGCCGGTCTTGTTTAATGTCTTCATTACTGACATTGTGAAAGGGCTGGAGGGAAAGTTCTGCTTATTTGCAGATGACACCAAGATCTGCAACAGTGTGGATACAACAGGCAGGGTCTAGAAAATGAGGGACCTGGGGAAGCTAGAAAAATGGTCTGGGATTTGGCATCTGAGGTTCAGTTCAATGAAGTGCAAAATAATGCACCTGGGACAAGGGAACCCTGGAGTGAGGTGGAGGTTGCTGACGATCACCAAGGAAGAAGGGGACCTGGGGTTTATCATTTCGGATGACCTAAAGGTGTCTAAGCAGAGTACAGAGGTGGCAGGAAGGGCCAGTGGCATGCTAGGGTGCATAGGCAGAGGAAGGTGGGAATTGGTGATGCCATTGTATAAAATACTGGAGAGGCCTCATGTGGAGTACTGTGTGCAGTTTTGGAGGCCGCACCTTCATAAGGACATCGACAGGGTGGAGGCAGTCCAGAGAAGGGTGACAAAGATGGTACAGGGCTTGCACCAGAAAACATATGAGGAGAGCTTAAAGGACCTCAGTATGTACTCGCTGGGGGAGAGGAGGGATCAGGGTGACATAATGGAAACATTCAAGTACCTTAAGGGCATTAACAAGGTGCAGGGGGGAGACCTCTTCCAATATAAGAGTACAAGAACGAGGGGGCATGATGTGAAATTGGAAGGTGGCAGGTTGAGGGGAAATGAGGAAGTTTTTCTTCATGGAGAGGATGGAGGTCTCATTGCAGCCACAGTCCTTGCTTCCAATCCAGCCACCGCTCCACTTCGCCGCCAACCCCAAAGCTCGCACGCCCAGCTGGCAGATGCAGCTACACCTACAAAAGGGGGCCCCCCATGGCCCCCACACCCGCCGAGGAAACCAGTACTGGCACATGCCTCCAGGCATCATCGGCCGGCGGAGCTGCGGCCATCAAGCTGCTGCAGAACCATGCTGCCATATTTTCCCCTGTTCTTCTCCCAGACGAACCCTGACGTGCAACGACGCCAAGACACACATGCAGACGCTCACACGGTTCTCCCCCCTCAAGTTACACCATTGCTTATGGTACCTCAGGGCCCCTCAAGGGTCGCCGTGAGCACGGTGTAAAGTCCCCAGCCCACCCCAGGACTGAGAGCTGTCTCCCGATGCTCAGTCTGTCCTCTCCTGCCAACCCCTGATGATCCGAGCTCATTCCCAAACCCGGGTCGCTGGTGCAGCACGAGGTGTGGCGTCCAGCTCTTCAACCCTCCACGCCACTGGGCCGACTTTCTGTTGACTTTTTAGTAATTGTGTGTGGTGTGGTGTCAGACTCCTTCGAGAAGTTAAGATGTATGCAATCCACTGGTAGCCCACTATCCAATACCTTAGATTTTCTCATAGAAACATAGGAGATTAGTTGTGCATGATCTTTTTGCCTTGAAACCATGTTGATTCGCTGTGATGTCCTGGTGGTTTAGATGGTCCCTTTATATAGAGTATAATGGATAGGCAAGTGTTGTGGATTTTTATTACACACCTGAGGTGTGTGACCCATGAACGGCTTATGCAGTCATCACAGTGTGTGTGTGTGTGTGTGTGTGTGTATTGGCTTTTATTTTTATTTTTATTTTTTTTTTGCATGCGTTAAATTATCAAAGTGTCAGAATGCCATAATAACCCAATTTCGGGTTATTGATTTTGAGTTATGGTATTTTTTTGATCTAGTAAAACAAGCTATTAAAAAAAAAAAAAAAAAAAGGGGTCACCAGTAATCTTTTAATATTGATTTAAATATGTTACCTGGAACAGATGTTAAGCTTATGGGTCTATAATTGTTGCATTTCGTCCTACTTCTCTTTATGCATCGGTATGACTGAGGTGCATAACCAGTCAGTTGGAACACTACTACTGTTGAAGGATTGTGTAAATGGGTATTTTAATGGTTTCGCTATGTAAGGTGTTAGGAACTTTAGAAGTCATGGAGAAATATGGTTTGGTCCTGATTTTTTTTTTTTTAAATTGTGCTTTTTTTTATTGCATTTTTCAAACAGTGACAGCTTACAGAAAAGGGTAAAAAAAAAACGAAATTACACTCTTGCAAGAATTTAAAATCTCATGCATGCCTTGGTATAGACAGTGTCATTTCCAAGTACAATTAAATTAACAGCCCTATACAGTAGATAAGGTAACTTCAGGCTGGCTCGAATGTCTTCGGCTGAATTGTGCATTTCTCACTTCAGTTACCCTTTTAACGTAAATCTGTAGCCTCCAAATTAATAACTACTCAAAAACATCAGAAGACAAAAGAGTAAAACGGGAAATAATTACAGTACTCACACGATTGCATAAAACCGACAGTACCCCCCCACCCCCCACCCTTTCTCCCTCCCGACCCCCGTGGTGGATAAAGGTCCATCCCTTTTTCAGCATAGGATGCAAGAATGGTGCCTGAGTGACTTGGCTCCACATGAAGGCTGGAGTATATACCATATCTAGCCATCAGTCTAAGACTTCTCTGGCCAAAATCTCCAAAGTTGTAACCCCTTTTTTTTGGCGCCAAGATGCTCAGAAAAATGGAAACCAGCAAGATTCATATAGGTAAGGTTTTAGGTTCAGGTTGGCCATAAGCCGCTCCATTACTTTAATTTGGTTACAACACGACAACCACTGTTCCTCCCTTGGGGTCTCTCTGATAACCACAGCCTGGTGATAACCTTTTGGCCCGTGGCTAACAGGATTGGAAATGAGTGTTTTTTTTTTGTTTGTTTTTTTTTTCCAACTGTTATTTCTTTGCAATTAGTTTTTCTGTGATATTGCTATTGGTAGTTGACTGTTTAATTTTCCCTCTGATTTTTTTCGTTAAATATGGAATAGAAATATTAAACAAGTTAGCCATTTTTATGGGTTCATCTATAGATTCACTGTTTGTGATGATCATAGAAACATAGACTTTGACGGCAGATAAGGACTGCTAGGCCCATCTAGTCTGCCCATTTCCCTACCTACAGGATAGGCCGCAGATCCTAGTTAACCAACAGCCTGTATCTTCCTGCCCCCCCCACAAGAATTGCCTTATGTCTGTCCCATGCATTCTTGAATTCTCCCACAGTTTTAGACCCCACAACTTCCTCAGGAAGGCTTCATGCATCCACTACCCTCTCTGTGAAATTTCCTTCACATTGCCCCTGAACCGCCCTCCTATCTTTAAATTGTGTCCCTTGTTCTTGCAAGTCTCTTTTTCTGAAAGATGCTACCCTCTTGGACTTTGTTGATTCCCTTGAGGTACTTGAAAGTTTCTATCATGTCCTCCCTCTCCCTTCTTTCCTCAAGGGTATACATATTAAGCTCCTTTAGTCTCTCCTCATACGGCTTCTCTTGCAGACCCTGCACCATTTAGTTGCCCTCCTCTGGACTGCCTCTATCCTGTCTATGTCCTTGCGGAGATGGGGTCTCCAGAACTGGACACAGTATTCCAGATGGGGTCTCACCAACTGTCTGTACAGAGGATAACAACTTCTGTTTTCTGCTGCTGATGCCTCTCCTATACATCCCAGTATACCCCGGCCTTCCTACTGCCTTCATTGCTTGCTAACCTTAAGGTCATCTGATATGATTACCCCAGGTCCCTTTCCTGTTTTGTTGTTATTACCTCCCCACCAATTGTGTATTCTTCCCTGGGTTCTTGTTTCCAGGTGCATTATTTTCACTTTTTGCATTGAATCCTAGCTGCCATATGTCTGACCATTCCTCCAACCTTGCCAAGTCCCTTTTCATCCTTTCCACGCCTCCTTGTGTATCAGCCCTGTTGCAGATCTTTGTGTCATCTGCAAAAGGCATATTTTCCTTCCAGTCCTCTGCAGTGTCACTGATGAAGACATTAAAAAGGACTGGACCAATACTGAACCCCGCGGTACCCCACTGCAACCGCCTTTCTTCAGAGTGGACTCCATTTACAATTACCTTCTGTGTCCTGTTGTCCAGCCAATGTTTTACCCAGGCTACCACCCTGGGACCCACTCCCAGGCTGGTTAATTTGACTAATCTTTTGTGTGGGACTGTGTCAAATGCCTTGCTAAAGTCTAGGTAGGCCATGTCCACAGCCCCTCCCTGGTCTACTACTTTGGTCACCCAGTCAAAGAAATCTATTAGAGTTGTCTGACATGACCTTCCCACTGTGAACCCATGCTGCCGTGGATCCTGTGCTCCACTGACCTCTAGGTACTCAACTATTCTTTCCTTCAGAAGTGACTCCATCACTTTCCCTACCACAGAGGTCAGACTGACAGGGCTGTAGTTTCCTGCCTCTGTCTTGGTCCCACTTTTGTGAAGGGGAATCGCATCCGCCTTCCTCCAGTCCTCGGGTACCACACCATCCTCCCATGATTTATTAAAAAGAGTAGCCAGTGGTTTCACTAGTTACTTCCTTAATGCTTTTAGAATTCTGGGGTGAATTCCATCAGGACCCATTACTTTGTCCACCTTCAGTTTTAGGTGTTCTTGCAGAACCCTTTCTTCTGTGAAAGGACTGGATCGACCCCCAATCAAGAGTGCTTCTGTTAATTGGATTAGGCACTTCCCCCTCCTCTTTTGTGAATATTGAGCTTGAAATATTAGTTCAGTATTCCTGCTTTTCACTGTCCCCTCTGCCCACCCGTTCATTCTATTCAGCCTCACTATCCCTCCTTTGTCTTTTCCTGCGCTGATGTACCTATAAAGGTTTATCCCTTCTTAACTGAGTTGGCTATCTTTTCCTCAGTTTGGGCCTTTGCTATTCTGACTTCCTCCCTGCTTCTTTCTGCCTTAACTGGTACAGCTCTCTGTCCTGCTCCTTCTGTGTTTCCTTATACTCCGGAATGCTTTTTCTTCCTGACTTCACAGCCACCTCTTGAGAACCATAGTGGCTTTTTCTTCGCTTTGATTTGTTTATTTGCTTCACACAAAGGCTTGTTGCCTCTGTGATGGCAGTTTTGATAATTACCCATTGTTGCTCCACACCTCCTTCTAGCCTGTTTGCTAGTGCTTTTCTGAGGCACTCTCCCATCTTGCCAAAGTCAGCCCTCCTAAAGTCCAGTACCCTCACTTTGTATGGCTTGACTCTGTAGCTGAGTTTAACGTGAACCCCACTGTTTGATGGTCACTTGTCCCAGATGGCAACCCACTTCTAGATCTGAGATCCTCTCACTGCCCCGTTTGAGAGTACGAGGTCTAAGATTGCTCCCTCATGAGTGGGTTCCGAAACTAGCTGTCTAATGCCTGCCACCTGTAGGGTGTCAAGAATGGCCCTGCTCTTGGATGTGGCTGCAGCAAATGTGCTCCAGTTAACATCTGGCATATTCAGGTCTGCCATTCTAAGAATGCCTTCCATCATATCCTTGTCCATTCCTTTCCCCTGACATGGGGGTCTGTACACAACCCCTGTGCGGATTGTGGTGCCCTTTCCAGTCTCCAAGGTGACCCACAGTGCCTCCTCTCCTCCTCCCTGTTTACTCTCTTGCTCAGTTGCTTTTATCCCTTCCTTTACATAGAGAACTACTCCTCCCCCTCTTCTCCCCTGTAGGTTATGTACCCTGGTATGTTAACATCCCTGTCATGGTTCTCTGTGTACCATGTTTCTGTGACTGCTACGATATCCAGGCATCCCTCTTCCATTAAGGCCACCAGCTCAGGGAGCTTGTTGCCCAGACTATGGGCATTGGTACTCATTACCCTCCATTTCCTGATGGCCTTACCCCTTTGCCCCATCCCTGTCCTTTCTTGCCTTTGTCACTTTCTCCATTTACCCTCGCCCTTCTCCCTATCGACACCTCCATGTTGGTGTTTGCCACACTTACTACCGTGATTGTTTGGGGGCTAGGATTTTCCTGCTCCTTTCCAGTGCCTCCCCTTGGCTAGTTTAAAAGCTTGCCAATGAAGCATTTAAACCTATCACCTAGGATCCTGGTTCCCCTCCCGGACAGATGCAGCCCATCATGCCAGTATAGGCTTGCATCACTCCAGGTGGACCCCCAGTCCCCAATGAAGCCAAATCCCTGAGCTCCACACCAGTTTTTTCAACCACTGATTGAATCCCATGATACAGAACACCCTAGCCTCTCCTATGCCATAGGTGGGTAGCACTTCCGAGAAGGTTACCGTGCGTGCTACTTGACTAAGGCCCCTCCCCAATTCCACAAACTCTTCCTGCACTTCTCTAATCCCTTTCTTAGCCAGGTCATTTGTCCCTAGGTGGACAATGACATCCAGCTCCCTCCCTGGCAGCTGCTCAGGCAGTCCTGAGGATTCGCTCCTGTCCTCCAAGCCATGGCGCCAGGCAGGCACCTGACCTCCCTCTCCCTTCCTTGCCCAGTTCTACCTTCCTAACAATGGAGTCCCCACCAGGAGTTGTTTCCTTCCCCTGCAGGGTCCCCTGCCACCCTCCTGTGGGTCTCCTTTGTGGAGGTTCCCAGCATCCTCCTTGGTCTCCACTGTAGTGCCTCCATAGAGGAACCACACTTTGCCAGAATGGCATAGGAATTGTGGAGAGGTACAACTGGAGGGATGTGCCTCTGTTCCACCACCCTCACCCTCCCTGAGCCCACTGTGGTCCAACCACTCCTCTTTCTTGGTGACCTCTGAAGCAACGGCAGTGGCACTGGTGGTCCCTGGATGGAAGAGGAGGTCCCACAAATCCTGGCCAACTCAGCCTGGAGATGAGCAACCTCCTCCCTCAGCCCAGAGAGGTGCCTGCAGATGGGACAACACCGCATCCTCCAGAACATCTCCCGGAAGACTGCTGCTCCACAGCCACTGCACTGCACCACTCCAATCATGTCTTATTCTGGCCCCTTAACTGTTTGCAATCCTTACTCTTTCCTCTGTTTTTTTTTTGTTTTTGTTTTTTTCTCTCCTTACTTTCTGCCTGTGTGCCCTTTAAGCTCCTGATTGTCCTGTTCTGAGACAAGAATATCCTATATTTCTCAGTAGACCACTTACTTGTTCAGAGGCAGACCTCCAGCAGCTAGAGGGGCGGAGAGCTACTCTTGCCCTTCTAGGATGGTGGGTCCTTGGTGGTTCTGTGATCACTCACTTCCTGCCCCTAAACAGGAAGTTCCTGTTGTCAGTCAAATCCTGTGCCTATAAAAATAGAACTAGCTTGGTGAGGGAGGGAAGGAGGCAATATAGTCCCAGTAGAGAAGTTCAGTCACACAGCAGTCCTTTCTCCTGCTGTCTTCTGCCAAGCTATTAGCAGAATCTTTCTAAGGCAGTCTTTAAATGTAGCTTCCTTCTAGCTAAGCCACTCCCCCTACTTACCAGATCTTTCTACAAGTAATTTAAACCTCACAGCAGTTAAGTCCTTTCAGTCACCTGAGATTTACACCTAGATGACTTTTCAGTTACCCATTCAGTTGTTAACCCAAACACACTTTTTTTTTTGTTTTGTATGTTTTTTTTACCCTAAATTAAAGGTCTAAATACAAAAGTTCTTCTACTTTAGTCCCAGCAGAGAAGTTCAGTCACACTGCAGTCCTTTCTCCTGGTGTATTCTGCCAAGCTATTCAATGTTTAAATTAAATTTTTTAATGTTTAATTTATCATGTTAATTAACTGAGTTATTTGATTTATGCAATGAGTTGACAACCATAACATTCTCTCATATTATTTATTTATTTTGTTGCTGGCTATATTCCGCTCCATTTTCTGCTTGTTTCTCTTAATTGTCAGTTCGACTTCCCATCTATGGGAACTAAGTAATGGAACTAAAGGGTAGGAGAGGAGGCACTGCTTGTCACCGTAGAGACAGGAAATGGCACCACAATCCGTATGGGGGTTGTATACAGACCCCGTCCTCAGGGTGAGAAACAGACCAGAAAATGATAGAAGGCATCCTTAGAATGGCAGAAAAGGGAGTGATATTGTTGATGGGGGACCTGAATATGCCAGATGTTAACTGGAGCATCTTTGCTGCACCCACATTCAAGAGCAGGTTAATTCTCTGCCCTACAGGGGACATGTCTCAGACGGCTACTATTGGAACCTGCCCGGGAGAGAGCAGTCTTAGACCTGGTACTCTCAAACGGGGACGGAGAAGTGATTTGATTTTAGAAGTGGGTAGCCATCTGGGAACAAGCGAGACTCCACCAAAACAGTGTGGTTCACGATAAACACAGCAGTAGAGTCAAGTCGCACAAAGGTGAGGGTATTGGACTTTAGCAAAATTGGGGAGTGCCTCAGAAAAGCACTAGCAAACGGGCAAGAAGGTAGAGTGGAGGAACAATGGGGAAAAATCAAAGCTGCCATCACGGAGGCAACAAGCCTGTGTGAGAAGCAAATAAAACGAAGGAAAAACCTCTATGGCGCTCAAAAGAGGTGGCAGGGAAGGTTAGGGAGAAAAAGATAGCATTCAGGAAGTATAAGGAAACACAAAAGGAGCAGGACAGAACTGTACCAGTTAAAGCGGAAGGAAGCAGGGAAGGCAGTGAGAATAGCAAAGGCCCACACCGAGGAAAAGATAGCCAACTCTGTTAAGAAAGGGGATAAAACCTTTTATAGGTACAGTAACCCCTCACTATAGCGAAATCTTTGGTATAATGAATGCCTGTGGCTCCTGGTGTTTCAAGCTGCATTTGCCTGCACTAGCTCCCCCCCCCTTCCAACAGTACTGTGCTTTAGAGGAAGAAAGGCATAAAAATGCGTGGGCTAACCAGGTGAAATTAACTGCCGGCGAAAAAGCAGAGTGGCAAGGCAAAAGCAGAGCCACAAGTCCGGGGGTTGGAAGTTCATCAGCTAAAAGCCAGTAGTCTGGACAGAGCTGCAAGCGTGATCCAGAAGCACTGTTTTTGGTTGGATAAGAGGGGCCGTGGCGTGTAACACTTTTAAGAACAATTTTTGTTCTGAAATATAACCACATGCTCATGGGCTACAGTTCCATAGCTTGCATTTTCTAGCTTTATATTCAGTTGGTAACATTAATGTTTAGCACACTCAGGCTGGCCCGCTGGCGCAGCGGTAGGACTACCGCTTGTGACGCCAGCAACCCGGGTTCGGGAACGGACTCTGGTAGCTGGAGGGCCGGCCGGGGGGCGGAGGATTGAGCGCCCAGTGGCTCCTCTCCTCCTCCGGGTGGGGTGGAGTGCAGTGCAAGTCCCGCTGCAGTACCGCCACCTGGGTGACCACAGGTGGAGGTGCAGTGAGACTGCACACAGAAGGGTGGGAAGGACACCTGCCGGAAGCTGGAGCGTCAAGCAAGTCGTGACGTGCTCCGCCCCTTGGCTTCCCTAGTGCGCGGATGTCCTGCGGGCCGGGAAGAAAACAGGAAAAATCCCTGCGCTGGGGTCCTGTAGACGGGACCCGGCTGTCCCGGGAAAACCCATAACCAGGTTCCACAGCCGGGGCTCAGAGGCCTTCGACACAGTCTCTAGGTGTGAGAGGGGACTGTCTGGGGGTGTCCCGCCGGAGGTAAACCGCGGCATGATGGGGAAGGCTAGCCAAGCACCTGGAGGGAGGTACCTGGGGCAGGCCTATGGAACCACAGCCTAGGAGTACCCTGAAGAGAGGAACTCAGCGAGCAGGAAGGGGCATAAAGAGAAAGTTAAAAAAAAAAAAAAAAAATTTAGCACACTCAATTATAGCGAACAACGTGGAGATATTTTTCTACTATTTACTGTTGCATGGAGTGTGTAAGATGTTTCCAGGCAGGATATGTATAATGCAGCATTGTTTGTTATGCAAACTAATAAAAATAAAGTTTTAAAAAACAAAGGAGGGAGATACCTAAACTAAATAGAAGCACCTGGATGGGGGTGAATACAGCCCATTCACAGAAAAAAAGGGTCATGAAAGAACTCCTAAAACTGAAGGTGGATAAAGCAATGGGCCCTAACAGGATTCACCCCAGAATTCTGAAAGAACCAAGGGGAGAACTAGTGGCACCACGGACTACCTTTTTAAAAAATCGTGGGAGGATTATGTGGTACCCGAGGAGTGTGGATGTGAGTCCCCTTCAAAAGTGGAAGCCAGGCAGGGGCAGGAAACTACAGACCTGTTTGGCTTCAGTGGTAGGGAAAATGATGGAATCACTTCTGAAAGAAAGAATTGTTGAGTACCTAGAGGCCGGCGGGGCACAGGACCATCCCGCTGTGAATCCATGCTGCTTTGGGTCATGTCAGACGAATCTAATAGATTTCTTTGACTGGGTGACCAACGTAGTAAACCAGGGAGGAGTTGTGAACGTGGCCTACCTAGACTTTAGCGAGGCATTCGACACAGTCCCACACACAAGATTAATAAACTAGTCAGTCAGCCTGGGAGTGGGTCCTGTGGTGGTAATCTGAGTAAAAAAAAAAAAAAAAATTGGCTGTACAACAGGACACATAGGGTAATGGTAAACTGCGTCCACTCCAAAGAAGGGGGGGGGGTTACTAGTAAGTACCGCAGGGTTCAGTGCTGGGACGGTCCCTTTAATGTCTTTATAGGTGACATTGCAGAGGGACTGGAAGGAAAAGTATGCCTCTTTGGAGACGTCACAAAGATCTGCATTGGGGTTGATGCAAGGGGGGGGGGTGGAAAGGATGAGAAGGGACTTTGCAAGGTTGGAGGAAAGGTCAGAAGTATGGCAGTTTAGAGGCAATGCAAAGAAGTGCAAAGTAATGCACCTGGGAGACAAAAACCCAAGGGAAAGTACACAATGGGGGCAGAGGCATTGATGACAAAAAATGGAAAGGGACCTGGAGCTAATCGTATCAGACTACCTAAAGGTAGGCAAGCCATGCGAGAAGGCAGTAACAAGGGCTGGGGGGATACTAGGGTGCATAGGGAGAGGCATCCCTGGTAGAAAACAGGAAGTTGTTATCCCTCTGTACAGACAGTTGATACAACCCCGTCTGGAGTACTGCTTGCAGTTCTGGAGACCCCATCTCCACAAGGACATCGACAGGATGGAGGCAGTACAGAGTAGGGCAACTAAAATGGTGCAGGACCTGCACCAGAAGCCATAGAAAGAGACTAAAATAGCTTAATATGTATACCCTCTAGGAAAGAAGAGGGGACATGATAGAAACTTTCAAGTACTTAAAGGGAATCAACGAAGTCCAAGAGGGTAGCATCTTTTAGAAGGAGATGTGCAAGAACAAGAGGGCACAATTTGAAGATATGGGGGGGGGACTCTGGCAATGTGAGGAAGTATTTGTTTTACTGTGAGTGTGGTGGGTGCATGGAACGGCCTTCCTGAGGAGGTTGTGGGGTCAGGAAAAGTGAGTGAATTTAAGAATATTTGGGACAGACGAGGCAATTCTAGTGGGAGGTAGGAGGAAGTTGGCTGTTGGTAAAACTAGGATCTGCTGCTTATCCAGTAGGTAGGGAAATGGGCAGACTAGGTGGGGCAGGCGTTCCTTATCTGCCATCAGTCTACGTTTCTATGATGCTCAGATCCTTTTTCCTGATTCGCTTCTGGCGGCTATTTACAATACAGGTGGCAGTCACCAGGGTTCCCCACTGTCTGAAAATATAGGGTGGTGGCAGTGGTGATCGGGTCAAAATGTGTTATTTTTGTGGACCTCTTATATGCACTGTACATGTGCATAAGCTGACTTAAGTACAATATAGTGTGCTGGTATCAAAACAGGGGTAGTAATCCAGTAAAGGATGTCAATAAAAGAATTTTGGGGGATTTTGTAAAAAAAAAAAGTAGAGCGGTGGTGAAAAAATATATAGGGTGGTGGCCCACCGCACTAAAACAGTGAATGGGGAACACTGAGTCACTACCTATGTTACCAGGACTCTGGTGCAGAACATTCCACTTTAATGTCTTTTAAATTTCCATTAAAATTTTCCTTTTTAAATTGCATGCAAATTTCGTAGGACATTAATGTCGTCCTGCATGTTTTCCCCGTCAGAATTGACCATCCTCTTGAGGTTGCTGCCATCTGGGAATGTTAGTTAACTCGAGACCCCATTTTTTTAGTCCATCTATGAAGATACCGAACAGCATTGGCCCTAATACAGCTCCCAGTGGGAGTCCATTTGTGACTGGTATCCGGCCTGAGGCAGAGTCTTGTGCCACAGTCCGTTGGGCCTTATTCCTGAACCAGTTCTCCACCCACTTAAACCTGTATTCCCAGTCATTCCATGGTTAATTGGTTTCCAAAGAAGTTCCCACTGAGGGATTATGTCAAACGCCTTACTGAAATCCAGGTACATCATGTCTGCTGGCTTTCCTTGGTAGTTTATTAGGAATAACCATTCAGCATAAGTGCATTCACAGTGGTAACTTAGTAATGGCATAAATACATGCATTCAACATCAAACCATATAGTAAACAAATATGCATAAAAATATACATCACTAATTTAAAACAATTGCAAACCTGGACACATGAATGCAAGTACTACTTCAGTGAGGACACAATGGTTTGATAGTTGGAATCCTGAAATGATATGGTAGCCTATTCCAAAATTTTGGTACCAATTGACTGAAACAATGCACAGACTTTTTTTATAGGTCTTCGGAAATAAGTTATGCAATAACTTTCTATGACAGTAGATCTTTGAGAGAGGTTCTTGCAGTAGGTCATTTCAGACTGGACTTCACCCCCTGGCGTCGGGACCACACGTTAAACTTCTAGCTAGCAATTCATAGCGGGGAGCCACCCTCTGCGTCACGACAGGAAGTTAGTGTGTAAGACCTCTGGAAGGTATACAGGAGAAAGGAGGGAAAAAAACTCCTTGAGCTGCTAAAGAAGCACCCTGGGAAAGGGGAAAAAGTAAGCAAAAACTGGGGGAAGGTGAGAGGGAAAATGATCCTACTGCAGGAGACTGAGGTCCGGGAGGTGGAAAAGGTCTCCAGAGCAGAACGTGAGTTAGGACAATAGGCCCTAAAGAACAGCCAGTCCAAAACTGGCTCTGCGCTTAGAGACAATGTCCAGACTGTAGTGTTTCGTGAAAGTATGGACGGTACTCCACATAGGCACAGCGCAGATGTCAGATCTGGACACATTTCTCAAGAAGGCAGTGGAGGCGGCCATGCCTCAGGTCAAATGCCCTTTGACCTCACCCGGAAGTGGTTTCTCATACATCTGATAGATAAAGATAATGTAATTAACCAATCATTTGGAAAGGCACTGCTTGGACACAGCATTGCCCGGACGTTTGGGTGCAAAGGAAACAAATAATTGGCCTGATTTGCACACCTTAGTCTGAGAAATGTAGTAGCGTATTACTCTATCCACATCCAGAGTGTACAGATGATGATCCCCTCTATCGGAATATTCGGGTTAGTAGACCGGCAGTTGTATATCCTGGTTTAAAGTCTGCTCTGATACCACTGTTGGTAGAAAGGAAGGATTTGGTCCTTTGAGCCACCCTGTCTCTGTGGAAAATTAAATACGGCTCCTTACAGACTAGAACAATGGAAAGCAAGAGCACCAGGAATTGTGTGGTGCTATGTATTCAAGACAACCAATATACACAAATAAGCACCCACACAGCTTAAGAAAAAAGGCAAAACGCTACAAAAATGTTCCAGCGTTTAATATCCAACGTGCAGCAAATGCTATATGGAGGACAAGCACTAGAGCCTGAAGCTTGGAAATCCTTTGAGCTGAGGTAATTGCAACTAGAAATAGCATCTTCCAAGATGGGCAGCGCATATCGCAGCTTGCTGCCAGCTCAGCAGGGGGAAAGTCAGCTTTTCTAAAATAAAATTCAAATCCCGGGGGGAACTGGACTGCGGACCGGAGCTTTCAAGTGAAGGATCCCCTTAAGGGAAGTTTTTGAGACCTCCAACTGAGCAATAGTCTTGCCTTTCACCGGAACATGATAGACATTGCTGAAAGATTGACCTTCAGTGAGGAATAGCTGAGACCCAGATCGGAAAGATGCAAGAAGTACTCAAGGACCTGGTGAGCTGGGCAAGGAAAGGGATTCGTATCCCTGGCTGTCCCCCAAATGGTGAATCTCTGCCACTTCATAGTGTACGTAGTCCTGGTGGAGGGCTTTCTGGCTTCCACCAACACTTGGAGGAAACTCTGAAACGTGATACCGCTACGTCCAGAGGTGCTATGCATGCAGGTGGAGAGATTTGAGTCCTGGATGCAACAGGCTGCCCTGCTCCTGAGACAGAACGTCATATAGGAGAGGAAGAGATACTGGGGGTTCCAATGCTAGCTGTTGTAGCAGGGGAAACCATATCTGCCGAGGCCAATGGGGGGGGGCAATGAGAAACACATGTGCACCCTCCGCTTGAAGCTTCAGCAGGATTTTCTGCAGAATTGGGAAGTCATACAGAAATTTCCCTGTCCAACAAAGTGATAGTGCTTCGTGCCAAAAAAACACCATGCCCAAGAACGATCGAGCAAACATTGGGTAGT